>CM060904.1:1253045571-1255885571 GCA_030737815.1 Allium fistulosum
ATTGATTGCAGTTATTGATTGTTTGATATGATTGCTATGTTGATTGTGGTAGTAGATATTATAGGATATATATATATATAGCAGTATATACATATTGGCATATGTATATACTGGATTGTTGATTTCCCGCCTCGTATAGCGGATGAGACCCTATTGCGCCGTTAGTAAGCGGATTTATAAAAACCTATATACCGCGATAATTCCGTACTGGAGCGGAATTGGTATTGTGCTAACATCTGTGGATGCAGGGAAACAGGTTGGAGGGATCCAACTGGATTCCTCACAGTAGTTATTTATGTACAGATATTGTGTTGTATTCTGTATCATATGTTGAGATATGATATTGACTGTTGTGATTGACTAATTGATGCGTTGCATCATCGGGTTCAATTTTTAAAGTTTAAAAATAAACGATTTTTTCTTTAAAAGGGATTTTGAAGTGATTTTTGGAAAGTATACGATTTATTAAATTTTGGAATTTATTTATCTTAAATAAATGAATGTTATAAATTTAAAATTATGAAAATTTTAAATTGTGAAATATAACCAAAGTGTGACTTTTGAAATGAAAGTCGATTTAATTTTAGAATGGGTTAAATTGAGATTTTTAAAGTATTATAAAAGATGTACAGAAAAAATTGATGTATTTATCAATTAAAATTTTTGGAATTTTAAAACGAGTTTTTATAAGTGAAGATATGAATCTTATAGAATTTTAAAATTGTGAAGGTATGAAATTTATAGATGTATAAATTGTGAAGTTAAAATAAATGAAATTGTAGAATAGAAGATTTATAAGGAATTAACTTATAAATTGGATTTTTGCCTACAAATGAAATATTGATCGAATTTGTTAATAAAGGAGATTTACAAATCGAAGTTGTTATAAAATATAAAGGGTGAAATTTATAAACATTGTTTTATAAATTCAAAACCAATTGAAATTGATAGGTTAAACATAGAAGTTTAATAAAGGAGATATATCCGCGATTTTGGATAGTGGGTAATTATTGAAATAAAAATGGGTAGAAAATATTGAAATGTGGTTAATAAAGTATATTCACGATTTTGGACAGTGAATATATTGTTAAGTAAAATGGATACTGTTTTGGGAAAGTGATAGTGAAAAATGAAGTTAACCATTTTAAAGGTGTTTTAAAATGTGTTATGAATCGAAAGCATAGATTTCAACATTTATTGTTGAAATAGACGTTTTCGAAAAATAAGGAAATGGTGGACTATAACACTGTTGTTATAGTAAATGATTTCCGAAAGGAAATGTTTTATATAGTATTGGGATTTATACATCTACCTAAAATCCGAATCCCTATACTAGTGATTTCGAGTCGTCGTAACGATGTTTTACGCAACATTCGTTTTGACTCAAATAAATGTGATTTAAGAATGATTTCCTTAAAAGAATGAAATATATATATACTTAATTTGATTTAAGTATATCGAATATTTTCCAAGTGTTGAAAATAAATGAATTGTGAATTGCTGACTTATTTTTAAATAAGTATGGAAATGTTTTCCAAAATGAAATGAAATGTTTTGAGAATTTATCTTCTTAAAGATAAATTGAAATTGAATATTTTAAAACGATTTGAAAATCGAATATCAGTAGATATTCGAAAGTATAAATTCAATACGGAATTTATAGAAGAAAGCAAAGTTGTTTAAAAATAAACATTGATTTATTTTTGAAGTGTGGAAAATTGATTTGAAATTGTTTTCAAATGGTAAAGTGTGGAAATTTTATATCTAGTAAAGATATTTTTGAAGATAAAATAATTTGGAAAATTATTTGGAATCTGATGATGTTGCGCATCTTTATTGATAGTTAAATAACCGACTATCAATAATTACCTATAGATAGGTATTTGTTGTGAATTGGATGAATTTGAATGCCACACTTATTTTTGAGAAATCGCTCACTATTCGGGTTAGCCGGGAAAGGACCGTGGGGTCGTATAACCCATTCCGAATATGTGATACGTCGTTATGAATCGCATTTGAAGACCGGTGTTGAAGACCGGATATTTTTGAAAACGGAAGGATTACCGTCGAGTTACTCTACATCGACTGATCTTCGATTTAGAGGTTTTATCACCCTTAGTGACGGGAAGTCCTGACGTGATTGAAAATTATCCGGATATGCAAGGGCTTCGTGAGAAGTGCCTTCGGTTCTGTTCGAACCCGGAACAGACTTGTATGGATTGTGTGTCTGACGTTACAATTTGAGATATAAAGCTGATTTCTTTCAAATACATTTCTGTTGGTGGCGGAGAATTTATTCTCTTAGCTTAACACCCTTCTCTGAGACGTATGAGCTCAGAGGTTATGTAGTTGAAATTTATCAGCGATATATCCCAATTTGGTAACGTGGCATACTGAGTGTTGCTGTGAAATGATCGGTGTTTGATCATTTGTGATATGATCATTTGTTTGATCTTATATCTTTGTGATCATAGGTTGATCATTTTGTTTGACCCGAAGCAGGGCTTTTTATAGAAAGCGTAGCTTTGTGGACGAGACTTCGTCGAGCCTCACACCCCGGAAATGGTCGAAACAGGAAGGATGCAGCAAGGTTCTAGGGAGTAGCGCCCCTTAGTGTATGTCATTCCTTCTGGATAAAGGTGGTATCATGGTATGGAGCCCAGATACTTAACCTCTGTGGTTACTGCATTATTATTATCTATGTGGTTTGTTGCGAATCGGGGATCCTCGGGAAGATCGGTGACGATCGGGGGATGGCATACGCGTGTCAGTAGTTACCTATTTTTGCAGAGGTAACCCGGCCTTGTGTTGGCAGAGATCCGGTTAGGTTCTCGGGTCGTCTATTCCAGGGACGTACCCATCGTGGATAGGAAGTTCCTTAGCCTGACCATTTGTTGGAAATCCAAAGAAACAATACGCGACGTGTACGGTTTTAGTTGTATTACCTGCTATGGAATGTGGCGGTAACCTGCTATTGAACATAGTAGCTATAGTAGGCATAAGTGCGGAATGCCTATGCTGGCTAAGATTAATATTATACTTTCGAAATGTTTTCTACACTATGCACTAAAAATAATATCAAAAATGATTTGATTTTGCGTAGTAAGCATCTTTGACTATCATAAGAAGAAATCTCCTCCAAGTCTGCGTTTGCATTGTGTGTGTGGTGGGAGGTCTTATGGTAGTTTCATTTTCCAAAAGCATTGCGAATTGACATTAAAGTTTTTCTGTTGTTTATTTTAAAGATAAACTGTTTTACGATCTCACACCAGTCACCATGACTGACTCGGAGTTTATTGTTCCCTTCTAAACTCTGGGTGCCCACCAATTTTCACACGGGCAGCCTAGAGTTATGTAATCAGGATATTCTGGATATTCTGGAGCTTTGGAGATGAGCTGGATGACGAGACGTAGTATTTGTATCTGATATTATTTTATTCCGCTGTGTATTCTGTATGAGGACGAGTTTATATAACTGTCCATTGTTGTGTATTGACTCTGATGATTGATGTATGTATAAACTGATATAGTTCTTTGTTTTTAAAAGACTAGTGATTATTTATTATATATTGTTCCGCTGCGATGTGTAAGATTCTGAAATTGTTTTCTGTTGCTGTTCTGATGTGTTGTTCTTCTTTTCTTTTTCTCTTCTTTCTTCTTCTGTTCTCTTCTTCTGCCTTTTTCTTCTTTCTTAAAACCCTCACTTTTGGAGTTTTCCGGCGTTCGATTTCTCGGCAGTCGATAAAGTGAGTATCGATGTTGAATTTTCGAAAGTCGAAAATTTCGGGACGTGACATATATGTTGTAAAATTATTATTATATTGAAATATATTTAATATTTATATATATATATATTTAAAAGTTAATATAATTTGAATTTGAGATTATGTAGATCTAGATATGAAATTTGAATTTTAGATTTGATTTTAAAATCATAGTTTTTTACATGAAAATTTACAATTATTTTATATTGTAATGTAACTATATATATGTGTGTGTGTGTTTATATAAACATTTACATTTTACAAATACTATTTTATAAAATTTAAAACTATATATATATATATATATATTATGTACATATATATTATACAACACACATGTATATATATGGAATAATATGTTCGTTGCAGTGTAAATCCTAGCACTTATATACGGGCATGTTAAACCATTTACACCTTTTATGTTGCACGTGCATGTACACACATATGTGTATATGATACACATATTATATTATAAATTATAAATATAACATTAATACAAATCTTTATTATAAGTTCAATAAAAATATTGATTTTATTTAAAATAAACTTAGATAAAATCTGAATAAATTTAGACATCATAGACCCAATAAGATCCAAAATGAAATTTTTTTTTTGAAATTTAGCTATTTACCCCGCTGCGTGTTGCCTAGTTCCAATAATGGTATCAGAGCCCAATAGCTTATGTGGTCTAAATTAACAGTGTTAGAGCTAACTTACTAAAGCCTACCCATATGGTAGGGTGTCTAAAAAAGTAGTGTCTAAGGTTAAGTTTGGGTAATCAAGTACTCTAACCTACTTGGAATACTTGTCAAACCCGAAAGGATGAGGTAAGCCCAAAGGTTATCCCCAATACAAAGGCCCAAATTGATTTGGGTCTTAGGCTAATTTTCAAAATCCGTTTTAAAACTAAAATAAAATTTTAAATATAAAGGGTTAAACTTAAAATAAATAAAAATAATATTTTAAATTTGAAAGGATAAATTTAAAATAAGTAATAATTTTATAAATGTTATAAAATAATTTTCAAAATTGTTTTAAAAATAAAATAATTATTTTCAAAAAAATATTAATTATTATTTATTAATTGGATTAATAAATTGAATAAGTAAGTAAAAATTAGTTAATTAAATTGAATAACATACATATTGATATATTTAATATTACCTTAAGATGTTAAGGTAATATATATATATATATAATCTTCGTAATTAGATATAATTAATTAAAATTGCTTTAATTAAATAAATCATTTAATAAATAAAATAATACATATATATAAGATATAGATGTGTATGTATATGTATATGTATATGTATATGTACATGTATGTATTTATAAATGCTATAGTGTGTGTTCCAATTGGTGTAGCAATAAAATGGTCGGGGACCATCTAACCCCATCGGCCTTGCCAAAAAAATGCTATAGTGTGCATTTTCAGTTTAAAATGTTTAAAATAAATAAAATAAAATAAAATAAAATGTTAATTTATTTATTAATTTACTAATTAAATAAGATTTAATTAATAAAATAATATAAGTTTATACATAGATTATTATATAAGTTAATTAAATTATAAAATGATATACAAGAATTAAACTTATATAATATAAATATATAATACAAGGTGGAACAATAAGAAACTCAAAATGGACTTAAGGAATAAATGCATACGTTGTACGTATACCGTGATTTATGATGTGTCCGACATTTGAATCACGAGAGTATTTCATAAGAAATACATTATTCTGTAAATCGATATCACTCAATTAAATATATTAAAGTCTATGAACCTTTAATGTATAGTTGTCATCTACCATTCATATATTAAAAGATTACTTGCATACTCCTTAGTTATTGATATTCCTCAAGCTAAGGATGTTACTTGTAGTACAATTAATATATTAAATAGATAAGGTAAGATATATGCATATATTTATTGATATTCCTCAAGGTATGTACATTTATACTTAGTCCGTCTCTAAATTGTGGGTATGAGTGAATAATCTCTTTCGATTTGTTTATATTCCTCAAGATCGAATTGAGATTAGGAAAATACCATAGGTTAAGAGTTGTATATAATACAACCAATAAAGTGTTATCCATCTCTTGCCAGCCTATGAATTGTTGATATTCCTCAAGGGTAGAATCCCAAGGCAAGCGAGTTTTATCAAGTAGTTAAATAGAGTTTTATTATGAATATTCATTAAGAAATAAAACTATAATATTGGTATTTGTCATACATTGGAAAATACAGAAGTATCTGAATTTATTTGCTATTATATTGGAATTATAAACTAAACCATAGTTTGGAGAAATAATTCTTTGATTATATGATTATGAATCCTATGGTACTAGTGAATTATATCTCAAACAATTAAGGGCAAAGCACCCATTCAGTGGGAGCATCATAAGAATTGATAAACTCTTTGGATTGATACATATAGATGCATGCAATCGTAAGTCTATTAATACCAAAGCAGTTCCACGTACTTTGTTGTATTCACCGATGAGTTATCACAAACATGAACGTGTTTATTTGATACATATGTGGTGTGTTAGTGATAAGTTTATAAAATATAAAACAGAAGTAAATAATATAACGTGCGATAGAAGATAAAATGATTCGATTTGATCAATGGGTGAGTATATTAGAAAGATTTCCAAACATACCCAAAAATGAATAAAGATTCAATCTCAAAGGTCACTCCTCCCTACGATACATAATGATGTATCGATAAAGAGTAAACAAACTTTGTTGAACAAAGTATGATTAATAGTGAGTGAAGTTGAGTTAACTTCTTTCAATAAGGTCATGTACATAAGAGTAGTACACAAGGTTAAAATTAATTTCATATAAAGAATATTTTTCAAAATCATACAAGGCAAGAGCTTATAAGCAACCCCAACGTATCCTAGTCCAAGGAGTTTACAGGTTGTGCCAATCAAAACCCTACACGTAATAATTGTACGTAAGGGATCTTCTATAAATCACCCCAAAAGGAGTTTGTGAACGATCACTATTTGATGACTAACTTATTATAACGACCCGAAATTTTGGTCATTTGATTTGAATATTTAATTAATTTTAATTATTCAAATATCGGTTTAAATGCTCTATAACATGAATTGGATTGTAGAGATTATTTAAAACCCTTGAATTGTGAATAAATATTTGAATAGTGTTTCAATTAATGGGATTTACAATTGAATGTTAATTTTAATTGATTAAATAGACTTGTGCAACTCCTTTTAAATTATAAATAATATCAATAAATTAAATTTGTAAGTTATTTACAGTAATAAGTGGTTCAAATAAATAATCAAAAAATTTATTTTTATGACTCGACTTATACTGATGTATTTTTAATTTAATTTATTTTATTTTTAATTTGGAAAATTTTTAAATTGTCGTATGACGATTTTTCGGCAAACAACAGTGTTTTTGTGATTTTACAGAACTCAATAACCAGTGTATATTATTATTATTTTGGGGTCGCGTCACTGTTCTGAGCGCGACATATTTTTGTTTTGTCGTTTGCAGTCCATACGTGAACGAAAATCTACGCGGCGAAATGCCTATATATATATATATATATATATATCCTAACTCAATTCGTACGCCCAGCCACTTTCCTTTATTTCTATGTTCCCATTCAAAAACTTCTCCTGTACGTTTGAAATGAAGAAAGCAAACATTTGGTTTTTTCAAAAATTCAAATCAATCAAAACAAAAATCAAATAAATAGAAAAAATGTGATCTTTGAGATGTATATAGCAAGATCTTCATTTTTTATGCCATTTGAAGGGTGCAACCATGTTTGTTTGAGATCAACGGTATTGTGCATTGCTTAAGCAAGCTAGGGTTCTGTTTTTCTGGAAATTTAAGGGGAGTTTGGCAAAACGAAGCTTAGATTCGTGTTTGTGGGAAAAAGGAGCATCGTTTTGCAAAATATTTTGGAGAGCGATCATGAGATGAAGGTCGCGTTGGTTCCAAGTCAGGAGGAAGGAGCAGGGTCGCATTTCTTGAGGTGGCGCCGGGGCAGTTGTGGTGGGTATGGCTGGTCGAGTTTGAGATGAGAAGCCTGTTGGTGATATCGACGTTCAATTCCGTCGTCTCTAGCTCTATGTTGCTATTGGGCATGCACAGTTGGAAATGGGTTTGCTTTTGTTCGTGTACATGCGTATTCATTAGAGGCAAGAGAAGAATGATTAAGGTAGGTTAGTGATTTAAGTTAAGTGATTAAGTAATTAACTAAATTAATTGGTTCGAAATCTTATAAAATTCATAACTTGTTCATGCGAGGTCCAATCGAGATGTGGAATTTTGTGTTGCACTCATAATAATGAAAGCTTCACAATGGAACTAGTTTGGTTGAATTTGGAGCATGTTGAAATTTAGGCTAAAATCGGACGTCGTTTGATTTTAATTCAAACTGGAACGCTTCAGCGTCAATTGGAACTTCGGTGAGTTTAACTCACCTTTTTGGTCAATTTAGTATGTTATACAGTAGATAAAATTTACTATTTGTGTTTGGTTGAATTATTTGGCTGTTTGGTTACTTTTACAAGCGGTTGTTATTTAACATTGTAATGCATGAATTTTATTGAGAAATTCGGATTCCTCCATATTGTAACCGTTAAATTTCCAATTATATTCTTGTTGATTCCTATTTTAGTTATAACCCCGTTATATAGATCGTTAAATTTGTTGAATCTTGATTGTTTAGTACTGTTAGTTATGACATTGTTATATGTTCAAACTTAAACCCTATAGCGATAAAAATCGATAACAATATTGGTTAAGTGCTTAGTGGCTATTGGCCTCAATTTAGTATTTTGAATTACTATTAATGACCGCTGGGCTTAAAAATGATTTTGATTTAGAGAATGATTTTAAATCTAACCTTTTGCTTTTAGGAACATTTTGGTTAAAATGGATTTTTGGAAACTACTTGTTCACTCCAACCTTTATTTGTATTTTCTAATATATTTAGAAATGGTTTATAGTTGTTTTTGTATTATTTTATAATATTATAAAGCTGTTTGATTATTATTTAATAGTGTTTAAAACTGTTTAATTATTGTTTGAAAATGTTTAAAAGTTGTTTATTTATATTTAATATTATTTTAAAAAGTTATTTATCAATATTTTAATATTGTTAAAATTTGTTTATTTTAAATATTTAATATTGTCTGAAGATAATAATTATTACTTATTAATAATGTTTTTGAAGTGAATAATTATTTATTGTAATAATTTTTGATGGTTGATTATTATTTATTATTCAATATGTTTTTAAATTATTAGTTATCTTATTTATAATGTTTTTGATGTTAATAATCACTTATTTACTTATACTGTTTTGTTGTTAATAATTATTATGATATAATAATGTTTTGTGGTAAATAATAATATTTATTGAATTAATTAATTGTATTTATGAATAATATAAATTGATTTATAATGGAATTGCATTTAACAAAGATTTTATCAATGAAAATGGAGCTTGGATTTATAAAAGATTTTTATAAAGGCTTTGTAAAGGATTTTATAAAGAGATTCTTTGAAAGATTTTTATAAAGTAATTTTATAAAGTAATTTTTATAAGGAATTTTTATAGAGTATCTTTATAAATAACTTTTATAAAAGAATAAAGTTTTATAAATGGGTTTATAGATTTACAAAAGAAGTTTTATAAATAGTTTTATGGATTTATAAAAGAGCTTATTATATGGTTTAGAAATTTATAAAGAAAGAGCTTTATCAATGGTTTTAGAAGTTAATAAAAAGAGTTTTATAAATTATTTTAGAGATTTTTAATGTTTTGGAGTTGTATAAGTACATTTTCTAAGTAGTGAAAGTGCAGTGTTTTGGCGAATACACTTATATGTTGAGATAATTGTACGGATATTTTTCCAAGTATAAAAGGAATATAAACGATTTGTGAATATATCTTTGTAAAAGTATTTTAGTACAAGTATTTACAAAGAGATTTTAATTCATGAGAGGATTTATTAAAGAGGCTAGTGGATGCTTATATGCTTAACCAATGTTGATTTCCCTATGGAAATAAATCCCTGATTTGATTGATGTTTTGTTTATTTATTTGACAGTTAAATAACCGACTATCAAACTTGGTCAGTTCTAAATTATCATTGTCGATTCGAAGAGACCGAGAGCAGATATGTTATCTGAAAACCACTTTGAACTGGCATTAGCATTTTGAATTGGAATATCTGGAAGATAATTGAAGATGGAGCTCTTTAAAGTGCAAGGTCTATTTGCTTCTAATCCTGAGTATGATTCTAAAATGGATGTAGTAGAAATAGTGCCTTCGGTTTCGTTCAGACCCAGAACGAACTTGTATGAACAAATGCAGACATTGCATTTCTGCCTGGAGGGCAGTGTTAGCATTCCAAGTGAGATTGCTATATTAAAAATGTAAAATGTAGCCTCAAGCCTCATTAGCCGGGAATGAGTAAAACAAGGGAGATGCAGCAAGGCCATGTGGATTGCACCCATTAAGGTATGTCATTACCAAATCTAGAATCGATATTTGACTCATTTTTGTATGCTTTAGTACGGATGCTGATCCCAACCATGGTGGTGATGTTTTTGGTATTATCCAGCAAAGGGTAGGCTAGTCCTTTGTTGGTAGAGAATCTATGCGAGGTTCTTGGTGTGTTTATTTAGAAATGCACTGTGGCGGGCGGTACCCCTAGTATCCCAGTCATTGTATGGAAACCCAACTTCTAATAAGTGCCATCGATTTTAGTTGTATACCTATTATGCTGGAATATAATAATGCAACAAATTTTGCTATATTTTATATTTATTTAAAGCTTAGACACTATTATAATATCACTAGATTTTCTATAGAAATGTTTTGGTTATCGTAAGGTAAAAACCCATCTGTGTTTATGTGCGGCGTGGTTTTAGGAGATAACTTTATTTTCAAAAGATTGTTAAAACATTAAAATCCAATTGAGGTGTGTTTCTTAAGCTGCTTTACCAGACTGATCCGGGCGTTATTTTTCTTATGATGCTTGAGTCAGATCGATCATATTTACAGATTCAGTTTTGGATACTTAGAGCTTCAGCAGACGAGCTGGATGCCTCCAAGTCGTATTCACGTATATGATATGTTACTTGTCACGATGTGAGATTATGCTCTGTTTTTTCTTTCTTTTTCCCTAACAATCTATCTTTTTGACACTCGGATGCCGGTGCGTGAATCTGTGGATGTATTAGTGTCGACTTCAGAGGATTGAAAAGGCGGGTCGTTACAGCTTGGTATCAGAGCTTAGGTTGAGCAAACACCTAGGCTTTGGTGGGCTTAACTCATTTGAGATGGGGTAAGTGAGACCTTAGGATGAGTTCGAGTGTGCATATATATATATATATATATATATATATATTGAGCACGTATTTGTTAGTGATATAAAAAGGTTTTATATTGTGTTGTTTTATCGGTTGAGTGGTTATGAATTTTAGCCGCTATAGAAGGAACAACTGTATCGATAGGGGTTTCTAAACACTTGAACAAGGCAAGTTGTCACAGTATTGTTTTGAAATTGGGTAAATGAAATAATTTTATCTAAATTATATTTTATATATAAAAGAATTTTTTTTAGAAATTAATATAATTTTATATGGTGTGTTTGGTTGTTAAAGAATGATAATATTTGATTATTATCATTTATTGTTGATTAGTTGTGCTCAGATAGTTTATGAGCGTTTATTGTTGGTTAAATTAAATACGAACACCTTGTGAATTTAGTTTCACGGTTTAACTATAGAGCGTTCGATGATAATATTAAGTTGGATTTTAAATTATAATAAAAGTTATCTACTATAATCTATACTAAAATAACAATGGTGAAAATGATCTGATATAAGAAGTGAAATTATATAAGTAAGATTTGTAAATATAGTTACAAATATGGATTTAAAACTGAGAATTTGAGTATTGAAATCCTAGAGACTTGAAATTATTTTTCATAGTGTTGTGAGGAATAATAATAGTATTATTGGAGAGTTTTTTGGAATAGAAATTTTTTAAAAATATGGTTTATAAATAAAAATGGATTTAAACCGAGAAATTTAGAACTCAAAGCCGGTGTTTGGAAATTGTTTTCAAATTTTTAGGAAAAATAAAAATGGTATTGTTTTGAAAGTATTAATTAATAGAAATATTGAAAAAGGAATTGGTAGAATTAAAAAGCACTGACTCACTTCGGTCGTTGGAAAATAATTCCGGTGATGACTATAGCGTCATCGGTGTTTATTTTCGAGTTTCTAAAAGTGGTAGAAATTGGTTATTAAATTGTTTTGGGTAAAACAAATTTGTTTAAATTTTCCAAAGAATGATTTGGTATACAAAAAGGAGTTATGTATATAATTATTATTTCAAATTGATTTAAAATAAAATCGGGGTTTAAATTATGAAGTTCTCAAATAAGTCATGTAATAGTTGCATGTACCATATGCATTAGAGTAGTTTGGTTTTACATCTCATTTTATATGTTGTTTAGGAAATTTTCATTTATTAAAATGAAATGAAATTCCGACGATTTTGGACAGTCGGGACTACCAAACTGATATAGAAATCTGAAGCTAAATGTTGTCAGGAATTATAAGAAACATAAGTTTTTGTAACTTATAAATTTAAAGAGATGGAAATTTAAAAACAAGATTTAAAATTGTTGAACATTTATGTTAAGTAAAACAATTCTGAATATTGTGTGTGTGTGTATTCGTAGGGAATATAAAAGTATTTTGCAATTATAAACTGGAGTTATAGAATGTCAATAAACTTAAGTAATATTTCTTAAGCAAAATAATGATTCCTTAGAAAGGTAACAAAAATCTTGTGAAATGTTTTATTAATGAAGATAAGTCTTTATAAAGTGTTTGTGGGATTAAAGTAATATGTTATAAAAATGACTTAGAAAATAAATTCTAGTGTCAGTTAAAAATATGAACTTAAGTTTAAAAGTGGATAATAAACATATATATGTTTTATAAAATACTTATAATAAACTTAAGTATGAAGGAGCTTTAAGATGAAGTCGTGGCTTTTGAAATGTGTATAAACCTGAGTTTTAAAGTGATGGATTTGCATAAGTGGCGTTATAAGATGTTTGTGAACTTAAGTAAAATGATTTGTGAAATGATTTGTAAATGAATTTTAGTATTAAAGGAAATAATATTGGAAAAATCAAGTGTATTTTTACAATTGAATGCGAATAAAAAGAATTGGTATAATTTAGGAATTAACGAAATAAATATGTAAGTTGTACATAAATCATATTATTGGCATAATTGATTTTGATCCAGATTCAAGTATACGATTTCTATGTTATTTACACCGATCCTAATAAGGAATTTTCACTTGATTCTTGACGACGAACACTTGATACATATTTTTGATTGGATTACGAAGTTTTCTATCAAGTATATGGCTATGCAAGGAGAATGGGGTTTCTAATCCAAAAACCGGATCAGAGTCCGCACTAGGGACGTCGAGTGAGATGATACTAGCTTGGAAGTGGAATTGTGTGATCGAGCGAGCGATCGAATTTGGTATTGTGTATAGATCGTAAATGTATATCTTACGGACTTTATTATAGCTATTTGTTTAACATTTGGAAATGCAAAATTATATAGCTATGAATCATATGTTTGGATATTGTGTGCAAGTAAGATGCAGGTTCATGGAAGCAAAGCTTAATTGATGCTTTTGGTTTCATAAGTTGAGTTTGTTTGCCCGAAAAATAGGTACGCGTTTATATTGTTGTTTGGATTGATGATTTTATGTCCTAGATATGGGAGACCACTTAGCTTTTGTTTTCTTTTGTTGGATTGGGCCCGTGGTGGCAATTTGTAGTTTTTCTGATCGAGCCGCGCAAAGAAGATGCTGCCGAAATTTTCCGTAACTTTAAAGACTTAGAAAATTTATAATCCTTTTTCAACCAATTGATTTTGAATAGTTAAAGTGTTTGGAGGCATTTTCCTTACTTTGGCAATTTCGAGGATGAAATTCTTTTGAGGGGAGAATGTAACGACCCAGAATTTTGGTCATTTGATTTTGAATATTTAATTAATTTTAATTATTAAAATACCGGTTTGAATGCATTATAACCAGAATTAAATTGTAGAGATTATTTAAAACCCATGAATTGTGAATAAATATTTGAATAGTGTTTCAATTAACGGGATTTACAATTGAATGTTAATTTTAATTATTTAAACAGTCTTGTTCAACTCATTTTAAATTATAAATAATATCAGTAAATTCAATTTGTAAGTTATTTACAGTAATAAATGGTTCAATAAATAATTAGAAATTTTATTTTTATTTTACGACTCGACTTCAATTGATGTATTTTTAATTTTTTTTCTTTGATTTTTTCATGATTTTTAATTTGGAAAATATTTAAATTGTCGTTTGACAATTTTTCCGCAAACGACATTGTTTTTATGATTTTACAGAACTTAATAACCAATGTATATTATTATTGTTTTGGGGCCGCATCGCTGTTCTGAGCGCGACCATATTTTTGTTTTGTTGTTCGCAGTCCATACATGAACAAAAACCAGTGCGGCGAAACGCCCAGAAATATATATATAGTATCCTAACTCAAACATTTCGTACACTCAACCACTTTCTTTCATTCCTATACGTTCGAAATGAAGAAAGCAAACATTTGGATATTTCAAAAATTCAAATCAGTTAAAACAAAAATGAAATAAATAGAAAAATATGATCTTTGAGATGTATAGAGAAAGATCTTAATTTTGGTATGCCATTTGAAGGGTGCAGCCATGTTTGTATGAAATTGACGGTATCATGCATTGCTTAATCATGCTACGGTTTTTTTTCTGGAAATTTAAGGGGAGTTTGGCGAAACGAAGCTTATATTCGTGTTGTGGGAAAAGGGAGCATCGTTCGACAAAAGTTTTGGAGAGCATCTTTCGACAAAAGGTTTTGGAGAGTAGTCATGGGATGAAGGCCACGTCGTTTCTAGGTCAGGAGGAAGGAGCAGGATCACGTTTCTTGGGGTGGCGTCGGGGCAGTTGTAGTGGGTATGGCTAGGTCGAGTTTGAGATGAGAAGCCCATTGGTGATATCGACGTTTAATTCCATCGTCTCTAGCTTCGTGTCGCCATTGGGCATGTGTGGTTGGAAATGGGTTTGCTTTTGTTCATGTACAAGCAAGGATTAAGGTGGGTTAGTGATTTAAATTAAGTGATTAAGTAATTAACTAAATTAATGTGTTCGAAATCTTATAAAATTCATAACTTGTTCATGCGAGATCCAATCAAGATGCAGATTTTTGCGTTGTGCTCATAATAACGAAAGCTTCATGATGGAACTAGTTCAGTTGAATTTGGAGCATGTTGAAATTTGGCCTAAAATCGGACGTCGTTTGATTTTAGTTCAAACCGGAACGCTTCGGCACCAAATGGAATTTCGTGAGTTTACTGTATGTTATATAGTAGATAAATTTTACTTTTTGTATTTGGTTGAAATATTTGGCTGTTTGGTTAAATATTCGCTTTTACAAGCGATTGTTATTTAAAATTGAAATACATGAATTTTATTGAGAAATCCAGATTCCTCCATATTATTACTGTTAAATTTCCAATTATATTCCTGTCGATTCTATTTCTGTTATAACCCTGTTATATAGATTGTTAAATTTGTTGAATCCTGATTGTTTAGTACTGTTAGTTATGACATTGTTATATGTTTAAACTTAAACCCTGTAGTGATAAAAATCAATAACAAAATTGGTTAAGTGCTTGGCAGCTATTGGCCTCAATTTAGTATTTTGGAATACTATTAATGGCCGTTGGGGTTAAAAATTATTTTTATTCAGAGAATGATTTTAAATCAGACTTTTGGCTTTCAGGAACATTTTGGTTAAAATGGGTTTTTGGAAACTACTTGTTCAATCCAACCTTTGTATTTTCTATTATATTTAGAAATGGATTACAACTATTCTAGTATTATTTTATAATATATTCTAAAGTTGTTTGATTATTATTTAATAATGTTTAAACTTGTTTAATTATTGTTTGAAAATGTTAAAAAGTTGTTTATATATATTTAATATTGTTTTAAAAAGTTATTTATCAATTTTTTAATATTGTTAAAAGTTATTTATTTTAAATAATTAATATTGTTCGAAGATAATAATTATTACTTATTAATAATGTTTTTGAAGTTAATAATTATTTATTATAATAATGTTTTAGGGTTGATTATTATTGTTTATTTAATAATGTTTTTAAATTATTTTTAATTTTATTTATAATGTTTTTGAAGTTAATAATTATTTATTTACTTATACAGTTTTGTTGTTAATAATTATTACGATATAATAATGTTTTGAAGTAAATAATAATAATTATTGATTTAATTAATTGTATTTATAAATAATATAAATTGATTTATAAAGGAATTGCTTCTAATAAAGATTTTATAAATGAAAATAGAGCTTGGATTTATAAAGGAATTTTATAAAGGTTTTATGAAGGATTTTATAATGGGATTCTTCGAAAGATTTTTATAAAGTAATTTTATAAAGTAATTTTTGTAAGGAATTTTTATAAAGTATCTTTATAAAAACTTCTATAAAAAAAATAAAGTTTTATAATTGGGTTTATAGATTTACAAAAGAAGCTTTATATATAGTTTTATGGATTTATAAAAGAGCTTATTAAATGGTTTAGAAATTTATTAAAAAAGAGTATTATCGATGGTTTTAGAAGTTAATAAAAAGAGTTTTATAAATTGTTTTGGAGATTTTTAATGTTTTGGAGTTGTATATATACATTTTCTAAGTAGTGAAAGTATAGTGTTTTGGCTAATATACTTATATGTTGAGATAAGTATATGGATAATTTTCCAAGTATAAAAAGGAATATAAAAGGTTTGTGAATATATCTTTGTAAAAGTATTTTGGTATAGTTATTTACAAAGCGATTTTAATTCATGAAAGGATTTATTAAAGAGGTTACTGGCTGCTTAAATGCTTAACCAATGTTGATTTCCCTATGGAAATAAATCCATGATTCGATTGATTTTTGTTTGTTTATTTGACAGTTAAATAACCGACTATCGTACTTGGCCAGTTTTAAATTAATGTTGTTGGTTGGAAGAGACCATGTAACGAACTGGGATTTTCGACCCTTGAAAATCGACATTGATACTTCCATTGTATCACATGCCGAGCAATTAAATGCCAGAAAACCCCATTGTTAAGGGAAAGAAAGAAGGAAGAAGATAAGAAGAAAACTAAACAACATAGAATCTCACAATGGAATGAATAATCTATAATATATCACAAGTCTTTACAAAAAAAACTATAATATATATATATATACACAAACATCAATTAGAGTATACTAACCTATTTCAGCCTGGACAGTTATAACAACCTATCCTCACAATTGTTGATAACACACCGATGAATACAACAGAAAATATAACCATCTACGTGAATATGTCTTTGGAACTCCAACTCATCTTTTGAAGCTCCAAGCATCAAAACTAATCTGTAATATACTCGGTCTGACCCGATTATTATAATAAAATAACACTCGAGTCAGTCTGGAAAACCAATGTGAGAAAAACACACCAAACTGGATTTAAAGTTATAAGAAAATCTTTGAAAATCAAAGGTATCTCGTAAGACCATGTCACACATAAACATGATGGTTCTTTTACCTTACGATAACTAAATCACTTTTATATACAAATCCTATGATATTATAATAGTGTCTAAGTACAAATACTTATTAAAATAGTTAAAATGCTTGCATCTCACATTTCAACATAGTTGGGCTCAATCAAAACCGTACGACGCTTATTGGAGAATGGATTCCATACAATGACTAGGTATTGGGGTACCGCCTATCATGGTACACGTCTAGAAAATGTACCTAGATCGAACCTATCGATACCTACCAACACAAAACCGGCCTACCCCTTGCTGGATAGTACCAAATATGTCATCACCCCGGTTGCTTTGCAACCCTTTTGAGATCTCATGCACAACCAATCCATAAATATGTAGATGTAGAGTATCTAGAAAGTTGACAACTGATGCTGCAGCGGATAACTGAAAATGAATGTGACGATGAAAGTAGCAATCGATGGAATAGAAGATACCGAATGGCCCAAATCCGTTGATCCAAAGATACCGGATTCTAGCTATCTCAATCACGTTGATCGCGCACGATACTGTGAATGAAGATCTACGATTCTTCGTACGTTGATCTAGCGCACTAGATACCGTGAATCGGCTTCAGCAGTCGTTGATTCGAGCGCACTCGAATACCGAAAGTGGAGATAGGAGATCACACTCAACTACCAATTTGAGAAGTGGCACAAAGCACACAAACAAGTTTTATTCAAAATCAACTAACTTTTACAAATGACCAACACTCCGCTATTTATAGAGGTTACAACTCAACACGACCCAACTTGACAACACATAGGTCGGCTACGACCTAACACCTGCGACCTAAAAACAAACAAACACAATACAACATATTTACAAGGCCATCACGACCTAAAACAACCACGCGACCTACGACCTTACATAGGTCGTTAACGACCTAACAGACGCGACCTAAAAAAGAAACACACAAATACAATTCAACACAACATAATAGTGCGACCTACGACTTAGAATATTTACAACACATAAACGACCTAAAAATACAACGCACACGACCTAAGAAATAAATGCGGCTCCAGGACTCTTCACGCGACCTATCTTCACAGCAGCATAAGATCGAGCGACCTATCTTCCCACGACTTATGGTAGGTCGTTCGCGACCTAAAGAAAGCAGCATAAGATCGAGCGACCTAAGAACATTGCCTCTGGAAACCTTCGAGCAACCTAAAGTTGAGCGACCTATCTTCCCGCGACCTAACTTAGGTCGTAACTCAGTAATTCGTAGCGACCTAAGATATGGTGGTTTCTTGTTAGGTCGTTGGCGACCTAAGAATAAGAGCTTCCTCGACTTAAGAGTTTTATCTTCAAGCGACTCAAGAACTTCAGGCGATCTAAGTAAGGTCGTTCGCGACCTAAGGATGAAAGGTTGTTCGCGACCTAAGTCAGGTGGCACACTGGAGCGAGCTATCTTGTTAGCTCGTTCATTGTTAGGTCATTTGGTGTCGGTTGAGCGAACTAACTCTTCACCCGACCTAAGAATCTTGTTAGGTCGTAACTCATTTAGGTTGCCGCTTGTTAGCTTGCTTGGTGACTTGTCATAGGTCGCTAAACTACTCTTTCCCGCATAACTCACCTCATTCTTCACCCCGTTAGGTCGCACGTGACTTAACAACTCGTTAGGTCGTCCGCGACCTAAGACTTCTCCTGGCTGGCCTACATCATCCTCCCCTGGTTGACAGAAATTCGTCCTTGAATTTATAGTTTCTTTGTCTTCGACACTCTCATCTTCGTGAAACAGAACCAAGTGTTTGATATTGTTCGTAATAGGACGATGATCCGGCAAGCTCAACTTACGATTATTCTCACAAATTTCCTTCACATTTTCCAAACGACCCATTCCTCCAACATCTAGCTTATTGCAAGTACCAACAAGAAATTGTTCAACCATCGAATAGAAAGATTCATTGCCACTTTGTGTCTTCATCAAATCCAATGCAGAGTCCATACTTACGTCTACCCATGATCTAGTATGTATAGGTAATGACATACATAATCCTGACTTTGTCGCGGTCTCTTTTGAAATTTGATAACTCTGACTCTTCTGAACAAACCTTTCAACCCCTTTCCTTATTGATGGCTCAAAACAAAAACATCATAGCCAACTACATGGTATGATCACTGCCCATGTGTCTTTCTACACGTACATCTTTGATAACTTTTATTTGCCAACTGCGATCAGGAGTATACAACTGCCTTCCTTTGAATAATAACCCATCAGCCAATCTTCTCAACTCTACCTGCTCTGTCGGACACATATGATTACATGGCTTATATGGTACAATAGCACTTGACACTTGATTAACATGATGTACGTTCCTCAGTGGCAGTAATTCTTTGGACAGTTCTGCAGGAACTACATCTTCACATTCATTCATCATTGGATTAACTTCTTCGATAATTTCAACATTTTTTACTGGTTTCAATTTCATTCAACAGGAATACTTCTGCACTACCCTCCACTTCTTTAACAAGCTCTTTTGTAGATTGTAGACTAGTCGAATCCACCTCCTTCATCAACAAATTACCCTCTTCATCTCCTGACTTATTTTCTTCACCCTCATCCAACTTTGCTGACTGTGAACTTTCAACCTCATGTTCACTAGATTTCGTTGGATGGAAATCAACAACTTCATCTCCGTCAAACTTTGGTGATTGAAAACAATCAACTTCAGCTTCCACATAAAAAAATTCCTTTAAAGGCAACAAAGCCTTTAGCTCCTCGATTTCCTCCAATTTGTTTTCACTCTGTTGACGTCTTTTAGGAACCAAAATGATTCGTGTATCCTCGAACATAAAACTGTAACTGTTTGTGCGTCCATCGTGTTGCACAGCTCTATCATATTTCCATGGTCTTCCCAACAACAGATGGCATACATCCATGTCAACCACATCACACCAAATTTCGTCTTTGTATTTCTTCCCAATGGAAAAATTAACACAAGCTCTTCGATTAACCTTCACTTCCCCTCCTTTCCTCAACCAAGCTAATTTGTAGGGGTTAGGATGCTTCTCTGTTTTCAATGACAACTTCTTTACAGCTTCTGAAGAAATGATATTATCACAGCTTCCTGCATCGATGACAAATTTACAAACCTTCCCCAGAATAGTGCATGTTGACTGGAAAATATTGCTCCTTAACCAACTTGAATCGTCTTCTAGCTTTGGCGTTAAACAAGATCTTCTCATCAACAAACTACAACCTTCATCTCCTGTCAATAACTTTTCTTCTTCAACTGGTATTGAATTAACACACTCTACCTCCGCATTTTCATTCTCAATCCCCGCCATCATTGCTCGCTTCTTTGGCCTTGGACATTCATTGCTTTTATGGCCCCACTCTTGACAATTAAAACATTTGAAATTACTATTGACCTTTGCTTTGCTGGCTTCATTCACAATCGACTTACTGACGACTTTGGAAACATCCACACTGCTACTAACATCCTCGTTCTGGTTGTTGGAATTCGTAAACACACCACCTCCTCTTCTGCCTTGCTTCTCCCACGCTAACGCTTTCTGGTGCGCTTCAGCCACAAACATTGGATTGAACATATTCACCATGTCTTGAATCTGCGTTCGCAACCCTCCAACATACCTAGCTGTTAGCGGTTCCTCTGTTTCCATAATATCATTCCTCGCAATCAATTGGTAAAAATCATCTGCATACTCATTCACTGACTTCGCCCCTTGTCTTAGGTTCTGCAAAAGTTGATACACAAGAGATTGATAATTGTGCGGCAAGAAAGTAGCTTTCATCAACTTCTTCATCTTATCCCATGTAACAATCTTTGACTTTCCCATTCTCTCCCGGGTAAGTTTAGTCTGCTGCCACCATGCCATAGCTCTCCCTCTTAATCTCGTAGCAACCAACTTCACTCTTCGATCCGCGAGAACTTCTTTGAAGTCAAAAATTTCCTCAACATTTGAAACCCAATCCAAAAATTCCTCCGTTACCATTCTTCCCTTGAATTCTGGAATTTTAGTTTTCATCCCCGACTCCCATCGGCGATCATCTTCTACAACCCGATATGCATTCCGCACTTGGTCTCGATCTCGAGAGTGAACACTATATCTACCACCATCTTCATCAAAAACAGATGTACTTCGATAACGATCTCGACCACCCACATCTCTATGATCACACATATCCCTTCTACTTTGTCTTTCATCATCATGGTATGGCTCATGTGCAAACTCACGTGGAGTTCTTCTCTCTTCATTTCTATACTCATGATGTTCTCTTCTCAATGAAACCGAAGATTCTCTTCTTTCTCGATAAGATTACGGCGATACCCTCCTCGCTTCTGTAACCGATGGCGAAACTATGTTTCCTCCATGGTTCGAGACTGGCGATATCCTCCTTTGACTTTGATTCATGTCATTCATCAGTTTCTCTAACTTCCCAATGCCTTCATCAAACTTTTCATTGATGCGTTGTTCCATTTGCTCGGCTTCTTCTCTTCTATACAACGCTTCAACATTCTAATGGCGATTACCTCTTCTTGGCGGCATGATTGACTCTTCAAAAACTTTAACTTTCGGCCTTGATCTAAAATGATGCACGGCTTCACTAACTCCTCAAACTCTTCAATAAGAATTGGTTCCAAGACTCGACTTAGCTATGATTGGCTAAGTCTAGCTTTGATACCAAATGATGCAGCAGCGGATAACTGAAAATGAATGTGACGATGAAAGTAGCAATCGATGGAATAGAAGATACCGAATGGCCCAAATCCGTTGATCCAAAGATACCGGATTCTAGCTATCTCAATCACGTTGATCGCGCACGATACCGTGAATGAAGATCTACGATTCTTCGTACGTTGATCTAGCGCACTAGATACCGTGAATAGGCTTCAGCAGTCATTGATTCGAGCGCACTCGAATACCGAAAGTGGAGATATGAGATCACACTCAACTACCAATTTGAGAAGTGGCACAAAGCACACAAACAAGTTTTATTCAAAATCAACTAACTTTTACAAATGACCAACACTCCGCTATTTATAGAGGTTACAACTCAACACGACCCAACTTGACAACACATAGGTCGGCTACGACCTAACACCTGCGACCTAAAAACAAACAAACACAATACAACAGATTTACAAGGCCATCACGACCTAAAACAACCACGCGACCTACGACTTTACATAGGTCGTTAACGACCTAACAGACGCGACCTAAAAAAGAAACACACAAATACAATTCAACACAACATAACAGTGCGACCTACGACTTAGAATATTTACAACAAATAAATGACCTAAAAATACAATGCACACGACCTAAGAAGTAAATGCGGCTCCAGGACTCTTCACGCGACCTATCTTCACAGCGGCATAAGATCGAGCGACCTATCTTCCCACGACTTATGGTAGGTCGTTCGCGACCTAAAGAAAGCAGCATAAGATCGAGCGACCTAAGAACATTGCCTCTGGAAACCTTCGAGCGACCTTAAGTTGAGCGACCTATCTTCCCGCGACCTAACTTAGGTCGTAACTCAGTAATTCGTAGCGACATAAGATATGGTGGTTTCTTGTTAGGTCGTTGGTGACCTAAGAATAAGAGCTTCCTCGACTTAAGAGTTTTATCTTCAAGCGACTCAAGAACTTCAGGCGATCTAAGTAAGGTCGTTCGAGACCTAAGGATGAAAGGTTGTTCGCGACCTAAGTCATGTGGCACACTGGAGCGACCTATCTTGTTAGCTCGTTCATTGTTAGGTCGTTGGGTCTCGGTTGAGCGACCTAACTCTTTACGCGACCTAAGAATCTTGTTAGGTCGTAACTCATTTAGGTTGCCGCTTGTTAGGTGACTTGTCATAGGTCGCTAAACTACTCTTTCCCGCATAACTCGCCTCATTCTTCACCCCGTTAGGTCGCACGCGACTTAACAACTCGTTAGGTCGTCCGCGACATAAGACTTCTCCTGGCTGGCTTGCATCAACATACCATAACGGGTGCGACCCACTTAGCCTTGTTGCATCTCCCCTGATTTTCAGTAATTCCTGGTTGATGAGGCTTGAGGCTACGTTTACCTTTTTGAATAGCAAACCACTTGGAATGCTAACACTGCCTTCCAAGCAACAATACAATGATAGCATTCATCCATACAAGTTGTTCTGGGTCTGAACAAACCAAATCTCCAATATCACCGTCTTCATTATCTTCATGATACCACAATTCGCAATGCTCAAATCGGATCGAAGTGGTTTTGGGACAATAAAGTCTGATCCCGATCTCTGCGAAATGATCAACGAATTTGGCTAGATTTTGATAGTCGGTTATTTAACTATCAAATTCCACACATAAGCAGTCACTAGGCACATATTATAAATCTTTCAAAACATTCATTTCAAAATATCTTTACAAAGGTATATGTTCAATCTCTTCAAGTATTCAATATTTGAAAACGATTTCAAATACTTAAATCCATAACAGGATATTTCAACCCATATCAACACTTGGAAATATTTCCAAATCCAACCTATAATTAATTACTTAGAAAAATATTTCTATATAAATCATTTCGTCGCTAAAATATCTCCAAACCTTTAATTCCAATACTTAGGGAAATATTATAAGTCTATTTCCAAAAATCATTTCTAATATCCTTACTTAGGAAATATTTCGTACTTATGTCATAAATCTTCGGAATTTTTATTAATTCCCTTTGCAATTTCCAAAAATTATCGATTATACTTATTTATAATCCAACTAACAATTTATAACTCCTTTAATGAATTCAGATTCATTTTCGAAGTTCCCGTCTCAAATTTCCTTTTCTCAAATTTTATTAAGTTCCTGAATTCCATTACCAGATTTTCTCTTATAAAATCACATCCATTAAATAAAACCCGGTTCACAAATCTCGAGAGCATTTACAAATAAATTGCAATCACTTACTTTTAAACTATATATATAATAATAAATTTCAAAAATATGGTTAAATAATTATTTAAAATATCAAATTACTTTTCAAAAAATGTCAACAACTAATTCCAATGCATTTATAAAATTTCTAATCGATTTACAAAACCTGCTTATAAAACTTAGAATTCATTTCAACAAATTTAAATATTTAAATAACTAACTTCCTGAAATATTTTAATCCATTTAATTGTTTTTTTCTAAACTACATAGTTTAATAAATAAAATCCTTTTCAAACAACAAACCTTAACTTCTTGTGAAAACCATTTTTAAAAATTCAACATACCAATTTTATACTTATAAATCTCTCTCAATTTATCACAAATCGATTTACATTTCCAATTTCATAACTATTCCCAAATTCCGAAATAGAATTTACTATTTCTTTCTAAACCGATTTCCATATCTCATTTTAAATTCATACTGTGAATTTATATTTCCAATTTATCAAATGACAATCATTCCACTTTATTTATAAACATTGTTTATAAATTTCATAAACTCATTTCCAATTTTATAACATGTTCATTTTACTAAAATCCAGTTATAAATCGATTTCTAATTAAAATTTCATTTATAATCTATTTCTTAAATAATCCAAACGATATTCCAAAACTATTCAATTCTCGATTTTGACTTCCATTTCGTATTTTAAGAATCTCATTTAAAAATCCATTGTTTTAAAATCCTTAATATTAAATTCTCTATTTGAAACCATTCTACGAAATAGATAAATAAATATCCAAAGTCCAATTGTTTATTTTATCCAAATCAATTCCCTTTTAAATAATCCCAAAATTCAATATAAATATCTTCATTTTCCAAAATCGCCTTTGAATTTCCTTTTTAAATTCAAAAATATTATTTATGGTATTTATAATACCAAATTAAGGCCAGTTCTACTATAGCATCCAATAAATTCTAATCACATCATAATCTATCACAGATTATTCCAACACATCATATCTCACTATATATGACATTAAAATCAATATTTTTGAGGAATCCTGTTGGATCTCTCCTACCTGTTTCCCTGAAACCACAGATGTTATATAATCACAAAAATATAATCACTGCTTCGAGGCGGGATATCGCAATAAATAGGGTCATCCGCTATTATTCGGGGCGCATAGTGTCCCATCCGCTCCAATAGGCGGGAATATTCAAGCCAACTAATAAATATAATAATTTATCCAAACAATCATTCAATAATTTTTATCCACTATATATTAAACTAGTTATCCAAAAAGGTGAGTTGAACTCACCAAAATTTCCTGTTGTCGCCGAGGCGTTCTTGTTTTCGTATGAATTCGAACAACGTTCGAATTCAGCGTAAAATTCAACAAGCTCTATATGTTGCCAAACCAATTTCATAACAAAGATAACATCCCAACTCATGCAACGCAACACATTTTTTTGGGTAGGATCTTGGATGAAGAAGTTATCGTCATTTTAAGTTATGATGTTTAAATTAATAAATAAAAATAATTACACCATTATACATTAATTAATCTTTTTAAAACCTTAAACTCGCCTTCCCTCTCTTCTCTAATCTCGCACGCGAACACCCCCCCCCCCCACAGCCGTGAGTTCAACCTAACACAGCAGCCACGATAATCCTCCAGTAGCCTCCCCCTCGCTTCCACTAATAGCCCATCCTTCCCACTCTCCCACGCAACAGGCCGTGCTCCTCCATTCACCGCCGCCATCGAGGAAAATCAAGAATGAAATTTCCATTCAACCCCCAATTTGCCACTGCCACAGGCTACCGTTGACCATGAGATTTTGGCCGAAGGTAGACCCCACTCCCCTCTACCTTTTCTCTTCAGACACCACTACCTCTAGATGGCCAGAGCACTCCCGTAAAATCCAAAAACACTACCGCCTTTAGGAAGTGAATCGTTGTCGCCACGATGAACTACCACCTATCTCCACCATTGAATAGATTTGCCTTGACGTCACCTACAAGTTTCCAGTTGAAGACTTCACCTGAAACGACGTCGATTAACCTCGATTTTCATGGCCATTGGATGAGGTATTTGAAATCGAAGAGAATGAATGCGAATAATTCTCAGGGGATACGCGATTTATAAAAAGGGAACGTAGAACAGGTAGGGTGGCTTGTAGGGTGGCTGATGTGAAGGAAGGAGGCTACCTAGTCAAATCAATGAAAATAAATTATTTAAATATCCCAGAATATCTTGTTATAAATTACGGACTCCAATCGAGGCGTGCCGCCTGGCATTCCAAATGTTATACCCGTATTCTGAACGAAATGGAACAAGTTTCGAGACATAATTCGATCGTATGCAGAAGATAGCTTTTTGAACCCAATTATTATATTAATTTTTCAATACAAATTTCAACGTGTTTCTATCTCGTACGACCAAACGGTGCATCTAATTGCTACGAAACATGACGGCGTATTATAATTCATTATTATGGACCTAATGACACTGGTTTCGTCGAAATTCGAGGTTGTGCCACGAAAGGCTATTTTCACTCGTTAATTAAACGAGTTTTTTTAAAATTAACTAAATCACTTTTTAAATCAAACTTAAAATTTTTATCATCTTCATTCTTATTAATAGAAATTAAATAAGCCTTTAAATCATTTTTATCCAAATAAAATCTAAGAATTAAATTATTAAATTTATCAATTAAATTATCCAACAAATCCCTATTTTTGACATTCAAGTTATTTAATTCATAAAATTAACTTTTAAATATTTAAAATCGGTTAAATATTCCAATTTCAAATAACCAAAATTCTAGGTCCTTACGTTTTCCCCCCTTAAAATAATTTCGTCCTCGAAATTGCCAAGGTAGGAAAAATGCCCAAACCAATTCCTTTTCTAAAAAAAATTAGTTGAAATAACTTCCTAAATCCTTTTAAACCTTTAACTCCCAAAACCAATTTTTTTGAAATCTTGTTATTACTTTTACCAGGTTTCCAAATTCATTCATAGATTCCAACTAATATCACATCATTCAAACATTTCAGTTTGTAACTCAAAAATCAAATTTTAAATTTTAGAAAATTCGCCAGCGTCTCCTTTGCACGGCTAGATCAGAACAACTTCAAATCGCCACTATGGGATCACACTATCAAAAGAAAATAAAAGCCAAGTGGCTCAACCATAAAATCATAAAATTCAAACAACAATATAAACATGTACCTTTTTGTTGGGCAACCTAATTTTCTTATAATATCAAAGGCATCAAATTAGCTCTTGCTCTTAAATACGTGCATTTTTTTTACCAATAATATCCAATCATATAATTCATAATCATATTATTCTGAAGTTCCAATTTCCAACATTTACTTCAAAAAAACCGTAAGATGTACATATATCAGCCGTACACAATATCCAATCTGATCGCTCACTCGATCACACAATTTCACTTCCGAACTAGTATCGTTCCCACGACCACTCTAGTGCGGACTCAGATCTGGTTCCTTGATTAGAAACTGTCATTCTCCTAGCATAGCCATATACTATGATAGAGAACCCCAGAATCAACCAAAAACCCATATCTAGTGATCGCCATCGAGAATCTAGTGAAAAATCCTAACTCGGATCGATATAAATTATCTCGAAATTCTATGCTCGAATCTGGATCAAATCGTTATGCGAATAAAATAATATACGTACAACTTACATATTTATTTCAATTGTTTTTTTAGCTATCCCAAATTCCTTTTATTCACCTTTGTCCCGTTCTCATTCATTTTATCCACATTCAATTTGATCTACATTCAATTTATTCACATTGCATCAGCCACATTCCCTTATTTACTTAGTATATTCCTTTTAATGCTAATTACCTCTTAAGAATTATTCCATCAAATTTCATGTTTAAAACATTTCACTCTATATTAATTTCATTTATGAATTACTTCATAAAATTTTACTCAAGTTCATAAACATTTTTGCAGTACTTCTTATGTTTATTACTATTTCACTACTTAAGTCATGTTCATTTAAATCAAATTCAATTTTATTTAACCTAACTAAGGATAAATTTCTTTCCATAATTCATTTTCTACTTAACTTAATTTAAGTTTAATTCCATAGTTCAATTCCAAATTTACTTTCCTTAACATTCACATGCAACAATTATAAAGCTTTGTTTCGCTTGCACATTCCCAAATTTATAAGTTATTAACTTATTTTTCTCATATTCTCATAAAACATTTAAATGAAAATCCCAGAGTTTACACACCTATTTCTTAATATTCCAAATCATTTTTGAAATCATATACACATATATACACAAAATTCCATTAGTATATCAAATCATTCTTTAAAAAAAATTTGAAATCCAAACCAGTTTTACCAAACAAAACTCCAATGGTAGCAATTCCTCTCTTAGAAACTCGAAAATGAATGTTGATGATGTTGTAGTGCAGTCATCACCGAAATTATTTTCCAACGAGTGAAGTGAGTTCAGTGCTTTGTATTCCTTTAAAACCCTTTTAAATATTTCTATCCAAAAGCATTTTCCAAATAATACTATTATTATTTTCCCAAAACTTTGAAAAATCATTTTCAAAACCAACGGGAATTAAATTCCCACATTCATGGCCCTTTTAAATCCTTTTTACTTATAAACCATATTCATGATATACTTCTGAATTTTTTTCCTTTCAGTGTATAAATCATATTTATAAACTATAATTCCATTTGGTTATATAAAATCATTTCTCTGTTATTAGTCTTGCTTACTGTGACGCCCCACCTCTATACCCACGCTAGCCAAGAACACTACGGTGTAGTGCTGTCAACTAGCACGGAGAATAAGACTGTTGAGGAGCGACCATCTATGTAATTGCTTTGTGCGAGCACCGATATGTCAGATAATAAAACATTGCATTTCATTTTTAGAGGAAACCCGACATACCGATACAAACTCAAAGCTACTACACAGTGGCTATAATAGTTTAGGACAATAGATATAAAAATAACACAGATAACATAAATGTGGAATAAAGATGGAACGAAAAGTCTCATATATACAATAACTGATATCAGTTACAATACATTTGACACAATACAAATGATACAACTACAACTGTCGACTCAAGAAGTTATATATACAAGTACATTATCGACTAATATACATGAATACATTATCATCTTAAAACAGACACACTCACTACTACAACAAGACGAAGACCACTTCAACTGATATAAAAAGTCTTCATAGCTCTAGCAGCAACCCAAAGCTAAAAATCTACAACCTGTAAATACTCGGTCTGACCCGAGTATTACATTCAAAAGAAAATAATACCCGGGTCAGTCTAATTCAACCTCAGTTATTAGTGCACAGAAGCAATGATAATCAAATCTCAAAAAGATGACAGTCACAGAAATCTCGTATATCCAACTCTCGATACGAGAATAGGATAACGGCAGATATAACACTAAATAGTGTTAATCCACAAAACAGAAATCCAAAGCAGTTTAAGCAATTGAAATGTCAATTTAAAAATATCAATGCTAATTGGCTGCAGTACACGCACACGTGTACTGCCTCGCCAATACAGCCTACGAATTACGCAACAGGTCGATGAATTAAGAATAAAAGAGATATCGATTAAAATCTGTCAATTCGGTGTGGCTGCAGTGCACGCACGCGTGCACTGCCTCGCCACAACAGAATATAAAGTCACCACAAGGGACAAGGGTAAAACTGCTACGAAAATGCAGCCACCACTTGCTTTTAAGGGCAAGGCTGCATCAGTGAAATGAAACAGTGTACCCAGTGAAAGAGGCAACAAGTGGAACAAGTTCAACATGTCGCAAAGCAAGGCACAGGGAAATAGCAAACTGAAGGCGAGAGCACCAAAGATATGGCACTACAACACTCAACAGGAAAGACGCAGATTAGCCTCATTAGAAGATAAGGTCATCAGTGAAGCAAAATGACAAAAATGCAAATGATACAAGGCATCAATGCAGTGTATCAGATTCAAGAACAAGGCAGTGCAGCAGTCAGCAACTAAAGCATGAATGCTGCTGTGGAGACTGGAGCATAGAAATGCCCAGACTCAAGTGGAATCAACAAACCAAGGAACTGACATCAAGGATGAATGTAATTCAAGTGACAGTGTAACCCAAAATGGGGACAGAGAAAAGATTCAAGTAAATACAAGCTACAACAAAATCTCGAGTATCATCAACAAAAGGATACAACATATATGCAACTGTAACACTAGACAGTGCAAGTGACAATGCAGCAACAGGTTGATACAAAGTCAAAGTGAACAATGGAATGCAAGTGACCACAAGACTCAATTGTACTCGAGTATAAATGCAACAGTATGCAGACGCTCTCAGGCTAAAGCCAGGTGAGAAATCACAGATTTAAGTAACTGAAGTAGCAAGATGTACCAACAAACTCAAGTGTCATTAGAAAAATAATTCCAAATGTATTTCAGTTCAGTGATAGGTATGTAAGCAAATGCATCGACATATACACAACATCACACCACAAACGACATAAGATCTAAGACTACATTTATATACATATTAGATGACAGCAGGTGATATTGTATATATGGGGATGCAATTGCGCAAGTACAAATAAAATTCATAACGAGGCCAGTGTCTCAAGAACTAAGCATAAGGTGACTTGAGAACAAAAAGGGGGTAGACATCATGCTACAGAATTTAAGCTTTCAATACTAACCAAAGTTCAAATTGAAAGTTTAAGGCACAGGGCAGATAAGCTCAAAAATCTTGAGTTATCAGAGAAGTAAATGCCCCAGAAACATACAGTACAACACAAGTAAATGGGGCAGCTAGCACATAAATGAAAGTACATCTACAACTGATAGTGAAACTCAAGTTAAATTTTTAAATCAGCAGTGTATGACCCAAAACATGAACAAGGGTAAAAACTGTGAAGTAACTCAAAGATCAAGTCGAAGTCATAAAGTCACTGTAACTAGGAAATACAATGTATACCGAGCTGTAAATCGATGACCTCAGACCATCAAGTTCAACGGTCGAACGTCATCAACCTAGGGATGAACAGAAGTGCCAAATTCAAGGATGGCCAAGTCGAAAATGTCCAGTGATCGAAGTCAAATACAAGTATCAGGGGTCCAAAAGTAAAGCAGTTTCAAGTCATAAATCTATAAGAACAAATCAGGCCCGAAGTCATCATGAATTCACAAAAGCCAAACTGTGAAACCCAACATCACGAGAACAAATGCCTCCGAACAAAATCCAAGTAAACAAAATTGGACAAGTCAGAGAATCGAACAGCAAAAACCCAAACCACGGTAACTACGAAACAGAAACGAACGAAAATCACAGGGTTTGAGTGAATTAGATGTGAGCGGTAGCACTCACCTTTGTTTGCGAGCGTTGATCGAAGGGCTGAAGTTGAACGATAATCACGTTCGCTCGAACTACTCGAAGACGTGGCATCACGAGTCGATCGGCGCCCTACATCGGAGAAGACGAGACCGCCACTCTTCGAATTCACGAAAGCCCTAACTGTTGGAGGAACGAAGACGAGAACGAGGGCGCCATCACTTCTTGTTTGCTAGAAGCCCTAGCTTCGAACAGGAAATGAACGAACACAAGAATTTCTCGTGGCCGCCATTATTTTCGCTCGTTTGATTTTGGCTTAGGGTTAACGAATGAAAATTTAAAGGAAACGGTGATTTTTTATTTATCACGGCAAAAGGATAAAGCATGGGCCAAACAAGTTTCAAAGCCCAAACTATTTTATTAAAGAATTTCACAACTCTAAAAAGGATTGAAATCGATTCAAATCTGCAATAGCACTTAACAATCGATTTCAATCGTCTAGAGACGAAATTTAATTGGTACGAAATACTGGGTTGTTACACTTACATTAAAATAACAACCACTTTATTAGCACACAACAACAGATGATAATCAAATATTATCATTCCCTAACATCCAAGCACACTATATAATAATAATTTCTGAAAAATTATTCCTTTATATATAAAATATAATCTAGGTAAAATTATTTTATTTACCCAATTTCCAAAACAATACCATGTTGAACTACTCTTTTGAGTGTTTAGAGATCCCTATCAATGATGTTAATTACTCGTATTGACCAAAATCCATAAGCCACTCAATAGATCAACCAACACAATATAAATCATTTTTATATCACTAACAAATACGCGCTCATATACACACACACACTCAAACACATTCTAGGGTGTACCGACACTATCTCTAATGAGTTACCGCACCAAAGCCAAAGTTCTTGCTTAACCTTCAGCTCTGATACCAACTGTAACGAACTAGGATTTTCGACCCTCGAAAATCGACACTGATACTTCCACGGTATCACATGCCGAGCAATCGAATGCTGGAAAACCTGGTTGTAAGGGGAAAGAAAGAAGGAAGAAGATAAGAAGAAAACTAAACAACATAGAATCTCACAGCGGAATGAATAATCTATAATATATAAATATTATTTACAAAAAAACTGCAATATGTATATATACAAACATCAATTAGAGTATAATAACCTATTTCAGCCTGGACAGTTATAACAACATGTCCTCACAATTGTTGATAACACACCGATGAATACAGCAGAAAATATAACCATCTACGTGAATATGTCTCTGGGCCTCCAATTCGTCTTTTGAAGCTCCAAGCATCCAACTGATTTGTAATATACTCGGTCTGACCCGAGCATTATAATAAAATAACACCCGAGTCAGTCTGGAAAACCAGTGTGAGGAAAACACACCCAACTGGATTTAAAGTTATAAGAAAATCTTTGAAAATCAAAGGTATCTCGTAAGACCACGTCACACATAAACATGACGGTTTTTTTACATTACGATAACTAAATCACTTTTGTATACAAATCCTATGATATTATAATAGTGTCTAATTACAAATACTTATTAAAATAGCTGAAATGCTTGCATCTCACAGTTCAACATAGTTGGGCACAATCAAAACCGTACGGCGCTTATTGGAGAATGGATTCCATACAATGACTAGGTACTGGGGTACCGCCTATGATGGTACACGTCTAGAAAATTTACCTAGATCGAACCTATCGATCCCTGCCAACACAAAATCGGCCTACCCCTTGCTGGATAGTACCAAATATGTCATCACCCATGTTGCTTTGCAACCCTTTTGAGATCTCATACACAACCAATCCATAAATATGTAGATGTAGGGTATCTAGAAAGTTGACAACATACCCTAATGGGTGCGACCCACTAAGCCTTGCTGCATCTCCCCTGATTTTCAGTCATTCCTGGTTAATGAGGCTTGAGGCTACATTTACCTTTTTGAATAGCAAACCACTTAGAATGCTAACATTGCCTTCAAAGCAACAATGTAATGATAGCATTCATCCATACAAGTTGTTCTGGGTCTGAACAAACCAAATCTCCAAAATCACCGTCTTCATTATCTTCATGATACCACAATTCGCAATGCTCAAATCGGATCGAAGTGGTTTTTCGGATAATAAAATCTGATCCCGATCTCTTCAAAACAATCAACGAATTTGGCTAGATTTTGATAGTCAATTATTTAACTATCAAATTCCACACATAAGCAGTCACTAGGCACATATTATAAATATTTCAAAACATTCATTTCAAAATATCTTTACAATGGTATATGTTCAAATCTCTTCAAGTATTCAATATTTGAAATTGATTTCAAATACTTAAATCCATAACAGGATATTTCAACCCATATCAACACTTAGAAATATTTCCAAATCCAACTTATAATTCATTACTTAGAAAAATATTTCTATATAAATCATTTTGCCTCTAAAATATCTCCAAACCTTTAATTCCAATACTTAGGAAAATATTATAAGTCTATTTCCCAAAATTATTTCTAATATCCTTACTTAGGAAATATTCCGTACTTATGTCATAAATCTCCGAAATTTTTATTAATTTCCTTTGCAATTTCCAAAAATTATCGAATATACTTATTTATAATCTAACTAACAATTTATAACTCCTTTAATGAATTCAGATTCATTTTCGAAGTTCCCGTATCAAATTTCCTTTTCTCAAATTTTATTAAGTTCCCGAATTCCATTACAAGATTTTCTCTTATAAAATCACATCCATTAAATAAAACCCGGTTCACAAATCTCGAGAGCATTTACAAATAAATTGCAATCACTTACTTTTAAACTATATATATAATAATAAATTTCAAAAATATGGTTAAATAATTATTTAAAATATCAAAGCACTTTTAAAAAAACGTCAATAACTAATTCCAATGCATTTATAAAATTTCTAATCGATTTACAAACCTGCTTATAAAACTTAGAATTCATTTCAACAAATTTAAATATTTAAATAACTAACTTCCTGAAATATTTTAATTCATTTAATAGCTTTTTTCTAAAACTACATAGTTTAATAAATAAAATCCTTTTCTAAGAACAAACCTTAACTTCTTGTGAAAACCATTTTTAAAAATTCAACTTACCCATTTTATACTTATAAATCTCTCTCGATTTATCAAAAATCGATTTACCAATTTCATAACTATTCCCAAATTCTGAAATAGAATTTACTATTTCTTTCTAAACCGATTTTCATATCTCGTTCTATTTCTTTCTAAACCGATTTCCATATCTCATTTTAAATTCATACTGTGAATTTATATTCCCAATTTATCAAATGACAATCATTCCACTTTATTTATAAACATTGTTTATCAATTTCATAAACTCATTTCCAGTTTTATAACATGTTCATTTTACTAAAATCCAGTTATAAATCGATTTCTAATTAATTTCATTTATAAATCTATTTCTTAAATAATCCAAACGATATTCCAAAAATATTCAATTCTCGATTTCGACTTCCATTTCGTATTTTAAGAATCTCATTCAAAAATCCATTGTTTTAAAATCCTTAATTTTAAATTTTCTACTTGAAACCATTCTACGAAATAGATAAATAAATATCCAAAGTCCAATCATTTATTTTATCCAAATCAATTCCCTTTTAAATAATCCCAAAATTCAATATAAATATCTTCATTTCCAAAATTGCCTTTGAATTTCCTTTTAAATTCAAATATATTATTTATGGCATTTATAATACCAAAATTAAGGCCAGTGCTACTATAGCATCCAATAAATTCAAATCACATCATAATCTATCACATATTATTCCAACACATCATATATATATGAAATTAAAATCAACATTTTTGAGGAATCCAGTTGGATCCCTCCAACCTGTTTTCGTGCAACCACAGATGTTATATAATCACAAAAATATAATCACCGCTTCGAGGCGGGATATCGCAATAAATATGGTCATCCACTATTATGCGGGGCGCACAGTGTCTCATCCGCTCCAATAGGCGGGAATATTCAAACCAAATAATAAATATAATAATTATCCAAATAATTATTCAACAATTTTTATCCACTATATATTAAACTAGTTATCCAAAAAGGTGTGTTGGACTCACTGAAATTTCCTATTGCCGCCGAGGCATTTCTGTTTTCATCTGAATTCGAATGACATTCAAATTCAGCGTAAAATTCACCAACCTCCATATGTTGCCAAACCAATTTCATAACAAAGATGACGTCCCAACGAATGCAACGCAACTCATTTTGTTTTGGTAGGATCTTGCATTAAGAAGTTATCATCATTTTAAGTTATGATGTTTAAATTAATAAATAAAAATTAATTACACCATTATACATTAATTAATCTTTTTAAAACCTTAAACCTGCCTTCCCCCTCTTCTCTAATCTCGCACGCGAACACCCCCCACAGCCGTGAATTCAACCTGACACAACAGCCACGATAGTCCTCCAGTAGCCTCCCCCTCGCTTCCACTGATAGCCCATCCTTCCCTCTCTCCCACGCAACAGGCCGTGCTCCTCCATTCACCGCCGCCATCGAGTAAAATCAAGAATGAAATTTCCATTCAACCGCCAATTTCCACTGCCACAGGCCACCATTGGCCATGAGATTTTGGCAGATGGTAGACCCCACTCCCCTCTACCTTTTCTCTTCAGAGACCACTACCTCTAGATGGCCATAGCTTGCCATAAAATCCAAAAACACTACCGCCTTTAGGAAGCGAATCATTGCCGCCACGATAAACTACCACCTATCTCCACCGTTGAATAGATTTGCGCTGACGTTGCCTATAAATTTCCAGTTGATGACTTCGCCTGAAATGACGTCGATTAGCCTCGATGTTTCATGGTCGTTGGATGAGGTATTTGAAATCGAAGAGAATGAACGCGAATAATTCTAAGGGGATACGCAATTTATAAGAAGGGAACGTAGAACCGGTAGGGTGGCTGATGTGAAGGAAGGAGCCTGTCTAGTCAAATCAATGAAAATAAATTATTTAAATATCCCAAAATATCTTGCTATAAATTACGGACTCCAATCGAGGCGTGCCGCCTAGCATTCCTAATGTTATACCCCTATTCTGAACATAATGGAACAAGTTTCGAGACCTAATTCGATCGTATGTAGAAGGTAGCTTTTTGAACCCAATTATTATATTAAATTTAGGATATGAATTTCAACGCGTTTCTATCCTGTACGACCAAACGGTGCATCTGATCGCTATGAAACTTGACAGCGTATTATAATTCATTATTATGGGCCTAATGACACTGGTTTCATCGAAATTCGAGACTGTGCTCCAGAAGGCTATTTTCACTCGTTAATTAAACGAGTTATTTTAAAAAAATTGTTAAATCACTTTTTAAATTATTGCCTACTGTGATTATTTACAAAGCGATTTTAATTCATGAAAGGATTTGTTCAAGTGGTTAGTGGCTGCTTATATGCTTAACCAATGTTGATTATATTTTGGAAATAAATCTCGGATTGGATTGATGTTTGTTTATTTATTTAATAGTTAAATAACCGACTATCAAACTTGGCCAGTTCTAAATTATCGTTGTCGGTTCGGAGAGACTGAGAGTGGATATGTTATATGAAAACCACTTTAAACTGGCATTAGCATTTCGAATTGAAATATCTGGAAGATAATTGAAGATGGAGATCTTTAAAGTGCAAGGTCTACTTGCTTCTAATCCTGAGCGTGATTCTAAAATGGATGTAGTAGAAATAGTGCCTTCGGTTTCGTTCAGACCCAGAACTAACTTGTATGAATAAATGCTGGCATTGCATTTCTACCTAGAGGGCAGTGTTAGCATTCCAAGTGGGATTGCTATATTAAAAATGTAAAATGTACCCTCAAGCCTCATCAGTCCGGAATGAGTAAAACAATAGAGATGCAGCAAGGCCATGTGGGTTGCACCCATTAAGGTATGTCATGACCATAACTAGAATCGATATTTGACTCATTTTTGTATGCTTCAGCATGGATGCTAATCTCGACCATGGTGGTGATGTATTCGGTATTATCTAGTAAGGGGTAGGCTGGTCCTTTGTTGGTAGAGAATCTAGGCCAGGTTCTCGGTGTGTTTATCTTGAGATGCACTTTGGCAGGCGATACCCTAGTATTCCAGTCATTGTATGGAAGCCCAACTTCCAATAAGTGCCATCGATTTTACTTGTATACCTATTATACTAGAATTTAATAATGCAACAATTTTGGCTATATTTTATATTTTTTTTAAACCTTAGACACTATTATAATATCACTAGATTTTCTATAGAAATATTTTGGCTATCATAAGGTAAAAACCAATCCGTGTTATGTGCGGTGTGGTTTTACGAGATAATTTTTTTTTCAAATGATTTTTGAAACATTAAAATCCAATTAAGGTGTGTTTCTTACACTGGTTTACCAGACTGATCCGGGCGTTATTTTTCTTATGATGCTCGGGTCAGACCGAGCATATTTACAGATTTAGTTTGGATACTTGGAGCTTCAGGAGACGAGCTGAATGCCTCCAAGTCGTATTCACGTATATTTTGGTCCACCACATTTGTTGTTTTATTTAACTGCAATTGTGAGAACAAGTTGTTATAACTGTCTAGGATGTTGATTGATTAGTTGACTCTGATTGTTATATGTATAATAAAGTAAAAAATTTCTTTTGTAAAGACCTGTTGTATATGATATGTTACTTGTCATGATGTGAGATTTTATTCTGTCTTTTCTTTCTTTTCCCTACCAATATGTCTTTTCGACACTCAAATGCCTTATGTGAATATCGTGGATGTATTAGTGTCGACTTCTGAGGATCGAAAAGGCAAGTCGTTACACTTATGTTTGAACATAAGTATCATAAACTAAAACCAAATCAGTTTTACATATAAGGCGATCATAAATTGTTTATGAATACTTATCTTATTTCGTTGAGAAACAATCATTGTCTCAAGAAATACCAACTCATAGCAAAGGATTTTTTTAGAAATTATTTGTAGTAAAATGGATTTGGATACGATCCATGGATAAAACTAGGGTTGAAAATTAGACTTGACTCAATGGACCCGGACCCGACCCGTCCAATCTTGGTTATAGGCAGGTCGAGTCTTGTCGAGTCCAAACTATACACTTCAAAAGCTAGACCCGACCTGAGCCTCGGTTTGGGTCGGTTCGGAGCCGGTTAGGTAATAACACTAAAAATGTATATATTTCAATGTTTTTTGGTCGGTTCTTTTGGGTCGGGTCGGTTCACCTCGGGTTTGATCGGGTCTTTATTGTATTTTTCATCACTTAGATCCGACCTGAGATCCATCGAGTTCGGTTCAAGTTTGGGTCTTTACGGATTGGTTCTATTTTACGATTTTCAGCTCTAATTTCTAGCCTTAGATAAAGCTGATTACAGGGGATTAAAAATGAATTAAACAAACCTAAATGAACAAAATACATTAGAATGTCTAGCATATATTCTTGCACACTGAAGAGAGACCATGAGTTTCTTAAAATTGTCAAGAATAAATAATCCTCAACTATAAATCAAACCATTAAGAGTATTGACTCTACAATATGGTATGATGCTTAAATTTAAAATAGATTCCAAGTACAATATCAAAATATGTTTTCAATAGTTTACCCAAAGAGATATGATCTATCGATCGAAAATGTGTCTTCGAGAGAAAGGTCAATGCAGTTGGAATATAGTAAGCAACATTGATAAGAATAAAATCGTAGATTTCAATTGTTGAAATTAGAGCAACAGATTCACCATTTAATGTGCTCAAATTGATTCATATTTTACTCATAAAATTATCGCTACCGTGATTATTTGTTTTGGTACATCTATGTTGAAATATAGAATTCTAAACAATGATTTATAATAGACTGTTTGTACATAACAACCAAAGTGTCTCGAAGTCAGTGGGAGCAATATTGAGTTTATGGGTTTTTTGAATATGAACCAAGAAATGATACGAAAATATCATTCTACAAGCATCAGAATTAAATAACTATTTCTATAGAAATATCGAATAGTTTTATTTTCAGTCAAAAATGTAGAGGAAGCATTTTTCCTTAAGAAAGAACCACTAAAAGGTACGTAGATATTTCTAGACTATAAGTAAACAACATACTGCTGATTGTTAATGATGTACTTCAGTTAAAATCGGTAATATTTTAGTTGTTTAACACTCGATATTGGATTTTTAAATTATACCTTTATAATAAGTACAAAGGATATTAAGAATGTCCCAAACGATATGCAAAGACACCATATTAAAATATTTAATATGTAACATTTAAGATTCCTTATGTATTGACAATAGGAATTATCAGACATGTTTTTGTCTACAAAAACATATTTTTATGTATTTAATGCATGAAACAAATATTAAATGCAAATTAAGATCACTAAATGTTAGTTTAGAGCCTTCTCAAGTATTTATGAAATACTAGAGAATTGTTTACAAAATAACGAACTCCTTATAAAGAAGTGTTCGAACTCGAACTTCAAAAGTGTTATCGAGTATAATATGTCAACATTAAATCCAAGTTCAAACCTTAATTAAAAATCTTTAAGTTGGAAATGTTCCAAATGAAACATTATGGCCGATTCAATGAAAATGCTAAGTACATCACCTTGAGTAGCACCACAATAAAAGCAATGTGTGTGTGCACGCACATAAATTTATAACTAAGCTAGGGTGATTCTAAGGATTGAGAATAGTGCATTATTTTTATATGAAAACAATGTAATTATAAGAGCTCACTAGAAATCGAGAAATTCACTCGACTAGTTCCACATGATAAAGGTAGTTTATCAGCATCAGTGAGAGTTGATTGAAATAATAGAATTTAAAACAACAGAGAAGAATTCACGAAGGGTCAAACTCGACCAGTTCTCATCAAGCTGATCAAAGGGATGGGATAAATATTCCATAATTGGCCCAAAGTGCAAGTGAGATATTGATATGGTTAGGGGTATGCCCTAGGGGAAATTATGTAATTGTTATATATATATATATAACTCGATAACCAGTCTTGTTCGAAATAAAAGGCATTTTCTTTCTATCATATAGTTGATATAATGTGTTATTATAGTTAATTTAACTAAAAGTATATTTAATTGAAAATCCATAAACGGTATGTTTTGTGATAGTAGTTACAACGTATTGTAATCATGAATGATTTCTCAGAATAAAATAAACATATTGTTTTAAATATTCCTAGTCAAGATTTATCAAGATTAGATATTGAAACATCCGTTGAGACTAGAGTACATAATGCTCTCTAAATGTTGGGCAGTGTATTACTTGTTGCAGTTGGGGGCACCAAGGAGTTACGTACTGATTGTTATTAGATAACTATGGAATGACTCATTTGATAGTTCTATGTTGGTTAATATAACTAAAGTCAAACAAAAAAATATCAATGTGACAGTATTACACAATTCCCTCGACTTGAGAATACCAGCAAGGTTTAATGTGGAAACTCAGTTTGATTATAGTTAGATCGTGGCACAATGTCCATCAAACGACTATAGTTGGGGCGCGTGGAAGTATTGGAAGTGAAACACTATTCAAGAGAGAATTCGTCTCCTCACTTATGTGGAGTTAGCATCATGGTTAACTGATGTCAACTCAAAGTCAAAATATCTGGCCAGAGCAGTTTGGTTAATAATTACTGTTATTATTGAATAAAGGACTTTGTGTTTGGACTATAAAGTTGAATATGCATAACATTGGAATTTTTACCATTATCAAACTCCATAAGTCCTAATGCGATATAGTTTTGACAAAGAGAATTGGTGTAAACAATTCACTACCAGATAATGCTTAAATAAGTAAAACTAGATTTTACCGATTTACTAGAGCTACGTAAGTGATAAATTTGGTTATAATATCACACCACTAGCTAAGGTGATGTGTGAATGTTAATATTCAAATTGTTCGATATTAATCGCTGACCAAATTTACACCTAAGAGTCACATAATCGAAACATTGAATACTCCTATTACCACCTTATTTAATTAATTATAATTAATGAACATTTATGAAATATTAATTATAAAATTTTATTTAAATGTGTTAATCAATATTAAATAATTATGTATATAATAGTTGTAGACACACGTATCGATATACGACATTGATATGCTTTTAAGTATGATTTAATTACACATTTATTTGATCACGCCTGAAGAAATTAGGAGGCCCAGATATGGGCATGATATGGCCGGCCACTATGGGGTAAAAGTGGGTGGAATATTTGCTCATTTGAACCTATACTATTTAAACACCTCAAACTCCACATTTTCCGATTTTAGTATTTGCTTGCTCTCTCCCTACATCAGGACAACCACCCTATTACCCTACTCTCTAATTTTTCAAGTCATTAAAAAACAATTTAAATACAAATAGAAGATTGGTGGTTGTTGCATTCAGATTGGTAGCTCTTCCAAGATTCTGGATACTGCTTCAAGGATTTATTCAATTCAGCATTTCAATGTGTTTCATCTAGGCTTAGGAAGGGATAAATCATTTATTTACATTTTATATACACACACATGTATAAATGTTTATTATTTTATATGTATATTTAGATAGTGTATGATTATAACGAATCTATATATGTATATTATGTCCTCATTAGATGAAATTGTATTTGCATACATATTAAAAATAAATTATATATATATATATATATATAAATATAAATATTTCTCAAGCTCAAAAAATATATATATTGAAAAAAAAAATTAAAATGATTTTAAAATAAAATCAATTTTAATACAAATATAAATATATAAGGAATTTTTATATTTTATTAATACACACACACATATTTAAAGTTTTCGGTAATAAGAAAAATATTTTATACATATATATACACACTAAAATTCAAATATAATACACACACATATATTATTCAATTTAAATATTGTATCTAATTATATATATAATACACACACACACACAAATATCAAAAAATTTATATTTGTAAATATTCAAAAAAGTACATATTTAAAATTGTTTTCAAAAATTAAAACAATTAATTTTTTATTGATTTCCGAACGAAAATGGTATATATAAAAAAGGAATTTTAAAACAATTATAAAACTGGAAGTAAAACTTTTTATGTAGCCTAATGTGTGTGCGTCTATATATTTAATTATTAATTTACATCAAAAACATATTATATATATATATCTTATATATATATTAATATAATTTCTAAATATTATTCTATATATATGTCATAAGTATATGTTTTAAAATTAATTTTTTTATTTTGAAATATATTTAATATGTATAGATTTATTTAAAAGTTAATTTCTTAATCTGAAAATTGAGATTATGCAGATCTCGATCTAAAATTCAAATTTTGAATTTAAAATTTGATTTGAAAGCATAGTTATTTGCATTAAAATTTAACTATATATATATATAAATATTTACATTTTATAAATGCCGTTTTATAATATATAAAACTATATATATATTATATGTACATATATATTAGACAACACAAATGTATATAGAGGGGCTAACATGTCTGTTGTAGTTTCAACACTTATATACGGGCATATTAAACCACATATACCATTTATGTTACACATGAATGTACACACATATGTGTGTGTATGATACACATATTATATTATAAATTATAAATATAACATAAATATAAGTCTTTATTATAAATAAAATAAAATATTGATTTTATTTAAAACAAATTGTAACAACCTGGTCGAGATTACCTAAAATTAAACATAAAATATGGTTTAATTTATCTTAACTAATTTTAAGATATAATTGGTGAATTTTATTTGGTTTTATTTCCAATTTGAAGTAAACTTGGAATTAATTAAATAATAAATTTATTAAATGGGTTTTCCAAATTAGATAAATATAAATGGGAAATTTATATTATAATGGTTATAAATTTATATCGATGAATTTCTAGGATTAAATATCAAATTGAAAGACATAACTATAATTTTTGGGCATTTTTATATAATTTATATGAATTGATATTCATACATTTCGTAATATGGGAAAACGGGCATGAAATTGTATTTTTAACTATTGGGGACATTTAATTAAGTCAAATTGATATAAAATTATTTTCTAAAGTATGATATGGTGGTATTAAGTCTAAAAAGTATTTTTGTCAATTTTTTTTAATTTATATGAATTTATAAAGATGCGATTTCATAATATATGAGAATGAACCCAGTTTTGTTTAAAAATCATTAGAGATATAATATCACATCAAAATGGTATAAAAATTATTTATGAGTTTAAGATACATATATTGGTTAATTTATAAATTTAATTAGGATTTATAGATGTATATTCTAAGAGATATGATTTATTTTCTGAAAAATGGAAATAAACAATGTTTGAGTTATTAAATGAATTATATCGAAATAAATATAATATATATATATAAATTACATAAAAATATTTATAAATTGCTGTTTAATATATCAGGCCTTGCTATGATTTTATTTGAATTTACAATGATTTTTAAAGGTAGTTTGAAGATATATCTGTGAAAATGCTATATTTTTATTTCTGTAAACTAGCTTTAAGATGCCGATTTGTACAACAATTTTGAAATGATTTCTATTCAAACCTTTTGATGAAATAAAGTTATAAAAGTAGTAAAGAATCATATCTAAATTTAAAAAAAAATGGATCGAGAATCTGATTTAAAACGGGTGAGAAATAAGCAAAACAAAATATGAAAAATTCATGTTATAGGTTGTCTATCTTAGACGATAATTGGTGGACCGGTTGGCTCAACAGGTGGACTGGTAGGACGTACTTTGATCAGGTTTTCTGATTAATTGGAGCCAAATCGAAGGTGTTTGGTATGAGTTCTTCTGGGGTGTTCGGGTAGCGATTAGGCTATGTTTATAGAGTAGAATTCCATGTTGTTTTGATTTAATTTTGAGGAATCAAATTTATTGTTTACAAACATTTTTTGTAATGTAAATTAGAGTTTTAAAAAGAGAAAAAAATTAGCAACACTTTCTGTAACGAACCAAATTTTCGACCCTTAAAAATCGACACTAATACGTCCACTGTATTACATGCCGAACATTCAAGTGCCGAAAATACCGACTGTTAGGGTGAAAGAAGAAGGTAGAAGATAAAGAAAACTAAAACAACATAGATTCTCACAACGCAGCGAATAATATATAATACAACCATGATCTTTACAGAAAGGAAACATCTTTATTCATATATACAACATCAGAGTACATTAGCATTATCCTAAATTTTTGGACAGTTATAGAAACTTGTCCTCACACTGACAAACATACAGACTCTATAATACAACCGTAAAAATACATGAATACGTCTTGCCCATCCAGCTCCTCTCCAGCTCCAAAGTATCTAGCCAAACCTGGGAAAAACATGTTTGGTCTGACCCAAGCATTACATGGAATAACGCCTGGGTCAGTCTGGTAAACCAGCGTGAGTAAAACTCGATAACAAGTAACAACCAAACCGATTTCTACATTTGAAAACTTTTTAAACAAAGGGTATCTCCTAAGACCACACCGCATATAAAAACGGACGGGTTTTTACCTTACGATAACCAAAACATTTCATATAAAAATCTAATGATATTATCATAGTGTCTAGGTTTAAAGTAAATAGATAAAATAGCTAAAATGCTTGCATCTCTGACGCAGCGGATATTACAAAAACAATGTAGATCGTTGAAAGTAGCAGTCGATGGATTGATGAATGCTGAAATGCTCGAATTCGTTGATCCGAAGATACCGAACTCTAGCTATCCCGAACTCGTTGATCGCGCACGATACCGGGTTCAAAGATCTTCAATTCTTCAAGCGTTGATCAAGCGCACTTGATTCCGCGAATCGGCTTCTACAATCGTTGAATCGAGTGCACTCGATTATCCGAAAGAGGAGATAGGAGAATACACTCAACTACCAATTTGGAATGAAAGCACAAAGCAATCAAAAGAGAATTTTATTCAATATTCAACCACCTTTACAAATGGCACCACCAGTCTATTTATAGCTTTTTACAACTCACACAAAAAAACAACAAAATACATCAAGTCCTAAGTCGGTTCCGAGTTATATCTTCCGACCTACGACTTACCAGAACAAGACGTACGACTTAACAAAGACTTCGACTCAACAGTTACAACTCTTTACAACCTTCAGCGACTTAACAAACACAGACAAAAATACAAACAGACGACATACGACTTATAAAAGTTGCGACCTACGTCTTAATATAGGTCGGTAACGACTTATCAACAGCTCCAGCTTCCATCAGCGGCAGAGCTTAACTCGGCAGCAAAAATCAACGGTAACAAGTCTTCAGCGACTTAAAAACATGCGCATCTCAGATTAGTGTTTAAAGAAATCAATGGTTGAGATTAACTCGGCAGAAGAATCAACGGTTTCAGATTTCACGAGTTAAACTTCAGCGACTTAGGGTAGGTCTTCTTTAGGGCGTAACTCGTCTCCGACTTATCACTTGGCTCGTTAAGTCGTATACAACCTATCACTTCACCCATTTGTTCCTCCTTTTCACTGTGTAACTCAGTAGGTCGTTCAGGCGACTTAAGACACTTGTTAACTCGCTAGTCTTCGCTAAGTCGTTGCCGAGTTATACTAAGTCGGTCACGACTTATCATTTCATTAGGTCAGTTACGAGTTAGGGCTTCTCCTAAGTTGAGTCGTAGCTCCTTTTCATCAGAACTGTTAGATCGAAGACGACTCAATGCCGCTACATTAACTCGCGCATTGCCTTTGTTATCTCGTGGCTCTCCTTTGAATTGTGGACGACTTATGCCTTTAATTTTGATAAGTCGGTCACGACTTATACCTTGAACTTTCTTAAGTCGGTCACGACTTAAGCCTTGGAAAATTATAGCTTGGCCTGCATCATCTTCCCCAGGTTGAGGAAAATTCGACCTCGAATTTGTGCTCTCTTCATCCCCAACAAACTCATCCCCATGATATGGTACGAGATGCTTAACATTGAATACGTCGAATGTATACACATCACCTGGCAGCTTCAATTTATAAGCATTTTCATTAATTCGTTTTACGATTTCTACAGGACCAATTTTTCGTGCTTTCAATTTATTGTACGTTCCCACCGGAAAGCGATCTTTTGTTAACACTGCATAAACCAAATCACCTTCATGAAATTCAACACTTCTTCGTTTCAAATCTGCAGATCGTTTATATTTCTCATTTGCTTTCTCCAGTCGTTCCTGAATGATTCTATGACATTCCGCCAACCCCTCAACAAAATCAGCAGCTTTCTTAACTGTCTTCTTTGATTGTGGCACTACCGTTAAATCCAACGGACCCTTCGGTAAGCTTGAATATACTATCTGAAATGGACTGAACCCCGTGCTACGATTCACTGCATGATTATGAGCAAATTCTGCCTGGCATAACTTCGCATCCCAACTCTTCAGATTATCTTGAACGAGACACCTTAACAAGTTTCCCAACGATCTGTTTACCACCTCAGTCTGTCCATCCGTTTGTGGATGATAAGCACTACTAAATTTCAGCTTCGTTCCCACCATTTTCCACAAACTCAACCAAAAGTGACTCAGAAATCGAGTATCTCTATCCGATACAATAGATTCTGGCAATCCATGAAGTCGATAGATCTCCCTGAAAAACAATTGAGCAACATGAACAGCATCCGCCGTCTTCTTACAAGCAATAAAATGTGCCATTTTCGAGAATCGGTCAACTACCACATAAATGGAATCATTACCACGCTGCGTTCTCGGCAACCCCAACACAAAGTCCATACTGATATCCACCCATGGTTTTACAGGCACGGGTAATGGCATATATAAACCAGCATTAGTCGCAGTTCCTTTCGAAACCTGACAAATATGACAACGCTCCACAAACCTCTCTACTTCTTTCCTCATCGATGGCCAAAAATAGGATTGTGAAATCAACTGTAATGTACGGTCTCTACCCATGTGTCCTTCTTCATGTAGCTCCTTGATAATCTTCATTCTCAGACTACCCTCCGGTATGCACAATCGACTTCCTTTAAAAAGAAAACCATCTACCATCACGAACTCATCCGTCTCTCCATCCTTGACTTTATCAACAAACTTTGCAAAGTAAGGATCATCGGTAAATAATTCTGGCAATATTTCAAACCCCGTCACTTCAACCTTCATTGTAGTCAACAAATGATTCCTCCTACTCAAAGCATCAGCCACTCGATTCGTCACCCCTGACTTGTGTTTAACAACGAAAGTAAATTGTTGCAGATATGCAATCCACGATGCATGTCTGGTTGAAATCTTGTCTTGTCCTTGTAAATGCTTCAATGCTTCATGATCGGTATACAGAACAAACTCCTTCTGAAATAGATAGTGTCTCCAGTGTTTAATAGATTGTACAACAGCATAGAACTCCACATCATATGTACTGTATCGCATCTTCGCTCCTGACAACTTCTCACTGAAATATGCAATAGGACGTCCCTTCTGACTCAACACTCCTCCAATTCCAACCTTGGATGCATCAGTATGTAGTTCAAACACTAACTGAAAATCTGGTAATATTAGAATTGGTGCAGACGTCAAAAGTTCTTTGATTCGCTCAAAAGCAACCCCGGCTTCCTCCGTCCATGCAAACTGTTTACCCTTCATGCAATCAGTAACAGGTGCCATCACACTACTAAAGTGTGGTATAAATCTTCGATAAAATGAAGCCAACCCATGAAAACTACGAACTTCCGTTATCGTCTTGGGCTGCGGCCAATCTCTGATCGCCTCAACTTTACTCTGGTCCACATGTATACCTTCCTTCGGCACAACATACCCCAGAAATAAAACACTATGCGTCATGAACACGCATTTCTTCGTAGCAGCATAAAATTGTTCTTGTCTCAGTACCATCAGCACTTCTCTAAGATGATTCAGATGTTCCTCTGGACTCCCACTGTAAATCAGAATATCATCAAAATACACCACCACAAATTTCCCAATGAATGGTCTAAAAATTTGATTCATCACCCTCATGAAAGTACTCGGTGCATTGGATAAACCAAATGGCATGACCAACCATTCGTATAGACCCTCCCTGGTTTTAAAAGCAGTCTTCCACTCATCTCCTGGTCTGATACGAATTTGATGATATCCGCTCTTCAAATCAATCTTCGAAAATATAGTAGCTCCGCTTATTTGATCCAACAAATCATCCAACCTCGGCATTGGAAATCTATATCTCACAGTAATCTTATTTAATGCTCGACTGTCAGTGCACATCCTCCACGTCCCATCCTTCTTGGGTACCAATAAAGCTGGTACAGCACAAGGACTTAAACTCTCCTGCACACGCCCCTGTTCAAGCAATTCTTCCACTTGCCTCCGCAACTCTTCATGTTCCTTCGGACTTATTCGATAATGTGGTCTGTGTGGCAATACAGCACCTGGAACAAGATCTATCTGATGTTGTATATCCCTCAACGGTGGCAACTCCGCTGGTAACTCCTCTGGAAATACATCATCAAATTCTTTCAAAACTGGTTTAACTTCTTCTGGAATCTCAACCTCTTCACTACTTTCTCATCCAATTAACAAGAATACTTCCGGCTCTTCCTCAACCTCCTTAACAAACTCTTTCAAAGATAATAAAGTTTTCAGCTCTTCAATCTCCTCCAGTTTGTTTTCTTCCTGTTGGCGTTTCTTCGGAACCAGAGTAATCTTTGTACCTTCGAACATGAAACTGTAACTGTTGGTCCGTCCGTCATGCTGCACAGCTCGATCATACTGCCACGGTCTTCCCAGCAACAAATGACAAACGTCCATATCTACGACATCACACCAGATTTCATCTTTGTATTTCTTCCCAATTGAAAACTTCACACAAGCTCTACGTCCAACTTTCACTTCACCACCCTTCCTCAACCAGGCTAACTTGTACGGTTTAGGATGTTTCTCGGTTTTCAACTCCAACTTCTTCACCGCTTCTGTAGAGATAATGTTATCACAACTCCCAGCATCAATAACAAATTTACAAACTCTTCCCAGAATAGTGCATGTAGATTGAAAGATATTGTTCCTCAACCAACTACTTTCCTCCTCTTGCTTTGGTGTTAAACAACTTCTCCTCATCATCAATGCATACCCGTCATCTCCCGACAGTAAGTCTTCCTCCTCAACTGGTAAAGAATTAGAGCATTCAGCTTCTTCATCCTCATCCTCAACTTCTGCAATCATGGTTCTCTTCTTTGGCTTTGGACACTCACTGCTTTTATGACCCAATTCCTGACAATTGTAACATTTGAAACCATTGTTAACTCTTGGCTTCTCAACCTCCTTCACCACTGGTTTACTGATAGGTTTAGAAACATTAGAACTCCCACCAACACCCTTCACTTGATTGTTAGAATTAGTATACACACCACTTCCTCGTCGTCCCTGTTTCTCCCAAGCCAACGCTTTCTGATGTGCTTCCGCTACAGATCTTGGATCGAACATATTAACCATATCCTGGATCTGCATTCTCAATCCCCCAATGAATCTAGATGTCAGCTGCTCTTCTGTTTCCATAATATCATTCCTTGCAATAAGTTGATAGAATTCATCAGCATAGTCATTAACTGTCTTTGTGCCCTGCCTCAAGTTTTGCAAACGTTGATACATCAAAGATTGATAATTGTAAGGTAAGAACGTTGCTTTCATCAATTTCTTCATCTTTTCCCAAGATTCAACTTTTGACTTTCCCATTCGATCACGTGTAAGCTTGGTTTGCTGCCACCATGCTAAAGCTCTACCCCTCAGCCTCGTAGCAACCAACTTCACTCTACGATGTTCTGGAACTTCTTTGAAGTCAAAAATCTCTTCAACATTAGCCACCCAATCTAGAAACTCCTCCGCTTGCATACCACCCTTGAATTCAGGAATTTTCGTCTTCATCCCCGACTCCCACTTGTGATCATACTCAGAGTAATTTCTTCCTTGTCCTCGTCCTTGTCCTTGAACACTACCACCATCATACTCCTCTTCAAAATCAGATGTATATCGTTGTCTATCTCGTCCACCCACATCTCTACTACCATTACGTCTTCCACATTCATCCCTTCTATCGACATTCCTCCGTTCACGATCATTCACGTTCCTCCCACGCCCTTGATCATTTTCAACACTTCTGTCTCGATTAGAATGCGGTGAGACTCTACTTCCCCCATGGTTAGATTCAGGTGAAACCCTTCTCCGATTTTGATTCATTTCTGTCATAAGCTTCTCTAACCGGCCAATTCCTTCGTTAAGCTTCTCACTAAAGTTTTCATTGATTCTTTGCTCCATCTCATCAGCTTCTTCTCTTCGATACAAAGCTTCTACGTTTTGGTGGCGATTAGCTCTTCTTGGCGGCATACTTGAAAATTTCACAACTCTTCAACACTTCAAAATTCAAACACTTTTCGGATTTTGATCCAAAATGAAACGGATCGAAAACTTCCACTTTGTAGCAAATCGCGATGAACACGATGGACAAAGTTTCGGCTTCCAATTCAAATCCGAACTTCAATCTTCAAATCAATGCACGACCCAATTCTTCAAACTCTCGGCCGTGAATAATGAAACTTCCAATCTTCAAAATGAATAGGCTCCAAGTCTCGATCTAGCTATGATTGGCTAGAACAAGCTCCGATACCAAAACTGACGCAGCGGATATTACAAAAACAATGTAGATCGTTAAAAGTAGCAGTCGATGGATTGATGAATGCTGAAATGCTCGAATTCGTTGATCCGAAGATACCGAACTCTAGCTATCCCGAACTCGTTGATCGCGCACGATACCGGGTTCAAAGATCTTCAATTCTTCAAGCGTTGATCAAGCGCACTTGATTCCGCGAATCGGCTTCTACAATCGTTGAATCGAGCGCACTCGATTATCCGAAAGAGGAGATAGGAGAATACACTCAACTACCAATTTGGAATGAAAGCACAAAGCAATCAAAAAAGAATTTTATTCAATATTCAACCACCTTTACAAATGGCACCACCGGCCTATTTATAGCTTTTTACAACTCACACAAAAAAACAACAAAATACATCAAGTCCTAAGTCGGTTCCGAGTTATATCTTCCGACCTACGACTTACCAGAACAAGACGTACGACTTAACAAAGACTCCGACTCAACAGTTACAACTCTTTACAACCTTCAGCGACTTAACAAACCTAGACAAAAATACAAACAGACGACATACGACTTATAAAAGTTGCGACCTACGTCTTAATATAGGTCGGTAACGACTTATCAACAGCTCCAGCTTCCATCAGCGGTAGAGATTAACTCGGCAGCAAAAATCAACGGTAACAAGTCTTCAGCGACTTAAAAACATGCGCATCTCAGATTAGTGGTTTAAAGAAATCAATGGTTGAGATTAACTCGGCAGAAGAATCAACGGTTTCAGATTTCACGAGTTAAACTTCAGCGACTTAGGGTAGGTCTTCTTTAGGGCGTAACTCGTCTCCGACTTATCACTTGGCTCGTTAAGTCGTATACAACCTATCACTTCACCCATTTGTTCCTCCTTTTCACTGTGTAACTCAGTAGGTCGTTCAGGCGACTTAAGACACTTGTTAACTCGCCAGTCTTCGCTAAGTCGTTGCCGAGTTATACTAAGTCGGTCAGGACTTATCATTTCATTAGGTCGGTTACGAGTTAGGGCTTCTCCTAAGTTGAGTCGTAGCTCCTTTTCATCAGAACTGTTAGATCGAAGACGACTCAATGCCGCTACCTTAACTCGCGCATTGCCTTTGTTATCTCGTGGCTCTCCTTTGAATTGTGGACGACTTATGCCTTTAATTTTGATAAGTCGGTCACGACTTATACCTTGAACTTTCTTAAGTCGGTCACGACTTAAGCCTTGGAAAATTATAGCTTGGCCTGCATCAATCTCACATTCCAACATACCAGGCTCTACAATCGAAAATGTAAGACATGTATTAGAGATTGGATTCCAACTAATGAGTGGGTTACTGGGGTACCGCCCGCCATAGTACACCTCTAGAAAAATGTACCAAGGTCATACCTAACGACCCCTGCCAACACTAAATCGGCCAACCCCTTGCTAGATAGTACCAAATATATCATCACCCCGGTTGCTTTACAACCTTTAACCGAGTGCTCCCACGTACACGAATTCATTGATGATTGTGTATATATCTAGAAGGTTGATGATATACCCTAATGGGTGCGACCCACATAGCCCTGCTACATATCCCCTATTTTAGTCATCCCGGTTAATTAGGCTTGAGGCCACGTTTTACCTTTCTGAATAGCAATCCTTCTTGGAATGCTAACACTACCCTCTAGGCGTCAATGCAATTCCAGCATTCATCCATACAAGTTCGTTCTAGGTTTAAATGAAACCGAAGGCACTAACTCTACTACATCCATTTTGGAATCACCCTCAGGATTAGTAGCAGTAGCCCTTGCACATCAAAGAGCACCGTCTTCAATCATCATCAAGATGTCTTCCACTCGAACGTACATGTTGGTTCGGAGTGGTTTTCAGATATATAAATCTGATCTCGGTCTCTCCGTACCAACAACCGATAATTTCTGATTGACTCATTCCCAGTTCTTTTGGAAGCAAGCATTCGAGTCCTTGTCAGAAACTCGAATTTTACATTCATACTTCCTAAGTCAAATTAGGCCAAATTTGATAGTTAGTTATTTAACTATCAAATAACAACAACAAAATCTAGAGATTTAATTACCCAAACAATCACTAAGCCTCAAAACCATTTTTGTTTATAAATCTCCTTTCCCAAACATTTATCAACATTCATATACTTATCTCCTTTACATAAATATATTCACAAAATTTTTATAAGATTTCCCATTTCCAAATCTCTTAAACGGATTTAACTACAGTATTTAAATCGGAGAAATGGATAACTATGAGCACTATTCCTTCGGTGTTAAGTGTGGAACGGATATTCCATACCACTATTTTTAAAAGGTCAACCTCGAGAAACCCAAACCTCGAATTCCTGTTGTAATTATCTTCAATAAATCCTTTTAAAAATTTCCCTTACCTATGAAATCCTTTTTTGCTTCGACCAAACCCGTTTATAAAACATTTATCAAACTCCATACTCATTTATGAGACTCTTTATAAATATTCAAACCAGTTATGTAAACTTCTTTATAAACTTTCAAACCTTTTATAAAACTTCCCTTTATAGACATCCAAACCCATTTATAAAATATTTTTATAAACATTCAAAACTATTTCTAAAACTCCTTTTATGAATACCCCAAAATTATTCATAAACTTCTTTATATAATATTCAAAACAATTTTCAAATCATTCTTCAAATATCTTGTTCAAAATAGAATAACCTTGAAGACCATTTTATAAAAAAATGAAATTTTAACTTTCCAAAACCGAACGGAGGCATATTGACTACAATGTATCGTTAAATTTGGGTTTACTTATCCAAGTTATATCATGGGTATTGCCTAACATCAGATATGTAAGGGAGTCACACATAACATACAATCAATCATAGGTAGATGTCCAAGTTACAAATATAGATTCATTCATTATCGGTGAAAAATGTACATATCGAATTATATTCTATATGCTTAAGTTACCATGACCCGCTTATTGAAATTAAATTCCTTACGTTTATCACGTTACTGATATTCAACATTTGTGCTAAACACAAGTCAACTTACTTCCCATAAAACGTGTCAACGTTTTATAATCACCACTTTAATTCATTTTGCTACTTAATGGTCCAACCAAGAGATTCTTTAATTTGAAATCAATTAACCTTAAAAAGAAAACTGATTTAAAACATAACCGATTAAGTTTAAAAATGGCTTTGAAAAGATTAAAGTATATTCAATTAGCTTAAACCTTAATTATATCTTAATTAAATCAAGATTAATTCATAATTAAACTTTAATCAACTTAATGAATTTGGTTAAGTCCAAATTAACTTCCTAATGTATCTTAGTTAGGGTTTAAACAATTCATTATTAGTTAAACCCTAATTAATTAAAAACTAATTAAATAATCACTTAATTAAATAATAATCAATTAACGTACTTAACTTAATTAAATAATAATTAACCATTTAATCACTTCTTAACTTCATAAACCACTAACTAAAAACTTCATTAATCACTAATTAATCATTAACCTTCCTTAAGTGTTACTTAAACCTTAACCACTTACTTAATTACTAATTCAGTAGTAATTACTTTTAATTAATTTATTAAATAAATAATTTATTAAATAAATAATTTATTAAATTATCTAAACTTAACCCTTTTTATGTAACTAATCAAGTTCGTAAAACTTTTGTAAAATATTCCAAAAGAAAACATTTTAAAACAAAAATCGACAATTTTATCGAATTGGGTCCATAGCGACTATCACTGTGAACGCAGTTCGCTTAAACTTACTTTAAGTGAAATACCTTACTTATTCCTTGCTGTTACAAGTAAAGAAACCTAATTTTGAAAGTTTTTAAAACTTAAAAACAAAGATAAAAACTTTGAAACCATTTCGAAAATTTAAAACTAGAAAACTTAGTTTTGATTCCAAATCGGATCTAATGTTCGTCGCAACATACAAAGGTGTAAACTTTGTAATTCCTACACAACATACAACTAGTTTTGATCACAACCATACCGTAAACATACCGTACACCAGCATCACATTCTTACAACCAACCATACCACTTTGAACATCCAAACATGATGCTTACCATCCAAACACAATATTTAACATCCAAACTATGCTAACCACAAATTGCAAACGTATATCATTATCATAGCTTGATATTTTAACAACATGAACTATGGATTTCCACAATATATATTCTATGGAAATAAAACTAGTTATTTCTAAAATGAGATAATTTTACTCACCGAAAATCTTTGAAACCTGAAACGCTTTAGATTCACAAAAATCATCCCAAAAATATGTCATCTTCCACGTGATTTTTGGACATATCACTCTCGGACTTTGAAAAAGTGATCAAAAATAAAGTTTTAGAAAATTCTTTTCTCTACAAACTAAAAAAAGAATCACTCAAATAAGATTCCGTTTGAGGTAGATATGGTCAAAAGAAGGAGAGCTATTTTTGGACCTGAATTTCTTGGTTTAAAAGTACATTGCAAAGAAATGAGATTTTGACATACCTAAGCTTGAAATTAGAAAAAGTGTTAAAAGAGAAAGTTGTAGCTACTGAAATTTTATACGATTAAAAAAAGATCTTGATTTGGTGTAAAATAGAGGAAGTTGTGGCCGAATAAAACGGAGGAAAAATGGAGAAGAAAGAGTTTTAAAACAAGTTCGCATCTTTAAAAAAATTTAAATCTTTTGATTTTAAAACACTTAAAACTAACATAAGAAGCCATGAAATTATGAAGAAAGCTTTAGGGAAATGGAAGTGGAGAAGTAAATGAAAATATGGTGAAGGAGATGTGTATTTATAGACAAAAGAAAGTAAGGAAATTAAGAAACTATCTTTTGAATTAATTAACATAACATGTAATGATTTTGTAAGGTCACATCACCACCTACTCCTCCTCTCTAGTCATGTCCATCATCCCCCTCTTGTTCCATCCCTTAGGCTATGATTGCATGCTTAATAATGATGATGATGTTAAAGAAATGACAAGAGATAAGGTGTATTATATATATATATATATATATAAAGTGCATGTATATATATATGTTATAATTTAAACCATGACTTGTCACATCACTTCCTAAACATAATTAACATAAGATAATAAATTATTAAGTGTATTATTATATGGTTAATTATCTACTATATATGTGGATATATAGTCCATAAAGGCGAACAACGTTCCCAACAACTTTCTAGTGTCGAAAAGTTGAAATTCCGGAAATCATTCTTCGGTCAAATTTTTTATTTTTCTACGAACTATCTATTTTGGTAAACAAATTTTATAAACTAGTTACCATCATTATTAAATAATTAAAATAGTTTTATTTGTAAATAAAAACCCATTTATTTAATATTTAAACATAACTTGAATTTCGGAAGAAATATATAAAACCGATGATATCAACTGTCGATGTTATAGTACATTTTATTTTCAAAAAATAAAATAAATTATTTTATTTCATAATCTTGTTTGAATAAATATATTAGTGTATCTATCTAGAGCCGTGCACGATTCTTATTGTTTAAAAGCGTTTTATCGTTAAAACGATTTCCGGTTGTTTTATCGATATTTTACCTAGGACGATATTTACAAATTATCAAAATTTTACCTCGATAATTTGTCTGCAAATATTTTTCCCAAAAAAATAACTATTATTATTTACCACTTAAAAATTGATTAGTTCTTACTTTTAAACCCATATCTTAATATTTTAAAAATGAATATAATTTATCCAAGTGATAAATTTGCGGGTCGTTACACTTTGCTTATTGGGTTCAATACAAAATCCTATTTGGCCTATTAGGCAACATTTGAGATGAGAAATAAAGTACATACATTCCCATTCTCATTCTTATTTCAGTAATTAGAAAATCAAAATTCTTTTAAGTCTCAAAACCCGTGCTTTAATTTCTTCTCAAATTCAAGAATAGCCATAGGGCTTTGGACTAATTCATGTACAAATCAATCTCAGGTAACCTTCCTCTCAATCTTAGGTGTTTAATTGATGTTTTTTTTTCACTTTTAACTTAGGGTTAATCCCTTTTTCTTTCTATTTTCTGAGTTTAACCTAGGATTGATTATTGAGGATCAGAAACCTAGGAGAATTCAGATCTTGCTATCAATTCAAGCCTTAATCGGTGAGTATAACTCGCACTTATAGTCCATAGTATATTGCATGTGGCTGTTTGGGTCTCTACTTGAATTTATGGTTGGAATAAATCTCAATATCCTATGTTTATTTCATGATTCAGCTATACCATTTTATGTTTCGCTGAAACCCTTGTTGTATGATCACTTGATCCATGAATCTGTGGATGATTATGTATTGCATGAGGCAAGAATTAATCTTTGAGCTAAAAAATCACTCATAGGCCAATAACCAGAATAGTCGGACCATCGGATTGTGATGGAATCGCCTGGGATGCTGCCCCAAGCAGTGCCACCGGTGGGACGGTCCACATGGACCGGTGCCCCGATCGAACACTTGGGTAGAGTCCCAGGTGATGCCTATCACCTCCTAATCGCCCGTTTGACCCCTTGTTTACCTGGTTTCTCTTCTTGAATGTTATACGCATTGCTATGTGCTATCATTCATGTTGATTTCAATGATCTATATGAGATTTGAATTGTGAATTTGATAATTCTATTTGAGCTTAACTCTCCATGGAATTGCTTATGGAATATATGCTACAAAACACATTTTCATGCACAATTTCAAACTGAGTTCTCATGCGAATAAATCTCTTATTCAAAACTAATTTATTATACTTTTATTATACTATTTAGTACATGAATACTTTCCTATATAAAAGAGTTTATATATATATATTTAGAAATAACAAATAACAATGATTTCTAATTATTTTGAAACAATGGTTTAAAAATTGTGCTTATATATATATATATATATTTAACCAAGGCTTTCAACATACGTATATATCCTAGCTTATAAACTAATATTTTCCCAGAATAATTTTTAAGTAAATTATTTTATAAAATTGCAAGACATCGATCAATGAGAAATCGATTTAAGTGGATTAATAAAACAAGTGGTATGAAATGCTCGTGTTTATTTTTCCGATTAATTCCCGGACTAGTTCGATTGAGCTATTTATACACACGAGTGGAGTTTACTAACTTATAGTAAATGTTTAAATAAACCCATTTGTTATGGGGCAGACGGTTGTTATTTATCCGGTTACTATTCGGAGGTATATAACACTTATTGACGAGTTTGACTCGCCTTCGAAGTTTATAGGTCTCTTACCTATCTTGATGCTTATAGGACTTGTTCCTATCTTGGAGTTTATATGTCTCATACCTATCTTGATGTTTATAGACTTATACGTCTATCTTGAAGTTACATGCACGTAGGAGAATTTATTTCACAAATCTCGGAGTTTTGGCACCTTTCCCCCTTTTATCTAGACTTTCTGGAATTCTGTTATGATATCTAGATTCGATCTATTTGTGTTATCACCAAATGATTTTGGTGGTTTTTCCTTTAGAAGCTATTTTGGGTTTTGATATTTGGTGATTACACATTTGGAGTTGATTGAAGCATTTTTTGTTGACCAATTCCTGGCTTTGTGTTCATATTTGAGATTTATATCATTACATCCATTGTTTTCTTGCTTAACCGATTTATTATAGTCTAGACTAACCCGTTTATTATTTTATAATACTCGGGTCAAATTGAGATATTTCAGGTGGTCCAGTTTGAAAGTTCTGGAGAGGACTTTACTCCAGTTGTGTAGTTATCATTCCTCTTATCTTCAACTCGTATATGTGTACATATTCATATAGTGGTGTATCTATTATTGAGCTTAGATTCTTTGGTGTACATATTTGTTTCAGGAGATGTAGTATAGTGTATAATATGGATCATTTTGACCACAGTCTTGTATTAGACATTATGTATCTATTCGGTTTGATCAGCTTGTATCTATTTGTATTCCGCCATATATATTCCATGAGCAGCGATTCTGTAATTTGTATTTATTATATATTGTTCTAGATTATTATTTTAGCCACCATTGTTTTGTTTTAAGCCTCGATTGCCTATGTCGATTCCACTTATGATGAAAAAAATTATAGCATATTAATCGACGTATCGATGCTCCTTTAAAATAAAATTCATGGATGGTCGCTCTTAACCAACCATATTCTCTGCACTAGCAGACGATATTACTTTATAATATCCTTTGTTAGTGTGGGTCTTGGGGTGGGGCATCACAGCTTGGTGTTAGAGCAAGGTTCAGAACAAAATATGATATTACAGATACAAATCTTGGCCCCAACAAAGTCTTAGAGACTTTCCATTAGGGATTCTTGGGTAGATAATAGGAATCGTCTCTTTTAGAATAAGAAATGCCTTTTTGGATTTTAGAAACGTTTCCTTCATGTCCACTCTTTGATATTCCTATTATCGAATCATGTTATTTTTAAGCAATTTTTGTTCCAATCTTATCCATTTTAGAAGGATAGTTGACTGGCAGTTGAGTCATTCATTCTAGTATAGGGCAATCCCGCGAGCCCAGTTAAGATGTAGTGCATAGTTCGTCTAGCAACTCATAAAGCATAATATCAATCTTTTTGAGATCAGAATGGCACAACAGAATCAAGTAGATTGTTTCCGCTGGGCACATTATCTAGTAGATTTGTGATTGATTTTTATTGGATGTTTGTTTGCATATTATTCTTAGTGATAATCTAAATTAAATTAAATGTCATTCTCTGATAATTTAAAATTCTATTTGAAAATTAATGATTGAATCTTGCGGCATCTTCGTATTAGAAATCATCGCAAGATAAATTGAATTTCTTGGGTATAAAATAAACAAGGATAAAAAACTTGTAATTATAAGATGTCTAAGGGTGATGATTATAAGTTTGTTATGCTATGTAAGAACTAAGGAATATCAAGATATAAGTATTCTCCATTTTAAAAGAGGATTTGTGTAATGTATTTTTTTGAGTGCTAAATTGCCTGTTGGATGCTTTAAGGATTTTTGTAACAACCTGGGATTTTCATTACCAACTAATAAATAAAAGTTAGGATTTTTATTTATTTTAATGAAGCATAAAAGAATTTGGAATAACAAAATTTATGTAAAAAAGGCTATTTTAATTAAATGGGAAATATGGGATTTTAAAATGAGGATAAAATGTTATTTTTGGAAAGTTAAATATTTTAGGAGAGATTTTAAAACGGGTTTGGATAAGAAAAATGAGTTTTATAAACATACATGAACACTTAGACTAATTTTTGGAAAACATATAAATAACTCTCTTCTTATTGGGTTTCTAAACCTAGCCCAATAACCCACCCTAAACCTCCTCTATAAATTATCTCATACTCTCCAAACCTCATTCATTCCAACCCTAATCAAATTCCTAAAACCCTAAACCTAAAAATGGCCTCCATGCTTAGGAAAGCTCCATCCTCTCTTATATTGGCTTAAGCTAGTTAAAGTAAGGGAAGGTAATGCAAAAACCCTCTTGTAATCCATTTCTAACTCTCTTTAATTTCTGGAAATCATGTTGTAACTCTTGGTTTTATGTGTTTTGGTATTTTTCTAGCTCCTTGATCATCATCTCTTAGCTTTGGTTAGTGCCATATAGGTGTTTGTTCTTTTGCTTGAGAGGAATACTAGGTAAACCCTCTCCTATTCTATGTATAAGCATCTCTTAATTTCTGAAATTATTTTGTAATCCTCTTTTTTGTGCATTTAGATTGTGAAACTCTTTGATCTTCTTTTCATTGCTTGAAAAGAGGTAATATATATTAGCTGAAATTATAATTAGTTTATTGCTGTTAGTAAGTTAGGCATATCTCATTCATCTTAAATCGGAATTAAGATTTTCTTGAAGTTCTTGAAAGATTATTCTGTAGCCTATAACTTTTATGTTTTGAGCTTTGCCTAATTTTGTGGTTTGAATGGTCGAAATCACGTTTGTTTGTCGCTGACCTGACAACAAACTACAGGGTTGATAAAATAAAACCCTGAAATTGATTTGGCCATAAGTTACTCGTTTTTGATCCGAATTTGATAATTTTGGATGTTCCGGAAAGCTTAAAACATATGCTACAATTTTTGTTCAGTGAGTTTTCTGTAATATTGCCATTTAGATGACCTGAAATGCGTTCAAAGACAGAAGACCAATTCTGTCTTTAACAAGTTATCTTGAGTTTCAATCTGATATTGTTTTGCATTTATCTCTCTCGTTTCTTATCCAAATCTAATAATTTTGGATGTTATGGAAAGATTAGATTTAGAGCTAAAACTTTCATGTTTTGAGTTTCATGAAATTTCGAAGTTAATTTGGTCAAAATTATACATTCTTACCACTGTCCCGAGAGCACAACGACAGTGATATAAAATTTAGATCTGAGAATTGTTTTAGTCATAGAATTTTCATCTCCAGTCGGAATTTGACGATCTTGGTCATTTCGAAAAGCTTAGAAACTAAGCTACAACTTTAAATTTATTCATTTTGCCAGAATTTGAAGTTTACTATGCCAAAATTGTGGTTTTTCATCTCTGGCCAGTTAGTGCATAGCTATAGGCCTTAGTCTCTTTTCTCCCGTTGTTTTCAGCGTAGAACCACGACATTGCGACGCCATCCCGGGCTCGTCCTTTGTCGGATTTCATCATTTTTGGTCTCGTTAAAAAGATGAGATCGAGATCTTTAACCATGCAAAGTTTGGTTTAGATCTGGGTGCATTAGGTACTTCGTTTCTATTGCCAAAGTAGCACCCAGAAACTGTTTTACAATAGTGATCATTTTCAGTTATCGTCGGACCAACTTCGAAACATTGTCGTTTCTTCGTTTCAAGTCGAAACCGAACAATTCTTGTTGCATATCAAAGTAGGAGTACTTTTCTACGCTCCTGCCAATTTTCATCAAGATCTGAGTTCATGTGACCCTTCGACCATGTCGTCGAAGTGGGACCTTTACACTGTTTTGACACAGTAAAGTTTTATGATTTTTGTCCGACTTGGAGACGACGCCGTTTCTTTGTTTCAAGTCGTAATTTCCCGATTCTTTTCGCATCTTAAATTAGGGATGTTGGACTACATGTCTGCAAATTTTCATGATATTTGGACATAGTTTGATGGTCCAAATAAATTGCCGAACTTTGGTTCGCGTCAGTTTTTTTGAATGTTTACAAACACTTAGAATATTTTTCAGTGATTTTCTGGTTTTATTGATTTCTTTGAGATTTGTCTCTAGATTTCGTACACGGGTTTTATGAATCTTTTTCAAAAGATTTTTCACTCCTAAATGGCTTTCGAAATTATTATATAATATTATTTTTAATTATTAAATTAATTACTCCATAATAGGAGATTTTTCTAAAGCCGTTTTAAAGTGATTTCAAAATCAATTATAAATCCGTTTTGCACCATTATTTTCTATAATAAAAACCTCACACTCACTTTTTAGCACGTCGAGCGAAGTGGAAAGGTGCTTAAATGGTTAGGAAATCTCTGGCCTATGGAACCGTGTGTATTTTCTTTCTGGTTAATCCCCGACCTATTCGATTGATCGTTTTGACCTTTGGGTCTAGTTTACCGATGATACGAGGTGGACTTTTTATTGTTTGGAGTGTGAGCTTGCTATTGGTTAGGAAACCGTTTAGTGCGAACGTGGGGTATGGGACTCATTGTTAACACTTTACGGGTTCCTCTCCAAGAAGTTAGTGACACATTAGCCTCTGGGCGGCCAGTACTGGACCTCTGGGTCACCACGCCTCTGGGCAACCGTCTCTGGACACCTGCTCTATGGAGCAGTTTATTTTTCGACATGCGCCTCTGGGCCTTTATCCTTCTGGGAAGGATCTTGCCGTCTCGCGCGTTCCGCTTCTGTGCGAGTGATCGATCACAACTCTACAGTACTTGGCAACAACGACTCTGGTCGGTGCACGTGCAATATTGGTATTATTTGATGATTTTTATATCCATTTGAGTACCGCCATTCGGTGTTGGTTCTATGGAACCATACGATGTAAGTGCGATTACCTTGTGGATTCACAGTGTCTCTGGACACTGCTTTTCAGTGTTGGATTTCATTGACTTTTCAGTATATCACCATTGCTCTTTGGAGCATCGATCTTTGCTTGGGCATTGATTACAGACTCTGGTCACTCTTGGGATTATTGCCTATGGGCATCTTTTTATAGCTTTGGCTACGCCGATGATATGAGGCGATTTTATTTATTCTACACTTTGGTGTTGATTTCACTTTGGAGATTTTTATTGTTTATTGATGATTAGGGATCGTAATTATATTCATGTGGTTCATAATATACTTCTCTTTGGATAAGTACTGTTTTATTTATGTACCGCATTATCATATATCTCAGTTATTACTGATTGTTTAGCTAGCCTGACCCGAGTGTTTTCGCTCGGGTCAGACCGAGTTGTTTCAGGTTAGGTCTCTGGACTTAGCTGCTCTGTGCTTCCGCTTTGGACTTATCTGCTATGCTGATAGATAGCGCTTTTATTTGTCCACTATTCCGCTACTCTGTTATTATTATTTAGACTTTGATATGTACATATTTTTGACTCACTTGGGTGAGCAGTGGCTTTGTACCCACTTATAGTATTTGGATCTGTATTGACGATGTATTGTTCTGGGATTTTATATCTGTTATGTGATTCTGTTCTGTGATGTTTTATCATTTATTACTATGCTTGTTTCTGATAGATCTTTAGCCATTTGTAATTTCGTTATAAGTATTTACCGAATATGTCGAACCACTTGAAAAAAAAATATAGATACCATCCTTTCGACGTATTCAGTAGATAGTTATAGCTTGATTACAAATGGTTGCTTCCACTATACTCTATTCTCCGCTTTAACAGACAGTATTACTCCCGTAATATTCTTTGTTACAGTGGGTCTCAGAGTGGGGCATTACAGCTTGGTATCAGAGCCTGGTTTCAGGAATAAGCATAATAAACACAGAACAGATACACTTAGTACAATACATTTTAAATTAGATCCGAATTAAATCAAATCCCTTCCTTATGTTTATTGATAGATAAGTTAGGAATATGTATAGGAATCCGTTATATTCCGTAGTATTCCTTAATTAATTATCTATCATTGAATCATGTCTAACTCTAATTCCCGTTACGACATGTTGAGCGGTGCGAAGGTCTTCTCTCAGCTTGACCTTGCCACCGGATTCCATCAGCTACGAGTCGTGGAAGACATCATTCCTCTTACAGCATTTCGCACTCGTTATGGTTCTTTTGAGTGGTTGGTCATGCCGTTCGGCTTGACGAACGCTCCGGCTTTCTTCGTCGATCTTATGAATCGAGTATTCCGGTAATACATCGATAGATTCGTTCTGGTTTTCATCGACGATATTCTTATTTATTCTAGATCCGAGGCAGAGCATGCTCATCATTTGCGGAGCGTCTTGGATACTCTTCGTCAGCATCAGCTTAAGGCCAAGCTCTCCAAGTGCCATTTTTGGGAGAGCAAGGTCAAGTTCTTAGGCCATATTGTATCATCTGAGGGTATTTCCGTCGATCCTGCCAAGATCGAAGCTATTCAGAATTGGAATCAGCCCGAGAACGTTCATGATATTCGCAGCTTCCTTGGGCTGGCAGGTTATTACCGTCGGTTTATCAAGGATTTCTCTCGAGTTGCACTTCCCCTCATGATTCTGACTCGTAAGGGGGTTCGTTTTATTTGGTCTGATAAGTGTGAAGTTTCTTTCCAGCGATTGAAGGAACTTCTCACTCATGCTCCTATCCTTTTGGTTCCTGAGAGTAACCAGGATCTTGTTGTTTACACCGACGCTTGTGGTAGCGGCCTCGGTGCTGTGCTTATGCAGAAGGATCGGGTAGTTGCTTATGCTTCTAGGCAGCTACGTCCGAATGAGGTTCGCTATCCGACTCATGTTCTTGAGTTGGCAGCTATCGTCTTTGCTTTGAAGACGTGGCGTCATTATCTATTGGGCGAACGTTTCATTCTCTACACCGATCACAAGTCGCTGAAGTATCTTTTCAGCCAAAGAGATCTCAACATAAGGCAGCAGTGATGGCTAGAGTTGCTCGCCTCATATGACTTAGACATTCAGTATACCCCTGGCAAGGGTAATCGTGTGGCTGATGCACTCAGTCGCAAACACTCGGCAGTAGTTCTATGATGATAGCCGAGTGGGATATTCTTGAGACTCTTTCTATGTGTGATATTCGAAATCGAGCTCCGTCTTCTGATCCTCAGATCTTGTTATTCAGCTTGGAAGCCCGACCTATTCTATTGGATCGCATTGCCCATGCTCAGCGGCAGGATCCAGACTTGTTGCGATATATTCATCTCCTTGAGTCGGGATCCAGTGATGAGACATTGTTGGATTATTCTATTGATTCTCATCGGTGTCTTCGCAGGAAGAACCGTATTACGGTACCATCTGATTTATCACTTAGGCATGACATTCTAGACGAGTGTCATCGCACTAAGTACACCATCCATCCCGGTTCGAGCAAGATGTATGCCGATATGTGTCGGGTATATTATTGGGAGGGCATGAAGAGCGATGTTGCAAGTTATGTAAGCCGTTGCATGACTTGTCAACAGATCAAAGCTGAGCATCAACGTCCATCTGGTCTTCTACAGCCGCTAGAGATTCCATTGTGGAAATGGGATCATATATCCATGGATTTTATTGACGGTCTGCCTCGATCGAGGTCAGGCCATACTTCTATTTGGGTCAACGTCGATCGCTTGACCAAATCAGCTCATTTCATTCCTATTAGGTCCACTCGGACAGCTCCTCAGCTTGCCAAGCTATATGCGAAGGAAGTCGTTCGACTTCATGGCATTCCTAGCTCTATCGTCTGTGATTGAGACACTATCTTTACTAGTCACTTCTGGAAGTGCCTATAGTCAGCTTTGGGCTCAAAGCTGAATCTCTCGACTGCTTATCATCCTCAGACCGACGGTCAGATGGAGAAGGTGAATCGTGTTTTGGAGGATCTTTTGCGCTGTTGTATTCTGGATTTCGGAGGTAGTTGGGAGGATCACTTACCGCTTGTAGAGTCCTACAACAACAGCTTTCAGTCTAGTATTGGCATGGCACCTTTCGAGGCTCTCTACGGAAGGCCATGTCGCTCTCCTGCTTGTTGGTTAGAATCTGGCGAGAAGCTCCTTCTTGGTCCAGATTCAGTTCGGGAATCTTCTGAGAAGATCATTCTTATTCGTCAAAGAATGAAAGAGGCGCAGAACCATCAGAAATCCTATGCGGACAGCCGTAGGAAGCCTCTTGAGTTCTCCATTGGTGATCATGTCTTTATTCGGATATCTCCCATGAAGGGGGTTGTGCGTTTCAGCTCTACAGGGAAGTTGGCTCCTCGCTATGTCGGACCATTTCCTATTACGGAACGCATTGGCCCCGTTGCTTATCGTGTGGCTCTACCTGCTCATTTCTCTGGAATACATGATGTGTTCCATGTTTCTCAGCTTTGCAAGTGTGTGCGCGACCCTGATTCTATTATCGAGCCTCATATCGTGCCCGATTTGGAGATCTTACCTGATTTATCTTTGGAGCAGCAACCTCTTCGTGTGCTTGATTCGGAGGTTAGACGCCTTCGCAACAAAGAGGTTCCACTTGTGAAGATACAATGGTCACCGAATCCTAAGGACTGCACTTGGGAGACTAGAGAATCTATCGAACGCTCTTATCCTGGCTTTCTCCCATCTTCTTCTACGGGTGAGAATTCTCTATTTTATCTCTATCACTTCTTTTGTGGATTTGACGTTATAGACGACATCTATCTTAAGGAATTGCGGGGACGCAATTTTCTTAAGGGGGGGAGTCTGTAACAACCCGGGATTTGCATTACCAACTAATAAATAAAAGATAGGATTTTTATTTATTTTAATGAAGCATAAAAGAATTTGGAATAACAAAATTTATGTAAAAAATGCTATTTTAATTAAATGGGAAATATGGGATTTTAAAATGAGGATAAAATGTTATTTTTGGAAAGTTAAATATTTTAGGAGAGATTTTAAAACGGGTTTGGATAAGAAAAATGAGTTTTATAAACATACATGAACACTTAGACTAATTTTTGGAAAACATATAAATAACTCTCTTCTTATTGGGTTTCTAAACCTAGCCCAATAACCCACCCTAAACCTCCTCTATAAATTATCTCATACTCTCCAAACCTCATTCATTCCAACCCTAATCAAATTCCTAAAACCCTAAACCTAAAAATGGCCTTCATGCTTAGGAAAGCTCCATCCTCTCTTATATTGGCTTAAGCTAGTTAAAGTAAGGGAAGGTAATGCAAAAACCCTCTTGTAATCCATTTCTAACTCTCTTTAATTTCTGGAAATCATGTTGTAACTCTTGGTTTTATGTGTTTTGGTATTTTCCTAGCTCCTTGATCATCATCTCTTAGCTTTGGTTAGTGTCATATAGGTGTTTGTTCTTTTGCTTGAGAGGAATACTAGGTAAACCCTCTCCTATTCTATGTATAAGCATCTCTTAATTTCTGAAATTATTTTGTAATCCTCTTTTTTTGTGCATTTAGATTGTGAAACTCTTTGATCTTCTTTTCATTGCTTGAAAAGAGGTAATATATGCTAGCTGAAATTATAATTAGTTTATTGCTGTTAGTAAATTAGGCATATCTCATTCATCTTAAATCGAAATTAAGATTTTCTTGAAGTTCTGAAAATCTTATTCTGTAGCCTATAACTTTCATGTTTTGAGCTTTGCCTAATTTTGTGGTTTGAATGGTCGAAATCACGTTTGTTTGTCGCTGACCTGACAACAAACTACAGGGTTGATAAAATAAAACACTGAAATTGATTTGGCCATAAGTTACTCGTTTTTGATCCGAATTAGATAATTTTGGATGTTCCGGAAAGCTTAAAACATATGATACAATTTTAGTTCAGTGAGTTTTCTGTAATATTGCCATTTAGATGACCTGAAATGTGTTCAAAGACAGAAGACCAATTCTGTCTTTAACAAGTTATCTTGAGTTTCAATCTGATATTGTTTTGCATTTATCTCTCTCGTTTCTTATCCAAATCTAATAATTTTGGATGTTATGGAAAGATTAGATTTAGAGCTAAAACTTTCATGTTTTGAGTTTCATGAAATTTCGAAGTTAATTTGGTCAAAATTATACATTCTTACCACTGTCCCGAGAGCACAACGACAGTGATATAAAATTTAGATCTGAGAATTGTTTTAGTCATAGAATTTTCATCTCTAGTCGGAATTTGACGATCTTGGTCATTTCGGAAAGCTTAGAAACTAAGCTACAACTTTAAATTTATTCATTTTGCCAGAATTTGAAGTTTACTATGCCAAAATTGTGGTTTTTCATCTCTGGCCAGTTAGTGCATAGCTATAGGCCTTAGTCTCTTTTCTCCCGTTGTTTTCAGCGTAGAACCACGACTTTGCGACGCCATCCCGGGCTCGTCCTTTGTCGGATTTCATCGTTTTTGGTCTCGTTAAAAAGATGAGATCGAGATCTTTAACCGTGCAAAGTTTGGTTTAGATCTGGATGCATTAGTTACTTCGTTTCTATTGCCGAAGTAGCACCCAGAAACTGTTTTACAATAGTGATCATTTTCAGTTATCGTCGGACCAACTTCGAAACATTGTCGTTTCTTCGTTTCAAGTCGAAACCAAACAATTCTTGTTGCATATCAAAGTAGGAGTACTTTTCTACGCTACTGCAAATTTTCATCAAGATCTGAGTTCATGTGACCCTTCGACCATGTCGTCGAAGTGGGACCTTTACACTGTTTTGACACAGTAAAGTTTTATGATTTTTTTCCGACTTTGAGACGACGCCGTTTCTTCGTTTCAAGTCGTAATTTCCCGATTATTTTCGCATCTCAAAATAGGGATGTTGGACTATATGTCTGCAAATTTTCATGACATTTGGACATAGTTTGATGGTCCAAATAAATTGCAGAACTTTGGTTCGCGTTAGTTGTTTTGAATGTTTACAAACACTTGGAATATTTTTCAGTGATTTTCTGGTTTTATTGATTTCTTTGAGATTTGTCTCTAGATTTCGTACACGGGTTTTATGAATCATTTTCAAAAGATTTTTCACTCCTAAATGGCTTTCGAAATTATTATATAATATTATTTTTAATTATTAAATTAATTACTCCATAATAGGAGATTTTTCTAAAGCCGTTTTAAAGTGATTTCAAAATCAATTATAAATCTGTTTTGCACCATTATTTTCTATAATAAAAACCTCACACTCACTTTTTAGCACGTCGAGCGAAGTGGAAAGGTGCTTAAACGGTTAGGAAATCTCTGGCCTATGGAACCGTGTGTATTTTCTTTCTGGTTAATCCCCGACCTATTCGATTGATCGTTTTGACCTTTGGGTCTAGTTTACCGATGATACGAGGTGGACTTTTATTGTTTGGAGTGTGAGCTTGCTATTGGTTAGGAAACCGTTTAGTGCGAACGTGGGGTATGGGACTCATTGTTAACACTTTACGGGTTCCTCTCCAAGAAGTTAGTGACACATTAGCCTCTGGGTGGCCAGTACTGGACCTCTGGGTCACCACGCCTCTGGGCAACCGTCTCTGGACACCTGCTCTATGGAGCAGTTTATTTTTCGGCATGCGCCTCTGGGCCTTTATCCTTCTGGGAAGGATCTTGCCGTCTCACGCGTTCCGCATTTGTGCGAGTGATCGATCACAACTCTACAGTACTTGGCAACAACGACTCTGGTCGGTGCACTTGCAATATTGGTATTATTTGATGATTTTTATATCCATTCGAGTACCGCCATTCGGTGTTGGTTCTATGGAACCATACGATGTAAGTGCGATTACCTTGTGGATTCACAGTGTCTCTGGACACTGCTTTTCAGTGTTGGATTTCATTGACTTTTCAGTATATCACCATTGCTCTTTGGAGCATCGATCTTTGCTTGGGCATTGATTACAGACTCTGGTCACTCTTGGGATTATTGCCTATGGGCATCTTTTTATAGCTTTGGCTACGCCGATGATATGAGGCGATTTTATTTATTCTACACTTTGGTGTTGATTTCTCTTTGGAGATTTTAATTGTTTATTGATGATTAGGGATCGTAATTATATTCATGTGGTTCATAATATACTTCTCTTTGGATAAGTACTGTTTTATTTATGTACCGCATTATCATATATCTCAATTATTACTGATTGTTTAGCTAGCCTGACCCGAGTATTTTCGCTCGGGTCAGACCGAGTTGTTTCAGGTTAGGTCTCTGGACTTAGCTGCTCTATGCTTCCGCTTTGGACTTATCTGCTATGCTGATAGATAGCGCTTTTATTTGTCCACTATTCCGCTACTCTGTTATTATTATTCAGACTTTGATATGTACATATTTTTGACTCACTTGGGTGAGCAGTGGCTTTGTACCCACTTATAGTATTTGGATCTGTATTGACGATGTATTGTTCTGGGATTTTATATCTGTTATGTGATTCTGTTCTGTGATGTTTTATCATTTATTACTATGCTTGTTTCTGATAGATCTTTAGCCATTTGTAATTTCGTTATAAGTATTTACCGAATATGTCGAACCACTTGAAAAAAAAAATATAGATACCATCCTTTCGACGTATTCAGTAGATAGTTATAGCTTGATTACAAATGGTCGCTTCCACTATACTCTATTCTCCGCTTTAACAGACAGTATTACTCCCGTAATATTCTTTGTTACAGTGGGTCTCAGAGTGGGGCGTTACAATTTTGGTCGTGAATTTTTAGCCAATGTACTCGATAGGGATTTCTAAACATTCAAATGAGATAATTAGACATACACTTTTTATTAAAGTATTGGTTTGGAAAAGTCATAATTTTGGAAATATGTTAATTCAAGAAAGAATTAAAATATTCTTGAAAACTAATGTGGTTTAATATAAAATGATATTTGAAAGATGCATGCAAAGGTATGTATATAGCTATATATCAAAGTCTTGGAGAATATAAAGGTATTTCTATATTATGAAAAGAGTAGAAATATCAATCAAGATAAATTATATGAGTAATAATTTAATACTGGGCTTAAATGCTTAATCATAGAGTTCGTCGAGATCAATGGCAAAGCGATGTCGATTTTTATCAACACCGCAGCAAATGGTTAAGGCTATTTGTTCAGAATAACTAGAGAGGTAACATTATGTGATTTTTAGTACCCTTGGATATTGTTTTAAGATTTGTCCTAGGAAATTAAATTTGATATAAAGCTTTTGCTAAGCTATGAAGGAGCCATTACAATCTAAGTAAAAACAACATTTACAAATCTTTAAATAGCTAGATTATCAAAAGCTAAATAGAAGTATAGTTCTTTTATTTGAAACAATTGGAAGTAAATTTTGTATGCTTAGAAATAAGCTTATATTGAATAATATAAAAATTTGAAATACCATTTCTAAGTATATATTGGAATATTAAAGGAAATTTGATATATTCCTAAAAAGGGTCAGTGACTTAATAATAAATTGTGAGATATATATACACTGAGTATATACATATTGATTCTATATTAAATTAAGTATTGCTTAAGATTTCAAATTAGAATAATCAAAATTTGTAAAATGCTTTGGAACTTCAAAGATGAGAAATTGTAAATGAGAAACCCAAGGGTAGAATAAGACAATATTTATATGTTGGGTTTTACCCAATATAAACATTGTTGAAATAATATAAAACCGATCTAAGTTTTTTGGAAAAGATAAAGTCAACTATTTGAAAGGAAATCTTATAAATGAATTCTTTTGGTGTATTTATTGTATAATAAGTAATAGTAATAGACCTATAAGGGACTAAATTGTGAAAACCTCTTTTGGAAATGTAATTATATTACATGAATGGTTTAGAATGAGTTAGATAATTTGAACTTTTCTAATTAAAACAAAACAAGAAGTTTTGTTCTATAAGGAGTTTGAAAGTAAATAAGTATTTATAAAGTAATTGAGAAACCATTTCTTATATGAAAAAATAAAGTTATTTGCTTTCAAACTATAAATTCTTATTGGATTTTGCTAAACTTAGCTTTTGACTATTTAAATAATATTTTGGCAAATTTGTGTGGCTTTTTGGTTTTGAAGAAGATTTTTGAAATAAACGTTTGAGAACCTTAATTCTATGATATTGGGAATATTAATTATCGACTTAATGTTATTAATTGGTTTAAATGCTCTATAGTAACGCTTCGTCGAATATGGTTTAACATATTGAATAGAATGTTTGAGTGGAATGTACTAACCCATTTGCGAAACATGAATTTCACCAGGTAGTATGTGATACTTGGGTTAAATTCTTGTGATTGACTTTGGAATGGTACTTAACAATTTAAGGTTATATTCTCTTTTGGTGTTTGGCATGGGGTTGATAGATCCTTAAGAAAATATAATTCAGGTTTTTCAGTGATATCCGAAATGAGTGAGATTTACTAGCTCTTATTAAATACTTGAATTTCACCATACGGTATGAGACGTCTTAGTTAAATTCATGTGATTACTAAGAGTGATAGTATTTGGCACTTTAAAATTTACTCTCTTTTGGTGTCTGGCTAGGGCCGATAGATTCTTAAGAGGTATATTCCTGGATTTTTATGCACGATCCTTGTGATCGGGTTGGACTTGATTTTCCAGGACTTTGAAAGAATATAATCTATAAATGGGTTTTGTGATTAGTTAAAATTACATTATTAATCAAGAAGTTATATCAAGGAGAAATCCTAGAATTAATCAACAGCTTTTTGAATAAGATTAATTAAGAAAAAAAAATTATTAGAAATGATAGGTATTTTGAATAGAGAAAATACTGTAGTAAACTGAGATGTGAAAACTAAGTTTAAAACTTATTTGAAAATTTACAACTAAAATCCTCTTTTGGGTTATAACCTTTATTTGATCAGTTGAGGTTAAATTTGGTAAATTTTAAATTCTTTAAACATATTAAAGGTCTTTGAAATTTTTAGAATTCAAATAACTATTTGAGTTTATCTCAAATAAATAATAAGAAAAACTATATCTAATGGGAAAAATTAAATAGAAAACTCCTAGTGGTTTGAGTGTAGATATGAATCTTAAAAATCTACCTTATGATTATATTCTGGACTTTGGTAGCGCTAGGAGGACCATGTCTACCTTGATTCAATTTTCCTATTGTTGATTAGTTTCTAATCTGATATCGACATGGCTCCTTTCAAGACGTTATTTGAGAGGCCATGTCGATCACTCTCTTGCTAGCTTGATTCTAGGAAAGAAATTGATATTGAGTTCCGACTCTTTCCGTGAATCTTTTAGGAAGATCTTGAAAATTTCTGTTGAAAATCGAATCTTTATTTGTATTTCTTTCTTGTTGGATGGCTGATATTTCAATCAATTTGAGATATTGACTCGTTGATATTAGGGACACTATCCAACCATTGAGTGTAGTAGCCCTGTTGCTTACTGGGTTTCTTTTCCAATCCAGTCCAGTTCGCTGGCATTGGCATCCTTCATTTATTTCAGATTTGGAGACGCTTTGGAGATTTTGATTCTATTCTTGAGCATAGATGTAACGACCCGTAAATTTTAACTGTTTTAATAACGTAATTAGTTGAAATTTTGTGAAATTTTAAATGATAAAATTTTGAAATAAAAATTTGATATTTGGAATGCGTCTAATTAATCATCGCAACTGGTAAATTTTCATCAGATAATTTGGAAGTTTATTTCTAGTGTAATTATATTCCAAATTATATCAGTTAAAATTGATGATAATAAAATGTTTTCCAAACCTGAATATTTTTACATAGAAAAATTCTAATTCATCTTCTGACTAAGACGTCATTTTTTGTTTTTCCAAATTCGGACTTCTTTAGCTCCGTCGATCTTATTTTTCTGCGTTTTTGCTGCATTTTCCGCTAGTAGAAAATTCAAATTTTTTAATTCAATCATACCACTGATATTTTTATACCGTCTTGATCATCTCGTCGTGCTGATCTCCGCAGTATATTCATTCGTGTGTTTTAGAGTTCGGAACGCGACGAAATCGGTGAACCGATTAACCATGTCGGTATTGTTTTGACCCTTTTGAATTCTTTGACCATTCATTTTCTACCGTGTTTAATCAAACTAACATTTGCATTTAATATTTTCTTGATTTCAACCAACGACCTTCTCTATTACCTATTTCAAATTTTGTATACTGGTTCATTTTTCAATTCTAATTTCTCGTCGTGCTAAAAAAAAGGTGACCAGAAGCTTGTTAGCATTGGTCTGAAGCCACTCACCTTCTTCTCACGTGTCTCCTCCTATTCTATAAAAAAATATTATTATAATAATAGAAAACTCATAAATTTATATACTTGCTTGTGGACTTCTATGCATGCGTTAGCTCTCTGGAATTGCCTGTGCATCTTCCATTCTTGCTCACCTCCTGAGAAGATCATCGGCCATATATATATATATATATATAAGAGAAGTAGGTGAGCATATAAACTATCCCGTCCAATTTTTTTAGCTCCGCACTCCATAGCCGAGCTTTTGCATCCTCTCACTATCCTCTCTCCTCCGCATGCGCTGACGCCATGTCCACTGGCCCACTCGCCCGACCTGCCGGAGCGCACACACCCTCCACCGTCCTCTCAACCCAACCAGATTTTTCTTCCAAGTATGGCCGACTTCACCTGGCCGAGCTCGCAGCGGTCCGCCGTGAGCCACCATGATTGGCCAAAATTTGCTCCTCTCCATCGCTCAGCCCTTGCCTTGCGTGCATCTCCTTTGTGTATTTGGTATGTATACTTTTATGTTGGGTATTTGTATAGATATATTCTGTTTATATATTATGGTATGTTTTAAGCGTATAAATTATATAAGTTATAAATTGTTAAATATATTAGTTTACTGTACGTATTGTTTATAAATAAGTATGTATGGTGATTTTAAAATAAGTATTGTTGAGGAGATTTTTTTAAAAAGTTTTTTATGTATAGCATGTTTCGCCTGAACTTGTTTTGTATATAGACTTTATAATATTTTAGTTATAGGGTTATAACATAAGGCTTCTGTTAGTTATTTTCTATAGTATATATATCATTTGAGATTATAAGTTGTGTTGGGTCTATGAATCACATATATTTATGTATCATATATGTCAGTATATATACACATAAAAGCTTAATTTAGTTTGTACCATATGCTTCTATGAATTATATATGTGTATAGATTCTATATATATTACCGTATATATATGTATGTGTTGCAGTGTATTATTATATAAAAGTAAGTATATATATGTTTTCAAAAGTTTTTTTTGCTTAGCAGTGGAAAAAAAATGGTTCATGGTTTGTTATATATAAGTACGTATGTTATAACATATTTGAATGATATTTGTATAATAATGAAATATATGCAAGCTTATATATATCGGCTTACATCAATATATATCTTTGATTTTTGTTATAAGCATATTAATATACTGTTAGTTATATTGACTTTTGTACCAAATTCATTTTTGGCGGTAGCCATGTTTTATATGGGTGTAGATATCTTGATGTATATACGGGTTTTATTAAGTGTGGACATCTTGAAATGAGAAAATATATATTTCGTCAGTATTTGGCTATATAGTCAATTTAAAATAAAAATATATAGAGTACATATGTTTGATTTATATATATATTTTAATAAAAAAACCTATGATTTTTGAAAAACCATATATATATTTAATTTAACATACGTTTGAATTTAAAATATGATTTTATATTTATATGGTATATATATGAGTTCACTTATACCATTGTCACCATCGATTGGTTCTAATTTGATTTCGTCAATCCCTTATTTATCAGCTTTTCCATCGTATTTGTGCCAACCTTGATCTGCTTTGGAATTCGTAGCTCATTTCTTTGTCAAATCTCTCCAGCCTCGAAAGGTGAGCAATCACTCACGATTAACGTTCTTTTATTTATTAAATTTGATTTCAATTGAAATGTCAATTGAAATATGCTGTTGTTAGTTATTTACATTGTTGTATATATGTTGATATATGTATCTGTTCACCTGTGACATCTGACACCATTATCTGTTATTTATATTGATGATATATGCCTGTTACTGTTGTTATTTTATTATCATATATGTTATCACTCTGCAAGTTCCCTATTAGTATAGAATCACTATGGGTTGAAATGATACATACCTGAACGATCTGTATAATAGGAGAAAATCGTTATAGGTTGAAATGATAAACCCATGCGATTTTCATTGACATTGAATTTGGGATTGCGGGTTGAAAAGATATATACCCGTATATACTTAAATTGCGAATTGAAATGATAAATATCCATATCACTTGACCATAGTATAGAAAATTTTATACAGACACCGTTGGTCTATATATAAATATTTTGAAAATGATTTCTATGGTTTTGAAAGAAATATATGGTTTTAATAAATATTGATTTTAAAGATTTATTAAAGTTGATTTAATAAAGTTGATTTGAATCAATATAAAATATGTTTAAGTATTTATATAAAATTTATATTTTTAAATATAGAGTTTATAATGTTTCAGGTTGAAAGATAAAATTTGAATTTGATTTGGAATTTTTAATTATTTAAGAATTATACTTAAATAAGTTTGATTTGAAATCTATTAAATTTGAAATTTTAAGATATGTTTTATAACTTGAAATTGGTTAAAAATGGCTTAAATGAATATTTCAAACTTATATAAATTTAAATGGGATATTTTGTTTATATAAATTTGTAAATTGAAGTTGTATTTAAATGTATTGAAATGATTAAAGAAATATCTCAGAAACTAAATGTAATGAAATTAAATTGAGATATAAATGGAATTATCAAACTTAGTTTTTGAAATGTGGAATATTTAAAGCTTTGAAATATATTGACATTTAATGGTTTATTTTTTGTTTCAAATCTGTATTTGAAATCGTTATAATTCGAAATGATTTATTGAGAAATTGAATTGAGTTGAAATTTATGAATTGAGATTGAATTAAGTTTAATTTGGAAGTTGATTTAATTTGAATCGATTTGTGAATTTGTGGAAGCTACTTTATTTTATAAAGTATTTTTAAACTATATCTACAACTATTTATATTTTCCTTTATAAATTATTTTAATATAAACTATTTTATATAAATCATTTTCAATATATATTATTTTATTATAAACTATTTTAACTTATAACTATTTTATATAAACTATTTTTATTTTATAAACTATTTTATTATATACACTAATTTTAATATCTAAACTGCTTAAGAGGAAAGTGTTATGAATTCCAAAATGTTATGATTTCAAACTATAGTTTCAAAGTGTTATGAATTTCAAGGTTTTGATTTCCAAAGTGTTTTGATTTTAAAGACTTACGATTTCGAAAGCGATATAACTTCGGAAAGTGATATGATTTTGGAAATGGATTTATTTGAAGTGAAATTGATATCGTATGGATATGGTTTTGAAATGGCAATGATATTTCGGTTTTGAAATATAAACTATTTTGAAAGTTTATTAAATGACCAATCGGTGTAATAATTACGTAGTTATTGAAGAGTCCGGGATCGGTTAGGGACATACTCTCTATCTAAACCGAAAACCACTTTAATAACTATTATACGCGGAGTGTGATCCAGAATGAAGTGGTTGGAATGACGACGTTGCTGGATTTGAAGAAAGAGAACGATAATGGATAACCTTGACACTTGTGTCAAATTTGAAATGACTTAAACAGGAGCCGTGCCGGGCCAGTGAGGTTAGCTACCTCTAGCGGACACACTTCTTCATAAACTACTCATTACTTGTTTTCGATTGGTGCGAACCCTTGAATTGGGAGTGTTGTTTCGCGGTGTTGCGATCGTTGCGGCGATGCGTTCTCACCAGTCCGGATCAGGCAAACGGTAGTTTCACTACCTTGGGTATTGCCTTATGTGCCTTGTCATACTCGTATCCCTATGCGTGACCACTACGACTTATTTTGTGTTATACCTATGGAGTACTCCCTTATAGCCCACTAGTTTACGGTGGAGTTTACAGTGCTGTATAGACTATGACGCTTATATAAAATGTGTTAAGGGGGATAATGGTAACACCTTAACGCTATTTTGATACTTTATATTACTGATAGGCATTATCTACTTAGCGTACACTACTACATAGTAGATAGTTTAACGGATCCTTAGAGGGTGATTATCCCAAACATCCTTTAAGTTACTTGTAATTTCATTTGTTATTTCACTTGAGTTGGATTTATTGATATAAGAATGTTAATCCTGACTCGAGTGTTTTGTGTTTTGCTTTACGCTCGGGTCAGACTGAGTGTACCAGTATTCGAGACTCACCTTTGGAGTTGGAGCTTCGCTTGGAGATACAGCTATCTATCCAGTTTTCAGTTATTTAGTTGATTCCAGTGATGTATTCAGATCTTGTATTTGACTATTGTATTGAGACATCTATTGTATTCGAGACTTCTGTTGTATCTTGTTTAACTCTGTTATATATATAGTAGCTTCATGAACTACTATTCTTTTGTTTCCGCTACATTATTGTTATATTACTCTGTGTTTGTGATTAATTTATTTACTATATATGCTAAGTTTTGCCAAATTTTAATTACAATCTATTATTTTGAATTATTCAAGTCTGACATGTGTGGATTATTATCGATTTGAATGGTCCAAAATAGTGGGTCATTACAATAGAATCCTTGTTGCACTTGAGATTTAAAAAAAAACTAATTTAGGAACAAAGTTCTATTCATTTTGTAGCCTTAGAGGTTGAACGCCTTTGAAATATAGTCGTTTCACTCAATAAGTCCTATGATCCGTTAATTAGTAGGACTGTCCTTATAAGACTAGAAAGAGTTATCAAAAGAACCCATCCCATGTTGCTTTTTGATGCTCTTTACTGATGAGATTCATGTGTAATTGTCTCTCGATCTTAGCTTATCTTTTTTGAATTGATGCATCATCCATACTTTGTAATTGACTTTTCCCTTAAGGAAATTGTGGGGACGCAATTTTTGAAAGGGGAGTTTGTAACAACCCTGGCCGAGATTATCTGAAATTAAACATAAAATATTAATTTATCTTAATTAATTTTAAGATCAAATTGGTGAACTTTTTTTTGGTTTTATTTCCAATTTGACGTAAACTTAGTACTAAGTAAATAATAAATTTATTAAATGGGTTTTCCAAATGAGATAAATATAATTGGAAAATTGATATTATAATGGTTAGAAATTTATATGTATGAATTTTTAGGATGAAATATCAAATTGACGGACCTAAATATAATTTTTTGGAATTTTTGTATAATTTATATGAATTGATATTCATACATTTCGTAATATGGGAAAACGGGCATGAAATTGTATTTCTAACTATTAAGGACATTTAATTATGTCAAATTGATACAAAATTATTTTCTAAAGTATGATATGGTGGTATCAGGTCTAAAAATTATTTTTGTGGAATTTTATTTAATCTATATGAATTTATAAAAATGTGATTTCATAATATATGAGAATCAACCCGGTTTTGTATAAAAATGATTTGGTATATAATATCACAACAAAATGGTCTAAAAATGATTTTTAAAGTTAAGATACATATATTAGTGAATTTATAAATTTAATTATGGATTTTTAGATATATATTCCAAGAGATATGATTTATTTAGTGAGAAATGAAAATAAACAATGTTTGAGCTATTAAATGAATTATATCGAAATAAATATATGAAATATATATAAAAATTATATAAAAATATTTATAAATTGCAATTTAATAAATAAGGTCTTGCTATGATATTATTTTGAATTTATAATGAATTTTATAGGTAGTTTGAAGATATATGTGAATATGCAATATTTCTATTTTCTGGAAACTAACTTTAAAACGTCGATTTGTATGATAATTTTGAAATGGTTTCTATTCAAACTTTTTGATGAAATGAAAGTAGAAAGGTGGTAGAGAATCATATCTAAATTTATAAGAAAATGGATCAAGAATCCGATTTCAAACGAGTGAGAAACAAGCAAAACAAAACCTGAAAAATTCATGTTATAGGCTGCCTATCTTAGACGACAACTGGTGGACCTGTTGGCACAATAGTTGGACCGATTGGATGTACTTTGATCAAGTTTTCAAATCAATCGGAGCCAAATCAAAGGGGTTTGGTCTGGGGTTCTTCTAGGGTGTTTGAGTAGCGATTAGGCTATGTTTTAAGCGTAGAATTCTATGTTGTTTTTATTGAATTTTGAGGAATCAAATTTATTGTTTACAAGCATTGTTTGTAGTGTAAGTTAGAGTTTTAAAACGAGAAAAAAAAAGAATCATCAACACTTTGCTTATTGAGTTCAATACAAAACCCTATTTCGCCCATTAGGCAACATTTGAGATGAGAAACAAAGTACGTACATTCTCATTCTCATTCTTATTTCAGTAATCAGAAAATCAAAATTCTCTTAAGTCTCAAAACCCTATGTAACGACCCAAAAAAAATTTAGTGATTTTATTTATTTAATTAACTGGAATTTTGTGAAATTTTAAATAATAAAATTTTGGAATAAAAAATTTATTATTTGGAATACATCTAATTAAACATAGCAATTGGGAAATTTTCATCAGGAAATATGAAAGTTTATTTTTATTGTGCGATTCTTTTTCAATTTAAATCAGTTAATATTGATGATAATAAAATGTTTTTCAAACCTGAATATTTTTATATAATAAATTTGTAAATCATCTTCTGAGAGAGACGTCATATTTCGTTTCTCCAAATTTGGACTGTTGTTGCTCCGTTTATCTTATTTTTGGAAAATTAGCAGCATTTTCAGTACTGATTATCGACTTTTGATAGGATGGTCGTACCACTAACATCTGTATACCGTTTTGATCGTCTCGTCGTGCTAATCTCTGTGGTATATTCACTTCTGTGTTTCGGTGTCCGGTACGCGTTGGAAACCGCGAAACGGATAACAGTATCGATTACGAATTTTGAACCCTTTTGTTTTTCATGTCCTTTTGTTGCCTCCATGTGTGAAAGATGTCACCCACTAGCCTTTATTTTCCTTGAATTCTATTTTCTGGCTTTTGTGATTCCACTGCTCAACTTATAATTAATATTTTTTGATTCGTTTATTTGGCTTCTCCTCTTCCTGTCTACCTTTATCTTCTTTCCTTCCTTGAACTACTTCTCCTTCTCTCCCCAAACACGCGCCACCCTACTCGGCTAGTCATCCACCCCAACCACCTTGTTCTCCTTCGAGCCCAATCACTCCCTCGCCCCTGACTTTGTTTCCAACACCCAAGTCCTCGTCACCCTTTCCCGTTCCCAGGCCGAAATCAGCTAGCCAGGCAAAGCAGCCGCCACCTTCTACCTACCTCCAAACTTGGCCGAGCCGTTCACCATCATCTTGTCTACATGGCCACCGTGCTCCCTTCTTCATGAACCATCAATGGCCGTGACATCGTCGGTTTCCCCTTCAGTGCCGTACCACGTGAGTGTTGCAGCCTTTATTGTTATTATACATATTCTTACATATATATATATATATATATATGTTTACTAAATTTCGAAATATATAGATGTTTAGGTGTTTGTATATATGATTTATGTGCTGTTATATGTTGTTAAACTACACAAATATTAGTTTTAAAGAAGGGTTTCATGCACCGTATATAATATATATATATATATTAATATATGAGTTAAGATTTATAATGATCTTGCATATATATATATATATATTTGTTTAAGTATCGTCTGCATATATATTTTGATTGTACATACGGCCTGCGTCCTCTTTTAGTGAATGCATGCTTTGCTGTTGAATACTCTCTGTTGAGTCTATATATTTTACAATGGATATTTTATTTTATGAATAGGTTCTGTTATATAAAGTATATAAGTTATAAAATCTACATCTATTATATGAAAAGTTTTAACAAGGTATTTATAAGTTATATATATCAGTATATATATGTATGAATAACTTCTTTTTATGAAGTTACAGTTGGAAAGTGTTAGTTACATATATGATGACAGCTTATATTTTATATATATACGAGTGTTTATATATATATATTTCAGATTTTATTGTGTATCATTGTATAAATATATATATATATATATATTTTCTATTAGCTGTACATATTCTATAAGTTACAAACTGTTATATAAGAAAATATATGTTATTATATAACTTATAATGATATGTTGTTTCGGTCTGCATATATATTTTTGGTATTGCATGTATATTTATAATGGGTCTGCATATATATTTTTGGTATTGCATGTATATTTATAATGGGTCTGCATATATGTCTATGTATATATTGAGTCTACATACACTTGAGTAACATGAATGTAGCTGTTCGCATATATGAATAGCTTAGATATATCTGCTTATATAAATACTAATTTTATGTTAAATATTGTTTTAAAAATTACATATAGGGTTTATATTTGTCAGTCTTAAAATCTTGGTTTGTTGGTTGATTGCATGAGTTACATAAACCTAAATGTTAAAGTTTTAAAGGTATTGATTCAAAAGTTATTATTATATACTTAATTTAATATATACTTGAATTTAGAATAAGATTTCATAGGTAAATAGTTATATATAATTATATGTATATAAATTCACTTATACTATTTATCATCATCGATTCGGATTCTGATTTATTTCATCGATTCTATCAACCAGCTTTGATCGTCAAATTCGTGCCCATCTCATTTTACTTTGGAATTCGCGCCTGTGTTTGAAATTTACTTCATTATCAAATTCCTCTAGCCTCGAAAGGTGAGCAATAACTCACGATTAATGTTCTTATATTTATTAAATTTGATTTTAATTGAAACGTCAATTGAAATATACTGCTGCTGTTATTTACATTGCTATATATATGCTATTATCTGTATCTGTTCACCCGTGACATCTGACACCATTATCAGTTTTTATATTGATGATATGTGCCTATTATACTATTATCATATATGTTATCACTCTGCAAGTTCCCTGTTAGTATAGAATTCACTATGGGTTGAAATGATACATACCCGAACGATCTGTAGAATAGGAGAAAATCGTTATGGGTTGAAATGATAAACCCAAGCGATTTCATTTGAATTGAATTTGGGATTGCGGATTGAAATGATATATACCCGTATATATTTAAATTACGGATTGAAATGATAAATATCCGTATCACTTGACCATAGAATAGAAAATTATATACAGACACCGTTGGTCTATATATAAATATTTTGGAAATGATTTCTATAGTTTTGAAAAGGAATATATGGTTTCATTCAATATTGATTTTAAAGATTTATTAAAGTTGATTTAATAAAGTTAATAAATAATATGTTTAAGTATTTATTTAATATCTATATAGAGTTTATAATGATTTGAAATTGGTTTGAAATTTTATTTATTTAAGAATTTTACTTAAATAAGTTTGATTTGAAATTTATAAAATTGAAATTTTAAAGCTATGATTTTATAACTTGAATTTGATTAAAAGTGACTTAAATGAATATTTCAAATTTATATAATTTTTAAATGGGATATTTAGTTTATTTAAATTTGTAAATTGAAGCTGTATTTAGATAATATTGAAATGATTAAGTAAATATTTCAAAACTAATAATAGTAAAGTGAATTTGATATATATATATATATAAAAAAAATTATCGAATTTAGTTTTGAAATGTTGAATATATTGACTTTGATGTATATTGAAATTTAAATGGATTATTTTATGGTTCAAATATGTATTTGAAAATCGATAATTTGAAATGATTTATTGAGAAACAGAATCGAGTTAAAATTGATGATTTGAGATTTGATTAAATTTGAATTTTGGAATTCGAGTTAATTTGAGTCGATTTGTGAAATTAAGGTGGCTATTTTATTTATATTTTACTTTATAAATTATTTTGATATAAACTATTTTAACTTATAACTATTTTAATATAAACTATTTTAACTTATAACTATTTTATATAAACTATTTTAATTTATAAACTATTTTATTATATAAACTATTTTACTTTATAAATTATTTTATTATATAAACTATTTTACTTTATAAACTATTTTATTATATATACTATTATTAATATCTAAACTGTTTGAAGGAAAGTGTTATGATCTCAAAGTGTTATGATTTCCAAAGTTATGAATTTCAAAGTATTATGATTTCCAAAGTATTATTATTATTTCAAATTGTTTGGTTTCGAAGGTATTATACCTTTGAAAGTACTATGATTTTGGAAGTGAATTTTTTTGAAATGGAAATGATATCGTATTGATTTGGGGTTTTGAAATGGAAATGATATTTTGGTTTTGAAGTATAAACTATTTTGATATGACCACGGTGTTATAATAACGATTGGTTGTTAAAGAGACCGGGATCAGATATGGGCATACTCTCTGTCGATACCGAAAACCACTTTAACAACTGTGTACGCGGTGGAGATTCCAGAATGAAGTAGGATGGTGGCGATGATCCTAAAGGTATATACGTGGACCCGACTCCCATGAGTTGGCATAAGGTGGCTAAAACAGGAGTAATTGACGGGCTAATGAGGTAGCTCCTTTGATAGGACACACTCCATCGTATGCCATTCTATTACTTTGTGATTGATTTGGTGCGCACCTTCGGATTTTGGGAGTGTGGCTCGAGGTGGGCGGTAGTGGCTGCTATGCGTTACCACCGGCCCGGAAGTTTAATTGGTATATCTACCCTAGCATTGCCTAGTTATGCCATGTCACCTACCCTAGCGCGCCTTATACGGGTTTGGTTTTGTGCCGTAGCCTGTGGAGTATTTACGGTAGCCTCCTGATCTGGAGGTATGCTGATACTGGATAGAATACTGGGACTATTATGTGTTAAGGGGGATATGGGTAACTCCTTAACGCTATTTAAAAGTAAGTTTATTTTACTATTAGACATTACTATATTAGTGTATATTACTACATAGTAGATAGTTTAACGGATCCTTAGAGGATGGTTATCCCAAACATCCTTTAAGTTACTTGTATTTCAGTTGATATTTCACTTGAGTTGGATTTATTGATATAAGAATGTTAATCCTGACTCGAGTGTTTTGTATTTTGCTTTACGCTCGGGTCGGACTGAGTGATACATTATTCGAGACTCACCTTTGGAGTTGGAGCTTCGCTTGGAGATCCAGCTATCTATCCCGCTTTCAGTTGTTCAGTTAATTCCAGTGATGTATTCAGATCTTGTATTTGATTATTGTATTGAGACATCTATGTATTCGTGACTTGTGTTGTATCTTGTTTAACTCTGTTATATATATATATATATATAGTAGCTTCATGAACTACTATTCTTTTGTTTCCGCTGCATTATTGTCATATTACTCTGTGTCTGTGATCTGTGATTATTTTATTTACCGTATATGCTGTGTTTTGCCAAATTTAAATTAACAATATGATATTTTGAGCAATTCAAATCCGACATGTATGGATGCGAATGGTTGAAAATTTCAGGATGTTACAGTTGGTATTAGAGCTCTGGTTTTAGGCAAAACTTAGCATATGTAGTAAATTTAATTACGGAATCACTTTCATTCGAGCTTGAATCAATTCCTCTTTGAATCGGTTTCCTTTAAATTTTGGAATGTTCCCCTCGGTTCCAATGTCCATTCTTGTCTCTCCCTATTCGTGTTTTCTTTATTTCGGAGCAGCCCATAGCTCCACTGAATGATTAGTAAAAGAGTGAAACTCCTTTACAATCGGTATTGATTCAACAGAGATTTCTGTATCCTCGGTTTACGATGCCGCTATCTTTTGCTATACCCGAATTCTATCTCTGGCGATCGAATGTCGATTTGCTCCAAAATACTACCTCAATCTTATTTTGAAGTCACGGTTGACCAGGTTAAGGTTGCCCGCGATTTATATAAGTGTGACGACTCATCTTTCTGAGCCTTGAGAACGACACTTAATACATCCCTGGTATTCATGTGACGTTGCCCAAGTATCTGAAAGACGAGTTGTCATGGGGTAAAATATAAGAAAGGAACAATAATCTCACAACGGAACGGTTAAATATAACACAAAAATAAGATAGTACATAAGGTTACTCCCAACATGGAGTTATCAGAGTTACAACAAAAGTACTACTATCAGTCTAGGCAGTTATAACAACCTGCCTTTAAACATACATACATAGAGCCAAATCTCATAACAGCGGAAATAAATAGCTAGATAGATAAGGAGCCTCCTGCTCATCCACCATCTTCAAAAGAGCCCAAAGAAACCTGTCATTTTCGGAGTACTCAAATATAAATGAGTACCCGAACGTTTAGGGAAAACAAACAATTCGGGTCAGACAATAAGTCCGGTATGAGTAAACTCCAAAAGTAGAACACACAAAGTAACTAGTGAGACCACATCGCAAAAATGCAGAATGGATTTTTCCCTCACAAGGACAACATCCAAGTATAAAAGAATGGATGCAAATAATTAAACATCGCGAAGAGCGCAAGACGCTTCCCGATGAAATTAAGAAAGAATCAATCTTAAGTTTTGAATCAAAAATAAGGAAAAGAATTTTCCCAGCAATGACTAGGAGGGTGCGCCCCCCTTATCGAAAGTATACCTCTAGAAAATATACTTGAGAACTACGATGGCTCTCGGAAACCTCCAAGCCGGACCCCGCCAACCTTACCGAGTATCCGAGTATTTCACATCTCCGTGCGCATACAACCGAAACCAATCTAGAGTAGATGTGAAAATACCCTAATAGGAGCAACCCCACATAGCTTGGCCCCCACTCGCTCTTTATTTAGTCATTTCCAATAAAGGATATCAATACTCTAAATGAGCAACAAATCGTCTTAGATTGACGAAACAAAAACAAAAGGAAGAAAGGTATCGAAATTGATAGTCAAGATATCAACTATCAGGGATAACAAAACGATCGTATATGGAAATAAAAACTTATACTTTTTCAATGCTTAGAAAATATCCATATACTTATCTCATAGATATAAGTATATTCACAAAACATTTGGGAGGATTTCATATTTCAAAAGCATACTTAGATGGGTTAAAAACAATTGTATATAAGAAATGTGAATGTTTTCCATTATAATTATAAAGATCATTTATGGAAATCAAATCTCCTACACTTGTCACGTTTCCGATATTCTCGACTTACTCTACCCCTCGCCCAGAAACAAAGCCGGGTAAGTCAGGGCACTGGTTGCTCCTAGCCTTGCCTAGACATTTCGGTTCCAGATCTCACAGATAGAAGATCAATCTTCTCATCGGCTTTTAGTGCCAAGTATGGGACTACTTACTTTCCATAAATAACCCATTTAAATCATTATATAAATTTTGAAGCTCCTTTAAAATACTTAAAATAAAGATTTAAAACTTCCATTCAAATCATATCTTAAACCCATCATCTTTAAAGGAGAATACGACCAAGAGGGGTGATGCTCCCTCTTAATCAAATGAGATAGCTAAAAGGGGTGTTATTTCCTTTTAACCAAAAGGTCACTAAATGTCAATCCTAAGTTAAAAGGTGGTGTAAGTTCCCTTTAACTAAACATCAAAGTTATTGCTCATAAACTGTCCGAGCACAAATCAAACAACCAAACAAGAATAATAACAGACTTATTATTATTAACCATTTACAATCAATAGTTAACACAACATTTGTTAAAATGTGAATGAGTCAAAGAAAAGAGATTAAGATTACACTGACTGAAAAGTAATTAAATTATACTCACAGAATAAGTTATACTCGCTAAATTATGAAAGCAAGGAATATACGCACATCCTATTTGCTTTGATGGAGACTTGGAATACTTCACCTTTGATAATGAATTTTAGTTCTTTTCTTTTGTTTTTGAATGAATTAAAATGAGATATGGACTTGGCTATTTATAGGTGAAGAGAATGGTACTTTAGTCATTTCCTACAGCCTAACCTGATTCGACCAGATTTTGGTCCAATGGAAACCAGCCATATGGCCTAATTTGATTCGACCACATTTTGGTCCAATAGAAAACATCCTTGTGGCTTAATTTGATTCGACCACAATTTGGTCCAATAGGAATTCTCCTTATCAACTATGGCCTAAGCTTATTCGAACAGATTTTTGTCCAATGGCAACCATTCGAATGGCATAACCTGATTCGACCAGATTTTGGTCCAATGGCAACCATCCGCATGGCATAACCTGATTTGACCAGATTTTGGTCCAATGGCAACCATCCGTATGAAATATAATAATCATTATGCTATTTTGTTTTATTAGGCAAATAGTTATACTATTATGTTTTATTAGGCTAGGTTAATAATTCTTTCTTGTTTTATTAGACAAGTAATTATACTATTCTGTTTTATTAGGCAAGGTTAATAATTATAGATATAAAATCCATTATTTAATCATTTAAAAACATATTAACTATTCATGTTCAAAGTGATTAAATTATGGGTCGTTACACCCTCCCCTCTTTAAAGGAAATTTCGTCCTCGAAATTAATCAAATAAACTCTAGATATCAGAAAACCCAAATGATATCATATATACCACACAAAGATACAAGGAAAGTGACTTTAACACAACTAGTGAGTACACTAAAAAGAAACAACAAAATAAAAACAACAACTACATCAACCCGGGATAAGAATCCCTAATATAGTCCTCAGTTTCCCAAGTACAATCTCTAACACTCCACTCCACTTAACCTTAACAAGATTCACAACCTTCTTCCTTAATCGCTTTATATCTCGGGCGACAATACGAATCGGCCGCCTATGAATAGTTAGGTTAGGCTGAACCTCCAAATCAACTTGTTGTCCCAGTTCTACTATCATCGAAGGGTCGTGTACATACTTACGTAAATGAGATACGTGAAATACGTTGTGCACATCAGATAGTCGATCTGGTAACTCCACTTTATATGCAAGTTTACCAATCCGGTCCAGTATGGGAAAAGGACCAATATATCGAGCCGCTAATTTCCCTGTCTTTCCTAACCTCACAACACTTCTCAGAGGAGAGACTTTTACAAATACCAAGTCCCTGACTAAGAACTCTAGATTCCTACGCCTTTGATCTGCATAACACTTTTGCCGATCTTGCGCTTCCTTCATCTTTCTTCGAATATCAGCTACCTTCTCATTGGCTTCTAAGACTATGTTGGGTCCAAGAACAAGTCTATCTCCAGATTCAACCCAACACGAAGGAGAACAACATGGACGACCATAAAGAGCTTCGAAAGGGGCCATACCAATGCTTGTTTGATAGCTATTGTTATAAGTGAATTCGACTAAGGGTAAATGATCTTCCCAAGAACCCCCGAAGTCTAGAATGCATGCTCGCAATAAATCTTCCAAGATCCGGTTCACTCTCTCCGTCTGCCCATCTGTTTGGGGATGGTATGCTGTACTTAGACTTAGCTCAGTCCCTAAAGCATTTTGCAGTCCCTCCCAGAACCTACTAGTGAATATCGGGTCTCGGTCACTTACAATACTACGAGGAATCCCATGGAGTCTCACAATCTCCTTCACATACAAACTCGCCAGACTCGTAGCAGTCCTAGTCATCTTAACAGGAATGAAATAGGCACTCTTGGTTAGTCGATCGACTATAACCCAAATGCCATCGTTACCTCTTCTTGACCTAGGAAGCCCATCAATAAAGTCCATAGAGATTTGCTCCCACTTCCACTTTGGGATCTCAAGTGGTTGAAGCAATCCAGCTGTCTTCTGCTGGTCACTCTTAATCTGCTGGCAGTTTGCACAACGACTCACAAAGATTGAAATATCTCGCTTCATCCCCTTCCACCAGAATACCCTCTTCATATCTTTGAACATCTTAGTCACTCCTGGATGAAAAGATAACTTTGAATAGTGGCATTCGGTTAACACTTCTTGCCTAAGTCCATCAAAGTCTGGAACACAAATACGCCCATTCATTTTCAATATGCCCCGGAGATTAATCTCAAATCTAGAAACAATACCTTCTTTAACATCCTTCTTAAGTCGAGCTAAAATAGGATCTGCCTCTTGACTGGATGCAATTCTCTCTAACAATACTGGCTTAACTTCTATATTTGCAATCATTGCTACATTCCTACTCAATGCATCAGCAACGACATTTGCTTTTCCAGGGGTATAAAGAACCTCTAGATCATAAGAGGCGAGAAACTCCAGCCATCTCTGCTGCCTCAAATTCAAATCTTTCTGGTTAGAAAGGTATTTTAAGGATTTGTGGTCCGTGTATAACTCAAACCTTTCACCCAAAAGATAATGCCTCCACATCTCTAGTGCGAAGACAACAGCTAAAAGCTCCAAATCGTGTGTAGCATAATTTTTCTCATGCGGCTTTAGCTGTCGACTCGCATAGGCAATAACTTTTCCATGCTGCATCAGAACTACTCCCAATCCGGTTCCACAAGCATCTGTATACACGGTTAAACCTTCGCTCCCATTTGGAATGGTTAATACAGGAGCACTAGTAGACTTCTCTTAACGTCTTAGAAGTCCAAACAAACTTAACGTCTTTCTTTGTTAACTTCGTCAGATGGGAAGCAATCTTCGAGAAGTCCTTGATAAACCTACGGTAAAAACCAGCCAATCCCAAGAAACTTCTAACTTCCGTCGCACTTTCGGGTTTCTTCCAGTCTTGAACCACCACAACTTTAGCTGGGTCCACCGATATGCCTTCTCCCGAAATAACATGCCCTAGAAACCTAACTTTGGATTTCCAGAAATGGCACTTGGAAAACTTAGCCTTCAACACATGGCTTCTTAAGGTATCGAGTATGACACGGAGATGATATTTATGTTCCTCCTCTGTCTTGGAGTAGATAAGAATGTCATCAATAAAGACGAGAACAAATTTATTAAGAATGTCTCGAAATACTCGATTCATTAAGTCCACAAAATAAGCGGGTGCGTTGGTCAATCCAAACGGAAAAACTAACCACTCGTAGAAATTTTCAGGAGTTCGAAAAGCTGTTAAGGGAACACTCTTCTCTGCCACTCTTAATTGGTGGAAACCGGTGGCAAGATCTAATTGAGAAAATATCCGAGCACCATGGAGTTGGTCAAACATATCGTCGATCCTTGGCAAAGGATATTTATTCTTGATAGTCCTTTTGTTCAACTCCCGATAGTCTACGCATAACCTTAGAGAACCGTCCGCCTTTGTAACAAAGACGACTGGCGATCCCCAACTCGAGGTACTACGTTGGATCAAGCCCATCTGCAACAAATCATAAGTCTGCCTTTCTAACTCCTTCTTCTCTTTTGGAGCCATCCTTCGTAAGGGTTGTACAATAGGTCTAGTTCCCAGAACCAAATCAATATGGAACTCGACTTCACGGTGAGGAGGTAAACATTGAACCTCGTCAAAAATATCTGTGAAATCTCGAACAACTGGCACATCTTCTAGCTCCGCTTTAGCCACTTCGAGTGAATAGAGAAAACTGCTCAGTAACTTCTTAGGCTCTTCACAACTAATATCAACACCAACATCTCCTTCATCACTAACTCTAACGAGCCTTCTACCACAATCCAAGATAGCTTTAAACTTAGATAACCAATCCATTCCCAACAACACTCCAAAACCCATAAACCCAAGAACAAACAAGTCAAAAGGAAAGAGATGATTTCGATAAGAAATAGGAACATTTAGACATACAGTGTCAAGATTTGTCGGACCTCCAATTGGGTTTGACACACAAAGAGGATTACTTATGATAACATATTTAAGGTTTAGTTTGTCCATTAGATCATAAGAAATAAAACTATGGGAAGCTCCTGTATCAAATAGCACCTTTACAGGAATATCATAGATGGATAATGTACCTTGTAACACTTGCTTCCCTTAAACTTACGCTTGAAGTTTGGCTTTCCTTCAACTGGTATAACTGATAAAGGCTTGGCACTTATTGCTGGTACTGCACCCTTCTGGACTCCTTCCTTAATATCAAGAGCCTCAAACCTCAAAGCCATGCTAATAATGTTGGTGAACGTACCCATAAGATGATTGGTCATTTCACGATGGAACTCTGGTCGCATTCCATTCACAAACATTTCATTTTTCTTGAGCGGTGTGTCTATCAATCCAAGTCCAAAACGGGACAAAGCATTGAACTTATGCTCGTACTGCGACACAGTCATATCACCCTGCTTTAAGTCAATGAAACTTCTAGACAACTGAGTTTTCCCGACTTCTGGAATAAACTATGCTTCAAAAACTTCCATGAACCGGGCCCAAGAAAACTCCCCCTCCATAGTACTAGCTGTTTCTGAATCCCACCAATCCATCGCTGACTTTTGAAGTTGTCGCGATGCCAACAGCCGTTTCTCCGCATCCTCCAACCGAAGATCTCCAAATATTCTTTCACAAGTTCGAAGCCACATCTGCACTCCAAGAATATCTTCAGTCCCATAGAATGGTTTCCCGCCCAAAGTGGTAAAATTCTTACATAAAGCTGCAAAGTTCATAGGGGTTTGAACTTGCAGTAACATTTCCTCTACCGGATCTACAGCTGACATAGTAGCATTTCTAGGTACCCTGCCATTGGTAGCCGTGCTAGTTCCAGATCCTCTCCTTCCTCCTCTTCTTGTATTCATTTTCTATTATCTGAATAAATAACAGGTATCTTTAGAATACAAAAATAGGATTAAAATGGTTGAAGGAAATAACACCAAAGGATCTAAAACTAGATTTTAGAGGATAAATATTATTATTATAAAAATTACAAATACGCTCTCTGAAGATTAACTCATTCTAGGGCATCACATACCCTATATCTAATGAATTGTACCCCAATCAGGCTAAGGTGTTCGCTCAACCAAAGCTCTGATACCAACTGTGACAACCCATCTTTCTGAGCCTTGAGAACGACACTTAATACATCCCTGGTATTCATGTGTCGTTGCCCAAGTATCTGAAAGACGAGTTGTCATGGGGTAAAATATAAGAAAGGAACAATAATCTCACAACGGAACGGTTAAATATAACACAAAAATAAGACAGTACATAAGGTTACTCCCAACATGGAGTTATCAGAGTTACAACAAAAGTACTACTATCAGTCTAGGCAGTTATAACAACCTGCCTTTAAACAAACATACATATAGCCAAATCTCATAACAGCGGAAATAAATAGCTAGATAGATAAGGAGCTTCCTGCTCATCCACCATCTTCAAAAGAGCCCAAAGAAACCTGTCGTTTTCGGACTACTCAAATATAAATGAGTACCCAAACGTTTAGGGAAAACAAACAATTCGGGTCAGACAATAAGTCCGGTATGAGTAAACTCCAAAAGTAGAACACACAAAGTAACTAGTGAGACCACATCGCAAAAATGCAGAATGGTTTTTTCCCTCACATGGACAACATCCAAGTATAAAAGAATGGATGCAAATAATTAAACAGCGCGAAGAGCGCAAGACGCTTCCCGATGAAATTAAGAAAGAATCAATCTAAAGTTTTGAATCAAAAATAAGGAAAAGGAATTTTTCCAATAATGACTAGGAGGGTGCGCCCCCCTTATCGAAAGTATACCTCTAAAAAATATACTTGAGAACTACGATGTCTCTCGGAAACCTCCAAGCCGGACCCCGCCAACCTTACCGAGTATCCGAATATTTCACATCTCCGTGCGCATACAACCGAAACCAATCTAGAGTAGATGTGAAAATACCCTAATAGGAGCAACCCCACATAGCTTGGCCCCCACTCGCTCTTTATTTAGTCATTTCCAATAAAGGATATCAATACTCTAAATGAGCAACAAATCGTCTTAGATTGACGAAACAAAAACAAAAGGAAGAAAGGTATCGAAATTGATAGTCGAGATATCAACTATCGGGGATAACAAAACGATCGTATATGGAAATAAAAACTTATACTTTTTCAATGCTTGGAAAATATCCATATACTTATCTCATAGATATAAGTATATTCACAAAACATTTGGGAGGATTTCATATTTCAAAAGCATACTTAGATGGGTCAAAAACAATTGTATATAAGAAATTTGAATGTTTTCCATTATAATTATAAAGATCATTTATGGAAATCAAATATCATACACTTGTCACGTTTCCGATATTCTCGACTTACTCTACCCCTCGCCCAGAAACAAAGCCAGGTAAGTCAGGGCACTGGTTGCTCCTAGCCTTGCCTAGACACTTCGGTTCCAGATCTCACAGATAGAAGATCAATCTACTCATCGGCTTTTAGTGCCAAGTATGGGACTACTTACTTTCCATAAATAACCCATTTAAATCATTATATAAATTTTGAAGCTCCTTTAAAATACTTTAAATAAAGATTTAAAACTTCCATTCAAATCATAACTTAAACCCATCATCTTTAAAGGAGAATACGACCAAGAGGGGTGAAGCTCCCTCCTAATCAAATGAGATAGCTAAAAGGGGTGTTATTTCCTTTTAACCAAAAGGTCACTAAATGTCAATCCTAAGTTAAAAGGTGGTGTAAGTTCCCTTTAACTAAACATCAAAGTTATTGCTCATAAACTGGCCGAGTACAAATCAAACAACCAAACAAGAATAATAACAGACTTATTATTATTAACCATTTACAATCAATAGTTAACACAACATTTGTTAAAATGTGAATGAGTCAAAGAAAAGAGATTAAGATTACACTGACTGAAAAATAATTAAATTATACTCACAGAATAAGTTATACTCGCTAAATTATGAAAGTAAGGAATATACTCACATCATATTTGCTTTGATGGAGACTTGGAATACTTCACCTTTGATAATGAATTTTAGTTCTTTTCTTTTGTTTTTGAATGAATTAAAATGAGATATGGACTTGGCTATTTATAGGTGAAGAGAAGGGTACTTTAGTCATTTCCTACAGCCTAACCTAATTCGACCAGATTTTGGTCCAATAGAAACCAGCCATATGGCCTAATTTGATTCGACCACATTTTGGTCCAATAGAAAACATCCTTGTGGCTTAATTTGATTCGACCACAATTTGGTCCAATAGGAATTCTCCTTATCAACTATGGCCTAACCTTATTCGACCAGATTTTGGTCCAATGGCAACCATCCGCATGGCATAACCTGATTCGACCAGATTTTGGTCCAATGGCAACCATCCGCATGGCATAACCTGATTCGATCAGATTTTGGTCCAATGGCAACCATCCGTATGGAATATAATAATCATTATGCTATTTTGTTTTATTAGGAAAATACTTATACTATTCTGTTTTATTAGGCTAGGTTAATAATTCTTTCTTGTTTTATTAGACAAGTAATTATACTATTCTATTTTATTAGGCAAGGTTAATAATTATAGATATAAAATCCATTATTTAATCATTTAAAAACATATTAACTATTCATGTTCAAAGTGATTAAATTATGGGTCGTTACACCCTCCCCTCCTTAAAGGAAATTTCGTCCATGAAATTAATCAAATAAACTCTAGATATCAGAAAACCCAAATGATATCATATATACCACACAAAGATACAAGGAAAGTGACCTTAACACAACTAGTGAGTACACTAAAAAGAAACAACAAAATAAAAACAACAACTACATCAACCCAGGGTAAGAATCCCTAATATAGTCCTCAGTTTCCCAAGTACAATCTCTAACATCTCCACTCCACTGAACCTTAACAAGATTCACAACCTTCTTCCTTAATCGCTTTATATCGCGGGCGACAATACGAATCGGCCGCCTAAGAATAGTTAGGTTAGGCTGAACCTCCAAATCAACTTGTTGTCCCAGTTCTACTATCATCGAAGGGTCGTGTACATACTTACGTAAATGAGATACGTGAAATACGTTGTGCACATCTGATAGTCGATCTGGTAACTCCACTTTATATGCAAGTTTACCAATCCGGTCCAGTATGGGAAAAGGACCAATATATCGAGGTGCTAATTTCCATGTCTTTCCAAACCTCACAACACTTCTCAGAGGAGAGACTTTTACAAATACCAAGTCCCCGACTAAGAACTCTAGATTCCTATGCCTTTGATCTGCATAACACTTTTGCCGATCTTGCGCTTCCTTCATCTTTCTTCGAATATCAGCTACCTTCTCATTGGCTTCTAAGAGTATTTCGGGTCCAAGAACAAGTCTATCTCCAGATTCAACCCAACACGAAGGAGAACGACCTGGACGACCATTAAGAGCTTCGAAAGGGGCCATACCAATGCTTGCTTGATAGCTATTGTTATAAGTGAATTCGACTAAGGGTAAATGATTTTCCCAAGAACCCCCGAAGTCTAGAATGCATGCTCGCAATAAATCTTCCAAGATCCGGTTCACTCTCTCCGTCTGCCCATCTGTTTGGGGATGGTATGCTGTACTTAGACTTAGCTCAGTCCCTAAAGCATTCTGCAGTCCCTCCCAGAACCTACTAGTGAATATCGGGTCTCGGTCACTTAGAATACTACGAGGAATCCCATGGAGTCTCACAATCTCCTTCACATACAAACTCGCCAGACTCGTAGCAGTCCTAGTCATCTTAACAGGAATGAAATGGGCACTCTTGGTTAGTCGATGGACTATAACCCAAATTCCATCGTTACCTCTTCTTGACCTAGGAAGCCCATCAATAAAGTCCATAGAGATTTGCTCCCACTTCCACTTTGGGATCTCAAGTGGTTGAAGCAATCCAGTTGTCTTCTGCTGCTCACTCTTAATCTGCTGGCAGTTTGCACAACGACTCACAAAGATTGAAATATCTCGCTTCATCCCCTTCCACCAGAATACCCTCTTCATATCTTTGAACATCTTAGTCACTCCTGGATGAAAAGATAACTTTGAATGGTGGCATTCGGTTAACACTTCTTGCCTAAGTCCATCAAAGTCTGGAACACAAATACGCCCATTCATTTTCAATATGCCCCGGAGATCAATCTCAAAGCTAGAAACAACACCTTCTTTAACATCCTTCTTAAGTCGAGCTAAAATAGGATCTGCCTCTTGACTGGATGCAATTCTTTCTAACAATATTGGCTTAACTTCTATATTTGCAATCATTGCTACATTCCTACTCAATGCATCAGCAACGACATTTGCTTTTCCAAGGGTATAAAGAACCTCTAGATCATAAGAGGCGAGAAGCTCCAGCCATCTCTGCTGCCTCAAATTCAAATCTTTCTGGGTAAAAAGGTATTTTAAGGATTTGTGGTCCGTGTATAACTCAAACCTTTCACCCAAAAGATAATGCCTCCACATCTTTAGTGCGAAGACAATAGCTAAAAGCTCCAAATCGTGTGTAGCATAATTTTTCTCATGCGGCTTTAGCTGTCGACTCGCATAGGCAATAACTTTCCCATGCTGCATCAGAACTGCTCCCAATCCGGTTCCACAAGCATCTGTATACACGGTTAAACCTTCGCTCCCATTTGGAATGGTTAATACAGGAGCGCTAGTCAACTTTTCTTTCAATTCGTTAAATGCTTGATCACACTTAGAAGTCCAAACAAACTTAACGTCTTTCTTTGTTAACTTCGTCAGATGTGAAGCAATCTTCGAGAAGTCCTTGATAAACCTACGGTAAAAACCAGCCAATCCCAAGAAACTTCTAACTTCCGTCGCACTTTCGGGTTTCTTCCAGTCTTGAACCGCCACAACTTTAGCTGGGTCCACCGATATGCCTTCTCCCGAAATAACATGCCCTAGAAACCTAACTTTGGATTTCCAGAAATGGCACTTGGAAAACTTAGCCTTCAACACATGGCTTCTTAAGGTATCGAGTACGACACGGAGATGATATTTATGTTCCTCCTCTGTCTTGGAGTAGATAAGAATGTGATCAATAAAGACGAGAACAAATTTATTAAGAATGTCTCGAAATACTCGATTCATTAAGTCCACAAAATAAGCGGTTGCGTTGGTCAATCCAAACGGTATAACTAACCACTCGTAGAAATTTTCAGGAGTTCGAAAAGCTGTTAAGGGAACACTCTCCTCTGCCACTCTTAATTGGTGGAAACCGGTGGCAAGATCTAATTGAGAAAATATCCGAGCACCATGGAGTTGGTCAAACATATCGTCGATCCTTGGCAAAGGATATTTATTCTTGATAGTCCTTTTGTTCAACTCCCGATAGTCTACGCATAACCTTAGAGAACCGTCCGCCTTTGTAACAAAGACGACTGGCGATCCCCAACTCGAGGTACTACGTTGGATCAAGCCCTTCTACAACAAATCATAAGTCTGCCTTTCTAACTCCATCTTCTCTTTTGGAGCCATCCTTCGTAAGGGTTGTACAATAGGTCTAGTTCCCAGAACCAAATCAATATGGAACTCGACTTAACGGTGAGGAGGTAAACCTTGAACCTCGTCAAAAATATCTGTGAAATCTCGAACAACTGGCACATCTTCTAGCTCCGCTTTAGCCACTTCGAGTGAATAGAGAAAACTGCTTAGTAACTTCTTAGGCTCTTCACAACTAATATCAACACCAACATCTCCTTCATCACTAACTCTAACGAGCCTTCTACCACAATCCAAGATAGCTTTAAACTTAGATAACCAATCCATTCCCAACAACACTCCAAAACCCATAAACCCAAGAACAAACAAGTCAAAAGGAAAGAGATGATTTCGATAAGAAATAGGTACATTCAGACATACAGTGTCAAGATTTGTCGGACCTCCAATTGGGTTTGACACACAAAGAGGATTACTTATGATAACATATTTAAGGTTTAGTTTGTCCATTAGATCATAAGAAATAAAACTATGGGAAGCTCCTGTATCAAATAGCACCCTTACAAGAATATCATAGATGGATAATGTACCTTGTAACACTTGCTTCCCTTAAACTTACGCTTGAAGTTTGGCTTTCCTTCAACTGGTATAACTGATAAAGGCTTGGCACTTATTGCTGGTACTGCACCCTTCTGGACTCCTTCCTTAATATCAAGAGACTCAAACCTCAAAGCCATGCTAATAATGTTGGTGAACGTACCCATAAGATGATTGGTCATTTCACGATGGAACTCTGGTCGCATTCCATTCACAAACATTTCATTTTTCTTGAGCGGTGTGTCTATCAATCCAAGTCCAAAATGGGACAAAGCATTGAACTTATGCTCGTACTACGACACAGTCATATCACCCTACTTTAAGTCAATGAAACTTCTAGACAACTGAGTTTTCCCGGCTTCTGGAATAAACTATGCTTCAAAAACTTCCTTGAACCGGGCCCAAGAAAACTCCCCCTCCATAGTACTAGCTGTTTATGAATCCCACCAATCCATCGCTGACTTTTGAAGTTGTCGCGATGCCAACAGCCGTTTCTCCGCATCCTCCAACCGAAGATCTCCAAATATTCTTTCACAAGTTCGAAGCCACATCTGCACTCCAAGAATATCTTCAGTCCCATAGAATGGTTTCCCGCCCAAAGTGGTAAAATTCTTACATAAAGCTGCAAAGTTCATAGGGGTTTGAACTTGCGGTAACATTTCCTCTACCGGATCTACAGCTGACATAGTAGCATTTCTAGGTACCCTGCCATTGGTAGCCGTGCTAGTTCCAGATCCTCTCCTTCCTCCTCTTCTTGTATTCATTTTCTATTATCTGAATAAATAACAGGTATCTTTAGAATACAAAAATAGGATTAAAATGGTTGAAGGAAATAACACCAAAGGATCTAAAACTAGATTTTAGAGGATAAATATTATTATTATAAAAATTACAAATACGCTCTCTGAAGATTAACTCATTCTAGGGCATCACATACCCTATCTCTAATGAATTGTACCCCAATCAGGCTAAGGTGTTCGCTCAACCAAAGCTCTGATACCAACTGTGACAACCCATCTTTCTGAGCCTTGAGAACGACACTTAATACATCCCTGGTATTCATGTGTCGTTGCCCAAGTATCTGAAAGACGAGTTGTCATGGGGTAAAATATAAGAAAGGAACAATAATCTCACAACGGAACGGTTAAATATAACACAAAAATAAGATAGTACATAAGGTTACTCCCAACATGGAGTTATCAGAGTTACAACAAAAGTACTACTATCAGTCTAGGCAGTTATAACAACCTGCCTTTAAACATACATACATAGAGCCAAATCTCATAACAGCGGAAATAAATAGCTAGATAGATAAGGAGCCTCCTGCTCATCCACCATCTTCAAAAGAGCCCAAAGAAACCTGTCGTTTTAGGACTACTCAAATATATATGAGTACCCGAACGTTTAGGGAAAACAAACAATTCGGGTCAGACAATAAGTCCGGTATGAGTAAACTCCAAAAGTAGAACACACAAAGTAACTAGTGAGACCACATCGCAAAAATGCAGAATGGTTTTTTCCCTCACAAGGACAACATCCAAGTATAAAAGAATGGATGCAAATAATTAAACATTGCGAAGAGCGCAAGACGCTTCCCGATGAAATTAAGAAAGAATCAATCTAAAGTTTTGAATCAAAAATAAGGAAAAGGAATTTTTCCAACAATGACTAGGAGGGTGCGCCCCCCTTATCGAAAGTATACCTCTAGAAAATATACTTGGGAACTACGATGGCTCTCGGAAACCTCCAAGCCGGACCCCGCCAACCTTACCGAGTATTCGAGTATTTCACATCTCCGTGCGCATACAACAAAAACCAATCTAGAGTAGATGTGAAAATACCCTAATAGGAGCAACCCCGCATAGCATGGCCCCCACTCGCTCTTTATTTAGTCATTTCCGATAAAGGATATCAATACTCTAAATGAGCAACAAATCGTCTTAGATTGACGAAACAAAAACAAAAGGAAGAAAGGTATCGAAATTGATAGTCAAGATATCAACTATCGGGGATAACAAAACGATCGTATATGGAAATAAAAACTTATACTTTTTCAATGCTTGGAAAATATCCATATACTTATCTCATAGATATAAGTATATTCACAAAACATTTGCGAGTATTTCATATTTCAAAAGCATACTTAGATGGGTCAAAAACAATTGTTTATAAGAAATGTGAATGTTTTCCATTATAAAGATCATTTATGGAAATCAAATCTCCTACACTTGTCACTTTTCCGATATTCTCGACTTACTCTACTCCTCGCCCAGAAACAAAGCCAGGTAAGTTAGGGAAATGGTTGCTCCTAGCCTTGCCTAGACACTTCGGTTCCAGATCTCACAGATAGAAGATCTATCTACTCATCGGCTTTTAGTGCCAAGTATGGGACTACTTACTTTCCATAAATAACCCATTTAAATCATTATATAAGTTTTGAAACTCCTTTAAAATAATTTAAATAAAGATTTAAAACTTCCATTCAAATCATAACTTAAACCCATCATCTTTAAAGGAGAATACGACCAAGAGGGGTGAAGCTCCCTCTTAATCAAATGAGATAGCTAAAAGGGGTGTTATTTCCTTTTAACCAAAAGGTCACTAAATGTCTATCCTAAGTTAAAAGGTGGTGTAAGTTCCCTTTAACTAAACATCAAAGTTATTGCTCATAAACTGGCCGAGCACAAATCAAACAACCAAACAAGAATAATAACAGACTTATTATTATTAACCATTTACAATCAATAGTTAACACAACATTTGTTAAAATGTGAATGAGTCAAAGAAAAGAGATTAAGATTACACTGACTGAAAAATAATTAAATTATACTCACAGAATAGGTTATACTCGCTAAATTATGAAAGCAAGGAATACACTCACATCCTATTTGCTTTGATGGAGACTTGGAATACTTCACCTTTGATAATGAATTTTAGTTCTTTTGTTTTTGAATGAATTAAAATGAGATATGGACTTGGCTATTTATAGGTGAAGAGAAGGGTACTTTAGTCATTTCCTACAGCCTAACCTGATTCGACCATATTTTGGTACAATAGAAACCAGCCATATGGCCTAATTTGATTCGACCACATTTTGGTCCAATAGAAAACATCCTTGTGGCTTAATTTGATTCGACCACAATTTGGTCCAATAGGAATTCTCCTTATCAACTATGGCCTAACCTTATTCGACCAGATTTTGGTCCAATGGCAACCATCTGCATGGCATAACCTGATTCGACCAGATTTTGGTCCAATGGCAACCATCCGCATAGCATAACCTGATTCGACCAGATTTTGGTCCAATGGCAACCATCCGTATGGAATATAATAATCATTATGCTATTTTGTTTTATTAGGCAAATAATTATACTATTCTGTTTTATTAGGCTAGGTTAATAATTCTTTCTTGTTTTATTAAACAAGTAATTATACTATTCTGTTTTATTAGGCAAGGTTAATAATTATAGATATAAAATCCATTATTTAATCATTTAAAAACATATTAACTATTCATGTTCAAAGTGATTAAATTATGGGTCGTTACAATAAGTCTATCCATCTTACTTATCTTGTTATTAATTATGTTATCTTCGTTTCGAGCCTATCTTCGAACTTGAATTCTTTTGATTAGGGTCCCTCGAAATTTGAATCTCTATCCTTGTTTTAGAGTATATTATGTATCATCGAGTGAGGGAGTGTATTTGTAATTAATATTAAAAATGTTTTATACATTGTGTTGTTTGAGTTGCTGATGTTGATTTGGATTTTCGATCGATTCGTCTGATCAACGCTATCGATAGGAATTCCAAAACACTCAAACAGAGCAAACTGACAGAATATTATTTTCAAATATAGTAAATGAAGAATTTTTTTTCGTATATTATATATATAAGTATAATTTTCTGGAATTTAATAAGTAAATTTAATTGATTGTTTGAAATGATAATATTTGATTTTCATTTATTGTTCTAAATGAATTTATAAATAAGGTTTATAAATTGATTTGGAAATTGAAATGAATTTAAATTGAGAATTTGAGAATTTAAATTTCCGATGATTCAAAGCTTTGGGTTTTAAAGTTTTTAATTTAAAGTATTTTCGAATATAATGATTTTCAAAAGAATTTTGAATGTTTAAATCAGTACTCTTCTCTTTGTCGTTGGAAAATAATTTCGGTGATGACTACAGCATCATCGGCATTCATTTTCGAGTTTCAAAGTGGAGAGCCCATCCTGTAGTTTTGCTACAGTTTTGTTTTGGAAATTAAACTGATTTAAATTTCTAAAGTATGGCTTGATTTATAATATACATTGGTATATAATTATTTTGATATATAATATATATGTATATATTTATTTCTAAATTTGTTTGAAGTTAATCGGAAATTTAAGTCTTAAATTTTCTTAAAGGATGATTTCAATTATAAACTGAATTTAAAATTTTGAATAAATATTTACTTTTGAAATGATTGAATTTTAAAGTTTACTTGTATAATACCCAATTTCATTCTAACATAACTTACCTAAATTATTCAGAAGTTGAATATGTAACTGGATAATATACAATATAAGATGTCTTTATAAATAAAATTTGAGTGCTTATAACAAGTGTTATACACTTAAATTTTAATTACAAAAATGTTAATATATATAAATAGAATAATAAGCTAATTGAATAATAAATGAGATAAGTAAGTTTGTTTGAGGAGATTAATAAATTGAAATTAAATAAACTTAATGTAATACCTTGAATTTAAAATCAATTATTAAATATAAATCAATTTAAATTGAAATTTATATGGTTTAAATTAATTTATATGGTTTAAATATATGTAATAAGATATATTAAGTGGAATAAACTTAATAATAATTTAGAATAAAAGAATTAAATTTGTTGAATAAAATATGAGTATAATAAATGATTATACAAATTGATGATTTAGAAATTGTTACTTGAGGATGACTAGATGATAAGATAATGAATTTATAAATTGATAGATTGATTTAACTTAAGTGAACTCAAATGGATTAAACCAAAATGTTGAATATTAATTAGTTTAATTTGAAATTTATATGGTTTTAATAGTTGAAATTTAACGTTGAGATGGAATTAACTACAGTTTGATCAATAAATTTATTAGATGAGTAAAATAAAACAAATTTTGTTGTGAAATTTTTTGTAATAAATGTTAATAAATGGGAAACAAACCAATTGAATAAATGTATGGAATTGAAACTAATTAAACGGGAACTCAATAAATTTGATTGATCAAATAAAATGTATTGGAGTTAATTAATGGAATATAAACCAATTTTTTTATTGAATGTAGTTTATATGGTTTTGAATTGATTGTTGTATTTGGTATTTCAATCTATTTTTCTTTCTGGTTGTTTCTATTCTCCTACCTCCTTCCTTTTCGGGGACGAAAAGTTTTGAGTGGGGGAGAGTATAATGACCCAAATTTTTTTTAGTGATTTTATTTATTTAATTAACTGAATTTTTGTAAAATTTTAAATAATAAAATTATGAAATAAAAAATTTATTATTTGGAATACGTCTAATTAAACATAGCAATTGGTAAATTTTCATCAAGAAATATGAAAGTTTATTTTTATTGTACAATTCTTTTTCAATTTAAATCAGTTAATATTGATGAAAATAAAATGTTTTTCAAACCTGAATATTTTTAAATAATAAATTTGTAAATCATCTTCTGAGAGATGCGTCATATTTCGTTTCTCCAAATTTGGACTGTTGTTGCTCCGTTTATCTTATTTCTGGAAAATTAGCAGCATTTTCGGTACTGATTATCGACTTTTGATAGGATGGTTGTACCAATAACATCTATTTATCGTTTTGATCGTCTCGTCGTGCTGATCTCTGCAGTATATTCACTTCTGTGTTTCGGTGTCTGGTACGCGTTGGAAACCGCGAAACGGATAGCAGTATCGATTACGAATTTTGAACCCTTTTGTTTTTCATGTCCTTTCGTTGCCTCCATGTGTGAAAGCTGTCACCCACTAGCCTTTATTTTCCTTGAATTCTATTTTCTGGCTACTGTGATTCCACTGCTCAACTTATAATTAATATTTCTTGATTCGTTCATTTGGCTTCTCCTCTTCCTGTCTACCTTTTCTTTTTCCTTCCTTGAACTACTTCTCCTTCTCTCCCCAAACACGCACCACCCTACTCGGCAAGTCATCCACCCCAACCACCTTGTTCTCCCCCGAGCCCAATCACTCCCTCGCCCCTGACTTTGTTTCCACCACCCAAGTCCTCGTCACCCTTTCCCGTTCCCAGGCCGAAAACAGCTGGCCAGGCAAAGCATCTCCACCAATGCTAAGGCCGCCACCTTCTACCTACCTACAAACTTGGCCAAGTCGTTCACCATCATCTTGTCTGCATGGCCACCGTGCTCCCTTCTCCCTTGTGACGACCTTACTCAACACTAAACAGGGCCTCCGACTTAACACTTGCCGAGTTAACTTCGGCCTGCTAACTTAACTCAGCTACGACTTATCTCCTTAGGTCGTCTACCGACCTAACTATGCCCTAGGTCGCTAAACTACCTATCTCCTAACTCCTTAAGTCGTTGCCGACCTATCCCCCTTAGGTCGCTAACTCACCCAGAAGCCCACAACCTATCTTAGGTCGCCAATCCTATAAGTCGGTCATGACTTATCACTTAGGTCATTCACTATTACCCCAGCTTCCTTAAGTCGTCGCCGACCTACCCCTTAAGTCATCCACTTCCTTAGGTCGCTCCAACACCCTACGACTTAAGCTACTACGACTCAACTCCTAACTCGCCGAATTCCTTAACTCGGTCACGACTTAGCTCTTAGGTCGTTCACGACCTAGGACTTAGACAAATCTGCCTAAAAATCTGAAATGACTTGTAAGTGCTAAAATTCCAGATTTTGACGAACTTGTCGATCCGTAAAAATTCGGGTCGTTACATTCTCTCCCCCTTAGGAATTTCGCCCCCTAAATTCCAAGCAATCAAAAACTATTCTGTACGCCTACCATCCATAGCAATCAACAAACCATGCATCCAATTCTAACTTAGCGTACAGAATTCTAAAATTAGAACAAGTTACAATATCGCGAGATGACACGACACCTTAGGGCCATACCTTGAAGAGTTCAGGATGAGCTGCTTTCATCCTCTCTTCCACCTCCCACGTACAGTCGTTATCATCATCACTCCATTGTACCTTGAGCAACCTAACTACTTTCCTCCTAAGCTGTTTCGTGTCGGTTTCCACAACACGAAGCGGCTTACGAGGTCTTCTATCGACTGGATCAACTTCGAAATCTTCACAGCTATCAGCAGAAACCACCGTATTTGAGTCGTGCACATACTTCCGTAGATACGATACGTGAAAAACATTGTGCACACTCGACATCTTCTCTGGTAATTCCAATCTATAAGCGAGCTTTCCAATTCGCTCGATAATCGGGAATGGTCCAACAAATCTCGGAGTCAATTTTCCTTTCTTCCCGAATCTGATAACATTCTTCAGAGGAGAAATCTTCACAAAAACCATGTCTCCTACGTCGAATTCCAAATCCTTCCGACGCTTATCGGCATAACTCTTTTGACGATCTTGGGCTGCCTTCATTCGTTGCCGAATGATCTCTATGCAATCTGAAGTCTGCCGAATCATCTCTGGCCCAAGCATCAACTTTTCTCCAGTCTCTAACCAACATGTCGGAGAGTTACACGGTATTCCATACAATGCCTCATACGGTGCCATACCAATGCTTGACTGGTAACTGTTGTTGTATGCAAACTCCACCAAATGAAGGTGATCTTCCCATGATCCTCCGAAATCCAAAACACAAGCTCTAAGAAGATCTTCCAAAACTCGGTTGACTCTCTCGGTCTGACCATCTGTTTGAGGGTGATAAGCTGTACTCAAACACAACTCGGTTCCCAAAACTTCCTGGAAGCTCTTCCAAAATCCACTAGTGAACAATGGGTCTCGATCGCTCACTATACTCTTCGGAATACCATGGAATCGAACTATCCACTTAACATACAACTCAGCCAACTTTGATGCAGTCCTAGTCGATCGAACAGGAATGAATCTCGCACTCTTGGTCAGACGATCCACAATGACCCAAATCCCTTCATTTCCCGTTCTAGTTCTAGGCAATCCATCAATAAAATCCATCGACACTTGCTCCCACTTCCATGTAGGAACTTCTAACGGCTGAAGCAATCCACTTGGCTTCTTCTGTTCAACCTTTACCAACTGGCAGTTCATGCATTTGGAAATAAAATTTCCAACATCCTTCTTCATGCCTTCCCAGTAGTAGGTTCTCTTCATATCCCGATACATCTTATTTCCACCTGGATGAATTGTCAGCTTCGAGTGATGACTTTCCTTCAGAACTTCACTCCTCAATTCATCTATATCGGGAACAACTAGTTGTAACGACCACGACTTTCTCTCCATAGAAAGTCGTATCGCTAATAAGAAAGAAAGGGGTAGAAAATAGAAAAGAAGAGAAGAAAGAAAGAAACAACAACAACGATCTCACAGCGGAACGAATAAATTATATTAATAACATAAACTATTACATAGTATACAACACTTTACAGAGTTACACAGCATATACATCACTTACTAGACAGTTATAAACATCTGTCTAGACATTACAACTCAAATACAAGACAAGACACTATCACAGATATCAACACAGCGGAATACTATATCTACGAACGCCGAAGCCTCCTGCTCCATTGCTCCTCCAGAATATTCGTCAAAGCTAAACCTGAATCCCTTGGCTACTCGTAAAAATTTGAGTACCCAAGAGTTTATAAAACAGAAATAAACACTTGGGTCAGACATGGGTCTGGTGTGAGTAACAGGTTAAACTTGCTTAACTTCAAAACCTTTAGAAAGAAAAGGTATCACGTAAGACTCCCCACAAATAAACATGGGTAAGTTTTTACCTTACGCTAACCAAAACATTTGATAGGAAATCTGATTTTATTATAATAGGGTCTAGGGTTTTCAAGTAAAATATAGAAATAGCTGAAATGCTTACATCTCACATTCCAACATAGTTGGGCACAACTAATACGTACGGCACTTATTGGAGTTTGGATTCCATACAATGGCAGGGCTACTGGGGTACCGCCCGTCACAGTACGTGGCCTAGATCACCATACCGAGGATCACTCCCAATCCCCTGCAACACAAGGTCGAAACATCCCTTACTGGATAATTCCCGCACAAAATACCTCACGGTTGGGATCAGCAACCGCACCACTAAGTCGAAATAGAAAGGGACATCTAGACAAAGGTAACCTTGTCCTACTTGGGTGCTACCCACTAACCTTGTTGCACCTCCCCTGTTTTAGCCATTCCCGGTTTGTGAGGCTTGAGGTCACGATTACCTTAGAAAAGAACACATCACTTAGAATGCTCATCGTCCACCTGACGATGTTCTAAAAGCATTCAATCCATACAAGTTCGTTCCGGGTTCGAACGAAACCGAAGGCATTATCTCGTTACACTCGTTTTGGAATCACCCTCAGAGTTAACGACGATAACCCTTGCACTCTGAATCTTCATCTTCACTTGATTCACGACCTATCGTTAATTTGGATCGATGTGGTATTCGGGTCTCCAGACCTGGAAATCCGGTATACGGAAACCCGATCCCGGTCTCATCGAAATCCAAAGCGTATCTTTTAAGGCCAAGTTGTTTTAAAGGTTAAAACAATTCAACTCTACTATCTATTTACACACAGATAGATAATTCATAGATTCACAATAGATAATCAACATTATCATTAAAAGCAGATAATCCATATTATCAGCATTTTGCAACCAAAGCATCCAAATCATACAGTATCAATTATCTCATCTCTGAGATCTCAAACCATTCAAGGTAAATCAATATCATTCAATATCCTTAAGAAATGATTTATTAATCACCTTTTATAGTTAATTTAAAATGAATTAAATTAAATACTTCATCTCTAATTAATTTAAAGTAAATTAAATTAATTACTTCCATCATTAACAATCTTGCTTAAATCACTATTAATTAATTATCAATTAATTAATCCACCCTTATCCAATTATTCATTTTAATTAATCATCCTGATTAATTACATTTAATTACATTCAAGTAATTAGCACTTAAATTAATTTCACAAATTAATTATTCTTAACTACTTATAGTAATTAACCTTTAATTACTACATTTATTAATTAACTATAATTAATTATCTTACTCCTTAATTAATTACATTAATTAATCACTTCCTTTATTAATTATCCCTAAATTAATCAATTCTTAATTATATCATCAATTATTAACTAATGATCCTTAATTACATTTTAATTAATTACTTTATTTAAATTAATTAAACCATAATTATTAATCACTATTGATTAATCACATTCAGTAATTAACTATCCTTAATTACTTCTTAAAATAAATTAATTATTCCTTAATTAATTTCTTAATTAATCTCTTGATTAATTCCATTAAGTAATTAACTACCTTTAATTACTTTATTAATTACATCAGTAATTATCCATTAATTACTTCCTAAGTAATTATACCTCATTAAATTACATTTAGTAATTACTTCACAAATCATTAAATGATTATCTTAAATTAATTAAACTTAATTAATTAACTTAACTAATCAATTCAAACTCAATTAATTACAATGAGTAATTAATTTCCTAATTACTTCCATTAAGTAAAACAATTCACAAATGATTAACCTTAATTAATCTATTTAATAAATAAAATTAATCATATTAATTAATTATTTAATAAACCTTAGTTAATGATCTATATTAACTATTCTTTAATTATTTTTCTTAAATAATTAAACTTTAATTAACCATTATTGATTACAATTTAATTAATTCCAATTACCAATAAATTAATCTTTCATTTCTTAATTAATTAAGTACCTAACAATAACTTAATTAATCCTTAATTACTTAAATAATTTATTCCTAACTATTAATTAACAATCTTAACTTATCAATATAAAATATACCTTAACATTCAAATTTGTTTAAAACAAATTTTAACTTTAAAAACTTTATTTCAAAATTGAAATGCAAATAAACTTTGATTCCAGATAAATCTTTAGATTTTGAAACCTATCTACAATTTAAAACTTTATCTTTAAAATTCAAACTTCTTAATCTTTTTAAAAGTAGTTAAGTCAATTCAAAATTTAAAAACTTTATCTTATTTGAAACTGAGATTTAAACTTAACTCCAGATTTAAAAACTAGATTTAAACTTATTTAAACTTGCTTTTATTAAAACTCAGCTTTTTAAATTTAATTTAAAATTTAAAAAAAACTGGAAAACAGTTCTCTGTAAAAACCTGGAATACAACATTACCCGAGCCAAAACTAAACTACTTCGAGTCAAACTCCTATCTAACCCAAACAAAAACTCAAATGACTCGAGAAACCCCGAGTACCCAAATTCCCAAACCCAACTTCACCAGAAAATGTGTGCACGTGCACAGAGACGCTGATCGTCTCCGATCACCAGCATTGATCTCTTCCCATCGGCGATCACCTGAGAACCCAATCTCGACCACCAAAACAATCAATACGAACTTGAAACGAATTCGAGCATTCAAGACTAAACCTGGAACAAAAGTTACGAACCACCACGAAGCCTGGAAACGCCTCGACAACACATCTCCGACCACTAGAATGCTAGATCCTCCGGCCACGACATCGACAACACTCCAGCTTCCAATCTCCAAAACCTGGTGGAACTCGATCCACCAGAGAGTTCGTGATGCCTGCGTTTCTAACCACCAGAAAAACTAGGTTTACAGAACTAAACATCCACCTGCCACCGCCACAGTGCCCTAAACACCTTACTGCCATTTTTCCCATACTCTCCGTTCATCACTCTCCCTCCAGAAGGAATCCTGACCCCTCCGAGCACATAGATCATCGGAGACAACCAAAAATGCACTTTTTGATCAACCCAGAACTACTCCAATATCCCATTGCTAAAATTTGTGATTTGAATCTTAAAAATCGTGTTTTAGTTTAGGGATTTCATTTAAAACCCTGAATCAATAAATTAAGATGTTTAATTTTTAACAAGATTCCAACTTGTACCGATCTACTTGATTTTTACAAAGTAATTTCTAATTTAATTTACTTAAATAAGGTTTAAACTTTAATCTATGCTTAAACAAACAAATTTTATTTAAATCCTAAGACTAACAGAGATTGGTTAAAGGAATAATGGATTTTTAAACAAAATCTTAGTTTTAAAACTAAGAACAGAGAAGTCCAGACATTTCACCAACATGCACATATTTATCACCCAAATGTTCATAGAAAAATTAATACATATACAAACATTCTTGCTTCAAAGATCTACATATACCCATTTATACTTAAGCATTTTAGAAAGATGCCACTTCCCTAAATAATGATGACAGAGCACTTATAAACAGTATGCACACAAATAAGAATTCTCATCAGACATCCACTTATGCAATGCACACATTTATATTCAACCATACTAGCATGCAATCAAATTTTATTTTAAATTTTAAAGTTACTCACCAGATTTTAAGACAGAGACTCCAGATTTTTGAAAACAACACTTGAATCTTTTTTAAAAATTGAGTTGCTGGCATTTGTCTTTTGAAAACTTGAGAACTGGAAGGTGCCTTTGTTTGATTTAAAACTTGCATGCCTTTGAATTTGCTTTTAATTCCAGATTTGCTTGCTTTTTCTCAGGTTTGAAGAATGTAGGCTTGGTTCCAGGTTTTTGAAAGAATTTAGTTCAGGCTCATATACTTTTGAAAATGAGTTTGCAGCCTTGAAACAGAACAGGCTTTTGATTTGGAATTGTCTTACAGGTTTGAAGAAGATGTAGGTTAATGATTTTAGTTCAGGCTTATGTACTTTTCAGATTTGAGGAGGATTACTGATTTCAGATTTGTTTATGAGGATTTGATTGAGTTTATTCTTGGTTTTGAATAGAAGAAGTTAGAGAAAAAAAAGATGAATCACGGATCTGTTTTTGATCTGTTTGTTTTCAGGTTTTGATGATCTGAGATTTGCTTCATTTCTTTGTTTAGAAAGGAGGTTAGAAAAGAAAAGAAAAATGGAGATGTTTGTTTATATAAACTGAAATTATCTAAAAATAAAAATAAAAGAAAAAAATAAAATTAAGTGACACTTGTCTCATTGTTTAATTCATGACTTAACACATGTTATATTAGGCTTTGATATAATGACATTTGTCTTTTAAGTAATTAATACATATTTTTATTTATTTTAAAAATGTTAATAAAAGCTTTTTACACTAGTTTACTATTTATAAATACTTACCTAATATGTATATGTATATAAATTACTTTAAAGAAAATGTAAATAACCAATATATATATAAATAAAATCTTATATCTATATTTTAAATCCAAAATATTTTAAAATATCTTTCTTTTGAATTTCTATTATAAATCCAAATTCATATTCAATTTAAATTTACAATAACAATCCTATTTTATTTAAAGTCTATTTATATTTATAAAAACAAAGTATTGAAAATTTCAAATTTGACTATTTTAAATAATTTATAAAAGAAATTATAAATTACTTCTATTATTAAATGAATTAATACCATATGTAAATTGTATTTTAAACCTCTATTTTTAAATCATATATATCAAGTAATATTTAAAAAGAAATAAAATAAACCTTTTATTTAAACTAAACTTAAGCTAAAATCTATTTTAAACAATTAAACATTTATATTATGTATTTTAAAACTATATAGTTATTTATCAAAAAGCTTAATAGTTTTAAATTAAATCATGATTTCCAAATTACCCACAATATTAGAAATTTGAAAACATAATTTCATTTGTTAAATTCAGACCAACTCATCTATTTATAATATATACAATTATACATATATATTATAAATAGAAAATATTCTATTAAACTTTTTTAAAAAAATAAATCACTAATTAAATATTTATTTTAATTAGATTATTAAATTTATTCAATTTTATTAACAAAGATCATCAAATCAATTTAATTTCCAATGCAGATTATTAAATTGATATTGTCCAAATTCCCGGGATATCACATTCCTCCCCCCTTAAAATAATTTCGTCCCCGAAATTTAAACAAAGGTAATTTAATAATCTATTCAATATTTAACAAGCATATATTATCAACCATATGCTAACAACCATAGCAAACAATCATCCAATCAAACAATTCTAATTATCCAGACAAAATTCTGGATAAAATTTCCTCGAGTTTCCCCAAGTATATATATACCGGGACACTCGCTCTACAAACAATCTAAACTACGAAGCTACAGAGTTCCTACTCATCTAGATCTACAGAACTAAACAGGATATCAGACTACAGACGAGTCTGACTCAACAACCAAATCTCCTGAACTGCTGATTCCAAAACCAATGATAGATCAAACACGTACTCTCTCAGAGATACGTAAAATACAACGAATTTCAGTTGTCCAAACTGATAATTCAATCCTGAAGACCAAATACTTATCCAAATCAAAATAAGAAGAGATCCAAAACACAACTCTACTCCTCAAACATCAGAAGACTGAACTTCTCCTATCCGGAAAAGAAAAGCAGATGCACTTCCAAACTGCTTCTGCTGCACAACTCTGATCTGAAGTAGATAAGAATGCCGATGAAGAACACAAGCATAACTGGACAACATATCCATAAAGAAAACTCAGATATTCCAACAAAACTTGAGCTGCTTCACCAAACTCTATCTCAAGGAAACATCCTTCCACTAGACTGAACCACCGGTATCACTCCTGGAATCCAGTCGATAAGAAAACTCAACCTTCAGATGCGGACAAACTTCTGACTTCTCTGAAGACATCCAGAAAAACTCTGACAACTCAAGAGAACACTCAGACAATCGCAAGTCACTTTTGCGATCAACCCAGCCTAATTCCAAACAGACTGTTCTCTCTTTACCAATCAGAACAGCTTACACTTATTTATCCAATTTATCGAAGAAATGGACCCACTCTTACTGCTTCTGAACTTCACCTTCAGAAAAACTGCTCAGCCAGAAAACTTCCTGCCATCACAGAATACTCCGAGCTGCACTGCTGATACTGATGCTCTTATCCAAAGCTCTTCGAGAAACTCGGACTCCAAACCAAAGCAGAAACTTCATGCTGAACTCAGCGACTAACACCGAAACATACACACTTCCTTAATCTTGTTCCAAAGAAAACATCTTCAGGAACATCCATCGTCACTGTATCTCATCATACAGCTACTATTACCTGAGGTATCAAGGTACCATCACTCGCTTCTGCCTCATCGACAGATCCAACTCTACTCATCCAACTCCAAAGATAAACTCCGAACCTTAACAGGTTTTTCTTCAGAGATTGTGAAATCCTTACACAACTGTAAAGTTCACTCGAGACGGTATTAGGTTTACAGTCTCGACAAATACACTTCCAACCTCAACATTTAAACTCCAACCATTGGTAGTCGTGTTTCACACACCACTACACCTTATCTACCTTTATAACTTATATTGGAAAACCCGAACAGGTAACCCAATAAATAGGTAGAAATACATAAATATATATATTTAAAATGATATATATTTTTTTTTATAGAAATTATTTCTGGGTAAAATTATTTCATCTACCTCTTTAAAACAATATTGTGTCCGTTGGCCTGGTTCAAGTGTTTAGAGATCCCTATCAATAACGTTAGCTACTCGTATTGACCAGAATCCATATACCACTCAACCGATCAATTAACACAATATAAAATCATTTTTATATAACTAACAATTACGCGCTCTCAAGATAGACACCGCTTCAGAGCCTAGGTATTCACTCAACCTACTGCTCTGATACCACTGTAACGACCACGACTTTCTCTCCATAGAAAGTCGTATCGCTAATAAGAAAGAAAGGGGTAGAAAATAGAAAAGAAGAGAAGAAAGAAAGAAACAACAACAACGATCTCACAGCGGAACGAATAAATTATATTAATAACATAAACTATTACATAGTATACAACACTTTACAGAGTTACACAGCATATACATCACTTACTAGACAGTTATAAACATCTGTCTAGACATTACAACTCAAATACAAGACAAGACACTATCACAGATATCAACACAGCGGAATACTATATCTACGAACGCCGAAGCCTCCTGCTCCATTGCTCCTCCAGAATATTCGTCAAAGCTAAACCTGAATCCCTTGGCTACTCGTAAAAATTTGAGTACCCAAGAGTTTATAAAACAGAAATAAACACTTGGGTCAGACATGGGTCTGGTGTGAGTAACAGGTTAAACTTGCTTAACTTCAAAACCTTTAGAAAGAAAAGGTATCACGTAAGACTCCCCACAAATAAACATGGGTAAGTTTTTACCTTACGCTAACCAAAACATTTGATAGGAAATCTGATTTTATTATAATAGGGTCTAGGGTTTTCAAGTAAAATATAGAAATAGCTGAAATGCTTACATCTCACATTCCAACATAGTTGGGCACAACTAATACGTACGGCACTTATTGGAGTTTGGATTCCATACAATGGCAGGGCTACTGGGGTACCGCCCGTCACAGTACGTGGCCTAGATCACCGTACCGAGGATCACTCCCAATCCCCTGCAACACAAGGTCGGAACATCCCTTACTGGATAATTCCCGCACAAGATACCTCACGGTTGGGATCAGCAACCGCACCACTAAGTCGAAATAGAAAGGGACATCTAGACAGAGGTAACCTTGTCCTACTTGGGTGCTACCCACTAACCTTGCTGCACCTCCCCTGTTTTAGCCATTCCCGGTTTGTGAGGCTTGAGGTCATGATTACCTTAGAAAAGAACACATCACTTAGAATGCTCATCGTCCACCTGACGATGTTCTGAAAGCATTCAATCCATACAAGTTCGTTCCGGGTTCGAACGAAACCGAAGGCATTATCTCGTTACACTCGTTTTGGAATCACCCTCAGAGTTAACGACGATAACCCTTGCACTCTGAATCTTCATCTTCACTTGATTCACGACCTATCGTTAATTTGGATCGATGTGGTATTCGGGTCTCCAGACCTGGAAATCCGGTATACGGAAACCCGATCCCGGTCTCATCGAAATCCAAAGCGTATCTTTTAAGGCCAAGTTGTTTTAAAGGTTAAAACAATTCAACACTACTATCTATTTACACACAGATAGATAATTCATAGATTCACAATAGATAATCAACATTATCATTAAAAGCAGATAATCCATATTATCAGCATTTTGCAACCAAAGCATCCAAATCATACAGTATCAATTATCTCATCTCTGAGATCTCAAACCATTCAAGGTAAATCAATATCATTCAATATCCTTAAGAAATGATTTATTAATCACCTTTTATAGTTAATTTAAAATGAATTAAATTAAATACTTCATCTCTAATTAATTTAAAGTAAATTAAATTAATTACTTCCATCATTAACAATCTTGCTTAAATCAGTATTAATTAATTATCAATTAATTAATCCACCCTTATCCAATTATTCATTTTAATTAATCATCCTTGATTAATTACATTTAATTACATTCAAGTAATTAGCACTTAAATTAATTTCACAAATTAATTATTCTTAACTACTTATAGTAATTAACCTTTAATTACTACATTTATTAATTAACTATAATTAATTATCTTACTCCTTAATTAATTACATTAATTAATCACTTCCTTTATTAATTATCCCTAAATTAATCAATTCTTAATTATATCATCAATTATTAACTAATGATCCTTAATTACATTTTAATTAATTACTTTATTTAAATTAATTAAACCATAATTATTAATCACTATTGATTAATCACATTCAGTAATTAACTATCTTTAATTACTTCTTAAAATAAATTAATTATTCCTTAATTAATTTCTTAATTAATCTCTTGATTAATTCCATTAAGTAATTAACTACCTTTAATTACTTTATTAATTACATCAGTAATTATCCATTAATTACTTCCTAAGTAATTATACCTCATTAAATTACATTTAGTAATTACTTCACAAATCATTAAATGATTATCTTAAATTAATTAAACTTAATTAATTAACTTAACTAATCAATTCAAACTCAATTAATTACAATGAGTAATTAATTTCCTAATTACTTCCATTAAGTAAAACAATTCACAAATGATTAACCTTAATTAATCTATTTAATAAATAAAATTAATCATATTAATTAATTATTTAATAAACCTTAGTTAATGATCTATATTAACTATTCTTTAATTATTTTTCTTAAATAATTAAACTTTAATTAACCATTATTGATTACAATTTAATTAATTCCAATTACCAATAAATTAATCTTTCATTTCTTAATTAATTAAGTACCTAACAATAACTTAATTAATCCTTAATTACTTAAATAATTTATTCCTAACTATTAATTAACAATCTTAACTTATCAATATAAAATATACCTTAACATTCAAATTTGTTTAAAACAAATTTTAACTTTAAAAACTTTATTTCAAAATTGAAATGCAAATAAACTTTGATTCCAGATAAATCTTTAGATTTTGAAACCTATCTACAATTTAAAACTTTATCTTTAAAATTCAAACTTCTTAATCTTTTTAAAAGTAGTTAAGTCAATTCAAAATTTAAAAACTTTATCTTATTTGAAACTGAGATTTAAACTTAACTCCAGATTTAAAAACTAGATTTAAACTTATTTAAACTTGCTTTTATTAAAACTCAGCTTTTTAAATTTTAATTTAAAATTTAAAAAAAACTGGAAAACAGTTCTCTGTAAAAACCTGGAATACAACATTACCCGAGCCAAAACTAAACTACTTCGAGTCAAACTCCTATCTAACCCGAACAAAAACTCAAATGACTCGAGAAACCCCGAGTACCCAAATTCCCAAACCCAACTTCACCAGAAAATGTGTGCACGTGCACAGAGACGCTGATCGTCTCCGATCACCAGCATTGATCTCTTCCCATCGGCGATCACCTGAGAACCCAATCTCGACCACCAAAACAATCAATACGAACTTGAAACGAATTCGAGCATTCAAGACTAAACCTGGAACAAAAGTTACGAACCACCACGAAGCCTGGAAACGCCTCGACAACACATCTCCGACCACTAGAATGCTAGATCCTCCGGCCACGACATCGACAACACTCCAGCTTCCAATCTCCAAAACCTGGTGGAACTCGATCCACCAGAGAGTTCGTGATGCCTGCGTTTCTAACCACCAGAAAAACTAGGTTTACAGAACTAAACATCCACCTGCCACCGCCACAGTGCCCTAAACACCTTACTGCCATTTTTCCCATACTCTCCGTTCATCACTCTCCCTCCAGAAGGAATCCTGACCCCTTCGAGCACATAGATCATCGGAGACAACCAAAAATGCACTTTTTGATCAACCCAGAACTACTCCAATATCCCATTGCTAAAATTTGTGATTTGAATCTTAAAAATCGTGTTTTAGTTTAGGGATTTCATTTAAAACCCTGAATCAATAAATTAAGATGTTTAATTTTTAACAAGATTCCAACTTGTACTGATCTACTTTATTTTTACAAAGTAATTTCTAATTTAATTTACTTAAATAAGGTTTAAACTTTAATCTATGCTTAAACAAACAAATTTTATTTAAATCCTAAGACTAACAGAGATTGGTTAAAGGAATAATGGATTTTTAAACAAAATCTTAGTTTTAAAACTTAGAACAGAGAAGTTCAGACATTTCACCAACATGCACATATTTATCACCCAAATGTTCATAGAAAAATTAATACATATACAAACATTCTTGCTTCAAAGATCTACATATACCCATTTATACTTAAGCATTTTAGAAAGATGCCACTTCCCTAAATAATGATGACAGAGCACTTATAAACAGTATGCACACAAATAAGAATTCTCATCAGACATCCACTTATGCAATGCACACATTTATATTCAACCATACTAGCATGCAATCAAATTTTATTTTAAATTTTAAAGTTACTCACCAGATTTTAAGACAGAGACTCCAGATTTTTGAAAACAACACTTGAATCTTTTTTAAAAATTGAGTTGCTGGCATTTGTCTTTTGAAAACTTGAGAACTGGAAGGTGCCTTTGTTTGATTTAAAACTTGCATGCCTTTGAATTTGCTTTTAATTCCAGATTTGCTTGCTTTTTCTCAGGTTTGAAGAATGTAGGCTTGGTTCCAGGTTTTTGAAAGAATTTAGTTCAGGCTCATATACTTTTGAAAATGAGTTTGCAGCCTTGAAACAGAACAGGCTTTTGATTTGGAATTGTCTTACAGGTTTGAAGAAGATGCAGGTTAATGATTTTAGTTCAGGCTTATGTACTTTTCAGATTTGAGGAGGATTACTGATTTCAGATTTGTTTATGCGGATTTGATTGAGTTTATTCTTGGTTTTGAATAGAAGAAGTTAGAGAAAAAAAAGATGAATCACGGATCTGTTTTTGATCTGTTTGTTTTCAGGTTTTGATGATCTGAGATTTGCTTCATTTCTTTGTTTAGAAAGGAGGTTAGAAAAGAAAAGAAAAATGGAGATGTTTGTTTATATAAACTGAAATTATCTAAAAATAAAAATAAAAGAAAAAAATAAAATTAAGTGACACTTGTCTCATTGTTTAATTCATGACTTAACACATGTTATATTAGGCTTTGATATAATGACATTTGTCTTTTAAGTAATTAATACATATTTTTATTTATTTTAAAAATGTTAATAAAAGCTTTTTACACTAGTTTACTATTTATAAATACTTACCTAATATGTATATGTATATAAATTACTTTAAAGAAAATGTAAATAACCAATATATATATAAATAAAATCTTATATCTATATTTTAAATCCAAAATATTTTAAAATATCTTTCTTTTGAATTTCTATTATAAATCCAAATTCATATTCAATTTAAATTTACAATAACAATCCTATTTTATTTAAAGTCTATTTATATTTATAAAAACAAAGTATTGAAAATTTCAAATTTGACTATTTTAAATAATTTATAAAAGAAATTATTAATTACTTCTATTATTAAATGAATTAATACCATATGTAAATTGTATTTTAAACCTCTATTTTTAAATCATATATATCAAGTAATATTTAAAAAGAAATAAAATAAACCTTTTATTTAAACTAAACTTAAGCTAAAATCTATTTTAAACAATTAAACATTTATATTATGTATTTTAAAACTATATAGTTATTTATCAAAAAGCTTAATAGTTTTAAATTAAATCATGATTTCCAAATTACCCACAATATTAGAAATTTGAAAACATAATTTCATTTGTTAAATTCAGACCAACTCATCTATTTATAATATATACAATTATACATATATATTATAAATAGAAAATATTCTATTAAACTTTTTAAAAAAAATAAATCACTAATTAAATATTTATTTTAATTAGATTATTAAATTTATTCAATTTTATTAACAAAGATCATCAAATCAATTTAATTTCCAATGCAGATTATTAAATTGATATTGTCCAAATTCCCGGGATATCACACTAGTCGTCCTTGCTTCCGAAGCCAACCCTCTCGATCGACCTCGAATCCTTTATCCTTTTCTGGATCCAATCCAGATTCCAAATCACGGATGATCTTGACAAGCTTATCGTCTCGCTTTTGGCTCTCGCCAATCCTTTCCACAAGAGTCGGTCTTATGGATAAGTTTGCCAACATCTCAGGTTCCAATTCACATCTGGGCCTGAAGTCAAATCCAGCTAGATACTCGAGATTCTTCCATTCTGAAAACATGGCTCCCAATCCTGCATGTCTTCGACTTAACGCATCTGCCACTGCGTTACCTTTTCCCGGAGTATAAGCTATACCAAAATCATATGATGCCAAAAACTCTAGCCAACGTTGCTGCCAAAGATTCAAATCCTTTTGGGAGAAAAGATACTTCAACGACTTATGATCCGTAAACAACTCGAATCGAACTCCCAACAGATAATGTCTCCACATCTTCAGAGCAAAAACAATCGCCGCTAACTCCAAATCATGGGTCGGGTAATTCCTTTCATGCGGCTTCAATTGTCGACTGGCATACGCAACAACTTTATCTCTCTGCATCAGCACTGCTCCAAGTCCAGTACCACATGCGTCGGTGTAAACCACCATCTCATCATTCCCACTTGGAATAGTCAAAACAGGAGCACTCGTCAATCTCTCTTTCAGGATTCCGAAAGCCTGCTCACACTTAGCATCCCAACTGAACACTTGGTTCTTTTTCGTCAATCCTGTTAACGGTGCAGCTACCTTGGAGAAGTCTTTGATAAACCGTCGATAATATCCTGCTAATCCAAGAAAACTTCTCATATCAGATGCATTCTTAGGTCTAACCCAATCCTGGATTGCTGCCACCTTAGCGGGATCAACCGCTATTCCATTTCCAGAAATCACATGGCCTAAGAACCTCACTTCACTCTTCCAGAAGTGACACTTCGAAAACTTAGCCCTCAGCTGATGTTTTCGTAAGATCTCCAAAACAATACGCAAGTGTGTCTTGTGCTCTTCTTCAGTTCTGGAATAAATCAGAATATCATCCACGAACACAAGTACGAACTTGTTCAACTGATCTCTGAACACTCTATTCATAAGATCCACAAAATATGCTGGCGCGTTAGTCAACCCAAACGACATTACCAGCCACTCATAGAAACCCGATGGTGTCCGAAAAGCAGTCTTCGGCACACTATCTTTAGCCTCTCTCAACTGGTGAAATCCCGTTGCCAAATCCATCTGAGAAAACACCTTAGCTTCGTGAAGCTGATCAAACAAGTCATCTATTCTCGGCAATGGATACTTGTTCTTCTTAGTCACCTTATTCAGCTCACGATAATCGACGCACAATCTCAACGACCCATCTGCCTTGGTTGCAAACACAACTGGTGCACCCCACTCGGACACACTACGCCGAATGAATACTTTCTGCAAAAGATCATCAACTTGCACCCTCAACTCCTGCTGTTCCCTAGGCGCCATCCGCCTAAGAGGCATCACAACAGGTCTGGCTCCTTCAACTAGATCTATACGAAACTCGATCTCTCTATGCGGCGGCAACCCTTTGACTTCGTCAAAGACATCCTCGAATCCATTAGCGATTGGCACTGATGACAGTCCATCCCGTGGAACAACTAGCGAATACATGAAGCTCATGAAGACGCCTTCTTCATGCTTACATCGTATCACAACCTTTCGCCCCTCCACATTCTCGACTGTCACCTCCAACCTCTCGCAATCAACTTTCACCGCATACTTCCTAAGCCAGTCCATACCCAAAATAATTCCGAACCCCGCAAAGTTCAGAACAAAGCAATCACAAACAAAAGAGCAACCATGACTCGATACAACTAGACCACGGCATAACATACACAAACAAGACGAACCCCCAACTGGATTAGTCACAACCAATGGCCTATCGACAATATCCGGTTCCAAACCCAATCGGCCTACGAGTTCACTACAAACAAACGAATGCGATGCCCCAGTATCAAACAGAACTCTAACTGGAACACCACATAGGAAAAGAGTACCTTGAACCACCACACTCTTTCCCTTCTCTTCAGCGGTAGGAGCTTTTGAAGACGACGGAACAGCTCCCAAAGCATAAGCCTGCACAATCTGCTTGTCCCTCCTCGGTTCTGGACAATTCTTTCTGAAATGCCCCGGCTTGTCACAGTTGTGACACTTCATTGGCACCTTTGGATTCTTATAATCCTTAGAGAAATGGCCCTTCTGCTGACAATTGTAGCAAGTCACCTCGCCTTTCGGCTTCTTCTGGCCATCCTTACCCTTCTGCTGCTGCTGCTTCCTCTTCTTGTTTCCACCCTGCTGTGGTTTAGACTCTTCCCTGGTCACAGCAACAACAGATCCATCCTTAAGAAACAGACTCTCATGCCTGAGAGCTTTCTCCGCAAGCTTCTCAAATGAATCATCCAAATGATCCACCAACTGCCTCCCAAGATAACTATCCAAGCCGGTCACAAACTTCTCATTCTTCTGATAAGCAGATTCAATATATGACCGAGCATACTTGGACAAAGCTTCAAACTCAGAAACATACTCAAGAACAGATCTTCCACCTTGCTTGAGCTCCACAAACCTCTTGAACAAAACAGACTTCTGAGCTGTAGAAATGAACTTAGCTTCAAATCTGACTTGGAATTGCTCCCAAGTAATCTCTTCTTCCGGAGTAGTGATGGTAATAGAGTTCCACCAATCATAAGCTCTCCCTTGAAGCTGTCTCGATGCCAACTTCCTCTTAGTTGCATCATCAATTTCCAAATCACCAAAAATCCTTCTACAAGCATCTATCCACCTCTGGACCTCAATAGTTGATTCTGTTCCCAAGAAAACCTTCCCTCCAAGAGCAGTATAATCCTTGCACAACTTAGCAAAATCCACTGGTTTCGGAGTTTGGACTTGAACTCCAACATCTACTGCCGTCCCCGGAACTGGTATCCTTCTCATGATCGAAGTCATCATAGCTTCGAACATAGCTGCATAATCAGCAGTCCCCTCAGTAGCTCGGCCTTCCCTAGCAGCTGGTCTCCCTCTTCGACTCATTCTCAATATCTATAAAAAGGAATGATTAGAACCTCTAGAGAAACAACTGCATAAAGGACTCAAACTCTACTAAGCTACTATATTATATATAGTATTCATCCATCAAAATACAATTACGTCTCTCATACATAGTTACTTCAGCGAGCGTTGGGTAAAATCGATTAACCAATGCTCTGATACCAAATGTGACGACCTTACTCAACACTAAACAAGGCCTCCGACTTAACACTTGCCGAGTTAACTTCGGCCTGCTAACTTAACTCAGCTACGACTTATCTTCTTAGGTCGTCTACCGACCTAACTATGCCCTAGGTCGCTAAACTACCTATTTCCTAACTCCTTAAGTCGTTGCCGACCTATACCCCTTAGGTCGCTAACTCACCCAGAAGCCCACAACCTATCTTAGGTCGCCAATCCTATAAGTCGGTCATGACTTATCACTTAGGTCATTCACTATTACCCCAGCTTCCTTAAGTCGTCGCCGACCTACCCCTTAAGTCATCCACTTCCTTAGGTCGCTCCAACACCCTACGACTTAAGCTACTACGACTCAACTCCTAACTCGCCGAATTCCTTAACTCGGTCACGACTTAGCTCTTAGGTCGTTCACGACCTAGGACTTAGACAAATCTGCCTAAAAATATGAAATCACTTGTAAGTGCTAAAATTCCAGATTTTGACGAACTTGTCGATCCGTAAAAATTCGGGTCGTTACATCCCTAAACCATCAATGGTCGTGACTTCGTCGGTTTCCCTTCGGTGTCGTACCACGTGAGTGTTGCAGCCTTTATTGCTATTATACATATTCTTACATATATATATATATATATATATGTTTACTAAATTTCGAAATATATAGATGTTTAGGTGTTTGTATATATGATTTATGTGACTATTATATGTTGTTAAACTATACAAATATTAGTTTTAAAGAAGGGTTTTGTGCACCGTATATAATATATATATATATATATATTTTAATATATGAGTTAAGATTTATAATGATCTTGGCATATATAAATATTTTGTTTAAGTATGGTCTGCATATATATTTTGATTGTACATACGGCCTGTGTCCTCTTTTAGTGAATGCATGCTTTGCTGTTGAATACCTGCTATTGAGTCTATATATTTTACAGTGGATATTTGATTTTATGAATAGGTTCTGTTATATAAAGTATATAAGTTATAAAATCTATCTATTATATGAAAAGTTTTAACAAGGTATTTATACGTTATATATATCAGTATATATATGTATGAATAACTTCTTTTTATGAAGTTACAGTTGGAAAGTGTTAGTTACATATATGATGACAGCTTATATTTTATATATATACGAGTGTTTATATATATATATATTTCAGATTTTATTGTGTATGATTGTATTTATATATATATATTCTATTAGATGTTCATATTCTATAAGTTACAAACTATTATATAAGAAAATATATGTTATTATATAACTTATACTGATATGTTGTTTGTGTCTGCATATATATTTTTGTTATTGCATGTATATTTATAATGGGTCTGCATATGTAACAACCCGAGTTTTATAACAATTAATTATCGTTGTTAAACGATTAATGTTGATAGCTAATGGCTATTTGGAGTTTTTTTTAATTGGGTTAAAATTCTTTTGATAAATTCATTGAATATTGTGTGGACTTTAAAAATTATCGTGGCCCATATTTTTTGTTGATCCCGTGATAATATTCACTACCGTTCCCTTCTTTTAAAAATTCGACCCGTTCCCCTTTCTTTTCATTTTCCCATTCACAAGCCCTAAAACAAACGAGAGCGAAAAGAGAAATGGCGGCTCCAATTCTTTGTGGCTGATAGGGTTTCGATTTGTCGATTTTGAACGACTTCGTGATGCCACGGCTTCGTCTCAGATCGGCTGCTTCTTTTTCGTAGAAAAGGTGAGTGATTTTCTCACTCACATCTGCAATTCAAACCCTTTTATTCGTAAATTCTGTTGCTTGATTTTGTGGCTATCACTACTTTGAGTTTTGGTGATTTTGTCAATTTCGTATGATTTGATGATGACATGCTCATCACAATTTCGATTTTCTGGTGTTCAAACCTGTTGACTTCGGTCACTCGATTATCTTTGAAGGACTGTGATTTTTTGACTTGTTCGATTCCTTGATTGATTAGGCTTCAGCTTGATATTGGATAATGTTTTACTTTGATTGTTCACTGTCCAGTACTATGCTTCGACGGTTGATTTTGGCGATGTTGATTTCGTTTGACGTTGGCCATTGAAATTTTCCTCTGCAAGAATTTGTTCAACATAGATTTTGTTAACACTGTTAAACTTACCGTGTTATTTTCAATGCTCGGCTATTTTTGGAATTTTTGATAATCTGAATTTTGGCAATTTTATTTATCCTGAGTTTATCTCTGGTGTATTTGTGCTACCATGTTGGCTTGTTGGCTTGAGCGGTTCACTGGCATCAGTTCTTGGCCCTGTTGGTTTCATGTAACATCAAGTTACTAAACTTTTTATCAGTGCTCGGCCATTGTAATTTAGCTTTGTGTATTGCCTTGCCTTTATATGAATGGCTTCGACTTGATCGACTTTGTTCGAACTTGTCACCATAGTAATTGATTTTTCTGTGTGCTTCGACTTTGGCCATTTTTGTGCTCATTCCAGAATGCACACTTGACCTTGTTCTTATGCTTTTTGTTGTTCAGTCTGTTGCCTAGACTTTGTGCATGTTGTGCTTGAGTCTGCACTTTGATATGCATGTGAGAGTGTGCATATTTGTGACGAGTTACATTTTCAAATTGTAGTCTGGTCTGATTTTGAGTATACGATCCCATGTCTTTACCATCTTTGGCCATCACCATTGCGATTACATTGAACTGCAGTGTTACTTGTTAATTACTGCTTTGATTTGTATTTTTGTTGAAGTCACACTGACCTGTACATGTTATTTGATCTCGTTGACTTCGACTTGGTTTATTTTGTGCATTTGGACTGGTTTGTGCTTTTGTGCATACTATACTTGACGGCTGAACTGGTTTTGATGCTATTCCCCACTTTGTTTCATTTATTTGGGTTGAATTGTTCGGCTTTGGCACTGTCATGACATTGATCTTGCCATTTCCTGAATTGCTTGTATCAGTTCTCGGCCATCCTTTGCTATGCCTTGAACTTGACTGGTTGGGTTGAGCTTTGCCTCTATGTGTTTTGCATTTGTCAATTTTGCATTTCATATATATGTTCCTGATGCATTTCGTCTTTGCTAAAGAGAAACTATTGTCTGCATATATGTGCCTACATACATTAGTGTGTATGTATGCATGTATTTTTGAAATTTCACTGTGCATATCATTATCTGGTTTGGTTTAATTGTAGTACTTGATGTAGCTGCTGTTCTGTTGTTTCTTGCTAGTGCATGTTGAGTTTCGCACTCTTCTGTACCTTTATTATGCTTTCTTGCTTGTTGTTCAAGCTAGTTCATTTATGTGTAATTGTAATCTTTGAATTGCTTGTATATGTATACAAGTGATCACTACTTGAAGTCTGATCTTCATGTAGCTTGGGTGCTTTCCTCTGATTCATTTCATGTTTGTACCACTGCCTTGTGCACTTGGTCATTCGAGTGGAGTATTGTACTTTTGAGTTTTGCTCATGAGTCGATTTCGACCTGTTCTATTATCACTGTGTAGTTGTTGTGCATTGTGCATATCACTGCACTGTTTCATTTCACTATTGCATGATTATATGCATTTCTTTGAACTGTTAACCTTTGGGTTAGAATTTATGATTCATTTTGTTTGTAGTTGTGTTGAGTCGCGATAGTCGTGACTTGACCTCTGCAGATCTGATTTGCTGTTAGCATTTGGTGTTGTGATGATTTTATAAACTGTAGTGGCGAGGCAGTGCACGCGTGCATGTACTGCAGCCACACAAAAATTGGCATTTTGAATTGTTATTTCAATTACTTGAATTGTTTGATGTGTTCAATTCAATATTTTGAAATTGTATTTGATTTGATGCCATTTTTTTCTGATTCATTGAGCTTTTGTGATTTCATCACTGTAGTGGCGAAGCAGTGCACGCGAGCGTGTACTGCAGCCAAACAGTATTGATTATCTTGCTGTTAATTGCTGTTTAGGCAATTCAGTTGTTTTCTAAATTATCATCATTGATAACTTTTTCATTTATCTTTGTTGATGATTAGAATTTGTTGATTCGCTGTTTATTGCTGTTTCGTGTTATATCTACCGTTATCCGATTTCCTTGTTAAAGGAATGGATAGACGAGATTTATTGTGACTGTCATCTATTTGCTATTTAATTATTATTGCTTCTGTGCATTTATAACTGAGTTTGAATTAGACTGACCCGTGTATTATTTTCTTTTGAATTTAATACTCGGGTCAGACCGAGTTATTTCAGGTTGTAGATATCTCGCTTTGGGTTGCTGCTTGAGCTATGAAGTCACTTCATATCTTTTGGAGTAGTCATGTTATAGTATAGGATGGTATGTATTCATGTATATTATTGTCAATAATGTACTTGTATATGTAACTTCCAGAGTCGACAGTTGTAGTTGTATCACATGTATTGTGTCAAATGTATTGTAACTGGCATCAGTTATATATATATGAGACTTTTATTATCTGTGTTCCGCATTTAGCTTATCTGTGTTATTATTATATATATTGTCCTAAACTATTATGAACCATCGTAGTTTGTTTTATACTGGAATTGGGTATGTCGATGGGAGTAAATAAATAAGTGATGAAAAATAAAAATATATACCACTCCTATCGAGGTAACCGATATTAGTGTAAGGCCCAACTACGGATGGCCGCTCCTATCCAGCCTTATTCTTCGTAATAACAGACAGTATTTCTTTTAATACTCTTTGTTATTGTGAGCATAGAGGTGGGGCGTCACAGTTGGTATCAAAGCTTGGGGTTTATAGACATAATATAAAACATAACTTAGATGGAACATGTGTTACAACTATTTGTCGATGATTTTAGTTGTGCTTTGAGTCAAAACTAAAGTTTTGAAATTTTGATGAAATTTTTAAATATCTTTATTTAAGAATAAAAAGGGAAACTGTGTTTTGATGATTGAGTAATTTGTGTTCTGTTTATCAGAGTGCGCAGCGGAAACAGTGAGACTGTCTTCGCTGAATACAGCTGATAACCTTTTTGATTTAAAAATCAAAATATGAAATTGAAATAAATTTCATTTGTTGTTTACATAGCTGGGTTTATTTTGTTTCTTTGAAAATTTCGAATCCGATTTGAGGATTCGAAGCAATTGCAGTTATGTGATTTTTGTTGAGATTTTTGCTGTTTTGAATTATCTTCATTGACGATACATTCGAATAATTTCTTTGTTCATTTTGTAGTATACGTGCAAATTTGAGTTGCACGTTACTGCATTGATTTTACGTTGAACCGATGTTTGGTTTAAACGTATTCTGTTGCCGTTATTCTATAACGGGATTTTTACACCGATGTTAAATTTTTGAAGCACGGTGCTTTGTTGACATTTTTAATGATGAATGAAAATTCACTGGTATTATATTTTGATGCGAATTATTTTGGTGAGATTTTGACGTTTAAAAATTACTGTCGCTTTGACTTCAGTAACCGTCAAATTTTAAAGTGGATTTTCAAGCGGTAATTCTGCAATGCTGATTTGATATTCGTTTTTACGGTGTTTTGAGAAGTGCGATTTCCTTATCGAAATTGCTACTGAGGTTGCTGTTTTAATCATGTGTTCTGAAAATTGTTTTAAAATTTTTACAGTTTACGCTTTCAAAAGAATGAGGAAGCGATTTAAATGATTCAGCAAAATTGAGGACTATGAACCCTCACTTTTACTGTTTCTCTTAATTTCGGACTTGTCCGTTTGAGAACGTAAAATGTTATTTATTTAAAATACAAAAATTTTACAGTTTGCGCTTTCAAAAGAACGAGGAAGCGATTTAAACGATTCGGCAAAATCGAGGACTATAAACCCTTACTTTTACTGATTCGCTTAATTCCGGACTTGTCCGTTTGAGAATGTAAAATGTTATTTTTACAAAATACACAATTTTGCACTTTCAAGGAAACAATGAAGAGAATCAAACGATTTAGTAAAACTCGTGGTATGGGACATGTGCATTTTCTATTTCGGTTAATTCCGGACTCGTTAATTGAAATATTTGCTGTTTTGATGATTTTGATGCTTTTGTGTGCTTTCGAGCCACTATGATGGACCTTCGGGTCATATGTTGGACCTTCGGGTCAAATACCAGTACTAGACCTTCGGATCACTCTGCGAACTTTCGGATCATTTGTTGGGCGCCAAAATTATGATGACAGTACTTGGTAGGCTTCGGCCATTTGTTGATGCACGTGCGGCGTAGCTAAAAACTCGCCATCTGATGGGATCGATCCACCTTTTATGTTGATTTTCTAGTCATCTTAATTGATTTCTAGATATTTGTTGTTTCCAATTATCTACAGGTAATTGGATATTTGTGTTTCTGATTATCGTTTTTGATAATCGGATATTTGTTGTTTCTGATTATCGTTTTTGATAATCGGATATTTGTTGTTTCTGATTATCGTTTGTGATAATTAGATATTTGTTGATTTGAGGATTTTGATTATCGGTTTTGATAATTAGATAATTATTGATTTGAGATTTCTGATTATCGTTTTTGATAATTAGATATTTGTTGATTGGAGAGTTCTGATTATTGTTTTTGATAATTAGATATTTGTTGATTTGAGATTTCTGATTATCTGATGTTTTTTTATTATCGTTTTTGTTAATTAGATATTTGTTGTTTCTGATTATCGTTTGAGATAATTAGATATTTGTTGTTTCTGATTATCGTTTTTGATAATTAGATATTTGATGATTTGTGATTATCGTTTTTGATAATTAGATATTTGTTGATTTGAGATTTCTGATTATCATTTGAGATAATTAGATATTTGTTGTTTCTGATTATCGTTTTTGATAATTAGATATTTGATGATTTCTGATTATCGTTTTTGATATTTAGATATTTGTTGATTTGAGATTTCTGATTATCGTTTTTGATAATTAGATATTTGTTGATTTGAGATTTCTGATTATCGTTTTTGATAATTAGATATTTGTTGATTTGAGATTTCTGATTATCGTTTTTGATAATTAGATATTTATTGATTTGAGATTTCTGATTATCGTTTTTGATAATTAGATATTTGTTGATTTGAGATTTCTAATTATCTGATGTTTTTTTATTATCGTTTTTCTTAATTAGATATTTGTTGTTTCTGATTATCGTTTGAGATAATTAGATATTTGTTGTTTTTGATTATCGTTTTTGATAATTAGATATTTAATGATTTCTGATTATCGGTTTTGATAATTAGATAATTGTTGATTTGAGATTTCTGATTATCGTTTTTGATAATTAGATATTTGTTGATTGGAGAATTCTGATTATCGTTTTTGATAATCGGATATTTGTTGATTTGAGATTTCTGATTATCTGATGTTTTCTGGTTATCGTTTTTGTTAATGAGATATTTATGTTTTCTGACTATCGTTTTTGATAATTGGATATTTGCTGATTTAGTTGATTATGAGATTTTCTAGTCTCTAATTGATTCTAGATTATGTTGATTATATTGGATTGCTATTTTCTATCTATCTCTGTTGATAGTTAGAGTTTGCTGATTATGAAGTTCGTGTTTTCTAGTTAATTGTTAGATAACTAGATAATTGTTGTATTGCGAATTGTGATTTGTGTTTTCTAATTATCTTTGTTGATAATTAGATTTTGCTGTTTTCTAATTATCGTATCGATAATTAGATATTGTTGTTTTGTGATTTCTGTATTTTAATTATCTAGTTGATAATTGAATATTGCTGATAATTGTATTTATTCGGTTTGGATTGTCTTCTGATTATCTATTTGATAATTAGATTTTGTTGAGAAATTGGTGAATTTCTTTTATGAAATTAAAATATTTCTTTGGTGTTTGTGTTCTCGATCTTTATTTTCTAGCTTAACCAGTTAATGTTAGAAAAATAATTGTTATAGACGACTTTAATTATGAAAATTGCGGGGACGTAATTTTTATAAGGAGGGGAGTCTGTAACAACCCGGAGTTTTATAACAATTAATTATCGTTGTTAAACGATTAATGTTGATAGCTAATGGCTATTTGGAGTTTTTTTTAATTGGGTTAAAATTCTTTTGATAAATTTATTGGATATTGTGTGGACTTTAAAAATTATCGTGGCCCATATTTTTTGTTGATGTCGTGATAATATTCACTACCGTTCCCTTCTTTTAAAAATTCGACCCGTTCCCCTTTCTTTTCATTTTCTCATTCACAAGCCTTAAAAAAAACGAGAGCGAAAAGAGAAATGGCGGCTCCAATTCTTTGTGGCTGATAGGGTTTCAATTTGTCGATTTTGAACGACTTCGTGATGCCATGGCTTCGTCTCAGATCGGCTGCTTCTTTTTCGTAGAAAAGGTGAGTGATTTTCTCACTCACATCTGAAATTCAAACCCTTTTATTCGTAAATTCTGTTGCTTGATTTCGTGGCTATCACTGCTTTGAGTTTTGGTGATTTTGTCAATTTCATATGATTTGATGATGACATGCTCATCACAATTTTGATTTTCTGGGGTTCAAACCTGTTGACTTCGGTCACTCGATTATCTTTGAAGGACTGTGATTTTTTGACTTGTTTGATTCCTTGATTGATTAGGCTTCAGCTTGATATTGGATAATGTTTGACTTTGATTGTTCACTGTCCAGTACTATGCTTCGACAGTTGATTTTGGCGATGTTGATTTCGTTTGACGTTGGCCATTGAAATTTTCCTCTGCAAGAATTTGTTCAACATAGATTTTGTTAACACTGTTAAACTTACTGTGTTATTTTCAATGCTTGGCTATTTTTGGACTTTTTGATAATCTGAATTTTGGTAATTTTATTTATCCTGAGTTTATCTTTGGTGTATTTGTGGTGCCATGTTGGCTTGTTGGCTTGAGCAGTTCGCTGGCATCAGTTCTTGGCCCTACTGGTTTCATGTAACATCAAGTTACTGAGCTTTTTATCAGTGCTCGGCCATTGTAATTTAGCTTTGTGTATTGCCTTGCCTTTATATGAATGGCTTCGACTTGATCGACTTTGTTCGAACTTGTCACCGTAGTTAATGATTTTTCTGTGTGCTTCGACTTTGGCCATTTTTGTGCTCATTCCAGAATGCACACTTGACCTTGTTCTTGTGCTTTTTGTTGTTCAGTCTGTCGCCTAGACTTTGTGCACGTTGTGCTTGAGTCTGCACTTTGATATGCATATGAGAGTGTGCATATTTGTAACGAATTGCATTTTCAAATTGTAGTTTGGTCTGATTTTGAGTATACGATCCCATGTCTTTGCCATCTTTGCCATCCCCATTGCGGTTACATTGAACTGCAGTGTTACTTGTTAATTACTGCTTTGATTTGTATTTTTGTTGAAGTCACACCGACCTGTACATGTTATTTGGTCTCGTTGACTTCGACTTGGTTTATTTTGTGCATTTGGACTGGTTTGTGCTTTTGTGCATACTATACTTGACGGCTGAACTGGTTTTGATGCCAGTCTCCACTTTGTTTCATTTATTTGGGTTGAATTGTTCGGCTTTGGCACTGTCATGACATTGATCTTGCCATTTCCTGAATTGCTTGTATCAGTTCTCGGCCATCCTTTGCTATGCCTTGAACTTGACTGGTTGGGTTGAGCTTTGCCTCCATGTGTTTTGCATTTGTCAATTTTGCATTTCATATACATGTTCCCGATGCATTTCGTCTTTGCTAAAGAGAAACTGTTGTCTGCATATATGTGCCTACATACATTAGTGTGTATGTATGCATGTATTGTTGAAATTTCGCTATGCATATCATTATCTGGTTTTGTTTAATTGTAGTACTTGATGTAGCTGTTGTTCTGTTGTTTCTTGCTAGTGCATGTTGAGTTTCGCACTCTTCTGTACCTGTATTATGCTTTCTTGCTTGTTGTTTAAGCTAGTTCATTTATGTGTAATTGGAATCTTTGAATTTCTTGTATATGTATACAAGTGATCACTACTTGAAGTCTGATCTTCATGTAGCTTGGGTGCTTTCCTCTGATTCATTTCATGATTGTACCACAGCCTTGTGCACTTGGCCATTCAAGTGGAGTATTGTACTTTTGAGTTTTGCTCATGAGTCGATTTCGACGTGTTCTGTTATCACTGTGTAGTTGTTGTGCATTGTTCATATCACTGCACTGTTTCATTTCACTGTTGCATGATTATATGCATTTCTTTGAACTGTTAACCTTTGGGTTAGAATTTCTGATTCATTTTGTTTGTAGTTGTGTTGAGTCATGATAGTCGTGACTTGACCTCTGTAGTTCCGATTTGCTGTTAGCATTTGGTGTTGTGATGTTTTATAAACTGTAGTGGCGAGGCAGTGCATGTGTGCGTGTACTCTAGCCACACAAAAATTGGCATTTTGAATTGTTATTTCAATTACTTGAATTGTTTTATGTGTTCAATTCAATATTTTGAAATTGTATTTGATTTGATGCCATTTGTTTTCTGATTCATTGAGCTTTTGTGTATTTCATCGCTGTAGTGGGGAGGCAGTGCACGCGAGCATGTACTGCAGCCAAACAGTATTGATTATCTTGCTGTTAATTGCTGTTTAGGCAATTCTGTTGTTTTCTAAATTATCATCATTGATAACTCTTTCATTTATCTTTGTTGATGATTTGAATTTGTTGATTCGCTGTTTATTGCTGTTTCGTGTTATATCTACAGTTATCTGATTTCCTTTTTAAAGGATTGAATAGACGAGATTTATTATGACTGTCGTCTATTTGCTATTAAATTATTATTGCTTCTGTGCATTTATAACTGAGTTTGAATTAGACTGACCCGTGTATTATTTTCTTTTGAATTTAATACTCGGGTCAGACCGAGTTATTTCAGATTGTAGATATCTCGCTTTGGGTTGCTGCTTGAACTATGAAGTCACTTCATATCTTTTGGAGTAGTCGTGTCATAGTATAGGATGATATGTATTCATGTATATTATTGTCAATAATGTACTTGTATATGTAACTTCCAGAGTCGACAGTTGTAGTTGTATCACATGTATTGTGTCAAATGTATTGTAACTGGCATCAGTTATATATATATGAGACTTTTATTATCTGTGTTCCGCATTTAGCTTATCTGTGTTATTATTATATATATTGTCCTAAACTATTATGAACCATCGTAGTTCGTTTTATACTGGAATTGGGTATGTCGATGGGAGTAAATAAATAAGAGATGAAAAATAAAAATATATACCACTCCTATCGAGGTAACCAATATTAGTGTAAGGCCCAACTATGGATGGCCGCTCCTATCCAGCCTTATTCTTCGTAATAACAGACAGTATTTCTTTTAATACTCTTTGTTATTCTGAGTATAGAGGTGGGGCGTCACAACATATATGTCTGTGTATATATTGAGTCTGCATACACTTGAGTAACATGAATGTAGCTGTTCGCATATATGGATAGCTTAGATATATCTGCTTATATAAATACTAATTTTATGTTAAATATTGTTTTAAAAATTACATATAGGGTTTATATTTGTCAGTCTTAATCTTGGTTTGTTGGTTGATTGCATAAGTTACATAAACATAAATGTTAAACTATTAAAGTTTTAAAGGTATTGATTCAAAAGTTATTATTATATACTTAATTTAATATATACTTGAATTTAGAATAAGATTTTATAGGTAAATAGTTTTATATAATTATATGTATATAAATTCACTTATACTATTTATCATCATCGATTCAGATTCTGATTTATTTCATCGATTCTGTTTACCAGCTTTAATCGTCAAATTCGTTCCCATCTTATTTTACTTTGGAATTCGCGCTTGGATTTGAAATTTACTTCATTATCAAATTCCTCTAGCCTCGAAAGGTGAGCAATCACTCACGATTAATGTTCTTATATTTATAAAATTTGATTTCAATTGAAACATCAATTGAAATATACTGCTGCTAGTTATTTACATTGCTATATATATGATATTATATGTATTTGTTCACCTGTGACATCTAACACCATTATCCGTTTTTATATTGATGATATATGCATGTTATACTATTATCATATCTGTTATCACTCTACAAGTTCCCTGTTAGTATAGAATTCACTATGAGTTGAAATGATACATACCCGAACGATCTGTAGAATAGAAGAAAATCGTTATGGGTTGAAATGATAAACCCAATCGATTTTCATTTGAATTGAATTTGGGATTGCGGGTTGAAATGATATATACCCGTATATATTTAAATTACGGATTGAAATGATAAATATCCGTATCACTTGACCATAGGATAGAAAATTATATACAGACACCGTTGGTCTATATATAAATATTTTGGAAATGATTTCTATAGTTTTGAAAAGGAATATATGGTTTCAATCAATATTGATTTTAAAGATTTATTAAAGTTGATTTAATAAAGTTGATAAATAATATGTTTAAGTATTTATTTAATATCTATATGGAGTTTATAATGATTTGAAATTGGTTTGAAATTTTATTTATTTAAGAATTTTACTTAAATAAGTTTGATTTGAAATTTATAAAATTGAAATTTTAAAGCTATGATTTTGTAACTTGAATTTGATTAAAAGTGACTTAAATGAATATTTAAAATTTATATAAATTTTAAATGGGATATTTAGTTTATTTAAATTTGTAAATTGAAGATGTATTTAGATATTATTGAAATGATTAAGTAAATATTTCAAAACTAATAATAGTAAAGTGAATTTGATATATATATATATATATATATATATATATATATAAAATCATCGAATTTAGTTTTGAAATGTTGAATATATTGACTTTGATGTATATTGAAATTTAAATGGATTATTTTATGGTTCAAATATGTATTTGAAAATCGATAATTTGAAATGATTTATTGAGAAACATAATCGAGTTGAAATTGATGATTTGAGATTTGATTAAATTTGAATTTTGGAATTCGAGTTAATTTGAGTCGATTTGTGAAATTGAGGTGGCTATTTTATTTATATTTTACTTTATAAATTATTTTAATATTAACTATTTTAGTATAAACTATTTTAACTTATAACTACTTTAATATAAACTATTTTAACTTATAAATATTTTATATAAACTATTTTACTTTATAAACTATTTTATTATATAAACTATTTTACTTTATAAACTATTTTATTATATAAACTATTTTACTTTATAAACTATTTTATTATATATACTATTATTAATATCTAAACTGTTTGAAGGAAAGTGTTATGATCTCAATGTGTTATGATTTCCAAAGTTATGAATTTCAAAGTATTGTGATTTCCAAAATATTATTATTATTTCAAATTGTTTAGTTTCGAAGGAATTATATCTTTGAAAGTACTATGATTTTGGAAGTGTATTTTTGAAATGGAAATGATATCGTATTGATTTGGGGTTTTGAAATGGAAATGATATTTTGGTGTTGAAGTATAAACTAATTTGAAATGACCGCGGTGTTATAATAACAATTGGTTGTTAAAGAGACCGGGATCGGATATGGGCATACTCTCTGTCGATACTGAAAACCACTTTAACAACTGTGTACGCGGTGGAGATTCCAGAATGAAGTAGGATGGTGGCGACGATCCTAAAGGTACATATATGGACCCGACTCCCGTGATTTGGCATAAGGTGGCTAAAACAGGAGCAATTGACGGACTAATGAGGTAGCTCCTCTGATCGGACACACTCCATCGTATGCCATTCTATTACTCTGTGATTAATTTGGTGTGCACCTTCGGATTTCGGGAGTGTGGCTTGAGGTGGGCGGTAGTGGCTGCTATGCGTTACCATCGGCCTGAAAGTGTAATTGGTATATCTACCCCGGCATTGCCTAGTTGTGCCGTGTCACCTACCCTAGCGTGCCTTATGCGAGTTTGGTTTTGTGCCGTAGCCTGTGGAGTATTTAGGGTAGCCTCCCGATCTGGAGGTATGCTGATACTAGATAGACTACTGGTACTATTATGTGTTAAGGGGGATATGGGTTACTCCTATGGGTTACTCCTTAACGCTATTTAAAAGTAAGTTTATTTTACTATTAGACATTATTATAATAGCGTATATTACTACATAGTAGATAGTTTAATGGATCCTTAGAGGATGGTTATCCCAAACATCCTTTAAGTTACTTATATTTCAGTTGATATTTCACTTGAGTTGGATTTATTGATATAAGAATGTTAATCGTGACTCGAGTGTTTTGTGTTTTTCTTTACGCTCGGGTCAGACTGAGTGATACAGTATTCGAGACTCACCTTTGGAGTTGGAGCTTCGCTTGGAGATCCAGCTATCTATCCTACTTTCAGTTGTTCAGTTGATTCCAGTGATGTATTCAGTCTTGTATTTGATTATTGTATTGAGACATCTATGTATTTGTGACTTTTGTTGTATCTTGTTTAACTCTGTTATATATATATAGTAGCTTCATGAACTACTATTCTTTTGCTTCCACTGCATTATTGTTATATTACTCTGTGTTTGTGATATGTGATTATTTTATTTACTGTATATGCTGAGTTTTGCCAAATTTAAATTAACAATTTGATATTTTGAGCAATTCAAATTTGACATGTATGGATGCAAATGGTTTAAAATTTCAGGATGTTACACCCTAGCTTCAATTTCTTCTCAAATTCAAGAATAGCCATAGGCCTTTGGACTAATTCATGTACAAATCAATCTTAGGTAACCTTCCTCTCAATCTTAGGTGTTTAGTTGATGTTTGTTTTAGCTTTTAGCTTAGGGTTAATCCCTTTTTCGTTCTATTTTTTGAGTTTAACCTAGGATTGATTATTAAGGATCAATAACCTAGGAGAATTCGGATCTTGCTATCAATTCAAGCCTTAACTGGTGAGTATAACTCGCACTTCTAGTCCATAGTATATTGCATGTGGCTATTTGGGTGTCTACTTGAATTTATGGTTGAAATAAATCTCAATATCCTATGTTGATTTCATGATTCAGTTATACCATTTTCTGTTTTGCTGAAACCCTTGTTGTTTGATCACTTGATCCATGAATTTGTGGATGATAATGTGTTGCATGAGGCAAGAATCATCATCCTTGAGCTCAAAAAAACACCCACAGTCCAATAACCAGCATTGTCGGACCACCAGAAGGTAATGGAATCGCCTAGGATTCTGCCCCAGGCAACGCCATTGATGGATCGGTCCTCATGTACTGGTACACCAGTCGAACACCTGGGCGGAGTCCCAGGTGATGCCCGTCACCTCCCGATCGCCCGTTTGACCCATTGTTTACTTGATTTCTCTTCTTGAATGTTATATGCATTGTTATGTGCTACCATTCATGTTGATTTCAATTATCTATATAAGATTTGAATTGTGAATTTGTTAATTCAATTTGAGCTTAAATTTCCATGGAATTGCCTATGGAATATATGCTACAAAACACATTTTCTTGCACAATTTCAAACTGAGTTTTCAAGTGGATAAATCTCTTATTCAAAACTAATTTATTATACTTTTATTATACTATTTAGTACATGAATACTTTCCTATATAAAAGAGTTTATATATATATATATATAGCAATAACAAATAACAATGATTTTTGATTATTTTGAAATAATAGTTTAAAATCTGTACTTATATTATAAAACCTAGGCTTTTAATGTACGTATATATTCTAGCTTATAAAATAATATTTTCTAAGAATAATTTTTAAGTAAACTATTTTATAAAATTGCACGACATCGATCGAATGAGAACTTGATTTAAACGGATTAATAAAACAAGTGGTATGAAACGCTCTCGTGTATTTTTTCGATTAATTCCCGGACTTGTTTGATTGAGTCATTTATACATACAAGTGGAGTTTGCTAACTTGTAGTAAATGTTTAAATAAACCCGTATGGTATGGGATACACGGTTGTTATTTATTCGGTTACTATTTGGAGGTATATAACACTTATCGACAAGTTTATGACTCGCCTTCGGAATTTATCGGATTTTGTTCTTATCTTGGAGTTTATAGGTCTTGTACCAACTTGATGTTTTTAGGACCTACCTTGATGTTTATAGGTCTTGTATCTATCTTGATTTTTATAGGACTTGTTCCTATCTTGGATTTTATAGGTCTCGTACCTATCTTGATGTTTATGGACTTATATGCCTATCTTGGAGTTACATGTATGTAGGTGAATTTATTTCACCAATCTTGGAGTATTGGCGCTTTTCCCCCTTTTATGTGATTTTTTGGATTTCTATTTTGATATCTAGATTCGATGCTCTTTGTGTTATCACCAAATAATTTTGGTGGTTTTGCTTTTAGAAGCTATTTTGGGTTTTGATATTTGGCGAATAAACATTTTGGGTTTATTGAAGAATTCTTGTTGTTAGCCAATTCCTGGCATTGTGTTCATATTTGAGATTTATATCATTACATCCATTGTTTATCTTGCTTAACCCATTTATTATAGTCTAGACTGACCCATTTATTATTTTATAATACTCGGGTCAGACCAAGATATTTCATGTGCTCCAGTTTGATAGTTCTAGAGAGGACTTCACTTCAGTTGTCTAATTATCATTCATCTTATCTTCATCTTGTATATGTGTACAGATTCATATAGTGTTGAGCCTAGATTCTTTTATGTGCATATTTATTTTAGGAGATGTAGTACATATGTATTATATGGATCGTTTTGACCACAGTCTTGTATTTGACATTATGTGTCTATTCGATTTGATCAGCTTTCTATTTGTATTCCGTTATCTATATTCTATGATCTTTGATTCTGTGATTTGTATTTATTATATATTGTATTGGATTATTGTTTTAGCCATCGTAGTTTTTTTTAAGCTTGGATTACCTATATGGATTCCACTTGCCATGAAAAAAATATAGCATATTAATCGACGTATCAATGCTCACTTAAAATAAAATTCACAAATGGTCGCTCTTAACCGACCATATTCTCTCCACAAGGAGACGATATTACTCTGTAATATTGTTTGTTAGTGTATGTCTCGGGGTGGGGCGTCATACAAATTAGATAAGATCTAAATAAATTTAGACTTCTTAGGCCCGATAAGATCCAAAGTGGAATAATTTTTTTAAAATTTACCCATTTACCTCGCTACGTGCTGGCTCGATTCCAATATCCTCTACCTCCATTTTTGGTGGAAGCTACATGAGCATTCTTCCTCATTTCCAAATAAATTAAATCAAATAAATCCAGCTTAATGTATAGTGATTACTTCTTGTCTGTTGCATATTCTAGAGGCAGTTAGATCCGATATATACATGGAGTTTAATTCAACATTCAAGGTGCATTATCAAGGCAGCAATTAGGTAACTTCAAATTATTTATTTATTGATTTATATGTTAAATTATATCATTGTATATAGGTAGACTAGTATTTACAATATCACAAATTTATTTATGTGCTTGCTATCAATTCTATGCATATGTTCGTATGTGTTAATTTTTTTTTAAAATTATAATTTTTAATATATATTTATTTTTGACCATGATGATAATAAAAAACATTTTTTATAAGGTAATGATATTTTAAAATAATTTAAACTCGGTTTTGAATTTTAAATTAGTTATATATCATTATAAATATATGTGTGTAATTTAATTAAATGTTTCTTGTACATATGTTTTCAAAAAAAATTATATATATATATATATAAAAATCCGAATATATATATATATATATATATATTATGTATCTTAATCTTAGTTATAACATATTGGTTTATATAAATAATTATATGTATATATTATACGTATGATATAAATAATTTTCAAATTTTTTTTAATAACATTTCTTTTTGGAAATGTGTTTTAAAATAAAAACAATTTTTAAACCACATGTAATATTTATAAAAAAAATATTTCATCACAACTATTTTAAGCCGAAATAAAAAATAATTGAATTTTGTCATAAATATAAAAATATAATTTTATATTCATAAATATATCTAATAAAATTATATTATATATATATGTCGTACCCATTTCACAAAAAACTTATTATATTTCATTACATATATTTATGTATATATTAATAATTTAGATATTTAAATATTTAAATCTATATTTGAATTTTAGATAAGATGTTACATTTGAATCTTGATCAAATTTTAAATTTGAACATTTCTTTCGCTATGTTAAATATTATATTTTGGATTTGTTTTATAATTAAAATATATTTATACATAATTATTTCAGTGTATATATACTATATTTAATTAAAATATATTTTAACATTTCTTTAACTATGTATTTGTTCAGTAAACTCAATGTGCATATACTATACTTAGGTCGTTGCGAAATGGTAGGTACGAGTGAATAATTTATTTCGATTTGTTGAGCACTCCAAGCAGTAAACGAGATTAGGGGCAAAGGACATGGGTTAGGTGTTGTATATGATACAACCAATAAAGTGTTATCCATTACTTGCACACCTTTGATTTATTGAGCAAACTCAAGGTCAGAATCCTAAAGCAAGCAAGCCTTAACACCCAACATAGAAATCAAATGATTTCTATATTTCTTCTTTGGGTTTTAAGAAACATTTTAGGAGCCTTATTTAGAAAATGAAATGGTTACATTTAACCTTTCTAATATTGTAAGAATATCTGCTGCGTGTAACTTGAACCAATCTACATCGCTAAATTTTTGTAACTAAAATAATTGATAAAACATTTATCAATTAAAATATATGAATAAAGTGAACTAAGATTAACAAATAGAAATATAAAATATGCTTACCATTAAATTTTTATAAACGTTATCAATTCAAGACCCATGCGAACGCCTAAATATACAACTATTAACACGTTCATATCTTGGTCACTTACGTTTTTATTTGCCTTATACTATATATTGTCTTCTTTGATTTCACACTCTAAAAACAATACAAGTATATGGATATTTGATCCATATTTAGTCACATATAAATGTTATATGGTGAATGATCACAATTCATAATATGTGAAACCTCGATGAAGTTAGTTCATTCGAAGTGAGCAAGTAAACCATTGTGTCGAATCGTGTATTAAATATAATTGATTATAGTAAGGATCTTCTTGTGTTATATGTAGCACTAGACCAAGTGCTACAATATGGATCTAGGAATTTGATCATCGAAAAGTCAGTTTGATCAGTTTACGTAAAGTGCAACATATTCGATATCCTTTATGATAACGATGGCCGAATGCCTTTTTGAAAGAAGTTTGTTATGACCTTGAAGTAAGGGTTTCCTTTTGAATAGCTCGACCATTTGGAAAGGAAAGAGAATTTACAAGAGTTAATGTAACTTAAGGCATGGTTTGGATGAAGAGAGTAGATGTTCACTTCTACTTCACGAAGAGATGTTGGAATCGAGAATTGTATAAAATAATAATAGATACTTAACAAGGAATAAGAAATATGATATATATACCAAATGTATTTTCACATAGAAAATTGTTTTCTATGAGATTTATTTCTTTGTGTCTAATATATTTGATCTAAAACTCTCGATGTGAACTAATTCCATTGTATAAAATAAATAAACCATTTTAAGTGGTTGAATGGAGCTTCATATTTCGTATGTTATTATAGTAATGACGGAAATAGTAGGAGCGTACCATATAACAATTCTAAGTGGATGCATCAAGTTATGGAAAATGGTTTTCATAAACATACGGAGTATTGTGTATGAAATAATAACTATTTTCAATATTAACTGAAAATATACATGACTCTGTCTTTATATGAATATCTTGGATATTCATTATAAAATTATTAAACAATAATAGTGGATTTTGTTTTCATAACAAAAGCGATGCATTAGAAATTACCTAAATATATGAAATTTTTGTAATTATTTTAGAATTATGGACTAGGCCAGAGTTTTTAGAAATAATTCTTTAATCGTATGATTGTGAATCATATGGTACTAGTGAATTATATCTCAAATGATAAAAGGTAAAGCATCCATTCAATGGGAGCGGATAAGAGTTGGTGAACTTTAGGATTAATACATATTGATATATGTAATCGTATGTCTATAAAAAAATAGTTCCTCATACTTTGTTAAATTCACCGATGAATTATCACATACATGAAAATGTGTATTAGGTATGCATGTTGTATGTTGTGGTCAGCTCATAGAATATAAAATAAAAGTAAATAACATAACATGCAAAAGAGAACAATATGATTTGATTTGATCAAATAGGTAAGTTTATCAGAAAGAGTTCCAAATGTATTTTAAAATGAATAAAGATTTTTTCCCATAATCACTCCTCCCTATGATCCATAATGTCGTATCAATAAGGAGTAAGCAAACTTTGTTGAACAAAAATATGATTGATGACGAATGAAGTGAGTTAATATCTTAATTTGAGGTTCTATACTTAAGAGTAGTAAATAAGGTTAAAATTAATTTCATCTAAAAGAATTATTTACAAAATAACAAGATAAGAGTTTATAAGAAACCCCAACATATCCTAGGTGAAAGATTTGATAGGTTATGCGAGTCAAAAGACTGCACGTAATGATTGTTCATGAGGGATCATGTATATAACCCCAAAAGAAGTTTGTGAATGATCGTCATTGGATAACCAATTCATTCTTTGAACATAAGTTATGTAAACTACAACCAAATTAATTATATATATAAGGCAATTCATAAAATATTTATAACTACCTATTTCATTGCACCGAGAAACAATTGTTGTTTTAAGAAACACCAATTTAATAACGAAAGAATTTCATTTAGAAATTATTGGTAGTAAAATGGTTTTGGATAGCAATCCAAAGATAAAGCTGATTACGATGGATGAAATGAAATTAACCAAACCTAGATGAACACAACACTAAAATGTCTAATAAATATACTTGCATATTAAGAAGAAGCTATGAGTTTCTTATCAATGTCGAGAATAGATATTCCTCAGTTGTAAATAAAACCATTAAGAGTATTAACTTTGCTATTTGGTAAGATACACAAATTCGAAATGGATTCCAAGTGCATATCAAAATATGACTTTGATAGTTGTACCCGAAAGAATATGATTTATCAACCGCAAATGTGTCTTCGAGAAGAAAGCCAATGTAGTTGGATTATAGTAAGCAACGTTGGTAAGAATAACATCATAAATTTCAATTTTTGAAATTGGCATAACATAACAGAATCATCATTCAACATGTTTAAGTAAATTTAGATTTTACTCACAAAATTATCGCTTGGCATGACTTTGAAATTTGGTATATATTTATTGAAATAGAAAATTCTAAATAATGATTAGAATAGACTGTCTGCACAGAATAACCAAAGTGGCTCAAAGTCAGTGGAAGCGGTATTGAGTTTATGGGTTCCGAATGATCCATGAACTGATATGTAAGTATCCTTTGATAAGAATTAGAGTTGAACAAGTACTTTGATGTCAAATGGTTTGATTTTCAGTCAAAATGTAGACGAAGCATGTATCTATAAGAAATAACAATAAAGTTACTAGAATATTTTAAGATAAACAACAAACTTATGATTGCTGACGATGTACTCGAGCTAAAATCATTATAAGCTGGTTGTTTAACACTCAGCATTACATTATTAAATGATATGGGAATGTCACATACAACTTTCGCAGACACCATATTAAAATGTTTAGTATGGAACATGTATGATGGCTTCCTTGTGCATTAGCAATAAGCATTATCATACATGTTGTATTTTCTACAATATCGTATTTCGCTTATATATTTTATACATGAAGAAAATGTCATATCCAATTAAAATTACCAAATGGTAGTTTAGAGTGTTCTCAAGTATTTACGAAATACTAGAAAATTGTTTATATAAACAACAAACTCCTTATAAAGGAGTATTTGGACTCGAATTTCATTAGTGTTATCGAGTATAATATGCCAATATTTAATTTATGTTCAAACCTTAGTTAAGGAATTTTAAGTTAAAAATGTTCCAAACGAAAGGTTGTAGCCGATTCGTCGAAAAGGATAAGTACATCGCATTAAATAGCGCCATAATAAAAACAATGTACAAATATAAATGCACACAATAATAATTGAGCTAGGGGTGATTCCTGTATTGAGATTACCATGTCATTGTTTCATGATATCAATGTCATGATAAGAGCTCATTAGAATTCGAGAATCATACTCCAAATAGTTCCACGTGACAGAGGTGGTTTATAAGCATCATATATAATTGATTGACATGGTAGATAACTAAAACAACATAGATGATCCATTCACGAAGGGACTGACTTGATCGATTCTCATTAAACTGATTAAAGGGATGGGATAGAGATTCCATAATCGGTCCCAACAGAAAATGGGAGATTGATAGAGTTAGGGGTATGCTCTGGGAAAAATTCCATAATTTATTGTAAATTATTATTCTGTAATGAAATCTTGTTTGAAAAAAAGGTATTTTTATTAGATACTTGTTATAACATGTTATATTAGTTAGCAGTTTAAATTAAGTATATTTAATATAAAATCCATAAATGGTTTGTTTTTTGATAGTAGCTACAATGAGTTGTAATTATAGGTAATATATCATAATATAAAAAACATATCATTTTAAATATTCCTAGTCAAGATGTAAGAGACTGGATATTGATACATCCGTTGATACTAGAGTACATAATGCTCTCTAAATGTTGGATAGTATAATACCCATGGCAAATGAGGGTACCAAGGGGTTATGTACTGATAGTTATTGGATAATAATGGAATGACTCGGTCGATAGTTTTCTGTTGGTTAATATAACTAAGGTCAAAAGGAGAATATCGAAGTGACAATATTAAACAGTTCTCTCAACTTAAGAATACCATTGAACTTTAATGTGAACACTACACATTGGTTACAATTACATCATGGCACAACGTCCATCGAACAACTATAGCTGGGTTTGAGTTGAAGCATTGGAAGTGAGACACTATTCACTAAAGAATTCGTCTCCTCCGTTATATGAGGTTAATATCACGGTCAACTATATTCAACTTAAAGTCAAAGTTTCTAGCCATAGTAGTTCAATTAATAGTAATTGTTATTATTGAACATAGACTATGTGTTTGGACTGTACAAGTTGAATGTGGATGATATTAGAGTTTTGACCAATACTAAATTCCATAAGTCTTAATGTGATATAGTTTTGATGGAGAGAATTATTGTAAATAATTATCGCTATAGCGGTTCTCCTAAAATAGTAAAGATTTTACCAAAATTGTATAAGCGATAAATTCATTCAAACTGTCACACCACTAGCTGTGGTGCCGTGTGAACGTTTATATTCAAATTGTACGATATTAATCGCTGACTAAATTTACACATATGAGTCGCACAACTGAAATTTTGAATACTCAAAAATACCACACGATTTAATTAAATTATAATTATTATAAATTAATTACATTAATTAATATGCACGAAATACTAATTATTGAATTTTATATGATTTATTTTAGTAATTATTTAACAAAGTGCATATATAAAAGTGATATATGTACGTACGATATACGATGTCGATAAAGGTATAAATTGGATTTAAATGATATTAATACTAATTGAGTTTGGAAACTTCAAGGGGCCAATCTATCCCTCTTTTGGCAGGCTATATGGTAGGGGAAACTTCAGGGGGCCAATCAGGTGATCCTGGATGATGTTAAGTTAGGGAAAGACCATCCAAAAGAGAAGTATTTAATAGATAGTTAAGGACAAATCATCCAGAAGAGGTGTTTAACAGATGTTAGATTATTTTGTTATATTGTCTGGTAAGCTCGAGTCAACCAAAGGTTAATAGTAAGCCAAACAAAACTATAGTGTTCGGACAAATAGTCTATTTATTACCTGATATGTATTTTATATAATATAATGATGCTTTACAGTTTTAGCCACTTTTGGTTGCAGGATAAAGGTTTGCAAAAGATATGCTTTATAAGGATATTAGTGAGGGGAAACTCGTTCCGCTAAGCAGCGTGGTCACGTAATATCAAATAACCGAGATTTATAGTATTATTCACACTAGGCTTTATGTCTAACTCGAAGTTTATGTTTTTCCCCTTAAACTCTTGGGTGCTCAAAATTGATTTGAGTAGGCTGAGGGTTGAGGTTCTTTCAGGTTTTTAGTAGGATGATGAATAAAGCTACCGGAGGCGAGCACGAGGCTAACGGATAGCTATTTAGGAGTTGCAATTCTTTGTTTTGTGTTTATTCCCGCCATGTATGTATAAAGTCAATTATGACTATATGACTCTGATCATCTAAGGGGGCATCTTCATATGTCGCTCTTGGTGTATTTTGTAATAAGTATATTTTATCAGTGCTTGGGAAATGTTTGGGATTAGGTAATCTGAATATGGAACATCTTTTTTGAAATGAAATGGAAAAATGATGTTTTGAAATATGTGATTTGTTTCATATTCAAGTGCTTCTGATATTATAGATACCATTAACAAAGCCGTATTTAATCGCCGGAAGTTAATACTATATATGACTGCAACATTTGTAGTACTTAGCTTTGGGCCTCTGGGTAGGGGATTTTACAACTTGGTATCAAAGCATAGGTTTATGAAATACTTTAACTAAAAATGATTTTGTAAGACATAATCCTTAGGAATTAGAGTTAGGATCGGGGTATGGCATAATGCTATAGTAATGTACTTGTATTTGCTATATATAAGTATACGCTTTATCTCTAGGATATGGATGAAAGAAGAGGCAGAGTTAACCTAGGAGGAGATAGCACCACCATAAATGGAAATGCCAGACCAAATGCTATAAGAAGTCAAGGTCAGGCTCAGGCTGAGAATGTTGGTGTTGGGGTCCCACAAGTGGATATGGGAGCCATGTATCAGTTTTTCGTAAACATGATGCAAGCTGGAATTACGGCTGGAGTTGCCGGAGGGAATGCTGCTGGAGGAGGAGTTCGGGAAGCTCTATTAGCAAGTTGTGACGCCCCACCCCAAGACCCACACTAACAAAGAGTATTACTAGGTAATATTGTCTACTAGTGCAGAGAATAGGGTAGGTTAGGAGCGACCATCTATAGCTTTGTCTTACACATCTACTGAATACGTCGATTAATGTTCTAATTTTTTTTTCTTGCTAAAGTGGATCGACATATTCAATAAATGCTTTGAAACTATAGTGGCTAACGGATCTATCAGAATCAAATACAACAAAAAAATGTATATCACATCACAGAACAACAAACAAACATATATACATACATATACACTTATGTAAAATCATAATTTTACACAATATTAACACAATAAAATTATACAAACATATTTTCATGTTTAACAAAAAAATTTACAACTAATAAAAAGAATAATTGGTTAATCAGTATGTTAACTTGAGCAGAGATTATGCTAGGCATGGGGGGAAGTCATTTATCGAAACCAAAGATGCTATAGAGGTGGAAAACTGGTTGTTATACTATGAAAGGGTATTTGCTGATTTAGGGCTCAATGACAAGCAGAAGAGGAGGCTCGCCTCAAGACAGCTTCAAGGGGTAGCTTTTTTTGGTGGAATAGTGTGACAGCTAGGTTAAACGAAGAGGAGATGACGTGAGCTGAGTTTAGGAGAAGATTCCAAGAAAGGTTCGTGTCAGTAATGGCGTAGTCTGTCTTGGTTAGGAAGATCGCTGAGTTGGAACATGGAGAAATGTCAGTTCTGGAGTATGCTAGCAGGTTTGAAGAATTGGCTAGATATGGATATGCCACCGTTGACATAGTGTTAAAAAGGAATGAAAAGTTTATTAGAGGTTTGAAGCCAGAATTGGTGAGGGCTACTTTGCCGCACATTAGAGACACATGTGATGTGATAGTGGAGATGGCATTAAGACAAGAAGAGCTGCTTGCTTGTTTGGAGAAGAAGAAGGAGAAGGAGGTTCAGGTCGGATAAGGCCAAAAGAGGAAGTTTTTCACAAGAAGAATAGAAGGGAGGGGCACTGAAGAAGGGAAAGTCAGAAGTGGTCTGTTACAAGTGTGATAAGAAAGGCCATTATGCTCATGAGTGCTGGATAGGCAAAAGAAAGAAGGCTGCTGAGAAGAAAGGAGTTAGATGCTTCAATTGTGATCAAATTGGGAAATACAAGAACCAGTGCAAAGAACTGGCTAAAGGTGAAAAATGCCAAGTATTTGCATTGGAGCCTACTACTTCGAAGCCGACAGTGTAGGAGAAGAAAAAGCAGTATTGGGAGGTACGCTTCTGATCCATGATATGTTTGTTAGCATTTTGTTTGATACTGGTGCATCACATTCTTTTATATCTCAATGTTTGGTAGATAAGCTTAACCTAGAACCCACATATTTAGTTACTTCATTAAGAGTTGCAAATCCAATAGGAGGGTATGCGACACTTGGGATGAAGTGTGACCATTTAGAATTTGACTTGTTAGGTCATACCTTTGTTTGTTGTTTACATGTGTTTGACTTTGTTGGGTTCAGAATTATATTGGGTATGGATTGGTTAAGCGAGTATGATGCTAGAATATTTTTCCAAGATAGGAAAATATCACTTAAACACCCGGTTAGTAGTGATTGGATAGTTTATACCGTAGAAAACCCTAGTTGTGAGGTGAATGCTTTGTTGGGTGTTAGGGAGTTAGAAGATGAGTTGAATTGCGTCTTCGTGGTTAGGGAATTTGCAGATGTTTTTGAACATGTAGTCGGATTTCCACCGAAACGAGCCATAGAGTTTCGGATAGATTTGGTGCCAGGGGCAGAACCGATAAGTAGGTCGCCAAGCAGGATGACGCCAACAGAGATGAAGGAGTTGAAAGCTTAGTTGGTGGACCTGGAAGGCAAGAGTTTTATTAGACCAAGTAGTTTGCATTGGGGAGCAGCCGCAATAATTGCTAAGAAGCCGAATGGGTCTCTAAGGCTATGTATCGATTATCGTAAGTTGAATGAGAAGACGATAAAGAATCGATATCCATTGTCGAGAATTGACGATTTGTTCGATCAGCTGAGTGGAGCCAAGGTATTTTCTCAGTTGGATTTGGCGACGGGATTTCATCAGCTTAGAGTAGTGGAGGATAGTATACTGACGACGTTTAGGATGAGATATGGATCGTACAAATGGTTTGTTATGCCGTTCGGACTAACTAATGCGCCGACATTCTTTCTAGACTTGATGAACCGAATTTTCAGAGAGCACTTGGATAGGTTCGTGTTGGTTTTTATTGGTGATATTCTAATATGCTCTAAGGATGAGAAAGAGCATGAAGTTCATCTTAGAGTGGTTTTTGAGACATTGAGAGAACATCACCTGAAGGCAAAGTTTTCGAAGTGTCATTTCTGGAAGAAGGAAGTGAGGTTCCTTGGTCATGTAGTCTCAGAATAAGGATTGGCAGTAGATCCAACTAATATTGAAGCAGTGAATAGTTGGAAGAGGCCAAAAACAGTGACTGAGACAAGAAGTTTTCTTGGATTAACTTGATATTATCGGAGGTTTATAAAGGATTTTTTGCGGATAGCTGCACCGATGTCTAAGCTAACGCAAAACGATGTGAAGTTTGTATGGACCGATAAGTGTGAGGAAGCATTCCAGAGCTTTAAACACTTATTGACCCATGCACCGTGTTGGTGGTTCCGAAAGGGAATCAAGATTTGGTTGTTTATACTGATGCATGTGGAACTGGATTGGGAGCTGTACTGTGCAGAGGGATAAAGTGATTGCCTATGCTTCTAGATAACTTAGACCGCATGAGGTTAGATATCCAATGCATGAATTGGAGTTAGCTAGAATTATTTTTGCTTTAAAGGTGTGGAGGCAATACCTTTTGGGAGAGATGTTCGAGCTTTATACCGATCATAAGTCGTTGAAGTACTTGTTCTCTCAGAAGGAGCTGAACATGAGACAACAAAGGTGGTTAGAGTTTTTAGCTGCTTATGAAAGGCAATAAGGTTGTAGATGCGCTTATTAGGAAGCATCAGAATGCAGTGTTGGCTATGATAGCAGAATGGAAAGACTTGGAAGCACAAGCAAATTGCAAAGTGCAGTGGAGATCCAAGGCTGGGTCTAGTGGAGGATCTACTATATTGTCATGTTTAGAAGTCCGATGTTACCTGTATTGATAGAGAAGATTGCTACTAAACAGGAAGAGGATCCAGTGTTAGCTGAACGGATCAGGAAGTTAAGGGATGGAACAGAGAGCGATGACTTAAAGAATTTTAGTCTTAACCAGAACGGGTGGTTGAGAAAGAAGGGTAGATTATGTGTTTCGAATGTGGGAGACATAAGAAAAGAAGTTTTGGAGGAATGCCATCATTTGAAGTTCACTATTCATCCAGGAGGAACGAAGATGTATCAAGATATAAAGAGGAGTTTCTTTTGGGAAGGCATGAAGAGGGATGTTGGCTTGTGGGTGAAACAGTGTTTAAACTGTCAGCAGGTGAAAGTCGAACAACAAAAGCCGAGTGGATTGCTTCAGCCATTTGATATCTCGGTATGGAAGTGGGATTCCATTTTTATGGATTTCATAGATGGGTTGCCGAGGTCTAATAGAGGGAATGAAATTATATGGGTCATAGTGGATAGATTAACCAAGAGTGCCCATTTCATTCTAGTTAATTCAAATAGGATGGCACCTGTATTGGTTAAGTTATTTATGAAGAACGTGGTTAGACTTCACGGAATTCCTAGTAGTATTGTTAGTGATAGAGATTCTTTGTTTACTAGCGAGTTTTGGAAGAGTCTACAGGAAGCTTTGGGGACTAAGCTCACGATGAGTACCGCTTACCATCCATAGACAAATGAGCAAACAGAAAGAGTTAAAAAGGCCTTGGAGGACTTGTTACGAGCTTGTGTATTTGATTCAAAGGATCATGGGAAGACCATCTACATTTAGTTGAGTTTTCATATAACAATAGTTATCAGACTAGTATTAGGATTGCACCGTTTGAGGCTTTATATGGAAGACCATGTAAATTTCCAGTTTGTTGGTTAGAGACCGGAGATAGATTAGTACTTGGTCCAGATTTGGTTAGAGATGCCGCAGAATAGATTGAGTTGATAAGGGCAAGAATGAAGGAAGCTCAATCTAGGCAAAAGAGCTATGCAGATAGAAGACGGAGTGATCTAGAGTTCTCTGTTGGAGATCATGTTTTCGTCAAAGTATCACCGATGAAAGGTGTTATCAGGTTCGGGAGACAGGAAACTTAGCACTAAGATTCGTAGGACCATTTCCTATTTTAGAAAGGATCGGGAAGCTCGCATATAGAGTTGAGTTACCAAGCAGTTTGGCAGGTGTCCATGATGTTTTCCATGTAACTCATCAAAGAAGTGTGTTAGGGATCCAGACACTACTATAGCACCAACAGTGTTAGAGGATTTAGTAGTGGAACCAGACATGACTATAGTTAGGAAGCCTATCCAGTTAGTTGCGAGAGATGAGAAGAAGTTGAGGAACAAGACAGTCAGATTAGTAAAGGTCCAGTGGAGTGACGATGCTAGAGACCGTACTTGGAAGACTGAGAGCAGAATTAGAGACACTTATCCTGATTTATTTGATGATATGTTTTAACTTTGATTGTTTTGTTGTGTTCCTTATTGTAATTTCAAGGATGAAATTCTTTAAGGTGGGGAGATTGTAACACCATATATTTTTAGTGACATTATTTAGGAAATTTAATTGGTTAAATTAAACTAAAAAAATGTGTTGATTAATGGATTGATATTTGTGATTAAAATTAAGGGGTAGTCATGCCATGTTAATGAAGATATAAATGAATCAAAGAGTTAAGGTGTTAGGAAATAAGGAAGTGAAAATAGGAAAATGTTTAAACTTATACCCTAAACCCTTAGGAAACTAAAACGCATTATCATTTCACATTTTCTCAAACAAAAACTAAACTATGGCCGGCCACCATTAGCAAAGGGGAAGAAGTGGAAGGCTAAAGTTTTTAAGAGGAAAATCAAATCAACTTAATCAAGATCAAATCCCACATCCTAATCACAAAGCTAAGGTGAATAATTTCTACCTCTCAAGTTTTCTAAATGATTTTGGTTTTAAGTTGAAACCCAAATTTATCCTGCATGATTTGGCCATGATTTTGAAGAGCAAAATGTTTATATATACTTGTTGATGATTTATGCATATTTATATTGATGTTTATGAAATGTTTGACATTAAAACCATAATAAATGACATCCAATGCCTTGAAAATTTTAATATAGATCAGAAATGATATTCTAGAGATGGATTTCAATTTTCATAATTTTCTGAATTAATGTGGATTTTATATTAATTTTCTAGTAAAGAAAATGGTTTATTGGGTTATAAATATTTTACGGGCAAATTATAATTAATTTGGGTTTGAAATTTTTATATGTTAGAAAACATATTAAAAAGTATTTTCTCGAATTTTTGTAGAATTTTCCAAAGTGTTTTGATGAATATATAAAATTATTTAAGGTATGGGACTTAAATGTTTTTTATATTTAATTAAGGAGAAGGGGTATTTTGCAAATGATTTAAAATAATTACTTCTGAAATTATGTAACAACCCGCATATTTGTCGATTTTATATTTAAATATTTGATTTAAATATTTTATTGACTAATCGGATTTTGTCCGAAAAGCTACTTTTTGCATATGGACAAATTAGGACTCGAGACCACTTCCATTGAGTTCAAAACGTCGTTTGCAATCTTTTAAGTATAAACATCGATATATTTGGAGTAAGTCGAATTTTGACATTTTCTATTGGGCTTTGGGTTTGGGTTTCACCCCAAAAATTCCTATGACCTAGTTCAGCCCTCCCCTCTCCTCTTCACTTTATTTCATTTCTTCAAAACACTCTAGTAAAACTGAAAATGGTTGAAGAGATGGGAGACTAAAATCCTAAACCCTAGTTCCTTTAGCAAATCCAAGTTCTATCTCCAAATTCAAGAAGAAGCTATTGGTAAGCCTTCTCTTCATCTTCTCCAACTCTTTCCTTCTTCAATTTCAGAAATTCCTAAACCTAACTTTGGGAATGTTCTTCTTTTAAAGCTTAGATTCAAGCTTCTTGAGTTGGTATTGAAGAGTGGTTGATTCTCCCTTTGCTTTCAAGCTCCTTCTTCATTGTTTTTTGTAAAAAGGTGAGATTTTTATCTCACATCTTTGTCTATAACTATCTTTGATGTTATGTATGAATTCCTAACACTTGTTCATGATCATTTGATTTTGGTTTGGATTGATTCGGTGAACATTTCAATTTTTGGTGTTTTGGAAGTTAAAACTTTGAAAATCCTAGCTTTGATTTATGAACATGCTTTTGGTGGTGTTTCGGAGAGCCTATAGGGCGGGGTAGTCGCTTGGCATATATCCTTTGTCGCCATTGCTCATTCAATCGCTCCAAATCCGAAAAGTTGTGTAGGTTTGCCCATATTTGGGTTTTGCAAATTCTGTCATGCTACAGGCGACAGACGTCTGTGGATTTCCCACAGACGTCTGTGGCTTCAAGGAAATTATTTCCTGAAACAGGTGACAGACGTCTGTGGATTCCCCACAGACGTCTGTGGCTTCAGGAAAATTATTTCCCGAAGCATGTGACAGACGTCTGTGGATTTCCCACAGACGTCTGTGGCTGTTGATTTCTGGATATTAGCCTATTTTTATGTGGATTTCCAAATTTATCGATTTTTAATTATCCATATAGTTATTGTCAATTAATTGCAACTTTGTTGATTTCTTTTCTGGATTTTTGGTGTTTCTATTTGATCGATTTGATATCGATTTCCATGGTTTGATTCACGTTATCGAAATGTGAATTCTTGTGATTGATTGTTTCTACAATCATTTTGTGATTTGTCACTTTAAAATATAAAGGTTTTCTATACTAGTAGTAAATTATCAAGACCCTTTCATTAAAACGATTCCAACACTATTTTATTACAAAGCTCGTTTCTTAAAACCGTTTTCTAATCTATTAGTATATACAAACCTTTACCTCATTCGTATGAGAAAATATAATTAAACGGCATAGCAAAACAAGTGGTATGAAACGCTTGCGTTTACTTCGTCGGTTAATTTTTGGACTTGTTCGATTGAAAACTCTTGTGACAATTTTCTAGTGGAAATCTACAATCTGTTCGTAAATATTTGAGTTAAGCAAGTGGTTATGGGACATGAAGCTAAACTCTTATATTTACTAGCTTATTGTAATTAACACTTCTTGATGATCATGAAAATCCTTTTTATGATTTAGACTAGCAATTGTGCGATGTCTCTTTGTCTGCACGGTTAGACTAGACCTCATTTGTGTGATTTCGACTCATACATATCTCTTTGGATACGAGGTTAGTCTAGACACCATTTGTGTGATTTCGACTCACACATATCTCTTTGTTGCGAGGTTAGACTAGACACCATTTGTGTGATTTTGACTCACACATATCTCTTTGGATACGAGGTAAGTCTAGACACCATTTGTGTGATTTCGACTCACACATATCTCTTTGTTGCGAGGTTAGACTAGACACCATTTGTGTGATTTCGACTCACACATATCTCTTTGTCTTCAAGGTTAGTCTATACCTCATTGGTGTGATTTCGACTCACACATATGGGGTAGCTCCCTATGGTCTTCGGACCGTTATGTGATAGGCCTCTTTCCCTTTTTATGTGATTTCTGGATTTCTGGTGTTGATTTCTGGGATTTGTGCTTCACCACTTTTCATGATTTTCATTGATATGATATCAGTTTTTGTGCATTGGTGAACCTATTTGTTATTGACTTGTTATGAATACAAGTTTAGGGTATGATACCCTATTTTATCTTTGAGAAGATTCTTGTGATATTGGTTAATCTTTTGATGATTATCATTTACATACTTATAGTAGTATGCCGTTACGGTTGTTATACGTTCATGCCATATTATTTATCCTTTACATTATCATCTGATATTTATAGCTAGACTGATCCGTTTATTATTTTCTTATAAATAATACTCGGGTCAGACCGAGATGTTACAGGTGCTTCTGCTTGACTTCCTTTCAGGATTATTCTGACTTTTGGCTAACTACATAGATTAGTAGTTTTTGGTTGTACACCTTTGAGATATAGACTCTATGTTGTGTACTTATTCTTTTATATAGCACGTGTTGCTATCCTTTTGTATTATCGTGGATCTTTCCGACCACTACTCTGATGTACACTTTTAAGTGTTATATATTTATTCATATCTTCTTCCGCCTTTGTGATATGGATGTTTGTGACTGATTTATGTTATGATTATTTCTATGTTTGTTTCCGAAGATTATATATAGCCACTGTGTAATAGCTTTGGGTTTGCATCGGTATGTTGGATTTCCTCCTTAAATTATATGCATTCTATTCTATCTGACATATCGGTGCTCGCACAAAGAAGTTACATCGATGGCGCTCCTCCACAGCCTTATTCTCCGTGCTAGTCGACAACACTACACCGTAGTGTTCTTGTCTAGCGTGGGTATAGAGGTGGGGCGTCACAGCTTGGTATCAGAGCCAAAGTTCAGAACAATGTAGAATAACTTAACAAGGATCATCGTCCTGAGTCCTTCTTAGGAGTTGTACCTTGGGATTAATTCGAGTCTTCGTACCGATTCATCTTATTTTCTTTTATGATTCCTTGTTTTATCTATCAAGATTGTTTGATAGTCATTCTGAGAATAACCTTTTTCTTCTTCCTCCTTTCCTAAAGAAGAAGAGATGGTTAATTCTGGCAGTCCTAGCGCTGGTCAATCCAGTAGTCCTTCTCTGGATTGCGTATTTATGTCTACCGAACAACTTTTGGATCTTGCTAAGAATCAAAAGTTTATCTGTGCTTTGGGTAAGAACCCCGAAATGGTTTTACCTTTGAAACTTGAAGTTCCTTTCAATCAACTTGTGGAAGTCACTCTTCGACATGAAGAGGCTGATAAGGGAATTGATAGTGATATTTGGATTTCCAAGAAGAGGCATATTAAGTTCAAAAGCCCTTATCCCGATAAGAAGGTAAAGCAAGAAACCTCGGTAGCAAAGACTCCAATCCCTAATCGTGGAGGATGCTACAATTGTAATTCTAAGGACCACTATGCAAAGGAGTGCTCGGAACCACTCTTTTGTCGTTATTGCAAATATTCAAGTCATCATATTTCTATCTGCCCCATACTTCTGAGCAAGAAGAAAATGGAACCAGAAACTTCGGTAGCCAAGACATCTACCCCAAGTCATAAACAATGCTATAATTGTGGTTCCACAGACCATTATGTTATTAAGTGCCCAAAACCCCTTTATTGCCGCTATTGCAAAGGCTCGGGTCATTACTTATCTACATGTCCCAAGCTTCCAGGCAAGAGAGGAGGTAAGCTGCAAGCCCCTAGCAACTCTTCTCTTGGTCAAGGTATTTCTTATTCAATCCTTGATTACACTTGTTTTGTGATTATCCTATTCGAGTTCTTTTTGATATGGGTTCATCTCATCCTTTTTATATATCAAAAGAACTTGTTGATTCTTTTTCTTTTAAACTTTTTGGGCTTGATGACTTCTTTGAGAATTGCGAATCCGGTTGGTGGATCCGCAACACTCAATTTGCTTTATATTGATGTCGAAATTATTTCATGTGATTTTTCTTTCCGAACAGATTTGCATATCACGCGTTGCTTAGGCTTCAGAAATAATTTGCGTGAGAGGATTGGCTTCATCATTATGAGGCCCATATCCTATTTTTCCGTATGGACTATTCATTTTCGACATTTTTAATCTGTTAAGCAGATTCATATTTTTCCTTTGTGATTTCGATTCCAAATTAATGGCATCATTTTATTCTTTAAGCTCACATGTTGAGTAAAGAATTATTTCTCTCAATTGGGTAGTTGTTAATTTTCCGGAATCTTTTAGCTTGTCTTAGGATCATCACCTAAGCAACCTTTTAAGAGGTATTAAGGTCTTTCCCGTTTGACCTTGCCACCGGAGTTCATTATCTAGGAGTTGCGGGAGTTAGCAGTCCGCTTACCACATTCCGCACTCGTTATGATTCTTATGAATGACTTATCATGTCATTCGGTTTATCTAGCTTATTTCATCCAATTTATAAATCGAGTATTCTATGAATATCTCAATAATTCCATTCTTGTATTTATTAATTTTGGATGAAAATAGACATTGAAAATTTTGCAAATCTTTTCCATAAGATTTATTTATAAAGTACAATCTGATTTTTTATCTTAAACAAGCAAAGAATATTCTCGAAACTTTTAAGAAATATTTTCATCATATAGAAGATGATTTTGTGTTGTATTGGCCATTTAGTGTTTTAAGAATTCTGGTCGATGCGCTTGATCAACGTTATCGATAGGGATTTCCTAAACGCTTTGATGAGACATTCAGACACAGTAAATTGACTTGTAAAAATGTAAATTTCTCTAGAAAGATTATTACATAAAGATAAATGTAATTTTTGAAAGTTTTAGCTTTTCGGGAAAGAAGATTATTTGAAAGAATTCTTTTTCGATATTCTTATTCTTGTGATTCCCGATGGGAACCAAAACCATATCTTTTGTACCAATGCTAATAGTATTGGTTTGGATGCCATTCCCTTGCAAAAGAGAGCGCGCAATCACTTGTGCTTCTAAATCCTAAAAGCCGATCGAGACTAGGTATGTCACTTATGATCTGGTGCTTGCGGCTATTGTTTTTGCTTTCCAAGTTTGGCATCATCATCTTGGGGGAGAAATTTGTTCTCCACCTCGATTATAAATTATTGGGATATCTAATTTCTCATAAGGAACTTAATTTGTGTCAACCACGTTGGCTCGAATTCCTTGCATCTTATGATCTTGATATCTTTTATACCCCGAAAAAGGGAAATCGTGTTGCCAATGCGCTTGGTCGCAAGCGACATGCGGTTGTTTTCAGGATGATATCTGAATGGAAGGATCTCGAGGTTTCATCCACTTGTGAAATTCGAGATCATTTTTCCCATTCAAGTTCATCTTATGTAGCCTTGAGGCTCATCCTTCTCTTTTTGACCGCATTCTTGAAGCTCAATAGCTAAATCCTGAATTGGCTTCACTTGGCCAAAATCTTAAGGATAAAACTGATATTGAAGGTTTGAAAGACTTCGATATTGATTTTCGTGGCGGCATTCGAAAATTTGGTAGACTTATCGTACCAAATATTAGTGATCTTCGTAAAGATATTTTAGAAGATTCTCATCGTTCCAAATTTTCCATTCATCCCGGTAGCAGTAAAATGTAGGCAGATATGAAGCGACTTTATTACTGGGAGGGAATGAAATTTGATATCGCTAACTTTGTTAAGTGTTGGATGACTTGCCAACTTGTCAAGGCCGAACATCAAAGGCCCGGTGGGTTATTGCAACCATTGGAAATTCCAGTTTGGAAGTGGGATCAAATTTCCATGGATTTTATTGATGGCCTTCCCCGTTCTCGTTCGGGTCATAATAGTTTATGGGTGATCGTTGACAGACTTACTAAATCTGCCCATTTTATTCCCGTTCGGTCGAACCGAACCGTTCCTCTTCTGGCCAAACTCTTTACTAAAGAAATTGTTAAACTGCATGGAGTTCCTACTTCCATTGTCAGTGATCGTGATCCATTGTTTACCAGTGGATTTTGGAAGAGTCTTCAAAAAGCTTGGGGAACGAAGCTTAATTTTAGCACCGCTTATCACCCCCAGTCCGATGGACAAACTGAGCGTGTGAATCAAACTCTTGAAGATCTTCTTCGTGCTTGTGTGCTTGATTTCGGTGGAAGTTGGGAAGATCATATTTCACTTGTTGAATTTTCCTATAATAACAGCTTCTAATCTAGTATTGGTATGGCACCTTTCGAGGCACTCTATGGAAGGCCATGCCGATCTCCTTCTTGTTGGCTTGAGGCCGGTGAGAAGCTGGTTTTAGGACCAGATTTTATTCGTGATTCCACAGAAAAGATTGAACTTATTCGACATAGGATGGAAGAAGCCCAGAGTAGGCAAAAATCCTATGCCGATAACCGAAGAAGAAAATTAGAATTTTCTGTGGGAGATATTAAATTTATTCGTGTTTCACCTATGAAGAGTATTGTACGTTTCAGCCGATCGGGAAAGTTAGCGCCTCGATACATTGGGCCATTTCCTATCACTGAACGTATTGGTTCCATGGCTTATCGCCTTTGGTTACCGGCTCAGTTTTCTGCCATGCATGACGTGTTTCACGTTTCTCAATTACGGAAGTACCTTCGGTATTCCGATTCTATTCTTGAGCCCGGTGTGGTGGAAGAGATTGAGGTTTCACCTAATTTAACTTATGAGTAGCATCCTGTTCGAATTATAGCTTCGGAGATCAAACGACTTCGAAATAAAGATGTTTAGCTTGTCAAAGTTCAATGGTCCTCAAATCCTAAGGATTGCTTTTGGGAGACTAGAGAATTCATCGAGCGTACACATTCGGAATTACTCTCTCATGCTCTTTGAGGTAAACTTCTTATTTCGAATCTCTTTTATGTTATATGCTTTTATGGTTGTTACCTTTTATTCCCATCTTACTTATTGCGAGGACGCAATTTCTTTAAGGAGGGGAGTCTGTAACAACCCGCATATTTGTCAATTTTATATTTAAATATTTGATTTAAATATTTTATTGATTAATCGGATTTTGGTCCGAAAAGCAACTTTTTGCATACGGACAAATTAGGACTCGAGACCACTTCCATTGAGTTCAAAATGTCGTTTGCAATCTTTTAAGTATAAACATCAATATATTTGGAGTAAGTCGAATTTTGACATTTTCTATTGGGCTTTGGGTTTGGGTTTCACCCCAACAATTCCTATGACCTAGTTCAGCCCTCCCCTCTCCTCTTCACTTTATTTCATTTCTTCAAAACACTCTAGTAAAACTGAAAATGGTGGAAGAGATGGGAGATTAAAATCCTAAACCCTAGTTCCTTTAGCAAATCCAAGTTCTATCTCCAAATTCAAGAAGAAGCTATTGGTAAGCCTTCTCTTCATCTTCTCCAACTCTTTCCTTCTTCAATTTCAGAAATTCCTAAACCTAACTTTGGGAATGTTCTTCTTTTAAAGCTTAGATTCAAGCTTCTTGAGTTGGGATTGAAGAGTGGTTGATTCTCCCTTTGCTTTCAAGCTCCTTCTTCATTGTTTTTTGTAAAAATGTGAGATTTTTATCTCACATCTTTGTCTATAACTATCTTTGATGTTAGGTATGAATTCCTAACACTTGTTCATGATCATTTGATTTTGGTTTGGATTGATTCGGTGAACATTTCAATTTTTGGTGTTTTGGAAGCTAAAACTTTGAAAATCCTAGCTTTGATTTATGAACATGCTTTTGGTGGTGTTTCGGAGAGCTTATAGGGCGGGGTTGTCGCTTGGCATATATCCTTTGTCGCCATTGCTCATTCAATCGCTCCAAATCCAAGAAGTTGTGTAGGTTTACCCATATTTGGGTTTTGCAAATTCTGTCCTGCTACAGGCGACAAACGTCTGTGGATTTCCCACAGACGTCTGTGGCTTCAGGGAAATTATTTCCCGAAACAGGTGATAGACGTCTGTGGATTCCCCACAGACGTCTGTGGCTTCAGGAAAATTATTTCCCGAAGCAAGTGACAGACGTCTGTGGATTTCCAACAGACGTCTGTGGCTGTTGATTTCTGGATATTAGCCTATTTTTATGTGGATTTCCAAATTTATCGATTTTTAATTATCCATATAGTTATTGTCAATTAATATCAACTTTGATGATTTCTTTTCTGGATTTTTGGTGTTTCTATTTGATCGATTTGATATCGATTTCCATGGTTTGATTCACGTTATCGAAATGTGAATTCTTGTGATTGATTGTTTCTACAATCATTTTGTGATTTGTCACTTTAAAATATAAAGGTTTTCTATACTAGTAGTAAATTATCAAAACCCTTTCATTAAAACGATTCCAACACTATTTTATTACAAAGCTCGTTTCTTAAAACCGTTTTCTAATCTATTAGTATATACAAACCTTTACCTCATTCGTATGAGAAAATATAATTAAACGGCTTAGCAAAACAAGTGGTATGAAACGCTTGCGTTTACTTCGTCGGTTAATTTTTGGACTTATTCGATTGAAAACTCTTGTGACAATTTTCTAGTGGAAATCTACAATCTGTTCGTAAATATTTGAGTTAAGCAAGTGGTTATGGGACATGAAGCTAAACTCTTATATTTACTAGCTTATTGTAATTAACACTTCTTGATGATCATGACGATCCTTTTTATGATTTAGACTAGCAATTGTGCGATGTCTCTTTGTCTGCACGGTTAGACTAGACCTCATTTGTGTGATTTCGACTCACACATATCTCTTTGGATACGAGGTTAGTCTAGACACCATCTGTGTGATTTCGACTCACACATATCTCTTTGTTGCGAGGTTAGACTAGACACCATTTGTGTGATTTCGACTCACACATATCTCTTTGGATACGAGGTTAGTCTAGACACCATTTGTGTGATTTCGACTCACACATATCTCTTTGTTGCGAGGTTAGACTAGACACCATTTGTGTGATTTCGACTCACACATATCTCTTTGTCTTCAAGGTTAGTCTATACCTCATTGGTGTGATTTCGACTCACACATATGGGGTAGGTCCCAATGGTCTTCGGACCGTTATGTGATAGGCCTCTTTCCATTTTTATGTGATTTCTGGATTTCTGGTGTTGATTTCTAGGATTTGTGCTTCACCACTTTTCATGATTTTCATTGATATGATATCAGTTTTTGTGCATTGGTGAACCTATTTGTTATTGACTTGTTATGAATACAAGTTTAGGGTATGATACCCTATTTTATCTTTGAGAAGATTTTTGTGATATTGGTTAATCTTTTGATGATTATCATTTACATACTTATAGTAGTATGCCGTTACGGTTGTTATATGTTCATGCCATATTATTTATCCTTTACCTTATCATCTGATATTTATAGCTAGACTGATCTGTTTATTATTTTCTTATAAATAATACTCGGGTCAGACCGAGATGTTACAGGTGCTTCTGCTTGACTTCCTTTCAGGATTATTCTGACTTTTGGTTAACTACATAGATTAGTAGTTTTTGGTTGTACACCTTTGAGATATAGACTCTATGTTGTGTACTTATTCTTTTGTATAGCACGTGTTGCTATCCTTTTGTATTATTGTGGATCTTTCCGATCACTACTCTGATGTACATTTTTAAGTGTTATATATTTATTCATATCTTCTTCCGCCTTTGTGATATGGATGTTTGTGACTGATTTATGTTATGATTATTTCTATGTTTGTTTCCGAAGATTATATATAGCCACTGTGTAATATCTTTGGGTTTGCATCGGTATGTCGGATTTCCTCCTTAAATTATATGCATTCTATTCTATCTGACATATCAGTGCTCGCACAAAGAAGTTACATGGATGGTCGCTCCTCCACAGCCTTATTCTCCGTGCTAGTCGACAGCACTACACCGTAGTGTTCTTGTCTAGCGTGGGTATAGAGGTGGGGCGTCACAAATTATGGCAGTACTTTTAGAAAAGAAAAATTAGCTACCAATAAGAGTTTGACAAAAAAGGCAGGTTAGTTAAAAAGTTTACTTAAAAAGGTTTAAAATCAGAAATTCATGATAAAAGCATGTTTCACTTCTTTTGGTTTCGCCCAGGTAGCTTTCGACTAAGACCCTCTGCCTTCTTCCACAAACCAATACACATAGTATCAACGTCTTGGTACATAGTGAATTGGACAAAGGGCGTACGGTAAGAGTCGAAATCAAGGGGTTCCGAAAGGGTCGAAATGCCTTTTTGTTTTAAATGAGAAAAGCGCCTGCTCGCTTTCGACCAAGTAGATTTCGACTTATTTGGCTTCTGGCTAGGTCAATTGATTTAAAGAAAGGTTTAAGGTTGCACCTTTGTTCTAAGTAATAGCTTTCGACTTAGTGCCTATGAATAAGTCAATGGTTTTAAGGGTTGGTTTCGAAATAGTTGCACCTATGTTTTTAAATAATAGCTTTCGACTATGTCGAAGCCTTTACTACCGCCTTTTACCTTTCGAAACAGAGCTTTCGAAGCGGGTTGTTTTGTTTTGTAAAAACCCTGTCGCTTCTTCAATGCTTTCGGAAGGAGTGGTTTCGACACCATCACTTCTCTACTTAGTTATAGTTTTATAAAGCGAGTAAGCTTTCAACCCTGTTGCTTGTGACCCTTAGTGATTTTTAAAGATTAACCCAAAAAGTTTTAACCAGTTAGTGTTGAATGATTTCGAAAGGTGTTTTCAACATGTTTAAATTGAACCCAAATGCTTTCGAAGGATTTGAGGTTTCTAATACCTTTGAAAGGTTTTAAAGAAGGTTTCTAAGGGGTAGTTCCCCAATGGTTTCGAAAGGTCTAAAGGAAAGGTTTTTCCAATGGTTCTGAATAAGTTTAAAGGAAAGTTTTTTCCTATGGTTTCAAAAGGCAATGTTTATTGGTTTTAAAGAGGGATGTCTGAGGTTTATAGCTTTCGAAGGAAAAGGAATTTCAATGGTTTTGAAAGGTTTATACGAATGGTTTTGAAAGAAGGTTTTGGCCTTTCGGCCTAGATAAAATAAAGGGTTTTACATGGTTTCGAAAGGGGTACTTTCAATAGGATCGAAAGGGGTACTTTGAAATGTTTTAAAGGTTTTCATCAACAAAGATTTGAGTAAAATATATATAGCATGGTAAGGTGGTTTTGAGTAAAGCATAAAGTATAAATGTTTTCCTTGTTTAAGTTTGGTTTAAAAGGTTTTAAATCAATTTCAAATGAAAAGGTTTTCAAGGGAAATTATGGGAAGGGATCCCTAAGTAAAATGACTCAGATATTAGAATACCAGATAGGATTGGTATAGGGTCGCGCCCTATACATTAGATATTGGCCCCAGCTAATTTTGTCCAAAATTCCGGTGTGTAGGGCTTTGTCACCAATAATACTAAAATTATGATTACACACAAAAGGGAATATATGTTTGTATACAAATAGGTTATTGGTAAGCCCGCAAAATCATTAGGATCAGGTGACACTGGGAGATGTTAAGTTAGGGACAAACTGTCCAGAAGAGAAGTATTTAACAGATAGTTAAGGACAAATCATCCAGAAGAGGTGTCTAACAGATGTTAGATTATTTTTTTATATTGTCTGGTTGGCCCGAGTCAGCCAAAGGTTAATAGTAAGCCAAACAAAACTATAGTGTTCCGATAGATAGTCCATTTATTACCTGATATGTATGTTTATATAATATAATAATGCTTTAAAGTTTTAACAAGTTTTGGTTGCAGGATAAAGGTTTGCAAAAGATATGTTTTAAAAGGATATTAGTGAGGGGAAACCCGTTCCGCTAAGCGGCGTGGTCACTTAATATCAAATAACCAAGATGTATAGTATTATTCACACCAGGCTTTATGTCTGACTCGAATTTCATTTTTTTCCGCCTAAACTCTCGGGTGCTCAAAATTGATTTAAGTAGGTTGAGGGTTGAGGTTCTTTCAGGTTTTTAGTAGGATGATGAATAAAGCTACCGAAGGCGAGCAGGAGGCTAACGGATAGCTATTTAGGAGTTGCAATTCTTTATTTTGTGTTTATTCCCGCTGTGTATGTATTAACTCAATTATGGCTATATGACTCTGATCATCCAAGGGGGCATCTTCACATGTCGCTCTTGGCATATTTTGTAATAAGTAATTTTTATCAGTGCTTGGGAAACGTTTGGGATTAGGTAATCTGAATATGGAACATCTTTTTTGAAATGAAATGGAAAATTGTTGTTTTGAAATATGTGATTTGTTTCATATTCAAGTGCTTCTGATATTATAGATACCATTAACATAGCCGTATTTAATCGCTGGAAGTTAATACTATAGATAATTGCAACATCTATAGCGCTTAGCTTTGGGCCTCTGGATAGGGGATGTTACAGTAACCTAGTCTACCTTTTCCCATTTTCTATAATTACAATATATTAATTTAGGGTTTTCCATCATATTTATACATAAATGAAATTAATCAATTTAAAATAACTTAGAACTTCTATCTCAAATAGAAGAGTATAAATTTAGATCGGGTATAAATATAAGTAAATTTGATTGCCTATGAATCTACATATTCTAAAAATCGACTCATTCACCTTTTTAGATCCTCCTTCTTCCCAGCTTGATTTGAATCACCCTCTCTTCTCTCTTTCTCTCCTACTTGCTGATTTCCTTTCTATGTCTTGATTTTATTTTGATTTTTTTCATTTAGAAATCTCGAAGAGATTAAGAAGATTGTCTAGGTCAAGAAGTTTTTTAGGAAGAAGAAGGAGAATTGTAATAACAGGTGTTGGCTAGTGTTTGGAATGATAAATAATAGAGGTCGAGATCCTTTTTATAGTTGAAAACCAGGGTTTAATAATCTAGGCCCTAAATCCACATTTACTAAATTGCCACTGGTCGTATTTTCCATTATTTCGACCCGTTTTATCAGATATAACAAGTTATATATGTTTCCTAACTATAAATGATGTTACAGACGTAATAGAATAGGTCTCGAGGCCTAGTTCCAATGTTTGTAGAAATTTATACTTTTAAGAATTAATGTAAAATTACAATTTTGCCCTTATTATTATTTTAATTTATTTATTAAAATTTCTTGGGTGTTACATTCTCCCTTCCTTAGAAGGATTTAGTTCTTGAAATCTCCAAGCATAGAAAAATGCAACTCATATACAAAAAACCAATACCTACAACCATCTATGCAAACTTCAACCATTTGCAACCATTATCCCTAATTTTAGTTTCTAATGCTACATGAACATATAGGTATGAAACGCATACAAACATATCGAAAATGTAAAATTAGGGGGTCTCCTAAACTAGTCGACCTCGTGAATGCAAGTGCTTATGCCATGTATCCAAAATGTATACAATGCCCTATATACTTGCAATCCTACATGGATGCACAACCATTCAATACATATGCAAAAATGCAATAACCATATGCAAAAAACTAAAAAATGAAATGAGTAAGGTGGTTTGTGTTATAGGCTAACCTAAATATATCAGGCCATAAGTGCAATACAAACCGATAAAATTCATCTATTAGCAACTATCATCCATAACATATCCTAATGACATATTCACAACCATGCCTAACATCCAGACATTCCTATATGGGATATTCTAAGAAAAATACAATATGCTATGATAATTATACTGATTAAAATGGAAACTACCAAAAAATAGTTCTTGATGGGTAGCTTGGATCTTCTCCATGGCCTCTCATATACTCTCAGCTGGATCGTCTACCCACTGGACCCTGATCGGTTTGATCACATTATTGCGGAGTCTTTTTGTCCCATGCTCAATAACATGGTTAGGCGCACGGAGATAAAGTGACTCTATCTCTAGCTCAACTTCTTCCAACTGACTCGGCTCAACGATGATGATGGAATCATGTGAACACTTATGCAAATGTGACACATGGAAGACATTATAAACCCCCGCCAACTTTTCAGGAAGCTCCATTTATAAATTAACCTTTCTACTCTCTCCAAGATTGGAAAAAGCCCTACAAACCATGGTGTTAACTTCCCTGAATTCCCAAATCCTATAATGTATATAAGCGACGAGACCTTCATAAAGACTATGTCGCCACCTCGAACTCCAACTCTATCCATTTCTTCCCAGCATAGGATTTCTACCTATCCTAAGCTGCCTTCATTCTTATACGGATCAAGTCTACCTTCTCTTAAGTCTCCATAATCATCTCTTCTCCAAAAGTGATTCTATCGGTAGTATCCCACCAAAAATATGGTGATCTACAAGGCCTTCCATATAATGCCTCAAACGGTGACATTCGAATATTTGCATGATATATGCTATTATATGCAAACTCTACTAACAGCAAGTGATCTTCCTATTAACCTTCAAAATCCAAAATACACATTTGTAATACATCCACCAATACTCGGTTCACTCTCTTAGTATGTCCACCTTTCTATGAGTGATAAGCGATGCTCAAATTTAATCTATGCCTAAGGCTTCCTGAAAACCCTGCAAGACCCACTAGTGAATTGTGGGTTTCGGTCACTGAATACACTTGAAGGAACTCTATGCAACCGAACTATCTCTCTCACATACAAAATCGCTAAAGATGCAGATGTCCTTGTGCTCCTAACTGGAACGAAATGAGTGCATTTGGTCAGTCGGTCGACTATGAACCGAATACTCTCATTTCCCCTCCCACTCCTCTATCACTTGAAATGACCCTATTTATTTTACCTAATTTTTACTAGGATTTTTTTTACATTAATAAATTTCCTAGAGTCATTTAGCCTTTCTATTAAATTATCCAGGATCCTAATTTTTCTACTAATATATTTATATCAGTTCATTAATAAATATATTCACATACATGTGAAGATGTATGTGACCCTCTTGCTTGGATCAGAGTGTTGGTAAGCAAGAGTGCATCCTGATTGAATTTGAATTTCTAGTCAACCAATACATAGCTCATTTTCCTTTTTTTTGATATTTGGGTCATGAGAGTGAATCTCACAATCATATTGTTAGCGCCAAAATTGGTCACTAACCCCAAAATCCAGATGAAAGCACCAAATACCAATCACAGCTCAGAGATAGAATGTATGTAGAGAGTAATAATGTGAAGAACAGTTAAACTGAAATGAAAGCAGTAAAAAACAACAGATTTTATAGTGGTTCGGCTAACTCCGGCCTACGTCCACTCCAGAAGTTTGCTTTTTATTGCTGTAATAATCGATTACAGTTACAAAATGGCAGAGTTGCCTTAGCCTTAGAAAAGAGAAAGTAAGAGAGCAGAAAGAAGATCCCCTTTGACTGTGCCCCTGCCTCTCTATTTATAGGCAAAGATGGGTTGGACTTCCCTGGTGGGCTTGGTAGCCGAGTACCTCAGCCCAGATGGAGTGGTCTCCATATGCTGAACCATAGATGCCGAACGTTGAATGCTGACCACGGTGTGAATGCCGAATGATCTCCTCATGCCGAACGTTGGGAGGTGTGAGGTACCGAGGTATCGAGGTATGGAGGTGCGAGGTACGGAGGTATGGAGGTGCGAGGTACGGAGGTATGGAGGTGCGAGGTACCGAGGTAGGGAGGTGCGAGGTGCAATGCCGAGCGAGGTGAGGTATGCCGAACGACCCATCCAATGCCGAACGCTCCTTGATGCCGAACGATCCATCCAATGCCGAACGTCTCCAGATGCCGAACGTTGGTTAATGCCGAGCGCTCCATCCAATGTCAAACGACGAACTCTCTATGCCGAACGCTCGTCCAGTGTCGAACATTCCTCTATGCCAAACGACGATCTCTTTATGCCGAACAACCTTCAACGCCGAATCATCTCAATGCCGAACGTCATTTGCCAAACTGCCTATCATCGCTTTAAACCGAACCCACCATACTTTAGTCTCGATAGTTGTGAAGTTGTTTAAGTTAAATCCGTCTGTCCGCGGCCTTGCCAAAAGGCGGGTTAACACTTGCCCCCCAAAACATGCCTTGCTGTGAAAGGTGTGTTTTGAATAGCCTCAAGTCCAGTATCCAAAGTTCATGTTTCATCCATATCCAATAACCAATAGGGGACTTTAGGACCTCTTCGGGTCGATATCCAAATCCATAACCTCTCCGGGCTCTTGCCAAGCGCAATCCACACTTGACGACCGTGGCCCAGTGTCCCTGGGCGTTGAGCTAACCTCTCCGGGTTCTTGCCAAGCGCAATCCACACTTGACGACCGTGGTCCAGTGTCCCTGGACGTTGAGATAACCTCTCCGGGTTCTTGCCAAGCGCAATCCACACTTGACGACCGTGGCCCAGTGTCCCTGGGCGTTGAGCTAACCTCTCCGGGTTCTTGCCAAGCGCAATCCACACTTGACGACCGTGGTCCAGTGTCCCTGGACGCAAGTAATGCCGTGGCTTAAGTCCTAAGCCGAATCCTGGTCGCTCCGGACCCTTGCCGAGCATAGTCCATACTCGACGACCTTTAAGCCAAAATCCAGAGAAAATCCAATCAAAATCCAATCCGAAAAACAAACATTCAAACCAGAAAAACGAGAAAAACAGGGAGTTCAAACCAAACTCCAAAACCATACCAGAAAACGCAAATGTCCAAGTCAAAGGAAAAAACAGATTTCACAAACCCGGGCGTTTCGGTAAGCCATCATCTCAGAGCATGCCTGAGGGTTATCTCCGACCCCGTACATGAGTAAGTGATTTAACCGTTTGCCCGGAGTTTGATACTTATTCCAAACCATCAAGATTAGTTGATGACCAATCGGTCACCATTCCTGGGCCTCGCGCCCTCGTCGTTCAAGGTAGGCGGAGGCTGTTCATGTTCCACCGCCGCATTCCGAGTTCCAACATACTGTCACAACTGACCATTCCTTATATGCTCCTCGACTATATCCTTTAGATGTCGGCAGCTGTTAGTATCATGCCCGTCCAGGTCATGAAAGAGACAGTGCCTTCCTGATGCCCTTTCACGTTCTGTGGGTTCCCTCCTTGATGGCCTTCGATAAGGAAGACGATCTCGAGTATCTAAGAAAATCCGCTCCAACGTTGCGTTCAATCCTGTGTAAGTGGAGAACTTTGGTTCTCCCCAGCGCTTCCTTTTCCCTTTATCCTTGTCCCCACCTGAGCTTTCGTCGAGTAATCTTCCATCCTTAGTCATGTTTACTTCCTGTGACCTCATGTCCAAACATGCATCCTCTTGTCGAAGAAATCTTTCAGCTTCATGAAAGAATTCCCCAATATCCAACGGTGGGTCCCGTACCAACGATACTTTGAACTCCGAATTATCTCTGACTCCTGATACCGCAGCCATCAGAACCATTGATGGATCTGGCCGATCCACCGAAGCAACTGCTGCATTAAATCGAGTTAAGAATGTCCTGAGCGATTCATCTGCCCCCTGTTTGACTGATGTTAGTGTCATCACGTTCTTTGGCCTTTTTATGTGAACTCGAAATTGACTTAAGAACTTGTCCACCAGTTCTGTCCATGTTCCAATGGATCCATCCTCCAGCTGTCTGAACCACATAGCAGCAATTTCAGTCAAGTACAGGGGGAAACATCGGGCCATAACCTCCTCCGTTGCCCCCAGCACTTCCATATGCCTAGTGTACCTCATCAAGTGGTCGGTGGGATCCGTCTTCCCGTTCTATACTTCCAGAGTGGGTAGTTTGAAATCGGACGGATTCCTAGCTGTCCTGATGTTCCGGGTAAACAGACTTTTGTTAACTCCCTCTGAATCCCTGTTCGTCAGACCTCCGCGAATAGTCCGCCTGATAATGTCAGCCAATATATTGTTTCCAACTAATCCAGACTGCCCCCCAAGTCCCCGAGGAAATTCTGGCACATATTCTTCATCACGTACTCCTGGTGGCGTGCCCCCGAGTCTAGGTCCATCCAGATTGTTAACTGTTTGTTGATTGGGAGCTGCCCCCTGCTGATTCACTCCATCTGTCCGTTGGTTGAGTTCCTCTGGTCCAGCTCCATGATCTTGAGCACCTGCAGTTCCTGGTTGTCCAAATTGCCTAAGAAGAGCCTGCATCATCTCCTCTTGCCGTTTCATCATCTGCTCTTGCATAGAATTCATCATCACTTGCATCTCGTCCCGAGTTATGTAGATGGATGCATGACCCTCTCCAGCTCCAGAAGATGCCGCTTGACTTCCTTCCTGATTGCTCCTTTCCACTGCTTGCCTCTTCGTTGGTGGTCTTGCCATTGCTTTCTAAGATCCAAGTTCCTAACTCCAAAATTCCTGAGTGTTTCAGTTCTCGGTGAAAGCACCAAAGTGTTAGCGCCAAAATTGGTCACTAACCCCAAAATCCAGATGAAAGCACCAAATACCAATCACAGCTCAGAGATAGAATGTATGTAGAGAGTAATAATGTGAAGAACAGTTAAACTGAAATGAAAGCAGTAAAAAACAACAGATTTTATAGTGGTTCGGCTAACTCCGGCCTACGTCCACTCCATAAGTTTGCTTTTTATTGCTGTAATAATCGATTACAGTTACAAAATGGCAGAGTTGCCTTAGCCTTAGAAAAGAGAAAGTAAGAGAGCAGAAAGAAGATCCCCTTTGACTGTGCCCCTGCCTCTCTATTTATAGGCAAAGATGGGTTGGACTTCCCTGGTGGGCCTGGTAGCCGAGTACCTCAGCCCAGATGGAGTGGTCTCCATATGCTGAACCATAGATGTCGAACGTTGAATGCTGACCACGGTGTGAATGCCGAACGATCTCCTCATGCCGAACGTTGGGAGGTGTGAGGTACCGAGGTATCGAGGTATGGAGGTGCGAGGTACGGAGGTATGGAGATGCGAGGTACGGAGGTATGGAGGTGCGAGGTACCGAGGTAGGGAGGTGCGAGGTGCAATGCCGAGCGAGGTGAGGTATGCCGAACGACCCATCCAATGCCGAACGCTCCTTGATGCCGAACGATCCATCCAATGCCGAACGTCTCCAGATGCCGAACGTTGGTTAATGCCGAGCGCTCCATCCAATGTCGAACGACGAACTCTCTATGCCGAACGCTCGTCCAGTGTCGAACATTCCTCTATGCCGAACGACGATCTCTTTATGCCGAACAACCTTCAACGCCGAATCATCTCAATGCCGAACGTCATTTGCCAAACTGCCTATCATCGCTTTAAACCGAACCCACCATACTTTAGTCTCGATAGTTGTGAAGTTGTTTAAGTTAAATCCGTCTGTCCGCGGCCTTGCCAAAAGGCGGGTTAACACATATATGATTTATGCCTAGTAATTTTGATCATTCTTTTGGTGATTGCCTGTTAGTTTAACTTAGCAAAGTGATCTTAGATTATATAGCAAGACATCATAATTTTAGTTTAGTTGTTTGATATTTGATCAAAGCCAAAAAGAAAATGATATACACATTTATCATTTTCAACATGAGTGATTCTTTCACAATTATATTGTTGTGTTTCCCTGAATCAAATCCATTCCCTAATCCCTGAGTTACCTCAGTTTTGTACTAATTTAAGGGTTGGTCTTTTGGGTTTAGGAAATCCAGAATTTATAGTCATAAAGCATGAGTGATGTCTATGTGGTATGTGTGCATATCAGATGTGTTGAGCTTTCTGAACTAAGAATGCTATTCAAAAATACAAGTGAATTGCTTAAATATTTGATCTTGTCTTTATACATGTATTTGCAAAGAAAGCTTCAGATTTTACAAAGTGTATTTTCTTCCTTTAAACCAAAAACTCTGGTCATCTTGATCAAACCAGACCTCATTCCTTTTGAGGTAGGTTAACCTTATGGCTAGGTTGTCCCAAACCTTAATGTGCCTGACCATTACAATGTCAATCCAGATACAAGATACTTGAAAATCCCTTAAAACATATACACATCATAAACCAGTGTTCAAAAATACATAATTTCTTTTATCAAAATACTTCAACATATAGACACAAAACTCTTTAAAGAATATTCTTAACCAAACTCAGATTTTAACCTCAAAACTTAAAACTTTTAAGTGAATCAAGATTGACTAATACAAAATATATATATGTATCCATTTCTCAAATATAGGCATATATCATCTACAGATTTCTACCATAATACTCAAATATATTTTCTTGCATAAGATTCAACTAAGTCTTTGGTTTTTCCAAACCTTAATACATTACCAGAATTCAATTGAAACAACTAAATAAAATCCAAACACTCAAGATCATTACATAATAACAAAATCAGAATTATAAAACTTCCAAGATTACATGCAAATAGTTCATTCTAAGCTCTTATTTAATTCTAATTTAGCATGCTTATCCAAACATTCTCACTAGCCATAGTAGCTTCCTATTTAGAACCATCATTCCCTGAAAGAGCATTAGAGGCTGCCTCATTTTAATGAGACATCCAAGATGCCATAAGCAAACAAGGGTCAGATACAAGATCTGGTATGAGCAATATCAGAAATTCCATGATATTAAGTAGTTAAATGAGACATAAGCATTTTGTACAAGTGTGCATAACTTCTCCAATCAATTTGTCTGGCTTGTTTATGATATATTGTGCATATGTGATCAGTATTAAAACTAATTATGTACACACTTTCAATTATGCAAACATACATGTCAACAGAGATACTCAGGAATTATCATAGCTCCAATCCAACCATCCTAGGAATAATTCAAGTTCCTACTTTATCATTCTATGGTTGTATTTTCCAATTAGTCTCTAGCCTCATCTGCCACAAAGGAAGCACGGGGACACATTGCAATAAAATAATTCACAATATTGCACAAAGATCTCAAGGCATAAACAAGCCATGTGCCAACTTGCATACTTTAAATATAACAAGCATTCCAGCAGTCTTCTTGGCTCACAATCCTTAGTTTATTTACTAAGTGTTCATGTTTGATCCTATCATGAGATAGCTAGGTGATTGAATCACAGTGTACATGAAACATTACATAAAACTTACAAGCATAATTCAAAAACAAGCTAACATTCATATCCAAGGGAAATCATATTTTCAAATATTCTGGCTTAAAGAAAATACAAGAATATTTACAACTGTGAATAGAGACAAGGCATGTGGGTTATTATTGTTTCATAAGCAACCATGTTTGAACTAAATTCAAGATCTAGCTTAAACAAGTTTTCTGGCTCTTGGGTTTTCTGTTTGATCAAGGGTTCAGCACTTTTGGGTATTTCCATTGCACCCATGAATCTTTCATTTGAGCCTCAGCACTTACACAAGTGTAATGCAACTCATATATATATTTTGATTTCTGTATTTTCCATGCCATGTCTAAACCAGTTACAAGTATTCTCTATTTACTTTCATGATTTCATACTTTAACATTTCTGGTTTTAACCAAACAGAGCAAAATATTCAACCATCAAAGCAATCAAAAGCATTCATAAACACCCATTAAAGCATCCATTAAAACCATAGTAATAAAATCAGAAATATGTAGAAAAATAACATAAACTTGGCTGCCTCATAACAGTACTTAATGCCATGGGTTTAGTGAGATTACTCATAGAAAATGCTCCTTTTGCTTAATCCAGAAAAGAAACTCTTTGAAACTTTGCCTTTCTTCTTGCAATATTTTTCTTCTTTGTTTTCTTAAATGTCTCGAGTAGAAAATGGTTTTTCTTGTTTAAACTTGCATTTATAAGAGAGGTTTTTCTAGGGTTTCATCATTGTAAAATCCCATTCTTACCCTGGCCAATACTCATGCATTTTGCATTTCAGATTTGCTTATTTTCACCCTTAATACCCCGGCCATATGTGATACTTAACTCCTCCTTTTACTTTTCCAGAATATATTATATTCTTCCTAAGTCATGATAATTGTGTGACATTGTCACTTGTATATTTTCTGAAAATCATCCTTTCTATTTTCTGCCTAAAACAATGGTTTTGCTTTTAATATGTCTTTTACTATTTTAATGTTAAGCTTTTTCCTTGCTTATTTCTTTTTAATACTATCAGTACTTAAAGAAATGTACATATGCATACATATCTTATATAAGTTCACTTAACTTCTCCTAAGTCACAGAAAGACATACACATATATGTGCATATGTGTTTCAAATTCTTATCCAATTTATCCTGGGTTTAAATTAAGTAAAATCTGTTTACTTGTTCAAACAAAACTTGCTTTTTCTTATCTTCTAAAATAATTCATATAATCCAGAAATCAAATATCCATATTTGGTTTAATAATTTCATTACAAAATCATGTTTGTAATGCTTTTTAATTCTTGTTTTGGTTTCAGGAAATTTGGGGTTCTTCCTTGTGCCCTATCAGTGTGCACGTGCACACATGCACACACCTTTGCACTTAGCTAATCCTATACATTCCTATGCAATAATTTCATATATTTTCAGAATTTAACCAAAATAAGATTTTCATGAAATTCTGGGGCATTACAATCACCCCACCTTTTAGGAATTGTGTCCTCACAATTTTCTTATTTTTACTTTAAGCACTTTCAGATTTTTTTGTAAAATCTATCAAACAATTCTCAAGCAAACAATTCAGTCAAAACAACCATATACATTAAACTTTTTAGGAAATTAGAATTTACCTTCCACTGCAAAAAGCTTAGGGTAATCCACCTTTATCTTATCCTCTAACTCCCATGTACAATCATTAGGGTCTAGGCTCCATTGAACCTTCACCAATTTCAGAGTTTTTCTCCTCAACTTATTTTCCTCTTTAGCTAAAATCCCCTCTGGTTCTTTCTTATAGACCAAATCAGGATTTATTTGAACTTGAGTGGGTTTCTCTAGAATTTCCTCTTTATCATGAACCCATCTCCTAAGTTGTGACACATGAAATACATTGTGCATTGCACTCATCTCTTCTGGTAGCTCTAACTTGTATGCTAATGAACCTCTTCTTTCCAAAATCTTGTAAGGTCCAACATATCTTGGGGTAAGTTTTCCCTGCTTGCCAAATCTTAACACCTTCTTCATAGGTGAAACTTTGATGAAAACATAGTCACTAACTTTATATTCCACCTGCTTCCTCCTTACATCTGTAAACTTCTTTTGCCTATCTTGAGCTGCTGCCATCTTTCTCCTCACAAGCTCAATTTTTTCAGTGGTTTCCTTAATATAGTCTGGCCCTAAGACAGCCCTTTCTCTTGCTTCAACCCAACATATTGGTGACAAACATGGTTTGCCATACAAGGCTTCAAATGGTGCCATGCCTATGGTGCTTTGATAACTATTGTTATATGTAAATTCAGCCAAGTGGAGGTGATCTTCCCAATTACCTCCAAAGTCCAATGCACATGCCCTCAACAAATCCTCCAAAACTTTGTTTATTACTTCAGTTTGACCATCTGATTGGGGGTGGTTTGCAGTACTCAAGCATAACTCACTCCCCATGGCTTCTTGAAAGCTCTTCCAAAATCTGGATGTAAAGATTGTGTCCCTATCACTCACTATAGTTTTAGGAATTCCATGCAACCTTACTACTTCTTTCATGAATATTTGAGCTAGTTTAAGTGCATTTCTTTCTGCCTTCACTGGTATAAAATGTGCCACTTTAGTCAATCTATCAACTACTACCCAAATGCTTGTATTTCCTCTCTTTGGTCTAGGCAGACCATCTATGCAATCCATAGATATATCTTCCCACTTCCACTGTGGTATGCTTAGAGGTTGCAATAGGCCTGAGGGTCTTTGGGTTTCTGCCTTGACTTGTTGGCAAGTCATACACTTTGCAACATGTTTGGCCACATCTGATTTCATCCCTCTCCACCAATAATCCCTTTTTAGGTTTTGGTACATTTTAGTGCTGCCTGGATGTATGAAATATTTACTCCTATGGTATTCATTAAGTATCTCTTCCTTCAACCCTATATCTTCTGGAACACATATCCTACCTTTATTCCTTAAGTAACCATTCTTATCAGTGTGGTAGTTTGCTACTTCTTCTCCTTTTTCTATTAGAGTTTTCTTTTCTAATAAATCTGGATCTTCCTCTTGCATTTTCCCCACTTTCAAAATTAAATCTGATTGCAAAGTTATCAAACTTAATTTTCCTTTACTCCCTTCTTCAATCATCTCCATGTTCACCTCATTGTTTTCCTCAATTTCCAAATCAGTAAGTAGAGATAAATTTCTAAACTTTTCTATCATTAACATGGCTACTTTTGCATGCTGCCTGCTCAAAGCATCTGCAACCTTATTAGCTTTTCCTAGAGTATAAAGTATGTCTAAATCATATGCTGCTAGAAACTCAACCCATCTATGCTACCTCATATTCAAATCTTTTTGTGAAAAGAGATATTTCAATGCTTTATGGCCAGTGTATAAAATAAACTTAGCACCTAGAAGATAATGTCTCCAGAGCTTTAGTGCATATACCACTGCTGCCAACTCAAGATCATGGGTTGCATACCTTGATTCATGTGGCTTCAATTGTCTTGATGCATAGGCTATAACTTGATCTTGCTGCATCAATACAGCTCCTAGCCTAGAACCACTTGTATCAGTATAAACAATCAAATCCTCATTTCCCTCTGGTACTCTCAACACTGGTGCATTGACTAAGGCCTCCTTGATTTTACTAAAGGCTTGCTCACATTCCTCAGTCCATATAAAGGGTTGGTTCTTTCTAGTTAGGTTGGTAAGAGGTGATGACATCTTAGAAAAATCCTTTATACATAATACCCTGCCATCCCCATAAATGACCTAACTTCTCCTACTGTGCTTGGTCTTTTCCATGCTTGGATAGCCACAATTTTATTGGGGTTCACTGAAATGCCTTTGGCAGATATAACATGCCCAAGGAAATGCACTTTTTCTTTCCAAAATGCACACTTAGAAAACTTTGCTTTTAAATCTTTTTCTCTTAATCTAGACAAAACAAGGTGTAAGTGATTTTCATGTTCCTCTACTGTTTCAGAATAAATCAAAATATCATCAATAAGAATCAATACAAACTTATCTAAATAATCCCTGAATATCCTATTCATCAAGTCTACAAAGTATGATGGAGCATTTGTCAACCCAAATGGCATGACAAAAAACTCATATAAACCATACCTAGTGTTAAAGGCTGTATACTTAACACTTGAGTCCTCAACCTTCATCTGATGGAATCCAGATGCCAAGTCTAACCTAGAAAATATTTTTGCTCCACTAAGTTGATCAAAAAGATCATCAATTCTAGGTAAGGGGTACTTGTTTTTGATAGTGACTTTGTTTAGCTCCCTGTAATCTATACACATCCTTAAAGTACCATCATGTTTTCTTACAAACACTACTGGAGCACCCCAGCATGAATTACTTGGTGATGCAGCAGCGGATAACTGAAATGGATGAAACGGTGAAAGTAGCAATCGGTGGATTGAAAAATACCAAACGCCATACTCCGTTGATCTCAAAGATGCCAGAATCTAGCTATCTTCGTCACGTTGATCGCGCACGATAACGTGAAAGAAGATATGCAATTCTTCGAACGTTGATCAAGCGCACTTGATACCGTGAATTGGCTTCAACAATCGTTGATTCGAGCGCACTCGAATGCCGAAGGTGGAGAGAGGAGATTACACTCAACTACCAATTTTAAAAATGCACAAAGCACTCAAACAAAGTTTTATTCAAAATCAACTTCCATTACAAATGACACCACCATCCCTATTTATAGGGTTACAACTCACACTAGGTCGCACATGACCTAACATAGTACACGACCTAACATTGGTCACGACCTACGACCTACCATACAACACAACCCTTACATCACAAAGCCTTCACGACCTAAAACAAATAGCGACTTACGACTTAACATATTTACAACACATAAGAACAAACGAGTTAACATACACGAGTTACAACACAACGACCTAACACTACAAGAAAACTTGATATTGGTAGCAAATTATAGTAGCGTTTAATAACTAAATGCAACCATTTTTAAAAATTAAAAAATAAAAAGTCAACACTGCTAAACTAATCCCGCTCAACATTTTCAGTAGGCGCCAAATCTTTTTCCAACTCTGCTTTCCTTTTTATTTTTTCTTAACTCATCTTCAGCGAAAATCACCCAAATCCCTAAATTGAACTTCTCTTAACATAAAATACATATCTCCTTCACAACATCATCCCATCAGAGTATTAAAGAAATTCATCTGCAATTTGGATTTGAAAATCGATGCCGTGCGTGTAGCTTCCTCTAGATCTAAGAAGTGATGAAGATGTGGGTGCGTCTACTACTATGGAGGTCTGCTGATGAAGAAGTAACAGATTTGAAAATCTATGCTTGAGGTTAGTGTTAGGTTGTGATTTGAAAACTCGACATGGCTTGCTATGATCTGGTGATATTAGACTGTTGCTGCTGAAGTTGATGGTTTCGGTTGTGATTCGAAAACTCGATCCTTCCTCTTCCCAATATCCCAATTCCATTTTGACATTCGAAAATCAACATTAATGGACTGCTCTAAACCTCGCCAATGAGTTACCAATATTCACCGCGACACTAACAAAATGGTAATTTCCATTTTAATGGTTTCATTTCCTATTTTTCAACTTTTTCATTCAACTCTTCTCAACTGCTGCAGATCTTTTTGATTCACGATTAGACACATTTTTTTATATAGTGATTCATTGTTATCATCAGTATCAGATGAGTTTTAATTTGTAAATGAACTCATAGATGATTAGTCTGGATTTAAGTTACCAAAGAAATACTTCCATGTCCAAATAGTAAGTTGTCAGTTTCAATTTCCAATTTAATGTGGTGTTAGCTTAAAAACACCTGTATTCCTAACAAGTTCATGTTAATAGTCGCTCATTGTTGTTGTCTATGCTATTAATTTGGTCATTGGGTTTGGTACTAAAAAATCAAAAAAATGAACTGTGAATCTGTTGTAAGCTATATTACTAACTGTTGAAAATGGATGGTCATGCTCCTTACACTATTCTTTATATTGGACTTATTGCTATGGATTTGGTTTGTTGGATTTAATTTTGTAGATTGTATAAGTTTGTTGTTCAATTTATTTTCTAAATACATAGAGTTATAAACAAAGAAAAACATGTTCGTATTACAGAAAAGGAAATAAGACAATATTATAGTTTGTTTGATCATTGTTGGAATTTTTTATATGGATTTGAATCTAAACTAATAAAACATGGTTATATAGTTTTTAAAGTTGAGTAAGTGTAGTCTTTTTTATGGGAATTTATTGCCGTATGAATACAATTTCAAACATGGAATAATACATTCATATCCATTTTCGAATAGTATTGAAATGTTTAATAAACATGCAATGTTGATTACTGCTATCAATATTTCTATAGTCTTTAGTTATGACATAAAAATTCATGTTTTATGAAACATATATTGTTTTTAGTCCTAAATTCACAATCCAATGGCACCCCATCTGAATTTGGTTTTCAAACCTAGGATTTATCTTATTTACAGTTATTAATGTAATTAACAGGTAATTTAACTACCATTTTGGATTTCATAGGAAATGCATGTTTCAAGTTTAGGGACATAGAAGTCTCAAGAAGGTTATTCATTCTGCAAACCATGATTGTTTTCTTTATTTTAAAATCCATATCCTTAAAATATCTTTCGTAAATCCATGATTTAAATTCTAACAATTATGATCTGACTTCAATTGTTATGATTGAAAATTTTAATTTGACTGTTAATTTTTATAATGAGTAATGTTAATTTTGAAGATTGGTGCATCAAATACCTGTTTGAAATTATCATACGTTTCTTTGGAAAGTATTATATGTTTTGTATGTACAAATTAGTTTTTTTATTCCAAACAACCTTTTTGTTTTCGTGTGTTATCATGTGCAGTTAGATATCTTAGATTTTGTTTAAATATCCAACTAAGAGATCTATTTTGTATTTTCTATTTGCAAATGCTCAAATATGTAATAATATTTTACACTATACCGATGTAATGTTTTTATTGTCGGGAGTTTCCATTGCTAATTGTTGTGATAAGGGGAACAATATAGGATTCCAAACAAAATACTTGGTACTGGATTTTTAATTTGGTCGTTAATGATCCAGTTTTGATTGCATATATTATGTTATATCTCAGTACAATGGAACTGTTATTACCATTACCGAATTTGTCCGTTTGTTATTATTATACCCATTATCATCCATTGAATTTGTGTATATGGAGTATTTTCTTCCACTTTGAAGATGCATATAATTAATACTAAAAGTAATTTGTGAATAACAGGTTTGAAGATCAGTCTATCAGAGTGATAATTAAACTGAAACGAAAAGTAAAAAAAGGTACATGAAAAATAATTATATTGTTTGTTGTTTTGTGTGGTATAGCTATCGTAAATGAATAAATTATTTGAAAAACAATAAAATAGACTTTGGAGGGAGGTACATTTGCAGTACCTCAAAAGGAAAGAAAATCATACACGTGCTACTTTAATAAGAAAATACAAAGTATGATTATTGTTCTTGTGCTTCTTAATGTCTAAACTTAGTTTAAGAGATGTTATACAATTTAGATGACCGTAATTAGTATGGTGCATCAGATGTATGTCACTTTGTTTTACTAATGGACTATTTTTTTCAAATCTCTATGTATATAAATATGTTTTATATCTTAAAGTTACTCATGTAGGTCGTAGTAGCGTGTAAAATTGCATTTTTAAAGTATTTGAGTGTTTTATATCTTTGTGTGATTGCAAATCTTGGTATTTTAAAGGTTTTTTAAATTAAGTTTTATATTTATTTTACTCCTAACCTCTTTTCAGTTTCTCCTGGAAATGTATGTGTAAATGCATAGTTGTAATTGGCAGCAATAGTATCAGCAAAATATATTGGATTTTCCATCTTATTCTAACCTGAAGTGTGATTCTCCCTATACCACGGAATTTATAACCCGATCCGCTCTCAATCTCATTTAGATCTTTATTTTCAGTACTATTTTTTGTGCGTCTTTGTTCATTTTTTACCCCTTATATGATATGTCCTTATATTCATGTAAAGGTTTATTAAGTATCACCTCTGTCTTTAATCTAGCCATGCTGTTCTTTGATATCGAGTTATGTTTTTCCAATTCTACTACAGTTGACACATAATTTAAGACTCGCATCATGTATAGACAAGCTAACCTAGTACACTTCTTAGACTCGCATCATGTATAGACAAGTTAATTCATGTATAGACAAGCTAACCTAGTACACTTCTTAGACTCACACCATTGCCGTGTTGTTGGAGAAAATTAAATATTCCAAAAGACTGTGACTTAAGGCATCTATTGAAAAAACATTTGTTTATCTTATTAAAAATTACTTAATTGGTTTAAAACACATTGGTGGGTTGCTACATAAAATTACAGTAAGGGTCGGGTGGATGTACATGCTAGTTATGCAGATGTTTAGAGCCTCCAATTTATTGAGCCCTATGTGCAGTGCATTCAATAAAAAATCTGTATATTATGTAGCAAAAGTCGTTAATGTATCCCAGCTTCTATCTTAATTGTATCTTTGGCTATTGCTGTGTGATTCTTGTATTCTTGTTTTCGGGTAGAGACTCCAATTCTCTTGAGACGGCCCTGATTACCGAGGACTATAGAGAGTTGAGAAACTGAAAGTAAAATTAATAAAGCTAAAGCACCACAACAATAGTAAAGGCAGATCTTAGACTTGAAAAACAATGTCTGTAATGTGAAGTATTAAGTCTTGTCCGATCTTTGTTTTTGGTAATGATATAAATTTGTAAGTTAACAACTTATTTCTCCAATGGAGTCCAAACACAAAGGCACGCATTCGAAACTGTAAACATAAAGAGTGCTTTTATGACATAAGTGTTTCTGCTTTGTTTCCATCTTTCTTTTGTTCCTCTTTTGAATTTTTTTTGTCACATGTAAATATTTTCAATTTTGGATTTTGTGGCAAAATTATGACCTTGCTTTCAAGGCTTCCGTAGTTTAAATCATAATACATAAAATTTCCTTACAACTCATGTACACTTGTAGTTATTTAGTGTTGCATAAGGCAAAGTTAAGCACTATATTTAACATGTACTTTTGTGGCATCGTCTACTGTTGGAGAATGAAGTTGAAATACACACACACACAACATATGCCTCTATTTGTTTGAACAGGTGTGCTAGTTCAACAATCATGTGTCTCAACATCATCCATTTTGAAGAATATCTCAACTCCCTCAACCCTTGCAATCATCTAACCACACACACACACAATATAGGCTAAACCAAAGTTACCTATATGACAGACATAAACATTTACCACCATTACTAATGTGCCTCATTTCCACTATATTTTCTTCTAAAATACTGTGCACCCAATGTGATGTTACTTTATTAAATGACTAAAACTTTATGCACTAATCCTTTCCTTTTTTTTCCTTTTGTGTGCATTTACTTTCTTCATTTTTGCTGAATTAATAGCTTTTCAAATTTACAAATTAGCTCATTTCATAGTGTGCTTTGCCTGAAAAAAAAACATCCAAGTAATGCATTTTCTATTCAATTAACCATGTAAATGGTTAATGAACTTTTGTTTGTCCATGCTCTCATCTCATAGATAAAAAATTTCACATAAGAATTAATACCTATAGTGGAGAATCTAAAAAAATGGATTAATCATATGTTCACATATACATGACAATAGTCATATATTTTGATATATCAAATAGGTTGGCATAATTTTTCTTTAGCATGGTAGCAAATGTTTATGATCACTATATTTTCCTATTCATTCATTGTTGACTAACATTTCAGATAAAGTATCATGATACTATTAAAGTGCTCTTAATTGTAAAGGACCATAATCTATTTACGATCAGAGTTAATTACTTTGGGTATAGTCATGAAACTGATTCTATGAACTCACGACTTGAATAGAACTAGTTAAGTGACTAAATTTTCAGTTTAAAATTCTGAAGCATATCATGTCATATGGACCATCTACATATCATGTCTGCATCGGAAATGTCATTTTGTATATTCAAATTTACATAGTATTTAATCTGTTATGTTTGATTCTTTGTAAAAGTTTAGTTACTCCCTCCCCATTATGCTAGTAAAAACTAAAATAACCGGTCCATCGACTTTGTGATTCATCGATCTACCGTCTCTTTTTATTTAAAAAAAAAACTCTATCAACTAGGAGGCATGTGTTTAGTAAGTAAAAATTCTATAGTATTCTTATAATTTTGATGCTTTGGTGTATCTTTCCATTTTAAACATATGAGTTATGTATATATACTATTTGATCTTTTCTTATACCTATTTTGTTTCATGTGTAGATGAATTATCTAACTGAGATTACCCTTGAGATTTTAGATGACCCTTCCGCGATAGCTCTTATGGAGGTGCACATAATTTTTTATTACACCTAATATTTCATCATTACATGTTTTCAAGAATAGAGTGATTTATATTTTTACTCTAATGCTTTATTCTAGGTTGGTATACTGTACCCTCAGAGAGAACCATCTTTCCTTCGGCCAATCACCTGTGGAATTGAACGATGCCTTGCCAGATGGTGAGTTTGAACTCGTTACCTTCTAATGTTCTATATTTAAATGAAACTGTTCAGCTATCATCTATTATTGGATATTAGGCTTGTTCATAAAAAGTTGAAGATGAGCTTTCATGATTATTTACCATATTTATGGCAAAGGCTTATACGTGGCAGGGGCTATCATCATTTGATGAAAGAAGTTGGATATAAATAAACTTCATGGTGAACACTTGAACTCAATAATTGTCAGATAGACTTTTTTTTGTCAATATTCATAATTGTAAGAAAACATTTGCTTGCAGATATCATTCCAAACAAGTGTTTCAGTTCACTGATCATTTCCGAGTGCAATATACTTGCTACTGGAATCCATTTTTTGTTCAGACATGTAAGTTCTTCATTCATTTTGTATGGCTATTGCTATTTCTTACTTAATTTATATTCAACGGTTTAGCTGAAAGGGAATTTAAAATTTGTAAGTTGATGTACTTCACTCAACATTTCATTGATTGCATATTTAGCTAGAAGTTCTTTCTTGCAATCATATAGGACATCGTTAAGCTGTTCCTTTTGCTTTTCCATATTAGCAGCTTATAGTTTGAGCCATTACATCTTATCCATTTGATATATAGACATAGCAGTTGTTAGGGGTCTAATGCAAGTAATGGTTCTTCGATTATTGTTTTAGGTGCTTTGAATAGGTCTCCTTCAGCACCTAGATCGAAATCATTACCATAATTTGGTATGAAGTTTTCCTGTAGATGTAAAATAACAGAGTTATAAGTTGTGGATTATTTCATAAAACAGTGGTAAAAAACCAACAACATTAGGGTGGATAGATGATATAAAAATCAACCATAGTTGCCTAAATTTGTTGCTTCTCAAGGATCTTATCATATAAAATAGAAAAATTCTTAATTTTGTTAAAAGGTACTTTACTTTTAAAAGATTTTTTTCATAAAAGAAAAGAGCTGAAAATCTATCAGTAGAAACATTAATGTAAGCTTGATTCAGTACATACTTATAAGCTTGGTTCAATACGTACTTCCTTGAATGATTTGTCCTTTTAGATTTTATCTATATTTTATTTTATTTATAAAAATATAGAAAAGAAAAAAAATCCATGAGAATCAAATGTATAAAAACTAAGCTTACATAACTAAGATATAGCTTACATAACATAGATATAAAACAGAAAGCACTTTGTTGGTGCATATTTTGCAACTCGGATACCAATGTTTACTTAGGGTAGAGTTTCTCTCTAGTTTGGAGTTGGACTCTGCAACAAAAACTTTAGATATGTGTTGAGGAAGAAAAAATAAGTTTGTGAGTTATATTGATGTATGACTTATGAACATAAACATACAGATGCTTCTGAATGAATGCCATGAGCAAACTAAGAATAGGGAGCATGGTCTGAATCGTCTGATTATCAATTACCTACTAACAGTTTTTATAACAATATTTTGAATGCAGAGGGGCTATGAAGATTAAAGGTAGCTTGAGTGCTGCTCATAAGTTCACACCAGACATATTCCCGAAGCCTGCCAAACTATGAAAATGAAGTACTGTTACGTCACTTTACATTTGAATAAAAAATATATTTAATGTATTAAAAATACAATTAGAGGCATCAGCCTTTGTTGTATAACTAGTTTGTGGGCCTATTCCAATATACAAATCTATGGTTCTTGTTCAAATAGAAGTTTATTATTTACTGGTTATGTTTTACATGTCTAAATTTCATTCTTTTAGTTTATTTCCTGTTTAAAGGTCTCAAATGCAACCAAAAAATGAAGACTTATGGTAGCATTTTTTTAACCCTACAGAAAAAACCTATAGCTGCATTTAAAAGTGACTTTTGGTAGCGTTTTTTAAATCCTACAGAAAATACCTATAGTTGCATTTAAAAGTGACTTTTGGTAGCGTTTACTACAACGCAACAAAAAGTTTTAGACTTTTAGTTGCATGTCGTATAATAGCGTTCTCTAAAACGCTACCATAAGTTATGGTAGCGTTTTTTCAACGCTACCAAAAGTATTTTCTGGTGTAGTGTAAGAATACAACACACATGACCTAAGGACTCAAACGACATAACATATCCTCCAGGAGCGACTTAGCGGCCTATCTTCCCAGCGACTTAAGCTTTATCATCCAGTAGCGATCTAATGGAGCATGGCAGCGACCTAACTTCACAGCGGCATAAGGAATCTCAGCGACCCAAGGTCTCGCGACCTACTCTTGAGCGACCTAAGGCCTCGTGACCTAAGTAACACAGAACAGCTTCATGAACTTGCGACATAACCACTTGAACATCTCAAGAATAAGCGGCATATCTTCTTGCAACCTAAAGCACCATATCATACAGTAGCCTAAGAATAAGAGCTTCCTCGACCTAAGAGCTTTATCTTCAAGCGACTCAAGAACTTCAGGCAACCTACGTATGGTCGTTCGCGACCTAAGGACGGAAGGTCGTTTGCGACCTAAGTCAAGTGGCATACTGGAGCGACCTATCTTGTTAGCTCGTTCCTCGTTAGGTCGCTCGCGACCTAAGATTCGTGACTTAGTGTATCCCGCTACATCATCTTGAGTAGATTGTAAGTCGCTAGGTCATTCGCGACTCAAAGAACCAGTACGACCTATGGTTTCCACGCTACCATCTGAGCGACTTAAGGACTTGGGGCGCCTTATCATTTTGTTAGGTCGGACGTGACCTAAAATATCAGGCTGGGCTGCATCATCCTCCCCCTATTGAAAGAAATTCATCCTCGAATTTATAATTTCTTTGTCTTCGACACTCTCGTCTTTGTGAAGCGAAACCGAATGTTTGACATTGTCAATGTTAGCAATATGGGAATAGTCTGGCAAACTTAATTTACAATCATTCTCACAACTTTCCTTCACGATTTCCAAACGACCCGTTCTTCCAGCATCTAGCTTGTTGTAAGTACCAACTAAAAATCGTTCAACCATCAAGTAGATAGATTCGTTGCCACTTTGCGTCTTCATCAAACCCAATACATAATCCATGCTTACCTCCACCCATAATCTAGTATGTATAGTTAATGACATATATAATCCTGACTTTGTCGCGGTTTCTTTTGAAATTTGATAATTATGGCTCCTTTGAACAAACCTTTCAGCCTCCTTCCTTATTGACAGCCCAAAACAAGATGTTGCAATCAACTGCATGGTACGATTACAGTCCTCGTGTCTTTCTACATATAAGTCTTTGATAACTTTTAATTGCCAATTGCCATTAGGAGTACACAATTGCCTTCCTTCGAACAGAAACCCAATAACCAATCTTCTCAACTCTACCTGCTCTGTCGGACACATATGATTACGTGGCATATGCGGTACAATAGCACCTGGTACTTGGTCAACATGATGTCGTACGTCGCTCAGTGGCAGTAATTCCTTGAACAACTCTGCAGGAACTACATCCTCACATTCATTCACCACTAGCTTAACCTCTTCGAGAATTTCAACACTTTCATTGGTTTCATTTTCATTCAACCTTGCTGATTATGAATTTTCAACCTCATGTTCATCAGATTTCGTTAGTTGAAAATCATCAACTTCATCTTTATCAAACTTTGGTGATTGAAAACAATCGACTTCATCTTCCACATCAACAAATTCTTTTAAAGACAATAAAGTTTTTAGTTCCTCGATTTCCTCCAATTTGTTTTCACTCTGTTGACGCCTTTTAGGAACCAAAGTGATTCGTGTATCCTCGAACATAAAACTGTAGCTGTTGGCTCGCCCATCATGTTGCACTGCTCTATCATATTGCCATGGTCTCCCCAACAACAGATGGCATACATCCATGTCAACCACATCACACCAAATTTCGTCTTTGTATTTCTTCCCAATGGAAAAAATAACACAAGCTCTTCGATTAACCTTCACTTCCCCTCCTTTCCTCAACCAAGCTAATTTGTAAGGTTTTGGATGCTTCTCTGTTTTCAATGACAACTTCTTTACAACTTCTGAAGAAATGATATTATCACAGCTTCCTGCATCGATGACAAATTTACAAACCTTCCCCAGAATAGTGCATGTTGACTGAAAAATGTTGCTTCTCAACCAGCTAGAATCATCCTCTTGTTTTGGTGTTAAATAAGATCTCCTTACCAACAAACTACAACCCTCATCTCGTGTCAATAATTCTTCTTCCTCAACTGGTAGTGAATTGACACGCTCTACCTCTGCATCTTCATTCTCAATCTCCATAATTATTGCTCGCTTCTTGGGCTTTGTACATTCATTGCTTTTATGGCCCAACTCTTGACAATTAAAGCATTTGAGACTACTATTGACCTTTGCTTTGTTGACTTCATTCACATTCGGCTTACTGACAACTTTGGAAACATCCATACTGCTACTAACATCCTTGTTCTGATTGCTGGAATTCGTAAACACACCACCTCCTCGTCTTCCTTGTTTTTCCCAGGCAAGTGCTTTCTGATGTGCTTCAGCGATAGATCTGGGATCAAACATATTCACCATATCTTGAATCTGCATTCTCAACCCTCCAACAAATCTAGCTGTCAACTGTTCCTCTGTCTCCATGATGTCATTCCTCACAATCAATTGATAAAATTCATCCGCATAATCATTCACTAACTTTGTTCCCTGTCTCAGATTCTGCAATCGTTGATACATAAGAGACTGATAATTATACGGCAAGAATGTAGCCTTCATTAACTTATTCATCTTCTCCTATGACTCAATCTTTGACTTCCCCATTCTCTCCCGTGTAAGTTTAGCTTGTTGCCACCATGCCATAGCTCTTCCTTTCAAACGAGTAGCAACCAACTTAACTCTCTGATGCTCGGGAACTTCCTTAAAGTCAAAAATTTCTTCAACATTAGAAACCCAATCCAAAAATTCCTCAGCTTGCATACCACCCTCGAATTCTGGAATTTCAGTTTTCATCCCCGACTCCCATCGTCGATCATCTTCTACATCCCGATATGCATTCCGTACTTGGTCTCGATCTCGAGAATGAACACTACATCTACTACCATCTTCATCAAAAACAGATGTACTTCGATAACGATCTCGACCATCCTCATTTCTATGATCACGCATATCTCTTCTACTTTGTCTTTCATCATCACGGTATGGCTCATGTTCAAACTCACGTGGAGTTCTTCTCTCTTCATTTCTATACTCATGATGTTCTCTTCTTAATGAAACTGAAGATTCTCTTCTTTCTCGGTAAGATTGCGGCGACACCCTCCTCGCTTCCGTAACCGATGGCAAAACTCTGTTTCCTCCATGGTTCGAGACTTGCGACCTTCTCCTTTGACTTTGATTCATGTCATTCATCAGTTTCTCTAATTTCCCAATGCCTTCATCAAACTGTTCATTGATACGTTGTTCCATTTGCTCGGCTTCTTCTCTTCTATACAATGCTTCAACATTCTGATGGCGATTATCTCTTCTCGGAGGCATTGTTGAATCTTCAAATAAAAATTGATGCACGGCCTTGAACAAACTTCAAACTCTCTACCTCTCGGCCTTGACTTACAAAGTGATGCACGGCTTGAATTAGTCAATAAAAATTGGCTCCAAAGACTCGGCCTAGCTATGATTGGCTAAGTCTAGCTCTGATACCAAATGATGCAGCAGCGGATAACTGAAATGGATGAAATGGTGAAAGTAGCAATTAGTGGATTGAAAAATACCAAACGCCCAACTCCGTTGATCTCAAAGATGCCGGAATCTAGCTATCTTCGTCACGTTGATCACGCACGATACCATGAAAGAAGATCTGCAATTCTTCGAACGTTGATCAAGCACACTTGATACCGTGAATTGGCTTCAACAATCGTTGATTCGAGCGCACTCGAATGCCGAAGGTGGAGATAGGAGATTACACTCAACTACCAATTTCAAAGAGGCACAAAGCACTCAAACAAGGTTTTATTCAAAATCAACTTCCATTACAAATGACACCACCATCCCTATTTATAGGGTTATAACTCACACTAGGTCGCACACGACCTAACATAGTACACGACCTAACATTGGTCGCAACCTACGACCTACCATACAACACAACCCTTACATCACAAAGCCTTCACGACCTAAAACAAACAGGGACTTACGACTTAACATATTTACAACACATAAGAACAAACGAGTTAACATACACGAGTTACAACACAACGACCTAAGAATACAACACACACGACCTAAGGACTCAAACGACATAACATATCATCCAGGAGCGACTTAGCGGCCTATCTTCCCAGCGACTTAAGCTTTATCATCCAGTAGCGATCTAATGGAGCATGGCAGCAACCTAACTTCATAGCGGCATAAGGAATCTCAGCGACCCAAGGTCTCGCAACCTACTCTTGAGCGACCTAAGGCCTCGCGACCTAAGTAAAACAGAACAGCTTCATGAACTTGCGACATAACCACTTGAACATCTCAAGAATAAGCGGCATAACTTCTTGCGACCTAAAGCACCATATCATACAGCGGCCTAAGAATAAGAGCTTCCTCAACCTAAGAGCTTTATCTTCAAGCGACTCAAGAACTTCAGGCAACCTACGTAAGGTCGTTCATGACCTAAGGACGAAAGGTCGTTCGCGACCTAAGTCAAGTGGCATACTGGAGCGACCTATCTTGTTAGCTCGTTCCTCGTTAGGTCGCTCGCGACCTAAGATTCACGACTTAGTGTATCCCGCTACATCATCCTGAGTAGACTGTAAGTCGCACGGTCATTCGCGACTCAAAGAACCAGTACAACCTATGGTTTCCACGCTACCATCTGAGCGGCTTAAGGACTTGGGGTGCCTTATCATTTCGTTAGGTCGGATGCGACCTAAAATATCAAGCTGGGCTGCATCACTTGGTCTTATAAATCCTTTGCTTTCAGATTCTTCTATCTGTTTCTTCAACTCACTTGGCCCCATCCTAGTGGGTTTCTTAATAATTGGACTTGCTCCTGGTATGAGACTAATCTGAAATTCCACTGGTCTGTGGTGTGGAACACCCTTAACTTCTCCAAACACATCCAAGTATTTGTTCATTATGGGGATTTCTTCAATAGAAGGCTCACTGGAATCCTTATCTAAGTCAATCAAATGGTATAATTTCCTTTCTTTGGCTACTTCACACAAAATTGTGATTCTTTGGCCTCTAGAATTTTGTAATGATACGGTGGATGAGTCTAAATCAATTATGGCTTTGTATTGCCTTAACCAGTCTACACCCAATATAACACCTATATTTGGGTAATTTTAAACATATAAATTGGAAATAAAAACATTTCCTCCTATGTTTAATTCCACATCCACACAAATCATGTTTAAAACACTAGAACTTCCCAATGGGCTTTGCACTAACAAAGGGGTTTCAACCAGTATGCAATTTAATTTAAGCAATGCAACTAATTCATGGGAAATAAGAGAATGTGTTGCCCTGTATCATACACTACTGATATGGGTAGGGTACAAATAAATAAGGTACCTTCCACTTGACCATGATTTTCTTCAATAGCTTCTACTGTGGATTTGCTTTTGCTCTCCAAACTTGCTAGCTTCCCTTGCTGTTTATACTCAGGGCAATTTCTCTTGATATGTCCCTCCTTACCACATAGGTAGCACTTGAAAGCTCCTCCCTTCAATTCTGGACACCTTGGTTTGATATGTCCTTCTTTTCCACAATTATGACACACTATTTTCCTCTTTGTATCAGTGGTCTTAGTATCATTGGTTTTTTGCTTTTTGTCTCCTCCTTCTTTTTGTCATAGGGGTGATACCTTCCCTTATTTTTCTTATTGTTGTTGTTTTTAAAACTCCTATACTTCTCCCTCTCCTTGTCATGTTGCTCAAACTTTAAGGCCAGATCAATGACTTGATCAAAGGTTTTATCTGCATATGGCAACATAGCCCTACTAAGCCCTGGGTTTAAACCCTTAATATACCTATCATTCTTTGATGCCTCATCAGCCACAAGCATAGCTCCATACTTAGACAAGCCCTCAAACCTTTGAGTATACTCAGTCACATTAAAGGTTCCCTGCCTAAGTTTGATGAATTCTTCAAGCAATAGAGTTTTGGCTGATGCTGGAACATATATAGCTTCCAACATCCTCCCAGCTATGACTACCTCCCACCAGCTTAAAGCCACACCTTTCAATTGTCTTGAGGCCACTTGCCTCTTCCTTTGATCATCCAATTGCATGTCATTGAAAATTCTGTCCAGTGTTCTCAACCATGCTTGAATTTCCATCACATTTTCAGTCCCTTCAAAGCTCTTGCCTCCCAAATTGGTATAAGTCTTTAATAGTTTTGAAAGTTCCTCATGTGGGTTCTCAAGTCTCTGCCCTACTCCATCCCTTAAAGCCCTCATAAAGTCTTGCATATCAAGCATTTGGGGTGCACTTGATCCTGCATTGTGATGAGATCCTCTTCCTACCATGATTGGATAATTAGGGTATGGGTAGATAAGGTTAGTTTATCATGAGTATTTTTCTTTTGCTATAACTTTCTATCTGAATTATTATTTTACTCAAACAAACAAACAATACATACATATGGTTATAGTACTTCAATCAATCAATACAATCATTCTTAGCTATGTATAGTTTTAACATAGCTCTGATACCAAATGAAATGACCCTATTTATTTTACCTAATTTTTACTAGGATTTTTTTTACACTAATAAATTTCCTAGAGTCATTTAGCCTTTCTATTAAATTATCCAGGATCCTAATTTTTCTACTAATATATTTATATCAGTTCATTAATAAATATATTCACATACATGTGAAGATGTATGTGACCCTCTTGCTTGGATCAGAGTGTTGGTAAGCAAGAGTGCATCCTGATTGAACTTGAATTTCTAGTCAACCAGTACATAGCTCATTTTCCTTTGTTTTGATATTTGGGTCATGAGAGTGAATCTCATAATCATATATGATTTATGCCTAGTAATTTTGATCATTCTTTTGGTGATTGCCTGTTAGTTTAACTTAGCAAAGTGATCTTAGATTATATAGCAAGCCATCATAATTTTAGTTTAGTTGTTTGATATTTGATCAAAGCCAGAAAGAAAATGATATACACATTTATCATTTTCAACATGAGTGATCTTTACCCCAACTTCTTTTATATTTAAGACCCAAACAGTTAAGTGATTCTTTCACAATTATATTGTTGTGTTTCCCTGAATCAAATCCATTCCCTAATCCCTGAGTTACCTCAGTTTTGTACTAATTTAAGGGTTGGTCTTTTGGGTTTAAGAAATCCAGAATTTATGGTCATAAAGCATGAGTGATGTCTATGTGGTATGTGTGCATATCAGATGTGTTGAGCTTTCTGAACTAAGAATGCTACTCAAAAATACAAGTGAATTGCTTAAATATTTGATCTTGTCTTTATACATGTATTTGCAAAGAAAGCTTCAGATTTTACAAAGTGTATTTTCTTCCTTTAAACCAAAAACTCTGGTCATCTTGATCAAACCAGACCTCATTCCTTTTGAGGTAGGTTAACCTTATGGCTAGGTTGTCCCAAACCTTAATGTGCCTGACCATTACAATGTCAATCCAGATACAAGATACTTGAAAATCCCTTAAAACATATACACATCATAAACCAGTGTTCAAAAATACATAATTTCTTTTATCAAAATACTTCAACATATAGACACAAAACTCTTTAAAGAATATTCTTAACCAAACTTAGATTTTAACCTCAAAACTTAAAGCTTTTAAGTGAATCAAGATTGACTAATACAAAATATATATATGTATCCATTTCTCAAATATAGGCATATATCATCTACAGATTTCTACCATAATACTCAAATATATTTTCTTGCATAAGATTCAACTAAGTCTTTGGTTTTTCCCAACCTTAATACATTACCAGAATTCAATTGAAACAACTAAATAAAATCCAAACATTCAAGATCATTACATAACAACAAAATCAAAATTATAAAACTTCCAAGATTACATGCAAATAGTTCATTCTAAGCTCTTATTTAATTCTAATTTAGCATGATTATCCAAACATTCTCACTAGCCATAGCAGCTTCCTATTTAGAACCAGCATTCACTGAAAGAGCATTAGAGGCTGCCCCATTTTAATGAGACACACTAGATGCCATAAACAAACAAGGGTCAGATACAAGATCTGGTATGAGCAATATCAGAAATTTCATGATATTAAGTAGTTAAATGAGACATAAGGATTTTGTACAAGTTTGCATAACTTCTCTAATCAATTTGTCTGGCTTGATCCTGATATATTGTGCGTATATGATCAGTATTAAAACTAATTATGTACACACTTTCAATTACGCAAACATACATGTCAACAGAGATACTCAGGAATTATCATAGCTCTAATCCAACCATCCTAGGAATAATTCAAGTTCCTACTTTATCATTCTATGGTTGTATTTTCTAATTAGTCTCTAGCCTCATCTGCCATAAAGGAATCACGGGGACACATTGCAATAAAATAATTCACAATACTGCAAAAAGATCTCAGGGCTTAAACAAGCCATGTGCCAACTTGCATACTTTAAATATAACAAGCATTCCAGCAGTCTTCTTGGCTCACAATCCTTAGTTTATTTACTAAGTGTTCATGTTTGATCCTATCATGAGATAGCTATGTGATTGAATCACAGTGAACATGAAACATTACATAAAACTTACAAGCATAATATATAAACAAGCTAACATTCATATCCAGGGGAAATCATATTTTCAAATATTCTGGCTTAAAGAAAATACAAGAATATTTACAACTGTGAATAGAGACTAGGCATGTGGGTTATTATTGTTTCATAAGCAACCATGTTTGAACTAAATTCAAGATCTAGCTTAAACAGGATTTCTGGCTCATGGGTTTTCTGTTTGATCAAGGGTTCATCACTTTTAGGTATTTACATTGCACCCATGAATCTTTCATTTGAGCCTCAGCACTTACACAAGTGTAATGCAACTCATATATATATATATATATATATATATATATTGATTTCTGTATTTTCCATGCCTTGTCTAAACCAGTTACAAGTATTCTCTATTTACTTTCATGATTTCATACTTTAACATTTCTGGGTGTAACCAAACAGTGCAAAATACTCAACCATCAAAGCAATCAAAAGCTTTCATAAACACCCATTAAAGCATCCATTAAAACCATAGTAATAAAATCAGAAATATGTAGAAAAATAACATAAACTTGGCTGCCTCATAACAGGGCTTAATGCCATGGGTTTAGTGAGATTACTCACAGAAAATGCTCCTTTTGCATAATCCAGAAAAGAAACTCTTTGAAACTTTGCCTTTCTTCTTGCAATATTTTTCTTCTTTGTTTTATTAAATGTCTCGGGTAGAAAATGGTTTTTCTGGTTTAAAATTGGATATATAAGAGAGGTTTTTCTAGGGTTTCATCATTGTAAAATCCCATTCCTACCTTGGCCAATACTCATGCATTTTGCATTTTAGATTTGCTTATTTTCACCCTTAATACCCCGGCCATATGTGATACTTACCTCCCCCTTTTACTTTTCTAGAATATATTATATTCTTCCTAAGTCATGATAATTGTGTGACATTGTCACCTGTATATTTTTTGAAAATCATCCTTTCTATTTTCTGCCTAAAACAATGGTTTTGCTTGTAATATGTCTTTTACTATTTTAATGTTAAGCTTTTTCCTTGCTTATTTCTTTTTAATATTATCAGTACTTATAGAAATGTACATATGCATGCATATCTTATATAAATTCACTTAACTTCTCCTAAGTCACAGAAAGACATACACATATATGTGCATATGTGTTTCAAATTCTTATCCAATTTATCCTGGGTTTAAATTAAGTAAAATCTGTTTACTTGTTCAAACAAAACTTGCTTTTTCTTATCTTCTAAAATAATTCATATAATGCAGAAATGAAATATCCATATTTGGTTTAATAATTTTCATTACAAAATCATGTTTGTAATGCTTTTTAATTCTTGTTTTGGTTTCAGGAAATTTGGGGTTCTTCCTTGTGCCCTATCAGTGTGCACGTGCACACATGCACACACCTTTGCACTTAGCTAATCTCATACATTCCTATGCAATAATTTCATATATTTTCAGAATTTAACCAAAATAAGATTTTCATGAAATTCTAGGGCATTATAATTCCACTACAGAATGTCCAATGGCTGTAATAATCCACCAGGCCTCTTCTAGTCTACCTTTACCCTCTTACAAGATGCACATTTTGAAACATACTCCGCTACATGCCTCTTCATACTAGCCAATAAAATATTCTCTTCATATCACGATACATTTTGTCACTATCCAGATGAATGGTCATCCTTGAACGATGGGACCCTACCACTGCTATGTTAATCAAGTCCATAGTAAGAGGGACATGCAATTTACCATCTCTTCTAATCAAGCTCTTGAATCAATGGGATAGTGATCCAAATGACTTGAATGTTTCCCTCTGTTCAACTTCTCAACTCCTTGTGTTACCTCTTACCTGAACTAGTATGGTCTATAAGTGAAGGCTGAACATCCAAAGCTACCAACAATTCTGGTGTAATATCTTATGTAGTTCAAAAATCAAATGTAGAAATGAACTCCATGTGCTTCTGTTCCAAAAATATAGGACTCAACATTGCATGCTTTCTACTCAAGGCATCAGCTACTACATTGCCTTTCCCTAGAGTATATGAGATACTGAAGTCATACGAAGCCAAGAACTCCATCCAGCTCTGTTGTCTCAAATTCAGATCTTTTGGGAGAACAAATATTTCCCAAATTTATGATTCATGAGTAGCTCAAACCGCTCCCCCAAAAGATAACGCCTTCATGATTTGAGGTCGAAAACTATGGCTTCCAAGTCAAGATCATGGGTTGGAAAGTTTCTCTCGTGAGCTTTTGGCTGTCGATTGGCATATCAAACAACTCTACCCTCCTATATCAACACAACGTTCAGTCCTGCACCACATGCATTGGTATATAACACAAACGCCTTCAAACCACCAGGAGGTACTAAAATAGCTACATTAGTTAAAAACTCCTACAGCTTAATAAAAGCATCTTTACATTCTTGATTCCTTGAGAAAACTAAATTTTTCTTGGTAAGGCATGGCAATGGTGCTGAAATTTTAGCGAAGTCCTTAATGAACTTCCTATAGTAGACAGCCAAATCAAGAAAGCTTCTCGCCTCCGTAACATTCTTTGGTACATGCCAATCCAGTACTGTAGTAACTTTACTAGAATCAACTGCTAATCGATGCTTAGAGTCAACATGTCCTAGAAAGCAAACCTCCTTTTGCCAGAAATAACATTTGGGAATTTATTCCTAGCATGCCTACGATGAGTATTGAGCACTTCTTCTAAATGCAACTCGTGCTCTTCCTTGCTTTTCGAATGGACAAGTATGTCATCAACGAATACCATCATGAACTTATTCAATAGCCCTCTAAAAACTCGACTCATGAGATTGACAAAATATGTTAGGGCATTGGTCAATCCAAATAGCAAGACTAACCACTCACAAAGTAAGTCGATGTACGAAAAGCAGTTTTTTTGAATACTAACATCGGCTACACGCAACTATGGAATCCAGTAGCCAAGTCAAGCTGAGAGAATACCCTTGCTCAACCTAACTGATCAAAGAGATCATCTATATGGATTTTTCTTTGTCAGTTTATTCAACTCATGGTAATCAATGCAAAGCCTCAAGGAGCCATTCGCTTTAGTAGCGAAAACAACCGGTGCTCCCCATTCCAAAATACTTCTTCGAATAAAGACCTTCTCTAATAATTTATTCACTTGCGTATTTAGCTCGCGTCTTTTTCTAAGAGACATATGCCTAAGAGGTAAGGCAACGGGTCTTGCACTCTCTTTATGTAAATTCGAAACATGATCTCCCTATAGGGTGGAGACCAGAAACTTCTGAAAAGGTATTTTGGTAGTTATTAACTACTGGTACTGAAGCTAACTCATGATGTTACAGATCTAGAAAATATAAATAACTCAACATCACTGAATCCTTGGAATCGCATAAACCTCAAAGGTACACCTACTATAGGTACCCAAACGAGAAAACTTCCTATCACAATCTAGTACCACTCCATGCATAGTCATCTAGTCCATTTCCAAAATTAAACCAAACCCAGAAAATCCCAAAACAAAAGCATTACAATCAAACTCGCCCCCCAATATATACTTTCAAACCCCTATAAATCATCGATAAATGAATCGATCCTCCAATAAGGTTTGATACAACTATAGAGTCTAAAACTATACTAGTTGCTAAGTGCAATTCATCTACTAGTCTACTCAAAATAAAAAAGTGTAATGCCCCGATGCCAAATAAAGTATGAATAGATAAATCAAAAAGAGTTAACACATATGATGACCTTCTTTCTCTTATCCACAACTAAAGCTGCATTCGAGCTAGGAACAACATCTAGTACATAAGCTTGAACCACCTAGGTAGAGGTCTTGGGTGCACTTGGACACTCCCTCCTCATATGCCCAAATTGGTTGTAGTTGTAGCATTTGATCTTCGAGAGATTCACTACATGCCCATTGTGATTACATCTCCTATACCCGATTCATTGCTTCTTTATCTTTCCTTGAGCTCCCATTCCACCCTTGTGCTGATTCTATTGGAATGGCTTACCTCATGCGTTCTTGGGCTCATCCTTCACTTCATCCTTGGAAATGATATTTTTTAGAGCCATTTCCACCAAACCCTCATAATTAGCTCGCATGGGAATGTAGTTAAGGGCCAAAACTTAAAGAGGTTGCTTTGGCCCTTTCGCAAACTTCAAAACCTTCTTATATGGGGTATTTATTAAGTCAAATCCAGATCTAGCCAGCCCGTTAAATTGACTCACATATTCTTTCACTAACATCTCTCCTTAATGCAAATGTATAAACTTCCCCGGCTATACCCCTTGCTTTGTTATGGAGATAAACCTCGTCTCAAAATGCCATCTAAAATCTCCCTAAATTATCTCTTCCTCGTTCGTCCCTGCCACTACCACATCCTATTAATTTAGAGCCTCTCCTTGTAAGTTCCAAGAAGCAAGCTACTTCCTGATGACATTACCTTTGCCTGACAATCTAAAAATCCTTTCACAAATATGCAACCAAGCCTTTGAGTCCACGAAAGATTCAATCCCTACAAAAGGCTTCCCACATAGGGTCGAAAAGTCCTTACACAGCTTGACAAAATATGCAACCGGTGAGTTATTAGGTGCTACCCCGTATGCTTGTACTAGGGTCCTCTATTTGGGTTAAGTTTGGCTTGGCCTCTTGCATGTAGATAATGGTGGAGCCACATCGGAACGTTCACGTTCAAAATCTCAGCAGCATTACACATACCATTTTCAGCTTGATTGCTTATTTTCACTATCTATGATTAGGAATTATTAGCAATTATCCTCATATAGTATTAAACATAACCGAAATGCAGTAGGTGTATTTGGGTTATACTAATGTGTGTGTGTATAATAATTTTTTGAAAATGTACAAGTACGTCCTCTCAATACACACCTAATTCCTAAAGAATCCTGAACTTAGATCTGATACCAAATGTAACAACCCACATTTTCAAACACACTGATTCAAGGTCTAAAATGGCATTTGAACTCACATCGTGCCAAGGAGTATGAGTCGTTGGGTTTAGATATGTTTAGTGATAGTGTGGATTGTGTGCACGTATGCGTGTCCATTTTTTGATGATATAGGGTTATGAAATGATCATTATAGTACTTCGCTTATAAATTGTAAGGATGCAATTTATTTAAGGGGGAAGTCTATAACATCTTGGTTAGGAGCATAACAAAAAAATAAATATAAGTAAACAAAATTTTGAGATTAAATTGGAAATTTTAGATAAAAGTATGAGATTTTAGGGACACAAATTTATTTGAATTCTGAAAAATGAATTAAATGAAATTTAAAGGTAAATTATTTGATAATGAGGTTAAAAAAATTATTTTGAGACTCTATTAGAAATAAATTTGGTTAAATATCAATTTGAAATTATTTTAATAAATGTTAATTAAATATTCCCCTACTTTTGAATTATTGATTTAAATAATTGAATGTTAAAAAATTATTCTTTAGGAATAAAATTCGTATTTGAGGAATAAAGACATAATAGTGATTATAAATTATTTTGGTAAATAAATAAGTATTTACAAATATTTTCAAGGGCTAAAAATGGAAATTTCACATCGAAAAATAATTTTAAGCTTGAATTCAATATTGGAAAAATGTTACATTATTTGGAAAATGTTTAACGCCTTAAAACGATTTATAAAACAAAGGAATGGGTTGGTGATGTTTACATAAGATTAAAAAGCATTCTCTTAAGTTTATATGGGCTTTTAGGTTACTACACTAAGCCCAATACCCTTTAAATAAATCAAACCAGCAAAGGAGAGTTCTCTCCATCTTCATTTCATTATTTTATTCATTCTCTAAAATCTCTAAAACTAAATAACATTAGCCAACACAAAATCCTAGAGCAAAAATACATTTTCAAGAAAACTCAAGTGAAATTAGTATGATAAGTGCTTCTAACCCCCATATGCCTTCCATTATCATCTTAATTATGAATATTTGGGTTTTAATTCATTTTAACGTCAAGTCAATAAGGTCTGGGTAAAATTTGGGCGTTTGGAGCATGCACAAGTGAAGAAGAAGTTTCAAGATGCAATTTTTTGAGTGTAACCTCATTTCAATGATTTGCATGAAATTTTTTATGAATATGCATACCGTATGTGATGTACTTATGATTGTATATGCTAGAAATTTTAAAATATGGATTGAATTAGAAGTACTGTTGAAGTATTGCCTTGTTAATGTAAAATACACATACCCTTGAATATGAATTTGCTCGTTTCATTATTATTGTATTTGAATTTCCCTTGCATGCTTTACATGTTTGCACAAAAAATGGACAAACACCTCAAAGTCGTATGATTTAATAGATTTTATGTTGTTCTTAGTGGTTTGGGTGATTTATGCAAATATATGAAAAGCAGGGGCTAAGCTGTAAAAGACACTCAGATTTATAGTGGTTCAGCCAGAATGTGCCTACGTCCACTTTATATGTTATTTCTCTTTTCTTGTTTAGATTACAAGTACAAAGCTTTGATACAAGTAAAAGAAAGTTGTTTGAAAGTTCTCTCCATGCTTGAGCTCTCAAACTTGTCCCCCATTGTTGTACCCCTGCCCCTCTATTTATAGAGTGAGGCTGGGGGCAGGGATCTTGGAGGTATATAGCTGCTGGTGGGCCTGGGCTGATGCAATCTGGCCTGGCAACTTTGGTTCGGCAATGCCTTGGTTCGGTAGTAGATGGTTGGAGATGAGGTCTTGGTCCGGAAGTACATTGGTTCGGTAGCACCCTGGTTCGGTAGCAGGTGGATGGAGTTGGTTTGGCAGTGCTTGGACCGGTAGTGGATGGAAGGTGGCTGGTTCGGTAGCACCCTGGTTCGGTAGCAGGTGGATGGAGTTGGTTCGGCAGTGCTTGGACCGGTATTGGATGGAGGGTGGCTGGTTCGGTAACACTCTTGTTCGGTGGAGGTTGATTCGGCAGGGATGCCTTGCAGTTGGTTTAGCTATGTCTCGTCCGGTAGCATCTGGGAGGTATTCGGTCCGGTAGTGTCATCGTTTCTCCTGGTTCGGTGGAGTCGCATCCAACATTTGCCCCCCAAAGAGGGGCGTATGACGGCATACGTTGCGCTTTGTTTTCTTTTAAGTGCTGAATCGTTTGGTCCGGTCCTCTTGCGCTCTTCTATAAGTATGGGACATATGCCTCAGTGATTTCTTGCCAAACAAGGTAGCCGAACTAGAATTCCGAATCAACTGCCGAATCCTACTGAGTCAATCATTTCCCGATTTCCTTCGTATACCGAACCAGGTGATCTGCCGAATGACCTTTGTGTGTCGCATCACCGAATGAATCCGGGGTTTGAGTGCCGAATGACCCTACGTGCCTCGAACTGCTGAATGAGTTTGTCATGCATGAGTGTCGAACGAACTTTTCGTGGTTTTGAACTACCGGATGAGTTTGTGATGCATGAGTGCCGAACGAACTTTTCGTGGTTTCGAACTGCCAGATGAGTTTTATGACTACGAGTCCCAGAGCTTGAATGCCGAACGAACCTTGAACCTTTTATGTTTTGAATCACAAATGAAATTCTAGATTGTACACACTTGCTTGTTTATATCTCTACATCCTTTGTTTTAACGACGTACTTTTTCGTGTTGCAGATAATGTCTTACAGAGTTGAAACCCATTATGACAAGAAGAAATCTAGGGGTAGAAGAGAATCTCCCGTCATGCCCCCAGTTTAGCCGAATCCAGAATGACATGGGTCCACCCCGAGATCGCTAGTGGACGGGTACGGTCCTCAAGAGCTTCTTAACTTGCCTCCTGATTGCTTCCCTAGCTCACTGAAGGGCGAGCAACTTGATGTTATATCTCGCTCTTTCGGGATCGACCGAGCGCGCATGTTATTGCCAGATGCGGGAACGATGCCGTATGATCCTCTTGAAGGATATTTTGCCTACAGCAGATACCATTGCATGTGTGGTGCCATCCCGCCTCTCAACGGCTTTTCGAACAGCCGGATGAGTTTTATGACTACGAGTCCCGGAGCTTGAATGCCGAACGAACCTTGAACCTTTTATGTTTCGAATCACAAATGAAATTCTAGATTGTACGCACTTGCTTGTTTATATCTCTACATCCTTTGTTTTAACGACGTACTTTTTCGTGTTGTAGATAATGTCTTACAGAGTTGAAACCCGTTCTGACAAGAAGAAATCTACGGATAGAAGAGAATCTCTCGTCGTGCCCCCAGTTCAGCCGAATCCAAAACGACATGGGCCCACCCCGAGATCGCTAGTGGATGGGTATGGTCCTCAAGAGCTTCTTAACTTGCCTCCTGATTGCTTCCCTAGCTCACTCAAAGGCGAGCAACTTGATGTTATATCTCGCTCTTTCGGGATCGACCGAGCGCGCATGTTATTGCCAGAAGCGGGAACGATGCCGTATGATCCTCCCGAAGGATATTTTGCCTACAGTAGATACCATTGCATGTGTGGTGCCATCCCGCCTCTCAACGCCTGGGTAGTCAGCTTTCTCACATATCTAAAGGTAGCTCCATTCCAGCTTCAACCCAACTCTTATGCCATTCTGGTGAGTCTCTTCGTCATCTTCCAGAGGAGATATGGGTGTTCTCCTTCCAACCGGGAGATCCAGTATTTGTACAACTTAAGGGGCTATAAGAAGGGGTCTCCCTACATCAGCTTGGAATCGGCCGTATCCTTTAAGCCGGTCCTAGATTTATACTCCAAGTACAGCATGTTCAAGAAGGAATGGTTTTTTGTCAGGGATAATTCCGTTTCTATTCGGCGCTTCACCTCCGGATGTAAGTCAAAGCTTTGTTTTTAATTCCCGTTCTGGTTGCAATGCTCCTTCTTATGTGTTTTTATTTCTTGCTAGCGACATGTGGTTTTGCGGTCGTGGAGAATGATCGCCCGGTTCAGACGGCAGCAGAAATAGAAGCTACTATTGGAAGAGATAGGTCGGCTGCTTACCTGATCAGGAACGCTACACTTTTGGAGTACAACTTGATCCTTCCACAACAGTCCGTGGTCAAGCAGAGGGACACGGCTGAAGAGAAGGCTGCCCAAGCTAAAGAAGGGGCCGAGTCGAAGAGCAGTAAAAGGAGGCCCTTTCCGAAACACCCGGTTGCCGGGGGGAAGAAGCTCAAAAAGTATGACGGTCCCTCTCCCAGCACATGTCCAGATATCCCGGAGGAGGGAGATGTGGAGGCGGAGTAAGGCGAAGATGGAGGAGAAGGCGTTGGAGGTGGTTACGGTGTTGGGGCTTTGTCTTCTGGGCAAGTAGGCGAGATGCAAGAGTGGACGGATGACGCTTTCCGCCAAGCCTTCGAAGGTTTGGAGGGGACGGAGAAGTCCAAGAGAGCCGATAAAGTTGGGACCGGCGTTGATTTATCTTTCGGGAGCGCCTCTACTGAACCAACTTCGGCGGTTCAAGGTGAATTTCTCTTTACTCTTTTAATTCTTGAATGATGGCTTAGTACATATTGGTGACACTTGGTTTTCATATCAGGAGCAGGTAAAATGGCCAAGACCTCAGATCTTCGGCACAGGCTTGAACAATACAAGCTCTCCAAAGCTTCCGCCAGGCCGAAGCCTTCTACTAACCGCCCGGGAGACATAGTCGGCTATCGTCCTCTTCTCGGAGTTATCGAAGAAGATATACAGAAGAGGAAGAGGAGTCGATCTTCATTTGAACGTCTTCTTGAACCCCCGGCCCCATTCCAGCCTATTCACGACATTACAGAGGAGGATACCGAGCTTATGCCCTCTCCCCATCCGTCTGAGAACCCAACCGTCATCCCAATATATCATCTTGGCTTAGCACGCAATCCGTTTGCGGGTCATCCGGACCTGGACCCAGCATCTCATGACATCTCTTTTGATGAGGTTACTAGCGAGCACCTTCTTCCTCGCAATCCTATGGTAAGGGTGCTTGATGAGGCCAAGTCCCTGGACCTTGGTTTGCTTACTACTCGGGTTGTCGCTATGGGGAACGAAGCTAAAGCAAATATCGACCGGGTTGCTGAGGAGACCAGGAAGTTGATGGGGCATCATGCCCGATTGGTCAAGGCCGGGGAGGAAATTGGGAGTGCCAACATAAGACTGCGGTTAGTGGTTTCCGACCAAGCCCAACAACTCGCTGATCAGGCCATCCAGATCTCTCAGCACGAGGCCGCCTCCGGATGTCTAAAGAAAACTATGGAAGAGGCCAGCCGGGCCGAACTGCGGAAAATGGAGGCTACTTGCAAGGAACGGATCGATATGGCCATTTCCACGGTGGACGAGGTTCGGAAAGCGGATCTTGAGGCTGCAGAGCTTGCTCAAGCCAAGTTGAGGGAGGAGATGGAGGCGATGCGGAAATCCCTTCAGGCTGACTGCTCGAGATACCAATTGGAGAGAGATGCTGCCGTCGTAAGGTTGTCGGATTCCGAGGCCCGGACGAGGGAGTTTGAAGAGAACGAGGGGCTAATGGAGGGGATGCTCCAGGATATGTACTTCCGCACTTGGAGGCATGGTAACTTGTCCTGGATGGATGATTACCCCCGGGTTATGGCTAGGATCTATCTCAGAGCTCTAGAGGAGGCCCAGGCTGAGGCAGATAAGGAGGGTGGTGTGGCCTTTAGGATGGATGCTGTTACTACCCAGTTTACCAAGGAGGAGAAGGTGGTGGTGAAGGAGGGCATGTGGTTGCTTGCAGCTGAGGAGGCAGGTGTGCAAGTGGAGGATGATGATCAAGTTGATCAAGGAGCAGATGCTGGTAAGTCTTCCTTTCTAGTCTTTCTGTTAACTTGGTTGCTTATCACTAATGAATTCTTTCTCTGACCGGACAGGTGGGCAACATGACAAGGATAAGATTCCGACGCAGCCGGCTCCTTGATTCGACCTGGAAATTTTTTTGTGGACTTGACATGGTTGTATATGTTAGTCTTAAAACAGTAAAGTAACTCTCAGGTTGTAATTTTTGCTACTTGTAATAAATAGCTCTATTCTTGACGTGTAATTCTTTAACTTAAGCTGATTCTGTTGTCTTTTGAATGTTTATGCTATTTTGACATGTTGTATGAGAAATATAGCTATGCATATTCTTGTAATTAAATTGTGTTTGATGTCAGGTTCTTGTTTAAAACATAATTTCATGACTTGCAATGTTAGCGTGAGGTGTGAATAAATTACAGTCATGTGTTTACACATGAAAGAAGGAAATACCGCCCTTTATATTTTGCTTGTGGATGGCAGCTTTGAATATCCTGTGTGACCGAGTAAGGGATGCGGTCCAGTATCTTGCTGTGAGTATCTGCTTCTATTAGTGAATGTCTCATGTTCTGTGTCCTGTACTTCAGGGATTGTTATAGAGGATAGGAGAAAATTTTCTTAAGTAAAATTGAAATATGTGAAAAAGTAAAACTTCCAATCACGGAAGGCCTTCGATGTGCTTAAGTTCATGGCAAACGGGCTTTGTAGTCACTTTCCCTAGCTTTGGGTCTTGGAGACATTCGTCACCCATCTTACGCCTCCGCTGGGAGTTAATTCTTTTTTACCACAGCCGCACTTAAGACACATCGGAGCCGAGATCGCGCACAGTAACTACCCGGGCCATTATGGCCCATAACCGTGGGTATTATTCGATTTACTATGGCCGGCTAGCGTGGGTGTCGATCGTCAACCGTGAACTGCCCCTGGCTGGCCACACCTTATGTTGGGGCTTATAGTCGGTTCACAGTTGTCGGCGAGCCGAACGCCGTAATGAGCTGCCTCGGCTATAGTCGGCCTTCTCGGTGGCTTATAATCGGCTCATTACAGTTGGCTTTAAGGGCCGTCGCGAGCAATGAGTTAACCCGCAGCAGAGGGATGCCGGAGCAAAAGTGTCTCATTGGCGAGGGCATAGATTCGCATAGTACCTGTTAGGTCTTGTCCATGTGAAGTTGCGTTGTGGAGTGCTTTGAGTGGAAATGCTATAGGATTTTGTTCAACAGAAAAGGATAAAGTTAACAAGCAGCCAAGATATAAAGGAACAAGTTAAAAAAAGAGACAAGGTTTTTTAAAGTGGTTCGGCACGAAAAGGCCTACGTCCACTGATTCTCTTTGTTAAATCACTTCATATGGGCAGTACAAGTTAAGAAAAGTATCGACGGAGGTGTTGGATGTTCCATGCCCTCTGGAACACCTCTCCATCCACTATTGACAAAATATAAGCTCCATTGTGGAGATCTTTATGAATTACATATGGTCCATCCCAGATTTGATCTAGTGCTCCAGGGCGAGGGAAAATTCGCTTGAGGACAAGATCCCCTTCTTGTAAGGTACGATGCTTGACTTTGGAGTTGTATTGTGCTGCCACTTTTTGCTTGTGGGCCGCTGCTTTAAGGACTGCATCATTTCTTCTCTCCTCAACTAGATCCAAAGACATGTGAAGGAGTTCTTCATTCTCTTTTGGGTTATAGTGGATCCTATGGTGGGAAGGCACAATGGTTTCAACTGGGAGCATAGCCTCCGATCCATATGCCAAAGAGAAAGGAGTATGCCCCGTTGATGTTCTGAAGGATGTGCGATAGGCCCACAGTGCCGTAGGGAGTTCATCCACCCAAGCGCCCTTTGACTTTTCGAGTTTCTTTTTGATTAGAGTTTTCAGAATTTTGTTGACGGCTTCGACTTGTCCGTTTGCCTAGGGATACGCTACGGATGAGAAGCTTTTGTGAATTCCGTGCTCTCGGCACCAGTTGGCGAATTCCTCGCTGTCAAACTGAAGTCCATTATCTGATATGATTTTGAGTGGGACTCCGTACCTGCACAGAACATTTTTGATCAAGAAGTTAATAAATTTTGCTGAAGATACTTTATTCATAGGTTCCGCTTCCACCCATTTGGTGAAATAGTCGACTGCCACTATAGCATATTTGGCCCTGCCTCGGCCCATTGGTAGCACGTCGATTAAGTCAATTCCCCACATTGCGAAGGGCCAAGGGCTGGTCATTTGAGTAATCTCAGTTGTTGGTAGCCGCGGAATCTAAGGCGTCCTTGCTTAAGGTGGGCCAGAAATATCCATATCGGAGTATCTTTTTTGCTAATGTTTGCCCTCCGGTGTGATCTCCGCAGCTTCCCTGATGAATGTTGGTTAAGATTTCCTTGGCTTCCCTCCCAGCGACACACCTTAATAACGGGTTAGAGAATCCACGCCGATAGAGGATGTCTTCTTGTATTGTGTAGCGGGAAGCTTTCCTCAAGATTTTCATGACTTCGTTACGCCCGTTGGGTAGTGTGCCGCTTTGTAGGTAGTCTCGGATGGGAGTCATCCAAGTTGCTTCTTCGGTTGCAACTATCAGATTCACTTGCTCAAAACTTAGGGTCAGTTGCTTTGAGATGGTTACTACTCCGAAGATGGCGCTGTCTCTCACACTTGCTTGCTTTGCCAATTCGTCGGCCTCTTGGTTCTCTTCCCGAGGGATGTGTTTGACTAAGTAGTGGTCCAATCGGCTGAGAAGTAACTTGGTCTTCTTTAAATATGCTATGGGTCGTTCTTCTCGAGCTTGGAATTCTCCTAGTATTTGATTAACAATAAGTTGAGAATCGCTATGAAGACACAAAGAATTGGCTCCGATTTCTATGGCAAGTTCTAATCCAGCTATCATTGCTTCATATTCTGCATCGTCGTTGGTGGCAGCGAACTGCAACCTTATAGCATAGTGCAGCTTATTTCCCCTGGGAGTGATTATTACCACACCTGCCCCCGAGCCTTGTTCGTTTGATGCACCATCCACAAAGAGATTCCACTTGATGTCTTCTACTATTTCCAATTGCTCCTTATCTTCGTTGGTAGTGAATTCTGCAATGAAATCAGCCATGGCTTGTCCCTTGATGGCGGTGCGAGGGTGATAGGTGATATCATACTGACTTAGTTCAATGCACCATTTAAGTAGTCGCCCAGAAGTGTCGGGACGATGGAGTACCTGCCTCAGTGGTTGATCGGTCAGAACTTTGATGGAATGGGACTTGAAGTAGTGACGCAGTTTCCGTGATGTGATTAGTAAACAGTATGCTAGCTTCTCAAGTTTAGGATATCTGACTTCCACCCCCGTAAACCTCTTACTTACGAAGTAAACTGGCCGCTGCGTGCGGTTGTCTCCCCTTACCAAGGCAGCGCTTAGGGCGTGAGATGACACATCAAGGTATAGGTATAACTCTTCGCCTTCGCTTGGAGTCGAAAGTACCGGTGGTTTCTGGAGGTGTTCGATTAAGTTAAGGAAAGCAGTTAAGCATTCGTCAGTTCATTCGAACTTTCTTTTGTCTTTCTTTAGAACTTCGAAAAAGGGGACGCACTTGTCCGTTGCTTTGGAGATGAATCGGCTTAGGGCGGCCACTTTTCCATTCAGGCTTTGCATTTCCTTTCGAGTGGAAGGTATCTTGATATCCCTTAGCGCTCGGACTTGTTAAGGGTTTGCTTCAATCCCTCTGGCATGGACGATGAATCCTAAGAACTTTCTTGATGATACTCCGAAGGAGCATTTTAGAGGATTCAACTTCATTCCATACTGGCGAAGTACTTGAAACATCTCGCCTAGGTGGCTTACATGACAGTCGGCTTTCCTTGACTTTACCAGCATGTCATCCACGTATACTTCCATAGTTTGCCCTATTAGCCCTGCAAACATCTTGTTGACGAGGCGCTGGTAGGTGGCTCCTGCATTTTTAAGTCCGAAAGGCATTACCTTATAGCAGTATAAACCCCGGTCAGTGATGAAACTAGTGTGGTCTTGATCGGGAGCATGCATAGGAATTTGGTTATATCCTGAGTATGCGTCCATAAAAGATAAGAGCTCATGCCCGGCTGTGCTGTCTACAAGTTGGTCGATTCGGGGAAGTGGGAAGCAATCCTTTGGGCATGCGTCGTTTAGGTTGGAGAAGTCAATGCATGTTCACCACTTCCCATTAGCCTTCTTTACCAGCACTGGGTTAGCGATCCATTCCGGGTAGATGGCTTCTCGTATGAAGTCATTGGTGAGTAGATTCTTTACTTCTTCATCGAGGGCTGCTGATCGCTCTGCCCCCATACTTCTCTTTCTTTGTTTTACGGGCGCCTTGGTAGGATCAATGTTTAGTACGTGGCATGCCACGTCGGGGGAGATTCCGGTCATGTCAGCGTGTGACCATGCGAATACATCCAAGTTGTGGCGGAGAAAGTCGATGAGTTGCTCCTTCAACTCTGCTTTTAGTTGGGACCCAATTTTCAATAGTCTACTCGAGTCGTGCTTATCTACAGATACAAACTCCATAGCCTCTGCAGGCTCGGTGGTGGCCTCCTCCTCTTTGTCCCTGGGGTCTAATTCATTGAAAGGGTCACTGGTATATCGAAGAGGAGGGGCTTTCTTTAGTTGCTACGCTTCTAGACTTTTCGTGCAGAGGGCAACCTCTACACCCTTCCCTTTATCCTTCCTAAGGTTGTTGCGAAGTTCAGTCACATAGCAGTCTCGAGCAACGTCCTGGTCTCCTTCTACTTCCCCTACTCCATTGTCCGTTGGAAATTTCATCTTTAGGCACCATGGGGCTAGGACAATTTGGAAGTCAGAAAAGGCTGGCCTTCCTAAGAAGGCGTTGTAGGCCGAGTGGTTTTCTATTAGCACAAACGTCTGTTTTCGTACAACGGAGCGGGGATGGCTTCCAATTTCAACAAAGAGGTCCAGTTGCCCGAGGGGCATCTTCGCATCTCCAGTGAAACCGTGTAGTGGTTTATTGCAGGGAGATATATCCTTCATTGATAGTTTCATTTGGTCAAATGCATGTTTGAACAGGATATTTACTGAGCTTCCAGTGTCTACTAGAATTCGGTAAACTTCGGCGGGACCGAGCTGGGCAGAGATAACCATGGGATCCATGTGAGGGTATCGCCTTCCTTCTAGGTCACGCTTACCGAATGTGATGCCATCACTTTCTTTCCGCTTCGGGTGGCGCTCTTCTATAACCGAATTGACACAGCCTTTATTGTCTCTAAGCGACTTTCCATATCTTTCCATGTCCTTCCAGCTTCTGTCTGTGATGTGCGGTCCTCCTGAGATGGTATGGACCACTATTTTCTCTTGACTAGAGCCGCTAGTGTTGCGGTTTCCTCTGCCGATCACCGGTGAGGGCAGCCTTGGGTTCTCATTGGCAGGAGCTGGAGTCCTGTCCTGACCTTTTACATAACGTTCTAGTTTCTTCCTTCTGATGTGTTCTTCAATTAAGTCTCGGAGATGATGGCACTCATTGGTATCATGCCCATGAGATTTGTGGAAGCGGCAGAACTTTCCGGACTTCTACGCATTATCTGATTCCTTCTTGTATGGTGGGCGTTTGTATCTAACTTCGCCTTGGGTGGCAAGGAAGATGGTTTCGACGGTTTCGTTCAAAGGAGTATAAGTGTCGAATCTCGGTCCTGGACGATATAGGTGCTTCTCTCCTTTCTTGCCCCCAGCATTGTCTCTGGAATCATTTCTTCGAATGTCCCTTGCCACAGCAGGCGCGTTGCTGTGAGTTGCCTTATTTTGTTGTCCTGACCGCCCCTCAACGGCAGCATCCTCAAGCCTCATATATTTCCCGGCTTCATGGAAGAAATCAGGTAAAGTAGCTGGTTTTTCTTTTGTCAACCTTCTAGCAAATTTAGTGTCCGGATGCACACCACTACAGAGGGCCATTAGGATAAGCTTCTCATCGGCATCTTGGACTGCGGCCGCTGCGGCATTGAATCGGGTTAGGTATTGCTGCAGTTTCTCTCCAGGTTTCTGTTTGATGCTGGATAAGGAATAAGAGTCCTTAGGTTGTTCCACATGAATGCGGAACTGACTGATGAACTTTTCTTTCAACATTTCCCATGAGCTGATGGATCCCTGGGTAGATGACAGAACCAGGAGGTAGCGAGATCTGCTAAGAATAGTGGAAAGCATTTGCACAGTACTCCCTCTGTCGCTCCACTCATGAGCATATGTTGTGTGTATCTTTGTAAGTGTATAACGGGGTCGGAGGTTCCTTTGTAAGGTTCCATTGTTGGCATCTTTCATTCTCGGGGGGTGATAGCAATTTCGATATTGCGGGCGAAAGGGCTGGTTACCCTAGCGCCTATCCCTCGATCTCTTTGCTCCCGTTGGACGCACTCTCTGAATAAGTGTGCCATCCTTTCATCAGAATTTGGAGCAGATAGAAACGAGTTTGGTTCTGTTCTGTGGGATTGATTCCGTCCAGATGACCTGTAGGGATGGTATCGTCTATCATTCCTCATATTTTCCAATGGCTGCCTTTGGTCTTCTGGGAGCATGCTAGGATCAGCTACAGTTGGCCCTTGCCTTGATCTTCCCCTGCTGGGTTCTGATCTAAGCACTTCCTCGGGTCCAACTTCGTGCTGGACTATAGCTCGGCCCCGTTCACTGGCGTTTCCGTGGTTAGGCAGTATGACAGGCTCAGCTACAGTTGACCTCCGCCTGGTACCTCCCCCGTTGGGTTCGGTTCCAAGCGTTTCCTCAGGCCTAACTTCGGGCTGTGCTCGATCTCGGCTCCTACCATGGCTGCTTCTGCCATTAGCTCCTTCGAAGAAGGAAGATCTTTGTTGTCTCTGAGATCCTCCAGAATGGGACTCGCCCCATGATTCAGTGTTGCGGTTGGACTCTTCAGCATCCCTTAAGCGTGACATGAGATGGTCCACCAAGGTTTCCTACTGGGACGTGAAGCGGTTAGTTACTTCAATCACAACCCTGTCTAAATTTGCCCTAGTAATTGCTGTGGGTTGTTCTGTGGCAGGAGTGGTCGGATTAGCCTATCCTTCATTTGGTACTGCTGCTAGAGGAGGACGATTTACTTGATCCGTGACCGCTGGATCTGGAAGACTGCTGGATGCGATGTTTTTTCCTTTGTTAACATCTTTTTTCTGCTTGGGAGGCATGTTTTCCAAACGATGAATGATGCTGTTAGGAAAAAGGTTAAGTAGAAGAAGCTGAAGCTTCAAGCTTCTAGCTCTCAGTGAAAGCACCAAAAATGTTTGCACAAAAAATGGACAAACACCTCAAAGTCGTATGATTTAATAGATTTTATGTTGTTCTTAGTGGTTTGGGTGATTTATGCAAATATATGAAAAGCAGGGGCTAAGCTGTAAAAGACACGCAGATTTATAGTGGTTCAACCAGAATGTGCCTACGTCCACTTTATATGTTATTTCTCTTTTCTTGTTTAGATTACAAGTACAAAGCTTTGATACAAGTAAAAGAAAGTTGTTTGAAAGTTCTCTCCGTGCTTGAGCTCTCAAACTTGTCCCCCATTGTTGTACTCCTGCCCCTCTATTTATAGAGTGAGGCTGGGGGCAGGGTTCTTGGAGGTATATAACTGCTAGTGGGCCTGGGCTGATGCAATCTGGCCTGGCAACTTTGGTTCGGCAATGCCTTGGTTCGGTAGTAGATGGTTGGAGATGAGGTCTTGGTCCGGAAGTACGTTGGTTCGGTAGCACCCTGGTTCAGTAGCAGGTGGATGGAGTTGGTTCGGCTGTCAAGACCCGTAAATCCGTACTCCTTGATTAAACACTATCTCCATTGATTAACTCAAGGGGCATGGAAATACGAACCCTGAGGGGTTTTAAGAACAAGAAAAGGGAGAAGAAGAAGAAAAATAGAAGAAAAAGAAAAGAAGAACAACAGAACAACATCAGAAACAGAAACAATATCAGAATCTCACATTCGCAGCGGAACAATATATAATAGATAAATGAATAATCTTTAAATAAAGAACTATATCATTTTATACATACATCAATCATCAGAGTCAATATACAACTCAATACAACAATGGACAGTTATATAACTTGTCCTCATACAGAATACACAGCGGAATAATACAAAGTATAGGTGATACGTTACGCCATCCAACTTGCTTCCACAGCTCCAGAATATCCAGAATATCCTGATAACATAACTCTAGGCTGCCCGTGTGGAAATTGGTGGGCACCCAGAGTTTAGAAGGGAAACAATAAACTCTAGGTCAGTCATGGTGACTGGTGTGAGATCGTAAAATAGTTTATCTTTAAAGGACAACAAAGGAATATTTTAAAATAGATTCGCAATGCTTTTGGAACATGAAACTACCATAAGACCTCCCGCCACACACACAATGCAAACGCCGAATTGGAGGAGATTTCTTCTTATGATAGTCAAAGATGCTTACTACGCAAAAATTAAATCCTTTTTGATATTATTATTAGTGCATAGTGTAGAAAACATTTCGAAAGTAGAATATAAATCTTAGCCAGCATAGACATTTCGAACTATGCCTACTATAGCTACCATCCAAACGGTGGGGCGCCACCATAAGTGAATGATAGGTTCTACAACTAAAAACGTACAAAGTTCGTATTGGAGTTTGGATTTCCAACAAATGGTCAGGCTAAGGAACTTCCTATTCCACGAAGGAACGCCTCTGGAATGACGTCCCGAGAACCTAACCGGATCTCTGCCAACACAAGGCCGGGTTACCTCTGCAAAAATAGGTAACTACTGACATGCGTATGCCATCCCCCGATCGTAACCGATCTTCCCGAGGATCCCCGATTCGCAACAAAACACATAATAAGTAGTATCAACATAGGTTAAGTATCTGGGCTCCATACCATGATACCACCTCTATCTAGAAGGAATGACATACACTAAGGGGCGCTACTCCCTAGAACCTTGCTGCATCCTTCCTGCTTTGACCATTTTCGGGGTGTGAGGCTCGACGAAGTCTCGTCCACAAAGCTACGCTTTCTACAAAGCCATGCTTCGGGTCAAACAAATGATCATAGAAATGATCACAAAGATAAATGATCAAACAAACGATCATATCATAAATGATCAATCAACGATCATTTCACAGCAACACTCAGTAAGCCACGTTACCAAATTGGGAGTATATCGCTGATAAATTTCAACTACATAACCTCTAAGATCGTACGTCTCAGAGAAGGGTGTTAAGCTAAGAGAATAAATTCTCCACCACCAACAGAAATGTATTTGAAAGAAATCAGCTTTATATCTCAAATTGTAACGTCAGACACACAATCCATACAAGTCTGTTCCGGGATCGAACAGAACCGAAGGCACTTCTCACGAAGCCCTTGCACATCCGGATAATTTTCTAATCACGTCCGGACTTCCCGTCACTAAGGGTGATAAAAACCTCTAAATCGGAGATCAACCGATGTAGAGTAACTCGACGGTAATCCTTCCGTTTTCAAAAATATCCGGTCTTCAACACCGGTCATCAAATGCGATTCATAACGACGTATCACATATTCGGAATGGGTTATACGACCCTATGGTCCTTTCCCGGCTAACCCGAATAGTGAGCGTTTATTCAAAAATAAGTGCGGCATTCAAATTCATCCAATTCACAACACATACCCATTCAATGTAATTATTGATAGTCGGTTATTTAACTATCAATAAAGATGCGCAACATCATCAGATTCCAAATAATTTTCCAAATTATTTATTTTCCAAAATATCTTTACTAGATATAAAATTTTCCACACTTGTAAAATAAATCAACGTTTATTTTTAAACAGATTCCCTTTTCTTTTATAAATTCCATAGTGAATTTATATTTCAAAAATATCTACTGATATACGATTTTCAAATCGATTTCAATATTCACTTTTAATTTATCTTTAAGAAGATAAATTCTCAAAAACGTTCGTTTCATTTTGGAAAAACATTTCCATACTTATTTAATAAATAAGTAATTCACAAATCTATTCATTTTCAACATTTGGAAAATATTTGATATACTTAAACCAAATTAAGTATAAATTCATTCTTTAAGGAAATCTATTTGAGTCAAAATGAATGTTACGTAAAACATCGTTACAACGACTCAAAATCACTAGTATAGGAATTCGAAAATTAAGATAGATATATAAATCCCAATAATATATAAAACATTTCCTTTCGGAAATCATTTACTATAACAACAGTGTTATAGTCCACCATTTCCTTATTTCTCGAAAACGTCTATTTCAACAATGAATGTTGAAATCTATGGTTTCGATAGTTAATACATTTTTAAACATTGTTAAAACAATTAACTTCATTTTTAATGTCACTTCTCCAAAACTATCCATTTTACTTGACAATATATTCACTGTCCAAAATCGTGAATATACTTCACTAATCACATTTCACTATTTTCTACACATTTTATTTCAATAAAAATTCGCTATCCAAAATCGCGAATATATTTTCTTTAATAACCTTCTACATTTAATTTATCAAATTCAATTGATTTCGAATTTATAAACAACGTTTATAAATTCTATTTCTATTTTATAACAACTTTGATTTATAAATCTTCTTTATTAACAATTCGATTCATAACTCAAATCTTATACCAACAATCCATAATTATAAGTTAAATACTTATAATTCCTTTATTTTACAAAATCATTTCCATTTATAAGTTCACAATTTATAAATTTCATTTATTTATTTGAAATAAATCACTTCAAAAATTAAGTAAACGTATACTTTCAAAAATCACTTTAAAAATCTCTTTTAAAATCATCATCGTTATTTTTAACTTCAAAAATGAATCTGATGATGCAACACACAAATTTGTCAATCACGACAACAATCGTCATATATCATCATATGATAACAGAATATACAACAATATCTGTAAATAAATAAATACTGGTGAGGAATCCAGTTGGATCCCTCCAACCTGTTTCCCTGCATCCACAGACGTTAGCACAATACCAATTCCACTTCGAGGTGCAATATCACGATATATGGGTTTTATAAATATCATCCGCTTACTAACGGTGCAATAGGGTCTCATCCGCTATACAGTGCGGGAAATCAATCAATCCAATATATACATATGCCAATATGTATATATTGCTACATATATATAGATATATCCTACTATATCTAATATCACATCCAAACAGTCAATCAATCAATCAATAACTGTAAAATTAAATTTCATTCGAGTGAGAAAAATCTCACCTTTGCTTTTATTTTGCCATCCCATTTCCATTTCTGCTTTGATTTCTCGTTTTATAGACCTTGTATAAATAATTTATACAACTTATTAATATTCGAATTAAATTGAAAAATAAATTTCATTTATAATTTTGATACCAATGATTTTATTTTAAACTCAAAATTTTTAAAATTTGAACTGATTCCCTTTAAGAAAAACATTTTCGATTTACCATTTTTAATTCAAAACATTTAAACTGCTATTTCCACAATCTTGTTCACATACATATATATAAACTGTTTTGATTAAAATACAAGTTTGTATACTTTACTGTAAATCAAAACTTACCTATATATATATACATATCATCATATATATTTTTTTCTTTTTTTTCTGAATGGGTAAAAATAATTTCCTGGAACTAATGATTTAATTCCTGTTTTAACTTAACAGTAATTTACTAAACTTCAACATAAATTTGTAAAACTAAAGAATAACTCACTGTACGAAACCCAGGCTCGACTCTCGAGCCCACGACCAGACGACACCCCACCTGCTCGCGTCGCCGCCATACGCGTCGCTCCTCCCACGCGCTCGCGCGCCCCCACTCGTCGAACGCGACGCCGTCTCCACAACGATGCCGAGCTTTCTGGCATCGCGCGCACGCACTTGGATCGCGCCTCATGTCGATCGAGATCGAGTCTATCTCGCGAATGAACGCGCCGCTGCCACGCAGTGGCCTCGCTACTTCAAATTACTGAGAGCGGAGGGAAAAGAGGCGATGAACGTAGAGTGCGAATCCTTGTGGCTACCATTTTTCATCTGATTCGTGGAATTTAAATGAAGAGGGAAGATAATCGTTTCGTCCCTTTCTTTCTTTTGTTGAACAATTTGATTTTGAACGAGAGAGGGGTAGAGCGGCCATTATAAATTTTGAACGAGATTTGATTTCGAACGAAACAAAATGGAAAGGAGAAGCGTGATTTATTAGAGAGGAGTCGTGCCTACACGATTTTGTTCCGTGATATTTGGCGTGATTCAAGCGCATGATAAAAGGGACGAACGTGCAGATGTTACCAATTTAAATTTAAATTTTAAATTGAATTTGCTTTAAAATCTCAAAGCGTTTACTAACCGTACTGTCCCGAAACAACTCCGAAAAATACGAAATTTGAAACCCGTCAATAATACAATATTCCGGACCCAATGGAACTGGTTTCGTCGAATTCCGAGACTGTTCCTCGGACGGCTATTTTTAAATATCGATTCGAATGATTAAAATTCAAAACCGATCAAATCACTTCTGAATTCACTTCTGAAGCTTCTATTATCTTCAGTATTGTTAATACGAATTATATAAGTTTTCGAAATATTTTTCTTAAACTTAAAATTGAAGATTCGAATTTTTATTCAACTTACAATAGATTAAATTTTATAATTTAATCGCCAATTTCAAAGTTATATTCGGGGATTCAAATTAAATCATCATTCAAATATTTAAAATTAATTAAATATTCTCAATTTAATTTGTTCAAAATTCTGGGTCGTTACAAACTTCCCTCCTTAAAAGAATTTCGTCCCGAAATTACAAGTCAGGAAAAAAAAGTCCTTAACTCGTCTACTACTTTTCACAATCCAAATAGTTTTATCAAATTTCAAAACAAATCTTTCTATTAAAGATTCGTTATTAATTCAACTAAATTTCCAACTTCAATCATAAGTTTTAAACAACATTGTTTACTTAATAATTCAAATTTAAACTTTTAAAATTTTTTCTCAAAAAAATTTTCTAACACTCGAAATTTTCGAAAAATTTTGTCAGCGTCTCCTTTGCGCGACTAACACGGCACGACTACAAAACGTCCCTACGGACTCTCAGATTCAAAAAGAAAAGAAAATGCCAAGCGGCTAGACAAGAAATCATCAAATCTCATATCGAAATTCAAATACTTACCTTTTGTCGAGCTATTCAAATTTATCTTCAAAATCAAAATCCCAATTCCTTTACACCTGTATATCCTACTAGCCATGATATCTAGTTACAACATTCAACTATTTTGCAAATTCTATTACAAAATTTACAGTATAAACTTTTTGTATCATCTCTAATTCACTATTGAAGTTATATCCATTATCATTCAATTTCATATTTCAAATTCCATTTGAATTCAATTTACCATTTCCAATCTAATTTGGATTTAGTTTAGCTTCTGAATATTGAATTTATCAATTATCTTTCATTCAGAACTGCACTATTTTAAATTAGTTCCAATTACTAATTCATTACAAATTCTAATTCACTTACAAATTTGTTTTCAACATTCAGTTTTATCTTCATCCATCATCAACTTAGAATAATTTCAATATCAAATTTTTTTTACTTAAGAATTTCACTCTTCATTTCTTAGGTTCAATATAAATATTCCATATATACATTATATTCATTTTCAATTTACCAATTCGGTTAAATCTACTTACATTTAAACTGGAATTCCAATTCAAATTCAATTTACTTTCCTTTTATAATTATTGAATTTAATTCGTTTCAAACCTTATTCATTTGGTTAATATTCAATTAGCTTCACTTACTAATTTTCAGTTTAATACTTCACAAATCAAATTCAATCCCCATTTATTTACTTTCAAATTCAAAATGAAATTTAACATTTAATTTCATTTTTTTGCATTTGCAATTGCAAATTTATTTATTCGTTCACAAATTCATTCATTTTCAATTTGAATCTTATTCCAATCGGATTTTCAAATATTTTATAAGTTATCAACTTATTTACATTTCGATTTATAAAATCATTTATACGTTCACATTACTAATTCCATTATGAATTTTATCTTCAATTATCTTCTTGGAATTCCATTTCATTTATAAATCATTTACAATTTTATTCATATATGAATTTATTTCCTTATCTTCAATTCACCTTTATAAATCTCATTGGTTGAGTGAATTTATCTCCCAATCTTTGGTTATTACTTTAATTTCCATATTCAATTTCAATATAACAATGATAATTTTTCAATTTTGTTATTTCCTAACAACCATGCAACCATATATTCTAATAATTCATAGAAAAACCATTTCTTTTCTATACAAAAATAGTTTTGGGCAAAATTATCTCATTTACCCTATTTAAAACAATACTGTGTCAGTTTATCTTGTTTAAGAGTTTAGAAATTCCTATCGATTACAGTTGGCCACCCTGCACCGACCAGAATCTATAAACAATCAACCGATAAGTCAACACAATACAAAACAATTTCATATTCAATAACAAATACACGCCCATATCTATTATTACACTCACACTCATTCTAGAGTACTACTGACTCTATCTCTAATGAGTAACACCCAACAGAGCAGGGTTGTCACTTAACCATATGCTCTGATACCAACTGTCAAGACCCGTAAATCCGTACTCCTTGATTAAACACTAATCTCCATTGATTAACTCAAGGGGCATGGAAATACGAACCCTGAGGGGTTTTAAGAACAAGAAAAGGGAGAAGAAGAAGAAAAATAGAAGAAAAAGAAAAGAAGAACAACAGAACAACATCAGAAACAGAAACAATATCAGAATCTCACATTCGCAGCGGAACAATATATAATAGATAAATGAATAATCTTTAAATAAAGAACTATATCATTTTATACATACATCAATCATCAGAGTCAATATACAACTCAATACAACAATGGACAGTTATATAACTTGTCCTCATACAGAATACACAGCGGAATAATACAAAGTATAGTTGATACGTTACGCCATCCAACTTGCTTCCACAGCTCCAGAATATCCAGAATATCCTGATAACATAACTCTAGGCTGCCCGTGTGGAAATTGGTGGGCACCCAGAGTTTAGAAGGGAAACAATAAACTCCAGGTCAGTCATGGTGACTGGTGTGAGATCGTAAAACAGTTTATCTTTAAAAGACAACAAAGGAATATTTTAAAATAGATTCGCAATGCTTTTGGAACATGAAACTACCATAAGACCTCCCGCCACACACACAATGCAAACGCAGAAATTGGAGGAGATTTCTTCTTATGATAGTCAAAGATGCTTACTACGCAAAAATCAAATCCTTTTTGATATTATTATTAGTGCATAGTGTAGAAAACATTTCGAAAGTAGAATATAAATCTTTGCCAGCATAGACATTTCGAACTATGCCTACTATAGCTACCATCCAAACGGTGGGGCGCCACCATAAGTGAATGATAGGTTCTACAACTAAAAACGTACAAAGTTCGTATTGGAGTTTGGATTTCCAACAATTGGTCAGGCTAAGGAACTTCCTATTCCACGAAGGAACGCCTCTGGAATGACGTCCCAAGAACCTAACCGGATCTCTGCCAACACAAGGCCGGGTTACCTCTGCAAAAATAGGTAACTACTGACATGCGTATGCCATCCCCCGATCGTAACCGATCTTCCCGAGGATCCCCGATTCGCAACAAACCACATAATAAGCAGTATCAACATAGGTTAAGTATCTGGGCTCCATACCATGATACCACCTCTATCCAGAAGGAATGACATACACTAAGGGGCGCTACTCCCTAGAACCTTGCTGCATCCTTCCTGTTTTGACCATTTCCGGGGTGTGAGGCTCGACGAAGTCTCGTCCACAAAGCAACGCTTTCTACAAAGCCATGCTTCGGGTCAAACAAATGATCATAGAAATGATCACAAAGATAAATGATCAAACAAACGATCATATCATAAATGATCAATTAACGATCATTTCATAGCAACACTCAAAATGCCACGTTACCAAATTGGGAGTATATCGCTGATAAATTTCTACTACATAACCTCTGAGCTCGTACGTCTCAGAGAAGGGTGTTAAGCTAAGAGAATAAATTCTCCGCCACCAAAAGAAATGTATTTGAAAGAAATCAGCTTTATATCTCAAATTGTAACGTTAGACACACAATCCATACAAGTCTGTTCCGGGATCGAACAGAACCGAAGGCACTTCTCACGAAGCCCTTGCACATCCGGATAATTTTCTAATCACGTCCGGACTTCCCGTCACTAAGGGTGATAAAAACCTCTAAATCGGAGATCAGCCGATGTAGAGTAACTCGACGGTAATCCTTCCGTTTTCAAAAATATCCGGTCTTCAACACCGGTCATCAAATGCGATTCATAACGACGTATCACATATTAGGAATAGGTTATACGACCCCATGGTCCTTTCCCGGCTAACCCGAATAGTGAGCGTTTATTCAAAAATAAGTGTGGCATTCAAATTCATCCAATTCACAACAAATACCCATTCAAGGTAATTATTGATAGTCGGTTATTTAACTATCAATAAAGATGCGCAACATCATCAGATTCCAAATAATTTTCCAAATTATTTATTTTCCAAAATATCTTTACTAGATATAAATTTTCCACACTTCTAAAATAAATCAACGTTTATTTTTAAACAGATTCCCTTTTCTTTTATAAATTCCATAGTGAATTTATATTTCAAAAATATCTACTGATATACGATTTTCAAATCGATTTCAATATTCACTTTTAATTTATCTTTAAGAAGATAAATTCTCAAAAACGTTCGTTTCATTTTGGAAAAACATTTCCATACTTATTTATTAAATAAGTAATTCACAAATCTATTCATTTTCAACATTTGGAAAATATTCGATATACTTAAACCAAATTAAGTATAAATTCATTCTTTAAGGAAATCTATTTGAGTCAAAACGAATGTTACGTAAAACATCGTTACAACGACTCAAAATCAATAGTATAGGGATTCGAAAATTAAGATAGATATATAAATCCCAATAATATATAAAACATTTTGCTTTCAGAAATCATTTACTATAACAACAGTGTTATAGTCCACCATTTCCTTATTTCTCGAAAACGTCTATTTCAACAATGAATGTTGAAATCTATGGTTTCGATAGTTAATACATTTTTAAACATTGTTAAAACAATTAACTTCATTTTTAATGTCACTTCTCCAAAACTATCCATTTTACTTGACAATATATTCACTGTCCAAAATCGTGAATATACTTCACTAATCACATTTCACTATTTTCTACACATTTTATTTCAATAAAAATTCGCTATCCAAAATCGCGAATATATTTTCTTTAATAACCTTCTACATTTAATTTATCAAATTCAATTGATTTCGAATTTATAAACAACGTTTATAAATTCTATTTCTATTTTATAACATCTTTGATTTATAAATCTTCTTTATTAACAATTCGATTCATAACTCAAATCTTATACCAACAATCCATAATTATAAGTTAAATACTTATAATTCCTTTATTTTACAAAATCATTTCCATTTATAAGTTCACAATTTATAAATTTCATTTATTTATTTGAAATAAATCACTTCAAAAATTAAGTAAACGTATACTTTCAAAAATCACTTTAAAAATCTCTTTTAAAATCATCATCGTTATTTTTAACTTCAAAAATGAATCTGATGATGCAACACACAAATTTGTCAATCACGACAACAAACGTCATATATCATCATATGATAACAGAATATACAACAATATCTGTAAATAAATAAATACTGGTGAGGAATCAAGTTGGATCCCTCCAACCTGTTTCCCTGCATCCACAAACGTTAGCACAATACCAATTCCACTTCGAGGTGCAATATCACGATATATGGGTTTTATAAATATCATCCGCTTACTAACGGCGCAATAGGGTCTCATCCGCTATACAGTGCGGGAAATCAATCAATCCAATATATACATATGCCAATATGTATATATTGCTATATATATAGATATATCCTACTATATCTAATATCACATCCAAACAGTCAATCAATCAATCAATAACTGTAAAATTAAATTTCATTCGAGTGAGAAAAATCTCACCTTTGCTTTTATTTTGCCATTCCATTTCCATTTCTGCTTTGATTTCTCGTTTTATAGACCTTGTATAAATAATTTATACAACTTATTAATATTCGAATTAAATTGAAAAATAAATTTCATTTATAATTTTGATACCAATGATTTTATTTTAAACTCAAAAAATTTAAAATTTGAACTGATTCCCTTTAAAAAAAACATTTTCGATTTACCATTTTTAATTCAAAACATTTAAACTGCTATTTCCACAATCTTGTTCACATACATATATATAAACTGTTTTGATTAAAATACAAGTTTGTATACTTTACTGTAAATCAAAACTTACCTATATATATATACACATATCATCATATTTTTTTTTCTTTTTTTTTCCGAATGGGTAAAAATAATTCCCTGGAACTAATGATTTAATTCATGTTTTAACTTAACAGTAATTTATTAAACTTCAACATAAATTTGTAAAACTAAAGAATACCTCACTGTACGAAACCCAGGCTCGACTCTCGAGCCCACGACCAGACGACACCCCACCTGCTCGCGTCGCCGCCGTACGCGTCGCTCCTCCCACGCGCTCGCGCGTCCCCACTCGTCGAACGCGACGCCGCCTCCACAACGATGCCGAGCTTTCTGGCATCGCGCGCGCGCACTTGGATCGCGCCTCATGTCGATCGAGATCGAGTCTATCTCGCGAATGAACGTGCCGCTGCCACGCAGTGGCCTCGCTACTTCGAATTACTGAGAGCGGAGGGAAAAGAGGCGATAAACGTAGAGTGTGAATCCTTGTGGCTACCATTTTTCATCTGATTCGTGGAATTTAAATGAAGAGGGAAGATAATCGTTTCGGCCCTTTCTTTCTTTTGTTGAACAATTTGATTTTGAACGAGAGAGGGGTAGAGCGGCCATTATAAATTTTGAACGAGATTTGATTTCGAACGAAACAAAATGGAAAGGAGAAGCGTGATTTATCAGAGAGGAGTCATGCTTACACGATTTTGTTTCGTGATATTTGGCGTGATTCAAGCGCGTGATAAAAGGGACGAACGTGCAGATGTTACCAATTTAAATTTAAATTTTAAATTGAATTTGCTTTAAAATCTCAAAGCGTTTACTAACCGTACGGTCCTGAAAAAACTCCGAAAAATACGATATTTGAAACCCGTCAATAATACAATATTCCAGACCCAATGGAACTAGTTTCGTCGAATTCCGAGACTGTGCCTCGGACGGCTATTTTTAAATATCGATTCGAATGATTAAAATTCAAAACCGATCAAATCACTTCTGAATTCACTTCTGAAGCTTCTATTATCTTCAGTATTGTTAATACGAATTATAAAAGTTTTCGAAATATTTTTCTTAAACTTAAAATTGAAGATTCTAATTTTTATTCAACTTACAATAGATTAAATTTTATAATTTAATCGCCAATTTCAAAGTTATATTCAAGGATTCAAATTAAATCATCGTTCAAATATTTAAAATTAATTAAATATTCTCAATTTAATTTGTTCAAAATTCTGGGTCGTTACATCGGCAGTGCTTGGACCGGTAGTGGATGGAGGGTGGCTGGTTCGGTAGCACCCTGGTTCGGTAGCAGGTGGATGGAGTTGGTTCGGCAGTGCTTGGACCGGTAGTGGATGGAGGGTGGCTGGTTCGGTAGCACTCTGGTTCGGTGGAGGTTGATTCGGCCGGGATGCCTTGCAGTTGGTTTAGCTATGTCTCGTCCGGTAGCATCTGGGAGGTATTCGGTCCGGTAGTGTCATCGTTTCTCCTGGTTCGGTGGAGTCGCATCCAACATTACCCAATGACAGTACATGTAAAAGTAGCTTCACCTATGCTGAAGCTTCACCAAAATTCAAATATTTGTATTGATGATAGCCTACGTTAAGTTCCAGGCAGTAAGCTTTAATGATGTTGAATTTTGTAAATTTTAGTTTTAAAATTTGTGTTAATTAGAAAAACAATTTCTAGAACTTTTTTTACTTATATATAAATAAATATATTTTATAAATATTATTTGGTTGTAAAAGAGAAGTTGAATATATTCACACACACGTGTGCAAGCATGCGTCAACCATCGACCAGTTGCTGAGAACCTAAAACATTAAGTTCCAGGTAGTAAGGTTCGATGATGTTGAATTTTGTCAATTTTAATTTTAAAATTTGTTTTAATCATAAAACCAATTTCTAGAATTATTTTATTTATATATAAATAAATATGTTTTATAAATATTATTTGATTGTAAAAGAGAAGTTGAATATATTCGCACACAAAGTCGTGTGCGCGCTCGCACCCACACACACATACATATACATGTGCGTGTATACACATATACATGTGTGTGTATAAACACATATACATATATGTGTGTATTAGTGAAGTCTATTTTGATGAGAAAATGGTTTCAAATTGTTTTAAGATATGTTTATAACTGGAATAATTTATGTAACAATTTATTTAAGAAATTATATTATATTAATATGAGTTTTGATGAGATTTAATAGTGTTATATATGTTAAAAATTGGAATAAAGCTAGAGTGGTGAAGCTTTTGAAATATTGTTCGATGCTATGTTCCATTAAGTATTGCATATACAAATAAGATTAAATAAGTATATATCGTTTTCCCATACTATTTGCTTATGTTAATATGAAGACGATATGTTAAGTATGTGCTATCTAACCATTTTCATATGATATAAGTACTGTTATGTAGTTGTTATGTTATAAGTCCATGCCTCGCCCATTCTATTTAAATAAATTACTAAGACTATGATATGCCTTATATATGTTACCTATTATGATGTTGATGTGTGTTTATATGGATGTTATATTTTCACATGATGTTAAATGAATACAAGTGACATGCCATGTTTTTATGATATTTGTGAATCACTTCATTACTTTATTCGACTCACCAAGTTATGATGTTTAATATACTGATAATATATGAAGTAGGATAACTTGCAGTATATACCCCCATATTTTATGGTGACATGTATGATGTTACTTGGATTATGCTAATGCTTATAATGCATGTTATTCTATCTATGATCATTTATATTCCTATTGTTACTCTAAAAAATCCACCTTTCGACTGAGTCGAAAGGTCCTTCAATAAAGACTAAGGAAGAGAAGCTCGGACCAAACCTTTCGAAGGAGTCGAAGGGATGCAGCCATCATAGTTAACAGCTTAAAAAACTTTCGAAGGAGTCGAAAAGTTCCATCTTACAGTATCCAGGGAGTTCTTACCTTTCAAAGAAGATGAAGAAGTCAAAGCAAGAACTAGAAACCTCAGGTGACCTTTTCGAAAGCATAGAAAGCCTTTCGAACCGGTTAAGACATGGCCAGGATACCTTTCGACAATGTCAAAAAGTTCTATGAAAAAAGCAACACTTAGAAGTCAGCAAGAATGAAAGAAAACCTTTTGACAACATTGGAGGGAAGCACAGCTCTCGACAACGTTCAAGTGAAGAGCGACCTTCCGACAACGCCGAAGGGTTCACAACAATCAAGTGAAGAGTGAACTTCCAATAAGATCGAAGGGTTCACAACAATCAAGTGAAGAGCAACCTTCCGACAAGGTCGAAGGGTTCACAACAAAATATAGAAGGAAAACCCTTCGACAAAGTCGAAAGGTTCATGAAGGCATAAAGAAAAGCAAACCTTTCAACAATGTCGAAAGGTCCATATGGCATATGAGGAGAAAACCTTTCGACAAAGTCGAAAGGTTCACAACTGCATATAAAAGGGAGACCTTCCGTCTCGGTTGAGAGCATGGAGTCGAAAGGGGAGCTGCTTGCATCTATAAATAAGACCCAAAGGGGTCATGTTTTGGGGGATCCGATTTCTCTCATTCTAATCTTGCATCTTCTTAATAAAAGCATTATAACCCTAATGGGGTGATTTGAGAATTTAATAAAAATAGATTTTTCTTGGATAAAGAGGGAAGTCTTGAGTTTTGTTAATTACATTGTTGTTTACTAAAATCTTTGTTGGGTTAACCTTATTTTTCCAGCTTTAACTTGATCGAAAGGTTCTTGTCGACAAGGTCGACAACACTTCTGACTCTAAAATTCACTGCAACCTTCTGAAGCCATTAGCTCTGTGGTCTAAACCTTTCAATAATGTCGTCAGTTCTTTATGCTCTAACAAAACTTGTTACCTTTCGAAGCTATAACCTTAGTGGTCTAACATTTCGACAAGGTCGAATCCTACTTCGTATAAGTGATCTAACCTTTCGACAAGGATGAATCCTACTTCATATAAGTAGTCTAACCTTTCGACAAGGTCGAAACCTACTTAATACCCACTAAAGCATTTGTTTTTTTAATTCTACCCAAGAGAAGCTATTACCCTAGCCTTTGACAAGATTGAAACCATTCTTTTAAGGACTTAACTCAGGGAATCTTAACCTAGTCGAAAGGTAAACCTTAGTAAGAGACCTCAAACAAGCTCAACAGGGTCGGAAGGTTATTCAAGTCAAAGGCAAAACCTTTCGACAACATCGAAAGGTCTGACTTAAGAATTATTCATAAATAAAATCAAGTTTCAAGGCAATTCTTTAGAGTATCACACTCTTTGTTCAAGCAAGTCTATCCATCCTTCTTAGCATAACTTTGGGGTGTTGACAAGAATTCTTGTTAACACCTATGATGCCTCACTTTGTTTGTTTATCTTTCTTTGATATCATGTTAAGTCGTTGTAGTATAATATCCCATTACGTCTGATATATATTTTATGAAGTGAAAGCACTTTTGATATGCTATGTGAGATGAGTGTTAAAAACCTTGTAAGGACATTGGGATATAAATGAAATTTATACAGTAATGTCGTTGGTGAGGCCAATGTGAATAAATGTAATAATAATGATGGTTGATGCAAAGTAATTTCCAAATAAGCTAGTATCCATCCTAGGTGGATTGATTCGGGGTCTAACGATGAATAAGGACGGATTAATATTGAAACATATGCACTTAAAGTTCCACTAAAACCTCGCTAATACCCCACAAAAGCGCTTAGAGCACTTTGACCACTACGTTTTATCATTTTGGCATTATAAAATAATAGATCCACTTAAAGTCCTGCTATTTTCAGCTATGCCCACTTTATTAGGGGTTTTATGCTTGCGCTTTAAAAACTTTAGTATAAAAATGTTAATTTGATTAGTTCTCATACAAACCAAATCAACAAATTTAGAATATAGGTCTAAAGTCAAGTCCTAGGCTATTAATAGAAATTAAACTCTATTCTATGTACGAAGTCTAAACTACATAGTCCAAGATATTCTTGGTTTTATTATATAAGAGTGGACAGTTTTTCATTTTTCTACACAAATAATGTGGGAATGAGAATAAATCAGCTTTGTAGATTTTATTTTATCTCCAATAAAGATTTTTACACCTCCACTATTTTTTGAAATATCCCCGCTTTACCTCATTATAGCATTTTTCACATCCACCATTATAAAATCGCTAAGCACTTTAACTGTACAGATTGAAATGTATCCGCGTTGGCCTAGGGGAATATATATAAGAGATCACTCCCATCATGTCCTTTGCTCCCCTTTTATAGGACAGTTATTACTCCTTAATAGCATGGGCATTGGACCGGTGCGTCACATAAAATGTTAAATTATGAACTTCTTAATAAAATGTTAGAAATATTACATTAAGCATTAGACATTTCCCATTCGGAATTATACTTTTAACATAAAAACCGCATCCGTGTTCGGATTTTTAAAAAAAAATCATCGATTTATACTAAATGATCCACTGGATTTTTAATATTTCAAAAAAAGTGCCGCTGATTTCGAAGCGCATTATGAAAAACTTACTTCTGTTGTCCTTTCATTTTGGAAGAAAACAATCTGGATTAGCTAGGAACTCAACCGCTTAAAAATTTGAAGATACTAGAGATAATTGTGGTTTAGAATCTTTAGATTATTATAATGACAATACATTTTAAAGGGCAGAGTAAACCAAACTTGTCTTAGGACTATCTTTTAAAGGTATTATTACAACAGGAATACATGTTCTTTTTATTACCTTTTAATCTTTTTTATTAGAAAATAATAAGAACTACATAAAATATTATGGTCATATATTAAGAATTCTTTTATTTATTTTAGTTCTATTATTGATCAAACTGAATTGATGATTATTGGAACTTTAAGAGAATTAATTAAAAAATAAATAAAAACAAGTTAATGGTTATATATTTATGAGCCTTTATTATAATTGAGCCATTGCAAATGTATAATGATAATATATATTTATAAGCCATTATTATAATTGAGCCATTGCAAATGTATAATGATAATATATATTTATAAGCCATTATTATAATTGAGCCATTGCAAATTATAACGGTCATATATTTATGAGTCATTATTATAATTGAGCCGTTGCAAATGTACTACGATAATATATATTCATGAGCCATTATTATTAAGCCATTGAAAAAATTAATGGTATTAGAAATTCATTTTAAATGACAATAAATTCAAATCCATTCCGCCTATTTAAATGATAGATAGGCAGAAGAGAAAATGTGGATAACAGATAATTTTTCTTTCTTCTTCTTTGTCCTTTGCATTTTTCTCTCTTTAAGAAACTTTACAAGAAATTAAATTAGAAAATGCTATAATCAGAATAATTTATTGTAGTGCAAACAAAAAATTGACCAAATTTCAAAGGCTATTTTCTCCTAAGGACAGAACGGCTGATAGATGGCTTTGCACCTTGAGGCTAAGCCGCAAATCCTCTTAAAGACAGCGAACTAATCCACAACTCGGCCAACGCTACAGATTCAGGTTGAGGTACAACAATTTTAAGACGATCATGGCTTCAATTACTGATAACTCTACTACCCCGATGTCTGTTTGAGGTTCCAACTATAATCCTTGCATCGTTCAAATTCGAAGGCTTGCATTTCAAACGATGGAACTAAAAGATGGAGTGTTTTTTGACTACACAAAAGGTAGCACATGTGCTGACGACCATAAAACCAATGCTGCTTGGAGAAGAAACAAACGATTAGAAAAAGGCTTTGAAGGACTGAATTGAACATGACTACCTCTACAAAAATTATGTTCTTAATGGCTAGAGCGATGATCTGTACGATTGTTACAACTCAAACAAGTCAACAAAGGAGATCTGGGATGCGCTGTAAAAGAAATATGATACCGAGGAAACTGGAGAGAAAAAATATGATGTTAGTCTCTATTTGAAGTTTCAGATGACGGATGACAAATCTGTGGAAGCGCCGTCACACGAGCTTTAGAAAATTATGCATGAGATCATCTTCAAAGGTATGGATTTAGATGAAAAGTTTCAAGTTGATGTGTTAATTGATAAATTACCTCCTAGTTGGAAAGATTTTAAAAATAATCTCAGGCATAAGACTAAGGGGTTTTCCTTAGACAGTTTGATTACACGTTTTTGTATTGAAGAGGAGGCCAGAAAACAGGACCAGAAAGAAGAGGTGCTTGTTGTATCTACCAACAACACTAAGAAATCCACAAACAAGAGTGTGAAACCAAGTGCGAAAAAATTTAAAAATCAAAATCGCAAACTGAGTCAGAACCACAACAATTAGCATCAGAAGAATCAGCATAATACTCCCCTAAAGAATGGTACTCGGCAGTTGTTCTTATGTTACAACTGTGGCAAACCAGGTCATATGGCATAAAAGTTTCGGAACATGCCAAATCTTGCACTACAGGCTAACCTGACCGAAGAAGCTCTTGTGGTTATGCTTACTGAGATCAACCTAGTCGGTGGATCAGAATGGTGGTGGGTAGACACTAGTGCTTCTCGCCATGTCTGCTATGATCGTGAAATGTTTAAAACATATAATGTTGCTAATGACATGAAAGTGATGTGGGAGATTCTCATACCAATACCATTGCTGGAATTGGGACTGTGGAGTTAAAGTTTACATGTAATGACCCGTAAATTTTAACTGTTTTAATAATGTTATTAATTGAAATTTTGTGGAATTTAAAAAAATAAAATATTGAAATAAAAATTTAATATTTGAAATGTGTCTAGTTAAACATAGCAACTGGTAAATTTTAATCCAAAAATATGAAAGTTTATTTCTTGTGTAATTTTATTTCAATTTAATCAGTTAGTAATTGATGGAAATAAAATGTTTTCAAAACCTGAATATTTTTACATAGAAAAATTCTAAACCATCTTCTGAGCAAGACGTCATTTTTCGTTTTTTTCAAATTCAGACTTTTTTAGCTCCGTCGATCTTATTTTTCTGCATTTTTGCTGCATTTTTTCCGCTAGTAGAAAATTCAAATTTTTATAATTCAATCATACCACCGATCTATGTATACCATTTTGACCGTATTATCGTGCTGATCTCTGCGATACATTCAATTCTGCGTTTTGAAATCCGGTACGTAGCGGAATCCGTGTAATGGTAACCGTATCGATAAATGGTTTGTTCTTTTCGATCCTTACATCGTTCCACCGTATAACTCAACATCCAATTACTGATATTCAACTGATATGGTTGTCACTCTTCCCAATCTCAACTTTTGGTTTTCTAGTGTCCCAATGTAAAATTTAATTAACTAGTTCACATAGTGTTTTGTTCTTCATTGAAAACATAAGAGAAAAATTTTGTTGTCTGCAACCTCTCCCCTCTCCTTCTTTTTTCCCTTGCCCTCTTCTTATTTCTTCTTCGTTCCAGCCTTCATCCCACCTCGGCACACACATGGCCACACTCCAACACGCAAGTTCAGTCACCTCATTACTTAGACTCGCGTCCATCACCTCTGTCACTCGCCCGAGCATCAACGCCAACCCATACCTCCACGTAAGCCACTTTCCCCTACCCTTCTCAATAGCCTCGTCGCCACACTTTCATCCACTGTACTGTGTAGACAACTCCGCAAGCCAATGTCTACTCCACCGAAACTCACCACCCTCTGCTGAAGCCAAGCATAGTCGATGACTCTCCTCCCTTGGTGCTGCGACTTCACGTGCAGCCCAGGTTTCCAGCGACACAACCCATGTCGTGTTCTTCCTCTTTAAATTCTGAATGGTATGCATATATAATATGTTTAAATTTCATATATTTATATATATTAAAAATGTACCTTGAGTATTCAAGTCCCATGATTTTGGCGATAATGTTTTCTACAGCAGTATGTATTTGTTTAGATAGTATATGATTTTAATTGATAGTTTAAACCAATATTTTTTTTACGTTTAAACCAATACTTATATATATCAGTTAGTTAATATACATAGTTGTCTACATATATTTCTATAGTCTGCGTGTATATATTATATGTTTTGAATTCTATTTATAGTCTATCATTTTTTAAGAAATATGATATATATTGACTCTAATACGTTGTTGTACATAAGCTTCTAAACCATCTGTTAAGATTTTATATAGGTTAATATCTTAATTGTTGTGCTGCATAAATGAATTAGCCTAGTATTATATGCGTGTGTTGTTATATAATGTAAGTTTATTTATATATATGTGATAAAGTTTATGTAATGTATATTGTACTACATAACGATTGGAGTCTCAATTTTTTTTTGAAATGGTGTACTGTTGGTTTTCCAACATCTATATATATACACTAAGTCTGGTATATTTTACAACCCTTTTTCTGTTTTTTTTGTTATATATAAAGTTTTGAAGTGTCAGTGTTAGTTACCATATGAGTTTAATTTGTTGTGTGATTATATTTACTGGTTATAAATATTTAGTCTGTAGTTTACCCAGTGCATGTTTTATTTTGAATGCGCATATATATTATCTATAAGGTTTAAACAGTTATGTATTATAAGGTATATTTCACGATAGTTTGTATATAAGTCCTTTTACATTGGTTATATATTAGTATCTATATGTATATTGTTTATTCCAAGTGTTGTACTGTTATAAAATACAGTTTTGATTTTTTTTGAAAACTTATATTGATTTTTCTTTTACAAATGACAATATATTCAAGGCTTGTACTGAGATATGTATCTTTTGTAACAGTATATTTTATATTTATTATCTCGGATATTTTATTTTAGACTTACAGTATATTTACAATATATATCATACCCAAATATATTGGTATTTTGATTATCCCGGGGTATTGGTTTTTAAAAATGTAGATATTTTGATTTCGGTCTGTTATTGGTTTTAAGAAATATGTATATATAGATCTTATTTTGATAGATATTTTAAGTTGAATATGGATTTTATGAAAATTATCATATCATTTTGTTTCAGTTATTAAATGTGTTCACTTATACCCGATTATCATCATCAATCCAATTCTGATTTGATTTTGTCAATTCCTATTTGTCAGCTTTGCTTGTCAAATTCGCGTTAAAATCTAGCTTGCTTTCGATTTGTAACTCATCTGATTCTCGTTCGTCTCTATCCTCGAAAGGTGAGCAATCACTCACGATTAACGTTCTTTTATTTATTAAATTTGATTTCAATTGAAACGACAATTGAAATATGCTTCTGTTAGTTATTTACACTGTTATATGTGCTATTACCTGTATCAGTTCACCTGCGACATCTGACACCATTATCTGTTATTTATGAAATAATAATCCAGTTTGGTTGATAAATGATTGATTGTTTGATGTTGACATTGGACGTTGAATTGTTAATGTAGTAAATGATAAATAATTTGAAATTGAAATTGACGTAGGGTAGTTAGATTTGATATGTGGTAAATTTGAATAGATGACATTTGCATAATATGCCCCTTTAAATGTTTAAATAAATTGACACGTAGAAATAGTATTAACCACACCTTGAACCATTGAATGTATGTTGTAAAATTTATGTAGTATGAAATTGAAAAATTGATATCAAATGAAGAACCATATTAATATTATTGTAATAATCTTTAATCTACATGAAATGATAGTGTAGATTCTAGAAATAATTATATTAATTTGCACAAACAACAATGTGAATTAATACGATTATTTTGGGATTATTTGAATTGATTATTGGATTGATATTGGTTGTTGTTATTGCTTGTTTTTTTACTTTGACACCATCCCAGTTATCACACTGCAAGTTCCCTTTGCTATGCTTTGATTTGTGAATTGAAATGGAATCGGGTTGAAATGATAAATACCCAAATTAAACTTTGACCTAGGATAGAGAATTAAATAAAAATCGATTGGTCAATAATTTGATTTAAAAATAAAATGAAGATTTTATTTGAATAAATAATATGGTTTTGAAACGAAGTTGGAATTTAAATTTTAATAAAAGGAAATGTTAATATTTAATCAAAATATTAACATAGTAGTTGATGAAAGAACGTTGATTTAAAATTTGGAATTATTAATAATTAAGTTTGAAATTATTTAATAATTAAGTTTTGAAATTATTTAATAATTAAATAACATTGAATTATTTAATAATTAAATAAATTGAATTCTTTAATAAGTGGAATTGAACTTCTTGAATAAGTGAAATTTAGTTTCTTTATTAATTGAGCTTTGAAATTGTAACTAAGTAAATAAATAAGTGAAATTGAATTTTCTTTAACAGGAAATAAAAATGTGATTTATTGAAATTATTGTAAGATTTGTAATTTAAAGAGTTGATTTGACGAATCTAATTTAATTCAATTTGAAGTTTGATATAATGGAGTTGAACTTAAGTAATTTATTTAATGAATTGGAAATTAAATAGAATTTGTTTTGAATGATAAATGAACTTAACGAAATTTGAATGAAATTGATCAATGAATTTAAATTGGTTTGAATGTTAAATTAAATTAATTTAAATGATTTCGGAATGAAACTTATATGCGAACCTAAATCAATATTTGTATTGTTTAAATAAAAATTGAAATTGAATTATAAGATTTTAAAGCGGTAAGTTGGATGTTTTGAAACATAAATTATGGAAATTGTTTTAGGAAGACAAATGAAATGTTGGTTTACAAATTCTAATTGAGATTGAAATTGATTTGGTTTTGAAATAAATAAACGTCCAATCGGTTTAATAATCACGAAAGTTATTAAAGAGACCGGAATCGGTTATGGACATACTCTCTATCTAAACCAAAAACCACTTTAATAACTATACGTGGAGTGTGATCCAGAATGAAGTGGTTGGAATGATGTACGTGATGACCGAAGAATGAGAATGATAATGGATAGCTTTGACACTTGTGTCAATTTGGAAATGACTAAAACAGGAGCCGTGCCGGGCCAAATGGGGTTAGCTACCTCGAGCGAACACACTTCTTCGTAAACTACTCATTACTTGTTATCAATTGGTGCACCCTTGAAATTTTGGGAGTGTTGTTTCGCGGTGTTACGATCGTTGCGGCGATGCGTTTTCACAAGTCCGGATCAGGCAAATGGTAGTTTCACTACCTTGGGTATTGCCTCATATGCCTTGTCATACTTGTATCCCTATATACGCGACCACTACGATTTATTTTGTGTTATACCTATGGAGTACTCCCTGATATCCCACTAGTTTTACGGTGGAGTTTACAGTGCTGTATAGACTATAAGTCTTATATAAATGTGTTAAGGGGGATAATGGTAACGCCTTAACACTATTTTGATATTTTATATTACTGATAGGCATTATCTACTTATCGTACACTACTACATAGTAGATAGTTTGACGGATCCTTAAAGGATGGTTATTCCAAACATCCTTTGAGTTACTTGTATTTCAATAGCTATTTCACTTGGGTTGGATTTATTGATATAAGAATGTTAATCCTGACTCGAGTGTTTTGTGTTTTGCTTTACGCTCAAGTCAGACTGAGTGTACCAGTATTCGAGACTCACCTTTGGAGTTGGAGCTTCGCTTGGAGATCCAGCTATCTATCTAGCTTTCAGATATTCAGTTGATTCCAGTGATGTATTCTGATATTGTATTTGACTATTGTATTCGAGACTTATATTGTACCTTTTTTTACTCTGTTATGTATATAGTAGCTTCATGAACTACTATCTTTTGTTTCCGCTGCATTTTTTACTCTGTGTCTGTGATCTGTTCTATTTATTTACTATATATGCTCAGTTTTGCCAAATATAAATTAACAATTCGTTATTTTGAATCATTCAAGTTCGACATGTGCGGATGCGAATGGTCCAAAATAGCGGGTCGTTATAGTTGGTATCAGAGCTTTGGTAGCTCTAGGCAAAACTTAGCATATAGGGTAAATGTATTTACAGAATCACTTTCATTCGAGTTGAATCTCTCCCTTTTGACTCGATTCCTTTGAATTTTGGAACATTCCCCGCGGTTCCGAAATTCATTCTTGTCCCTCACTATTCGTATTCTTCTTAATTCTAGAGTATCACATAACTCCACTTTGAATGATCTTTATAATGAGTTGGCGGTCCCGCCAATCTCAAATTGATTTGTAAAGGGGTAAAACTCTTATACGATAGCATCGATTCACCGGAGATTTATATATCCTCGGTTTAGATGCTGACATCTTTGGTTATGCCGAATTCTATCTCTTGAGATCAATGTCGATTTGCCTCGGAATTCTACATTGATCTTATTCTTGAAGTCACGGTTGACCCGGTTAAGGTTGCCCGCGATTTATATAAATTTATCAATCTTCCTACTTTGTTATTAATCATCATATCTTTGTTTCGAACTTATCTTCGAATCAAAATTCTCTTTGATTTGAGTCCATCAAATTTGAAACACTATCCTTATTTTGGAAATTCATTCCTGTATCGTCGAGCAAAGAAATGAATTTGTAAACTAATATATAAATGTTTTAATATATGTTGTGTTGTTTGAGTTGTTGATGTTGATTTGGGTTTTCGATCGATTCGTCTGATCAACGCTATCGATAGGATTTCCAAAACACTTGAGCAGAGCAAACTGACACAATATTGTTTTCAAATTTGATAAACAAAATAGTTTTGTATGATTATATTATATATAAATATAAGTTTTCTGAAATTAAATTGTTAATGAAGATTGTTGTTAGAAATGATAATATTTGATTTTCATTTATTGTTTTATAAACCATTGACTATTGCATAATATGAATAAATGAATTTATAAAACTTGGTTATAATTTGATTTAGAATTTGAAATGAATTTAAATCAAGAATTTGAGAATTTAATTTCTGAAAATTTCAAACCTTGGTTTTAAAGGTTTTAAAATGTATTATCTAAAGTAATTTTCGAAAAAAAAATCATTTCATAGAAATTTTAGATGTTTAATCAAGTGCTCTTCTCTTTGTCGCTGGAAAATAATTTCGGTGATGACGGCCGCATCATCGACGTTCATTTTCGAGTTTCGAAGTGGAGAGACCATTCTATAGCTTTGATACACTTTTGTTTTGAAAATTTAATTGATTTAAATTTCTAAAGTATGTCTTGATTTATAATATATATATTGGCATATGATTATTTTGATATATGTAAAATATATAAACATATTTATCTCTAAATTGTTTGAAGATAATCGGAAATTTAATTCTTAAAATGTGGGTAAAAGACGATTTCATTTATAAATGAAACCAAAATTTTGAATTAATATTTAAACTTGAGAGAATTGAATTAGAAATTTAACTGTATAATACACGATTGCATTCAAAATAACTTACCCAAATTGCTCAAAAAGTTAACTTTGTAATTGGATAGTATACAATATAAATTGTCTTTATAAATAAAATTTGAGTGCGTATAAAATGTTATACACTTAAAGTTTAATTATAAAACGATTAATAAAAAAATAAATAGAATACTAAGTTAGTTGAATAATAAATTGATTAATAAAATAAATTGTTGTTTGGAATAAATTTTGTAACAAACAATGATAAATTGAAAATAAACCAAGTTAATGAAATTCCTTGAGTTTAAAGTCAATTGTTGAATATAAATTAATTTAAATTGAAATTTATATGGTTTAAATTAATTGTTTATTTTGTAATTCAAGTCTATTTTCTTCTGGTTGTTTCTTTTCTCCTACCTCGTTCCTTTTCGGGGACGAAAAGTTTTGAGTGGGGGAGAGTGTAATGACCCGTAAATTTTAACTGTTTTAATAATGTTATTAATTGAAATTTTGTGGAATTTTAAAAAATAAAATATTGAAATAAAAATTTAATATTTGAAATGCGTCTAGTTAAACATAACAACTGGTAAATTTTTATCCAAAAATATGAAAGTTTATTTCTGGTGTAATTTTATTTCAATTTAATCAGTTAGTAATTGATGGAAATAAAATGTTTTCGAAACCTTAATATTTTTACATAGAAAAATTCTAAATCATCTTCTGAGCAAGACGTCATTTTTCGTTTTTCCAAATTCGGACTTCTTTAGCTCCGTCGATCTTGTTTTTCTGTGTTTTTGCTGCATTTTTTCCGCTAGTAGAAAATTCGAATTTTTATAATTCAATCATACCACCGATCTATGTATACCGTATTGACCGTATTATCGTGCCGATCTCTACGGTACATTCAATTCTGTCTTTTGAAATCCGGTACGTAGCGGAATCCGTGTAATGGTAACCGTATCGATAAATGGTTTGTTCTTTTCGATCCTTACATCGTTCTTCCGTATAACTCAACATCCAATTAATGATATTCAACTGATATGGCTGTCTCTCTTCCCAATCTCAACTTTTGGCTTTCTAGTGTCCTAATGTAAAATTTAATTAACTAGTTTACATAGTGTTTTGTTCTTCATTGAAAACATAAGAGAAAATTTTGGTTGTCTACAACCTCTCCCCTCTCCTTCTTTTTTCCCTTGCCCTCTTCTTGATTCTTTTTCGTTCCTGCCTTCATCCCACCTGGGCACACACATGGCCACACTCCAACACGCAAGTTCAGTCACCTCACCACTTAGACTCGCGTCCATCACCTCTGTCACTCACCCGAGCATCAACGCCAACCCATACCTCCACGTAAGCCACTTTCCCCTACCCTTCTCAATAGCCTCATCGCCACACTTTTATCCACTGTACTGTGTAGACAACTCCGCAAGCCAACGTCTACTCCACCGAAACTCACCACCCTCCGCCGAAGCCAAGCATAGCCGATGACCCTCCTCCATTGGTGCTGCGACTTCACGTGCAGCCCAGGTTTTCAGCGACACAACCCATGTCGTGTTCTTCCTCTTTAAATTCTGAATGGTATGCATATATAATATGTTTAAATTTCATATATTTATATATATTAAAAATGTAGTGTGCTATTTACATTTTTCTTCAGTTCGGTGAACTATTTAGTATTCGATCTAAAGAGTTAAGTGGGATCGTGTCTGCTAATGTGTACCTTGAGTATTCAAGTCCCATGATTTGTGCGATAATGTTTTCTACAGCCATATGTATTTGTTTAGATAGTATATGATTTTAACTGATAGTTTAAACCAATTTTTTTTTTACGTTTAAACCAATACTTATATATCGGTTAGTTAATATACATAGTTGTCTACATATATTTCTATAGTCTGCGTGTATATATTATATGTTTTTGAATTCTATTTATAGTCTATCATTTTTTTAAAAATATGATATATATCGACTCTAATACGTTGTTGTACATAAGCTTCTAAACCATCTGTTAAGATTTTATATAGGTTAATATCTTAATTGTTGTGCTGCATAAATGAATTAGCCTAGTATTATATGCGTGTGTTGTTATATAATGTAAGTTTATTTATATATATGTGATAAAGTTTATGTAAGATATATAGTATTACATAACGATTGGAGTCTCATTTATATTTTTTTAGAAATGGTGTACTGTTGGTTTTCCAACATCTATATATATACTAAGTGTGGTATATTTTACAACCCTTTTTCTGTTGTTTTTTTTGTTATATATAAAGTTTTGATGTGTCAGTGTTAGTTACCATATGAGTTTAATCTATTGTGTTATTATATTTACTGGTTATAGATATTTAGTCTGTAGTTTACCCAGTGCATGTTTTATTTTGAATGCGCATATATATTTTCTATAAGGTTTAAACAGTTATGTATTATAAGGTATATTTCGCGACAGTTTGTATATAAGTCCATTTACATTGGTTATATATTAGTATCTATATGTATATTGTTTATTCCAAGTGTTGTACTGTTATAAAATACAGTTTTGATTTTTTTTGAAAACTTATATTGATTTTTCTTTTACAAATGACAATATATTCAAGGCTTGTACTGAGATATGTATCTTTTGTAACAGTATATTTTATATTTATTATCTTGGATATTTTATTTTAGACTTACAGTATATTTACAATATATATCATACCCAAATATATTGGTATTTTGATTATCCCGGGGTATTCGTTTTTAAAAATGTAGTTATTTTAATTTCGGTTTGTTATTGGTTTTGAGAAATATGTATATATAGATCTTATTTTGATAGATATTTTAAGTTGATTATGGATTTTATGAAAATTATAATATCATTTTGTTTCAGTTATTAAATGTGTTCACTTATACCCGATTATCATCATCAATCCAATTCTGATTTAATTTCGTCAATTCCTATTTGTCAGCTTTGCTTGTCAAATTCGCGTTCAAATCTAGCTTACTTTGGATTCGTAACTCATCTGATTCTCGTTCGTCTCTATCCTCGAAAGGTGAGAAATCACTCATGATTAACGTTCTTTTATTTATTAAATTTGATTTCAATTGAAACGACAATTGAAATATGTTGCTGTTAGTTATTTACACTGTTATATGTGCTATTACCTGTATCAGTTCACCTGCGACATCTGACACCATTATCTGTTATTTATGAAATAATAATCCAGTTTGGTTGATAAATGATTGATTGTTTGATGTTGACATTGGACGTTGAACTTTTAATGTAGTAAATGATAAATAATTTGAAATTGAAATTGACGTAGGGTAGTTAGATTTAATATGTGGTAAATTTGAATAGATGACATTTGCATAATATGCCCCTTTAAATGTTTAAATAAATTGACACGTAGAAATAGTATTAACCATACCTTGAACCATTGAATGTATGTTGTAAAATTTGTGTAGTATGAAATTGAAAAATTGATATCAAATGAAGAACCATATTAATATTATTTTAATAATCTTTATTATACATGAAATGATAGTGTAGATTCTAGAAATAATTATATTAATTTGCACAAACAACAATGTGAATTAATACGATTATTTCGGGATTATTTGAATTGATTATTGGATGATATTGGTTGTTGTTATTGCTTGTTTATTTACTTTGACACCATCCCAGTTATCACACTGCAAGTCCCCTTTGTTATGCTTTGATTTGTGAATTGAAATGGAATCGGGTTGAAATGATAAATACCCAAATTAAACTTTGACCTAGGATAGAGAATTAAATGAAAATTGATTGGTCAATAATTTGATTTAAAAATAAAATGAATATTTTATTTGAATAAATAATATGGTTTTGAAACGAAGTTGGAATTTGAATTTTAATAAAAGGAAATGTTAATATTTAATCAAAATATTAACATAGAAGTTGATGAAAGAACGTTGTTTTAAAATTTGGAATTATTAATAATTAAGTTCGAAATTATTTAATAATTAAGTTTTGAAATTATTTAATAATTAAATAAGATTGAATTATTTAATAATTAAATAAATTGAATTCTTTAATAAGTGGAATTGAACTACTTGAATAAGTGAAATTTAGTTTCTTTATTAATTAAGCTTTGAAATTGTAACTAAGTAAATAAATAAGTGAAATTGAATTTTCTTTAACAGGAAATAAAAATGTGATTTATTGAAATTATTGTAAGATTTGTAATTTAAAGAGTTGATTTGACGAATCTAATTTAATTCAATTTGAAGTTTGATATAATGGAGTTGAACTTAAGTAATTGATTTAATGAATTGGAAATTAAATAGAATTTGTTTTGAATGATAAATTAACTTAACGAAATTTAAATGAAATTGATCAATGAATTTAAATTGGTTTGAATGTAAAATTAAATTAATTTAAATGATTTCGGAATGAAACTTATATGCGAAACTGAATCAATATTTGTATTGTTTAAATAAAAATTGAAATTGAATTATAAGATTTTGAAACGGTAAGTTGGATGTTTTGAAGCATAAATTATGGAAATTGTTTTAGGAAGACAAATGAAATGTTGGTTTACAAATTCTAATTGAGATTGAAATCGATTTGGTTTTGAAATAAATAAACGTCCAATCGGTTTAATAATCACGAAAGTTATTAAAGAGACCGGAATCGGTTATGGACATACTCTCTGTCTAAACCAAAAACCACTTTAATAACTATACGTGGAGTGTGATCCAGAATGAAGTGGTTGGAATGATGTACGTGATGACCGAAGAAAGAGAACGATAATGGATAGCTTTGACACTTGTGTCAAATTGGAAATGACTAAAACAGGAGCCGTGCCGGGCCAAATGGGGTTAGCTACCTCGAGCGAACACACTTCTTCGTAAACTACTCATTACTTGTTATCGATTGGTGCACCCTCGAAATTTTGGGAGTGTTGTTTCGCGGTGTTGCGATCGTTGCAGCGATGCATTTTCACCAGTCCGGATCAGGAAAATGGTAGTTTCACTACCTTGGGTATTGCCTCATGTGCCTTGTCATACTTGTATCCCTATATACGCGACCACTACGATTTATTTTGTGTTATACCTATGGATTACTCCCTGATATCCCACTAGTTTACGGTGGAGTTTACAGTGCTGTATAGACTATAACGCTTATATAAATGTATTAAGGGGGATAATGGTAACGCCTTAACACTATTTTGATACTTTGTATTACTGATAGGCATTATCTACTTATCGTACACTACTACATAGTAGATAGTTTGACTGATCCTTAAAGGATGGTTATTCCAAACATCCTTTGAGTTACTTGTATTTCAGTTGCTATTTCACTTGAGTTGGATTTATTGATATAAGAATGTTAATCCTGACTCGAGTGTTTTGTGTTTTGCTTTACGCTCGGGTCAGACTGAGTGTACCAGTATTTGAGACTCACCTTTGGAGTTGGAGCTTCGCTTGGAGATACAGCTATATATTCAATTGATTCCGCTGATGTATTTTGATATTGTATTTGACTATTGTATTCGAGACTTCTATTGTACCTTATTTTACTCTGATATGTATATAGTAGCTTCATGAACTACTATCTTTTGTTACTGCTGCATTTATTACTCTGTGTCTGTGATCTGTTCTATTTATTTACTGTATATGCTCAGTTTTGCCAAATATAAATTAACAATTCGGTATTTTGAATCATTCAAGTTCGACATGTGCGGATCCGAATGGTCCAAAATAGTGGGTCGTTACATTACATCTGGAAAGAATTTATTGCTAAAGGACGTGATGCCTAATCCAGAGATGAGGAGAAATTTAGTATTTGGTTTCTTGTTAAATAAAGCTGGTTTTACTCAAACTATTGGATCCGACTTGTACACCATCACTAAAAATGAGGTTTTTGTTGGTAAAGGATATGCTGTAGATGGGATGTTTTACTTGAATGTTAAAGTTAACGGTTCTGTTTATATGCTATGTGATTTTAATATTTGGCTTGCTATACTTGTCATGTTAATAAGTGACTAATTCATAACATGCGTAATTTAGGCCTGATCCCTAAAGTTTCCATAAATGATTCAGAAAAATGTGAATATTGTAGCCAAGTTAAAATTATTAAGACCCCACATAAATATATGTTTAGAGAGTCGAAACCTTTAGATTTAATACACTCTGATATATGTGAACTTGATGGTACTCTAACTAAGGATGGAAAAAGCTACTTTATTACTTTTATTGATGATTGCTCTGATTTTACTTATGTTTATCTCATGAAGTATGAAAGTGATGCGTTAGATATGTTTAAATTATTTTTTACTGAAACAGAAAATCAATCTAATAAGAAAATCAAAAGATTTCGAAGTGATAGAGGAACAGAGTATGAATCTAACTTATTCATTGAATTTTATAAACAACATGACATAATTCATGAGAGAACTGCATCCTATTCGCCTGAAATGAATGGTAAAGTTGAAAGAAAAAATAGGACTCTTACCGAATTAGTAGTAGCTGTTTAATTAAATGTGGGTGCAACATCTCAGTAGTGGGGGGAGATTTTATTAACTGTTTGTTATGTCTTAAACAGAATTCCTAAATTTAATAGCAAAATTTCACCTTTTGAGCTTTTTAAAAATCATAAACCCAACTTGTCTTATTTTAAAACTTGGGGTTGCTTAACGTATGTTCGTATTCCTGACCCTAAAAGAATTAAATTAGCAAGTCGAGCATGTGAATGCATTTTCATTAGTTATTCCCTTAATAGTAAAGCATAGAGATTTTTTGGTTTGAATGCTCGAGTTATTAGAGTCAAAAGATGCTGAATTCTTTGAAAATAAATTTCCATTTAAAGTTAGGAATAGTAGGGGCACTTCTACGACTAATAATCCAAGAATCAGAAATAATGAACATAATATGGAAAGTGAATCTGAACTTTGAAGAAGTAAAAGAGCTAGGATGGCTAAAGATTTTGGTCCAAAATATTATGCATATGCACTAAAAGAGGACCTTGCTAATCTAAAAGTAGCTCTGTCTTCTTTGAATTTGGATCTCTGACAAGAAGCTATAAATGATGAAATGAAATCTCTTAAATCCAATAAAAACTTGGCATCTAGTTGATTTACCACCAGGTTGTAAAAATATTGGTTGTAAATGGGTACTTAAAAAGAAGTTGAAATCTAATGGTACAATTGATAAATATAAGGCTCGTCTTGTAGCTAAAGGATTTAGACAAAAAGAAAACATTGACTTCTTTGATACTTTTTCACCTGTTACAAGAATAACATCAATTTGAGTATTAATTTCTCTTGCTTCACTATATGATCTACTAATTCACCAAATGGATGTAAAAACTGCTTTTCTGAATGGTGAATTAGAAGAAGATGATTTTATGGACCAACCTGAAGGTTTTGTTATACCTGGTCAAGAGCATAAAGTTTGTAAATTAGATAAATATCTATATGATCTTAAACAGGCACCGAAACAATGGCATGAAAAATTTGGCAATCTAATTATTTCACATGGTTTTAAAGTAAATGAAAGTGGAAAGTGTATTTATTATAAATCCACGATTAACATTTGCACTATCATATGCTTATATGTTGATTTGCTTATATTTGGTTCAAATATTCTTGCAGTAAATCATGTTAAGTCCATACTATATGCCAATTTTGATATCAAAGATGTTAGTAAAGTAAGTGTGATTCTTGGTATTAAGATGACTAAGTCTAAAAAGGGAATTTCTTTGGATCAATCTCATTATATTGAGAAGATGTTAAAGAAATATAATTACTTTGAATTAATCCTGCTAGTACACTATACGATCCAAGTGGAAAACTATTTAACAACACTGGTGAATATGTAAGACAGTCTGAATATGCGAGCATCATTAGAGTCTTCGGTATGCCACTAACTGTACTACACCCGACATTGCATATATTGTGGGATTATTGTGCACATTTATTAGTAGACCTAGTATAGAGCATCGGCATGCTATGAAAGGGTCATGAGATACCTTAAATGAACTATGAACCTTGGATTACACAATCAAAAGTTTCCTGCTATCTTTGAAGGTTACATTGATGTAGATTGGAATACTTTATCAGACGATTCTAAAGCACTAGTGGATATATTTTCAGTATTGCAGGAGGAGCTGTTTCTTGAAAATCTAAGAAACATACTATCTTAGCTCAATCCACTATGGAGTAAGAAATGATAGCACTAGCTAATGCTAGTGAAGAAGCAAATTACTTGAGAAACCTGCTAGTTGGGATCCCTTTATGGCAAAAATCGATACCAGCTGTGTTGATCCATTATGATAGTACCGTGGCTATTGTAAAAGTTAAGAATCGTTATTACAATGGTAAGTGATGACAAATTCATCGTAAGCACAGTACTATAAGGGAGTATATCTCTTTAGGATCAGTAAGAGTGGATTATGTATGCACTGATGAGAATTTGGTAGATCCTTTGATGAAAGGACTGAACAAAGAGAAAGTCCTTTTTACATCTAAAAGAATGAGATTATTGCCCTTAGATTGTTGAGTCATGCACAATGGTAACCCGACCTAATGACTGGAGATCCCAAGAACTAGGTTCAATGGGTAATAATAAGTTGTAAAGTGATATGAGTTAAACATGATATTTTTATATACTCAGAAGCATGTATCCCTAAAGTGATTAAAGGATGAGTTAATAAAAACTATTAATGAGATCTATACTCTAAATGGAGTGGAGTACCTATCTTCAGGAGTACCCTTGGTAGACTCACTTGTGTGGATGTGGAAATGTGGTTGTTTCCTATGAAATTTTGGGCAAAATTCCTGCAGCATTCACTAAATTGGGATTGACGTGCATGGCCATAAATGCATGGGCTTAGTTGATAGCACTTTAGAAAGGTTGTGTGTGGTTTGATGTCATGAATAGAGTTCAAGACTATGAGTCACTCTAGTAAACTGAATCTTACTCACTATGCAAATGTTCAAATCGAAAGATACCTTTTGTTTATGCATAATTCTATATTTTCATAAATTGCTTGGTAATTTTTTTAATAATCAAGTGGGGGATTGTTGGAACTTTAAGTGAACTAATTAAAAAAAATAGGTTGATGGTTATATATTTATGAGCCTTTATTATAATTGAGTCGTTGAAAATGTATAACAGTAATATATATTTATGATTCATTATTATAATTGAACCGTTGCAAATGTATAACGGTCATATATTTATGAGTCATTATTACAATTGAGCCATTGCAAATGTATTATGGTAATATATATTCACGGGCCATTAGTATTGAGCCATTGCAAAAGTTAATGGTATTAAAATTCATTTAAATGACAATGAATTCAAATCCATTAACATTCCCTCACTTCAGTAACACATACAGTTTTCATTCTGCCTATTTAAACGATAGATGGGCAGAAGAGAAAATGTGAAAAAGGGACAAATTTTCTTTTTTCATCTTTTTCCTTTGCATCTTTCTCTCTTTAAGAAAATTTACAAGCAATTAAATTAAAAAGTGCTATATCCAAAACAATTTGCTGTAGTGCAAACAACAAATTGACCCAATTTCAGAAGCTTTTTTATCCTGGGGACAGAGTGGTTGAAAGATGGCTTTGCATCTTGAGGCTAAGCCACGAATCATCTTAAAGAAAGCGACCTAGTCCGCGACTTAACCAAAAATAAAAGGACGTTGTAGATTCAGATTGAGGTACAACAATGAATGATATAAATAACTCAATTTTTGAACATATCCCACTCATTGAAATTTATTTACCATGAAAATTCTTATATAATTTTTTTATAGGAATGGATTGTTTTATGGATCATAGTTGGACTATACATGAAAAAATAACAAAGGTGGAGCCCAAAAGGTTAATCTTGATGGCATAAATGAATTTTTGAGAATTGCTACTAGAGATTCAAGTAACGAACTAATTCATTATCCTTGTTTGATATGCAACAATTTTAAAATTTTATTGCCTATGATTGTGGCGGTGCACTTGTATGAAGGAGGATTTGTCCCTAATTTTTATATTTGTAAGTGTCATGGAAAAGTTACCCTACCAGCAACACTACACAAAACTCTACACGATAATCGGATCATTTATTGGGTCCAGATAGCTCTTCAAATAATCACTCTTAGAAAATAGAGTGGAAGAGATGATTTATGACGGTGTAGGTTCACATCTTAATTATTTACAAGAAACTACAAAGGTTTAAAGTTGAGGAAGACCCAACGAAGAAGCCAAAAAATTCTTTGACTTGCTAGAATCTTGAAATAGAACATTATGGGATGGTTTTACAACTCATGCAGAATTATCCACCAGTGTTAGGTTTATTTTTATTAAGTCTAAACGTAAGAATTTGGAAATTTTCATAGATGATTATCTCCAAGAATGCAAAGGAATGCTAACTCTTGACAGTTTTGGCTGAATGTTTTACTCAAATAAAAAAATTAGTGTATTCTTTAGGTTTTCCATACGAGCAAATAGACATGTGTAGATGTCAGATCAGGTTAATTGACATTGGGGTAAAGGGGGAAATTTAAACAAAAGGTCTTTTATTAATTTCCACCAGATCACATTTTGTGTTTTTGAAATTTGGTACTCGAATGATAGTATACATTAGTACTGCAAGTCTTTGTATACAACATATTACATGTTAATATATGTTCGAATCATGCTACGCAAGTTTCAAACCCGTGACCTTTCGCATAAAAGTCGAAGCGCCTAAACGCTGGGACAATGGTGCTGGTCAAATCACATTTTGTGTTTACATGAATAATAATTTTGTAATAAATCATATTTAGTATTGATTAATAAAAGAGTTTGTAGTTTTAATTGAATTTTGTATTAACGTTCATTTATTTACATTATAATATTTTAATTTAATTTAATTTTATAATGTGTACGTACTCATAATAAAAACATTATAACTACACTAAATATAGTAAACTAACCTAGGGTAAGCTAGATGAACATATGTCATAGGTATATAATTAACCATTGGGATTTATGGTTAATAAATATAGTGTTAATGTAATAATCATTTCAACATTGGTGTGTGTATATAATGTTGGCGATATGTTAGTGGAGGTGAAATAGGTAAACTTGAAATAATTTCTCTATTTGGATCTTAATGGCCTATGAAGTCTATCAACTAACATAAAATCCAATTTATCCGAATAAATAAAATCACATTTTATCTGAAATTATTTTTCATTTTTTAATTAATCATATTCATTAATATAGTTTAATGTAATTTTTAATAAATATCTTATACACAGACACACATGCACTCATAACTTGACATTATAACATAACATGATAACAAAGAGACATATAAGCATGTGTATAACTATATATACACACATATTGTAACAACCCGCATATTTTACGATTCGAATATTTAAATGTTTAATTTAAATATAGCATCGTTAATCGGATTTTTGTCCGAAAAAGTCACTATTCGTAGAAGAACAGTCGAATTAGCGAAAAGTCTATGTGTATCGTGCTATTTGGAAGTGGCAATTTGAAAACACCTTCAAACTCAAATTCAGACATCTGAAATGGTTCGTTCAGATGTCTGAAATTGTTCGAGTCAATCTAGAAAGGAAATAGGCTAAAATTGCCATTTTCAGACGTCTGAAATAAAGGATACAGACGTCTGAATATTGTACTAGACAACATCTGTTTTTCCAGATTCAGACGTCTGAATTGGATATTTCAAACGTCTGAATGAAGTTAGAAAACTCATATTTCTCCAGATTCAGACATCTGGTTTGGAAATTTCAGACGTCTGAATCAAGAATGAAGTTTATAATCAACAATTTGGACTCGAGACATATTCCATTGAGTTCAAAATGGTGTTTGCGACTTTTTTGAGTATAAGCATCGATATGTTTGGAGTTGAGTAGAATTTGGCTATTTTCAACTAGGGCTTTGGGTTTGGGGTTTCAGCCCATTAACCCAACATATCAACCCAACTCCACTCCACTCCTCTTCACTCCTTCATAATATTTCCTAACACTCAAGCTTTAGAAAAATGGGGGAAGAGAAAAAGAATTAGAAATCCTAAGCCCTAATATTCTTTGCAAATTCAAGTTCTAGCTCCAAAATTCAAAGAGAAGCTTTGGTGAACATCTCCTTCTTCTTCTCCATCTCAATCTCTCTCCAATTTCAGTTGTTTCCTATAACCTAATTTGGGAAATTATTTCTTCTAGATTTAGATTGGAGCTTCTAGAGTTGAAGTTGAAGAGTAGTTGATGTTCCTTTTCTTTCAAGCTTCTCCTTCATCGTTTTTGGGTTTAAAGGTGAGTTTTTGAACTCACATCTACGTCTATATCTTTGATAGTGTTAGGTAGCAATTCCTAACATCTATTCCTTGTCTATTTGCTTTTGAATTGAATTGGTTTGATGAATATTCCGATTTTTGGTGTTTTGAAATCAAAATCTAAGAAAATCCTTATATGGATGTTTGGACATGTTGGTCGGAGAGTATTGGTGAAACTTTCAGGTTGGGTAGTCATTTGGCGTCAACCCCTAGCAATTGTCACTCATCTGATCGCTTACGATATGGTTTGGCCATCATTGGCCTAGGAAAAATATTGCCCAGAGCTTTAGGTTCAGACGTCTGAATTATTCATTTCAGACGTCTGAATCTGCTTGTCTCAGCCCTATTTGCCTATTTTGTGTGGGATTCCAATTTTTATCGATTCGTGATTATCCAATTTGTTGTTACCATTTATTATCGACTTTGATAACTTCTTCTTCGAGATTTTTGGGAATATCCATTTTGATGGATTCGGCATCGATTTATATGGATTTAATTCATGTCTTCGTATGTGAATTTTTGATGATTGATTATTTCTACAGTCATTTATGTGATTTGTCACTTTAAAATACAAAGGTTTTTATACTAGTAGTAAATATTCAACTCTTTTACAAAGATGATTTCAACTCTATTTTTAATACAAAGCTCGTTTATAAAACCATTTTCTAATCTTGTAGTATATACAAACCTTTACCTCATTTGTGTGAGAAATCTAATTAAACGGCTTAGTAAAACAAGTTGTATGAAACACTTGCATTTACTTCGTCGGTTAATTCTTGGACTTGTTCGATTGAACTCTTGTGACAATTTTCGAGTGGAAGTCTATAGTCTGTTCGTAAATATTTGGGTTAAGCTAGTGGTTATGGGACATGAAGCTAAACTCTTATATTTACTAGCTTAGTGTAATTTACACTTAATTTCGAGTGGAAGTCTACAATTTGTTCATAAATATTTGAGTTAAGCTAGTGGTTATGGGACATGAAGCTAAACTCTTATATTTACTAGCTTAGTGTAATTTACACTTATTGATCGATGATGATCATTTTGTGATTTAGACTAGCGATGTGCGATGTCTCTTTGTTTGTGTGGGGACTTATAACCCCGTTTGTGGAACTTCGGTTCAATTTGGTGGGGTAGCGACCCATGGTCTTTGGACCGTTCGTGGAGCAATCAGCTCAATGAGTTTGTGCATGAGTCATATCTTTTAGGGTGCGTCGATGTTCGGCTCATTTATCCGTGTGGGGAACTATACCACGACCGAATCTGTGCATGAGGCTTATCTTTTAGGGTGCGTCGATGTTCGGTTCATTTATTGGGTTAGCGACCCATGGAATAGCGTTCCGTTTATGATACACGTGTTGGTGAGTTCATGCTCCCGTTTGTGATAGGCCTTCCCCCTTTTGTGATTTCTGGATTTCTCGTTGTGATTTCTAGAATTTGTGTTTCACCAATTTTTGTGGATTGAATTGATAAGCTCTATCAATATTTATGTTTTGGTGAATAATTTAAAGAATGTAATTCTTTTTGGTGTTTTGAGATGATTTGAAATATTGTATGATTTTTTTGTCGTTATTTGATGTATACTTGACATAGTATGGCATTTCTTTGTTATCATATGTTTTTGGTCATATCTCTTATCCTATCTCATTTTATCTGATATTTATAGATAGACTGATCCGTTGATTATTTTCTTCTTAAATAATACTCGGGTCAGACCGAGGTATTTCATGTGCTTCTGCTTGACATCTTCTCAGGGTTCGTCACCTGACTTTTGGCTAACTACTTTAGCATAGTAGTTTTTGTTAGTATACATTTGAGATAGAGACTCCTTGATGTATATTTATTCTTTTGTCTAGCACCTGTACCAATTCTTTTGTTATGTAGTGGATCTTCTATGACCACTATTTTGTTGTACACTTTCATGTGATATGTTCATATCTTATTCCGACTTTGTGATATGAATGTCTGTGACTGATTTGTGTTATGTTTATTTCTATACTTATTTCCGAAGGCCACTTAGCCACTGTGTAGTAGCTTTGAGTTTGTATTTGATATGTCGGATTTCCTCTTGAAACAAAATGTAAGTTATATTATCTGACATATCGGTACTCGCACAAAGAAATTGCACAGATGGTCGCTCCTCAATAGCCTTATTCTTTGTGCTAGTCGACGGCATTACACCGTAGTGTCCTTGGCTAGCGTGAGTATAGAGGTGGGGCGTCACAGCTTGGTATTAGAGCCAAACTTCGGAACAATGTAGAATAATCTAGCAAGGATCATTGTCCTAAGTCTTTCTTAGTAATCGTGCCATAGGATTTAATTCGGGTCTTCGTACCGTTCTATCCTATTTTCTTTTGTCATTCCTTGTTTTATAAATCAAGTTTGTTTGATATTCTTTTTAAGAATAACCTTTTTCTTTTTCTTTCTTTCTTAAAGAAGAAGAGATGGTTAGATCTAGCAGTCCCAGCGCCGGTCAATCCAGTAGTCCTTCTCTGGATGGCGTATTTATGTCTGCCCAACAACTTTTGGATCTTTTATAGAATCAAAGGTTTATCTGTGCTTTGAGTAAGAACCCTGAAAAGGTTTTACCTCTGAAATTAAAAGTGCCTTTCGATCAGCTTGCAGATATCACTCTTCGACTAGAAGAGGCCGATAAAGAAAGTGATGTTGAAGTTGTGGATGCCAAACAAAACTTCAACATCAACAAGAAGAGGCATATTAAATTCAAAAGCCCAAATCCCAACAAGAAAGGGAATCTGACAACTTCGGTAGCAAAGATTCCAATCCCTAATCGTGGAGGATGCTACAATTGTAATTCTAAGGACCACTATGCAAATAAGTGTCCAAAACCCTTTTCTTATCGCTATTGCAAAGGTTTGGGTCATCTTTTATCTTCATGTCCCAAACTTCATAGTAAGAGAAAGGGAGAGTTGAAAGTTGTGCAAATCTCTACTAGCACTTCTCTTGGTCAAGGTAATTCTCGTTCTATCCTTGATGACATTAATTTGTTTTGTGATTATCCTATTTTGATTTCTTTTGATACGGGTGCGTCCCATTATTTTATATCAAAAGAACTTGATGATTCTTTCTCTTTTAATTTTTATGGGCTTGATGACTTCTTTGAGAATTGCGAATCCGGTTGATGGATCCGCAACACTCAGTTTGTTTCTTTTAAAGATGTCGAGATTATTTTATGTGATTTTCTTTTCGAGCCGATTTGCATGTTATGCGTTACTTAGGCTTCGAAATTGATTTTTGTGAAAGGATTGGCTTAATCTTTATGAAGCCCATATCCCGTGTCCCGAGTGGACTATTCATCTTCGACATTCTTAATCTGTTAAGCAGATTTCTATTGTTTTTAAAGATTTTGATTTCCAAATTCGGTGGCATCATTTTATTCTTTAAACCCACTTGATGAGGAAAGTGTTAATTCTCTCATTCAAGTAGTTTGTTAATTTTCCGGTATTTTTGAGATTTGTCTTAGAATTATCACCTAAGCAATCTTTTGAGTGGTGCTAAGGTCTTTTTAGTTCGACCTTACCATCGGTTTTCATCAGTTACGAGTTGCGGAGGGTAGCATTCCACTTACCGCATTCCGCACTCGTTATGATTCTTGTGAGTGGTTCGTTATGTCATTCGATTTGACGAACCTTCTACCTTATTTCATCTATTTTGTGAATCGAGTATTCTATGAATATCGCGATTAGTTTATTCTTATATTTATTGATTATGGATGAAAATAATAAATTTAAAATTTGTAAATCTTTTTAATAAGATATTTATAAGTATGATTGGATTTTGTTCTTAAAACGAGCAAAGAATATTTGTAAATTTTCTAAGAGGCATGTTTATCATATAGAAGATGATTTTGTGTTGTTTTGCCCATTAAGTGCTTTAAGAATTTTGGTCGATGCACTTGATCAACGTTATCGATAGGAATCTCCTAAACGCTATGATGAGACAGTCAAACACGGTAAATTCTTGTAATAAGTATATTTTTCTAAAAAGATGATTACACAAAGTTAATTATAATTTTGAATGTCTTAGCTTTTCGGAAAAGAGGATAAGAACTCTTTTTCGATGATTTTATTCTTGCGATTCCCGAAGGGAACCAAGACTTTATTGTTTATACCGATACTAGTCGTATTGGTTTTGGTGTAGTTCTCTTGCAAAAAGGGAGTGTGTTATCACATATGCTTCTTGACAATTAAAGCTTGTAGAGACTAGATATGCCACTCTTGATCTAGAGCTCGCGGCTATTGTTTTCGCTCTTAGAATTTGGCTCATTATCTTTTGGGAGAGAAATTTGTTCTCTACTTCGATCATAGATCTTTGAAATATTTGTTTTCTCAAAAGGAACTTAATTTGTGTCAACAACGTTGGCTCGAGTTCCTTGCATCTTATGATTTTGATATTCTTTGTACTCCGGAAAAGGGTAATCGAGTTGCCGATGCCCCTAGTCGTAAGCAACAAGCGGTTGTTTCCATGATGATATCCGAATGGAATGATCTCGAGACTTTATCCACTTGTGAGATTCGAGATCGTGAATCCAATTCATGTCCATCTTTTTGTTTTGTGTAGCCTTGAGGCTCGTCCTTCTCTTTTAGACCTCATCCTTGTAGCTCAAAGGTAAGATCCCGAATTGGCTTTTATTGGCCAAAGTTGTAGGGATCAAAATAAGGTTGATGGTTTGAAAGAATTTGTAATCGATGCTCGTGGTGGCATTCGAAAGTTTGGAAGACTCATTATGCCAAACGTTTGTGACCTTCGTAAAGCCATTTTAGAAGATTTTCATCGTTCTAAATTTTCCATTCATCCCGGTAGTAATAGCGACTTTATTATTGGGATGGAATGAAATCTGATATTGCTAACTTCATTAAGTGTTGCATGACTTGCCAATTCATAAAGGCCGAGCATCAAAGGCCCGGTGGGTTATTGCAACCTTTAGACATTCCAATTTGGAAGTGGGATTAAATTTCCATGGACTTTATTGACGGTTTTCCCCATTCTCGTTCGGGTCATGACAGTTTATGGGTAATTGTAGATAGACTTACAAAATCCACCCATTTCTACCCATTCGGTCCAATCGAACCGTACCTCTTTTAGCTAAACTCTATGTCAGATTAGACTGCATGGAGTTCCTACTTCTATTGTTAGCAATCGTGATCCATTATTTTACTAGTGGATTTTTGTAAGGTCTTCAAAAGCTTTGGGAACAAAGTTTACTTTTAGCACCGCTTATCATTCTCAGTCCGATGGACAAATCGAGCGTGTGAATCAAACTCTTGAAGATCTCATTCGTGCTTGTGTTCTTGATTTTGGTGGAAGTTTGAAAGATCATATTTCCCTTGTTGAGTTTTCTTCCTATAGTAAGCTTCCAATCTTGTATTGGTATGGCACCTTTCGAGGCACTCTACGGAAGGAAGTGCTGATTTCCTTCGTGTTGGCTTGAGCCGGTGAGAAGCTGGTTTTAAGTCCAGACTTTATTGGTGTTCATTCGTGTTTCACCTATGATGGGTGATGTGCGTTTCAGTTGATCGAAAAAATTAGCATCTCGATATGTTGGTCCATTTCCCATCGCCGAACGCATTGTTTCCGTGGCTTATCACCTCTTTTTGTATCGGCTCAATTCTTTTACTATTTTTGACGTTTTCCACGTCTCTCAACTATGGAAATACCTTAGGGATTCTGATCCTGCTCTTGAGCCCGGTATTATTGAAGAAATTGAAGTTTCACCGAATTTAACTTATGAGCAACATTCTATTCGTATCGTTGCTTCAGAGGTTGAACGCCTTCGAAATAAAGATGTTCTTCTTGTGAAAGTTCAATGATCCTCAAATACTAAGAATTTCTCTTCGGAATCTAGAGAGTTCATCGAGCGAACACATCCGGACTTACTCTCTCGTTCTCTTTAAGGTGAACTTCTTATTTCAATTTTCTTTTGTGTTGATATGCTTTTATAGTTGTTACTCTTTAATTTCTTCCTAATTATTGCAAGGATGCAATTTCTTTAAGAAGGGGAGTCTATAACAACCCGCATATTTTACGATTCGAATATTTAAATGTTTAATTTAAATATAGCATCGTTAATCGGATTTTAGTCCGAAAAAGTCACTATTCGTAGAAGAACAGTCGAATTAGCGAAAAGCCTATGCGTATCGTGCTATTTGGAAGTGGCAATTTCAAAACACCTTCAAACACAAATTCAGATGTCTGAAATGGTTCGTTCAGACGTCTAAAATTGTTCGAGTCAATCCAGAAAGGAAATAGGCTAAAATTGCCATTTTCAAACGTTTGAAATAAAGGATTCAGACGTCTGAATATTGTAGTAGACAACATCTGTTTTTCCTGATTTAGACGTCTGAATTGGATATTTCAGACGTTTAAATGAAGTTAGAAAACTCATATTTCTCCAGGTTCAGACGTCTGGTTTGGAAATTTCAGACGTATGAATCAAGAATGAAGTTGAGAATCAACAATTTGGACTCGAGACCTATTCCATTGAGTTCAAAATGGTGTTTGCGACTTTTTTGACTATAAGCATTGCTATGTTTGGAGTTGAGTAGAATTTGGCTATTTTCAACTAGGGCTTTGGGTTTGGGGTTTCAGCCCATTAACCCAACATATCAACCCAACTCCACTCCTCTTCACTCCTTCATAATATTTCCTAACACTCAAGCTTTAGAAAAATGGGGGAAGAGAAAAAGATTAGAAATCCTAAGCCCTAATCTTCTTTGCAAATTCAAGTTCTAGCTCCAAAATTCAAAGAGAAGCTTAGGTGAGCATCTCCTTCTTCTTCTCCATCGCAATCTCTCTCGAATTTCAGTTGTTTCCTGTAACCTAATTTGGGAAATTATTTATTATAGACTTAGATTGGAGCTTCTAGAGTTGAAGTTGAAGAGTAGTTGATCTTCCTTTGCTTTCAAGCTTCTCCTTCATCGTTTTTGGGTTTAAAGGTGAGTTTTTGAACTCACATCTATGTCTATATCTTTGATAGTGTTAGGTAGCAATTCCTAACATCTATTCCTTGTCTATTTTCTTTTGAATTGAATTGGTTTGATGAATATTCCAATTTTTGGTGTTTTGAAATCAAAATCTAAGTAAATCCTTATATGGATGTTTGGACATGTTGGTCGGAGAGTATTGGTGAGACTTTCAGGTTGGGTAGTCGTTTGGCGTCAACCCCTAGCAATTGTCGCTCATCCGATCGCTTCCGATATGGTTTGGCCATCATTGGCCTAGGCAAAATATTGCCCAGAGCTTCAGGTTCAAACGTCTGAATTATTCATTTCAGACGTCTGAATCTGCTTGTCTCAGCCCTATTTGCCTATTTTGTGTGGGATTCCAATTTTTATCGATTCGTGATTATCCGATTTGTTGTTACCATTTATTATCGACTTTGATAACTTCTTCTTCGGGATTTTTGGGAATATCCATTTTGATGGATTCGACATCGATTTATATTGATTTAATTCACGTCTTCGTATGTGAATTTTTGATGATTGATTGTTTCTACAATCATTTCTATGATTTATCACTTTAAAATACAAAGGTTTTTATAATAGTAGTAAATATTCAACTCTTTTACAAAGATGATTTCAACTCTATTTTTAATACAAAGCTCGTTTATAAAACCGTTTTCTAATCTATTAGTATATACAAACCTTTACCTCATTCGTATGAGAAATCTAATTAAACGGCTTAGTAAAACAAGTGGTATGAAACGCTTGCGTTTACTTCGTCGGTTAATTCATGGACTTGTTCGATTGAACTCTTGTGACAATTTTCGAGTGGAAGTCTACAGTCTGTTCGTAAATATTTGAGTTAAGCTAGTGGTTATAGGACATGAAGCTAAACTCTTATATTTACTAGCTTAGTTTAATTTACACTTAATTTCGAGTGGAAGTCTAGAATTTGTTCATAAATATTTGAGTTAAGCTAGTGGTTATGGGACATGAAGCTAAACTCTTATATTTACTAGCTTAGTGTAATTTACACTTATTGATCGATGATGATCATTTTGTGATTTAGACTAGCGATGTGCAATGTCTCTTTGTTTGTGTGGGGACTTATAACCCCGTTTGTGGAACTTCGGTTCAATTTGGTGGGGTAGCGACCCATGGTCTTTGGACCACTCGTGGAGCAACCGGCTCAATGATTCTGTGCATGAGTCATATCTTTTAGGGTGCGTTGATGTTCGGCTCATTTATCCGCGTGGGGAACTGTACCATGACCGAATATGTGCATGAGGCGTATCTTTTAGGGTGCGTCAATGTTCGGTTCATTTATTGGGTTAGCGACCCATGGAATAGCGTTCCGTTTGTGATACACGTGTTGGTGAATTTTCATGCTCCCGTTTGTGATAGGCCTTCCCCCTTTTGTGATTTCTGGATTTCTCGTAGTGATTTCTAGAATTTGTGTTTCACCAATTTTTGTGGATTGAATTGATAAGCTCTATCAATATTTATGTTTTGGTGAATAATTTAAAGAATGTGATTCTTTTTGGTGTTTTTAGATGATTTGAAATATTGTATGATTTTTTTGTCGTTATTTGATGTATACTTGACAAAGTATGGAATTTCTTTGTTATCATACGTTTTTGGTCATATCTCTTATCCTGTCTCATTTTATCTGATATTTATAGCTAGACTAATCCGTTTATTATTTTATTCTTAAATAATACTCGGGTCAGACCGAGGTATTTCAGGTGCTTCTGCTTGACTTCTTCTCAGGGTTTGTCACCTGACTTTTGGCTAACTACTTTAGCATGGTAGTTTTTGTTAGTATACATTTGAGATAGAGACTCCTTGATGTATATTTTTTCTTTTGTCTAGCACCTATACCTATTCTTTTGTTATGTAGTGGATCTTCTATGACCACTATTTTGTTGTACACTTTCATGTGATATGTTCATATCTTATATCGCCTTTGTGATATGAATGTCTGTGACTAATTTGTGTTATGTTTATTTCTATACTTGTTTCCGAAGGCCAATTAGCCATTGTGTAGTAGCTTTGAGTTTTTATTTGATATGTCGGATTTCCTCTTGAAACGAAATGTAAGTTATATTATCTGACATATTGGTACTCGCACAAAGCAATTGCATAGATGGTCGCTCCTCAACAGCCTTATTCTTCGTGCTAGTCGACGGCATTACACCGTAGTGTCCTTGGCTAGCGTGAGTATAGAGGTGGGGCGTCACACATATCTATTGGAATTTGTATATATATTATATGCATATATATTATACTTACATGTACATATGAAAATTCATATGCATGGGAATAAAAATGCCTAAATATATACATATTTTTAATTATACTGTAATATATTTATATGGTTGTATACACATATTAGTAGCACCACACACGTATATAAATATGCGATATATATATACACATACAGACACACACACACACATATCCACTAATATATAGTTAAACTAAATATCTTCAATTATAGGCGAATGCTTGGTGTTTAAGAAAAAATAGGAAAACAAATATACCAGATCTATATCTAATAAAAAAATGTCCAAGAGGAAAGAAAAAAAAATGTAAAATCTTTAATTGATTCCAAGAATATATTAAATCTTGATCTAACTAAATCGATGTCCAAAAAAGAAAGAGAAAAGTGTAATAATTTTAATTGATTTCGCCTTCCTCTTCTATAAAATTAATCCTATATCTAATCTCTGTATGAAAGGAAAGGAGATTCCATAGTTGTCAATTATCAAAATGATCTTAGCATTAAAATTTTATATTTGAAATATCACTCACACACACACACATAGATATATATATATATATATATATATATATATATATATATCTTTAATAATAGCTGTAATACCTTTGGTGTTACACTTTTTTGGTGTCAGCGTGAACTACCAAAAATGCCCCTAATACTAAATCTTAATATCACTTGAAAATAGGATCTAACAATTAAATTTCTTTTACAAATTCAAAACGCCAGTCTACAAATGTTATTTAATCTTAATATCACCTAAAAATAGGATCTAACAAATAAAATTCTTTTACAAATTTAAAACATCCATCTACAAATACTATCAAATTTTAATATCACTTTAAAATAGGATCTAACAAATAAATTATTAATTAATAATATAAATAAAAATTCAAACTTTTAAAAGAAAATAGATGTTGCAACTTAGAAATAAAATTTAAACTAACAAAAATGATTTCAACACAAAAATATGGTTAAATATTTATATAAATCATTTTCCCTTGAATGTGCTAAACATATATAATTTGTAGAAAAACAATTCACGTGCGAAGTGCGTACCATAACGCTCGTACATATAAACAAGATAACTTTTAATGCAATGTCATAACTAATATTGGCCTAGCAAAATAAATTAATTAAAACATTCCATATGTACATACATACATACATATGTATATGTATACTATAGTTTAAAAACTTAAATTTCATATATGTGTGTGTTTGTATGATTAAACGGTAAAACATTGAATAAATTAGTCTTAACCAAGATCGGCTTAACCAAATTATTTAACCCAAAATTGTTTTACTATTCAAAAAAAGATGCATGTATAAAAATCAAATATTTGAATAAAAAATTCATTATTTTAAATATATTAAATTTGTGTAATCATTTGATTAATTTATTTGAGCCAAAATCAAATGAACATTAAAAATCTACTTCTTTAAACATATGCAAAAATTGGTTTCACGTCTTTCAAATAATAATACACCAATAATTTTAAATCAAATCTAATAAGTGGAATACAATATTTACATAAATGTGAATTTATGTTAGGGTTGAACATAATGAATGAATAAAATCAAATAGAATTAAACTAGAGGGGATTTTTCCTTTTGTAACACTTTGATTTGCAAACCGTCACCTAGATCGCTTACATCACCACCCGATCTTAATAGAATCAATGAACATGTTGATATTCTTTTAGGTAGAAAAAAATTAGCCATGAATAGATTGAGGATGCGGCCATGGATAAGGGAAGAAGGAGGAAAAGTAAAATTAAAGACAGAAATGGAAGGTTTGATTTTGTTTTAATGAAAGAATAAAAAATTTTCACATTCCCTCTTCAAAACTTCCTCTCTTAATTTCCAGTTAATTTTCGATTAAAATAACCTCTTTCTCTCCCCTATGTAAGGCCACCATGACATACCCTTGCTTTCATAAGCCTGTTAGGTAACTGTTTGTATTTAAAGTTCATTTAAATATATACCAGTATTTTAATACCACTAATTTTAGTTTAACATTGTTCAAGCGATTTAATTGGATAAATTAAATAGAATAATGTAGTTGAATAATGAGGATGAGGTTTAATAATTAATTGGGTTGGGCCTGAACTAATCAACTAATAAGATTACTTTAAAACTCAATATAAAAGGGAACAAATGAGAGGGGAAAATTAGGAATAGAGCCTTATTTCTTCCCTTAAGCCCTCCATCTCTCATTCATTCTCATTTTATATTCACAAATAATCAAAAGCAAACACTTAGAGGCTAGCCATTCCTTAAGGGTAGGAGAGAAGGGAATCAAAGGGGATTAAAAGGGCAAAGCTTAGGGAAGCTAATCTCTATCAAATCTCAATCTCATCATCCAATCTAAGGTATAACCACCCCTATTTTTGTGTTTGAATTCGGTTATGGATAATTTCTGAATTGATCTTAATTGTTTTGTCATGTTATGGATGTTCGATCATTGTTTGGATAGAATAGTGATTTATGGAAATTTTATGGAATTATTATGATAGGTTCTAAGGGTAAAATCTAAGTTTTTAATCTCGAATTGATTTGATTTTCTGATATGTTGTGTAAAACATTATTTTAGATATGGGTTTTCAATTTCATAATTTTCCAAATTAATATGAATATTTTATAAATTTCCTAAGGAGGAGATAGTGTTTATTTCGGGTTTTAATTACTAAAAATAATTAAATAATTATTTTGATCTCGAAATTCTTATAGAAGAAAGAATATATGAATTCTAATTTTTAGTATTTTTGGGGATTTTTCCCAAGTGATTATGAATTTATTTTGCTAGAAAAGCATTTAAATTAATATTAATCAAGGGTATTAATTAATTAAGTTGGTAAACATTTTTGGAAAGATAAAACTGAATTGCGATAGTTTTCTAGAAAAAAATTGGTAAAGTTCATTTTTAACCAATAGAAAATTGACAAGGGATTAGGGTTGGTAAAAAATTTCTATCTGTGGAAATAAGACGGTTTTCATATTAATTACAATATTGCCATGTTGTACGTTAGAATGTCGGATGCCTGATGATGGTCGATGTCCATGTCGCCATTATAAAATTTGACATCAACGTGAATAGATGCATACGATATCAACTTATATTGGTATGGAATGAATCTATTTAGGTTGAAGATATATATGGATGTATATATATGGACTTCGGCATACCATTACATCGACATGAGTGATTTTGTAACTCAGCAGAACCGTTCCAACATTCCTTGTCCTTTTTTTTTGAAACCCATATCACATGGCATAGATGTCGTAAGTCTTTAACCTTGAAACTTATGCTTTAAAGGCTTTGATGCCACATGTTTTTATTTTCGACAACCTTCAAGTAGCGACATAGTTGTTGTGGTTTTATGAAGCCAATATCAAATGTTTTAAGGTTTTAGTGCCGCAAGTCATCATTTTCGATATCACATGTTTTAAGGTTGAAGTGATAAGGACATAGAAAATAAACACAGATCGGCTCGGTTCACCTTCTACCAACCCTCTGATGTCGGCCCATGCTCAGCATCACTCCAAGTAAATTGCTAGTCAGCTCATTAAAAAAGACCAGCTCAAGCGTGACCCATCTTTGACCTGACTTCCTTACAGATACCTTCGATCGGTCTCAAGCAGCATGTCTTGTCATCTCATAGGCGACCTAGAACTTCTCCTATAACTTGGTCCTTAGCACCAGTCAACACTCCTTAGCAAACTTAGGCATTAAGCAATTAGCTCATTCACGGTAGATCGCATCAAATCTGGCTTCAGACCATCCCATCAAGACAAGCTCCATAGCCGGTCGGCACACTCAAGATGGCTTCAACAGCACACTCATCTGTCAAGACCGACTCTGGCATGACCTATCTCTAACCCAACATTATAATCACAACTCGTCCCGTCATATCAACGTTCACCTGACGCGTTCTTTGCACCTAGGTCCTTAGCAGCATTCAACTTCTTGTATCATCTGTAGTTTGATTGGAGTCACTAATCAAACTTGCCATATAGACGTGCAAAAGTAAATGACAAGACGCAGCCAATTGTATAAGGTACTGTAGCAAAGCGATCATAAGCATACCTACTCATGTAGCAAGACATCAACTTTAATGCACATTAAATGCTAAATTTAGGCCTATTATAGAAGGACAAAATTGGCTTGTTTCTCAACTACTCATTCCATTATGGCTTTAGAGCTATCTCCCATCAGCCCATGCAACCAGATCAATGACAAGGCATCCTTCCTGTCTATTTTACTACATAATATCAGTTATTCATCATCCATCTTAGCCACTATAAATACCCTATGTATTGCCACTTCGAAGTGGTTGGGAATTATTAAAATTATGGCTATTATACTTTCCAAAGCTCTCCAGTCGGCAAATCAAAGCCCTAAGTACTTAGGATTTGGTACTTTCTTGGCTTTAAGTGTTTTATTACTCATTTTTATATGGTAATTCTTTGTAATTGTAAGAGAGAAACATAGTAAGAGAACTTCATAATGAACGTAGGCAAGTTTTTCGAACCACTCTATATTTGGCGGCATTTTCTTTGCTTGCTTTCATCCTCATTTTACATTTTTAAGCCTAGTGATTAGTAAGTAAACTTTGCTTTCATAAAGCATTAGACTAATTATGAGGTTGTCGAAATCTCTAATCAATAATTTGGTGCTAGAAGGAGGGCCTCCTCCTAAAGCTCTCTACTTTCATCACCTTTTCCCTCCATAAAAATTTTATATGACTTATTACCAAGGACATAGCTCCTGAGAATGAAGGTAACAGCTCCAATGAGTAAGGAACTGGTGACTATACCATCACCAGTGATGCCTGCCATATTCCTGGGCTTAGTAATGATATATGGCGTACCATGTTGTAACAGTTAACAAACGTGGGAACTTTGGCCCATGAGATGCAAATTTTGAGGACGCTTTTGGATGCCCAAGCTACTGTAAACTATGTCCCACTGCCTCCTCTTACATTCTACCTTGTCGACTCTCATGTACACCAACACACCCTTCTCGACACCTACAACCTTATTAACACTATCGAGGCCCGATATTGAGTGGTGCATAACACCCCACTCACAGACGTTCATGCTAATTAAAGGAGGTATGTTGCATATGTGTGAAGCCATGTTGATATTGCTCCAAACATGGCCATGGCCGAAGAGCCAAAGCATTGTCATTCCCCTTCAGCAGAACGACCACCTGCATTTGAACGTCTACTTTTAAATGTCTTAACATCGGTGCTTTGGCTGTCAGTAGGGAGCATGGTGATCCCATGGCACGCTCCAAACCTCAAATGGGTGTGGCTAGGTATAGACTATCCCACAGTAAGCAGATGCTAGCCTTAAGGAGGAAATCAACATCCTTCGATGATAGCTCAATAGAATGCAAGCCCGAAATACTAGGGGAGAAGCATTTTCAAATGATGGAAGAATTGCAAGTTTAGGATAATTCAAAAGTCGTGATTCAGGCTAGGAGGGGAGTTTCTTCAAGTCGTGCTAGGTGTTAGATCGGTGGAGTAAAGTAGAAGAGATTATGCTAAGTGTTGGATCAGTGGCCCATGGATTGTTACCTGCAACCGACCCGTATTTTACATATCGAAGGATCGTAAAATATTTTTATTTAATTAATATGAAGTTTAATGAGTCTAAATTTTGGAAAATAACTCTTATGAACATTTTCCACATCTATAATTTTTATCAAATTTTTGTGTGATGATTTTGACCCTAAAAATCTTGTATGGCCTGTAACATTTGATAAGCACCAAGTTATGGTATAAAACCACATTCATTGTTTTAGGATGATAGTTTCACATTCCATAGAGTGGTCATAACAGTAAAACAAACATATCGTGTGAAAGTTATGGCTGTTTTAAGTTTTGGCTGTTGTTGGTCAGCAATAGTGAGTAATTAACTAAGCTTGTACTTAAGTCCACTAATGATTTTCGGGAATTGTGCTAGGAGAGGCTTTTGAGACTGATTAAAATCATTTCCATCTTCCCCAAAATAATTCTAAGCCTCCATTCACCATAATCTCTTCAAAGATCGTCTTTTTTCCTTACTAATCTTAGCCTAAATCATCATTGGAGGAGTATTTAGCATAGTGGAATTAGAGATTATCATTTTTGAAAGATTTGGATTCGTTCTCCTTACTGTCCATTTCAAACCTAGAAGAAAGATTGGTATTTTAGGTATTTGGTGAGTGGTTCTTGACCTCTCACTATCCTATGCAAGTTTGTATAGTTAAAATTGATGTTTTTTACATGATATTGATCGTAAAACATTTCTAACTTTAATCACACCTTAATACCTGTTTACAGTCGAAACTAAATGGTTTTAAATCGTTTTGCAACCCCTCTTAATCATCTTGGAATGCTAGTGAAAATTTGTATAATTATCATGTTTTGATGAATTGGATGTGTGTATGATGTATATGGATGATATTTCAATTCGATATGTTGTACTTTAATATGGTTTGATATTGCTTTTAGTTAGTTGGGAAAAAGGATGTCAAATTGGGAAAAATCGAAGGAAAAAGTGGTCAGAACTGGATGAAACTTAAAAGAGGGGCTTTGGAGCATGGGAAGAGCCACGATTCAATTCGCATCAAATTTAGATTGGTGGAAAGTGGTCGCAACTAGTAGAATTTGCTCGGTAGGAAATTCAACTCGGTGGGACATTCTTCGAGCTTGCTTAGGGAAAATATGGGTATGCTTCGGGCTTACTTAGATAAATACATGAGTGAATGAAGTAAAGGAAAAAGGTAGGAAATTTTGGCTAAGTAAAGGCGGTACCAACTCGGTACCGAATAATTTTCTGGGGGATGGAAGGGGTCTAGTGATTTGGGATTTGGAATTTTAAGGGAAGAGGGCTTTATGAAAGCAAAAGGAACCAAATTCGATGAAGTATATTACCTAGCAATAAGTAAATTAGATCGGCACTGACCTATATTTTTTGATCAGGTCGGGGTGAAACTTCCAAGAGGGGAAGTATAGGCTCTGCAGGTCATGTTGAAGGTGTTTTCTTGTTCATTTAGGGACTGATGGCGATGTAGTAGCATGATGATAGCTTTATAACTTCGGCGATAGTAACTCGATGGTGAATGGAGTTAGGTTCCGATGATGATGGCTCGATGTTGAAAGGAGTCGTGAGACTGATTATCCATAAAGGGCGGGTTCTAGGAAGGGGGACCACAGATAGGATATTAAATGGTCCTATCGTGGAAAGTAGTAATGTTTAATTATTCCTTGAATATAAAGAAAACTAAATAGATCAAGGAAAGGGCTTAGATAACAGTGCTAAGGGATCGTTGATACTTGGAGTGTTTTCCAATGTACTCGAGAACAGGAGTATTGTGAGTGCACTCATGGGTACTTTGTTTGGTTACCCCCAGATCGGTTGAATGGATCTGTGTACCCTGGACCGGTGCAATGGGTCTTGTATCAGTTTCAGGATAAAGGTCGGTACACTGAAAACCGGGATTTATCCATTAATCCCTACTTGAGGAATGGTCATATGAGTTATTATATATCTAAGGCATACTGAGTGATGGTGAGGATTGTTTGATGGATGCTATGGTTGTTTGATTCTTTTCTCCCGTAGTCTATCACTCTAGGGATGCCACTTGAGATAGGCATTGTGGATAGACATACCTGGCACCCATCACTGTACTTAGTTTGTTGCATACCCTTACGATCTTTGAAGAGCAGCATATTATGTTTGTTATGTGCAAACTCATTGGTTGTAAGGGCAGGTCAGGTATGGGTTTTATAACCATGTTTCTTACTATATAGACTTGTATAGTATTTTGAGATTCATTTATCGCCCACACCAGACTCTTGTCTAACTCGAGGGTTTATGCTTTGTTTCTTATTATCTCGTATACTCTAAAATGAGCGAACTAGATATCAGGTCTAGGTGTACACAACGACAGTGCAGAGGATGAGTAGGATGGAGCTTTCTTGTATTATACATGGATATTATGCTTATTCCGTTGTGCAATACTATGGAGCCTAGGAATTGTTTGCTTTACTATTATGAGACGGCTTATTTGAGTTTATTTCCATTTTGCATAAACTCTATTACTATGTTATCAAACTCTATGGATTTGTGCTGTAATATTTGGTTCACTTAGTTATTACTGTCTCTCATGTTTTATATTTGTGATGTATATTATATTTTATTCGATGCGCTGTGAGATATATAACAGGTTCTGTGATGTTTTATTTCTTTTAACCCTTGACATTTGTCCTACATCGGCCTACCACGGCAGTAGCACAATATTTAGTTATATTAGTTACCCGTGATGTAGGGCGGTCGTCACATCTGGTATCAAAGCTCTAGGTTGCACAATTAACCTATGTTGATACTGTGGTCCAGTAGATATAGGGAAGGAGTTATCACCCTAGACTGGATCAAGAGTATATATATAAGAGAGAGTGCCTACATTTTATATATTTTGGTTTTCAAAAATACATAGCAGTATATATAATATATAAGTCACGTGCACACGCGAGTACCGTTGATATTGTTTTCTTTTATGGGAGACTGATCATTCTTGTTATAGATCAAGAATGAGTCAGCATAAAAGAAACATTATGAGGGACTCTATCTCATGAGTTAAAGAAGAAGTGCGTTCGGGGGCTGCTAACCCTGACTTGTAGGCGATGTTCAACACGATGATGGTGAAATGCTGCAAAATGCCCAAGCGGATTCCAGATGTTGCTGTTGGTGGTGGTGCTCAAGTGGCGGTGCCCAAAGGTGATTTCGCTAAACTGAATAAGGATTTTTTTTGGTCTTTGTGGCAAACATTTCCAATGAACAGAATCATTTATGGAAGTGCAGGATTGGTTGGACATACGCGAAAGGATCTTTGATGACCTCGAATTGGACGATGCTACAAAGAGGAGGTTGGCTTCCCAATAGCTTCAATGGAGAGCCATGAACTGGTGGAACGCTATTAGAGTTGCTACACCCAAGGATCAATTCACTTGGGACCAGTTCAAAGCCTGATTCAAGGAGAAGTTCGTTTCAGGTGCTCAGAAGTTGGTGCTTATTGGCACCAAAAAGGGTAAAATCGCCCTAGAATTAATTGAAAGCACCGGATCTAATGACATAAATGTAAAATCAGTAGAAAAAACACAATTTTGATAGTGGTTCGACGAATAATTCCAGCCTACGTCTACTTTAATCTTATTATTTGATTGATTCTTTCCGGAATACAATGATAATAACTCAAATCCGACCATAATCTAGTAGATCTCAGATTTGGGAGTGTTTGGAGTATCTGGGGAAGAAGAAGATAGAAGAGAAATCATGTGCCAAAAAATATCCATCTCTAGTTGTTCTAGGTTTTTAATTTATATGGAAACTGTCTAGCAGAACTTGGGATCCACGAAATATCAAGTCCAGGTCTAAGTCCAAGTATGTGGCTTGGGGCCCAAACATTGGCGAAAGCTCTCGGTACCGGTTTGTTTTGGTTAATGTTGGAAGGTTTTATCGACAAGCTTTCTCGATCCTTCTTCATAATTGCCCAGTTTTAATATTTTGGATGTTCGACGAGAGGTCATGGATGAGAGGTTTCCGACGATAGGTTTTCGATGAGAGGTTTCCGTCGAAAGGTCTTCGACAGGAAGTTTTTGACGAGAGGTTTTCAATGAGAGGCTTCCAATGAGTGGTTTCCGACAAGAGGTTTTGCATATTTAATGGTTAGCCAAAAATTGTTGAGTTCCCTCATTTTTTTATCCTTGATAGTTTTCAAGCTTCTGAATCCATTCCTTCATTAGTTTGTAGTCCATTTCGCTCATTTAAGTCCATTTGAAGACTGCGAAAAATTTGGTTATAACACCTGCCTCCCAAAGTATGGCTTAGAATGTGAGGTGTGCTTTGCTTAAGAAAAAGTTTATGCAATAGTCGACTTCTAGTAGCCGAGCTTTCCAGCTATCCATCGATACAAATTATGGCGATTCATCTTGTTCCTTTGGATTCTTCTACAAATCCATGGTCATTCATGATCATCATAGCTAAGGACTATAGTCCTTGTTTAAGTGTTATTCATAAATCATAATCGATATGTTTTCATTTGGAATATCATATCGTATATCAAAATCATCTTATATTCATCCAGGATTTATCTATTTTAGTACAATTACAAGGCGTTCAAATCCTAAGGTCAAGTCCGTTAACTCTAGGGTATGATCTCATTGGATCGTTTATCATCCAAACTAAGGTTCGGTCTCTCTGGATCGTTTATCATTCAAACTAGGGTTCGATCTCTCTTGATCTTTTATCATCCAAACTAGGGTTTGATCTCTCCAGATCATGTAACATATAATCTAGGGTTCAATCTCTCTAGATCCTTGCTAAGTCTAATCCGCTCGCTCTTTGACAAAGGGACTCAACGTCCAAGCAAGTCCATATGCTTTCTCTTCAGTAAAGGGACTTACTTTTCTACGCAAGTCCAACCGCTCGCTCTCCGACAAGGAAACTTGCACCATATGGTCATCGCCTCATCTCTTCAGACGGGACTACCATGTTCAATCAATATCAGTTATCACGTTCGAGTGGTTTTCAAAAATCAAATATTCAAATCGAAGTAGTCAAACAAATATCTTAAACATTCATCTCAGACATCCAACTTAGACATGCCTAAAGATCAATCGAGGTCTAATACACGTGTAAGCAGTTTGAGGTTATTATTGTCTTATCGATTCAAAACAAAAAACAAAACATGGGAAACGAACCTGACTCCCATCCTTTTTGATCATGGGATTACCAATCTTGAGCCAGATCCTTGGTCGCGCCTTGATGCATTCGCTATAAACGGTGGCTGCTCCGGCTACACCATTATAGTTTGGTTCCTTACGTACTTCTATAGCTGGTTACTCCAAACCAACTCTTCTATCAAATCGCAAAGGTGTCTACACTTGTTCGTTTCATGTCCATCTCTCATGGAAAACGCTAAATCTTCTGGACCTTTTCTCCTCATCCGTTGGCTCTCTCCTAGCTTTTGGTAGGGGATCTGCCCCCTAGTATCTAAGTAAATCCTCTTTGGGGTTTCAATTAGATCAGTGTAAGAAGAGAATTTTGATTCCCTCCTCTGTCTCTTTGGTCCTTCGAAGCCGTCCTCGGCTTTTAGCTTTCCTTTGACTCCACCATATCCTGCCTCGGATGGTCCTAGATCTTTCACAGCATTTACTTCAGCATTTTCAGCTTTAGTATCCTTCCTACACAAGTACCTCTCTCCCTTATGATAGAACTCCATAACATCCATTGGTAAATCCATTTCCAAAGCAATTTTAAAGTCAGTCTTACTTGTAACTTCAGAAACTGCCGCCATCAGAATCACTGATGGATCCGGCTTATGAACTACAGTGATTGCCGCGTTAAACCTAGTCAAGTAACTCTTAAGGGTCTCTCCGGCCCTTTGCTTCACGCTCGATAGCGTTATCACATTCTTTGGTCATAAAATATGAAACCTGAACAGTCTAATGAACATATGCACTAACTCGATCCACGATCTTATGGACCCGTTCTCCAACTCTCTAAACCAAATTGCTACTAAATCTGTTAAATATGATAGAAAGCACCGTCCCATCACCTCCTCAGAAGCACCTAACACCTCCGTATATTGGATGTACCTCATTAGATGGACCGTTGGATCTGTCTTTTCAACATACATTTCTAACGTCAAAATCTTGAATCAGGAGGATTCCTCACATACCGGATGTTAGGGGTAAATGGATTCCTATTTACATCCTCTAAGCTCTGGTCTGGTGATCCACCACTCACTATCCTTCTAATCAACTCAGCTATTCAATTGTTTTCATCAAATGGAAGTCTTCGATCAATAGCTACAATTTACCCTTCGTTCCTACAGGGAAGCTCCGAAACATATTCCTCTGGCTGCACATTTGCATTTTGATCCGCACTTCTAGCTTCGTCTACCCCTATTCTTATAAGGAAACTCTGACCCATACTCCTCTGGTTTTTGTGCATTTACATTCCAATTTGCATTTCTGCCCCAGCATTGTTCCGCCCCATTCTTATGGGGAAACTCTAGCCCATACTCCTCTGGTTGTTGTGCATTCACATTCTAATTTGGATTTCTAGCTCCAGCATCATTCGCTCTCGGCATTCCAGCTCGCTTTAAATTTAAACCAACATTTCCCCTGAGTAAATTTCTCTCGGTACCGACTCGATTCAGGTTGGTACTAACTCGTTCTGGTAGTATGGGCATTACTCCCTTTTGCTCTATTCCAACCCTAGATGCTCCTACATTGGTTTCTATCTTTGGTTCTGTATTCCAGCCACTCCGACTATTCTTTCTTGTTCCATCCTTCTAAAAAATCCCTTCAGCATTTCCTATTGTTGAGCCATTATTCCATTTTGCTTCTCTTTCATCACGTAGATGGATTAAGTAGAACTTGAGGATACTTCCTGGCTACCTCCATGCTCTGGTTGACTTCCTCCAATCATAGATCTAGTGTCAGGCCTCTTCATCTTCTCCATACTACAAATCCAAGCTTTAGATTGTTAAATCTAGCTATGTATCAGTAAAAGCACCAAAAATGACCCAAACACCCCAGAATCGATTGCAAGCACCAGATCTAATAAAATAAAAGTAAAAGAAATATGAAGGATACAAATTTTATAGTGGCTTGGTGAATACTCCAGCCTACGTCCACTTTAATTTTGTTATTTGATTGATTCTCTCTGGAATACAATGGTTATAACTAAAATCCGACCACAATTTAGTAGATCTTGGATTTGGGTGTGTTTGGAGTATTTGGGAAGGAAGGAGATAGAAGAGAAATCAAGTGCTAAAATGTATGTCTTTAGTCGTTCCAGGTTGTTTATTTATAGAGAAATTGTTAAGTAAAACGGGGGGCCCATGAAATATCTAGTTCGAGTCTAAGTACGCAAAAGTGGGCATCAGGGCTCAAACACCGATAAAAAGCTCTTTTTACCGACTGGTTTTGGTTGATGCTGAGAGATTTTTTCTACATGCTTTCTCGATCTTTCTTCATACTTGCTCAGTCTTCAAATTATGGATGTTCGACGAGAGGTTTTGAACGAAAGGTTTTCGACGAGTGGTTTCTGATGAGAGGATTCCATTGAGAGGTCTTCGACGAGAGGTTTCTGATGAGAGGTTTCCATTGAGAGGTCTTCGACGAGAGGTTTTCGATGAAAGGTTTTCGTTGTAGGTTTCTGACAAGAGGTTTTCGGCAAGTAGTTTCGCATAATTAATACATAGCCAAATGAGTTCCCTCATTTTATCTTCTTGATAGTTTTCAAGCTTCTGAATCCATTCCTTCATCAGTTTGGAGTCCAATTCGCTCATTTAAGTCCATTTGATGATTGTGGAAAATTTGCTTATAATAGTGCTATTAAAAAAAAAATCTAATTTAAAGAAGAAAGTTATGTTTTTCTCTAAGTATGTTGCTGAGTTTGACACATTATCGAAGCATGGGTTGTCTTTCATCGACACTTTGTTGAAAAAGAATGAGAAGTTTCTTATGGGTTTGGATCACTATTTATAGAAAATTTAGTGAGTCATATCGATGAGCCATTTGAGAGGCTCGTCGAGAAAGCTCTTCGCCAGGAGAGTTTATACCCAAAGTACAAATCAGCACTTTTAGTTAAGGAAGAGCCAAACCGCAACGAGGCGGTGGAGACAAGAAGAAATGGAATGGTAAGAGGAAACAGTTTCAGGGAAAAATGCTCAATAGAAGGCTAAGTGGGATCGTCACTGTTATGGTTGCGGAGATAAGGGTCACTTGATTAGAGAATGCAAAGCTGATGGAAAGAAGAAGTGCTACAACTGCGGCAAGTTCAGACATATGTAGAAGAATTGCCCAGAACCAGCACAATGGAAACAGGTTTTGAAGGAGTATGGTTTGGATGTTGTCCCGACTTCGTCGAGTGTTCCCTCGGCAAAGGAGAAGGGGAAATTATCGCAATTCAAGGTATTCTTTCTATTTGTGATGTTCCAAGTGTTTTTTCGATACTGAGGCTTTACATTACTTCATATCTAGTGACCTAGTAGATAGATTAGGATTGTAACAACCTGTATTCTACTTATCGGAGGATCGTAGAATATTTATATTATTTTCATATGAGGTCGTATGTTTCTAAACTTATAATATTTATGGAAATGACTCTTAGGGACATTTCCCACAACCACGATTTGTGGCGAATTTTTTTATGACCATTTTGATTTTGAAATCTTGTGTGACCCATCCCTTTTGATAGAAGATGAGTTAGGGTCTAAAACCACTCCTATTGCTTCAGGATGATGGTTACTCTTCCATGGAGTGGTTATAATAGGAAAACAGACTTACTATTTGAGAGATATTGCTGTTTTAAGTTTTAGGGGCTTCTGGGTAGATATATGGGTAATTAGGCGGGCCCAAACCCAAGCCCATTAGCTCATTTTGGATTTTGGAGCTAGGAAGGGGTGTTGGGGCTGAGATGATTCACTTTTCATCTTCCCAAAACATCTCCAAACCTCCATTTATCGTCTTTTCTTCAAAAGATTCACTTTTTCTTGTCTAAATCTAGCTAAAATCTTCATTAAAGAGGTTGTTAGTGAAGATGGATCTTTGATTCATCATTCTTGTGCTTGGAAATTCGGGTTGCTTGTTGTCCAGTTCGGATTCAAGGGGAAGAGTTGTAAGTTTGGGTACTTGGTGAGTGGTTAGATCTCTCACTTACTAATTAGGTCATTAAATACCCTATATAATGTTTTAAAAATTATTTAAAAATACTAAAAATATTATTAGACCATATTACACCATATAGGTGAATTTTAAATGACTTGGACTTGATTTGTAAAAACATGTTCTTATGGATTCCTAATTTTCACCTTAGATTTAGATCTCTTTTAATGATATATTTTTATGTTTGGTTGTTGCTATTGCTTATATATGATGAATGTATGATTGCTCCATGTTTGAATGGTTGAAAACACCGAGAGAACTAAATTGTCGTTCTTGGGTGGTTGTAGGAGATTTCAACACCACCAGATCCTCAGCAGAAAGAAATTCGGGCAATCTTTCCCACGACTCCGACTCCTTCAACCACTTCATTAATCTCTGCTCCTTGATAGATCCACCCATCTGTAATGGTCTATTCACCTGGTCTAAATGTAGATCAGAACCTTCATTAGCCAAACTGGACCGTTTCCTTTTCAACCCGGCCTGGGATGATTTATACCCACTTTCCTTGGTCTTGGGCCTAGCCATAATCATCTTCGACCATTGCCCTCTCCTACTCGACACTGGTTCCCTCACTTGTCCTATCCGACCCTTTCGTTTCGAGCGCCTCTGGCTCCTTGAGCCATCATTTGGCAACTTCATCAAAGAAATCTGGTCACAGCCCTCCCACACCCCCTTAGCCACCGCCAGAGTTGTCTCCAAACTCCGATCTCTCTGAAAGATCATCAAACCCTGGGCCAAGTCAATTTGGGGCTCTATTCGGTCGCGTATTTCTGCAATTCAAGATGAGATTTTGGACCTAAACATACTCGAAGAATCTAATCCTCTTATCGAATCGGATCGATCTTGCCTGCGTGAACTGGAAGCGGAACTGGACATATTATCATTGCAAGAGGAAATAGGCTGGAAACAACGATCCAAAGCGAAATGGATTGAGGATGGAGATAAGAATACTGCCTATTTCCACCGCCTTGCAAATGGCAGGCGTAGATCCACTTTCATCCCCGAAATCACTCACAACAGTACCACTATCTCTGATCAGTCCGCCATCCTAAAACTGTTCTCCGACTACTATCGAAACACCTTGGGTAAACAATACCCCCCTCTACCACATATTGACTGGAACCTACTCTACCCAGAGTGCTCACCCATCCCTCTAGACCAACCCTTCTCAGAGGCGGAAATTTGGGCTGCGCTGAATGGCATGTCTGATGACAAAGCTCCTGGCCCAGATGGTTTCGGCCCACTATTCTTCAAGCATTATTGGGAAACCATTAAATATGACATTATCGAGATGTGTTCTGAATTCCAAGCCGATCCCTCATTTGTTGCTCACCTTAACTATGCTAATATCATCCTCCTCCCCAAAACCCCAGGAGCCACTTCCCTTCCATCCTTTCGGCCCATTAGCCTCCTAAACACCAGCTTCAAAATCATAACCAAAGTTCTAGCCAATCACCTTCAAGTTGTCATCGCCCCCCTCATTGGAATTGAGCAATCCGCATTCATCCTCGACCGCAACATCATGGACTGCGTGGCGACTACTCAAGAAGTCATCTCCTTCTGCCACCAAACTTCAACGCCAGGTATGCTCCTCAAATTAGACTTCTCGAAAGCTTTTGACACAGTTAATTGGCAATTCATTTTGGAGCTTATGAAGCATAGAGGTTTCCCTTCAAAATGGTGCAATTGGATCCATTGTATTCTTAGTTCCAGCTTGTCCTCTATCACGATCAATGGTGCTACAGGGGGCCTAATCAAGTCTGCATGTGGCCTGCGACAAGGAGACCCACTGTCTCCCTTTCTCTTCGTCCTCGTTGCTGACGTGTTCAACCACATGATCAAGTTAGCAATATCGAACAACATCTTTGAAGGCATCAAGCTCCCTAACTCAAATCTGGTCATATCCAACCTCTAATTCGCCGACGACACTATCCTTTTTGCATCACCCACAGTCAACCACATCCATTGCCTTAAAGTAGCACTGTACTCTTTTGAACTCATATAAGGCCTATCCATCAACTTCAGTAAGATCTCCATCATCATGCTTGGTAACTCCGATCACCTTGGGCCAACATTTTCCAATTTGCTCAACTGCAACATCGCGCACTTCCCTATCTCATACCTCGGTATCCCCCTCCGTCCAACCAAACTACTCAGAGCGGATTGGCTCCCCCTCATTACCAAAATCAAAAACAGACTTCTTTCCTGGAAAGCACATTCCCTTTCTTCAGCGGGGTGCCTTGTCCTTATTAAATCAGTTTTATCGGCAATCCCTTCATACTGGAGGTCTCTTTACAAGCTTCCAACCTAGGTAATCAAAAGGATAGACTCGACCAGAAGCTCCTTTCTTTGGAATGGAGGAAGAATAAAGAAGCTCGTAAACTGGCGGACAACTTGTCTGCACACTGACAATGGTGGTCTTGGAATTGTTAAACTATACTACTTCAACCTCGCGCTTGTCACAAAATGGCTATGGCGGTTTCTCACCCCCGGAACCTTCCTTTGGAAATCATGGATTACCTCTCTTCACTACCACTTCAACCCGCACCTTGTCCTCCACTCCTCCACCAGCCTTAAACCATCCGCATTCTGGTCTGGGGTCCTCGCCACCCTTCCCCGTGTTAAACCACTCTTCCAAGTCAACTTGGGTAATGGGGCAAACTTCCTCTTCTGGTTGGATATCTGGCACGGCCAACTGCCCCTCTCTTCAATCCTCCCCAACCTTTTTTCTCACTCAGCCACGGTCCTTGCTACCACATCCGATTCTTCGAGCTCGGGCCCTGACCACCTCTTTCCACCATCCTACTTCGACCTTGCCACCTTAGCCGAGCTTCACCAAGCTTCCTCCATCCTCCGAAACATTCGATTCCACCCCCGGCCAGATGAGTTCATCTAGGCCCCGAATCCCACAACTGGCTTCTCCGTCGCCTCCTGCTATGCTCACATGAACAACCCTGGACGCCTCTCCAACTTCCCCAGACTCTGGAAATGCCAGCTCCAACCTCGCATCGCTTTCTTCTAATGGTGTCTTATCCACGGGCGCATCAACACCAGAGACAGGCTCTTTCGTAACAACATCGTGGTGGACCCAAGCTGTGCCCTTATGCTCCATCGCAACCGAAAGCATACAACAACTATTCATAGAATGCGACTTTTCCTTTAGGGTTTGGGTTGCATCGTCTGTACACATACTCGGCTACTTCCCAACAATCACCTCATTTTTCGAACACTGGCAGAATAACCCCCCCAACAAGCACTTACATCTCTTTGTGGCTATATTCAGTTGGATCATTTGGGCTGAGCGTAATGCACATGTGTTCAGTAGGCCCAAATCTAACTTCGAGGTAACATGCCGACGTATTATTTACTATTTCTCATCTTTACCATGTCAGAGCATCTCAGCTCCGTCCAGGCTGAGACTGCCATTCTCCAGTTCATCGCCGACTGAATCGGTAGGTAGCACATGCGCAACTCCTTCTAGATGGCAACCTGGAAACCACTGCTGACCACTCCGCAGTACTTATCTATTTTATTTCCTAACATATGTACTAAGTTGTTTTGTATATAAGACTCTGCCATGTAGTGATTGTTTTGCAGTATTCTCCTATTTGGGCCAGCGATCAGGCTTGTTGATTGCACTAATTACATAATATTATGCTATCTAACCGGTTGTGTAGTGTCACGCTACACAACCGTCTTGCTCAAAAATTTAGTTAGGAAGGGGCTATGGATCGATGACTGTCCATAAATTTTACTCCAAATTGGACGCGATCGATCTGAGGCAATAAGGAAGGTTTCATAAGGTTGCACATCAAGTTTCAAGCCATTTGGAGTTCGTATGGTCAAGATATAAGCATTTAAAGTATGGATCGGTAGGAATTCAAAGGCATGGATCGGTATCGATCCGTAAAAATTGGTCCAAATAAGGTGCGATCGATGTAGGTTGACAAGGAAGGCCCCATGATGCTACATTTCAAATTTCAAGTCATTTGGAGTTCGTTTGCTCGAGTTATGGTCAATTGAAGATGGATCGATCGTCGATGACCCATAAAGTCCACATTGTCTAAATGACATGCGGTCCATAGGGTAATCTAAGAAGGACCCTCTAAAGCTACATTTCAAATTTCAAGTTGTTTGGAGTTCATATGCTCGAGTTATGGGTAAAAGAAGATGGTTTGGTGCTGATGGATCAGTGGTAATTTACTTGGAGTCCGACTCGAGAAAATTTGCCATTTACTTGGAGTCATAGAAATTTGAAGTGTTGGGTCGGTGCTGAATGGTGATTGGAGTTATTTACATGTTTTCTTGGGGTTCGATACTGAACTATGGGGTATGGTTCGGTGATGAACGATGCTTGGAGTCAAATTCGCATTTTCTTGGAGAAAATGAGTCAAGTCAGGGAACAGTGTCGATCCTTGAGCGCGCTTGGAGAAAATTCTGAGTTTACTTCGGGTTTGATTTTGGGCTAAAGTTTTCAAGGTCTGTTTTGAGTCAATATGGTGGTTACTTTAGGTCCGACTTTGGGCCAACCTTGAAGTGAACTTTTCGACCATCGTTTTGATGACTTTTAACGACGACTACTCGTGACTCGACGATGGGGATTCCATGATTAGAAATGATGACTTTGATGGTGGAGAGTTATACTTCGAGATATAGAGGAAGCGATTAAAATTCAAATTGAAGGAACTATTGGAAGAAGGTTACAGGACGAACGATGACGTTCTATGACTTATGATGGCTGTCTAGAATAGTTCCCCACCGCGACGGCTTCAGACGGGAGTTGTAAGGACAGTTCCAGAATGAGGATGATCATTGCTACGGATGGCGTTTGCAAAGGGATTGTTAATACTCGAGATGATGAGACACACTTGTGAGAAAGGCTATTTGAGGATGTGATCAGAGTCCATTGATGTTAGGAGCTGATCTACCCGTACCCCAGAGTCCATTGACATTCGTACTTGGGGAGGGTTATATACTATAGTCCATTGACGTGATGACATAGTGACAATATGGCAGAGTTTGTTGACATTAGAACCTATCTATACCCTAATGGACGAGTGGCCGGGAACGTTGAGTAGTCTTGGATGACGAGATGTAGTATATAAATATCATATATCCAGCGCACTGAGTAAGTGAATGCGAGGATGGATGATGGATGCTATGTGTGTTTGATTGTCTATCATCTTAGAAATGTCACACAACGTAAATATTATCAATGTAGATACTTGGACAACCTTATTAACTTGATGTATAGTACACCCATGATGACTATCATAGTGTAGCATAGATCTATTATATGTGCCAACTCTATGGATACAGGGATATGCCAGGATGATTTTCCATACCATTTGTCAAAGCATGTTGAATTTATAGTATTTGATATTTCTACTGCTTACAGCAGACTGTTATCTGATCTGAGGAATTATGCTTTGGTTCTTATTACTCTAGATACTCTTAAATGAGTAGATTATGGACATTAGGTTTGGTGAGCATGTGGAGCTGGACATGTGGCCATAAAGAGGCTATTCTCTTATATTATTATATGTACTCATTTGCTATTCCGCTGCACAGCATTATGTAGCCTACTAGAGCCTTACTATTTAGAGACAGTTTTATAAGTTATTATTTGATGTATAACTCTATCACTTATGCTATTTACTGTATGGATCTATATACTCTGATGTTGTGATTCATTCAGTTATTTACTTTCTTGCCTGTTTTATAGCAGAGATGTTTACTATTATATTTTATTTGATGTGTTGTGAGATATACAACAAGTTCTGTGTTGTTTATTTACTTTACAAACATCGATGTTCGCCCCGCATCAACCGAGCATCGCTACAGTGCACTATACATGTATATTGGGTGTTGGTAGTGTAGGGCGGTCGTCATAGAGATTGAAACTCAAAATAGTTAACCGCCTTTGACTGTGATGAACTCCATTAGAGGCTCCACTAGCCTATGTATGGTTTTTCGTGGTTTGGTCTTATTGAGTCAAGGATGCTCTTTTGTTTGTGATTGCTTTGTTTTGAATTTTATTAGATTCGGGATTATTATGGGGACAAACTAGTTGAGGAAGTATGTGGTAGTAGTGGATTGCGAAAAGCTGCTGGTGACGATTGGGGCTTTGGAGGGGTAGACGGTAGTGACTGGCTGCCTGCTAGAGGATGGGATTATGGTTACCTTTCTATATTTGCTCGAGGTACCATAGGATGAGGTTTCATTTGTTCCTATCATGAGAGAGTATCTAGACGTGTTCGAGGAGGTGACTGGATTATCGCCTCACAGAGAGATTGAGTTCTGCATAGACTTAGTAAAGGATTCCAGACCAATAGTTATTCCTTTGAGGCGTATAGCACCCATAAAGTAGAAGAAGATGGAGGTGAATGTGAACCTATCGAAGCTAGTGTTAATTCGTAGGAGCATATCTGAATGGGGCACACTTGTAGTATCACCACCAAGGAAGATGCCTCTCTGAGGATGTGTGTAGATTATCGTGAGTTGTATAAGGTGATGAGAAAGAAAAGTATCCACTCCCACATCTTGATGACTTGTTCGATCAGCTCTATGGTGCGAAGGTATTCTCTTAATTGGATTTGGCCTTGGGTATTCACCAGTTGAGAGTAGCGAAGGAGAGTGTGTCCATCATCGTGTTTTGTATGCTGTTCGTTTTCTATTAGTGGTTGGTTATACCGTTTAGGCTAACCAATGCTCTGATATACTTTATTGTTCTCATGAACTATGTTTTCAGAGATTTGCTAAATAAGTTCGTGCTTGTGTTCGTGGATGATATTTTGGCCTATTCTAGGACGGACGAGGAACACAAGACGAACTTGAGGATTGTGCTTGAAGTGATGAGGAAGCACAAGTTGAAGGCAAAGTTTTCGAAGCGTCACTTATGGAGGAGGGAAGTGAGATTCTTGGGTCATGTCGTGTCGAAGCAGGGCATCATAGTAGATCCTACCAAAGTGGAAGTGATTCAGGATTGGAACTAACCCAAGAATGGTACAGTGTGAGAAGTTTCTTAGGATTAGTAGGATATTATGGACGTTTAATCAAGGGCTTCTTGAAGGTAGCAGCACCGTTAATCAATTTGATAAAGAAGAATCGGACCATTATTTGGGATGCGAGGTATGAACATGTGTTCATGAGTCTAAAAGTGAGGTTGACGAGTGCACCATTATTGACTATTTCGAGCAGGAATGAGGAACTGACAGTATACATAGATGCATGCGGTACTGGACTGGATGTAGTATTGATGTAGAGGGGAAGGGTTGTCGCCTACGCTAGTCGACAACTGAAACCGCATGAGAGGAAATACTCGACTCATGATTTGGATTTGGCGGTGATGGTGTTGCATTAAAAATATGGAGGCGTTATCTATTAGAAGATAGGTTCGAGCTGTTCATGGGCCACAAATCCTTGAAGTACCTATTCTCCTAGAAGGATCATACATTCGACAACAACGATGGTTGGAATTCTTGGCCTCCTATGACTTTATCATTTCTTATATACCCAGTAAGGGAAAAGCAATCGTTGATGCATCGAGTAGAAGACATGCTAGTATGGGAGTAATGTTCCTAGAGTGGAAACGGTTGGAGTACATTGCTGGCTATGACTTCAGACCTCATTGCGAGTTGGAACATAGATGTTGGCGTGTTTGACTATCAGACCCACCTTGATTGAGCAGATATGTACTAGTCAGAAGTAAGGCACTAGACTAGCAGAGATCATAGAAAAAATAGAAGGAGGTGTAGAGTGTGAAGAGATGAAGTAGTACGGACTCGATCGAGATGGTTGGCTCTGTAAGGTTTGGAGACTGTTTTTCCCAATGTTGATGGATTGCGAGATGAGATGTTACGAGAGCGCCGCCACTCTAGATTGACTATACATCTTGGCTGTAATAAGATGTACTGTGATACAAAGCAGACCTATTATTGGGAAGGGATGAAGAAGGGTGTCGGGACATTCTTCTCAACGTGTATAAACTGCCAGTTGGTAAAGGCATAGCAGAAGAAGCCAAGTGGATTGCTGCAACCATTTGAAGTTCCCTGGTGGAACTAGGAGTAGGTATCGATGGACTTTATAAATTGATTTCCGATGACCAGAGCAGGGTATGATAGCATTTGAGTCATAGTTGACAGATTGACTAAGAGTGCTTTTGTTCATATTTGTTAAGTCTAGCATAACAACATCTAATTGGGTGAGTTTTATGTGAAATGGGTTGATGATTCCATGGTATGCCGAAGAGCATTGTGAGTAAATAAGACCCTTTATTTACCAGTGGGTTTTGGAAGAGCTTACAAGAGGCGTTGGGGATCAAGCTGCATCTCAGTACAATTTATCACGTGCAAACTAATGGGAAAACCGAGAGAGTGAATCATATACTGGAAGATCTCTTGCGAGCTTGCATTATCAATTTTGGAGGCTTGTGGGACGATCAAGGTAGAGTTCACATACAACAATAACTATCAGCCTAGTATCACTATGACACCGTATGAAGCATTGTATGGCCGACCATGTAACGCTCCTTCATGTTGGTGAAAAGCAGATGAGAAACTAATGCTTGGACCAGATATGATTAGAGAAACCTCGTAGATGATTAAGATCATTCGACTACGAATGAAAGCTACTTAGGATAGGCATAAGATTTATGCTGATAAGAGCCATCGAGATTTAGAGTTCTATATCGGTAATATGGTGTTCGTGAAGACTTCTCCATTGATAAATGTTACTAGATTCGGTAGTTAGGGAAAGCTGGCCTTGAGATTCATAAGTCTTTTTCTGATGGTTGAGGAGATCGGGAACCTAGCATATAGTGTTGACTTGCCTCAGTAGATGGCGGGCATGCATCACGTGTTCCACGTCTCTCATCTGCAGAATTTTATGCACGACTCGGAATTAACTATTACACCAAATCAACTTGATTGTATCGAAATTGAGCCAGAAGCTTCGAGATCACATAGGCTATCGTATTGCTGGACGCAATGCGAAACAACTTGCAAGGAAGATGGTGGAGTTATTAAAGGTTCAATCGGGGTGAAAGTGAAGGCAATTGCATGTGGGAAACCAAGGAGAGCATGAGGGCTGCATATCTAGAGCTTTTTGCACGATAAGGCTTACTATTCATTGTATTTACTTTTATCTTTAATATTATATAAGATATCATAGTATCTCACATGCTAGGATATGTTTATTTGTACTATTGATAACACGGTTGCCTATTTGATATGTTTGTTGGTTGCATATGGTTGTTAGGCATGCAGGTTAACTATAGTTGACTATTCTTTAACTTATTTTTTGGATTTCGGGGGCAAAATTCCTAAGGGGAGAGTGTAATAACCCATATTTTATGTATCGAAGAATTGTAAAATATTTTTATTTAATTCATATTAGGTCGTATCACTAATTTTTTTAGGAAATGACTCTTAGGGATATTTTCCACATCAATGATTTTTATCGAATCCCTATGTGACCATTTTGACCTTGAAAGTCTTATATAGCCTATAACTTTTAATAGAAGCCGAGTTAGGATCTGAAACCACTTACATTGCTTTAGGATGATGGTTTCACATTTCATGTGGTCATAATAGTAAAACGGACTTAGCGTATGAAAGTTATGGTCATTTTAAGTTTTGGCTGCTGTTGGTCAGCGTTAGTGGGTAATTAACTAAGCAAATACTTATGCCCATTAATGAATTTTGGGAATTATGCTAATGAGAGGCCATAGAGACTTATCTAAGTCATTTTCCTCTTCCCAAAATAGTTCTAAGCTCCTATAACCATTTTGAAATAATTTTGGAATATGACTCTTAGGGATATTTTACACACTTGTGATATTTTTGAAATTTCTACGTGACTATTTTAACCTTGAAAACCTTGTTTGGGCTATAGGTTTTGGTAGGAGTTGAAATAGGGTCTCAAAATGGCTTTATTGTTTCAGGATGACTATTTCCCTTTTTGTAGAGTGGTCATGATAGGAAAACGGTCTTTTTTGGTAGGAAGTTATGCCCGTTTTAAGTTTTAAAAGCTGTTGGCTAGAATTAATGTGTAATTAATTAAGCCCATTAGTGAGCCTATTATTCAAATTAGAGAACACTATAAATAGAGGTCTAGAGAGTCAAATGAAAACTTTTCCCCCTCATTCCAAATCAAGTCTAAACCATACTTAACCTTAAATCCATCATACTTCATCCAAATCTCTCCTTAAATCATATTAGATTGTTGATTGGTGATTGGAGCAATGACTAGAAGATATAGATAATTGATTTACTTGATTTAGAGCTCTTTTCTTTGCTATCTAGATTGGATCTTTGTTGTTTGGATTAGATCTATACAAGAATTGGTTGAATTTGGTAATTGGTGAGTGGTTTATGCCTTCTCACTATACTATGCATGTTTATATGGTAGAATTATAGGATTTAAAATGTTTTAAATTGATTTTTGGCTAAAAAACCCTTTCTAACTTTAATTACATGTTAAACTATGAATATGATCTAGATTGATTAGAAATCACCATTGCTTATGCTCATATATTCATGTTATATGTAGATCTTTGTTAGAAATTGATTTTCTTATCTTTTTTGATGGATTGCATGTTTGCTTGGATGACATTACTTGTTATTCTATGTTTGGATGATATGATTTGATGTTGTTTGCTAGTGTTGTGATTTCATAGAAACTTAGGTCGGAGAATTGAGCAGATCGGAGATTAGGTCGGTCGGAATTAGACGAAACATGGTGGAGGAACTCTAGAGCATCGGGGGAGCCTACATGATAAGTCACTTCCCCAAATTCTCAAAGGATTGAACTCGACCTTGAGATAAGAGGCTTGATTCGGCACCGAGTTTAGGTGGAAGCTCCTATGGACTTATTATTGGCATGGATGGATAGAGCTTGGCTAGATGAGATGTTCCATAGCAGGGTGAAAAAGATTGGCTAAGTATAGGAGTTGGTGACAAGTTAAGGCTTGCGTTGGCGACAAGTTAAGACTTATGTTAGTGATGAGTCATTGGCTTAAATTGGTGATGAGTTAAGGGTTTAAGTTAGTGATGAGTTAAGAGCTTGAGTTGGTGATGAGTTAAGAACTTAAGTTAGTGACAAGTTAAGGACCTGAGTCAGTGACGAGTCAAAGCTTAAGTCGGTACTGAGTTTAGGGGAAATGTTCGGTGGCAATGGAACTTCTAGGGACTTTTGTAGATGTTCCGTGGATTGAGCTGGAGGTGGTGGCTCGTTCGTATCAGGTTGGATGACGTTATAACAGATAATGAAGAGCTAGAGTCTTCGAATGTTAGCTCATATTGGGAGTAAGTTTCGAAGATGACGGCCCGGTAATGAACGGAGCCGTAGGATCGAGGAATGTGGAAGGATTCCTCATGAATAATGGAAACTAGATTGAGCAAGAATGTCTTAGAATCCGAATGGAGCAAAGTGGGGCTTGAGTGGATGTATGTGCTAAGGAATTATTGATGCTTAGAGTGTTTTCTTGTGTACTAGATACATGGGTATTATAAGTGGGACACCTATAGATTGGTAGCGAGGATCTGAATACCCTGGACTAGTGGCTTTGGGCTACGAGTCACGTACCGAGATTTGGGCTGCATGATACAAGAGTACATAGAGAATCGGGATTTCTATTAGTCCCTGGCGGTAAGGACACTATATGAGTTGTCATATATTCAGAGCACATGGAGTGATAGTTAGGATTGTTTGATAGATGATGTGGTTGCTTCCTTTAGTAGGCTATCACTCATAAATATCATAGGGAGTTGGTATTGGAGATAGGAATACCTGGAGACTAATATCCTTACTTGGTTTGTAGTATATCTTTATGATATTGTAAAGTAGCATATTATAGTGTTATGTGCCAACTCTTTGGTTGCTGGGATAGGTCAGGTATTGTTTGTGTATCTGTGTTCCTTACCATATTTACTTGTATAACATTTTGAGATTCATTTACCGCTCACACCAGACTGTTGTCTGACTCGAGGTTTTATGCTTTGCTTCTTATTATCTCTGATACTCTTAAATGAGTAGAGTAAATAACAAGTCTAGGTGAAACAGTCGTTGTTCAGAGGACGAGCTGGATGGGGCTATCACATACTATTTACATATACAGAGTCTACGCTTATTCCGTTGAGCAACACTGTGGAGCCCATGACAGTGCTTGCCTATTTCTGTTTACCATTGTATTTGAGATAGTTGTTGAGTTTAACTCCGCTGTATAAACTCTACTATTGATGTATAACTCTGTGGATACTATACTCTGATGCTGTTGATTTGTTCATACTGTTATTACTGTCTTTTCTATTGTTTATCTGATATTATATTTTGTCCATGCGCTGTGAGATATATGGTAGGTTATATGTTGCATTTACTTGATTCAATTTAGATGATTGTCATATGTCAGTCGGGCATGACTACAGTGCATTATTTAGTTATAATGGTGCTAGTGGTATAGGGAGGTCGCCATATTTGGTATCAAAGCTTTGGTTACATGATTAACCTGAGATGATACCGCGATCTAGTAGAGATAAGGAAGGAGTTACAGCCTTAGACTGGATCTAAAGTGTATATATATACGAGAGTGCATACTTGTTATAAGTCTAGTTTTCAAAACTATATATTAATTTATTATATGGTATAAGTTGCATGCACTCGAGCACCATAGACACAATTTTCTTTTATGAGAGACTGATCATTCTTGTTACATATAAGAATAAGCCATCCTACAAGAAATGATGTAAGGAATTCTACTTCAAGAGTGGAGAAAGGAGCGGGATAAGGAGTTTCTATGCCTAATGTCCAAGCCATGTTTAATGCTATGATGGCTAATGCGATGGGGAATGCTCCTGCAATGGTGATAGGCGGAGATGCTCCCATGCAAGCGCCTAGAGTTGATTTTGCTATGCTAAGAAAGGATTACTCTACTCTCTGAGGGAAGCCATTCCAAGGGATGGAATCAGCCATAGAAGTTCAACACTGGTTGGATACTTGTGAGCGCATCTTCGGTGATATGGAGGTGGAAGATGCTATGAAGAGGAAGTTAACTTCAAGACAGTAACTGGGCCGAGCCATAAATTAGTGGAATGTTGTCACTATCGCTACTCTGGAAGATCAGTTCTCTTGGGATCAGTTTAAGATGAGACTCGAAGAAAAGTTTATTCCAACTGCTCAAAAGTCGGTATTATTCAGAAAGTTTGCCGAGCTAAATCAAGGATAGATGCCAGTCTCGGAATATCTTGTGGAGTTCAATGCTTTGTTGAAATATGGGATGTCATTCATCGACACTCCCTTGAAGAAGAATGAGAAGTTCGTTATTGGCTTGGATGACTACCTTGGAGAGAAGTTGGTAGAACATATTGATAAACCATTTGAGAAGCTACAAAGGCATTACGCCATGAAAATTTGTACCCTAAGTCCAAGATTGCTATTGTCGCGTCTGTTGAAAAGGAGGAGCCAAAGTTGCAGCAAGACGGTGAAGGCAAGAAGAAGTGGAATGGAAAGTGGAAATAATCCCAGGTCAAAGGTGGCAAGAAGAAGGGTAAATGAGAACCCATTTGTTATGGGTGTAAAGATAAGGGTCATTTGATCAAGGATTTTAAAGTGAGTGATAAGAAGAAGTGATAGAACTACGACAAGCCAGGGCATTTGAAGAAATATTGTCGAGAACCGGTGAGGGATAAGTAAACAGTGAAGACACATGCTTTGGACGCAGTCCCAAATTTGTCGAGTGCTCGCTTGGCGAAGGAGAAAGGGAAGGGGTCGTCATTCAAGGTATGCTTTCTATTGGTGATGTTCCTGTTCGAGTTTCATCTCATTCATTTATATGTAGTGACCTAATAGACAGATTGGGATTGATACCTGAGATAGTAAACCGACCCTTAATCATGACAAACCATGTTGGGGGCTCGACTAGCCTATGCATGGATTGTAGCGGTTTAGTCTTACCGAGTCATGGATGTTTTTTTATTTGTAATTGCTTTATTTTGAATTTCATGGGGTTCAGGATTATTTTGGGAATAAACTGGCTAAAGAGGTATGCGGCTGTAGTGGATTGGGAGAAGCTATTGGTGACAATTGGGGATGTGGATGGATGAACGGTAGTGATTAGCTGCCTACCAGAGGATAAGATAATGGTTAACTTTCTATATTTGCTGGAGGTTCCACAGGAGGGGTTGTCGTCAGTTCCTATCACTAAAGAGTATCCAAATGTCTTTAAGGAAGTGACTGGATTTCCTCTGTAAAGAGAGATCGATTTTTAGGTAGACTTGGTGAAGGAAACCAGATCGATAGTTATGCCTTCGAGGCGTATGGCACCAGAGAGCAGAAGGAATTGGAGGTGAAAATGAATGACCTATTGAGGAAGGGGTTCATTCGAAGAAGCATATGTGAGTGGGGCACACCCATTGTATTCGCAACTAAGGTGGATGGCACTTTGAGGTTGTGTGTGGATTATCATGAGTTGAATAAAGTGACGAAGAAAAATAAGTATCCATTCCCATATATATGTGACTTGTTTGATCAGTTGCGCGGTGCAAAGGTATTTTCCCAAATGGATTTGACAATGGGATTTCACCAGCTTAGAGTAGCAAAGGAGAATGTGCCTATTACTGTGTTTCGCACACAGGCCTCTAGGAGTGGTTGGTGTTGTCATTTGGATTGACCAACACTGCGGCATACTTTGTGGATCTCATGAATTGGGTTTTTAGGGAGCAGTTGAATAAGTTTGTGCTTGTGTTCGTGGATGATATTATGATCTACTCCAAAACTGAAGAGAAGCACATGGCACAATTGAGGATTGTGTTAGAGATATTGAGGAAGCATAAGTTGATAGTGAAGTTCTCTAAGTGTCACTTCTAGAGGGAAGAAGTGAGATTCTTAAGTCATGTCGTTTCGAGACAAGGTATAGTAGTGGATCATGCGAAGGTGGTAGTTATCCAAGATTGGAATCATTCCAAGAATGTTACGGATGTGAGGAGTTTCCTAGGATTGGGAGGATATTATAGATGCTTCATTAAGGACTTCTCGAAGGTAGCAGCACCATTGACCAATTTGACGAAGAAGAATCATTCTTTTGTTTGGGATGCAAAGTGTAAGCATTGGTTTGTGAGTCTAAAAGAGAAGTTAACGAGTGCACCAGTATTGACCATTCCAAGTGGAAATGAACAGTTGATAGTATACAACAATGCTTGTGAAACTGGATTGGGTGCAGTATTGATGCAGAAAGGGAGAATTGTTGTTCATGCTAGTCGACAACTAAAGCCGCATAAGAAGAATTATCCAACTCATGATTTGGAGTTAGTAGCAATTTTTTTTTCTTTGAAGATGTGGAGGTTCTATCTATTGGGAGAGAGGTTTGAGCTGTTTACGAACCATAAATCCCCGAAATACCTTTTCTCTCAGAAGGATCTCAACCTTCATCAGCAACGGTGGTTGGAGTTCTTGGCCTCTTATGATTTTGATATTTCCTATACTCCTGGAAAAGGGAATGCGGTCGCCGGTGCATTGAGTAGAAGACATGATGGATTAGGATCAATGTTCTTGGAATGGAAGCAAATAGAGTATATTGCTAGATTTGATTTCAGGCCTCATTGAAAGCTAAAACCTAAAATGTTGGCAAGCTTGTCGATCAAACCTACTATTGCTGAAGGGATCGGTACTAGTCACAAGCAAGGTGCTAGGCTAGCAGAGATCATAGCAAGGATAAAAGAAGGAGTAGAATCTGAAGACATCACTATGCCACAAAGTGAATTAGACAACAGTGATCACACAACATAAGGTAGATTTGCTGTTATCCCAATATGTACCACTATTTCACACAACGCATGAAAAAACCATCTATTGTGTGTCATAGCCCGTGAAATCTTTGTTTTATTGAGATTTCATCCAAGCCATTCAGACAACATTTTATTTGTTGTTTGATTGAAATTATCAAAAATTTCATTTTGGCTGCTTATCAAAATTTTGGTTTCCCTCTCAATGTTGCTTAAATTATTTCATGGCCATGTTCTTTCAATTATTTCCCCTTATTTCTTTCGTTTCTAGAGAAAAATTGGCGTTCTTTCCTTCAATTAGTTTCCTCACCGCCTTCACCTATCCCTCCATCAAGCCATCACCTATTGTCGACCCTAGCCTTCTCCCATCCCGTCGATGTCCTTCGATAAACTTAGGGTTTCCTAAGTAGAGCCGCCTCTTTCATCTTTGTTCTGAAATTAGGGTTTCATGAAAGCCGCTGCTTGAAAGTTAAGCTTCGAATCACCTTGCTCCCTTCCTTCCTTGTAGACTGCGTACTTTGATTTACTAACTATTGATGGTTACGGCTCCTCCTTGTCGAGTGTTCTTCAATTGATATCCGTATGGTTTATGCCCCTTTCGATTTATACTATTCTCAACTTCTAATCTCTGGCCGATGATGATTTGGGTTTCTTATATATGAATTTATTTTCTATATATGCAAATATATGATTCGATTTGAATTTTTCAAATTATTTTTCTCGGCTGTCGATTTATATTTGAACGCTCTTGATGATTTTCTGATTCTTAAATTTCTGCTTTGGTTTCCATGTTCTAATTTGATTTTTATGTTGGACCTTATTTTTCACTATGTTTCCTAACCATGTGCTCTTGACTTCATGTCTGAGTTAGTGGATTGTTATGTTGGACCTTGTTGTCTAAGGCAGTGTTGACTAGAAGGCAGTGCACTTCAACACTAAACCTATGTTGCATATATACATGTATAAATGTGTATATATATATATCTGTGTGTGTGCGCGCGCATGTGTATGTGTATATGTGTGTTGCTCACTATACTTGTACTTGAACTTATGTGCCTGTGCACTTTCCTGTGCTTGTGCCTTTACTTGTTTGTGCACTTTCATTTGCTTGTGCCTTTACTTCATGTTGTTCTATTTGATTACTTTCATGTGCTTTGGTTTCTTATATACATTTTCATGTGCACTTTCATGTGCTTGTGCCTTTACTTCATGTTATGTTTACTAATTCAATGGTTTGAACTGCATGTTGCTCACTATGTACATATATACATGTATATACATACATATATATGTGCATATTAGTTATGCAATCTTGGTTCATCTATGTATATACATACATACATGTATGATGTGTTCTATGGTTTAACCTTGTTATATGGTTTAGCCTAAAACTGATACTTGTTCACATGTTGCATTGTTGTTTGCACTTTGTTTTTGCTTGGATTAGTACTTTGCAGTAAGTTCAACTATCGGTCGAGGTAAAGTTATGCACTTTGATTCCAATATCAGCAATGTATATACATACATACATATGTATGTATATATGTGTGAATGTTGGTGGTTTTAATTTGTGGTTAGTGTTAGTGTCTTGTTCAATTTTGTGGCACTTGTTCAATTTGTGCCTTGTTCAATTTGTGGCACGTGTTCAAGGCAGTGATATGAAATTGTTAGTGATATGGACTTATTATTATTCAATTTGTGGCACTCGTTCAATTACTGACATGTTTGAACTTATGTGTCTGGTTTAACTCTTTTATATGCTGTCAATTTTGTTTTTTCACTTTGAAGCTTTGTTTGATGGTGCTTTGATGGGGCTTTGCTTTGGTTTGATGGTGCACTGCCCTGTTCAAGGCAGTGCACACTGGCACTTTTTGATCTTTGCTGGTCCATGTTGTTGAATTGTTGAAACTTGTTTTTGCTTTGAATTTCCATGTATATACATACATATGTATGTATATATAGTGAATGTTGGTGGTTAATCTGCTTTGTACACTTTCATGTGCTTGTGCTTTTACTTGTTGCAACAGTCCATGAGATTTAATCGATGCCCGGCCTTATGATATTCACAGTGATACACTGTGCATATCATAAGTGGCCCGTGCACACACACACACACAAACACACACACACACACACACACACACATATATATATATATATATATATATATATATATATATTTGTCCCTGTCTAAAACATGAAGAGAAAACAAACCCATGAACTAAGGCAATATTAATATTCAAATTCAATTTAATTATGCAATTTAGGTTTGTTTCCTTTTCCATTTTACTACGCTGTTTATTTGATAGGTATAGGAGATGGCTGGAGCAAGCAAATTAAGATCAACACATCAAAAATAAACTTGAGTGAGTGTGAGTGAGAGCGAGTAAAAAAGTTATATATGAGAGTTTAAAGAAATGTAGTATATATGAGAGTGATAATGAAAGTTGTATTGCATTTGAATTTGATTTGAAATAAAATGTTTGTTTAAATAAAATTGCGATTCATTTATTTAATTTGCAAAGATAATATAAGTATAATCGGTAAGCATATCAGTCAATATATATATATATATATATATATATGTTGTATAATAGGAAATTCTAGCAATGATACTGCATCATTAGAGAACATATGGCTTTTTTTGGTTGTGTTGGTGCATATTAGATGACGGGGCATATCAGTGGTGTGATGTGAAATGAGACGGCATGGGATTGAATGATAGATGGATATGCAATCAGATAATGAAGCATATATGTCGTCTGATGCGTTTTTTCCCATAGTGCATAAATCAATTCGAACTCGACCGAGAAGGTTGGCTTCGTAAAGATGGGAGGTTGTTTGTTCCTGATGTAGACGGATTGCGATATGAAGTACTAAGAGAGCGTCACCATTCCAGATTGGCCATTCATCCTGGTGGTAATAAGATGTATCGAGATATGAAGCGAACTTACTACTGGGAGGGCATAAAGAGGGATGTAGGGGCTTTCATCTCCAAGTGTATGAACTGCCAATTGGTAAAGGTAGAGCAGAAGAAACCAAGTAGATTATTGCAACCACTAGAGATCCCTGAGTGGAAGTGGGAACAAGTGTTGACGGATTTTACAGATGGACTGTCGAGGACTCCCAAGTTGGTGGATTTGTATGTCAAATGAATAGTACAATTTCACGGTGTGCCAAAGAGGATTGTGAGTGACCGAGACTCATTGTTCACTAGTGGGTTTTGGTCCTTTGGAAGAGCTAAAAAAAGGCGTTAAGGACCGAGCTGCATCTCAGCACAGCTTATCATCTACAAATGGACGGGCATACCAAAAGAATAAATCGTATATTGGAAGACCTTCTATAATCATGCATTATGGATTTTGGAGGATCGTGGGATGATTATTTGCATTTAGTAGGGTTCGCATAAAATAACAGTTATTAGTCAATTATTTGAATGGATTCATATAAAGCATTGTATGGAAGACTGTGTAATGCTCCTTCATATTGGTGGGAAGCAGACGAGAAATCAATACTTAGCCCAGATATGATTAGAGAGACATCAGAAAAGATTGAGATCATTCGACAATGGATGAAAGCTGCTCAGGATCGACACAAAAGCTATGTTGATAAAAGACGAAGAGATTTGGAGTTTTCTATTGGAGATATGGTATTTGTTAAGGTTTCTCCTCTAAAGAATTTGGTTCGATTCGATAGGAAAGGGAAGTTGCACCAAGATTTGTAGGACCTTTTGAGAGAATCAGAAGGCTAGCATATAGTGTTAACTTACCTCAGAAGATGGTAGACATGCCTAATATCTTTCATGTCTCTTATCTATGGAAGTTTGTGCAAGACTTAGGTGTGATGATTACACCGGATCATCTAGAAGATGTTGAGTAGAACCAGAAATATCTAGACCTCGTAGACCGCTTCGTATTATTAGGGACGATACGAAACAGCTAAGTAGAAAGACAGTAAAGCTAATGAGGGTACAATGGAGCGAAAGTGACAATGATTGTACGTGGGAGACGGAGGAGAGCATGAGGACTATGTGTCTGGAGCTCTTTGAATGGTACGATCCACTGTTTATTGTATCTACTTTTACCATTGTATATTAAATTTGGTAGATCAGTATTCCACATGCTAGGATAGGTCGCCATACTATTGGGTGCGGGCTGCATGTTTGATTTGTTTGGTGGTTGTTTATGATTGGTAGGCATGCAGGATAATTATGGTTGCTTATGCTTTAACTTGTTTGGGTATTTCGGGGGCCAAATTCCTAAAGAGGGGAGAATACAACGACCTGTATTTTACGTATCAAATGATCATATAATGTTTCTATTTTATTCATATGACATTGTATGGTTATATAATTTTGGGATATGACTCTTACGAATATTTTAGACACTTGTGATTTTTCCCAAATTTCTATATGACCATTTTGACCCTTAAAAGATTATTTGGGCTATAACTTTTGATAGAAGTTGAATTAGGGTCTCAAACCAGTTTCTTAGCTTCAAGATGATGGTTTCCCTTTTCATAGAGTAGTCATAATTGGAAAACAGACTTATGGTTATGAAGTTATGCCCATTTTAAGTTTAAAAGTTGTTGGCCAGAATTATTGTTTAATTAATTAAGCCCTTTAGTCTAATCAGAGAACACTATAAATAGAGGTCTAGAGAGTCAAATGAAATCTTTTCCCTCTCATTCCAAATCAGGTCTAGACCCTAATTAGACCTAAATCCCTCCTAACTTATCCAAACCTCTCCTTAAATCAAACAAGATTATTGATTGGTGATTAGAACATTGATTAGAAGATAGAGTCATTGATTTACTTGATTTAGAGTGCTTTTCTTCGCTGTATGGATTAGATCTACACTAGAATGTGTAGAATTTGGTAATTGGTGAGTGGTTGATGCATTCTCACTATATTATGTATGTTTATATGGTAGAATTATAGGATTTATAATGTTTAAATTGATTTTTGGCCATAAAACCTTTTCAAACTTTAATTACATGTTAAACTATGAATATGATCTAGATTGATTAGAAATCACCATTGCTCATGCTCATATATTCATGCTATATGTAGATCTTTGTTAGAAACTGACTTTCTTATCTTATTTTGATAGATTACACATTTGATTGGATGAAATTACTTGTTATTCTATGTTTGGATGATATGATTTGATGTTGTTTGCTAGTGTTGTGATTTCAAAGAAACTTAGGTTGGAGAATCGAGCAAATTAGAGACTAAGTTGGTCGGAATTGGATGAAACTTGGTGGAGGAGCTCTTGAGCCTAGTGGGAGCCTATATAATAAGTTGCATCCCCAAATTCTCTAAGGATTAAACTCCGCCCCGAGTTAGGAGGCTTGAGTTGGCATCGAGTTTAGTAGGTAGCTCCTGTGGATTGGTTGTTGGCATGGATGGATAGAGCTTGACTAGATGAGATGTTCCATAGCACGGTGAAGGAAAATGGCTAAGTATAGGAGTTAGTGACGAGTTAAGGATTGAGTTGGTGGCGAGTTAAGACTTAAGTTGGTGATGAGTCAAGGGCTTAAGTTGGTGACGTATTAAGAGCTTAAGTTGGCGATGAGTTAAGAGCTTGAGTTGACGATGAGTTAAGAGCTTAAGTTGGTGACGGCTTAAGGACCTGAGTTGGTGACGAGTCAAAACTTGAGTCGGTGCTGTGTTTAGGGGAAAGGTCCGATGGTAGTGGAACTTCTGGGGACTTCTGTAGATGTTCCGTAGATCGTGCTCGAGGTGGTGGCTCGTTCGTATCAGGTTGGATGATGATATAATAACATGATGAAAAGCTAGAGTCTTCGGATGTTGGTTCATGTTGGGAGTAGGTTCCGAAGATGGCGGCTTGGTAATGGAGGGAGTCGTAGGATCGGGGAATGTGGAAGGGTTCCTCGTAAATAATGGAAACTGATTGACCAAGAAGGGATCAGAATCTGAATGGAGCAAAGTAGGGCTCAAATTGATGTATGTGCTAAGGAATTATTGATGCTCGGAGTGTTTTTTTGTGTACTCGAAGCATGGGTATTGTAAGTAGGGATGCGCATGGATTGGTTGCAAGGATCCGAATACCTTGAACCTGTGGCTATGGGTCTGGTGTCTAGCTTTGAGCTTCAAGACACGTATCGAGCTTTAGGCTGCGTGATACGAGAGTACACAAAGTACCGGGATTTCCATTAGTCCCTAGCAGTAAGGAGGCCACACGAGTTATCATATTTAGAGCACATGGAGTGATAGTTAGGATTGTTTGATGGATGTTGTTGTTGCTTTCTTTAGTCGGCTATCACTCATAGATATCATGGGGAGTAGGTATTGGAGATAGGAATACCTGGAGACTGATATCCTTTACTTGGTTTGTGGTATATCTTTATGGTATTTTAGAGTAGCATATTATATTGTTATATGCTAACTCTTTGGTTGTAGGACAGGTCATGTATGGTTCGTGTATCCCTGTTCCTTACCGTATTTAACTTTATAGCATTTTGAGATTCATATAACGCTCACTCCAGACTATTGTCTGAATCGAGGTTTTATGCTTGGCTTCTTATTGTCTCAGGTACTCTTAAATGAGTATAGTAGATAATAGGTCTAGGTGACGCGGTAGCTGTTCGAAGGACGAGCTGAATGAGACTATTGCATACTATATACATATATGGAGTCTACGCTTATTCCGCTGAGCAACACTGTGAAGCCCATGACAGTTCTTTCCTATTTCTGTTTACCATTGTATTTAAGACAGTTGTTGAATTTAATTCCGTTGTATAAACTCTACTATTGATGTATAACTCAGTGGATACCATACTCTGATGCTGTTGATTTGTCCACATTGTTATTACCATCTCTTTTGTTGTATATGTGATATTATATTTTGTTCATGCGTCGTGAGATATAAGGCAGGTCATAGGTTGCATTTACTTGTTACAACTTAGATAATCGTCCTATATCGGTCGGGCACGACTACAACACATTATTTAGTTATATTAGTGCTGATGGTATAGGGTGGTCGTCACATCTCACTATCCTATGCATGTTTATATAATTAAAATCAATGTTTTTAACATGACTTTTATCCTAAAACGTGTTCTAACTTTAATCACACTTTTATACATGTTTATGGCTGAAATTAAAAAGGTTTAAAATGATTTTAAATATTTTTGCAACCCCTTTTGACTATATTAACATGCTAGTATAAAAGTTAAATCTAGGATAGGATTTGTATGATTATCATGTTTTGATGAATTGCATGTGTGTATGAATGTATATGGATGATATTTCAGTTTAGTATGTTATGCTTTGATATGGTTTGCTAGTGATTTTAGGTAGTTAGATAAGAGGTGGTCGAATTGAGAAAATCAAAGGCAAAAGTGGTTGGAATTGGATGAAACTTGGAAGAGAGGCTTTGGAGCATAGGAGGAGCCTATGGATCAAGTCGCATCAAATATGGAATGATAGCAAGTGGTCACGATGAATAGAATTTGGTCGTAGGAAATTCAACTTAGTGGTATGTGCTTCGAGCTTGCTCGAGGAAAATATGGTGATGCTTCGAGCTTGCTTGGAGAGAAACATGAGGGAATGAAGTAAAGGCCAAAAGTTGGAAAATTTGGCTAAGTAAAGTACTCAGTACCAACCATCAACTCGGTACCAAGTACTTTTCTAGGGAATGAAAGGATTCTAGTGACTTAGGAGTTGTAGTACCAAGGGAAGAGGACTTCATGAAAGTAGAAGGACCCAAATTCGGTGAAGTATACTACTCGACACTAAGTAGATTAGGTCGGCACCGACCTGTAGTTTTTGATCTAGTCGGGGTGAAACTCCAGAAGGGGAATTGTAGGCTTTGTAGGTCATGATGAAGGTATTTGCTTGTTCGCTTGGGGACTGATGGTGATGTAGTAGTACGATGATAGCTTCAGGACTTCGGTGATGATAACTAGATAGTGAATGGAATCAGGTTCTGTTGATAGTGGATCGATCTTTAAAGGAATCATGAGAACGATTATCCTCAAAGGGAGGGTTCTAGGAAGGGTGAACCATAGATAGGATGTTGAAAGGTCCTATTATGGAAAGGAAAAATGTTGAATGGATCATTGAGGATAATGGAAACTAGATAGAGCAAGGAAAGGGCTTAGATATGCGTGCTAAGGGATCGTTGATACTCGGAGTTTTTTCTGATGTAATCAAGAGCAAGGGTATAATGAGTGCACTCATGGGTACTTTGTTTTGCAACCATGAATCGGTTGAATGGATGCGTGTACCCTGGACCAGTGGAATAGGTCTAGTATCGGCTTTGGGCTAAAGGCGAGTATACTGAAAACCCGGATTTATCCATAATTAATACCAGGTAGAGGAATGCTCATACGAGTTATCATATATCCGGGGCACACTAACTGATGGTGAGGATTATTTGATGGATGTTATGGTTGCTTTGATTGTTTTCTCATGTAGTCTATCACTCTAGGGATGTCACTTGAGATAGGTATTGTGGATAGGAAAACCTGAAACACCCGTCATTGTAATTAGTTTGATGTCTACCCTTACAATCTATGTCGAGTAGCCTGTTATGTTTGTTATATGCTAACTCTTTGGATGTAGGGATAGGATTGGTATGGTTTGTAAACTCTTGTTCCTTACTAATAAACCTGTATAGTATTTTGAGATTCATTTATTGCTCACGCTAGACTGTTGTTTGAATCGAGGTTTTATGCTTTGCTTCTTATTACATCGTAGACTCTTAAATGAGTAGACTAGATAACAGGTTTAGGTGTACACAAGCTAGATAGTAGGTCTAGGTGTATGCATTGGCGGTATAAAGGATGAATAGGATGGAGCTTTCTCATATTATATATGGATATTATGCTTATTCCACTGTGCAACACTATGGAGCCTAGGTAGTGTTTGCTTTAAGACAGTTTATTTCCATTTTGTATAAACTATATTACTATGTTGTATAGCTCTGTGGATATATGGTCTGATATTTGGTTTACTTAGTTATTACTGGCTCCCCACTTTTATATCTTTGATGTATATTATATTTTATCTTATGCACAGTGAGATATATGATAGATTCTATGATGTTTTATTTCTTTTAACCCTTGGCAACTGTCGACATCGGTCGGGCATGGCTATAACACAATAATTAGTTATATTAGGTGTCGATGGTGTAGGGTGGTCGTCACATTTGGTATTAAAGCTCTAGGTTACGTAATTAACCTGAGTTAATACCATAATCCAGTATATAGGGAAGGAGTTATCACCCTAGACTGGATTGAGAGTGCATATATATATATACGAGAGAATTCGTACTTGTTACATATTTTGGTTTTTAAAACTATATAGTATTATATGTAGTATATATGTCGCATGCACACACGTGTACCATTGATACAGTTTTCTTTTATGAGAGACTGATCATTCTTGTTATAGATCAAGAATAGGTTGGCATATAAGAAATAATGTGATGGTGAACCCTGACTTACATGCAATGTTCAACACGATGATGGCGAACATGCTGCAAAACGCCTAAGCGGCTACTTCAAATGTTGATGTTGATGGTGGTGCTTAAGTGCATGCATCCAAAGTTGATTTTGCTAAGCTGAACAAGAATTTTGGTATTGTTTGTGGCAAACCATTCAAAAAACAGAATTAGCTATGGAAGTGCAGGATTGGTTGGACACCTGCGAAAGGATCATTGATGACCTAAAATTGGACGATGTTATGAAGAGGAGGTTGGCTTCCTGATAGCTTAATGGGAGAGCTATGAACTGGTGGAACGCTATTAGAGTTGCTATACCCAAGGATTAGTTTACTTAGGACCAGTTTAAAGCCCGATTTGAGGAGAACCTCATTCCGGCTACTCAAAAATTGGTGCTATTCCAAAAATTTGCTGATTTGAAGCTGGGAGATATGTCTATCTCCGAGTATGTTGTTGATTTTGATACTTTGTCAAAGTATGGGATGTCTTTCATCGACACTTTGTTAGGAAATAATGACAAGTTTCTTATGGGTTTGGACGACTATTTGGGGAGAAGGTAACGAGTCATATCAATAAGCCATTTGAGAGACTCGTCGAAAAAGCTCTTCGATAGGAGAATTCATAACCCAAGTCCAAATCAGATATTGTAGTCAAGAAAGAGCCAAACTTACAACAAGGCGGTGGAGGTAACAAGAAATGGAATGGTAAAAGGAAACAGTTTTAGGGAAAGAATGCTCAATATAAGGCTAAGTAGGATCTTGTCTGTTATGGTTGTGGAGACAAGGGTCACTTGATTTGAGATTGCAAAGCTGATGGAAAGAAGAAGTGCTACAACTGTGGCAAGTTCGGACATATATAGTAGAATTGCCCAGAACCAGTATAGCGGAAATAAGTTGTGAAGGCGTATACTTTGGATGTTGTCTCGACTTCGTCGAGTGCTTCCTCGATAATGGAGAAGGGGAAAGTATCACTATTCAAGGTATGCTTTCTATTTATGATGTTCATGTACGTATTTTGTTTGATACTTGGGCTTCACATTCCATTATACCTAGTGACCTAGTGGGTAGATTGGGATTAAACCTAAAATAGTTTATCATCCTTTTGATTATGACGAACCCTGTTGAAGGCTCTACTAGCCTGTGCATGGATTGTCGTGGTTTGGTCTTATCGAGTCATGGATGCACTTTTGTTTGTGATTGCTTTTTTTTAATTTCATTAGGTTCAGGATTATCTTGTGGATGGACTACCTGAGGAAGTATGCAGTTGTGGTGGATTGTGAAAAGCTGTTGGTGATGATTGAGGCTGTAGAGGGGTAGATGATAGTGATTGGCTGCCTGCCGGAGGATGGGGTTATAGTTAGCTTTATATATTCGCTCGAGGTTCCACATGATGCATTGTCATCTGCTCCTATCATGAGAGAATATACAGACATGTTCGAGGAGGTGAGCAGATTACCACCACACCAAGAGATTGAGTTCTACATAGACTTAGTAAAGGATTCTAGATCGATAGTTATGCCTTTGAGGCATATGGCACCCAGAGAGCAAAAGAAGTTGGAGGTGCAAGTGAATGACCTGTTGAAGCGAGGTTCATTCATAGAAACATATCCAAGTGGGGTGCACTTGCAGTATTCACTACTAAGGTAAATGGCTCTCTGAGGTTGTGTGAAGATAATCGTGAGCAATATAAGGTGACGAGGAAGAAAAGTATCCACTCCTACATATTGATTACTTGTTCGATCATCTACATGGTGTGAAGGTACTCTCTCAATTGGATTTGGTGATGGGGTTTCACCAGTTGAGAGTAGCGAAGGAGAGTGTGTTGATTACCATGTTTCATATGTCATCTGGTTTCTGAGTTGTCTATTATGCCATTCAGGCTGACCTATGCTCCACCATATTTTGTTGATCTCATGAACCGCATCTTCAAGGATCGGCTGAAAAAGTTCGTGCTTGTGTTCGTAGATGATATTTTGGTATATTCTAGGATGGAGGAGAAACATAAGACTAACTTTGGGATTGTGCGTGAAGTGATGAGGAAGCACAAATTGAAATCGAAGTTTTCATAGTGTCACTTCCAGAGGACGGAAGTGAGCTTCTTGGGTCATGTCGTCTTTGGGTAGGGCATCACAGTAGATCCTACCAAGGTGGTAGTGATTCAAGGTTGGAACTAACCCAAGAACACTACAGATGTGAGGAGTTTCCTAAGATTAGCATGATATTATAGATGTTTAACAAGGACATCTCGAAGGTTGCAACATGGTTAACCAATTTGATGAAGAAGAATCAGACCTTTATTTGGGATGCGAGGTGCGAGCATGTATTCGTAAGTCTGAAAGAGAGGTTGACGAGTGCAATAGTATTGACCATTTGGATTGGGAATGAAGAGTTAACAGTATACACAGACGCCTATAGTACTGGACTTAGTGCGGTATTGACATAGAGGGGAAGGGTTGTCATCTATGCTAGTCGACAACTGAAACTTCACGAAACGAAATACCATGATTTAGAGTTCACAGCAGTAGTGTTTGCCTTGAAGATTTGGAGGCATTATTTATTAGCAGAAAGGTTCGAGTTGTTCATGGACCGCCAATCCTTGAAGTACCATTTCTCTCAGAAGAATCTCAACCTTTGCCAATAGCGATGGTTGGAATTCTTGGCCTCCTACAACTTTAGCATTTCCTATGCGCTCAGTATTGGAAATGCAATTGCTGATGCATTGAGTTGAAGACATTCCAGTTTGGGAGCGATGTTCCTAGAGTGGAAACAGTTGGAGTACACTGTTGGCTATGACTTCAGACCTCATTACGAGTTAGAGCCAGAGATGTTAGCGTGTTTGACTTTCAAAACCACCTTGATTGAGCAGATCAGTACTAGTTAGAGGCGAGACTCTTGGCTAGCATAGATTACGTAAAAAATAGAAGAAGGTGTAGAGTCTGAAGAGATGAAGTAGTACAGACTCGCCCAAGATGGCTAGCTCCATAAGGTTTGGAGATTGTTTGTTCCGGATGTCAATGGATTGTAAGATAAGGTGCTACGTGAGTGCCATCACTGTAAATTGACTATACATCCCAGCGCTAATAAGATGTACCGTGATATGAGGCAGACCTATTATTGGAAAGGGATGTCGGGACATTCATCTCAAAGTGTATAAACTACCAGTTGGTGAAGGCAGACCAAAAGAAGCCAGGTGGATTGCTTCAACCACTTGAAGTTCATGAGTGAAAAAGGAAGTAGGTATGGATGAACTTTATAAATGGATTACCGAGGACCAAAGCAGAGTACGATAGCATTTGGGTCATATTTGATAAATTAGCTGAGTTGTATGTGAAATGGGTTGTATGATTCCATAGTATGTCGAAGAGCATTATGAGTGACTGAGATCTTTTATTTACTAGTGGGTTTTAGAAGAGAATACAAGAGGCATTGGGAACTGAGCTGCATCTCTGTACAGCTTATCACCTACAAACTGATGGGCAGACATAGAGAGTGAATCGTATGTTGAAATATCTCTTGTGTGCTTGCATTCTCAATTTTGGAGACTCGTGGGAGATCATCTGCATTCGGTAGAGTATGCATACAACAATTTTTATTGATCTAGTATCAGTATGGGCACCTCTTAAAGCATTACGTTTCCGATTGTGTAACACTCTTTCCTGTTGGTGGGAAGCGAGCAAGAAACTGATACTTGGGCCATATATGATTAGAGAAAACTCGTAGAAGATTGAGATCATTCGACAATGAATGAAAGCTGCTTAGGATAGGCAGAGGAGTTATGCTGATAAGAGGCATCGAGATTTGGAGTTCTCCGTCGATGATATGGTGTTCGTGAAGATTTCTTCGTTGAGGAATGTTATTAGATTCGGTAGTAACTAAAAGTTGGCCCCAAGATTCATAGGTCCCTTTCTGATAGTAGAGAGGAATAGAAACCAAGCATATAGGGTTGACTTGCCTCAAAAGATGGTGAGTGTGCACAACGTCTTCCATGTCTCTCGTATGTAGGGCTGTTATGGTAACGGTTACCATTACCATTTCACAAATACCGCTACCGTACCATTTTTACTGGTAAGTGAAAATTGCTTACTGTTACCGTTATCGATAGACAGGTATACCGAACACTGTTATACCGATAATCTGGTAACCATTACACTGGTAATGGTAAATTACCGTTTGTCTAAAAAAGGTTAGTAACATAACACGTATTCACACCATAACGATGCTTCATTATACAATTTATAGTGTTACTTAATAAAAGACATAAATGAGAAAGAAGTGAAGTGTATTTAACATTATTTCACTCGGTTAATAAACTAAATTTAACCATTTGCATGGTTCTAAATGCCTATAATAAAGCATGTTACATGAATATACATGTATTATAAATTGATTGGTAAAATTATCGTTACTACTGGTATTGAAGAAATGTTATCGATGATTTACTATAGAAAATGGTAAATTTACCGTTACCATACCGATTAAACTGGTATACCGATTTCACTCGAAAATGGTAACCGATTGGCTGGTAATGGTATGGTAATGGTAAATTTACCATTACCATAACAGCCCTACTCATATGTAGAATTTTGTGCACGACTCAGGCATAAAATTTGCACCTGATCAACTTGATGATATTGAAATTAAGCCAAAAACTTTAAAACCTCGTAGGATGGTTCGTATTGTCAGACGCTATACGAAATAGCCTAGAAGGAAGAAGGTGGAATTAGTGAAGGTTTAATGGGTCAAAAGTGAAGGAGATTGCATGTGGGAAACCGAGGAGAGCATGAGGACTACACATTCGGAGCTCTTTGCATGGTAAGGCCTACTGTTCACCGTATTTACTTTCACCTTTGATATCATATATGATAACTTAGTATCTCGCATGCTAAGATAGGTTTATTTAAACTATTGATTGCATGGTTGCATGTTTGGTATGTTTGATGGTTGCATATGGTTGTTAGATGCGAAGTAACTATAGTTGATTATTCTTTGACTTATTTGGGGATTTGGGGGGTGAAATTCCTAAAGAGGGGAGTGTAACGGTCTTTATTTTACATATCAAAGGATCGTAAAATATTTTTATTTAATTCATATTAGGTCATATGACTCTAAAATTTTGGAAAATGACTCATAGGGACATTTTCCTTATATGTGATTTTTATTGAATCTCTATGTGACTATATTGACCCTGAAAATCTTGTATGGCTTATAACTTTTGATAGAAGCCAAGTTAGAGTCTAAAACCACTTCCACTGCTTTAGGATAATGGTTTTCCATGTCTTAAAGTAGTCAAAAGGGTAAAACAAACTTAGCATTTGAAAGTTATGGCTATTTTAAAGTTTTGGATGTAGTTGGACAACATTAGTGGGTAATTCACTAAGTTCATACTTAGGCCCACTAATGAATTTCAGAAATTTTTCTAAGGAGAGACTGTAAGGACTAACCTAAATCATTTTCATCTTCCCCAAAATAGTTATAAGCTTCAATTAATCCTAATCTCTTCAAAGATCGTCTCTTTTCCTTACTAATCTTAGCCTAAATCATCTTTAGAGGGGTAATCAGCATAGAGAGATTGGAGATTATCATTTTTGGCTGATTTGGATTTGTTCTCCTTAATGTCCATTTTAGATCTAGAGGAAAGATTGATATTTTGGTATTTGTTGAGTGGTTCTTGACCTCTCACCATCCTATGCATGTATATATAGTTAAAATTGTTGTTTTAACATGATTTTGATCCTAAAACATGTTCTAGCTTTAATCATACTTTTATAAATGCTTATGGCCGATATTAAAAAGGTTTAAATAGTTTTACAACCCTTTTTGTTCATATTGACATGCTAATGTAAAAGTTAGATCTAGGATAGGATTTATATGATTATCACGTTTTGATTAATTGCATGTGTGTGTTGATGGTATTTCAGTTTGGAATGTTGTGCTTTCATATGGTTTACTAGTGCTTTTAGGTAGTTAAGAAAGAAGCGGTAAAATTAGGCAAATCAAAGGCTAAAGTGGTCAGAATTGGATGAAACTTGAAAGAGAGGCTATGAAGCATGGGAGGAGCCCACGGTTCTAGTTGCATCAAATTTGGATCGGCGGAAAGTGGTCGCAACGAATAGAATTTGGTCTGTAGGAAATTTAACTTAGTGACGATTTTCAACGATGATGACGCGTGATTCGATGATGATGATTCGATGATGGGAAGTGATGGCTTCGACGATGGATAGCTATACTTTGAGATCTAGAGTAGGGGACTATAAGTAGGATTGAAGGAACTGTTGGAGGAAGGTTATGGAACAAATGATGACATTTTGCAACTAAAGATGGATATCGAGAATAGTTCCCAACCACGACGACTATAGACGGGAGTTGTAAGAACAGTTTGAGGATGTACTCTGCTGCAGATGACATGCGCAACGGGGATCATTGATATTCATAGGTTTCAAAGTGTACTCGTAAAGTAAGGGTATGTGAGGATGCTCATTCGGGAGTGCGATGCGACCAGGATTACACGACATTTGATTCGTATTACCCTGGACTGAGTTTGATGGCAGTCTAGTTTCTGGCCAACTGAGTTGCATGGATTCGAGTACCAAGAAACTGGGATGTTGAGTAGTCCTTGACTGTGCGATTGGGTCTTACGAGTATCATATATCCAACGCACCGAGTGAGTGAATGTAGGATGGATGATGGATGCTATGTTTTCTTGATTGCTTTCCATTCTAAGGATGTCACATGATATGGATATTATCGATATAGATATCTAGACACCTCTTAGTACTTTGATGTACAGTATACCCATGATGACTATGATAGAGTAGAGTATATCTTGTGTATGTGCTAACTTTGTGGATGCAAGGATAGGTCGGGTATGATTTTCATTTCATTTGTCCTAGTATATTGACTTTATAGTATTTGAGATTTTCCACTGCTCACACCAGACTATTGTTTGACTGGAGATTTTATGCTTTTCTTTTATTATTTCGGGTATAGTTAAATGAGTAGATTAGGGGTATCAGGTCTTGTGAGCACGTGCAACTGGATAGGAGACGAGCATGAGACTATACTCTCATATTACTATATTTAGCTGTTACTGCTTATCATTTCATTGTTCAACACTATGGAGCTTACCAATGTTGTTATCTATTTAGAGATAGTTATCTATTTTGAGTTTATTATCAATTACATAAACTCTATCACTTATGTTGTACAGTTGTATGGATCTAAGTACTTTGATTTCTATGTTTTATTCAGTTATTACTGTCTCGCCTGCTTTATATCTAAAATGTTTATTATTATAATATTTTATTCGATGAACTTTGAGATATACAACTGGCTCTATATTTTATTTACTTTACTACAGACCCTTTTGATGATCATCCTACATCGACCGGGCACTAACTACAGCGAACTCTACAGGTAATTATCATTATTGAGTGCCAGTGGTGTAAGGCAATCATCATTTGTATCGGAGCTTAGGTTTTGTAGTTTAACTTAAGGGATACCGTGGTATAGTAGAGATACGGTAGGAGTTCTCGCCTTAGACTGGATTGAGAGTGTGTGTGTGTATGTGAGAGCGCTTACTTGTTATATATTTTGGTTTTCAAAACTATATGGTAGTATATATTTCATCACATGGCACACACGAGTACTACTTAATCAGAATTCGCTTTAGAGAGACTGACCATCCTTATTACAGATTGAAGGATGAGTCATCAAACAAAGAATGCTATTAGGAACTCCATCTCCGGAGTCAAAGGAGCTTGCATGGGAACTGCTAATCTCAACCCGCGGACGATGTTCAATACCATGATGAGGAACATGTTGCAGAATACTTAAGTAGCCGCTCCGAATGTTGCTAATAGGCACCCAGAGCCTATTTGGCTAAGATGAACAAAGACTTTGCTAGTCTAGGTCAAAAAACATTCCAAGAAACGTAGTCGGCGATGGAAGTACGGGATTGGCTTGACACTTGCGAGAGGATTTGTGATGGATTAAAGCTAAATGACCCTATGAAATGGCGTTTGGCTTCCAGATAGCTTCAAGGGCGAGTAATGAACTGGTGGAATGAAGTGAAGGCTGCTACTCCTGAGGATCAATTCACTTAGGACCAGGTCAAAGTCAGATTAGACGAAAAATTTATTCCTGCAGCTCTGATGGATTCGAGGAAAATTTATTCTTGTAGCTCAGAGGTATGTTCTGTTCTATAGGTTTGCGGATTTGAAGCAAGGGGATATGACTGTCTTCGAGTACGTTGCCGAGTTCAATGCCCTGTATGAATATGGAATGTCCTTCATCGACACTCCATTAAAGAAGAACGAAAAGTTCATTACTGGCTTAGACAAAAACTTAGGGGAGCGACTCTTGGGACATATTGATGAGACTTTTGAGATAATAGTCGAGAAGGCCCTGAGACATGAGAGTCTATATCCAAAACCGAAAGCTATTATTCCTAAAGAAGAGCCAAAGCTGCAATAGGACGGGGGAGGCAATAAGAAATAGAATAAGAACAACAAGAGGAAGCAGTTTAAGAACAAAGAAGACCAAAAGAAGAAGATCAAAAGTAGGCTAATTTTTTATAACTACATGGAAAAGGTTCACTTTAGTAGAGACTGCAAAGCCGAGGGGAAGAAGTGTATTGTCTGCAATAAGTTTGGGCATCCCTAGAAGGGCTGTTCAGATCTACCTAAGCAGAAGCAGGTGGTGAAAGCATATGCTCTTAGTGCTTTCTCGACTTCGTCGAGTGCTCCATTGGTGAAAGAGAATGTGAATAGCGTCGTTATTCAAGGTATGCTTTCCATTTATGATGTTCCTTAAAAAACTACACACACACACACATATATATATATATAGTGTTTTGACGATAATAACCATACAACAATGCTACTAATATGTTTATTGAGCTATTTCAGGTCAAAACGACGATGGAAAAGGTGTAAAATAAAATGGCTAAAAATTTGCAAAGCTGTGATTCGAACTCGGGTGGGTTAAGAGATGAGCACATGCCCTTACCACTGCACTACACAAGCTTTTGGAAAATACTATGCAGTCTACTAAAAACCTTATCCAATCGACTGAAACAGTCGACTAAATATGAACAACTTGTCTACTGTTTTTGGCAATGCTGTAACATCCCGTATCTGGAGGCTAAAAGCTAAACGCAACAGATGTTGCAGTCATCCATGGTATTAACTTCTTGTGACAAAATACAGTAATGATAATGGTATTCATAATATCAAAAGCACTTGAATATGAACAAAATCATGGATTTCCAAAGCAACATTTTACTGATTAAATTTCAAAACAAATTCATATCCAAGTTACATAATCCCATATCATTTCCCAAGTAAAGATTAATTATAATCATTAAAAAATACGCCAAGAGCGACATATGATGATACCCCTGGATTGACCAAAGCAATATAGTCATATCTAACTTAATACACAGCGGAAATAACAAAATGATCTATAACTTCTAATTAGCTATCTGTCAGCCACCCGCTTGTCTCTGAAAGCTTTATTCGCCAAATTGACTAAAACCTGAAAACCTTAACCCTCAGGCTATTCAAATCAATTTTGAGCACCCAAGAGTTTAAGGGGAAACAAAAACTTCGAGTCAGGCATAAAGCATGGTGTGAATAATTCTGTAACATCTTGGTTTACTGATATTAAGTGAGACCACACCGCTTAGCGAAACGGGTTTCCCCTCACTATTATCCTCTTTAAAACATATATTTTGAAAATCCTTTCCTGCAACCCAATAGGTTAATCTAACTGATTATATCAAAATAGCAATATCCTTTATGCTAATAAATGGACTATCTGTCCATAAAACAGGTAATAAATGTACTATCTGTCCACAACATAACCGTAAGGTCCGTTATGCTAACAAATGGAATGTCTGCCCATAAATTGGGTTGATTGACTAGACTAACTGTCCGAATCAAAATGGACTAACTGTCCGAATAACTTTCGTAAGGTTAACTACCCTTTATCTTTTTCCTTGAAAACCTTTTCAAAAATGATTTAACCTTTTAAATCATACTTATACAAGGAAAATATATTCTTAGCTTTACTCTAAGCTATTTTGCCATGTTATATATACTTTACTCTAAATTATGTTGATGAATTTTAATAAGGATTAGCTATACTTTCAAAATAAGTTAAATTTCTTTTTAACTTGAAAACACTTAGGCTATTTGGCCTACTAATATATTCGAAACCATTATTTAAAACCTTTAAACAACCCTTTCGAAACCCTTGAAGGTAACCCCTTCAAAACCTTTAAAATTGACACTTTCGAAACCATTAAAAGCCTTTCCTTTGAAAGCTTTAAACCATTAAACCATGCCTTTCAAAAACATTGGAAAAGCCTTTCCTTTCTTTTCACCGAAAGCTTCAAAACATTAGATATCCCCCTTTAAAATCTTTAAATATTTCCTTTCGAAAACTTTGGAAAAACCTTTCCTTTCGATCCTTTTGAAACCCTGAGGAACCACCTCTTTCAAAACCATTCATTAAAACATTTCGAAATATTCAAAACTCAATCCTTTCGAAAGCACTTCAGGTTTAATTTAAAACATGTGGAAACCTTTAAAAACCATTCAAAAATTAACCCCTTTGAAACCTTTGAAAATCAACTCGGTCGAAACCATTTGGATTATGCCTTCAAGTAGAGCAAAAGGATCAGAAACTCATTAAAGTCGAAAGCATCTACTTCGAAACCATTTAAAACTGTCTCTTTCGAAACCATTTGGGTTTACTTCAATTATATAAAAATGGTTTTTAAAACATTTAAGGCGAAAGCATCTATTTCGAAACCATTTCCTATATAAAGAAGGTATGGTGTCGAAACAATCCCTTCGAAAGCATTGGAGAAGTGGCCAAATTTTAGAAAACAAAGTAAACAAGCCTTTCGAAACCATCTGGGTCGAAAGGTAGAAAGCAGCAGTAAAAAGGCTTCGATTTAGTTGAAAGCAATTATTTAAAAACAGGGGCGCAACCCAATCGAAACCATTCCTTTAAAAACCATTTGACTCAGTGAAAAGCTAACCAAGTCGAAAGCATCTTAGTCGAAAGCAAGCAGGTGTATTTTTAATTAAAAACAAAGTAATGCCTCAACCCCTTCGAAACCCTTGGTTTCGACTCCATACCTTCCGCCTATATCCAATTCACTACTTACCAGTTCCATGATACCATGTGCATTGGTTTCGACTGTGTCGAAAGCGAAGATGAGGAAGCAGAACCTGGTGCCGAAAGCATGAAAACAGTGAAAAACATGTAGTGAATAGTTCTTTTCACCTAATTTGCTGTACGTGTCTAATTTTGATTGGTTGCCTCTTTCTTTACCAATAAAAAGTACTGCAATTTTCAAAAGTGCTGCCGACTTTCCAGAGTTAACAAATTTAAATTAATTTACAAAAAGCCCCTTCTCCGTCCTTAATTATATAAAACATTTAAGTCCCATACCTTAAATAATTTTATATAACCATGAAAACACATAGGAAAATTCTACAAAAATTCCAGAAAATCTCTTTTAGTATGTTTTCCAACATATAAAATTTCAAACCCAAATCTTTTATTATTTAACCGTAAATAATTTATAATCCAAATTAACATTTTATTTACTAGAAAATTCATATAAATTCCACATAAATTCTGAAAATTCTAAAAATTGAAACTCGTCTCCAAAATAATATTTATGATCTTCATCAAAATTCGCAAGGCATTTGGATGTCATTAAATAGGGTTTTTACCTTAAAACATATCATAAATTCAATATGAACAACAATAATTCATCAACATGTATATATAATCACTCCATCATGCAATAACATGGCAAATCAATGCAAAATATTCGGAATTCATCTTAAAACTGAAAATAATACAAATTTGAGATGTAAACATTATTCACCTCAGCTTTAGAGATTAAAAAGATTGAGATGTGAATGGATTTGATTTGAATTAGCTTCTTCCTTAGCTTTTCTTCCTCTTTTCCTTGTTAATGGTGTCTGGCCTCTTAATTTTTTTTAATAAAATGAAATGGACGTGTAGGGGGTAAACGGCCAAGGGTTTAGGGATATAGGAATGGCCTCTTTCCTATTTTACCCCTCCTTTATTTCAATTCAACTCTTATTTAAATTCATAGGTTAAATGGCACGACTACCTTTTAATTAAATCAAACCTCAATCCCCTAATCAACACATTATTTTAGTTTATTTAACTAATTAAATATCCTAAATAATGTTACCAAAAATCTGGGGTGTTACAAACTCCCCTCCTTAAAGAATTTCATCGTTGAAATTACGATAAGGTACACAACAATCAAACAAGAAGGTAAAATGGACCATCAAACAAGTCAACATAAGTATCTCTAATCCTGCTCTCAACCTCCCAAGTACAGTCCCTATCATCGTCACTCCACTGGACTTTGACTAATCTGACTGTCTTGGTTCTAAGCCTTTTCTCATCTCTCGCAACAATACGAATAGGCTTCCTCTCTATAGCCAAATCCGGTTTTACTCCTAAGTCATCTAGCACAGTCGATGCAATAGTAGTCTTCGGGTCTCTAACACACTTTTTGAGATGAGAAACATGGAAAACATCATGGACTCCTGCAAACTGTTCGGTAACTCAACTCTATATGCGAGTTTCCCGATCCTCTCAATAATAGGAAAAGGACCAATGAATCTCGATGCTAACTTTCCTGATCTTCCAAATCTGACCACACCCTTCATCAGTGATACTTTGACGAAAACCTGATTTCCAACTGAGAATTCTAAATTTATAAATCTTCTATCGGCTTAACTCTTCTACCTAGACCGAGCCTCCTTCATTCTAGCTCGAATGACCTTAATCTTTTCTACAGCTTCCCTAACCAAATTTGGACCAAGAACCAACCTATTCTCGGTCTCTAACCAACATATGGGAGATTTGCATGGCCTTCCATACAAAGCTTCAAACGGTGACATCCCAATACTATTCTGATAACCGTTGTTATACGAAAAATCGACTAAATGCAGATGGTCTTCCCATGGTCCCCTGAAATCTAGAACACGGGCCCATAACAAATCTTCCAAGATTTTGTTAACCCTTTCTGTTTGCCCATTTGTCTGCGGATGGTAAGCGGTACTCATCTTGTGGTTGGTTCCCAAAACTTCCTGCAGACTCTTCCAGAACTCGCTAGTGAATAAGGGTCTCTATCACTTACTATACTACTAGGAATTCCATGCTGTCTAACCACATTCTTCATAAACAACTTTGCCACAAACAGGTGTTGTTCTGGTTGACATAACTGGAATAAAATGGGCACTCTTGGTCGATCTGTCCTCTATGATCCATATACTATCATTTCCCCTGTTCGACCTTGGTAACCTGTCAATAAAATCCATAGAAATAGAATCCCACTTCCATACCGAATATCCAACGATTGAAGCAATCCACTTGGCTTCTGGTGTCGGCCTTTGCCTATTGGAAAATTAAACACTCTTTACCCATAAGCCAATGTCCCTCTTCATTCCTTCCCAGGAGAAACTTCTCTTCATATCCTGATACATCTAAGTACCTCCCGGATGAATAGAGAACTCCAAACGATGGCATTCCTCCAAGACTTCTTTCCTTATGTTTCCTACACTCAGAATACATAATCTTCCTTTCTTTCTCAACCTCCCATTCTGGTCAAGACTGAAATCTTTCAAGTCATCGCTCTTGGTTTCATTTTTTAGTTTCCTGTTCTGTTCAGCTAACACTAGGTCTTCTTCCTATTAAGAAGCAATATTTTCGATCATCACTGGTCGAACTTCCAAACAAGATAACACTACGGTTTCTCCGCTAGACCCAGCCTCAGATCTCCACTGAACTATGCAATCTGCTAATGCTTCCAAATATTTCCACTCAGCAATCATCACTAATACTACATTCTGATGTTTCCTACTAAGTGCATTCGCAACCTTGTTGCCTTTCCCCAGTGTGTACTCAATCCCAAAATCATAAGCAAAGATAAACTCTAACCACCTCTGTTGTCTCATGTTCAACTCCTTATGAGAGAACAAATACTTCAGCGACATATGATCTGTATATAACTCAAATCTTTCTCCTAAAAGGTAATGTCTCCACACCTTCAATGTAAAAATCAATGCAGCCAATTCCAAATCATGCATCGGATATCTAACCTCATGCGGTCTGAGCTATCTTGAAGCATAGGCAATCACTTTACCTCTCTGCATCAGCACAACTCCTAATCATGTTCCACACGCATCTATATAAACTACCAAATCTTGATTCCCTTCCGGAACAACCAACACAGGTGCATAGATCAATAAGTGTTTCAAACTTTGGAATGCTTCCTCACACCTATTGGTCAACACAAACTTTACATTCTTTCTCGTTAGCTTGGTCATCAATGCCGCTATTCGCGAAAAATCCTTAATGAACCTCCGATAATAACCAGCCAACCCAAGGAAACTTTTTATTTCCGTCACTGTCTTGGGTCTCTTCCAACTATTCACCGCTTCAATCTTAGTCGGATCCACTGACAACCTTTCTCTAAGACTACATGACCCAGAAACTTCCCTTCCTTCTTTTAGAAATGACGCTTTGAAAACTTCGCTTTCAGCTGATGCTACCTCAGCGTCTCAAGCACCACTCTGAGATGAACTTCATGCCCTCTTTCATCCTTAGAGTATATCAAGATATCATCTATGAAAACCAATACGAACCTATCCAAGTGCTCTTGGAAAACTCGGTTCATCAAATCCACAAAGAATGTTGGGGCATTAGTCAGTTTGTACGGCATAACTAACCATTCGTACGACCCATATTTGTTTCTAAACGCCATCAAAGGTATACTATCCTATGCTTCTCTGAGCTGATGGGAACCTGTCACTAAATCCAACCGCAAGAATACCTTGGCTCCACTCAACTGGTCGAACAAATCGTCGATCCTTGGCAATGGATATCGATTATTTATCGTCCTCTCATTTAACTTATGATAATCGATACATAGCCTTAACCATCCGTCCGACTTCTTAGCAAACACTACGGCTGCTCCCGAAGGCGAATTACTCGGCCTGATAAAGCTCTTGCCTTCCAAATCCACCAACTGCACCTTTAACTCCCTCATCTCTGTAGGAGTCATCCTGATCGGCGGCCTACTCGCTGGTTCTGCTCCCAGAACCAAATCTATCTAAAACTCAATGGCTCGTTTCGGCGGAAATCCAACTACAGGCTCAAAAACTTCCATGAATTCTCTAACCATGAAAACTTGACTAAAATCATCGTCCAATTCCATAACACCCAACAAGGCATTCATCTTACCGCAAGAATTTTCTACGATATAAACAATCCTGTCTCTACAATCAGGGTATCTAAGAGACATTTTCCTATCCTGGCAAAATTTCCTAGCATTGTACTTACTTAACCAATCCATAACCAGAATAATCCCAAACCCCACAGAATCAAACACATGCAAATTGCAAACAAAAGCATGACCTAATAGGTCAAACTCTAACTGGTCACATCTCAACCTTAGAGTTGCATACCCTCCTATTGGATTCGCAACCCATAAGGAAGTAACTAAGTATGTGGGTTCTAGGTTAAGCTTATCTATCAAGCATCTAGATATAAAAGAATGCGATGCACCAGTATCAAATAGAACACTAAAGGACATACCATGAATCTGAAGCGTACCTCCCAAAATTGCCTTTCCTTTCTCTTGAGCCGTTGGCTTCGAAGTAACATGCTCCAATGCATACACCTTGCCCTTTCCATCCTTAGCGGGCTCCTTGCATTGGCTCTTATAATGGCCAATCTGGTCATAATTGAAACACCTGACACTCTTCTTTCCAGCCACTTCCTTAGCCTTTCCAGCACGACACTCATTAGCAAAGTGCCCTTTCTTGTCGCATTTGAAGCAAACAATCTCAGACTTCCCTTTCTTAGTTGATCCACCCTTCTAAGCACCCTTCTTTGGAAAGAACGTCCTCTTCTGATTCTGCCCAACCTAGACCTCCTTAGCCCTACTCTTCTATAGAGAATCAAGAATTTCCTCATGCCTTAAGGCCATCTCCACTACAAAGTAAGTAGGATCTCTAATATGAGGTAATGTAGCCCTGGCTAACTCAGGCTTCAACCTCCTAATAAACTTCTCATTCCTCTTCATCACTATATCCACTGAAGCATACCCATATCTGGCTAACTCATCAAATTTCTAGCATACTCCAGGACATACATCTCTCCCTACTCTAATTCAGAAAACTTTCTGATTAGAGCAGACTGTGCCATTGCAAACATAAACCTCTTCTGGAAACTGTCCTTGAAATATGCCCATGACAAAGTTTCCTCGTCCCCACCAGCCTTCACACTGTTCCACCAAAACAAAGCCGCTCCATGAAGCTGTGTAGAAGTAAGCCTCCTCTTCTGTTCATCATTGAGCCCCAAGTCTGCAAAGATTCTCTCACAGTGAAGTAACCAATTTTCCACCTCTATAGCATCCTCCGTTCCTAGAAATGGCTTCCCTTCAAGCTTAGCGTAATCTTCGCTCAACTTAGCATAATGGTTAACTACTGGAACTTCCAGAACTCTTGCCCCTGTAGCATCTCCTCCTAACCCTCCAGCTGCAACTTCCGCTTGCATCATATTCATGAAAAACGGTTACATAGCTTCCATTCCAACTTGCGGGACTACATCACCTACATTCTCTGCTTGTTCCTGACCTTGACCTCTCCTCGCATTAGGTCTGGCATTCCCATCGGTACCCTCCCCTCCTGGGTTAACTCTTCCTCTTCTACCATCCATATCAGTATTCAAACTTTATGAGATACACAAAAATATCCTAACATAGATATGAGACGAGAGATAAAGCGTATACTTATATACAGCAAATACAAGTACGTTATTATAGCATTATCTCATACCCTGATCTTACTCTAATTCCTTAGGATTGTGTTTTAAGTATCATTTTTTTTAGTTTAAATTTTTTCATAAACCAGGCTTTGATACCAAGTTGTAACATCCCGTATCTGGAGGCCAAAAGCTAAGCGCTACAGATGCTGCCGTCATCCATAGTATTAACTTCTTGTGACAAAATACGGTAATGATAATGGTATTCATAATATCAGAAGCACTTGAATATGAACAAAATCACAGACTTCCAAAACAACATTTTACTGATTACATTTCAAAACAAATTCGTATCCAAGTTACATAATCCCATATCATTTCCTAGGTAAAGATTAATTATAATCATTAAAAAATACGCCAAGAGCGACGTATGATGATACCCCCTTGGTTGATCAAAGCAATATAATCATATCTGACTTAATACACAGCGAAAATAACAAAATGATCTATAACTCGTAATTAGCTATTCGACAGCCGCCTGCTCGTCTCTGGAAGCTTTATTCGCCAAAATGACTAAAACCTAAAAACCTTAACCCTCAGCCTACTCAAATCAATTTTGAGCACCCGAGAGTTTAAGGGGAAACAAAAACTTCGAGTCAGACCTAAAGCATGGAGTGAATAATTCTGTTACATCTCAGTTTACTAATATTAAGTGAGACCATGCCGCTTAGTGGAACGGGTTTCCCCTCACTAATATTCTCTTTAAAACATATATTTTGCAAATCCTTTCCTGCAACCAAACTGGTTAATCAAACTGATTATATCAACAGAGCAATATCCTTTATGCTAATAAATGAACTATCTATCCATAAAACGGGAAATAAGTGGACTATCTGTCCACAAAATAATAGCAAGGTCCGTTATGCTAAAAATGGACTATCTGTCCATAAACTGGACAGACTTCCCGCAAATTGGACTAACTATCTGAATCAAAATGGACAAACTGTCCGAATCACTTTCTTAGGGTTAACTACCCTTTATCTTTTTCCTTAAAAACCTTTCCAAAAATGATTTAACCTTTTAAATCATACTTATACAAGGAAAATATATTCTTAGCTTTACTCTAAGCTATTTTGCCATGTTATATATACTTTACTCTAAATTATGTTGATGAATTTTAATAAGGATTAGCTATCCTTTCAAAATAAGTTAAAGTACTTTTTAACTTGAAAACACTTAGGCTATTTAGCCTATTAAAATGTTCGAAACCTTTGTTCAAAACCTTTAAACAACCCTTTCGAAACCCTTGAAGGTTACCCCTTTGAAAACTTTGAAAGCAACCCTTTCAAAACCATTAAAAGCCTTTCCTTTGAAAGCTTTAAACCATTAAACCATGCCTTTCGAAAACATTGGAAAAACCTTTCCTTTCTTTTCTCTAAAAGCTTCAATACATTAGACATCCCCTTTTAAAACATTTAAATATTGCCTTTCGAAAACTTTGGAAAACCCTTTCCTTTCGACCCTTTCGAAACCCTGGGGAACCACCCCTTTCGAAACCATTCATTAAAACCTTTCGAAACAGTCAAAACTCGATCCTTTCGAAAGCACTTTGGGTTCAATTTAAAACATGTGGAAACCTTTCGAAACCATTCAAAAATTCACCCCTTCGAAACCTTTGAAAATCGTCTTGGTTGAAACCATTTGGGTTCTGCCTTCAAGTGGAGCAAAAGGATTAGAAACCCATTAATGTCGAAAGCATCTGCCTCGAAACCATTTAAAACTATCTCTTTCGAAACTATTTGGGTTCTTACTTCAATCGTATAAAAAGGGTCTTTAAAACATTTAAGTCAAAAGCATCTGTTTCGAAACCATTTCCTAAGTAGAGCAGTGATGGTTCCGAAACCATCCCTCTGAAAGCATTGGAGAAGTGGCCAAATTTTAGAAAACAAAGTAAACAACCCTTTTGAAACCATCTGGGTCGAAAGGTAGAAAGCAGCAGTAAAAAGGGTTCGACTTAGTCGAAAACAATTATTTAAAAATAGAGGCGCAACCCAATCGAAACATTCCTTTTAAAACCATTTGACCCGGTTGAAAGCTAACCATGTCAAAAGCATCTTAGTCAAAAGCAAGAAGACGTATTTTTAATTTAAAAACAAAGTAATGCCTCAACCCCTTTGAAACATTTGGTTTCAACTCCATACCTTCCGCCTACATCCAGTTCACTACGTACTAGTTCCCTGATACCATGTGCATTGGTTTTGACTGTGTCGAAAGCGAAGATGAGGAGGCTGAACCTGGGGCTGAAACCATCGAAATAGTGAAAAACATGTAGCAAATAGTTCTTTTCACCTAACCTGATGTACGTGTCTAATTTTGATTGGTTGCCTTTTTTTACCAATAAAAAGTACTTCAATTTTCAAAAGTGCTGCCGACTTTCCAAAGTTAACAAATTTATATTAATTTACAAAAAGCCCCTTCTCCTTCCTTAATTATATAAATCATTTAAGTCTCATACCTTAAATAATTTTATATAACCATTAAAACACTTAGGAAAATTCTACAAAAATTCCAGAAAATATCTTTTAGTATGTTTTCCAACATATAAAAATTTAAAACCCTAGAAAATTCATATAAATTCCACATAAATTCTGAAAATTCTGAAAAATGAAATCCATCTCCAAAATAATATTTATAGTCTTTATAAAACTTCATAAGGCATTTGAATGTCATTTAATAGGATTTTTACCTTAAAACATATCATAAATTCAATATGAACAACCATAATTCATCAACAAGTATATATAATCACTCCATAATTCAAAAACATGGAAAATCAATGCAAAATATTCAGAATTCATCTTAAAATCGAAAATAATAAAAATTTGAGATGTATACATTATTCACCTTTGCTTTAGAGATTAAAGAGATTGAGATGTGAATGGATTAGATTTGAATTAGCTACTTCCTTAGCTTTTCTTCCTTTTTTACTTATTAATGGTGGCCGGCCTCTTAAAAAAATTTGATAAAATGAAATGGACGTGTAGGGGGTACACGGCCAAGGGTTTAGGGATATAGGAATGGCCTCTTTCCTATTTTACCCCTCCTATATTTCAATTTAACTCTTATTTTAATTCATAAGTTAAATGGCACGGCTACCTTTTAATTAAAAAAATCTCAATCCCTAATCAACACATTATTTTATTTAGCTTAACTAATTAAATATCCTAAATAGTGTTACCAAAAATCTGGGGTGTTACAAATGCTCTCAGGCTCAAGTTTTACACTTAGCCTAGTCGACTGAAGCCTTCTTTCAATCGACTGACCTATTATAAAATGGCTAGGTTTTTGAACTAATATCTTCGTGTCTCTTCGCTCTAGAAGTTGCATCTCTCTGCTCCTGCGGCCGCTTCTCTTCATCAATGACGAAATTGGAAGGTTGCACCTCTACTTTAGCATCTCTACAACATCTATATAAACCCCTAACCATCCTGAATCGTAACACAAGTCTATGTTTTGATTTCCACTCCTAAACTGTCAATTCCTAAAGCAATTCTCCGAGTTCCAAGAAATTCATCTGATTCAGAGATTTCGTCTTGTTTGTTTCATCTCCACATTCCATACTCTAGTCAAATAAACTCCTTAGTCTCTACACCTCCACTCGATATCATTTGGTTTGGTTATAGGAGTCATTGTACATTAAACTAACATTATGTATATCAAGATACACTGTGTCAGAGAGTAAGGTTTTTGTTACACTACTTGTAATTGTTGTTGAAGTCATGTTTGGTTATTCAGGTAGAGTCTATAAACCTGTTCCTTCGGGTGAAGTGAGGGTGTTGATAGTGAAATAGTGAAGGAGAGCATCAGGACAGGACGTTGGATGGGAAGTCGGAACTAGTATAAAATCGACTATGTGATCTACTATAATATTCCACTGCATTTACATTGTTTACTATTATCGACCATTTTTGATCCAGTGCATAGCAACTAACAAGTGGTATCAGAGCCTGGAATTCTATCGATCATAACAACATCATAGAATAATGTCCAGAAAGAGAAGATCCAGTTAGAGCTCAAAGACAATAGAGAAAAAGCAAATTTCTTGAAGTGAGCAATAATCTATAGAATCAAGGTACATGTGATGTGTGGCTAATCTTAGATCAAAATCGGTATGCTTAGATTCTATATATAGTGATCTTTTACAAATGCATGAGAAGTTATTAAAATATTTTAAAGCATCATAAAAGGTCAATTTTATTGCTTTAGCTAAATTAAATGATTGTGAGCATAAAATTAGTATTTTAATGGAAGAAAATAAGTTTGTAGCAAAACAAACTGAAATTTTTGAAAATAAATTGGAAGAACTTATTTTATAACAAGATTTTTTATTAAAAGATAATGAGCACTTAAACGATAAAAATACTAATATTTTAAAGGAAACCGAAGTTTTGCAAAATAAAATTATATTTTTGAAAAATTCTTTAAATGGTTCAAATTCTAAAGTTTTGTCTCTTGAAAAAGAGAATAGGGCTTTAAACGATAAGAATCTAGAATTAATTAAAGAATATGAATTTTTAAACATAATAATATTATGTTGCAAAAAGAAATTGTGATTCCACAGGTGTTTTAGATAAATTAAATGAGAAAATCACAAATTTTAATGGAGAAAAAATGATTTTTCTTTCTTATCTACTAATAGCAAAGCTCACAATAATAGAACCATTTTAGACTATGAATGAGATAATTGTAGAAAAGTACTAGATATGCATTCCTGTGTACACATTTTAAAGCTAGTACTAAAAGTAGAGATAGTCCTAAAACTAATCCATGTCATAATATTACTATGCTTAGAAATAGAAAAAATATTTTGAATACTAAATCAATGATAGTTAATGTTGATATATGGATTCCCGCTAATCTAACCGATTATGATAGACAATCATATATTAGCAATTATTATGACACTACGATTAATAGTGGAAATTATATTTATAAGAGATCAACCACATCCAACTGGATATGGTTTCCTAGGTCACAAACCTTATATCTATTGTAAAATGAGTATCATTTTATTTACATTAGAAATACCTATTAGATACTCATTGCTTTGCATTAATGTTAAAATTATTTATTTTTGACTTTTCTACGATATTCTCCATTTATTTTAATTTTCTTATACTTTTTGTTAATTACAAAAGGAAGAGAAATAATGAGCATATTGATAGGGGGAGTACATAGTTAAAAGTTAAAGAGAAACATTATACTTAGGGGGAGTTTTTATCATATACTACGCCGATGCTCTTATCCATTTTTGTTGATGACAAAGGATGAGAAGAATGTGCATTTTACATGTTTTACAATGGCATTTGTATGAAGTTAAGGGAATAAACTTACATAACATATATCTAAGGGGAGCTATTATTTTATATTAAAGTTGTGTGGTTGTCATCATCAAAAAACCATATATATATATATATATATATATGGTGTTTTGATAATAACAACCATACAACAGTGCTTCTAATATGTTTATTGAGTTATTTCAAGTCAAAACGATGACGGAAAAGGTGTAAAATAAAATGGCTAAAAATATGCAAAGCTAGGATTCAAACCCAGGTGGGCTGAGAGATGAGCACATGCCTTTACCACTGCACCACACAAGCTTTTGGAAAATACTATGATTCAATCGACTAAAAACATTGTCCAGTCGACTGAACTAGTCGACTAAATATGAACAACTTGTCTACTATTTTTGTCAATGCTCTCGAGCTCGAATTTTACACTAAGCCCAGTCGATTGGAGCCTTCTTTTGGTCGACTGACATAGTAGAAAATGGCTATTATTTTAAAGTGATGTCTTTGTGTCTCTTAGCTCCAGAAGTTGCACCTCTTCGCTCCTGCAGTTACTTCGATTCATCAATGGCGAAATTGGAAGGTTGCAACCCTACTTTAGCATTCCTACAATATCTATATAAACTCCTAACCATCCATGAATCATAACACAACTCTATGTTTTGATTTCCACTCCTAAACTCTCAATTCCTAAAGCAATTCTCCGAGTTTTTAAGAAATTCATCTGATTCAGAGATTTCAACTAGTTTTCTTCATCTCTACATCCCATACTCTAGTCAAATAAACTCTTTAGCCTCTACACCTCCACTCAATATCATTTGGTTTGGTTATAGGAGACATTGTACATCAAACTGACATTCTATATATCAAGATACGTTGTGTCAGAGAGTAACGTTATTGTTTCACAACTTGTAATTATTGTTGAAGTTATGTTCGGTTGTTAAGGTCGAGTCTGTAAACATGTTCCTCCAAGTGAAGTGAGGGTGTTGATAGTGAATTACCGAAGGAGAGGTTTGGGATTGTACATAGGACGGGAGGTCCGAACAAGTATAAAATCAACTTTGTGATCTACTATACTATTCCACTGCATTTACATTGTTTAGTACTATCGCCCATTTTCGATCCAGTGCATAGTAACTAACAGTTCCCATACGTTTTTTATTTGATACGGGGACTTTTAGTACCTTAGGTATTAGTTTTGATGATAGCAACTATAAACATTATATAAAATATAAATACTAATGTTTTATCAAGATATATATAGTATATAGTGCAGGATATTAGACAGGTATTGATTAAAAAGACTATACATTATCAAGAGTAGATTCAAGATGATGATAATTGAATACTCATGAGAATTGAAGAGTTCAAGATTTCAAGATATTCCAGATAAGTAATAGAGTCAAATATCTTGGTTTTCAAAATAATCTCTTCAAACATCTTTTCAAAATATTTCTCAAAATAATTTCTTAAACTTTTATATTTACAAAGATATTATATTAAGTTTTTAAATATTTTTTAATCTATGTTTTTGGTATTTTAGTTTATTTCTTATGTTTATTTTTGATATTTATATGTTGATTTTAGATATTTACTTAAAATTTATAACTATATTAATTTTATATGTATTATTTACATTATAATTGAATACTCTTATTAAATCTTTCAAAATTATTTTATAAAGTTTTATTAAGTTATATTTTGATTAAAATGTGTATAAACTATATTTAAATGATTATACAAAGTATTAAATTATTTTACAAGGAAATAGATTTTCAAAATAATATTTTTAAAGTCTTTTTCAATTTTGTAAAGAGTATGTCGACATACTCTATTTATTTATGTCGACATTGTGGCCATAATTTTCAAAATTAAAATTTGAATGGAAGTGTCTTTTCGTCGTATCTCTTTGAGGATGGACATGACCATTGTTTCCTGATATATACCGGAATTCCAAATGAATTTTAATAAATCACTTTCTTATTCTTCTCTCCTCTTTCCTCTCTCTCATTTTCTAAATCAAAATATACCCAAACTCTGCCGAGATTTAACCAGAATCAAAATAAATCATCACTAGATTCTCCATCATCTATTCTATGATTTTCTCATCTCCTCTTTCCTCTCTCTCACTCAAACCAAGTCTGTAAAAATCTATCAAATAATACTGCTATAGTTGTGCTGTAATTGTAGCCCGTAAAATCAGTTTGGCGTGCTTAGTAGCCCGTAAATCTAATGGGTGTGCTTGTAGTCCAAAAATCAAGTGACTCTACCTAGAGGACGAGATTCTTAAAGGTGTGTCTCGAAGCCTTGAAATTGAGATTGTATTTGCATTTACTAGTTGAAAAGAAATTCGTGCAAGGAATTGTGTGGGATTGGATGTAGGAAAACGCCGAACCAATATAAAATCCTGGTGTGCTCTTTCCTTTTTACTCTTATTGCATTTATTTTATCTGCACTTTGATTCTGTGATTGTATCTGTGTTTGTTAATTACATCATTCCAAGTAGAATCATAAAGAATTTGAAAAATATTTATATAATCGATTAAACATTATTCACCTCCGCTCTAGTGTTAATTTAGCCTTAAGATCCCTATTTCACTGACTCACATTTGGTATCAGAGCATTGGTTTTCAAAGTATTCATCATCTGATTTTTGAAAAAGTTTAAATGGGTACCAACACTTGTAATAGTACTGCTAGCAACATTGTTAATACACTTGTTAGTTACTCATTTGTCGAAAAACAATCTACTACTAGACCTCCACTTTTTAACGGCCGTAATTACATATATTGGTCATGTAGAATGGAAATTTATTTATAGTCGATTGGTTTAGACATTTGGAATATCACATAAACTGGGTACACTTAACCCGAGACTAATTTTGCACAGTGGACCGCTGACCAAAAAGCAGTTGCACAAAGTAACTCTAAGGCTATGAATATATTATTTTGTTCACTAGATAGAAATGAATTTAACAGAGTATATATATTAAGTTTGCATTTGAAATTTGGACAACTTTGCAAGTTACAAATGAAGGCACAAGTAAGGTTAAACAAATCAAAATTTCAATGTTAACAAACCAGTTTCAATTATTCAAAATGAGTCCAAATGAGTTCATATCCGATATGTATAGTAGATTCCAAGATATAGTACACTCAATTATTGCACTGGGTAAAAGTTTTTCTGAGGAGGATCAAGTTAGAAAATCCTCAATTCACTTACTCCTTAATGGGATCAAAAGAATCTTGCAATCGAAGAGGCTAATGACATTAGCACTCTAAAACTTGAAGAGTTAATTGGCGACTTAATGTCTTTTGAAGCACAAATGTAGGGTAGGAGAGAAAGCAAAGTAAAAGGGAAATTTTTTATAGCTTTTAATGTAATGACGAATAATCTGGATTCAGACAGCAATAGAGATGAAGAAATTGCTTTAATGATAAGGAATTTTAAAAAATTTCTTAAGTATAGAAAGATAAACAATTTCAAAAAAAAAAACAACAAAAATCCATAAAGCCGAAGTGGAAGTGAAAATGACATTAGATGTTATAACTATGATGAACCTGGCTATTTAAAACGAGGCTGTCCACATCCCGATAAACTGAAAACTACACCAAACACATCATCCAAAAAACGGAGAAGAGCCTATACTACAACATTAGATGATTCAGAGACAACCTCAAGTGCTAATGAATTAGATACAGAAATTGTTAACATGTGCTTCACATCAATACATAATTCAGAACAAAATAGTGAAATGGATCAGAAAAAGGCACGCTTTTAATATATCAAAAGTTTTAATTCCTGAATGATTTTTTTGTTGCTTTATTGGTTGTTAGGAATATCCTATAGATTAATAACAATATTGGTTGAATATTGTGTGATTATATTTTTTAAATATTTTATATATTTAATAAAATAACGATAATATAAAATATATTTAAAATTATTTTTCTGTAAATAGAATAACTATAAATAGATATATATAATAAAATAGGATATAGTTAGACAAAAGTCATTTTTGAAAAATTCGACATGTAAGTCGACATACACATCTAGCATATGTCGACATACTTAGGAAGATTTTGAATTTCAATTTCAAATTCAAAATTTAAATTTCCCACCACCTTTACACCAACTCCTTTGTTCTGAATAGATGTACCTTGACCAGAGAACATGTCCTTTGATTCTCTACCTATTTACTCTATCTCCATCCATTCATTTTTCACTTTCATTTTCAAATTCAAAAATCATAAACTCTTTTATCTCTTCAAACTACTCTTCAATGGCATCCCCAAGCAATAATAAGGCAACCATAAGGCTTTCTCAAAAAAAAAAGAATATTCTTTTAATGATCGAAAAACAATGCAATCCTATATTGATTATATATCATTCGGAAATGTCTTTCCCAAAAGATTAGCTATTTTTGAAGATTTTTCTACTTATGATCTTTTTAATCTTTGTTTGCAAAATGAAATTCTTGGTTTAATTGATGCTTCTCAAAATGATTTCGTTTGTTATCCAAAATTGGTGAAGTTGTTTTATATAAATTAAAAAGGAAAGTTTTATGATGGAAGAAAAGGAGAAGTTTGGAGTAGTGTCAAGGGGACACAAAATTTCTAATAACCCGACACAAAAAGTTTTGAAAGCTCTTTTCGCCATTTATGATCAATACGACATAAATTGGTCTCAAGTCATTTTGGATGAACTTTTTCCTAAAACCTTTCTAAACGTGACATCACACTGTTTCATGGTGTGTATCTTATTTGTGTTTTCAATTATTTTTGTGCTGAACATACAGGAGAGGAAACAATTCCTCGAAAAATATTTGACAAGGCCAACGTTTCACTTATGCATATTTTTATGCTGCCTTTTGGTTTGGCTATATTTGAACTGAGTAGACAAGTTAGACTCGACTGTCATCAAGACCGACAAGTCAGATTAACAATCACGAAGTCTAGAAATCAGGCATAGATGATAATATGAAGCAGCGGCGAAGCAAAAGCAGAAGATGGACTCAATAAAATGCTAAAATATGAAAATACACCATTTACTGAAAATGGATTGGGTATGATCCATATTCACTAATTATGGATCGTACCGTATCGATATTACAGTTCAACTCAGTGAAACCAATCGATATCTCAAAATGTACAAGTCGGATACACATGAAACTTTAGGAACATCAATGTATTGAAGGGTGGAGTCTACTATATTGATCGCATGCTAAAATGGACCTACAAAACGTTCGGTGCTGATCGTTATTACAAGCGATGTGGGACCCGCGATCGATATTGTGATTTCTTCTAGATCTAAAGACTCCGCTGCTAAAATTTTAGGAAGTTGTTTCGCCGTGTTCCCCTATAAATACAGACTTGATTGTTCAGTTTTGGGATTTTTACACTACTTGTTGCTTTGTAGTCTTTGTAACTATGGATTCTAATCTGATCCCTATTGCACTCAGTTTATTAAGTGATTAGTAGAACTATCTCTTTAAAGTGGATGAAGGCAAACACCGCCGAACCAATATAAATTGTTGTGTCTCTGTTATTAGCTTGTTTCTGATTACTTTACTGCTATATTCTCTCTATTTATATTTATTATTCTTCATTTATTCCTCTACAAAATCTATATTGGGTGTTTGTGCCAATTTTTGGTGTAAACATTTTGGTGCTTTCACTGGGAAGGACGAATTCTTGGCTCGACTGAATCTCATCATATATTTATGGATTCCCATATCACCACGAGATAGATCCAGCTTTCTACTGATAAGCTTTCATTTCAACTCAGATTTGAAGAAGAGATCTACAAGGAGACTTTCAGCCATAGTTAGGAACACCAGATCTACGCTCAAAAGGAAACGAGAATGCCAGCATCCAGCAATGAGGCCATAGCAATCTACTAGTAGATGTTAATACTAGCAATCTAGTTGATGCCGAAAATCCAACTGATTCCATCACAAGAGCTGATTTCCATAACTTGATGAGAGAGCTCATGGATAGTCGCCGATAGTTGAACCAGTAGCTTCAAGCTAATATCGATCTAATGAATCAACTCAAGGATCAACAACACGGGAAAACTACGAGGAAGCAAACTCCCTATTCATGCAGAAGCATCAGGACATCAACACACAACTAATCCCGGACTGCCAGGACTAATCAGACTCGATCCCTCTATAGGGTTGGGGCAGATCCCTCCTCTAAGTGGAGCCTTACCTTTTTCTGATGGAACTCAAATTGGAGCCACTGCGGTTAATCTAGATGCTGGAGTTCAAGTTAATGAAAATCAGTTACCTCTCCGAAATGTCGATGATGTGAACACACATCGAGGATGTAGAGCCAAGAAGGCGTGGAACAGCCTGTAGACGTTGACTGGACCATGCACGTGAGGTGGAGCACGACCATCGCTTCGCTCTAACTATCCAAACGCCGGACTTGACGGCTATGATCAAGTAGCTAGTAAGGGGGAGCCAAGGCATGATCAATGATGATTGGGGGATCTCAAGTGGCCATACCCCATTCATAGACAATATTTTACACACGGAACATTTGAGGAGGTTTAGCATGCCATCCATGTCTGCCTACGAGAGAAAACCGACCTCAGGTAGCACATCATGAGATATGAATGTCCGATGGACTCCGCACGAGTGGATGATGCCACAAAATGTAGATGTTTTCCATCACTCTTTGTGGCATAGCAACGATGTGGTTCATAAGATTTCCCCTAAAAGGTCGATCTCTAGATTTGATGATTTAGCAACAAAATTTGTGGAGCTGTTCCGTATGTATGCAGCTCGCCCAAAAGATGTATTATCCTTAACAAGAGTAATCCAGGCCCCGGGAGAATCGCTGAAGGACTATTTGAAGAGATTTCATATAGCTGTCACAGAAGTCAGTAATCCGAATAACTATTCAATATTGATTGCGGTAACAAGAGGGATTGACCCAGAATCTGACTTTGGCGATTGGTTAGCTGGCAAACCACCTACGACGTTGGAGCGTTTCTATGCAAAAGTAGCTCAGTATTTGAGGAAAGAGGAAGCTAGATGCTCTAGGAAGAAGAATGTTGTGGGACCGAGTGGAAAGGAGTGCAGAGTAACACTACAGTGAAACAGTTCTGGAAGAGTTTCAGAAAAGTTCAAGGAAGTGTCCAAAATAAACCGAATCGACAAAAGAAAAGCAGTGATTGGAACCGTGAACGAAAGAGGGATTCTGAAAGAGGAAAGTCTAGGATTCCAAAGTAAGATACCTACACACCATGGAATATATCTCTAGAAAACGTCTACCGGTCTACATGCAATACCATGCGGTATAGGAAGCCACCTTCGAAAGAATCGACGAAGAAATAAAAGCAGACTAGAAAATATTACTAGTTTCACGAATGATATGGTCACAACACGAAAGAATGTAGGCATCTCCAGGATGTTATCAGGAAACTGGTTCGGAAAAGAAAACTATAGCAGTTTGTTAAAGCTCCACAGGATGGAAAGCAGGGGACATCCAACCCCAACCGAGGACAAGCGCCACACGGGGCCGAGGAGCTTGCACAAACTGATGGAAGATTAGTGATCAATACAATAGCTGGAGGACCATATCCAGCTAATAAGAGTTGGCATGAGATGGAGCACTATGCTAGCGCAATTAAGCATATGAATTTTGATAGTTGTTCAAATACAGAAGATGGGGCTCCGTCCAAACAGCAACATACAATAGCAAACGACATTGTATTGAAAAAAAGAGATGCAGATCAGGTGGAGGCACCGACGATCGACCCGATGGTCATTTCGGCCATGATTGGCCCCGCCTTAGTGAGGAAGACCTTGATTGACTATGATAGTTCCATGAATATAATTTTCAAAGAGGCTTATGATCATATGAGGATGGAAGCCAAGGACTTGAAACCATCTAAACCCCGTATTCATGGCTTTAACGGTGCTATGACCGAAACTATCAGTTATGTTAAATTGTCTATGGAGTTGGGAGAAGGTGACCATAGCAGAGTGCAGACGTTGCCATTTGTTGTCTTGGATGTTGACTCTCCATACAATACTTTTCTAGGCCGATCGGCCCTAACTGAATTCTAGGCAGCTCTTGACCCAAGGTGTTTGACTTTGAAGTTCCCAACTGATAACGGTGTTGGAGTTGAGCATGGTGATCAAGTAGCTGGATATGCTTGCTATGTAGCTAAGATGAGAGAGGCTCAGTAGAGAGAGAAAGGTAAGGGTGTGGAAAAGTCTCTCCGCATCCAAGCCACCAAAGGTTGATAACCAGTGCCTGGGCCTTAGTTCAGGCACCACAGTCGGTTCTATAAAGACATATATCCGAGGGATAATGAAGAAGAGCCCAAAGAAACCAATGCTGCATCGGCTGAGCTAACGGTAAACATCACAGTCAGCCATGATGACCCGTCGCGAGTCCTAAAGATCGAATCACATCTCAGCCCCTTGATGATGAAAGAACTTGCTGGTTTTCTCCGACCGAATCTTGATCGCTTGGACTCATTCTGATATGTGTGGGATCTTGCCTGCTATTATGAGCCACATATTAAATATCGACCTGAGGCATGTCCTAGTGAAACAAAAAAGGTGTGGCGTAGGTCCAGAGATATCTACCGCCCTTAAAGAGGAGGTGGATAGGCTCAAATGCAATGGGTTTATTTGCGACGCCCTCTACCCCGAGTGGGTATAAAATCCTGTACTTGTGAGAAAGACGAATTGAAAGTGGTGAACATGCATAGACTATTCGAACATAACAAGGTGCGTCCGAGAGATAATTTTCCCCTTCCAAGGATCGACTAGCTAGTGGACTTAACCGCATGACACAAGTTGTTATCTTCCATGGATGCATACTCCAGATATAATCAAATCCCGATGCCCATCCCTGACCAGGAGCACACCAGCTTTATTACCAACGTGGGATTGTATTGCTATGTAGTAATGCCATTTGGATTAAAGAACGCTGGAGCAACTTATTAGTGCCTGGTCAACCGAATATTCAAAGATCAGATTGGAAAGACGATTGAGATATACATGGATGATATGCTCATAAAGTCACGACAATCAAGTGACCACATTAGAGATTGAGTAGAAATGTTCAATATCCTCCGATATTACAGAATGAAGTTCAATCCTCTAAAATGTTCTTTTGGCATTGCATCAGGAAAATTCTTGGGGTTTACTCTCAATGTTCGAGGAATCGAAGCTAATCCTAAGAAGATTCGAGCAATTTGCAACATCCATGCACCAAAGACTATCAAACAAGTACAGAGCCTAAATAGGAAGGTTGGCACCCTAAGCTGGTTTATTTCCAGAGTCACTGATAAATGTATTCCTTTTTTGACCTAATAAGAAAAGGGAGGAGGAACTTTGAATGGACACAGGAGTGTGAAGATGCATTCCAAGCCTTGGTGAACCACTTAGAGAGACCTCACATCTTGTCAAAGCCAGTGGATGACAAAGACTTGTATATCTAATTGGCCGTGTCGGTACATGCTATAAGTGCCGCACTGCTTCGCGGGGATAATCGAAACCAAAGACCAATCTATTATGTTAGCAAGCAATTAATAGGAGCTGAAAGAAACTATCTGAAGATAGAGAAATTGGTGTACTGCTTATTGATTGCTTCACGAAAGCTCCGCCCCTATTTTCAGGTGCATCCCATCAATGTTTACACCGATCAACCATTATGACAGGTCTTATGGCGACCTCAGATGTCTAGAAGGTTACTGAAGTGGAATATCGAACTGAGCCAATTTGACATCACTTATCTTCCTCGGAGTGCCAACTAGGGACAGGCACCGGTGGACATTATAGCATAATTCACTACATAGGATGATCTTCCAGAGAGCAGTGGAGCCCCACCATTCGATGGAAAATGTATACTGATGTGCATGTAAAAGTGTATACTTTTACTCCCATATTTAATCTTATTTATTTAAAATAAATGAGAATATTAGGGTATTTTACATGTTTAAACCAAAATCTAAATTGTTTTTTCAAATCATCATTCATTCATGTTCATTTAGGGGCAAAATGGTAATTTTGCGAATGAATTAATTTTTGAGAAAATTTATTTGCACATTTTTATTTTTATTTGTCGAAAATTGAGTGCAAATTGGATAGAGCTTCATGGATGTATGCATGCACATATGTTGAAAGCAAATGAAGAAAGAAGATGAACGAATTCATGCAACATGGAGGAGCCAACATGCCCACTAACTAATTGACCATAATTAAAAGCACATGCATATGTTAATGGAGATTTAAAGGACTGTTAGTGGGGATTAATAAATTTCCTAATGATTACTTGGAGGTTACACTATCCCAAGGGCATTTTTGGCAGCCTCTAAAAATGGAATTAGGGTTTTAAGCATGTATAAATAACCCTTATGTTTCATGTAATTAGCTTCTCTTTTTATGCATATTGTAGCCACAAAGTCAATGATGAATAAAATGTCTTTTTAATGGGTTCTTAGCCTTCTTATTTGCTTTTGTTACATGTTCTTTTCGCTTATGCTATTTTATTTTATGCTCTCTTATTTAGTTTATGCTTCTCTTGTTTACTGTTAGTAGAATAGATTTAATTCTTGCAATTAGTTTAGTTTTATTTCATGCAAGTAATTAACTCTCTTTTCTTTTAATAGCTCTCATTTTCCTTGTTTTTTTGGTTAAAACCACTTTATGTTACATGTATTTAAATATGAGAAGCTAAACCCCTTCGATTTAGGGGCAGTGAAGCTCTCATGAAAAAAATTAAATTAACATAATGATTTCATTTATGATCTCTCTTTTGTACTTAATGGAAATTATGAATGATGACAGTTCATGTTTCTTTTTTTAAGTGAATTTGATAGTCTATGTTGACATCCCAAATAGGCTATGCTTAACCCAATATAAACATAAACCATTTGATCATTTGCCTAAGTGATTTTGATGATGGAAGTCAAACTAGAATCAAAATTTGATGATATATGTTACTAGTTCATACTGATTAGATCATGCTTAAAATAGATTTTATTTTTAATTTCATGTTATTTTCATGAGAATGGACAAGTGGGTTTGAATGGTGTGTTAGAGTCTAATGGTTTAAGTTGTGCTAATTAATAGCACAAATAAACCATACTTACAATAAATACATCAATCATTTCTACTTAAAATTAAATGAGATACTGTAGATGAATTATGTTGATTTATGTGAATAATTAGAAGTGGATTTGCCTCTAAATTATATTGCTCCTTAATCTCATAGTTTTATTCACTCTTTCTCTAGTTTATTTTCTACAATTTTCTTAGTTTAAAACAATTTCAAAATTTTTGGCTAATTTGATTGAGTAATATTAGAATTTAATTCTTTCCTAATGGATTGACCTGTACTCGCATACGTACTACGATTGTATGTCACGTGCTTGCGATTTTTATAACAATTATATTTTTGATCGTTCTTTAATCGATAGAAAATCCGTCATTAAACAAGTTTTTATCACCTTTGCCGGGGAAAAGCAATTTAGTTTTAATTTTACTCTTCGAATTAATTTTCTTTTTCTCATTTGTTTTATTTTATTTTGTGTTATCTTTCTAAAAAACAAAAAAATTCACATTGCTTTTGCCTCATTTGTGTTGTGTGCATTCCATTTTTTGCATTTCATATGCACTATTCTAGTTTCACTAAAAACAAACAAACAAACATTTTGATTTTCATTTTACATTACATTTTCACTATTTGTTACATTTTCATATTGAGGTAACTGTTTGCTACAAACATTTAGATTTCTTTTCTCTGTTACTGGTTTCACTGCATATTTACATTTTCTACTCTATTGTTTTTGTTCTCTGTTACTTGTTTTTGTTCCAAACTATCATCCAATCTCCCCAACAATTCCATCACTCTCACCATCCTCATCATCGTTGCTACTTGCCTTAGCTAAACCAACCATTGCCTTCAACACCGCTACTCAAATTCCTTTTTGCCGCATCTCATCTACTTCAACTCCTTCCTATACCAAACGTTTCAACCATCCAACCCAATTCCCTCACTCAAACATATTTCAAACTGCTGCATGCATCACTACCTTACAACCAACTCTATTGACCAATCACCAAAACCGCACTTCCCCACATCCTCCTTCTGTTATCACCTTCAACCTCCTACAACCCATACCCATCTCCTCTGCCAAATCAACACCCCATCTCCAACCCCCATCCAAAAACTGCTGCCATCCTCAACCAAAAACCATCCACCCTCTGCATCAACTTCCCCAAAATCACATCAGCCGCATCCTATTCAAACATCACCACAAGCAGCTTCACTTCCCTACCACCACCACCTTCTCATAACAAACAACCAATTCCTCAAACTTCCACACGCCAGCTACCCCATCACATCACCAGAAAACCCAACTACAACCCTCCCATCACTGCCACATTGCCAAAACTTATCATCTCATACAGACTGCATTACCCAAAAAAAATTCTACATCACCCAAAACAACCTAAATTTCCATCTCCGTTGACAACCCATCACTAGCATCATCACCTCTGCCACACCTCCTCTGTGACTAACCCGCAAACTTTAATCATCACTTTCCTCCTACTTCTTCACCACTGCCTCCAATCACCCAAACACTACAATAATCTCTAACCTACTTTTAGACCACATCCTCCGCTAACATCAATTCTAGACCATTCCCACCTACACATTACCAATCTCAACTTATTAACCTACATCCACGACGACGACATCAACTCCATCATCCACCACCATCCTACATCGTCAGCTTCAAACCAACTTCCCCCTCCTCCTCTCTGCATACAAACAAAACTGCCACACTCCTATAACTCATTCTTCGAATCACCTCACCAGACACCACTGAACTGTGCAAAACCAAACCCATATTCAACTACACAATCACAATGACTAACACATCAACATTCACTACCTCTTCAAATACCTCACTCAAACCATCAGCAACCTCACCCACTCACTACTTCACAAATCATGATTTCAAACCCAAAATCCAACCTCTGCTAAGTTCAATACCAACATTTACAAACATCCAATCGTCAACATCTTACCGCACCTCTTCACTATCACCTTCTACCCCATCAACCAACAAGTTTCCATCATCTGGCCTACATCACAACCAAAACTGACAACCAAATTGAACGCCCAAAATAAGAATTTGGGTTTGTGAAATTGGATTGTGAAATCGAACGCCTCTACAACCTAATCCCATAGCAATCGAGGTTTTGGAATTTTGGAGTTAGAATTTGATTCTGGAATTTCAGAATTATGATTTTGGGAAGTTCAACTTCTGTATTGTGATTTCGGAATTCTGTATTTCAGAATTATGGTTTTGGAGTGTGAAATGTCTTAATTTGTTGAAGTTATTTAATTTGGTCGGGGTTTGTTTAGGCTGAGTTGAATATTTTATATATTTTATTTTTTAAAGTGTAGTTCATTTTCAAATATATTTTTCTTTTAAAAAAATCTTAATAAAAAATAAATCATTTTCAACACTTTTCAGGTTGTAGGTTGTAGGAAACTAGATAAGAGAAGAATTGCTTGCTTAAATAACTGCTCTGCTTGCTTGCTAAATATATATATATATATATATATATATATATATATATATATATCGCTGCTTTAAAAAAATATTGCTAATAATTCTACACGCTATGGTATTGTTCTCTTATCTCCTATTTTTATTTTCCTTGCATTGTTGTTTGCTTGCATTTATATAAAAAAGAAAAAAAAATCATTTGTAGTTGCACCGTTAATACACGTTTAATTTCTGTTTTGCATTCATTTCATCTTAATTCTTTTCTAAGGGCAATACCCAACTTCACATAGGGTGGGGGATTTCATCACCTCTTCCTTGGCCCACAAATTGCATTTTATCATAGAATTTGACTAATAATAATGGTTAAACGTTGGACTTAAGGGTATCGTGAGCTCATCTAGTGCTTAATTGTTATCTTGACAAGTTGTCTTCTTTGAACAATTTATTTCTTGGTGTCTAGGCTACGGTAGAGCAATAATTATTCGTAAATATTAAGGTGATTCATCAATATTATAGTGATTGTTTCTCTGAAGGAACTTAAACCTTCGGTTGTATTGCTACGGTGATTCGTAGTGCACCGATAACTCCTGTCTATTACTTGGCTAAGAACTATTTTGTTGAATTACGTCAAAGTGTGATTATACAATTTTTGGTTAGGAGCTACTAAGGACAAAAAATTTGTAATTAAGTCCTTACATTCATTTAGTTGCATTAGTTCATGCATATAACAAAAAACAAAACAAAAACATAAGAACAAAAAAATCCCAAAGTAATTTTTTTACATTTTCCTTAACTTAGTTTTTAAAAAAAAATCCAAAAGAAAAAATACATCTTTTCAAATATTTTCCTTTGAAAATAAAAAAAAATCAGACAAAATCAAACAAATCCAAAAATCCAAAAACAAGCATTTTACTTAATTTAGTTTCTTTTTCTTAAACAAAAATCCAAAAGAAAAAAAAAACTTTTCTAAAATGTAAAACAAAATATAAAAAAATAAAAAATCCAAAAAACAAAAAACAAAACAAAAATAAATCTCCTTTTTGAAAAATAAAATTCTTGTTGGTAAATATTTTTCCTTTAAGAAAAACAAAAGAAAGGAATTTTTCACTTCATTTCATTCTTTAAACCCTGTTTCATTCTCTTAACATTGATTTTCACATCTTTCTCTCCTTGATCTTTTCACTTGTGCATGAGTACCTGGACTCGTGACACAACAACGAATCGTCTAACCCGAACGAACGATCCTCCAATGATGGCTAATGAAAATGCTCCCCGAACTCTCATGGATAGAATCTTTCCCGACAGAGTTTCTATTCCTTCTTGTATCAAATTACCTACCCCAACGGGTAATCACTTTGAAATTCATTCAAATCACATTGCCACACTCCCGAAATTTAGTAATTTTGAACACGATGGCCCATGCATCTTCTTAACAAAATTCAAACAAGTCTGTGCAACCATTAAACTTCAATAATTATATGATGATGGAATCAAACTTCGGTTAACTCCATTCGCCCTTACCGATTATGCTGAAAAATGATTCTATAGCTTACCTTCAAACTCGATCAAAACTTGGGACAAATTTGTTAAAGTTTTCTTAAAAAAATTCTACCCCTTGGAAAATACGACCAAAATCCGAAATGAAATTGTGAATTTTCATCAATTTAGGGGTGAACCTTTCAAAACATATTTTGAAAGATTTAAAGAGCTTTGGATAAAATGTCCATGCCATAATTTTGAAAAATGGATCTTTGCCAAATTTTATACGATAGACTTGAAAATAGTTCACGAACCATGCTTGAATCGATGTGCCAAGGCAATTTTCTCGCTCAACATCATGATGATGCTTGGCAATTCCTTGAAAACATGGCCGAAAAATCATCAAAATGGGCACGTTCAAACGAAAAATCCATTTATTCACGATCGAGCACACACTCAATAGACCATCATTGTCTTTGGAAGCGAAAATTGATGCAATAATCAATAAATTCGACAACGTTTTCTCATCCAACCAAATGAACCAAGCTTCCCAACCATTGTGTTATAAATGTATCGATCTGAATCACATCGCCAATCAGTACCCTCATTCTGTAGAATAACTCAATACTTTTAACAAGGTTAAGAATGGCCCATTTTCTCCAACGAACAATCCCGGTTGGAGAAATCATCCTAACTTTGCATGGAACCACTAACTCTACCATGAATTTGGTTTGTCCCAATTTTTAAGCATTTCCAAACAATGCTTCGAATCCTCCTTTTCAGCCTAACCACTTTTAATAAAATTTTATGCCTCCATCTCATAATCAATCGCAACTAACTTTTGCTCCCCAAGACGACAAACGATTGACTTCACTTGAGAAAAGTCTTGAAACTTTGGCTAAAACGACCACTCAAAACCTCTAATTAAATAGCAATTTGCAAAATTTGTTAACCTCATACATGCAGAATGCTAGTCAATCAATTTCTAAACTTGAAATGCAAACGAGTCAATTAGCCACTTTTGTGAGTGAACGTGAACGAGGCACGTTTCCAAGTCAGCCAGTTCCAAACCCTAGAAATCAAAACACGAACTCGAATCAAGCTCATGTCGCTCAAGATAGCAATGTGAACCAAATTGTTGCTATCACAACTTTGTGTTCCGGTAAACAAATCGATAACCAAGTTGTCAATCCAAACGATTTACCAAAAGCTCCTCTTGACACTTCGAAAACAAGCAATTCTGAACAAAACACTAAGTCAAATATCGAATCAAATTCTAATCCAAATTCTTCTTCTACTCAAGTAAACCGACCTACCGAGTATCGAATTCCATTTCCACATCAACTTCAACCTAAGAAACATTCCGACCAAATAGAAAAGATGTTGGAAATTTTCAAACAAGTCAAAGTGAATACCCCTCTTCTTGATATCGTTCAAAAAGTCTGAACTTACACTAAGTTTCTAAAGGACTTGTGTATTCAAAAATGACACACTCATGTACCCAAGAAAATTTTCTTAGCTATCGGTCTTAGTGAAGTCTTGTCTCAATCAATTCCCCGTAAAATACAAAGATCCTGGATGTCCGACGATCTCATGCAAGATGGAGACAAGACGATTAATAAGTGCTTACTAGACTTCAGTGCGTGTATCAATTTGATTCCTTATTCAATTTACATCAACTTGGCTTGGGTGACTAAAACCGACAAAAGTAACTCTTCAATTTGCCAATCGTTCGATAAAGAAACCCGTAGGAGAAATTAAGGACGTACTCAACAAAATTGGTCAATTCATATTCCCCGTCAATTCATATTCTAGGACGACCTTTTTTAGCCACTTTAAATGCTCCAATCAATTGTTGAAATGGTTCAATGAAAATTTCTTTTGGTAACATGACTTTGGATCTTAACATCTTCAATCTCGAAAATCAGTCGAACGAACTACTTGACCAAACGTTGGAAGTTAGTTCCATTCGAGAAAATTTTGACAACGAAATAGTTGACCTTAACAATGAACGCGAGACCGAAAATGAACAACTATTTCAAGACGAGCCTAACGAGATCGAAAACGTGCTTCAATTTGAACCCCTCGTTGTTGAGTTAGAACTTCAACCAAATTCTTTGAATGAGCAACCCCTAGGTTGGAACTCAAACCTCTTCCTGATCACCTTAAGTATGCATACTTAGGTGACAAAAAAACATTTCCTATCATAATCTCTTTAACTCTTTCTCTTAATCGAGAATCCTCCCGTCTTTCAATTCTGTCGAAAAAAAGGCAATTGGATGATCGATTACTGATATAAAGGGAATTAGTCCCACTCCTGTTCAACATAGCATCCATTTAGTTGATAAAGCCAAGCCTGTTCGTGACACGCAACAAAGGCTTAACCTAAAATGAAGGATGCAGTCCGAGACGAAATTCTTAAACTCCTCAATAATGGAATCATATACCCCATCTCTAATAGTCCATTGGTTAGCCTAATTCATTTCGTGCCTAAAAAATTTGGACTTACCGTTATCACGAATGACGCTAACGAACTCATTCCAACTCGTACTCAAACGGCGTGTTTGCATTGATTATCGAAAATTAAATGCAGCAACACGTAAACATCACTTCTCTTTTCCCTTCATTGACCAAACACTTAAACATTTAGCTGGCCATGAATTCTATTGATTTCTTAATGGTTATTCCGGTTATAACCAAATTCTGATCGCTCTCGAAGATCAAGAAAAATTGACTTTCACATGTCCCTTTGGCACCATTGCGTATCGAAATATGCCATTTGGCTTTTACAACGCTCCTGATACTTTCCAAAGATGCATGGTCAGCATCTTTTCTGACACGATCGAACGCTTTCTAGAAGTTTTTATGGATGATTTTTCCATCTTTGGGAACTCTTTTTCCAAGTGCTTACACCATCTTGAGTTGGTTCTGAATCGATGCAGGGACAAACAGTTAATGTTAAATTGGGGAAAATGCCATTTTATGGTCAAACATGGCATTGTCCTTCGGCATGTCATTTCAAACAAAGGTATTGAGGTAGATAAAGCAAAAGTTGACATAATTGCGAATCTACACATTCCCTAATCTGTCAAGGACATTCGTTCATTTCTTAGGCACGTTGGTTTTTATCGACACTTTGTGAAAGACTTTAGTAAAATTGCCCGACGTCTGATGACTCTTCTTGGAAAAGACGTTCCATTTAACTTTAATTCTGACTGTGTTTCTGCTTTTGACAAAAATGAAATCATTTTTGCTCCCATCATTTGTTCTCCCAATTGGGATCTACCTTTCGAAATAATGTGTGACGCGCCTAACTTTGCGGTTGGTGCTGTCTTAGGACAACGCATCAACAAAATTCTTCATGTCATTTACTACGGTAGTATGACTAAATGATGCTCAACTCAATTACACAACCACCGAAAAAGAGCTTCTAGCGGTAGTCTTTGCGCTTGAAAAGTTCCGACCTACACCGACCACTCCGCTCTTAGGTACCTTTTCGCTAAAAAGGATGCAAAGTCTCGTTTGATCCATTGGATCCTTTTAATCCAAGAATTTGACCTTACGATCAAAAACAAAAAAGGATCCGACAACGTCATTGCTGATCATCTATCGCGTCTTCCAAACGTACCATTTTCTTTAACGATCAACGAGAACTTTCTTGATGAACAACTCCTTTCCATTTCCGTCGATCTATGGTATGTCAAAATAGTTAACTATTTAGTCATTAAGGAAACTCCTTCTTTTTGGTCGAAATAAGGTAAATACAACTTTCTTTCCAAAGTAAAATATTTCTATTGGGATGATCCATACTTGTTTAAGTATTGTTCCGACCAAATCATTCGATGTTGCATCCCAGATTGCTAAATTAAGAGTGTTCTTTCGTTTTGTCATGACAAAGCTTGTGGTGGTCACTTCAGTCCTAAGAAAACAACAAAAAAGGTGCTCTAATGTGGTTTTTACTGGCCTACACTTTTCAAAGATGCATTTGAGTTTTGTAAAACTTGTGATTGCTGCTAAATGTAAGGAAAAATCCCTCGATGAAAGATGATGCCTTTGAACCCCATTCTGACGATCGAAATCTTTGACGTTTGGAGTATTGACTTTATGGGACCGTTTCCCAACTCTTTCAAAAATCTGTACATTCTTCTTGATGTTGATTATGTCTCTAAATGGGTTGAAGCCATTCCTTGTAAAACAAATGACCATAAAGTTGTTGTGAAATTCATAAAAGAAAACATTTTTTGAGGTTTGGAACACCTTGCACAATAATAAGTGATAATGGAACCCACTTCTGTAATCGATCATTTGAAACTCTAATGAAGAAATACTCGATAACCCACAAGTTAACCACTCCTTATCATCCTTAAACTTGTAGCTAAGTTGAAGTTTCAAATCACGAAATCAAGCAAATTTTGGAGAAAACTGTGAATAAAAATTGAAAAAGATTGGTCATAAAAATTGATAGATGCGCTTTGGGCTTATAGAACTATATATAAAACTAATCTAGGTATGTCTCCTTCTAGGATAGTATATGGTAAAGCTTGTCATTTACCTATCGAACTTGAACATAAGGCGTTATGGGTAATTAAGAACATAAACTTTGACCTTGAAATAGCCCTGGCGAAAATAGAAAAATGCAACTCAATGAATTAGAGGAGATTAGAAACGACGCGTATGAAAATGAGAAAATTTATAAAGAAAGAACAAATGTTTTTCATGACAAGTCAATCCTAAGAAAAAAAATTTCTCCAAATCAAAAAGTTCTTTTGTATGACTCTCGACTTCATTTGTTCCCTAGGAAATTAAAATCAATGTGGATAGGACCATACTTTGTATGTACTGTTTTCTCACACGGTGCCATAGAAATAGAAAACCTTAAGGTTGGATCGATTTTTAAAGTCAATGGTCATCGTTTAAAACCTTACATGGAGTTAGCGAGTGATCGAGAGGAGGAGCTAATTATTCTTTATGAGCTACACTACGTCTAGTAAGAAATTTTAATCCCCTCTTATAAATATGTACATATGTTTCTCCATTACACTCATTATATCATGCATTGGCTATGGGGACACAGCCAAAATCAAGTGTGGGGGGGAGTCTCATGTTTATTTTGAATATTTATGGTTTATTTTTTCATTTTCTTTTCAAAAACAAAAAAAAGAAAAATTCCCAAAACAAAATTTTCTTTTTAGCATATTGATTTACTTTTGAAGAAACACGATAAGATAAGTACACGCTTTTGGTTATTAAATTGAAATTTTTGAAAATTTACTTGTCTCAACAAAAATAAAAAGAAAAGTTTGATTACAAGAAACTATGGTTTAACTAGTATGTAGGAAGGTTCATGGGTGAGAATTATGAAGTATATCCTAATTGTAATGCTTGTTTAAAAGAGTGGTTAATTTAAAGTAAAGGCGAAAACATTTTTGATCTTCTAAGTTAAGTGGTGCTAAGATGATTTTGCATATCTCTCTCTTTTCAAAAAAAAAGTTTTCATAATAATAAGAAACACCTAGAGTCATGTGTTCACACGTAAGTTTGTACACTCGCCATGCTCTGTACCCTTCTCACATAAGCCTGAAAGGCAGTACATGATCGTATATCTGGCCGAAGTTTATCTGAGGTAGGTGTATGTAAATAAAATTAAAATGATAATAACAAACACCTAGAGTCATGTGTTCATACACAAGTGTGTACACTCGCCACGCTCTGTACTCTTCTCACGTAAGCCGAAATGCAGTGCATGATAGGTATATCCGGCCTTAGTTTATCTGAGTTAGGTGTGTAAACAATAATGTTAATATTTTTCAAAATAGAGAGGGCAAGCAATTGAAATCCAAGCATTATCTTCACTTATTTGATTTGACTTATTATTCAAAAGAAATAAAAATGCCACTTTGCAAAACCTTGATAATCAACTAAATGATTCATTTCATAGTTGCACTATGTTATCAACCGAAACAACTAGCCAAACTAGAGTCTGATTGTGATGGTAACTTGATTTTTGTTGGATGCTTTGATGAGTAAAAAGACTAAAATTTCTTGATAATAACCAAAATTTATATCTAACTTACTCGTGTCAATTTAAAAGTAAATTCTTCATTTGTAAATATTTTCCAAAACTTGCATCAAGTAGTCACATTATAATTTTCATATAGCATTTGGATTTTGTGGTAGTACCCACTGAAAGCCCTCACCAAACAACACTCGTCCTACTAGAGATACCTAGAGGTTTGACGTCTTGTTCAATACGCTCAATACAATCATGTTTCCTACGAAAATGGATTTATCCTAGTTTTAGTTTATTCGAGGACGAATAAAAAGATAAGTGTAGGAGTATTTGATGTGCATGTAAAAGTGTATATTTTTACTCCTATATTTAATCTTCTTTTATTAAAATAAATGAGCATATTAGGGTATTTTACATGTTTAAACCAAAATCTAAATTGTTTTCAAATCATCATTCATTCATCATCATTTGGGGGCAAAATGGTAATTTTGTGTATGAATTAATTTTTGAGAAAATTTATTTGCACATTTTTATTTTTTCGTTGGAAATTGAGTACAAATTTGATGGAGCTTCATGGATGTATGCATGCACAAATGTTGAAAGTAAGGAAATAAAATATTTCATGCAACATGGAGGAGCCCACATGCCCACTAACTAATGGACCACAATTAAAAGCACATGCACATGTTAATGGAGATTAAAAGGCATGTTGTGGGGATTAATTAATTTCCAAATGATTACTTGGAGGTTACACTATCTCAAGGGCAATTTTGGTAGTCCACTAAAAATAGAATTAAGGTTTTAAGCATGTATAAATACCCCTTATGTTTCATGTAATTAGCTTCTCTTTTTATGCATATTGTAGCCACAAAATCAAAAATGTCTTTTTAATGGCTTCTTAGCCTTCTTATTTGCTTTTGTTACATGTTCTTTTCTCTTATGCTATTTTATTTTATGCTCTCTTATTTAGTTTATGCTTATCTTATTTCATGTTAGTAGAATAGATTTAATTCTTGCAATTAGTTTAGTTCTATTTCATGCAAGTAGTTAGCTCTCTTTTCTTTTAATTAGCTGTCATTTTCCTTGTTTTTATGTTGAAATCACTTTATGTTAACATGTATTCAAATATGAGAAGCTAAACCCTTTCAATTTAAGGGCAATGAATCTCTCATGAAACATATTAAATTAACATAATGATTTCATTTATGATCTCTCTGTTGTGCTTAATGGAAATTATGATGATGATAGTTCATGTTTCTTTTTTTAAGTGAATTTGATAGTCTATGTTGACATCTCAAATAGGCTATGCTTAATCCAATATAAACATGAACTATTTGATCATTTGCCTAAGTGATTTTAATGATGAAAGTCAAACTAGAATCAAAATTTGATGATCTATGGTACTAGTTCATAGTGAATATATCATGCTTAAAATAGGTTTTATTTTTAATTTCATGCCATTTTCATAAGAATTGACAAGTGGGTTTGAATGGTGTGTTAGAGTTTAATGGTTTAAGTTGTGCTAATTAATAGCACAAATAAATCATACTTATAATAAACACATCAATCATTTCTACATAAAATTAAATGAGAGATTATAGATGAATTTTTTGTTGATTTATATGAATGATTGGAAGTAGATTTGCCTCTAAATTGCTCCTTAATCTCATAGTTTTATTCACTTCTACTCTAGTTTATTTTTAAAATTTTATTAGTTTAAAACAATTTCAAAACTTTTGGCTAATTTGATTGGGTAATATTAGAATTTAATTTCTTCCTTATGGATTGACTCGTACACACATACATACTACAATCATACGTCATGCGCTTGCAATTTTTATAACGATTATATTTTCGACGATTTTGTAATCGATAGAAAATCCGTCGTTAAACATATACGGATGGAGCATCCAATAATCCTTGTTTTAGAGTTGGATTCATGCTAGTGACTCCAGAGGATTGATCAATTTGCTATGCTTTGAAGCTTGACTTCCCTGCAATGAACAACGAAGCTGAGTATGAAGCTCTAATTGCTAGACTCAAACTTGCTAGAGAACTAGGAGCAAAATTCCTTGAAATCTTTTGCGATACCTAGTTGGTGGTATACCAAGTCAAGGGAGAGTACTAGGCTAAAGGACAATGACTCACTCCGTACCTTATTCGAGTCCAAGAGCTATTACCAGATTTTGAGTATTATGAAATCATGCACATTCCCTGGGATCAAAACAAAGAGGCTGACCCATTGGCAAAGTTTGCTAGCACCAGGGATGCACAACAAATGGGCTAGGTTCCAGTGAAAGTACTAGATGCTCCAAGCATAAACAAAATGAAAAACGATTGGGTACTAGAGATAGAGCCTGAGAAGGAGTCGTGGTTGACTCAGATTAAAGATTACTTGCTATATGGAGTCCTGCCCGAATAGAGGAATGAAAGACGACAAATCCTCTGCAAAGCTTCATGATATATCATTCAGGAAGGAGTCATGTATAGAAAGAGTTTTTCCATTCTCCTGCTCCGGTGTATTGCTCATGGTGAAATAAAATGAGTCCTAAGGGAAGTCTTTAAGGGGAATGTGGCGAGCACATTGGGAGGCAAACCTTAGCAAAGAAAATACTCCATTACAGGTATTACTGCCCAACTGTCAACCGAGATGCTATCGATTATGCTAAGCGATGCGACAAATGGCAGACATATACAAAAGTTCTATGAGCTCCACCAACAGAAATTACACAAATGGCCAGTCCATGGATGTTTGCCACATGGGGCATAGATATTATCGGTTCCTAACTATTCTCTAAAGGTGGTGCAAAGTACGCCATCAATAGTTGAATACTTCAGCAAATGGGCTGAATAGAACCTTTAAACATGATCACGATAAAGAAAGTAATCAACTTCATTATCCGGAACATCATCTATCATTTTGGCCTTTCATAAACCATTGTAACCGATCATGGAACCCAATTCGACAGCGTTGAATGCAAAGACTTCTGCCATCGGCATCATATTGAAAAGAAATTTGCAGCAGTTGCTCACCCTCAAGCAAATGGACAAGTTGAAGCTGTGAATAAAATCATAAAGTCCATTCTGAAGAAACGTTTGGAAAGGACTAGAGGCAAGTGGGTGGATGAACTCCTAACAGCATTATGGGCTTACAGAACTACCCACAAGTTCGCGACTGGCCATACTCCATTCGCCCTTGCTTACGACTCTGAAGCCGTCATTCCTATTAAACTCAAAGTCCCTTATCATCGAGTGACCTACTACGACCCTAGAACGAATAGAGATCTCCTCTTATAATCTCTAGACTTGGTAGATGAGAAGCGCGAAGAAGCTAATTTGAGGGCAGCTGCACATCGATATCGAGTTGCCTGATACTATAACTTTAAAGTCGGACCTAGGACCTTTGAAATCGGCGATCTCATCTTGAAACGGGTTTTCCTGTCCCATCACACATGAATCCTACTTGGGAGGGACCATACGTCATTGAATAGAGGCTTGGAGAAGGAACTTTCTAGCTAGGGACTATTGATGGCATCACAACCCTAAGGGTGTGGAATAGCTAGCATTTACGATGCTATTTCACTTAGTTGATTCTTTTTCATTCAGTTGCATCTAATTTCCGAATTTGCTTTAGCATTTGATTTTCCAGATATGTAATAAGACAAATTATGTCATTTCTTTCCATTTGGCAAATAAAATTTGAAATTTCCTTCATATTTGTGATTGTTATAGCATTACATATTAGTTATGATACCCGACTAACCAATACTGACATGTTCGAGCAGGTTCCCAAAGTTTGGATCTAACCGATTACACAAGTTCACGATTGGACTAAAAAAATGAACGTGGTCCGACCGTTTATTCGATGATTCTAGGTCACAACCCGATGGGCGGAGTACCTAACGAGAAATGGATGTGACTTGACCATCCGATAATCAAATTAATCCCACTAAGCAATGGGACAGACGTGAATCAGAAAGCGATCATAACACGAGGCCAAGTCAATCAATCAAGAAAAATATGGTTCGACTATTTTTCGAAATAACTCTAAGTCTTCAGAGCATAGACCGAAGTATAAACACAAATTGAGTGCGACTCGACCATCTGCTAACGAACTCTTATCCCTAGAGTGCGGATATGAGTATAAACAAATAGATGAGTGTGATTTGACCACTCACTATTCCATTAACTCAGAAATGAAATTCATAGGAGGAGTATAAATTCGCTAAAGATGAAATTCAACCTTCCACTATTTAACTCCTTTAACCCAAGAACTAAGGGCAGGAGTATAATCACTTAAACCACTTAATCCGACAGCGAAACACCAAGGCTTGAGCCCAATGTCTAGTATGACTTGAGGCCATGACTTTATAGAGGCCTGGGATAAAATTAACAGATTATCATCCGAATCAATGAGTGACGAATTACAAGTACATTGAATGGAAAATGTAATAGCTCAACTACTTCAGCACATTCACACAAAAGTTCGACAAAAGTAAAAGAACTTTATTTACATAAGCTTGGAAAGTCAAGTACAATATTCACAGCAAAAGAATCAAAAAACGGGGGCCGATCCCATACAAACTCGGCCAACAAAACCCAAAAGACTTAGGAGCATGAGTACACGCAAAGAATCACTTCCTCCTCGGTTTCCTCTTCTTCTTGTTGGAATCGGGAGAGATTCGCTCAAACTTTCCCCACTCCTCTTCTCTCCTCTCTTCTCGCTTCCTTGGCCTTTCACTGGAGTAGTCTGGGTTGATCCAGTAGGTGCATCTTCAGTAGGTTCTCGCTGGAGAGCGGAATCATACATAGTTTCTCCAGGCAAAATGATGGAGATAGGAAGGGGAACAAGCTCCATTTTCTCTTGCTTTACTTTTGTCTCAAGGGCAATGACCCCACGTGAGCTGGTGTGCCACCGGAACCTCCTTCCATAATCGGGAAATCCCACTGGATGTACCAATATGCGGCTTCTCCAGATTGTAACCATGCTCGATAGAATAATCCACAGTGGTGCACTTTCAGGCCTTTTCAATAGTAGTGTCTCTTTCAAGCCTGACGATGCGCTTTTTGGGCCGTATCCCTTTCTAACACTATTTTATGGTTTCAATAATGAAGAGCTTCAACCTCGGCCAAGTGCTTGGCTTTCTCATCCCTAAGTGCTTTGACGGTCGTTTTTGCTTCCTTCTTGGCGTCTGCCTGTGAGCTCCTTGAAGATTCTAACTCATTGGTTAGTGTTTCGATGATCCGCTTGACCTGGGCCTCTTGCCGCTTACATTTCTCAATCTTTGCCGCTCTCTCCCAAGATACTTTAGAAATACTCTTCGCCGCTCTCATCTACTCATTATACTGCTTGTGGATATCATTCACACATTCCATAGTCATTTGCTGGACTTTTTCAGAAAATTTCTTAAGATTAGGTATAAAGAAAAATCCCTCGAGACATACATTTGGAAAGTTTGACTTAAGTTGGGCCATATGAGCGGCGGCATCAACTTTTTGAGCTTCAGTAAAAACTTGGGTGTCAGCGCTTTCTTGGCCCGACCTTTATTGGTGAACATCATGCTCACTATGATGCCGACGATTACTGGGTCACTGAGGATTAGATGGAATAATGGACTGTGAAGAAACCGAAGTGGGAGGAGGACCACGGGAGGTGTCAACAGAAGGAACGTTGTCGTGTGATCTTGTTGCCTTTCAGAATTTTTAGGAGGAGGAGATCTAGACTTGGATCGATGTGTATCATGGGAAGACCTGTCTCTGCCACCTCTATTCTGGTAATCCCGATCTTGGCTGGAGAGGTAGTTACGGTCGTATTCACGACCACTACCTTAGCGGTATGGGCCCAAATGAGAACTAGGAGTCTAGCATGATATTTCCGGTAGAGACTGAAACATGTGCTTCTTCCTCACCATTGTTTCTACAAAGAAAAAACAAAGAATGAATCAGCTCTAAATATTGAAGGACACAAGATAAGTGCAACGCAATATTGTGAAGTGCGTGCGAATGTACGTGTCCATGTGTCCTCCCAACAGACCAGTTATTAAAGCTTTATTGGTGGGAGTAACCTCTCTATTAGTGGTAGAATGAATTCCAGCCCCACCTTTGGAAGGAGATTCTGCTCCACCGACGCTCATGTCAGTAAAATGAAAGGTATCAACATCATCCGGTATCGGAAGATCAGATAATGTCTCAAATGTTTCATCTAAGTGCTTTGAAGGTTGAGAAGCGGACTAATTCGGAATAACCTGAGGAGTGATGGATAGCTTGGGCTGATTGAAGAGGCGGCTCTTAGGGAACCTACAAACAAGTTTCTTCCTTTTTCCTTTTTCGAGAGTGGAGGGATATGGGGTTTGCGAGGAACCGACTGTAGCCTCGAAACTAGAACCCGCGTCATCGCCACCAGGGTCGTCACCCTCATCTACTACTGCATCTTTATCGGTAACTTCATGAGCCCCTTCAATTTAGGGCATGAAAGGATCAGCTTGATGGCCTTCATCTCCATCCGCATCACATTGCTCAGTCACTATAACTCTAGCAGTGATCGGTAACCCTATGCTACCACCCTCTTTCATTACACGGTAGGTAATGAGGCATTCATCGGTAAGGATATTTTCAATGTCTCCATCTTCTGATGGAACCCTTTTGAGCAACAAGACCGCATTTGTGCATTATTTTCCATCGAGTCGTGGATAAGAGCCTGCACAAACCAGAAAAGTTGCTTAGTTCAGGATACGACCTAGATACATGCACTCAAGAAATTAAGTAAGGAGTAATACTTCCATCCTTATAACCACCGTTTGGCAAAGCCAGGTGGGCAATGAATATAGAACCAGTCGCTATTGAAAGCGCTCAACTTGTTCCAAGTACCAGTCAAGATCTGGCACTTCCTGGCCGACTCGGGAAATGTGAACGAAAGGCTTCCCTTCCGTCGCTTGAAGGTGAAAAGAAATTGAATGTCTTCAGGAGTTGGTGGATAGAATAAAAACTCCATGAATGCCATGTAGGTACGGTTATGCAAGGCATAGCCATTTGGATGCATTTATGTCATTTCTAACCTCATATAATGTAGCATCTCTTGGATAAATGAATTGAAGGTTGTGATGCATCCTGCCCAACACATGAACTTGTTGCATGCAGTGAACCCCTTAGGGGGATATAAGCTCTATCATTTTGAGTCAAGACTCGCACATCATCAAAAAGGAATCCCGTGTCTAGCACAAATTCTACGAAGAGAGGCTTCATTAATTTTCGAAGCCATAGAATCCTACGAATCTTCCAAAAATATCGCGTCTTCTAGAGTGTTGGGAGCAGGGTCTATTACTTTTGTTGGAAGGACGGGAACAACAGAGAAAATGTTGAATAGTGGATCGGAACTTTCTGGTTGATCAGCTAGATGTTCGGGGGAGAGTCTATCGAATATAGTTGTGGAGCTCAGTTCAACATCTGGATTGTTATGCTGTGAAGGTTGTCCAGAAGAAATAGCAGTTAAACGCTCTGAGCGTCTAGAACCCATAACTACTAAACTCGTTAGATAATCATTATTACAGAAATAACTCGTTCCCTCCGTGATAAATGTGTGCTAGTGCAGTTTGATGCAATGTCATGTTATGCGATGATAGGCAATTTAGAATTAAAGACAACAACCGTGATAAGACTTTTGGATTCGACCGGAGTGACCGTCATTGCTGACTGTCTCAGTCGATTCTCCCAGTCAATGGGTAAAGATTCAGTCAAAATTTCAGGATCGGTTGTTGGCGTGTTAAAGTTCAACTTGTATGTTCAGAAGTGGATGAGCTTCAAAATTTTGTCCCAGGCATTGGCAACAAATACAAGAGATTAGCCAAGTTCATTCCACAGTTCGATTGTCATATGCATTTGAATATGCAGTCCATTTCATATGCCAGTCATATACATCGATTCAAGCATTCAAGGTCGAAGCTCATCACAAAGTTTTAATTAAGATTTGAGGATTTTAAGTATGTTGATCAAAGTTAAACCAACAACCGATCCAAAATGATGTTACGATTGATCTATCCCAATGTGCATGACCGATCTATTTACTACATCCTAATTCAAACAACCGATCGTTTCTGTACGATCATTTCAAAACCAATCATTTTAGTAACTCCAACCAATCATTATTTTGTATTGATCGTTGCGATCGATCCAACCTTCGACTCCGATTCCACACTTCACTTTAATTCAAAACTCCAAACATCGATCCAAATAAAAAATGATCGGTCAAGAAGCCATCTAGATCCTCAAACTCCATTATGCCCAAGATGGTCCATTATACTGCAACCATCACACTAACATAAACAACTTGACCCGATCGTTACGAGTATAATCGAGTCCTCCGATTTCAACACCAACCACGTTACCATCTCTCCCTCCATTTCGATCGATCAAACCGACATAGCCTGAATCGTGCAAACTAGAATGAGATCCCATACTCTCATCACTAAATTATTACAAGTAAGAGAAGTTCAACCTACCCGTTTTAGAAATTAAAAAGTTGAAGCGATTTGGATTCGATTATGAAACAAGCTCTGAGGAGATGGAGGCGGTGATGGCGGATATAGTGAAGGAGTTGGTCGGTTAGGAGATGGATAATGTTTGGGAAACGATTTTGGATCCGAGAATTAAGACTAGAAGTGAAGGGGAGGAAGAAGATGGAGTGTATTTTCTTTTTGGTTCGGTTAGTATACTCTTGCTAATGAAATAAATTGGGGAAAGTTATCTAAGTATCCAAGTATATATATGAAGGAAGTAATATGAACCATCGAAGTTTGCAGTTCAATGGAGAATCCAACCGAGAAACGATCAGGTACAATCGTTTTATGATGGTCTTATGCCAATCTATTTTTCTTAACCCACAATTCAATTAATTGGCCAAACCAAGAAACGATCGGATGCGATCATTCTATGGTGAAGGTATACCAATCCTTCTCTTTAATATGCAATGCAATTAGTTTGTACAACATATACTTGGATCATGTACGATCCAAAACTAATGGCTTTGGAATGATCCATCATTTTCTTTAAAAAAAAGACAACGATTGGACATGATCCAATACCAATGGATTTGAACCAATCCATATTAGAAATGGATAAAGTATGATCCATTATCGATGGATTCATACCGATCCATCTAAAAAATATGCAGGGAACTGACAACGACCCGTGAAAGTGCAATTGTGATCTGGAGTCAGGGATGGATACGTATATGTGCGAGTGTACGTCCCAAAAAATTCAATTTATAGAAATCGATAGAAATTGAATTCTCACCTAGATTAATCAAAGGAAAATCTGAATTAGTCAACCGAGGCCTACTAACACATTGAAACAAGACATAAATATACTATTGGAAATCAATCAATCATCATGTCAAACAGAAAGAGATGTGACTCTTCAAGGAAAGCAATTCATCGAAGGGATGACTACTGTTTAGAAAACTGGATTCCAATGACTCTAACTTGCATCGACTCAAAGCACGTCATATTGAAACAAGACATACTTTGGGAGGAATATCCAGCCTTTTGGCCTGACTATGTTCGAACTGACTAAACAAGTTAGACTCGATTGTCATCGGGACCAACAAGTCTGATTAACAATCACGAAGCCCAAAGATCAGGCATAGATGATAATATGAAGCAGTGGTGAAGCGAAAGAAGAAGACGGACTCAATAGAATACTAAAAATATTGAAATACACCATTTATTGAAAATGGATCGGGTACGATCCATATTCACCAATTACTAGATCATATCGTATCGATATTACATTTCAACTTAGTGAAAAATGATCAATATCTCAAAATCTACAAGTCGAATACACATGAAACTTTGGGAACATCAATATATTGAAGGGTGGAACCCACCATATCGATCACATGCCAAAAGGAGCCAATAAAATGACTAGTGTTGATTGTTATTACAAGTGATGTGGGATCCACGATCGATACTGTGACTTCTTCTGGATCGGGAGACTCCAATGCTGAAATTTCAGGAAGATATTTCTCTATCTTCCCCTATAAATACAGACTTGATTGTCCATTTTCCAAATCTTTATGCTGCTGGTTGCTTTGTACTCCTTTGTAACTAAGGATTCTAATCTGATCCCTATTGCACTCAGTTTACAAAGTGATTAATAAAGCTATCTCTTTAAAGTGGACTTAGACAAACAACGCTGAACCACTATAAATTAATGTGTCTCTTATTAGCTTGTTTCTGATTACTTTACTGCTATATTCTCTCTATTTACATTTATTATTCTTCATTTATGCCTCTACAAAATCTCTATTGAGTGTTTGTATCGATTTTTGATGTAAGCATATATTTCACCCTTCTTCGAGCCTTAAGAAATGCTTGTGGAAAAGGAACAAAGGTTGGCTTGGGAAGAGGAGCAAGAAATAAGAGAAGATGAGGAAGAGGAAGAGGAAGGAGAGGAAATGGAAGTCGAGGAGGAAGAGCAAGAGGAGGAGGATACTCCCTTGGAAAGTATCAATATGCTACCTAATCCATCCAATAAAGATCTTCTCAAAAATCAACAGAAAATCATTCACAACCAAATAAAGCTTAAGGAATCATTCTCAAAGAAATTTACCTCAATTTCCAACAAAACAGATAAATTCTTTGGAAAGATCATCCGCAAGCTTGGTGGTTCTTCTTCATCTTCATTCACATCTTTCTAATTGTTTATTTAAGCTATCTTTGTATTTGGATTTTCTAGTTTTAAGTTTATGTTGAATCTCATGTATCTTTCATTCCTTGTACTCATCCTTATTATCAATGAACATTCTATTTCATGCTGTTATACATTGTCAATTATCTTTGGAAAGTCATACAAATATAATAGTATAGGCAAAATCAATGGAATGTAAAAAAAGAAGTTTTGAAAAATATACTGCATATGTCGACATATGTAAATCATGTATGTCGACATATAACGACCAATTTTCAAAAAAAATTAAAATTAAAAAATTAATAACTACCAAACACCAATTCATTTCAAACGACTTCTTACCTATATATATACCTATTCACTCCAGAAAATCATTATTTTCAGTCTCTATCTTCACTCTTTTTCATATATAAACGTATCTCTTCAATAATGGCCTCCCCACATCAAAAACATTGTGAAAACCTCAAAGAAACTCTTGAATCATTCGAGAACATTCTTTCTTTCATCCTACGAAACCAGAGGCACTTAAAATTGAGTCAAATGCAGATGATCAAAGAGCAAGAAAGGCATTTCGATGCAATTCAGTAGATGATTTCTGCCTTGAACAAATAAGAACCAACCACCAATCTAGAGTGTACCATCAACAAAGATGATGAAGATTGGGATGCTATCAAAGCAGATCCAATCTTTGGCACCGATGGATGGGTTGAAGTTCATTGAAATGTCTAGTTTAAATAGGTTTGATTGTATATAAATAATAATACTTGATTTGGTTTGAATTTGATTGCTTTGATTTATATGGATTGGTTTAAATGGTGTGTGACATTAACTTTGTTGAATTAGATGAATATTTAGATTGATTATGATCATTTCATGATTATCTAATTTTACATATCACTTATTATTTTTATACAATCATTCTCACCATCATTATATATAATTCTTATATACATAAATCAGTATTTTATTAAGTGGGGGTTAGAGTTAGAATTAGAGTAAGAGTTAGTGTTAGAGTTATATTTTTAGGTGGGTATTTTTGTTGATGACAAAAGGGGAGAAATATATAAAATCTAGGCATAGATTAAGGGGGAATTTTCTAACCTAGAGGGGTTATATTATATTTTATATACTGAGTTGTCATCATCAAAAAGGGGGAGATTGTTAGTGCTTTAGGTATTGGTGTTGATGATAACAACTATATACATTATATAAATACTAATTTTTTATCAAGATATATATAGTATATAGCGCAGAATATTAGACATGTGTTGATTAAGAAGACTGTACAGTATCAAGAGTAGATTCCAGGTAATAATAATTGAAGACTTGTGAGTATTGAAGAGTACAAGATTTCAAGATATTCTAGATAAGTTATAGAGTCGTAAAATTTTTGTTAAAACCCTAATAGCACTTTCTTGATCTCTATCTCTATTTCAAATAAGTTTTAAATATTCTTCAAATATCATAGTTTTCAAAATAATCTCTTCAACTATCTTTTCAAAATATTTCTCAAAATAATTTCTTAAACTTTTATATTTACAATGATATTATATAAAGTTTTTAAGTATTATTTAATCTATTTTTTTGGTATTTTAGTTTATATCTTCCTTATGTTTATTTTTTATATTTATATTTATATTTTTATTTTAGATATTTACTTATAATTTATAGCTATATTTAAATGATTTTGAAAAGTATCAAATTATTTTACAAAGCAATGGATTTTCCAAATAATATTTTAAAAGTGTTTTTCAATTTTGTGAAGCGCATGTCGACATGCTTTATCTATATATGTCGATATACTGGCCGTAATTTTCAAAATTCAAAATTGAATGGAAGTGTCTTTTCGTCATATCTCTTCGCGAATGGACATGACCGATATTTCCCTATATATACCAGACTTCCAAACGAATTTTAATAAATCACTTTCTTATTCTTCTCTTGTAACACCCCATATTTTTGGTAACATTATTTGGGATATATAATTAGCTAAATTGAATAAAATAATGTGTTGATTAGGGGATTGATATTTGATTTTAATTAAGGGGTAGCTGTGCAATTTAAACAATGAATTAAAATAAGAGTTAAAATGTAATAGAGAAGGGGTAAAATAGGAAAGAGGCCATTCCTATAACCCTAACCCTTGGTTGTGTAACTCCTTACACATTCATTTCATTTTGAAAATTTTATTTTGAGGTCGGTCACCATTAACAAGAGAAAGAGGAAGAAGATAAAGAAAAGCTAAGGAAAATGCTTAAGCAAATCAAATCCAATTAAATCTCAAACTCCTAAAACTTTAAAGCTAAGGTAAATAATGTTTACATCTCATATTTCTGTTGTTTTCGGTTTTAAGATGAAATCCGAAGAATTTTGCATTGATTTACCATGTTTTTGAATGATGGAATGATTAAACATACTTGTTGATGATTTATGGTTGTTCATATAGATTTTATGAAATGTTTTGATATGAAAACCCTACTAAATGACATCCAAATGCCTTGCGAATTTTTATGAAGATCGGAAATAATATTTTGGAGATGGGTTTCAATTTTCAGAATTTTTTGATTTTTTGTGGAATTTATATAAATTTTCTAGTAAAGAAAATGTTATTTAGGGTTATAAATTATTTACGGTTAAATAATAACTGGTTTGGGTCTGAAATTAATATATGTTTGAAAACATTTAGAAAGTGATTTTTAGGTATTTTGTAGAATTTTCTAAAGTGTTTTAATGGATATATAAAATTATTTAAGGTATGGGACTAAAGTGTTTTATAAATTTATGAAAGGAGAAGGGGATTTTGTAAATAAATTCAAATTGTTATTTCTGGAAAGTCAGCAGTATTTTTGGAAAAGAGAAACTTGCAACCAATCACAATTTAACAAACAAGGCAGGTTAGGTAACAATAAATAGTTTAAATGATAAATAAACATGTTTTTCACTGTTTCGATGCTTTCGGCACCAGGTTCCGCCTTCTTACCTTCGCCTCCAACACTGTCGAAACTACTTCACATGGTATTAGGGAACTGGTACGTAGTGAATTGGATGTAGGTGGAAGGTATAGAGTCGAAACTAGGGGTTCCGAAGGAGTTGAGGCCTTACTCTGTTTTTTAAAAGAAAATGCGCCAGCTTGCTTTCGACTGAGTAGCTTTCGATCAGGTTGGCTTTCGACCAGGTCAAATGGTTTTAAAAGAAATGGTTTTGATTGGGTTGCGCTTTTGTTTTAAATGACCGCTTTCGACTAAGTCAAAACCTTTTGTTGCCGCTTTCTTCCTTTCGACCCAGGTGGTTTCGAAGGGGTTACTTTGTTTCTAAAATTTGGCCGCTTCTCCAATGCTTTAGAAGGGATGGTTTCGACACCATCACTTCTTTACTTAGGAATGCTTTCGACTTTTATAGGTTTCTGATCCTTTTGCTCTACTTGAAGGCATAATCCAAATGGTTTCGACCAAAACGGTTTTCAAAGGTTTCGAAGGAGTAAATTTTTGAATGGTTTTGAAAGGTTTTCACAGGTTTTAAATTGAACCCAAGTGCTTTCGAAAGGTAGGTTTTGATGCCTTCGAAAGGTTTTATGAATAGTTTCGAAGGGGTGGTTCCCCAGGGTTTCGAAAGGGTTGAAAGGAAAGGTATTTCCTATGTTTTCGAATGGCAATATTTAAAGGTTTTAAAAGAAGGATGTCTATGATTTTTATGCTTTCGAAAGGAAGAATTTGAATGGTGTCGAAAGAAAGGATTTGGCCTTTCGGTCTAGGTTAAGTAAATGGTTTTACTTGGTCTCGAAAGGGATACTTTCAAGAGTTTCGAAAGGTTTACTTTCAAGAATTTTGAAAGGGTTGTTTAAAGGTTTTAATCAAAGGTTTTGAATATACTAATATGAAACATAGCCTAAGTGTTTATAAGTTAAAAGGGTGTTAACTTATTTTGAGGGGATAGGTAATCCTCATTAAAATTCTTGAACACTATTTTGAGTAAAGTATATATAACATGGAAAAATAGTTTAGAATAAAGCTAAGAATATATTTTCCTTGTATAAGTATGATCTAAAAGGTTAAATCATTTTGAGAAAGTTTTTAAGGAAAAAGATGAAGGGTAGTTAACCCTAAGAAAAAGTTTATGGACAATCAGTCCAGTTTGCGGACAGTTAGTCTAGTTTGCGAGCAGTGGGCCCAGTTTTCGAACAGATGGTCCATTTATTACTATGGACAGATAGTCCATTAGTTACCTGATTATAGCATAACGGACATTGCTATTATTATTATTATTATTATTATCAGTTTGATTAACCGGTTTGATTGCAGGAAAAGATATGCAAAATATATATTTTAAAGAGGATATTAATGAGGGGAAACCCATTCCATTAAGCGGCTTGGTCTCACTTAATACCAGTAAACCGAGATGTAACAGTATTATTCACACCAGGCTTTATGTCTGACTCAAAGTCTTTGTTTCCCCTTAAACTCTCGGGTGCTCAAAATTGATTTGAGTAGGTTGAGTGTTGAGGTTTTCAGGTTTTTGTTGTTTTGGCGAATAAAGCTTCCGGAGACTAGCAGATGGCTGACGGATAGCTATTTAGGAGTTGTAGTTTATTTTATTTATTTCTGCTGTGTATATTAAGTCAGATATGACTATATTGCTTTGATCAACCAAGGGGGCATCGTCATATGTCACTTTTTGCATATTTTTGTAATGATTATAATTGGTCTTTACTTGGGGAACGTTTATGGGATTATGTAACATGGATACGAATTATTGTTTTGAAATGTAATCAGTAAAATGTTGTTTTTAAATTTGTGATTTTGTTCATATTCATCAAGATACCATTAGCATTATCGCATTTTGTCACCAGAAGTTAATACTATAGATGACTGTAGCATCTGCAGCGCTTAGTTTTTGGCCTCCAAATATGGGATGTTACAACTTGGTATCAGAGCATAAATTTATGAAAATTTTTAACTAAAAATGGTTTTCAAAACATAATCCTAAGGAACTAGAGTAAGATTGGGATATGGGATGACGCTATAGTAATGTACTTGTATTTGCTATATATAAGTATACGCTTTATCTATAGTCTCCTATCTTTGTTAGGGTTATTTTTCTGTATCTCATGAGGTTTGAATACAGATATGGATGGTAGAAGAGGGAGAGTTTACCCAGGAGAGAAGGGCACGGATGGGAATGCCAGAACTAATGCGAGGAGGACCCAAGGTCAGGCACAAGTAGATAATGTAGATGATGGAGTCCCGCAAGTGGACATGGGAGTTATGTATCAGTTTTTTGTGAATATGATGCAAGCTAAAATTGCAGCTGGAGTGGTAGGAGGAGATGCTACAGGAGCAAGAGTTCTGGACGTTCCGGTAGTTAACCAATATGCTAATCTGAGTGGAGATTACGCTAAGCTTAGAGGGAAGCCTTTTCTGAGGATGTAGGATGCCATAGAGATGGAGAATTGGTTACTGCACTATGAGAGAATCTTTCCAGACTTGGGGCACAATGATGAGCAGAAGAGGAGGCTAGCTTTAAGACAGCTTCAGGGAGCAGCTTTGTTTTGGTGGAATAGTGTGACTGTGGCAGTGGATGAGGAGACAATCACAATGGGCAGATTTCAAGGGGAGGTTCTAGGAGAGGTTTATGTCTGCGATGGCACATTCAGCTCTGATAAGAAAGTTTGCTGAGTTAGAGCAGGAAGAGATGTCTGTTCTATAGTATGCGAGAAGGTTTGAGGAGTTGGCCAGATATGGGTATGCTTCAGTGGTTACAGTGATGAAGAGGAATGAGAAGTTTATCAAGGGGTTGAAGCCTGCGTTAGCAATGGCTACATTACCTCATATTAGAGATCCTTCTGATTTTGTAGTGGAGATGGCCTTAAGGCATGAGGAGATACTTGATTCTCTAGAGAAGAGTAAGGCTAAGGAGGTCCAGGTTGGCCAGAATCAGAAAAGAAAGTTTATTCCTAAGAAGGGTGCTCGGAAGGGTGGAGCAGCTAAGAAAGGGAGGTCTGATGTTGTTTGTTTTAAGTGCGACAAGAAGGGGCATTTTGCTAATGAGTGTCATGATGGAAAGGCAAAGGAAGTAGCTAGAATAAGAGTGTCTGGTGCTTCAATTACGACCAGATTGGCCACTATAAGAATCAACGCAAGGAGCCCGCTAAGCATGGGAAGGGCAAGGTGTATGCATTGGAGCCTACTACTTGAAACCAACGGCTCAGGAGAAAGGAAAGGCAGTTTTGGGAGGTATGCTTCAGATCCATGGTATGCCTGTTAGCGTTCCATTAGATACCGGTGCATTGCATTCTTTTATATCTAGATGTTTGATAGATAAGCTTAACCTAAAATCCACATATTTAGTTACTTCCTTATGGGTTGCGAACCTAATAGGAGGGTATACAACTCTAGGGTTGAGATGTGACTAGTTAGAGTTTGACTTGTTAGGTCATACTTTTATTTGCAGTTTGCATGTGTTTGATTTTGTGGGGTTCGGAATTATTCTTGGGATAGATTGGTTAAGTGAGTACGATGCTAGGATATTTTGCCAGGATAGAAAAATATCACTTAGACACCCTGATTGTAGCTATAGGATTGTTTATACCATAGAAGGTTCTGGCGGTGAGGTGAATGCTTTGTTGGGTGTTATGGAGTTGGAAGATGAGCTGAGTTGAGTTTTCATGGTTAGAGAATTCACTGATGTTTTGAGCTTGTGGTGGGATTGCCACCAAAACAAGCCATTGAGTTTCGGATAGATTTGGTTCCTGGAGTAGAACCACTGTGTAGGCCGCCAAGCAGGATGACCCCTATAGAGATGAGGGAGTTAAAGGTGCAGTTGGTGGATCTGGAAGGCAAGAGCTTTATCAGGCCGAGTAGTTCGTCTTGGGGAGCAGCCACAGTGTTTGCTAAGAAGCCGGATGATCGTTAAGGCTATGTATCGATTATCGTAAGTTTAATGAGAGGACGATAAAGAATCTATATCCATTGCCCATAATTGACAATTTGTTCGACCAGTTGAGTGGAGCCAAGATATTTTCGAGGTTGGATTTGGCAACAGGTTTCCATCAGCTCGGAGTAACAGAGGATAGTATACCTTTGATGGCGTTTAGAACCAGATATGGGTCGTAAGAATGGTAGTTATGCCTTTTGGACTGACTAATGGGCCAGCTTTCTTTGTGGATTTGATGAACCGGGTTTTTCGAGAGCACTTGGATAGGTTCGTATTGGTTTTCATAGATGATATCTTGATATACTCTAAGGACGAAAGAGTACATGAAGTTCATCTTAGAGTGGTGCTTGAGACGCTGAGGTAGCATCAGCTGAAGGCGAAGTTTTCTAAGTGTCATTTCTGGAAGAAGGAAGTGAAGTTTCTTGGTCATGTAGTCTCAGAGAAAGGGTTGTCAGTAGATCCAACTAAGATTGAAGCAGTGAATAGTTGGAAGAGACCCGAGATAGTGACTGAGATAAAGAGTTTCCTTAGGTTGGATGGTTATTATCGGAAGTTCATTAAGGATTCATCATGGATAGCAGCACCAATGACCAAGCTAACGAGAAAGGATGTGAAGTTTGTGTGGACCGATATGGGTCATAGTGGACAGATTGACCAAGAGTGCCCATTTCATTCCAGTTAAGTCAACTGGAACGGCACCTGTTTTGGCGAAGTTGTGCATGAAGAACGTGGTTATACTGTATGGAATTCCTAGTAGTATAGTAAGTGATAGGGATTCCTTATTCACTAGCGAGTTCTGGAAGAGTCTACAGAAATTTTGGGAACGAAGCTCTAGATGAGTACCGCTTACCATTCGCAGATAGATGGGCAAACGGAAAGAGTTAACAGATTCTTGGAAGACTTGTTATGAGCTTGTGTTCTAGATTTCGGGGGATCATGGGAAGACCATCTACATTTAGTCGAGTTTTCGTATAACAACAAATATTAGACTAGTATTGGGATGGCACCGTTTGAAGCTTTGTATGGAAGGCCATGCAAATCTCCCATTTGCTGGTTGGAGACCGGCGATAGGTTGGTTCTTGGTCCAGATTTAATTAGAGAAGCTGCAGAAAAGATTGAGATCATTCGAGATAGAATGAAGGAGGCTCAGTTTAAGCAGAAGGGTTATGCAGATAAGAGATGGAAAGACTTAGAGTTCTCAGCTAGAGATCAGTTTTCGTCAAGGTGTCACCGATGAAGGGTGTGATCAAATTTTGGAAATAAGGAAAATTAGCACCGTGATTCGTTGGACCTTTTCCTATTGTTGAGAGGATCGGGAAAATCACTTATAGAGTTGAGTTATCGAGAGGTTTGGTAGGAGTCCACGATATTTTTTATGTTTCTCATCTCAGAAAGTGTGTTAGAGACCCAAAGACTACTATTGCACCGACTGTGCTAGATGACTTAGTGGTAGAACCGGACTTGACTATAGTGAGAAAGCCGATTCGCATTGTTGTGAGATATAATAAGAAGCTTAGAACCAAGATAGTCAGGTTAGTCAAAGTCTAGTGGAGCGACGATGACGGGGACTGTACTTAGGAGGTTGAGAGCAGGATTAGAGATACTTATCCTGACTTGGTTGATGGTAATTTTTACCTTCTTGATTGATTTTTTGTGTACCTTATCGTAATTTCGAGGATGAAATTCTTTAAGGAGGAGAGTCTGTAACACCCCATATTTTTGGTAACATTATTTAGGATGTATAATTAGCTAAATTAAATAAAATAATGTGTTGATTAAGGGATTGAGATTTGATTTTAATTAAGGGGTAGCCGTGCCATTTAAACAATGAGTTAAAATAAGAGTTAAAATGTAATAAAGAAGGGGTAAAATAGGAAAGAGGCCATTCCTATATCCATAACCCTTGGCCGTGTATCTCCCTAAATGTTCATTTCATTTTGAAAATTTTATTTTGAGGCCAGTCACCATTAACAAGAGAAAGAGGAAGAAGATAAAGAAAAGTTAAGAAAGAAGCTTAAGCAAATCAAATCCATTCAAATCTTAAACACCTAAATCTTTAAAGCTAAGGTGAATAATGTTTACATCTCATATTTCTTTTGTTTTCGGTTTTAAGATGAAATCCGAAGTATTTTGCATTGATTTGCCATGTTTTTGAATGATGGAATGATTATATATACTTGTTGATGGTTTATTGTTGTTCATATAGATTTTATGACATGTTTTGATATGAAAACCGTATTAAATGGAATCCAAATACCTTGCGAATTTTTATGAAGATCAAAAATAATATTTTGGAGATGGGTTTCAATTTTTAGAATTTTCTGAATTTTTGTGGAATTTATATAAATTTTCTAGTGAAGAAAATGTTATTTTGGGTTATAAATTTGTTTGGGTCTGAAATTAATATATGTTAGAAAACATATTGAAAGTGATTTTCGGGAATTTTTGTTAAATTTTCCCAAGTGTTTTAATGGATATGTAAAATTATATAAGGTATGAGACTTAAGTGTTTTATATATTTATGAAAGGAGAAGGGGCTTTTTGTAAATAAATTCAAATTCTTATTTCTAGAAAGTCAGCGATATTTTTGGAAAAGAGAAACTTGCAACCAATCATAATTTGATAAACAAGGCAGGTTAGGTAACAATAAATAGTTTAAAAGGACAAATAAACATGTTTTTCATTGTTTTGATGCTTTCGGCACTAGGTTCCGCTTCCTTACCTTCGCCTCCGACACTGTCGAAACCAATGCACATGGTATCAGGGAACTGGTACATAGTGCATTGGATGTAGGCGGTAGGTATAGAGTCAAAACCAGGGGTTCTGAGAGGTTGAGGCATTACTTTATTTTTAAAAGAAAATGCGCCTGCTTGCTTTCTACGGAGTAGCTTTCGATCAGGTTGGCTTTCGACCAGTTCAAATGGTTTTAAAGGAAATGGTTTCGATTGGGTTGCGCTTTTGTTTTAAATGACTGCTTTCGACTAAGCCGAAACCTTTTGCTGCCGCTTTCTTCCTTTCGTCTCAGATGTTTTCGAAGGGATTACTTTGTTTTCTAAAATTTGGCTACTTCTCCAATGCTTTCGAAGGGATGGTTTCAACACCATCACTTCTTTACTTACGAATGATTTCGGAAGGAATGCTTTCGAGTTTAATAGGTTTTTGATCCTTTTCTTTACTTGAAGGCATAATCCAAATGGTGTCGACCGAAACGGTTTTCAAAGGTTTCGAAAGGTTTCGAAGGAGTAATTTTTGAATGGTTTTGACAGGTTTCCATATGTTTTAAATTGAACCAAAGTGCTTCCGAAAGGTAGATTTTGATGCCTTCGAAAGGTTTTAATGAATGGTTTCGAAGGGGTGGTTCCCCAGGGTTTCGAAAGGGTTGTAAGAAAAGGTTTTTCCTATTTTTTCGAAAGGAAATATTTAAAAGTTTTAAAGGAAGGATGTCTAGGATTTTTATGCTTTCGAAAGGAAGAATTTGAATGGTTTCGAAAGAAAGGATTTGGCATAGGTTAAGTAAAGGGTTTTACTTGGTCTCTAAAGGGTTATTTTCAAGAGTTTAAAAAGGGTTACTTTCAAGAATTTCAAAAGGGTTGTTTAAGGGTTTTAATCAAAGGTTTCGAATATACTACTAGGCAGCATAGCCTAAGTGTTTATAAGTTAAAAGGGTTTAAACTTATTTTGAGGGGATAGGTAATCCTCATTAAAATTCATCAACATTATTTTGTGTAAAGTATATAAAACATGGAAAAATAGCATAGAATAAAGCTAAGAATATATTTTCCTTGTATAAGTATGATTCAAAATGTTAAATCATTTTGAAAAGGTTTTTAAGGAAAAAGATGAAGGGTAGTTAACCCTAAGAAAAAGTTTGTGGACAATCAGTCTAGTTTACGAACAGTTAGTCCAGTTCGTGGGCAGTCATCCCAGTTTTCAGACAGATAGTCCATTAGTTACCTGATTATAGCATAATGGACATTACTATTATTATTATTATTATCAGTTTAATTAACCAGTTTGGTTGCAGGAAAAGTTTTGCAAAATATATGTTTTAAAGATGATATTAGTGAGCAGTAACCCATTCCGCTAAGCGGCATGGTCTCACTTAATACTAGTAAACCGAGATGTAATGATATTGTTTGCACAAAAAATGGACGAACACCTCAAAGTCGTATGATTTAATTGATTTTATGTGCTTCTCAGTGACTTGGGCGATTTATGCAAATATGTGAAAAGCAGGGACTAAACTGTAAAAGACACGCAGATTTATAGTGGTTCAGCCAGAATGTGCCTACGTCCACTTTATATATTATTTCTCCTTTCTTGTTTAGATTACAAGTACAAAGCTTTGATACAAGTAAATGAAAGTTGTTTGAAATTCTATCCGTGCTTGAGCTCTCAAACCTTGTCCTCATTGTTGTACCCCTGCCCCTCTATTTTTAGAGTGAGGCTGAGGGCAGGGGTCTTGGATGTACATAGCTGCTTGTGGGCCTGGGCTGATGTATTCTGGCCTGGTAGCATTGGTTCGGCATTGCTTTGTTCGGAGATGGTTGAAGTGTAGAGTGGACCGGTTGTAGGTGATTCGGTGCTAGGTGGTAGTACCTTGGTCTGGTTTGGAGTTGGTCCGGTAGTGAGTGGAGTGTGTGTTGGTTCGGTAGGAGATGGTATGCTGTTTGGACCGGTAATGGGTGGAGTGTGTGTTGGTTCGGTAGGAGGTGGTTCGGCATCCTTGGTCTGGGGTGATGGTTCGGTAGGGGTTGGTCCGGCACCTTTGGTCCTGGGTGATGGTTCGGTAGGGGTTGGTCCGGCACCTTTGGTCCTGGGTGATGGTTCGGTAGTCACGAGGAAAGGGATGGTTCAGTAGAGGCTCCTTGCTCTGATTCGGCATGCAGTGGAACAAGGACCGGTTCGGCTCTGCGTGGGAAGAGTGTTGGATCGGTAGGAGACGGAAACACGCCCAACATTTGCCCCCCAAAGTGGGGCATATGTCAGCATATGTCGCGCTTTGTTTGAGGCCAGTTAGCTTGGAGGAATTCTTATCCGGTTCTGTGTGCCGAACCCATCGGTCCGGTTGTTGGTATTGGCCTATAAGTAGGGGCTTCAAGTTATGGTTCATTCCTTACCAAGAGGGATAGTCGAATCGGATTTCCTTGCCGAATCAAACCTACTGCCGAATCAAACCTACTGCCGAACCGTGTTAGAATACCGAATCAGGTGATTTAGCCTTCCCTCGTCGAATGGCTCTCTCTTTTTTTTTGATTTACCGAATGAGCAAGTACCGGATGAATGATGACCTTGATTTACCGAATGGGCTTATGTTTCGAACCATAAGTTAAACTCCAGACGTTATACACTTGCTTGTTTTATATTTCTACACCCTTCGTTCTAACAACGTGCTTTTCTGTGCTCGTAGATAAATGTCTCACAAAGTGGAAACCCGATCAGAGAAGAAGAGATCTACGGACAGAAGAGAATCTCCTGTCGTGCCCCCAATTCAGCCGAACCCAGAACGACATGGGCCCACCCCGAGATCGCTAGTGGACAGGTATGGTCCTCAGGAGCTTCTGAACTCACCTCCTGATTGCTTCCCTAGCTCCCTCAAAGACGAGCAGCTTGATGTCATTTCTCGTTCTTTCGGGATTGACAGAACGCATATGCTGTTTCCGACCAAGCTAAACAACTTGCCGACCGAGCCATCCAAATCTCTCAGCATGAGGCCGCATCCCGACAATTGAGGAAGACTATTGAAGAGGCCAGTAGGGCGGAGTTGCGGAGGATGGAGGCCGTCTGTAAGGAGCGGATTGACATGGTCATTGCCACGGTGGATGAGGTTCGGCAAGCGGACCTCGAGCAGGTAGAGGAACTATCGGGGAGACTTGAGGCTGCGGAGCTTGCTCAGGCCAAGTCGAAGGAGGAGATGGAGGCGATGAGGAGGTCCCTTCAGGCCGACCGTTTGCGGTATCGATCGAAGAGGGATGTTGTTGTTGCAAAGCCGCGGGCTTCTGAGGTCCGAATGAGGGAGTTTAAAGAGAACGAGGGGATGATGGATGGGATGCTCCAAGATATGTACTTCCGTACTTGGAGGCAGGGTAACTTGTCCTGGATGGATGACTACCCCCGGGTTATGGCTAGGATCTATCTCAGGGCTCTAGAGGAGGCCATGGCTGAGGCGGATAAGGAGGGTGGTGTGGTCTTCAGGATGGATGTGGTTACCGCCCAGTTTACCAAGGAGGAGAAGGTGGCGGTGAAGGAGGGCATGCGGTTGCTTGCAGCTGAGGAGGCAAGTGTGGAAGTGGAGGATGATGATCAAGATGATCAAGGAGCAGATGCTGGTAAGTCTTCCCCTTTAGTCTTTCCATTAACTTGGTTGTTTATCACTAATGAATTCTTTCCTTGATCGGATAGGCGATCAACAGGACAAGGGTAAAGCTCCGATGTAGTCGGCTCCTTGACTTGACCTGGATATCTTTTTGCTTACTGAACATTGTTGTATATGTTAGTCTCAAAATAGTAACGTAACTTTTAGGTCGTAATTATGTTACTTGTAATAAACAACATTATCTTTGGCGTGTAATTTTTAAACTTAAGCTGATTCTGTCGTATTTGAATGCTTTTGTTATTTTGCCATGTTGTATGAGAAATATAGATATGCATATGCTTGTAATTCAGTTGTGTTTGATGTCAAGTTCTTGCTTAAAACATAATTTCATGCCTTGCAATGCTAGTGTGATGTATGAATAAATTATAGCCATGTATTTGTACACAAAAGAAGAAAATACCGCCTTTCATGTTCTAATTGTAGATGGCAGTTTTGAATGTCTTGTGTGACTGAGTATGGAATGCGGCCTAGTGTCCCGTGGTGGGTTCCGACTCCCATTAGCGAATGTCTCATATTCCGTGTCCTGTACTTTAGGGATTATTATAGAGGATAGGAGAAAAGTTTTTCAAATAAAATTGAAATATGAGAAATAGTAAAACTTCCAATCACGGAAGGCCTTCGATGTGCTTAAGTTCGTGGAAAACGGGCTTTGTAGTCACTTTCCCTAGCTGTGGATCTTGGAGACATTTGTCACCCATTTTACGCCTCCGCGGGGAGTTAATTCTTTTTTACCACAGCCACACTTAAGACATATCGGAGCCGAGATCGCGCACAGTAACTACCCGGGCCATTATGGCCCATAATCGTGGGTATTATTCGATTTACTGTGGCCGACTAGCGTGGGTGCCGATCATCAACCGTGAACTGCCCCTGGCTGGCCACACCTTATGTTGGGGCTTATAGTCGGTTCACAGTTGCCGGCGAGCCGAACGCCGTAATGAGCTGCCTCGGCTATAGTCGGCCTTCTCGGTGGCTTATAATCGGTTCATTACAGTTGGCTTTGAGGGCCGTCGCGAGCAATGAGTTAACCCGCAGCAGAGGGATGCCGGAGCAAAAGTGTCTCATTGGCGAGGGCATAGATTCGTATAGTACCTGTTAGGTCTTGTCCAGGAGAAGTCGCGCTGTGGAGCGTCTTGAATGGAAATGCTATTTGCACAGGATTTTGTTCAACAGAAAAGGATAAAGTTAACAAGCAGCCAAGATATAAAGGAACAAGTTAAAAAAGAGACAAGGTTTTTTAAAGTGGTTCGGCACGAAAATGCCTACGTCCACTGATTCTCTTTGTTAATTCGCTTCATATGGGCAGTGCAAGTTAAGTAAAGTATCGACGAAGGTGTTGGATGTTCCATGCCCTCTGGAACACCTCCCCGTCCACTGTTGACAAAATATAAGCTCCATTGTGGAGATCTTTATGAATTACATATGGTCCATCCCAGATTGGATCTAGTGCTCCGGGGCGAGGGAAGATTCGCTTGAGGACAAGATCCCCTTCTTGTAAGGTACGATGCTTAACTTTGTAGTTGTATTGTGCTGCCACTTTTTGCTTGTGGGCTGCTGCTTTGAGGACTGCATCATTTCTTCTCTCCTCAAATAGATCCAAAGACACGTGAAGGAGTTCTTCGTTCTCTTCTGGGTTATAGTGGATCCTACAGTGGGAAGGCACGATGGTTTCAACTGGGAGCATAGCCTCCGATCTGTATGCCAAAGAGAAAGGAGTATGCCCTATTGATGTTCTGAAAGATGTGCGATAAGCCCACAGTGCCGTAGGGAGTTCATCCACCCAAGCGCCCTTTGACTTTTCGAGTTTCTTTTTGATTAGAGTTTTCAGAATTTTGTTGACGGCTTCGACTTGTCCGTTTGCCTGGGGATAAGCTACGGATGAGAAGCTTTTGCGAATTCCGTGCTCTTGGCACCAGTTGGCGAATTCCTCGCTGTCAAATTGAAGTCCATTGTCTGATATGATTTTGAATGGGACTCCGTACATGCACAGTACATTTTTTATCAAGAAATTAATAACTTTTGCAGAAGATACTTTATTAAGGGGTTCTGCTTCCACCCATTTGGTGAAATAGTCGACTGCCACTATAGCATATTTGGCCCCGCCTCGGCCCATTGGTAGTTCGCCGATTAAGTCAATTCCCCATACTGCAAAGGGCCATGGGCTGGTCATTTGAGTAATCTCGATTGTTGGTAGCCACGGAATCTTAGCAAACTTCTGGCATCTGTCACATTTTCTGATGAAATCTAAGGCGTCCTTGCTTAAGGTGGGCCAGAAATATCCATATCGGAGTATCTTTTTTGCTAAAGTTTGCCCTCCGGTGTGATCTCCGCAGCTTCCTTGATGAATGTTGGATAAGATTTCCTTGGCTTCCGTTCCAGCGACACACCTTAATAGGGGGTTAGAGAATCCGCACCGATAGAGGGTGTCCTCTTGTATTGTGTAGCGGGAAGCTTTCCTCAAGATTTTCTTGACTTCGTTACGCCCGTTGGGTAGTGTGCCACTTTGTAAGTAGTCTCGGATGGGAGTCGTCCAAGTTGCTTCTTCGGTTGCAGCTATCAGATTCACTTGCTCAAAACTTGGGGTCAGTTGCTTCGAGATGGCTACTGCTCCAGAAATATCGCCGTCTCTCACGCTTGCTTGCTTCGCCAATTCGTCGGCCTCTCGGTTCTCTTCCCGAGGGATGTGTTTGACTAAGTAGTGGTCCAATCGACTGAGAAGTAACTTGGTCTTCTTTAAATATGCTATGAGTCGTTCTTCTCGAGCCTGGAATTATCCTAGTATTTGATTAACAATAAGTTGAGAATCGCTATGAAGACACAAAGAATTGGCTCCGATTTCCAAGGCAAGTTCTAATCCAGCTATCACTGCTTCATACTCTGTATCGTTGTTGGTGGTAGCGAACTCCAACCTTATAGCATAGTGCAGCTTATTTCCCCTAGGAGTGATTATTACCACACCTGCCCCCGAGCCTTGTTCGTTTGACGCACCATCCACGAAGAGATTCCACTTGATGTCTTCTGCTATTTCCGATTGCTCCTTACTTTCATTGGTACACTACAACAAAAAGGACTTTTTATAGCGTGTAAAAACCGCTATTTACACGCTATAAAAACTTTCTATAGCGATTCTATAATCGCCATAGATCAACATGTTGTAAAAAGTCTGGTAGATACTATAGCGTGTCATACTTGCAATGGAAAACGTATTTTTCTTTCCATCTAAAATAGACCATATTGGTGCAACTGCTTTTCTATAGCATTATAAAACGTGCTATAGAACTTTTTATGATGCATTTTAGTTGCTATAAATATGTCGACATGCTATATTATTATAGCATTTGAACACGCTATGGAATCATCGTGTCAACCTTTTATGACACATTGAAATGCTATAGAAAATTCATTACTATCTATTATAGCACCGTCTTTTTGCTATGAAAACTATTTACTCTTTGCAAAATATTTTGTATAGCACTAACATGATGCTATAGTATAACAAAGCTGAAAATTTTTTCTTTTTATTGCATAGTTAGAATGCTATAAAAAAATTCTATTGCACATTTTTTGCTGCCATAACATTCAAAGCTTACAATTTTCAATTCTACTTATATATTATAACTCAAACAACCACATTCATCATATTAAAATAAGTACACAAATTGAGTCATAAGCCAAATCACAATATATATATATATATATATATATATATATATCCATAATATTTATATATATAAGTAGAAACTGTCGGGCTTTGTCCTGTTTATGCTGAAATAAAGTTTAACCAATTTTCAAAAAAAAATATCCATAATATTTCATACATGAAGAATTAAACATAAATATTTATGATAAAAATTAAACATAAGTACACAAATTGAGTGTAGCATACCAAAACGATACATACTAAAAATATTTTAATGACCATCGATAAGCATGACCGATTTAAAGGAGAAAGAGTGCGACATCATGTATCAACCTCAAAAGCATCATACAACACCTGTGAAGAAGAAACACAAACATACATATGTTAGTCAATATATACAAGCATGTATAAGTACAAAAGATGCATCGCCAAAGACTAAGTTACTGAAACTAACACCTACACATAGTAGCTGAACTGGAATGTTGGAGAATGGGGATAGTTGCTTCAGAAATAAGGTTAAAAGAAAATTGTGTGGGTAACATAGTGAACCATATGCAAGCTTGCTGCTCTTGCAAGTTTGCTCTCCAGCAAGCTTGCAACAACAAGCTTGTACTATTCCCATCTTAACATGGATCAAAAGACCGGGAAATATTATATCAACGAGAATAGGTTGATTTTGCAGAATAAGTAAAAATGGTGTAGCTGTGTTGGCAGGATTTTTTTTTGCAGTAAGATTTTAAGTTCTGCGGAACTTATAGATATATAATTCAGCAATCAAAGGTTTACCTGTGTTGGCAGCAAGATTTCTTTGACAAAGGCTCTCAAAGTCATCACAAATATCGCGAATATCTCCTATATACTCTTTTGCTTTTTTGTAGTTCTTCACAAGAAGATTTCACTAGAAAACGGATACATGAGTCATTTGAGAAAAGTGATATTCTTGTAACTGTTTGTTAATATACGTTTATAAATAGACCTACCACCCAAGAAAGATTATAACCATTGAACCAATTATGATTTATCGAGATTGTATCTTTCTACAGTGAACATCAAGATTAACAAATATGGAACTTTGGAAACTGGACTGGAACAAAGAAGCAATATAACTAGATTTAGATGTGAATGTTATATGTTTCCGAACAAGTTTTTTAGAACAACATCATGTCATTTATTTAAGCTGAAAACAATGATTAGAATAGATATAAACGTTACCAAGTTGTGAACTTGATAATACCACCCACTTGGAACAAATATGATTTTATTCCTTTCTTGAGTGCATTCTAGGTAAACAGCCTATGCATGAGTTCCTTTCAATAAGTATTATTGTAAGTTATAAAGTTTAGAAAAGGGAGGTAAACAGCCTATTGCTTTATTGTGCTTTTTGCACTCACATAATCTTCTGATATACAAAATATGTTGCAGGATGAAGGTTGGAATCAGTGATAGATACAACTAAATCTTACTATAAAATACCCAAATATTATGGAAAGGCCAACCAGTGATTTTGTTGACAAAGTTGCTCAATTATACCTTAACAAAATGCCAGTCCTTTAGATATAGTAATGTCTGACTATCGTCACTGCAAACCAAATTGTTACCATGATTTTTTGCAGAAAGTCCAAGCCAGTGATCTATGAATTGTGATACAGGCAGTTGTAATCTCTTCTGTTGGTAAACTCTCTTATACAACAGTTTGCAACCTGCATAAACACAATTCAACAATATCGCATTAGCATATGTAAGCCAAGTTTTCATTTTCCATCATATCATTTAAACTAAAATATTATAAGGATATTTTGGTCAATAATTGTTTTAGAAACAACATAACCACTTTAACGTTTTTCTCCTTATCAAATTATCCTGTCTTTTGAACTTTCCCCGTAGCATATCATGCCTCTTACCTAATTTGTTCCTCCCTTTAATAACCACCCAAATCAATTCTCCTGGTTTTTAGACTTTGCTAGTTGTACAAATGCAACGTAATTTGGATTTTTTCCTCTTTTTTTTGGAAAATGAAACTAATATTGTGTGGCTTGTTGATGTGCTTATGCCTATCAACCTATACTTGTAGTAGTGGGTTTCATCAATTCATTTGTAAATAGCAAATGCCTATCAACCTGTAATTGTAAAAGTAGCAAGGGGTGGGAAAAAAAATTTGGTTAATAATTCAATGTTAATGTCTACAGTAGGCCTAATAATCTTGGATCAAATATCAAAGATACTTGACACACACAACATAGTAAATATAACTAAAGGAGTGATCTGACTATATCCAGAACAACCAGGATGTCAAACTATTTTTAATAATTGATTAATTTCCAAACCTGAAAGCTTGAAAGCTAAAGGACTTTTACATGGGTAGAAATTTTTATTAGGTAGGATACCTTTGAACCTTTTGCAAAATTCATGTGATATGACAAAATTACATTTGAATTACGTGGGAAAAAAATGATATTCAATAAGTCAACCACTTCTAAATCAGAAAGTAGTTTACGTGCATTGCATGATATGAAAAGAGCAAGTTTCAAAACAATTTCAGTATAACCACCACCTCAGCCAAATCATGCACCGTTTGCAAGTCAATGTTACGGAAACCCAAACAATGTCTCAAATACTACTTGTACTCAACCTAATGGTTTTAATCAGCAGATGCATACGTTTTGGACAATGCGTCCAGGATGTAGTATGTGGTATGGCCCGCATAGGTATTGTGAAGAGCTAAAGAATAGAGCACTCAGCTGTTTAAATTACAAGAAATCCTTTGTTGCTCATAATGTACATGCCCAGCCCATACCATCAGCACCACAATGGAATCATAGTGGGGTTCCTCAGCAAAACAGTCAAGTTCTTAATTTTTGTTATTCTAGACCTACAAGCAATGTTGCAGCTAGTTTTGGAACTGCTAGCAGTCAAAATTTTGCAAAGCAGAAGCAAGATATTTGCTACAATGAAGCAATAATTGACAGTGACGATGAGTTTGTGGGTCAGAAAACTAAAAAGTCAAAGATAGAAGGCACAAACCAAATAAATTTGGTAGAAAGTGATGAAGATCAAACTTCAGAAGAAGATAATTATGTTACCCGCTACCCTGATTCTGAATTTTACGACTTTGGAAAGGAAAGGAAAGAGAGCAAGTTTGCACCCAATCAAATATGGGCAATATATGATATAGAGATGGAATGTGTCATCTACATGCACTGATTAGAGAAGTTTATGGTCCAAAATTCAATCTGCGTTTCAACTGGTTGAAACATGTCCCTGAATGTAGAACTGAAGTGTATAATTCAAAATGCTGAGTGAGCACCTTTTTACAAGTAACCTGGACATTAACGTTATTAAGATATATGTATGAACGTTATTAAGATATAATTAACAACTTCAGAAATAACTTTGGTCTGAGGAGAAAATGATCTGGCCATGTTCATTTATTAACTACCTGCTCCCCATTGCTGATTCGTTGACAGACAGTTTGACGTGGAAAAATATGGTAGTTCTATCCCCATCAACTAACTAGTTACATTTAGCAGTCTTATTAGAAATATAATAGAAACGATAATTTGATAATTGAGAGAGAGACAGAAAAATGATTTTATTGTTTGTAATGACATTACAGAATTGATAAACTGGTACATTCGCATCTCTATTGTAGTTATAGTGTACAGATATAATGCTTTGAAATAATGATGGGTCGGGTTTGTGAAGTTAAGCCCACCATTTGCCTTCAAACATTAACCTAGGTATTAATAATGTCCCCTCAAGTTACATTTTTCTTATCAACTTACGTTAACTATAGTTGGATAATAATTAAAAAAACATAAAAAATGAGAAGCATGCCAAGGATGAAACCATAGCCAATTAGCCAATTTGTATGTTATCAGTGATGAGAAAGGTACAACATCAAGACAGGGACCTACTGCTTGACATTTTTCTATTACAGTATGAACAAACAATAACAAAAAAGCAAATAAAACACACTCAAGTCCATTTGCTGAAGCAGAAGAAATAAAGTTGCAATGTGATTTGAAAACTGAAACAATTAAAACGAAAGGAATAGAAGAAAAAGCTCCATGGATAGAACATCGCAATACCTTATTCATTGCTCCCATTGCCTTACTTGCACCTTTAATACCAACAGCAACAGAAGTGTTGGCATTGCATTGCCTAAATTTGTTAGAGATCAGATAGTGAGTATAGCATAAAAAATGGGGTATGTACTATGTACACACACGCGCACGCAAATGGTATATCTCATAGTATACACACACACGTGCACACACAGACATATCAAGTGGACATGAAATAAACAATTAAATATATATAAGTGAACCTGAGTATGTGTAGCACTAACTGGCGTGCTAGAACTGTAGTTGCAGACTGCAGTTGTGAACACAAAATTTGCATGAAAAGGTTAGAGTTAAACAATTTATGAATAATTTCAATATACTATGACAAAACTTTACTTGATTTCCAGTTTTAGCCGTCCTTTTTATCTCAGCCACCAACCGCTTTTCCTGTATTGTAAAGAAGTGTAAATACATAGTGAGGACATCTGAAAAGGTATATTCACATACTAAAACAATAATAATTAATTTATTACATAAATTTGTCTTTAACACAAAGTTAGAGTTTGTTTTAGGAGACAAACTTACAATGCCAGCTTATAGAAAATAGTGCAAACTTTAACATGATGTTTGTAGTTAGCAGTTCTTTAAGATAGTGCAAACTTATTGTTTGGGGAGATGTTTAAATTGATAATACTCACTATTAACAAAGATAAAATTCAATTAAATTCCTTGAATAACCTTTGAAATAGGTGTTGTCCCACAAAGAAAAGCAAAATACTTACCGTAACTTGGTATATTGAAGCACATAGTCTAGTACATGTTAGAATCCTTGCATTATTTAAATGTTAATGATAAACATCAAAGATGGTTGACTTACTTGTTTGTTGAATCTATGATATCAGCAGCTTCGTTTGCTCTTCTCTAACATCATAGGGTCAAATAGCTTATGAACTCATGTACCTGCTTGGTTAAAACAATTTAAATGCAATTATATATGGCCTCTTAAAAAAGTAGTGTGCCTATGAAAACTGTTTGACCAATTGACAGAAACTTGGATCCTAATTGTCAACTTACCTAAAGCCACAAGGTAAAAAAAGCTAGTTGACATCTTTACTGTATTGTGGTTTCTTGGATGTTTCAATCACAGCACAACAACTATTAGGTCTACTTCATATCCAACTTGTCAGTAAAAAGATTTCGATTACCAAGTTATTGACTACCAATTAGAAGATAAAGTATTGATACTTATGTTGTTATGTGCCACTGCTAAACATGTCACTTGGCCAGAGTTTTTGTAAATTGGAACACTTGTAAACCGAAAGCATATTTTCTCATGGGGGTTTGAATATAAAACAATCAGTTGTGCAACTTGTGTAGAACTTTATCCACAAATTAGTGCATAGTTCACCACACTGTTTGCCTGTAAAAATCAATTATTGAGCAATATTAAACAATTCTAGCTACAAAACAACATTCTATTAGAGATAAGACATGCACTGAAATAGAACTTGGGATAGCAATGACAAATCATGACTTAAGAAGAATCAAATCATCACTTCCTATATGCTTCTAGCTCCTAACTGAATTTCACTAACCTGCACTATTTTTTTGAACCACCTTACAACTTCACTCATTTCCATCTTCTATCAGATGTCCAGCTAGACATTTGTCAACCAACTTTGCAACATTGTGGTCACATCTCAAGAAAACAAAAAAAATGGTAATAGAGTACAAAAATAAAGATATAATGATAAAAGTCCATTGAAAGCAGTCTTACCAGTAGTAAGTGTTCATCATTTGATGGTAGATATTAAAGGTTCTGTACGTTACATCATAGAACTTTGATTTAACAAAGGATAATTAAACAATGAATCTGTGGTAGAAGACAGAAAATTATCTCTGTTATACCTATTATGGATTCTGAATTACAGGTTCGGTTTGCAGAAAATCTTTCTGGCCTATGGACACAAGCAACAACAAAACCAGTCGACTCATTACCAATTATGTGATTGGTGTCCAGTAAAGGAACCTATAAACTTTCTATACGAAATAAAGAACTGTAACCATTTAACAAAGACAACAGTTACTAGTAAAAAAATGACCTGAACTACTAATCCTGCATGAAAATGAGACAAGCCTTCAGCTGCACCTAAGCAATTTGCAATCTTAAATTCCATGATTAAATAGATAGTCTTCTTTGATCTTATTTGACATGAATTTGTTGATAGAACAGTGCCCTAATCGTTTAACTAAATTTAGGTTTCTACCTGTGCTTCATTAGCATTCCCTATTTAATACCATAGAAAATAAAAACCATGAGTTATAGCCTGGATATTTTTTTACTGCATCCATTGAACTCAAAGACTAACTAAAATGTGCAGGACAAAGAATTCTACTCAAGTGAGGAGGGTTACTCAAAAATGCATTTCTTAATTGCTTAGTTTATTTGTCTACATCACTTAATATCCGATTATGTCACCATTATGACTACTTCTAATTGTAGCTTGGCAAATCTATCTAGTCACCAACCCTACCCTACTCAGCTAATAATGTCACTGCATTTACTCATGTATGAACTCAATTCTTTTATCAAAAGGGTAATATTACAATGCTGACATGGCCAGACTATATATACCATAGAAATACTAATGCAATACATACATAATTCAAACTTTGCAGTGAACTATGTCTCCTCACTGCTCATCATATTATGCATCACATTTCACCATGTATATGTGGCCTGATTCAAAGATGAATTAAAATAGCAATTATACAGAGGCTAAACATGTATATAACTAAACTAGTCATGCATTAGATGATACAAGGTGTAGACATTGAGTCTAAAAACTCAGATGAACATAATTTATATATAAAAAAAGACTTTCTGCTTGACAGTATATAAAAGTTAGAAACCTGGATAAATGAATATTGAATTGTCTAGGTTGAAAAGTCAGTGTACAATCACAACTTCACTCATGTTTCCTTTTTCTTCTTCTTATTATAATATGCACCAAACCTTACCTAAATACAAGGTGTATGTGCAAAGGCATGAGAGGAAAGGACTGTCTGTTTCTCTGTTTATTATTTGTTTGTGCTACAAAAAATGAATGAGACTATAAGACATATATTGAACATGATAGAACTAGCTGAAGCTTGCTCGTAGTTTGTGTGTTTTCTACGAAGTGAATTTAGCCACTAGTTTTATTTGCCTAGTCTAGATTTGTAGAAGATCCCTATATAACTTTTATGTTTGGTGATGCCCATTTGACTCTATACTTATCAAGGAAATGCATTTATTCTCCACATATAATACTCAAAATCTACCTGTATACAATAACCAAATATACAGACTAAATTAAAAGTTGTTATGACTGAACCAGGTAGTATCAACAGAAATAAATCAGTACAAGGGCATTAAAACAAAGAGTAGTGTATTACATCGTTATTGAATGAAATTGAGCTCCAGGCTCAGTGATACTTAACATACATATATGTACCTTCAGTGCCGCCAGATATCTTACAACTTATATGAGTGCAGGCAATCATGCACTATGAACATCTAAATGATTAAAATTAAATTTCTAAAAAATCTTCTTAACCCAATCTTAAATGACTTAGTTCAATTAAAATTAAGTGCACAAAACTATTCATACTACAAACTTAGATTAAAATAGATATCTTCCCAGATTAATGATAATAATAGCCAAACTCAAGTGATTACGTTATAAAATCACATCACAAGAAGATTAGAGCTGGGGCTTGCAGACCTAAATATTCTAAACAAAATCAAACAAATCAGAAGACAATAAATTATATTACATACTTACCTAACATCGAATATGTGAAGTCGCATATTCTTCTTCTCGGTGCAATTAACAAAGATCATGCGAGGGGCGATTAGTTTTCCTATAAGATCCAATTAGGTCAGCAACAAATATGATAATTCTTTTATAGGCGTCTTCGAATAGGAAAGGAATTAAGATAATTTTAGGTTTCAGTGAGTTTTGTTTAGATTTGAGAAGGAATGAACTTCTTTGCCTAAGTTTTGATAAAGCAGCGGCGTGGGGGAACAATTTTTTTTGCTTAAGTGGTAATCGGTGGGAGGGAAAGAATTTGTTAGCGGGAAGGAATAAAATTTTCACCGCCTTATTGTTTACAGCATTTTAAGCCTTTTTAAAGGCGTTTTAAACCCTTTTTACTTTTGTCAAATAACTAATGATTGCAACGCATGTTAACACGCTGTCATATTATGCCATCAAAGGTGACTTTTCTTGTAGTGTACGTAGTGAGTTCTGCAATGAAATCGACCATGGCTTGTCCCTTGATAGCGGTGCGAGGGTGATAGGTGATATCATACTGACATAGTTCAATGCACCATTTAAGTAGTCACCCAGAAGTGTCGAGACGATGGAGTACCTGCCTCAGTGGTTGGTCGGTCAGACCTTTGATGGAATGGGACTGGAAGTAGTGACGCAGTTTCCGTGATGTGATTAGTAAACAATATGCTAGCTTCTCAAGTTTAGTATATGGCATGCTATGTCAGGGGAGATTCCGGTCATGTCAGCATGTGACCATGCAAATACATCCAAGTTGTGGTGGAGAAAGTCAATGAGTTGTTCCTTCAACTCTGTTTTTAGTTGGGACCCGATTTTCAATAGTCTACTCGAGTCATGTTTGTATATAGATACAAATTCCATAGCCTCTGCAGGCTCGGCGGTGGCCTCTTCCTCCCTGTCCCTGGGGTCTAATTCATTAAAGGGATCGCTGGTATATCGAAGAGGAGGGGCTTTCTTTAGTTGCTATGCTTACAAACTTTTTGTGCAGAGGGCAACCTCTACACTCTTCCCTTTATCCTTCCTGTGGTTGTTGCGAAGTTCAGTTACATAGCAGTCTCGAGCAAAGTCCTGGTCTCCCTCTACTTCCCCTACTCCATTGTCCGTTGGAAATTTCATCTTTAGGCACTATGGGGCCAGGACAATTTGGAAGTCAGAGGGCCTAGCCTTCCCAAGAAAGCGTTGTAGTTTCTTCCTTCTTATGTGTTCTTCAATCAAGTCCCGGAGATGATGGCATTCATTGGTATCATGCCCATGAGATTCGTGGAAGCGGTAGAACTTTCCAGACTTCTGTGCGTTATCTGATTCCTTCTTGTACGGTGGGCGTTCGTATCTAACTTCGCCTTGGGTGGCAAGGAAGATGTTTTTCGACGGTTTCATTCAAAGGAGTGTAAGTGTCGAATCTCGGTCCTGGCCGATATAGGCGCTTTTCTCCCTTCTTGCCCCCAGCATTGTCTCTAGAATCATTTCTTCGAATGTCCTTTGCTACAGCGGGCGCGTTGCTGTGAGTTGCCTTATTTTGTTGCCCTGACTGCCCCTCAGTGGCAGCGTCTTCAAGCCTCATATATTTCCCGGCTTCATGGAAGAAATCGGGTAAAGTAGCTGGTTTTTCTTTTGTTAGTCTTCTAGCGAATTTAGTATCCGGATGCACACCACTACAGAGGGCCATTAAGACAAGCTTCTCATTGGCATCTTGGACTGCGGCCGCTGCGGCATTGAATTGGGTTAAATATTGCTGTAGCTTCTCTCCAGGTTTCTGTTTGATATTGGATAAGGAATAAGCGTCCTTGGGTTGTTCCACATGAATGCGGAACTGGCTGATAAACTTTTCTTTCAACATCTCCCACGAGCTGATGGATCCTTGGGGTAGATGGCAGAACCAGGAGGTAGCTAGATCTGCTAAGAATAGTGGAAAGCATTTGCATAGTACTCCCTCTGTTGCTCCACTCATGAGCATATGCTGTGTGTATCTCTGTAAGTGTACAACGGGGTCGGAGGTTCCTTTGTAAGGTTCCATTGTTGGCATCTTCCATTCTCGGGGGGTGATAGCAATTTCGATATTGCCGGCGAAAGGGCTGGTTACCCTAGCGCCTATCCCTCGATCTCTTTGATCCCGTTGGACGCACTCTTTGAACAAGCGTGCCATCCTTTCATCAGAATTTGGAGCAGATAGAAACGAGTTCGGTTCTGTTCTGTGGGATTGATTCCGTCCAGATGAGCTGTAGGGATGGTACCGTCTATCATTCCTCATATTTTCCAGTGGCTGCCTTTGGTCTTCTTGGAGCATGCTAGGGTCAGCTACAGTTGGCCCTTGCCTTGATCTTCCCCTGTTGGGTTCTGATCTAAGCACTTCCTCGGGTCCAACTTCGGGCTGGATTCTAGCTCGGCCCCGTTCATTGGCGTTTCCGTGGTTAGGCAGTACGACCAGCTCAGCTACAGTTGACCTCCGCCCGGTACCTCCCCCATTGGGTTCGGTTCCAAGCGTTTCCTCAGGCCTAACTTCGGGCTGTGCTCGATCTCGGCTCCTACCATGGCTGCTTCTGCCGTTAGCTCCTTCAAAGAAGGAAGATCTTTGTTGTCTCTGAGATCCTCTAGACTGGGACTCACCTCATGACTCAGTGTTGCGGTTAGACTCTTCAGCATCCCTTAAGCGTGACATGAGATGGTCCACCAAGGCTTCCTGCTGGGACGTGAAGCGGTTAGTTACTTCAGCCACAACCCTGTCTAGATCTGCCCTAGTAATTGCTGCAGGCTGTTCTGCGGCAGGAGTGGTCGGATTTGCCCGACCTTCATTTGGTACTGCTGCTGGAGGGGGACGATTTACTTGATCTGTGTCCACTGGATCTGGAAGATTACTGGTTGCGATGTTTTTTCCTTTGTTAACATCTTTCTTCTGCTTGGGAGGCATGTTTTCCAAGCGATGAACGATGCTGTTAGGAAAAAGGTTAAGTGGAAGAAGCTGAAGCTTCGAGCTTCTAGCTCTCAATGAAAGCACCAAAAATGTTTGCACAAAAAATGGACAAACACCTCAAAGTCGTATGATTTAATTGATTTTATGTGGTTCTCAGTGACTTGGGCGATTTATGCAAATATGTGAAAAGCAGGGACTAAACTGTAAAAGACACGCAGATTTATAGTGGTTCAGCCAGAATGTGCCTACGTTCACTTTATATATTATTTCTCCTTTCTTGTTCGGATTACAAGTACAAAGCTTTGATACAAGTAAATGAAAGTTGTTTGAAAGTTCTATTCGTGCTTGAGCTCTTAAACCTTGTCCCCATTGTTGTACCCCTGCCCCTCTATTTATAGAGTGAGGCTGAGGGCAAAGGTCTTGGATGTACATAGCTGCTTGTGGACCTGGGCTGATGTAATCTGGCCTGGTAGCGTTGGTTCGACATTGCTTTGTTCGGAGATGGTTGGAGTGTAGAGTGGACCGGTTGTAGGTGATTCGGTGCTAGGTGGTAGTAACTTGGTCTGGTTTGGAGTTGGTCCGGTAGTGAGTGGAGTGTGTGTTGGTTCGATAGGAGATGGTATGCTGTTTGGACCGGTAATGGGTGGAGTGTGTGTTGGTTCGGTAGGAGGTGGTTCGGCATCCTTGGTCTGGGGTGATGGTTCGGTAGGGGTTGGTCCGGCACCTTTGGTCCTGGGTGATGGTTCGGTAGGGGTTGGTCCGGCACCTTTGGTCCTGGGTGATGGTTCGGTAGTCATGAGGAAAGGGATGGTTCGGTAGAGGCTCCTTGCTCTGATTCGGCATGCAGTGGAACAAGGACTGGTTCGGCTCTGCGTAGGAAGAGTGTTGGATCGGTAGGAGACGGAAACATGCTCAACGGGTATTGTTAACACCAGGCTTTTTGTCTAACTCGAAGTTTTTGTTTCCCCTTAAACTCTCGGGTGCTCAAAATTGATTTAAGTATGTTGAGGGTTGTGGTTTTCAGGTTTTAGTTGTTTTGGCGAATAAAGCTTCCGGAGACGAGAAGGTGGCTGATGGATAGCTATTTAGGAGTTGCAGTTTATTCTGTTTATTTCCGCTGTGTATATTAAGTCAGATATGACTATATTGTTTTGATCAACCAAAGGGGCATCGTCATATGTCGATGTTGGCGTATTCTTGTAATGATTATAATTGATATTTACCTGGGGAACGATTATGGGATTATGTAACATGGATATGAATTATTGTTTTGAAATGTAATTAGTAAAATGTTGTTTTGAAATCTGTGATTTTGTTCATATTCATGTGCTTCTGATATTATGAATACCATTACATTACCGCATTTTGTCACCAGAAGTTAATACTATAGATGACTGCAGCATCTGTAGCGCTTAGCTTTTGGCCTACAGATATAGGATGTTACATCTCTCCACTTTCTACTCTCTCATTTTCTAAATCAAAATATATCTAAAGTCTACCAAAATTTAACCATAATCAAATTCAATCATCACTAGTTTGATTCCCCTTCATCTATTCTCTGATTTCTCTAATCTCTCTCACTCAAACGAAGATCAAAGTGTTATTCAAGGGTTATAGGATCAATTGTAATCATGATAGAAGATTTGAGTCTGTAAAACTCTATCAAATCATACTGCTATACTTGTGGGTGTGATTGTAACCCGTAAAGTCAATTGGGTGTGCTTAGTAGCCCGTAAATCTGGTGGGTGTGCTTGTAGCCCGGAAATCAAGCGACTCTACCCAAAGATTGGGATTCTGGAGGGTGTGTCTCGTAGCCTTGAAATTCTGATTGTATCTGCATTTACTAGTTGAAAGAAATCCATACAAGGAATTGTGGGGGACTGGATGTAGGGTAACTCCGAACTAGGATAATATCCGGGTATGTTCTTTCCTTTTTTACTTTTACTACATTTGTTTAATCTGCATTTTGATTCTGTGATTGTTAATTACATCATTCCAAGTAGAATCTTAAAGAATTTGATTTTTTTGATATAATCAATTAAATATTATTTACCCCCTAGTGTTAATTTAGCCTTAAGATCCCTATTCCCCCGACTCACAAGGGTTTCACATTCCATCATATCTAGTGACTAGGTAGGTAGATTAGGATAGGAACCCAAACTGTTGACCGACCATTGATTGTGACGAACCCTATTGGAGAATCCACTAGCCTGTGTATGGCTTGTCGTGGTTTGGTCTTATCGAGTCATGGATGTTCTATTAATTATGATTGCTTTGTTTTAAGTTTTGCAGGTGTTATCCATATAATTTCTAAGGGGGGTATGATGTCAAACTCAAAGCCTCAAAGAGATGTTATTAAACCTCATTACAAGAAGGAGCATCGAAGCCTTTATAATAGCAAACATTATTAAGCACATAAAGGCAGCATTAAGATAACAAACGTTACTAATACTATTATTGATCCCAAAGATATGCGACATAGTCATAATATCGCACCAGTAAATAGCGTTGAAGGTATAAGACAATGTCGAAGATATTGGAATAGGTTAATGTTAAAGGTATAAAATAATGTTGAAGGTATGTAGGTGAGCCAATGTCAAAGTATAGAGAAAAATCAATGTCGCGTCTTTCTAATGCTGCCTCATCCCGGTGCTATCCTTCAAATGATGTCGCACCTCATCAATATTTCTCTGTATCAATGTGACCTCCCATCGATGCTGCACTTCTTAATTGCCACCTCATGCTGGTGATGACCTTCAAATACTGTCGCTTCTTATCAACGTCGCTCCTATAGATGTCGTATCTCATCAATCAAGAGAAGATACCGCATATCTATAAATGAGATATTGATGTCGAAAGCCATCAATATCCACTAAGGTTATAATTCCACTCCTTATCAATGTCGCTCCTCATCAATACTGCTTCACACTAATATCGCTTCAAACTGATGCCGTACATCTATACTTGCGATGTTGATGTCGAAAGACATTAACATTCATAGCAATTATCATGGCCAACATCATACAAAATGATGCCATCACATGTTAGTATCGCACCATAGGAATGCTTCCTCATATAAACACCAATTCATGCTGGAATAACTTTAAACTAATGTAATGACCCTACCCCTATACCCATACTATTAAAGAAAATTACAAGTAATGTCGTCTAATAACACAGAGAAAATGGTTGGTTAAGGGCAATCGAATGTGAAAATATCTTTATACTAACACAAACACGTCTTTAATACCTTTTTAAGGATCTGAACTGAAAAATATTTGACGTGTACAGTATTAATACAAAGTAATAAACACACCAATTAAAATATTTAGAATAATATATAATATAAATAAATCAAAATTAGAATCACATATCAGAGCAGAATAAATTACATCATATATATAACAGAATGTGAGTCTACAAAATATCAGTACTAGACCCATAAATATGTACATCATATCCAAACAGGCACACAACGACTACTAGATAATATACGTGACATAACTACTAAATGTCAATATACATAAGTAGAAGTAAACTAAGATGATAAAATAGTCTACCTTCAATGCTAGCCCAAAAATCCAGAGGTCAACGAGTCTCTATACCTGTAGAGTCTTAGTCTGACCCAAGTATTATAATATAAATGGGTCAGACTATATCTAGCAGAAAGGTGAGATGATACTGATATCATATTTATATGACTTAACAATAAAAAAACCATTACTAAAATATGCAGAACAAATAATCATAATAAGGCATATTAAATAAAATCACCTTTTCATAATTCCTTTTATGACAATATGACTTAAACATAAAATAAGTCATCTCAAAATTTGTCTAAAACCTATTTAACCAAAATAAGGCATATCAAACCAAATCATAAAACGACATCTCAATCCAAATCACCATTCAATAAATCCATATCAAATCTCTAATGGACTATCATCTAAAATATGATAATAATTAAATCAGAATTTGTTCAGAGCCAAAAGAAAAGATACCGAAAGATCTACTCACAAATCTCTGAAGAAATAATCATCACTAAATGAAATAATAATGATAGTCATCCGTCAGTTTAATACAGTGACATGAAATCTACCGAAAGAGACCCACTACAAAGAAAGGAAGCCTACCGAAAGAGACAGCTAGGAACACCGCTTAAAGAAAAGAGTAGTCGTGTACCTAATCTGTCCTATGCAAATTTACCTAGTGAAAGAGGTAAACTCGTCTAACTGCATAAAACAAAATAAACTGATGGGTTGTAGTATCTATAGACTACGATGCCTATAAACATCTGCCTTCTGAAAGGGACAGTCGTATTTATACCATAACAGATGTAACAACCCAAAATTTAAGCTATAGTAATTAATTAACGAATTAATTAAATAATAAAATAAGTTTGTGAAATTATCATAATTGATCCAGGGAGTTGCACCATTGTGTCCGTGGTAATTTTCTAGTCAATTTCCATATATAAATTATCAAACTCCGAGCTAAAATGAAGATGGAGCTAAGCCTTTTACTGTATACACTGATGCATGTAAGATAGGTCTTGGAGCAGTATTGATGCAAGAAGGGAGGGTAGCTGTGACGCTCCACCTCTATACCCACGCTAGCCAAGGACACTACGGAGTAATGCCGTCAACTAACACGGAGAATAAGGCTGTTGAGGAGCGACCATCCGTGTAATTGCTTTGTGCGAGCACCGATATGTCAGATAGTATAACATGCATTTTTATTTCAAGATGGAATCCGACATACCGATACAAAACTCAAAGCTACTACACAGTGGCTATAATATCTTCGGAAACAAATATAGAAATAAACATAACACAAATCAGTCACGGACATCCATATCACAAAGGCGGAAAATAGATATGAATATATAACACTTAAAAGTGTACATCAGAGTAGTGGTCAAATAAGATCCACAATATCACAAAAGAATAGATACAAGTGCTAGGAAAAAGAATAAGTATACATCATGGAGTCTCTATCTCTAATGTATAATAACAAAAACTACAAATCTAATGTAGTTAGCCAAAAGTCAGGTAATAGTCCCTGATGAGGAGTCAAGCAGAAGCACCTGTAACATCTCGGTCTGACCCGAGTATTATTTAATAAGAAAATAATAAACGGATCATTCTAACTATAAATATCAGATGAAATGATATAAAATAAGAGATATGACAAAAACGTATCATAACGATAATACCATACTGTGATAAGTATGTAATTGAAAATCAACAAGAGATTAATCAATATCACAAGAATCTTCTCAAAGATAAAAATAAATGTCATACTCTTTATTTCATTCACCAAACCATAAATGTTGACAGTTATATCAATGCCAATCACAAAAGTTAATGACACAAAAATTCACCAATGCAGAAATATTGATAAACTTATCAAATCAAATCATGAAAATTGGTGAAACACAAATTCTAGAAGTCGTCAATTAGAAATCCAGAAATCACAAAAAGAGAGGGGGAGGCCTATCACAAAACGAGAGCATGAAAACTCTCAACACGTGTATCACAAAATGGAATGCTATTCCATGGTTGCTAACCATTAATTTTGAGCCGAAGCTCCACAAAAATGGCCCGAAGACCATGAGCCGAAGCTCCACAAGAACGGCCCGAAGACCATGAGCCGAAGCTCCACAAGAACGAAGTACAGTCCCCCATGCGGACAAAGAGACATCGCACATTGCTAGTCTAATTATCGATCATCAAGAAGTGTCAATTACACTGAGCTAGTAAATATATGAGTTTAGCTTCATGTCCCATAACCACTTGCTTAACTTAAATATTTACGAACAAATTGTAGATCTCCACTAAAAATTGTCACAAAAGGTTCAATTGAACAAGTCCGAAAATTAACCAACGAAGTAAACGCAAGCGTTTCATACTACTTGTTTTACTAAGCCGTTTAATTAGATTTCTCATACGAATGAGGTAAAGGTTTGTATATACTAATAGATTGGAAAACAGTTTAAGAAACGAGCTTTGTAATTAAAATAGTGTCAAAATCATTTTGATAAAAGAGTTTTGATATTTACTACTAGTATAGAAAACCATTATATTTTTAAAGTGACAAATCACAAAAACAATTGTAGAAATAATCAATCATCAAAATTCACATTCGAAGACGTGAATAAAATCCAAAGAAATCGATACCGAATCCATCAAAAATGGATATTCCCAAAAAATCCAAAGAAAGAAGTCATCAAAGTCGATAATAAGTGATAACAACTATCCAGATCAACTAAAATCGATTAAACAATGAAAATCAAATCAAAACAGCTCAATATAGGCAAAATGAACAGTTCCAGACGTCTGGGGGTTTGATCCAGACGTCTGGCCTAGGTTCTGGTCCAAAATAGGAAAAACTGCACATTTCAGACGTCTGCAATTCCAACCAGACGTATGCCAGACGTCTGGTTGGATTTCCAGACGTCTGGATTTTTCCTCTGCCTTGTTTTGTTTTCCAGGGACCAATTCCACACGTTTGTGTTTGCACAAAAAATGGGCAAACACCTCCAAGTCGTATGATTTAGTTGATTTTATGTTGTTTTTAGTGATCTGGGTGATTTATGCAAATATGTGAAAAGCAGGGACAAAACTGTAAAAGACACACAAATTTATAGTGGTTCGGCCAGAATGTGCCTACGTCCACTTTATATGTTATTATCCTTTACTATTCAGATTACAAGTACAAAGCTTTGATACAAGTATATGAAAGTTGTTTGAAAGTTCTATCCGTGCTTGAGCTCTCAAACTTGTCCGCCATTGTTGTACCCCTACCCCTCTATTTATAGAGTGAGGCTGGGAGTAGGGTTCCTGGATGTATATAGCTGCTGGTGGGCCTGGGCTGATGCGATCTGGCCTGGCAACGTTGGCTTGGCAACGCCTTGGTTCGGTAGTGCTTCGGTCCGGTGGTAGATGGTTGGTTCAGTGGGACCTTGGTCCGGTGGTAGATGGTTGGCTTGGTCCGGTAGTTGGTCCGGTGGTAGATGGTTGGTTCGGTGGGACCTTGGTCCGGTGGTAGATGGGAGATGGTCCGGTTCGGCAGGTAGTGAAGCGAGTGTTGGTTCGGCAATGCTCTCCTTACTCTGGTTCGGTGAAAACACGTCCAACATTTGCCCCCCAAAGTGGGGCATATGTTGGCATATGTCGCGCTTTGTTTATTCGGACACCCTTGTTTGGCCCGAGAACCAAACCGGTTGGTCCGGCTATCTTACTTTTTTCTATAAGTAGGGGCTCCATGCATCCATCATTCCTTACCGACTGAAAGAGCCGAACCAAATTCTTAAACACCGAATCAATTATTGTACCGAATTAGACTTGTTTGCCGGATCTGGTGAGGCCTTCTTTCACCGAATGACTATTACACTTTGAATTACCGAATGAGCTTGATGTCTTTGGACTATCGAATGAGTTCGAAGTCTTTGGACTACCGAATGAACTTGGGGATTCCAAGTACCGAATTAACTCAAAGACATGTCTTACCGAATGAACTCGGGGACCTTAAGTACCGAATGAACTTGGGGATTTTAAGTACCGAATGAACTTGGGGATTTTAAGTACCGAATGCACTTGGGGACTTTAAGTACCGAATGAGTTTATGTTTTGAATTACAAGTGAAACTCCAGACAGCATACACTTGCTTGTTTATATCTCTACATCCCTTGTTCTAACAATGTGCTTTCTCGTGTTTGCAGATAATGTCTCATAAAGTTGAAACTCGCTCTGACAAGAAGAAGTCCAAGGACCAAGGAGAGCCTTCCGTAGTGCCCCGGGTTCAGGCAGCACCAGAACGACAGGGACCAACTCCGAGATCGCTAGTTGATGGGTACAGTCCTCAAGAACTTCTGAACTCACCGCCCGACTGCTTTCCTAGCCCCCTCAAAGATGAGCAGCTTGATGTTATTTCTCGCTCTTTCGGGATTGACAGGGCGCGTATGCTGTTGCCGAGGGAAGGAGTGATGCCATATAATCCCCCCGAAGGATATTTGGCTTATAGTAGGTACCATTGTATGTGTGGGGCCATTCCCCCGATCAATGCTTGGATAGTCAGCTTCATTACCTACTTGAAGGTGGCTCCATTCCAGCTTCAGCCTAACTCCTACGCCACCTTGGTGAGCCTGTTTGTTATCTTCCAGAGGAGACACGGGCGTACTCCTTCCAACCGGGAAATCCGGTATCTATACAACTTAAGAGGCTACAAGAAGGGGTCTCCGTATATTAGCTTGGAGTCGGCCGTGTCCTTCAAGCCAACCCTGGATTTATATTCAAAGTTCAGCATGTTCAAGAAGGAATGGTTTTTCGTCAAGGACGACTCTGTTTCTATCCGTCGCTTCACCTCCGGCTGTAAGTTGAAGCTTATTTATAATTTCTGTTCTGACTGCAATGCTTCTTCTTATGTGTTTTTATTTCTTGCTAGCGACAGGTGGCTTTGCGGTCGTGGAGAACGATCGCCTGGTTCAGATGGCTGCGGAAATAGAATCCATTTCGGGAAGGGATAGGTCGGCTTCTTACTTGATCAAGAACGCTACACTTCTGGGGCACAACCTGATTCTACCACATCAGTCCGTGGTCAAGCAGAGAGACGCGGCGGAGGAGAGGGCTGCCAATGCTAAAGGAGGGGCTACGGCGAAGAGCAGCAAAAGGAGACCCTTCTCGATACATCCAGTCGCCGAGGGGAAGAAACTCAAGAAGTCCGATAGACCCTCCCCCAGCACATGTCCAGATGTTCCGGAGGAGGAAAATGTGGAGGAGGAAAGAGACGAGGATGAAGGGGGTGAGGCGGAGAGTGGAAGTGGTAGAGAAGGTGATGGTGATCGTCACGGCGATGATGGTGGCGAAGGACAGAGCGGTGATGGCACCGGGGATTTACCTCCTGGGCAAGCAGGCGTGATTCAAGAGTGGACAGATGACGCTCTCCGCCAAGCCTTCGAAGGGTTGGAGGAAGGACCGGCTTTGGCGGAGAAGCCCAAGAAAGCTCATAAGGCCGGGACTGGCGCCGATTTATCTTCCAGGAGTGCTTCAGCTGAGGCAACTTCTGCGATTCAAGGTGATTTTTTTTTCTTAACTTGATATATTTCTTGAATTACGGTTCAATGCATGCTTGTGACACTTGGTTTTCATTCTAGGAGCGGGCAAAGCGGCCAAGACAGATGTTCGGCACCGCCTCGAACAATATAAGTTCCTCAAAGCTTCTACTAAACCGAAGCCTCCGACCAACCGCTCTGGGGATGTAGTCGGCTACCGTCCTCTTCTTAGGGTCATTGAAGAGGGTATTCAGAAGAAGAAGAGGAGCCGCTCCTTGTTCGAACCTTCACCTGGTCCTCAGCCCCCACTCCAGCCTCTTCACGATATCACGGAGGGGGATACTGAGTTCATACCTTCTCCGCATCCGTCTGAAAATCCTACCGTTACCCCGATAGATCACCCTGGCTTGGCTCATAATCCGTTTGAGGGTCATCCAGATCTAGACCCGGCCTCTCATGATATCTTCTTCGACGAGGCTACTGGTGAACACCTTCTCTCATGCAATCCTATGGTACGGGTGCTTGATGAGGCTAAGTCCCTGGACCTTGATTTGCTTACCACTCGGGTTGTAACTCTAGGGGATGAAGCTAAGGCGAACATTGACCGGGTCGCCGAGGAAACAAAGAAGCTGATGGGGCATCATGCCCGACTGGTCAAGGCTGGGGAGGAAATCGGGAGTGCCAATATTCGACTGCGGTTAATGGTTTCTGACTAGGCTAAACAACTTGTTGATTAAGCCATCCAGATTTCTCAGCATGAGGCTGCATCTAGGCAATTAAAGAAGACTATGAAAGAGGCCAGCAGGGAAGAGTTGCGAAAAATGGATGCTGCCTGCAAGGAACAGATCGATATGGCTATTGCAACGATGGATGAGGTTCAGAAAGCGGATCTCGAGCGGGTAGAGGAGTTATCTGGGAGGCTTGAAGCTGCAGAGCTAGCTCAAACCAAGCTAAAGGATGAGATGGAGGCGATGAGGAAATCCCTTCAGGCTGACTACTCGCAATACCGATCGGAGAGGGATGCTGTCGTTGCAAAGCTATTGGCTTCTGAGGTCTGAATGAGGGAGTTCGAGGAGAACGAGGGGATGATGGATGAGATGCTCCAGGATATGTACTTCCGTACTTGGAAACAGGGTAACTTATCCAGGATGGATGATTATCCTCGAGTCTTGGCTAGGATTTATCTCAGGGCTCTGGAGGAGGCCAAGGATGATGCGGATAAGGAGGGTGGTGAGGTCTTCAGAATGGATGTGGTTACGGCTCAATTCACCAAGGAGGAGAAGGTGGCGGTGAAGGAGGGCATGCGACCGCTTGCTGCTGAGGAGGTAGGTGTGCAAGTAGAGGATGATGATCAAGATGATCCAGGAGCAGATGCTGGTAAGTCCTCCTCTTTAGTCTTTCCGTTAACTTGGTTGCTTATCACTAATGAATTCTTTCCTTGATCGGACAGGCGGTCAACAGGACAAGGGTAAAGCTCCGATGCAGCCGGCTCCTTGACTTGACCTGGATATCATTTTGCTTACTGAACATTGTTGTATATGTTAGTCTCAAAATAGTAACGTAACTTTTAGGTTGTAATTATGTTACTTGTAATAAACAACATTATTTTTGGCGTGTAATTTTTTAACTTAAGCTGATTTTGTCGTATTTGAATGCTTTTGTTATTTTGACATGTTGTATGAGAAATATAGCTATGTATATGCTTGTAATTCAATTGTGTTTGATGTCAAGTTCTTGCTTAAAACATAATTTCATGTCTTGCAATGTTAGTGTGATGTGTGAATAAATTATAGCCACGTATTTATACACGAAAAAAGAAAATACCGCCCTTCATATTTTACTTGTAGATGGCAGCTTTGAATGTCTTGTGTGATCGAGTATGGAATGCGGCCTAGTGTCCCGTTGTGAGTTCCCACTCCCATTAGCGAATGTCTCCTATTCCGTGTCCTGTACTTTAGGGATCGTTATAGGGGATAGGAGGAAAGTTTTTTAAATAAAATTAAAATATGAGAAATAGTAAAACTTCCAATCATGGAAGGCCTTTGATGTGCTTAAGTTCGTGGCAAACGGGCTTTGTAGTCACTTTCCCTAGCTGTGGGTCTTGGAGACATTTGTCACCCATCTTACGCCTCCGCGGGGAGTTAATCTTTTTTACCACAGCCGTACTTAAGACGCATCAGAGCCGAGATCGCGCACAGTAACTACCCAAGCCATTATGGCCCGTAATCGTGGGTATTATTCGATTTACTATGGCCGGCTAGCGTGGGTGCCGATCGTCAACCGTGAACTACCCCTGGCTGGCCATACCTTATGTTGGGGCTTAAAGTAGGTTCACAGTTGTCGGCGAGCCGAACGCCGTAATGAGCTGCCTTGGCTATAGTCGGCCTTCTCGGTGGCTTATAATCGGCTCATTACAGTTGGCTTTGAGGGCCGTCGCGAGCAATGAGTTAACCCGCAGTAGAGGGATGCCGAAGCAAAAGTGTCTCATTGGCGAGGGCATAGATTCGTATAGTACCTGTTAGGTCTTGTCCAGGAGAAGTTGCGCTGTGGAGCGCCTTGAATGGAAATACTATTACACAGGATTTAGTTCAACAGAAAAGGATAAAGTTAACAAGCAGCCAAGATATAAAGGAACAAGTTAAAAAGAGACAAGATTTTTAAAGTGGTTCGGCACGAAAATGCCTACGTCCAGTGATTCTCTTTGTTAATTCACTTCATATGGGCAGTACAAGTTAAGAAAAGTATCGACGAAGGTGTTGGATGTTCCATGCCCTCTGGAACACCTCCCCGTCCACTGTTGACAAAATATAAGCTCCATTGTGGAGATCTTTATGAATTACATATGGTCCGTCCCAGATTGGATCTAGCGCTCCGGGGCGCGGGAAGATTCTCTTGAGGACAAGATCTCCTTTTTGTAAGCTACGATGCTTGACTTTGGAGTTGTATTGCGTTTCCACTTTTTGCTTGTGAGCTGCTGCTTTGAGGGCTGCATCATTTCTTCTTTCCTCAATTAGATCCAAAGACATGTGGAGGAGCTCTTCGTTCTCTTCTGGGTTATAGTGGATCCTACGGTGGGAAGGCACTATAGTTTCAACTGGGAGCATAGCCTCCGATCCGTACGCCAAAGAGAAAGGAGTATGCCCTGTTGATGTTCTGAAAGATGTGCGATAGGCCCACAGTGCCGTAGGAAGTTCATCCACCCAAGCGCCTTTTGACTTTTCGAGTTTCTTTTTTATTAGAGTTTTGAGAATTTTGTTGACGGATTTGACTTGTCTGTTTGCCTGGGGATAAGCTACGGATGAGAAGCTTTTGTGAATTCCGTGCTCTTGGCACTAGTTGGCGAACTCCTTGCTGTCAAACTGAAGTCCATTGTCCGATATGATTTTGAATGGGACTCCGTACCTGCATAGAACATTTTTGATCAAGCAGTTAATAACTTTTGCTGAAGATACTTTATTTAGGGGTTCTGCTTCCACCCATTTGGTGAAATAGTCGACTGCCACTATAGCATATTTGGCCCCGCCTCGGCCCATTGGCAGTTCGCCAATCAAGTCAATTCCCCATACTGCAAAGGGCCAAGGGCTGGTCATTTGAGTAATCTCAGTTGTTGGTAGCTGTGGAATCTTAGCAAACTTCTGACATCTATCACATTTTCTGATAAAATCTAAGGCGTCCTTGCTTAAGGTGGGCCAGAAATATCCATATCGGAGTATCTTTTTTGCCAAAGTCTGCCCTCTAGTGTGATCTCCGCAGCTTCCTTGATGGATGTTGGATAAGATTTCCTTGGCTTCCCTTCCAGCGACACACCTTAATAAGGGTTTAGAGAAGCCGCGCCGAGGGTGCCCTCTTGTATTATGTAGCGGGAAGCTTTACTCAAGATTTTCTTGACTTCCTTACGCCCGTTGGGCAGCGTGCCACTTTGTAAGTAGTCTCGGATGGGAGTCATCCAAGTTGCTTCTTCGGTTTCAGCTATCAGATTCACTTGCTCAAAACTTGGGGTCAGTTGCTTTGAGATGGCTACTGCTCCGGAAATAGTGTCGCCTCTCATGCTAGCTTGCTTCGCTAATTCGTCAGCCTCTTGGTTCTCTTCCCGAGGGATGTGTTTGATTAAATAGTGATCCAATCGATTGAGAAGCAACTTGGTCTTCTTTAAATATGCTATGAGTCGTTCTTCTCGAGCCTGGAATTCTCCTAGTATTTGATTTACAATAAGTTGAGAATCGCTATGAAGACACAAAGAATTGGCTCTGATTTCTAAGGCAAGTTCTAATCCAGCTATCACTGCTTCATACTCTGCATCGTTGTTAGTGGCAGTGATTATTACCACACCTGCCCCCGAGCCTTGTTCGTTTGACGCACCATCCACAAAGAGATTCCACTTGATGTCTTCTGCTATTTCCGATTGCTCCTTACCTTCGTTGGTAGTGAATTCGGCAATGAAATCGGCCATGGCTTGTCCCTTGATGGCGGTGCGAGGATGGTAGGTGATATCATATTGACTTAGTTCAATGCACCATTTAAGTAGTCGCCCAGAAGTGTTAGGACGATGGAGTACCTGCCTTAGTGGTTGATCGGTCAGAACTCTGATGGAATGGGATTGGAAATAGTGACGCAGTTTCCGTGATGTGATTAGTAAACAGTATGCTAGTTTCTCAAGTTTAGGATATCTGGCTTCCGCCCATGTAAACCTCTTGCTTACAAAGTATACTGGCCGCTGCATGCATTTGTCTTCTCTCACCAATGCGGCGCTTAGAGCATGAGATGACACAGCAAGGTATAGGTATAGCTCTTTGCCTTTGTTCAGAGTTGAGAGTATTGGTGGTCTCTGGAGATGTTCGATTAAGTTAAGGAAAGCTGTTAAGCATTCGTCAGTCCATTCGAATTTTCCTTTCTCTTTCTTTAGAGCTTCGAAGAAGGGGATGCATTTGTCGGTCGCTTTAGAGATGAATCTGCTCAGGGCGGCCACCTTCCCATTTAGGCTTTGCATTTCCTTTCGGGTAGAAGGTATCCTGATATCTTTCAGAGCTCGGACTTGTTCAGGGTTTGCTTCAATTCCTCTGGAATGGACGATGAATCCTAGAAACTTTCCTGATGATACTCCGAAGGAGCACTTTAGAGGATTCAGCTCCATTCCATATTGGCGAAGTACTTGAAACATTTCATCCAGGTGGCTTACGTGATCGTCTACTTCCCTTGACTTTATCAGCATGTCATCCACATAAACTTCCATAGTTTGTCCTATTAGCCCCGCAAACATCTTGTTGACGAGGCGCTGATAGGTGGCTCCTGCGTTTTTAAGTCCGAAAGGCATTACCTTGTAGCAGTACAATCCCCGGTCAGTGATGAAACTAGTGTGGTCTTGATTGGGAGCATGCATAGGAATTTGGTTATATCCTGAGTATGCGTCCATAAAAGATAAGAGTTCGTGCCCGGCTGTGCTGTCCACAAGCTGATCGATTCGGGGAAGTGGGAAGCAATCCTTCGACAGGCGTCATTTAAGTTGGAGAAGTCAATGCATGTTCGCCACTTCCCATTAGCCTTCTTTACCAGCACCGGGTTGGCGATCCACTCTAGGTAGATAGCTTCTCGTATGAAGTCATTGGCAAGTAGGTTCTTTACTTCTTCATCGAGGGCTGCTGATCGTTCTGCCCCCATACTTCTCTTTTTCTGTTTTACTGGTGCCTTGGTAGGATCAATGTTTAGTACGTGACATGCTATGTCAGGGGAGATTCCGGTCATGTCAGCGTGTGACCATGCAAATACATCCAAGTTGTGGCGGAGAAAATCAATGAGTTGTTCCTTCAACTCTGCTTTTAGTTGGGACCCGACTTTCAATAGTCTACTCGAGTCATGTCTGTCTACAGATACAAATTCCATAGCCTCTGCAGGCTTGGCGGTGGCCTCCTCCTCTTTGTCCCTGGGGTCTAATTCATTGAAAGGGTCGCTGGTATATCGAAGAGGAGGGGCTTTCTTTAGTTGCTATGCTTCCAAACTTTTTGTGCAGAGGGCAATTTCTACACTCTTCCCTTTATCCTTCATGTGGTTGTTGCGGAGTTCAGTTACATAGCAATCTCGAGCAATGTCCTGGTCTCCCTCTACTTCCCCTACTCCATTGTCCGTTGGAAATTTCATCTTTAGGCACCATGGGGCCAGGACAATTTGGAAGTCAGACAAGGCTGGCCTTCCTAAGAAGGCGTTGTAGGCCGAGTGGTTTTCTATCAGCACAAATGTCTGTTTCCACACAACGGAGCGGGGATGACTTCCAATTTCACCAAAGAGGTCCAGTCGCTCGAGGGTCATCTTCGCATTTCCTGTGAAACTGTGTAGTGGTTAATTGCAGGGAAGAACATCCTTTAATGACAGCTTTATTTTGTCAAAGGCATGCTTGAATAGGATATTCACTGAGCCAGGCAGAGATAACCATGGGATCCATGTGAGGGTACTGCCTTCCCTCCAGGTCACGTCTACTAAATGTGATGTCACCATTCTCTATCCGCTTCGGGTGGCGTTCTTCTATAATAGAATTGACGCATTCTTCATTGTTTCTAAGTGACTTTCCGTACCTTTCCATCTCTGCCCAGCTTCCGTCGGCGATGTGTGGCCCTCCCGAGATGGTATGGACCACTATCTTCTCTTGACTGGAGCCGCTGGTGTTGCGATTTCCTCTGCCTATTTCTGGGGAGGGTAGCCTTGGGTTTTCATTGGCAGGAACTGGAGTCCTGTTCTGGCCTTTTACATAGCGTTATAGTCTTCTTCTTCTGATGTGTTCTTCAATCAAGTCCCGAAGATGATGGCATTTGTTGGTATCATGCCTATGGGATTCGTGGAAGCGGCAGAATTTTCCAGACTTAATTATGTTATCTGATTCCTTCTAGTGCGGGGGGGGGGGGGGGGCGTTTGTATTTAACTTCGTCTTGAGTGGCCAAGAAGATGTTTTCGATCATTTCATTCAACGGGGTGTAAGCGTCAAATCTCGGTCTTGGCTGATATAGACACTTTTCTCCCTTCTTGCCCCTGCGTTGTCTCTAGAATCATTTCTTCGAACGTCCTTTGCTACAGCGGGCGTGTTGCTGTGAGCTGCCTTATTTTGTTGCTCTGTCTGCCTCTCAGTGGCAGCGTCTTCAAGTCTCGTATATTTCCCAGCTTCATGGAAGAAATCGGGTAAAGTAGCTGGTTTTTCTTTGGTCAATCTTCTAGCAAATTTAGTATCCGGATGCACACCACTACAGAGGGCCATTAAGATAAGCTTCTCATCGGAATCTTGGACTGCGGCCGCTGCGGCATTGAATCGGGTTAGATATTGCTGCACTTTCTCTCCAGGTTTCTGTTTGATACTGGATAAGGAATAAGCGTCCTTGGGTTTCTCCACATGAATGCGGAATTGGCTGATGAATTTTTCTTTCAACATCTCCCATGAGCTGATGGATCCTTGGGGTAGATGGCAGAACCAGGAGGTAGCTAGATCTGCTAAGAATAGCGGAAAGCATTTGCACAGCACTCCTTCTGTTGCTCCACTCATGAGCATATGCTGTGTGTATCTCTGTAAGTGTACAACGGGGTCAGAGGTTCCTTTGTAAGGTTCCATTGTTGGCATTTTCCATTCTTGGGGGGTGATGGAAATTTCGATATTGCGGGCGAAAGGGCTGGTTACCCTAGCGCCTATTCCTTGGTCTCTTTGATCCCATTGGACGCACGCTCTGAACAAGCGTGCCATCCTTTCATCAGAATTTGGAGCAGATAAAAATGAGTTCGGTTCTTCTCTATGGGATTGATTCTGTCCAGATGACCTATAGGGATGGTATCGTCTATTATTCCTAATATTTTGCAGTGGCTGTCTTTGGTCTTCTGGGAGCATGCTAGGGTCAGTTACAGTTGGCCCTTGCCTCGATCTTCCCCTGCTGGGTTCTGATCTAAGCACTTTCTTGGGTCCAACTTCATGCTGGACTCTAGCTCGGCCCCGTTCATTGGCGTTTCCATGGTTAGGCAGCATGACAGGCTCGGCTTCAGTTGACCTCTGCCTGGTACCTCCCCCGTTGGGTTCGGTTCCAAGCGTTTCCTCGGGTCGGAGTTCGGACTGAGTTCGGTCTCGGCTCCTACCACGGCCGCTTCTGTCATTAGCTTCTTCGAAGAAGGAAGATCTTTGTTGCCTCTGAGATCCTCCAGATTGGGACTCACCCCATGATTCAGTGTTGCGGTTGGAATCTTCAGCATCCCTTAAGCGTGACATGAGTTGGTCCACCAAGGCTTCCTGTTGGGATGTGAAGCGGTTAGTCACTTCAGCCACAACCCGGTCTAGATCTGACCTAGTAATTACTACCGGCTGTCCCATGGCAGGGGTTGTCGGATTTGCCTGACCTTCATTTGGTACTGTTGTTGGAATGGGATGATTTACTTGATCTGTGACCACTGGATCTGGAACACTGCTAGTTGCGATGTTCTTTCCTTTGTTAACGTCTTTTTTCTGCCTGGGAGGCATGTTTTCCAAGCAATGAACGACACTGTTAGGAAGAAGGTTGAGTGGGAGAAGCTGAAGCTTCGAGTTCCCCCTCTCAATGAAAGCACCAAAAATGTTTGCACAAAAAATGGGCAAACACCTCCAAGTCGTATGATTTAGTTGATTTTATGTTGTTTTTAGTGATCTGGGTGATTTATGCAAATATATGAAAAGCAGGGACTAAACTGTAAAAGACACACAGATTTATAGTGGTTCGGCCAGAATGTGCCTACGTCCACTTTATATGTTATTCTCCTTTACTGTTCAGATTACAAGTACAAAGCTTTGATACAAGTATATGAAAGTTGTTTGAAAGTTCTATCCGTGCTTGAGCTCTCAAACTTGTCCGCCATTGTTGTACCCCTACCCCTCTATTTATAGAGTGAGGCTGGGAGTAGGGGTCCTGGATGTATATAGATGCTGGTGGGCCTGGGCTGATGCGATCTGGCCTAGCAACATTGGCTCGGCAACGCCTTGGTTCGGTAGTGCTTCGGTCCGGTGGTAGATGGTTGGTTCAGTGGGACCTTGGTCCGGTGGTAGATGGTTGGCTTGGTCCGGTAGTTGGTCCGGTGGTAGATGGTTGGTTCGGTGGGACCTTGGTCCGGTGGTAGATGGTTGGTCCGGTGGGACCTTGGTCCGGTGGTAGATGGTTGGTTCGGTGGGACCTTAGTCCTTTGGTAGATGGGAGATGGTCCGGTTCGGCAAGTAGTGAAGCGAGTGTTGGTTCGGCAATGCTCTCCTTACTTTGGTTCGGTGAAAACACGTCCAACAGTTTGGACTTCCAATCCAGACGTCTGGATTTCATTTCAGACGTCTGAAATTAGTTTCAGACATTTGAAATTGCCTAGTAGGCAAAAAAACAGCCTAGCTCAAAAAGGGAAAATCCAAACAAAATGCGATCGAACGAGCGATGAATGCTAGGGATTTATGCCAATCGACAACCCAGCCCTATAGGCTCTTCGATACACCACCAAAACATGTCAAAACATCCAAGATAGGTTTTTAAAATTTTGACTTCAAAACACCAAAATTGGAAAATTCACCAAATCAACTCAAATCAAAAGCAAATGAACATGAACAAGCGTTAGGAATTCATACCTAACAACAATGAAAGTTATAGACATAGATGTAAGTAAAGAACTCACCTTTGAACCCAAAAACAATGAATGAGAAGCTTGAAGACAAGAGGAAGATCAACCACACTTCAATCACAACCCAAGGAGCTTGAATCACCGCTTCTTCTTTGAATTTGGAGCAAGAACTTGATTTGCAAATGGAAACTAGGGTTTAGGATTTTAATTCTTATTCTCTTCCTCCATTATTCTCCTTAGAACTGAAAAGGTAAAGAAATGGGAGTGGATGAAGAAAAGTTTTTCAATTTGGGGTATTATGTGGACTAAACCCAAACCCAAACCCAAAGTGAAAAAGGTCAAAATTTTAGCTAGCTCCAAACATATCAAAGTTTATACTCAAAAAGGTCGCAAACGTCATTTTGGACTCAATGGTGGTGGTCTTGAGTCCTAATTCGACTGTTTGCAAAAAGTAGCTTTTCGGATAAAAATCCGACTAACGGCGAAATATTTAAATAAAAATATTTAAATATTCAATCGTAAAATATGCGGGTTGTTACAGACTCCCCCCTTAAAGAAATTGCGTCCTCGCAATCATAAGAAATAAATAAACAAAAAGTAACAACCATATAAGCATATCGACACAAAAAGAAGGAATTTGAAATAAGAAGTTTACCTCAAAGAGCTCAAGAAAGTAAGTCCGGATGTATTCGCTCGATGAATTCTCTAGATTCCCAAGAGCAATCCTTAGGATTTGAGGACCATTGAACTTTCACAAGCGGAACATCTTTATTTTGAAGGTGTTTGACCTCCGAAGCAATAATACGAATAGGATGCTGCTCATAAGTCAAATTTGGCGAAACTTCTATTTCATCAACAACACCGGGCTCAAGAATAGAATCGGAATCACGAAGGCATTTCCGAAGTTGAGAAACGTGAAACACATCATGAATAGTGGAAAATTGAGCCAGTAATAAGAGGCGATAAGCCATGGAACCAATACGTTCGGTGATGGGAAATGGACCAATATATCGAGGCGCTAATTTTCCCGATCGACTGAAACGCACAACACTTTTCATAGGTGAAACACGAATAAACACAAAATCTCCCACAGAAAATTCTAATCTCCTTCTTCGGTTATCGGCATAGGATTTTTGTCTAATCTGAGCTTCTTTCATCCTATGGCGAATAAGATCAATCTTTTCTGTGGAATCACGAATAAGATCTGGACCTAAAACCAGTTTCTCACCGGCCTCAAGCCAACAAGACGGAGATCGGCACGGCCTTCCATAGAGTGCCTCGAAAGGTGCCATACCAATACTAGATTGGAAGCTATTATTATAGGAAAATTCAACTAGTGAAATATGATCTTCCCAAATTCCACCAAAGTCTAGAACATAAGCACGAAGAAGATCTTCAAGAGTTTGATTCACACGCTCGGTTTGTCCATCGGACTGCGAATGATAAGCGGTGCTAAAATTAAGCTTTAATCCCAAAGCTTTTTGAAGACTCTTCCAAAATCCACTAGTAAACAATGGATCACGATCACTAACAATAGAAGTAGGAACTCCATGCAATTTAACAATTTCTTTAATAAAGAGTTTTGCCAAAAGAGGAACGGTCCGATTAAACCGAACGGGAATAAAATGGGCGGACTTAGTAAGTCTATCAACAATCACCCATAAGCTATCATGACCCGAACGAGAACGGGGAAGGCCATCAATAAAATCCATGGAAATATGATCCCACTTCCACATTGGGATGGCTAAAGGTTGCAATAACCCACCGGGCCTTTGATGCTCGGCCTTAATGAGTTGGCAAGTCATGCAACGCTTAACGAAGTTAGCGATATCAAATTTCATTCCCTCCCAATAATAAAGTCGCTTCATATCCGCGTACATTTTACTACTACTGGGATGAATGGTAAATTTAGAACGATGGGAATCTTCTAACATGTCTTTGCGAAGATCACTAATATTTGGCACGACAAGTCTACCAAATTTTCTAATTCCGCCATGAGAATCAATATCAAAGTCTTTCATACCTTCAATATCAATTTTATCCCTAAAATTTTGGCCAAGAAGAGCCAACTCGGGATCTAGCTTTTGAGCTTCAAGAATGCGGTCCAAAAGAGATGGATGAGCCTCAAGGCTACATAAAATAAGAGATGAACATAAATCAGATACACGATCTCGAATCTCACAAGTAGACAAAGTATCGAGATCGTTCCATTCGGATATCATCATAAAAACAACCGCTTGTTGCTTTCGGCTAAGGGCGTCGGCAATACGATTTCCCTTTCCGGGAGTATAAAGAATATCAAGGTCATATGATGCAAGGAACTCGAGCCAACGTTGTTGACGCAAATTAATTTCCTTTTGGGAAAATAAATACTTTAAAGATTTATGATCGGTGTAGAGAACAAATTTCTCCCCCAAAAGATAATGGCGCCATATTCGAAGAGCAAAAACAATAGTCGCGAGCTCTAAATCATGAGTGGCATATCTAGTCTCGGCAGGCTTTAATTGCCTAGAAGCATAAGCAATAACACGTTCCTTTTGCATGAGAATGGCTCCCAAACCAACACGACTTGCATCGGTATAAACAACAAAATCTTGGTTTCCTTTAGGAATCACAAGAATAGGAGCATTAGAAAGGAGTTCTTTTAATTTCTAAAAAGAAGCTTCACATTTGTCCGACCAAATGTATTTAACTCCCTTCTTTGTCAAACTAGTAAGAGGCATGGAAATTTTAGAAAAGTCTTTTATGAAATTACGGTAATATCCCGCCAATCCGAGAAAGCTACGGATTTTCGTCACACTCTCCGGTCTCTTCCAATTTTGAATCGCTTCAATCTTTGAAGGATCCACGGAAATTCCGGATTCGGAAATAATATGACCAAGAAACTTCACACGAGATTGCCAAAAGTGGCATTTAGAAAACTTTGCTTTTAATTAATTACTCCTAAGAGTTTCTAACACAATTCGAAAACGTTCTTCATGTTCTTCTTCGGTTTTTGAATACACAAGAATATCATCAATAAAGATGAGAACAAAACGATCGAGGAAATGTTTGAGAACTCGATTCATAAGGTCAACAAAATAAGCCGGAGCATTTGTCAAACCAAATGGCATAACAAGCCATTCATAAGATCCATAACGAGTATGGAACGATGTCAAAGGAATGTTATCCTCTGCAATACGAAGCTGATGAAAACCAGTTGCTAAGTCTAATTGTGAAAAGACTCTAGCACCACTAAGTTGATCGAATAGATCATCAATCCGAGGCAATGGATATTTATTCTTGATAGTGAGGTCATTAATCTTGCGGTAGTCAACGCAAAGCCTAAGTGTACCATCGGATTTCATCACAAAAATAGCCGAAGCTCCCCAAGGCGAGGAACTAGAGCAAATAAACTTCTTCGTCTCAAATTTGGATAATTGTTTGCGCATCTCCTCATTTTCTTTATTGGACATTCGATAAGGAGGATGAATGATAGGTTGAGCTCCAGAGATAAGATTAATTCTGAACTCAATTGCTCGCTTAGGTGGCAATCCTAGAACGGGCTCGAATATGTCGGGAAATTCACGAACAACGTGGATAAGAGAAATGACATCTTCCTCATCATCATTATCGTCATCACGAGGATTTAGAGAATATAAGGATGCTGCCAAGGTGGAATCCGAATCTTTAAGAACTACAGAAATCTGCTTAACAGATTGAGGATGTCGAAGATAAATAGTCCGCTCAGGACAAAGGATATGGGCTTCGTAACGGTTAAGCCAATCCATCCCCAAAATCATTCCGAAACCTAAATAACGCATGACATGCAAATCGGCACGGAAAGAGTAATCACATAAAATTATTTTGACATCTTTACACAATAAACTGAGTGTTGCGGATCCACCAACCGGATTCGCAATTCTCAAAGAAGTCATCAAACACATAACATCCAAAGAAAAAGTATCAACAAGTTCTTTAGAAATAAAAGAATGGGACGCACCCGTATCAAAAAGAACTCGAATAGGATGATCACGAAACACAATAATGCCATCAAGGATAGAATGAGAAATACCTTGATCACGAGAAGTATTACCAGGGGCTTGCGCCACATTAAGCTTTCCCTCCTTCTTGTTTTGGAGTTTAGGGCATGCCGATAAATAATGATCCGGGCTTTTGCAATAGCGACAAGCACGGGGCTTCGAACACTTATTCGCATAATGGTCCTTAGAACCACAGTTGTAGCATTGCCCACCACTAGAGTTAGAAGTCTTAGTTGCCGGAGATGCTTGCTTTCCTTTCTTATTGGGATAAGGACCTTTGAATTTATTAGGCCTTTTCTTGTTGGTGAAGTTCGGTTTAGCACTCCCAATCTCAACATCACTTACTCTATCTGCCTCTTCAAGTCGAAGAGCGATGTCAATGAGTTGATCAAAAGAAACTTCCAATTTTAGAAGTAATGGCTTCTTGAGATTTTTGTTTAAGCCATAGACAAACCTTTGGTTCTTCTTTAATGGGGTGTTGATGTACTCAACCCCATATTTAGAAAGTGACTCGAAAGATGCGACATAATCTTCCATGGAGGATTCACCTTGAACAAGGTCTATGAAACGACGAGCCAAAGTCACCTTTTCAGCTTCTGGCACAAATTTTAATTCGAATCGTTCCCGGAATTGCTCCCAAGTAAGATATGTTTCATTTACTTCGGAAATCAGAAGCTCGTACCAGTCTAATGCCCTTTCTTGGAGCATACTAGAGGCCACCTGAACACGGTGAAGATCAATAAGATTCATGCAAGAAAAGATTCGATCGCATGTTCTTAGCCAAGCTTGGACTTCAATAATGGTTTCAGAACCTTTGAAAGGCTTTACACCCAAGTTGGTATAATCGTTGCACAAACGTGCAAATCTGGACTTAGGGTGAGTAGGCTCCGGAATAGAACCGGCTGCTTGAGCATTCTTTACAAGATCAAGAAGCTCATGGGCAGACATAAAACTCCATCCGGGGGAGTACCACTAGATTGACCGGCGTTGGGCGGCCTGGTCTAACCATTTCCCTTCTTTAAGAAAGAAAGAAAGAAAAAGAAAAAGGTTATTCACAAAATAACTATCAAGCAAACTTGATAGATAAAACAAGGAATCATAAAGAATATAGGATAAAACGGTGCGAAGACTCGAATTAAATCCTAAGGCACGATTCCTAAGAGAGACTTAGGTCAATGATCCTTGTTAGATTATTCTACATTGTTCCTAAGTTTGGCTCTGATATCAAGCTATGATGCCCCACCTCTATACCCACGCTAGCCAAAGACACTACGGAGTAATGTCGTCAACTAACACGGAGAATAAGGCTGTTGAGGAGCGACCATCCGTGTAATTTCTTTGTGCGAGCACCGATATGTCAGATAGTATAACATGCATTTTTATTTCAAGAGGGAATCCGACATACTGATACAAAACTCAAAGCTACTACACAGTGACTATAATATCTTCAGAAACAAATATAGAAATAAACATAACACAAATCAGTCACGGACATCCATATCACAAAGGCGGAAAATAGATATGAATATATAACACTTAAAAGTGTACATCAGAGTAGTAGTCAAATAAGATCCACAATATCACAAAAGAATAGATACATGTGCTAGGCAAAAGAATAAGTATACATCATGGAGTCTCTATCTCTAATGTATAACAACAAAAACTACAAATCTAATGTAGTTAGCCAAAAGTCAGGTAATAGTCCCTGATGAGGAGTCAAGCAGAAGCACCTGTAACATCTCGGTCTGACCCGAGTATTATTTAATAAGAAAATAATAAACGGATCATTCTAACTATAAATATCAGATGCAATGATATAAAATAAGAGATATGACAAAAACGTATCATAACCATAATACCATACTGTGATAAGTACGTAATTGAAAATCAACAAGAGATTAATCAATATCACATGAATCTTCTCAAAGATAAAAAGAAATGTCATACTCTTTATTTCATTCACCAAACCATAAATGTTGACAGTTATATCAATTCCAATCACAAAAGTTAATGACACACAAATTCACCAATGCACAAATCTTGATAAACTTATCAAATCAAATCACGAAAATTGGTGAATCACAAATTCTAGAAGTCGTCAAATAGAAATCCAGAAATCACAAAAAGAGAGGGGGAGGCCTATCACAAAACGAGAGCATGAAAACTCTCAACACGTGTATCACAAAACGGAATGCTATTCCATGGTTGCTAACCATTAATTTTGAGCCGAAGCTCCACAAAAACGGCCCGAAGACCATGAGCCGAAGCTCCACAAGAACGGCCCGAAGACCATGAGTCGAAGCTCCACAAGAACGAGGTACACTCCCCCACGCAGACAAAGAGACATCGCACATTGCTAGTCTAATTCACAAAAATTGATCATCATCGATCATCAAGAAGTGTCAATTACACTGAGCTAGTAAATATATGAGTTTAGCTTCATGTCCCAAAACCATTTGCTTAACTTAAATATTTACGAACAAATTATAGATCTCCACTAAAAATTGTCACAAAAGGTTCAATCGAACAAGTCCGAAAATTAACCGACGAAGTAAACGCAAGCGTTTCATACCACTTGTTTTACTAAACCGTTTAATTAGATTTCTCATACGAATGAGGTGAAGGTTTGTATATACTAATAGATTGGAAAACGGTTTAAGAAACGAGCTTTGTAATTAAAATAGTGTCAAAATCGTTTTGATAAAAGAGTTTTGATATTTACTACTAGTATAGAAAACCTTTATATTTTTAAAGTGACAAATCACAAAAACGATTGTAGAAACAATCAATCATCAAAATTCACATTCGAAGACGTGAATAAAATCCAAAGAAATCGGTACCGAATCCATCAAAAATGGATATTCCCAAAAAATCCAAAGAAAGAAGTCATAAAAGTCGATAATAAGTGATAACAACTATCCAGATCAATTAAAATCGATTAAACAATGAAAATCAAATCAAAACAACCCAATATAGGCAAAATGAACACTTTCAGACGTCTGGGGGTTTGATCCAGACATTTGGCCCTAGGTTCTGGTCCAAAATAGGAAAAACTGCACATTTCAGACGTTTGAAATTCCAACCAGATGTCTGGTTGGATTTCCAAACGTTTGGATTTTTCCTCTGCCTTGTTTCGTTTTCCAGGGACCAATTCCAGACGTCTGGACTTCCAATCCAGACGTTTGGATTTCATTTCAGACGTCTGGATTTCATTTCAGACGCCTGAAATTAGTTTCAGACGTCTGAAATTGCCTGCTAGGCAAAAAAAACAGCCTAGCTCAAAAAGGGTAAATCCAAACAAAATGCGATCGAACGAGCGATGAATGCTAGGGATTTATGCCAATCAACAACCTAGCCCTATAGGCTCTTCGATACACCACCAAAACATGTCAAAACATCCAAGATAGGTTTTTAAAGATTTTGACTTCAAAACACCAAAATTGGAAAATTCACCGAATCAACTCAAATCAAAAGCAAATGAACATGAACAAGCGTTAGGAATTCATACCTAACAACAATGAAAGTTATAGACATAGATGTGAGTTAAAGAACTCACCTTTGAACCCAAAAACAATGAATGAGAAGCTTGAAGACAAGAGGAAGATCAACCACACTTCAATCACAACCCAAGGAGCTTGAATCACTGCTTCTTCTTTGAATTTGGAGCAAGAACTTGATTTGCAAATGGAAACTAGGGTTTAGGATTTTAATTCTTTTTCTCTTCCTCCATTATTCTCTTTAGAACTGAAAAGGTAAAGAAATGGGAGTGGATGAAGAGAAGTGTTTCAGTTTGAGGTATTATGTGGACTGAACCCAAACCCAAACCCAAAGTGAAAAAGGTCAAAATTTTAGCTAGCTCCAAACATATCAAAGTTTATACTCAAAAAGGTCGCAAATGTCTATTTGGACTCAATGGGGGTGGTCTTGAGTCCTAATTCGACTGTTTGCAAAATGTAGCTTTTCGGATAAAAATCCGACTAACAAAGAAATATTTAAATAAAAATATTTAAATATTCAATCGTAAAATATGCGGGTTGTTACAGAATGCTATGGAAGTAGACAGTTGAGGATCCATGAGAAAAACTACCCCACCCATGATTTGGAGTTGGCTGCTATAGTTTTTGCGCTCAAGTCTTGGAGGCATTACTTGCTAGGAGAGAGGTTCGAGCTTTTCATTGACCATAAATCATTGAAGTACCTATTCTCACAGAAGGATTTAAACTTGAGGCAGCAGCGTTGGATGAAGTTTTTAGCATCATATGACTTTGAGATAGCTTATACCCCTAGCAAGGGAAACATGGTGGCGGATGCGTTGAGTAGGAAATGAGCAACGCTTAGTCCATTGTTCGTGGAGTGGAAAAGCCTAGAATTGATTTCCACCTTTGATATTAAGCCCTCTACGGACATTACCCCTGGATTATATGCAGCACTTGAGGTGAGGCCTACCCTCATAGATCAGATTGGCTCGTGGCAGCGAGAGGATTCAGAGCTTATAGATATTCTAGAGAGGATTAGCAGAGGAGAGATCTCTAGACATCTCCAACACTATTCCATTGATAGTAAAAGGTGGCTAAGGAGAGATGGAAGACTTTGTGTCCCCCGCACTAGTGATTTGATGAGAGCAGTTCTAGCAGAGGCACACCATTCTCGAATAACTATTCATCCGGGTGGTGAAAAGATGTATAGAGACATGAAGAGAGTGTTTTATTGGAGCGGTATGAAGAAGGATGTGGCAGAGTTTGTAGCTAAGTGTCTTGTGCACTAAAGAGTTAAGGTAGAGCAGCAGAAGCCCGGTGGATTACTTCAGCCATTGGATGTACCCGAATGGAAGTGGGATAGTGTTTCGATGGACTTCATAGATGGTTTACTCCGATCTAGGAAGGGGAATACTAGTATTTGGGTGCTTGTAGATCGTTTGACTAAGAGCACCCACTTCATTCCGGTCAAGAGTAAGAGGACGGCACCTTATTTGGCATCCTTATTTGTTCGCGAGATAGTCCGACTTCATGGAATTCCATCTAGCATAGTGAGCGATAGAGACCCTATCTTTACTAGCGAGTTTTGGAGAAGCTTGCACGAGGCTTTAGGGACGTAGCTTAGATTGAGTATGGCCTATCATCCTCGGACAGATGGCCAAACGGAGAGAGTTAATAGAGTGCTTGAGGATTTGTTGAGGATGTGCATTCTTGATTTTGGATGAACTTGGGAGGAGCATCTTCCTCTAGTGGAATTCGCTTATAACAATAGTTTTCAGGCTAGCATTGGGATGGCACCTTTTGAGGCTCTTTATGGAAGACCGTGCAAGTCACCTTTATGTTGGTTGGAGTTTACGGAGAGATTGCTACTTGGTCCTAACATTGTTAGGGAGACTTTAGAGAAGATAGATTTGAATAGGAGGAGGATGAAGACAGCCCAAGATAGACAGAAATCTTATGCAGACAAGCGGAGAAGGGACATTGAGTTCGAGGTAGGAGATTTAGTATTCATTAAAGTGTCCCCGTTAAGGAGGGTGGTGAGATTTGGATCGAGTGGGAAACTAGCTCCCAGATCCATAGGACCGTTTCCCATTGTAGAAACAGTAGGGAAGATGGCGTATCGAGTAAAGCTACCAGAGAGGCTCACAGAAGTGCATGATGTTTTTCATGTTTCGCACTTGAGAAAGTGCTTACATGACTCAGCAGTGGTTGTGGATCCTAGTCAACTGGAGGAAACTGAAGTGGAGAGAGAAGCATCCGTTTGTCGTATTCCTACCAAGATCATTAGACGTAACATCAAGAAGCTTAGGAATAAAGAGGTCTCGTTAGTAAAGGTGTAGTGGGGAGATGATGTTGAAGACGCTACGTGGGAGGCTGAGGAGAAGATTTGTACCTCTTATCCGCATCTCTTTGATAGTAAGTTTTAGAATTTCCTATTTCCATCTTTAGTTTTGAATAGGTTTTTTCCTTTATTATCCTTTGGGAGGGTGGATCTTAGGACTTAACCTATGGATGGTAAGACTGAATGTAAACATGTTACTAGAACGTGTTATGTATGATGGACGCTAGTGGTTGCAAGTGTTTGCTAGTGGATGCTAATGGACGCATATATATACACTAGGCACTATTATCTCTTAGGGATTGGCCTAACTAGGTCACTAAAGCATATGTATATGGATGTCTGCTCATTTGCATTTTTGTTTTATTTCCATGGTTGCTATAAATGGATGATTATCATATGATTGTTGCATTTGGATGATGATTGTAGCACGCATATAGAACTATCAGTTATCATTAGGAAATTTGCATTCATTTGGATACATGGCACAGACATGTTTTCATAAAAGGAGATCGACTGAATCAGTGGACCGCCTAATCTTTTGCATTAGTAAGGAACATTGACACTACATTATCCGCACATATATCATGAATTGCATTAGAAAAACTTAAGGACAATGGATGTAATGGATGATGGTTGAGTAGTTAGTTGTAGAACTTGGATGAAAACATTTATTTCATTCTTCTATCTTTGGAGATTTCGGGGACGAAATCCCGTAAGGATGGGAGAATGTAATAACCCAAAATTTAAGCTATAATAATTAATTAACGAATTAATTAAATAATAAAATAATTTTGTGAAATTATCATAATTGAGCCACGAGAGTTGCACCATGGTGTCCGCGGTAATTTTCTGGTCAATTTCCATATATAGATTGTCAAAATCCGAGCTAAAACGAAGAAGATATGAATTAAAAAAAATTCAGAAAATAGAAAGAAAGAAAATTATATAAGGTCAGGTCAACCCTAGGGTCGACCTTCCCCATAGCTGGGTCGACCTATAAGTCGACCCATAGCTTACATTGGTTGAAATGGGGTTCGACCCGCCCTGTATGTAGACGTTGTTTCGTCCAGCTTCCTATATGATGTGTTTTGCAACTTTTATTCCATCTTATGCGTCCGTGCCTCCATCCGATGGTTCCTGGCGAGCCTATGACGTGGTTGTCTCAGATTTAATCTTCAAATCCAATGGTTTGAGATCACCAAATAACCCTATAAATAGACCCCTAGGCCTAGTTATTTTTCTCATTCAGATTTTCTCCTATTTGGGTTCATGCCTGAGGCTGGACCCTAAATAGAATATTTTTCTAAGGAGAGGATCTTTTTAAATAAAATATTTTACACCCTAGAAGTGGATCTTGGAAGGCCAAGTAAAAGAGATGAGGACCATAGGTGAGTGTTTAGTAATTATTTTATATTTTTAAGTAATTTAAAATAATAGGGTTCTCGATAGTTGTAGTTTTTTTGCAATTTTGAGACAGTTTTTATATAAGTTGTTTACAGTTAATTTTTAAGTTCTTTTCAGTCTATTTTATTCAGCTATTTTTATTTAGCTATTTTATTTGTTTATTTATAATTATTTACTGTTATTTTCATTTTATTTACATCCGTTTTACGTTAGAATTTAGCCTGTAAATGGTAGTTCTTTTTATTCCTTTTTACGCGAATAAAATAATAAAAAGAGAATAATTCGCTAATATGGACTAAAATATAAGAACAATAAATTTACAGAAATTGGATTTAAAATAAGAAGAACTGTAATAAAAAGAAAATAGACCGAAATAGGAAAATTTGAGACATTTGCAAGCAAGTTTATAACTAGTGGTTATAACAAAAAGGACATGATAGAAGAACAATTATAACATAAGTTATAATTAAATAGAAAGAACGGAAAGAGGCTTATTTTAAAACTTAGAGTTAAGTTAACAAGCAAATATAGCAGAGATTAAAGAAGAGGCTTACTTTAAGACTTAGAACAAGTTAATAAGTAAATGGAGCAGAGTTAACACAAGAGGCTTATTTTAAAGACTTACACTAAGTTAATAAGCAAAAATAGAAGTAGGGCCCGTACCAGCAGCATTCCCCTTCGGTCGGGAACTGATGGTCTCACAATAGATTAGGTGACGCTGGGACACGCTTATGCTGATTAGGGTAGATAAGTGGTCAATAAATAGAAGCTTAAATCAGGGGATTTGGGCAAGGGGCGCAGCTACATTTTGTTTGTTAGGACCCATACCGGCAGCATTCCCTTTTTAGATTAGGATTGATTGTCTCACAAACACTTAGGTGAGGCTAGGTAGGACCCTATCAGACTAGGACTGATGGTCTCACAATAGATCAGGTGAGGCTGGGCACGCTTATGTTGAAGTAGGTAGATAAGAGGTCAAAAGAGGGAGCAACAAATAGTGCGAACCGGCAGTGACCGAGCGTGCGGTCTCAAAGTAGGAAGATAAGTCGCTATTGAGTTCCAAAGTGCTAAACAGGTGTCTTTTTGCTGTGGAACCCACAGGATGAGACTAGCTCACAGTGGCACAATAGAGATAGAAGACCGATCAACGGGTAGAATGAGGACTTCGGCCTAACTAAAATAGGATTAGGATTTCAGCCTAATCAAAGAAGCTATCTAAGACAAGTGCAAACAATCACTATCAAAGCAAACAGTTAAACAGTATTTTATCCCAGTTTTATCTTTCCTTTATTTCCATTTATACTAGAACTGTTGCTAAGTCTGTTATCTTTATCTTGCTTAAAAATACTAGTAATACTTCTACTCACCAGACTTTTAGTCTGACCCACTCCTCAATTTTCCCCTTTCCCTCCCCATAGGCCAAAAGAGGCAAGGATAGTAGATTTCAGCTTTCTTGGGAAGATATTCTTGGAGATTCTTCATGTATTCATCTTCTTTTCAGTTTACATTTCATTTGGATTTTGATGTACCGATACTTCTGAGAGGGATGGTTATTTTTATGTACTTTGGTGATGTGACTGAGATTATATTTTTTACGATACATGTGTACTTGGTTTTGACATATTTGGTTTTAATGACTTATTTTCTGGAGTAATGAAGTTACCATTTAAATGTTTCCGCTGTTATTATTTATTTGTCTTGTGAATCTTAGTCTCCGTAAAGTTTTAGCTATACCTACAATGCACCACATCTTTTAGTGTGTCCTTTTTGGGTATACTAATGGGTGTGGGGTGTTTCAACAGACCTACCAAAAGAGATCTTCCTACCCAACTCCAAAGATGCATCGACTCTCACGTCAATGAAAACGAGTTATCATCTCTCAGGGATTTATCGGCCTGAAATCTGAACAACCTAAGATAGTACAACTCTAAGTATAGCTCACTTCCACTTTAGTAATCACTAGAATCTAACCGACTGTCCCATACCAGAAATTAAAACTCTACTACTTACTAAAAGCTAGTAAATTCCACTTAAACTCTATTTAACAAATTATAATAATAAGCGAAAGAATTGTATAAAATGTTCCATACCAATCCAATAATTCAAACGTTTATTAAAATTCTTTATTTCATAGAAAATCATGAAATTCAATTGGAAATTCAAATCAAGCTTGTTCATTTATAAATTAGAGAGGAAAAGAGTTAAAAGATTTCAAATTTTAATTAAATTTCATTTCTACAATTTGAAACCAAACCAATATATTTCATAATAATAACTTTCTTCATTTTAAACCTATATATATAATTATTTTCCATAAAATTTTAAAAGCTTTAAAATCTTTTTTTGTAATTTTTAAAATGAAACTCTTTTATATATATAGATTTTTGATATATTCACTTTTAAAGAATTGCTAAAAGAATTTGTATGTATTGAAATCAATTTGTAAGTCCTTTTTAAAATATAACTTTTATACACATTTTTCTCTAAATCAAATATCAAAAGGAGTTATAACAAAAACCATCAAATACAATTTGAAATCGGCGGATAACTCGGTCAAAAACAAGCTCAACAACTTAGCAAAGCAACCAATTGAACTAAAACAAATTTTGAAATCAGGAACTGGGCAAAATTGCCCGGTTTTCATTGTCACCGGTCGACCGGTTATTACGACCGGTCGACCAGTCGCCGCGTTTGTCAGGGCACTTGTTGCCTAGGTGCTCATCGATTTGGTTGCTAATGATCGAATTACTCCGGTTCAGATGGATTGCAAAGTAGAGTAAATACAATATCAAGTCTAACTAACATCCAAACACAAGCAATATTAACATTGTATGCATATAAGATGGGTTCGTGCTAAAGCAAGGTTAATTACGTTCAACTTATACTAACACTGTTCAGACTTTGATTTTCCAATTTCTTGTTTAACAAAAATTCATTAATTCACATATCAATCTAACAACAGTCAATTCAAACATCAATTATTAATATAGCTTTGTGAGATTAAAAATCTCACTTTGGATCAAACGAAGAAGAAGAAGCTGAAATTGATGAAGTTAGATAACTACTCCTAATTCAAACCCTACTTCCTCAATTGTAAAAAATCCAAATTTCAAACGGCACCTAATTAAAATTTCAGAAATTAACATCAACCTAAAACCTTATTGATTTCCTAGAAAGGTAAAAAGATGATAAGGAGTTCGTACCTTTACTCCTTATGATTTGTGGAATTTTGGTTGATTTCCTAAGAATATAAATAGGGGTTTTAGTTGATTTCTTTTATCTCCAAGCTGAAGATAGAATAATGTAAAGGAATTATTGGAAATTGGATTAGGAATTTTCTTAAGGAGTTTGTGAATTAGTTATTAGGTTAATGGGTAGGCTAATGGGCTTGAAGGCCCAAGTTTACTAAGGAATTTATTAATTAGCTTAATAAATTTTTACTAAGTTTCTCAACTTAATAGCACTTAACACATTGCTAAACAGAAAGCCTAACCCAATAAAATCAAATTCTCATTTGTAATTCTATTTCAAAATTTAAAAGTCAATTTATTTAAAATTTAGAAATTTTCTGTTTTATTTAAAAATCTCCTTTTAAAAATCAAAAACCATTTCTTTATGAAATTCTATAAACAAATTATAAAATCTAGATTTAATCTCAAATAAGTCCTTAAATTCAAAATAAATCATTAAATTTAATTTAACTTCTCAATTAAATCTTTAAATTCACAAATAAATTTGTTAATCATTTATTAAATAGATGATTATTAACAGGGTTGTTACAGACTCCCTCTCTTAAGAAAATTGTGTCCTCGCAATTCTCGTTTAGATTGAAGCCTATAACAGAAATATATATACTACCAATAGTAATATATCCATTAAAATAATCTCAAAACAATTATCTACAATCAAATTCAAATTCTACATTAACATTTAGGTTTTGTAATATCGGGCTTTGCACTAGCTCGTCGGGTAAAATAGAGTAGTAAATAGTAGTTTGGCCAATGGTGGGTCAAGAAATATTAAGTGGCAATGTAGGCAGTGGTTTCCGAGGAATACAAATAACCTCCACTTTTTTTAGATTTAGCAAGAATCTGAAATAACTAGTGAATTCCAACTCTATTGTACTGCAATTGGTGCATTGGTATTTGCATTATTAGACCTTTTAATCGATGGCTTCTTAGGATTAGATCTATTATCCTTGCTCAAAATTTCACTATCATGGATTATGACTTTTATACAATTCATTTAGATGAATATACATATATAACAATTAAATTATTTTCTAAACGTTAAATTTTTTGAAGAAATCTCTATGGCACAAAGTATATTCCGAAACCTATGACATTCAAAATATAACAAAATCCATGACTTCCCAAAATAAATAAAAACTCCAAATCCATAAGATTTATATATTTCAGGGGAAAATAAATTATAAAAGCTAAATTTCTTTTATCCTAAATTTTTATATCTCAAACCCATCTTGTATCAAAAGTATTTTCTTTTAATAAACTCTAAAATAATTTTCCCTACAATTCAAGATTCTTTTATTTGCTCCTCTTTTCCTAAAAAGATTTTCCCTCAAAATTTTCACTTTGCAATTATTATAAATATTTTCCTTTAAAATATTTCCTAATTTCAAATCTTGGAAATCAGTTTACATAATATTTCACATCTTAACACCATTTACATTTTAAACATTAAACCCTTTAGATGTTTAAAATATTCAACTTATTTAATATCTCATCCCAAATTAGAATGTAAAATAATTTAAAGATTTCCTTTATATAAATATTATAACTTCACAGTTTAATTTGTTATAATACCGAAAATTTATTCATCAAAGAATTATTTTCCATCAAAATGAAAAATTCATAAAAATCTAATTTATTGCTTACTTATAGATTTTCTCTTTCAAGTTAAAATTTCACATTTTAAAATCCAAGAATTGGAAAAGCCAACTTCTAAAGAGAAGTTATATATATAAACAAAAAGGATTTTATTTTCTTTTTACTTAGAATATTTTGCTTTATCCAACATCATTTTTTTTAAATACATTCTCAAAAAATTTCTTTTATATCCAGAAACTAAAACTTATCCTATTGCATTACATCTGCACTAGATATTTTTCTTAATACATACTTGCCACAAATATTTTTATTTGTTTTTATAAAAGGACTTTTACACTCCATCATTATTATGTATAAAGGTATAATTTGAGAAAATAATTTTGATTCATAAAACTCAAATATCAACCTTAACAATTCATTTCAACTTCACTTAAACTAGAAACTCTAATTTAAATCCTTATTTAAACAATAATATACTATACATGATAATCCAAGTATTAACACATAATTTTACTTTCGTAAGTACTTATACATATCCCAAATTTTCAAAATAAGTTATTCTGAACTAAAATTATATACATATGAATTTTCATCTCATTGACTTACCAAATTATCTTTTCAACTTTTGAACCTGGTTTAAAATAGTGATACTACAATTATTCTAGTCTCTAAGACTTATTACTATAAAATCTTTATATATACATATATATATATATATATATATAGACACACACATATATATGCTAAGTAAAAATTTAATTTACTCATAAGATTAATTTTCTTTGGAAAGTTAAAACTACAAATATACTTCACCCTTTGCTAAAAAGGTTATTATAAACCTAACTAATCACTTTTCAAATTACTTTTCAACAGAATTCAAAAATGATTTTTATAATTATCTTATTCTTGATAAACTCCTTTCTCACAATAAATTTCCAAACTTTGTATTTTTTAGTTAGTGTAATGGTTTTCCAACTTATTTATCATTAAAATACAAAGTTACTCTTGCTTTAAATATTTTCTTATATTTAAAACTTCCTAAATTTGTTTATCCCACTAATTTACATTCTTTATAACACAAGTATCTTTTACGAATTGAAAATATAAACACTCTAAGGTGTTCAAGATATTTAATCTCTTTAATACTTCAATTTACAAATAAATTTTAAATTACTTAAAAAAATTCTCTAAAATGTTCTCACCTTTTTATAATTCAAAACGTTCTAACACAAAATTGTTTTTCTTGAGGGATTTACTTTTCTATTTAATTGAGAAATTGTGACAACTTATCATTATTTAACACTTAACTGTTTCCAAATTAAATATCCACTTTTCAAATTCAAGAAGTATAAAAGGTTTACTTCTTGATCTAAATTGTATATAAATTTATGCAATAATATTTCCTTGAAATATTTCTTATTCAAGATCAAATTAACCAGACTTCACTAATTACCTATTTTAATAACATTATGGTTTTATTTCAAACCTCCTTTTGATTTTAAAACTCATAAGTACCTATTTCAATCTGTGTTTAGATTACCAAAGGTTATACCTAACCAATCAAAATCAAAATACACAAATTATTAAAGTGTATTTCGTATAAACAAACATATACAATCTCACAAATACCAATTAATATAATGACATTGTTTGACTATTTATTTATAACGAATGGCTTTATCAATTGGCTGCAAAATTGACCAAGCATCAACAATGCCTTGCCACTGATCTCAACTATTACTAAAATTTGATGGTTGCTTTTTCCATTTAAAATTAAATCAACACTTACAAGTATCTTTATTATTTTCACAATCCACTTTTATAATACATTAGGAACTCTTTTCATATTAAGTATAATTTTTCTTCCCGAAATATTTGTTAAAACATTTTCCAAAAATATATATACACCATCTTTTCGAACAATGCTTAATCTCATATCAAATCACTTTCATTTTATTATCAAAAATGCATTAGACACTTCACTTCAAAAATAAAATATATAATTCATAAAATTTCTTAAACTCATCACATATGTATATACATACATTTTCTAAAAATATTCATCTCGTTGTTAAAGTAATATCTAACTCGCTTCAAATTTTATTAACTCAAATTATTGTGCCTGACCATCTTGTCCTAGTGTTTAGGAAATTCTTATCGATAACGTTGATCAGACGCATCGATTAGAAATCTTAAAGCACTCAATGGGCAATTTAACAAAAAATAAATTTTCTTATGATATACATATGTCTTTTAATACTATATGCCTTTATTGAATATTACTTGCTTATAATAAACACATTCAGATGTCACCCATGTGTATGTGCGTGTCTATATATATATATATATATCCTTTATCACAAAGATTTTAATTCAAATTGATGCATGCTTTTATTAAGATTCTTTCAATCCATCTCAAGATTTACATAAAATAATTCTCAATAATTAATGATTCTATAATGCATCATGATATTTAATTAGTTATACCTATAAATTAATATTTCATTCTATATAAAGTAATGTTCAATTTCTTTGTGGTGGCTGCACTAATGAAGATACCACAAAGTTTTATAATTAATATCGAGTAGGTTGCAAATTTTCAAGTAAGGGTTCCTACTCAATACTAATTCGAATCATTGTTTATAATTTCAAACAATCCAATCATCATTCAATCAAACAAAAATATATATGTATATATAACTAATAAATGTGCTCGGTGGAAAAGAAGTCTATGTATTCCCGTTTTAGAACTCTGATCATTAACAGATCAGGATACTACAATACTAATGCTAAGCCATCTGTAACGACCCTAGATTTTAATTAAATTTAAATTGATAATTAATTGTATTTTTGAATAAAAACTGTAAAATTAATTAATAAAGTAATGCGAGTTTCCCCGATATCCAAATATATTTTGTATAAATCATTTAAATTTAAAAATATTATATATATGTGAATATATATATGTATACGTGATATATGAGAAAATTTGAAGTTAATATATATGTATATTGAATTCGAGTTTAAATCTAAGTTTAAATGGTTAAATAATAATAATAATAATAATAATACATATTAAAATTTATGGTTGATAATAATTTGAATTTATAAATTAAATATAAGACAATAAATATTAAAGTAAAATAAATAATTGAGTTTATAAAATAATACAAGGCAATAAATGTAAGTTAAAAAAATAAATTAAAATAGAAATCGACTTATATTATTAAGCCATAAGAAAAGAAACAACACTTACAATATGAAACAAAGTTGTAAATAAATATGCAAAGTAAACAAAACAAAAGACAAAGACAAAAGAAAAAGTATGTTGCCTGTAAAACATATATGCAAGTCATGGATGAAGACATGAAGTACCAGGGCAATTAATGCCACATCCATCAGCCGAGCTAAAAAATGTAGGCAAGCATAAACAAAGTAAAAACAAATAGTACAAATACATAACACCACAACAATATCATACCAGCCACGAAAATGAATCTCTGACCTTGTATGGTACAAAGAAAATAAAATAAGGTAAGTTGTACAACCAATTTAATGCAGCCACCAAGTGATTGTCTCAGCCTCCAAAATGAGAAAAATATCACTGATAAAATTGTACAAAACATAATATCACCTTGTATAAAAAAAATACATATCACCTGTACAAATATTATCTCCATCCTGTGACTTCACTTTCCATAGATCAATCTTCATTTCATTCTCGTTCCATTCTAGCTGAGAAAACTGAAGTTAACATCATCTTTTAAACTAAAACAAAAATTCAACTGCAAAACAATTCAACACTTCAACTCAAAACGAGAAGATAAAGAAAAACTTCAGCCTGTAGTTTTTCAATACAGAGAAGCTCTGTTCTTCTGGAAAAATAAGGTGAGCAACTTGTTTTTTTTCCAAACTTCTTTGTTTTCACCAGTGAGTAACTTCTTTTTAAATATATAAGTAAATTAGTTGCTTGTTTATTTCTAGAGATAAGTGTTTGCATGTTATAATTTCAAGTTCACTTTTGGTAGATGTATGAATATATGCCTGCTGATTAGAAATATAATCTTGCCTGTTCTAGGATTCAGATTTTAAATCCTGACTAAATTCATGATCTCTTACTCAAACTTTGTTATAGTTTAAGATTTAAACAAGTATGCATGTAATATAAGTTAAAGTTTTAATTTTTTTTTATGTGGAAGATAAAAATGAAACTTCACTGTCTCTGGAAATTATAAGGTACAACAGAGCAACCCTTTTGGAAGTAAGAATTTAATCATCTGGACTCTTTGATTTAAGATTATCTACGGATTACATTATCAAAGACTTGAATTTTAAAACCAAAATTAGAATTTATAGTTTGAATTTGATTGGGCATTACTGGTTTTATCAAAAATAGAGTTTTGGGGTGGTTCTGTCAATCGGAGTGGTCGGGGTGGCCAGCGTTGTTTCTGGTGAAGGAATGGGGGTGGTTGAATTAAGGAAAAATATAGGGAGGAGGAATTATGCATTGAGGAAGATTTAGTTTGGGATTAAAATTTTAAACCCTAGTTTTTTTTGTTCATCTGAAAATTTATCACGCGGTCTATATAAGTGATCGAGTGCTTCCAGGTTTGTGTGGATGATAGTTGGGGTATGGGAGAGTTAGTAGCCAGAGGCAAGGCCATTCTGGTGATCGGAGGTTGGGTGATTTTTGGTGATTTTCAGATTCGACATTTGCTACTGTGTTGAGCTCGAAGGCTCGTTTTTGATTCGGGGTGTCTGCAGTTTCTCTGATGGTCGGATTGTGGCTAAGGGATGGTCGCCGACTTGTGTGGATGGTCGCGAGGGGTCGGAGTTGGTTATGGTGATCGTGCACGTGCACGTGGTGTCGTGTGCCGGTGGGTTTCAGGTCGAGGAGAAAGTAGTACAGGGGATCGAGTATTTGCGTGGGTTACTTCGGGGGTTACTCCAGTTTTGCACTGCAATGTGTTTGTCGATTTTGCTAGTTTCAACTGGGAAAGAACAAGGGAGGAAGGAGAAGAAGCATACGAGAAGGAAGAGAGGGGGGCTCGGTAAAGTTGGTGAGAAACTCGAAGATAGGCTCGAGTGAACTAAGAAAGGGCTCGGGTTGTTTAATCTGTTACCGTTTTTCAAAAGTTAAAAAGGAATTTTTTTTTAACAAAGTTTCAAGGCTGATTTAAACTAAATAAGTTTTCAAAAAGGAAATAAATCAAGTTTCGAATTTTAAACAAGTTTTAAAACAAGATCTATATGGTGATTAAGTAGCTAATTAAGATCAATGGATTATCTTCAATTAATAAAGGTCTTATTGTGATTTATTAAAAGTTAATTAATCAATGTAATTCATTGAAGGTTTAATTACTTAATTATTAAAGGTTAATCAATTTATTATAAATGGTTAATTAATAAATGATTAAAGAATAATTTATCAAAATAATTTGTAATTTATTAATAATTAATTAACCAGTATTAGTAATTTATTCATAAGAAATTAATCTGATTTGAATAAATCAGATATTAATTGATCTTACTTATGGATGTTTGGATTCTAGTGAATGTTGAATTGTTTGATATCTCTGATATGTGATGCTTTGTGATATACCCTGATTTATGTTGTTATCTATGATATATATATATATATATATATATATATATATATATATATGTGATGAATATACTGTTGTATGAATATGAAAACCTTTGACCCGTAAACGGCATTTAAACTTCGATGCGACAGGGAGTCGGATTCTAGTTGGTTATCCGAAACCCACATCGAATTGTAATGATGAACCTTTGTGATTGATAAATTTATTTTATCTATGAAATTGTAAATGAAGATAAGCGTTGTGGATTATACCGCTTATCGATATTGATATATCAGTGATGATTGATGTTGTGCACTATTGTGTGAAACCCCTGGACTACACCATACACACACAAATATGGATTTCACGTGGAAATCGGTTAAATCACAGATGATTTAAAATTAATGTTTTTGAAATTGAAATTTTAATTTCAATTGATTTTGAAATTAGAAACTTGGGTTTAAAGTGAAAAGCTTTTGAAATGGAATTTCAAAGATAAAAGTTATTTTGAATAACTTAATCGAGTTTTGAAAATTTAAATAATTTGATTTAAATTTGAATTCAAGTTTGAAATTGAATTCAATGATTTGAAACTAGGGATTAAAGATGTTGTACAAGTTATATATGGGTTAAACCATTTTAAAGATATTAATTTGGAAATTTGAATTTAATTCAAGGGTTTTAACTCGTGTAAATATAACTGGATTTTTTCGAAACGAAAACTACTTGTTTTCAAATAATAATAGCTTTCATTTTAAGAAAGGATTTCCAATTTGTGTTGAAAGAATTTCAAGTTTGAAATGGAATTGAAATATTTTGAAAACTATGAAATGAGTCTTTGATTTCAAAGACCGGATGAGTTAATCTAACTTGAAATGGAATTGTTTTGAAAGACTATGAATGAATCTTTGGAAATGAGTTTTGAAAGCTATAAGTTAAATCTTGATTTAAAGATTTAACGATTTAACCAAATTGAAATGGAAATCGATTTGAAAATCTATGAATGAATCTTTGTGAACGGGGTTAACTTTGTGAATTGAATCTTTTTGTTTAAAAGATTAAAAGTGTGGAAATTGTTTAAACCATTGAGGGTTTTTGAAATGAATCTTTTTGTTTAAAAGATTGGAAATGGTAATCTGTTTTAACCATTCGAATGAAAAGTTTTGGGCTTTAAGCTGTGATTTAACTAAGACCCCAGTATCCATATGATTTTTAATTGCGCTCGTTATTCGGTTTAGCCGGGAGAGGACCTTTGTGTCATATAACCCATTCCGAATAGTGATACGACGTATATGGATCGCATTTGAAGACCGGTGGTGAAGACCGGATATTTTTGAAAACGAAAGGACAACTCGTCGAATGTCTCTGCACCGACTGGTCCCCGGTATAGAGATTTTATCACCCTTTGTGATGGGAAGTTCGGACGTGATTAGAAATTATCCGGATTTACAAGGGCTTCTTCGGAAGTGCCTTCAGTTCTGTTCGAACCCGTAACAGACTTGTATGGATGTGTGTCTGGCGTTACACTTTGAGATGTAAAGCTGGTTTCTATCAAATACATTTCTGTTGGTGGCGGAGAATTTATTCTCTTAGCTTAACACCCTTCTCTGAGACGTATGAGCTCAGAGGTTATGTAGTTGATGGTTACTAGTGATACATTCCCAATTTGGTAATGTGGCATACGAAGTGCTGATGATCATTTGTTGATCAAAGCGTGGCTTTGTGAAAAAGCGTGGCTTTGTGGAAAAGCGTTGCTTTGTGAAAAAGCGTGGCTTTGTGAAAAAGCGTGGCTTTGTGAAAAAGCGTTGCTTTGTGGACGAGACTTCGTCGAGCCTCACAACCCGGTAATGGTCGAAACAGGAATGTTGCGACAAAGGTTTGTAGGGGTAGCGCCCCTAGGGTATGTCATTTCCTTCTGGATAAAAGGTGATATCATGGTATGGAGCCCAGATATTTTACCTATGTGGATGCTGCACGGTTATTATACTTTGTGGTTGTTGCTTTATGATCGAGGTACCTCGGATAAAGGTCGGTGACGACCGGGGGATGACATGACTCGTGTGTTAGTTACCTAGTTACAGCTTGGTTAAAGCGTGAGGTAGCGTCGGCCTTTTGTTTGCAGAGATCCGGTTAGGTTCTCGGGGCGTCTTTCCAGAGGCGTTTCTATTTCGGTAAGGAAGTTCCTTAGCCTGATCATTTGTTGGAAATCCAAAGAAACAATACGAACCCTGTACGGTTTTAGTTGTATTACCTGCTATGGAATGTGGCGGTAACCTGTTATTGAACATGGTGGCTATAGTAGGCATACGATGAAATGTTGTATGCTGGCTAAGATTAATATTGTATTTTCGAAATGTTTTCACACTATGCACTAGTAATAATATCAAAAGAGTTTTTCCTTTGCGTAGTAAGCATGTTTGACTATCATAAGGAGAAATCTCCTCCAATTCTGCGATTGCATTGTGTGTGTGGCGGGAGGCCTTATGGTAGTTTCATTTTCGAAAAGCATTGCGGATTTCAATGTTTAAAAGCCTTTGTTGCTTGTTTTAAAGATAAACTGTTTTTGTTTGCTCACACCAGTCCCACGACTGACCTGGAGTTTAATGTTCCCTTCCTAAACTCTGGGTGCCCACCATTTTCCACACGGGTAGTCTAGAGTTGGGTTTTCTCAGATATTCAGGTTGAGTGGATTAGCTGGAGCTAGCTATGGATTAGAGCATTCTATTGGAGATTTTCTATCCGCTGCTGATGTTATCTTTTCTTTCCGCTGCTATTGTCATTGTATCATATCTCTGATATTGTTGTATCATATGGATATCATTGTTGTATATCATTCTGGATATTGTATTCATTGGGGTTGTATATGATATCATTGATTTCTTTATTCCGCTGTGTTGTTATTTACTTAAGTGTGTTATAAGCTCCGGCGAATCGGATTTGAACGGTCGAATCTATGGCATTCGAGTACGATGTAAAGTATGGATGTCGATTTTCGAACGCGAAAAATCCGAGTCGTTACAAGTGGTATCAGAGCTAAGGTTGAACTTTAGCTCAGGAGTATAACACATTAATTAGCTCATTAGAGATAGGGTGAAGTATACCCTAGAATGAGTAATTCTCAGATATCCGTCCGTATGTCTCAGTAAATTTTCTTACTATTCACTGATAGTAAGTATGAGTATAAGAAGAGGATGTGATAAGGGACAGGAAAATACGACTATAAATGGTCGATACTCTGTAACAACAAGGAAACGATCTTTTATCTATCAATCTCTTTGGTTCAGCACCTTTTCTCAATTCTTTGATAGTTTCTGGTTGATCCAGAAAGAAGATTCGATATATATGAATATGGGACATAAACTCCGGAATGGCCAAAATTGTCTGTTTGGATGAGTTGATTGCTTTGTTTGCTATGGTTGATGGGTATACTTTAGTTCTAAACCAAATTTGAAATTCTATTGTAATTTCTTGTGAAGACTGAAGTCCGTAGAGGGACAAATTGGTTTATATTTTAGATATTCCGATTTGAATTCGGAATTCGTATCTGGTGTTTGAGGAATTATAGTAGATCGAATCTATCTATCTGTGTTGTCTTCGTGCCTGCGAATTTCGAGGACGAAATTCTTTTAAGGGGGGAAGTTTGTAACGACCCTAGATTTTAATTAAATTTAAATTGATAATTAATTGTATTTTTGAATAAAAACTGTAAAATTAATTAATAAAGTAATGCGAGTTTCCCCGATATCCAAATATATTTTGTATAAATCATTTAAATTTAAAAATATTATATATATGTGAATATATATATGTATACGTGATATATGAGAAAATTTGAAGTTAATATATATGTATATTGAATTCGAGTTTAAATCTAAGTTTAAATGGTTAAATAATAATAATAATAATAATAATAATAATAATAATACATATTAAAATTTATGGTTGATAATAATTTGAATTTATAAATTAAATATAAGACAATAAATATTAAAGTAAAATAAATAATTGAGTTTATAAAATAATACAAGGCAATAAATGTAAGTTAAACAAATAAATTAAAATAGAAATCTACTTATATTATTAAGCCATAAGAAAAGAAACAACACTTACAATATGAAACAAAGTTGTAAATAAATATGCAAAGTAAACAAAACAAAAGACAAAGACAAAAGAAAAAGTATGTTGCCTGTAAAACATATATGCAAGTCATGGATGAAGACATGAAGTACCAGGGCAATTAATGCCACATCCATCAGCCGAGCTAAAAAATGTAGGCAAGCATAAACAAAGTAAAAACAAATAGTACAAATACATAACACCACAACAATATCATACCAGCCACGAAAATGAATCTCTGACCTTGTATGGTACAAAGAAAATAAAATAAGGTAAGTTGTACAACCAATTTAATGCAGCCACCAAGTGATTGTCTCAGCCTCCAAAATGAGAAAAATATCACTGATAAAATTGTACAAAACATAATATCACCTTGTATAAAAAAAAATACATATCACCTGTACAAATATTATCTCCATCCTGTGACTTCACTTTCCATAGATCAATCTTCATTTCATTCTCGTTCCATTCTAGCTGAGAAAACTGAAGTTAACATCATCTTTTAAACTAAAACAAAAATTCAACTGCAAAACAATTCAACACTTCAACTCAAAACGAGAAGATCTAGAAAAACTTCAGCCTGTAGTTTTTCAATACAGAGAAGCTCTGTTCTTCTGGAAAAATAAGGTGAGCAACTTGTTTTTTTTCCAAACTTCTTTGTTTTCACCAGTGAGTAACTTCTTTTTAAATATATAAGTAAATTAGTTGCTTGTTTATTTCTGGAGATAAGTGTTTGCATGTTATAATTTCAAGTTCACTTTTGGTAGATGTATGAATATATGCCTGCTGATTAGAAATATAATCTTGCCTGTTCTAGGATTCAGATTTTAAATCCTGACTAAATTCATGATCTCTTACTCAAACTTTGTTATAGTTTAAGATTTAAACAAGTATGCATGTAATATAAGTTAAAGTTTTAATTTTTTTTTTATGTGGAAGATAAAAATGAAACTTCACTGTCTCTGGAAATTATAAGGTACAACAGAGCAACCCTTTTGGAAGTAAGAATTTAATCATCTGGACTCTTTGATTTAAGATTATCTACGGATTACATTATCAAAGACTTGAATTTTAAAACCAAAATTAGAATTTATAGTTTGAATTTGATTGGGCATTACTTGTTTTTATCAAAAATAGAGTTTTGGGGTGGTTCTGTCAATCGGAGTGGTCGGGGTGGCCAGCGTTGTTTCTGGTGAAGGAATGGGGGTGGTTGAATTAAGGAAAAATATAGGGAGGAGGAATTATGCATTGAGGAAGATTTAGTTTGGGATTAAAATTTTAAACCCTAGTTTTTTTTGTTCATCTGAAAATTTATCACGCGGTCTATATAAGTGATCGAGTGCTTCCAGGTTTGTGTGGATGATAGTTGGGGTATGGGAGAGTTAGTAGCCGGAGGCAAGGCCATTCTGGTGATCGGAGGTTGGGTGATTTTTGGTGATTTTCAGATTCGACATTTGCTACTGTGTTGAGCTCGAAGGCTCGTTTTTGATTCGGGGTGTCTGCAGTTTCTCTGATGGTCGGATTGTGGCTAAGGGATGGTCGCCGACTTGTGTGGATGGTCGCGAGGGGTCGGAGTTGGTTGTGGTGATCGTGCACGTGCACGTGGTGTCGTGTGCCGGTGGGTTTCAGGTCGAGGAGAAAGTAGTACAGGGGATCGAGTATTTGCGTGGGTTACTTCGGGGGTTACTCGAGTTTTGCACTGCAATGTGTTTGTCGATTTTGCTAGTTTCAACTGGGAAAGAACAAGGGAGGAAGGAGAAGAAGCATACGAGAAGGAAGAGAGGGGGGCTCGGTAAAGTTGGTGAGAAACTCGAAGATAGGCTCGAGTGAACTAAGAAAGGGCTCGGGTTGTTTAATCTGTTACCGTTTTTCAAAAGTTAAAAAGGAATTTTTTTTAACAAAGTTTCAAGGCTGATTTAAACTAAATAAGTTTTCAAAAAGGAAATAAATCAAGTTTCGAATTTTAAACAAGTTTTAAAACAAGATCTATATGGTGATTAAGTAGCTAATTAAGATCAATGGATTATCTTCAATTAATAAAGGTCTTATTGTGATTTATTAAAAGTTAATTAATCAATGTAATTCATTGAAGGTTTAATTACTTAATTATTAAAGGTTAATCAATTTATTATAAATGGTTAATTAATAAATGATTAAAGAATAATTTATCAAAATAATTTGTAATTTATTAATAATTAATTAACCAGTATTAGTAATTTATTCATAAGAAATTAATCTGATTTGAATAAATCAGATATTAATTGATCTTACTTATGGATGTTTGGATTCTAGTGAATGTTGAATTGTTTGATATCTCTGATATGTGATGCTTTGTGATATACCCTGATTTATGTTGTTATCTATGATATATATATATATGTGATGAATATACTGTTGTATGAATATGAAAACCTTTGACCCGTAAACGGCATTTAAACTTCGATGCGACAGGGAGTCGGATTCCAGTTGGTTATCCGAAACCCACATCGAATTGTAATGATGAACCTTTGTGATTGATAAATTTATTTTATCTATGAAATTGTAAATGAAGATAAGCGTTGTGGATTATACCGCTTATCGATATTGATATATCAGTGATGATTGATGTTGTGCACTATTGTGTGAAACCCCTGGACTACACCATACACACACAAATATGGATTTCACGTGGAAATCGGTTAAATCACAGATGATTTAAAATTAATGTTTTTGAAATTGAAATTTTAATTTCAATTGATTTTGAAATTAGAAACTTGGGTTTAAAGTGAAAAGCTTTTGAAATGGAATTTCAAAGATAAAAGTTATTTTGAATAACTTAATCGAGTTTTGAAAATTTAAATAATTTGATTTAAATTTGAATTCAAGTTTGAAATTGAATTCAATGATTTGAAACTAGGGATTAAAGATGTTGTACAAGTTATATATGGGTTAAACCATTTTAAAGATATTAATTTGGAAATTTGAATTTAATTCAAGGGTTTTAACTCGTGTAAATATAACTGGATTTTTTCGAAACGAAAACTACTTGTTTTCAAATAATAATAGCTTTCATTTTAAGAAAGGATTTCCAATTTGTGTTGAAAGAATTTCAAGTTTGAAATGGAATTGAAATATTTTGAAAACTATGAAATGAGTCTTTGATTTCAAAGACCGGATGAGTTAATCTAACTTGAAATGGAATTGTTTTGAAAGACTATGAATGAATCTTTGGAAACGAGTTTTGAAAGCTATAAGTTAAATCTTGATTTAAAGATTTAACGATTTAACCAAATTGAAATGGAAATCGATTTGAAAATCTATGAATGAATCTTTGTGAACGGGGTTAACTTTGTGAATTGAATCTTTTTGTTTAAAAGATTAAAAGTGTGGAAATTGTTTAAACCATTGAGGGTTTTTGAAATGAATCTTTTTGTTTAAAAGATTGGAAATGGTAATCTGTTTTAACCATTCGAATGAAAAGTTTTGGGCTTTAAGCTGTGATTTAACTGAGACCCCAGTATCCATATGATTTTTAATTGCGCTCGTTATTCGGTTTAGCCGGGAGAGGACCTTTGTGTCATATAACCCATTCCGAATAGTGATACGACGTATATGGATCGCATTTGAAGACCGGTGGTGAAGACCGGATATTTTTGAAAACGAAAGGACAACTCGTCGAATGTCTCTGCACCGACTGGTCCCCGGTATAGAGATTTTATCACCCTTTGTGATGGGAAGTTCGGACGTGATTAGAAATTATCCGGATTTACAAGGGCTTCTTCGGAAGTGCCTTCAGTTCTGTTCGAACCCGGAACAGACTTGTATGGATGTGTGTCTGACGTTACACTTTGAGATGTAAAGCTGGTTTCTATCAAATACATTTCTGTTGGTGGCGGAGAATTTATTCTCTTAGCTTAACACCCTTCTCTGAGACGTATGAGCTCAGAGGTTATGTAGTTGATGGTTACTAGTGATACATTCCCAATTTGGTAATGTGGCATACGAAGTGCTGATGATCATTTGTTGATCAAAGCGTGGCTTTGTGAAAAAGCGTGGCTTTGTGGAAAAGCGTTGCTTTGTGAAAAAGCGTGGCTTTGTGAAAAAGCGTGGCTTTGTGAAAAAGCGTTGCTTTGTGGACGAGACTTCGTCGAGCCTCACAACCCGGTAATGGTCGAAACAGGAATGTTGCGACAAAGGTTTGTAGGGGTAGCGCCCCTAGGGTATGTCATTTCCTTCTGGATAAAAGGTGATATCATGGTATGGAGCCCAGATATTTTACCTATGTGGATGCTGCACGGTTATTATACTTTGTGGTTGTTGCTTTATGATCGAGGTACCTCGGATAAAGGTCGGTGACGACCGGGGGATGACATGACTCGTGTGTTAGTTACCTAGTTACAGCTTGGTTAAAGCGTGAGGTAGCGTCGGCCTTTTGTTTGCAGAGATCCGGTTAGGTTCTCGGGGCGTCTTTCCAGAGGCGTTTCTATTTCGGTAAGGAAGTTCCTTAGCCTGATCATTTGTTGGAAATCCAAAGAAACAATACGAACCCTGTACGGTTTTAGTTGTATTACCTGCTATGGAATGTGGCGGTAACCTGTTATTGAACATGGTGGCTATAGTAGGCATACGATGAAATGTTGTATGCTGGCTAAGATTAATATTGTATTTTCGAAATGTTTTCACACTATGCACTAGTAATAATATCAAAAGAGTTTTTCCTTTGCGTAGTAAGCATGTTTGACTATCATAAGGAGAAATCTCCTCCAATTCTGCGATTGCATTGTGTGTGTGGCGGGAGGCCTTATGGTAGTTTCATTTTCGAAAAGCATTGCGGATTTCAATGTTTAAAAGCCTTTGTTGCTTGTTTTAAAGATAAACTGTTTTTGTTTGCTCACACCAGTCCCACGACTGACCTGGAGTTTATTGTTCCATTCCTAAACTCTGGGTGCCCACCATTTTCCACACGGGCAGTCTAGAGTTGGGTTTTCTCAAATATTCAGGTTGAGTGGATTAGCTGGAGCTAGCTATGGATTAGAGCATTCTATTGGAGATTTTCTATCCGCTGCTGATGTTATCTTTTCTTTCCGCTGCTATTGTCATTGTATCATATCTCTGATATTGTTGTATCATATGGATATCATTGTTGTATATCATTCTGGATATTGTATCCATTGGGGTTGTATATGATATCATTGATTTCTTTATTCCGCTGTGTTGTTATTTACTTAAGTGTGTTATAAGCTCCGGCGAATCGGATTTGAACGGTCGAATCTATGGCATTCGAGTACGATGTAAAGTATGGATGTCGATTTTCGAACGCGATTAATCCGAGTCGTTACACCATCTGAGGTCCAATCTATATTTATTCATCAAATCTCACTTTTAGCAAAAGTGAGTTCCAAAATTTAGTAAACTTTCATAGTAATAATTTATATAGTATTATCAATAACTTTTCAAATACATCACAATGATTATTCCCAATAATCATTTATATTCCTATCCCTAAATAGTTAATTAAATTAATAACTACCACACACCTAAAGGACGGGACTCTAGGTCATCTACGTTTAGATCTCGACTCTATGCAAATTATATTTTATAATGTTCTGAATCCAGCTCTGATAAGCTGTAACGACCCCACCGCTATACCCATATTATTAAAGAACATTACAAGTAATGTCGTCTAATAATATGGAGAATATGGCTGATTAAGAGCGATCAAATGTGAATATATCTTTATGCTAACACGTCTTTAATACCGTATTGAGGATTTGAACTGAGAAAAATTTGATGTGTACAGTATTAATACAAAGTAATAAACATACTGATTAAATATATCCAGAACAATATATAATATAAAAAAATTAGAGTCATAGATCATAGCGGAATAATATAGATCATATACATAATATAATGTGAGTCCACAAAATATCAGTACTAGACCCATAAATATGTACATCATATCCAAACAGGTACACAATGACTACTAGATAATATACATGACACAACTCCTAAATGTCAATATACATAGGTAAAGTAAACTAAGACGATCAAAATAGTCTACTTCAATGCTAGCCCAAAAATCCATAGGTCAATGAGTCTTTGTACCTATAGAGTCTCGGTCTGACCAAGTATTATAGGATAAAAAGGTAGACTATATCTAATAGAAAGGTGAGATGATACTAATTGTAACGATACGATCTTTCGACGCTCGAAAGTCGACATTAATACGTCCACTGTATCAAATGCCGCGCAATCGAATGCTGGAAAACCGAACCATTAGGGTTAAAAAGAAGAGGTAGAAGAAGGAAGAAGAAAAGGAGAACAGAAAAAAAGAAACAGAAACAATATCAGAATCTCACATTCACAGTGGAACAATATATAATAGATAATCACTAGTCTTTTAAACAAAGAACTATATCAGTTTATACATACATCAATCAAAGTCAATATACAACTCAATACAACAATGGACAGTTATATAAACTTGTCCTCATACAGAATACACAGCGAAATAAATAAACAAGTACGAGTATACGTCTCGCCATCCAGCTCATCTCCAAAGCTCTAGAATATCCAGAATATCCTGATAACATAACTCTAGGTTGCCCGTGTGGAAAATTATGGGCACCCAGAGTTTAGAAAGGGAACAATAAACTCCGAGTCAGTCATGGTGACTGGTGTGAGATCGTAAAATAGTTATTTTCACAAAGAAAATAAAATTAATTCGCAATGCTTTTGGAAAATGAAACTACCATAAGACCTCCCGCCACACACACAATGCAAACGCAGAATTGGAGGATATTTCTTCTTATGATAGTCAAACATGCTTACTACGCAAAATCATTGGATATTATTATTAATGTCTAGTGTGGAAAACATTTCGAAAGTATAATATTAATCTTAGCCAGCATAGACCTTCTGCACTTATGCCTACTATAGCTACTATGTTCAATAGCAGGTTACCGCCACATTCCATAGCAGGTTATACAACTAAAACCGTACAGGGCGCGTATTGTTTCTTTGGATTTCCAACAAATGGTCAGGCAAAGGAACTTCCTTGCACCGAAATGGAAACGCCTCTGGAAAGACACCCCGAGAACCTAACCGGATCTCTGCAAAAACAAGGCCGACGCTACCTCACGCTGTACATCTGTACTAGGTAACTAACACATTGACGCTACCTTACGCTGTACAGCTGTAACTAGGTAACTAACACACAAGTATACCATCCCCCGGTCGTTACCGACCTTTATTCGAGGATCCTCAACCACAAAGCAACAACCACAAAGTATAATAAATTTGCAGCATCAACATAGGTAAAATATCTGGGCTCCATACCATGATATCACCTCTTATCCAGAAGGAAATGGACATACCCTAGGGGCACGACCCCTACAAACCTTGCCGCAACATTCATGTTTCGACCATTACCGGGTTGTGAGACTCGACGAAGTCTTGTCCACAAAGCTACGCTTTTTCACAAAGCTATGCTTTGATCAGCAAATGATCAACAGCACTCCGTATGCCACATTACCAAATTGGGAATGTATCACTAGTAACCATCAACTACATAACCTCTGAGCTCGTACGTCTCAGAGAAGGGTGTTAAGCTAATAGAATAAATTCTCCGCCACCAATAGAAATGTATTTAATAGAAACCAGCTTTACATCTCAAAGTGTAACGTCAGACACACATCCATACAAGTCCGTTCCAAGATCGAACGGAACTGAAGGCACTTCCAAAGAAGCCCTTGCAATCCGGGTATTCACTAATCACGTCCGGACTTCCCATCACAAGAAGAGTGATGTAAATCTCTATACCGTAGCAACTCGGTGCAGAGACATTCGACAGGTTGTCCTTTCATTTTTGAAAATACCCGGTCTTCACACCGGTCTTCAATTGCAATTCATAACGTCGTATCATTATTCGGAATGGGTTATATGACACAAAGTCCTCTCCCGGCTTAACCGAATAATGAGCGCTTGTTTTAAAACAAATTCAAATGCCATTTCAAAGGCAAATATTGATAGTCGGTTATTTAACTATCAACAACATTCACAAAAATCAACCAATTTAAATAATTTTTCCCAAATTATTAAATTTCAAAATATCTTCACAAGATATATATTTTCCACACTTCATCACTTTGAAAACAAATTTCAAATCACTTTTCACTCTTGGGATAAAAATTCCCGATATTATTTATTTCCCTTTTTCTTTATGAATTCCATTGTGAATTTAAATTTCCAAATATTCACTTATACACGATTTTCAAATCGTTTTCAAATATTCACTTATATATGATTTTCAAGTCGTTTTCCAAATATTCACTTTCAAACACCAAATCAATTACAAATTGATTTCTAAATTTATTTCAACCCCAAATCAATTACAAATTGATTTCTAAGTTTATTTCAAATCCCAAATCATTTTACAAATCGATTTCCAATTTATTTCAACACAAATCAATTTTTCATTCAACATCAAATAAATTTTCATATCAATTTCCCAAAGATTAATCTTCAAATACTAAATCAATTATCAATTGGATTTCAAACAAATTTATCACCTTTTAAAATAAATTCCTTTATCTCTTCCGAACCATCTAAAATTCCATTTTAAATAAATTCTTCAACTTTTAAACAATATTATTCAAAACCCATTTATTAATATCCTTTCCCATATTTTGGAATTTATTCGATAAGATTTCAAAAATCAACTTTATACTTTTAAATTCCTTCTTTTAAATTTATTCAATTCTTTAAAAAGAAATTCACTTAAAATTTCCTACTTTTATTTCAAAAATCCAATTTTATTTATTTCTAGTATCCAACGATACCAAAAATACATTCGGCTAAATTTTAGCCTTCAACAAATTCAATCGTCAATATAATCATTCATAGATTATAAATAAATTATCACACAACATGTGAGACAAATTTATACAACATATGAAACAAATTCATATAATTTGAGGAATCCAGTTGGATCCATCCAACCTGTTTCCCTGCATCCACAGATGTTAGCACAATACCAATTCCACTTCGAGGTGGAATATCGGGGTATATGGGATTTATAAAATATCATTCGCTATTATGTGGCGCATAGGGTCTCATCCGCTATATAATGCGGGAAATCAACAACTCCAATATATACATATTCCAATATATATATATATATATATATATATATATATATATATATTGCTATATACTACTATATATACTATCACCCAAACAATCAATCAATCAATAACTGAATTTTCCAATTTTTAATTTGAGTGAGAAGATCTCACCTTTGATTTTATTTCGCAATCCATTTCCAGTCCAGATTATTTTCTTCATTGTATTAGACCTTGTATAAACAATTTATACAATTTATTAATATTCGAACTAATCGAATCATCAATTTTCATTTATAAATTTTAAATTAACTAATTTTCCTTTTGAACTACCTACATATATATATATATACTTATAAAATAATCTACGTCATCATTTTAAAAAATTTATTTTCTAAATCTTATCTGTATATAAACTATTTCATATTCTTTTGCTGTATACATACATATATAAATTAAAACAAATTCCTTTGTCAAAATCTCACTGTTTAATTTGAAAATGATTCTTCCCAGACTAAAACATAAATTTTATAACAATTTATATGTATATACTCATCATCATAAAAATTCTAAAAATTTCCAGTAAGCCAACATATTCATATATATTTCTGATCTGTATATATATTAGTTTATTTTGTTTGTAAAACAAAGAAGAAAACGAATACCTCGCTGCCTGCAGCTCGTTGCGACCTCGAATCCACCACCGGCGTGGGCACCGCCTCGAACGAACTAAACCGTCCCCTTCGACTTACAACAAGTCGCTGCGACCCCATCAACGCCGACGTCGAAGTCGTCGACTTCCAGATTGAGATTTCCTCGACGCTCCGACCTCTCCCACGATGTCGCGCCGCCATCTGAGTCCACGTGCGCATCCAGGCATCACGCCAAACTTGATTCCAGGCGACCCAATTTACCGCCATCGCGACCCACTCGACGACCCCACCCAAGCCCGAACGGTCGCGACGAACAAACGAACGAATTTCGTTCAATTTGTATCGGGAATTTGAAGTAGACAAGAGATAAAGAAGAGTTGTCGCTTCGGCATTTCTTTTTTTTTTGATTTTGATTTTCGATTGAGAACAGTAAGGGGAAAAATAAATTTGCCCGCGAATTTCTTTTTCCTGAGGTGATTTTTGATTTCGGATAAAGTATGAGGGAGAGGGTCGCGATTTTATTCATGCAGCTGCGTCCCCACTTTTTTCGTGATTTAACTGAAGAGAAAGAAGGCGTGATCTACATGAAAAGTAAGGGTGTACAGATTATAGGGTGGCTGAGAAGACAAATTTGGATAAGACTTTGATTTAATTATATATAAATATAATTTATTTCCGATATTACACATCTCAAAATTTCGAACCCCTATAGAGGCATGCCGCTAGGCGTTCGTAATGTTATACCCCTATTCTGAACGCAATGGAAAAGGTTTCGAGTCCTAATTCGATCGTATGGAGAAGATAGCTTTTTGGACCCAGTTATTATATTGAATTTTCGATATAATTTCAGCGCATTTGCTTATCGTATGCTCACACAACAACTCCAACCACCATGAAAACTGAAATCCGATAATAATACACTATTATGGATCCAATGGAACAAGTTTCGTCGAATTCCAAGACTGTGCCTCGAAACGCTATTTTTAAATATCGATTTAAACGATATAAATTCAAAACTGAACAAAACAGTTTCAAATTCAATTCTGAAAGTCCCATTATCTTCAGTATAATAAATATGAATTTTCTAAGCCTTGAAAATATTTTTAACAGGTTTAAAATTGAAGATTCAAATTTTTACCCAATTGCAATAAATTGAATTCAATAATTTTAATTATCAAATTCATTCTGATATTTGAATTTCAAATTGAACTATCATTCGAATATTTAAACTCAATTAAATATTCACATTTCAAATGTCAAAAATTCAGGGTTGTTACACTAATATTATAATTATATGACTTAATAATAAATAAGCCATAACTAAAATATGCCAGAACAAATATTCATAATAAGGCATAATAAATAAAATTACCTTTTTATAATTCCATTTATAACTTAACCATAAAATAAGTCATCTCAAAGTATGCCTAAAACCTATTAACCAAAATAAGGCATATCAAAACAAATCATAAATTGGCATTTTAATCCAAATCACCATTCCATAAATCCATAGCAAGTCTCTAATGGACTATCATCTAAAATATGGTAATAATCAAATCAAAATTTCTTCAGAGCCAAAAGAAAAGATACCGAAAGATTTAATCACAAATCTTTGTACAAATAATCATCACTAATTGAAATAATAATGGTAATCATCCGTCAGTTAAATACAGTGACATGCAATCTACCGAAAGAGACTCGCAACAAAGAAAGGAAGCCTGTCGAAAGAGACTGCAAATTAGGAATACCGCTCAAAGAAAATAGCAGTCGTGTACCTAATCTGTCCTATGCAAATTTACCTAATGAAAGAGGTAAGCATCGTGTAAGTGTATAAAATAAAATAAACTGATAGGTTGTAGTATCTATAGACTATCGTGCTTGTAAACATCTGCCTTCCAAAAGAAACGGCCGTATTTATACCATAACAGACATACCGAAAGAGATTTACCTACCCAACTCTAAAGATGTATCGACTCTTAGGTCGATGAAAAAAGAGTTATCATCTGTCAAGGATCTATTGGCCTGAAATCTGAACAACCTAAGATAGTACAACTCTAAGTATAGCTCACTTCCACTTTAGTAATCACTAGAATCTTACTGATTGTCCCATACTAGAAAGTGAAACTCTACTATTTACTAAACGCTAGTAAATTCCACTTATACTCTATTTAACAAACTATAATAATAAGCGAAATAATTGTATGAAGTGTCCTATACCAATCCGCCAATTCAAACATTTATTAAATTCTTTGTTTCATGGAAAATCACGAAATTCAATTGGAAATTCAAATCTAGCTTGTTCATTTATAAATTAGAGAGGAAAAGAGTTAAAAGATTTTGAATTTTAATTAAATTTATTTTCTACAATTTGAAACCAAACCAACATATTTCATAACATTAACTTTCTTCATTTTAAACCTATATATATAATTATTTTCAATAAAATCTTAAAAGCTTTAAAATCTTATTTGTTTATACTTTTTAAAATAAAACTTATTTATATATATATATATTTTTGATATATTCACTTTTAAAGAATTGCTAAAAGAATTTCTAAGTTTTGAAATCAATTTGTAAATCCTTTTTAAAATTAACTTTTATTCACATTTTGCTCTAAATCAAATATCAAAAAGAAGTAGTAATTAAAACCATCAAATATTATTTGAAATTAGCGGATAGCTCAATCAAGAACAAGCTCAACAACTTAGCAAAGCAACCAATTGAGCTAAAAAAATTTTGAAATCAGGAACTGTGCAAAATTACCCAATTTTCCTTGTCACCAGTCAACCGGTGGTTACCACCGGTCATCGCGCTTGGACACTTGTTGCCCAATTGCTCGTCAATTTGGTTGCTAATGATCGAATTACTTCGGTTCAGATGGAGTATAGAGTAGAATAAATACAATATCAGGTCTAACGAACTTGCAAACACAAGCAATATCGATAGTGTATTCATATATGATGGGTTTGTGCTCAAACATGATTAATCGTGTTCAACTTATACTAACTGTATTCAGACTTTGATTTTCCTATTTCTTGTTTAAAAATAATCCATTAATTTACATGTCAATCTAACATCAATCAATTCAAACATCAATTGTTAAACATAGTTGCATGAGATCAAATGGAGAAGAAGAAGCTGAAATTGATGAAGTTAAATAACTACTCATAATTCAAAACCTACTTCCACAATTGCTCAAAATACAAATTTCAAATAGCCCTTAATTAGAATTTCAGAAATTAACATCAACCTAAAACCTTAAATTAATTATCTAGAAAGGTAAAATAGATGATAAGGAGTTCATACATTTACTCATTATGATTTATGGAATTTTGGTTAATTTCCTAAGAATAAAACTAGGGTTTTTATTTGATTTCCTTTATCTTCTTTTGATTAGCTGAAGGTAGAATAACGTAAAAGAATTATTGGAAATTGGATTAGGAATTTTCTTAAGGAGTTAGTGAACTAGATATTAGGTTAATGGGTAAGCTAGTGGGCTTGAAGGCCCAAGTTCACTAAGGATTTTTTTTATTAATTAGCTTAATAAATTTTAACTAAGCTTCTTAACTTAATAACACTTAACACGTTGCTAAAGAAAAATCCTAACCCAATAAAATCAAATTCTCATTTATAATTCTATTTTAAAATTTAAAATTCAATTTATAAAAAATTTAGAAATTTTCTATTTTATTTAAAAATTTCCTTTGAAAAATCAAAAATCATTTCTTTATGAAATTTTAGAAACACATTATAACATCTAGATTTAATCTCAAATAAGTCCTTAAATTCAAAATAAATTATTAAATTTTAATTTAACTTCTCAATTAAATCTTTAGATTCATAAATAAATTTATTAGTCATTTATTAATTAGATGATTATTAATAGGGTTGTTACAACTAATGTCGCTCCTTATTGGTGCCGAATACCACCTCTATTGGAGCAGTGCTGAAGCTCAACAATAAATCTAAGAATACTGAAGGACATTATTAAACGATGCTAGAGCCATGCAGCATTAATGTTGAAACTCATGAATGCCGAAATCAAGCTGCTGTGCCGAACTCTACCCTTATAAATACAGACTTAGGAGTGTTTTAGGAGAGGTCGATCATTTTTTCCTCAACTTCTTACATTTTAAACTTTGTAACCCTAAATTGATTTAGGGATTTAGTGCCGATTGTACTTTTTGCACATAGGACCTTGCACATTCAACATTTTACGATATTCGAATAAAGAAATTTTGAATTATGACTTGCTTTAGAATTCCAAAGCACTTGTTATATTTAAATCATAGCTTGCTTCGAGTTCCAAAAGCACTCATAAACATGATTGATCTACATAGATTAACTCCAAGATTACATGAATTCTATATAAGTTTGGGCATTGCTTTGACATGATAATTATGACAACATCATGGACTTCAATATATCAAGCATAAACATACTAAGCCTAAGCATGTTAGGCCAACTTACCTAACCCCTTTTCTCAACTAAGTGTCGATTTTTCCAACACTCATTGAGGTCATAAGAGTTAACCAAGCCTTTATTCAACCAAACTTCTCTTCTCATGCAACCTTTGGGTATTGACAAAGAAATTCGTTAACATTTTGGTACTAAAGGGAGGGCTCGAACCTCTGATTCGTTATAATTATCTCCATAAACCGATGGCATAAAGTTCTTTCATCTTATGGAAAATGATGAGAGCTAGAAGAAATAATAACATCCCAAATAAAGAAGTTACACAATAAATAACTTTTAAGGATAATATCATCTCAAGCTTCAATTTAAAGAATATGGAAGTTGGACAACCTTCGACTCTAACAAAGCTCGCAAGCAGTGAGGCCAAGGTTCAGGATTTAACACAGCAACTGATAGTTATGCAAGAGCTTCTTGAGAAAGCCCCATCTCAAAAATCTTCTAAAATGACAAAGCTTATGAAAGAAGGGGATGAAGCAGATTCTCCAAGTAAAACCCAAGATGAGGGACCGGAAATATATTCTCCAAGATCGCAAACTAAAGAAAGCAATAAGGCTCAAATGAGTCGACAAATGAAAATCAAGACAGTCGAGCAGGAAGATACGTTGAACAATCAAATAGCTTAATCTCAGGTAGAGAGTATAAGCCATACAAAAGGAACTATTATGATGATGGAATTTACCAAAGGGACATGCCTAACCAAATAGCAAAGGATATGCTTGCCCTTAAGGAGAAGGGAACCCTTGACCCAAGGAATAATAGTAGTTTTCGAAAAACTCCTTTTATAAAGGAAATAACGTCTATTAGGATTCCATCGCACATAAAAATTCCTTTACTAAAGTATGATGGAACCACTGATCCAGATGATCATTTTTTAGCTTTCAAAAGTCAGACGGATTTGTATAACGTTGTAACGACCCTAATTTTAATTAACATTATTTAGGAAATTTAATTAGTTAAATTAAATGAAATAATGTAAATGGTTAAGGGATTGAGATTTTTGTTAATGAGGGTAGTCGTGCCAAATAAATAATGAACTAAGGGAACTTAAAATGAAATAAGAAAGAGTAATATGATAGGGGCAAGATAGGAATAAGTTGTATTCTAATACCCTAAACCCTCATGCATTTTCATTCTCATGTTCATAAGAAAAAATTAAATACAAGGAGAGGTCGTCCACCATTAAGAAGAAGTAAGAGGAAGATAAAGTTAGAATCAAAAGAAGGAAGCATAATCAACTTAATCCAAGACCAAATCTCAACTCCTTAACAACAAGCTAAAGGTGAATAATAGGTTACATCTCATATTTTCTTATTTTCCGTTATGGTTGAGATCCGAAATTATTTTGCAAATTATTTGCCATGTTTTGATTATTTAAATAGAGATATATGCTTGTTGATGATGTATGCTATTTCATTTAGATTTTATGATAAGGTTTAACTTGAAAAACCAAAAAAATGTCATTCAAATGCCTTGCGATTTTTATATAAGGTTAGAAACATTATTTTAGGGTTGGGTTTCAAATTTCATAATTTTCTAAATTAATGGGGATGTATTATGAATTTTCTAGTGAAGAAAAGGGTTAATTAGGTTTAAAATTATTTTATATTGGATTAGGGTCAGAAATTTATATATGCGGAGAAACATATTAAAATTAATTTACAGGAATTTTTGGAGTATTTTCCTAAGTGTTTTAATAAGTATATAAAATTATTTAAGGTATGGGAATTAAATGTTTTATATGTTTATAAAAGGAGAAGGGGAAATTTGCAAATGTTTTAAATTATTGGTCTCTGAAATTCGGCAACACTTTTAGAAAAGAAATTAGCAACCAATCATAATTTGACAAATAAAGCAGGTTAGTTAAAAAGAAATTACCTTTTAAAGTCAAAAATCGGTTTTTATTTTTTTGTAAGGTTTTGTTGTTTCGCCACTTTCGGCAACTACCTTTCGACTTCATACCTCCACCTCCATCCTAGTCGAAACCAATACACATGGTATCGATAGCCTTGGTACGTAGTGGATTAGAGATAGGCGAAAGGTATAGAGTCAAAACATGGGTTCCGGAGGGGTCAAAACCTTGTTTTGCTTTTAAAAGTAAATGTGCCTGCTTTGCTTTCTAAAAGAATGCTTTCGAATAAGATAGCTTTCGACTTAGTCAATTATTTAAAGGAAGGTTTCAAAAGAGGTTGCTCTTTTGATTTATAAAGAAGCTTTCGAAGGGTTCGAAACCCCTAGCTGCCGCATCCAACCTTTCGGAGCAATGCTTTCGAAAGGGTTCCTTTGTTTTAAAATTAGAGCTGCTTCTCCAATGCTTTCGAAGGCATAGGTTTCACCACCATCCACTTCTTTACTTAGGAAATTGCTTTCGAAAGTGTTGCTTTCAACTTAGCTCTTTGAAGACCCTTTTTTAGATTTTGAAGGTTAAACCCAAAGGTTTCGAAGGGAAAGTTTTAAATGGTTTTGAAAGTTTGTTCCACATATTTTTAATTGAACCCACTACTTTCGAAAGGTTTGATTTATGCAAAGGACTTAATGCTTTCGAAAGGTATATGATAAAGGTTTCGAAGGGGTAGTTCCCCAATATTTTCAAAAGGTTTACCTTAGTGTTTAAATGGAAGGTTTCCAATGTTTTAGAATGGCATGTTTAAAGTGTTTTGAAAAAAGGACGTCCAAGGGTTTTATATAGCTTTCGAAAGGGTATTTTCAATGTTTTTGAAAGGTCTATTGTAAATAGTATTGAAAGGTATGTTCTGGCCTTTCGGCCTAAGATTATAAAGTAAAGTAGTTTACTTGTATATAAAGGGGTACTTTCAATGGTTTTGAAAGGGGTTGTTTAAAGCTTTTAAACAAGGGTTTCAAATGTGTACATCAACAACATTTTGTGTAAAGTATATATAACATGGCAAAGTGATTTGAGTACAGCATAGAATATATTTTCCTTGTTTAAGTATGATTTAAAGGGTTAAATCAATTTTAAAGAAAGGTTTTCAAGGAAAATTTGATTGGGTAGTTGACCCTAAGTGAATGACACGGATATTAGAATACCAGATAGGACTGGTATGGGGTCGCGCCCTATACTTTAACTAGTAGCCCCTAGCTAATATAAGTCCAAAATTCTAGTGTGTAAAGCTTTGTCACAGGTAAGAATAAAATGATGTTACACGTAGAAAGGAATATACATAGTAGAGATAGGTTATTGGTGAGCCCGCGAAACCATTAGGATCAGTCGACCCTTGGAGAAGTAAGTTAGGGACAGACCGTCTAGAAGAGTATCGAACAAAAGTTAGATTATTTGTTTAATTTGTCTGGTAGGCCCGAGTCAGCCAAAGGTTAGTAGTTAGCCACACAAAACTGTAGTGTTCGGATAGATGGTCCGTTTATTACCTGATTTATATGCATATTTGATATTGCTATTATTGCTTTAACCAGTTTGGTTGCAGGATTTTGATTTGCAAAAGATATGTTTTAAAAAGGGATATTACTGAGGGGAAACCCGTTTCGCTAAGCAGCGTGGTCTCACTTATTATCAATAAACCGAGATGTATAGTATTAATTACACCAGGCTTTATGTCTGACTCGAAGTTTATGTTTTTCCCCTTAAACTCTTGGGTGCTCAAAATATGATTTGAGTAGGTTGAGAGTTGTTGATTTACAGGTTTTAGTAGGTGGACGAATAAAGCTTCCGAAGACGAGCAAAGGCTGATATTAGCTATTTAGGGGTTGTTATGTTTTTATTTCTGATGTATGTATTAAGATATTTTTTGTCTATTTGGTACTCTGATCATCCAAGGGGGTAGCTTCATATGTCACTCTTGGCGTATTTTGTAATAATTATATTTGATCAATGCTTGGGAATCGTTTGGGATTATGTAATGGAATATGAAACATGTTTTTGAAATGTAACTAGTAAAGTTGTTATTTTTGGAATCTGTGATTTTGTTTCATATTCTTGTGCTTCTAATATTATGGATACCATTAACATTACTGTACCTTGTCACCGGAAGTTAATACTATAGATGACTCAAGCATCTGTAGCGTTTAACTTCAGGCCTCAAGATGGGGGATGTTACAACTTGGTATCGGAGCCTAGGTTTATGAAAAACTTTAAATTTAAAATGATTTTGAGAACAAAATCCTATGGAATTAGATAAAAGATTGGGGTATGGGACAACGCTATAGTAACATACTTGTATTTGCTATATATAAGTATACGCTTTATCTTTGTTCTCCCATCTCTATTAGGCTATTCTTTTGTACCTTAAAAAGTCTCGAATGCAGATATGGATGTTAGAAGTGGAAGAGTTAATCTTGGTGAGGGAAGCACCACAACTAATGGAAATGCCAGACCAAATACTAGGAGGAAACCACGTCAGGCACAAGCTGCAAATGTGGATGCTAGAGTCCCGTAAGTAGACATAGGAGCGATGTATCAGTTCTTTGTAAACATGATGTAAGTAGGAGTTGCTACTGGAGTAGTTGGAGGAGGAAATCAACAAGCTCCGGTGGTGAATAACTATGTTATTTTGAGTAGAGGTTATGCTCAGCTGGGAGGAAAGCCGTTTATTAGTACTGAAGATGCAATTGAAGTGGAGAATTGGTTACTACGTTGCGAGAGGATTTTCGTTGATTTGGGGCTCAATGATCAGCAGAAGAGGAAACTCGCTTCTAGACAGCTACAAGGAGCAGCACTGTATTGGTGGAACGGTGTTACTACTGGAGTTAATGAGGAGACTATAACTTGGGCTATGTTCAAAAGAAGGTTTGAGGAGAGGTTTATGTTGGAGATTGCTAAGTCTACTCTGCTCAGGAAGTTTGCTGAGTTGGAGCAAAGGGATATGACTGTACTTGAGTACAACGAGGTTTGAGGAGCTAGCGAGATATGGCTATGCTATGTTTGATACTATTATTAAGAGGAATGAAAAGTTCATTCGTGGCTTAAAGCTTGAGCTTGCTAAGGCCACATTACCGCATATTAGGGATCCATGTGATGTTGTTGTTGAGATGGCCTTGAAGAATGAAGAGATGCTTGCTTTTCTTAAAAGAAATAAGGCAAAGTAAGTTCAAGGAGTGCAGAGTCAGAAAAGAAACTTTTTCCACAAGAAAGGAGCTCAGAAGGGTGGAGCTGCTAAGAAAGGAAAGGCAGAGGTTGTTTGTTATAAATGTGACAAGAAATGGCATTTTGCAAATGAATATTGCTCAGGAGAGGGAAAGAAGGTGATCGAGAAGAAGAATATTAGATGCTTCAACTGCAATCAAATTGGAAATTATAAGAACTAGTGCAAGGAGCCAACCAAGGATGGAAAGGGCAAAATGATTTCATTGGAGCCAGCTACCTCGAGGCCAACAACAAAGGGTAAGGGAAAGGCTATGTTGGGAGGTACGCTTATGATTCATGGTATGTCAGTTAGCGTTCTATTTGATACCGGTGCATCACATTCTTTTATATCTCATTGTTTGTTAGATAAGCTTAACCTAGAACCCTCATACCTAGTTACTTCCTTAAGGGTTGCAAATCCGATAGGAGAGTATGCGACTCTTTGGATGAAGTGTGATCACCTAGAGTTTGAATTGTTAGGTCATACCTTTGTTTGCAGTTTGCATGTGTTTGATTTTGTAGGGTTCGAAATTATTTTGGGTATGGATTGGTTAAGTAAATACGATGCTAGGATATTTTGCCATGGTAGGAAAATATCGCTTAGACACCCTAACTATAGTGATCGGATTATATACTCCGTAGAAAACCCTAGTTTTGAGGCTAATGCTTTGTTGGGTGCTATGGAGGTAGAAGACGTATTGTATCGAGTTTTCGTCATTAGAGAATTCGCGGATGTCTTTGAACCTGTAGTAGGATTGTCGCCGAAACTAGCTATTGAGTTTTGGATAGATTTGGTACCAGGAGCAGAACCGATGAGCAGACCGCCAAGCAGAGTGACAATTATTGAGATGAAGGAGTTAAAGGTGTAGTTGGTGGATTTGGAAGGCAAGAATTTTACCAGACCAAGTAGTTCGCCTTGTGGAGCTGCCGAAGTGTTTGCTAAGAAGTCGGACGGATCGTTAAGGTTATGTATCAATTATCGTAAGTTAAATGAGAAGACGATAAAGAATCGATACTTGTTACCTAGAATTGACGATTTGTTCAACCAGTTAAGTGGAGCCAAAGTATTTTCCCAGTTGGATTTGGCGATAGGGTTCCATCATCTTAGAGTTGCAGAGGATAGTATTCCTTTGACAGCTTTTAGAACCAGATATGGATCGTACGAATGGTTAGTAATGTCGTTCAAACTAACTAATGCGCCATCATTCTTTGTAGATTTGATGAACCGAATTTCCGAGAGCACTTGGATAGGTTCGTATGGGTTTTCTTAAATGATATAATGACATACTTTAAAGATGAAAGAGAGCATGAAGTTCATCTTAGAGTGGAGCTTGAGACGTTGAGGCAGCATCAGCTAAAGACGAAGTTTTCAAAGTGCCATTTCTGTAAGAAGGAAGTGAAGTTTCTTGGTCATGTAGTCTCAAAGAAGGGTTGTCTGTAGATCCGACTAAGATCGAGGCAGTGAATAATTGGAAGAGACCCGAGACAGTGACTGGGATAAAGGATTTTCTTGGACTAGCTGGGTATTATCGGAGATTCATCAAGGATTTCTCGTGGATAGCGGCATCGATGACCAAGCTAACGCGAAAGGATGTAAAGTTCGTTTGGACCGATAAGTGTGAGGAGGCATTCCAGAAGCTGAAACACTTGTTGACTATTGCACCTATGTTGGTTGTTCCAGAGGGGAATCAGGACTTAGTGGTTTACATGGATGCATATGGAACGGGATTGAGAGCTGTGTGAATGCAAAGAGGTAAAGTGATTGCCTATGCATCTCGGCAGCTTAGACCACATGAGGTTAGGTACTCGACTCACGATTTGGAATTAGTTACGGTAATTTTGCATTGAAGGTGTAAAGACATTACCTTATGGGAGAGAGATTTGAATTGTATACGGATCATAAGTCGCTGAAGTATTTATTCTCTTAGAAGGAGTTGAATATGAGACAGTAGAGGTGGTTAGAGTTTTTAGCCGCCTACGACTTTGGTATTGAGTACACACTAGGAAAGGGAAACTAGGTGGCAGATGCACTTAGCAGGAAATATAAAAATGCAGTGTTGGCAATGATAACTAAGTGGAAAGATTTAGAAGCATTGACTACATGGAGGATACAGTGGAGATTAAGGCTAGGTCTAGTAAGGAAACTGCTATGTTGTCATGTTTAGAAGTTCGACCGGCGATAATCGAAAAGATTGATGCTAAGAAGAAAAAGGATCCAGTGTTAGCCGAGAGGATTAAAAGGCTTGAGGTTGGAACTGAGATCGATGATCTAAGGGATTTTAGTCTTGACCAGAAGGGATGGTTTAGAAAGAAGGGACGGTTGTGTGTACCGAATGTCGAGGACTTAAGGAAAGAAGTTCTTGAGGAATGTCATCGATCCAAGTTTACAATTCATCCTGGAGGGACCAAGATGTATCAAAATATGAAGAGAGGCTTTTATTGGGAAGGTATAAAGAGAGATGTAGGTTTGTGGGTGAAACAGTGTTTGAACTGTCAATAGGTAAAAGCCGAACATCAGAAACAAAGTGGGTTACTTCAGCCTTTAGCTGTTCCAGTATGGAAATGGGATTCTATATCGATGGATTTCATAGACGGGTTGCCAAGATCAAATAGAGAAAATGAAAGTATATGGGTCATAGTGGATAGGTTAACCAAGAGTGCCCATTTCATTCCAGTTAAGTCAACCATAATGGCACCTATTTTAGCTAAGTTATTTATGAAGAATATAGTTAGACTTCATGGAATTTCTAGTAGTATAGTAAGTGATAGAGATTCCTTATTCCCTAGCGAGTTCTGGAAGAGTCTAAAGGAGACTTTGGGTACCAAGCTCAAGTGAGTATCGCTTACCATCCGCAGACAGATGGGCAAACAGAAAGAGTTAACAAAGTCTTAGAAAATTTGTTACGAGCTTGTTTGCTAGATTTTAGAGGATCATGGAAAGACCATCTACACTTAGTCGAGTTTTCGTATAACAACGGTTATCAGGTTAGTATAGGGACGGGACCATTTGAAGCTTTGTATGGAAGGCCATGCAAATCTCCAGTTTGTTGGTTAGAGACCGGGGATAGGTTGGTTCTTGGTCCGGATTTGGTTAGAGAAGCTGCAGAAAAGATTGAGTTAATTAGAGCTAGGATGAAGAAAGCTCAGTTTAGGAAGAAGAGCTATGCCGATAGAAGGTGGAAAGACCTAGAGTTCTAAGTAGGAGATCATGTTTTTGTCAAGGTATCACCGATGAAAGGTGTAATTTAATTCGGGAAATCAGGAAATTGGCACCAAGATTTATAGGACCATTCCCTATTCTAGAAAGGATCGGGAAACTCGCATATTGATAGAGTTACCAAGCAGTTTGGCAGGAGTCTACGATGTTTTTCATATTTCTCATCTAAGGAAGTGGGTTCGAGATCCAGAGACTAATATAGCACCAACTATGTTAGAGGACTTAGTAGTGGAACCGAATTTGACTATAGTTAGAAAGCCAGTCTGTATAGTCACGAGATATGGGAAGACGCTAAGGAACAAGACAGTCAAATTAGTTAAAGTCAAGTGAAGCGACGACGAGAGAGACTGTACTTGGGAAACTAAGAGCAGGATTAGAGACACTTATCCTGACTTATTACATAATATGTTTTACCTTTATTATTGACTTTGATGTATACCTTATCGTAATTTCGATGACGAAATTCTTTAAGGAGGGGAGTCTGTAACGACCCTAATTTTGATTAACATTATTTAGGACATTTAATTAGTTAAATTAAATGAAATAATGTAAATGGTTAAGGGATTGAGATTTGTGTTAATAGAGGGTAGCCGTGCCAAATAACTAATGAACTAAGGGAACTTAAAATGAAATAAGAAAGGGTAATAGGATAGAGGCAAGATAGGAATAAGTTGTATTCTAATACCCTAAACCCTTATCCACTTTCATTCTCACGTTCATAAGCAAAAATTAAATACAAGGAGAGACCGGCCACCATTAAGAAGAAGTAAGAGGAAGATAAAGCTAGAATCAAAAGAAGGAAGCTTAATCAACTTAATCCAAGATTAAATCTCAACTCCTTAAACAAGGGTTTCGAATGTGTACATCAATAATGTTTTGTGTAAAGTATATATAACATGACAAAGTGATTTGAGTAAGGCATAGAATATATTTTCCTTGTTTAATTATGATTTAAAGGGTTAAATCAATTTGAAAGAAAGGTTTTCAAGGAAAATTTGATGGGGTAGTTGACCCTAAGTAAATGACTCGGATATTAGAATACCAGATGGAACTGGTATGGAGTCGCGCCCTATACTTTAGCTAGTAGCCCCTAGCTAATATAAGTCCAAAATTCTAGTGTGTAGGAATTTGTCATAGGTAAGACTAAAATGATGTTACACAAAGAAAGGAATATACAGAGCAGAGATAGGTTACTGGTGAGCCCGCAAAACCATTAGGATCAGTTGACCCTGCGAGAAGTAAGTTAGGGATAGACCGTCTAGAAGAGTATCTAACAGAAGTTAGATTATTTTTCTAATTTTCCTTGTAGACCCGAGTCGGCCAAAGGTTAGTAGTTAGCCAAACAAAACTATAGTGTTCAGACAGATGGTCCATTTATTACATGATTTATATGCATATATGATATTGCTATTATTGCTTTAACCAGTTTGGTATCAGGATTTTGATTTGTAAAGATAAATTTTAAAAAGGGATATTAGTGAGGAAAAACCCGTTCCGCTAAGCGGCATGGTCTCACTTAATACCAGTAAACCGAGATGTATAATATTATTCACACCAGGCTTTATGTCTGACTCGAAGTTTATGTTTTCCCCTTAAACTCTCGGGTGCTCAAAATATGATTTGAGTAGGCTGAGAGTTGAGGATTTATAGGTTTTAGTATGTGGATGAATAAAGCTTTCGGAGACGAGCAGGAGGCTGATATTAGCTATTTAGGGGTTGTTATGTTTTTATTTCCGCTATATGTATTAAGACAGTTTTTGTCTATTTGGTACTCTGATCATCCAAGGGGGCATCTTCATATGTCACTCTTGGCGATTTTGTAATAATTATATTTGATCAATGCCTGGGAAACGTTTGGGATTATGTAATGGAATATGAAACATGTTTTTGAAATGTAATCAGTAAAGTTGCTGCTTTTGGAATCTATGATTTTGTTTCATGTTAGCACCAAAATTGGTCACTAACCTCGTAGAAGAAGATTGTGAAGAGATATAAGTGATGAAATCAAATTAAACAGAGAAGACAGTGCTAATCTAAATACAGAAAGTAAGAACACCAAATTTATAGTGGTTCAGCGTAATTGCCTACGTCCACTTTGAGGTTAAACTTTATTGATCTTCTTTATAGTTGATTACAAATACAATTCGTGAATCAAATGCTTGAATGAAGTTGTTAAGTAGAGAAGATGAGTCTTGAAAATGGCAGAGTCTCCCCGGTGTTTTCTCTCCAAAAAAGGATCCCTTTCACTGTGACCCTGCCCCTCTATTTATAGGCAAATATGGGCTGGACTTCCCAAATGGGCTGGATGGCCGAACACTCTAGCCCCAGTACAGTGGTCGCTGCATGCTGATCCTGGTATGCCGAACGCTCTGATGCCGAGCAGCCCTTCCCATGCCGGATGATGCTTTCCATGCCGAACGGTCCTTGTGAAGTTGTGCATACTGAATGCCTTCTGAATGCCGAGCGCTCTCGTTGCCGAGTTATCCTATCGCCGAGTTCTACTGACGCCGAGTACCTTGGGATGCCGAGTACTCCTGTTGCCGAGTACTACGCCGAGTACCTTTGGATGCCGAGTGCCATGGGATGCCGAACGCTCTTGTAGCCGAGTGCCAGTTGATGCCGAACACTACTTGACGCCGAGTACCTTGGGATGCCGAGTACTCCTGTAGCCGAGTGCTAGTCGATGCCGAACACTACTTGACGCCAAATGTTTCGCCGAACACTCCTGGATGCTAAATGCTTCGCCGAACACTCCTGGATGCCGGACACTCTCTGATGCCGAGTGCTACCTGATGCCGAGCAGTCTCGATGCCGAGCACCTTTGTATGCCGAATGCTAGCGCTGAGCATTGGTTGTCGCCGAACACTAAATGACGCCGAGTCTCCTGATCGCCGAGCACTACGGATGTCGAACGCTATGGATGCCGAGTTCCACTGGATGCCGAACAGTCCTTCATGCCGAGTAGTGGCCAATGCCGAGCACTCAGTTGCCTGGTCAAATCTCCAGGAAACACTTGCCCCCCAAAGTGTATCGCGTGGCCGAACGTGATGCGCTTTGAATCTGGTACGATTTACCTCGGAGGTACCTTCTCGAGAATGTTAGTGAAGGAGGTGCAAGACGAACGAGATTTAGATGCCGAACGATACGCTCGAAGCCGAACGTACCTCGTGTGCCGAACGTCACTCTGCTACGATGCCGAACCCTTCGGTGTTGACCGGTTCTACCGGGTATAGCCTCTTCCACTTCTACCTCCCTCTATATAACCAGGTCCTTCCCGTCTCTTTTCCTTTTACGCCTTCTTTTCTGTCATTCCTTAGAGACTTGCAATTCTTGCCATCCTACCAGATTTGAGACCTAATTGATCCTTCCTCAACTTCGACTTTCGAACTAGGTATCTATCCTTCTATGATTAGATTACTTCAACACAAGACTTAGGTTGTTTTCGTGGGAAACGTGACATCTCTATGATCGTATAATATGCGTCGAGCACAAATGGCTCGCATGTTTGGAGTTGTCTAGTTAGGGCTAGCTCCTTCGTGTCGAACGAGACTGGAGGGAAAAGAAAGATGGGATGCTGAACGGCGTAGTCTTCGCCGGGCGATCTGTCCCTGTCGTTCGGCGCAGATGGAGAAGGTGTAGGGTGGAGTTGAAATCGTGGTGGAGCGCTACTTTTAGCCGAACGATAACCCAAACCGAACAGTCTTGAATGCCGAACGGTATCAATGCTGAAAAATTACTAAAATGTAGAGCAATAACTTAGCCGAACAATAACCCAAGCCGAATAATTGACATGCCGATCATTGAATTCAGCCGAACAATACAATTGCCGAACACTCTTTAGTCCGAGCAAAACACAGCCGAACACTATACTTAGGACGAACAATCTTAAATGCTGAACAGAGGACAATGTCCTAACCAAACGAGACCTTTAGCCGAACGCTCGACATGCCGAGCAAACATACATGCTGACCTATACTTAGGACGAACAATACAATTGCCGAACATTACTTAAATGCCGAACAGTATAAATGTCAGACTACACTTAGGCCGGTCACTTTATAGAACATATGCTTTCTGAATCTGGAACTGTAATCGCCTCAAGGCAAGCTTTTTGAGACGGTCAGCGATGACGGTCTTCGAAGGCGATGATTCGAAGCTGATTATTATATCTTTAAAAAACCTTTAGATTCTTATCGCTTGTACACAATTGCCTGCACTAGTTTACACACCACGTGGGGGGAAAACTCGTCTTGCTAATTCTAACGTTCAACGTTTTTTAAGTATAGTTCTCTCAAGCACTTAGTTATTTATTTGGGATGTCGAGAAAATCTAGCTCCGCTACCATATCCGACAGGCCTGGGCCGTCATCGAGGCAGGGAGCCGCAGATACTTCTAACCCGTCAACCTCTCCCGCTCATAACTTGGCGCCTGATGCTCTGGAGTCAAACATCTTACTAGACAATCCGATCGATTCTCAAGCCTCGAAGATCAACGAAGCTGCTCTGCGACGGATATGCTCCATTCACGGGATTCCTTTTGCCGAAGTGTTAGTTCCTTCGAGACACGACCGCCCTCATTTGCCCCCAGTCGGGTACACCGCCTGCAACAAGTTCATGTGTTGGATGGGCAGCGTTCCTCCATTCAATTTATTTCTCCGGGATGTGCTGCAGTATATAGACATAGCTCCGTCGCAGCTCCACCCGAATGGCCATGCATTCCTATATGGGACTTATTTACTTTTCATGGCTGTCCTCTCCAGACCTCCAACCCCCGGTGATATCAGATACATTTATATGTTCAAGAGACGGAAAGACAGTCCTTCTTTTATGTTCCTCGAGCCATACCACAAATGCCAGATCCTGACAGGGGCATGCAACAAATTCACCCTGTACAAACATGAATGGTTCTATGTGCGCTGCCCGTCTGGTTTTGCTAGGAGATGGGTTGAGGGCAGTAAGTCTCTCTGCCGAGTTATTATTCGTATTTAACCGGAGTCATGCCTTTCCTAACTCTTCATTTCATCTTTTCAGGTATCAACCCGCGTCCGGAAGGCCGAGGATATTCTGAGGCTGTTGAAGCCATTAGGGCCCTTCCTGCCGAGGATCGAGACATCCGAGTTATCATTTCAAATGAATCGCTGTCGTGGTTCGGCTTGCTGGCTCCTGGTCGTCGGATCAGCCTTCCGGAAGGTGTTACCATTCCCAAACCTCCGTCCGGTAAAGGGAAAAAACTTGCCGGATCGTCGTCGCGCCGCGCTCCCGATACGCACGAAGAAAGCGAGCGCAAAGAGGATGATGCTCCTGAAACTCAGGGTGAGAATGCGGGTCCTGCTCAGAATCCAGCAGTTGAAGTCCACGACATCGAGACGTCGTCCTCCCCTTCGAAGGGAAAGAAGAAGTTAAAGTATAAAGTTCAGAAGGAGAAAGTTGGTGGTACTTCAAAAGTCACGCTTATACCGCCTGAGAAAGAGGCTTCTTCACAGCATCTTGAAAGTTCCTTGAAGGGTCTGTCAAACCTGTCAATTCCCGATGATTTGCTTAATTACGGGTTCGATGATCCTGAAACCCTCAAATTCTCTTCGCCCGCGAGGGGCAACGCAGGAGTTCAACTCCCGGCTCAAGGAGACAATACTCTGATTAGCAAAGATAAACGAATGGGTCCGTCGGGGGGAACACTAGGACACACACGCACATGCGCATTTCATAATATACTTCAAGTCTTTTTAATTCGTGAATTCTCCTTAACTCGTTGTTATCTCCATTCTTTGCAGGTGATATGGGCCGCTCTCACGGACTTGATCGCCTTCAGGGGTCTTCTATATTCCATCACTCCGGACGGGATTCCGGTTCAGGCAGACGCAGGGACCGAGGTGATTATGAAGATAGGGACAATCGTCCTCGCGAGTCGTCTCACCGCAAGAAAGCACACTCTCAATCTTCCCAGTCCCGCGATCTTCCTCCTCCAACTGAGCCGGATAAAGAGAAGTCTTTGCAGAAGGGTTATCAGTCTGATGCTGCTCGAGAACAACATTCCAGTTCATCGAGTACGAGGCAAGTTCGAGAGCAACGTAAAAGAACGGAATTCTCAAGGCCTCCTCCTCCTACTCCTGCCGTGGACCCAACTGTTGCGGAAAAGATGGTCGACCTTAAGGTCAAGTTTCCGAAAATCTGTTTTGACGGCTTGAAATTCCTCCCAGCCATCCATCACATTCCTGGGCATGTGAAGCAAAGTGCCATTGCCTGCAACAATGACGTCTATGTTCAACATGACGCATTCGTGCACTTGGTGGAGAAGATCTCGTAAGTATCTGTCGAGCGTCAACACGAGATTGACCGTCTGAATTTGGAGGCTGACAACGATAAGAAAATCATCAAACTCCAAGACGAAGAGCTCGCTTCGTATAAGTCAAAGCTAGAAGCCGCTGAACAAGGTGCAAAAGATACTGCTGAGGCAGTTACTCGCTTAGAGGTGGCTCACAAAAAGGAGCTTGACGAAGCAGTCCAGCGCAGCGGCGCCCTTGCCCTAGAAAAAGACTCTGTCCAAAAAGAAAAGGACGCGCTCGCTACTCAAGTCAAAGAGCTGAAAGAACTACTCTCCAAGGAGAAAGAAGACAAAATAGCTGCTCAGGAAGAATCACAACGATATTGTGATGAGATTGTTGCTACCCGACTCCTGAAGACAAAACTCGACGATGAACTTGCCGGGGTCGAGAAAATGAAGGATGAGGCCCGTGAGGAGGGCAAAAGAATGGCTGTGGAGGAGCTTGATTCTCGCCTTGAGGCGGCCGCAGAGGCCGGCAGGGAAGAGGTCAAAAGTATGTTTGACCCGTTGATCGCCGAGTACGGAGCCCGCGTCCTTATGCACCGTGACTTAACATTCTTGGGCGACGGCTACCTCGAATCCCTGGCTGAGGCATGGGAAACTCTGATAAAGATCAGGAAAGTCGAGTCAGGCTCCGAAGAGGTCGACGAGGATGCATTGGTGAAGGAGTTCCTGAGGGGGAATGAGCCATCGGATTTATCCGCAGCATTGGCTCTTTATGGCAAAGGCTCTTCCCCTTCAAAAGAGAAGAACGACGAAGCCGGCCCGTCAGAGGCCAACACTACTACTCCTCACATCGCCGCTCCTTATGCTGCTCAATCGGCCGGTCGGTCGACGATTGATCAATTCGAGCAGCATGCCAGTTATGATCCCGAAGATCCCGGGCTTGGCGTTCATGTGCTGTCACCTATCCTGGAGGGTGAAACCCCGCGCGCCACCGATAGCCAACCGGATCCTGGTAGGAAATTCTTCTTTCTCTAGAAGTCGAAGAGATCCCGTCATTTTTCAGCAATGGTTATTCGTTCTAATGCCCATTTCTTATATTTTCATGTAGGTCGTTCTGACGCCGAGCCAACTCCGAGGAGCGATGACGCCAAGGAGGAAGCAGAGAAAACAAGCGACGTTGCTCACGCAGGAGTAACTCCCGGTCCAGACGCTCAAGTGATCGGGGCGCTTGATGATGACAAACTTGATACTTCGTCTCCTGCCGAAGGAAGCGATGAAATTAAAATCACTGGCGCCTCTGAGCATACTTCAGAGATGAGCATGAAGGACCGTCTCGCCGATGAGGAGAAGAAAAAGGTCAAAGTCAAAGTTGAATCTGAAATACTGGAACTCACTGACCTGCGTAACAGACCTTTGAAAATCATTCTCCCGGGCAGGTCCAGACCACTAGATGTTCCGTCCCCTACTCCTGACTCCGTTTCTCTAGCAAGCAAAAAGTCCAAGAGAAAGCGTGAGGGAGAGGAGTCGTCGGAAACACCAAAGGAAGACAAGAAGAAGAAGTCGAAGAAATAATCGATGCACTTGCTCAACAAGTTTCCTGCTTAGGTTTTGTAATTGTTGTTATCTTCCGCAACTCGTAGTTTGTATAGGCCTGAATTTTGTAGGAGTGATCGTGTATCCCCATTTTGGACTTATCGAATAAAATTTTAGTTTCTTTTTGTTTGAACGATTCTCTTGTCTTTATTTGGTTTGCTGACACTGTGCTCCGGGGACTTGGAGACTTGAGACTGTTCATACTCTAGTCCGCGCTCTGGGGACTTAGAGTTCTCCGTTCCGCACTCTGGGGATTCGGAGATTGGAAATCGTTTATACTCTAGTCCGCGCTCTGGGGACTTAGAGTAATCCGCTCCGCACTCTGGGGATTCGGAGATTTGAAATCGTTTATACTCTAGTCCGCGCTCTGGGGACTTAGAGTACTCCGCTCCGCACTCTGGGGATTCGGAGATTGGAAATCGTTTATACTCTAGTCCGCGCTCTGGGGACTTAGAGTACTCCGCTCCGCACTCTGGGGATCCGGAGATTTGAAATCGTTTATACTCTAGTCCGCGCTCTGGGGACTTAGAGTACTCCGCTCCGCACTCTGGGGATTCGGAGATTGGAAATCGTTTATACTCTAGTCCGCGCTCTGGGGACTTAGAGTACTCCGCTCCGCACTCTGGGGATTCGGAGATTTGAAATCGTTTATACTCTAGTCCGCGCTCTGGGGACTTAGAGTACTCCGCTCCGCACTCTGGGGATTCGGAGATTGGAAATCGTTTATACTCTAGTCCGTGCTCTGGGGACTTAGAGTACTCCGCTCCGCACTCTGGGGATCCGGAGATTTGAAATCATTTATACTCTAGTCCGCGCTCTGGGGACTTAGAGTACTCCGCTCCGCACTCTGGGGATTCGGAGATTGGAAATCGTTTATACTCTAGTCCGCGCTCTGGGGACTTAGAGTACTCCGCTCCGCACTCTGGGGATTCGGAGATTTGAAATCGTTTATACTCTAGTCCGCGCTCTGGGGACTTAGAGTACTCCGCTCCGCACTCTGGGGATTCGGAGATTGGAAATCGTTTATACTCTAGTCCGCGCTCTGGGGACTTAGAGTACTCCGCTCCGCACTCTGGGGATTCGGAGATTGGAAATCATTTATACTCTAGTCCGCGCTCTGGGGACTTAGAGTACTCCGCTCCGCACTCTGGGGATTCGAAGATTTGAAATCGTTTATACTCTAGTCCGCGCTCTGGGGACTTAGAGTACTCCGCTCCGCACTCTGGGGATTCGGAGATTTGAAATCGTTCGTACGAGTCTGCATGTCGTGAATGGTAATGTAATTTATCATCCAATTAAGAGATATAGAAACTTCATAGAAAATATGGCTTCAAGCCTTTATTAACGAAAATCAACTAAATTGCTTGATTACAACTTTCACAAGGAAACTAAGTCATTATTGAATGGAAACATGCAGGAAATAACAGTGCCTACAACAAGAAAGGAAAACATGCTAAATGTAATAGTGCCGCAAATGTTCACTGTTCCATGCTCGGGGGAGTGTCGCGCCATCAACGGTCGCTAGCTTGAATGTTCCTTCTCCAAGCTTCCGTTCAATGGCGTATGGACCTTCCCAGCTGGGATTCATGCGTGATGGTACCGGGAAGACTCATTTCAGAACGAGATCACCCACATCAAAGATTCTTGGGCGGACTCTGCCGTCGTAGTAACGCTTGACTCGATGTCTGTGCGCCGCCGCCCTTAATTCAGCTTCTTCACGCTTTTCGTCGATGCAGTCCAGTGATTCCAGCAAGAGGTTTTGGTTCGTCTTGGGATCATAGTATGTCACTCGGTGCGATGGAACTTCAAGTTCCACGGGTATAACGGCTTCAGAGCCGTATGCCAAGGCGAACGGAGTGTGGTCGGTCGCGGACTTGTGGGTAGTCCTATACGCCCATAATGTTGTCGGGAGTTCATCTACCCACTTGCCTCCAACCTTCTCCAGACGCTTCTTTAGTATGGACTTGATTATTTTGTTAACGGCCTCGACTTGTCCGTTAGCTTTTGGGTGTGCAACGGCGGCGAACTTTTTCTCGATGCCGTACTTTAAACAGAACTCTTTGAACTCTCTACTTTCGAATTGCGTTCCGTTGTCTGTAATGATGGTGCGTGGAAGGCCAAAGCGGCATATAATGTTTCGTACAACGAAGTTAATGACCTTCTTAGAGGTGATAGTGGCCAAAGGTTCTGCCTCAGCCCATTTCATGAAATAGTCGACTGCAACTATTGCATATTTCGCACCACCTTTAGATAAAGGCAAAGAGCCGATTATGTCGATTCCCCAGATCGCAAATGGCCAGGGACTGATCATTTGTGTGAGTTCCGTTGATGGAGCCCTCGGGATTTTTGCATATCTTTGACACTTGTCGCATTTTCTTGCGTAGTCCGCGGCATCCCGGTTTACGGTGGGCCAGTAATATCCATAGCAGAGGATCTTCTTTGCTAGCGTTTGCCCTCTCAGTATGGTCGCCGCATTCCCCTTCGTGAACTTCTCTCAAGACTCGCTTTGTTTCATCATGAGCGATGCACCGCAATAATGGGACCGAGAATCCTTTTCGATACATGGACCCATCATGCATTACGTATCGCGCGGCCTTTCGAAGGACCTGCCGTCTTTCGCTTCTTTTTCCTGGTAAAGCCCCGGTCGTCAGGTACAGTTTGAATGGGGTTATCCACGATTCCTTCTCGATTTCTGTCCCCAACACGCGATCGACTTTCATTTCGTCTATGCTCGGGGCATGCAAGACTTCGACGGGATACAATCCCATTTGTTGCGTATCGTCGGTACTCGCGAACTTAGCCAATAAGTCGGCTTCTTTGTTCTGTTCGCGCGGGATATGTGAGATGTCATAACGCTCAAGATTTGATAGTAGTTCTTGGACCTGAATGAGGTACGGAGCAAGCTTTCGTCCCTTTGCTTGGTAGTCTCCCCGTACTTGGTAAACCACCAACTGCGAGTCATAAAAGATTTCGACTGATTCGATCTCGAGTTCCCTGATGAGCTTTAAGCCAGCGATCAGTGCTTCATATTCGGCTTCGTTATTTGTAGCCAGGAAATCGAGCTTTAGGGCATAATAGATCGATCGGTTTTCCGGAGTTACAAGAACTACGCCCGCGCCGGAGCAACGGTCGTTTGATGCGCCGTCAGTGTATAATTTCCATCGAAGGGGGGGAATGATGTCGTGATCGTCCGGTTTGATGGGTATGGTAAATTCAGCGATGAAGTCTGCTAACGCTTGCCCTCGGATGGCTCTCCGTGGTAAGTACGCGATATCGAATTGGCTCAACTCGATGTTCCATTTTAGCAATCTTCCAGAAGTTTCCGGTCGTTGGAGTACCTGCCTCAGGGGTTGATCGGTATAAACACCGATTGAATGCGCTTGAAAGTATGGGCGCAGCTTGCGTGATGCAATCACCAAGCAATAAGCCAATTTCTCGATTTTAGGGTAATTCCTCTCTGCCCCCGTTAAACGCTTGTCATCCACATAGACTTCCATGGTTCTACCCAGCTGGTCCTTGAACATTCGATTCACCAGACGTTGGTAAGTTGCTCCAGCATTCTTCAATCCAAAGGGCATCACTACATAGCAATACAGCCTGACATTTGTAACGAAGCTGGTGTGTTCTTGGTCCGGAATATGCATTGGGATTTGGTTGTATCCTAAGTACGCATCCATGAATGACAGTAACTCGTGTCCTGCGGTGGAATCGACCAACTGATCGATCCTAGGCAACGGGAAACTGTCCTTAGGGCATGCTTTGTTCAAGTCGGAATAATCTACGCAAGTCCTCCATTTCCCATTCGCCTTCTTTACTAGCACGGGGTTGGAGACCCATTCCGGGTAGAGGGCGTCGCGGACGAACCCATTTGCTTTGAGTTTGTCCACCTCCTCTCCAAGAGCGGCGGATCTCTCCGGATCCATTCCTCTCCTTTTTTGCTTGACTGGGACGTATTTCGGGTCTATGTTCAACATATGACTCGTGATGGCGGGAGAAATCCCACACATATCAGAATGCGTCCAGGCGAAAACATCAAGGTTTGCCCGGAGGAAGTCGCTAAGGTCTTCATTCATTGCGGGGTCTAGCTGTGATCCGATCTTCAGTATTCGCGAAGGGTCATCACGGCTAACTGAAATGTCAACTGTTAATTCAGCCCGTGCCGCCTTCTCTTCCCTGGGTTTCTCATCGTCGTCTCTCGGATCTATATCTCCGTAGATCCGAGAACTATGCCCGAGCCAGGGCTCGGGCACTACTTGTCAATTATCCGCATTGAGGATGCGGACGGGATTGTCCGCAACCTTTCCTTTCTCCCTCCGGTAGGCCTCTCGGAGCTCGGCCACATAACAGGAGCGACCAGCTGCTTGATCGCCGTGAACAACGCCTACTCCTTTGTCAGTCGGGAACTTCAAAGTTAAACACCACGGGGCTAACGCTGCCCTAAACTCCGCCAGAGCTGGCCGGCCCAAGAAAACGTTATACGGAGAGTCCACATCCAAAACTACAAAGGGTAGAATTCGCACTCTCCGACGCTCGCCTTGTCCCAGTTCAACTGGTAACTCGACATATCCCACTGCATCAGTTGAAGCGCCGTTAAAGCCGTGGATACGAGCTTTGGATGGTTTCAAGTCTTTTGTTTCTAGCTTCATTTGATCGTAGGCCTTCTTGAAGATGATGTTGACTGAACTCCCAGAATAAATCAGAATTCTTTTTACGTATGTTGGTCCGATCGTTGCAGATATGACCATGGGGTCGATGGTCGGAGCCTCTACCTGATCAGCGTCTCTGCTTCTGAACACAATATCGTCTGTCATTACGCGCTGCTGCTTAGCAGGGGCTCCGTCCTCCATGTTCGAACAACACTCAAAATCTGCATGCTTCAAGGAACTTGCATATCGCTCCATCTCCTGCCAATTCTTATCCGCGGGGTGAGGCCCGCCGATAATTGTATTTATGACCAGTCTACCAACGGTCCGGGCAGGCTCCTCGGGATGACGTGGAGCTGGTGCATGACCTGGGTTGGACGTTCCCTGTCCTCCTTCTTGTGGATCCTTCACAAATTCCTGCAATTTCTTCTGCCTGATCAACTTCTCGATAGCGTCATGCAAGTGTCTACATTCTTCCGTATTGTGTCCATAAGTCTCATGGAAGCGACAATATTTCCCGATACGCTTCTGTTCTTCAGTTGATTCTTTTGGACGTGGTTTTCTGTACTGAAAAGTATTGCAGGTGGATAGGTAAATGTTTTCAAGTGGGGCGTTTAGCGGAGTGTACTCGCTGTAGCTTGGAATTCTCGACTTCCACTTTCCTGCTTCTTTTCTTTTCCCTTGACTCCTTCCTCCGGACTCCTTGGGTTGCCCAGGTTTGTTCTGGACGTTGACTTGGACCTTTCCCGAGCTGTCTCCCGATTGCTTCACAGCGATGTTGCTCTTTATTGACTCTTGGACAGGCCCTGGCGCCTTATCTCGTCGTACCCACCTAGCTTCCTCTCTTCTTATGAACTGGTGTGCCTTAGAGTAGAAACGCTCTAGCATAGCTGGAGGTTTTCCTGCCAGCCAGTCTCCAAACTCAGAGTCTGGATCCACATCTCTCATTACAGCCATCAGAATTGCATGGTCATTGGGATTACTGACTTTAGTTGCTGCCACGTGGAATCTTTGCAAATATTCCTTCAACGATTCGCCAGGATTTTGGATTACACTTGACAGAGACATCACGTCCTTTGGGCGCGTAGTGTGTATCCTGAACTGCTCAATAAACTTCTTCGCCAACTCCTCGAAATTTGATACGGATCGCGGAGGAAGTCGGGTGAACCACATAGTGGCGATCCCAGATAGAGTAATCGGAAAACACCTACACTTGGTGGCATCATTCGCTCTGGCTGAATCCATCATCCACTCGTACCTCATGACATGTTGTCTAGGGTCAGTCTTTCCTTCATATGCAGGAATAGTAGGCATACTAAACTTCCTGGGGTACGCCGCTTGCAACACAACATCCGTGAACGGAGTATGACTTCTTGACACTCCCCAATCATCATTCGATAACCCCTGATTTTCCTTCATCAACTGCCTGATCATGGCTGTCAGATCTGGTGTCTGTATGGAAGGCGGAAGGTCGGAGTCTGTTCTACGCGCTTGTCCATGCTGATGCCTCCTCTCTTGGCGATCTGCCAATCGTGCATCTTGAGGTTCGACATCGTTAGCATTTTGATGATCTGAGCCTCTATCTTCCATCTGTATCCCGGTCCTGAAGCTTCCAACTCTTGCTTGGTCGCGGTCTCTAGCTGTTCGAACAGCAGCATCTGCTCGCGCAGCATCAGTCTTGCGGCGTCTGCGCCTGGGAGGTTCATCAGATGAAGTAGAGCTGTCAGATGAGGAGTAAGCAGCGGGATTGCCCCCAGCATTCTACTGCTGCTATTGAGTAAGTTGTGCCATCAGGTTGGCATTGGCTTGCATCTGCTCTCCTAGTTGTCTCCTACTTTCCCTGAGCTCTCTCATCAAGTCGTTGAACTCTATTCTGGTGACAACTGGAGTTTGGTCCTGAGTGGCAACTCCTGTATTTGGAATTGCTAGTTGATTGCTAGGCCCTGCTTGTTGCACGCTAGCAGTCTCGTGGGCATCCGCATTGTGAGAAGCTGACCTGGTACGCGGTCTTGCCATTGTAGAGTTATTGGTATGAACTATGAGTAGAATCAACGGATGTCCTATCAGTGAGTCGGATCTTCTTTGGGGGATTTGTTCAATCCAGTAGCTTCAAAGCAGATCCTTGAGGTCTGAGAATTCGATTCTCTTTGAAAGCACCAAAGTGTTAGCACCAAAATTGGTCACTAACCTCGTAGAAGAAGATTGTGAAGAGATATAAGTGATGAAATCAAATTAAACAGAGAAGACAGTGCTAATCTAAATACAGAAAGTAAGAACACCAAATTTATAGTGGTTCAGCGTAATTGCCTACGTCCACTTTGAGGTTAAACTTTATTGATCTTCTTTATAGTTGATTACAAATACAATTCGTGAATCAAATGCTTGAATGAAGTTGTTAAGTAGAGAAGATGAGTCTTGAAAATGGCAGAGTCTCCCCGGTGTTTTCTCTCCAAAAAAGGATCCCTTTCACTGTGACCCTGCCCCTCTATTTATAGGCAAATATGGGCTGGACTTCCCAAATGGGCTGGATGGCCGAACACTCTAGCCCCAGTACAGTGGTCGCTGCATGCCGATCCTGGTATGCCGAACGCTCTGATGCCGAGCAGCCCTTCCCATGCCGGACGATGCTTTCCATGCCGAACGGTCCTTGTGAAGTTGTGCATACTGAATGCCTTCTGAATGCCGAGCGCTCTCGTTGCCGAGTTATCCTATCGCCGAGTTCTACTGACGCCGAGTACCTTGGGATGCCGAGTACTCCTATTGCCGAGTACTACGCCGAGTACCTTTGGATGCCGAGTGCCATGGGATGCCGAACGCTCTTGTAGCCGAGTGCCAGTTGATGCCGAACACTACTTGACGCCGAGTACCTTGGGATGCCGAGTACTCCTGTAGCCGAGTGCTAGTCGATGTCGAACACTACTTGACGCCAAATGCTTCGCCGAACACTCCTGGATGCTAAATGCTTCGCCGAACACTCCTGGATGCCGGACACTCTCTGATGCCGAGTGCTACCTGATGCCGAGCAGTCTCGATGCCGAGCACCTTTGTATGCCGAATGCTAGCGCTGAGCATTGGTTGTCACCAAACACTAAATGACGCCGAGTCTCCTGATCCCCGAGCACTACGGATGCCGAACGCTATGGATGCCGAGTTCCACTGGATGCCGAACAGTCCTTCATGCCGAGTAGTGGCCAATGCCGAGCACTCAATTACCTGGTCAAATCTCCAGGAAACATTTCATATTCATGTGCTTCTGATATTATGGATATCATTAACATTACCATATCTTGTCACCGGAAGTTAATACTATAAATGACTGCAGCATCTGTAATGCTTAGCTTCGAGCCTCAAGATAGGGGATGTTACAAATGTCCTGGGACCATTCGTTGTAAGCTATTCCCCATAAGTTTTCATGAAGCAGCTGCTAAATGGTATAGGCATTACCAAGAAAAGACCTCTTGGGATCGGTTTTCTTATAAATTCTCGGCACAGTTTTGCATGTATAAAGATCCGATTATAGATTCCAGTGTGTTAGCTAATATCAAAGAATGGCCAGGGGAATTGCTTTGGCGAATACCTAAAGAGATTCAATACAGAAGTATTAAGAGCAGAAAATATGACCGATAGAGAAAAGCTGATAGCAGTTCATTTAGGGATAATTGAGCAGAATCCTTTTTGGTAGGAAATTTTACATTCATGGATGTAAAGATCTACAATACTTTGATTTTCGGGCTGAGGAATTCATCCGTATGGACGAGATGTACCATGACAAGGCGAAATCTCAACAAGACAAGTAGGAAGAAAAGTTTGATTTCAATCACTCTAACAAAAGGTCAAATTGGGATGAAAATAGAAGAGAGAATCGGAAGAATATTTCAGAATCTGATTATGTAGACTTAAACAAATCCCTCTTCTACAGTCTCGCCGTGGTAAAAGATGACGAAAATTTCCCCACTTCTTACAAAAGACGTAGTCATCCTGAACCAAATATAGGAAGAGGTTGTTGTGCCTATCATAAAGTAAATGAACATCAGACTGACGAATGCCGCATCTTGGCAAGAACAAATCAGAATATGATCAAATCAAGATTTCTAAAGGAATACATTAAGGATACTTAAAAGGTTTCTTGCTCTAAAGAGAATTGTCCAAGCACCTGAAACCTAACTTTTTCTACAAGAGAAAAGTAGCTTTTGCAACTTCAAACTCAGGTTCCAATCAAACTATGAAATTTTGTGGTAGCTGCCCACAATGGATCAACTCTGCTCATCAAAATTCCTAATTTTATTTTTACTTGAAATTCATCATGTGCTAACAAAAAATTCAAGTTTCTTTTCAGGTTAAAATAAAGACCAATCTACTATGTATAACATCCGGGGGTTCTGGATTTTCTTGTCTTAGCATAACAAATTTCTAGTTTTCCATAAAAGAGGATATTTCAAATATCCAAGATAAAATAACTCTCTATCTCAAGGCCTGAATCTATGCAGTATAAAGGGTTTGTTTATAGTCTTCTGAATTATAGTAAATCCTCAGGCATAAGCCGACCTTTGGAAAAGAGGTCAATTCTCAAAACCCTCCTAAAATAAGGGATTCTTAAAGAAAAACTTGTATTTGTCTGCAAAATTTATTTGTTCATGTCATGACTTTTCAAACTTACAAATAAGACATTCCTTTTTGCTAAGAAAAATCTAAAGTAGGGCAATTATACATATCATACAAAGATGGAGTAATATACACCAACCTTATTTTTTAACAAGCAATTTTATTGCAAAAGTTTTACCAAACACATCTTTGAGAAAAATATTTCTAAAAATCAAAAGATTATCACCAATTACCCAATAGATTAGGAAAAGCATATATTTATCTATTTCAAGGAACATTTATGAAATCTTCGAAAAACATTACTTAGCATCAGTAAACGCACATAAAAGGTTTTGATTTAGCATGTTCTGACAAAAGCATTTTTAAAGCTTTTAGAAATTATTGAAAAAGAAAAACCTATACATATTTTCCAAAGAAAGGCTTTTGGAACTATAAGGCCCATTAGCGTCGCTAAACTTTAATTAAAAGAGCTTATTCTCGATTAAATTGATATTTGTTCATGAATCATGACCACTCAGTCTCTTATTTGAGATTGCACTTCTATTATTAGATTGACTCAAAAACCCTTCTTAGTGGCAACGCTAAGAAGGGGTTTCCCTATCAAAGAATTCAAATATCCAAAATCTATTCAAAAGGAAGTCCAATTTTAAGGGAAAATTTCCCAAAGAAGTTCTTTTTCGAAAAATCCTTTCTTCCAAAGGGAAATCTCACGTCAGAAAAGTTGAAGTTTTGTTTTCCCAAACATATCAATTGGCCAAAAATCATTTCAACAAACAAGTTTTTCAAAAATTTAATTTACCTAAAAAGCCTCTGATGTATTTTTGAAGCACCTCCTCGAGGGAGGGACAATGCCTCCGACGTATTTCGGAGCACCTTCCAGAGGGAGAGACAATGCCTCCGATGCATTTTTGGAGCACCTCCATCTCACCTCCTAGAGGGAGGGATAAAGCCTCCAATGCATTTCCGAAGTGCCTCCTAGAGGGATAAGGGCTCAGTTCTCACCAAAAGCCTATGATGTATTCACGGAGCGACTCCTAAAGGGACGAAGAAGGCCAAAACCTAAAGAAAGGCAGAAACAAGAAGGGACAAAGAAGTCCAAAGCCTAAAGAAAGGCAAAGAGAAAAGGGACTAAGAAGTCCAAAACCCAAAGAGAGGAAAAGCCCAAGGAGGGGTGAAGAAAAAAGGGACTAAGATGTCTAAGACCTAAAGAGAGAAAAGCCCAACAAGGGGCGGGAAAAAACTAAGACATCTAATGCCTAAGGAGAGGCAAAGCCCAAGAATAAGCGAAGATAGAAGAGACGAAGAAGTTCGAAGCCCAATGAAAAGGCAAAGGGAATCAACCAAAGAATAAATCCTTACTAGAAGGGTAAGAATAATTTCATCTAAAGTATAGATCAAAACAAACTTCTAATAGGTTCGGTCCTAACCCAAAGATAGGAAAGCCTTCAAAGGAAGGTCTATGCAATGAGTATCAATAAAGTAATTAGAACTTTTTCAAGATGAACGGGTGAATTTAACTACTTTGCTGAACGGTCAAACAGTTGAACGAAACTACTCTGCTGAAAGGATGAATGGCTGAATGGAACTACTTTGCTGAACGGCTGAATGGAACTACTCAGCTAAATGGTCGAACGGCTAAATGGAACTACTCTACTGACCAGCCAAACAAGCAAACAAAAATACTCTACTGAATGGCTAAACGGTTGAACGGTTGAATAGCCTAAAGGAACTACTTTTTTGAATGGCCAAACGGCTGAATGGAACTACTCTACTAAATGGCTGAACGGTCGAATAATTGAGCGGCTGAACGTAACTACATTTCTAAACGGTTAAATGACTGAATGGAACTACTTTGCTCCAATGTAAAACTAAAAATAAAAGATAATGATAATAATAAATAATAAACACCTTAAAGATCTCATATCTCTTAGCAAGAGATATTCCATTAAACAATGGGAATCTCCATTGTTATTCAAAGTATTAGTCTTTAGAAAAAATTGGAATTGTCGGATAGAGTTTTTGGTCTCCTATTTTAGGTCTGCTCAAATTATCATTACCAGTTAGATTTCAAGTCTCCTTATTACCAAATGGATTTTCTAGTCTTCCATTTAGATTATTATTTCCAGATGGATTTTCTGGTTTTCTTATTGCCTAATGAATTTTCTGGTCTTCTTATTATTATTAGATGGTTTGTTGGTCTTCTATTTAGATTGTTATTTCCAGATGATTTTTTGGTCTTCTTATTATTATCAGGTGGATTTCTGGTCTTCTATTCGGATTGTTATTGCCAGATGGTTTTCTGGTCTTCTTATTATTATCTGATGGATTTCTGATCTTCTATTTAGATTATTATTACCAAATGGTTTTCTAATCTTCTTATTATCAAAGGGTTTTCTGGTATTCTTATTATTATCAAATGGATTTTTTGTCTTCTATTCAGATTATTATACCAGATGGTTTTCTGGTCTTCTTATTATCAGTGGGATTTCTGATCTTCTTATTATTATCAGATCAGATGATGGTATTCTAGATTTCTTACTATCAAATGGTATTTTGGATTAATTATTATCAGATGATAGTATTTCGGATTTCTTATTATCAGACGGAATGCTGGGTTTTTTATTATCAAATGATGGTATTTCGGATTTCTTATTATCAAATGGTATTCTGGATTTCTTATTATTAGATGATGGTATTCTAGATTTCTTATTATTAGATGGTATTCTGGATTCCTTATTTTCAGATATAACCTGGATTTTTTATTATTGCTAGATGGTATTCCAGATTTCTTATTATCAAATGGTATTCTGGATTTCCTATTATCATATGGTATTCTGGACTTCTTATCTGATGAAATTCTAGTCTTCCTATTACCAGATGAAGTTCTAGTCTTTTTACCGTTAGAGGGTTTTCTAGTCTTTTGTTCAAAATTAGTACCAAAAAATTCTCTAGTTTTATGTTAAATGAATTTCTGATTTCTAAAATTACTAACCTATTATCAAAGCGTATTTCAGTTTTGAAGACAAGAATAATACTAAGAATACAAGCTAAGGGTTACATATCATAGTGCATCAAATTAAAGCTCTTGAAAGAAAACTATATAGTACATTCAAGGTAACAATTATTTAAGTACAAATTTGTTTGATACACTATTGCAGGAAGAAAATGTTGAACAACATGGGAGTTTGGTTAAGAAATTTACAAATGACTCTACATCAAAAGCCAATATTCAACAACCAAAGAAGAATTAAATCAGAGGGAGGAGCTTCGGAACCTATATTAATCTTCTAGATGGGTTTCTTGTTTGTCTTTGAGCACTCCATTTGCCTATCAGGTGATATTATTCCAAATTTGAATGTTCATTATAAAAAATGGATTATTATAAGCTAAGTCCAAAAGCATTTAAGTGGTTTAACTATTATCTAAATATTAAAAGTTTAAAGTCTAACATACCTTTTACAACAAATCATCATAAGAGAACTAAAACTTTTAAGTTGACTAAAAGTGCACAAATAAATGATAAACTTATGATAAAAGAGAATGAGAGTTTATAAAGGTATCCTAAGTATAATGTGCATCAATAAACCCATGTCGAATAGATTAATGCCGATTGCCACATGAGTTACTCTATAAAACAATAATATAGTGCTGCAATTATGATCAATGTTGAAATAATGAGATTGCCAAAGTCAATAAGTAATGTCTACATAGTTCAATAGTGCTATTGTTGAAGTACTAGATGAGTAAATAGACCCTAAAATTGCTACAACAACCATGTCATATATATTAACGACAAAAAAATATTGAACTAAAATGTTTAAAATGGTTACCAAAAAGGAGCAATAACATACGGTTATCAGTGTTATAAAATGGTCTCAAAAATCAATGCCAAATTTAAATGACAATCCTTCTAGTTAATGCCGACATAATAGAATGTCGCGTTATAATTTAAACCGGTTGTCGCAACTTTGTATATTGGCGGCATAAAGACCTTGCGCCGTTAATACTCTAAACTACAGAATTGATTGTTCAAGTAATAGGTAAAAAATTAATTGATACCGAACATCAAAGTGACATCATAAAACAAAGTAAATTAATCAATATCGAACATCCTAATAATGATGTAAAACATTAGTGTCGATACAGAGCAAGACAATATTTAGTTTGTGGTTTGATAGACTATACGTTTCACTATTAAATTAAAAATGATTGGGTTACAAATTCAATGTTTTCTAACTACTAATTAATCCTAAAATCATCCAAGCGACATAGAAATTCATCACTAATTCAATCTATAAGCAGAATCGATCATTAACCTAAGCGATAATATGAATATTAACATCAAAATGATGTAAGTAAACCCTAATAACAATCGATACAAAACCCTCTTATTTAACTCGTCGATCTAATCGATGAAAGTGAGAGTAGTACATTGATTTTAGCTTTGGTGACAAAAAAACTAGAATCTGTAAATGATCTTGTGAATTTTTAAGTTTGCTTACTTGAGCTTTTAGTCGCAGATAAAGAGAAAGAAGAAAAAGACTCGAATATTTGTAGTAGGAGAAAAGACGTGCAGTTCCCATTAGATCAATTTTGAATGGTTAGTTGGATCTACAAGGAATACTAGTAACTAGCAAGCACTAATCTCAAGATTATTAACTTGAAAAGTCAATGCTTCCACTAAACTCCTAGGGTGGGGGGCCAAATGTTATACTCATAATTTCCAAGGGGAGTATGATGTCGAACACAAAGCCTCAAAGAGATGATATCAAAACTTATTGCAAGTAGAAGTGTCGAAGCCTTTATAATAGCAACCATTATAAAGCACATAAAGGTAACATTAAGATAGCAAACATTACTACTATTATTATTGATCCCGACGATATGCGACATAGTCATGATATCATACCAGCAAGTAGTGTCGAAGGTATAAGCCAATGCCGAAGATATTGGAATAGGTTAATGTAAAAGGTATAAACCAATGCCGACAGTATGAAGATGAGTCAATGCCGAAGTATAAAGAAAAATCAATGCCGCATATTTCTAATGCTGCCTCATCCTGGCGCTATCCTTCAAATGATGTCACACCTTATCAATACTGCTCCTTATCAATGCCGTCTTCCATCAATGCCGCTCTTCTTTAATGCCGCTCCATGCCAGTGTTGACCTTCAAATACTACAACTTCTTATCAACGTCGCTCCTATGGATGTCGCATCTCATCAATCAACAGAAGACAACACACATCTATTAATGCGATATTGATGCCAAAAGCCATCAATATCCACAAAGGTTATAATGCCACTCCCTCTCAATGCCGCTCCTCAGCAATACCGCTTCACACTAATATCGCATTCAAACTAATGTCGTACATCTGTACATGCGATGTTGATGCCGAAAGACATCAACATTCACAGGAGTTATCAAGGCCGACGTGATACAAAATGATGCCACCACATGTTAGTATCAACCATAGCAATGCTGCTCCATATCAATGCTAATTCATGCTGGAATAATTTTAAACTAATGTCGCTCCTTATTGGTCCCGAATACCACCTCTATTGGAGCACTGTTGAAGCTCAACTATACATCCGCGAATGCCGAAGGACATTATTAAACGAAGCTAGCACCATGCATTGTCAATGACGAAGCTCATGAATGCCGAAATCAATCTGTTGTGCCACAACTCTACCCTTATAAATACTGATCTAGGGGCGTTGTAGAAGAGGCTGATCATTCTTTCCTCAACTTATTACATTTTAAACTTTGTAACCCTAAATTGATTTGGGGATTTATTGCCGATTGTACTTTTTTGCACATAGGACCTTGTATATTCAGCATTTTCATGATACTCGAATAAAGAAGTCTTCAATTATGACTTTCTTTCGAATTCTAAAGCACTTGTGGTTTTTAAATCATAGCTTGCTTCGAGTTCCAAAAGTACTCATAAACTTGATTAATCTACATAAATTGACTCCAAGATTACATGAATTCAACATAAGTTTGAGCATAGCTTCGACATGGATAATTATGACAGCATTATGGACTTAAATATACCAAGCATAAACATACTAAACCTAATCATGTTAGGCCAACTTACCTGATGCAGCCCAGAAAGATAAAGTCTTAGGTCGCGAGCGACCTAACGTGATGTTAAGTCGTGTGCGACCTAACGATGAAGCTGACAAGCTAAAACTTTGGGAAAAGTCGTGGGAAGTTGAAGTCTTAGGTCATGTGCGACCTAACAGGTTCCAGGATGACGAGATAAAAGGCGAAGAAGCTAGTTATGCAAGAACAGGAAAGCCAACGACCTATGATAAGTCGCAAGGCCTTAGGTCACGAGGCCTTAGGTCGCTTACTTTAGGTCGCTCCGATCTATCGAGTGAAGACTGTTTCGAGTTACGACCTATGATAGGTCGCGGAGATGTTTTACGACCTAAGTTAGGTCGCGGAGAAGAGTTGCGACCTATGTTAGGTCGCGAAATCGAGATACGACCTATGTTAGGTCGCTAATGTGGATGCCGCTTTATTTTAGGTCACTCGACCTTATGCACTGAAAAGATAGGTCGCCGCATGGTGTTTTCCTTAGGTCGCTCAAGTACCTTAGGTCGCTCGAATACCATAGGTCGCTCCAGATGATATGTCGCTTGTATGTGTAAATTGTTAAGTCATGTACTGTGTTGTATTTGCTTTATGTTGTAATATTTCGTTTGTATGTTAGGTCGTAGGTCGGCAAGGAGTTAGGTCGGCCGTGAATGTTGTGTTGTAAATATTAGGTCGCGGGTTTGTTAGGTCGTGAACGACCTATGTGTTGTACAGTTTTGTGTTATAAGTTGTAAGCCTATAAATAGGCAGGTGGTATCATTTGTAACAGTTTAGTTGATTTGGAATAAAATTTGTTTGAGTGCTTTGTGCCTCTTTTAAAATTGGTAGTTGAGTGTGATCTCCTATCTCCACTTTCGGTATTCGAGTGCGCTCGAATCAACGACTGCTGAAGCCGATTCACGGAATCTAGTGCGCTAGATCAACGTCGAAGAATCGTAGATCTTTAAACATGGTATCGTGCGCGATCAACGTGTTTGGGATAGCTAGAATCCGGTATCTTTGGATCAACGGATTTGGGCCATTTGGTATCTTCTATTCCAGCGATTGCTACTTTCACAAATTCATACATTTTCGTAATCCGCTGCTGCATCATTTGGTATCAGAGCTAGACTTAGCCAATCATAGCTAAGCCGAGTCTTGGAGCCAATTTTTACTGAAGAGTTTGAGGAGTTAGTGAAGCCGAGCTACATCAAGCAAAGCCGAACTAAGTGGAGTTAGAGCCGAGAGCTAGTTGAAGCCGTGCATCATATTTGAAGGTCAAGGCCGAAAGTTTAGTGTTGAAGTTTGTGAAGATTCAATCATGCCGCCGAGAAGAGCTAGCCGTCATCAAAATGTTGAAGATTTGTATAAGCGAGAAGATGCTGAACAAATGGAACAACGCATTAGTAATAAATTCAATGAGAAATTGGATGAAGGTATTGGGAGGTTAGAGAAATTGATGATGGACATGAACCAAGGTCAAAGGAGAAGGTCGCCAATCTCGAACCGTGGAGGAAATAGAGTTTCACCATCGGTTATGGAAGCGAGGAGGGTGTCGCCACAATCTGATCGAGGAAGAAGAGAATCATCAGTTTCGATGAGAAGAGAACATCATGAGTATAGAGAGGAAGAGAGAAGAACTCCACGAGAGTTTGAACATGAATCATACCATGATGAAGAAAGACAAAGTAGAAGAGATATGCGATATCATAGAGATGTGGGTGGTCGAGATCATTATCGAAGTACATCTGTTTTTGATGAAGATGGGGGTAGATGTAGTTTTCATTCTAGAGATCGAGTCCAAGTATGAAATGCATATCGGGATGTTGAAGATGATCGTCGATGGGAGTCGGGGATGAAAACTGAAATTCCAGAATTCAAGGGTGGAATGGTGGCTGAGGAATTTTTGGATTGGTTGTCTAACGTTGAGGAGATTTTTGACTTTAAGGAAGTTCCCGAGCATCGAAGAGTGAAGTTGGTTGCTACTCGTTTGAAAGGAATAGCTATGGAATGGTGACAGCAAACTAAACTAACACGGTAGAGGATAGGAAAGTCAAAGATTGAGTCTTGGGAGAAGATGAAGAAAATGATGAAAGCTACATTCTTACCGTATAACTATCAGACTCTTATGTATCAACGATTGCAGAATCTGAGACAAGGAACAAAGTCTGTGAATGATTATGCGGATGAATTCTATCAGTTGATTGCGAGGAATGATATCATGGAGACGGAGGAGCAGTTAACATCTAGATTTGTTGGAGGGTTGAGAATGCAGATTCAAGATATGGTGAATATGTTTGATCCCAAATCTATCGCTGAAGCACATCAAAAAGCTCTAGCTTGGGAGAAGCAAGGCAGGAGAGGTGGTGGTGTGTTTACAAATTACAACAATCCAATGAAGGGGGCTAGTAGTAATACGAATGTTTCGAAGGCTGTTGCGAAACCAGTTGTTAATGAAGTTGCTAAGACCAGAATCAATAGTGGTATCAAATGTTTCAATTGTCAAGAGATCGGTCACAAAAGCAATGAATGTACGAAGCCAAAGAAGCGAGCGATGATCGCTGAGGTTGAAGATGAGGATGTAGAAGCTGAATGTTCTAATTCACCACATGATGAGGAGGAAGAAAATGTGTCGGGAGATGAAGGGTATACTTTAATGATGAAGAGATCTTGTTTGACACCAAAACAGGAGGAGGAAACTAGCTGGTTGAGGAGTAACATCTTTCAATCAACATGCACTATCTTGGGAAGGGTTTGCAAGTTTGTCATCGATGCGAGAAGCTGTGATAATATTATCTCTACAGAAGCTGTAAAGAAGTTGTCATTGAAAACAGAGAAGCATCCGAAACCTTACAAGTTAGCTTGGTTGAGGAAAGGTGGGGAGGTGAAAGTTGGACGAAGGGCTTGTGTTTATTTTTCAATTAGGAAGAAATACAAGGATGAAATTTGGTGTGATGTGGTTGATATGGATGTATGTCATCTGTTGTTGGGGAGGCCGTGGCAGTATGATAGAGCGGTGCAACATGATGGTCGTACTAATAGTTACAGTTTCATGTTTGAAGGAACTAAAATCACTTTAATTCCCAAGAAGCGACAACAAGAAGAAAGCAAGTTGGAGGAGATTGAAGAACTTAAAACTTTGCTATCTTTGAAGGAGTTTGTTAAGGAAGTCGAAGAGGAGCCTGAAGTGTTTCTGTTGATTGGACGAGAGAGTAACGAAGTGGTTGAGATTCCGGAAGTAGTAAAGCCAGTGCTGGAAGAATTTGACGATGTATTTCCTGAGGAGCTACCAACGGAGTTACCGCCATTGAGAGACAGTCAACATCAAATTGATCTTGTTCCAGGAGCTGTGCTACCGCATAGACCACATTACCGAATGAGTCCAAAGGAACATGAAGAGTTGAGAAGACAAGTTGAAGAATTGCTTGAACAGGGACGTGTACAGGAAAGTTTAAGTCCTTGTGTTGTGCCAGCTTTTCTTAGTGCAAAAGAAGGATGGAACGTGGAGGATGTGTACTGATAGTCGGGCGTTGAATAAGATTACAGTGAGATATAGATTTCCTATGCCTAGACTGGATGACTTGTTGGATCAACTTAGTGGGGCTACTATCTTTTCGAAGATCGATTTGAAGAGTGGTTATCATCAAATTCGAATTAGACCAGGGGACGAATGGAAGACCGCATTCAAGACGAGAGAAGGGTTGTACGAATGGCTGGTTATGCCGTTTGGTCTTTCGAATGCACCAAGTACATTTATGCGGGTGATGAATCAGATTTTTAGACCATTTATTGGGAAATTCATGGTGGTGTATTTTGATGACATACTGATATATAGTAGAAACACAGAAGAACACTTGCAACATCTGAGGGAAGTGTTGATGATACTGCGACAGGAACAATTTTATGCTGCAACAAAGAAATGCGTGTTCATGACGCATAGTGTTTTATTTTTAGGATATGTTATTTCAGAAGGAGGTATACAGGTGGATCAGAATAAAGTTGAAGCAATCAGAAATTGGCCACAACCCAGTACGATAACAGAAGTTAGAAGTTTTCATGGTTTAGCATCATTCTACCGAAGATTCATTCCACACTTTAGTAGCGTGATGGCACCAGTTACTGATTATATGAAGGGAAAGCAATTTTCATGGTCGGAGGAAGCAGGATTTGCTTTTGAGAGAATCAAGGAACTTTTGACGACAGCACCAATTCTAGTGTTGTCGGATTTTCAGTTGTTGTTTGAATTACATACTGATGCATCGAAGGTTGGAATTGGAGGGGTGTTGAGTCAGAAAGGACGACCTATTGCATATTTCAGTGAGAAGCTATCGGAAGCAAAGATAAGATATAACACATATGATGTAGAATTTTATGCTATCGTGCAAGCTGTGAAACATTGGAGGCATTATTTGTTTCATAAAGAATTTGTTTTATATACTGATCATGAAGCGTTGAAGCATATGCAGGGACAGGACAAGATTGCAGCTAGACAAGCTTCATGGATTGCATACTTACAACAGTTTACATTTGTGGTAAAGCATAAATCGGGAGTTACGAATCGAGTGGCAGATGCATTAAGTCGAAGGAATCATTTGTTAACTACAATGAAGGTTGAAGTGACGGGGTTTGATGTGTTGCCAGAATTGTTTGTTGATGATCCTTACTTTGCAAAGTTTGTAGATGAAGTCAAGGAGGGAAAGACGGATGAGTTTATGATGGTGGAGGGTTTTCTGTTTAAAGGAAATCGATTATGTATACCGAAGTGCAGCTTACGAATGAAGATTGTGAAGGAGTTGCATGAGGAAGGCCATGTGGGTAGAGATCGTACTTTGCAATTGATTTCTCAATCTTATTATTGGCCTTCGTTGAAACAGGAAGTGGAAAAGTTTGTGGAGAGATGTCATATTTGCCAAGTTTCCAAAGGGACAGCGACGAATGCGGGATTGTATATGCCCTTACCCGTGCCGACTAGACCATGGGATGATATCAGTATGGATTTTTTTTTGGGGTTACCTCGAACTCAGAGGGGGAACGATTCAATATATGTTGTAGTGGATAGGTTTTCGAAGATGGCACATTTCACAGCTTGTAAGAAGACAACTGATGTCGTCTGTGTTGCTCAGTTATTCTTTAAAGAGGTGTATCGATTGCATGGGCTACCCGAATCTATTGTTTCCGAACGGGATACTAGATTTCTAAGCCATTTTTGGTTAAGTTTGTGGAAGATGGTTGGAACGAAGCTGAATTTTAGTAGCGCCTATCATCCGCAGACAGATGGGCAAACGGAAGTGGTGAACAGATCGTTGGGAAATTTGTTGCGATGTCTTGTGCAGGATAATTTGAAAAGTTGGGATATGAAGTTGTGTCAGGCGGAATTTGCACATAATCATGCTGTCAATCGTAGTACGAGTTTCAGTCCATTTCAGATTGTATATTCAAGTTTGCCAAAGGGGCCGTTGGATTTGACGACAGTACTACAACCGAAGGGAACAGTTAAGCGGGCTGTTGATTTTGTTGATGGATTGGCAGAATGTCATAAAATCGTTCAGGAATGATTGGAGAAAGCGAATGAAAAGTATAAACGATCTGCGAATTTGAAGCGAAGAAGCGTTGAATTTAATGAAGGAGATTTAGCATATGTTGTACTAACGAAGGATCGTTTTCTAGTGGGCGCATATAATAAACTTAAAGCTTGAAAGATTGGTCCTGTAACGATTGAGAAACAGATCAATGAAAACGCTTATAGATTGAAGCCGCCGGAGGATGTGTACACTTCTGATGTGTTTAATGTTAAACATCTTATACCATATCATGGGGATGAGCTTGTGGTGGAAGGGGAGAGCGCAAATTCGAGGACGAATTTTTCCCAACCAGGGGAGGATGATGCAGCCCAGAAAGATAAAGTCTTAGGTCGCGAGTGACCTAACGTGATGTTAAGTCGTGTGCGACCTAACGACGAAGCTGAAAAGCTAAAACTTTGGGAAAAGTCATGGGAAGTTGAAGTCTTAGGTCGTGTGCGACCTAACAGGTTCCAGGATGACGAGATAAAAGGCGAAGAAGCGAGTTATGCAAGAACAGGAAAGCCAACGTCCTATGATAAGTCGCAAGGCCTTAGGTCGCGAGGCATTAGGTCGCTTACTTTAGGTCGCTCCGATCTATCGAGTGAAGACTGTTTCGAGTTACGACCTATGGTAGGTCGCGGAGATGTTTTACGACCTAAGTTAGGTCGCGGAGAAGAGTTGCGACCTATGTTAGGTCACAAAATCGAGATACGACCTATGTTAGGTCGCTAATGTGGATGCCGCTTTATTTTAGGTCGCTCGACCTTATGCACTGAAAAGATAGGTCGCCGCATGGTGTTTTCCTTAGGTCGCTCAAGTACCTTAGGTCGCTCAAATACCTTAGGTCGCTCCAGATGATATGTCGCTTGTATGTGTAAATTGTTAAGTCATGTACTGTGTTGTATTTTCTTTATGTTGTAATATTTCGTTTGTATGTTAGGTCGTAGGTCGGCAAGGAGTTAGGTCGGTCGTGAATGTTGTGTTGTAAATATTAGGTCGTGGGTTTGTTAGGTCGTGAACGACCTATGTGTTGTACAGTTTTGTGTTGTGAGTTGTAAGCCTATAAATAGGCAGGTGGTATCATTTGTAACAGTTTAGTTGATTTTGAATAAAATTTGTTTGAGTGGTTTGTGCCTCTTTTAAAATTGGTAGTTGAGTGTGATCTCCTATCTCCACTTTCGGTATTCGAGTGCGCTCGAATCAACGACTGCTGAAGCCGATTCACGAAATCTAGTGCGCTAGATCAACATTGAAGAATCGTAGATCTTTAAACACGGTATCGTGCGCGATCAACGTGTTTGGGATAGCTAGAATCCGGTATCTTTGGATCAACGGATTTGGGCCATTTGGTATCTTCTATTCCATCGATTGCTACTTTCACAGATTCATACATTTTCGTAATCCGCTGCTGCATCATTACCTAACCTTTTTTCTCAACCAAATGTCGCTTTTGGCAACACTCATTGAGGTTATAAGAGTTAACCAAGCCTTTATTCAAACAAACTTCTCTTCTCATGCAACCTTTGGGTATTGACAAAGAAATTCTTTAACAATGAGCATTAGTATTATCTTGGGTATGGACTGGCTTCATAGATACAGAGTGATGGTGGATTGTGAGAAGTCATTGGTAACTATAGGAGTAGATGATGGGCAAACGGTAATGTTAGGCTGCCAACCAAATGATGTGGTGATGGTTAGCTTTCTATATTCGCTCGATATCCCATAAGATGAGTTGTCATCGGTGCCTATTTCCAAGGAGTTCCAGAGGTATTTGAAGAGGTGACTAGACTTCCACCACAAAGAGAGATCGAGTTCTGTATTGATTTAGTGAAAGATGTTGGATTGATGGTGATGCCTTTGAGGAGGATGGAACCTAAAGAGCAGAGGGAGCTTGAGGTGCAAGTGAATGAACTACTGCGATGAGGGTTCATTCATATAAGTATTTCTGAGTTGGGAGCACCCGTGTATTTACCACGAAGGCGGATGGTTTCCTTAGACTATAAGTTGATTACCATGAGCTGAATAAACTAACGAGGAAGAATAGGTATCCACTCCCACGTATTGATGACTTGTTTGATTAGCTTCATGGTGCTAGAGTATTTTCTCAATTGGATCTTGCAAGATAATTTCACCAACTAAGAGTAGCAAAGGAGAATGTTCTGATTCCAACGTTTTGTATGATGCCTGCTTTCTATGAGTGGTTAGTTCTGTCGTTTGGGCTAACTAACGCATCGGCATACTTCGTTGATCTCCTGAACCATGTTTTCAGGGGTCAGCTAAGTAAATTTACCCTTGTGTTTGTCGATGATATTCTCGTCTACTCACGGATAGAGGAGGAACACAAGACATATTTAAAGATCATGCTTGTGATGTTGAGAGAGCACCGACTGAAAATGAAGTTTTTTAAGTGCCACTTAGAGGCTGGAAGTGTGATTTTTAGATCATGTTGTTTCTGAGCAGGGAATTTCCATAGATACTGCTAAAGTTGTAGTAGTTCAAGATTGGACTAGACCCAAAAACGCTACAGATGTGAGTAGTTTCTTAGGGTTAGCTAGATATTATAAATGATTCATCTAAGACTTCTACAAAGTAGCCGCACCGTTGATTCAGTTGATGAAAAAGAATCAGACTTTTACTTGGGATGCGAGATCTGAAAATGCATTTGTGAGTCTGAAAGAAAAGTTGACGAGAGCACCTGTATTAACCATGCCGAGTAGGGATGAAGAGATGATGGTATACATTGATACTCATGGTACTGGATTGGGCGTGGTATTGATGCAGAGAGGCAAAGTTGTTGCATATGCTAGTCGACAACTGAAGCCACGTGGGAAGAAATACTGACCTATGATTTGGAATTAGCAGCGATTGTGTTTGCGCTAAAGGTTTGGGGGCACTATCTTTTAGGAGAGAGGTTCGAGCTATTCACCGATCATAAATCATTAAAGTACCTCTTTTTGCAAAAGGATCTTAACCTTTGTCAATAGTGATGGTTAGAGTGCCCAGTCTCCTACAACTTTGATATTACATATACACCATAAAAAGGAAATGTAGTTGTTGATGCATTAAGTAGGAGACATGCCAGCTTGGGAGCTAGATATTGTTGACTATGATTTTCGACTGAGATGCAAGTTAGAGCTAGAGATATTAGCAAGCTTGACTATTAGGCCTACTTTGATTGAGCGGATTAGTACTAGTTAGATGCATGATGATAGATTACCTAAGATTATTGTTAAAATTGAAGCTGGAGTAGAGTCTACGAACTCGATTGAGATGGTTAGCTCCGTAAGGATGGGAGATTGTTTATTCCTGATGTCGGTAGGTTGAGGGATGAGGTTCTACGAGAGTGTCATCATTCAAGATTGACTATACATCCCGGTAGTAATAAGATGTACCATGATAAGAAAAAGACCTATTATTAGGAAGGGATGAAGAAAGACATTGGGACATTCATCTGGAAGTGCTTGAACTACAGGTTAGTTAAGGCAGAGCAAAATAAGCCTAGTCATTTGATGCAATCGCTAGAAGTTCCTTAGTGGAAGTGGGAACAAGTATTGATGGACTTCGCTGACGGACTGCTGAGGGCTAGAGCGGGGTATGACAGCATTTGGGTCATAATCGACCGATTGACCAAGAGTGCTAGATTTATACCCATCAAATCATGTAAAATGGCAACCAAACTGGCCGAATTGTACGTGAAGTAGTTAGTATGATTACATGGTGTGCCGAAGAACATTGTGATTGACTGAGACCTGTTGTTCACAAGTGGATTTTTAAAGAGCTTACAAGAGACATTGGGGATAGAGCTGCATCTGAGTATGCCTTATCATATTCAGACTAACAGCCAAACTGCGAGAGTGAATCATATCTTAGAAGTCTCTGGCGATCTTGTTTACTCGAATTTGGAGGCTCGTGGGATGATCACTTACATCTCGTTGAATTCGCATACAACAATGGTTATCAGTCTAGTATCAGTATGGCACCATTTGAGGCACTATATGGTCGATCGTGCGTTTAAAACTAGACATAATTGGCTATATTAATTAATATACAACAAACCGACCCTTTTATACCGCTGTTAAAGCCTTGCATTTCTATAAACGTCGTAGATCAACAAGTTGTAATAAGTCTGATAGATACAATAGCGTTTCAAAATTGCAAAGGAAAACGGACTTTTAACAGCATTTTTTTTGCCATCTTAGACTAGACGTATCGGACAACTACATTTCTATAGCGTTTTGAAGATTGCTATAGAACTTTTACAAAGAGTTGTGTTTATGATACTAACAACTATGACATCATTTAATTGCTATAATATGTTGAAATGCCATATTATTTAGCGTCTAAAAACGCTGTGGAAATATTATGTCAATCTTTTATGATGCAATGAAACGCTATAGAAAATTCATTAATGTCTATTGTAGCATTGTTTTTTGCTATGAAAACTGTTTAATCCTTGCAGAATATTTTGTATAGCACTAGCATAATGCTATAGTAGATGAAAGATGTAACAAATTTTCTTTCGTAACACAGTTAAAACGCTATAAAAATTTCTATTTTATTTCCATATACATTCAATAAACCACACTTATCACATTGTAATGTACGTAATCAAATTGAGTCATAAGCCAAACCACAAAATATATATATATATATATATATATATATATATATATATATATCCATACTATTTCATACACGGAGTATTAAGCATATAAATATTTGTGACCAAAAGTATAATACATACTACTGTAGCTAACCAAAACAATACGTACTAAAAACAAAGACATATGAACGTCGATAGAGAATACATTAATGGAAGCATGACCGATTTGAAGGAGAAAGAGTGTGACATCATGTAGCAACCTCAAAAGCATCATACAAACTTGTCAATAAGAAGCACATACGTGCGTATGTTAGTTATAAATGTAGAAATGTATAAGTACTAAACAGCATGGTTTCAAACAGAAACTTTATGAATTAATCACTCAAAATAACTAAGAAACATCCATAAAGGCTAATTCAAAGTAGACAAGCAACTCAAAGTTTACTTAATTATTATAAAACTTAATTAACTTAGTTAATTATTTTAAACTTAGTTAATTTATTATTATTATTATTATTATTATTATTATAAACTTGGTTAATTTTTATAAACTTAATTAATTTTTATAAATCTTAGTTAATTTTTATAAAACTTAGTTAACTTAGTTAATTTTTATAAAATTAGATAATTTTTATAAAACTTGGTAGGTGGATTTTGAATTCTAACAAAACTAGACATAATGTCTTCATAGGTGGATTTTGAATTCTAACAAAACTAGACATAATCGGCTAATGTACATTAGTACTTGTATTATGACCTGAAAATTCAACTGATCTTTAAAATTCGTAAACTGATAAATGATGCAAAATTAATATGTATGAATGAGTTTTATACGAGGTTTACATATATAAAATTGTTAACAGAATATAATTCATTAAAATTCATATATACCAGCAATTTTTAAATCTCGAATGAAGTAGGAGTCCAGAACTATTGCTCTTTGATGCCATGCTAAGACCCAACACTGAAAATTCAATGTTTCATCTTAAAATTGCTAAATGTATCTCTAACTATTTCAAATTGGTAAAGTCATCCATAACATATATATGGGGCAGTGATCAATGCTGGCTAAAGAAATCAGAACAATATAGGACTTCACTGGTTTTAATGAACTCCAGATAAATTGGTGCAATTTGACATGTTAAACATTAAATATCTCAATTATCTATGATAATGGACCAATTGATTTGAACTCAGTTTAAAATCCATGCATTTGATTATTAACCAAAATACAAACATCTTCCATAAAGTTAATTTATACTTACGGGCCAAATGTACTCGAAAACATTTGAAGGCGCCATAGCTTTAATGGATGAAGGATTTTCAGAATTCAAATTTTTCGAACTTCCTCAGCTTGCTTTACTACTTCAGCAATTTGTTTCGAAGAAGCGATCCTTCCAATATGCTCTTATTTTTCTGTTATGGAACACTAATATGCCACTAAATTACACATCAAATCCACATGATTGTGCAAAATGCATTCTATATCTATTTATTTAGCTTTTAATGTAAGATTGAATTCTCATGTTTGAGTTCTATAACAAATACTTGAAGCAGACTCCTATGTTAACAAACCTCAAGTACAGGAGAGTAAATGACAAATTCGGATATTTAAGCATACATACCTAATTCATGTTCATCCTTGTGTTTTTAAATTTACAAAGAAAATTCCCAATTTGATTCTCACACATGTCAAATGGATCCATTATGCCCTAATCTTTACAATGACATAAGATAATAACAGTAAAGGATAAAGTAACTACTTGCTAAATGAAGCCAGCTATCATCTATAGAAGAGTGTATTAAGCTATAACTAAGGCTATAAATACCATGATACTTAGGATGGTGTGTAGTTGCACATATCTATCACAAATGATGTTAGGCAGCTGGGGACTAATTTCTAGTTAGATATACTATATTTTTTATTTTGGTAAACATATAAAAAGATTATATAAAACCGAGTTTCAATCATAATAAGAGTATTTGAACTTGTTTACAGACAATGTAACATGAGGCCATAAAAAATTTATTATTAAGAAAATGTATTTGATCCTATATATCGCAATTATTCCAATCATAATATGCAAAACTGAAATTAAAATTATGGATTAATCTACCAAAATTTTATTACCTTTCCTTATTGATTTTATAATAAATATAAAATAAGTCTATTTCTTTCTAAACAAAAACATCGTTGATTGGAATGGAAAAAATTCCCAGCATTTTCATTTATTTGTTTTCTACCATAAGCTCCTCTTTATTCTTTATAGCTTTATTATAATTTGTACCTTGTCTTGTCCTTAAAACTATGTTCTGCTTAATGAAAACAAACGAGGAAAGATAATTTTAAGTCAACTTCCTTTAAGCCCGAAGGTAAATTGCTAACATAACCTTTGGTCCATATAGCTAAAACTATCAATATAATGCCATATATTACCTAAATAACTTAAAAAAATTGAACGTATTTTTCAAGATTTTCTATCCGCTGCTGATGTTATCTTTTCTTTCCGCTGCTATTGTCATTGTATCATATCTCTGATATTGTTGTATATCATTCTGGATATTGTATCCATTGGGGTTGTATATGATATCATTGATTTCTTTATTCCGCTGTGTTGTTATTTACTTAAGTGTGTTATAAGCTCCGGCGAATCGGATTTGAACGGTCGAATCTATGGCATTCGAGTACGATGTAAAGTATGGATGTCGATTTTCGAACGCGATTAATCCGAGTCGTTACACCATCTGAGGTCCAATCTATATTTATTCATCAAATCTCACTTTTAGCAAAAGTGAGTTCCAAAATTTAGTAAACTTTCATAGTAATAATTTATATAGTATTATCAATAACTTTTCAAATACATCACAATGATTATTCCCAATAATCATTTATATTCCTATCCCTAAATAGTTAATTAAATTAATAACTACCACACACCTAAAGGACGGGACTCTAGGTCATCTACGTTTAGATCTCGACTCTATGCAAATTATATTTTATAATGTTCTGAATCCAGCTCTGATAAGCTGTAACGACCCCACCGCTATACCCATATTATTAAAGAACATTACAAGTAATGTCGTCTAATAATATGGAGAATATGGCTGATTAAGAGCGATCAAATGTGAATATATCTTTATGCTAACACGTCTTTAATACCGTTTTGAGGATTTGAACTGAGAAAAATTTGATGTGTACAGTATTAATACAAAGTAATAAACATACTGATTAAATATATCCAGAACAATATATAATATAAAAAAATTAGAGTCATAGATCATAGCGGAATAATATAGATCATATACATAATATAATGTGAGTCCACAAAATATCAGTACTAGACCCATAAATATGTACATCATATCCAAACAGGTACACAATGACTACTAGATAATATACATGACACAACTCCTAAATGTCAATATACATAGGTAAAGTAAACTAAGACGATCAAAATAGTCTACTTCAATGCTAGCCCAAAAATCCATAGGTCAATGAGTCTTTGTACCTATAGAGTCTCGGTCTGACCAAGTATTATAGGATAAAAAGGTAGACTATATCTAATAGAAAGGTGAGATGATACTAATTGTAACGATACGATCTTTCGACGCTCGAAAGTCGACATTAATACGTCCACTGTATCAAATGCCGCGCAATCGAATGCTGGAAAACCGAACCATTAGGGTTAAAAAGAAGAGGTAGAAGAAGGAAGAAGAAAAGGAGAACAGAAAAAAAGAAACAGAAACAATATCAGAATCTCACATTCACAGTGGAACAATATATAATAGATAATCACTAGTCTTTTAAACAAAGAACTATATCAGTTTATACATACATCAATCAAAGTCAATATACAACTCAATACAACAATGGACAGTTATATAAACTTGTCCTCATACAGAATACACAGCGAAATAAATAAACAAGTACGAGTATACGTCTCGCCATCCAGCTCATCTCCAAAGCTCTAGAATATCCAGAATATCCTGATAACATAACTCTAGGTTGCCCGTGTGGAAAATTATGGGCACCCAGAGTTTAGAAAGGGAACAATAAACTCCGAGTCAGTCATGGTGACTGGTGTGAGATCGTAAAATAGTTATTTTCACAAAGAAAATAAAATTAATTCGCAATGCTTTTGGAAAATGAAACTACCATAAGACCTCCCGCCACACACACAATGCAAACGCAGAATTGGAGGATATTTCTTCTTATGATAGTCAAACATGCTTACTACGCAAAATCATTGGATATTATTATTAATGTCTAGTGTGGAAAACATTTCGAAAGTATAATATTAATCTTAGCCAGCATAGACCTTCTGCACTTATGCCTACTATAGCTACTATGTTCAATAGCAGGTTACCGCCACATTCCATAGCAGGTTATACAACTAAAACCGTACAGGGCGCGTATTGTTTCTTTGGATTTCCAACAAATGGTCAGGCAAAGGAACTTCCTTGCACCGAAATGGAAACGCCTTTGGAAAGACACCCCGAGAACCTAACCGGATCTCTGCAAAAACAAGGCCGACGCTACCTCACGCTGTACATCTGTACTAGGTAACTAACACATTGACGCTACCTTACGCTGTACAGCTGTAACTAGGTAACTAACACACAAGTATACCATCCCCCGGTCGTTACCGACCTTTATTCGAGGATCCTCAACCACAAAGCAACAACCACAAAGTATAATAAATTTGCAGCATCAACATAGGTAAAATATCTGGGCTCCATACCATGATATCACCTCTTATCCAGAAGGAAATGGACATACCCTAGGGGCACGACCCCTACAAACCTTGCCGCAACATTCATGTTTCGACCATTACCGGGTTGTGAGACTCGACGAAGTCTTGTCCACAAAGCTACGCTTTTTCACAAAGCTATGCTTTGATCAGCAAATGATCAACAGCACTCCGTATGCCACATTACCAAATTGGGAATGTATCACTAGTAACCATCAACTACATAACCTCTGAGCTCGTACGTCTCAGAGAAGGGTGTTAAGCTAATAGAATAAATTCTCCGCCACCAATAGAAATGTATTTAATAGAAACCAGCTTTACATCTCAAAGTGTAACGTCAGACACACATCCATACAAGTCCGTTCCAAGATCGAACGGAACTGAAGGCACTTCCAAAGAAGCCCTTGCAATCCGGGTATTCACTAATCACGTCCGGACTTCCCATCACAAGAAGAGTGATGTAAATCTCTATACCGTAGCAACTCGGTGCAGAGACATTCGACAGGTTGTCCTTTCATTTTTGAAAATACCCGGTCTTCACACCGGTCTTCAATTGCAATTCATAACGTCGTATCATTATTCGGAATGGGTTATATGACATAAAGTCCTCTCCCGGCTTAACCGAATAATGAGCGCTTGTTTTAAAACAAATTCAAATGCCATTTCAAAGGCAAATATTGATAGTCGGTTATTTAACTATCAACAACATTCACAAAAATCAACCAATTTAAATAATTTTTCCCAAATTATTAAATTTCAAAATATCTTCACAAGATATATATTTTCCACACTTCATCACTTTGAAAACAAATTTCAAATCACTTTTCACTCTTGGGATAAAAATTCCCGATATTATTTATTTCCCTTTTTCTTTATGAATTCCATTGTGAATTTAAATTTCCAAATATTCACTTATACACGATTTTCAAATCGTTTTCAAATATTCACTTATATATGATTTTCAAGTCGTTTTCCAAATATTCACTTTCAAACACCAAATCAATTACTAATTGATTTCTAAATTTATTTCAACCCCAAATCAATTACAAATTGATTTCTAAGTTTATTTCAAATCCCAAATCATTTTACAAATCGATTTCCAATTTATTTCAACACAAATCAATTTTTCATTCAACATCAAATAAATTTTCATATCAATTTCCCAAAGATTAATCTTCAAATACTAAATCAATTATCAATTGGATTTCAAACAAATTTATCACCTTTTAAAATAAATTCCTTTATCTCTTCCGAACCATCTAAAATTCCATTTTAAATAAATTCTTCAACTTTTAAACAATATTATTCAAAACCCATTTATTAATATCCTTTCCCATATTTTGGAATTTATTCGATAAGATTTCAAAAATCAACTTTATACTTTTAAATTCCTTCTTTTAAATTTATTCAATTCTTTAAAAAGAAATTCACTTAAAATTTCCTACTTTTATTTCAAAAATCCAATTTTATTTATTTCTAGTATCCAACGATACCAAAAATACATTCGGCTAAATTTTAGCCTTCAACAAATTCAATCGTCAATATAATCATTCATAGATTATAAATAAATTATCACACAACATGTGAGACAAATTTATACAACATATGAAACAAATTCATATAATTTGAGGAATCCAGTTGGATCCATCCAACCTGTTTCCCTGCATCCACAGATGTTAGCACAATACCAATTCCACTTCGAGGTGGAATATCGGGGTATATGGGATTTATAAAATATCATTCGCTATTATGTGGCGCATAGGGTCTCATCCGCTATATAATGCGGGAAATCAACAACTCCAATATATACATATTCCAATATATATATATATATATATATATTGCTATATACTACTATATATACTATCACCCAAACAATCAATCAATCAATAACTGAATTTTCCAATTTTTAATTTGAGTGAGAAGATCTCACCTTTGATTTTATTTCGCAATCCATTTCCAGTCCAGATTATTTTCTTCATTGTATTAGACCTTGTATAAACAATTTATACAATTTATTAATATTCGAACTAATCGAATCATCAATTTTCATTTATAAATTTTAAATTAACTAATTTTCCTTTTGAACTACCTACATATATATATATACTTATAAAATAATCTACGTCATCATTTTAAAAAATTTATTTTCTAAATCTTATCTGTATATAAACTATTTCATATTCTTTTGCTGTATACATACATATATAAATTAAAACAAATTCCTTTGTCAAAATCTCACTGTTTAATTTGAAAATGATTCTTCCCAGACTAAAACATAAATTTTATAACAATTTATATGTATATACTCATCATCATAAAAATTCTAAAAATTTCCAGTAAGCCAACATATTCATATATATTTCTGATCTGTATATATATTAGTTTATTTTGTTTGTAAAACAAAGAAGAAAACGAATACCTCGCTGCCTGCAGCTCGTTGCGACCTCGAATCCACCACCGGCGTGGGCACCGCCTCGAACGAACTAAACCGTCCCCTTCGACTTACAACAAGTCGCTGCGACCCCATCAACGCCGACGTCGAAGTCGTCGACTTCCAGATTGAGATTTCCTCGACGCTCCGACCTCTCCCACGATGTCGCGCCGCCATCTGAGTCCACGTGCGCATCCAGGCATCACGCCAAACTTGATTCCAGGCGACCCAATTTACCGCCATCGCGACCCACTCGACGACCCCACCCAAGCCCGAACGGTCGCGACGAACAAACGAACGAATTTCGTTCAATTTGTATCGGGAATTTGAAGTAGACAAGAGATAAAGAAGAGTTGTCGCTTCGGCATTTCTTTTTTTTTTTGATTTTGATTTTCGATTGAGAACAGAAAGGGGAAAAATAAATTTGCCCGCGAATTTCTTTTTCCTGAGGTGATTTTTGATTTCGGATAAAGTATGAGGGAGAGGGTCGTGATTTTATTCATGCAGCTGCGTCCCCACTTTTTTCATGATTTAACTGAAGAGAAAGAAGGCGTGATCTACACGAAAAGTAAGGGTGTACAGATTATAGGGTGGCTGAGAAGACAAATTTGGATAAGACTTTGATTTAATTATATATAAATATAATTTATTTCCGATATTACACATCTCAAAATTTCGAACCCCTATAGAGGCATGCTGCTAGGCGTTCGTAATGTTATACCCCTATTCTGAACGCAATGGAAAAGGTTTCGAGTCCTAATTCGATCGTATGGAGAAGATAGCTTTTTGGACCCAGTTATTATATTGAATTTTCGATATAATTTCAGCGCATTTGCTTATCGTATGCTCACACAACAACTCCAACCACCATGAAAACTGAAATCCGATAATAATACACTATTATGGATCCAATGGAACAAGTTTCGTCGAATTCCGAGACTGCGCCTCGAAACGCTATTTTTAAATATCGATTTAAACGATATAAATTCAAAACTGAACAAAACAGTTTCAAATTCAATTCTGAAAGTCCCATTATCTTCAGTATAATAAATATGAATTTTCTAAGCCTTGAAAATATTTTTAACAGGTTTAAAATTGAAGATTCAAATTTTTACCCAATTGCAATAAATTGAATTCAATAATTTTAATTATCAAATTCATTCTGATATTTGAATTTCAAATTGAACTATCATTCGAATATTTAAACTCAATTAAATATTCACATTTCAAATGTCAAAAATTCAGGGTTGTTACACTAATATTATAATTATATGACTTAATAATAAATAAGCCATAACTAAAATATGCCAGAACAAATATTCATAATAAGGCATAATAAATAAAATTACCTTTTTATAATTCCATTTATAACTTAACCATAAAATAAGTCATCTCAAAGTATGCCTAAAACCTATTAACCAAAATAAGGCATATCAAAACAAATCATAAATTGGCATTTTAATCCAAATCACCATTCCATAAATCCATAGCAAGTCTCTAATGGACTATCATCTAAAATATGGTAATAATCAAATCAAAATTTCTTCAGAGCCAAAAGAAAAGATACCGAAAGATTTAATCACAAATCTTTGTACAAATAATCATCACTAATTGAAATAATAATGGTAATCATCCGTCAGTTAAATACAGTGACATGCAATCTACCGAAAGAGACTCGCAACAAAGAAAGGAAGCCTGTCGAAAGAGACTGCAAATTAGGAATACCGCTCAAAGAAAATAGCAGTCGTGTACCTAATCTGTCCTATGCAAATTTACCTAATGAAAGAGGTAAGCATCGTGTAAGTGTATAAAATAAAATAAACTGATAGGTTGTAGTATCTATAGACTATCGTGCTTGTAAACATCTGCCTTCCAAAAGAAACGGCCGTATTTATACCATAACAGACATACCGAAAGAGATTTACCTACCCAACTCTAAAGATGTATCGACTCTTAGGTCGATGAAAAAAGAGTTATCATCTGTCAAGGATCTATTGGCCTGAAATCTGAACAACCTAAGATAGTACAACTCTAAGTATAGCTCACTTCCACTTTAGTAATCACTAGAATCTTACTGATTGTCCCATACTAGAAAGTGAAACTCTACTATTTACTAAACGCTAGTAAATTCCACTTATACTCTATTTAACAAACTATAATAATAAGCGAAATAATTGTATGAAGTGTCCTATACCAATCCGCCAATTCAAACATTTATTAAATTCTTTGTTTCATGGAAAATCACGAAATTCAATTGGAAATTCAAATCTAGCTTGTTCATTTATAAATTAGAGAGGAAAAGAGTTAAAAGATTTTGAATTTTAATTAAATTTATTTTCTACAATTTGAAACCAAACCAACATATTTCATAACATTAACTTTCTTCATTTTAAACCTATATATATAATTATTTTCAATAAAATCTTAAAAGCTTTAAAATCTTATTTGTTTATACTTTTTAAAATAAAACTTATTTATATATATATATATATTTTTGATATATTCACTTTTAAAGAATTGCTAAAAGAATTTCTAAGTTTTGAAATCAATTTGTAAATCCTTTTTAAAATTAACTTTTATTCACATTTTGCTCTAAATCAAATATCAAAAAGAAGTAGTAATTAAAACCATCAAATATTATTTGAAATTAGCGGATAGCTCAATCAAGAACAAGCTCAACAACTTAGCAAAGCAACCAATTGAGCTAAAAAAATTTTGAAATCAGGAACTGTGCAAAATTACCCAATTTTCCTTGTCACCAGTCAACCGGTGGTTACCACCGGTCATCGCGCTTGGACACTTGTTGCCCAATTGCTCGTCAATTTGGTTGCTAATGATCGAATTACTTCGGTTCAGATGGAGTATAGAGTAGAATAAATACAATATCAGGTCTAACGAACTTGCAAACACAAGCAATATCGATAGTGTATTCATATATGATGGGTTTGTGCTCAAACATGATTAATCGTGTTCAACTTATACTAACTGTATTCAGACTTTGATTTTCCTATTTCTTGTTTAAAAATAATCCATTAATTTACATGTCAATCTAACATCAATCAATTCAAACATCAATTGTTAAACATAGTTGCATGAGATCAAATGGAGAAGAAGAAGCTGAAATTGATGAAGTTAAATAACTACTCATAATTCAAAACCTACTTCCACAATTGCTCAAAATACAAATTTCAAATAGCCCTTAATTAGAATTTCAGAAATTAACATCAACCTAAAACCTTAAATTAATTATCTAGAAAGGTAAAATAGATGATAAGGAGTTCATACATTTACTCATTATGATTTATGGAATTTTGGTTAATTTCCTAAGAATAAAACTAGGGTTTTTATTTGATTTCCTTTATCTTCTTTTGATTAGCTGAAGGTAGAATAACGTAAAAGAATTATTGGAAATTGGATTAGGAATTTTCTTAAGGAGTTAGTGAACTAGATATTAGGTTAATGGGTAAGCTAGTGGGCTTGAAGGCCCAAGTTCACTAAGGATTTTTTTATTAATTAGCTTAATAAATTTTAACTAAGCTTCTTAACTTAATAACACTTAACACATTGCTAAAGAAAAATCCTAACCCAATAAAATCAAATTCTCATTTATAATTCTATTTTAAAATTTAAAATTCAATTTATAAAAAATTTAGAAATTTTCTATTTTATTTAAAAATTTCCTTTGAAAAATCAAAAATCATTTCTTTATGAAATTTTAGAAACACATTATAACATCTAGATTTAATCTCAAATAAGTCCTTAAATTCAAAATAAATTATTAAATTTTAATTTAACTTCTCAATTAAATCTTTAGATTCATAAATAAATTTATTAGTCATTTATTAATTAGATGATTATTAATAGGGTTGTTACAACTAATGTCGCTCCTTATTGGTGCCGAATACCACCTCTATTGGAGCAGTGCTGAAGCTCAACAATAAATCTAAGAATACTGAAGGACATTATTAAACGATGCTAGAGCCATGCAGCATTAATGTTGAAACTCATGAATGCCGAAATCAAGCTGCTGTGCCGAACTCTACCCTTATAAATACAGACTTAGGAGTGTTTTAGGAGAGGTCGATCATTTTTTCCTCAACTTCTTACATTTTAAACTCTGTAACCCTAAATTGATTTAGGGATTTAGTGCCGATTGTACTTTTTGCACATAGGACCTTGCACATTCAACATTTTACGATATTCGAATAAAGAAATTTTGAATTATGACTTGCTTTAGAATTCCAAAGCACTTGTTATATTTAAATCATAGCTTGCTTCGAGTTCCAAAAGCACTCATAAACATGATTGATCTACATAGATTAACTCCAAGATTACATGAATTCTATATAAGTTTGGGCATTGCTTTGACATGATAATTATGACAACATCATGGACTTCAATATATCAAGCATAAACATACTAAGCCTAAGCATGTTAGGCCAACTTACCTAACCCCTTTTCTCAACTAAGTGTCGATTTTTCCAACACTCATTGAGGTCATAAGAGTTAACCAAGCCTTTATTCAACCAAACTTCTCTTCTCATGCAACCTTTGGGTATTGACAAAGAAATTCGTTAACATTTTGGTACTAAAGGGAGGGCTCGAACCTCTGATTCGTTATAATTATCTCCATAAACCGATGGCATAAAGTTCTTTCATCTTATGGAAAATGATGAGAGCTAGAAGAAATAATAACATCCCAAATAAAGAAGTTACACAATAAATAACTTTTAAGGATAATATCATCTCAAGCTTCAATTTAAAGAATATGGAAGTTGGACAACCTTCGACTCTAACAAAGCTCGCAAGCAGTGAGGCCAAGGTTCAGGATTTAACACAGCAACTGATAGTTATGCAAGAGCTTCTTGAGAAAGCCCCATCTCAAAAATCTTCTAAAATGACAAAGCTTATGAAAGAAGGGGATGAAGCAGATTCTCCAAGTAAAACCCAAGATGAGGGACCGGAAATATATTCTCCAAGATCGCAAACTAAAGAAAGCAATAAGGCTCAAATGAGTCGACAAATGAAAATCAAGACAGTCGAGCAGGAAGATACGTTGAACAATCAAATAGCTTAATCTCAGGTAGAGAGTATAAGCCATACAAAAGGAACTATTATGATGATGGAATTTACCAAAGGGACATGCCTAACCAAATAGCAAAGGATATGCTTGCCCTTAAGGAGAAGGGAACCCTTGACCCAAGGAATAATAGTAGTTTTCGAAAAACTCCTTTTATAAAGGAAATAACGTCTATTAGGATTCCATCGCACATAAAAATTCCTTTACTAAAGTATGATGGAACCACTGATCCAGATGATCATTTTTTAGCTTTCAAAAGTCAGACGGATTTGTATAACGTTGTAACGACCCTAATTTTAATTAACATTATTTAGGAAATTTAATTAGTTAAATTAAATGAAATAATGTAAATGGTTAAGGGATTGAGATTTTTGTTAATGAGGGTAGTCGTGCCAAATAAATAATGAACTAAGGGAACTTAAAATGAAATAAGAAAGAGTAATATGATAGGGGCAAGATAGGAATAAGTTGTATTCTAATACCCTAAACCCTCATGCATTTTCATTCTCATGTTCATAAGAAAAAATTAAATACAAGGAGAGGTCGTCCACCATTAAGAAGAAGTAAGAGGAAGATAAAGTTAGAATCAAAAGAAGGAAGCATAATCAACTTAATCCAAGACCAAATCTCAACTCCTTAACAACAAGCTAAAGGTGAATAATAGGTTACATCTCATATTTTCTTATTTTCCGTTATGGTTGAGATCCGAAATTATTTTGCAAATTATTTGCCATTTTTTGATTATTTAAATAGAGATATATGCTTGTTGATGATGTATGCTATTTCATTTAGATTTTATGATAAGGTTTAACTTGAAAAACCAAAAAAATGTCATTCAAATGCCTTGCGATTTTTATATAAGGTTAGAAACATTATTTTAGGGTTGGGTTTCAAATTTCATAATTTTCTAAATTAATGGGGATGTATTATGAATTTTCTAGTGAAGAAAAGGGTTAATTAGGTTTAAAATTATTTTATATTGGATTAGGGTCAGAAATTTATATATGTGGAGAAACATATTAAAATTAATTTACAGGAATTTTTGGAGTATTTTCCTAAGTGTTTTAATAAGTATATAAAATTATTTAAGGTATGGGAATTAAATGTTTTATATGTTTATAAAAGGAGAAGGGGAAATTTGCAAATGTTTTAAATTATTGGTCTCTGAAATTCGGCAACACTTTTAGAAAAGAAATTAGCAACCAATCATAATTTGACAAATAAAGCAGGTTAGTTAAAAAGAAATTACCTTTTAAAGTCAAAAATCGGTTTTTATTTTTTTGTAAGGTTTTGTTGTTTCGCCACTTTCGGCAACTACCTTTCGACTTCATACCTCCACCTCCATCCTAGTCGAAACCAATACACATGGTATCGATAGCCTTGGTACGTAGTGGATTAGAGATAGGCGAAAGGTATAGAGTCAAAACATGGGTTCCGGAGGGGTCAAAACCTTGTTTTGCTTTTAAAAGTAAATGTGCCTGCTTTGCTTTCTAAAAGAATGCTTTCGAATAAGATAGCTTTCGACTTAGTCAATTATTTAAAGGAAGGTTTCAAAAGAGGTTGCTCTTTTGATTTATAAAGAAGCTTTCGAAGGGTTCAAAACCCCTAGCTGCCGCATCCAACCTTTCGGAGCAATGCTTTCGAAAGGGTTCCTTTGTTTTAAAATTAGAGCTGCTTCTCCAATGCTTTCGAAGGCATAGGTTTCACCACCATCCACTTCTTTACTTAGGAAATTGCTTTCGAAAGTGTTGCTTTCAACTTAGCTCTTTGAAGACCCTTTTTTAGATTTTGAAGGTTAAACCCAAAGGTTTCGAAGGGAAAGTTTTAAATGGTTTTGAAAGTTTGTTCCACATATTTTTAATTGAACCCACTACTTTCGAAAGGTTTGATTTATGCAAAGGACTTAATGCTTTCGAAAGGTATATGATAAAGGTTTCGAAGGGGTAGTTCCCCAATATTTTCAAAAGGTTTACCTTAGTGTTTAAATGGAAGGTTTCCAATGTTTTAGAATGGCATGTTTAAAGTGTTTTGAAAAAAGGACGTCCAAGGGTTTTATATAGCTTTCGAAAGGGTATTTTCAATGTTTTTGAAAGGTCTATTGTAAATAGTATTGAAAGGTATGTTCTGGCCTTTCGGCCTAAGATTATAAAGTAAAGTAGTTTACTTGTATATAAAGGGGTACTTTCAATGGTTTTGAAAGGGGTTGTTTAAAGCTTTTAAACAAGGGTTTCAAATGTGTACATCAACAACATTTTGTGTAAAGTATATATAACATGGCAAAGTGATTTGAGTACAGCATAGAATATATTTTCCTTGTTTAAGTATGATTTAAAGGGTTAAATCAATTTTAAAGAAAGGTTTTCAAGGAAAATTTGATTGGGTAGTTGACCCTAAGTGAATGACACGGATATTAGAATACCAGATAGGACTGGTATGGGGTCGCGCCCTATACTTTAACTAGTAGCCCCTAGCTAATATAAGTCCAAAATTCTAGTGTGTAAAGCTTTGTCACAGGTAAGAATAAAATGATGTTACACGTAGAAAGGAATATACATAGTAGAGATAGGTTATTGGTGAGCCCGCGAAACCATTAGGATCAGTCGACCCTTGGAGAAGTAAGTTAGGGACAGACCGTCTAGAAGAGTATCGAACAAAAGTTAGATTATTTGTTTAATTTGTCTGGTAGGCCCGAGTCAGCCAAAGGTTAGTAGTTAGCCACACAAAACTGTAGTGTTCGGATAGATGGTCCGTTTATTACCTGATTTATATGCATATATGATATTGCTATTATTGCTTTAACCAGTTTGGTTGCAGGATTTTGATTTGCAAAAGATATGTTTTAAAAAGGGATATTACTGAGGGGAAACCCGTTTCGCTAAGCAGCGTGGTCTCACTTATTATCAATAAACCGAGATGTATAGTATTAATTACACCAGGCTTTATGTCTGACTCGAAGTTTATGTTTTTCCCCTTAAACTCTTGGGTGCTCAAAATATGATTTGAGTAGGTTGAGAGTTGTTGATTTACAGGTTTTAGTAGGTGGACGAATAAAGCTTCCGAAGACGAGCAAAGGCTGATATTAGCTATTTAGGGGTTGTTATGTTTTTATTTCCGATGTATGTATTAAGATATTTTTTGTCTATTTGGTACTCTGATCATCCAAGGGGGTAGCTTCATATGTCACTCTTGGCGTATTTTGTAATAATTATATTTGATCAATGCTTGGGAATCGTTTGGGATTATGTAATGGAATATGAAACATGTTTTTGAAATGTAACTAGTAAAGTTGTTATTTTTGGAATCTGTGATTTTGTTTCATATTCTTGTGCTTCTAATATTATGGATACCATTAACATTACTGTACCTTGTCACCGGAAGTTAATACTATAGATGACTCAAGCATCTGTAGCGTTTAACTTCAGGCCTCAAGATGGGGGATGTTACAACTTGGTATCGGAGCCTAGGTTTATGAAAAACTTTAAATTTAAAATGATTTTGAGAACAAAATCCTATGGAATTAGATAAAAGATTGGGGTATGGGACAACGCTATAGTAACATACTTGTATTTGCTATATATAAGTATACGCTTTATCTTTGTTCTCCCATCTCTATTAGGCTATTCTTTTGTACCTTAAAAAGTCTCGAATGCAGATATGGATGTTAGAAGTGGAAGAGTTAATCTTGGTGAGGGAAGCACCACAACTAATGGAAATGCCAGACCAAATACTAGGAGGAAACCACGTCAGGCACAAGCTGCAAATGTGGATGCTAGAGTCCCGTAAGTAGACATAGGAGCGATGTATCAGTTCTTTGTAAACATGATGTAAGTAGGAGTTGCTACTGGAGTAGTTGGAGGAGGAAATCAACAAGCTCCGGTGGTGAATAACTATGTTATTTTGAGTAGAGGTTATGCTCAGCTGGGAGGAAAGCCGTTTATTAGTACTGAAGATGCAATTGAAGTGGAGAATTGGTTACTACGTTGCGAGAGGATTTTCGCTGATTTGGGGCTCAATGATCAGCAGAAGAGGAAACTCGCTTATAGACATCTACAAGGAGCAGCACTGTATTGGTGGAACGGTGTTACTACTGGAGTTAATGAGGAGACTATAACTTGGGCTATGTTCAAAAGAAGGTTTGAGGAGAGGTTTATGTTGGAGATTGCTAAGTCTACTCTGCTCAGGAAGTTTGCTGAGTTGGAGCAAAGGGATATGACTGTACTTGAGTACAACGAGGTTTGAGGAGCTAGCGAGATATGGCTATGCTATGTTTGATACTATTATTAAGAGGAATGAAAAGTTCATTCATGGCTTAAAGCTTGAGCTTGCTAAGGCCACATTACCGCATATTAGGGATCCATGTGATGTTGTTGTTGAGATGGCCTTGAAGAATGAAGAGATGCTTGCTTTTCTTAAAAGAAATAAGGCAAAGTAAGTTCAAGGAGTGCAGAGTCAGAAAAGAAACTTTTTCCACAAGAAAGGAGCTCAGAAGGGTGGAGCTGCTAAGAAAGGAAAGGCAGAGGTTGTTTGTTATAAATGTGACAAGAAATGGCATTTTGCAAATGAATATTGCTCAGGAGAGGGAAAGAAGGTGATCGAGAAGAAGAATATTAGATGCTTCAACTGCAATCAAATTGGAAATTATAAGAACTAGTGCAAGGAGCCAACCAAGGATGGAAAGGGCAAAATGATTTCATTGGAGCCAGCTACCTCGAGGCCAACAACAAAGGGTAAGGGAAAGGCTATGTTGGGAGGTACGCTTATGATTCATGGTATGTCAGTTAGCGTTCTATTTGATACCGGTGCATCACATTCTTTTATATCTCATTGTTTGTTAGATAAGCTTAACCTAGAACCCTCATACCTAGTTACTTCCTTAAGGGTTGCAAATCCGATAGGAGAGTATGCGACTCTTTGGATGAAGTGTGATCACCTAGAGTTTGAATTGTTAGGTCATACCTTTGTTTGCAGTTTGCATGTGTTTGATTTTGTAGGGTTCGAAATTATTTTGGGTATGGATTGGTTAAGTAAATACGATGCTAGGATATTTTGCCATGGTAGGAAAATATCGCTTAGACACCCTAACTATAGTGATCGGATTATATACTCCGTAGAAAACCCTAGTTTTGAGGCTAATGCTTTGTTGGGTGCTATGGAGGTAGAAGACGTATTGTATCGAGTTTTCGTCATTAGAGAATTCGCGGATGTCTTTGAACCTGTAGTAGGATTGTCGCCGAAACTAGCTATTGAGTTTTGGATAGATTTGGTACCAGGAGCAGAACCGATGAGCAGACCGCCAAGCAGAGTGACAATTATTGAGATGAAGGAGTTAAAGGTGTAGTTGGTGGATTTGGAAGGCAAGAATTTTACCAGACCAAGTAGTTCGCCTTGTGGAGCTGCCGAAGTGTTTGCTAAGAAGTCGGACGGATCGTTAAGGTTATGTATCAATTATCGTAAGTTAAATGAGAAGACGATAAAGAATCGATACTTGTTACCTAGAATTGACGATTTGTTCGACCAGTTAAGTGGAGCCAAAGTATTTTCCCAGTTGGATTTGGCGATAGGGTTCCATCATCTTAGAGTTACAGAGGATAGTATTCCTTTGACAGCTTTTAGAACCAGATATGGATCGTACGAATGGTTAGTAATGTCGTTCAAACTAACTAATGCGCCATCATTCTTTGTAGATTTGATGAACCGAATTTCCGAGAGCACTTGGATAGGTTCGTATGGGTTTTCTTAAATGATATAATGACATACTTTAAAGATGAAAGAGAGAATGAAGTTCATCTTAGAGTGGAGCTTGAGACGTTGAGGCAGCATCAGCTAAAGACGAAGTTTTCAAAGTGCCATTTCTGGAAGAAGGAAGTGAAGTTTCTTGGTCATGTAGTCTCAAAGAAGGGTTGTCTGTAGATCCGACTAAGATCGAGGCAGTGAATAATTGGAAGAGACCCGAGACAGTGACTGGGATAAAGGATTTTCTTGGACTAGCTGGGTATTATCGGAGATTCATCAAGGATTTCTCGTGGATAGCGGCATCGATGACCAAGCTAACGCGAAAGGATGTAAAGTTCGTTTGGACCGATAAGTGTGAGGAGGCATTCCAGAAGCTGAAACACTTGTTGACTATTGCACCTATGTTGGTTGTTCCAGAGGGGAATCAGGACTTAGTGGTTTACATGGATGCATATGGAACGGGATTGAGAGCTGTGTGAATGCAAAGAGGTAAAGTGATTGCCTATGCATCTCGGCAGCTTAGACCACATGAGGTTAGGTACTCGACTCACGATTTGGAATTAGTTACGGTAATTTTTCATTGAAGGTGTAAAGACATTACCTTATGGGAGAGAGATTTGAATTGTATACGGATCATAAGTCGCTGAAGTATTTATTCTCTTAGAAGGAGTTGAATATGAGACAGTAGAGGTGGTTAGAGTTTTTAGCCGCCTACGACTTTGGTATTGAGTACACACTAGGAAAGGGAAACTAGGTGGCAGATGCACTTAGCAGGAAATATAAAAATGCAGTGTTGGCAATGATAACTAAGTGGAAAGATTTAGAAGCATTGACTACATGGAGGATACAGTGGAGATTAAGGCTAGGTCTAGTAAGGAAACTGCTATGTTGTCATGTTTAGAAGTTCGACCGGCGATAATCGAAAAGATTGATGCTAAGAAGAAAAAGGATCCAGTGTTAGCCGAGAGGATTAAAAGGCTTGAGGTTGGAACTGAGATCGATGATCTAAGGGATTTTAGTCTTGACCAGAAGGGATGGTTTAGAAAGAAGGGACGGTTGTGTGTACCGAATGTCGAGGACTTAAGGAAAGAAGTTCTTGAGGAATGTCATCGATCCAAGTTTACAATTCATCCTGGAGGGACCAAGATGTATCAAAATATGAAGAGAGGCTTTTATTGGGAAGGTATAAAGAGAGATGTAGGTTTGTGGGTGAAACAGTGTTTGAACTGTCAATAGGTAAAAGCCGAACATCAGAAACAAAGTGGGTTACTTCAGCCTTTAGCTGTTCCAGTATGGAAATGGGATTCTATATCGATGGATTTCATAGACGGGTTGCCAAGATCAAATAGAGAAAATGAAAGTATATGGGTCATAGTGGATAGGTTAACCAAGAGTGCCCATTTCATTCCAGTTAAGTCAACCATAATGGCACCTATTTTAGCTAAGTTATTTATGAAGAATATAGTTAGACTTCATGGAATTTCTAGTAGTATAGTAAGTGATAGAGATTCCTTATTCCCTAGCGAGTTCTGGAAGAGTCTAAAGGAGACTTTGGGTACCAAGCTCAAGTGAGTATCGCTTACCATCCGCAGACAGATGGGCAAACAGAAAGAGTTAACAAAGTCTTAGAAAATTTGTTACGAGCTTGTTTGCTAGATTTTAGAGGATCATGGAAAGACCATCTACACTTAGTCGAGTTTTCGTATAACAACGGTTATCAGGTTAGTATAGGGACGGGACCATTTGAAGCTTTGTATGGAAGGCCATGCAAATCTCCAGTTTGTTGGTTAGAGACCGGGGATAGGTTGGTTCTTGGTCCGGATTTGGTTAGAGAAGCTGCAGAAAAGATTGAGTTAATTAGAGCTAGGATGAAGAAAGCTCAGTTTAGGAAGAAGAGCTATGCCGATAGAAGGTGGAAAGACCTAGAGTTCTAAGTAGGAGATCATGTTTTTGTCAAGGTATCACCGATGAAAGGTGTAATTTAATTCGGGAAATCAGGAAATTGGCACCAAGATTTATAGGACCATTCCCTATTCTAGAAAGGATCGGGAAACTCGCATATTGATAGAGTTACCAAGCAGTTTGGCAGGAGTCTACGATGTTTTTCATATTTCTCATCTAAGGAAGTGGGTTCGAGATCCAGAGACTAATATAGCACCAACTATGTTAGAGGACTTAGTAGTGGAACCGAATTTGACTATAGTTAGAAAGCCAGTCTGTATAGTCACGAGATATGGGAAGACGCTAAGGAACAAGACAGTCAAATTAGTTAAAGTCAAGTGAAGCGACGACGAGAGAGACTGTACTTGGGAAACTAAGAGCAGGATTAGAGACACTTATCCTGACTTATTACATAATATGTTTTACCTTTATTATTGACTTTGATGTATACCTTATCGTAATTTCGATGACGAAATTCTTTAAGGAGGGGAGTCTGTAACGACCCTAATTTTGATTAACATTATTTAGGACATTTAATTAGTTAAATTAAATGAAATAATGTAAATGGTTAAGGGATTGAGATTTGTGTTAATAGAGGGTAGCCGTGCCAAATAACTAATGAACTAAGGGAACTTAAAATGAAATAAGAAAGGGTAATAGGATAGAGGCAAGATAGGAATAAGTTGTATTCTAATACCCTAAACCCTTATCCACTTTCATTCTCACGTTCATAAGCAAAAATTAAATACAAGGAGAGACCGGCCACCATTAAGAAGAAGTAAGAGGAAGATAAAGCTAGAATCAAAAGAAGGAAGCTTAATCAACTTAATCCAAGATCAAATCTCAACTCCTTAAACAAGGGTTTCGAATGTGTACATCAATAATGTTTTGTGTAAAGTATATATAACATGACAAAGTGATTTGAGTAAGGCATAGAATATATTTTCCTTGTTTAATTATGATTTAAAGGGTTAAATCAATTTGAAAGAAAGGTTTTCAAGGAAAATTTGATGGGGTAGTTGACCCTAAGTAAATGACTCGGATATTAGAATACCAGATGGAACTGGTATGGAGTCGCGCCCTATACTTTAGCTAGTAGCCCCTAGCTAATATAAGTCCAAAATTCTAGTGTGTAGGAATTTGTCATAGGTAAGACTAAAATGATGTTACACACAGAAAGGAATATACAGAGCAGAGATAGGTTACTGGTGAGCCCGCAAAACCATTAGGATCAGTTGACCCTGCGAGAAGTAAGTTAGGGATAGACCGTCTAGAAGAGTATCTAACAGAAGTTAGATTATTTTTCTAATTTTCCTTGTAGACCCGAGTCGGCCAAAGGTTAGTAGTTAGCCAAACAAAACTATAGTGTTCAGACAGATGGTCCATTTATTACATGATTTATATGCATATATGATATTGCTATTATTGCTTTAACCAGTTTGGTATCAGGATTTTGATTTGTAAAGATAAATTTTAAAAAGGGATATTAGTGAGGAAAAACCCGTTCCGCTAAGCGGCATGGTCTCACTTAATACCAGTAAACCGAGATGTATAATATTATTCACACCAGGCTTTATGTCTGACTCGAAGTTTATGTTTTCCCCTTAAACTCTCGGGTGCTCAAAATATGATTTGAGTAGGCTGAGAGTTGAGGATTTATAGGTTTTAGTATGTGGACGAATAAAGCTTTCGGAGACGAGCAGGAGGCTGATATTAGCTATTTAGGGGTTGTTATGTTTTTATTTCCGCTATATGTATTAAGACAGTTTTTGTCTATTTGGTACTCTGATCATCCAAGGGGGCATCTTCATATGTCACTCTTGGCGATTTTGTAATAATTATATTTGATCAATGCCTGGGAAACGTTTGGGATTATGTAATGGAATATGAAACATGTTTTTGAAATGTAATCAGTAAAGTTGCTGCTTTTGGAATCTATGATTTTGTTTCATGTTAGCACCAAAATTGGTCACTAACCTCGTAGAAGAAGATTGTGAAGAGATATAAGTGATGAAATCAAATTAAACAGAGAAGACAGTGCTAATCTAAATACAGAAAGTAAGAACACCAAATTTATAGTGGTTCAGCGTAATTGCCTACGTCCACTTTGAGGTTAAACTTTATTGATCTTCTTTATAGTTGATTACAAATACAATTCGTGAATCAAATGCTTGAATGAAGTTGTTAAGTAGAGAAGATGAGTCTTGAAAATGGCAGAGTCTCCCCGGTGTTTTCTCTCTAAAAAAGGATCCTTTTCACTGTGACCCTGCCCCTCTATTTATAGGCAAATATGGGCTGGACTTCCCAAATGGGCTGGATGGCCGAACACTCTAGCCCCAGTACAGTGGTCGCTGCATGCCGATCCTGGTATGCCGAACGCTCTGATGCCGAGCAGCCCTTCCCATGCCGGACGATGCTTTCCATGCCGAACGGTCCTTGTGAAGTTGTGCATACTGAATGCCTTCTGAATGCCGAGCGCTCTCGTTGCCGAGTTATCCTATCGCCGAGTTCTACTGACGCCGAGTACCTTGGGATGCCGAGTACTCCTGTTGCCGAGTACTACGCCGAGTACCTTTGGATGCCGAGTGCCATGGGATGCCGAACGCTCTTGTAGCCGAGTGCCAGTTGATGCCGAACACTACTTGACGCCGAGTACCTTGGGATGCCGAGTACTCCTGTAGCCGAGTGCTAGTCGATGCCGAACACTACTTGACGCCAAATGTTTCGCCGAACACTCCTGGATGCTAAATGCTTCGCCGAACACTCCTGGATGCCGGACACTCTCTGATGCCGAGTGCTACCTGATGCCGAGCAGTCTCGATGCCGAGCACCTTTGTATGCCGAATGCTAGCGCTGAGCATTGGTTGTCGCCGAACACTAAATGACGCCGAGTCTCCTGATCGCCGAGCACTACGGATGCCGAACGCTATGGATGCCGAGTTCCACTGGATGCCGAACAGTCCTTCATGCCGAGTAGTGGCCAATGCCGAGCACTCAGTTGCCTGGTCAAATCTCCAGGAAACACTTGCCCCCCAAAGTGTATCGCGTGGCCGAACGTGATGCGCTTTGAATCTGGTACGATTTACCTCGGAGGTACCTTCTCGAGAATGTTAGTGAAGGAGGTGCAAGACGAACGAGATTTAGATGCCGAACGATACGCTCGAAGCCGAACGTACCTCGTGTGCCGAACGTCACTCTGCTACGATGCCGAACCCTTCGGTGTTGACCGGTTCTACCGGGTATAGCCTCTTCCACTTCTACCTCCCTCTATATAACCAGGTCCTTCCCATCTCTTTTCCTTTTACGCCTTCTTTTCTGTCATTCCTTAGAGACTTGCAATTCTTGCCATCCTACCAGATTTGAGACCTAATTGATCCTTCCTCAACTTCGACTTTCGAACTAGGTATCTATCCTTCTATGATTAGATTACTTCAACACAAGACTTAGGTTGTTTTCGTGGGAAACGTGACATCTCTATGATCGTATAATATGCGTCGAGCACAAATGGCTCGCATGTTTGGAGTTGTCTAGTTAGGGCTAGCTCCTTCGTGTCGAACGAGACTGGAGGGAAAAGAAAGATGGGATGCTGAACGGCGTAGTCTTCGCCGGGCGATCTGTCCCTGTCGTTCGGCGCAGATGGAGAAGGTGTAGGGTGGAGTTGAAATCGTGGTGGAGCGCTACTTTTAGCCGAACGATAACCCAAACCGAACAGTCTTGAATCCCGAACGGTATCAATGCTGAACAATTACTAAAATGTAGAGCAATAACTTAGCCGAACAATAACCCAAGCCGAATAATTGACATGCCGATCATTGAATTCAGCCGAACAATACAATTGCCGAACACTCTTTAGTCCGAGCAAAACACAGCCGAACACTATACTTAGGACGAACAATCTTAAATGCTGAACAGAGGACAATGTCCTAACCAAACGAGACCTTTAGCCGAACGCTCGACATGCCGAGCAAACATACATGCTGACCTATACTTAGGACGAACAATACAATTGCCGAACATTACTTAAATGCCGAACAGTATAAATGTCAGACTACACTTAGGCCGGTCACTTTATAGAACATATGCTTTCTGAATCTGGAACTGTAATCGCCTCAAGGCAAGCTTTTTGAGACGGTCAGCGATGACGGTCTTCGAAGGCGATGATTCGAAGCTGATTATTATATCTTTAAAAAACCTTTAGATTCTTATCGCTTGTACACAATTGCCTGCACTAGTTTACACACCACGTGGGGGGAAAACTCGTCTTGCTAATTCTAACGTTCAACGTTTTTTAAGTATAGTTCTCTCAAGCACTTAGTTATTTATTTGGGATGTCGAGAAAATCTAGCTCCGCTACCATATCCGACAGGCCTGGGCCGTCATCGAGGCAGGGAGCCGCAGATACTTCTAACCCGTCAACCTCTCCCGCTCATAACTTGGCGCCTGATGCTCTGGAGTCAAACATCTTACTAGACAATCCGATCGATTCTCAAGCCTCGAAGATCAACGAAGCTGCTCTGCGACGGATATGCTCCATTCACGGGATTCCTTTTGCCGAAGTGTTAGTTCCTTCGAGACACGACCGCCCTCATTTGCCCCCAGTCGGGTACACCGCCTGCAACAAGTTCATGTGTTGGATGGGCAGCGTTCCTCCATTCAATTTATTTCTCCGGGATGTGCTGCAGTATATAGACATAGCTCCGTCGCAGCTCCACCCGAATGGCCATGCATTCCTATATGGGACTTATTTACTTTTCATGGCTGTCCTCTCCAGACCTCCAACCCCCGGTGATATCAGATACATTTATATGTTCAAGAGACGGAAAGACAGTCCTTCTTTTATGTTCCTCGAGCCATACCACAAATGCCAGATCCTGACAGGGGCATGCAACAAATTCACCCTGTACAAACATGAATGGTTCTATGTGCGCTGCCCGTCTGGTTTTGCTAGGAGATGGGTTGAGGGCAGTAAGTCTCTCTGCCGAGTTATTATTCGTATTTAACCGGAGTCATGCCTTTCCTAACTCTTCATTTCATCTTTTCAGGTATCAACCCGCGTCCGGAAGGCCGAGGATATTCTGAGGCTGTTGAAGCCATTAGGGCCCTTCCTGCCGAGGATCGAGACATCCGAGTTATCATTTCAAATGAATCACTGTCGGGGTTCGGCTTGCTGGCTCCTGGTCGTCGGATCAGCCTTCCGGAAGGTGTTACCATTCCCAAACCTCCGTCCGGTAAAGGGAAAAAACTTGCCGGATCGTCGTCGCGCCGCGCTCCCGATACGCACGAAGAAAGCGAGCGCAAAGAGGATGATGCTCCTGAAACTCAGGGTGAGAATGCGGGTCCTGCTCAGAATCCAGCAGTTGAAGTCCACGACATCGAGACGTCGTCCTCCCCTTCGAAGGGAAAGAAGAAGTTAAAGTATAAAGTTCAGAAGGAGAAAGTTGGTGGTACTTCAAAAGTCACGCTTATACCGCCTGAGAAAGAGGCTTCTTCACAGCATCTTGAAAGTTCCTTGAAGGGTCTGTCAAACCTGTCAATTCCCGATGATTTGCTTAATTACGGGTTCGATGATCCTGAAACCCTCAAATTCTCTTCGCCCGCGAGGGGCAACGCAGGAGTTCAACTCCCGGCTCAAGGAGACAATACTCTGATTAGCAAAGATAAACGAACGGGTCCGTCGGGGGGAACACTAGGACACACACGCACATGCGCATTTCATAATATACTTCAAGTCTTTTTAATTCGTGAATTCTCCTTAACTCGTTGTTATCTCCATTCTTTGCAGGTGATATGGGCCGCTCTCACGGACTTGATCGCCTTCAGGGGTCTTCTATATTCCATCACTCCGGACGGGATTCCGGTTCAGGCAGACGCAGGGACCGAGGTGATTATGAAGATAGGGACAATCGTCCTCGCGAGTCGTCTCACCGCAAGAAAGCACACTCTCAATCTTCCCAGTCCCGCGATCTTCCTCCTCCAACTGAGCCGGATAAAGAGAAGTCTTTGCAGAAGGGTTATCAGTCTGATGCTGCTCGAGAACAACATTCCAGTTCATCGAGTACGAGGCAAGTTCGAGAGCAACGTAAAAGAACGGAATTCTCAAGGCCTCCTCCTCCTACTCCTGCCGTGGACCCAACTGTTGCGGAAAAGATGGTCGACCTTAAGGTCAAGTTTCCGAAAATCTGTTTTGACGGCTTGAAATTCCTCCCAGCCATCCATCACATTCCTGGGCATGTGAAGCAAAGTGCCATTGCCTGCAACAATGACGTCTATGTTCAACATGACGCATTCGTGCACTTGGTGGAGAAGATCTTGTAAGTATCTGTCGAGCGTCAACACGAGATTGACCGTCTGAATTTGGAGGCTGACAACGATAAGAAAATCATCAAACTCCAAGACGAAGAGCTCGCTTCGTATAAGTCAAAGCTAGAAGCCGCTGAACAAGGTGCAAAAGATACTGCTGAGGCAGTTACTCGCTTAGAGGTGGCTCACAAAAAGGAGCTTGACGAAGCAGTCCAGCGCAGCGGCGCCCTTGCCCTAGAAAAAGACTCTGTCCAAAAAGAAAAGGACGCGCTCGCTACTCAAGTCAAAGAGCTGAAAGAACTACTCTCCAAGGAGAAAGAAGACAAAATAGCTGCTCAGGAAGAATCACAACGATATTGTGATGAGATTGTTGCTACCCGACTCCTGAAGACAAAACTCGACGATGAACTTGCCGGGGTCGAGAAAATGAAGGATGAGGCCCGTGAGGAGGGCAAAAGAATGGCTGTGGAGGAGCTTGATTCTCGCCTTGAGGCGGCCGCAGAGGCCGGCAGGGAAGAGGTCAAAAGTATGTTTGACCCGTTGATCGCCGAGTACGGAGCCCGCGTCCTTATGCACCGTGACTTAACATTCTTGGGCGACGGCTACCTCGAATCCCTGGCTGAGGCATGGGAAACTCTGATAAAGATCAGGAAAGTCGAGTCAGGCTCCGAAGAGGTCGACGAGGATGCATTGGTGAAGGAGTTCCTGAGGGGGAATGAGCCATCGGATTTATCCGCAGCATTGGCTCTTTATGGCAAAGGCTCTTCCCCTTCAAAAGAGAAGAACGACGAAGCCGGCCCGTCAGAGGCCAACACTACTACTCCTCACATCGCCGCTCCTTATGCTGCTCAATCGGCCGGTCGGTCGACGATTGATCAATTCGAGCAGCATGCCAGTTATGATCCCGAAGATCCCGGGCTTGGCGTTCATGTGCTGTCACCTATCCTGGAGGGTGAAACCCCGCGCGCCACCGATAGCCAACCGGATCCTGGTAGGAAATTCTTCTTTCTCTAGAAGTCGAAGAGATCCCGTCATTTTTCAGCAATGGTTATTCGTTCTAATGCCCATTTCTTATATTTTCATGTAGGTCGTTCTGACGCCGAGCCAACTCCGAGGAGCGATGACGCCAAGGAGGAAGCAGAGAAAACAAGCGACGTTGCTCACGCAGGAGTAACTCCCGGTCCAGACGCTCAAGTGATCGGGGCGCTTGATGATGACAAACTTGATACTTCGTCTCCTGTCGAAGGAAGCGATGAAATTAAAATCACTGGCGCCTCTGAGCATACTTCAGAGATGAGCATGAAGGACCGTCTCGCCGATGAGGAGAAGAAAAAGGTCAAAGTCAAAGTTGAATCTGAAATACTGGAACTCACTGACCTGCGTAACAGACCTTTGAAAATCATTCTCCCGGGCAGGTCCAGACCACTAGATGTTCCGTCCCCTACTCCTGACTCCGTTTCTCTAGCAAGCAAAAAGTCCAAGAGAAAGCGTGAGGGAGAGGAGTCGTCGGAAACACCAAAGGAAGACAAGAAGAAGAAGTCGAAGAAATAATCGATGCACTTGCTCAACAAGTTTCCTGCTTAGGTTTTGTAATTGTTGTTATCTTCCGCAACTCGTAGTTTGTATAGGCCTGAATTTTGTAGGAGTGATCGTGTATCCCCATTTTGGACTTATCGAATAAAATTTTAGTTTCTTTTTGTTTGAACGATTCTCTTGTCTTTATTTGGTTTGCTGACACTGTGCTCCGGGGACTTGGAGACTTGAGACTGTTCATACTCTAGTCCGCGCTCTGGGGACTTAGAGTTCTCCGTTCCGCACTCTGGGGATTCGGAGATTGGAAATCGTTTATACTCTAGTCCGCGCTCTGGGGACTTAGAGTAATCCGCTCTGCACTCTGGGGATTCGGAGATTTGAAATCGTTTATACTCTAGTCCGCGCTCTGGGGACTTAGAGTACTCCGCTCCGCACTCTGGGGATTCGGAGATTGGAAATCGTTTATACTCTAGTCCGCGCTCTGGGGACTTAGAGTACTCCGCTCCGCACTCTGGGGATCCGGAGATTTGAAATCGTTTATACTCTAGTCCGCGCTCTGGGGACTTAGAGTACTCCGCTCCGCACTCTGGGGATTCGGAGATTGGAAATCGTTTATACTCTAGTCCGCGCTCTGGGGACTTAGAGTACTCCGCTCCGCACTCTGGGGATTCGGAGATTTGAAATCGTTTATACTCTAGTCCGCGCTCTGGGGACTTAGAGTACTCCGCTCCGCACTCTGGGGATTCGGAGATTGGAAATCGTTTATACTCTAGTCCGTGCTCTGGGGACTTAGAGTACTCCGCTCCGCACTCTGGGGATCCGGAGATTTGAAATCGTTTATACTCTAGTCCGCGCTCTGGGGACTTAGAGTACTCCGCTCCGCACTCTGGGGATTCGGAGATTGGAAATCGTTTATACTCTAGTCCGCGCTCTGGGGACTTAGAGTACTCCGCTCCGCACTCTGGGGATTCGGAGATTTGAAATCGTTTATACTCTAGTCCGCGCTCTGGGGACTTAGAGTACTCCGCTCCGCACTCTGGGGATTCGGAGATTGGAAATCGTTTATACTCTAGTCCGCGCTCTGGGGACTTAGAGTACTCCGCTCCGCACTCTGGGGATTCGGAGATTGGAAATCATTTATACTCTAGTCCGCGCTCTGGGGACTTAGAGTACTCCGCTCCGCACTCTGGGGATTCGGAGATTTGAAATCGTTTATACTCTAGTCCGCGCTCTGGGGATTTAGAGTACTCCGCTCCGCACTCTGGGGATTCGGAGATTTGAAATCGTTCGTACGAGTCTGCATGTCGTGAATGGTAATGTAATTTATCATCCAATTAAGAGATATAGAAACTTCATAGAAAATATGGCTTCAAGCCTTTATTAACGAAAATCAACTAAATTGCTTGATTACAACTTTCACAAGGAAACTAAGTCATTATTGAATGGAAACATGCAGGAAATAACAGTGCCTACAACAAGAAAGGAAAACATGCTAAATGTAATAGTGCCGCAAATGTTCACTGTTCCATGCTCGGGGGAGTGTCGCGCCATCAACGGTCGCTAGCTTGAATGTTCCTTCTCCAAGCTTCCGTTCAATGGCGTATGGACCTTCCCAGCTGGGATTCATGCGTGATGGTACCGGGAAGACTCATTTCAGAACGAGATCACCCACATCAAAGATTCTTGGGCGGACTCTGCCGTCGTAGTAACGCTTGACTCGATGTCTGTGCGCCGCCGCCCTTAATTCAGCTTCTTCACGCTTTTCGTCGATGCAGTCCAGTGATTCCAGCAAGAGGTTTTGGTTCGTCTTGGGATCATAGTATGTCACTCGGTGCGATGGAACTTCAAGTTCCACGGGTATAACGGCTTCAGAGCCGTATGCCAAGGCGAACGGAGTGTGGCCGGTCGCGGACTTGTGGGTAGTCCTATACGCCCATAATGTTGTCGGGAGTTCATCTACCCACTTGCCTCCAACCTTCTCCAGACGCTTCTTTAGTATGGACTTGATTATTTTGTTAACGGCCTCGACTTGTCCGTTAGCTTTTGGGTGTGCAACGGCGGCGAACTTTTTCTCGATGCCGTACTTTAAACAGAACTCTTTGAACTCTCTACTTTCGAATTGCGTTCCGTTGTCTGTAATGATGGTGCGTGGAAGGCCAAAGCGGCATATAATGTTTCGTACAACGAAGTTAATGACCTTCTTAGAGGTGATAGTGGCCAAAGGTTCTGCCTCAGCCCATTTCATGAAATAGTCAACTGCAACTATTGCATATTTCGCACCACCTTTAGATAAAGGCAAAGAGCCGATTATGTCGATTCCCCAGATCGCAAATGGCCAGGGACTGATCATTTGTGTGAGTTCCGTTGATGGAGCCCTCGGGATTTTTGCATATCTTTGACACTTGTCGCATTTTCTTGCGTAGTCCGCGGCATCCCGGTTTACGGTGGGCCAGTAATATCCATAGCAGAGGATCTTCTTTGCTAGCGTTTGCCCTCTCAGTATGGTCGCCGCATTCCCCTTCGTGAACTTCTCTCAAGACTCGCTTTGTTTCATCATGAGCGATGCACCGCAATAATGGGACCGAGAATCCTTTTCGATACATGGACCCATCCTGCATTACGTATCGCGCGGCCTTTCGAAGGACCTGCCGTCTTTCGCTTCTTTTTCCTGGTAAAGCCCCGGTCGTCAGGTACAGTTTGAATGGGGTTATCCACGATTCCTTCTCGATTTCTGTCCCCAACACGCGATCGACTTTCATTTCGTCTATGCTCGGGGCATGCAAGACTTCGACGGGATACAATCCCATTTGTTGCGTATCGTCGGTACTCGCGAACTTAGCCAATAAGTCGGCTTCTTTGTTCTGTTCGCACGGGATATGTGAGATGTCATAACGCTCAAGATTTGATAGTAGTTCTTGGACCTGAATGAGGTACGGAGCAAGCTTTCGTCCCTTTGCTTGGTAGTCTCCCCGTACTTGGTAAACCACCAACTGCGAGTCACAAAAGATTTCGACTGATTCGATCTCGAGTTCCCTGATGAGCTTTAAGCCAGCGATCAGTGCTTCATATTCGGCTTCGTTATTTGTAGCCAGGAAATCGAGCTTTAGGGCATAATAGATCGATCGGTTTTCCGGAGTTACAAGAACTACGCCCGCGCCGGAGCAACGGTCGTTTGATGCGCCGTCAGTGTATAATTTCCATCGAAGGGGGGGAATGATGTCGTGATCGTCCGGTTTGATGGGTATGGTAAATTCAGCGATGAAGTCTGCTAACGCTTGCCCTCAGATGGCTCTCCGTGGTAAGTACGCGATATCGAATTGGCTCAACTCGATGTTCCATTTTAGCAATCTTCCAGAAGTTTCCTGTCGTTGGAGTACCTGCCTCAGGGGTTGATCGGTATAAACACCGATTGAATGCGCTTGAAAGTATGGGCGCAACTTGCGTGATGCAATCACCAAGCAATAAGCCAATTTCTCGATTTTAGGGTAATTCCTCTCTGCCCCCGTTAAACGCTTGCTAACATAATACACCGGCTTCTGGGCTCGATCCTCCTCACGAACCAAAGCTGCGCTTATCGCATGAGGGGATATAGCCAAGTAAACGTACAACATCTCATGGTCAACTGGTTTAGATAGCATTGGTGGGCTCTCCAGATGCCTTACCAGATTCCGGAATGCTTCCTCACAGCTGGACGTCCATTCAAAATTTCTCTTTCCTTTCTTTATTATGTCAAAGAACGGGATGCACTTGTCAGTTGCCTTGGATATAAATCGACTCAGCGCAGCTACTTTTCCATTCAAGCTCTGTACCTACTTTATAGTCCTGGGCGCTTGTACATCTCGAATAGCTTGGATCTTTTCTGGGTTGGCTTCAATTCCCCTAGCGTTGATGATGAATCCCAAAAACTTCCCTGATGCAACGCCGAAAGAACACTTCAACGGGTTGATCTTCATGCCGTAAAACCTGAGTATGTCGAACATTTCAGCCAAGTCTTAAATGTGGTCGTTTGACCGTCGTGACTTCACGAGCATGTCATCCACATAGACTTCCATGGTTCTACCCAGCTGGTCCTTGAACATTCGATTCACCAGACGTTGGTAAGTTGCTCCAGCATTCTTCAATCCAAAGGGCATCACTACATAGCAATACAGCCTGACATTTGTAACGAAGCTGGTGTGTTCTTGGTCCGGAATATGCATTGGGATTTGGTTGTATCCTAAGTACGCATCCATGAATGACAGTAACTCGTGTCCTGCGGTGGAATCGACCAACTGATCGATCCTAGGCAACGGGAAACTGTCCTTAGGGCATGCTTTGTTCAAGTCGGAATAATCTACGCAAGTCCTCCATTTCCCATTCGCCTTCTTTACTAGCACGGGGTTGGAGACCCATTCCGGGTAGAGGGCGTCGCGGACGAACCCATTTGCTTTGAGTTTGTCCACCTCCTCTCCAAGAGCGGCGGATCTCTCCGGATCCATTCCTCTCCTTTTTTGCTTGACTGGGACGTATTTCGGGTCTATGTTCAACATATGACTCGTGATGGCGGGAGAAATCCCACACATATCAGAATGCGTCCAGGCGAAAACATCAAGGTTTGCCCGGAGGAAGTCGCTAAGGTCTTCAGTCATTGCGGGGTCTAGCTGTGATCCGATCTTCAGTATTCGCGAAGGGTCATCACGGCTAACTGAAATGTCAACTGTTAATTCAGCCCGTGCCGCCTTCTCTTCCCTGGGTTTCTCATCGTCGTCTCTCGGATCTATATCTCCGTAGATCCGAGAACTATGCCCGAGCCAGGGCTCGGGCACTACTTGTCAATTATCCGCATTGAGGATGCGGACGGGATTGTCCGCAACCTTTCCTTTCTCCCTCCGGTGGGCCTCTCGGAGCTCGGCCACATAACAGGAGCGACCAGCTGCTTGATCGCCGTGAACAACGCCTACTCCTTTGTCAGTCGGGAACTTCAAAGTTAAACACCACGGGGCTAACGCTGCCCTAAACTCCGCCAGAGCTGGCCGGCCCAAGAAAACGTTATACGGAGAGTCCACATCCAAAACTACAAAGGGTAGAATTCGCACTCTCCGACGCTCGCCTTGTCCCAGTTCAACTGGTAACTCGACATATCCCACTGCATCAGTTGAAGCGCCGTTAAAGCCGTGGATACGAGCTTTGGATGGTTTCAAGTCTTTTGTTTCTAGCTTCATTTGATCGTAGGCCTTCTTGAAGATGATGTTGACTGAACTCCCAGAATCAATCAGAATTCTTTTTACGTATGTTGGTCCGATCGTTGCAGATATGACCATGGGGTCGATGGTCGGAGCCTCTACCTGATCAGCGTCTCTGCTTCTGAACACAATATCGTCTGTCATTACGCGCTGCTGCTTAGCAGGGGCTCCGTCCTCCATGTTCGAACAACACTCAAAATCTGCATGCTTCAAGGAACTTGCATATCGCTCCATCTCCTGCCAATTCTTATCCGCGGGGTGAGGCCCGCCGATAATTGTATTTATGACCAGTCTACCAACGGTCCGGGCAGGCTCCTCGGGATGACGTGGAGCTGGTGCACGACCTGGGTTGGACGTTCCCTGTCCTCCTTCTTGTGGATCCTTCACAAATTCCTGCAATTTCTTCTGCCTGATCAACTTCTCGATAGCGTCATGCAAGTGTCTACATTCTTCCGTATTGTGTCCATAAGTCTCATGGAAGCGACAATATTTCCCGGTACGCTTCTGTTCTTCAGTTGATTCTTTTGGACGTGGTTTTCTGTACTGAAAAGTATTGCAGGTGGATAGGTAAATGTTTTCAAGTGGGGCGTTTAGCGGAGTGTACTCGCTGTAGCTTGGAATTCTCGACTTCCACTTTCCTGCTTCTTTTCTTTTCCCTTGACTCCTTCCTCCGGACTCCTTGGGTTGCCCAGGTTTGTTCTGGACGTTGACTTGGACCTTTCCCGAGCTGTCTCCCGATTGCTTCACAGCGATGTTGCTCTTTATTGACTCTTGGACAGGCCCTGGCGCCTTATCTCGTCGTACCCACCTAGCTTCCTCTCTTCTTATGAACTGGTGTGCCTTAGAGTAGAAACGCTCTAGCATAGCTGGAGGTTTTCCTGCCAGCCAGTCTCCAAACTCAGAGTCTGGATCCACATCTCTCATTACATCCATCAGAATTGCATGGTCATTGGGATTACTGACTTTAGTTGCTGCCACGTGGAATCTTTGCAAATATTCCTTCAACGATTCGCCAGGATTTTGGATTACACTTGACAGAGACATCACGTCCTTTGGGCGCGTAGTGTGTATCCTGAACTGCTCAATAAACTTCTTCGCCAACTCCTCGAAATTTGATACAGATCGCGGAGGAAGTCGGGTGAACCACATAGTGGCGATCCCAGATAGAGTAATCGGAAAACACCTACACTTGGTGGCATCATTCGCTCTGGCTGAATCCATCATCCACTCGTACCTCATGACATGTTGTCTAGGGTCAGTCTTTCCTTCATATGCAGGAATAGTAGGCATACTAAACTTCCTGGGGTACGCCGCTTGCAACACAACATCCGTGAACGGAGTATGACTTCTTGACACTCCCCAATCATCATTCGATAACCCCTGATTTTCCTTCATCAACTGCCTGATCATGGCTGTCAGATTTGGTGTCTGTATGGAAGGCGGAAGGTCGGAGTCTGTTCTACGCGCTTGTCCATGCTGATGCCTCCTCTCTTGGCGATCTGCCAATCGTGCATCTTGAGGTTCGACATCGTTAGCATTTTGATGATCTGAGCCTCTATCTTCCATCTGTATCCCGGTCCTGAAGCTTCCAGCTCTTGCTTGGTCGCGGTCTCTAGCTGTTCGAACAGCAGCATCTGCTCGCGCAGCATCAGTCTTGCGGCGTCTGCGCCTGGGAGGTTCATCAGATGAAGTAGAGCTGTCAGATGAGGAGTAAGCAGCGGGATTGCCCCCAGCATTCTACTGCTGCTGTTGAGTAAGTTGTGCCATCAGGTTGGCATTGGCTTGCATCTGCTCTCCTAGTTGTCTCCTACTTTCCCTGAGCTCTCTCATCAAGTCGTTGAACTCTATTCTGGTGACAACTGGAGTTTGGTCCTCAGTGGCAACTCCTGTATTTGGAATTGCTGGTTGATTGCTAGGCCCTGCTTGTTGCACGCTAGCAGTCTCGTGGGCATCCGCATTGTGAGAAGCTGACCTGGTACGCGGTCTTGCCATTGTAGAGTTATTGGTATGAACTATGAGTAGAATCAACGGATGTCCTATCAATGAGTCGGATCTTCTTTGGGGGATTTGTTCAATCCAGTAGCTTCAAAGCAGATCCTTGAGGTCTGAGAATTCGATTCTCTTTGAAAGCACCAAAGTGTTAGCACCAAAATTGGTCACTAACCTCGTAGAAGAAGATTGTGAAGAGATATAAGTGATGAAATCAAATTAAACAGAGAAGACAGTGCTAATCTAAATACAGAAAGTAAGAACACCAAATTTATAGTGGTTCAGCGTAATTGCCTACGTCCACTTTGAGGTTAAACTTTATTGATCTTCTTTATAGTTGATTACAAATACAATTCGTGAATCAAATGCTTGAATGAAGTTGTTAAGTAGAGAAGATGAGTCTTGAAAATGGCAGAGTCTCCCCGGTGTTTTCTCTCCAAAAAAGGATCCCTTTCACTGTGACCCTGCCCCTCTATTTATAGGCAAATATGGGCTGGACTTCCCAAATGGGCTGGATGGCCGAACACTCTAGCCCCAGTACAGTGGTCGCTGCATGCCGATCCTGGTATGCCGAACGCTCTGATGCCGAGCAGCCCTTCCCATGCCGGACGATGCTTTCCATGCCGAACGGTCCTTGTGAAGTTGTGCATACTGAATGCCTTCTGAATGCCGAGCGCTCTCGTTGCCGAGTTATCCTATCGCCGAGTTCTACTGACGCCGAGTACCTTGGGATGCCGAGTACTCCTATTGCCGAGTACTACGCCGAGTACCTTTGGATGCCGAGTGCCATGGGATGCCGAACGCTCTTGTAGCCGAGTGCCAGTTGATGCCGAACACTACTTGACGCCGAGTACCTTGGGATGCCGAGTACTCCTGTAGCCGAGTGCTAGTCGATGTCGAACACTACTTGACGCCAAATGCTTCGCCGAACACTCCTGGATGCTAAATGCTTCGCCGAACACTCCTGGATGCCGGACACTCTCTGATGCCGAGTGCTACCTGATGTCGAGCAGTCTCGATGCCGAGCACCTTTGTATGCCGAATGCTAGCGCTGAGCATTGGTTGTCGCCAAACACTAAATGACGCCGAGTCTCCTGATCCCCGAGCACTACGGATGCCGAACGTTATGGATGCCGAGTTCCACTGGATGCCGAACAGTCCTTCATGCCGAGTAGTGGCCAATGCCGAGCACTCAGTTACCTGGTCAAATCTCCAGGAAACATTTCATATTCATGTGCTTCTGATATTATGGATATCATTAACATTACCATATCTTGTCACCGGAAGTTAATACTATAAATGACTGCAGCATCTGTAATGCTTAGCTTCGAGCCTCAAGATAGGGGATGTTACAAATGTCCTGGGACCATTCGTTGTAAGCTATTCCCCATAAGTTTTCATGAAGCAGCTGCTAAATGGTATAGGCATTACCAAGAAAAGACCTCTTGGGATCGGTTTTCTTATAAATTCTCGGCACAGTTTTGCATGTATAAAGATCCGATTATAGATTCCAGTGTGTTAGCTAATATCAAAGAATGGCCAGGGGAATTGCTTTGGCGAATACCTAAAGAGATTCAATACAGAAGTATTAAGAGCAGAAAATATGACCGATAGAGAAAAGCTGATAGCAGTTCATTTAGGGATAATTGAGCAGAATCCTTTTTGGTAGGAAATTTTACATTCATGGATGTAAAGATCTACAATACTTTGATTTTCGGGCTGAGGAATTCATCCGTATGGACGAGATGTACCATGACAAGGCGAAATCTCAACAAGACAAGTAGGAAGAAAAGTTTGATTTCAATCACTCTAACAAAAGGTCAAATTGGGATGAAAATAGAAGAGAGAATCGGAAGAATATTTCAGAATCTGATTATGTAGACTTAAACAAATCCCTCTTCTACAGTCTCGCCGTGGTAAAAGATGACGAAAATTTCCCCACTTCTTACAAAAGACGTAGTCATCCTGAACCAAATATAGGAAGAGGTTGTTGTGCCTATCATAAAGTAAATGAACATCAGACTGACGAATGCCGCATCTTGGCAAGAACAAATCAGAATATGATCAAATCAAGATTTCTAAAGGAATACATTAAGGATACTTAAAAGGTTTCTTGCTCTAAAGAGAATTGTCCAAGCACCTGAAACCTAACTTTTTCTACAAGAGAAAAGTAGCTTTTGCAACTTCAAACTCAGGTTCCAATCAAACTATGAAATTTTGTGGTAGCTGCCCACAATGGATCAACTCTGCTCATCAAAATTCCTAATTTTATTTTTACTTGAAATTCATCATGTGCTAACACAAAATTCAAGTTTCTTTTCAGGTTAAAATAAAGACCAATCTACTATGTATAACATCCGGGGGTTCTGGATTTTCTTGTCTTAGCATAACAAATTTCTAGTTTTCCATAAAAGAGGATATTTCAAATATCCAAGATAAAATAACTCTCTATCTCAAGGCCTGAATCTATGCAGTATAAAGGGTTTGTTTATAGTCTTCTGAATTATAGTAAATCCTCAGGCATAAGCCGACCTTTGGAAAAGAGGTCAATTCTCAAAACCCTCCTAAAATAAGGGATTCTTAAAGAAAAACTTGTATTTGTCTGCAAAATTTATTTGTTCATGTCATGACTTTTCAAACTTACAAATAAGACATTCCTTTTTGCTAAGAAAAATCTAAAGTAGGGCAATTATACATATCATACAAAGATGGAGTAATATACACCAACCTTATTTTTTAACAAGCAATTTTATTGCAAAAGTTTTACCAAACACATCTTTGAGAAAAATATTTCTAAAAATCAAAAGATTATCACCAATTACCCAATAGATTAGGAAAAGCATATATTTATCTATTTCAAGGAACATTTATGAAATCTTCGAAAAACATTACTTAGCATCAGTAAACGCACATAAAAGGTTTTGATTTAGCATGTTCTGACAAAAGCATTTTTAAAGCTTTTAGAAATTATTGAAAAAGAAAAACCTATACATATTTTCCAAAGAAAGGCTTTTGGAACTATAAGGCCCATTAGCGTCGCTAAACTTTAATTAAAAGAGCTTATTCTCGATTAAATTGATATTTGTTCATGAATCATGACCACTCAGTCTCTTATTTGAGATTGCACTTCTATTATTAGATTGACTCAAAAACCCTTCTTAGTGGCAACGCTAAGAAGGGGTTTCCCTATCAAAGAATTCAAATATCCAAAATCTATTCAAAAGGAAGTCCAATTTTAAGGGAAAATTTCCCAAAGAAGTTCTTTTTCGAAAAATCCTTTCTTCCAAAGGGAAATCTCACGTCAGAAAAGTTGAAGTTTTGTTTTCCCAAACATATCAATTGGCCAAAAATCATTTCAACAAACAAGTTTTTCAAAAATTTAATTTACCTAAAAAGCCTCTGATGTATTTTTGAAGCACCTCCTCGAGGGAGGGACAATGCCTCCGACGTATTTCGGAGCACCTTCCAGAGGGAGAGACAATGCCTCCGATGCATTTTTGGAGCACCTCCATCTCACCTCCTAGAGGGAGGGATAAAGCCTCCAATGCATTTCCGAAGTGCCTCCTAGAGGGATAAGGGCTCAGTTCTCACCAAAAGCCTATGATGTATTCACGGAGCGACTCCTAAAGGGACGAAGAAGGCCAAAACCTAAAGAAAGGCAGAAACAAGAAGGGACAAAGAAGTCCAAAGCCTAAAGAAAGGCAAAGAGAAAAGGGACTAAGAAGTCCAAAACCCAAAGAGAGGAAAAGCCCAAGGAGGGGTGAAGAAAAAAGGGACTAAGATGTCTAAGACCTAAAGAGAGAAAAGCCCAACAAGGGGCGGGAAAAAACTAAGACATCTAATGCCTAAGGAGAGGCAAAGCCCAAGAATAAGCGAAGATAGAAGAGACGAAGAAGTTCGAAGCCCAATGAAAAGGCAAAGGGAATCAACCAAAGAATAAATCCTTACTAGAAGGGTAAGAATAATTTCATCTAAAGTATAGATCAAAACAAACTTCTAATAGGTTCGGTCCTAACCCAAAGATAGGAAAGCCTTCAAAGGAAGGTCTATGCAATGAGTATCAATAAAGTAATTAGAACTTTTTCAAGATGAACGGGTGAATTTAACTACTTTGCTGAACGGTCAAACAGTTGAACGAAACTACTCTGCTGAAAGGATGAATGGCTGAATGGAACTACTTTGCTGAACGGCTGAATGGAACTACTCAGCTAAATGGTCGAACGGCTAAATGGAACTACTCTACTGACCAGCCAAACAAGCAAACAAAAATACTCTACTGAATGGCTAAACGGTTGAACGGTTGAATAGCCTAAAGGAACTACTTTTTTGAATGGCCAAACGGCTGAATGGAACTACTCTACTAAATGGCTGAACGGTCGAATAATTGAGCGGCTGAACGTAACTACATTTCTAAACGGTTAAATGACTGAATGGAACTACTTTGCTCCAATGTAAACCTAAAAATAAAAGATAATGATAATAATAAATAATAAATACCTTAAAGATCTCATATCTCTTAGCAAGAGATATTCCATTAAACAATGGGAATCTCCATTGTTATTCAAAGTATTAGTCTTTAGAAAAAATTGGAATTGTCGGATAGAGTTTTTGGTCTCCTATTTTAGGTCTGCTCAAATTATCATTACCAGTTAGATTTCAAGTCTCCTTATTACCAAATGGATTTTCTAGTCTTCCATTTAGATTATTATTTCCAGATGGATTTTCTGGTTTTCTTATTGCCTAATGAATTTTCTGGTCTTCTTATTATTATTAGATGGTTTGTTGGTCTTCTATTTAGATTGTTATTTCCAGATGATTTTTTGGTCTTCTTATTATTATCAGGTGGATTTCTGGTCTTCTATTCGGATTGTTATTGCCAGATGGTTTTCTGGTCTTCTTATTATTATCTGATGGATTTCTGATCTTCTATTTAGATTATTATTACCAAATGGTTTTCTAATCTTCTTATTATCAAAGGGTTTTCTGGTATTCTTATTATTATCAAATGGATTTTTTGTCTTCTATTCAGATTATTATACCAGATGGTTTTCTGGTCTTCTTATTATCAGTGGGATTTCTGATCTTCTTATTATTATCAGATCAGATGATGGTATTCTAGATTTCTTACTATCAAATGGTATTTTGGATTAATTATTATCAGATGATAGTATTTCGGATTTCTTATTATCAGACGGAATGCTGGGTTTTTTATTATCAAATGATGGTATTTCGGATTTCTTATTATCAAATGGTATTCTAGATTTCTTATTATTAGATGATGGTATTCTAGATTTCTTATTATTAGATGGTATTCTGGATTCCTTATTTTCAGATATAACCTGGATTTTTTATTATTGCCAGATGGTATTCCAGATTTCTTATTATCAAATGGTATTCTGGATTTCCTATTATCATATGGTATTCTGGACTTCTTATCTGATGAAATTCTAGTCTTCCTATTACCAGATGAAGTTCTAGTCTTTTTACCGTTAGAGGGTTTTCTAGTCTTTTGTTCAAAATTAGTACCAAAAAATTCTCTAGTTTTATGTTAAATGAATTTCTGATTTCTAAAATTACTAACCTATTATCAAAGCGTATTTCAGTTTTTAAGACAAGAATAATACTAAGAATACAAGCTAAGGGTTACATATCATAGTGCATCAAATTAAAGCTCTTGAAAGCAAACTATATAGTACATTCAAGGTAACAATTATTTAAGTACAAATTTGTTTGATACACTATTGCAGGAAGAAAATGTTGAACAACATGGGAGTTTGGTTAAGAAATTTACAAATGACTCTACATCAAAAGCCAATATTCAACAACCAAAGAAGAATTAAATCAGAGGGAGGAGCTTCGGAACCTATATTAATCTTCTAGATGGGTTTCTTGTTTGTCTTTGAGCACTCCATTTGCCTATCAGGTGATATTATTCCAAATTTGAATGTTCATTATAAAAAATGGATTATTATAAGCTAAGTCCAAAAGCATTTAAGTGGTTTAACTATTATCTAAATATTAAAAGTTTAAAGTCTAACATACCTTTTACAACAAATCATCATAAGAGAACTAAAACTTTTAAGTTGACTAAAAGTGCACAAATAAATGATAAACTTATGATAAAAGAGAATGAGAGTTTATAAAGGTATCCTAAGTATAATGTGCATCAATAAACCCATGTCGAATAGATTAATGCCGATTGCCACATGAGTTACTCTATAAAACAATAATATAGTGCTGCAATTATGATCAATGTTGAAATAATGAGATTGCCAAAGTCAATAAGTAATGTCTACATAGTTCAATAGTGCTATTGTTGAAGTACTAGATGAGTAAGTAGACCCTAAAATTGCTACAACAACCATGTCATATATATTAACGACAAAAAAATATTGAACTAAAATGTTTAAAATGGTTACCAAAAAGGAGCAATAACATACGGTTATCAGTGTTATAAAATGGTCTCAAAAATCAATGCCAAATTTAAATGACAATCCTTCTAGTTAATGCCGACATAATAGAATGTCGCGTTATAATTTAAACCGGTTGTCGCAACTTTGTATATTGGCGGCATAAAGACCTTGCGCCGTTAATACTCTAAACTACAGAATTGATTGTTCAAGTAATAGGTAAAAAATTAATTGATACCGAACATCAAAGTGACATCATAAAACAAAGTAAATTAATCAATATCGAACATCCTAATAATGATGTAAAACATTAGTGTCGATACAGAGCAAGACAATATTTAGTTTGTGGTTTGATAGACTATACGTTTCACTATTAAATTAAAAATGATTGGGTTACAAATTCAATGTTTTCTAACTACTAATTAATCCTAAAATCATCCAAGCGACATAGAAATTCATCACTAATTCAATCTATAAGCAGAATCGATCATTAACCTAAGCGATAATATGAATATTAACATCAAAATGATGTAAGTAAACCCTAATAACAATCGATACAAAACCCTCTTATTTAACTCGTCGATCTAATCGATGAAAGTGAGAGTAGTACATTGATTTTAGCTTTGGTGACAAAAAAACTAGAATCTGTAAATGATCTTGTGAATTTTTAAGTTTGCTTACTTGAGCTTTTAGTCGCAGATAAAGAGAAAGAAGAAGAAGACTCGACTATTTGTAGTAGGAGAAAAGACGTGCAGTTCCCATTAGATCAATTTTGAATGGTTAGTTGGATCTACAAGGAATACTAGTAACTAGCAAGCACTAATCTCAAGATTATTAACTTGAAAAGTCAATGCTTCCACTAAACTCCTAGGGTGGGGGGGGCCAAATGTTATACTCATAATTTCCAAGGGGAGTATGATGTCGAACACAAAGCCTCAAAGAGATGATATCAAAACTTATTGCAAGTAGAAGTGTCGAAGCCTTTATAATAGCAACCATTATAAAGCACATAAAGGTAACATTAAGATAGCAAACATTACTACTATTATTATTGATCCCGACGATATGCGACATAGTCATGATATCATACCAGCAAGTAGTGTCGAAGGTATAAGCCAATGCCGAAGATATTGGAATAGGTTAATGTCAAAGGTATAAACCAATGCCGACAGTATGAAGATGAGTCAATGCCGAAGTATAAAGAAAAATCAATGCCGCATATTTCTAATGCTGCCTCATCCTGGCGCTATCCTTCAAATGATGTCACACCTTATCAATACTGCTCCTTATCAATGCCGTCTTCCATCAATGCCGCTCTTCTTTAATGCCGCTCCATGCCAGTGTTGACCTTCAAATACTACAACTTCTTATCAACGTCGCTCCTATGGATGTCGCATCTCATCAATCAACAGAAGACAACACACATCTATTAATGCGATATTGATGCCAAAAGCCATCAATATCCACAAAGGTTATAATGCCACTCCCTCTCAATGCCGCTCCTCAGCAATACCGCTTCACACTAATATCGCATTCAAACTAATGTCGTACATCTGTACATGCGATGTTGATGCCGAAAGACATCAACATTCACAGGAGTTATCAAGGCCGACGTGATACAAAATGATGCCACCACATGTTAGTATCAACCATAGCAATGCTGCTCCATATCAATGCTAATTCATGCTGGAATAATTTTAAACTAATGTCGCTCCTTATTGGTCCCGAATACCACCTCTATTGGAGCACTGTTGAAGCTCAACTATACATCCGCGAATGCCGAAGGACATTATTAAACGAAGCTAGCACCATGCATTGTCAATGACGAAGCTCATGAATGCCGAAATCAATCTGTTGTGCCACAACTCTACCCTTATAAATACTGATCTAGGGGCGTTGTAGAAGAGGCTGATCATTCTTTCCTCAACTTATTACATTTTAAACTTTGTAACCCTAAATTGATTTGGGGATTTATTGTCGATTGTACTTTTTTGCACATAGGACCTTGTATATTCAGCATTTTCATGATACTCGAATAAAGAAGTCTTCAATTATGACTTTCTTTCGAATTCTAAAGCACTTGTGGTTTTTAAATCATAGCTTGCTTCGAGTTCCAAAAGTACTCATAAACTTGATTAATCTACATAAATTGACTCCAAGATTACATGAATTCAACATAAGTTTGAGCATAGCTTCGACATGGATAATTATGACAGCATTATGGACTTAAATATACCAAGCATAAACATACTAAACCTAATCATGTTAGGCCAACTTACCTGATGCAGCCCAGAAAGATAAAGTCTTAGGTCGCGAGCGACCTAACGTGATGTTAAGTCGTGTGCGACCTAACGATGAAGCTGACAAGCTAAAACTTTGGGAAAAGTCGTGGGAAGTTGAAGTCTTAGGTCATGTGCGACCTAACAGGTTCCAGGATGACGAGATAAAAGGCGAAGAAGCTAGTTATGCAAGAACAGGAAAGCCAACGACCTATGATAAGTCGCAAGGCCTTAGGTCGCGAGGCCTTAGGTCGCTTACTTTAGGTCGCTCCGATCTATCGAGTGAAGACTGTTTCGAGTTACGACCTATGATAGGTCGCGGAGATGTTTTACGACCTAAGTTAGGTCGCGGAGAAGAGTTGCGACCTATGTTAGGTCGCGAAATCGAGATACGACCTATGTTAGGTCGCTAATGTGGATGCCGCTTTATTTTAGGTCACTCGACCTTATGCACTGAAAAGATAGGTCGCCGCATGGTGTTTTCCTTAGGTCGCTCAAGTACCTTAGGTCGCTCGAATACCATAGGTCGCTCCAGATGATATGTCGCTTGTATGTGTAAATTGTTAAGTCATGTACTGTGTTGTATTTGCTTTATGTTGTAATATTTCGTTTGTATGTTAGGTCGTAGGTCGGCAAGGAGTTAGGTCGGCCGTGAATGTTGTGTTGTAAATATTAGGTCGCGGGTTTGTTAGGTCGTGAACGACCTATGTGTTGTACAGTTTTGTGTTATAAGTTGTAAGCCTATAAATAGGCAGGTGGTATCATTTGTAACAGTTTAGTTGATTTGGAATAAAATTTGTTTGAGTGCTTTGTGCCTCTTTTAAAATTGGTAGTTGAGTGTGATCTCCTATCTCCACTTTCGGTATTCGAGTGCGCTCGAATCAACGACTGCTGAAGCCGATTCACGGAATCTAGTGCGCTAGATCAACGTCGAAGAATCGTAGATCTTTAAACATGGTATCGTGCGCGATCAACGTGTTTGGGATAGCTAGAATCCGGTATCTTTGGATCAACGGATTTGGGCCATTTGGTATCTTCTATTCCAGCGATTGCTACTTTCACAAATTCATACATTTTCGTAATCCGCTGCTGCATCATTTGGTATCAGAGCTAGACTTAGCCAATCATAGCTAAGCCGAGTCTTGGAGCCAATTTTTACTGAAGAGTTTGAGGAGTTAGTGAAGCCGAGCTACATCAAGCAAAGCCGAGCTAAGTGGAGTTAGAGCCGAGAGCTAGTTGAAGCCGTGCATCATATTTGAAGGTCAAGGCCGAAAGTTTAGTGTTGAAGTTTGTGAAGATTCAATCATGCCGCCGAGAAGAGCTAACCGTCATCAAAATGTTGAAGATTTGTATAAGCGAGAAGATGCTGAACAAATGGAACAACGCATTAGTAATAAATTCAATGAGAAATTGGATGAAGGTATTGGGAGGTTAGAGAAATTGATGATGGACATGAACCAAGGTCAAAGGAGAAGGTCGCCAATCTCGAACCGTGGAGGAAATAGAGTTTCACCATCGGTTATGGAAGCGAGGAGGGTGTCGCCACAATCTGATCGAGGAAGAAGAGAATCATCAGTTTCGATGAGAAGAGAACATCATGAGTATAGAGAGGAAGAGAGAAGAACTCCACGAGAGTTTGAACATGAATCATACCATGATGAAGAAAGACAAAGTAGAAGAGATATGCGATATCATAGAGATGTGGGTGGTCGAGATCATTATCGAAGTACATCTGTTTTTGATGAAGATGGGGGTAGATGTAGTTTTCATTCTAGAGATCGAGGCCAAGTATGAAATGCATATCGGGATGTTGAAGATGATCGTCGATGGGAGTCGGGGATGAAAACTGAAATTCCAGAATTCAAGGGTGGAATGGTGGCTGAGGAATTTTTGGATTGGTTGTCTAACGTTGAGGAGATTTTTGACTTTAAGGAAGTTCCCGAGCATCGAAGAGTGAAGTTGGTTGCTACTCGTTTGAAAGGAATAGCTATGGAATGGTGACAGCAAACTAAACTAACACGGTAGAGGATGGGAAAGTCAAAGATTGAGTCTTGGGAGAAGATGAAGAAAATGATGAAAGCTACATTCTTACCGTATAACTATCAGACTCTTATGTATCAACGATTGCAGAATCTGAGACAGGGAACAAAGTCTGTGAATGATTATGCGGATGAATTCTATCAGTTGATTGCGAGGAATGATATCATGGAGACGGAGGAGCAGTTAACATCTAGATTTGTTGGAGGGTTGAGAATGCAGATTCAAGATATGGTGAATATGTTTGATCCCAAATCTGTCGCTGAAGCACATCAAAAAGCTCTAGCTTGGGAGAAGCAAGGCAGGAGAGGTGGTGGTGTGTTTACAAATTACAACAATCCAATGAAGGGGGCTAGTAGCAATACGAATGTTTCGAAGGCTGTTGCGAAACCAGTTGTTAATGAAGTTGCTAAGACCAGAATCAATAGTGGTATCAAATGTTTCAATTGTCAAGAGATCGGTCACAAAAGCAATGAATGTACGAAGCCAAAGAAGCGAGCGATGATCGCTGAGGTTGAAGATGAGGATGTAGAAGCTGAATGTTCTAATTCACCACATGATGAGGAGGAAGAAAATGTGTCGGGAGATGAAGGGTATACTTTAATGATGAAGAGATCTTGTTTGACACCAAAACAGGAGGAGGAAACTAGCTGGTTGAGGAGTAACATCTTTCAATCAACATGCACTATCTTGGGAAGGGTTTGCAAGTTTGTCATCGATGCGAGAAGCTATGATAATATTATCTCTACAGAAGCTGTAAAGAAGTTGTCATTGAAAACAGAGAAGCATCCGAAACCTTACAAGTTAGCTTGGTTGAGGAAAGGTGGGGAGGTGAAAGTTGGACGAAGGGCTTGTGTTTATTTTTCAATTAGGAAGAAATACAAGGATGAAATTTGGTGTGATGTGGTTGATATGGATGTATGTCATCTGTTGTCGGGGAGGCCGTGGCAGTATGATAGAGCGGTGCAACATGATGGTCGTACTAATAGTTACAGTTTCATGTTTGAAGGAACTAAAATCACTTTAATTCCCAAGAAGCGACAACAAGAAGAAAGCAAGTTGGAGGAGATTGAAGAACTTAAAACTTTGCTATCTTTGAAGGAGTTTGTTAAGGAAGTCGAAGAGGAGCCTGAAGTGTTTCTGTTGATTGGACGAGAGAGTAACGAAGTGGTTGAGATTCCGGAAGTAGTAAAGCCAGTGCTGGAAGAATTTGACGATGTATTTCCTGAGGAGCTACCAACGGAGTTACCGCCATTGAGAGACAGTCAACATCAAATTGATCTTGTTCCAGGAGCTGTGCTACCGCATAGACCACATTACCGAATGAGTCCAAAGGAACATGAAGAGTTGAGAAGACAAGTTGAAGAATTGCTTGAACAGGGACGTGTACAGGAAAGTTTAAGTCCTTGTGTTGTGCCAGCTTTTCTTAGTGCCAAAGAAGGATGGAACGTGGAGGATGTGTACTGATAGTCGGGCGTTGAATAAGATTACAGTGAGATATAGATTTCCTATGCCTAGACTGGATGACTTGTTGGATCAACTTAGTGGGGCTACTATCTTTTCGAAGATCGATTTGAAGAGTGGTTATCATCAAATTCGAATTAGACCAGGGGACGAATGGAAGACCGCATTCAAGACGAGAGAAGGGTTGTACGAATGGCTGGTTATGCCGTTTGGTCTTTCGAATGCACCAAGTACATTTATGCGGGTGATGAATCAGATTTTTAGACCATTTATTGGGAAATTCATGGTGGTGTATTTTGATGACATACTGATATATAGTAGAAACACAGAAGAACACTTGCAACATCTGAGGGAAGTGTTGATGATACTGCGACAGGAACAATTTTATGCTGCAACAAAGAAATGCGTGTTCATGACGCATAGTGTTTTATTTTTAGGATATGTTATTTCAGAAGGAGGTATACAGGTGGATCAGAATAAAGTTGAAGCAATCAGAAATTGGCCACAACCCAGTACGATAACAGAAGTTAGAAGTTTTCATGGTTTAGCATCATTCTACCGAAGATTCATTCCACACTTTAGTAGCGTGATGGCACCAGTTACTGATTATATGAAGGGAAAGCAATTTTCATGGTCGGAGGAAGCAGGATTTGCTTTTGAGAGAATCAAGGAACTTTTGACGACAGCACCAATTCTAGTGTTGTCGGATTTTCAGTTGTTGTTTGAATTACATACTGATGCATCGAAGGTTGGAATTGGAGGGGTGTTGAGTCAGAAAGGACGACCTATTGCATATTTCAGTGAGAAGCTATCGGAAGCAAAGATAAGATATAACACATATGATGTAGAATTTTATGCTATCGTGCAAGCTGTGAAACATTGGAGGCATTATTTGTTTCATAAAGAATTTGTTTTATATACTGATCATGAAGCGTTGAAGCATATGCAGGGACAGGACAAGATTGCAGCTAGACAAGCTTCATGGATTGCATACTTACAACAGTTTACATTTGTGGTAAAGCATAAATCGGGAGTTACGAATCGAGTGGCAGATGCATTAAGTCGAAGGAATCATTTGTTAACTACAATGAAGGTTGAAGTGACGGGGTTTGATGTGTTGCCAGAATTGTTTGTTGATGATCCTTACTTTGCAAAGTTTGTAGATGAAGTCAAGGAGGGAAAGACGGATGAGTTTATGATGGTGGAGGGTTTTCTGTTTAAAGGAAATCGATTATGTATACCGAAGTGCAGCTTACGAATGAAGATTGTGAAGGAGTTGCATGAGGAAGGCCATGTGGGTAGAGATCGTACTTTGCAATTGATTTCTCAATCTTATTATTGGCCTTCGTTGAAACAGGAAGTGGAAAAGTTTGTGGAGAGATGTCATATTTGCCAAGTTTCCAAAGGGACAGCGACGAATGCGGGATTGTATATGCCCTTACCCGTGCCGACTAGACCATGGGATGATATCAGTATGGATTTTTTTTTGGGGTTACCTCGAACTCAGAGGGGGAACGATTCAATATATGTTGTAGTGGATAGGTTTTCGAAGATGGCACATTTCACAGCTTGTAAGAAGACAACTGATGTCGTCTGTGTTGCTCAGTTATTCTTTAAAGAGGTGTATCGATTGCATGGGCTACCCGAATCTATTGTTTCCGAACGGGATACTAGATTTCTCAGCCATTTTTGGTTAAGTTTGTGGAAGATGGTTGGAACGAAGCTGAATTTTAGTAGCGCCTATCATCCGCAGACAGATGGGCAAACGGAAGTGGTGAACAGATCGTTGGGAAATTTGTTGCGATGTCTTGTGCAGGATAATTTGAAAAGTTGGGATATGAAGTTGTGTCAGGCGGAATTTGCACATAATCATGCTGTCAATCGTAGTACGAGTTTCAGTCCATTTCAGATTGTATATTCAAGTTTGCCAAAGGGGCCGTTGGATTTGACGACAGTACTACAACCGAAGGGAACAGTTAAGCGGGCTGTTGATTTTGTTGATGGATTGGCAGAATGTCATAAAATCGTTCAGGAATGATTGGAGAAAGCGAATGAAAAGTATAAACGATCTGCGAATTTGAAGCGAAGAAGCGTTGAATTTAATGAAGGAGATTTAGCATATGTTGTACTAACGAAGGATCGTTTTCTAGTGGGCGCATATAATAAACTTAAAGCTTGAAAGATTGGTCCTGTAACGATTGAGAAACAGATCAATGAAAACGCTTATAGATTGAAGCCGCCGGAGGATGTGTACACTTCTGATGTGTTTAATGTTAAACATCTTATACCATATCATGGGGATGAGCTTGTGGTGGAAGGGGAGAGCGCAAATTCGAGGACGAATTTTTCCCAACCAGGGGAGGATGATGCAGCCCAGAAAGATAAAGTCTTAGGTCGCGAGTGACCTAACGTGATGTTAAGTCGTGTGCGACCTAACGACGAAGCTGAAAAGCTAAAACTTTGGGAAAAGTCATGGGAAGTTGAAGTCTTAGGTCGTGTGCGACCTAACAGGTTCCAGGATGACGAGATAAAAGGCGAAGAAGCGAGTTATGCAAGAACAGGAAAGCCAACGTCCTATGATAAGTCGCAAGGCCTTAGGTCGCGAGGCATTAGGTCGCTTACTTTAGGTCGCTCCGATCTATCGAGTGAAGACTGTTTCGAGTTACGACCTATGGTAGGTCGCGGAGATGTTTTACGACCTAAGTTAGGTCGCGGAGAAGAGTTGCGACCTATGTTAGGTCACAAAATCGAGATACGACCTATGTTAGGTCGCTAATGTGGATGCCGCTTTATTTTAGGTCGCTCGACCTTATGCACTGAAAAGATAGGTCGCCGCATGGTGTTTTCCTTAGGTCGCTCAAGTACCTTAGGTCGCTCAAATACCTTAGGTCGCTCCAGATGATATGTCGCTTGTATGTGTAAATTGTTAAGTCATGTACTGTGTTGTATTTTCTTTATGTTGTAATATTTCGTTTGTATGTTAGGTCGTAGGTCGACAAGGAGTTAGGTCGGTCGTGAATGTTGTGTTGTAAATATTAGGTCGTGGGTTTGTTAGGTCGTGAACGACCTATGTGTTGTACAGTTTTGTGTTGTGAGTTGTAAGCCTATAAATAGGCAGGTGGTATCATTTGTAACAGTTTAGTTGATTTTGAATAAAATTTGTTTGAGTGGTTTGTGCCTCTTTTAAAATTGGTAGTTGAGTGTGATCTCCTATCTCCACTTTCGGTATTCGAGTGCGCTCGAATCAACGACTGCTGAAGCCGATTCACGAAATCTAGTGCGCTAGATCAACATTGAAGAATCGTAGATCTTTAAACACGGTATCGTGCGCGATCAACGTGTTTGGGATAGCTAGAATCCGGTATCTTTGGATCAACGGATTTGGGCCATTTGGTATCTTCTATTCCATCGATTGCTACTTTCACAGATTCATACATTTTCGTAATCCGCTGCTGCATCATTACCTAACCTTTTTTCTCAACCAAATGTCGCTTTTGGCAACACTCATTGAGGTTATAAGAGTTAACCAAGCCTTTATTCAAACAAACTTCTCTTCTCATGCAACCTTTGGGTATTGACAAAGAAATTCTTTAACAATGAGCATTAGTATTATCTTGGGTATGAACTGGCTTCATAGATACAGAGTGATGGTGGATTGTGAGAAGTCATTGGTAACTATAGGAGTAGATGATGGGCAAACGGTAATGTTAGGCTGCCAACCAAATGATGTGGTGATGGTTAGCTTTCTATATTCGCTCGATATCCCATAAGATGAGTTGTCATCGGTGCCTATTTCCAAGGAGTTCCAGAGGTATTTGAAGAGGTGACTAGACTTCCACCACAAAGAGAGATCGAGTTCTGTATTGATTTAGTGAAAGATGTTGGATTGATAGTGATGCCTTTGAGGAGGATGGAACCTAGAGAGCAGAGGGAGCTTGAGGTGCAAGTGAATGAACTACTGCGATGAGGGTTCATTCATATAAGTATTTCTGAGTTGGGAGCACCCGTGTATTTACCACGAAGGCGGATGGTTTCCTTAGACTATAAGTTGATTACCATGAGCTGAATAAACTAACGAGGAAGAATAGGTATCCACTCCCACGTATTGATGACTTGTTTGATTAGCTTCATGGTGCTAGAGTATTTTCTCAATTGGATCTTGCAAGATAATTTCACCAACTAAGAGTAGCAAAGGAGAATGTTCTGATTCCAACGTTTTGTATGATGCCTGCTTTCTATGAGTGGTTAGTTCTGTCGTTTGGGCTAACTAACGCATCGGCATACTTCGTTGATCTCCTGAACCATGTTTTCAGGGGTCAGCTAAGTAAATTTACCCTTGTGTTTGTCGATGATATTCTCGTCTACTCACGGATAGAGGAGGAACACAAGACATATTTAAAGATCATGCTTGTGATGTTGAGAGAGCACCGACTGAAAATGAAGTTTTTTAAGTGCCACTTAGAGGCTGGAAGTGTGATTTTTAGATCATGTTGTTTCTGAGCAGGGAATTTCCATAGATACTGCTAAAGTTGTAGTAGTTCAAGATTGGACTAGACCCAAAAACGCTACAGATGTGAGTAGTTTCTTAGGGTTAGCTAGATATTATAAATGATTCATCTAAGACTTCTACAAAGTAGCCGCACCGTTGATTCAGTTGATGAAAAAGAATCAGACTTTTACTTGGGATGCGAGATCTGAAAATGCATTTGTGAGTCTGAAAGAAAAGTTGACGAGAGCACCTGTATTAACCATGCCGAGTAGGGATGAAGAGATGATGGTATACATTGATACTCATGGTACTGGATTGGGCGTGGTATTGATGCAGAGAGGCAAAGTTGTTGCATATGCTAGTCGACAACTGAAGCCACGTGGGAAGAAATACTGACCTATGATTTGGAATTAGCAGCGATTGTGTTTGCGCTAAAGATTTGGGGGCACTATCTTTTAGGAGAGAGGTTCGAGCTATTCACCGATCATAAATCATTAAAGTACCTCTTTTTGCAAAAGGATCTTAACCTTTGTCAATAGTGATGGTTAGAGTGCCCAGTCTCCTACAACTTTGATATTACATATACACCATAAAAAGGAAATGTAGTTGTTGATGCATTAAGTAGGAGACATGCCAGCTTGGGAGCTAGATATTGTTGACTATGATTTTCGACTGAGATGCAAGTTAGAGCTAGAGATATTAGCAAGCTTGACTATTAGGCCTACTTTGATTGAGCGGATTAGTACTAGTTAGATGCATGATGATAGATTACCTAAGATTATTGTTAAAATTGAAGCTGGAGTAGAGTCTACGAACTCGATTGAGATGGTTAGCTCCGTAAGGATGGGAGATTGTTTATTCCTGATGTCGGTAGGTTGAGGGATGAGGTTCTACGAGAGTGTCATCATTCAAGATTGACTATACATCCCGGTAGTAATAAGATGTACCATGATAAGAAAAAGACCTATTATTAGGAAGGGATGAAGAAAGACATTGGGACATTCATCTGGAAGTGCTTGAACTACAGGTTAGTTAAGGCAGAGCAAAATAAGCCTAGTCATTTGATGTAATCGCTAGAAGTTCCTTAGTGGAAGTGGGAACAAGTATCGATGGACTTCGCTGACGGACTGCTGAGGGCTAGAGCGGGGTATGACAGCATTTGGGTCATAATCGACCGATTGACCAAGAGTGCTAGATTTATACCCATCAAATCATGTAAAATGGCAACCAAACTGGCCGAATTGTACGTGAAGTAGTTAGTATGATTACATGGTGTGCCGAAGAACATTGTGATTGACTGAGACCTGTTGTTCACAAGTGGATTTTTAAAGAGCTTACAAGAGACATTGGGGATAGAGCTGCATCTGAGTATGCCTTATCATATTCAGACTAACAGCCAAACTGCGAGAGTGAATCATATCTTAGAAGTCTCTGGCGATCTTGTTTACTCGAATTTGGAGGCTCGTGGGATGATCACTTACATCTCGTTGAATTCGCATACAACAATGGTTATCAGTCTAGTATCAGTATGGCACCATTTGAGGCACTATATGGTCGATCGTGCGTTTAAAACTAGACATAATTGGCTATATTAATTAATATACAACAAACCGACCCTTTTATACCGCTGTTAAAGCCTTGCATTTCTATAAACGTCGTAGATCAACAAGTTGTAATAAGTCTGATAGATACAATAGCGTTTCAAAATTGCAAAGGAAAACGGACTTTTAACAGCATTTTTTTTGCCATCTTAGACTAGACGTATCGGACAACTACATTTCTATAGCGTTTTGAAGATTGCTATAGAACTTTTACAAAGAGTTGTGTTTATGATACTAACAACTATGACATCATTTAATTGCTATAATATGTTGAAATGCCATATTATTTAGCGTCTAAAAACGCTGTGGAAATATTATGTCAATCTTTTATGATGCAATGAAACGCTATAGAAAATTCATTAATGTCTATTGTAGCATTGTTTTTTGCTATGAAAACTGTTTAATCCTTGCAGAATATTTTGTATAGCACTAGCATAATGCTATAGTAGATGAAAGATGTAACAAATTTTCTTTCGTAACACAGTTAAAACGCTATAAAAATTTCTATTTTATTGCCATATACATTCAATAAACCACACTTATCACATTGTAATGTACGTAATCAAATTGAGTCATAAGCCAAACCACAAAATATATATATATATATATATATATATCCATACTATTTCATACACGGAGTATTAAGCATATAAATATTTGTGACCAAAAGTATAATACATACTACTGTAGCTAACCAAAACAATACGTACTAAAAACAAAGACATATGAACGTCGATAGAGAATACATTAATGGAAGCATGACCGATTTGAAGGAGAAAGAGTGTGACATCATGTAGCAACCTCAAAAGCATCATACAAACTTGTCAATAAGAAGCACATACGTGCGTATGTTAGTTATAAATGTAGAAATGTATAAGTACTAAACAGCATGGTTTCAAACAGAAACTTTATGAATTAATCACTCAAAATAACTAAGAAACATCCATAAAGGCTAATTAAAAGTAGACAAGCAACTCAAAGTTTACTTAATTATTATAAAACTTAATTAACTTAGTTAATTATTTTAAACTTAGTTAATTTATTATTATTATTATTATTATTATTATAAACTTGGTTAATTTTTATAAACTTAATTAATTTTTATAAATCTTAGTTAATTTTTATAAAACTTAGTTAACTTAGTTAATTTTTATAAAATTAGATAATTTTTATAAAACTTGGTAGGTGGATTTTGAATTCTAACAAAACTAGACATAATGTCTTCATAGGTGGATTTTGAATTCTAACAAAACTAGACATAATCGGCTAATGTACATTAGTACTTGTATTATGACCTGAAAATTCAACTGATCTTTAGAATTCGTAAACTGATAAATGATGCAAAATTAATATATATGAATGAGTTTTATACGAGGTTTACATATATAAAATTGTTAACAGAATATAATTCATTAAAATTCATATATACCAGCAATTTTTAAATCTCGAATGAAGTAGGAGTCCAGAACTATTGCTCTTTGATGCCATGCTAAGACCCAACACTGAAAATTCAATGTTTCATCTTAAAATTGCTAAATGTATCTCTAACTATTTCAAATTGGTAAAGTCATCCATAACATATATATGGGGCAGTGATCAATGCTGGCTAAAGAAATCAGAACAATATAGGACTTCACTGGTTTTAATGAACTCCAGATAAATTGGTGCAATTTGACATGTTAAACATTAAATATCTCAATTATCTATGATAATGGACCAATTGATTTGAACTCAGTTTAAAATCCATGCATTTGATTATTAACCAAAATACAAACATCTTCCATAAAGTTAATTTATACTTACGGGCCAAATGTCCTCGAAAACATTTGAAGGCGCCATAGCTTTAATGGATGAAGGATTTTCAGAATTCAAATTTTTCGAACTTCCTCAGCTTGCTTTACTACTTCAGCAATTTGTTTCGAAGAAGCGATCCTTCCAATATGCTCTTATTTTTCTGTTATGGAACACTAATATGCCACTAAATTACACATCAAATCCACATGATTGTGCAAAATGCATTCTATATCTATTTATTTAGCTTTTAATGTAAGATTGAATTCTCATGTTTGAGTTCTATAACAAATACTTGAAGCAGACTCCTATGTTAACAAACCTCAAGTACAGGAGAGCAAATGACAAATTCGGATATTTAAGCATACATACCTAATTCATGTTCATCCTTGTGTTTTTAAATTTACAAAGAAAATTCCCAATTTGATTCTCACACATGTCAAATGGATCCATTATGCCCTAATCTTTACAATGACATAAGATAATAACAGTAAAGGATAAAGTAACTACTTGCTAAATGAAGCCAGCTATCATCTATAGAAGAGTGTATTAAGCTATAACTAAGGCTATAAATACCATGATACTTAGGATGGTGTGTAGTTGCACATATCTATCACAAATGATGTTAGGCAGCTGGGGACTAATTTCTAGTTAGATATACTATATTTTTTATTTTGGTAAACATATAAAAAGATTATATAAAACCGAGTTTCAATCATAATAAGAGTATTTGAACTTGTTTACAGACAATGTAACATGAGGCCATAAAAAATTTATTATTAAGAAAATGTATTTGATCCTATATATCGCAATTATTCCAATCATAATATGCAAAACTGAAATTAAAATTATGGATTAATCTACCAAAATTTTATTACCTTTCCTTATTGATTTTATAATAAATATAAAATAAGTCTATTTCTTTCTAAACAAAAACATCGTTGATTGGAATGGAAAAAATTCCCAGCATTTTCATTTATTTGTTTTCTACCATAAGCTCCTCTTTATTCTTTATAGCTTTATTATAATTTGTACCTTGTCTTGTCCTTAAAACTATGTTCTGCTTAATGAAAACAAACGAGGAAAGATAATTTTAAGTCAACTTCCTTTAAGCCCGAAGGTAAATTGCTAACATAACCTTTGGTCCATATAGCTAAAACTATCAATATAATGCCATATATTACCTAAATAACTTAAAAAAATTGAACGTATTTTTCAAGTTTTTGTTAAAGAGTGAGCTCCCACTTCTAACATATTTTTAATTTCTTAACAGTCCAATATTTTATACACACTGATCAAAATAATGGTTCGATGAGTATAATGTGTCCTTACTAAAATTAATTGTCCAAATTTATAGGTGAATCCTATTCTAGTAAACTAATAAAGTGATGGTCCAAGATGAATTTTGCATTCCAAGGTCTCTAAGCAAACCTCAAAATTTTCAAATATCATTCTCAAATGTCTTTATCCAACACCACTATCTCAAATGTCATCTTCCTAGTAACTCGTCAATAAAAACTGTCTCCGTAACTAGCTAGTTAGCTCCGAAACATTCATTTCTACTTAAACATTGGAGCACTATAGCATTCATAAAAACTATATCTCCCAGCAAAAGTACATATTCACATTTACTTGGATTGTATCACAATACCAGTAAATTACAATCTCAACCATCAACCTACCAATTTCTTCCAGCCATTTTAATATGTCCAAAATTAAAGCAAAAAGCTTAAATCAAGCCACCGTATTACAATTACATGAAGAACAAAATAGAGCATAGATTGAGCACGTGAAAATCTTATGAAACTGAGAGTGAGAGGCCTATTTTTGCTATATTATATTTTGTTTTACCTGATGTTTGTCCTTCAGATTCTCATCTCCCACTACTATGTGCATGAACCAATATACTGCTACCACTACATTTGATGAAATTGACACTCAAATTAAATTCTAGTAACAAGGGATGAATAATGATCCAGGATTGGAACTAGAAAAGGCTCAGCAAGAAATGTTGTCTCAAATAATGATTGAAGCACAATATTTCATAACAAGGGACAAATTGAAAAATGTAGAAGTTGAAAAAAAATATACCTGAAATGGTCGAGTTCACGGTAGTTGAGGAATTGAACCACGGTATTGCTTGGCAAAGTTGAGGGATCGGAGCAACAATGAAGTTGAGGAATCGGAGGAGCACCAAGCAGCGAAGATGAGGAAGCGAAGTTGGGAATCTCTAATTTAGGGATTTAAAAGTGAAGGATTGGTTTAGGCTTTTTGAAGTGAAGCGTGAAAAGATAATTCACGGTGGACACTTGAATACGGGAGCAGGAGAGTGAAAATTTACCTCGCAACATTCTCTTTTAATCAACGTCGTGATTAGTGAGTCATCATTCAACCTAAAGAAGCAGTAAATATTTAACAATAGCAAGTCACATTACAATGCTATCTCCTCTTGCTATTAATATACCATTTTCTTGTAGTGAACGCTCCTTCGTGCTAGTGGGAAGCGGGTGAGAAACTGATACTTGGGCTAGATATGATTAGAGAAACCTCGGAGAAGATTGAGATCATCCAGCAATGGATGAAAGCTGCTCAAAACAGACAAAAGGGCTACGCTAATAAGAGACGTAGAGATCTAAAGTTCTTTATCGACGATATGGTATTTGTCAAGATGTCTCTATTGAAGAATGTAATTCGGTTTGGTAGTAAAGGAAAGTTGGCATCGAGATTTGTATGTCCTTTACCAATACTAGAGAGGACTGGGAACCTTGCTTACAGAGTCGACTTACCTCAAACAATGGCGGGAGTGCACAATGTTCCATATTTCTCATTTGCATAAATTTATGCACGACTTAGGTGTAACTATCACACCAGAGCAATTGGATGAAATCGAGATTGAACTGGAAGCTCCGAGACCTCATCGGCATATTTGTGTCGTTGGACGTGATATGAAGCAGCTTAGGAGGAAGACGGTGGAGTTGGTGATGGTTTAGTGCAGTAAAAACGAAGGCGGTTGCAATTAGGAGATCGAGGAGAGCCTAAGGACAGCTTATCTGGAGCTCTTTACTCAGTGAGACTTTCTATTTGTCGATTCTACTTTCACTCGTGACATCATAAAATATACATTATTGTAGTGTCCTATGTGCTAGGATATGCTTGGATGTTACCTTTTTCATTTGTTGTTATGAGTGCATGTTTGATGTGCGATGGTTGCCTATGCTTATATATGATTGTTAGGCATGCGGGATGACCTTATTGATTTTGTTTGGCGTTTCAAGGGTCAGAAACCTAACGGGGGAGAATATAACGATTTGTATTCTACATATTGGATGATCGTAGAATATTATTATTATTATTTAAGGTTGTAAGATTCTATAACTTTGGGAAATGATTACTAGAGACATTTTCATCATTATGATTTTTATCGGATGATTTTAACCTTGAAAATATTGTACGGCCTACAACTTTTGATAGGAACCGAACTGGGGTCTGAAGCCACTTCCATTAGATTATGATGATAATTTCTCTTTTCGTAGAGTGGTCATAACAGGAAAATGGACTTATCGTTTGAGAGTTATAGCTGTTTGAAGTTCCACTCGATTTTGAATAGCTTAGTCGGTAATTAAGGAGATTAATAGCTAAGCCCAAGGCCCATTTCGGGATTAGCTCCCAAAGGGGGCTGATGGGACTTCTCCTTCTCACTTTTACACTTCCTAAAATAGTTAGAGAGCCACCATTAACATTCTCTAGCCTTAAACCACTCTAAACCTTACTTTAATTAACCAAATCTTCTCATTAGAAGGAGATTAGAGAGATTAGAAATTGGACTTAGGGATTTGCTATTGGTGACATCTTGGAGCTATTGTTCATCTCGGGATTCATGCATATTTGGGATTTCTTTAGATTGCTTTGGATTAGGTGAGTGGATATGACCTCTCACTTACTAATTAGTCATTATACACTTTAAAAATGAATTTTGGATCCTAAAACATGTTTTAATTCTTAACTAGCCACATATGTTAATCTCAAACTATTTGGAAAAAATTTATGAAATTGTGTTCTTATGGATCTTTCATGTTCTTATAGTTTATCTAGTTTATACCCTTAGACTTAGGCTTCACTTTGATGTGTATGGATGAATGCTTGTTAGGATATATTGTATAAAATGATTGTTTGAATGTATGATGTTTGAATAGTTGAAAACGTCGATCGATGATGATTTAGTTCTAGGAATAAGTCTTGGATTAGTGAAGACCCATGAAGGTCAAGTCCTAACTTGCGATCCATAATGTAGGTCAAAAAGGACACCCTAAAACTATGTTTCAAGTTTCAAGTCGTTTGGAGTTCGTTTGCTCAAGTTACGGTCGATTAAAGATGGATCGGTGGTGGCTTGAAGACTATGGATTGGTGGGAAGTTGCTTCGAGGCATGCTCATGTCTTGGGATGGTTCACTTCGAGTTATATGGTGGAATGCTTTGGGTCGCTAGCATGTATGCATGGGTCGCATGAGAAAGATGGGAGAATTGCAAGTGTAAGATCGATCGCGAGTTGTGCTTGGGGCTAGGATCAGAGTTGCTTCGACTCATGCTAGGTGTTGGAACGGTGGAGCAAAGTAGAAGAGATTATGCTAAGTGTTGGATCGGTGGCCTATGGATAAGTACCAATCCATGGGGTTGTTTGGTTCAATGATGGAGGGTCTCAGGTAGTGTAGTGTCAGATCGATGGAGCTTGTTGAAACATGATCGGTGCATCTTGGTTGGTCGATGGTGCTTAGATCGGGTCGCATGGTTTAGTGACGGGAACATGTAAGGCAGCTTCGGGTTGTTCATGTGCTTGCTCCAAGTCATTCACATGTTTGCTTCAGGACTAGCTTCGAGTCTTCACATTTACATTTTCTTCGAGTCTTCACATTTACATTTGCTTCGAGTCGCATCTTAAAATTTTGAGCTAAGGCTCGGGTCGGAACCGAACCAATAGGCTCAGTGATGATTTTCGATGACGACGATGCATGATTCGATGATGATGATTCCATGATGGGAAGTGATGGCTTAGATGATAGATAGTTGTATTTTGAGATGCAGAGTAGGTGATTATGAGTCAGATTAAAGGAACCGTTGGAGGAAGGTTACGGAACAAACGATGACATTCTACGACTAACGATGGTTGTCAAGAATAGTTCCCAATCGCTATGATTTCAGATGGGAGTCGTAAGAACAGTTATAGGATGCTCTACTATGGATCACATGTGCAAAAGGGATTGTTGATATTCATAAGCGTACTTGTAAAGCAGGGGTATGCGGGGGCGCTCACTTAGGAGTGCAATGTTCCCAAGATCAGTCGATGTTTCAATCCGTTTTACCCTACATTGAGTGCGATGGCAGTCTAGTCCCTGGCCTATTGAGTGGAATGGATTCAAATACGGAGAAACTAGGACGTTGAATAATCCTTGACTATGCATGGGGTCATACGAGTATCATATATCCAACGCATCGAGTGATTGAATGTGAGGATGGATAATGGATGCTATGTTTTCTTGATTGCTTATCACTTTAGGGATGTCAAACGATGTAGATAATATTGATGTAGATATCTAGACATCCATTAGTACTTTGATGTATAGTGTACCCATGATGACTATGATAAAGTAGTGTATATCTTGTGTATGTGCTAACTCTATGGATGCAGGGATAGGTCAGGTATGATTTTCCATACATTTGTTCCACTTTATTGACTTTATAATATTTGAGATTTTCTACTGCTCAAACCAGACTATTGACTGACTTAGGATATTATGCTTTGCTGTGTATTATTTTGGATACTCTTAAGTGGGTAGATTAAGGATATCAGGTTCGATGAGCACGTGGAGTTGGACAGAAGATGGGCATGAGGTTATACTCTCGTGTTACTATATTTAGTTGTTATTGCTTATCATTCCGCTGTGTAGCACTATGGAGCTTACAAGTATGTTATTTATTTAGAGACAATTATCTCTTTAAAGTTTATTAGTTATATAAACTCTATCACTTATGTTATGTAGCTATATAAATCTGAATGCTCTGATTTATGTGATTCATTCGGTTATTACTATCTCACATGTTCTACAATTAAGATGTTTGCTATTATATTTTATTCGATGCGCTATGAGATAAACGACAGGTTTTATGTTTGATTACAAGAAAATATGCATTTGGTTGCATTAATTGGTAGCATTTGATCAGTAAGTGCAACTAATAATATTTCACCCGTTATCATAACCATAACCAAAATTTACCTGCATATCCCGCCATGTAAAAATTTCACGACTTTAAAAAAAGTTCGCCTTTGGTTCCGTCACATTTTCCTCCACCTTAAAAAAATTTACCCTTCCCTTTATTCCTCTTTAAAATTTTAAAAATATTCACCTCGCCTTTTCCTTTCAGCAAAATTCACATCATCCTACTATTCCTCCATTGTCATCGTCCCGTTAGACCTCTCCGTTGTCATTGACTATTTCAATCAAATACCGTCTAATTGCTCGACGATTCTGCATAAACCATAAATAGGTGTGAATTTTATATTTCAATCGACCATTTCAATCGGATTGGCTATTTCAATCGGATCGACTATCTCGGTCGTATTTACTATTTTCAATAATAGGTATGAATTTTACAAATGGATTTTATGATTCTGTGTGAATTTTATATGTTTCTGTATGCATGTTCTATTGGGATTTCTACATAAACCCTAACCGGAATAGTTGATCTAATCCTAAATTAAATAACCTTGTTGTTTAGTTCTTTTTCAATCGACCACTAAGATAGTTGATTTAACCTTAACTAGAGTAGTTGATTTAACCTAAATAGGTATCAATTACATGTTATATGTATCAAATATTTTTGCAGTTTGATCTTGGAAAAGTGTAGTTTGTCACTAGACAATATTTCTTTCATATTATGTAGTCTTGCATACAATTTGTTCTCACGTTCTCTGTCTGTGGTTAACATTAATTGTTGACACATAGATGTCTGTAAATGTCTGTATCAGTAAACACACTGAAAATATTGACTTTGATTCATCCATCAACTCATTCCTGTATTTAGTAATGATTTTACTTGCATGTCTAGTTAGAAATTCTTTTGGTTTGTTAAAACAATACTTGACAAGTTCATGTTATTTTCGTAGAATTATTATCGAAAATTATGCTAAAGGTGATATTTTTTTTCATTTCAATTATTATCAAATCTAATATGTTATTAATATTTTATGAAATATCTAACATTTCATTTGATCTGCACAAAGTTATACTTATTTTTTAGAAATGGTATAAGTTCCAATATTTAATGTGTGATATTTCTAGTGCAAAATTGTTGTTGTATATATATTTAAATTTTGAAATACTTGTTTCTTATTTAAAATAAAGACTATTATAAGAGTATAACTCATTGATAGTGCACATGCTTATTTAAATTTTTATAAAACTTTATTAATTTTTATAATTTTTTTAATATTTTATAAAATTTGCTTAACTTAGTCAAAAACTTATAAAATTTAGTTAATTAATATAAACTTGTTTATTTTTCATAAAACTTTGTTTACATTTGTTTATTGATAATTAAACTATATAAAAGTAACAAGTACAAAAGACCTTGAATGTTCTCTTAAATGCCAACTATGAGTACCAGGCCAGCTCATGCCATGAATGCTGAAAACATAAGTGTGATGCGTGACTATGTACTAAATCCATACGTACTTATCTATTAAATTCCATTATTAACTTTTGATGCATGCACATGTTTATATATATTCATAAAATCTAGATCTTTAGTCCATGCCACTTTGATTTTTGTGTCTCTGGACCATTCATGATGTACTACTCTATGTTAATACAGTGTGAGTGCACACTGTTATTAGTAGCATCATGTTACTGCAATGAAAATGCATGCGGATTCAGTTACTATTATAATTTGTAACACTGTGTTACAGTTTTTATTATAAGCAATAATGTATGCAATTATATGCAGCTATATTTCATACTCTGTGTAACTAGAGTGCTTGGTTTTTCGATATTTTGTTCAACAAAGTAAATTTTATTTTGAACTTTAAACTGTCTGTACAATGCATAATGAACAGACAATCTATGATAATATTATTTCATTTACAGACATATATATGGACACAGACCATATATATATATATATATATATGTATGTATGTATGTATGTATGTATGTATATGTATATGTATATATAACATGAACAAATGGCCATTGATCATATATAATTTTAATGTTTGGCTGAACCAACATCCAGCTATATCACGAGATTTTGTCTGTTTGTCATATCTTATATATTAGTATAAGAAGAAGAAAAGCCTATATATGTTAATACTCACACGTATGCTTGTTGTTTTACCATTGTTTTCTACCTTATTTACAAAATTCTTTTTTCTTTTTTATTAGTATGAGAGTCTCTTGTTGGAATAATTCAACATAATGGGGCCACATATTTTAATGTTTGAATGTAGGGCTGTTATGGTAATGGTAAATTTACCATTACCACACCATTATCAGCCAATCGGTTACCATTTTCGAGCGAAATCGGTATACCAGTTTAATCGGTATGGTAACGGTAAATTTACCATTTTCTACGGTAAATCATCGGTAACATTTCTTCAATACCAGCGGTAACGGTAATTTTACCAGTCAATTTATAATACATGTATATTCATGTAACATTCTTTATTATAGGCATTTAGAACCAAACAAATGATTAAATTTAGTTTATTAAACAGGTGAAATAATGTTAAATACAATTCACTTCTTTCTCATTTATGTCTTTTATTAAGTAACACTATAAATTGTATAATAAAGCACCGTTATGGTGTGAATACGTGTTATGTTACTAACCTTTTTTAGAAAAACGGTAATTTACCATTACTAGTATAACGGTTACCAGATTATCGGTATACCAGTGTTCGGTATACCAGCCTATCGGTAACGGTAACGGTAAGCTATTTTCGTTTACCAGTAAAAATGGTACGGTAACGGTATTTGTGAAATGGTAACGGTAACCATTACCATAACAGCCCTATTTGAATGTGTGGGCTATCTTGTAATTAAGTATAATTACGTGATCTATTTTTGGAATAAACATATTAAGACTTAAGGGGTATATTCGTCATGTAAAATTATAACGTGCGGATACCGGAGTGTCAATTTTAGTTTGTTGCAGGGCCAACTGAAAATTGTCACACCCTATATATATGGGGTTATGGTCCCCAAATTATATAAGTCTTATCATATTCTCTCTACCCTCTTCTAAAGAGAATATACAGATCTAAGCTTGTGTCAATTTGGAAGATCTAATCCAAATTAATCTTCATATCAATTAAGAATCGATGGATTCAGGTACGCCTTCCGCTGTTAATTTCATATACTTGTTTCTCAATTGAATCAATATGGGCTATATGTATTCGGATCTAATATAGATTAATCACCAAAAAGTAGTATTAGAGCCACCCATCATTGATTTTATTGAGAAATTTCCTGATTTTAAGTATATATGAAATTAGGTTTCTAAGATTTACAATTTTGGTTGATTCATCCGATGCCTTTATTTCGGATCTGTGAGATTTGCTCTTTTCTTATTGATTCATCTGATGCCTTTGTTTTAGATCTATATAAATAATTCATGAATTAATTCTTTTTGTTAGGATCTGATGCCTTTAATTATTGCTACTTATATTATTCATATTTTATTGTCAGTAGTATTGTGACTGTATAAAAAAAAATTATTGCTATAGAAGGTTACCATGTTAAGTTTTGTTTCATTCACACGTATGGAAGCATCTTCATGCCTTTTAATGTTCCTGTAATACGTATTGGACCACAAAACGGTCAATTGCATTTACTTTTATCATAATTGCATTAAATGTTGTTGTTATAGTAATAAATAAATAAATTTATTATCATAAATGCAGTAAATGCGTCACTTGCAATAAATTTAACGATGCAGCATGTCTGTATTTGGAATAAGAAAAGACATATTGTTTATTATTTAATGCATTTATATTTTATAGATACATATATTTTATATGTATGACCCGCTCATTAAAAATAAGTTTCACTTTCTGTAATATTATAACACATGCATTCATGTGACGCCCCACCTCTATGCTCACAATAACAAAGGGTATTAAAAGAAATACTGTCTGTTATTGCGAAGAATAAGGCTGGATAGAAGCGGCCATCCATAGTTGGGCCTTACACTAGTATTGGTTACCTCGATAGGAGTGGTATATATTTTTATTTTTCATCTCTTATTTATTTACTCCCATCGACATACCCAATTCCAGTATAAAACGAACTACGATGGTTCATAATAGTTTAGGACAATATATATAATAATAACACAGATAATAAAAATGTGGAACACAGATAATAAAAGTCTCATATATATATATAACTGATGTCAGTTACAATACATTTGACACGATACATATGATACAACTACAACGGTCGACTCTGGAAGTTATATATACAAGTACATTATCGAATAATATACACGAATACATATAAACCTAGACCAGATACACTGACTACTACAAAATGATGACACTACTCCAAAAGATATTAAGAGACTTCATAGCTCAAGTAGTAACCCAAAGCAAGATATCAACAACCTTAAATAACTCGGTCTGACCCGAGTATTAAATTCAAAAGAAAATAATACACGGGTCAGTCTAATTCAAACTCAGTTATTAATGCACAGAAGCAATAATAAATAAATAGCAAATAGACGACAATCATAGAAATCTCGTCTATCCAACCCTTCAATAAGAGAATCGGATAACGGTAGATATAACACTAAACAGTGTTAAAAAACAAATCAGCAAATTCAAATCATCAACAAAGATAAATAAAAAGATTATCAATGAAGATAATATGAAAACCACAGAATTGCCTAAACAGCAATTAACAACAAAATCTAATTATTAATAAATAATTAGAAACTCATAATCAAATTATCAAATAGATAATTAGACAAATCTCAAAATGATCAGACAAATCTCAAAATGATCAATTCAAACCAAATCAAATACAATTTCCAAATATTGAATTGAACCCACAAAACAATTCAAACAATTGAAATGTCACTTAAAACGAAAATTCTGTGTGGCTGCAGTACACGCACGCGTGTACTGCCTCGCCACTACCGTGATGAAATACACGAAAGTTCAATGAAAGTCACAAACGAGCACAAGGTCAAACCCAAAAATTGGGTTTAACTCAAGTCACGGAGCAGACTCGAATAAACTAGCAGACAAAGCTCGAGGCCACAAACCAGCAAAACAAAATAAAACAAAAGAAATATACAATGTGCACAGCAACTAGCACATACATACATATATGTATGTATACATGTATGTATAAATGTATGTATACCGTGCTAATAAATGAAACGGCAAGATACAAGTGCAGTGAATCTCTATGCAAATCACGACTGCAACTATATACAAAAGTATCAGACTCCAAATATCATAGTGAAGAATGAATAAAACAAAACAACTCGACTACTTCAATATGCTATGCACAAGGACCAAGGACAGAGGTAACATCAATGTACGTGTCGACCAGTTCAAAATGAAACAGCACAAAACTACAACAGTTTTGAAAACAATGCAAAGATACATCATGAAACCAATACAGTGACAAGTTACCTAGTTTCAAGGCACCATCATGTACAACAAGACTGCAAAAATTCAATTCGAAACCAGATACAGTTCAACACTGCAACACAAACTAGACCAATGGCCAGATGCAAACTCAAAGTGGACAGTGATGAACCCAAGACCAGTAAATTCCACTGAAACTCAAGTCTGGTAACAACAACTACATTAAGGTTCAAGTGAAATCAAGACAAGCTAGTGCAAGCAATCAAGTACAGCAAGCACTTCACAAACTCAGAGGCCAAAAGGATCGAAGATGACAACAATGGTACCACAAAACTAAATACATTGAACTACTGTAAACCATGCCAAAATTATGAGTACCGAGGCAAAATTAATAACCAAGGAAAACTCGAACAAATTTCAATCAAGTAGCAGTTTTGATCAAAGAACAGAGAATACAAAATCCACAAAATACTCCAGACCATATACAAGAAAACTGTAATTACAAATGTAGATTCAACAATATATGAATACACACATACTATTGTATATATGCACACCTATTAATCCACACAAGTATATACACACTGCAAATATAAGTGTAGACAACTACAAATGTGTGTGCATAAAAATGATGTATGTGGTGGTAACTAACATCACATCTCGAATGGTACATGTGCAGTGACCAAAAGCACTACAATGACAACCCAATCTACTATGCAACCTAAACAGTATGTTGTAAAATCAAGACAGAGGAGATTACAGACTGTAGCTCAAAAACCCAAAGTGTCAATGACCACTCAAACCAGTTCAAACATTAAACAAGACCAACTACAGATCAAATGCCAGTTCGAACACTACAACACCAACATCTACGACAAGATGAAGGTGCAGTAATATATCAAGACTGAAGCAACCCGAGCACGGCCGGAGCCAATACACGAAGTGTATGAAATGCTCAAGTACAAACCGAGACAAAAATCAAATTTAAATAGTCAATGTCGAAACAACTAAACAGCAGATTCAATCGAACAAAGTCGAAGTCGACAAAACCAAAATCATCACAGCGTAATCATCAAGCTAACAATTCATCAGTCATACAAAATCGATAAAGTTAGGTCAAAGCCAATTACAACGCAATCCAAATCAAACAGCCGAGAATACTCAAGTGAGAATCAAAAGATGTGAGTGAATAAAATCACTCACCTTTGCTCAAAGAATCTGAACCCTAATTCGCAGCCGAAAGCACTCAAGAATCGAGCGAAGCCAAAAAAACCCTAGCAGCCATTTATTTGCTTCTCGTTTTCTTAGTTTAGGGCTTGCGTTGAACAAAAGAATAAGGGGCACGGGTTTGCCTTTGATAGTTATCACGGCAAGACAAACAAATGGAACGTGGGCCAAGCTTGAATTTCATAAAGCCCACATAACCCCATAACAAAATTATAAAGAGAACTTCAACAGATAAAATCCCTTAACAAATATTTAAAAGAATTTAAACCCGATTAGAAATTCCAAACAGCAATTAACAACCAATTTAATCGTCATTTGATGATAATTAATTGTTATAAAACTCTGGGTTGTTATAGACTCCCCTCCTTATAAAAATTGCATCCCCGCAATTTTCATAATTAAAGGTGTCAATAACAATTATTTTCCTAACATAAACTGGTTAAGCTAGAAATAAAAGTCGGGAATTCAAACACCAAAGAAATCTTTTAATTTCATAATAGAAATTTACAAATCCTCAATGAAATCTAATTATCAATTAGATAATCAGAAAACAATCAAAACTGAATAAATACAATTATCAGCAATACTCAATTATCAACTAGATAATTAAAATTACAGAAAATCACAAAACAGCAATATCTAATTATCGATACGATAATTAGAAAACAGCAAAATCTAATTACCACAAAGACAATTAGAAAACACAAATCACAAATCGCAAAACCGCAAATATCTAGTTATCCAGCAAATAACTAGAAAACACAAACTTCACAATCAGCAAACTCTAACTATCAACAGAGATAGATAGAAAATAGCAATTCAATATAATCAACATAATCTAGAATCAATTAGAGAGTAGAAAATCTCATAACCAACAAAATTAGTAAACATCCAATTATCAAAACGATAATTAGAAAACATCAAATATCTAAATATTAAAAATGATAATCAGAAATCTCAAATCAATAAATATCTAATTATCAAAAACGATAATAAGAAATCTCAAATCAACAAATATCTAATTATCAAAAATGATAATCAGAAATCTCAAATCAACAAATATCTAATTATCAAAAACGATAACCAGAAAACATAAAATATCTAATTATCAAAAACGATATTCAGAAATCTCAAATCAACAAATATCTAATTATCAAAAACGATAACCAGAAATAACAAATATCCAATTATCAAAACGATAATCAGAAATCTCAAATCAACAAATATCTAATTATCAAAAACGATAATCAGAAATCTCAAATCAACAAATATCTAATTATCAAAAACGATAAAAAACATCAAATATCTAATTATCAAAAATGATATTCAGAAATCTCAAATCAACAAATATCTAATTATCAAAAACGATAATCAGAAACAACAAATATCCAATTATCAAAACGATAATCAGAAATCTCAAATCAACAAATATCTAATTATCAAAAACGATAATCAGAAATCTAAAATCAACAAATATCTAATTATCTTTGCACAATTCGCTTCTGATCTCGATAAAGCTACTCAGAATCAATTGGCAAGAGGTCAACGATTATGCGAGTTGCTTAAACAATCCCAATCAGACCCTCTTACTGTGGAAGAACAGATAGCTACAATTTATATTGGAGCAAATGGATATCTTGATTCGTTAGAAATTGGACAGATAAAGAAATTTCTCATTAAGTTATGTACCTACTTAAAAAAGAATAAACCTCAATTTCAAGAAATTTTATCTTCTACCAAGACATTCACCGAGGAAGCGGAAACCTTTTTGAAGGAAGCTATTCAGGAGCACACTGAACTGTTTCTACTTGAGGAACAAGCATAAATTTATAACTCTAATTCTATTCAAATCAACGAATATCTAATTATCAAAAACGATAATCAGAAATCTCAAATCAACAAATATCTAATTATCAAAAACGATAATCAGAAATCTCAAATCAACAAATATCTAATTATCAAAAACGATAATCAGAAATCTCAAATCAACAAATATCTAATTATCAAAAACGATAACCAGAAAACATCAAATATCTAATTATCAAAAACGATATTCAAAAATCTCAAATCAACAAATATCTAATTATCAAAAATGATAATCAGAAACAACAAATATCCAATTATCAAAAACGATAATTAGATATCTCAAATCAACAAATATCTAATTATCAAAAACGATAATCAGAAATCTCAAATCCACAAATATCTAATTATCAAAAACGATAATCAGAAATCTCAAATCAACAAATATCTAATTATCAAAAACGATAATCAGAAATCTCAAATCAACAAATATCTAATTATCAAAAACGATAACCAGAAAACATCAAATATCTAATTATCAAAAACGATATTCAGAAATATCAAATCAACAAATATCTAATTATCAAAAACGATAATCAGAAATCTCAAATCAACAAATATCTAATTATCAAAAACGATAATCAGAAACAACAAATATCCGATTATCAAAAATGATAATCAGAAACAACAAATATCCAATTATCAAAAACGATAATCAGAAACAACAAATATTCGATTATCAAAAACGATAATAAAAAACAACAAATATCCGATTAACAAAAATGATAATCAGAAACAACAAATATCCGATTATCAAAAACGATAATCAAAAACAACAAATATCTGATTATCAAAAACGATAATCAGAAACAACAAATATCCGATTACCTGCAGATAATTGGAAACAACAAATATCTAGAAATCAATTAAGATGACTAGAAAATCAACATAAAAGGTGGATCGATCCCATCAGATGGCGAGTTTTAGCTACGCCGCACGTGCATCAACAAATGGCCGAAGCCTACCAAGTACTATATTTTTGGCACCCAACAAATGACCCGAAGGTCCAACAATTGACCCGAAGGTCCAACAAATGACCCGAAGGTCTAGTACTGGTATTGACCCGAAGGTCCATCATATGACCCGAAGGTCCAACATAGTGGCTTGAAAGCACACAAAATCATCAGAATCATCAAAACATCAAATATTTCAATTAACGAGTCCGGAATTAACCGAAATAGCAAACGCACATGTCCCATACCACGAGTTTTACTAAATCGTTTGATTCTCTTCATCGTTTCCTTGAAAGTGCAAAATTGTGTATTTTGTAAAAATAACATTTTACTTTCTCAAACGGACAAGTCCGGAATTAAGCGAATCAGTAAAAGTAAGGGTTCATAGTCCTCAATTTTGCTGAATCGTTTAATTCGCTTCCTTATTCTTCTGAAAGCGCAAACTGTAAAAATTTTGTATTTTAAATAAATAACATTTTACGTTCTCAAACGGACAAGTCCGGAATTAAGCGAATCAGTAAAAGTGAGGGTTCATAGTCCTCAATTTTGCTGAAGCGTTTAACTCGCTTCCTCATTCTTTTGAAAGCATAAACTGTAAAAAAATTAAAACAATTTTCATAACACGTGATTAAAACAGCAACCTCAGTAGCAATTTCTAAAAGGAAATTGCACTTCCCAAAACATCGTAAAACGAATCTCAAAATCGGCATTTCGAAATAACCGCTTGAAAATCCACTTTTAAAAATTTGACAGTTATTGAAGCCAAAGCGACAGTAATTTTTATACGTCAAAATCTCATCAAAATAATTCACATCAAAATGTAACACCGGTGAATTTTCGTTTATTAAAAATGTCAACAAAACACCGTGCTTTAAAATTTAACATCGGTGTAAAAATCCCGTTATAGAATAACGGCAACAGAATACGTTTAAACCAAACACCAGTTCAACATAAAATAAATGCAGTAATGTGCAACTCAAATTTTCACGTACTACAAAATGAACATAGAAATCATTCGAATGTATCCTCGATGAAGATAATTCAAAACAGCAAAATCTAATCAATATATGATTAGCATAAAAGAAAACCGGCAAAAATCTCAACAAAAATCACATAACTGCAATCGCTTCGAATCCTCAAATCGGATTTGAAATTTTCAAAGAAACAAAATAAACTCAACTATGTAAACAACAAATGAAATTTATTTCAATTTCATATTTTGATTTTTAAATCAAAAAGATTATCAGCTGTATTCAGCGAAGACAGTCTCACTGTTTCCACTGCGCACTTTGATAACAAAACACAAATTATTCAATCATCAAAACACAGTTTCACTTTTATTTTTAAATAAAGATATTTAAAAATTTCATCAAAATTTCAAAACTTTAGTTTTGACTCAAAGCACAACTAAAAACATCGACAAATAGTTGTAACATATGTTCCATCTAAGTTATGTTTTATATTATGTCCATAAACCCCAAGCTCTGATACCAACTGTGACGCCCCACCTCTATGCTCACAATAACAAAGTGTATTAAAAGAAATACTGTCTGTTATTGCGAAGAATAAGGCTGGATAGGAGCGGCCATCCGTAGTTGGGCCTTACACTAGTATTGGTTACCTCGATAGGAGTGGTATATATTTTTATTTTTCATCTCTTATTTATTTACTCCCATCGACATACCCAATTCCAGTATAAAACGAACTACGATGGTTCATAATAGTTTAGGACAATATATATAATAATAACACAGATAATAAAAATGCGGAACACAGTTAATAAAAGCCTCATATATATATAACTGATGTCAGTTACAATACATTTTGACACGATACATATGATACAACTACAACGGTCGACTATGGAAGTTATATATACAAGTACATTATCGAATAGTATACATGAATACATATCAACCTAGACCAGATACACTGACTACTAAAAAATGACGACACTACTCCAAAAGATATTAAGAGACTTCATAGCTCAAGCAGCAACCCAAAGCAAGATATCAACAACCTGAAATAACTCGGTCTGACCCGAGTATTAATTTCAAAGAAAATAATACACGGGTCAGTCTAATTCAAACTCGGTTATTAATGCACAGAAGCAATAATAAATAAATAGCGAATAGACGACAGTCACAGAAATCTCGTCTATCCAACCATTCAATAAGAGAATCGGATAACGGTAGATATAACACTAAACAGTGTTAAACAACAAATCAGCAAATTCAAATCATCAACAAAGATAAATAAAAAGATTATCAATGAAGATAATATGAAAACCATAGAATTGCCTAAACAACAATTAACAACAAAATATAATTATTAATAAATTATTAGAAACTCATAATCTAATTATCAAATAGATAATTAGACAAATCTCAAAATGATCAGACAAATCTTAAAATGATCAATTCAAACTAAATCAAATACAATTTCCAAATATTGAATTGAACCCACAAAACAATTCAAACAATTGAAATGTCACTTAAAACGACAATTCTGTGTGGCTGCAGTACACGCATGCGTGTACTGCCTCGCCACTACCGTGATGAAATACACGAAAGTTCAATGAAAGTCACAAACGAGCACAAGGTCAAACCCAAAAATTGGGTTCAGCTCAAGTCACGGAGCAGACTCGAATAAACAAGCAGACAAAGCTCGAGGCCACAAACCAGCAAAACAAAATGAAACAAAAGAAATATACAATGTGCACAGCAACTAGCACATACATACATATATATGTATGTATACATGTATGTATTCCGTGCTAATAAATGAAACGGCAAGATACAAGTGTAGTGAATCTCTATGCAAATCACGACTGCAACTATATACAAAAGTATCAGACTCCAAATATCATAGTGAAGAATGAATGCAACAAAACAACTCGACTACTTCAATATGCTATGCACAAGAACCAAGGATAGAGGTAACATCAATGTACGTGTCGACCAGTTCAAAATGAAACAGCACAAAACTACAACAGTTTTGAAAACAATGCAAAGATACATCATGAAACCAATACAGTGACAAGTTACCCAGTTTCAAGGTACCATCATGTACAACAAGACTGCAAAAATTCAATTCGAAACCAGATATAGTTCAACACTGCAACACAAACTAGACTAATGGCCAGATGCAAACTCAAAGTGGACAGTGATGAACCCAAGACCAGTAAATTCCACTAAAACTCAAGTCTGGTAACAACAACTACATTAAGGTTCAAGTGAAATCAAGACAAGCTAGTGCAAGCAATCAAGTACAACAAGCACTTCACAAACTCAGAGGCCAAAAGGATCGAAGATGACAACAATGGTACCACAAAACTAAATACATTGAACTACTGTAAACCAGACCAAAATTATGAGTACCGAGGCAAAATTAACAACCAAGGCAAACTCGAACAAATTTCAATCAAGTAGCAGTTTTGATCAAAGAACAGAGAATACAAAATCCACAAAATACTCCAGACCATATACAAGAAAACTGTAATTACAAATGTAGATTCAATAATATATGCATACATACATACTATTGTATATATGCACATATATGAGTCGCACAGAATTAGTCAAGCAATTTCAAATTAACCGTTTTATCAAAGCCAAAGTCAACAATCACAAATCAGAGCACAACAGTAATTACAAATGTAGATTCAACAATATATGCATACACACATACAAGTGTATATATGCATACCTATTAATCCACACAAGTATATACACACTGCAAATATAAGTGCAAACAACTACAAATGTGTGTGCATAAAAATGATGTATGTAGTGATAACTAACATCACATCTCGAATGGTACATGTGCAGTGACCAGAAGCACTACAATGACAACCCAATCTACTATGCAACCTAAACAGTATGTTGTAAAATCAAGACAGAGGAGATTACAGACTGTAGCTCAAAAACCCAAAGTGTCAATGACCACTCAAACCAGTTCAAACATGAAACAAGACCAACTACAGATCAAATGCCAGTTCGAACACTACAACACCAACATCTACGACAAGATGAAGGTGCAGTAATATATCAAGACTGAAGCAACCCGAGCACGGCCGGAGCCAATACACGAAGTGTATGTGTAACGACCCGCCATTTTGGACCATTCGCATCCATTATAAGTGTATAGGTAGACACTCATGCCGGAGTTTGAATTGCTCAAAATACCGCGTTGTTAATTTAAATTTGGCAAAACTGAACATATACAGTAAATAAATAATCATATATCACAGACACAGAGTAATAAATGCAGCGGAAATAAAAGAGATAGTAGTTCATGAAGCTACTATATGAATATATAAAATACATCAGAGTTTACAACAGAAGGGTAATATGATACATCAGATACAAATCAGAATACATCACTGGAATCATCGAATACTGAAAGCAGAATAGGTGGCTGGATCTTCAAGCAAAGCTCCAACTTCAAAGGCGAGTCTCGAATACTGGTACACTCAGTCTGACCCGAGCGTAAAGCAAAAACACAAGACACTCGAGTCAGGATTAACATTCTTATATCAATAAATCCAACTCAAGTGAAATAGCAATTGAAATACAAGTAACTCAAAGGATGTTTGGAATAACCATCCTTTAAGGGTCCGTTAAACTATCTACTAGGTAGTAGTGTACGATAAGTAGATAATGTCTATCAGTAATATAAAGATATCAAAATAGTGTTAAGTCATGGCCCATTCCACCCTTAACACATTTTTATTCCCAAAAGCATATACAAGACCGTAGTTTCCCCAAAACCGGAAGTCACCAGAGGGCAATCCATATACTAAAGGTACAAATCAAAATCGTAGTGGTCGCGTATAAATGGAATACAAGTATGACAAGGCACATGAGGCAATACCCAAGGTAGTGATACTACCGTTCGCCTGATCCGGACTGGTGAGAACGCAACGCCGTAGCGCCCGCAACACCGTGAAACAACACTCCCAAAATCAAGGGTGCACCAATCGACAACAAGTATAAGTAGTTCGAGGAAGTGTGTCCACTTGAGGTAGCTAATCCTCCATTGGCCCGGCACAGCTCCTGTTTTAGTCATTTCCAATTTGACACAAGTGTCAAGGCTATCCATTATCGTTCACTTTCTTCAGTCATCACGTACATCATTCCAACCACTTCGTTCTGGATCAACACTCCGCGAATGTTAGTTATTAAAGTGGTTTTCGGTATCGACAGAGAGTATGTCCATATCTGATCCCGGTCTCTTTAATAACTTCCGTAATTATTACACTGATTGGTCGTTTAATATATTTCAAAACCAAATCAAATTCAATTTCAAATAGAATTCGTAAATCAACATTTCATTTGTCTTTCAAAACCAATTTCCAATAATTTACGTTTCAAAACATCCAAATTCATAAATTCAACATCTTATAATTCAATTTCAATTTTATTTAAAACAATTCAAATATTGATTCAAGTTCGAATATAAGTTTCATTTCGAAAACATTTAAATTAAATTAATTTATCATTCAAATCGATTTAAATTCATTTATCAATTTCATTCAATGTTCATTAAGTAAATTTGCCATTCAAAACAATTTCTATTAAATTTCCAATTCATTAAATCCATTATTTAAATTCAACTTCCTTATTTCAAAACTTACAATTTGAATTAAATTAAATTCATCAAATCAAATTCTTTAAATTTCAAGTCTTGCATTAATTTCAATAAATCACATTTTATTTCTTGTTAAAGAAATTCAATTTCACTTATTTACTGACTTAAATAATTTTCCAAACTTAATTAATAAAGAAACTCAATTTCAATTATTTACGAAGTAAAATTCACTTATTCAAAAGTTCAATTTCACTTATTAAAGAATCCAATTCAATTTAAGCATTAAATAATTCAATCTTATTTAATTATTAAATAATTCAAAACTTAATTATTAAATAATTTCAAAGTTTAATAATTTCAACTTAATTATAATTTCAAACTTAATTATTAAATCATTTCAAACTTAATTCAATCATTTCTCAAATTTAACAATGTTCTTTCATCAATTACATTTGTTAATATTTTATTTCAGATTATTAAATATTAACATTTTCCTTTCATTAAAATTCAAATTTCAACTTCATTTCAAAACCATATTATTTATTCAAATAAAATCTTCATTTTTTTTAATCAAATTATTGACCAATCAGGTTTTTATTTAATTCTCTATCCTAGGTCAAAGTTTAAATTTGGGTATTTATCATTTCAACCCGATTCCAATTCAATTAAAAATCAAAACATAGCAAACGGAACTTGCAGTGTGATAACTGGGATGGTGTCAAAGTAAATAAACAAGCAATAACAACAATCAATATCGATCCAATAATCAATTCAAATAATCCCGAAATAACCGTATTAATTCGCATTGTTATTTGTACGAATTAATATAATTATTTCTAGAATCTACACTATCATTTCATGTAGATTAAAGATTATTACATTACGGTTTTCACTTGTCATTCAATTTCAATTTTCATACATCATCAATTTAACAACATACATTCAGTGGTTCAAGGTGTAATTAAACAAATCATACGTGTCAATAAATTTAACAGTTAAAGGGGTCATATTATACAAATGTCATTTAATCAAATTTAACATTTAACTATCCTATATCAAGTTCAATTGCATACTATTTATCATTTTAACATTAACAATTTAGCGTCCAATATAAACATCAACAATCAATCAATTATCAGCCAAACTGTATTATCATCGCATAAAAAAATTAACAGATAATGGTGTCAGATGTCACAGGTGAACTGGTACAGGTAATAGCATATATAACAGTGTAATTAACTAACAGCAGCATATTTCAATTGTCGTTTCAATTGAAATCAAATTTAATAAATAAAAGAATGTTAATCGTGAGTGAGTGCTCACCTTTCGAGGTTAGAGAGACAAGAATGAGAAGCGACTGATATGGATACGCACACGGATACGGGCCCAATTACGACTAGCGGGACAGCGACAAACTAGGAATAGCTGCGACAGATTCAATATTGGTAGAGTAAGTTAAGATGGGCTAGAGATCAATGAACAAGTATGAGTATATATATAGCTATATATTTATATTTTTATTTTTAAGATCGTTACAACTCTAACACATATTTTTAAAATATATATATTACATTACATGTACCACACATGAAATCCTTTCTTAAAACTAATATATTATTGGTATACAAATATATAATAGTTACACGTACGAGATACATAACATATATATACGGCTTGGACTGGATTGAAAAAAAAACAAATATATTTTAACTTTTCTGCCACAAGTACACATTGTACACATTGCAACAGCAAGCCATATCTCTATGTGTATAGGCTGTCATGCATACTTTTGGTTTGATTAGAAATAAAACAAAGCACCTATCAAATCGATATCAAAAGATTACAGCCCATATATATTCAAGCAATGATATAAACTGATATAACAAAAACAACAATCTGGTATACGATAGATTTTATATGCATGCTAATATAAACTTATACAATCAGATAATTATAAATATTTTTATATATGCAACTTTTAGAAATCAATACTAGATAAACGATTATTAAATTTTTCCAAATTTCCATATATATTCACACGGCCACTGTGTAATAAAAGTTAGAAAACATACGTATAAAGACATACCTTATTATTATTATTTCCATAGTTCCATATACATGTAAACTCAGCATAGAATCATAGAAAATATATATATATATATATATATACATATATCATAGACTTAATACATATATATACACGAGCATACACACTATATTTCAAGTCAATATTTATTATAAACCAACACATACTTACCTTATGTAATGTAAATATAAATCAACAGATTGTATATAACTAGTAAAGCTTATATACAACAACCCAATTTGTAACTCCATCATATCTACAAATACATAGTTTTGAAATACATAACAGTAAATATATATATGAGTAACTTTATAATATAAACTGTATGAACTTTATTTTATAAAAACAGACCACTTAACTTCCATACAAGTCAAACCCATATATATAAATAAGTAACAGGTTATTAAAACTTACAGCTTGTATTCCTTTATATAAAATAGAAGAGAAGTGCACGGCTAGCAAGAGAGTTTGACGGGTGGTGATTTGTTTCGTGGAGGAGTGGGTCAGTGGATGGAAACGTGGCAGGCTGTGTAGTAAACGGCGGAGGAAGGCAAGGCTACGCGGTGGTTCGAGGCATGGTGGTTTCGGTTGGCCAGGTGGAGTTGGTGATGTGGAGGAGCGGTTGCTAGTGGGTTGCCGATGCCGGAGGTCGCGGTGGCTTCAAGGGCTCGGGTTGGCTGTCCCGTGTGGTATAGGGTGAGGAGGCGGAGGCAAAGTGGGGCTCGGGCTGGAGGCTGCGTCGAACAAGTCAGGGGATGTGGTGGATCGGTGGGGATGGTTAAGGCGGAAGGTCGAGTGCTGGGTGTGGCTCGCGTTCATTTCTTCTTTCTTTTTTTTCAAAGAAGAGGGTGAATGGAAATCAAGGTTTCAGGTGAGAGCAGGCTACGAGAAAGAAAACTATAATTTATTTCAAATGACACCAGGGGTTAAGCATCTAACCAAAAAATGTGAACCGGCAAATACAATTGAAATGACAAAGGTCAATATAGCATTTGGAAACTAGAAAGCTAAAAGCTGAGAAAATATTGAATGCGGTAGCCTTGGAATCATCCGGAGAATATAAATGGTCACAGAAGGCCAAAAGGTAACAATTTTAATGCCGATACGGTAGGCGTTATGCAAAGTGCAACGCACACCGGATTCCAAATTTGATAATCGAATATACTGTAGAGATCAGTACGAGGAGACGATCAAAACGGTATACGGATATCAGTGGTACGATTGAATTTATAAAATTCGAATTTTCTACTGGCGGAAAATGCAAGAAAAACGCTGAAAATAAGATCGACGGAGCCAAAGATGTCCGAATTTGGAAAAGCGACAAACTGACATCTTGCTCAGAAGATGGTTTAGAATTTTTCTATGTAAAAATATTTAGGTTTCGGAAACATTTTATTTTCATCGCTTTTTAACTGATTAAATTGAAGTGAATTTACGCGCGAAATAAACTTTCATATTTTCGGACGAAAATTTACCAGTCGCTATGTTTAACTAGACGTGTTCCAAATATTAAACTTTTATTTCAAAATTTTATCGTTTAAAATTTCACAAAATTTCAACTAATTACGTTATTAAAACAGTTGAAATTTATGGGTCGTTACACTCTTCCCCACTCAAAACTTTTCATCCCCGAAAAGGAACGAGATAGGAGAATAGAAACAACCAGAAAGAAAAACGGATTCGAAATACAAAATAACAATTAATTTAAACCATATAAATTCAAATTTAATTTTTTTGATATTCAATAATTGATTTAATCCATTTGATTTCACTAAAATCAAACTCAACTATTTCTAAATTCATTATCTTATTATCCCATTATCTTAAATTTACAATTTCTAAAACCATAATTTGAATAGTCTTTATTATAATCGTATTTTTTTTCAGCAATCTAAATTCTTCTTTATTCCAAATTATTGTTAAATTTATTCTACTTAATATATCTACTCACATATATTCAACCCATATAAATCAATTTAAAACATAAAAGTTTCGATTTAAATTAATTTACATCTATTAATTTCTTTTAAATTCAAGGTATTTTCATATGTTGATCAAATTTCAATTTATTAATTCTTTCAAAACAAATTTATTAGCCTCATCTATTCTTCAATTAACTTTATTCTATTTATTTCAATTAACATTTTATAATTAAAATTTAAGTGTATAACATTTATTATAACCATTCAAATTTTATTTATAAATTCAATTTATATTATATATTATCCAATTACATATTCAATTTCTGAATGATTTAGGTAAGTTGTATTAGAATGCAGTTGAACAATATACAAATAAAATTTTCCCAATTCAATTATTCAAGTTTAAATATTTATTCCAAATTTTGGTTTTATTTATAATTTAAAATCATCCTTAAACAAAATTTAAGAATTAGATTTCCGATTAACTTTAAACAGTTTAGAGATATATATAATATATTTATATCAAATCAAATTAAATTATAAAATAAGATACATATATATATGTAAATCAAAATATACTGAAGAAATTCAAATCGAAATATTTTTCAAAACAAATCCGTAGCAAAGCTACAGAATAGTATCTCCACTTCGAAACTCGAAAATGAATGTCGATGATGCGGCCGCCATCACCGAAATTATTTTCCAACGACAAAGAGAAGAGCACTGATTTCAACATATAAAATTCTTTGGAAACGATTTCTATTCGAAAATACTTTCAATAATATATACATTAAAATTTTAAAACTAAAGTTCGAAATCACCGGAAACTAAATTCTCAAATTTCTGAATTAAATTCATTTCAAATTCCAATCAATTATAACTAAGTTTCATAAATTCGTTTATTTACATTATGCAATAATCAATGGTTTACAAAACAATAAATGAAAATCAAATATTATTATTTCTGACAACAAATTCATTAACAATTTAATTTCAGAAAACTTATATTTATATATAATATAATCATACAAAACTATTTTATTTACTAAATTTGAAAACAATGTTGTGTCAGTTTGCTCTGCTCAAGTGTTTTGGAGATCCTATCGATAGCGCTGATCAGACGAATCGATCGGAAACCCAAATCACATCAACAACTCAAACAACATAGTATATAAAACATTTAATATTTATTTACAAATACATTTCTTTGCTCGACGATACAGGGATGAATTTTCAAAATAAGGATAGGGTTTCAAATTTGATGGACTCAAGTTAAAGAGAATTCTGATTTGAATACAAGTTCGAAAGAAAAGATAAGATGATTCAATTAACAGAATCGGATTTGATAAGTTTATTTAATTCACGGGCAATCTTAACCGGATTGTCCGTAACTTCAAGAATAAGATCGATGCTGAATTCCGAGGTAAATCAACACCCGATCTCAAGAGATGGAATTCAGGTACAGCAGGGAATAGATAGCATCGTAAACCGAGGATACAGAAATCTCAGGTAAATCAATGCTTATTGTAAAGGAGTTTTGCTCCTTTACGAATCATTCGAAGACTGGCGAGACCGCCGATCTATTATAGATAACATTCAGAATGGAGTTATGGGGTGCTCCATGATTGAAAGAAGACGAATAGTGAGGGACACGAATAAATTTCGGAACCGAGGGGAGCATTCCAAAATTCAAAGGAATTGAGTCAAAGGAAGAGATTGAAACTCGAATGAGAGTGATTCTGTAAATACATTTACCCTATATGTTGAGTTTTGCCTAGAGCTACCAAAGCTCTGATACCAACTGTAACGACCCGCCATTTTGGACCATTCGCATCCATTATAAGTGTATAGGTAGACACTCATGCCGGAGTTTGAATTGCTCAAAATACCGCGTTGTTAATTTAAATTTGGCAAAACTGAACATATACAGTAAATAAATAATCACATATCACAGACACAGAGTAATAAATGTAGCGGAAATAAAAGAGATAGTAGTTCATGAAGCTACTATATGAATATATAAAATACATCAGAGTTTACAACAGAAGAGTAATAAGATACATCAGATACAAATCAGAATACATCACTGGAATCATCGAATACTGAAAGCAGAATAGGTGGCTGGATCTTCAAGCAAAGCTCCAACTTCAAAGGCGAGTCTCGAATACTGGTACACTCAGTCTGACCCGAGCGTAAAGCAAAAACACAAGACACTCGAGTCAGGATTAACATTCTTATATCAATAAATCCAACTCAAGTGAAATAGCAATTGAAATACAAGTAACTCAAAGGATGTTTGGAATAACCATCCTTTAAGGGTCCGTTAAACTATCTACTAGGTAGTAGTGTACGATAAGTAGATAATGTCTATCAGTAATATAAAGATATCTAAATAGTGTTAAGTCATGGCCCATTCCACCCTTAACACATTTTTATTCCCAAAAGAATATACAAGACCGTAGTTTCCCCAAAACCGGAAGTCACCAGAGGGCAATCCATATACCAAAGGTACAAATCAAAATCGTAGTGGTCGCATATAAATGGAATACAAGTATGACAAGGCACATGAGGCAATACCCAAGGTAGTGATACTACCGTTCGCCTGATCCGGACTGGTGAGAACGCAACGCCGCAGCGCCCGCAACACCGTGAAACAACACTCCCAAAATCAAGGGTGCACCAATCGACAACAAGTATAAGTAGTTCGAAGAAGTGTGTCCACTTGAGGTAGCTAATCCTCCATTGGCCCGGCACAGCTCCTGTTTTAGTCATTTCCAATTTGACACAAGTGTCAAGGCTATCCATTATCGTTCACTTTCTTCAGTCATCACGTACATCATTCCAACCACTTCGTTCTGGATCAACTGTAATATCCCGGAAATTTAGGGCAATATCAATTTAATAATCTATTTAAATAATTAAATTGATTGATAATTTTTGATAATAAGATTTGAATTGATTTAATAATCTGATTAAATGAATATTTAACTAGTGGAATTATCCTTTAAAATTTAATAGGATGATTTCTATTTATAATGTATATACAATTATATATATTGTAAATAGATAAGCTTGGATTTGAAATTTAAATAAATAAATAAGATCTTGTTTCTAAATTCTAATATATATATATATATTGATAAATTGGAAATTTTGATTTAATCAATATAAGCTTTTCAAAGCTATTTAAATAAATAACAATATAGTTTTAAAATACTCAATGTAACAGTTAATTGATTTAAATTGATTTTAGCTTAAGTTTAAATTTAAATTAATTAGCAAAAAGATTGTTTTATTTTATTTTTGAATATAGCTTGTAAATATGATTGAATATATATATATATATATATAAATATGATATGTTAATTCATTTAATAAATAGTAGTAATTTATAATCTCCTTTATAAATTATTTTAAAATTGATAAATATGTTAATTTCAAACAATATTAATAGAGTGTTGTTTTTATAATAAAAAGACCTTAATAAAATAAGATTGTTATTTTCAAATTGGATGTGTTGTTTTAAATTTACTTTAAATTGGATTTTAAGAATATAATTTGAATTTGAATTTGAAATTCAAAAGAGGTAATATTTAAATAGTTTTAGATTTTAAATATATATGTATAAGCTTTTATTTATAAGTATAATTGGTTAGTTCTTTAAAAAAAGTTATCTTTATATATATATATATAGATAAGTAATAAGTGTTTAAGAAAATAAAGAAAAAGCTTTTATCTATATTTAAAATAAATATAAACTAACTAAAAAGGACATGTGTAAACCTATAAAGGATTGTTTAAAACAAGTGTTAACTAATTAACACATATAAAGACAAGTGTCCATCTTTTAAATTTCTATTTTTCTTTTATTTTTAAGAAATAATTTTCAGCCCATATAAACATTTTTCTTTATCTTCATTTTCTTTTTATCTTCACATTTTCAAACTTGAGAAACTTCAGCCTATTTTCTCATAACAAAATCTGTAACCAAATTCTCCAAAATAATCCACAACTTAAATCTGCCTTTCAAAACAAATCTGTGAATCAACATCCCTCAAACCAAAATTTATCAAAAGCAAAAATCTCTGTAATCTATTTTCCAAATCAAAACAAAGATATGCAATACTTTTTCAAAATCTGGAAGCCTGTAAACATTTTTTTCAAAGCTGAAAATTTGAGCATGCATGCAACTGAGATCTTTCCTAACTAAAGCCAACATTCAGTTTAAAGCAGTTTCAAAGAGGGCTCTGTTCTTCATTTTAAAATGGTGAGTAACATTCACTATCTAAATGTTAAGTATATAATTATGATGTAAGTTTTTCCTCTGGATTAAAGTAGGTTTGTGAATGCATTTTTAGGTACATCTCTGTGCATAACTATATAAATGATTTCAGTTTCAAAATATAAGAACATCCCTGTTATTTAGTTCTGTCATCATATTATCCAGAAAACAAAAACCATAGAAATCTACAAGTTTAAACATTTTGTGATGATCTGATGTATGAATCTATGATATAATATGCTGTATGATTGTTTAAGTATGAATTAATTGAATATAGGTTGATATTTTGTATGCATGTCTGATATCAATTCTGTGAAGTTAACAGAGTTTAAATTTCTAATCGAAATCCCAATATCTCATTCTCAAACCACTGATAGGCTTAGGAATTCAAAAGAAAGTTGTTTGTTAAACATGAATAAAGTTTAATAAAATAAAATTTAGTGAGATAAGTTTGAAACTTATCTGGAATAGAAGAAATACAGTAAAAGCTTTGGAAACTATAAAATTCAAATGTGATAATTTAGCATTCCAGGATTTTAAATTGAATCTTTAAACCAAATTATGATTTTTAGAAGAAAAATTACAATTTTTAAGTTTGTTTGGGGCGAGATATATTGAGATGAACGGAAATTGGAATTTTACCAAATTCTGGCGATCGTGAAGATCTGTTGTCTCGGGGTTTCTTCTGGAGTTAGAGGAAGGATCAGTGATGCTGAGAAAATTATAGAAATGTTGATCAGAGCACTGTGATGAAGGCGGTGATTGATTTCTATTTTTAGCCCTAGTTTTGGTCAGGTTGGATGTCGAGGGAATCTCGACAAGGTCAGTGCACTAGACTCGATCGCGATAGGGGGAAATTGGAGCTGGAGTCAAGGCGATACTTCGGTGAGGTTGGCGAGGTTTCTCGAAGTATAGTTCGTCGGCGACGAGTGGATTTCTGATTGGGTTTGATTCCAGATTTGTGCTTGGAGACTCGTTTTTGATTTCGAGCTGGTAACGTTATTCTGATGGTCGGAATGGAGTGTGAAGAGGATCGTCGACTTGAGGAAGTAGTCGTAGGTGATCGGAGAAGCTGGGATGATCTGTGCACGTGCACAAGGAATCAGTAATGGTTGATGTTAAATTAGAGGAAGAAGACGTACTGGAGGAAATGGAATTTGACTCGAAGTCATACTCGAGTATTTGAAGTTTTGGCTCGGGGTCGTTCAAGGGAACTAGCGTGAGTAAACTGTTTTTAAAATTTTATAACAAAGTTTTAAATAAAAAGGAGGGAAGGGAACTCGAAGGAGTACTCGGGATTTCTGTAATTTTGCTCGGAGAAATGGAGTTTGTCTCGGGTAGATTTAGTAATTAAAGTTTAAAACCTGACAGTGTTTTTAAAATTTAAATTGAGTTTTAAACTTTGAAAACAGGATTTAAAACCAGTTTTCATTCGAGTTTTCATTCGAGTTCAAGCTTAAAAAATTTGTATCCTAGTATTTGAGATAAATAAAGTTTTATAAAATTCATAATGTTTTAACAAAATGAAAAATGTTAAAAGTAAAATTTTATAAAGGTTTGAATAAATGAATTTGTTTAGAAAACTTATAAATTCTCTTTATAAATGTTAAGTGTTCTTAACATTTAGATTTAAAAAGATTTTGGTAAATTTGATTTAAGTCTTGGTTAAAGTTAAATTTGATTTTTCAAATCAAAATCATTAATTTGAAATGAAATAAAAGAAAGATTTAAAGGTAAACTATTTCAAAGCTTTTGTTAATAATAATTAATGTAGTTATGAGGATAATACTTTAATTTAAAGAAGAATTAAGGTTTAATGATTTAGGTTCATTAAATTAGTAAGGTAATTAAAGGGTAATTTAACAATTTAATTAATTAATGATTTAATGTTAATTAATTAAATAATTAAGAATTATAAGTTAATTAATGAAGTGTTAATTAATTTGGGATTTAGAATCATTTATTTAAATAAGTATAAGTTAATAATAAATGATTTGAAATTAGTTATCAAGTGATTAAAAGTTTATTTAGCAATTAATTAAGTAAGTGAGGATTAGTTAATTGATAATTAAGAATTTATTAAGTTGTAATTAATTAATTAAAAGTTGATTAAAGCTTAATTACTTAAAGGAAGTAATTTAAGGATTTTAATAATTAATGAGGGATCATTAATTAGGATTATTAAATAATTAATTAATAAATGGGATTAATTTTGATAATCAAATTGGATTAATTATTTAATATGGAATTGGTTAAGTATAATTACTTAAATGTAATTTGTGAAGTATAATTACTTAGGAAAGTAATTAAAGTTAATTAGTGGATGTAATTAACTAAAGATGGTTTAATAAAAGTAATTTGAGTTTAATTACTTTGAATAATTAATCAAGGGATTAATTAAAGGATAATTAATTAAGAAGTAATTAATTAAGGGAAGAGTAATTAAGGGTAGTTAATTACTAAATGTGATTAATCAGAGGTGATTAATAATTTAAGATTAATTATGAAATATAATTAATTTAAATGGAGTAATAAATTAAAGAAGTAATTAGAATCATTAATTAATATGATTAATGATGAAATTAAGGATTGAGTAATTAAGATTAATTAATCAATAATAAGTGATTAAAGTAATTAATTAATTTTAATTAATTAAAGATTAATGTAATTAAGTATGGTTAATTAATTATGAAGTAATTAAAGATTTATTACTTAATGGTTTAAGATAATTAATTTGTGAAATTAATTAAGTATTAATTACTTAAAGTAATTAAAGGGTAATTAATCAGGAATGATTAATTAAGATGGATACTTAGAGTAATGATTAATTAATTGGTTTAATTAATAATTAAGTAAGCAGGATTTATAAAATGAAGTAATTAATTTAATTTACTTTAAATTAATTAGAGATGATAAATCATTACTTAAGAATGGATGAATGATATTGAATGCTTTGCATTGTTAATATCTCTGATAAGAGATGTGCTGATCTATGATATAGATGTTTGGTTGAATTGAAATGATGATATGAATTATCTGTTTGGATGATAATGTAGATTATCTATTGTAAATTATCTATCTATGTGTAGTATAGATAAGAATTGAATTGTTTTAACCTTAAAACAACTTTACCTTAAAAGATACGTTTTGGATTTCGATGAGACCGGGATCGGGTTTCCGTATACCGGGATTCCAGGTCTGGAGACCCGAATACCACATCGATCCAAATTAACGATAGGTCGTGAATCTCAAGTGAAGATGAAGATTCAAAGTGCAAGGGTTATTGTCGTTAACTCTGAGGGTGATTCCAACACGAGTGTAACGAGATAATGCCTTCGGTTTCGTTCGAACCCGGAACGAACTTGTATGGATCGAATGCTTTCAAAACATCGTCAGGTGGACGATGAGCATTCTAAGTGATGTTCTGATTTAAAGGTAAATCGTGACCTCAAGCCTCATCAACCGGGAATGGCTAAAACAGGGGAGGTGCAGCAAGGCTTCGTGGGTAGCACCCACTGAGAGTAAGGTCATCCCTGTCTAGAGAGTTCCTTCTTTTATTTCGGCTTAGTGGTGCAGTTGGCGACGGCCATCTGTGGGGTGATTTTATTCGGAATTATCCAGTAAGGGATGGTTCCGGCTTTGTGTTGCAGGGGATTGGGAGTGATCCTCGGTACGGTGATCTAGGCCCCGTACTGTGATGAGTGGTACCCCGGTAGCTCTGCCATTGTATGGAAATCCAAATTCCAATAAGTGATAACGGACTTGATTGTATACTTATGTATGCTGGAATTTAATAATGTAACAATTTCGGCTATTTCATATTTATTTGAAAACCTTAGACCCTATCATAATACAATCGAATTTCCTATCAATGTTTTGGTTAGCGTAAGGTAAAAACTTACCCATGTTTATTTGTGGGGAGTCTTACATGATACCTTTTCTTTCAAAAGGTTTTGAAGTTAAACAAGTTTAACCTGTTACTCACACCAGACCCATGTCTGACCCAAGTTGTTTATTTCTGTTTTATAAACTCTTGGGTACTCAAATTTTTACGAGTAGCCAAGGGATTCAGGTTTAGCTTTGACGAATTGTGGAGGAGCAATGGAGCAGGAGGCTTCGGCGTTCGTAGATATAGTATTCCGCTGTGTTGATATCTGTGTTAGAGTCTTGTATTGTAATTGAGTTGTAATATCTAGACAGATGTTTATAACTGTCTAGTATGTGTTGTATAGATGTGTAAACTCTGATAAGTGTTGTATAATATAGTTTATTTATGTTATTAATATAATTTATTCGTTCCGCTGTGAGATCGTTGTTGTTGTTTCTTTCTTTCTTCTCTTCTTTTCTATTTTCTACCTCTTTCTTTCTTATTGTCGATGCGTTTTTCTATGGATAGAAGGGCGGGTCGTCACAGTTGGTATCAGAGCTTAGGTTGAGCGAATACCTAAGCTATTGGTTAAGTGGATATCAGAACACTAGGTTGAGTGAATACCTAGGTTCGGAAGGATTGTTCAATTAGGATCTGTAGCAACCTGTTTGAGTCCGAGTGTATATATATACGAGAGTACGTATTTGTTAGTTATATAAAATGGTTTTATATTGTGTTAATTGATCGGTTAAGTGGTATATGGATTCTGGTCAATACGAGTAGCTACCGTTATTGATAGGGATCTCTAAACACTTGGACCAGGCCAACGGACACAATATTGTTTTAAAAAGGTAGATGAAATAATTTTACCCAGATATATTTTCTATATATAAAAAGTATCATTTTAAAAGTATATGGTATTTGTAATGATTGGTTGAGATGATAATAATTTATCATCTAGGATTAGGAGTCTGAGTGTTGAGGGTGGAAGTATCTGTCGAGATTGTAGACCGAATACCGTCTCGAGTAAACTTTGCTGTGATAAAGGATTTCATCGATCTCCGAAGAAAACTGTTAAGGTTCGGAGTCCATCTTCTGAGTTGGATGAGTAGAATTTGGATCTGTCGGTTAGACAGAAGCGAGTGATGGTATCTTGATACCACAGGTAATAGTAGCTGTGTGATGAGATGCAGTGAATATGGATATTTCCGAAGATGTTTTCTTTGGAACAAGTTAATGAAGTGTGTCTGCTTCGGTGTTGAGGCTGAGTTCAGCAAGATGTTTTTGTTCTGTTTGAAGCCCGAGTTTCTCGAAGAACTTTGGATTGAGAAGTCTGTGGCATCTATGGCAGTAGTGCAGCTCGGAGTGTTCTGTTTTCGGCAGAAGTTTTTCTGGCTGAGCAGTATTTCTGAAGTGGAGTTCAGAAACAGTAGAGTATATCCATTTCTTCGATGAATTGGATAGTTAAGTATGGACTGTTCTGATTGGTAAAGAGAGAACAGTTTTCTTTGGAATTTGGCTGGGTTAATCGCAAAAGTGACTTTGCGATAGTTTGAGTATTCTCTTAAGTTATCTGAGATTTTCTGGGATGTGTTGTCCAGTCTGTGCTTGTGTTCTTCATTAGCATTTTCATTCTACTCCAGATCAGAATGGCGCAGCAGAAGCAGTTTGGCGAGTGTTCCTGTTGTCTTTTCCAGATAGGAGAAGTTAGTGGAATCTTCTGATGTTTGAGAAGTAGATTTTTGTTTTGGATTGGGTTGATCTTGAGAAGATCATTGTGTGGAGTTATTCTTAGTCTAGTTTGTTTCTAGAAGTATCGGCGAAGGTTGAACTGATCAAGAAGGATCTGTAGACAGCCAGGATCGTCTGAAGGATTTTGTGGATAAGAAACGAAGGAATTTGAAATTCGAAGTTGGATACTTCGTTGTTATGGAGTTTTTCTCTGGTTAAAGGGAGCTATAAGATTTGGTAAGTCTGGGAAATCAGCTCCGAGTTATTTTGAATCTCTTCTATGTTCTGATTTGTGTAAGAGTTTGATCTACTAGATTGAATTGTCAGTTTGGATAACTGGAATTCAATATATTTTACGTATCTCTGAGGGAGTACGTGTTTAATCTATCTCTGGTTTTGGAACCAGCAGTTCTGGAAGATCTGGTTGTTAAGTCAGACTCATCTGTAGTCTGATATCTTGTTTAGTTCTATAGATCTAGATGAGTAGAAGCTCTATAGTTTAGTAGTGTTGATTGTTGGATTCTGTTAAGCGAGTATCCCGGTATATATATATACTTGGGGAAACTCGGGGAAATTTTTATCCAAAATTTTGTCTGGATAATTAAAATTGTTTGATTGAGTGAATTGTTTGCTATGGTTGTTAGCATATGGATGATAATTTATGGTTGTGATTTAATATAGATTATTAAATTACCTTTGTTTTAAATTTCGGGGACGAAATTATTTTAAGGGGGAAGGAATGTAATATCCCGGAAATTTAGGGCAATATCAATTTAATAATCTATTTAAATAATTAAATTGATTGATAATTTTTGATAATAAGATTTGAATTGATTTAATAATCTGATTAAATGAATATTTAACTAGTGGAATTATCCTTTAAAATTTAATAGGGTGATTTCTATTTATAATGTATATACAATTATATATATTGTAAATAGATAAGCTTGGATTTGAAATTTAAATAAATAAATAAGATCTTGTTTCTAAATTCTAATATATATATATTGATAAATTAGAAATTTTGATTTAATCAATATAAGCTTTTCAAAGCTATTTAAATAAATAACAATATAGTTTTAAAATACTCAATGTAACTGTTAATTGATTTAAATTGATTTTAGCTTAAGTTTAAATTTAAATTAATTAGCAAAAAGATTGTTTTATTTTATTTTTGAATATAGCTTGTAAATATGATTGAATATATATATATATATATGATATGTTAATTCATTTAATAAATAGTAGTAATTTATAATCTCCTTTATAAATTATTTTAAAATTGATAAATATGTTAATTTCAAACAATATTAATAGAGTGTTGTTTTTATAATAAAAAGACCTTAATAAAATAAGATTGTTATTTTCAAATTGGATGTGTTGTTTTAAATTTACTTTAAATTGGATTTTAAGAATATAATTTGAATTTGAATTTGAAATTCAAAAGAGGTAATATTTAAATAGTTTTAGATTTTAAATATATATGTATAAGCTTTTATTTATAAGTATAATTGGTTAGTTCTTTAAAAAAAGTTATCTTTATATATATATATATAGATAAGTAATAAGTGTTTAAGAAAATAAAGAAAAAGCTTTTATCTATATTTAAAATAAATATAAACTAACTAAAAAGGACATGTGTAAACCTATAAAGGATTGTTTAAAACAAGTGTTAACTAATTAACACATATAAAGACAAGTGTCCATCTTTTAAATTTCTATTTTTCTTTTATTTTTAAGAAATAATTTTCAGCCCATATAAACATTTTTCTTTATCTTCATTTTCTTTTTATCTTCACATTTTCAAACTTGAGAAACTTCAGCCTATTTTCTCATAACAAAATCTGTAACCAAATTCTCCAAAATAATCCACAACTTAAATCTGCCTTTCAAAACAAATCTGTGAATCAACATCCCTCAAACCAAAATTTATCAAAAGCAAAAATCTCTGTAATCTATTTTCCAAATCAAAACAAAGATATGCAATACTTTTTCAAAATCTGGAAGCCTGTAAACATTTTTTTCAAAGCTGAAAATTTGAGCATGCATGCAACTGAGATCTTTCCTAACTAAAGCCAACATTCAGTTTAAAGCAGTTTCAAAGAGGGCTCTGTTCTTCATTTTAAAATGGTGAGTAACATTCACCATCTAAATGTTAAGTATATAATTATGATGTAAGTTTTTCCTCTGGATTAAAGTAGGTTTGTGAATGCATTTTTAGGTACATCTCTGTGCATAACTATATAAATGATTTCAGTTTCAAAATATAAGAGCATCCCTGTTATTTAGTTCTGTCATCATATTATCCAGAAAACAAAAACCATAGAAATCTACAAGTTTAAACATTTTGTGATGATCTGATGTATGAATCTATGATATAATATGCTGTATGATTGTTTAAGTATGAATTAATTGAATATAGGTTGATATTTTGTATGCATGTCTGATATCAATTCTGTGAAGTTAACAGAGTTTAAATTTCTAATCGAAATCCCAATATCTCATTCTCAAACCACTGATAGGCTTAGGAATTCAAAAGAAAGTTGTTTGTTAAACATGAATAAAGTTTAATAAAATAAAATTTAGTGAGATAAGTTTGAAACTTATCTGGAATAGAAGAAATACAGTAAAAGCTTTGGAAACTATAAAATTCAAATGTGATAATTTAGCATTCCAGGATTTTAAATTGAATCTTTAAACCAAATTATGATTTTTAGAAGAAAAATTACAATTTTTAAGTTTGTTTGGGGCGAGATATATTGAGATGAACGGAAATTGGAATTTTACCAAATTCTGACGATCGTGAAGATCTGTTGTCTCGGGGTTTCTTCTGGAGTTAGAGGAAGGATCAGTGATGCTGAGAAAATTATAGAAATGTTGATCAGAGCACTGTGATGAAGGCGGTGATTGATTTCTATTTTTAGCCCTAGTTTTGGTCAGGTTGGATGTCGAGGGAATCTCGACAAGGTCAGTGCACTAGACTCGATCGCGATAGGGGGAAATTGGAGCTGGAGTCAAGGCGATACTTCGGTGAGGTTGGCGAGGTTTCTCGAAGTATAGTTCGTCGGCGACGAGTGGATTTCTGATTGGGTTTGATTCCAGATTTGTGCTTGGAGACTCGTTTTTGATTTCGAGCTGGTAACGTTATTCTGATGGTCGGAATGGAGTGTGAAGAGGATCGTCGACTTGAGGAAGTAGTCGTAGGTGATCGGAGAAGCTGGGATGATCTGTGCACGTGCACAAGGAATCAGTAATGGTTGATGTTAAATTAGAGGAAGAAGACGTACTGGAGGAAATGGAATTTGACTCGAAGTCATACTCGAGTATTTGAAGTTTTGGCTCGGGGTCGTTCAAGGGAACTAGCGTGAGTAAACTGTTTTTAAAATTTTATAACAAAGTTTTAAATAAAAAGGAGGGAAGGGAACTCGAAGGAGTACTCGGGATTTCTGTAATTTTGCTCGGAGAAATGGAGTTTGTCTCGGGTAGATTTAGTAATTAAAGTTTAAAACCTGACAGTGTTTTTAAAATTTAAATTGAGTTTTAAACTTTGAAAACAGGATTTAAAACCAGTTTTCATTCGAGTTTTCATTCGAGTTCAAGCTTAAAAAATTTGTATCCTAGTATTTGAGATAAATAAAGTTTTATAAAATTCATAATGTTTTAACAAAATGAAAAATGTTAAAAGTAAAATTTTATAAAGGTTTGAATAAATGAATTTGTTTAGAAAACTTATAAATTCTCTTTATAAATGTTAAGTGTTCTTAACATTTAGATTTAAAAAGATTTTGGTAAATTTGATTTAAGTCTTGGTTAAAGTTAAATTTGATTTTTCAAATCAAAATCATTAATTTGAAATGAAATAAAAGAAAGATTTAAAGGTAAACTATTTCAAAGCTTTTGTTAATAATAATTAATGTAGTTATGAGGATAATACTTTAATTTAAAGAAGAATTAAGGTTTAATGATTTAGGTTCATTAAATTAGTAAGGTAATTAAAGGGTAATTTAACAATTTAATTAATTAATGATTTAATGTTAATTAATTAAATAATTAAGAATTATAAGTTAATTAATGAAGTGTTAATTAATTTGGGATTTAGAATCATTTATTTAAATAAGTATAAGTTAATAATAAATGATTTGAAATTAGTTATCAAGTGATTAAAAGTTTATTTAGCAATTAATTAAGTAAGTGAGGATTAGTTAATTGATAATTAAGAATTTATTAAGTTGTAATTAATTAATTAAAAGTTGATTAAAGCTTAATTACTTAAAGGAAGTAATTTAAGGATTTTAATAATTAATGAGGGATCATTAATTAGGATTATTAAATAATTAATTAATAAATGGGATTAATTTTGATAATCAAATTGGATTAATTATTTAATATGGAATTGGTTAAGTATAATTACTTAAATGTAATTTGTGAAGTATAATTACTTAGGAAAGTAATTAAAGTTAATTAGTGGATGTAATTAACTAAAGATGGTTTAATAAAAGTAATTTGAGTTTAATTACTTTGAATAATTAATCAAGGGATTAATTAAAGGATAATTAATTAAGAAGTAATTAATTAAGGGAAGAGTAATTAAGGGTAGTTAATTACTAAATGTGATTAATCAGAGGTGATTAATAATTTAAGATTAATTATGAAATATAATTAATTTAAATGGAGTAATAAATTAAAGAAGTAATTAGAATCATTAATTAATATGATTAATGATGAAATTAAGGATTGAGTAATTAAGATTAATTAATCAATAATAAGTGATTAAAGTAATTAATTAATTTTAATTAATTAAAGATTAATGTAATTAAGTATGGTTAATTAATTATGAAGTAATTAAAGATTTATTACTTAATGGTTTAAGATAATTAATTTGTGAAATTAATTAAGTATTAATTACTTAAAGTAATTAAAGGGTAATTAATCAGGAATGATTAATTAAGATGGATACTTAGAGTAATGATTAATTAATTGGTTTAATTAATAATTAAGTAAGCAGGATTTATAAAATGAAGTAATTAATTTAATTTACTTTAAATTAATTAGAGATGATAAATCATTACTTAAGAATGGATGAATGATATTGAATGCTTTGCATTGTTAATATCTCTGATAAGAGATGTGCTGATCTATGATATAGATGTTTGGTTGAATTGAAATGATGATATGAATTATCTGTTTGGATGATAATGTAGATTATCTATTGTAAATTATCTATCTATGTGTAGTATAGATAAGAATTGAATTGTTTTAACCTTAAAACAACTTGACCTTAAAAGATACGTTTTGGATTTCGATGAGACCGGGATCGGGTTTCCGTATACCGGGATTCCAGGTTGGAGACCCGAATACCACATCGATCCAAATTAACGATAGGTCGTGAATCTCAAGTGAAGATGAAGATTCAAAGTGCAAGGGTTATTGTCGTTAACTCTGAGGGTGATTCCAACACGAGTGTAACGAGATAATGCCTTCGGTTTCGTTCGAACCCGGAACGAACTTGTATGGATCGAATGCTTTCAAAACATCGTCAGGTGGACGATGAGCATTCTAAGTGATGTTCTGATTTAAAGGTAAATCGTGACCTCAAGCCTCATCAACCGGGAATGGCTAAAACAGGGGAGGTGTAGCAAGGCTTCGTGGGTAGCACCCACTGAGAGTAAGGTCATCCCTGTCTAGAGAGTTCCTTCTTTTATTTCGGCTTAGTGGTGCAGTTGGCGACGGCCATCTGTGGGGTGATTTTATTCGGAATTATCCAGTAAGGGATGGTTCCGGCTTTGTGTTGCAGGGGATTGGGAGTGATCCTCGGTACGGTGATCTAGGCCCCGTACTGTGATGAGTGGTACCCCGGTAGCTCTGCCATTGTATGGAAATCCAAATTCCAATAAGTGATAACGGACTTGATTGTATACTTATGTATGCTGGAATTTAATAATGTAACAATTTCGGCTATTTCATATTTATTTGAAAACCTTAGACCCTATCATAATACAATCGAATTTCCTATCAATGTTTTGGTTAGCGTAAGGTAAAAACTTACCCATGTTTATTTGTGGGGAGTCTTACGTGATACCTTTTCTTTCAAAAGGTTTTGAAGTTAAACAAGTTTAACCTGTTACTCACACCAGACCCATGTCTGACCCAAGTTGTTTATTTCTGTTTTATAAACTCTTGGGTACTCAAATTTTTACGAGTAGCCAAGGGATTCAGGTTTAGCTTTGACGAATTGTGGAGGAGCAATGGAGCAGGAGGCTTCGGCGTTCGTAGATATAGTATTCCGCTGTGTTGATATCTGTGTTAGAGTCTTGTATTGTAATTGAGTTATAATATCTAGACAGATGTTTATAACTGTCTAGTATGTGTTGTATAGATGTGTAAACTCTGATAAGTGTTGTATAATATAGTTTATTTATGTTATTAATATAATTTATTCGTTCCGCTGTGAGATCGTTGTTGTTGTTTCTTTCTTTCTTCTCTTCTTTTCTATTTTCTACCTCTTTCTTTCTTATTGTCGATGCGTTTTTCTGTGGATAGAAGGGCGGGTCGTCACATCAACACTCCGCGAATGTTAGTTATTAAAGTGGTTTTCGGTATCGACAGAGAGTATGTCCATATCTGATCCCGGTCTCTTTAATAACTTCCGTAATTATTACACCGATTGGTCGTTTAATATATTTCAAAACCAAATCAAATTCAATTTCAAATAGAATTCGTAAATCAACATTTCATTTGTCTTTCAAAACCAATTTCCAATAATTTACGTTTCAAAACATCCAAATTCATAATTTCAACATCTTATAATTCAATTTCAATTTTATTTAAAACAAATCAAATATTGATTCAAGTTCGAATATAAGTTTCATTTCGAAAACATTTAAATTAAATTAATTTATCATTCAAATCGATTTAAATTCATTTATCAATTTCATTCAATGTTCATTAAGTAAATTTGCCATTTAAAACAATTTCTATTAAATTTCCAATTCATTAAATCCATTATTTAAATTCAACTTCCTTATTTCAAAACTTACAATTTGAATTAAATTAAATTCATCAAATCAAATTCTTTAAATTTCAAGTCTTGCATTAATTTCAATAAATCACATTTTATTTCTTGTTAAAGAAATTCAATTTCACTTATTTACTGACTTAAATAATTTTCCAAACTTAATTAATAAAGAAACTCAATTTCAATTATTTACGAAGTAAAATTCACTTATTCAAAAGTTCAATTTCACTTATTAAAGAATCCAATTCAATTTAAGCATTAAATAATTCAATCTTATTTAATTATTAAATAATTCAAAACTTAATTATTAAATAATTTCAAAGTTTAATAATTTCAAATTAATTATAATTTCAAACTTAATTATTAAATCATTTCAAACTTAATTCAATCATTTCTCAAATTTAACAATGTTCTTTCATCAATTACATTTGTTAATATTTTATTTCAGATTATTAAATATTAACATTTTCCTTTCATTAAAATTCAAATTTCAACTTCATTTCAAAACCATATTATTTATTCAAATAAAATCTTCATTTTTTTTAATCAAATTATTGACCAATCAGGTTTTTATTTAATTCTCTATCCTAGGTCAAAGTTTAAATTTGGGTATTTATCATTTCAACCCGATTCCAATTCAATTAAAAATCAAAACATAGCAAACGGAACTTGCAGTGTGATAACTGGGATGGTGTCAAAGTAAATAAACAAGCAATAACAACAATCAATATCGATCCAATAATCAATTCAAATAATCCCGAAATAACCGTATTAATTCGCATTGTTATTTGTACGAATTAATATAATTATTTCTAGAATCTACACTATCATTTCATGTAGATTAAAGATTATTACATTACGGTTTTCACTTGTCATTCAATTTCAATTTTCATACATCATCAATTTAACAACATACATTCAGTGGTTCAAGGTGTAATTAAACAAATCATACGTGTCAATAAATTTAACAGTTAAAGGGGTCATATTATACAAATGTCATTTAATCAAATTTAACATTTAACTATCCTATATCAAGTTCAATTGCATACTATTTATCATTTTAACATTAACAATTTAGCGTCCAATATAAACATCAACAATCAATCAATTATCAGCCAAACTGTATTATCATCGCATAAAAAAATTAACAGATAATGGTGTCAGATGTCACAGGTGAACTGGTACAGGTAATAGCATATATGATGCAGCGCAACCTTCATTTGTCAAAGGCATAAGTCGTGACCAAGACTTGCGACCTAACATAGAAGTTGTAGGTCGTCTACGACCTAAGGAACCACGTGAGGAAGAGCTACGACTTAACGGGGGAGGGTTACGACTTAACCAAGTCAGGGAGAAAAGGCTACGACCTAACAAAGAGGCTAGCGAGTTAGCAGTGTGTGAGGATTGGCTGGGAGTTGAAGTGTTAGGTCGCGAGCGACCTAACGTATTTTTTAAGTCGGAGCTACGACCTACCAGCCTGAAGGAAAAAGAGATACGACTTAACTTGTTTTTAACTCGTGTACGACTTAACGAGTTGGAACTAAGGTCGCATGAAGAGGATTCAGATGCTATGTTCTTAAGTCACAAGGTTTTAAGTCGTACTGACTTAGGTCGCGGAGTTAGGCTTCTTAAGTCGCAAAGTCTTATCTTAAGTCGCGAAGCCCTAGATGCCGTTGATATGTCTGCCGAGTTAATCTCTGTCTTTGATTCCCTTAAAGACGTTGATTCCTGATGCCGCTTTTGTTTTAGGTCGCAAACTACGGATGCCGTCCATTCTTTAAGTCGCTGAAGTATGAAGACCGTTGATTTCTTTAAGTCGTTGATGCCGCCTGTTTTTGAGTCGCTGAAGCCTGGTGCGTTGATTCTTCTGCGAGTTAATCTATGTCGTTGGTTTGTAAGTCGTTGTATGCTGTACTAAGTCGCTGCCGACTTAAGTTGTGTCGCTGAGTTGTTATGTCGTGAAGCTGTGTTGTAAACTGTTGTAAGTCGAAATGGTCTCTGTTGTGAGTTGTAAATAGGATACGACTTATGTTAAGTCGGAGACGTTGTTAAGTCGGAACCGACTTAAGTACTTGTATTTTCTTTGAAGTTTTTGTGTATGTTGAGTTGTAACTGTTTGGGCTTAAGTCGTGTACGACTTATGGTAGGACGGAGGTTATAACTCGGAACCGACTTAGGACTTGATGTATTTTGTTGTTTTTTTTGTGTGAGTTGTAAAAAGCTATAAATAGGCCGGTGGTGCCATTTGTAAAGGTTGTTGATTTTTGAATAAAATTCTCTTTTGATTGCTTTGTGCTTTCATTCCAAATTGGTAGTTGAGTGTAATCTCCTATCTCCTCTTTCGGTTAATCGAGTGCGCTCGATTCAACGATTGTAGAAGCCGATTCGCGGAATCAAGTGCGCTTGATCAACACTTGAAGAATTGAAGATCTTTGAACCCGGTATCGTGCGCGATCAACGAGTTCGGGATAGCTAGAATTCGGTATCTTCGGATCAACGAATTTGGGCATTTCAGTATCTTCCATTCCACCGATTGCTACATTCAACGATCTACATTGTTTTTGTAATATCCGCTACGTCATTTTTGGTATCAGAGCCAGGTTCTAGCCAATCATAGCTAGATCGAGACTTGGAGCCTAATCATTTTGAAGAGTTTTGAAGTTTGAAGTTGTTTGGCCGAGAAGCTTGAAGAGTGAGCCTTGAGCAAGTAGAAGTGTTCGACTTACATTGAAGTTGTTTGATCGGATTTGAATTGGAGGCCGAAACTTTGTCCATCGTGTTCATCGCGATTTGCTCCAAAGTGGAAGTTTTCGATCCGTTTCATTTTGGATGAAAGTCCAAAAAGTGTTTGAATTTTGAAGTGTTGAAGTGTTTGGAGGATTTCAAGTATGCCGCCAAGGAGAGCTAATCGTCACCAAAACGTAGAAGCTTTGTATCGAAGAGAAGAGGCTGATGAGATGGAGCAAAGAATCAATGAAAACTTTAGTGAAAAGCTTAACGAAGGAATTGGCCGGTTAGAGAAGCTTATGACAGAAATGAATCAAAATCGGAGGAGGGTTTCACCTGAATCTAACCATGGGGATAGTAGAGTCTCGCCACATTCCAATCGAGATAGAAGTGTTGAAAATGATCAAGGGCGTGGGAGGAACGTGAATGATCGTGAACGAAGGAATGTCGATAGAAGGGATGAAGGTGGAAGGCGTAATGGTAGTAGAGATGTGGGTGGACGAGATAGACAACGATATACATCTGATTTTGAAGAGGAGTATGATGGTGGTAGTGTTCAAGGACAAGGATGAGGACAAGGAAGAAATTACTCTGAGTATGATCACAAGTGGGAGTCGGGGATGAAGACTGAAATTCCTGAATTCAAAGGTGGTATGCAAGCGGAGGAGTTTCTAGATTGGGTGGCTAATGTCGAGGAGATTTTTGACTTCAAAGAAGTTCCAGAACAGCGTAGAGTGAAGTTGGTTGCTACGAGGTTAAGGGGTAGAGCTTTGGCGTGGTGGCAACAAACCAAGCTTACACGTGATCGGATGGGAAAATCAAAAGTTGAATCTTGGGAAAAGATGAAGAAAATGATGAAAGCAACGTTCTTACCATACAATTATCAATCTTTGATGTATCAACGTTTGCAGAACTTGAGGCAGGGCACGAAGACAGTTAATGACTATGCTGATGAATTTTACCAACTGATTGCTCGAAATGATATTATGGAGAAGGAAGAACAGTTAACAGCCAGATTTGTTGGAGGATTGCGAATGCAGATTCAGGATATGGTTAATATGTTCGATCCAAGATCTGTAGCGGAAGCACATCAGAAAGCGTTGGCTTGGGAGAAACAGGGACGACGAGGAAGTGGTGTGTTTACTAATTCTAACAATCAAGTGAAGGGTTTTGGTGGAAGTTCTAATGTTTCTAAACCTATCAGTAGACCAGTAGTGAAGGAGGCTGAGAAGACAAAGGTTAACAACGGTTTCAAATGTTACAATTGTCAGGAATTGGGTCACAAAAGTAATGAATGTCCAAAGCCGAAGAAGAGAGCTATGATAGCTGAGGTTGAGGATGAGGATGAAGATGCTGAATGCTCTAATTCTTTACCAGTTGAGGAGGAAGACTTACTGTCAGGAGATGACGGGTACGCATTGATGATGAGGAGAAGTTGTTTAACACCGAAGCAAGAGGAGGAAAGTAGTTGGTTAAGGAACAACATCTTTCAATCTACATGCACTATTCTGGGAAGAGTTTGTAAATTTGTTATTGATGCTGGGAGTTGTGATAATATTATCTCTACAGAAGCGGTGAAGAAGTTGGAGTTGAAAACCGAGAAACATCCTAAACCGTACAAGTTAGCTTGGTTGAGGAAGGGTGGTGAAGTGAAAGTTGGGCGTAGAGCTTATGTGAAGTTTTCAATTGGGAAGAAATACAAAGATGAAATCTGGTGTGATGTCGTAGATATGGACGTTTGTCATTTGTTGCTGGGGAGACCGTGGCAGTATGATCGAGCTGTGCAGCATGACGGACGGACCAACAGTTACAGTTTCATGTTTGAAGGCACAAAGATTACTCTAGTTCCAAAGAAGCGACAACAGGAGGAAAACAAGTTAGAGGAGATTGAAGAGCTCAAAACTTTGTTATCGTTGAAGGAGTTCGTGAAGGAAGTAGAGGAGGAGCCTGAAGTATTTTTATTGATTGGGCGAGAGAGCCGTGAAGAAGTTGAAATTCCAGAAGAAGTTAAACCAGTTTTGAAAGAATTTGACGATGTATTTCCAGAGGAGTTACCAACGGAGTTGCCACCGTTGAGGGATATCCAACATCAGATAGATTTTGTTCCAGGTGCTGTGTTGCCACACAGACCACATTATCAAATGAGTCCGAAGGAACATGAAGAGTTGCAGAGGCAGGTAGAGGAATTGCTTGAGCAGGGGCGTGTGCAGGAGAGTCTGAGTCCTTGTGCTGTACCAGCTTTATTGGTACCCAAGAAGGATGGGACGTGGAGGATGTGCACAGATAGTAGAGCATTGAATAAGATTACTGTGAGATATAGATTTCCAATGCCGAGGTTGGATGACTTGTTGGATCAAATAAGCGGAGCTACTAAATTTTCGAAGATTGATTTGAAGAGCGGATATCATCAAATTCGTATAAGACCAGGAGATGAGTGGAAAACTGCTTTTAAAACCAGGGAGGGTCTATACGAATGGTTGGTCATGCCATTTGGTTTATCCAATGCACCGAGTACTTTTAAGAGGGTGATGAATCAGATTTTTCGACCGTTCATTGGGAAATTTGTGGTGGTGTATTTTGATGATATTCTGATTTACAGTGGGAGTCCGGAGGAACATTTGAATCATCTTAGAGAAGTGCTGATGGTATTGCGACAAGAACAATTCTATGCTGCAACGAAGAAATGCGTGTTCATGACGCATAGTGTTTTATTTCTGGGATATGTTGTATCGGAAAAAGGAATACAGGTTGACCAAAGTAAAGTTGAGGCGATTAGGGAATGGCCGCAACCCAAGACGATAACGGAAGTTCGTAGTTTTCACGGGTTGGCTTCATTTTATCGAAGGTTTATTCCACATTTTAGCAGTGTGATGGCACCTGTGACTGATTGTATGAAGGGTAAACAGTTTGCATGGACGGAGGAAGCCGGGGTTGCTTTTGAGCGAATCAAAGAACTTTTGACGTCTGCACCAATTCTAGTATTACCTGATTTTCAGCTAGTGTTTGAACTACACACTGATGCATCCAAGGTTGGAATTGGAGGAGTGTTGAGTCAGAAGGGACGGCCTATTGCATATTTCAGTGAGAAGTTGTCAGGAGCGAAGATGAGGTACAGTACGTATGATGTGGAATTCTATGCTGTTGTACAATCTATTAAACACTGGAGACACTATCTATTTCAGAAGGAGTTTGTTCTGTATACTGATCATGAAGCATTGAAGCATTTGCAAGGGCAAGACAAGATTTCAGCGAGACATGCATCATGGATTGCATATCTGCAACAGTTTACTTTTGTTGTTAAACACAAGTCAGGGGTGACAAATCGTGTGGCTGATGCTTTGAGTAGGAGGAGTCATTTGTTGACTACACTAAAGGTTGAAGTGACGGGGTTTGAAATATTGCCAGAATTATTTACTGATGATCCTTACTTTGCAAAATTTGTTGATAAAGTCAAGGAGGGAGAGACGGATGATTTCGTGATGGTAGATGGTTTTCTGTTCAAAGGAAATCGATTGTGCATACCGGAGGGTAGTTTGAGAATGAAGATTATCAAGGAGTTACATGAAGAAGGGCATGTTGGAAGAGACCGTACCTTACAGTTAATTTCACAATCCTACTTTTGGCCATCGATGAGGAAAGAAGTGGAGAGGTTTGTTGAGAGATGTCATATCTGTCAAGTTTCGAAAGGAACTGCGACTAATGCGGGTTTATATATGCCGTTACCGGTACCAACTAAACCATGGGTTGATGTGAGTATGGACTTTGTGTTGGGGTTGCCGAGAACGCAGCGTGGTAATGATTCCATTTATGTGGTAGTTGACAGATTTTCGAAAATGGCACAGTTTATTGCTTGTAAGAAGACGGCAGATGCTGTTCATGTTGCTCAGTTGTTTTTCAAGGAGATCTATCGACTTCATGGATTGCCAGAATCTATTGTGTCGGATAGAGATACTCGATTTCTGAGTCATTTTTGGCTGAGTTTGTGGAAAATGGTCGGAACGAAGTTGAAGTTTAGTAGTGCCTATCATCCGCAAACTGATGGACAAACAGAGGTGGTTAATAGATCATTGGGAAACTTGTTGAGGTGTCTTGTTCAAGATAATCTGAAGAGTTGGGATGTGAAGTTATGCCAGGCAGAATTTGCTTATAATCATGCTATGAATCGAAGTACTGGGTTCAGTCCATTTCAGATAGTATATTCGAGTTTACCGAAGGGACCGTTGGATCTAACGGTAGTACCACAATCAAAGAAGACAGTTGAAAAAGCTGCTGATTTTGTCGAGGGGCTGATGGAATGTCATAAAATCATTCAAGAACGATTGGAGAAAGCAAATGAGAAGTATAAACAATTTGCAGATTTGAAACGAAGGAGTGTTGAATTTCATGAAGGTGATTTGGTTTATGCAGTGTTAACAAAAGATCGTTTTCCGGTAGGCGCTTATAATAAACTGAAAGCACGAAAAATTGGTCCGGTGGAAGTTGTGAAACGAATCAATGAAAATGCTTATAAATTGAAGCTGCCAGATGATGTGTATACGTCAGATGTGTTCAATGTTAAACATCTCGTACCATATCACGGAGATGAACGAGCTGGTAGAGAAGAATTTACAAATTCGAGGTCGAATTTTTCTCAACCTGGGGAGGATGATGCAGCGCAACCTTCATTTGTCAAAGGCATAAGTCGTGACCAAGACTTGCGACCTAACGTAGAAGTTGTAGGTCGTCTACGACCTAAGGAACCACGTGAGGAAGAGCTACGACTTAACGGGGGAGGGTTACGACTTAACCAAGTCAGGGAGAAAAGGCTACGACCTAACAAAGAGGCTAGCGAGTTAGCAGTGTGTGAGGATTGGCTGGGAGTTGAAGTGTTAGGTCGCGAGCGACCTAACGTATTTTTTAAGTCGGAGCTACGACCTACCAGCCTGAAGGAAAAAGAGATACGACTTAACTTGTTTTTAACTGTGTACGACTTAACGAGTTGGAACTAAGGTCGCATGAAGAGGATTCAGATGCTATGTTCTTAAGTCGCAAGGTTTTAAGTCGTACAGACTTAGGTCGCGGAGTTAGGCTTCTTAAGTCGCAAAGTCTTATCTTAAGTCGCGAAGCCCTAGATGCCGTTGATATGTCTGCCGAGTTAATCTCTGTCTTTGATTCCCTTAAAGACATTGATTCCTGATGCCGCTTTTGTTTTAGGTCGCAAACTACGGATGCCGTCCATTCTTTAAGTCGCTGAAGTATGAAGACCGTTGATTTCTTTAAGTCGTTGATGCCGCCTGTTTTTGAGTCGCTGAAGCCTGGTGCATTGATTCTTCTGCGAGTTAATCTATGTCGTTGGTTTGTAAGTCGTTGTATGCTGTACTAAGTCGCTGCCGACTTAAGTTGTGTCGCTGAGTTGTTATGTCGTGAAGCTGTGTTGTAAACTGTTGTAAGTCGAAATGGTCTCTGTTGTGAGTTGTAAATAGGATACGACTTATGTTAAGTCGGAGACGTTGTTAAGTCGGAACCGACTTAAGTACTTGTATTTTCTTTGAAGTTTTTGTGTATGTTGAGTTGTAACTGTTTGGGCTTAAGTCGTGTACGACTTATGGTAGGTCGGAGGTTATAACTCGGAACCGACTTAGGACTTGATGTATTTTGTTGTTTTTTTTGTGTGAGTTGTAAAAAGCTATAAATAGGCCGGTGGTGCCATTTGTAAAGGTTGTTGATTTTTGAATAAAATTCTCTTTTAATTGCTTTGTGCTTTCATTCCAAATTGGTAGTTGAGTGTAATCTCCTATCTCCTCTTTCGGTTAATCGAGTGCGCTCGATTCAACGATTGTAGAAGCCGATTCGCGGAATCAAGTGCGCTTGATCAACGCTTGAAGAATTGAAGATCTTTGAACCCGGTATCGTGCGCGATCAACGAGTTCGGGATAGCTAGAATTCGATATCTTCGGATCAACGAATTTGGGCATTTCAGTATCTTCCATTCCACTGATTGCTACATTCAACGATTTACATTGTTTTTGTAATATCCGCTGCGTCAATATATAACAGTGTAATTAACTAACAGCAGCATATTTCAATTGTCGTTTCAATTGAAATCAAATTTAATAAATAAAAGAACGTTAATCGTGAGTGAGTGCTCACCTTTCGAGGTTAGAGAGACAAGAATGAGAAGCGACTGATATGGATACGCACACGGATACGGGCCTAATTACGACTAGCGGGACAGCGACAAACTAGGAATAGCTGCGACAGATTCAATATTGGTAGAGTAAGTTAAGATGGGCTAGAGATCAATGAACAAGTATGAGTATATATATAGCTATATATTTATATTTTTATTTTTAAGATCGTTACAACTCTAACACATATTTTTAAAATATATATATTACATTACATGTACCACACATGAAATCCTTTCTTAAAACTAATATATTATTGGTATATAAATATATAATAGTTACACGTACGAGATACATAACATATATATACGGCTTGGACTGGATTGAAAAAAAAAAACAAATATATTTTAACTTTTCTGCCACAAGTACACATTGTACACATTGCAACAGCAAGCCATATCTCTATGTGTATAGGCTGTCATGCATACTTTTGGTTTGATTAGAAATAAAACAAAGCACCTATCAAATCGATATCAAAAGATTACAGCCCATATATATTCAAGCAATGATATAAACTGATATAACAAAAACAACAATCTGGTATACGATAGATTTTATATGCATGCTAATATAAACTTATACAATCAGATAATTATAAATATTTTTATATATGCAACTTTTAGAAATCAATACTACATAAACGATTATTAAATTTTTCCAAATTTTCATATATATTCACACGGCCACTGTGTAATAAAAGTTAGAAAACATACGTATAAAGACATACCTTATTATTATTATTTCCATAGTTCCATATACATGTAAACTCAGCATAGAATCATAGAAAATATATATATATATATATATACATATATCATAGACTTAATACATATATATACACGAGCATACACACTATATTTCAAGTCAATATTTATTATAAACCAACACATACTTACCTTATGTAATGTAAATATAAATCAACGGATTGTATATAACTAGTAAAGCTTATATACAACAACCCAATTTGTAACTCCATCATATCTACAAATACATAGTTTTGAAATACATAACAGTAAATATATATATGAGTAACTTTATAATATAAACTGTATGAACTTTATTTTATAAAAACAGACCACTTAACTTCCATACAAGTCAAACCCATATATATAAATAAGTAACAGGTTATTAAAACTTACAGCTTGTATTCCTTTATATAAAATAGAAGAGAAGTGCACGGCTAGCAAGAGAGTTTGACGGGTGGTGATTTGTTTCGTGGAGGAGTGGGTCAGTGGATGGAAACGTGGCAGGCTGTGTAGTAAACGGCGGAGGAAGGCAAGGCTACGCGGTGGTTCGAGGCATGGTGGTTTCGGTTGGCCAGGTGGAGTTGGTGATGTGGAGGAGCGGTTGCTAGTGGGTTGCCGATGCCGGAGGTCGCGGTGGCTTCAAGGGCTCGGGTTGGCTGTCCCGTGTGGTATAGGGTGAGGAGGCGGAGGCAAAGTGGGGCTCGGGCTAGAGGCTGCGTCGAACAAGTCAGGGGATGTGGTGGATCGGTGGGGATGGTTAAGGCGGAAGGTCGAGTGCTGGGTGTGGCTCGCGTTCATTTCTTCTTTCTTTTTTTTCAAAGAAGAGGGTGAATGGAAATCAAGGTTTCAGGTGAGAGCAGGCTACGAGAAAGAAAACTATAATTTATTTCAAATGACACCAGGGGTTAAGCATCTAACCAAAAAATGTGAACCGGCAAATACAATTGAAATGACAAAGGTCAATATAGCATTTGGAAACTAGAAAGCTAAAAGCTGAGAAAATATTGAATGCGGTAGCCTTGGAATCATCCGGAGAATATAAATGGTCACAGAAGGCCAAAAGGTAACAATTTTAATGCCGATACGGTAGGCGTTATGCAAAGTGCAACGCACACCGGATTCCAAATTTGATAATCGAATATACTGTAGAGATCAGTACGAGGAGACGATCAAAACGGTATACGGATATCAGTGGTACGATTGAATTTATAAAATTCGAATTTTCTACTGGCGGAAAATGCAAGAAAAACGCTGAAAATAAGATCGACGGAGCCAAAGATGTCCGAATTTGGAAAAGCGACAAACTGACATCTTGCTCAGAAGATGGTTTAGAATTTTTCTATGTAAAAATATTTAGGTTTCGGAAACATTTTATTTTCATCGCTTTTTAACTGATTAAATTGAAGTGAATTTACGCGCGAATTAAACTTTCATATTTTCGGACGAAAATTTACCAGTCGCTATGTTTAACTAGACGTGTTCCAAATATTAAACTTTTATTTCAAAATTTTATCGTTTAAAATTTCACAAAATTTCAACTAATTACGTTATTAAAACAGTTGAAATTTACGGGTCGTTACAGTATGAAATGCTCAGTTACAAACCAAGACAAAAATCAAATTTAAATAGTCAATGTCGAAACCACTAAACAGCAGATATAATCGAACAAAGTCGTAGTCGACAAAACCAAAATCATCGCAGCGTAATCATCAAGCCAATAATTCATCAGTCATACAAAATCGATAAAGTCGGGTCAAAGCCAATTACAATGCAATCCAAATCAAACAGCCGAGAATACTCAAGTGAGAATTGAAAGATGTGAGTGAATAAAATCACTCACCTTTGCTCGAAGAATCTAAACCCCAATTCACAGCCGAAAGCACTCAAGAATCGAGCGAAGCCAAAAAAACCCTAGCAGCCATTTATTTGCTTCTCGTTTTCTTAGTTTAGGGCTTGCATTGAACAAAAGAATAAGGGGAATGGGTTTGCCTTTGATAGTTATCACGACAAGACAAACAAAAGGAATGTGGGCCAAGCTTGAATTTCATAAAGCCCACATAACCCCATAAAAAAATTATAAAGAGAACTTCAACCGATAAAATCCCTTAACAAATATTTAAAAGAATTTAAACTCGATTAGAAATTCCAAACAGCAATTAACAACCAATTTAATCGTCATTTGACGATAATTAATTGTTATAAAACTCTAGGTTGTTACAATTCATATTTGCTTATTCAAATTAGCTTTCATCGAAAGCTAATCACCTGCCGCACTGATATAATAAGCTATTTTGAAATGGACTATTTATTTTCGTTGCTTCCCACTATGTTTGGGATCAACCACTGCTACAGTTTTCAACTATTCATTTTCTTGCAATATCACATGTATGGACCATGCTATGTTAAAATTTGTTTTATCTTCTGTCTTGAATATTGACAGTTAAATAAAGTATGCAATATTTTATCATTACTTGTTATTGCAAATACCATTTGTTATGTATTGTTATAGTTTTAGATGATGTCAAAAAATAATTATTACGGCTATGAAACCATATTTTCAATATGTATAAAATTAAAAAAATGAAAGTTATGGAATACGCATAAATGAATGAGTTAAAATAAACCAATTCAAATATTATTTGGTGTCTCTTTGCAAACTAACCGTAAATATCCTACATTACAAGTGAACTAATTGAAATAACATGTCACTAAAGTGACCTCACTTATTTTAGTTATTCATGAAAAATGTTTGATGTTTGTGTGTTTTTATTCTTGCGGATATTAGCTATCCCAAAGGAAGACTAATATTTGGCCGAATCATTTATACATATGTGATGATAAATATGTGACAATCGTATAGTTTTGCAAGTGAATATCTAATCAGCCCAAAGGAAGATTGATATTTGACTTGAACTTATTGTCAATGTTTGATCATTACAACAGGAGTACCACTTACAAATAATATACTGTCCAAAGACTTGATATTGATGTTGTGCTAGGTACCTTGAGAAGAGACTTACCAATTATTTGAATTTACTACGGTTTTGTTTTACAATGTGAGCATATTTGATTGATTCTTATGTTAAAATTATAGCCAATTTAACTACGATATATGCCCATCTTAACAACATTCCTATTCTGAGTAGAACAAACTTTAAGGATTGGAAAGAGAAGATATTGCTTGTTCTTGGCTGCATGGATCTTGACCTTGCACTTAGGATGGATGCATCCACCTCTCTTACGGATGAAAGTTCTTCTGATGTTATAAAGAACTTTGAGAGGTGGGATCGTTCAAATCGCATGAGTCTAATGATCATAAAGCGTGGCATTCCAGAGGCATTTAGGAGTGCGGTATCTGAAAAGATAACCAATGCTAAAGATTTCCTTGCTGAGATTGAAAAATGTTTTGCTAAAAACGATAAGGCGGAAACAAGCACGCTTTTGTAGTGCTTGATTTCCATGAAGTATCAAAGCAAAGGGAACATAAGGGAGTACATTATGGAAATGTCTAATGTTGCTTCAAAACTTAATGCACTTAAGCTTGAGCTTTCAGATGATTTGCTCGTGCATTTGGTACTAATCTCTCTTCCTTCACAATACAACCGGTTTAAGATCAGTTATAATTGTCAAAAGGAGAAATGGACTATTAATGACCTCATTTCGTATTGTGTACAAGAAGAAGAGAGATTGAAGCATGATAAGACTGAAAGTGCTCATTTGGCATACACCCCTAAGGGAAAATACAAAAAGAGAAAGAAGGATAAGGAAACTGCTAAGGGTCCAACGGAAAAGAAACAACATAAGGAGGCTGATGGTTGTTACTTTTGTAAGAAACATTTAAAGAAAGATTGTACCAAATATTACGCATGGCGTGTTAAGAAAGGTACATCCTTTGCTTTGGTCTATTTTGAAGTAAATTTAGCTATAGTACCTAGAAACTTGGTGGTTAGATTCCAGTGCTTATGCTCACATAAGTGTTTCTATGCAGGGTTGCCTAAGCTGCCGAAATCCAACTGATGCTGAAAGATACATCTATGTGGGTGCTGGAAAATCGATTAAAGTGGAGGCTATTGGGCATTTTAAGTTGTTATTGAGAACTCTGTTTTATTTGGATTTGTTTGATACTTTTGTTATACCGTCATTTAGATGGAATTTGGTTTCTATTTCTAAGTTGGATAAATCTAGTTATCCTTGTTCATTTGGGAATGTTATTTTTAGTTTATCAATAAATTCAAATCTTGTTGGAACTGGTTCTCTTAATGTTTATGATAACTTATATATGATTGATGTTAATACCTCTTATTATGAAGCCTTGCATGTAGAATCACGTGGTACTAAAAGAAAAGCTAATAAGGAAAATTCAGCCACATTGTGGCATAAGCGCTTAGGTCATATATCTAAAACTAGAATTCAAAGGCTTGTGTCGGATGGCATTTTGTAATCTATTGATTTTTCAAACTTCGATGTCTGTGTAGAGTGCATCAAGGGAAAATAGACCAAACATAAGAAAATAGGTGCCAATAGAGCAACCGACATCTTAGAATTGATACATACAGACATTTGTGGACCATTCCCTATAGCATCATGGAATGGTCAACAATATTTTATCACATTCATAGACGACTACTCAAGATATGGCTACCTATATCTTATACATGATAAATCAGAATCCTTAGACATGTTCAAGAAATTTAAGGTAGAAGTTGAGAACCAACTCAACAAAAGAATTAAAGCTGTCAGATCTGACCATGGAGGTGAATATTATGGTAAATCTGATGGATCGGGTGAACAATGTCTAGGACCATTTGCCCAATTCCTACAAGAATGTGGAATAGTCCCACAGTACACCATGTTAGGTTCACCTAGCATGAATGGTGTTGTTTAGAGACAAAACAGAACTTTTAAAGACATGGTGAGGAGTATGATTAGTCATTCTACCTTACCAAAATCACTCTAGGGGAAGGCATTAAAGACAGCAGTTTATATCCTTAATAGGGTCGGTAAAGTCACTCGACGGAAGACTGCCCTTCACTTTGAGGCTACCAACAGTCGGGTGCACTTACTACTGATGTGAGATATCACTATTCCTAGGACCCATGACGATGTGAGATTGGGCATGCTTTCTTAATTGGAAAGTATTAAATGGTCCAAATTTGAAATTAGGAGCGATGAGGATATCTTCGTAGGAGTTCGCTTCTAGTTTGAGGTATTAAGTGGTTGTAGGGCCCGCCTCTCTCCTAAAAAGAAGTATTAAGTAACCTAGTGAGGTTCAAAATAAATAAGGATGTCTCTTAAAAGGTTTACTTCAGTGTTGAGGTATTAAGTGGCTGTAGGGTCTGCCTCCCTATCGAAAGAAGTAACCTAATGAGATTCCATATTTATAATTAAGAGTGATAGTGGATATCTCGAAAAGGGTTTGCTTCAGGTTTGAGGTATTAAGTGACTGTAGGGTCTGCCTCTATCCTATAAAAGAAGTATTAAATAGCCCAATGAGATTTTCAAGCAATGTCAGCTAGATAGTACCAGTGAGGAGTCTACCTTGGGGTTAGGTATTAAATGACAAAGGCCTACATATAAATAAGTGTTAAATGGTTAGGGGTCTGCCTAGTCCTTATTAATGAGGTATTAAGTGGCTTGGGTACAGGCTCTCATATTGCTAAGGCCGTAATAACGATAGTACCAGTGAGAAGTCTGCCTGGGGATAAGTATCAAGTGATGGGGACCTGCCTAAAATATAGGTATTAAATGGTTAGAATTCCGCCTATTCCTTTTTAAATATATTAAGTGGCTAGGGTACTATTTATTACATGGCTATGATTTTATCGGTGTTAGATGCGGTAACAGTTGGACATTAAATGTTGTAAGCCTTAAATAGTGGTTAGAAGTCTATATAACTAGGACCCACCGACCATTGACAACATTGTTAGGAAATCACCTTAGGAATAGGTCTTGATTGACGGGTCTACCTTGATTTAGGTCTTAAATGACGGGGTCTACCTTGATTGAGGTCTTAAATGGAATAGTCTGCCTATTTCTCTTTTAAAAGTATTATAGAAGCCCGCTTCATATTTAGAAGTATTAAGTGGCAAATGGGTTTGGAAGTATTGGGTGGTTGATAAGGCTTTATCAGTATTGTGTAGCTTGGGAAGGGGTAAGTAAGTAATCGTTTGTGCAATGCAAGGTTAGATTAGAGTTGCTAACCTTAATAGACATAACTATTAAATGAAAACCAATCGATATAAATATATGTTTTGGATAGTTTATAGATTTTTCACTCACCAAAACATTGTTTTGATCCCCTCCTCATTACAACCCACATGATAGATTTAGAGGAACAGGTCACTGGAGCTGGATGTGCTTTGTTGTTGAAGAAGTCTTCTTTTTCTCTCATGCTCAATGTTGATGTGACAATCTGCTATCCAAGGAATACCATTGATTCAAAGGTAGTAGTCATAGTCAGTATTTTTATCCTATTATTATTTCTGCTGTGATTTTAAACTTCTATAAATCTTTGATAATGCTCATGCTTATTTGCAGGTACCAAATCCAATAGTATGTGCTTTGATGGACTTGGGTTTTTATTTTTATTGAAATTTAGGCCCATGAAGGTACGGGTTGTTACATATCGAGACTAGATATTGATGCATCCATTAAGACTAGAGTTCGTAACACTCTCCATATGTTAGGCAGTGGATTACTCATTATTGTTGAGGGCACCAAGGGGTTACGTATTGATAATTATTGGATAACCATGGAATGACTCGCTCGATGGTTTTCTGTTGGTTAATATAACTAAGGTCAAACAGAAAATATCAATGTGAAAAAATTACACGGTTCTCTTGACTTGAGAATACTGTTGATCTTCAATGTGGAAGCTCTGCTTCGATTATAGTTAAATCATGGCACATCGTCCATCGAATGACTATAGCTAGATCGAGTGAAAGCATTGGAAGTGAAACACTATTAAAGAGCGAAATCATATCCTCAGTTATATGAGATTAGTATCACGGTCAACTGAAGTCAACTCAAAGTCCTAGTCTCTAGCCAAAGCACTTCGGTTCATAATAATTATTATTATTTAATCAAGGACTTTGTTTTTGGACTATAGAGTTGAATATGGATGATATTGGAATTTTACCCATAACCAAATTCCATAAGTACAACGTGATATAATTTTGATGAAGAGAATTGGTGTAAATAATAGTCACAATTGGGTAACACTTAATAAAGTAAAATTGGATTTTACCGAAACCAAGTAAGCGATAAATTTGGTCAAAATGTCACACCATTGCAAAATGAAGTATGAACGTTAATGTTCGAATAGTTCAATATTAATCGCTGACTAAATTTACACCTAAAGAGTCACGCAACTGAATCGTTGAATACTTCTTGACCATATGATTTAATTAATTTATAATTTTTATAAATTAGTTAAATTAATATTTATTTATGAAATATTAATTATAAATTTTATTTTGATTTGTTCAACAAATATTACTTAATATGTTTATAATGGTTATAAATATCTTAATCAAGATACGATATTAATACGTGTTTAAATCATATTTAAATGCAAAATAATTTGTACGGGCTTTAAATGGGTTTGAAGCCCATAAGGGGCTGGTGCGTATCAGCCATAATATGATCTGGTAGGGGCGGCGAATCGATGGTAAGAAGGCTAAGGTCATGATAGATAAAAGGAAAGAACGTATAAGAGAGAATAATGGATCTGGATCCTAACTTATTTCTCTATTCTCTCCTCTATAAATAAATCATAACCCTTATTCTTTTTCTAATTTTTTGAAGCCTCCATCGGCTCTACCATTGGTCAAAATTTATCTTCCCATGTACTCCATTTCCAAGCTCAAATAAAATTAAAATGAACACTATTCGATTGTCGGTGGTCTGCAATTCTGGAGATAGCACCTTCAGAATTGGAATCTAATTCAGGAGGTTATTTCAACCCTTTAGGGTGTGGTCTTTTGGCATTGGTGATAGGTAATTATCTGATCTATAATTATATACTAATATTTTGATAATTTATATACCATATATTGCTTTGTAAGTTAGGTTACGATTCTAGTATATCGGTATATCGTCACATTTAGAATGGTTTTTTGTTTATATTCTTATATATTTATAAAAAAAATTACATATACATGCCTTGAAACCCATGGTTTAAGACTAAAGAAATAATTTTTTTATTTAAATTAATCTAATATTCATTATTTAATTAACATAAACTTTATAATTTAAATACTAAACATTATACTGTACAAAATATGCTTAAAAATTACACACGAATAGTTTTATGTGTAAAATAATTTTTGGCATAAAAATATAATTTCAATACTAGTATAAATTGCATGTACGTGCATCTAATAGCTTTGGTGATCACAACATTTTTATTTCAAAAGGTATTTTTGGTGGTGTCGGTTGTAAATTTATAGTGAAATTACGTTGATGGGTGGTCGGTAAAGGGATGGTGGTGGAGTTGCAAACCGGCAGTAAGATTCCGTTGGTGGGTGTAGGGTATTTTCGGAATTTCAAAAAGACACGTTGAAATCTTATTCATCGAATTCTCATTATTATAGTAAAGATATATACATATATATTACTAAAACATTATTTAATTTAAATCACTTAAGTAAATCTATAAAATAAGTAAATATATCATAAAATATAATTTAAAATTTATAAAATCATTTTCATACCTAATGAACTCTCAGCAGAAAAAAAATTAATTTTTTTAATATATTAATTAAATATTAATATAAATGCGGAAATTAAAATTAAATTTAAAATTGATCTTAAATTACCATATATGTATATTGAAATATTCAAATGCCAAAATATCATCTTGATTTTTTGTAAAATATTTAAAAAAAATTCAAAAGCATATATATATATATATTATTTATTTCGATCTGAAATTTTAAATTAAATAAATTTAGAAAAATTGATTTTGCCATGAGTATTAATATGTAAGTGCATATATATATATATATTCATGTTTAGTTATATATATATATATATATGTGTATGTATGTATATGTTTATCTATTGTTAAACTATTTATAAGAATATATATATATATATATAAATTTAAATTTTGTTTTTGGTTTTACAACAAAATAAATAAATAAAATTTTATAATATATTTAAATGTTTTTATATACATAATTATGTATATATATTATAAACTCCATATATACATATTTATAATTATTCAAAATAAAATAGAAATATATGTGTGTATACATATTTGTAATATTTTATATACATAAATTAAAGCATATGAGCATACATTTGGATGATATATTTGTATACTATATGAGCTAACATGCCTGTTATAGCATAAATCTCGGCACTTATACACGGGCATGTTAAACCTTACACGGATTTCTTTGTGGCATATGCACACACATGTATATATGTATATGATATGCATTTACATATAATATGACATTAATTACATAATATAATACTATATTATAAATTTGAATAAAATAATGATTTTATTTAAAAATAATTTAGAAATATTCGAAATAAATTAGACCATATAGGCCCAATAAAGATCCAAATATTTAAAAAAATGAAATTTACCCATTCTTTTGTTGCGAGCAAGCCCAGTTCCAACAATAGTATCGGAGTCCAATAGCCTATGCGGTCTAAATTAATCGTGTTAGGGTTATAACTAAGTAGCCTTACAACCGCGATAGTTGGGTGTCAAAAAGGTAGTGTCGAAGGATTAAGTTTGGGTAATTAAGTACTCTGCCTTACTTGGCTACTGGCCCTGCCTGAATAGATATATGAAACCAAAGGTTGTCCCTAATAGCAAAGGCCTAATTTGAATTAGACCTTGGGCAAATTTTCAAAATTCTTTGAAAATTAAAAATAAAATATTTTAAACTTGAAGGTTAAATTTAAAATAAGTTGTACATATTTTACAAAGGTTATAATATAATAAAAAAATTCAAAATGTTTGAAAAATAATATAAATTAATTTTAAAATTTTAAATTTATTAATTATATTAATAAAATATATAAATTAATTAACTAAGTTAATTAATGAAAAATATATCCATGTACTATATATTTTGATATATGTTATGACATTTGAAAACGTTTAAGATATCATGAGTATACATGTAAGTATATAATTTTCGAAATTAATATATTTTATTAAAATTGTTTAATTAAATAAATTAATTATAAGGTTAATTAATGTAATAATATACACATATATGTGATATATATATATATATGTTTTATTATAAAGGTTATAGTATATAATAAATATTCAATATAAATGTTATATTAAATTAATATAATTAATTGAAATGTTAATTAAATAAAATTAATTGAATAAGACATTAAAAACCCTAAATAGAGTTAAGGAATAAATACGTACGTAAATATACGTATACGGTGATTTCTAATGTGTTTGACACTTTAACCACGTTCAAAAAAAATTATTCCATAAGTCCATATCACTCAATATAACATATTGAGGATTATGAATTTTCAATATAATGTAGTCCTCTACCACATATATATATATATATATATATATATATATATATATATTACTTGCATACTCCATAGTTGTTGAGCCGACTCAAGCTAGGAATGTTATGTGTAGTATTATTAATATATCGAATAGAAAAGGTAAGATAACTATATGTAATTGTTGAGCAAACCAAAGGTACATATATTATACTTAGGCCGTTACGATATGGTAGGTAAAAGTGAATAATTTCGTTTCAATTTGTTGAGCAAACTCAAAGTTAAAGTGAAACTAGGATAATGTACCAAGGGTTAGGAGTTGTATATGATACAATCGATATGGAGATATCCATCGTCCGTGGAGCTATGACTTGTTGAGCAAACTTAAGGTCGGATGTAACGACCCACCATTTCCACACTATTCAAGTTGACAATAAACCACACATGTGCAACCCAAATTGAACGAAAAGACGGATAGTTATCGGTAGTAAGAAGAAAGAAGAAAAGAAGAAGAGAAAGAATCTAAAAACAACACAGAATCTCACAATCACAGTGGAACAATATATAATATAATATCAATGATCTTTACAAAGAGAAACTATAATATACATACATCCATCATACAACAACAACACTCACAATCATCAGTATGGACAGTTATAACAACATGTCCTCACAATTTCTGATGATTTCAACAACAAAGCAGTGGAAAATAAATATATACATAAATACGACTTGAAGACCTTCAACTCGTCTCCTAAGCTCCAATGCATCCATAGCAATCTGTAAATATACTCGGTTAGACCCAAACATTATAATAAAATAACACTTGAGTCAGTCTGGAAAACCAGCGTGAGAAAACACACCCAATTGGATTTTCAAGTTATAAAATACTTTGAAATCAAAAGTATCTTGTAAGACCACACCGCACGTAAACACGGATGGGTTTTTACCTTATGATAACCAAAACATTTTCTATAGAAAATCCATTTATATTATGATAATGTCTAGGGGTCAAAGTAAAATATGAATATAGCTGAAATGCTTGCATCTCACGTTTCAGCATAATTGGGCACAACTAAGTCCGTACGGCGCTTATTAGAGAATGGATTCCATACAATGACTAGGCTAAAGGGGTATCGCCCGTCATGGTGCATCTCTAAACAAATAACACCGCGGACGAACCTATCGACCCCTGCCAACACAAGACCGGCCTACCCTTTACTGGATAGTACCAAATAAGGTCACCCCTCGGTTCAAGTCAGAAACTGTACCAAAGCATACATAAGTTAATACTAGGGACTCTATAGAGGGATGACCTTACCCTCATGGAAGAGTCCTACCTAGCCTTGATGCATCTACTCTGTTTTAGTCATTCCCGTTTGATGACTTAAGGCTACGTTTTACCTTTTATATAGCACTTCCCACTTGGAATGCTAACACTACCCTCCAAGCAATAATGCAATACCAGCATTCATTCTTACAAGTTCGTTCTGGGACTGAACGAAACACTTGAGAGCTCCGTCTGCAATTTCGATCATTTTCAAGATGTCTTCACTTCAAACGCATTTGTTGGATCGAAGTGGTTTTCAAATATCATATCTGATCCCAATCTCTTCGAAACAACATTGGATAATTCTCGATAAACTTAACCCTGGTTCTTTAGGAAATAAGCAGCCAAAGATAAGAGCGGAGATCACATCCTAACCATTAGTGGACGGATTTCCTTATCATTGTCGTAGAAGAACGAAACGAGATTTATACGCACAGTACAGCATCATTGGAGATGACTGTGCCATATAACTCACGTGTTTCTCCAAGATATTTCTAAAATTACATTTTGGGTCCAAATTAGATAGTCGGTTATTTAGCTATCAAATAACAATCATTCGATCAGGAATTTAATTCCATAAGGAAAACCAACATTGGTTAAGTACCAAGTCACACTAAGCCTCTTTTAACAAATCCTTCCATTAGCTCAAAATACTTTGTAAATATTTGTACCAAAATACTTTTACAAAGATTCACTCACAAACCCTTATATTTTCAAAACTTGGAAAATATCCATATACTCATCTCAACGGGGTAAGTGTATTCACCAACATTTGGGAAGATTCCCTTTTTTATTCAATTCTAAATCATTCATAACTCATTATAAATCCACAAAACCATTTATAAAACTCCTTTTATAAATCTATAAACCCATTTTAAAATTCTTTTATAAATATCTAAAACCATTAATACAACCTTTTTATCTTTCAACCAATCTTCCTTTACGTTTTCCAAAACATGTTATAAGATTCCTCTTATAAAAACCTCATCTTTTTATAAAATCCCATTTATAAATCTCGGGAACAATTATAAATAAGCTCTAAACATTTACCTTTAAACACTACAATATACTAATAACATTATAATAAATAAATACTAACTTTAAAACATCTTAAAATAATTATTAATAATTTCTAAAACATTATTAAATAAACAATAATAATTTATTTCAGCATTATTATAAATAATAATAAATAAATTTCCAAAAATTTATTAATAAATAATTATAATTAATTTCAAATCATATTAATTTTCTAATTCATTAACCTTTCAAATATTAAAATATTTATAACAACCTAAAAAAATATTAATATAAATAACAACTTTTAAAAAACGCAATTATATTTCCTTGATAAAAATCCATACTTAACTTTCCACTTAATCGTTTCCATATTTATAAAGCTATGCTTATAAATCTCTTCTATTTTATGAAACTTCCTTTCATAAAATCCCTTTATTTATGAACCCATTTATAACTCCATTCCTTTATAAATCTCACTTTTTCATAAAATCTTATTCATAAACATAATGTCAACCAGTGTTTTAAATCTCGGATTTTGGCCAATATCTCGGGAAAATATCTCGGCTATCTCGGGCGATATTTAAAACACTTATAACTAAATAGGCTGCCAAATCTCGGATTTTGGCTGATATCTCGGATTTTTCATCTCGGCCATCTCGGGGAGATTTAAAAGCCTGATGTCAACTATTTTTAACCTTACTCCCATAGGTATAACTTTCTTTTATGAATTTCTTTCAATCTATAAAATATTGTTTAACAGTTCACACTTACCCTCACTTTCAATTTCCATAATAGAGTCAACTATTTTCTAAAATATCATTCCATGTCGTATAATAAATCCACCATTTTTGATTCATTTTCCAATTTATCCAATGATAATAGTTTCCTTTTATTTATAAACACCGTTTATAAATCCATACTTTCCTAATGAAAATACAATTTTACAAATCTTCACTTTCTTTGTAAAATATCACTTTTGTAAATTATCATATTTATAAATTTCACCTTTATAAATAAATTATAATATATGTACCTATGTATATATATCACTTTATACAAAATGGTTAATAAATATTTATATCAGAATATTTCTATTTTCTTTTTAAACCATATCCATGGTTAGAAAAGACTGACTTATTTTCGAAGATTTTAAAAATCTTTATTCACAGTTCAAAAACTCTATTTAAAATGTTTTATAAAACTATTAAATTATAATATCCAAAAAAATCATACCTTTGATTTTAAAATAAATTACTTCTTCAAATAATTCAAGAAAATTATTTAAAACAAATAATTTTCCAAAATCACTTTGAAATCCCCTTTTAAAATCGTTCACTAATTTATGGTATTTAAAATATCAAAATATAAGGCCCAGTGCCACTAAAGCACTAAATAAGCAAAATCGTATCTGTGTCATCAATTATAGCATCCAACATATCATATACCAAATTATATTAAAACCAAATCAACAGTGTGAGGAATCCTATTGGATCCTTCAACCTGTACCCCTGCATCACATACAATATATAATCATAAAAATATAAATCAATTGCTTCGAGGCAGGATTCGTATACAAAGGGTCATCCGCTCTTACACGGGAACGTAATAAGGTCTCATCCGCTCCAGGGGTGGGAATATATCCAAACCAACAACAAAATTTAGTAAATTATCCAAACAGTCAATAACAGCCTATAATAAAATATTCACATCCAAAAAGGTGAGTTTAACTCACTTTGATTCTAATAGTCGCCGAACGTTCCGGTTTTGAATTAAAATTGAATGGGCGTTCAATTTTAACTCAAATTTCAAATAGCTCCAAATGCATCCAATCCAACTTCATAGTGTAGTGCTCGTTGTTACGAACGCAACACAACTTGTCGCGCTCGATTTGGACCTCGTTTGAATGAGTTATGAAATAATTAACGTTTGATATCCTTAAATTATAATTAACTTTATTAAATAAAGTTTAAATATTTTAACCTTCTCCTTCTCTTCCCTCTCTGCTCGTTTCAGTCGCGCCTTCTTTTTTTTAAACAACAATCACTCGACCATCGTTCGCGCATCCACCACGACGCCGACCATCCACGACCGCCCACCCTCGCGCGCTCCCCTTTACCGCTGCCACCATGCCAGCACGCACGCGAAAACCCATGAACTGCCCACGAACGCGAGACGATTTCTCCCTCCATGCCTCGACAAACGATGATCCATCCGTTGATCTTGTAGAGCTCGTCGAGCTCTCCATCATCCTAGTTGAAGTCGAAGCCTAAAAGTGCATAGATGCAGGGAAAACGAGGGAGGAAGAAGGTTAAAGTTCGGCCATTAAAAATTTAAAGAAGGCGGCTGATAGAAACTAGGGTTTTGGATTGCAAAAATAAAATTTTCAAGCCTCTTTATATAGAAAATTTCATGGCACTATTCATCTGTGAAAATTTTCGAACTCCAAACGAAGCGTGCCACCTGACGTTATATATGTTATACCCTATTTCGAACACAATGGATATATATATATATATATATATATATATATATATATATCAAGAGCCAATTCCATCATATTCAGAAGTTAACTTTTCAAAATTGAATTATATTAATAAAAATTCCTTTAGTTAATTTCTATGCGTTTCGAACTCGCACGATCAAACGATACGTCTGATCGCCATGAAATTCGACGGCATTCAATAATTCACTATTATGGATATAATGAAACTAGTTTCGTCGAAATCTGAGACAGTGCCCCAGAAGACTATTTTTACACGTAAATTAAAACGAGTAATTTCCAAAATTAATTTAATCACTTTTAAATCCAAATTTAAAAGTTCACTATCCTCCTTCTTATTCAAATAGAATTTAAATCAACTTTTGAAATCATTTTCACTCATATTAAATTCAAGATTCAATTATTTAAACAATTCCAATACTAAATTCAACAATTTAGTTATCAAATAAATCGCTATATTTGAAATTCAATTATTAAACTTATAAAATTAACTTTTTAATATTTAAAATCAATTAAATATTTCAAATTCAAATAGCTAAAATTCTAGTTCGTTACATTCTCCTCCCCTTAAAAGAATTTCATCCCCGAAATTACCAAGTAAGAAAAATGCCACAAACCAATTAAGCTTTCAAAACCAATTAGTTGAAACTTGTTATCACAATTTTCTAAGTCTTTAATTTCATTCATAGTTACTAACTAATACCGTTCCAAGTTATAATACTAAAATCAAATTTCAGTTATAATAAACTTCCCAAAATTCTCAGAAAATTTCTAACGCCTTAAATTTTCGAAAAAATTCGCCAGCATCTCCTTTGCGTGGCTCAATCGTAAAAATTTACAATATATATATATATAATCACAAATATACATGTAGCAACCCGCATATTTTCAGAATTGTATATTTAAATATAGAATCGTCAATCGGATTAAAGTCCGAAAAGCTACTTTTTGCAAACAATCAAATTGGGACTCGAGACCACCTCCATTGAATCCAAAATGGCGTTTGCGACTTTTTTAAGTATAAACATCAATATATTTGGAGTAAGTTGAATTTTGCTATTTTCGATTGGGCTTTGGGTTTGGGTTTCACCCCAACTCTTTCTATAACCTAGTTCAGCCCTCTCCTCTTCTCTTCACTTCATTTCTATTTTCTCTAACACTCAAGTAAAACTGAAAATGGGGAGAGGAATGAGAAATTAGAAAACTTCAAGTCCTAGTTTTCAATTGCAAAACCAAATTCTTGCTCCAAATTCAAAGAGAAGCTTTGGTAAATATCTCCTTCTTCTTCTCCAACTCATTCTCTCTTTAATTTCAGAAATTTCCTAAACCTAACTTTGGAAATGTTCTTCCTTGAGCTTAGATTCTAGCTTCTTGGGTTGGAGTTGAAGTGTAGTAGATCTCCCTTTGCTTTCGAGCTTCTCCTTCATCGTTTTGGGTTTAAATGTGAGTTTTTGAACTCACATCTATTTCTATAGATATTGTTGTTGTTGGGTATGAATCCCTAACACTAATTCATGTCATATGCTTTTGATTTGGATTGAATTGGTGAATTGTTAAATTTTTGGTTTTTGGTATCCAATTTGCTAAAAATCCACCCTTTGATGTTTGAACACGTTAGTGGAGCGTTTCGAAGGGCTATACAAGGCTGGGTTGTCGAGTGGCGTAAATCCTCAGTCGACGTCGCTCAATTCGTCGCTTCCGTTGTGTATCGAACTTGCCCCAAAGGGGGCTAGACTGAACCAGAATACGTCACCAGACGTCTGCAATAAAGCTCAGACGTCTGGGGTCTGCTTCAGGGAACTTCCTGAAACTTACTGCAGACGTCTGAGTATTTACCCCAGACATTTGGAGTATGTATTTCCAGAATTATAATGTGTTGTACGTGAGTATTTTGTTCATGCTTTCCAATCTTTATCAATTCGTGGTTTCCGATTGGTCGTTATCGTTTATTATCTTCTCTGATGACTTCTTATTCGGGATTTTTGTGGTTATCCATTTTGATGGATTCGGTATCGATTTATCTGGATTTGATTCACGTCTTCGTATGTGAATTTTGGTGATTGATTGTTTCTACAATCATTTTGTGATTTTTCACTTTTAAATACAAAGGTTTCTATACTAGTAGTAAATATTCAAAATCTTTTACTAAAATGATTTCAACTATATTTTTATTACAAAGCTCGTTTATAAAACCGTTTTCTAATCTATTAGTATATATACAAACCTTTACCTCATTCGTATGAGAAAATATAATTAAACGGCTTAGCAAAACAAGTGGTATGAAACGCTTGCGTTTACTTCGTCGGTTAATTTTTGGACTTGTTCGATTGAAAATCTTGTGACAATTTTCGTGTGGAAATCTACAATTTGTTCGTAAATATTTAAGTTAAGCTAGTGGTTATGGGACATGAAGCTAAACTCCTATATTTACTGGCTTAGTGTAATTCACACTTTTTATTGATCGATGATGATCATTTTGTGATTTAGACTAGCGATGTGCGATGTCTATTTGTCTACGAGGGAGACTAAACCCCGTTTCAGTGGAACTTCGGTTCAATTTGGCGGGGAGCGACCTGTGGTCTTCGGATCGTTTATGGAGCTTCGGCTTAATTTTTATGGTTAACGACCATGGAATAGCGTTCCATTTGTGATACACGTGTTGGTGAGTTTTCATGCTCCCGTTTATGATAGGCCTCCCCCTTTTGTGATTTCTGGATTTCTATTTGATGATTTCTAGAATTTGTGTTTCACCTCTTTATGTGATTGCCAATTATATGTTTGTCAATATTTTTGGTATGGTGAATAAAATAAAGAATATGACATTCTTTTTGGTACTTTGAGATTCTTGAGATATTGTATGATCTTATTGTTGTTTTATATCATGTTTGTTCTAGTATGACTTATCGTTATCATACATTCTTATTATATCTCTGCTTATATCTCATTCCTTTATCTGATATTTATAGCTAGACTGATCCGTTTATTATTTTCTTATTAAATAATACTCGGGTCAGACCGAGATGTTACAGGTGCTTCTGCTTGACTCCTTATCTGGGATCATCCTCTAACTTTTGCCTAACTACATTACATTTGTAGTTTTTGTTGTTATACACTTGAGATATAGACTCCATGATGTATACTTATTCTTTTGTCTAGCACTTGTATCTATTCTTTTGTGATATCGTGGATCTTATATGACCACTACTCTGATGTACACCATTTTGGTGTTATATATTCATATATGTTTCTGCCTTTGTGATATGAATGCCTGTGACTGATTTATGTTATGCTTATTTCTATATTTGTTTCCGAGGTCCACTTAGCCACTGTGTAGTAGCTTTGAGTTTGTATCGGTATGTTGGATTTCCTCTTGGAATGAAATGCATGTTATACTATCTGACATATCGGTGCTCGCACAAGGCAATTGCACAGATGGTCTCTCCTCAACATCCTTATTCTTCGCTCTAGTCGACAGCATTACCCAGTGGTGTTCTTGGCTAGCGTGAGCATAGAGGTGGGGCTTCACAGCATGGTATCAGAGCCAAACTTCGGAACAATATAGAATAATCTAGCAAGGATCATTGTCCTAAGTCCTTCTTAGGAATCGTGCCATAGGATTTAATTCGAGTTTTTGTACCATTCTATCCTATTTTCTTTTGTGATTCCTTGTATTATCAATCAAATTTGGTTGATATTCATTCTGAGATTAATCTTTTTCTCTTTTCTTTCTTTCTTAAAAAAGAGAAATGGTTAGACCTGGCCGTCCCAACGCCGGTCAATCTAGTGCTACTCCGTAGGATGGAGTATTCATGTCTGCTCAGCAACTTCTAGATCTTGTGAGAAATGCTCAAGCTGTCGGACCTATTCCTGAGCCCACACATCCTAAATCTGGGTTTGCATGCTTGTGCAGTGACTACACCAATTTGGGTGGAAAGCCATTCAAAGGTTCCGAGAGCATTATAGAAGTCCAGGCTTGGCTTCGAACATGCGACCGCATCTTTTCTCGCATGAATCTTATTGATCTTCATCGAGTCCAAGTGGCTTCTAGTATGCTCCAATAAAGAGCATTAGACTGGTACGAGCTTCTGATCTCTGAAATTATTGAAGCGGACCTTACTTGGGAGCAATTCCGGGAAAGGTTCGAGTTGAAATTCGTGCCGGAAGCTGAGAAAGTATCTTTAGCTCGACGCTTCAATAACCTTGTTCAAGGTGAATCTTCCGTGACCGACTACGTCGCATCTTTCGAATCTCTCTCAAAATATGGGGTCGAGTACATTAATACCCCATTGAAGAAAAACCATAGATTTGTTTATGGCTTGAACAAAAGTCTCAAAAAGCCATTACTTCTGAAATTAGAAGTTTCTTTTGATCAGCTTGTTGATATTGCTCTTCGTCTCGAAGAGGCTGATAAAGATAGTGATACTGAGGTCAAACCAAACGTCAACAAGAAGAGACCTTTTAAATTCAAGCCTAATCCCAACAAGAAGGGAAAGCAAGCAACACTGGTAGCAAATACTCCTAACACTCGTCGTGGAGAATGTTACAATTGTGGTTCTAAGGACCATTATGCAAACAAGTGCCCGAAGCCTCTTTTCTGCCGCTATTGCAAGAGTTCGGGCCATACTTTATCTTTGTGTCCCAAACTTCAAGGCAAGGGAGGGCAAGCTTAATGTGGTCCAAGTCCCTTCTAACTCTTCTCGTGATCAAGGTATTTCTCATTCTATCCTTGATGGTATTATTATATTTCATGATCTTCCTATTCGAGTTCTTTTTGATACGGGTGCATCTCACTCTTTTATATCAAAAGAACTTGTTGATGCTTTGTCTTTAAATGTTATTGGCTTGATGACTTCTTTGAGAATTGCGAATCCGGTCGGTGGATCCGCAACACTCAGTTTATTATGTAAAGATGTCGAAATTATTTTACGTGATTACTCTTTCCGTGCCGATTTGCATGTTATGTGTTACCTTGGATTCAGAATGATTTTGGGAATGGGTTAGCTTAACCGTTATGAAGCCCATATCCTATGTCCTGAACGGACTATATATCTTCGGCATCCTCAATCTGTTAGGCAGATTTCTCTCATCCTGAAAGATTCTGATTCCAATTCGAAAGCATCCTTGTATTCCCTAAATCCTCATGATGATGATAACGATGATGAGGAAGATGTCATTTCTCTCATTCACATTGTTCGTGAATTTCCCGACATATTTGAGCCTGTTCTAGGATTACCACCTAAACGAGCAATTGAATTCAGAATTAATCTAATCCCTGGAGCTCTACCTATTACTCGTCCTCCTTATCGTATGTCCGATAAAGAAAATGAGGAGATGCGCAAACAATTATCCGAATTGGAAGCAAAGCAATTTATTTAATCTAGTTCCTCTCCATGGGGAGCTTCAGCTATTTTTGTGAAGAAATCTGATGGTACACTTAGGCTTTGTGTTGACTACCGCAAGCTTAACGACCTCACCATCAAGAATAAATATCCCCTACCTCGGATTGATGATTTATTCGATCAACTTAGTGGTGTTAAAGTCTTTTCACAGTTAGACTTAGCACTGGTTTTCATCAGCTCCGCATTGTAGAGGATAGCATTCCTTTGACATTGTTCTGTACTCGTTATGGATTTTATGAATGGCTTGTTATGCCATTTGGCTTGACGAATGCTCCAGCTTATTTCGTCGACCTTATGAATCGAGTTTTCAAAGACTTCCTCGATCGATTTGTTCTCATCTTTATCGATGATATTCTTATTTATTCTAAAACCAAAGAGGAGCATGAAAATCATCTTCGTATTGTATTGGAAACTCTTAGGAGCAACTAATTGAAAGCGAAATTTTCTAAATGCCACTTTTGGCAATCTCGTGTGAAATTTTTGGGACATATTATTTCTGAATCCGGAATTTCCGTGGATCCTTCAAAGATTAAAGCGATTGAAAATTGGAAGAGACCGGAGAGTGTGATGGAAATTCGTAGCTTCCTTGGAATGGCGGGCTATTACCGTCGGTTCATAAAAGACTTTCTAAGATTTCCGTACCTCTTACTAGTTTGACAAAGAAGGGAGTTAAATACATTTGGTCGGACAATTGTGAAGCTTCATTTCAAAAATTAAAAGAACTCCTTTCCGATGCTCCTATTCTTGTGATTCCCAATGGGAACCAAGATTTTATTGTTTACACCGACGCTAGTCGGGTTGGTTTAGGTGTCGTTCTTATGCAAAGGGAACATGTTATCGCTTATGCTTCTAGACAATTAAAGCCTGCCGAGACTAGATATGCCACTCATGATTTAGAGCTCGCGGCTATCGTATTCGCCCTTAGAATTTGGCATCATTATCTTTTGGGAGAGAAATTTGTTCTCTACACCGATCATAAATCTTTGAAGTATTTATTTTCTCAAAAGGAACTTAATTTGCGTCAACAACGTTGGCTCGAGTTTCTTGCATCGTATGATCTTGATATTCTTTAAACTCCCGGAAAAGGAAATCGTGTTGTCGATGCTCTTAGTCGTAAGCAACAAGCGGTTGTTTCCATGATGATATCCAAGTGGAATGATCTCGAGACTTTGTCCACTTGTGAGATTCGAGATCGTCAATCCGATTTATGTTCATCCCTTATTTTGTGTAGCCTTGAGGCTCATCCTTCTCTTTAGACCACATTCTTGAAGCTCAAATGCATGATCACGAATTGGTTCTTCTTGGCCAAAGTTGTAGGGATAAAATTGATATTGAAGGTTTGAAAGACTTTGTTATTGATGCTCATGGCGGTATTCGAAAATTTGGCAGACTTATTGTACCAAATATCATCGATCTTCGTAAAGATATTTTAGAAGATTCTCATCGTTCTAAATTTATCATTCATCCCGGTAGTAGTAAAATGTACGCAGATATGAAGCGACTTTATTATTGGGAGGGAATGAAATCTGATATTGCTAACTTTGTTAAGCGTTGCATGACTTGCCAACTTGTCAAGGCCGAGCATCAAAGGCCCGGTGGGTTATTGCAACCATTGGAAATTCCTATATGGAAGTGGGATCAAATTTCCATGGACTTTATTGACAGTCTTCCCCGTTCTCGTTCGGGTCATGATAGCCTATGGGTGATAGTAGATAGACTTACAAAATCTGCCCATTTTATTCCCGTTCGGTCCAATCGAACCGTACTTATTTTGGCTAAACTTTTTTGTCAAGGAAATTGTTAAGTTGCATGGAGTTCCTACTTCTATTGTTAGCGATCGTGATCCATTGTTTACTAGTGGATTTTTGAAAGGTCTTCAAAAAGCTTTCGGAACAAAGCTTAGCTTTATCACCGCTTATCATCCTCAGTCCGATGGACAAACCGAGCGTGTGAATCAAACTCTTGAAGATCTTCTTCGTGCATGTGTTCTTGATTTTGGTGGAAGTTGGGAAGATCATATTTCTCTTGTTGAATTTTCCTATAATAATAGCTTCCAATCTAGTATTGGTATGGCACCTTTCGAGGCACTTTACGGAAGGCCATGTTGATTTTAGGCCCAGATTTTATTCGTGATGCCACAGAAAAGATTGACCTTATTTGTCATAAGGTGAAAGAAGCTCAAAGTCGACAAAAATCCTATGCCGATAATCGAAGAAGGAAATTAGAATTTTCTGTGGGAGATTTTGTGTTCATTCGTGTTTCACCTATGAAGGGTGTTGTGCGTTTCAATCGATCGAGAAAATTAGCACCTCGATATATTGGCCCATTTCCCATCACCAAATGCATTGGTTCCGTGGCTTATCGCCTTTCATTACCGGCTTAGTTTTCTGCTATTCATGATGTATTCCACGTTTCTCAACTCCGGAAATGCCTTCGGGATTCCGATTCTATTCTTGAACCCGGTGTTATTGAAGAAATTGAAGTCTCGCCTAATTTGACTATGAGCAACAACCTATCTGTATCATTACTTCGGAGATTAAACGCCTAAGAAATAAAGATGTTCCTCTTGTGAAAGTTCAATGGTCCTCAAATCCTAAGGATTTCTCTTGGGAATCCTGAGAATTCATCGAGCAAACACATCCGGTCTTGCTCTCCCGTGCTCCTTGAGGTGAACTTTTTATTTCAAATTTCTTCTTTTTGTGTTAATATGCTTTTGTTGTTGTTACTTCCTATTTATTTCTTGGAGATTGCGAGGAAGTAATTTCTTTAAGGAGGGGAGTCTGTAACAACCCGCATATTTTACGAATTGTATATTTAAATATTTTATTTAAATATAGAATCATTAATCGGATTAAAGTCCGAAAAGCTACTTTTTGCAAATAGTCGAATTGGGACTCGAGACCACCTCCATTGAATCCAAAATGGCATTTGCGACTCTTTTAAGTATAAACATCAATATATTTGGAGTAAGTTGAATTTTGCTATTTTCGATTAGGCTTTGGGTTTGGGTTTCACCCCAACTCTTTCTATAACCTAGTTCAGCCCTCTCCTATTCTCTTCACTTCATTTCTATTTTCTCTAACACAGGTAAACTGAAAATGGGGAGAGGAATGAGAAATTAGAAAACTTCAAGCCCTAGTTTTCAATTGCAAAACCAAATTCTTGCTCCAAATTCAAAGAGAAGCTTTGGTAAGTATCTCCTTCTTCTTCTCCAACTCATTCTCTCTTTAATTTCAGAAATTTCCTAAACCTAACTTTGGAAATGTTCTTCCTTGAGCTTAGATTCTAGCTTCTTGGGTTGGAGTTAAGTGTAGTTGATCTCCCTTTGCTTTCGAGCTTCTCCTTCATCGTTTTGGGTTTAAATGTGAGTTTTTGAACTCACATCTATTTCTATAGATATTGTTGTTGTTGGGTATGAATCGCTAACACTAATTCATGTCATATGCTTTTGATTTGGATTGAATTGGTGAATTGTTAAATTTTGGGTTTTTGGAATCCAATTTGCTAAAAATCCACCCTTTGATGTTTGAACACGTTAGTGGAGCGTTTCAGAGGGCTATACAAGGCTGGGTTGTCGAGTGGCGTAAATCCTTAGTCGACGTTGCTCAATTCGTCGCTTCCGTCGTGTATCGAACTTGCCCCAAAGGGGGCTAGACTGAACCAGAATACGACACCAGACGTCTGCAGTAAAGCTCAGACGTCTGGGGTCTGCTTTAGGGAACTTCCTGAAACTTACTACAGACGTCTGAGTATTTACCCTAGACGTCTGGAGTATGTATTTCCAGAATTATAATGTGTTGTGCGTGAGTATTTTGTTTATGCTTTCCAATCTTTATCAATTTGTGGTTTCCGATTGGTCGTTATCGTTTATTATCTTCTCTAATGACTTCTTATTCGGGATTTTTATGGTTATCCATTTTGATGGATTCAGTATCGATTTATCTGGATTTGATTCACGTCTTCGTATGTGAATTTTGGTGATTGATTGTTTCTACAATCATTTTGTGATTTTTCACTTTTAAATACAAAGGTTTCTAAACTAGTAGTAAATATTCAAACTCTTTTACTAAAATGATTTCAACTATATTTTTATTACAAAGCTCGTTTATAAAACCGTTTTCTAATCTATTAGTATATATACAAACCTTTACCTCATTCGTATGAGAAAATATAATTAAACGGCTTAGCAAAACAAGTGGTATGAAATGCTTGCGTTTACTTCGTCGGTTAATTTTTGGACTTGTTCGATTTAAAATCTTGTGACAATTTTCGAGTGGAAATCTACAATTTGTTCGTAAATATTTAAGTTAGGCTAGTGGTTATGGGACATGAAGCTAAACTCCTATATTTACTGGCTTAGTGTAATTCACACTTTTTATTGATCGATGATGATCATTTTGTGATTTAGACTAGCGATGTGCGATGTCTATTTGTCTACGAGGGAGACTAAACCCCGTTTCTGTGGAACTTCAGATCAATTTGGCGGGGTAGCGACCCGTGGTCTTCGGACCATTTATGGAGCTTCGGCTCAATTTTTATGGTTAGCGACCATGGAATAGCGTTCCATTTGTGATACACGTGTTGGTGAGTTTTCATGCTCCCGTTTATGATAGGCCTCCCCCTTTTGTGATTTCTGGATTTCTATTTAATGATTTCTTGAATTTGTGTTTCACCTTTTTATGTGATTGGCAATTATATGTTTGTCAATATTTTTGGTATGGTGAATAAAATAAAGAATATGACATTCTTTTTGGTACTTTGAGATTCTTGAGATATTGTATGATCTTATTGTTGTTTTATATCATGTTTGTTCTAGTATGACATTATCGTTATCATACATTCTTATTATATCTCTGCTTATATCTCATTCCTTTATCTGATATTTATAGCTAGACTGATCCGTTTATTATTTTCTTATTAAATAATACTCGGGTCGGACCGAGATGTTACAGGTGCTTCTGCTTGACTCCTTATCTGGGATCATCCTCTGACTTTTGCCTAACTACATTACATTTGTAGTTTTTGTTGTTATACACTCGAGATATAGACTCCATGATGTATACTTATTCTTTTGTCTAGCACTTGTATCTATTCTTTTGTGATATTGTGGATCTTATATGACCACTACTCTGATGTACACCTTTTTGGTGTTATATATTCATATCTGTTTTTGCCTTTGTGATATGAATGCCTATGACTAATTTATGTTATGCTTATTTCTATATTTGTTTCCGAGGTCCACTTAGCCACTGTGTTGTAGCTTTGAGTTTCTATCGGTATGTCGATTTCCTCTTGGAATGAAATGCATGTTATACTATCTGACATATCGGTTCTCGCACAAGGCAATTGCACAGATGGTCGCTCCTCAACAGCCTTATTCTTCGTGCTAGTCGATAGCATTACCCAGTGGTGTTCTTGGCTAGCGTGAGCATAGAGGTGGGGCTTCACAATACATCTCATATTCAAGGATGAGGCGTCCCATAGGGAAAAAATATAAAATTATGATATATAATCTGAGTTGTGTACCTTTTATTATATTAGCAATCATATACAATTAATATAATGCGAAAGCGAGCTCCAAATGCTAAGCATATGCCATTCGCACTTACTAATCACTCAACAAACAATGAGAACAAGTATAAAAAAAATAATGTCAACATATAACATAGACTAATACAATAACTACATGCAAATGTAGCAAAGGTAACAAAAGAAACCATCAAACAATTAATATTCATCCAATTAATTCACAATCATATCAACATGCATTTTCCAATGTTTTATTAAAGCCCGTACGATGTACATATATCATCGGTACGCAAAACCATATCTGATCGCTCGCTCGATTACACAATTTCACTTTCGAATTAGTATCATTCACACGACCACTCTAGTGTGGACTCAGATCCGGTTCCTTGACTAGAAACCACCATTCTCCTTACATAGCCATATACTATGATAGAGAATTCCAAAATCAACCAAAAATCCATATCCAGTGTTCGCCATCGAGAATCGAGTGAAAAATTCCAACTCGGGTCGATGTAAATCATCTCGAAACTATGTACTCGAATCTGGATCAACCCGTTATGCAAATAAAATAATATACGTACAACCCACGTATTTATTTCAGTTGATTGCTTAGCTATACCAAATCACTTTTTATTCACATTCACTTATTTACTTAGTATATTGCTTTAAGTACAAATATCACTTAAGAACCATTGCATCAAATTTTATGTTTAACAACATTTCACTCCATACAAAATTCATATCCATTTTATTAATTCAATACAAATCAAATTCAATCTCATTTGACTTAATTCATTGTTCAATTCCAATATTCCACTCTATCAACAACATTCTAAACCATATTCAATTCACTAATTTATTTAATTAGTTCATTCATTAATTCATTTCAAATCACAATCAATTCATTTCCAAAATTCATTTCAAAAATCATCTTATTTAACTTAACTTAAGTTAAATTTATTTACCTATCTCAATTTATGATTTTCATTCCTTAACATTCATATCCAACAAATTTAGGAATTTGTTTTAACTTATCCCTTTCAAATTCATAAGTTGTAAACTTATTTCTTATTTATACAATCTTTAAAGTTCAAAACCTTATTATCTTACATTTCTCAAAACATTAGATAGAAATATTGAAGATTTCAAACACCGGTTTAATTTCAAATCATTTTGAAATCATATATATGTGTATATATACATAACTCCTTTATATATCAAATTACACCTCTAGAATCTAAAACAATTTGTTTTATCTAAACAAAACGTCAATGGTAGCAATCCCTCACTAAGAAACTCGAAAATGAACGCCGATAATGCTACAGTACTCACCAGGATTATTTTCCAGCGACTAAAGTGAGTTTAGTGCTTCCTATTTCTTTTAATTCCCGTTTCAAAATATTTCTAGCCAAATATTTTCAAAATAATACTATTATTATTTTTCTAAAACCTTTTGAAAAACAACTTTCAAAATCAATGGGTTTTAAATTCTCCAACTTCTTGTTTTAAACCCGTTTCCATTAACAAATCATATTTACAAATGTACTTATGCAATTCCATTTCCTTTCCATTTATAAATCACGTTTATAAATCATATTTACAAAATATCATTTCTTATGTAATTCATTTCACAAATGTTTATTATTTAAATCATAATCAATTCTCTACAATTCATACTTATAAATTTATTTTCTTATATAACTCAGTTTACAATTGTTCATTTTTGTTTAGATTATAATAATAACATCCTTTATTGGATCAACAAACAACAAATGATAATAATCAAACATTATCATTCACTAACAACCAAAGATATCATATATAAATATAATAATTTCTGAAAAATTATTCCTTTATATATTTAATATAATTAAGGTAAAATTATTTCATTTATCCATTTCAAAACAATACTGTGTCGATTTGCCTTGTCTAAGCATTTACAAATCCCTATCAATAACATGGCATCCCACTTATCAACCAGAATTCGTAAGCCACTCAACGGATAAATTAACATAATATAAAATATTTTTATAATCACTAACAAATACGCGCTTAAATCTATACACTAAAACTCATCCTGGGGTCTCGCTTACCCTATCTCAATAAGTAAATTCCCACCAAAGCCTAGGTATTCGCTCAGCTTGGCTCTGATATCAGCTGTAACAACCCGCCATTTTCGCACTATTCAAGTTGACAATAAACAGCACATGTCCAACTCAAATTGAACGAAAAGACGGATAGTTATGGGAAGTACGAAGAAATAAGAAAGAAGAAGAGAAAGAATCTAAAAACAACACAGAATCTCACAATCGCAGAGGAACAATATATCATATAATATCAATGATCTTTACAAAGAGAAACTATAATATAAATACATCCATCAGAGTACAACAACACTCACAATCATCAGCCTGAATAGTTATAACAACCCGTTCTCATAATTTCTGATTATTTCAACAACAAAGCAGCGAAAAATAAAAATATACGTAAATACGACTTGAAGACTTCAATTCGTCTCATGAGCTCCAATGCATCCAAAGCAAACTATAAATATACTCGGTCTGGCCCGAGCATTATAATAAAATAACACCCAAGTCAGTCTGGAAAACCAGCGTAAGGAAACTCACCCAATTGGATTTTTAAGTTATAAAATCCTTTGAAATCAAAAGTATCTCGTAAGACCACTGTAAAGGCCCGTATCTCCGTACCCTTTGAGTTAACCATAATTCACATTAGTTCAACTCAAATTGAACTGAAATACTAATCTTTAGGGGTGAAGAAGAAAAGGTAGAAGAAGAACATAAAACAACAGCACAGAATCTCATAATCGCAGCGGAACAAAATATAATATATAATAACAGATTTTAAATACAAGAACTGTACGTACTGTTAATATACATACCATTATCAGAGTACAATAGACAACAATAAATCTGGACAGTTTAAAAACTTGTCCTCACACAGCAAAAATACAAATCAAGTACGGAAATACGTCTTTGTCATCCAGCTCGTCTCCTGAGCCCCATAGCATCCTATCATGAATCTGTAATACTCGGTCTGACCCGAGCATTATAATAAAATAACACCCCAGTCAGTCTGGAAAACCAGCGTGAGAAATCACACTCAATTTGAATGATTACAATTTTCAAAATCTTTTAAAAAACAAAGGTATCTCGTAAGACTGCGTCACACATAAACACGACGGGTTTTTCCCTTACGACAACCAAAACATTTTATATCAAAATCATCTGATATTATTATAGTGTCTATAGAAAATAAATAGAAAATAGCTAAAATGCTTGCATCTCACGTTTCAGCATAGTTGGGCTCAATCAAAACCCTACGGTGCTTATTGGAGAATGGATTCCATACAAAGACTAGGCACTGGGGTACCACCTATAACGGTACACTTCTAGAAAAATGTACCGAGGACCTCGTCAGGATCCCCTACAAAACAAGACCGGCCCTATCCTTAACCTGTATAGAACCGAATATGTTATCACCCCGGGTGTTCCCACCCTTATCGAGAGCTCCTTTTCCATGCACCACTGTATCCATAATTAATAATATATCTGAGGTTATCTAGAAAGGTGATAGCATAACCTAATTGGGTGTGACCCATTTAGCCTTGCTGCATCTCCCCTGATTTTCAGTCATTCCAGTTGATGAGGCTTGAGGCTACAATTACCTTTTAAGAACAATTTCACTTAGAATTCTCATCGTCCTACAATGACAATGTTCTGATATCATTCGTCCATACAAGTTCTCCTGGGTCTGGACAAACCGAATCACCGTCTTCACTATCTTCATGGTATCCATTCGTAACGCTCAAATCCGATCGAAGTGGTTTTCGGATAATTAAATCCAATCTCGGTCTCTTCGAAACGATCAATGAATTTGGCCAAAATTGATAGTCAGTTATTTAACTATCAATAAAACATCTATAAGCAGAGATCAGGCCTTATTATAAATTTTCTAAAATTTTACTTCAAAATATCTTTATAAGATATATAGTCAAATCCCTTCCAAAATTTCCAACATTTGAAACCATTTCAAATCCTTATATTTTCAACGGAATATTCCCAAACCTTTCCGATACTTAGTATATTTTTTCCAAGTCCATTTTTATGTTCAACACTTAAGGAGTATTCCATTTATTTCCAATTTTCTCGAAATCATTTACAAATTTATTTGTAAATTCCTTAACTTGTTTAGAACGAATTCTATAAGTTCCGGTTTTCTTAATTAATTTCCTTTAATATATTCCAAGTCAAACACTTGTCTAAAATTCGAAATATCCATTTCTAACTTCTTTTATGAATTCTAATTCATTTTTCGAAGTTCACTTTTATTTAATTATTTCGGAAATTTTCTTACTTCTTCCCAAATTCCATTTTTGAAAATTTCTCCTATAAATTCCATATACCGAATAAACCCCATTTCCAAGTTCTCGAGAAGGTTTATAATTAAATGTCAATCATTATAAAACTGTATATATATATATATGTGTGTGTGTGTGTGTGTAAATAAATAAGTATTTAAAAGAATAATAACTTATTTTTAAAGCATGTTCAAGTAATTATTTAAAAATATCGAACACTTTATATAAACATCAATAATCCATGTAACGACCCGTAAATTTCAACTGTTTTAATAACGTAATTAGTTGAAATTTTGTGAAATTTTAAACGATAAAATTTTGAAATTAAAATTTAATATTTGGAATACGTCTAGTTAAACGTAGCAACTGGTAAATTTTCGTCCGAAAATATGAAAATTTATTTCGCGCGTAAATTCACTTCAATTTAATCAGTTAAAAAGAAATGAAAATAAAATGTTTTCGAAACCTAAATATTTTTACATAGAAAATTTCTAAACCATCTTCTGAGCAAAATATCAGTTCATCATTTTTCCAAATTCGGACATCTATTGCTCCGTCGTTCTTATTTTCTGCAAAATAGCAGCATTCTGGTACCGATATCGATTTTTATCGGATGAGCGTACCACTGATATTTTTGTACCGTTTTGATCGTCTTGTCGTGCTGATATCCGCAGCATATTCGTTTGTATGTTTCGAACTTTGATACTCGACGAAATCGATAAAACGATTAATCGAACCGGTACCCAATTTTTACTTTTTGGGTCCTTTGTGCCTTTTATTTTTAACCGCAGAAACACAATAGTCACAAGCATTTATTATCTGTCAAATCAATGGCCAGTTGTTTCAATGCATTTATGGTTCGTTTTGGAAATAATAAATTTTTGAAGTGGTACGTTGCATTTTCGGGCTGTTCTACTCTTCATCTTCTGTCCTCATTTTATAAAATATAATATTGTGGTTTAGTCTCCAGAGCCATTTTCGTTTTCAACCCTGTTCATCATTTGCCTAATGATAACAGTATGCCTCCCCTCTCTCTTTCTCTTCGCTCACCTCTCCCTCTCACAACCCACACCACCTATCCCTCCATAGCCGCTTCCCATACCACCCACGCCCCTACACACCAACATCCCACCACGCGGCCACCATCGACCACCACCCCTAACCACTGTCAACCACCGCCAGAGGCCCGCGCCCACCATCTCCATGACCACCAACCTCCAATACCGACCAACCATGCCTACTCGTGCTCGCCATCGAACATCCCTCTCTCGACCAAGTCCATCCGCCTAACCCAGGTTCGCAAATTCTACACCTCCGCGACCATCGCCTCGACCGCCCAAGTAACCCACGGCCTATCCTGTCTCCACCTCCTTCGCCCTGTGCTAACTGCCACCACGCCTCCTCCCCTATCAGTGCGCTCACCAACGCCATCCTCCGATGGCCGTGGATTTCCTCACGTGGCAGCGCCGCCTCTTTCCGTTCTTTCAGCCGTAGACGAGCGCAACTACCATGTATATATAGTAGGTATTTTTTTGTTTTGTTTTATAAGTTATTGGTTTTAAATGTATATGTATGGCTTGATATATATGGGTATAACTTGCATATATTATACATATATATATATTGGTTTATACAATAGTTACATATAAACACTTGTATACATATCTTGGTTGATACACAGCAAGTTGTATTTTGTGGTTTTGCTCAGGGGTCAAATGTGTAAGTTCTGTTTTTAAGATATAAAGGTATAAAAATATATATGTAAGTTTGTTATATGTCTGGTCTGCACATCTTTAAGTAGCCATACGTATATCTTTTACTATAAAAGTGTATGAAGTGGTTCCATATTTGCAATACATTTTATACAGTATAATATAAATTGTTTGTATTTACAATATGTGTTTATGGATAGTTCCTTTCCTATTGTATATATAAGGGTATTATATAGGTACTGCATTCATGTCTTATTTATAGCATGGTTCTATGATCTGCATATTTTACTTATAGTTTGATTTATAAATATTTGTTATAAGCATATATATTAGTTTATATATTTGTTTATATACACACACATGAGTTTGGTTTTGAATATATATAGAGATTTTTATTTCATTATGTGTTCAAATTTAAAAATTAATTTGAATTATATATATATAGAATTTATTTTAATTGGTTAAGAGAAGGATTATATATGTAACATATATTCGGTTCAGCTTATATCAAGCCAGTTTTGATTTGTTTCCGTCTATTCCGAACTTCCAGCTTTGCTTTGATCGTCAAATTCGTGTTCATCACTCTATGCTTTGAAATCGTCATGTGGATTGGTCGATTTCGCGATTCAAATCGTAGCTTGTTGTGTTGTCTATCTTCTCTAGCCTCGAAAGGTGAGCAATCACTCACGATTAACGTTCTTTTATTTATTAAATTTGATTTCAATTGAAACGACAATTGAAATATGCTGTTGTTAGTTAATTACACCGTTATATATGCTATTGCCTGTATCAGTTCACCTGTGACATTTGACACCATTATCTGTTAATTATTTATGTGATGATAATGCAATTTGGCTGATAATTGATTGATTGTTGATGTTTTATATTGGACGTTAAATTTTTAGTGTTAAATGATAAATAGTATGCAAAATTGAAATGGATATAGAATAGTTAACAATTTTAAAACTGATTTATATGTTAAATTTGATTAGTGAATATGACCCCTCTTAATTGTTAAATTAATTGACATATAGAATAGCGAAATTTACACTTTGAACCATAGTATATTGGATTAATTGTTGTAGTGTAAAAATTGAAATTGAATGACAAGTGAAAACCGTAATGTAATAGTCCTTAATCTACATGAAATGATAGTGTAGATTCTAGAAATAATTATATTAATTCGTACAAATAACAATGCGAATTAATACGGTTATTTCGGGATTATTTGAATTGATTATTGGATTGTTATTGTTCGTTGTTATTGCTTGTTTATTTACTTTGACACCATCCCAGTTATCACACTGCAAGTTCCCTTTGTTATGCTTTGATTTTGAATTGAATTGGAATCGGGTTGAAATGATAAATACCCAAATTGAACTTTGACCTAGGATAGGAAATTAAATAAAACCCGATTGGTCAATAATTTGATTTAAATAAAACGAAGATTTTATTTGAATAAAATATGGTTTTGAAATGAAGTTGAATTTGAATTATAATGAAAGGAAAATGTTAATATTTAATAATCGGAAACAAAATGTTAACAATGAAATTGATGGAAAAATGTGGTTTAATTTGAGAAATGAATGAATTAAGTTTGAAATGATTAAATAATTAGGTTTGAAATTATAATTAAGTTTGAAATTATTAACTTTGAAATGATTTAATAATTAAGTTTGAAATTATAATCAAGTTGAAATTATTAAACTTTGAAATTATTCAATAATTAAGTTTTGAATTATTTAATAATTAAATAAGACTGAATTATTTAATGATTAAATTAAATTGAACTTTTGAATAAGTGAATTTTACTTCGTAAATAATTGAAATTGAGTTTTCTTTATTAATTAAGTTTTGGAAAATTATTTAAGGAAGTAAATAAGTGAAATTGGATTTCTTTAACAAAAATGAAATGTGATATTTTTGGAATTAATGTAAGACTTGTAATTGGAGAATTGATTTGACAAATTTAGTTTAATTCAAAATTGTAAGTTTTGTTTTAATGAAGTTGAACTTAAGAATTGATTAAATGAATTGGAAATTTAATAGAAATTGTTTTGAATGATAAAGTAACTTAACGAATATTGAATGAAATCGATAAATGAGTTTAAATTGATTTGAATGTTAAATAGAATTTATTTAAATGATTTCGGAATGAAACTTATATACGAACTTGAATCAATATTTGAATTGTTTTAAATAGAAATTGAATTATAAGATTTTGAAACGGAAAAATTGGAAGTTTTGAAACGAAAATTTGGAAATTGTTTTAGAAAGACAAATGAAATGTTGATTTATGAATTCTATTTGAAATTGAAATTGATTTGGGTTTTGAAATATATAAACGACCAATCGGTGTAATAATTACGGAAGTTATTAAAGAGACCGGGATCGGTAATGGATATACTCTCTATCTGAACCGAAACCACTTTAATAACTGTACGCGGAGTGTTGATCCAGAATGAAGTGGATGGTTTGGTGAACGCGTTGACTGAAGAAAGAGAACGATTTTGGATGACCCTTGACATGACTAAAACAGGAGCCGCGCCGGGCCATTGAGGATCGCCATCTCTAGCGGACACACTTCTTCGATACCATATCTATTACTTTGTGATTCGATTTGGGTGCACCCCTCGATTATGGGAGTGTTGTTTCGCGGTGTTGGGGTAGTAGCTGCTATGCCCAACATCAGTCCGGATCACGCAACTACTAGTATCCTAGTTGGTATCGCCTCATGTACCTTGTCATACTGATTATCCTATTCGCGACCACTACGATTTTGATTTGTACCTTTAGTATATGGATTGCCCTCTGGTGACTTCCGGTTTTGGGGAAACTACGGTCTTGTATATGCTTTTGGGAATAAACAGGTTAAGAGGTGTATGGGCCCTGCTTAACCCTACTTTGATATCTTTATATTACTGATAGACATTATCTACTTAGCGTACATTACTACCTAGTAGATAGTTTAACGGATCCTTAAAGGATGGTTATTCCAAACATCCTTTGAGTTACTTGTATTTCAATTGCTATTTCACTTGAGTTGGATTTATTAATATAAGAATGTTAATCCTGACTCGAGTGTCTTGTGTTTTTGCTTTACGCTCGGGTCAGACTGAGTGTACCAGTATTCGAGACTCACCTTTGGAGTTGGAGCTTTGCTTGAAGATCCAGCCATCTATTCTGCTTTCAGTATTCGATGATTCCAGTGATGTATTCTGATTTGTATCTGATGTATCGTATTACTCTTCTGTTGTAAACTCTGATGTATTTTTATATATTCATATAGTAGCTTCATGAACTACTATCTCTTTTATTTCCGCTGCATTTATTACTCTGTGTCTGTGATCTGTGATTATATCTATTTACTGTATATGTTCAGTTTTGCCAATTTAAATTAACAACGCGGTATTTTGAGCAATTCAACTCCGGCATGAGTGTCTACCTATTCACTTATAATGGACGCGAATGGTCCAAAATATCGGGTCGTTACAGTTGGTATCAGAGCTTTGGTTAGCTCTAGGCAAAACTTAACACATAGGGTAAATGTATTTACAGAATCACTCTCATTCGAGTTTCAATCTCTTCCTTCGACTCAATTCCTTTGAATTTTGGAACGTTCCCCTCGGTTTCGAAATTCATTCGTGTCCTTCACTATTCGTCTTCTTTCTATTCTGGAGCATCACATAACTCCACTTCAAATGATATCTATAATAGATCGGCGGTCTCGCCAATCTTTGAATGATTCGTAAAGGATTAAACTCCTTTATAATAGGCATTGTTTTATCGGAGATTTCGGTATCCTCGGTTTATGATGCTATCTATTACCTGCTATACCTGAATTCATTTCTTGAGATCGAGTGTTGATTTACCTCGGAATTCAGCATCGATCCTATTCTTGAAGTTACGGACAACCGGTTAAGGTTGCCCGTAAATTAAATAAACTCATCCATCTCCCGATTGTGGTAATTGAATTATCTTACCTTCTGTTTCAAACTTATTTTCGAATCAAAATTCTCTTTGATTTGATTTCCATCAAATTTAAATCGCTATACATGTTTTGAAATCTATTCTTGTATCGTCGAGTGAGGAAATGTATTTGTAAACTAATATTTAAAATGTTTTAAAATATATTGTGTTGTTTGAGTTGTTGATGTTGATTTGGGTTTCCGATCGATTCGTCTGATCAACGCTATCGATAGGATTTCCAAAACACTTGAACAGAGCAAACTGACACAATATTATTTTCAAATTTGGTAAATGAAATAAATTTGTTGATTATATTGTAAAAATATAAGTTAAAATTTTCTGGAATTTAATAAGTTAATTAAATTGTTGTTGAAATGATAATATTTGATTATCATTTATTGTTCTAAATAAATTTATAAATACGGTTTATAAATTGATTTGGAATTTGAAATGAATTTAATTCAGAAATTTGAGAATTTACTAGTTTCCGGTGATTTTGAACTTTGGTTTTTTTAAAATTTTAAAGTATATATTATTGAAAATATTTTTAATAAAAACCGTTTTCCCAGAATTTTTAAAATATGGAAACCAGTGCTCTTCTCTTTGTCGCTGGAAAATAAATTCGGTGATGGCGGCCGCATCATCGACATTCATTTTCGAGTTTCGAAGTGGAGAAACCATTCTGTAGCTCTGCTACGGTTTTGTTTTGTGAAAAAAAATATTTTGATTTGAATTTCTTCAGTATAATTTGATTTATATATATAGGTATCTTATATAAAATTTAATTTGATTTGACATAAATATTTTATATATGTCTCTAAATTGTTTAAAGTTAATCGGAAATCTAATTCTTAAATTTTGTTAAAGGATGATTTTAATTATAAATAAAACCAAAATTCGGAATAAATATTTAAACTTGAATAATTTAATTGAGAAAATTTTATTTGTATATTATTCAACTGCATTCTAATACAACTTACCTAAATCATTCAGAAGTTGAATATGTAATTGGATAATATATAAGATAAATTGAATTTATAAATAAAATTTGAGTAGTTATAACAAATGTTATACACTTAAATTTTAATTATAAAATGTTAATAAAGATAAATAGAATAATAAGATAATTGAAAAATAAATTTTAAGGTTAATTAATAAATTTAAATTTGATCAACATATGAAAATACCTTGAATTTTAAAGAAATTAATAGATGTAAATTAATTCAAATCGAAACTTTTATGATTTAAATTAATTTATAGGGGTTAAATATATGTGAGTAGATATATTAAGTAGAATAAATTTAACAGTAATTTGGAATAAAGAAGAATTTAAAATTGTTGAAGAAAATATGATTATAATAAAAGACTATTCAAATTATGGTTTTAGAAATTGTAAATTTAAGATAATTGGATAATAAGATAATGAATTTAGAAATAGTTGAGATTGATTTTAGTGAAATCAAATGGATTAAACCAATTATTGAATATCAATTAATTTAAATTTGAATTTATATGGTTTAAATTAATTGTTATTTTTCAAATCTGTTTTCTTTCTGGTTGTTTCTATTCTCCTACCTCGTTCCTTTTCGGGGACGAAAAGTTTTGAGTGGGGGAGAGTGTAACGACCCGTAAATTTCAACTGTTTTAATAACGTAATTAGTTGAAATTTTGTGAAATTTTAAACGATAAAATTTTGAAATTAAAATTTAATATTTGGAATACGTCTAGTTAAACATAGCAACTGGTAAATTTTCGTCCGAAAATATGAAAATTTATTTCGCGCGTAAATTCACTTCAATTTAATCAGTTAAAAAGAAATGAAAATAAAATGTTTTCGAAACCTAAATATTTTTACATAGAAAATTTCTAAACCATCTTCTGAGCAAAATATCAGTTCGTCATTTTTCCAAATTCGGACATCTATTGCTCCGTCGTTCTTATTTTCTGCAAAATAGCAGCATTCTGGTACCGATATCGATTTTTATCGGATGAGCGTACCACTGATATTTTTGTACCGTTTTGATCGTCTTGTCGTGCTGATATCCGCAGCATATTCGTTTGTATGTTTCGAACTTTGATACTCGACGAAATCGATAAAACGATTAATCGAACCGGTACCCAATTTTTACTTTTTGGGTCCTTTGTGCCTTTTATTTTTAACCGCAGAAACACAATAGTCACAAGCATTTATTATCTGTCAAATCAATGGCCAGTTGTTTCAATGCATTTATGGTTCGTTTTGGAAATAATAAATTTTTGAAGTGGTACGTTGCATTTTCGGGCTGTTCTACTCTTCATCTTCTGTCCTCATTTTATAAAATATAATATTGTGGTTTAGTCTCCAGAGCCATTTTCGTTTTCAACCCTGTTCATCATTTGCCTAATGATAACAGTATGCCTCCCCTCTCTCTTTCTCTTCGCTCACCTCTCCCTCTCACAACCCACACCACCTATCCCTCCATAGCCGCTTCCCCTACCACCCACGCCCCTACACACCAACATCCCACCACGCGGCCACCATCGACCACCACCCCTAACCACTGTCAACCACCGCCAGAGGCCCGCGCCCACCATCTCCATTACCACCAACCTCCAATACCGACCAACCATGCCTACTCGTGCTCGCCATCGAACATCCCTCTCTCGACCAAGTCCATCCGCCTAACCCAGGTTCGCAAATTCTACACCTCCGCGACCATCGCCTCGACCGCCCAAGTAACCCACGGCCTATCCTGTCTCCACCTCCTTCGCCCTGTGCTAACTGCCACCACGCCTCCTCCCCTATCAGTGCGCTCACCAACGCCATCCTCCCATGGCCGTGGATTTTCTCACGTGGCAGCGCCGCCTCTTTCCGTTCTTTCAGCCGTAGCCGAGCGCAACTACCATGTATATATAGTAGGTATTTTTTTTGTTTTGTTTTATAAGTTATTGGTTTTAAATGTATATGTATGGCTTGATATATATGGGTATAACTTGCATATATTATACATATATATATTGGTTTATACAATAGTTACATATAAACACTTGTATACATATCTTGGTTGATACACAGCAAGTTGTATTTTGTGGTTTTGCTCAGGGGTCAAATGTATGAGTTCGGTTTTTAAGATATAAAGTTATAAAAATATATATGTAAGTTTGTTATATGTCTGGTCTGCACATCTTTAAGTAGCCATACGTATATCTTTTACTATAAAAGTGTATGAAGTGGTTCCATATTTGCAATACATTTTATACAGTATAATATAAATTGTTTGTATTTACAATATGTGTTTATGGATAGTTCCTTTCCTATTGTATATATAAGGGTATTATATAGGTACTGCATTCATGTCTTATTTATAGCATGGTTCTATGATCTGCATATTTTACTTATAGTTTGATTTATAAATATTTGTTATAAGCATATATATTAGTTTATATATTTGTTTATATACACACACATGAGTTTGGTTTTGAATATATATAGAGATTTTTATTTCATTATGTGTTCAAATTTAAAAATTAATTTGAATTATATATATATAGAATTTATTTTAATTGGTTAAGAGAAGGATTATATATGTAACATATATTCGGTTCAGCTTATATCAAGCCAGTTTTGATTTGTTTCCGTCTATTCCGAACTTCCAGCTTTGCTTTGATCGTCAAATTCGTGTTCATCACTCTATGCTTTGAAATCGTCATGTGGATTGGTCGATTTCGCGATTCAAATCGTAGCTTGTTGTGTTGTCTATCTTCTCTAGCCTCGAAAGGTGAGCAATCACTCACGATTAACGTTCTTTTATTTATTAAATTTGATTTCAATTGAAACGACAATTGAAATATGCTGTTGTTAGTTAATTACACTGTTATATATGCTATTGCCTGTATCAGTTCACCTGTGACATTTGACACCATTATCTGTTAATTATTTATGTGATGATAATGCAATTTGGCTGATAATTGATTGATTGTTGATGTTTTATATTGGACGTTAAATTTTTAGTGTTAAATGATAAATAGTATGCAAAATTGAAATGGATATAGAATAGTTAACAATTTTAAAACTGATTTATATGTTAAATTTGATTAGTGAATATGACCCCTCTTAATTGTTAAATTAATTGACATATAGAATAGCGAAATTTACACTTTGAACCATTGTATATTGGATTAATTGTTGTAGTGTAAAAATTGAAATTGAATGACAAGTGAAAACCGTAATGTAATAGTCCTTAATCTACATGAAATGATAGTGTAGATTCTAGAAATAATTATATTAATTCGTACAAATAACAATGCGAATTAATACGGTTATTTCGGGATTATTTGAATTGATTATTGGATTGTTATTGTTCGTTGTTATTGCTTGTTTATTTACTTTGATACCATCCCAGTTATCACACTGCAAGTTCCCTTTGTTATGCTTTGATTTTGAATTGAATTGGAATCGGGTTGAAATGATAAATACCCAAATTGAACTTTGACCTAGGATAGGAAATTAAATAAAACCCGATTGGTCAATAATTTGATTTAAATAAAACGAAGATTTTATTTGAATAAAATATGGTTTTGAAATGAAGTTGAATTTGAATTATAATGAAAGGAAAATGTTAATATTTAATAATCGGAAACAAAATGTTAACAATGAAATTGATGGAAAAATGTGGTTTAATTTGAGAAATGAATGAATTAAGTTTGAAATGATTAAATAATTAAGTTTGAAATTATAATTAAGTTTGAAATTATTAACTTTGAAATGATTTAATAATTAAGTTTGAAATTATAATCAAGTTGAAATTATTAAACTTTGAAATTATTCAATAATTAAGTTTTGAATTATTTAATAATTAAATAAGACTGAATTATTTAATGATTAAATTAAATTGAACTTTTGAATAAGTGAATTTTACTTCGTAAATAATTGAAATTGAGTTTTCTTTATTAATTAAGTTTTGGAAAATTATTTAAGGAAGTAAATAAGTGAAATTGGATTTCTTTAACAAAAATGAAATGTGATATTTTTGGAATTAATGTAAGACTTGTAATTGGAGAATTGATTTGACAAATTTAGTTTAATTCAAAATTGTAAGTTTTGTTTTAATGAAGTTGAACTTAAGAATTGATTAAATGAATTGGAAATTTAATAGAAATTGTTTTGAATGATAAAGTAACTTAACGAATATTGAATGAAATCGATAAATGAGTTTAAATTGATTTGAATGTTAAATAGAATTTATTTAAATGATTTCGGAATGAAACTTATATACGAACTTGAATCAATATTTGAATTGTTTTAAATAGAAATTGAATTATAAGATTTTGAAATGGAAAAATTGGAAGTTTTGAAACGAAAATTTGGAAATTGTTTTAGAAAGACAAATGAAATGTTGATTTACGAATTCTATTTGAAATTGAAATTGATTTGGGTTTTGAAATATATAAACGACCAATCGGTGTAATAATTACGGAAGTTATTAAAGAGACCAGGATCGGTAATGGATATACTCTCTATCTGAACCGAAACCACTTTAATAACTGTACGCGGAGTGTTGATCCAGAATGAAGTGGATGGTTTGGTGAACGCGTTGACTGAAGAAAGAGAATGATTTTGGATGACCCTTGACATGACTAAAACAGGAGCCGCGCCGGGCCATTGAGGATCGCCATCTCTAGCGGACACACTTCTTCGATACCATATCTATTACTTTGTGATTCGATTTGGGTGCACCCCTCGATTATGGGAGTGTTGTTTCGCGGTGTTGGGGTAGTAGCTGCTATGCCCAACATCAGTCCGGATCACGCAACTACTAGTATCCTAGTTGGTATCGCCTCATGTACCTTGTCATACTGATTATCCTATTCGCGACCACTACGATTTTGATTTGTACCTTTAGTATATGGATTGCCCTCTGGTGACTTCCGGTTTTGGGGAAACTACAGTCTTGTATATGCTTTTGGGAATAAACAGGTTAAGAGGTGTATGGGCCCTGCTTAACCCTACTTTGATATCTTTATATTACTGATAGACATTATCTACTTAGCGTACATTACTACCTAGTAGATAGTTTAACGGATCCTTAAAGGATGGTTATTCCAAACATCCTTTGAGTTACTTGTATTTCAATTGCTATTTCACTTGAGTTGGATTTATTAATATAAGAATGTTAATCCTGACTCGAGTGTCTTGTGTTTTTGCTTTACGCTCGGGTCAGACTGAGTGTACCAGTATTCGAGACTCACCTTTGGAGTTGGAGCTTTGCTTGAAGATCCAGCCATCTATTCTGCTTTCAGTATTCGATGATTCCAGTGATGTATTCTGATTTGTATCTGATGTATCGTATTACTCTTCTGTTGTAAACTCTGATGTATTTTTATATATTCATATAGTAGCTTCATGAACTACTATCTCTTTTATTTCCGCTGCATTTATTACTCTGTGTCTGTGATCTGTGATTATATCTATTTACTGTATATGTTCAGTTTTGCCAATTTAAATTAACAACGCGGTATTTTGAGCAATTCAACTCCGGCATGAGTGTCTACCTATTCACTTATAATGGACGCGAATGGTCCAAAATATCGGGTCGTTACAATCCATTTTTTAGACAACCAATCAATTTTCAAAGCCGATTATAAAAATTAGAATTTGATTTCAATTGATATTTGATATTTGAAAAATTCACTTCCGAAGTATTATAATACTAACTAGCCTAAAATTACATAGTTAAATAAATAGAATTTCCCTTTTTAAATCAAAACTTAACCTCTTAATAAAATATATTTTTAAAATTCCAATAAACAATTCAATTTGTAAATCCCTCTTGATTTACCACTCATCAATCCCATTTCGATTTTTTCAACCATCCTCACTTTTCTAAAATAGAATTCACTATTTTCCCCAAAATCAAATTTTCATATCTCGATATAAATTCATCCTGTGAAATTATATTCCAATTTATCAATTAATTTTCATTTTCCCTTGTTTATAAACATCGTTTATAAATTTATAACTCCTTTGAGTTTCACTTGTTTATAAAACTAATCCCATTTATAAAATCTCATTTTATAAATCCATTTCTTAATAAATTCCATATATTTCACAAATTTGTTTAAAATATCGATTTCAACTCCTTTTCATAATTTCCAGAAATATCGTTTAAAAATCCATCGTTTTAAAATCTTCTATATAAATTATTTAAAATCTCTATGTTATCCCGCCTTTTGGCAAGGCTGTGACACCAAGAACTTGATTAGAAACCAAGGACAGTTCGTCTTGGAGATCGGTTATACATAGGTTCACTATGGATACTGGAAAATTTTGTCCGAGTTTGGATCGAGCTACAATTGATATGGCATGACAAGTAAAGCTATGAAAGCCAACGTTCCAAATTTCAAGTCAATCGGAGTTCGTATGCTCAAGATATGATTGATGAAAGTTTGAATTTATTGAAGGCTATCAAATTCGCATCGCTTCTGTTCGCATTGATGGATACGAATTGTAGCTGTTTTCCTTAACTTGCATTAATCATAACTCAAAATCTACAAGTCCAAATGCCACCAAATTTTCACATGAGCTTGCATACCACTATGGGAATGTTCATGATCGATCTCGACTCGATCAGACAAAATCTCGATCGATGCAAATTTGGTTCGTATCGATCACGGATCGAGTGCAAACAGCATGGGATTGATCGTGTGGGCCCACCCACGTGAGAGAAGAAGTCCTCCGAGATCTGGGCAAGATATTTGTTGCCTACGCCTATAAATAGTGACCCTAGACCTATAGAAAATGGACTTTGGCTTCTCTACGCCGGTACTCTGCCGAAATCATTATTAATCTTCAGTTGTACTGTTGTAATCTCTTGTAAACTGCAAGTGAAATTCAATAAACATAAGTCATTTCATAGTGGACGTAGGCAATACGCCGAACCACTCTAAATTCGTGTGTTTCTGTGCATTTTCTTATCTGTTGATTGGTGTATTTCTTAGATCTGCCTCATTTTACATTTAGTTTCTTAATTTTATTTCTTCAAACACATCCGAAGAGTGTTGTGCCCAATTTTGGTACAAACACTTTGGTGCTTTCACTGAGAAAACCCAGCTTTTCTCCTGCTCTGTGGATCTACTACTGTCGTTGGATTGCAAAAATCTAAGAAGGAGATCCAGGCCTATCGTCAAGTGGTTCCTTCTATTCTATTCAGATTGCTCCAGATCTAAGAGGAACTGCATTCATCAATATTTTCGTACCCATATTTTCATATCCATGAAAATATGAAAATATGAAGATTTTCGTATCCATGAAAATATAAAGATTTTCGTATCCATGTTTTCATATCTAGAAAATATGGTGATTTTCGTATCCATGAAAATATTAAGATTTTCGTATCCATGTTTCGTATCCAGAAAATATGGTGATTTTTGTATCCATATTTTCGTATCCATGAAAATATGGTGATTTTCGTATCCATATTTTCGTATCTATGAAAATATGAAGATTTTCGTATCCATGTTTTCGTATCCAGAAATATGATGATTTTCATATCCATGTTTCCATATCTAGAAAATATGAAGATTTTTGTATCCATGTTTTCGCATCCAGAAAATATGACAACATTTGTATCGATCGAACTTCGTATCGATCAGTTTTTGTATCAATTGAATTTCGTATCGATCAACATTCATATCGATCAACTTTCATATAAATCACTTTTCGTATCGATCGGTTTTCGTATCAATCAACTTCTGTATTGATCAAATTTCGTATCGATCAACTTTGGTATCGATCGAATTTCGTATTGATCAACATTCGTATCGATCAACATTCGTATCGATCAACCTTCGATTGATCCAGCCGCGTGCATTTCGTATCGATCCTCAAATACCACTTTGTATCGATCCAACTGTGTGCATTTCGTATCGATACTCAAATACCACTTCGTATCGATCCAGCCACGTGCATTTCGTATCGATCCAGCCGTGTGCATTTCATATCGATCCAGCCGTGTGCATTTCGTATCGATCCTCAAATAGCACTTCGTATCGGTCCAACTGTGCGCCTTTCGTATCGATCCAATTGTCCACTTTTTAGATCGTTCAATTTCACCTACATTTGTTCCATGACTGAACAAGACATAGGGGATCACGGCAACAAATGCTGAATTGCAATCAAGGAATGGATAAAGAAATACTACTCAACCGGTGCTCCCAAAGGCTAGAGAACCTAGCTAATACGCCAAGAACTAGAGTTGGTTAATATATCATGCTTCTAAGGTGGACTGCATCTTCCCCCAATTGACCATCTTTTAAACTCCTGAATTGACAACTATGGTGCGATAGCTAATATGACGACTGCCCTACACTGTTTACTCTGCCAACTCAAAACATAGCTGGTCACCACTGAACCATCTTCAAATGCCCGCATCTTAATCATATCGTGTTCATATGACTAGAAGCATGACATACAACCTTAAGGGGACTTCCTTACTACCTTATGTGGGCCTCCTACCTGGGTGAAAATTAGAAATAATCACCAATCTATGAGCCCATGTTAAACAACTTACCATCCAATCGGCATTACCAACCACTCGAACATTGGGCAATCGTGCATACATCATTCACCAGTATTACAAGACCCCGTACCATAAAATGGACCTCATAATGTTGATAGAAGTATCTTTCCCAGTCGATACCTATTTATTGAAACCATCCTACATGCTGATTTTCCAGCGAAAATTCAACATGCTGACTACGTTAGTGTACTTTGGAAATATAACCCCGGCACTACCTCATGAAGTGAGAATTGCGCATGGCTTCCACCAAGAGTGATGACTGCCATCAAATGCAGATGTCTTCCCCCATTCCTCAAAGAACACTGTTAATCGTGGTTAGACATACCAGTTCTACTTCTCATATTGTTGAAGGGAATGAAGAAGCTGGCAACCAACGAATTTATCCAAAGCCCACAGCCAGTTGCTGCCAATACCCATAAATGAATTCATCACCAGAGCTTATTTCCAGACTTTGATAAGAGAACTGGTGGATAGCCACTGACGACTACACCAACATGTACAGGCCATTATTGAGTTGATGAATCAGATGAAGGATCAACATGGCGAGATAAGGAGGGAACCTACTCCATACTCTAGATCGAAAAACTCATCTTCTTTAGATGGCTACCATGGATGCCAACGCCATAAGGCTTCTCCGGAAAGGATAGCTCCGACAATATGTGCAAGCCCCATAAAACGAAGGACGGAGAACACCCGACCCTTATCGATCAAGAACTTTGATTAAATTGAACCATTTGCATTGGACTTCCAACTGTGAAAGGCTGGACCGAAGTGCAATAGCGAGCATACGACGCCGCTTCACTTGTCAATGAGATTTAATCCGATCTCTTTTGAATTATTTCTATTTCAATTTCGTTTATGTTGCGAAATATGACCGACTTGAATTAAACTAATTGCAAATGATGCAGGTAACTGAGAAATTAAGGTTGGGTGCAAAACAACCTCCGCGGACTATGATCAAATCATTGAGGTATCATCATGACGAGCATAATTCAACCACTCATCGGCTAATATATCCCTTGACTGGGGGCAAGGCATTAAAGCGGAAGAGACCGACAAGGTCAGGACTCTAGTACAAAGTGGATGCAACCGACCATCCACTCATCCGCCTATGCAATTTAATTGGAGATCTAGGAAAGACTTGGAGTGATATGTCCCAACAATGTACTCTCCATCTCGTACTTGAAGCTCGCCAAAATACTTATGCTTCTTCTGATGCCCAGTAAAATTGGAATCACACCAATGGTGGATGTGACATGACCGCCTATGCATCCAATCCTACATTAGAACTTGGGGTAATTTGAGAACATATGTTTAAAGTGGATATGATATGACCATTCACTCTCCAGCTTGCGTCTGTGATTCGACAAAAACAATCATGCCATAAACCAACTTCGTTAGGGCCCAAGCCTCAACTTAAAGTCATCAACGACTAACTGCCTACTTGCTAACTATCATGAGCCACCATTTCGACTCACTTTCTCAACTCGACCGGAAGAGTGCAAAGCATAAAGTGGACGTGACTCGACCGTCTGCTCTCCAACTCTTGCCCCTGACTTAAGGGAAAATACACAACTCAAAGTGGATGTAGCTCGACCATCCTCTCCTTTGCTTGAGCTCAAAGCTTGCCAAAACACTAATCTTACTCCTTAGGCTTAACAAAATGGAATCCACACGAACATGGACGTGATTCGACCATCCATCAACTAAATCTTATCCTTCGTTGAGGGCGGATAAGTGGAAAGTGATTGAGATCTAACCAATCACTTATTAAGTAAAACATGAGCTCGGGGGCCGACACACTTAAATCAAAAGGGATTGAAACACGACAATCCTCGAACAAACTCCAGTTCCCAGAGTGCGAGATGGAGTACAAAATTCCAAATCCAAACTCGAGGGCGATGGACCCGTCCATCTAGGACTTCGCTTGCCAAATCAAGGTGGATGTGATCTGACTATCCACAACCTTAATCGACCTCCTGTTCCCAGAGTGCGAACGGGATCCAAATGCCTAAACAGGTGTGACTGACCATCTATCAGCCAACTCCAGATTCCCATAGCGCAAACAGGGGTATAAACATCAACTAACTCTAAGTCCCTAAAGCGCGGACTGGAGTATAAACACTGAAATGGGTGTGACTAACCACCCATCAACTAACTCCGGATTCGATCCCAAAGTGAAAACTGGAGTATAAACATTAAATAACTCTAAGTCCCCAGAGCGCGGACTGGAGTATAAACATAAATGGGTGTAACTGACCGCCCATCAACTAACTCTGGTCCCGAGAGCGCGGGCCGGAGTGTAAACGCCAAATGGGTGTGACTGACCACCCATCAACCAACTCCAGATTCCCAGAGTGCGAACTGGAGTATAAACATCAAAATAGGTGTGACCGACCACCCGTAAAACAACTTAAGTCCCCATAGTGCGAACATAATCCTAAAATACCAAATCAGTATGACTAACCACCCATCAACCAACTCCAGATTCCCAAAGCACGAACTGGTGTATAAAACACTGACTCACTCTAGTCCCAAGAGCGCGGATTGGAGCACAAATGCCAAATGGGTGTGACTGGCCACCCATCAACTAACTCCAGATTCCCAGAGTGTGAACTGGAGTATAAACATCAACTAACTCCAGATTTCTGGAGTGCGAACTGGAGTATAAACATCAACTAACTCCAGATCACTAGAGTGTGAACTGCAGTATAAGCATCGACTAACTCTGGTCCCGAGAGCGCAGACTGGAGTATAAAGACCAAATGGGTGTGATAGATCACCCATCAACCAATTCCAGTCATCAAAGCTAGGATTGGAATATAAATACCAGAAGGGATGCGATCCGACCATCCAGCACTAAGCGGGCACGACACGACCGTTCATGCATTAACTCTTGTCCTTAGCATGGAACCCATAACATAAATTTATAGGGATGCACTCCAACCCTACAAGACAAAATTTCTTCCTTGATTCGACAGGGAGACGTAGATTTGCAAAACGGACTTAGCTGGATGTCCTATTCTGAATTGATATTACTACCATCCAACCGCAAATGAACGTGGTATGACCGTTCATCTGCTAACTCTCGCCTGTGATTCGACGGATTGTGCGCGCAACATGGATGGGTGTGACCCAACCACCCACCAATCAATTCCTTCCTACAATTTAGTAGGAGAAACATCAAATTAAAGTTGTCATAGTGTGACCAACCACACTTCGACTTTCGTTATTGACTAGTGCCATAGGAATTAATCGAGGAAAATGCGGTCTGACCATTATCTGCTAAAACTCTTAGTCTCTAGAGTGCATACAGGGGTATGAACATCAAATAGGTATGATTAATGGCCCTTCAACTTACTATGATCCCCAGGTGCGGCTACAAGCATAGATAAACGAATGAATGAGACTCGACCATTCATTCACCAACTTTGACCTAAACTCGACATGAGGAGTATAAACTCACTATAGGTGCAATTAGACCATCCATGAACTAACTCTGCTAACCCAAGACTAGGGGCAGAAGTACAAATCACCGAAAGAAGAGAAAGGTGACTCGCTACATCTCCAGCTTAGTGTCCTTTACAACTTAAGGCAACGACTACAAGGAGACCCTAATGCTAACCAATCAGAATGATGCCCGAAGTTCTGGGCAACCAATTATATTGTATCGCCGGATCGACGGGCAATATCGATCTGCACCTTTCATATCATACCATTGGATCGATAGGAAATGAGGTCCGAGCATTCTACATCGTGTCGTTGAATCGACGGTCTCATTCTTTTAATTTTACCATGATTCGATTAAAAGAGAAATTCAAGTGCAACCTAAACATCTGCATACAAATTCTTGCCCTAGATTCAGCAAGGGAAGCATCAATCCCATATTGGATCTGACTGGACGATTCACTCTTCAGTTTCTACCCAGAGTATGGCGACATAAACAGCGAAGTGAATGTCATTGACCATCCAGAACATAGCTCATGTTTGAATGTCAGCATGGCAACGAAGTATTCTGCCTAAAGGAAAGAACTAGGACAGAATGCAGGATAAGGCACAACTCAGCCTTCCATCGGTTAACTCGATCTCATGGTTCAACGGGATAGAATACGAAATTAAAGCGGGCATTATCTACCTTTCCACTTATCGAGATATTCCCTTGACTTGGGGGCACGCACGAGAAATAAGATGAATGTAATTTGATCGTTCATCAAACAACTCTGGCTCTTACAGCTTGGACTACAGTATAAACACAGCAGAAGCTAAGCTCGATCATTCGCACAACACGTCCATCAACCCAAGACTGGGGGCACGAGTCCGATCATCCAAGAGCAGGATACGACTACTCAATCCTATAGTTCGTGCCTAGTATTTATTACAACTTGAAGTTACGACGGAGAGGATGCTTAGAGATAAAATCATTAGATCAACGCCCGGACTTATGGGCAACTGATCATCATTCTGACCCTTCCGATGAGTAATGGGTCGCGGGTACATTGAATGGAAAGCGCATTGCTCGGAAACACAAGTAGATTCAAACTCATAGCTGGAGCCATCTATGCCGCAACATGCGATACAAGGCTAAACTCTACTAAGCCTTTGATTCAACGTCCTTACAAGCCTGATCATTTACCATTGCAAATAAGCACATAAAGCTCCTATAACCCATCACGAGTACTAAAGATTAGATCACAACTCAGTGCAATGATGACGAAAGAGTAAACTGTGTTGCTCCGGTTGAATCTTGATGTGTTCGCTTAGACTCAACCTTATATATACATATGGACTCTCACCAGCTATTGAGAACTGTGCGTTAAATGTCGACCCGAGGCATGTCTCGGTGAACAAAAACGACACAACGTGGATCCGGAGAGATCTGCTGCACTTAAAGAGGAGGTGAATTTACTCAAAACCGATGGGTTCCTCTACCCAAAATGAGTATCCAATCCTTTACTTATAAGAAGAATGAACGGAGAGTGGCGAACGTATGCCGACTACTCAGATTTGCACAAGGCATGACAAAGCACAACCTTCCACTTCCAAGGATTAACCAACTGGTAGACTTGACCATCGGACATGAATTTCTCACTTCCATGGACACAAAACTCCAGATACAATCAGATACTGAAGCATGTCCCAGACCAGGAATACAATAGTTTCGTTACTAAACTGGGCCTATAGTGCTATGTTGCAACCCCCGGATTCAAACTTGAGAATGCTTATGCTACTTACCAAAGGACAATTAATAGATCATTCAAAAATCAGATTGGCCGATCGATGAAAGTAGATGTGGTTAATATGCTCGTGAGATCACGACTATCAAACGACCACATCGATGACTTGGCAGAGAAATTCAGTGCTCTCCAAAAAATGTAGGATGAAACTCGATCCTTTGAAATGCTCTTTCACCATTACATCGGAAAGATTCTTTGTTTTCATCATCAATTCTCGTGGAATCAAGGATAATTTCAAGAAAATTCCGACAATTCGAGACACCCATGTACCGAGGACAACCAAGCAGGTACGGAGCCTAAGTCGGAAGATTACCATCCTAAGTTGATTCAACTCTAGGACCATCTACAAGTGAATTCCCTTCTTTAACCTGACCAAGAGAGGGAAGAGAACTTTTGAATAAACTAACAACTGCATTGGTGCAATTACAGCTCTGATAGATTGCTTAAAGAGACCTCCCATTTTACCCAGACCTTTGGATCGCGAAGATTTATACATCAATTGGGTTGTGTCAACACACGCCATAAGCATCGCAATGCTATGTGAAGAGAAACAAATCCAAAGACCAGAATATAATGAAATGAAATCTAGCTATTGACAGGCTCACCCCGTTAGGTCTATATCGACCAGTCTCGATAGGTCCTATAGCAACCTTAAATGTCTGGAAGGTTACTCAATTTGGATATCAAGCTAAGCCAATTTGATATCACGTATTTCCCTCAGAGAGTTATCCATGGTCAATCATTAGCATACTTCATATCTGAATTCACTACATCAGACGATTATCCGAAGAACAGTGGAGAACCGTCCAACCAATGGAGAACGTACACAAATGGAACTTCCAATAATCGGCTTTCTAACGTCGAAGTTGCGTTAATGACTCCTGAAGAACGATCGATCTGCTACGCCCTGAAACTCAACTTCGCTGCAACAAATAATGAAGCTAAGTATGAAGCCTTGGTCACCACGCTCAAACTTGCAAGAAAACTAGGAGTGGAAACTTTACATGTCTTATGTGATTACTGGTTAGTAGTACGCCAAGTCAGGGAAGATTATCTGACAATGGGGCAACGTCTTGCTCCTTATCTCAACCGGGTCCAAAATGTGAGAAATGCGGATTACGGATCTTAAGGCTAGAATTAACACTAGAAGGGGGGTGAATAGTATTTTAAGGAATTACTAATTCTTTTTGAGTTTATATTAATTTGAACACAAATGTATGCAATATTCAGACACATATATGATCACAGAATCAAACACAGATGCAGGTATAAAGTAAAAGCAATAAAGGAAAGAAAACACCGGATTTTATACTGGTTTGGAGTTACCCTACATCCAGTCCCGCAACACAAGTACGAATTTCCTTTTAAAATCAATTCTTACAATTACACCCTTGATTTCAAGGCCACGAGGTACACCGCTCCAGATTCACAATCCTCTGGGTAAAGATACTTGATTTTATGGGCAACAAGTTCACCCGATTGATTTTCCAGGCTACAATAACACCTTTTCTCGCTCGATTGAATACAAAGAAGTCTATAACTCTGAATAGCACTGGGATCTTGTTGAGATAGTGATAGAGAATCAAACCAGAGATGATCTAGCTAGATTCAATGGTGATTTCGGCAGAGTAATGGTAAAAATGTATATAAAGAAATGTGGAAGAAGAAGAGGAGTGAAATCAAAGAAAATATGAATGTAAATTCATTTAAAACAGCCCCTATTTATAGTAGAACAACAGCCATGTCCATTCGTGAAAGGATATGACGAATAGACACTTCCTTTGAAATTCAAACTTTTGAAATAAACTGTCACCTTGTCGACAAGGGGTCCTTGGGGTTGTCGACAAGCCTAAGTTATTTTTGGTAATTTGTTTTTCTTTGAAAATAACTTCTATCTTGTATTAAAACTATTTTAAACTTTATAAATATACTTAACTATAGTTAAAATACATAAATAAGTATAGAGAATAATTTTTTGGTATATATAAAAATTTACTATAATTTTATATTTAAATCTAAGTATAAATATTAAAAGTTAAATATATTATAATTAAAAGATAGTTTAAAACCAAGGATAATTTGATATTGAAAATAAAGATTATTTTTAGGCTAAAAGTATTTTAAAACCAGGATAGATGTTTTTGATTTAAGAAGGAAGATTTTGAAATCATTTTGAAAACAAGATATAATTTTGTAAAACATTTGAATAAAAGTTAGTGGATACAAAACAATGTTCCACTAGATTTTTCGTAGGTTCCATCCTACTTAGGGTTCCATCCCTTTAACGGGCTCGAAGTGGATTCCATTCCATGAATAAAATGGATTTTAAGATGTCAGTGCTTTTCTAGTTGTTTTAACAAAATTCCTAACTAAATTACTTATCTTGGATTCTTGAACTCTTGATAATCTTGATACTCATGAGTCTTGAATCTTGATATCTTCGATCTTGAGTTCATCAGTTCTTGAATCTCTATACTGTATAGTCTTCATTCTTTAGTACCTGTATATATATCCTGCATATACATATATATCTAAACAATAATGTTAGTATTTATATTTTATAATCTTATTCTAAGTTTGTTGTCATCAAAACCAACTTCTTAGGGACTAACAATCTCCCCCTTTTTGATGATGACAACCTTTGTTTGTAAAATATTACTTCTATCCTAATAACTCCCCTTAAAACTAATAACTCCCCCTTAATCTATGCTTAACTATCCTATTTTATACTTCTCCCCCTTTGTCATCAACAAAAACCAAGTTTAAATCTATACAACTCCCCCTTAATCTAATACTATATTACATGTGATTATAATGATAGTGTTACCATAAATAATCAACACTTAATCTGAAACTAAAACTTAGCCCTTAATAACTAACTTTCCTAACTAAGAATCCATATATGATAATATTTATAATAACGATAATGTGATAATTCAAATATGAGAACATAAATCATATATTAATTATATAATGTTATATTTACATTTGCATAGAAAACGTAAGTAAGATCATATACAAATAACGATAAGAAAGAGAGAAAAGAAGCTAATGTGTATCCTTGACAATGGGAGATATATGAACCAAGCAATTTGGGTAGTGGAAACAGAAATTTCCACATTGTTCGACTAGATTTCCATCCTTGTCAAAGCACACTTCACCAACGCAAACAACTTTGTCATCATCTTCAGCGTGCTCTTCTTCCATGGGGGCTTCTTCTTCTTCTTCCTCCCTGTCCTCTTGCACTTGAACACTTGAGGATTCTTCATCAATCAAGATGGGATTGGCATGATTGTCCATTAGAAACTTTTGCAAGTTTCTAAGGATTTTGCCTTGCCGTTCTTGTTCTTTGGCCATTCTGATTTGCACCACTTGAATTTCAGTCATAAGTTGCAGTGCATCCTTCAAGGAAACCTACATTTTCATCACTCGTGCAAGCGTAGTTCGTTGAAATGGTCCAGTAGAAGGAGAAAGGAACGAAAAGGTTGAATTTTTGTTTGATTTGGAGGAGGAGGCCATTGTTTTATTGTTTAAAGAAGTTAGAACAAAGAAAGAACAGAAAGAATGAACAAAATTTCGAAATAAGAAGAATATATAACCACACATTTGAATTTTGGTGGGAAAATTTCAAAAGAAAAAAATTCGTTATATATCGACAGGGGTAAAGGAGGGTTGTCGACAAGGTACTTATATTTTTTCTATTTGATTTTAATTTAATTTTAATTATACTTGTTATATATTTATATTCTATATTTCAGCTATTGAAAAAATACCTAATTCTCTTCTTAATTTAGTAAATATAGATTCATTTAAAGGTTTTGTTAAGATATCAGCAATTTGATTCTCGGAATTGATATAATCGAGAGTAATTACTTCCTTACTTATATTATCTCTGAGAAAATGATGTCTGATATCAATATGTTTAGTTCGAGCATGATGAGTAGGATTTTTGGATAAATTTATTGCACTAGTATTATCACAACAAATTGGTGATTTTGAGATATTTAAACCAAAATCTTTTAAAGTTTGTTGCATATATATTACTTGAGAACAAGTCAAAGCAACAGAATTATACTCTGCTTCGATTGTTGATAAAGAAACTGTGTTTTGCTTTTTACTAAATCAGGAAACCAGAGAATGCCCCAAAAAGTGACAAGTTCCACTTGTACTTTTTCAGTCTGATTTACAACCAACATAGTCAGCATCATAGTAAGATATTAATTCAAAAGAATCATTTTTAGGATAAAATAAGCCATAATCAAAGGTGTGTTTAACATATCTTATGATACGTTTTACAGCTTTTAAGTGGGTCTCCTTAGGTTGGGATTGATATCTTACACAGAGACAAACACTATGCATGATATCAGGTCTACTAGCAGTGATATAGAGTAGTGATCCAATCATTCCTCTATATAATTTTTGATCTACATCTTTCGAGAGATCTTCTTTACTTAGGTACTCATTGGTTGCCATGGGAGTGGGTTTTCCACTTGTAGTAGTCAAACCAAATTTACTAACTAGGTCTTTAGCATATTTTTCTTGACTGATAAAGATACCATTATCTAATTGTTTTATTTGCAATCCTAGAAAGAAGTTTAATTCACCCATATGACTCATCTCAAACTCTTTTGTCATTATTTCAGAAAATTCTTTATTCATTTCAAAATTAGTTGATCCGAAAATGATATCATCTACGTAAACTTGTACTAGTTGAATATCATTTTTATTTCTTTTAGAAAAAAGAGTACTATCTACTTTACCAATTTCAAAGTTTGATTGTAATAAGTAAGATCTTAGTCTATCATACTAGGCTCTAGGAGCTTGTTTTAGACCATATAGAGCTTTCTTAAGTTTGTAAACATGATTTGGTAATTTTTCATCTTCAAAAAGCGGTGGTTGTTCAACATATACTTCCTCTTTTACAAATCCATTTAAAAAGGCACTTTTAACATCCATTTGAAATTATTTGAAATTATTATGATTTGCAAAAGCAAGTAGAATCCTAAAGCTTCTAATCTTGCTACAAGAGCAAAGGTTTCATCACAATCTATTCCTTCTTCTTGACAATAACCTTGAGCGACTAACCGGGCTTTATTTCTAACGACCTCACCTTATTCATTCATTTTATTTTTATAAACCCATTTAGTTCCAATTATAGTTTTATTTTCAGGTCTAGGAACAAGTTCCCAAACATCATTTCTAGTGAATTGATTTAGTTCTTCTTGCATAGCCAAAATCCATGAATCATCAGTTGATGCTTCTTTTGGATTTTTGGGTTCAATAGTTGATATAAAGGCTACATTGCTCATTTTACTTAGTTGATTTCTAGTGGTAACAACAGATTGCATATCTCCTAGTATATTTTCTATAGGATGATCTTTTAAAAGTTTAATCATTTTATTAGGATGATTAATTTCATTATTAATTTCAGTTGACTCCTGATTTTGAGTAATTAAATCCTCTTCATCATTTGTATCTTCAAAATTTTTGAGATTTTCATCGAATGAAACATGCATTGTTTCTTCGATGGTGTTAGTTCTTAAATGAAACACTCTGTATGCTTTACTTCTATTAGAATATCTGATAAAGATACCTTTGTCGGATTTAGGATCAAATTTATCTAAGTTATCTTTTGTATTTAAAGTAAAACATTTAATTCCAAAAATTCTAAAATAAGATACCTTAGATTTCTTTCCGTGAAGAAGTTCATAAGATGTCTTATTAGTTAAAGGTCTAATTAAAATTCTATTTAAAATATAACAGGCGGTAGCAACTGCTTCTGCCCAAAAATGATTTGGTAATTTACTATCTGAAATCATAGTTCTCGCATACTCTTGAATCGTCCTATTTTACGTTCTACTACTCCGTTTTGTTGTGGAGTTCTTGGAAATGAAAAATTGTGAGTTATTCCCTTTTTATTGCAGAATTCCTCAAACTTTTCATTTTCAAATTCACCACCGTGATCACTACGGATGGTTATAATTTTTACAGAAAGTTGATTTTGAATCCTTTTTGTAAAGTTCTTAAAACTTTCAAAAGTATCACTTTTATGTTTCAAAAATATTGTCCATGTAAATCTAGAATAATCATCTACAATTACAAAAACATATTTACTGTGATTTATTGACTAAATTTGAGATGGACCAAATAAATCAAGATGAAGTAATTCAAGAGGTTTTGAAGTTGAAATCATATCTTTTAATTTAAAGGGACTTTTTCTAAGTTTTCCTAATTGACATGCATCACATAAACTATCTACTTTAAATTTCATTTTAGGGAGACCTCTTACTAGATCATGTTTTGACGGTCTAGATAAGAGTTTGAAGTTCAAATGCCCAAATCTCTTATGCCAAATCCAAAGGTCACTTGTATTTGCCAAAAGACACAGGTTATCATTTGAAACTTTCATACTAAGAATATAAATATTCTTTTTCCTAATTCCCTCAAATATTATGGTTGAATTATTATCTTCAATGTGACACTTATATTTTTCAAATTTAACTTTATATCCTTTATCGAAAATTGACTAATACTTAGCAGATTATGTTTCTGATTCTTAACTAGCAAAACATTAGTAATAATAGGAGTTTCAGAGTTACCGACATTGCCAATGCCAATCACATATCCTTTTGAGTTGTCTCCAAAGTTAACCGGTCCTTCTTCTTTGTATATTATATCATTCAGCATATCCGGATTACCAGTCATGTGTCCAGAGCATCCACTATCGAGTATCCATTTATTCTTTTTGATCTGCACAATTTGTCCATTGTGGATTGATTCCTGAACACCCATAAATCATGTTTCCTGCACATCATACAATTTTGGTAGATAACTTGAATTTGAATATCGATTATATGCAGACTCATGAGACAGTGATGATTTGAATATTTCTAAATTATTATTAACAAGTTTTTCAAACATAGCCATTTTGAAAGCTTTTTCAAAATTCATATTATGAGACTTTGAAAACCTTGCTCTGATACCAAATATGAGAAATGCGGATTACGGATCTTAAGGCTAGAATTAACACTAGAGGGGGGTGAATAATGTTTTAAGGAATTACTAATTCTTTTTGAGTTTATATTAATTTTTGAAATGCAATGGGCCAAGGGAGCCCTGCCAATTTTCATTCCAAATAGACAGTTACAAACCAGATTCAAGTACAATAATATTCCATCATGAATACATTACTCTATTTCATAATAATCAGACTCTCAACTTTATAACAAGATTCTTGAAACCAAATTTCATCTCATAAGTCATCTCAGCCTTCTTATTCTTGTTAATATTTTCTTGTTTATTCTGCTATATAAAGTTACTGCAGTTTCATTCTTCGGTTCAAAAATTCTGCTATTTCTTTCTTTCCATATCTCACAAGCAAAAGTCTTCAATATTATCAAGAGAATTATTGCTTTTGGTGTCCTCGATCTTGTTGCCTTGTATATATTAAACCACTTAGTTCTTGAATTTTTTCTTGGCTTGTGATAATTTCCATTTGCTATAAGTTTGCTCCAGATTTCATAAGTATAATTACACTCAAAAAATAAGTGTGTATTTGTTTCAGGGTGATTATTACATAATACACAGTCTTCATTATTTATTACTCCCAGGCTCATCAATTTCTGCTTTGTACTATTTGCATTAGCCATTATTTTCCACAGTAGCATATTTTCCTTTGCAGGTGAATTATCCATCCATATTCTTGAGGCCCATGGAGAGGTTTCATCATTTTTAATGTCCAAAAGAGCTTTGTAAACCATAGAGATTGTATGCTTCTTTCCTTTAATTGTCCAGAGTACTTTAAGCTTTGCAGATGGTAGTGGCAGAGTACATAAGGATTGCCATAACTTTCTAACATGATTTGAACTACAAAAAGGAAGGTTTATTGATTCTTCAGCAATATAAGAAGAAACTTTTGCCTTTAAAGGAATTCCAGTCTGCATCATTAGTGAGTATGGTAAGAGTTCTTGTATGATTATACCAGTTTTTTCCCAAGGTGTTGTCCAGAATAGTAGATCACAATTCTCTAAAGGATTACACTGTATTAATGGTAAGAATGTCTTTCTGAGATGTAGTATATTTCGCCAACTCCAGCTAACAACATTGGGAATATTCATTGTCCAAAAGTCTTTACCCTTTATAAGATTTTTTGTTACCCACTATGTCCAAAGGTCTTCTTTATTTGATAATATTTTGCCAAAATAGACTGCGATAGCAGCAATATTCCATAGTTTTATATTTGTTATACCTAGACCTCCTTTATTCTTAGGCAATTGAATCTTCTCAAAAGATATTGGTATGAGTTTTTTGGAAAAAGGATCACCATGCCAAAGAAATCTATTCAGAGCACATTTAATCTTCGATATTAATTTGTTAGGAAGAATATTGACGCAGCGGATATTACAAAACAATGTAGATCGTTGAATGTAGTAATCGATGGATTGGAAGATACTGAATTGCCCGAATTCGTTGATCCGAAGATACTGAACTCTAGCTATTCCGAACTCGTTGATCGCGCACGATACCGGGTTCAAAGATCTTAATTTCTTCGAGCGTTGATCTAGCGCACTAGATTCCACGAATCGGCTTCTACAATCGTTGAATCGAGCGCACTCGATTATCCGAAAGAGGAGATAGGAGATTACACTCAACTACCAATTTAGATGAAAGCACACAGCAATCAAAAGAGAATTTTATTCAAAAATCAACAACCTTTACAAATGAAACAACTTGCCTATTTATAGGCGTTTTACAATTCACACGAAAAATAACAAAAAATTACATCTCCTAAGTCGGTTCCGACTTAACAGTCACGACTCAACAAAATACATCACGACTCACGACTCAAAAGAATACAGGCATCATACGACTTACAAACAGACGACATATGAAAACAGGCGACATACGACTTATACAGATGCGACTTAACAATGCCGCGAGTTAACAAATGACGACCTATCAAAGCAACACAACAGCATCCTTCTACGACTTAAGAACCAATGGTCTGGATTAACTCGGCATAAGATTCAACGGCATCCAGAGTTTCAACGACTTAGAAACTTGCGGCATCCCAGATCCATCGTCTTAAGGAAATTAAAGGCAGAGATTAACTCGGCATAAGCATCAACGGTTTCTATCTTCACACGACTTAAGAGGTTGCGCTTTAAAACTGTGCGACTTAACTAAGTCGTAACTTGCTTCCGACTTAACTTCTTCCTTAAGTCGTAGATGACTTAACAATTCCTTCTCAATTCGAACCGCTCCTTCCGTGGCCTTCTCCGTAAGTCGTGGACGACTTATCAACTCCGAGCGTCTTAAACCTTTGTTAAGTCGTAGCCCTTTTCCTCCTAATCCGTTAGGTCGTAGACGACCCAGAACCTTCTCCTTAGGTCGTAAACTCGAGTTAGCTCCTTCTCCTGGTTTCCAGTTAAGTCGTAGCTCCTGCTCATATGTCTCCTTAGGTCGTAACTCGGCACAGTTAGCTCGTTCTTCATCACTAGGTCGTATTCCATTAGATCGGAGCTCGTTAAGTCGTGACTCATTCATTACTTCTACCTTGTTAGGTCGTGAACGACCTACCAACTCCTTAGGTCGCGAACGACCTATGCCTTTAACATTCTGCGCTGCATCATCCTCCCCAGGTTGAGAAAAATTCGACCTCGAATTTGCACCATCCTCTTCCACTATGAGTTCATCCCCGTGGTATGGTATGAGATGTTTAACATTAAACACCTCAGAAGTGTACACATCCTCCGGTAATTTCAATTTATAAGCATTTTCATTAATCTGTTTCACAACTTCCACAGGACCAATTTTCCTGGCTTTTAACTTGTTATAAGCGCCCACTAGAAAACGATCCTTTGTTAATACTGCATAAACTAAATCACCTTCATGAAATTCAACACTCCTTCGCTTCAGATTCATCGAATGCTTATACTTCTCATTTGCTTTCTCCAATCGTTCCTGAACGATTTTATGACATTCCGTCAACCCCTCAACAAAGTCAGTGGCTTTCTTAATTGTCCCCTTCGAGTGTGGTATTACCGTTAAATCCAACGGACCCTTTGGTAAGCTTGAATAGACTATCTGAAATGGACTGAACCCTGTGCTACGATTTACCGCATGATTATAAGCAAATTCTGTCTGGCATAACTTCACATCCCAACTCTTCAGATTGTCTTGAACAAGACACCTCAACAAATTTCCCAATGATCTATTAACCACCTCTGTTTGTCCATCAGTTTGCGGATGATAGGCACTACTAAACTTCAACTTCGTTCCGACCATCTTCCACAAACTTAGCCAAAAGTGACTCAAAAATCGAGTATCTCTATCCGACACAATAGATTCTGGCAATCCATGAAGTCGATAGATCTCCTTGAAAAACAATTGAGCAACATGAACAGCATCCGCCGTCTTCTTACAAGCAATAAAATGTGCCATTTTCGAAAATCTGTCCACCACAACGAATATAGAATCATTTCCCCTTTGAGTTCTAGGCAAACCCAAAACAAAATCCATACTGATATCCACCCATGGTTTTACAGGCACGGGTAACGGCATATATAACCCAGCATTAGTCGCAGTTCCTTTCGAAACCTGACAAATATGACAACGCTCCACAAACTTCTCTACCTCTTTCCTCATTGATGGCCAAAAGTAGGACTGTGAAATCAACTGTAAGGTACGGTCTCTCCCAACATGTCCCTCTTCGTGTAACTCCTTGATAATCTTCATTCTCAGACTACCCTCCGGTATGCACAATTGATTCCTTTAAAAAGAAAACCATCTACCATCACGAACTCATCCGTCTCTCCCTCCTTGACTTTATCAACAAACTTTGCAAAGTAAGGATCATCGGTAAATAATTCTGGCAATATTTCAAACCCCGTCACTTCAACCTTCAATGTAGTTAACAAGTGATTTCTTCTACTCAACGCATCCGCAACACGATTCGTCACTCCCGACTTGTGTTTCACAACAAATGTAAATTGTTGCAGATATGCAATCCACGATGCATGTCTCGCTGAAATCTTGTCTTGCCCTTGCAAATGCTTCAATGCTTCATGATCAGTATACAGAACAAACTCCTTCTGAAATAGATAGTGTCTCCAGTGTTTAATAGATTGCACAACAGCATAAAATTCCACATCGTATGTACTGTATCTCATCTTTGCTCCTGATAATTTCTCGCTAAAGTATGCAATAGGACGCCCCCTCTGACTCAACACTCCTCCGATTCCGACCTTGGATGCATCAGTATGTAGTTCAAACACTAATTGAAAATCTGGTAATATTAGAATTGGTGCAGACGTCAAGAGTTCTTTGATTCGCTCAAAAGCAACCCCGGCTTCCTCCGTCCATGCAAACTGTTTACCCTTCATGCAATCCGTAACAGTTGCCATCACACTACTAAAGTGTGGAATAAATCTCCGATAAAATGAAGCCAACCCATGAAAACTACGAACTTCCGTTATCGTCTTGGGCTGTGGCCAATCTCTGATCGCCTCAACTTTACTCTAGTCCACCTGTATACCTTCCTTTGAAACAACATATCCCAGAAATAGAACACTTCTCGCCATGAAAACACATTTCTTTGTAGCAGCATAGAATTGTTCTTCACGAAGAATAATTAACACTTTCTTCAAATGTTGAACATGCTCTTCTGTACTCGCACTGTAGATCAGAATATCATCAAAGTAAACCACCACAAATTTTCCAATGTACGGTCTGAAAATTTGATTCATCACCCTCATGAATGTACTCGGTGCATTCGATAGACCAAACGGCATTACCAGCCATTCATACAATCCTTCCCTCGTCTTGAATGCTGTCTTCCATTCGTCCCCTGGTCTAATGCGAATCTGATGATAACCGCTCTTCAAATCAATCTTAGAAAAGATTAAGGACCCACTGATCTGATCCAATAAATCATCAAGCCTCGGCATCGGAAATCTATATCTCACAGTAATCTTATTCAATGCTCGACTGTCAGTGCACATCCTCCACGTTCCATCCTTTTTTGGTACCAATAAAGCTGGTACAGCACAAGGACTTAAACTCTCCTACACACGCCCCTGTTCAAGCAATTCCTCTACCTGCCTCCGCAACTCTTCATGTTCCTTCAGACTCATTTGATAATGTGGTCTGTGTGGTAACACAGCACCTGGAACAAGATCTATCTGATGTTGTATATCCCTCAACGGTGGCAATTCCGTTGGTAACTCCTCTGGAAATACATCGTCAAATTCTTTCAAAACTGGTTTAACTTCTTCTGGAATTTCAACCTCTTTACTGCTCTCACGCCCAATCAATAAAAATACTTCAGGCTCCTCCTCTACTTCCTTCACAAACTCCTTCAAGGTTAATAAAGTTTTGAGCTCTTCAATCTCCTCCAACTTGTTTTCCTCCTGTTGTCGCTTCTTTGGAACTAGAGTAATCTTTGTGCCTTCAAACATGAAACTGTAACTGTTGGTACGCCCATCATGTTGTACTACTCTATCATACTGCCACGGTCTTCCCAGCCACAAATGACAAACGTCCATATCTACCACATCGCACCAGATTTCGTCTTTATATTTCTTTCCAATTGAAAATTTCACACGAGCCCTTCGTCCAACCTTCACCTCCCCGCCTTTCCTCAACCAAGCCAACTTGTACGGTTTCGGATGTTTCTCAGTCTTTAATGCCAACTTCCTCACAGCTTCTGAGGAAATTATATTATCACAGCTTCCAGCATCAATAACGAATTTACAAACTTTCCCCAGAATAGTACATGTTGACTGAAAAATATTGCTCCTCAACCAACTACAATCCTCCTCTTGCTTTGGTGTTAAACAGGACCTCTTCATCATTAGATTATAACCTTCGTCTCCAGACACTTCTTCTTCCTCCTCATCAGGTGGTGAATGGGAACATTCAGCTTCTTCATCCTCATCCTCAACCTCTGCTATCATAGCTCTCTTCTTCGGCTTCGGACATTCGCTACTTTTGTGACCAAATTCCTGACAATTGTAACATTTGAAACCATTATTGACTTTTGTCTTCTCAGCCTCCTTCACTACTGGTCTACTGATAGGTTTAGAAACATTAGAACTCCCACCAACACCCTTCGTTTGATTGTTAGAATTAGTAAACACACCACTTCCTCGTCGTCCCTGTTTCTCCCAAGCCAACGCTTTCTGATGTGCTTCCGCTACAGATCTGGGATCAAACATGTTAACCATATCCTGAATCTGCATTCGCAATCCCCCAATGAATCTAGATGTCAATTGTTCTTCTGTCTCCATAATATCATTCCTTGCTATCAGTTGATAAAATTCGTCAGCATAGTCGTTCACAGATTTCGTCCCTTGTCTCAAGTTTTGCAATCTCTGATACATAAGCGACTGATAGTTATAAGGTAAAAATGTCGCTTTCATCAATTTCTTCATCTTTTCCCAAGATTCAACCTTTGACTTCCCCATCCGCTCACGTATAAGTTTGGTTTGCTGCCACCATGCCAAAGCTCTAACCCTCAGCCTCGTAGCAACCAACTTCACTCTACGATGTTCTGGAACTTCTTTGAAGTCAAAAATCTCCTCAACATTGGCCATCCAATCTAGAAATTCCTCCGCTTGCATACCACCTTTGAATTCAGGAATTTCAGTCTTCATCCCCGACTCCCACTTGTGATCATACTCAGAGTGATTTCTTCCTTGTCCTCGAACACTACCACCATCATACTCCTCTTCAAAATCAGATGTATATCGTTGTCTATCTCGTCCACCCACATCTCTACTACCATCACGCCTACCACCATCATCCCTTCTATCTACATTCCTCCGTTCACGATCATTCACGTTCCTCCCACGCCTTTGATCATTGTCAACACTTCTTTCTCGATTGGATTGTGGTGAGACTCTACTTCCCCCATGGTTAGATTCAGGTGAAACCCTTCTCCGAATTTGATTCATCTCCGTCATAAGGTTCTCTAACCGGCCAATTCCTTCGTTAAGCTTTTCACTAAAGTTTTCATTGATTCTTTGTTCCATCTCATCAGCCTCTTCTCTTCGATACAAAGCTTCAACGTTTTGATGTCGATTGGCTCTCCTTGGCGGCATGATTGAAATCTTCACAAACTCTTCAAATTCAAACACAATTCGAACTTTGATCCAAATTGAAATGGATCGAAACTTCCACACTTGTTGCAAATCGCGATGATCAAGATGAACACAACTTCTCCAAATGACGCAAATTTGATCTCCCAACTTCAATACAAAGTCGAACACTTCAACTTGATCTCGGCTCAACACTTCAACTTCAAAATGAATAGGCTCCAAGTCTCGATTTAGCTATGATTGGCTAAAACAGGCTCTGATACCAAATGACGCAGCGGATATTACAAAACAATGTAGATCGTTGAATGTAGTAATCGATGGATTGGAAGATACTGAATTGCCCGAATTCGTTGATCCTAAGATACCGAACTCTAGCTATCCCAAACTCGTTGATCGCGCACGATACCGAGTTCAAAGATCTTCAATTCTTCGAGCGTTGATCTAGCGCACTAGATTCCGTGAATCGGCTTCTACAATCGTTGAATCGAGCACACTCGATTATCCGAAAGAGGAGATAGGAGATTACACTCAACTACCAATTTAGATGAAAGCACACAGCAATCAAAAGAGAATTTTATTCAAAAATCAACAACCTTTACAAATGAAACAACTTGCCTATTTATAGGCGTTTTACAATTCACACGAAAAATAACAAAAAATTACATCTCCTAAGTCGGTTCCGACTTAACAGTCACGACTCAACAAAATACATCATGACTCACGACTAAAAAGAATACAGGCATCATACGACTTACAAACAGACGACATATGAAAACAGGCGACATACGACTTATACAGATGCGACTTAACAATGCCGCGAGTTAACAAATGACGACCTATCAAAGCAACACAACAGCATCCTTCTACGACTTAAGAACCAATGGTCTGGATTAACTCGGCATAAGATTCAACGGCATCCAGAGTTTCAACGACTTAGAAACTTGCGGCATCCCAGATCCATCGTCTTAAGGAAATTAAAGGCAGAGATTAACTCGGCATAAGCATCAACGGTTTCTATCTTCACGCGACTTAAGAGGTTGCGCTTTAAAACTGTGCGACTTAACTAAGTCGTAACTTGCTTCTGACTTAACTTCTTCCTTAAGTCGTAGACGACTTAACACTTCCTTCTCAATTCGAACCGCTCCTTCCGTGGCCTACTCCGTAAGTCGTGGACGACTTATCAACTCCGAGCGTCTTAAACCTTTGTTAAGTCGTAGCCCTTTTCCTCCTAATCCGTTAGGTCGTAGACGACCCAGAACCTTCTCCTTAGGTCGTAAACTCGAGTTAGCTCCTTCTCCTGGTTTCCAGTTAAGTCGTAGCTCCTGCTCATATGTCTCCTTAGGTCGTAAACTCGAGTTAGCTCCTTCTCCTGGTTTCCAGTTAAGTCGTAGCTCCTGCTCATATGTCTCCTTAGGTCGTAACTCGGCACAGTTAGCTCGTTCTTCATCACTAGGTCGTATTCCATTAGATCGGAGCTCGTTAAGTCGTGACTCGTTCATTACTTCTACCTTGTTAGGTCGTGAACGACCTACCAACTCCTTAGGTCACGAACGACCTATGCCTTTAACATTCTGCGCTGCATCAAATATAATGTCTCATACAATAATGTGTCATTGCATTTGCAATACTTTGAATAATAACCAATCTACCAGCATGAGTTAGCTTTGCATTTGGCCAGATTGCAAGTCTTTCAGTGATCCTTTCATATAATGGTAGACATTCTGATTTTGTAATTCTTGTAGTGATAAGTGGCAAACCTAGGTAGCTAGTGTTTTGTTGCATCTCATTTAGCCCTGAGTGGGCTATTATTTCTGCTTTTAGATCATCACTTAGACCTGCAATTAATATATGAGATTTCTTAAAATTAATCTTCAAGCCAGTTATATCATGGAATTACTTCAGAATCTCAAGTATTGTGGTAATGTTTTTAATTGTTGGCTTGGTAAAAATTACTAGGTCATCAGCAAATAGCAAATGAGTTATCAGTGGATTCTTGCATTTTGGATGTAGCTCCAGTTTCTTGGATTGTGCCTGTTCAATTATCAATGAATTAAGAACTTCCATCACTATTATAAATAAATATGCAGATATTGGATCTCCTTGTCGAACCCCTTGTGTTCCTTTGAAAAAACCATTTGAACATCCATTTCTTGATATAGAGAAGTGAGTGGTTGATATACAAGTATAGAACTAGGCCAGCATTGGTTTAGGAACATTCATTCTAGAGAGAATTGAAATAATTGAGTTCCAAGAAATTGTATCAAAAGCTTTTTGAATATCCTGTTTCAGCATACATCTAGGAGAGATATTTCCAATTCCATATCCTCTTATAAGCTCTTGAGTTAATAGGATATTATCACTGATATTTCTCTGTGGCATAAATGCAACCTGGTTGCTTGATATGAGTGTGGGTAAAACAATTTGTATTCTACTAGCTATTATCTTGGATAGGATTTTGTATAATACATTGCAACACGAGATTGGTCTGAAATCTGCAACATTGTCTGGGATGGCACTAGTGTAATATTTGTAGCATTGACACCAATTGGTAATTTATTATGAGAAAAGAAATATTGAACTGCTTTGACTACATCCATTTTAATTTCCTTCCACATATTTTGATAGAAGAATGCATTAAATCCATCAGGTCCACTACTACTATCTGGCTTTAGAGAAAAAACTGCTCTTTCAATCTCTTCAGATGTTACTTCTTCAATCAGCTTCCTAGCTTGCTCATTTTCTAAAAAAGGAGTTTGAATCTTATAAAGAGGGAGAAGATTTGGAATAATTGGAACAGGATTTGCTAATATAGAAGAGAAGTAATTAATGAAAGCCTGAGTAATTGATTCATCATTATTCTGCATTACTCCATTCAAATCAGTTATCTTCATAATTCTCTCTCCGGCCTGTTTTATTTTGATTGAATTATGATAGTATCTTGTATTCCTATCTCCTTGTTTTTCATTAATTTCATGTAGAACTTCTTTTCTCATAGTAGCCTCAAATTCCAAAGCCTCTTGTAATGCATATGATAAATCTGATTCTTGGCAAGCCAATATTGTATTCAATGGATCATGTTGGAGTTGCTGCTGTATGATATTAAGTTGCCTTCTTATTCCATCAGAAATTTTTGATCCATCTCCAAAATTTTCTCTAGCCCAGTTTTTAAGTTTTGTTTTCAATCTTTGTAACTTTGTTTTAAGAATATACATAGGATTACCATATGCAGTTTCCTGCCAAACCTGCAAAACAAAGCTATGGAATTTTTTATGGTTAGTCCAAGAATTATAAAATTTAAATTAGGGGTTTCTCCTTATAGTATTCTCTCCCCATGATAGGATAATTGAAGAATGATCAGAGATGGTGGGATTTAAAAATTTACAAAGAAGAGTTGGCCATTGATTTATAGATTGAATGTTTTGAAAGGCATGATCGAGCTTACAAAAAGTTCTTGGGCCATTTTTACTTTTATTATTCCAAGTAAATTCAGCACCAACATAATTAATATGGCTGAGGGATGAGTGGATAAGGGCTTGTTTCAAGGGGTTATTTCTCTTATAGAAAGTGGAATTCCTCCAGCTTTCTGATCAGAAGAGAACATACAATTAAAATCACCAAGAATAATCCAAGGAAGATAAGGCTGAACAAGTGAAGAGAGGTTAGAGAGGAAAGAGAGTCTTTTGTCTAAATTATTTTGAGCATAAACAAAAGAGATTAAGAAAGATGTGTTTGAATGTAAGGATATGACAAAAAATGAATGAATTGATCACTTTCCATTAATTTTGTGAGTTTGAAAACTTCTGAATTCCAGAGTACTAATATTCTTCCATAAGGAGCACTTTGTAGATTATCTTCATATGACCAATTTGGAGCAATATACTTGCAAGCTTTTTCAATCAGTGACTTGTTTAACTTTGTTTCACTTAAGGCAATAAGTTGAATCTTTTCATCTTTAATCAATTTCCTTACTTCAGATTGCTTTGAGGATAAATGGCCTCCTCTTATATTCCAGTATGCAATATTGCTGTTCATTATCATATCAAATTAGTTGGTAAAAGAGGAGTTGGATGCATTCTTGTATGTCTATTTCCACTTGTTTGATTCATTATTCCTTTGCTCGACATTGGAGATTCTTTATTATTTTTTGGTTGAATTTCATCAATACTAAAACTATTACCATTATTGAGATCATCTGTTGTATTACTGAAAGAAACTTTCCTTTTTCCTCTTTTTCCTTTTTTGTTATTTGATAAAGTCTGCACTACAGATGCTTCCTTTGAATTACAAGGTGGAGGAGGTAGAATTAGATCTGCAGGTGGGGTTAAATTGATATATGGAGAAATTGATTGCTCAGATTTATCAATATGCTGATTTTCTTCTATATTGTTTGGTTCCATATTTGAGATGCATTGAATCAAAGGATCTGTATTTTTATCTTCATCACTTCCTCTATATAAGTTTGAATTTGTTGGATTTTTTTGCTCCAACTGCTTATGTGATTGTTTCCTACTAATGTGAGACCTTTCATCCATCCCTTTCATGCTGTCCAAAGTTGCACCATTCTGTGAACATATATTTTCATTTGATTTCTCCTTTAAATTCTCATCATGCTGTAAATTCTCAGCTGAAAATTTTGAATCCTTTATAACTGAGATATCACTAATCATAATACCATCATCAGAATCCTGAGTATTTCCAGTTTTATTAGTTGTTACATTATTAAATGGCTCTTCACTTAAATCTGACAATGCCTTGAATGCATTTGTAGTAGTAATGCTTCCAGTTATGTCCTTTCCATCTAAATTCCTTTCCTCATTACTCATACCTGTTACTTCATTTACTAAATTAGACTCTGTTTCTTCTTGTATTTCTTTATTTTGATCCATATTTTCCTTCCCATTTCCTTGTAGAGTAATATCAGTTTCCTCATTTCCATTACTGCCCCCTTTTCATAGGTTCTTGTTCTTTATCCTTCTTTCTTTAGAATTTCAAGGTCTTTTTATTGTATTTCCCCATATATTGAGTCCTCATTTCCTTTTCCTGAGAGAATTCCTGATTAACATATTCACAACAATATATTTCTGCATTATCATTTTTAGTCTTCATACCTAATTGCTCAAACTTATTTTTTCCAGTACAGCTATTAGTTTCATGCCCAAACACTTTGCAGCTACAACAAATCTTAGGTTTCCAATCATAGACAACTTTAACATGTGGACAGCTTTCACCTAGTTCATCAATTGCAATAAAATCAGGTAGATCCTGATCAGGAGTTACCTCAATCAAAGCTTTTGCATACTTAAATCTTGTTAACTTTTCTGTACTTTCATCAAGACAGATCAAATTCCCAATATGACATGATAACCAATTAATTCCCATTAAAGTCCAAGCAATGAGTGGTATTCTATAAAAAATGAACCCATATTGGAACTTTTTTAATTTGCTTTTGTACATATCTATAAGAAGGATTCCATGTAGTTATGATGAACATTTTTCCCTTGATAAAAATAGGATCAGATTGTAAAATATTCATTCTATCCTGTTTATTCGAGAAATTAAAATAAAAGTTTTCATTATCAGACTTAATATCTACTTCACCTTTCAATCTCCAAACTCTTCTTAAATGATTTGTAACAGTAAGATACGACAAAGATCCATCCAAGAAAAAACCTACCAAATGATCACTCAAGTACTTAATTCCTTCTCTTTTAACTTCCTCAGGCAATGGCTTCGGTTTTCCATCTTTTTTAATATCAAATTTTCTAGGAACAAAGACTCCAGCATTTCTTGGCTTTTTCTTGAATAAAGACAACCAATTTTTATCTATTTCATCCTTCCTTGATTCTTGCCCAAAATTATTTTTCAAACTTCGATCAAAATTTTCATATAGAGGTGGAAAAGATTACAAATCGGAGAAAAGAGTAGATTGACTCAATAAGGCTTGATATGATTGATGAAAAGGTTTTGCAGCTGTACGTGATGGCGAATATGATGATCGATGAGGAGGTGCATTTTGTTGAAACAGGAGAGAGGGAGGAGGAGGAGTATGAGGAGGAGAATGAGATGTAGAAGATGGACAATTTGGAAGAAACAGAGGTGAGAGAGGAGGAGGTAGAGGATGGGGAAGAAGGGGAGGATGGGGAGGAGGTGGAGGACGGGGAGGAAGAGGAGGAGGATGGGGAGGAACAGTAAATGGAGTGGAGTCCGCCATTTTCTTGATTTTAAAACTTTTTAGACAATGTTTTTAACTACAGCTGATCACAGATATATGCAATATTCAAACACAAATATGATCACAGAATCAAATATAGATGCAGATATAAAGTAAAAGCAATAAAGGAAAGAACACACCGGATTTTATATTGGTTCGGAGTTACCCTACAACCAGTCCCGCAACACAAGTACGGATTTCCTTTCAAAATCAATTCTTACAATTACACCCTCGATTTCAAGGCCACGAGGTACACCGCTCTAGATTCACAATCCTGTAGGTAGAGATACTTGATTTTACGGGCAACAAGTTCACCCGATTGATTTTCCAGGCTACAATCACACCTTTTCTCACTCGATTGAATACAAAGAAGTCTATAACTCTGAATAGCACTGGGATCTTGTTGAGATAGTGATAGAGAATCAAACCAGAGATGATCTAGTTAGATTCAATGGTAATTTCGGCAGAGTAATGGTAAAAATGTATATAAAGAAATGTGGAAGAAGAAGAGGAGTGAAATCAGAGAAAATATGAATGTAAATTCGTTTAAAACAGCCCCTATTTATAGTAGAACAACAGCCATGTCCATTCGTTAAAGGATATGACGAATAGATACTTCCTTTGAAATTCAAACTTTTGAAATAAACTGTCACCTTGTCGACAAGGGGTCCTTGGGGTTGTCGACAAGCCTAAGTTATTTTTGGTAATTCGTTTTTCTTTGAAAATAACTTCTATCTTGTATTAAAACTATTTTAAACTTTATAAATATACTTAACTATAGCTAAAATACATAAATAAGTATAGAGAATAATATTTTGGTATATATAAAATTTTACTATAATTTTATATTTAAATCTAAGTATAAATATTAAAAGTTAAATATATTATAATTAAAAGATAGTTTAAAACCAAGGATAATTTGATATTGAAAATAAAGATTATTTTGAGGCTAAAAGTATTTTAAAACCATGATAGATGTTTTTGATTTAAAAAGGAAGATTTTGAAATCATTTTGAAAACAAGATATAATTTTGTAAAACATTTGAATAAAAGTTAGTGGATACAAAACATTGTTCCACTAGATTTTTCGTAGGTTCCATCCTACTTAGGGTTCCATCCCTTTAACGGGCTCGAAGTGGATTCCATTCCAAGAATAAAATGGATTTTAAGATGTCAGTGCTTTTCTAGGAGTTTTAACAAAATTCCTAACTAAATTACTTATCTTGAAATCTTGATAATCTTGATACTCATGAGTCTTGAATCTTGATATCTTCGATCTTGAGTTCATCAGTTTTTGAATCTCTATACTGTACAGTCTTTATTCTTTGGTACCTGTATATATATCCTGCATATACATATATATCTAAACAATAATGTTAGTATTTATATTTTATAATCTTATTCTAAGGTTGTTGTCATCAAAAACCAACTTCTCAGGGACTAACACAAAAGCTACTAGCCGACTTCGACTATTACACCACTACACAAATCCTCAGAGAACAAAACGAAAAGGCCGAGTCACTGGCCAAGCTAGCCAGTTCTGGGGATGCACGACATATAGACTTTGTACTGGTTGAAATACTTATAATTCCAAGCATTGATAGATGAAGATCGACTGGATCTTAGAGATGGAGCCAGGAAAGGGGTCATGGATGACTCCTATCAAAGACTATCTACTATGGGGAATTATTCTTGAATAGAGGAATGAGAAATGACATATCCTCCGTGAAGCATCACTGCATGATTATGTCTGGATCGTTCGACTCCATCGATCCGAGACCCAATATTAAGTATCCATCAATACGACGCACGCCTTATGTAAGTCCATCTCGTATCAATAACCATCGATACGAAGTCTACCTTAGTGCATCCCAGATCGATCCAGGATAGGATCGATACAAAGAAATGGATCAAAAACGACCATCGACCGTTGTTGCAACTCAAATTTCACATCGATCTAGGAGAGGATAGATACGAAACTCGATCAAAAGAACTTGATAACGACCCGCAAATGTGCAAACATGAACAGGAGTCGAGTTAACATATGTACATGTATGCCAAACTAACATTCCATTTTCGAAGTTAACAGGAATTGAATGCTTACCTGGTGACAACCAGAATGATGAAAAACAAATCGCTAGTGCTCAATACTCAGTTACAACAAAACACTGCATGATCATTGACAATCAATAGTTCGACATCTACATCACTATCGTTTCATTCAAAGGTTACATATTTGGACGAAAAGATAGCAACTACTCAACGAATCGGAAAGAACCTTTTCAAAATAAATAATAGAGCTTCTCAAAGCACGTCATGTTCACACAAGACGTACTTTGGGGGGCAAATGTTATTCCGCCTTTTGGCAAGGCCGTGACACCAAGAACTTGATTAGAAACCAAGGACAATTCGTCTATGGATACTGGCAAATTTTGTCCGAGTCCGGATCGAGCTACAATTGATATGGCACGACAAACAAAGCTATGAAAGCCAACGTTCCAAATTTCAAGTCAATCGGAGTTCGTATGTTCAAGATATGATCGATGCAATTTTGAATTTGTTGAAGGCTGTCAAATTCGCATCGCTTCTGTTCGCATCGCTTCTTTTCGCATTCATGGATACGAATTGTAACTGTTTTCCTTAACTTGCATCAATCATAACTCAAAATCTACAAGTCCAAATGCCACCAATTTTTCACAGGAGCTTGCGTACCACCTTGGGAATGTTCATGATCGATCTCAACTCGATCGGACAAAATCTCGATCGATGCGAATTTGGTTCGTAGATCATGGATCGAGTGCAAATAGCATGGGATCAATCGCGTGGGCCCACCCACGTGAGAGAAGAAGTCCTCCGAGATCTGGGCGAGATATTTGCCGCATACGCCTATAAATAGTGACCCTGGACCTACAGAAAATGGACTTTGGCTTCTCTACGTTGGTACTCTACCGAAATCATTATTAATCTTCAATTGTACTGTTGTAATCCATTGTAAACAGTGAGTGAAATTCAATAAACATAAGTCATTTCATAGTGGACGTAGGCAATACGTCGAACCACTCTAAATTCGTGTGTTTCTGTGCATTTTCTTATCTATTGATTGGTGTATTTGTTAGATCTGCCTCATTTTACATTTAGTTTCTTAATTTTATCTCTTCAAACACATCCGAAGAGTGTTGTGCCCAATTTTGGTACAAACACTCTATTTAAAATATTTTTATGAATAGTTGAATACAAACCAAAATCAATTATTGTTTTTATCCAAATCAATTTCTTAAAAATAATCCAACTTTCTATATAAATATTTTTATTTTCAAAATATTCTTTTAAATCTTTTCAATTTCCAAAAATAATATTTATGGTATTTAAAATACCAAAAGTTAGGCAAGTGCTACTATATCATCCAATAATTCACATCACAACAATAATCTATAACATATTATTCAAATACAACATATATTATTATATATGAAAAACAATCAATATAAATTTAAGGAATTCAATTGGATCCCTCCAACCTGTTTCCCTGCATCTACATATGTTAATACAACATAAAAATACCAATCTCACTTCGAGGGAGATATCGCGGTATATAGGGTCATCCACTATTCTGCGGGGCGCATAGGGTCTCATCCGCTAAAATATGTGAGAATATCAATCCAACTACTAATATATATACTACTATATATATTTAACATTCAACAGATGATAATTTATAAATTCAACCAGCATTCAATAATTTGTTTTAACTATTTAAAATAAATTCTAGTAATCCAAATGAGTGAGAATTTCTCACCTTGATTTATTTTGCAATCCACTCAAATTTTAACTCTATTGCGTAGATCTTGTAGCTACGAATCCAAGGAACTGACTTCAAGATTTTTGAACCTCGTATAAACGTTATACAATTTCATAAACACTTGATTTTTTTAAAATTTAAATAATCTTATATTTACTTTATTAACAGATAATTACCTCACTGACAAAAGCCCTTCTTCCCTATCGCCTGAACGCCGCATCACGCCTGCCCATTGCCCTACCTTAACGATCGCCAAAGCCTTCCACCTGGACTCGTGCACCACCGCCAACACTCGACATCAGCTCCAAAATCATGACTCAAGGCAACTGCCCAACGCTCTCATGCAACAACCCACCTTCAAACTACCAGGTCGCCGCCTCGAGCTAGAAAAGTCATGATACCATCCTCCAAACCCTAGCTGAACCCTCACGCAACCTCCCCTTATTGCTACCCGCGCCGTGCCTTCCAAAAACAAATCGCCACCTGGCTATTTGCCGCCGCTCTCGCCCACCTCTAGGCACACCAATCTCTAACGCACAAACCTCCGATTGCTGCTCGATCACGGCCACGCACGCGACCCTCCCCATCGAAGCCCAAGCCTCGCGCATCCCTAAAATCGCACGCCTCTAAAAAATCGAGCTCGACAACATTCGATCGCTCTGATCAAGTCATTTCCCCATCGCGATACCCAAGTCACCTCGCTTGACCATTCGAACGCGATCGCGTTCGTTTTTTTAAAATGAGTCGATTTGATTTGCAGGAGGGAGAAAAGAATGTCGTGAATTTGAATTGAAAATGGAAAAGGGATGGCTCAAATTGATTTCGAACTGAGAGGAGAAAGACGTGAATAAAAGTTGAAGGGGACGCCTCAACTGTTCTTTGATTTTACTTTTATATTTATTATTTTCAAAATATCTCAAATCACATACCGTGAAATCTCGACCCCCTATTGAGGCATGCCGCTTAGCATTTTTAATGTTATACCGCTATTTTGAACCCAATGGAATAAGCCTCGAGCCCCTATTCGATCGTATGTGGAAGATGACTATTTAAATCGACTGTTTAAGTTAATTGGATTAAATTATTTCCAGGCGTTTTCAAATCGTACGACCACACGGTAAATCCAAACGCTACGAAATTTGAAATCCGATAATAATTTACTATTACGGATCCAATGGAACTTGTTTCGTCGAATTCCGAGACTGTGTCCTGGATCGCTATTTTTAATCGTCGATTAAATCGACGATTTCTAAAATTGACGAAATTACTTAAAATTTCAGTTTTAGAAACTTATTAACTAAATTAAAATTCCAAATTCAATATTTAAAACCATTTAAATATTTCAAATTAAACATCGAAAAATCCGGGTCGTTACAACCACGCCGCACATAAACACGGACGGGTTTTTCCCTTACGATAACTAAAACATTTTCTATAGAAAATCCATTTATATTATAATAATGTCTAGGGGTCAAAGCAAAATATGAATGTAGCTGAAATGCTTGCATCTCACATTTCAGCATAGTTAGGCACAACTAAGTCGGTACGGTACTTATTGGAGAATGGATTCCATACAATGACTGGGCTATTGGGGTACCGCCCGTCACGATGCATCTCTAGACAAATTACACCGAGGTCGAATTTATCGACCCCTGCTAACACATGACCGGCCTACCCTTTACAGGATAGTATGGAATAAGATCACCCCTCTGTTCAAATTGGAAACTGTACCGAAGCATACATAAGTTAATAGTTAGGACTCTATATAGGGATGACCTTACCCTCATGGGAGCGACCCACTTAGCCTTGACGCATCTCGCATGTTTTAGTCATTCCCGATAGATGAGGCTTGAGGTTACTTTTTACCTTTTATATAGCACTTCCCACTTGGAATGCTAACACTGCCCTCTAGGAAACAATGCAATGCCAACATTCATCCATACAAGTTCGTTCTTAGACTGAACGAAACACTTGAGAGCTCTGTTTGCAATCTCCATCATCTTCAAGGTGTCTTCACCTCGAACGCATTTGTTGGATCGAAGTGGTTTTTGAATACCATATCTGATCCCGATCTTTTTGAAACAACATTCGATAATTCCCGGTAAACTCAACCCTGGTTCTTTAGGATATAAACAGTCAAAGATAAGAGCGGAGACCACCTCCTAACCGTCAATAGACGGATATCCTTATCATTGTCCTAGAAGAACGTATGCATAGTACAACATCATCGGAGATAACTGTGCCATATAACTCACGCGTTTCTCCTAGATATTTCCAAAGTTACGTTTTGCGTCCAAATTCGACAGTCGGTTATTTTAACTATCGAATAACAATCATTCAATCAGGAATTTAATTCCATAAGGAAAACCAACATTGGTTAAGTACCAAGCCACACTAAGCCTCTTTTAACAAATCCTTCCATTAGCTCAAAATACTTTGTAAATATTTGTACCAAAATACTTTTACAAAGATTCATTCACAAACCCTTATATTTTCAATACTTGGAAAATATCCACATACTCATCTCAACGGTGTAAGTGTTTCACCAACATTTAGGAAGATTCCCCTTATAACAACCCGCATATTTTACGATTATATATTTAAATGTTTTATTTAAATATAGCATCGTTAGTTGAATTTAAAGTCATAAATGTGACTTTTTGTAAACAGTCGAATTTGGATCGAGACCACTTCCATTGATTTTAAAATAATGTTTACAACTTGTTTGAGTATAAACATTGATATGTTTGGAGTTGATTAGGATTTTGGTATTTTATTTGGGCTTTGGCTTGTGTTCTAGCCCACTAACCCAACAAGAGAACCCAAACTCTTCTACCTAATAACTCCTACCCCACTACTCTTCATTCATTCATTCCACTCATAATTTTGTAACACTCAAGCCCTAGGAAGAATGGTGGGAAGAGGAAATTAAAATTCTTAATCCCTAGTTTCTCTTAGGAATTCAAGTTCTAGTTCCAAAATCAAAGAGAAGCTTAGGTAAGCATCCTCTTCATCTTCTCCATCTCAATCTCTCTTTAATTTTTAGAATTTCCTATAACCTAACTTAAGAAATCTTTGCATGTAATAATAGACTGAAGATCTTTGAAGTGTAGTTAAAGAGGAATTGATCTTTCCTTGTTTTAGAGCTTCTCATTCCTTGTTTTGAATTAAAAGGTGAGTTCTTGAACTCACATCTTTGTCTATTGCTTTCATTGTTGTTAGGTATGAATTCCTAACATCTATTTCATGTTCAATTGCTTTTGATTTGAATTGGTTTGGTGAATTTTCCAATTTTGGTATTTTGAAGTCAAAATCTTTAAAGATCCTTTCTTGGATGTTTAGAGATGTTAATTGGGGTGTATCGAAGAGCCTATAGGGTTGGATTGTCGTTTGGCATATATCCCTAGCCTCCGTTGCTCGTCCGATCACTTCCGAATTGATTTGGCCATCAATGGCCTAGGAAATTGTTGCCCAGTACAGGCAACCAGATGTCTGGTTGAAGAACCCAGACGTCAGGTTAGGGCACCAGAAGGGAAAAAAAGAAAACGGCATGAAGAAAAAAAAGGCATAGCCAAGAACCAGACGTCTGGTTATAACCCACCAAACGTCTGGGAGGCTTCTGGAATTAAGAAGAAAAAGGACAAAAAAATATATAGATTTCCAGAACCCAGGTTCAGACGTCTGGCTAAACCTACCAGATGGTTGGTCTTGTTGAATTTTGCCTATTTTGCCTGTTTTTGAGTGGATTTCCAATTTTTATCGATTTTTGTTGATCGGGTTAGTTTTTGTCATTTATTATCGGCCTTGATGACTTCTTTTCTGGATTTTTGGGAATATCCATTTGATGGATTTGATATCGATTTTTATGATTTTAATTCACGTCGTCGAATGTGGATTTTGGTGATAGATTGTTTTTACAATCATTTCCGTGTTTTGTCACTTTAAAATACAAAGGTTTTTATATACTAGTAGTAAATACTCAAACTTTTTCACAAAAATGATTTCAACATTACTTTTAATACGAAGCTCGTTTTTAAATCCGTTTTCCAATATATTAGTATATACAAACCTTTACCTCATTCGTATGAGAAATCTAATTAAACGACTTGGTAAAACAAGCGGTAGGAAATGCTTGCGTTTACTTTGTCGGTTAATTCTTGGACTTGTTCGATTGAAATCTCGTGACAATTTTCGAGTGGAAATCTACAATATGTTTGTAAATATTTAAGTTAAGCTAGTGGTTATGGGACATGAAGCTAAACTCATTTATTTACTAGCTTAGTGTAATTTACACTTATTGATCAATGATGATCATTTTTTGATTTAGACTAGCGATGAGCGATGTCTCTTTGTCTGCGTGGGGGATCTAAACCCCGTTTGTGGAGCCTCGGCTCAAATTGGTGGGCTAGCGACCCATGGTCTTCGGGCCGTTTATGGAGCTTCTGCTCAAAATGGATGGGTTAGCGACCATGGAATAGCGTTCCATTTGTGATACACGTGTTGGTGAGTTTTCATGCTCCCATTTTTGATAGGCCTTCCCCTTTTATGTTTTCTGGATTTTAAGTTATGGATTTCTAGAATTTATGTTTCACCAATTTTTGCGATTTGCATTGATATGTTATGTCAATATTTGAGGTTTGGTGAATAAGCTAAAGGATATGATATTCTTTTTGGGTGTTTGAGAAAATTTGAGATATTGTATGATTTTCATTGTTATCAAATATATACTTGTCACAATATGGTATTATTGATATCATATATTTTTGTCATATCTCTTATACTATCTCATCTTATATGATATTTATAGCTAGATTGATCCATTTATTATTTTTCTTCTTAAATAATACTCGGGTCAGACCGAGGTGTTTCAGGTGCTTCCACTTGACTTCTTAGCAGGGACTAGCTTTTGACTTGGCTTACTACTTTAGCTTAGTAGTTTTTGTTTTTATACATTCGAGATAGAGACTCCTTGATGTATACATATTCTTTTGTCGGGCACTTGTACCTATTCTTTTGTGATGTAGTGGATCTTGTATGACCACTACTTTGATGTTCACTTCTATGTGTTATATTCATATATTTTTCCACCTTAGTAATATGAGTATCTGTGACTGATTTTGTGTTATGCTTATTTTATATTTGTTTTCGAAGGCCACATAGCCACTGTGTAGTAGCTTTGAGTTTGTGTTTGAAATGTCAGATTTCCTCTTGAAATGAAATGCATGACCTTCTATCTGGCATATTGGTACTCGCACAAATCAATTACACAGATGGTCGCTCCTCAACAGCCTTATTCTTCGTGCTAGTCGATGGAATTATCCCGTAGTGTTCTTGGCTAGTGTGAGTATAGAGGTGGGGCGTCACAGCTTGGTATCGGAGCCAAACTTCGGTACAATATAGGATATTACGACAAGGATCATTGTCCTAAGTCTCTCTTAGGAATCATGCCTTAGGATTTAATCCGAGTCTTAGGACCCGTTCTATCCTATTTTCTTTTATGATGCTTTTTTTTACCAATCAAGCTTATTTGAATTCATTATGAGAATAACCTTTTTCCTCTTCATTCTTTCTTTCTTAAAGAAGAAGAGATGGTTAGACCTGGCAGTCCTAGCACTGGTCAATCCAGTGGTCCTCCTTTTGATGGCGTATTCATGTCTGCCCAACAACTTTTGGATCTTGTAAAGAATCAAAGGTTTATCTATGCTTTGAATAAAAACCCCAAAAGGGTTTTACCTCTGAAATTAGAAGTGCCTTTCGACCAGCTTGTAGATATCACTCTTCGACTTAAAGAGGCTGATAATGGAAGTGATAGTGATGTTGGAGGTGTCAAGAAGAGCCTCAATAACAACAAGAAGAGGCATATTGAGTTCAGAATCCCTAATCCCAACAAGAAAGGGAAGCAGGCAACTTCGGTAGAAAAGACTCCTACCCCTAATCGTGGAGTATGCTACAATTGTAGTTCTGTGGACCACTATGCAAATAGGTGTCCGAAACCCCTTTATTGTCGCTATTGCAAAAGTTCGGGACATCTTATATCTTCATGTCCCAAACTTCAAAGCAAGAAAGAGGGAAAGCAAAATGTTGTGCAAGCCCCTAGTAACCCTTCTCTTGGTCAAGGTATTTCTCATTTTGTCCTTGATGGCATTATTATGTTTCGTGATCATCCTATTCGAATTCTTTTTAATACGGGTGCATCTCATTCTTTTATATCAAAAAAACTTGTTGATACTTTTTCTTTAAATATTATGGGCTTGATGACTTCACTGAGAATTGTGAATCCAGTTGGTGGATCCGCAACACTCAGTTTACTTTGTAAAAATGTCGAGATTATTTTATGTGATTATGCTTTCTGATCCGATTTGAATGTTATGCGCTACTAAGGTTTCGGAATTGATTTTGGGAAAGGATTGGCTTAATCATTATGAAGCCCATATCCTATATCCCGAGAGGACTATCCATCTTCGACATCCTCAATCTGTTAAGCAGATTTCTATTGTTCTTAATGATTTCGATTTCATTTTGGTGGCATCATATTATTCTTTAAACCCACATGATGAGGAAGATGTTATTTCCCTCATTCAAGTAATTCATGAATTTCCTGATATCTTTGATCCTGTCTTAGGATTACTACCTAAGCGATCAATTGAGTGGTGCTAAGGTCTTTTCTGTTCGACCTTGCCACTGGTTTTCATCAGCTACGAGTTGCGGAGGATAGCGTTCCACTTACCGCATTCAGCAATCGTTATGATTCTTATGAGTGGCTCGTTATGTCATTCGGTTTGACGAACCATCTAGCTTATTTCATCCATCTTATGAATCGAGTATTCTGCGAATATCTCGATGAGTTCATCCTTCTTTTCAATGATTATGGGTGAAAATAGCAATTTAAAATTGAAAATCTTTCTAATAAGATATATTTATAAGTATAATTGGATTTTTTCTTAAAATGAGCAAAGAATATTCGTAAAAATTTTAAGAGACATGTTTATCATATAGAAGATGATTTTGTGTTGTATTGCCCATTTAGTGCTTTAAGAATTCTAGTCAATGCATCTGATCAACGTTATCGAAAGGAGTCTCCTAAACGCTATGATGAGACAGTTAGACACGGTAGATTGACTTGTAATAAGTAACGGAGCTTCTTCTTCTATTATTAAATTAACTTCCACTTTTAATTTATCCTCGCAACCGGACTAAAAAAAATTTCAGATGGGTATTTCCTAAATTAAATGATTTTTCTTTCTTTAGACTTATGAAATTAATTTTATCTGAAGAACAACTTATTTCTCTAGATTTTGTTGAGTCATTACATCCACTCATTGAAATTGAATAATCAAAACCAACAAAAAGGGATTAGATTTCTAATAAAAAATGGAAGTTCTTGGTAGGCAAGGCATAGAAATCACTTCTATTTTTTCTAGATTTTAATATTTTCGTTTTCTAAAACGATGATTACATAAAGTTAATTATAATTTTGAATGTCTTAGCTTTTCGGGAAAGAGGATCATGAAATAAATGATTTAGCATAGAAGCTACTTTTCAAAAATTAAAAGAACTCCTTTCCGATGTTCCTGTTCTTGTGATTCCCGAAGGGAACCAAAACTTCACTGTTTGTACCGATGCTAGTCGTATTGGTTTGGGTGTCATTCTCATGCAAAAGGGAACGTGTTATCGCTTATGCTTTTAGACAATTAAAGCCTGCTGAGACTAGATATGACACTAATGATTTAGAGCTCGCGGCCATTGTTTTCGCTCTTAGAATTTGGCATCATTATCTTTTGGGAGAGAAATTTGTTCTCTACACCGATCATAAATCTTTGAAGTATTTATTTTCTCAAAAGGAACTTAATTTGCATCAACAACGTTAGCTTGAATTCCTTGCATCTTATGATCTTGATATTCTCTATACTCTCGGAAAAAGGAAATCGTGCTGCCGATGCCCTTAGTCGTAAATAACAAGCGGTTATTTCCATGATGATATCCGAATGGAACGATCTCGAGACTTTGTCCACTTGTGAGATTCGAGATCGTGAATCTGATTCATGTTCATCTCTTGTTTTATGTAGCCCTGAAGCTCATCTTTCTCTTTTAGACCACATCCTTGAAGCTCAAATGCATAATCCCGAATTGGCTCATCTTAGCCAAAGTTGTAGGGATAAAAATAATATTGGTGGTCTGAAAGACTTTGAAATCGATGTTTGTGGAGGCATTCGAAAATTTGGTAGATTTATTGTGCCTAATATTAGTGATTTCCATAAGGACATTTTAGAAGATTCTCATCATTCTAGATTTACCATTCATCCCAGTAGTAGTAAAATGTACGCTGACATGAAGCGACTTTATTATTAGGATGGAATGAAATCTGATGTTGCTAACTTCATTAAGCATTGCATGACTTGCCAACTCGTTAAGGCCGAGCATCAAAGGCCCAGTGGGTTATTTCAACCTTTAGACATTCCCGTTTGGAAGTGGGATCAAATTTCCATGGACTTTATTGACGGTCTTCCCTGTTCTCGTTCGAGTCATGACAGTTTATGGGTAATTGTGGATAGACTTACAAAATTCGCCCATTTTATTCCCGTTCGGTCCAACTGGGTCGTACCTCTTTTGGCCAAACTTTATGTTAAAGAAATTGTTAAATTTCATGGAGTTCCTACTTCTATTGTTAGCGATCATGATCCATTATTTACTAGTGGATTTTGGGAGGGTCTTCAAAAGCTTTGGGAACAAAGCTTCATTTTAGCACCGCTTATCATCTGCAGTTTGATGGACAAATAGAGCGTGTGAATCAAACTCTTGAAGATCTTCTTCGTGCATGTGTTCTTGATTTTGGTGGAAGTTGGGAAGATCATATTTCCCTTATCGAGTTTTCTTTTAATAATAGCTTCCAATCTAGTATTGGTATGGCACCTTTCGAGGCACTCTACGAAAGGCCATTCCGATCTCCTTCGTGTTGGCTTGGAACCGGTGAGAAACTGGTATTAGGTCCAGATTTTATTCGTGATTCCACAGAAAATATTGACTTTATTCGTTATAGGATGAAAGAAGCTCAGAGTAGACAAAAATCCTATGCTGATAACCGAAGGAGGAATTTAGAATTTTCTATGGGAGATTTGGTGTTCATTCGTGTTTCACCTATGAAGGGTGTTGTGCGTTTCAGTCAATCGGGAAAATTAGCACCTCCATATATTGGCCCATTTCCCATCACCGAACACATTGGTTCCATGGCTTATCGCCTTTTATTATCGGCTCAATTTTCTGCTATTCATGATTTTTTTCACGTTTCTCAACTACGGAAATGCCTTAGAGATTTTGATTCTATTCTTGAGCATGGTGTTATTGAAGAAATTGAAGTTTCACCTAATTTGACTTATGAGCAACATCCTATTCGTTTCATTGCTATGGAGGTTAAACGCCTTCGTAATAAAGATGTTCCACTTGTGAAAGTTCAATGGTCCGTAAATCCTAAGGATTGTTCTTGGGAATCCAGTGAATTCATCGAGCGAACACATCCTGACTTACTCTCTCGTGCTCCTTAAGGTGAACTTCTCAATTCAAAATTTTCTTTTGTATTGTTATGCCTTAGAGTGGTTGTTACCTTTTATTTTCTTCTTAAGTATTGCGAGGACGCAATTTCTATAAGGAGGGGAGTCTGTAACAACCCGCATATTTTACGATTATATATATAAATGTTTTATTTAAATATAGCATCGTTTGTTGAATTTAAAGTCCTAAATGTGACTTTTTGTAAATAGTCGAATTTGGACTCGAGACACTTCCATTGATCTTAAAACGACGTTTACAACTTGTTTGAGTATAAACATTGATATGTTTGGAGTTGATTAGGATTTTGGTATTTTGTTTGGGCTTTGGGTTGTGTTCTAGCCCACTAACCCAACAAGAGAACCCAAACTCTTCTACCTAATAACTCCCACTCCACTCCTCTTCATTCATTCATTCCACTCATAATTTCGTAACACTCAAGCCCTAGGAAGAATGGTGGGAAGAGGAAATTAAAATTCCTAAGCCCTAGTTTCTTTTAGGAATTCAAGTTCTAGTTCCAAAATCAAAGAGAAGCTTAGGTAAGCATCCTCTTCATCTTCTCTGTCTCAATCTCTCTTCAATTTTTAGAATTTCTTATAACCTAACTTAGGGAATCTTTGCATGTAATAATAGATTGAAGATCTTTGAAGTGTAGTCAAAGAGGAATTGATCTTTCCTTGTTTTAGAGCTTCTCATTCCTTATTTTGAATTAAAAGGTGAGTTCTTGAACTCACATCTATGTCTATAGCTTTCATTGTTGTTAAGTATGAATTCCTAACATCTATTTCATGTCCAATTGCTTTTGATTTGAATTGGTTTGGTGAATTTTCCAATTTTGGTATTTTGAAGTCAAAATCTTTAAAGATCCTATCTTGGATGTGTGGACATGTTATTTGGGGTGTATCGAAGAGCCTATAGGGTTGGGTTGTCGTTTGGCATAAATCTCTAGCCTCCGTCGCTCGTACGATCGCTTCCGAATTGATTTGGCCATCAATGGCCTAGGCAAACTATTGCCCAGTACAGGCAACCAGACGTCTGGTTGAAGAATCCAGACGTCTGATTAGGGCACCAGAAGAATAAAAAAGAAAACGGCAGAAAGAAAAAAAGGCAGAGCCAAGAACCAAACGTCTGGGAGGCTTCTGGAATTAAAAAGAAAAAGGAGAAAAGAATATATAAATTTCCAGAACCCAGGTTCAGACGTCTGGCTAAACCTACCAGACGTCTGGTCCTGTTGAATTTTGCCAATTTTGCCTGTTTTTCAGTGGATTTCCAATTTTTATCGATTTTTGTTGATCGGGTTAGTTGTCATTTATTATCGACTTTGATGGCTTCTTTTCTGGATTTTTGGGAATATCCATTTGATGGATTTGATATCGATTTTTATGGTTTTAATTCACGTCGTCGAATGTAGATTTTGGTGATAGATTGTTTTTACAATCATTTCTGTGTTTTGTCACTTTAAAATACAAAGGTTTTTATATACTAGTAGTAAATACTCAAACTCTTTCACAAAAATGATTTCAACATTACTTTTAATACGAAGCTCGTTTTTAAATCCGTTTTCCAATCTATTAGTATATACAAACCTTTACCTCATTCGTATGAGAAATCTAATTAAATGACTTAGCAAAACAAGCGGTATGAAACGCTTGCGTTTACTTCGTCGGTTAATTCTTGGACTTGTTCGATTGAAATCTCGTGACAATTTTTGAGTAGAAATCTACAATATGTTCGTAAATATTTAAGTTAAGCTAGTGGTTATGGGACATAAAGCTAAACTCATTTATTTACTAGCTTAGTGTAATTTACAATTATTGACAATGATGATCATTTTGTGATTTAGACTAGTGATGAGCGATGTCTCTTTATCTGCGTGGGGGGACTAAACCCCATTTGTGAAGCCTCAGCTCAAATTGGTGGGCTAGTGACCTATGGTCTTCGGGCCGTTTGTGGTGCTTCGGCTCAAATTTGATGGGTTAGCGACATTGTAATAGCGTTTCGTTTGTGATACACGTGTTGGTGAGTTTTCATGCTCCCGTTTGTGATAGGCCTCCCCCTTTTATGTTTTCTGGATTTTTAGTTATGGATTTCTGGAATTTATGTTTCACCAATTTTTGTGATTTGCATTGATATGTTTTGTCAATATTTGAGGTTTGGTGAATAAGCTAAAGGATATGGTATTCTTTTTGGGTGTTTGAGAAAATTTGAGATATTGTATGATTTTCATTGTTATCAAATATATACTTGTCACATTATGGTATTATTGATATCATATATTTTTGTCATATCTCTTATACTATCTCATCTTATATGATATTTATAGCCAGACTGATCCGTTTATTATTTTTCTTCTTAAATAATACTCAAGTCGGACCGAGGTGTTTTAGGTGCTTCTACTTGACTTCTTAGCAGGGACTAGCTTTTGACTTGGCTAACTACTTTAGCTTAGTAGTTTTTGTTTTTATACATTCGAGACAGAAACTCCTTGATGTATACATATTCTTTTATGATGTAGTGGATCTTGTATGACCACTACTTTGATGTTCACTTCTATGTGTTATATTCATATCTGTTTCCGCCTTAGTGATATGAATATCTGTGACTGATTTTGTGTTATGCTTATTTAATATTTGTTTCCGAAGGCCACATAGCCACTGTGTAGTAGCTTTGAGTTTGTATTTGATATGTCATATTTCCTCTTGAAATGAAATGCATGACCATCTATCTGGCATATCGATACTCGCATAAATCAATTACACAGATGGCCGCTCCTCAACAGCCTTGTTCTTCGTGCTACTCGATGGCATTACCCCGCAGTGTTCTTGGCTAGTGTGAGTATAGCGGTGGGGTGTCACAGCCCTTTTTATTGAATTCTAAATCATTCATAACTTCATTATAAATCCACAAAACCATTTATAAAACTCCTTTTATAAATCTATAAAACCATTCTAAAATTCTTTTATAAATATCTAAAACCATTTATAAAACCTTTTTATCTTTTAACCAATCATCCTTTACATTTTCCAAAACATGTTATAAGATTCCTCTTATAATTACCCCATCTGTTTATAAAACTCCATTTATAAATCTCGAGAACAATTATAAATAAGTTCTAATCATTTACCTTTACACACTACTATATACTAATAACATTATAATAAATAAATACCAACTTTAAAACATCTTAAAATAATATTTAATAATTTCTAAAACATTCTTAAATAAACAATAATAATTTATTTCAACATTATTATAAATAATAATAAATAAATTTCCAAAAATTTATTAATAAATAATTATGATTAATTTCAAATCATATTAATTTTCTAATTAATTAACCCTTCCAATATTAAAATATTATAACAGCCTTAAAACAATATTAACATAAATAACAACTTTTAAAAAACGCAATTATATTTCCTTGATAAAAATTCATACTTAACTTTCCACTTAATCGTTTCCATATTTAAAAAGCTATGCTTATGAATCTCTTCTATTTTATGAAACTTCCTTTCGTAAAATCCCTTTATTTATGAACCTCGTTTATAACTTCATTCCTTTATAAATCTCACTTATTCATAAAATATCATTCAAAAACATAATTTCAACCGTTTTTTAACTTGCTCCCATAGGTATAACTTTCTTTTATAAATTTCTTTCAATTTATAAAATATCATTAAAGAGTTCCCATTTACCCTCACTTTCAATTTCCAAAATAGAGTCAACTATTTTCTAAAGTATCATTCCACGTCAAATAATAAATCCACAGTTTGATTTATTTTCCAATCTATCAAATGATAATAGTTTCCTTTTATTTATAGACACCGTTTATAAATCCATACTTTTCTTACGAAAATACGATTTTACAATTCTTCACTTTCTTTGTAAAATATCACTTTTGTGAATTATCATATTTATAAATTTCACCTTTATAAATAAATTATAATATATGCACCTATGTATATATATCACTTTATATATAATGGTTAATAAATATTTATATCAAAATATTTCTATTTTCTTTTTAAAACCATATCCCTGGTTATAAAAGACTGGCTTATTCTCCAAGATTTTAAAAATCTGTATTCACTGTTCAAAAACTCTATTTAAAATGTTTTATAAAACTATTAAATTATAATATCCAAAAAAATCATACCTTTGATCTTAAAATAAATTACTTGTTCAAATAATTCAAGAAAATTATTTAAAACAAATAATTTTCCAAAATCACTTTCAAATCCCTTTTTAAAATCACTCACTATTTTATGGTATTTTAAAATACCAAAATATAATGCCCAGTGCTACTAAAGCACTAAATAAACAAAATCGTGTATGTGTCATCAATTATAGCAACCAACATATCATATATCAAATTATATGAAAACCAAATCAACAGTGTGAGGAATCCTGTTGGATCCCTCCAACCTGTCCCTCTTCATCACATACAGTATATAATAATAAAAATATAAATCAATCGCTTTGAGATGGGATTCATATACAAAGCGTCATCCGCTCTTATACGGGAACGTAATAGGGTCTCATCCGCTCCAGGGGTGGGAATATCCAAACCAATAATAAAATTTAGTAAATTATCCAAATAGTCAATAACAGCCCACAATAAAATATTCACATCCAATAAATAACTTTCGACTAAAAATATATATGGTTAACCAGAAAGGTGAGTTTAACTCACTTTGATTTTAATAGTCGCCAAACATTTCGGTTTTGAATTAAAATTGAACGGGCATTCAATTTCAACCGAAATTCCAACTAGCTCCAAATCCATCCAATCCAACTTCATAGCGTAGTGCTCGTTGATACGAATGCAACGCAACTTGTCGCACTCGATCTGGACCTCGTATGAATGAGTTATGAAGTAATTAAAATTTAATATCATTAAATTATAATTAACAAAATAATTAACTTTATTAAATAAAGTTTAAACGTTTTAACCTTCTCCTTCTCTTCCCTCTCTGCTCGTTTTAGCTACGCCTTCTTCTTCTTTTTAAAAACAACGATTGCTCGACCATCGTTCATGCATCCACCACGACGCCAACCACCCACGACCGCCCACCCTCGCTCTCTCCCCTCTGTCGCTGCCACAATTCCAGCACGCGTGCACAAAAACCCATGAACTGCTCACGAACTTGAGATGATTTCGCCCTCTATGCCTCGACAAACGACAATCCATCCGTTGATCTTGTAGAGCTCCCCATCTTCCTAGTTGAAGTTGAAGCCTAAAAGTGCATGGATGGAGAGAAAATGAGGGAGGAAGATGGTTAAATTTTGGCCATTAAAAAATTTAAAAGGAGGCAGCTGATAGAAACTAGGGTTTTAAATTGTGAAAATAAAATTTTCAAGTCCTTATATAGAAACTTTCATGGCACTTTTCATCTGTGAAAATTTACGAACTCCAAACGAAGCGTGCCGCATGGTGTTCCATATGTTATACCCATATTCTGAACACAATGGAATATATATCGCAGCCAATTCCATCATATTCAGAAGTTAACTTTTCAAAATCAAATTATATTAATAAAAATTCTTTTAACTAGTTTCTACGCATTTTGAACTTGCACAACTAAACGATATGTCTGATTGCCACAAAATTCGATGGAATACAATAATTCACTATTACAGATCCAATGAAACTGGTTTCGTCAAAATCCAAGACAGTGCCCTAGAAGACTATATTTACACGTAAATTAAAATGAGTAATTTCCAAAATTAGTTTAATCACTTTTAAATCCAAATTAAAAGTTGAATATCCTCCTTCTTATTCAAATAGAATTTAAATCAACTTTTGAAATCATTTTCATTCATATTATATTCAAGATTCCATTATTTAATCAATTCCAATATTATATTCAACAATTTAATTATCAAATAAATCGCTATATTTGAAATTCAAGTTATTTAGCTTATAAAATTAACTATTTAATATTTAAAATCAATTAAATATTCCAAATTCAAATGACTAAAATACTGAGTCGTTACATCAGAATTCCAAGATGGACGCGTCCTAACACCCACTAGTGAAGTTGAAAGACTTCTATGTTTTGACTTAGGGTTTGGTGAAACGTAAAAGATTAGTGGGAGCCTTATTAGAAAAATGAAATGATAAATTTAACCTTTCTAATTTTGTAAGAACCTGTGATATATGATGTTATAATAATCTACACTGATAAATTTGTGCATTTAATATGATTGATAAAACATTTATCAATTAGGATATACAAATCAACTGAATTGAAGATTGACAAATAGAAACATAACATAAACTTACTTATTATTGCTTATTTCATGTTAATGTTTCAACACCCATGCAAGTGCATTATTCTACAACTTCTAAATATGTTTGTAATTTGATCACTTACATGTTTATTTGGTCAAGACCGTGTACTGCATTCTGTGAGTTCCGAACTCAAGCAATACCATACTATGGATATTTGATTTATACACAATCACATATAAATGTTATATGGTTAAAGGTCATACTTTGTAATATACAATATTTCAGTGAAATTAGTTCATCTGAAATAAGCAAATAAACCATAGTGCAAGATCGAGTATTCAATTTGGTTGATTATAATAAAAGATAATATTGTGTTAAATGTAACACAAGACCAAAATTACTATATAGATCAAAGAACTCAATCGTTGAAATGTCAGTTTGATTAGTTTACGTAAGGTGCTTCATATTTAAAGTTCTTAAATGTTAAAGATAATCAAATTCAATATTGTAAAGAGTTCATTATGATACTGTAGTAAGGGATTCTTTTTGAATGGTTTGACCATTTAAAAAGAATAACGAATGTACAAGAGTAGATGTGATTTAAGATACAGTTGGAATGAATAGAGTGAATAGTCACTTCCGCTTCATAAAGAAACATCGGAAACGAGAATTGTAATGATAGTTGATACTTAACATTGGAAGAAGAAACACGATTTCTATTCTGAAATGTATTATCAAATAGAAAATTGTTTTCTATGAGATTTATTTCTTTGAGTTTAAGATATTTGATTAATGAACTCTCCACGGTAAACTAGTTGCAGTATATAGAATAAATAATTTTTATTAAGTGAATGATGGATCTCTGTATTTAACAGCTGCTATAATAATAGTGGAAATAGTGGGAGAGTGTCATGTAACACTTATTGGTCAAATCAAGTTACGAAAATTGTTTTTTGTTAAACGTACCACACATTATTTATGAAATAATGACTATTTTTCAATGTCGACTGAAAAATAGATGTAATTATATTTAAATGTGAATATTATGAATATTCGTTATGAAATAAAACTATAATATGGTATTTGTTTTCAAAACAAAAGTGATGCAATGGAAAATACTGAAGTATTTAAAATTATTTTGGAGCTATAGACTAAGCCATAGTTTTGATAAATAATTTTTATTATACGGTTATGAATCATATGATACTAGATAATTATATCTCAAATAATTAAGGGCAAAGCACCCATTCGGTGGAAGTGTTATAAGAGTTGGTGATGTATTGCAATCGTAAGTCTATTAATACCCAAACGTTTTCATGCACTTCATCATATTCATTGATGAGTTATCACAAACATGGATATGTATATTTGTTATGCATGTATAAGTCTATGATAAGCTCATGGAGGATAAAACGAAAGTAAACAATATAACATGCGATAGAAATGACTCAATTTGATCAAGTGGATGAGTATATTGGAAAGAGTTCTATATGTACCTAATATGAATAAAGATTCAATCTCAAAGGTCATTCCTCCCTATAATACATAATGATGTATTGATAAGGAGTAATCGAGCTTTATTGGACAACGCACGATTAATAATGAATAAACTTGAGTTAAATTCTTTCTATAAGGTGTCTACTTATGAGTAATTTACAAGGTTAAAATTAGTATTGTCTAAAGAATAGTTTAAAAAACCATACAAGATAAGGGCTTAAAAGAAATCCCTATATATCCTTATCCAAGGAGTTGGTAGGTTCTGCGAGTCGAAAGACTGCAAGTAATAATTATACGTAAGGGATCTTGTATGAATCATCCTAAGAGAGTTTTGGAAACGACGGTCATTAGATGACTAATTTATGTTGTGAACATAAATATATGTCAACTAATGAAAAAATTAGTTTGATATAAGGCAATTCATAAAATTCTTATGAATGCCTGTTCCATTGCATAAAGAAACAATTGTTGTTTTAATAAAATACCAACTTCGCGGTGTTTTTTTTAAGAAATTATTGGTATAAAATAAATTTGGATACAATCCAAGGATAAAAATGATTATAAGGGATGAAATGAAATTGACCGAACTTAAATGAACACAACATATTAGAACGACTAATGAGTATTCTTGTACATTAAAGAGAAGTGATGAGTTTCTTGTTAATGTAAAGAATATATAATTCTCGGTTGTTTAATTAAAACCATTAAGAGTAATGACTCTACGATATGGTATGATACGCAGATCCGAAATAGATTCTAAGTACATTATCAAAATATGATTTTAATAGTTGTACCCAAAGGGATATGATCCATTGACTGCAAATGTGTCTTTAATAGAAAGACTAATGCAGTTCGAATATAATGAGCAATATCGATAAGAATAAAATCGTAAATTTCAATTATTGAAATTAACATAATAGATTCATCAATCGTTGTTGTTTGCGCCAAAATTGGTCATAAACCCCGAATGTCGTGAAAGCACCAGTGTATGAACACAAATCAACAGTGTATAACCACATATTTCAGATCTAAGTAAAGCAGATAATCATAAAATGAAGAATAACAAACAGAACACAAGATTTATAGTGGTTCGGCTATCTCCGGCCTACGTCCACTTCAAAGGTTTATCTTTTTATTGATTATCCTTGCTGATTATAGTTGATTACAGCGATTATAATGAAGAAATTCGAGTTTAACAGCGATGATGAAGTGTAGAATTGAATCCGGTAGAGTCTGGGCGCTTCTGAATCTCGATCTCCCCTTCCTAAATGAATTGGGGCTCTATTTATAGGTGTACAAAGCTGATATTTCGCCTAAATTTCAGGAGACCACTTCTGGCACGTGAGTGGGCCCACACGCCCGTGTCCAGAAAATCTGGGCCCGCTTCGGGATCGATTCGAACTCCATTCGAATCGATCAATAATTCATCAGATGGAGCTGAAATTTGGCGAGAACATTCTTCAACATGTATGTAAGCTTCTGTGAAAATTTCATAGCATTTGGACTTGTAGATCTCGAGATATGGTCGATTCGAAATTGCGTTCTTCATCTGTTCATCCCGTTCGAATCGATCTATTCGAATCGATTCCTTCGAATCGGTCGCCTGCACGTGCTCTTATGGTGATGTGGCGCGCAATCTTCGGGTTGGTCCGCTTTTCACTCTGGTTTGATCGAGTCGTTCCAAGTATCTCGCCGCTTTGACTTGATGGATTCGAAGACATTGATCGTTCCTGGATTCGAGCAAGGCTTCGTTCGTATCGATCGTGTCTCTCTTCAGTTGATCGATACGAAATGACTGTTCCGGACGGATTCGAAGTGGAGTAATATTATGGATTCGAAGGGACTCAATTTGATGGATACGAACCAGATGGGTGTGAGGTCTCTGCCATTCTGATCGATGCGGAGGCGATGGATTCGAACATAGCTCCTACCGATGGATACGAAGATGAGGCCACTTCCTCCCGTTTGCATCGATCACAACTTGAACATATGAACTCGGATTAACCTGAAATTTGAAATGTAGCCTTTTCTAGCATTGATCATCATCTCCAATCAATTCCGTCCCGATCGGAGCCCGGTCAAATTTTGACGTCATCCATTGCAGCCTTGTTTCCAATTGAACTCCAATCCTGATTTTCATCATTCCTTGCCAATTTTGTTGATATTCCAGCTTTGACCAAAAGGTGGGATAAAATTTGCCCCCAAAACATGCCTTGTGGTAAGAAGGCGTGTTTTGAATAGTTCTGAATCCGCTATCCAAAGTCCATAGCCATATCTTCTAAATATACCATTCTTGACTGTTCCGAGTCGATGTATGATTTCAAATCATGTAGCCAAAGTCTTATCCAATTCCATATCCATCCAAATCGATAACCGAGTCCTAATCCATCCTTATCCAATAGCCAATAACCGAATCGAGGACCTCTCCGGGTTGACATCCAAATCCATAACCTCTCCGGGCTCTTGCCAGGCGCAATCCACACCTGACGACCTTGGTCCAGTGTCCCTGGATGTTGAGCTAACCTCTTCGGGTTCTTGCCAAGCGCAATCCACACTTGACGACCTTGGTCCAGTGTCCTTGGACGTAAGTAATGCTGTGGCTTAAGTCCTAAGCCGAATCATGGTCGCTCCGGACCCTTGTTGAGCATAGTCCATTCCAACGACCTGAAATAATAACCGATAATATGGGGACTAAGTCCTAGGCCGAATCCTGGTCTCTCCGGACCCTTGCCGAGCATAGTCCATACTCGACGACCTAAATGAGTCACTTTACTGCGTTCGGGCAAATACGACTCACCCCTTGCCAGGTATAATCCATACCCGACGACCGTTCATCAAAACCCATACAAAAATCCAGTTAAAATCTAATCCAAAATCCAAGTCAAACCAAAAGGATCAGAAATCCAAACTAGCATCCAAAACAGAAACCAGTCATCCAAACGAAAATCCAAAACAGAAAGCAAACAAAACCAGGAGTTCAAACCAAACTCCAAAACCAAACCAGAAAACCAAGTGTCCAATCGAAAAACAAAAGACAGATTTCACAAACCATGGCTTTGCGGTTTATCATCATTCAAAGCATGCCTAGGGGCTATCTCCGTCCCCATACATGTGTAAATGACTTGGTTGCTCGCCAATGATTTGTTACTTATTTCATATTACCCTGGTCAATTGATGACCAATCGACCATCATTCCTAGGCCTCACACCTTCATGGCTTGAGGTAGGCGGTGGTTGCTCCTGCTCCACCGCTGCATTCCGAGCCCCAACATACTGCCTCAATTGTCCATTCCTCACATGCTCCTCAATTATGTCCTTTAAGTGCCTGCAGCTGTTGGTATCATGCCCGTCCAAATCATGGAAGAGACAGTGCCTTCCCGATGCCCTTTCCCGCTCGGATGGTTCTCTCCTAGCCGGCCTCCGCTAAGGAAGGCGATTCCGGGTTTCCATGTATATCCGCTCCAGTGTCTCGTTTAATCCCATGTATGTGCAAAACTTTGGATCCTTCCATCGCTTCCTGGCTTTTCCTGAATCATCATCCAGCTTCCTCTTTCCTTTGTCTTTATCTGGGTTTCCGTTGGATGGTCCTCCACCCTCAGTCGCATTCACCTCCTTTAACTTTAAATCCATACATGCATCTTCTTGCCGAAGGAACCTTTCAGCTTCATGGAAGAATTCCCCGATATCCAGTGGTGGGTCTCGTACTAAAGATACCTTAAAATCTGAATCCTCTCTGACTCCCGACACCGCCGCCATCAAAACCATCGATGGATCCGGCCGATCCACCGAAGCAACCGCCGCATTAAATTGAGTTAAAAATGCTCTAAGCGATTCATCCGTCCTTTGCTTTACCGATGTTAACGTCATCACGTTCTTAGGTCTTTTGATATGAACCCGAAACTATCCCAAAAACCTATCCACCAATTCCCTCCAAGTCCTAATAGATCCTTCTTCCAGCTGCCTAAACCACATTGCAACTAGATCTGTCAAATACAGCGGAAAACATCTGGCCATCACTTCCTCCGATGCCCTCAGCACTTCCATGTGTCTAGTGTATCTCATCAAGTGATCAGTCGGGTCAGCCTTGCCATTATATACTTCCACGCTAGGTAACTTGAACTTAGGTGGATTCTAAGCTATCCTGATTTCCAGAGCGAACGGGCTCCTGTTCACTCCTTCTAAATCTCTATTGGTCAAACCTCCACGCATAGTCTTCCTAATGATTTCCACTAATCCAGCGTTGTCTGTCAGGGGTTGCCCTCCATGCTCCCGAGGGAACTCCGGCACATATTCTTCATGTGGCTCATTAGCAGCAACGTTGGCCCTAGCCTGTCGAACTCCTTCCAAAGGTCCTCTTGTGTTGGATCCTGCGGGCCTGCCCCCAAGCCCTTGTTGATTGTCTTTCGGTTCTGTATTCTATCCTCCATTGGGTTCCATAACCCTAGCCCCTTGTTCCACATTAACAGCCGCTGTGGCTGGTTCTAAGTTCTGCATCCCTACAGCTCTCATCTGTTCCAAGAAAGTTTGCATCATCTCCTATTGGCTTTTCATTATTCTTTCATGTATTGAATTCGCCATAGCCTCCATCTCGTCCTTTGTGATGTAGACAGAAGCTTGTCCTTCTCCAGCTCCGGAGGACGCCTCTTGACTTCCTCCTTGTTGGCTTCTCTCAGCTCTTTTCCTTCTACTTGTTTGTCGGGTCATTGTCTTTCAAATCTTCAAGCTTTTAAATCTGAACTTCAAATCTTGTGTAGCGGGTGCTAGTCCTTCCCAGTGAAAGCACCAAAGTGTTTGCGCCAAAATTGGTCACAAACCCCGAATGTCGTGAAAGCACCAGTGTATGAACACAAATCAACAGTGTATAACCACAGATCTCATATCTAAGTAAAGAAGATAATCATAAAATGAAGAATAACAGACAGAACACAAGATTTATAGTGGTTCGGCTATCTCCGGCCTACATCCACTTCAAAGGTTTATCTTTTTATTGATTATCCTTGCTGATTACAGTTGATTACAGCGATTATAATGAAGAAATTCGAGTTTAACATCGATGATGAAGTGTAGAATTGAATCCGGTAGAGCCTGGGCGCTTCTGAATCCCGATCCCCCCTTTCTGAATGACTTGGGGCTCTATTTATAGGTGTAGAAAGCTGATATTTTGCCTAAATTTCGGGAGACCACTTCTGGCACGTGAGTGGGCCCACACGCCCATGTCCAGAAAATCTAGGCCCGCTTCGGGATCAATTCGAACTCCATTCGAATCGATCAATAATTCATCAGATGGAGCTGAAATTTGGCGAGAACATTCTTCAACATGTATGTAAGCTTCTATGAAAATTTCATAGCAGTTGGACTTGTAGATCTCGAGATATGGTCGATTCGAAATTGCATTCTTCATTTGTTCATCCCGTTCGAATCGATCTATTCGAATCGATTCCTTCGAATCGATCGCCTGCACGTGCTCTCATGGTGATGTGGCGCGCAATCTTCGGGCTGGTCCGCTTTTCACTCCAGTTTGATCAAGTCGTTCCAAGTATCTCGCTGCTTTGACTTGATGGATTTGAAGACATTGATCGTTCCTGGATTCGAGCAAGGCTTCGTTCGTATCAATCGTGTCTCGCTTCAGTTGATCGATACGAAATGACTGTTCCGGACGGATTCGAAGTGGAGTAATATCATGGATTCGAAGGGACTCAATTTGATGGATATGAACTAGATGGGTGTGAGGTCTCTGCCATTCTGATCGATGCGGAGGCGATGGATTCGAACATAGCTCTTGCCGATGGATACGAAGATGAGGCCACTTCCTCCAATTTGCATCGATCACAACTTGAACATACGAACTCGGATTAACCTAAAATTTGAAATGTAGCCTTTTCTAGCATTGATCATCATCTCCAATCAATTCCGTCCCGATCGGAGCCCGGTCAAATTTTGACGTCATCCATTGCAGCCTTGTTTCCAATTGAACTCCAATCCTGATTTCCATCATTCCTTGCCAATTTTGTTGATATTCCAGCTTTGACCAAAAGGTGGGATAACAGTTATGCTCAAGTTAGTTCGGATTTTACTCATAAAGTTATCGCTTAGTATGAATTTATGTTTTGGTATGTATGTATTAAAAGAGAAAATTCTAAATAATGATCTAGAGTAAACTGTTTACATATAATAACCAAAGTATCTCGAAGTCAGTGGGAGGGATATAGAGTTATGAGTTTTTGGATATGATCTAAGAACAGATACGAAAGTGTCATTCGACAAGCATCAAAATTAAACTAGTGTTTTGATAGAAATATCAAATATTATGATTATCAGCCAAAATGTAGAGAAAGCGTGTGTTCATAAGAAAGAACATTAAAAGGTACATAAATATTCCTAAGCCAAAAGTAATAACGGTGTATTTGTGTTAAAATCAGCTTTAGGTGTTTTACATTGGATCTGTAAATGATGACTTTTATAGCAAGTATAAAAGATATTGGGAATGTCCCAAACGATATGCAAAGGCACCTTACTAAAATGTTTAATACAAAAGATGTAAGATGGATTCATTATGCATTGGAAATAAGAATTATCATGCATGTTATATTGTCTACGATATCGCGATTTGTTTATGTATTTGATACATGAAGAAAATATCAAATCCAAATAGATATCGCTAAATGGTTGGTTGAGGTGTTCTCATGTATTTATGAAATACTAGAGAATTGTTTGCAAAACAACAAACTCCTTATGAAGGAGTGTTCAGAGTCAAACTTCATAAGTGATATTGAGTATAATCCGTCAATAAAAAATTCAAATTGAGAATCTTTAAATTGGAAATGCTCCAAATAAAAGAGATTGTGGTTGATTACATTGACTTGAATAGCGCCACAATAAAGACAATGTATATAATAAATGCATAAATATAGAACTGAGCCGAGGGTGATTCCAAATGTTGAGAATCTCATAACATTATTATATGATAACAATATTGTGATATATGTTATAACAGAACTTAGAGCTCACTAGAAATCGAAAGACACACTTCGAATTGTTCCACATGGTAAAACAATTTATCAATGTCGGGGAGAGTTGATTAAAAAATAGATGATTAAAGCAAAATAGCATACCCGTTCACTGAGGGACTAACCCAATTGGTTTTGAGGAAATCGATTGGAGAAATTGGAATAAGATTCCATAATTGACCCCAAATGCAAATGGGAGAATGATAGTGTTAGGGGTATGCCCTAGGGGTAATTATGTAATTTGTTGCATATACCTAACTCGATAACCGATCTTGTTCGAAATAAAAGGTGTTTTCTTTCTATTATATGCTTGATATAATATGTTAAATTAATTAATTAATTAAATTGCAAGTATATATAATAGAAAATCCACACACGGTATGTTTTGTGTTAGTAGCTACAAAGTGTCGAAATCGTGAGTAATTAATCATAATGAAAATAAATATACCATTTTAAATATTCCTAGTCATTATGTATCGAGACCGGATATCGATGCATCCGTTGAGACTAAAGTACATGACACTCTCCAAATGTTGGGCAGTGTATTACTCATGACTACTAGAGGCACCAAGGGGTTATATATTGATAGTTATTGGATAACTATGGAATGACTCACTCGATAGTTTTCTGTTGGTTGATATAACTAAAGTCAAACAGAAAATATCGATGTGACAAAATTACATAGTTCTTTTGACTTAAGAATACTGTTGACCTTCAGTTTGGAAGCTACGCTTTGATTATAGTTAAATCATGGCAAGGCATCCATCGAACGACTATAGTTGGGTCAAGCGAAAGCATTGGAAGTGAAATACTATTCAGGAGAGGATTCGTCTCCTCGGTTATACGAGGTTAGTATCACGTTCAACTGAACTCAACTCAAAGTCAAAGTCTTTGGCCATAACATTTCGATTGACAATAATTGTTATTATCGAACCAAGGACTTTATTTTTGGACTATAGAGTTGAAAATGGATGATATTGGGATTTTGACCATTACCAAATTCCATAAGTCAAGAGTGATAAAGTTTTGATGAAGAGAATTTATGCAAATAATAATTACAATCGGGTAACGCTTAACAAAGTAAAATTGGATTTGACTGAAACCAAGTGATAGATTTGAACAAAATGTCACATCTCCTGCTAAATGACATGTGAACGTTAATGTTCGAATAGTTTTACATTAACCGCTGACCAAATTTACACCTAAAAAGTCACACAACCGAATAGTTGAATACCCCTTGACCACATGATTTAATTAAATTATAATTATTATAAATTAATTAATATTTATGAAATATTAGTTATAAAATTTTATTTTGATTTGTTGAATAAATATTATTAAACATGTTCATAATAGTTATAAATATTTTAATCAATATACGATATCTATACATGTTTAAATTAGATTTAAATGCAATATAATTTGTTTGGACTTTAAATGGGTTGGAAGCCCATATGGGGCTGGTGTGTTTTGGCCATAATATAATTAGGTATGGGCGGCCATTTGATGGAAAGAAGGCTAGGGTTTTGACAGATAAGAGGAAAGAATGGGTAAGAGAGAATAGTGGATTTGGATCCTAACTTATCTCTCTTTTCTCTCCTCTACAAATAGATCATAACCCTCATTCTTTTTCTAACATTTTGAAGCCACCATTAGCTATACCTCTAGCCGAAATATATCTTCCCATCTTGTAACGACCTACTATTCCATACATTTTAAGTGACAATAAACACACATGTCCAACTCAAATTGAACGAAAAGGCGAGCCGTTAAGGGTAAAAAGAAAATAAAGACATTAAACAGAATCTCACACGAAGGGAATAACAAATATTATTTCAATAATCTTTACAGCGGAAAATTTTAAATACATACATCAAAGCCTATTCAGCTTCGACAGTTATAAACCTCTATCCTTAAAATGCTGAATACAAAACAGTAAACGAACACAGCAGGAATATAATCTACGATCATAGGTTGATGAAGATCTCTAGCTCTCCTCTGGAAATTCCAAGCATCTTAAGCTAAACCTGAAACTTACTCGGATCTGACCCGAATATTAAAAATACCCAGGTCAGTCTGACAAACCAACGTAAGAAACACAAATCATAAATATATATGACAGTGTCATAGATTGACTTTGATGCCAAACAAAACCTTTGAAAAGAAGAGTATCTCATAAGACCACGCAGCATATTTATATCTTATGATAACTAAAACTTTTTTTCAAATCATTTGATATTATTTCTAATGACATTGCTTTGAAAATCCTTTCAAATAACATATTAAAATAGCCAGAATTGTTACATTTGTTAAATTCAATAGCATATTTAGGTATACAATCATGTCTGTTAAAGGCACGTATTGGAGATTGGATTCCAACAATGACAAGGTAAAGGACTACCTTCCATACAGTACATCTCTAGAGGAATGTACCGAGCCACAGCCCCGCTGCCCTCTAACAACACAAGACCGACCTACCTCTACCATAGATAGCACCGAATGTGACATCATCTCAGTCGGTCCTAACCTACCCCGGACATCTCATAGCATACACAACAAACTTGATATATATATATAGGGTAATCTAGAAAGGTGATGAACATATCCTAATGGGTGCGACCTACATAGCCCTGCCGCATCTACCATGTTTTTTCCATTACTGATGTGTAAGGCTTGAGGTAACGTTTTACCTTTCTCAAAACACCAAATCCCACTTTGAGTGCCACATCGCCGTTTCTAATAACACGCTAATTGATTTCCACAAAAGTACAACCCCTGAGTTCATACGCCTCAGGGAAGGGTGTTAAGCATAAGAAAGGTTACCTCCTGCAGTATCAAACAGATATACGTTTGTAAAATTAATGTACGTGGTCTTAGAAATGCAATGTCAGTCACTCGCCCATACAAGTTTTCCAGGAACAGGACAAACCGAAGGTACTCCTACTACATCATGTTTAGGAATCACCCATCAGATTACTAGCGAGCAGTCCTTGCATCGAAGATTTTAGAATGATGGTACTACTGCCACTATATATAAAATATGGGAATCACCCTAGAGGTTAGTGGCAAGAAGCCCTACATTATGAAGATCTCCAGTCTTCAAAGTTATTTCTTCAATAATTCTTCACTTTCGAATGCGTATATTGGTTCAAAGTGGTATTCGAATAGGAATCACCCAAATCTGATCCCGGTCTCTCCGAATCAATTATCGATAAAAAGATATGTATGTGTATACAGAAATGTTAAGCCTCTTTTGGTTAATTAAAACCTCTTTTAACTTTTAGAAATATTCAAATCACTTTTCTTTAAATTACTTGGAAAATATTTCCATATTATATTATTAGTATAATTCCAATCTTAATGGAGATTTCATATTTCCCAAACATATCTTAAATGGGTTAAAAGCAATGTTATTTAAGACATTGTTTACTGTAAACCCAAACTAGTTTGTATTGAGTGTGAGAGATCCATAGAGATTATACTAATTATACTTAGTACCAATTTCTATATTTAACATGTACTATTCGTTGAATAACAGTGAAATCACCTTTAAATTCACGTGGATAGTACGAGTTCCCTCCTCGGAATTTAATACAGAGTTCAACTCGAATGTTCTCTATACCACCAAAATTTTATTTAAAAATCTTGTTTACCTTTTGGAAAACTCTAAATCTCTTTCCTTTTATCTTACTTCAAATATTTCCATTTATGAAATTTCACTTCAAAAAAATCTATTCTTTTATAACACTTACTACTTTTATTTACAAAATTACCATTTATAAATATATCCTTTTATTTATAAAACACCGTTTATAAATCTATCACTTTATTTAGAAAATGCGATTTTATAAATATTTACTTTTATTTTGGGAAAATGTTGTTCAAGTATATCAAATTTACTATCCTCTTCGTTGGGCCAGTCCGGATAGCTAGGGGAAACAGACAGCTGGTTTCCCAAACTCCAATCTAGAGACTACCTCTCTGTCACTTATAAGATGGTTAAGTTATTTAGCCGACTTTAAACCTTTAAAATACTTGTATAATTATTTGGAAAACATTCCAAAAGATTTGAAAAGAGAAATCCAAGTTTAAATCATTTATTCAAAAATTGCAAAATTCAGTTGTTAACTTGCAAGTGAATAGTGATTTTAAAGCTTTGTAGATCAAATTATTCCACTATATATATATATATATATATATATGTCCATTTTTATAACTCAAATCCCTTTTAAAACATTTTAACATATTTATGGAATTTATTTCATATTATTAATGATTATATGCTAAAATGAATGCTTGTATGGTTGTCTAATATATATGCTAAAATGAATTACTTAAAATTATGAAAGGGGTGTTAGGGTATGTATAGGAAAATTTGCACAAATATCTCTTAGACAACCATGTGCTTAGCCGACTCCCCCACCATGTGTCATCCATATGCCTTGTAAGGTGATGTGTAAGTTTCTTTTTCAAACGTAAACCATTTTTGTTTTATATGCTAAATGTAAATGTATATTTATATGTGTAGATGTGTATGCATGTACATGTATGTATGTATGTCATATTTCAACTAACAACTTTACAACTTTCAATCATAACTTTTATTTATTAAATCATTGATAATCCGGAATCCGAATTCCAATCAAATTTTCAGTTTTAATCAAACTATTTATTTAGGCAAACAAAACTTGAAAATAATTTTTTTTATCATCTTTAAATAATTAAAACAATATTCTTTAAGTTATAAAATAATATTAAAACCCATTTATAAAAATCTGACGTCGATCCGTCAAAATGCAACGAAGTTTGTATATCTTTATAAAACAAGTTTATATATTTATAGAACCATTATAAATCACTTATTATCATTTATAATAATTAAAATGAATTATTTATCATTTAAAAACAATTGTTTTAATACTAAAATAAATTAAATATTCCAATTCAAAGTGGTAAAGTTACAGGTCGTTACATTCTTCCCTCCTTAAAAGAATTTCATCCCTGAAATTTCACCATAACCCAAAACCCAAAAGAGTTTACCTAAAGTATTATCTTCAAACTTAATTTCCTATGATATACACAGATCATCTGTAATATCTGATTCGATCTTCTATTCGAATCCACAACTTTACTTCTGAACTAGTATTGATTCCTTGATCCTCTAGTGCGGACTTTGATTAGGCTTCTTGATTAGAAACCTTCATTTTCCTTACATAGCTCTCAACTATGATAGAAAATGTAAGTACCTAACCACAAACCCTCATCAATGTTCGTCATCAAGAAAAGAGTGATAAATCCTTAATCAGACTAGTGTAAACACCTCAGATTCCGTACTCGAATGTTAGATCAGAATTTTGCAACGAAATGATCTACGTACCTCATTCGTATTTATTAACTTTCCTAAATAAATTATGAAAACATTCCATAAAACTTTCATTTTTTATCAAACATTTTTATAAAGATGTTTCTTTATATATAATCACTTTAAAATATTTATTCACCAAAAGTTTCTACCTTCTTTCCAAGGAAACCATTTTAATTTAAAAGATAAATTATCTTTTATTTCTAAAATTATAATAATCTTCTTATATTATAATATGCTCCCTTTTACCAATATTAAATGCAAACACCTTGATAAAAATTCACAATCACTAATTAATCTATCAATTAATGATTCACATTATCCTTTTAACTTTAGAAAATTATATGGATCGAGTAACTCAAAAATGATACCAAGGACTGGGAACTACCAATAGTATCGCATATTCCCTAAACAAGAAGAGGAATACTTAAGAGAATTATATACCATTCGAACACAACTTTTGTCCATTTTTAGTTAATTTTGAGCCACTCGAACAAGTTAATCATAAGATTTTTTCAAAAATACCAAGATTTGAATTCTCAAAAATCCCTTTATAAAACACGTTTTATAAATCCAGTTTATAAAACCACTTATAAAACACATTCGTAAAATCTATTTATCTTAAATAAATTCCTTTAATCTTAAACCAACATTATTATTTATCGAACACCAGATAGTCAAATTGTGAAACTAAATTCACGAGGTGTTCGTATTTAAACTTTTAAATCAAACAACCAATCAATAAATGATAATAACTGAATATTATCATTTCCTTAACAATCAAACACTACACAAATGACTATATCGTTTGAAAGATATTACTGTATAATCAACATATAATCGTAGGTAAAATTATTTCATTTACCAATTTTCCAAAACAAAATCATTTTTATATAGCATTAACAAATATGTGTTCATATATAATACTCTCAACTCATTCTAGGGTGTCACTTACCCTATCTCTAATGAGTTGCTCATCCTAGGGTATTACTAACTCTATCTCTGATGAAATTTTACCCTTACCAGGCTCAGGTGTTTGCTCAACCTAAGCTGTGATACCAACTGTAATGACCCACTTTTCTGTACATTTTATGTTGACAATAAACCCACATCTCACCCTCAAATTGAACAAAAAGGCGGACCATTAAGGGTAAAAAGAAAATAAAGACATCTGTGACGACCCGGAATTTTTGTATATTTGAAATGGGAATATTTAATTTATTTTAAATATTCGAAGGTTAAATTTTAAATTAATTTTCAAATATACAGTATTTATTGGGTGATAGATTATTGAATTAGACAATTAAAAATTGGATAAAATGTTGAATCGAGAGTTTTGAGCCAGTTAAAAATAATTTAAAGGCTTGTAAAATTTATATTGGTAATACTGAAGATAATAGAACTTTCAAAATTTGATTTCAGAGTATTTTGTTTAGTTTTGAAATTATATCGTTTGAATCGATATTTAAAAATAGCCTTCCGAGGCACAGTTTCGGAATTCGACGAAACCAGTTCCATTGGATCCGTAATATTGAATTTTTACCGGATTTCAATTTTCGTAGCGTTCAGAGTTGTTAGGTGAGCATACGAGATAAGAACGCTTAGACAATGGTTAATCGTTTTAATTTAAATATCTTTCATCTTATCAACTGTTAAAGTTTTATCAACATCAACAGCACAGTGGTGAGACTATCTTCTCACGCAAGACAAGTAATACGTTTAACATTTGATAGCTGAGATATTTTTGGATATAACAATATAAAATTTCAAATCTATTAGTACCCTATAAGCAGACCTAGCCTGTATCTGTCGCCATACTTTACCCATTCCTCAACACGCTACCTCCTGCTAGAACCCACGTCTCCTCTTTTTAAAGTATTACAGCCGAAACGAGAAAAAATGAATGAACGCGGCCTAAATCGAAATCAAATTCGATTACAAATCAAAGTCATGGCCTTCTTTTTCAGATCGAAGCCGCTTCCCTAATTCAAATCGAACGAATTCGATTTCGATTTCTAGAAGAAATCGCGTACAGCTTGGGTTGCTCGATGGCTTTACGCGAGGCTGGGTTGCGTAGTTGGAGGGGCGCCGATGTTTAGTGGAACTCGAGGTCACCAGATCGCGAATTGTTATCGCGAATCGATATAGCCGTGGCGTGTGCTCGGAGCCGAGGTCGAGTGATGGATTCGTTGGTAATTCGAGGCTATGTACGCGACTGCGAGATGAGGGCGGCGATGCGAGGCTACTGATTTTCGATTGAAGATAGGGGTGCACGCGATTAGGGTTTCTTGCTTGGGAAGTGCGATTCATTCGCGAGCTCGGTTTGCGTGTTGCTTGGAAGCGGGTTCGAGTTGGGCAAGGAGGAGGGGAGCAGGAAGCAGTGGTTTTCTGGTGAACGTTGGAGTTAGCGACGTGTTCAAACTTGTTGGTCGATGCTGAGGTCGAGTATGGAAGTGGATTTTCGTCTGATGTATGGTAATTTTTGGTTTCAATTGAAGTTAATATATATATAGATTTGAGAAAAATATAATGGTTGTTTCCACATTTAAAAATCTTACTGTAAAATTTTTAGTAGACAGTATGATGAGATAAAACATGGTAAAGCCTATTACAATCAAGTATTTACAAATCCATGAGTGTTATCCGAGGGTTAAATTATTTTGGATATTTTAAATCTGTTGGTAGAAACTATTCATTTAATTTGTTACTAGGGATTTAACAGTAAAGTAAAATTTGGAATTTTAGTAATATGATAAATTCAAGTTTTAAATCGAATTTATTAAACTGGGTTAAATAAAATCATTTGTAATTAAATTAAATTTAACAAATGGAAATTATTTATTCGATTCATTTGGATATTAACAAAACAAATTTAATATTGGTTCAAGGTACAAACGGCGAGAAAACTAGTAGAATATTAAAGTGGATGGCAAAAGCAAAGGTGAGTTAATCTCACTCAGTTAGATTTAAATTTAAATGGTTAAATTTAAATATTTGATTGAATGGTTGATTTGGTTGATATGATATATATATATATAGTAGTATATACCAATATATATATATTGGCATATGTATATATTGGAATTGATATTCCCACATTATATAGCGGATGAGACCCTATGCGCCGCATAATAGCGGATGATATTTATTTAAATCCCATATACCGCGATATTCCACCTCGAAGTGGAATTGGTATTGTGCTAACGTCTGTGGATGCAGGGAAACAGGTTGGAGGGATCCAACTGGATTCCTCAAAAATTTATTTTATTGTTCTGTGATCTGAATATTGATATCCTGTGATGATTTGATATTGGATGTTGTGGTTGATTGAATTTCCAGTATAATAAATTTTGAAAATCTATGGGATTGAATTTTTGAAGAAAATAAAGAATAAAAATTTAAGTAAATTGGAATAAATTTAAAGGTGAATTGGAAATAAGATAAAATGAAGTGAATTGGAATTTTAGTAAATATGGGAAAAAGAAATTTAAAGTTTACTGAGGAGTAATAAAATTTAAAACTCAAGTGATATTGGTTTTAAAGAAATAGAAAAATTTCTTTTAAATTTAATGATTTAATATAATTTAAATTAAAAGCGTAAATAAGGAATGTTGGGAATTAAAAATAGGTATTTTCAGTAAAAGGGGGTTTTAAATTCACAAATGAGAAATAAAATTTAAAAAGGGCGTTGTATTTGAAATAAATAAAGTAAACAAGGAATTTTATTCCAAAGTAAAGCAAATTTGAAATCAATTGTAGAATTGATGTAAATGTTGGAATTTGAAATTTAAAGAGAAATGAGATTTTGGAAATTTATAAACTGAGTTTATAAAGTGAAATAAATGTCGGTGGACATTTTAAATATAAATTCAGGATGGGAATTTATAAAGGAAGGAGAATTGGTTTAAGAATAAATAATGATTTATTTTTAAAAGAAGTGGAAGAGAAGTATTTTCTGGATAGCCAAGTACATTTGGTTTTAAAAGCAATTTTAAATATTTGCTAAAGATTTATTGTTATTTTAAAAATCAGGTTTAGAAAATCTATTATTTCAAATGTAAATTTTCAAAGGTAAGTATTTTTCAAAACTATTATTGTAATAGATATAAAAGTGATTTGATAATACGTTTTAAAAGGAAATTTGTTTATATTTTTAAAAGTGGCTTTATTTTAAATGTTTTTAAATATATATTTGGACTTAAGTTTTAAAGTAGTTTTCAAAGGTGTTTTATAAAGTATATTTATAATAAAGTGTTTTAAAATTATTTTAAAATCTAAAATGGTTTGTACTTGGTGTTCCAGTGAAAATAAATATTTGGAAAATTATTCCTTGAAGGGAATATAGTTTGAAATTGTTTCCAATGGGGATTGGAAAGGGAAATAATATGTGGTGAAGATATTTTGGGAAAAATAGATAATTTGGAGAAATTATTGATTGTTGATGGTTGTTATGGATGTTAATTGATAGTTAAATAACCGACTATCAATATTGGCCAAATGCGCTGATCGTTTCGAAGAGACCGGGATCGAGTTTCCATATACCAGGATTATAGGTCTGGAGACTCGAATACCACTTCGATTCGGTTTGTACGTTTCGTGAAAACGATTTCAGAGTCGAAGATGGAGCTGTGAAGTGCAAGGGCTAGTCGCTACTAATCCTGAGGATATTTCCAAAATGGATGTAGTAGGAATAGTGCCTTCGGTTCCGTTCGGACCCGGGACGGACTTGTATGGACGAATGCTTTCGTGACATCGTCAGGTGGACGATGGGCATTCTAAGGGATATGTGCTATAAAGGTATCGTTTAGCCTCGAGCCTCATCAACCGGGAATGACTGAAAATCAGGGGTTATGCAGCAAGGCTTCGTGGGTAGCCCCCACTTGAGAGTAAGGTCATCCCTGTCTAGATGTCCCTTTTTATTTCGGCTTAGTGTTGCGGTTGCTGATCCCAACCGTGGGGTGATTTTACTTGGAATTATCCAGTAAGGGATGATTCCGGTCTTGTGTTGCAGGGGAGCGGGCGTACTCCTCGGTACTGTGATCTAGGCCACGTACTGTGACAGGTGGTACCCCAGTGCCTAGTCATTCGTTGGAAATCCATTCTCCCTACGTGCCTGTACGGTTTTGATTGTGCCCAACTATTGTTGAAATGTGAGATGCAAGCATTTCAGCTAGATTCTATTTTACTTTCTGTAGACACTATTATAATATCAGAGGATTTTGATATAAAGTGTTTTAGCTATCGTAAGGTAAAAACCCGACATGTTTATTTGTGGCGTGGTCTTACGAGATGCTTTTGTTTTCAAAAGATTTTGAAACTTTAATAATCAATTTGAGTGTGATTTTCTCACGCTGGTATTCCAGACTGACTCGGGTATTGTTTTATATGATGCTCGGGTCAGACCGAGTATTATAGGTTACAGGATATGATGCTGTGGAGCTCAGGAGACGAGCTGGTTGTCGATACGTACTCCCGTACTTGCTATTATTTTTCCGCTGTGTATTCAGTTGTATGTTATGGATGTTGATGTACTCTGATGATGTATTCTGATGTATTGTATAAACAGATATAGTTTTTGATTTGTATAAAGATCTGTTAATATATTATATTTTATTCCGCTACGATGGTTAGATTCTGATTTTATTTTCTATTTTTCTTCTTCTACCTCTTCTTCTTAACTAAAATGGTTCGATTTTCCGGGTCTGGAAAGTCGGGTCGTTACAGTGGTATCAGAGCTTAGGCTAGCGATAACCTTGGCTCTGGTGGGAATTTTGAGAGTACTAATAGATATGAGCGCGTATTTGTTAGTGGATATAAAAATGGTTTTATATTGTGTTGGTTGATTTATTGAGTGGCATATGAACCTTCGTCGGCACAGCCTGGACAACTGTATCGAAGGGGTTTCTAAACACTTGAATAGAACAGTTCGACACAGTATTGTTTTAAATAGGGTGAATGAAATAATTTTGCCCAAATTATTTTGTATATAAAAGAAATAATTATTCGAAAATTATTATGGTTATATATTTGGATGCTTGGTTGTTAGAAAATGACAATAATGAGTTAGTCTCATTATTGAGTAGAAATTGAAACTTATAACCTAAGTTGAAGAATAAATTTATATAACAAAATGGAATTTGAAATATAGACTATAAATGAAATTTATAAATTGAGATAAACTTTATATACAAATGTGAATTACAAATGTGATTTATAATCAAATGTGGTAAATTCATAAACAAATGAAATTTGTAAATGTAAATTGTAAATGTGACTTATAACTTGAAATAAAATGTGATAGAATTCCAGAGTAATGTTTGGATATAAAATCGAATGGGTTTTGAATTTGAAGTTTTGGGAAAGGTTTAAATTCCTTTGGATTTAAAATAGTTTTTAAAGGTTTTGGGGAAATAATGGTGATATTATTTCATGAATATTTTTGAATTTGAATGGAAATCTGGTGGGAATTTGGGATTTTCAAAATGTTTGAAAAGTTTTAAAGTGATAAAAGCATTAAATTCTCTTTCGGTCGCTGGAAAATAATTTCGGTGATGACTGCAGCATCATCGATGTCTATTTTCGAGTTTCCAAAGAGAAATTGCTACCAAACTGTTTTAAATTGGAAATGATTGTGAACTGGGTTGGTTTTGAAATTCAAAGGGAAAATTGTTTGGTAAAAGCAGATTGTTTTGGAAATTGGGATTTGATGTGATATACCAGATGTGTATGAGTTATTTATGGATTCAAAATGGTTTTGAAATAAAACCGGGCAATTGGATTCTGGGAATTCTATTTAAAATTTAAATGTGGAAATTTAAATGAATCAACAACACAAAGTATAGAATGAAGTTGATTGAAATAAGGAGGGAATGAAAGTTTAATTATGGGATTATCATTATGAGATGAAAATAACTCAATGAGTAATATAAGCTGGTAGATAAAAGAGTTAGAGAACTTGAAGGTGAATAAAATATATTTGAATTTAACTTAAGATAAGTTAAATAAAATTGAGAATTGGAATTGAATTGGATATAAAGGTAATGTAAAATGCTTATAATTGTGTAAAGAAATTCATATTCTTAAGTTCTTAAGTGTAATAATTTGAGATTTGATTGTAAAGATGAAAATGGACTTAAATGAATAGTCCTAGGTCTTCAGTAAGTAAGTTAAACTTATGAATAGAAATGAAATTGTAAGTCATAAATGGGAATCCATTACTTTGAACCATTAAGAGTTATAATTTGAAATTGTAATTATCAAATGGAAACGACTAAGTTGAGCAATCTTAATTTTTAAATAAATCTAAACTTGAATTATAAAATAAATTGAACTTAAGACAATTAAGTGAAGTGATATTTGGAATTAAAAAGCAAGTATTTAATTTTAACCAGCGGAGGAACTAATTAGATAATAAATTAGTTAATGAAATTGAATTGTGAGTTAATGGAATTGGATTAACATAGTACTGGTTTGGATTGCGAATGAAATCCAAATAAGTAAAAATAAATTGGAAATGACCTGGTTATTAATAAAATAATTCCAGATGAATTGAGTATGGAAAATAAAATTCATAATGATTGAGTGAAGGAACCACTTATATTAAATAAATAAATGGATGGAATTTGATTAAATAAGAATCAAATGAAAGATGGAAATAAAACTTTAAAGGGTTGGTTAAATAGAAAATAAACTTAAGTTATTGACTTAAGTAAATGTTGAATGGAAACTGAACTCAACAGAAGAGTGGTTTAAATAAGTTGAGAAATAGTTATTGAATGAATTAACTTGGATTGTTTTCGAGCTAAATAAAATTCAATTTTTGGAAGTTGGAGATGAATTGAATTTAAGGAAAAAAATTGGAAATGAAGTAGTAAATTTAAGTAAGTTGGAATTCATATGAAATGGGAGTTCAATTTGAATATATACACTTCGGTGGTGAAGTGGTAAATAAATATAAGAAAAATTATATTGAACTTAAGAATTGAAGAATGAAATTCTTAAGGAAATTGGTATTGGAAATATACTTAGTAATTTTGGAAAAAAATAAATATATACTAAGTGAATAGTTGAATGAGGACTAAAACTGAAATTGTGAAATGGATGATTGTGGATAAGTGAATAACAATCAAAAGGAATGTGAATAAAAGAGAATTGATATAACTGATAATCAATTGAAATTAATACGTAAGATGTACGTATATTATTTTATTCGCATAGCTATTTGGTCCAGATATCGAACACAGAATTTCGAGATAGTTTTATCGATCCGAATTAGGATTTTTCACTCGATTTTCAACGGCGAGCCTGGATATGGATTGTTGATTGATTCTGGATATTCTCTATCATAGTTTGAGGCTATGCAAGGAGAATGACGGTTTTTGATCAAGAAACCAGATCTGAGTCCGCACTAGGAAGTCGGGTGGACGATACTAGTTCGGAAGTGAAATTGTGTGATCGATTGAGCGATCGAATGTGATATTGCGTACGGATGATATATGTGCATCGTACGGGCTTAAGTAAAACAAATGTTGGAAATTTGTAAAGGAAAGTATAAAATGACTTTGGAATTGTGATTGAATATTATTGCTTAGTAGGATATACAGGTGTATAAAAGCAATGGATAATTGGGATTTTTGATTTTAGAAGATAAAAATTTAATGGCCCGACAAAAAGGTATGTATTTGAATTTCTATATGAAATTTGATTGGGTTTTTGATCCAGCCACTTGGCTTTTTGTTTTCTTTTTGAGATTGGGAGGCCGTAGAGCCATTTTGTAGTAGTACCGAGCTAGCCGCGCAAAGGAGACGCTGGCGAAATTTTTCGGAAATTTAGGGAGTTAGAAAAATTTTGAGAAATTTTGATAAGTTAAAAATTTGAATTCAAATTTAAATTTGAATGGATAAGTAGGTGATATGGGTTGAACTTATGAATAAGTTTGGGAAGTTAAAAGATGATTAGTGTATCATTAATAAAAGAATTGTTATGGAAAGTTGTTAAAACTATTTGGATTGGGAAAAAGAACGGGTATCGAATCATTTCTCTTAACTGGTAATTTCGGGGACGAAATTCTTTTAAGGGGGGAGGAATGTGACGACCCGGAATTTTTGTATATTTGAAATGGGAATATTTAATTTATTTTAAATATTCGAAGGTTAAATTTTAAATTAATTTTCAAATATACAGTATTTATTGGGTGATAGATTATTGAATTAGACAATTAAAAATTGGATAAAATGTTGAATCGAGAGTTTTGAGCCAGTTAAAAATAATTTAAAGGCTTGTAAAATTTATATTGGTAATACTGAAGATAATAGAACTTTCAAAATTTGATTTCAGAGTATTTTGTTTAGTTTTGAAATTATATCGTTTGAATCGATATTTAAAAATAGCCTTCCGAGGCACAGTTTCGGAATTCGACGAAACCAGTTCCATTGGATCCGTAATATTGAATTTTTACCGGATTTCAATTTTCGTAGCGTTCAGAGTTGTTAGGTGAGCATACGAGATAAGAACGCTTAGACAATGGTTAATCGTTTTAATTTAAATATCTTTCATCTTATCAACTGTTAAAGTTTTATCAACATCAACAGCACAGTGGTGAGACTATCTTCTCACGCAAGACAAGTAATACGTTTAACATTTGATAGCTGAGATATTTTTGGATATAACAATATAAAATTTCAAATCTATTAGTACCCTATAAGCAGACCTAGCCTGTATCTGTCGCCATACTTTACCCATTCCTCAACACGCTACCTCCTGCTAGAACCCACGTCTCCTCTTTTTAAAGTATTACAGCCGAAACGAGAAAAAATGAATGAACGCGGCCTAAATCGAAATCAAATTCGATTACAAATCAAAGTCATGGCCTTCTTTTTCAGATCGAAGCCGCTTCCCTAATTCAAATCGAACGAATTCGATTTCGATTTCTAGAAGAAATCGCGTACAGCTTGGGTTGCTCGATGGCTTTACGCGAGGCTGGGTTGCGTAGTTGGAGGGGCGCCGATGTTTAGTGGAACTCGAGGTCACCAGATCGCGAATTGTTATCGCGAATCGATATAGCCGTGGCGTGTGCTCGGAGCCGAGGTCGAGTGATGGATTCGTTGGTAATTCGAGGCTATGTACGCGACTGCGAGATGAGGGCGGCGATGCGAGGCTACTGATTTTCGATTGAAGATAGGGGTGCACGCGATTAGGGTTTCTTGCTTGGGAAGTGCGATTCATTCGCGAGCTCGGTTTGCGTGTTGCTTGGAAGCGGGTTCGAGTTGGGCAAGGAGGAGGGGAGCAGGAAGCAGTGGTTTTCTGGTGAACGTTGGAGTTAGCGACGTGTTCAAACTTGTTGGTCGATGCTGAGGTCGAGTATGGAAGTGGATTTTCGTCTGATGTATGGTAATTTTTGGTTTCAATTGAAGTTAATATATATATAGATTTGAGAAAAATATAATGGTTGTTTCCACATTTAAAAATCTTACTGTAAAATTTTTAGTAGACAGTATGATGAGATAAAACATGGTAAAGCCTATTACAATCAAGTATTTACAAATCCATGAGTGTTATCCGAGGGTTAAATTATTTTGGATATTTTAAATCTGTTGGTAGAAACTATTCATTTAATTTGTTACTAGGGATTTAACAATAAAGTAAAATTTGGAATTTTAGTAATATGATAAATTCAAGTTTTAAATCGAATTTATTAAACTGGGTTAAATAAAATCATTTGTAATTAAATTAAATTTAACAAATGGAAATTATTTATTCGATTCATTTGGATATTAACAAAACAAATTTAATATTGGTTCAAGGTACAAACGGCGAGAAAACTAAGAGAATATTAAAGTGGATGGCAAAAGCAAAGGTGAGTTAATCTCACTCAGTTAGATTTAAATTTAAATGGTTAAATTTAAATATTTGATTGAATGGTTGATTTGGTTGATATGATATATATATATATAGTAGTATATACCAATATATATATATTGGCATATGTATATATTGGAATTGATATTCCCACATTATATAGCGGATGAGACCCTATGCGCCGCATAATAGCGGATGATATTTATTTAAATCCCATATACCGCGATATTCCACCTCGAAGTGGAATTGGTATTGTGCTAACGTCTGTGGATGCAGGGAAACAGGTTGGAGGGATCCAACTGGATTCCTCAAAAATTTATTTTATTGTTCTGTGATCTGAATATTGATATCCTGTGATGATTTGATATTGGATGTTGTGGTTGATTGAATTTCCAGTATAATAAATTTTGAAAATCTATGGGATTGAATTTTTGAAGAAAATAAAGAATAAAAATTTAAGTAAATTGGAATAAATTTAAAGGTGAATTGGAAATAAGATAAAATGAAGTGAATTGGAATTTTAGTAAATATGGGAAAAAGAAATTTAAAGTTTACTGAGGAGTAATAAAATTTAAAACTCAAGTGATATTGGTTTTAAAGAAATAGAAAAATTTCTTTTAAATTTAATGATTTAATATAATTTAAATTAAAAGCGTAAATAAGGAATGTTGGGAATTAAAAATAGGTATTTTCAGTAAAAGGGGGTTTTAAATTCACAAATGAGAAATAAAATTTAAAAAGGGCGTTGTATTTGAAATAAATAAAGTAAACAAGGAATTTTATTCCAAAGTAAAGCAAATTTGAAATCAATTGTAGAATTGATGTAAATGTTGGAATTTGAAATTTAAAGAGAAATGAGATTTTGGAAATTTATAAACTGAGTTTATAAAGTGAAATAAATGTCGGTGGACATTTTAAATATAAATTCAGGATGGGAATTTATAAAGGAAGGAGAATTGGTTTAAGAATAAATAATGATTTATTTTTAAAAGAAGTGGAAGAGAAGTATTTTCTGGATAGCCAAGTACATTTGGTTTTAAAAGCAATTTTAAATATTTGCTAAAGATTTATTGTTATTTTAAAAATCAGGTTTAGAAAATCTATTATTTCAAATGTAAATTTTCAAAGGTAAGTATTTTTCAAAACTATTATTGTAATAGATATAAAAGTGATTTGATAATACGTTTTAAAAGGAAATTTGTTTATATTTTTAAAAGTGGCTTTATTTTAAATGTTTTTAAATATATATTTGGACTTAAGTTTTAAAGTAGTTTTCAAAGGTGTTTTATAAAGTATATTTATAATAAAGTGTTTTAAAATTATTTTAAAATCTAAAATGGTTTGTACTTGGTGTTCCAGTGAAAATAAATATTTGGAAAATTATTCCTTGAAGGGAATATAGTTTGAAATTGTTTCCAATGGGGATTGGAAAGGGAAATAATATGTGGTGAAGATATTTTGGGAAAAATAGATAATTTGGAGAAATTATTGATTGTTGATGGTTGTTATGGATGTTAATTGATAGTTAAATAACCGACTATCAATATTGGCCAAATGCGCTGATCGTTTCGAAGAGACCGGGATCGAGTTTCCATATACCAGGATTATAGGTCTGGAGACTCGAATACCACTTCGATTCGGTTTGTACGTTTCGTGAAAACGATTTCAGAGTCGAAGATGGAGCTGTGAAGTGCAAGGGCTAGTCGCTACTAATCCTGAGGATATTTCCAAAATGGATGTAGTAGGAATAGTGCCTTCGGTTCCGTTCGGACCCGGGACGGACTTGTATGGACGAATGCTTTCGTGACATCGTCAGGTGGACGATGGGCATTCTAAGGGATATGTGCTATAAAGGTATCGTTTAGCCTCGAGCCTCATCAACCGGGAATGACTGAAAATCAGGGGTTATGCAGCAAGGCTTCGTGGGTAGCCCCCACTTGAGAGTAAGGTCATCCCTGTCTAGATGTCCCTTTTTATTTCGGCTTAGTGTTGCGGTTGCTGATCCCAACCGTGGGGTGATTTTACTTGGAATTATCCAGTAAGGGATGATTCCGGTCTTGTGTTGCAGGGGAGCGGGCGTACTCCTCGGTACTGTGATCTAGGCCACGTACTGTGACAGGTGGTACCCCAGTGCCTAGTCATTCGTTGGAAATCCATTCTCCCTACGTGCCTGTACGGTTTTGATTGTGCCCAACTATTGTTGAAATGTGAGATGCAAGCATTTCAGCTAGATTCTATTTTACTTTCTGTAGACACTATTATAATATCAGAGGATTTTGATATAAAGTGTTTTAGCTATCGTAAGGTAAAAACCCGACATGTTTATTTGTGGCGTGGTCTTACGAGATGCTTTTGTTTTCAAAAGATTTTGAAACTTTAATAATCAATTTGAGTGTGATTTTCTCACGCTGGTATTCCAGACTGACTCGGGTATTGTTTTATATGATGCTCGGGTCAGACCGAGTATTATAGGTTACAGGATATGATGCTGTGGAGCTCAGGAGACGAGCTGGTTGTCGATACGTACTCCCGTACTTGCTATTATTTTTCCGCTGTGTATTCAGTTGTATGTTATGGATGTTGATGTACTCTGATGATGTATTCTGATGTATTGTATAAACAGATATAGTTTTTGATTTGTATAAAGATCTGTTAATATATTATATTTTATTCCGCTACGATGGTTAGATTCTGATTTTATTTTCTATTTTTCTTCTTCTACCTCTTCTTCTTAACTAAAATGGTTCGATTTTCCGGGTCTGGAAAGTCGGGTCGTTGCAACATCGAACAGAATCTCATACGAATGGAATAACATATATTATTTCAATAATCTTTACAATAAAAAAATTTAAATACATACATCAGAGCCTATTTAGCTTGGACAATTATAAACTTCTGTCCTTAAAAATGCTAAATACAAAACAGTAAACAAATGTAGTGGTAATATAATCTACGATCATAGGTTGATGAAGGTCTCGAGCTCTCCTTTGGAAACTCCAAGCGTCTAAACTTAAACCTGAAACTTGCTCGGATCTGACCCAAGTATTAAAAATACCCAGGTCAGTTTTGCAAACCAGCGTGAGAAATGCAAATCATAAATATATATGACAGTGTCATAGATCGACTTTGATGCCAAACAAACCTTTGAAAAGAAGAGTATCTCATAAGACCACGCCGAACATAAACACGAATGGGTTTTTATCTTATGATAACTAAAACATTTTATCAAATCATTTGATATTATTTCTAATGACATTCCTTCAAAAATCCTTTCAAATAACATATTAAAATAGCCGGAATTGTTACTTCTGTTAAATTCGACAGCATATTTAGGTATGTAATCAAGCCCGTTAAAGGCAGGTATTGGAGATTGGATTCCAACAATGACATGGTAAGGGACTACCTTCCGCATAGTACATTTCAAAAGAAATGTACCGAGGCACAGCCCGCTACCCTCTACCAAGACAAGACTGGCCAACCTCTACCATAGATAGTACTGAATATGACATCACCCCAGTCGTTCTTGACCCATCCAAGATGTCTCATAACATACACAACAAACCCGATATGTAGAGGACAATCTAGAAAGATGATGACCATATCCTAATGAGTGCGACCCACATAGCCCTACCGCATCAACCCTGTTTTTTCCATTACCGATGTGTGAGGCTTGAGGTAACGTTTTACCTTTCTCAAAATAACAAATCCCACTTTGAATGCCACATCGCCATTTCTAACAACACACTAATTTATTTCCATTAATGTAAAACCTCTGGGTTCATACGCCATAGAGAAGGATGTTAAGAATAAGAGGTGTTACCTCCTACACCATTTAACAGAAGTACGTTTGTAAAATCCAATGTACATGGTCTTAGAAATGCAATGTTTGACATTCGTCCATACAAGTTGTTTAGAAACAGAACAAACCAAAGGTACTCATATTACGTCCTGTTTGGGAATCACCCATCGGATTAATAGTAAGCAATCCTTGCATCAAAGATTTTAGAATGAAGGTACTACTACCACCATAAATAAAATATGGAATCACCCCAGAGGTTAGTGGCAAGTAGCCCTACATTATGAAGTTTTCCAGTCTTCAAAATCATTTCTTCAACATGTCTTCACTTTCGAATGTGTATATTGGTTCGAAGTGGTTTTCAGATAGGAATCACCCAAATCAGGTCTTGGTTTCTCCGAACCAATTATCGATAAAAAGATGTGTATATGTGTATACAGAATTGTTAAGCCTCTTTTGTTAAATCCTTTTGGTTAATTAAAACCGCTTTTAACTTTTAGAAATCATCAAATCACTTTTCTTTAAATTACTTAGGAAAATATTTCCATATTCTATTATTACTATAATTCCAATCTTAATGGAGATTTCATATTTCCAAATCATATCTTTAATTGGTTAAAAACAATGTTATTTAAGACATCGTCAACTGTAAACCCAAACCAGTAAGTATTGAGTGAAAGGGATCCATAGAGATTAGACCGCTTATACTTAATACTAATTTTCGCATTCAACCTGTATTATTCATCGAATAACAGTGAAATCACTTTTAAATTCACATGGACAGTATGAATTCCCTCCTCGGAATTTAATATAAAGTTTAACTAGAATGTTCTCTATACCACCGAAATTCTATTTAAAAATCTTGTTTACCTTTTGGATAACTCTAAATCTCTTTCCTTTTATCTTACTTTGGAAAATATTTCCATATATGAAATTTCACTTCAAAAAAATCTATTCTTTTATAAAACCTCTTTTATAACACTTATTGCTTTTCTTTATAGAAATTCCATTTATAAATATATCCCTTTATTTATAAAACACTGTTTATAAATTTATCGCTTTATTTAGAAATATGATTTTATACATCTTTACTTTTTTCTTCGGAAAATGTGGTCTGAGTAAATCAAATTTACTATCTCCTCTATCGGGCCAGTCTGGATAGCTAAGGGGAGCAGGCAACTGGTTTCACAAACTCCAGCATAAAGACTACCTCTCTATCGCCCATAAGGTGATCAAGTTATTTGGTCAACTCTAAATATTTAAAATACTTGTATAATTATTTGGAAAACATTTCCAAAAGATTCGGGAAGAGAAATCCAAATTTAAATCATTTAATCAAAAATTACCAAATTCAGTTGGTGAATGGTGGATTTAAAGCTCTGTAGATCAAAACACTTATTCCATTATATATATATGTCCATTTTTATAACTCAAATCCCTTTTAAAACATTTTAACATATTTATGGAATTTATTTCATATTTTTAATGATTTAAAATATCCATTTTTAAGGTGTTGAAAACTATTTTTACGAACTGTCAAAACGCGACGATTCTAAAAACTTGATTTGGACATATCTTAAACTTTACTAAACGAAATCTTGATTTTTCTTATTCATTGGAAAATGTAACGAACGCGACTTTTTGACGCTCGAAAGTCGACATTAATACATCCACTATATCAACTGCCGAGCAATCGAATGCCAAAAAACCGAATTGTTATGGAGAAAAAGAAGAGGTAGAAGAAGACAGAAGAAAAAGAAAGAAGAACAACAGAAAAACATAGAAACAGAAACAATATCAGAATCTCACATTCGCAGCGGAACAACATATAATAGATAAATGAATAATCTTTAAATCAAAGAACTATATCATTTTATACATTACATCATCAGAGTTTACAACAACAATACACAACACAACTGGACAGTTATATAAACTTGTCCTCATACAGAATACACAGCGGAAAAGATAATATCATATACAAATGCTACGTCTCGCCATCCAGCTCGCCACTGAGCTCCACATCATCTTCTGAATCCAGAATGACCTGATAACCTGACTCTAGACTGCCCGTGTGGAAATTGGTGGGCATCCAGAGTTTAGGAAGGAAACAATAAACTCCAAGTCAGTCATGGTGACTGGTGTGAGAACTAAAATAGTTATTTATCTTTAAACAACAACAACAAGAGAAGTAAAAGACATTCGCAATGCTTTTGGAAAATGAAACTACCATAAGACCTCCCACCACACACATAATGCAAACGCAGAATTGGAGGAGATTTCTTCTTATGATAGTCAAACATGCTTACTACGCAAAAACAAATCATTTTGATATTATTATTAGTGCATAGTGCCGAAAACATTTCGAAAGTATAATATCAATCTTAGCCAACATACAACCATTATTGTATGCCTACTATAGCTACCATCCAAACAGTGGTGACCACCATAAGTAGATGGCAGGTTCTACAACTAAAACCGTACAAGGTTCGTATTGTTTCTTTGGATTTCCAACAAATGGTCAGGCTAAGGAACTTCCTTACACCGAAATGGAAATGCCTCTGGAAAGACGCCCCGAGAGTCAACCTGCTCTCTGCAAACACAAGGACCACGCTACCTTACGCTATACAGGTGTAACTAGGTAGCTAACACACAAGCTATGTCATCCCCCGGTCGTTACCAACCTTTATCCGAGGATCCTCAACCACAAAGCAACAACCACAAAGTATAATAAATTTGCAGCATCAACATAGGTAAAATATTTGGGCTCCATACCATGATATCACATTTTATCCAGAAGGAAATGACATACCCTAGGGGCGCAACCCCTAACAACCTTGCCGCAACATTCTTGTTTCGACCATTACCGGGTTGTGAGGCTCGACGAAGTCTCGTCCACAAAGCTACGCTTTTCCACAAAGCCATGCTTTTCACAAAGCCACGCTTTTTCACAAAGCCACGCTTTGAGCAACAATTGATCAACAGCACTTCGTATGCCACATTACCAAATTGGGAATGTATCACTAGTAACCATCAACTACATAACCTCAGAGCTCGTACGTCTCAGAGAAGGGTGTTAAGCTAGGAGAATAAATTCTCCGCCACCAACAGAAATGTATTTGATAGAAACCAGCTTTACATCTCAAAGTGTAATGTCAGACACACATCCATACAAGTCCGTTCCGGGATCGAACAGAACCGAAGGCACTTCCAAAGAAGCCCTTGCAATCCGGATATTCACTAATCACGTCCGGACTTCCCATCACAAGAAGAGTGATATAAATCTCTATACCGGAGCAACTCAGTGCAGAGACATTCGATAGGTTGTCCTTTCGTTTTCACAAATACCCGGTCTTCACCACCGGTCTTCAATACGATCCATATCGTCGTATCACTAATTCGGAATGGGTTATATGACACAAAGGTCTTTTCCCGGCTAACCCGAATAGTGAGCACAATATTTCAAAACATATGAATATTGGGATTTCAATTAAGTCACAACTTATTACCCAAATCCTTTCCTTTAAATGGTTTAAACAAATTACCATTTCAAATCTTTAAACAAAAAGATTTACTTCACAAAGTTTACCCAGTTTCACAAAGATTCATTCACAGATTCCCAAATCAATTTCCATTTCAATTGGATTAACCCATTAAATCTTTAAATCAAGATTTAAGTTATAGCTTTCAAAACTATTCACAATTCAAGTCTTTTATAATATAAAAGATACACCATTTGAAATACTCTTTTATTTCAAAATAAAGCTTAATCATCTTCACAAAGGTTAATTCATAGTTTTTTTCTAAACTATTTACAATTTCATTTCAACTTGAAATATTTCGATAAAAATTGGAAATCTTTTCACTTAATGAAAGCTATTATTATTTGAAAACAGATAGTTTTCGTTTTGGGAAAAAACTGGTTACAATTACACAGTTTAAAACCATCCAAGTAAAAACTTGAAATTAAATTTAAATTTTCCAAAACCATATTTTAAATGGTTAAAAACCCATATAAACACCTTTTATAACTTGAAAGATCCTTTAAACCAAAATTTCCAAATCATCGATTTCAATTCATAATATTGAATTCAAAATTTAAATCAAATGATTTAAATTCCAATTCTATTAAGTTATTTTAAATAACTTTTATTTTTGAAACTCATTTTCAAAAACCTTCAATTCCAATTCCAAAACCATTTTGGATTCAAAAACTCAATTTTCCCAAATTGATAAAAATCTGTGACTTAACCGATTTCCACGTGAAATCCACATTTGTGTGTGTATTGTGTAGTCCAAGGTTTAACACAATAGTGCAACAACATTCAACCATCACAGATCAAAGATATATATATATATCACGGATAAACAAATCACAGATCACAACAAAAATCAGGATATATCCCACAGCATCACATATCAGAGATGTCAAACAATTCAACATCCAATATAATCCAAACATCCGTAGATAGGATCAATTTAATCATCTGATTAATCTAAATCAGATTAATTTCTATAAATCAATTTCCAAAGTTATTTCCTTTTTAAAATAAATTCCTTTATCTCTTCAAATCTATTTAAAAATCCAAATTTTAAATAAATCCTTTAACTTATAAATAATATTACCCGAAATCCATTTATTAAGGCTTTTTCCCAAAATTTGGAATTTAATTCAATATAGTCCAGAAATAAGACTTTTATCTTTTTAAAACTCCTTTTAAATTTATCCAATTCTCAAAAATAAAATTTCACAATAAAATTTCAACTTGAATTTCAAAAATCCAATTTTATTTATTTCTGGTATCCAACGATACCAAAAATATATTCGGCTAAATTTTAGCCTTCAACAATACCAATTCACAAATATAATCACACGGCGATTATAAATAAACAACACACAACATTGAAATAAATTCAAATGTTTGAGGAATCCAGTTGGATCCCTCTAACCCGTTTCCCTGCATCCACAGATGTTAGCACAATACCAATTCCACTTCGAAGTGGAATATCGCGGTATATGGGATTCATAAATATTATCCGCTATTATGCGACGCAATAGGGTCTCATCCGCTATATAATGCGGGAAATCAACTCCAAATACATATATATAATACCAATTCCACTTCACAGTAGAATTATCGCGGTATATGTTTTTAATAAATAACCTCCGCTTAATATACGGCGTATAGGGTCTATTTAACACAATAGATAACAATTATCATCCAATTCACACAATCAAGCAATTTTAAATTTAACTATTTAAAATTTAAATCGAAACAAATATTCGATTGAGTGAGAAGTTCTCACCTCGCTTTCAATAACGGTTGCAGTATTTTATTTCGAATAAAATTAAACACACGTTTAATTTTACTCAAAATTTTCACTGACTCCAAACGACTCCAATCCAACTCCATTGCGAAGAGCTCGTCGAAAAGATTCCAACGCAAAAAGTTTCGTCAAAATCCAACCTCGTATGAAGAAGTTACACTATTTTAAAGTTTAAACGATTTAAAATAAATCAATTTACAATTTATTTATTTTTTTCTTTATTTTCAAACCCTAGTCAAATATGTGCCGCCGATTTCGTTTTCCCCAGATCTCAGCCGTGTTTGTTTTCTTCCCCTTTAGTTCATCACACGAACAAAGACAACCCGCCGCCGCCGTTTTGTCTCGAATTTCCCCTCCCTCTACGATCGTCTATACGACGATCGAACGCTGCCACTTCGAAGCCTGGCCCAAGGCGCACCTCCACCTTGAAAGCCGATGAACTCGGTCAACCCCTGCTCGAGAATGACGAGCTCAAAATTCGGCCTTTCAACCCCATATCGTCGTCGATTTACTCCATTAAACCCAATCATCACCGTTCATATTGTAGAACTCGATGAGCTTGACAAGGTTGTAGTTGATAGTTTCTTGAAATAGTGTGTGGATTAGAAGAAATCGAAGGAGGAAGTTTGGAAGATTTCAACCATTGAATGTTATAGAACTGGCGGCTAAGGTTTACAACTAGGGTTTGAGCAAAAATCAAAGAGATAAGGTCATTTTATAGAAAATCGTCAAACACTATTCACTCCGAAAATTTTCGAACTCGAAATCAAACGTGCCGGCTGGCGTTTCTAAGGTTTACCCCACGTTCCGAACACAATGGAACGTGTTTTGGGAGCTAATTCGACCGTATGTGAGAGTTACGGAAATAAACGATCAAATTTAAATCAAATCGATTTAAAACGATTTCGGTGCATTTTGGCTTGCCTCGGACAAACTGTACATCCGATTGACACGAAATTTGAAACCTTACAATAATTTCATATTACGGATCCGATAAAACTGGTTTCGTCAAAATCCGAGACTGTTTGAAAAATGGTCTTTTTTACTCGTCGATTAAATATTAAAATATTCAATTTTAACAATTTAACTTTTAATCCAATTTTAAAAGTTCTACAACATCATTATAACTCCAATATGATTTAATATAACTTTATAAATCATTTTTAATCACATTTAATTTAGATTTCAATTATTTACCCAATTTCAAGTATTAAATTAAAAATTTAATCGTCCAATTGAATCACTATATCGAAATTAAATAAATTCGACTAATAAATCTTACTATTTAATATTTAAAATTAATTAAATATCTGAATTTCAAATGACAGAAATTCTGGGTCGTTACAAACTTCCTCCCTTAAAAGAATTTCGTCCTTGAAATTGCAAAGTAAGAAAAATACTCCAATTTCATTAACTTTTCAGAAATCCATTTCGTGAAAATTTTATATCCACCTTTTCCAAACCTTTAACTTCAACCAAAATAATGGTTTCCATTTTCTAGTTCAATTCCTACGTTTTCATTTCAATTTGGAAATTGACTTTTTATTAACAAAAAATTTCCAAAATTTTCAAAAAAAATTCTAACGCCTTAAATTTTTAGAAAAATTCGCCAGCGTCTCCTTTGCGCGGTTCGATCGTAGTAGGATCACAATAGACATAAATATATATACATCAACCCACCCGGTCGGAAAAGCAGAAAAACAGTTCATATTTCCTATTTTTATTGCGTAGGCGTACCTTTTTAGCATTTTTAAGCAAAGCAGTTATTAATTTAGCATTTTAGCGCAACCAAATCAACCGAACGGCAGCCACGGCACCTGTACTTACTCAATTTAAACACGTAAGTGACATATATATAAAGTTATTAACAATTTACTCTTTTAAACAACTACAACACATGCATATTAAAAGAAATGCATACTAAACAAAGTTTATAAGCAACTTATATGATTTCTACATCACTTGTAATTGTTTACAACCATTTCATATACAACGACATTCATTTATTCATTTTCAATTAGTTTACATTCACTAATTTACATTCAAGTTGATTCACTTTCAATTTAAATTAATCACATAGCTTTCAATTTCACTAATTCAATTTCATTAACACTTAATGAATTACATACAATCAACCATCAATCATCTAACAACCTATGTCATAACCAACATAACCAAATTATTAAATTTACTTTACTTCACATTCAATTTGGTTCAACACTTTTAATTTCAATTGGTTTAATATTAAATTGGTTTCCATTCAATTCATTCAATTTCCAATTACATTAGCTTTAATGAATTAACACTTATATCCATTTTTCCATATTAATTTATTTACATTCGATTGATTAACATTCAATCCATTTATTAATTCAATTGCTAATTCATTTTACAAATAAAGTTGAATTTTATTTACATAACTCAAGTTCACATTCATCACTTCATTTCATTAATTCACTTTATTAATAACAAACACAAAGTTTCCATAAGCAATGCAATCAAATAATTCCCATAAGCAATTTATAAGGTTTCAATACAAATTTTAATTGCTTACAACCAATTCACATTAATTTACTTTCATTTACATTTCATTAATTTTCAATAACCAAACAATCAATTTATACACACTTTAATAATTTTGAAAAATTATTTCCTTTACATATAAAATATAATCGAGGTAAAATTATTTCATTTACCCAATTTAAAATGATACTATGTCGACTTGCATCGTTTAAGTGTTTAGAAACCCCTATCAATAATATGGCGTCCCACATACCGACCAGAATTCATAAACAGCTCAACGGATAAGCAAACACAATATAAAACAATTTCATATTCACTAACAAATACGCGCTCATATCTATTATTACACTCACACTCATTCTAGAGTACTACTGACTCTATCTCTAATGAGTAATTCCCAACAGAGCCAAAGTTATCGCTTAACCATATGCACTGATACCAAATGTAACGAACGCGACTTTTCGACACTCGAAAGTCGACATTAATACGTCCACTGTATCAACTGCCGAGCAATCGAATGCCGGAAAACCGAATTGTTATGGAGAAAAAGAAGAGGTAGAAGAAGACAGAAGAAAAAGAAAGAAGAACAACAGAAAAACACAGAAACAGAAACAATATCAGAATCTCAGATTCACAGCGGAACAACATATAATAGATAAATGAATAATCTTTAAATCAAAGAACTATATCATTTTATACATTACATCATCAGAGTTTACAACAACAATACACAACACAACTGGACAGTTATATAAACTTGTCCTCATACAGAATACACAGCGGAAAAGATAATATCATATACAAATGCTACGTCTCGCCATCCAGCTCGCCACTGAGCTCCACATCATCTTCTGAATCCAGAATGACCTGATAACCTGACTCTAGACTGCCCGTGTGGAAATTGGTGGGCACCCAGAGTTTAGGAAGGAAACAATAAACTCCAGGTCAGTCATGGTGACTGGTGTGAGAACTAAAATAGTTATTTATCTTTAAACAACAACAACAAGAGAAGTAAAAGACATTCGTAATGCTTTTGGAAAATGAAACTACCATAAGACCTCCCACCACACACACAATGCAAACGCAAAATTGGAGGAGATTTCTTCTTATGATAGTCTAACATGCTTACTACGCAAAAACAAATCATTTTGATATTATTACTAGTTCATAGTGCTGAAAACATTTCGAAAGTATAATATCAATCTTAGCCAACATACAACCATTATTGTATGCCTACTATAGCTACCATCTAAACAGTGGTGACCACCATAAGTAGATGGCAGGTTCTACAACTAAAACCATACAAGGTTCGTATTGTTTCTTTGGATTTCCAACAAATGGTCAGGCTAAGAAACTTCCTTACACCGAAATGGAAACGCCTCTGGAAAGACGCCTCGAGAGTCAACCTGCTCTCTGCAAACACAAGGCCGATGCTACCACACGCTATACAGTTGTAACTAGGTAGCTAACACATAAGCTATGTCATCCCCCGGTCATTACCAACCTTTATCCGAGGATCCTCAACCACAAAGCAACAACCACAAAGTATAATAAATTTGCAGCATCAACATAGGTAAAATATCTGGGCTCCATACCATGATATCACCTTTTATCAACAAGGAAATGACATATCCTAGGGGCGCGACCCCTAACAACCTTGCCGCAACATTCCTGTTTCGACCATTACCGGGTTCTAAGGCTCGACGAAGTCTCGTCCACAAAGCTACGCTTTTCCACAAAGCCACACTTTTCACAAAGCCACGCTTTGATCAACAATTGATCAACAGCACTTCGTATGCCACATTACCAAATTGGGAATGTATCACTAGTAACCATCAACTACATAACCTCTGAGCTCGTACGTCTCAAAGAAGGGTGTTAAGCTAAGAGAATAAATTCTCCGCCACCAACGGAAATGTATTTGATAGAAACCAGCTTTACATCTCAAAGTATAATGTCAAACACACATCCATACAAGTCCGTTCTGGGATCGAACGGAACCGAAGGCACTTCCAAAGAAGCCCTTGCAATCCGGATATTCACTAATCACGTCCGGACTTCCCATCACAAGAAGAGTGATATAAATCTCTATACCGGAGCAACTCAGTGCAGCGACATTCGACAGGTTGTCCTTTCATTTTCACAAATACCCGGTCTTCACCACCGGTCTACAATACGATCAATATCGTCGTATCACTAATTCGGAATGGGTTATATGACACAAAGGTCTTTTCCCGGCTAACCCGAATAGTGAGCATAATATTTCAAAACATATGAATATTGGGATTTCAATTAAGTCACAACTTATTACCCAAATCCTTTCCTTTAAATGGTTTAAACAAATTACCATTTCAAATCTTTAAACAAAAAGATTTACTTCACAAAGTTTACCCAGTTTCACAAAGATTCATTCACAGATTCTCAAATCAATTTCCATTTCAATTGGATTAACCCATTAAATCTTTAAATCAAGATTTAAGTTATAGCTTTCAAAACTATTCACAATTCAAGTCTTTTATAATATAAAAGATACACCATTTGAAATACTCTTTTATTTCAAAATAAAGCTTAATCATCTTCACAAAGGTTAATTCATAGTTTTTTTCTAAACTATTTACAATTTCAATTCAACTTGAAATATTTCGATAAAAATTGGAAATCTTTTCACTTAATGAAAGCTATTATTATTTGAAAACAGATAGTTTTCGTTTTGGGAAAAAAAACTGGTTACAATTACACAGTTTAAAACCATCCAAGTAAAATCTTGAAATTAAATTTAAATTTTCCAAAACCATATTTTAAATGGTTAAAAACCCATATAAACACCTTTTATAACTTGAAAGATCCTTTAAACCAAAATTTCAAAATCATCGAATTCAATTCAAAATATTGAATTCAAAATTTAAATCAAATGATTTAAATTCCAATTCTATTAAGTTATTTAAAATAACTTATATTTTTGAAACTCATTTTCAAAAACCTTCAATTCCAATTCCAAAATCATTTTGGATTCAAAAACTCAATTTTCCAAAATTGATAAAAATCTGTGACTTTACCGATTTCCACGTGAAATCCACATTTCTGTGTGTATTGTGTCGTCCACGGTTTAACACGATAGTGCAACAACATTCAACCATCACAGATCAAAGATATATATATCACGGATAAACAAATCACAGATCATAACACAAATCAGGATATATCCCACAGCATCACATATCAGAGATGTCAAATAATCCAAACATCCATAGATAGGATCAGTTTAATCATCTGATTAATCTAAATCAGATAAATTTCTATAAATCAATTTCCAAAGTTATTTCCTTTTTAAAATAAATTCCTTTATCTCTTCAAATCTATTTAAAAATCCAAATTTTAAATAAATCCTTTAACTTATAAATAATATTACCCGAAATCCATTTATTAAGGCTTTTTCCCAAAATTTGGAATTTAATTCAATATAGTCCAGAAATAAGACTTTTATCTTTTTAAAACTCCTTTTAAATTTATCCAATTCTCAAAAATAAAATTTCACAATAAAATTTCAACTTGAATTTCAAAAATCCAATTTTATTTATTTCTGGTATCCAACGATACCAAAAATATATTCGGCTAAATTTTAGCCTTCAACAATCCCAATTCACAAATATAATCACACGGCGATTATAAATAAACAACACACAACATTGAAATAAATTCAAATGTTTGAGGAATCCAGTTGGATCCCTCCAACCTGTTTCCCTGCATCCACAGATGTTAGCACAATACCAATTCAACTTCGAAGTGGAATATCATGGTATATGGGATTCATAAATATTATCCGCTATTATGCGGCGCAATAGGGTCTCGTCCGCTATATAATGCGGGAAATCAACTCCAAATACATATATAATACCAATTCCACTTCACAGTAGAATTCTCGTGGTATATGTTTTTAATAAATAACCTCTGCTTAATATACGGCGTATAGGGTCTATTTAACATAATAGATAACAATTATCATCCAATTCACACAATCAAGAAATTTTAAATTTAACTATTTAAAATTTAAATCGAAACAAATATTTGATTGAGTGAGAAGTTCTTACCTCGCTTTCAATAACGGTTGCAGTATTTTATTTCGAATAAAATTAAACACACGTTTAATTTTACTCAAAATTTTCACTGACTCCAAACGACTCCAATCCAGCTCCATTGCGAAGAGCTCGTCGAAACGATTCCAATGCAAAAAGTTTCGTCAAAATCCAACCTCGTATGAAGAAGTTACACTATTTTAAAGTTTAAAAGATTTAAAATAAATCAATTTACAATTTATTTATTTATTTCTTTATTTTCAAACCCTAGTCAAATCTGTGCCGCCGATTTCATTTGCCCCAGATCTCAGCCGTGTTTTTTTTCTTCCCCTCCAGTTCATCACGCGAACAAAGACAACCCACCGCCGCCGTTTTGTCTCGAATTTCCCCTCCCTCTACGATCGTCTATACGACGATCGAACGCTGCCACTTCGAATCCTGGCCCAAGGCGCACCTCCACCTTGAAAGCCGATGAACTCGGTCGACCCCTTCTCGAGAATGACGAGCTCGAACTTCGGCCTTTCAACCCCATATCGTCGTCGATTTACTCCATTAAACCCAATCATCACCGTTCACATTGTAGAACTCGATGAGCTTGACAAGGTTGTAGTTGATAGTTTTTGGAAATAGTGTGTGGATTAGAAGAAATAGAAGGAGGAAGTTTGGAAGATTTCAGCCATTGAACGTTATAGAACTGGCGGCTAAGGTTTACAACTAGGGTTTGAGCAAAAATCAAAGAGATAAGGTCCTTTTATAGAAAATCGTCAAACACTATTCACTCCGAAAATTTTCGAACTCGAAATCAAACGTGCCGGCTGGCATTTCTAAGGTTTACCCCGTGTTCCGAACACAATGGAACGTGTTTCGGGAGCTAATTCGATCGTATGTGAGAGTTACGGAAATAAACGATCAAATTTAAATCAAATCGATTTAAAACAATTTCGGTGCGTTTTGGCTTGCCTCGGACAAACCGTACATCCGATTGACACGAAATTTGAAACCTTACAATAATTTCACATTGCGGATCCGATGAAACTAGTTTCGTCGAAATCCGAGACAGTTTGAAAAATGGTCATTTTTTACTCGTCGATTAAATATTAAAATATTCAATTTTCACAATTTAACTTTTAATCCAATTTTAAAAGTTTTACAACATCATTATAACTCCAATATGATTTAATATAACTTTATAAATCATTTTTAATCACATTTAATTCAGATTTCAATTATTTACCCAATTTCAAGTATTAAATTAATAATTTGATCATCCAATTGAATCACTATATCGAAATTAAATAAATTCGACTAATAAATCTTACTATTTGATATTTAAATTAATTAAATATCTGAATTTCAAATGACAGAAATTCTGGGTCATTACAGAAAACCATACCCACAAGGGTCCGAAAAATTCTTATGTCAAAGAATTCCGACTTATATTTTATCCTACACATCCGTTTAACTTTTTAGGTTGCGAAATCGCAAACTACCGAAACGCGATGGCTTATTTTTCACCTTTAAGTTATAAAAAATTTCGAAACACTTTTAAACCATTTTAATAATATAATAAACTATTATTAACCAATTTAAAACAATATTTTACCATTTTACTTATTAAAAATCTATTTTACTTCTTTTTACCTATTATAATATTATATTATTATAATATTCATTTTTCTAACCTTTTTAATTCAAAATCCTTCATTTTAAACCATATGATATTTCTATATCATTTTCCACCTTTTAAAACTATTTTTTTATAAACGAAACCAAAGATTTTATGTTTCAAATAATTTCAAAACTCCACTTTTCCAATTCCTTTCTTTTTGAAACAAATTCCAAATAGATTTCAAAACTCCACTTTCTCATTTCTTTACTTTTCTGAAGTAAATTCTAATATTATAAAATGACATTTCTTTTGATTTTAAAAACAATGAGGCTAAACATACTTTAGGTACATGTTATTTTTGGGTATAATGTGAATAATTTTTCACAAGATATGATTGTTAATTCACATAGCTATTGTAACGACCCGCCTTTTTATGCGCTTAAGCAAACACACGTGCCAACTTAAACCGTACAGAAGGGTGGATTGTTATGGGGTAAATAAGAAAAAGTGGAGAAATAAAAGAAATAAAATAGAATCTTGCAGCGGAACGATTAAATATAATAATCAAATAACAGTTCATGAAGTTGTTTTACAAAACATTTGATTATACTTATACAATACACATCAGAGTTACACGTACCAGAGAATGATAATTATGCAGCGGAATACAATGGTGTAGTGGAATATATAACAAATAGTAATAATAATTCTTCGTCTTTGTCCTCCAGAATTAAGGCCTTCAAATTCTGAAATGCTCAGGCTGACCCGAGCGAATTGAAAAGACAAAACACTCGAGTCAGAACTAAAAGATCTTATGTAAGTTAAATCAATGATAAATATATGAGTGGAACGGCGTCAGAGATGTTTACGGGATTTGACATCTCCTATCCAGTCTCTAACGTGAGTGAAGTAACTTAAGAGATGCTCGGGATTCACATCCCCTAAGGATCCGTTAAACTATTTACTATGTAGTAATATTCGCTATTATAATAATGTCTAATATAAAATAAACATACTTTTTAATAGCGTCAAGGGGTTACCCATATAGCCCTTAACACGTAATAGTCCCAGTAGTCTATCCAGTATTAGCATACTCCCAAAAATGGGGGCTACCCTCGATACTCCACAGGCTACGGGAGAAATCACAAATCGTAGTAAAGCTCGATATGGTAGGTGACACGGCACACAAGGCAATGCCAGGGTAGATATACCAATTACGCATCCGGACTGGTGGTGACGCATAGCAGCCACTACCGCCCACCTCGAACAACACTCCCAAATCAAGGGTGGCCACCAAATCAATCACAAGTAATAGAATGGTATCGAAGAAGTGTGTCCGATCAGAGGTGCTACCTCCTTGGCCCGTCGATCGCTCCTGTTTTAGCCACCTTATGCCAACTCACGGGAGTTGGGTCCACGTATATACCTTAGGATCGTCGCCACCATCCTACTTCATTCTGGAAATTCCACCGCGTACACAGTTGTCAAAGTTGTTTTCGGTATCGACAGAGAGTATGTCTATAACCGATCCCGGTCTCTTTAACAACCAAACGTTATTATAACACCATGGTCATTTAAAAATATATATATACTTTTAAAACACAATCATTGCCCTTTCAAAACATATTCTTTATTTCAAATAGTATATACTTAAAACCAAAATATTTTTTTTCAAAACCTATCCTTTACTTCAAAATAGTATATACTTTAAACCAAAATATAATTAATATTTCAAATCCAAATTATCAATGTATTATTTCCATTTCAAAAACCCAATTCAATAATATATCATTTCCATTTCCAAAACAATTCAATAATATCTTATTTAAATAAGACCAAATTTCCAATCACTAATCTTTCTTAAACTTAGATAACCTGAAATATTCTTTTAAATCATCTTAGACCCAAACCCCATTTTTGAAGTCATATACTAAATTTTAAATTTCAATAGGTTTCCCATCAATATATTCATAGATAATTCTTAAATAAATTCCATTTCAAATAAATTCATTTTCAAACCATATTACTTTCAAAGTTATAAAAATTTCGAAAACCAATACTTTGAAAACAATAATACATTAATTTCAATAAAACATTTCAATTTTTGATATATTTCAAGTCTTTAAATATTCCCAAATTCCCAACCAAATTTGATAATCTTATATATACCTTAATTCAATTTACTATTATTTAGTTTAGAAATATTTATTTAATAAATTCAATATCCCTTAAATAAAGCTCAAACTTGAAATATTCGTAAATCAAACTTAAAACATCATTAAGTTATACAAAGCTTAAATTTTAGAATTTTACTATATATAAAATAATATTTATATAATATCAAAATTTAATATTTATTAAACCGTATATTTCTTTCCAAACCATAGAAAAACACTTTAAAATATTTTATATATATAGACCACGGTGCCTGTATATAATTTTCTATCCTATGGTCAAGTGATACGGATATTTATCATTTCAATCCGTAATTTAAAAATAAAAGTTTACGGTTATATATCATTTCAAGCCGCAATCCCGAATGAAATGAAAATGCATAATAACTTGCAGTTTATACAATATAAAATATAGCATCCATTCATCCAAATATTAATAAACAACCATTTATTTCACTCATCATCCAATTTAAACAAAACGTCAATATAAAGCATATAAAATATAACAGGCATCAACGAATAGTTTATATTCAATAAAAATTAATAACTGTTTAACTGGCAATTTATATGCAATAATAAATAAATTTACTTGTCTAATATATGCAATAATAAAATTAAATAACAATTTAATTTAAATACATGTTATCTAACTGAGATGATGATTAAATATATGCCCAAACAATCATAGATAAATTTTAAATCACATCAAAATTTAATTTAACAAACATAAGAAATCTTAGAAGTTGTGAGTGGGTTAAAACACTCACCTTTTGAGTTTAAATTGAATTTAAATTCAATTTAAACCCAAAAATTTGACCGTCTCAGAATTCGTCCAAACCAGTGTCATCAGGTCCGGAATTTCAATACGATCCCAGCAAAACAAACCGCGCATGAAACCGAGTCCGTATGCAAAAGTTATGAAAATTTGAAGATTGGAAAATTCTGGTGCTGAGTCGGCTTCGGGTTTAACTCTGGTCCGGCGCCTAAGAATCCCGGTGCTTGCTTGGAGTTTTTGCGAAAACAACCCGAAGACCCGAGTAGTTTTCTTCCTGACTCGAAGTAGATGCAGCGTTTTTGCCTCTGAAACTCAAAGCGCGACCCGAAGTTGCTTTAGATCCGCAAAATTTTTCTCTCTTTTTTTTTTTAAATTGAAATTGAATTGGGAAGATTAGGGTTTGCAGCCATTGGAAATGAGGAAGAGCAAATGAAATAGCACGTATAGAAATGAGGAATGAAGGCTGCTAGGGTTTATAACTGGATATATATAGGCAAAGTCGAAATAGGATAGATGGACCCGATCTATAAACGCGTTGAACGATGAATGGCCCAAAAGCCCGTTTCGACTCCGGAACGAAATTGGGTCAACCCATATATCAAAATAGATGTTTTAAAATATTTTAAATGCAATGGAAAAGGTTTCAGGTTCAAATTGTCGTATGAAGAAGTTATGCAAAAAACAAAATTTCAAATTGATTTCAATTGCATAAATTTCAAGGCGTTTCGAGTCTGTACGATCAAACGACAAGTCCGATTGCTACGAAACTTGAAACATTATTAAAATTCACCGTTACGGATCCGATGAAACTAGTTTCGTCGAAATCCGAGTCAGTGGCCAAAATGGCTATTTTTATATTAATTAAATAAATTTAAAATAAATTAGTTAAATCAAATTTCCTATTTAAATTCTGAAATTGACAATCTTTATCACTTTTACTTTCTTAATCCTTCACATTAATTCAAACCAAATCTAGATGTAAATTTAGAGTTAACAATTTTATTCATTTCAGCGTTAAATTTCAATTTTCATTATATTCGCAAATTATAAATTAAATTTGCAAAAATTTCTTTTTATTTGATTTTCATTCAATTTCTCAATCTATTAGTATCCAATAGATGAGACTACCATTGATTCATACTTTATTACGTAAGTATCTCTAAATTCCATCTAAATTTATATTTATATAATATCTAAATATTAAATTTCATCTATTTGAAATAAACCCAATTACTAAAATTTACATATTAATATATCTTGATTTACAAATGCTATATCAACCAATAGTTATATTATAAATGGAATTTACGTAAATTTCAAATATTACTTCAATTGACGTAAATGTAATAATTATTTTTATTTATTGCAATTGGCTATCAGTTATAATTTAATATACTAAATAGATGGTTAATTCTTAAAATACTTGTTATCATTAACGTTTTAATTTCACTTAAAAGCTATTAATAACTAGCCCAATGTTGCTATTTGATTGAGACCTAATTCAATGCATAAATGAATGGGTAAATGATTAAAGTTTTTGCACTATTGCCACAATTTCATTATACGTTAAGGTTTATTAAGTTCTAGTTGACTCCCATTTAATTATTACAATAATTACTACCCTTGCTTCAAATTTCCAAAATTTAGAAATTACAAATTTTATTTTCAATATTTCCATTTAATAGACTTTCCATTCTATCATCAATCTAATTGCATTATTATGGATAGTATTACATTATTGAGTTGATTATCAATTTATGGGAAGAATTATTATTGGCCTACTCTTATTACCTTAACAATTATCCTCTTATTCTAATATTCAATTTATATAGAAATAAATTTCATCCACTTACAAATAAATGCAATTATTACATATTTCCTTCCAATTAATTTAAAATTTAATTCTATAGATTGATTTGGTTTAATCGCCAAATATATATTCATAAATTACTTTACATTCACACTTCCGTTACGTTATTAATCACCATTAAAGAAACGTTTATTAATTACAACACATTGTAATAACTTACCTACATTGATTGTATACGTTTTTCATTATTATCATTCATTAGAATTTTATTCAACTTTCCATTAATATACAAATTTGAATCCCATTCTAGTTATTCTTTATTAAAAATTCACACAATATTATAACTTCGTACAAGACATCCAATTACTATTTATCATTATAACTTTACAATCTATATAATTCATTGATTGATTTACTATTTGCCTTTGTTTCCTTATATTCAATTCTTAGCTTAGTATGACAATTTATAGTACTCTATTTAAAAGACATTTCATTTCAATTGTTAATCCTTAGCTTAAGTTTCTACGCTTGCATTTCATTTACTCTTCCGTTACTATATTAATAATTAGTAACGCTTATTATCAATAATAACGGCATAATTACTTAATATTTATATAAACTTTAATTCCAAATATATTCATTGACCAATTAATTTGGTAATTTATAATAGTTGTTATTCTACCATTAATTCTATTTCCAAATAACGTACTACCTTAATACCTAAATTTACGAACAATTACCGTTACAATGTTTTATTGCATAAATCAATTTAATTAACAAATTATAATGGTTTCTACTATTCCTTCAATTGGATTTCATTCCAATTTGTCAAGAATTTATTATATTTACCAATGTAACACTTAATTTCCAACATTCGCTCCAATATGCATTATAAGATTTTCATTTCTTTTTACATTAAATTACAAAAATCAATTTAAATCAACATATTCAAATGGTCGAAATTTACGGGTCGTTACACTCTCCCCCACTCAAAACTTTTCGTCTCCGAAAAGGAAAACGAAGGGGAAAAAGAATTTAAGAAATTTATATATCTTATTCAAAACATTAACTTTATAAACAATTAAATTTACAACATTTGTTACTTATATTAGAATATACAAATTTACAATCATTAAATCTTTTTTTTTATACTTAAATTATTGAAGTTTGGAAAAAAAAATTTCAAAATATTTTCTAAGTTCAAAATTTACGGAAAATTTTGGGCAGAGTCCCCTTTGTTCGGAGAGACTTGGGAAAATATAATATAAATATAATAATATATAACATATAATTTCCAAAATAATATATATATCCCAACACGGGAAAATGATATAATAGCGCTATAAACGTAATCCGAAAACGTACCTATTTGTCGGGCAATAACGCTTAAATTATGAAACCAAAAGCAGTAGCAATTGCTTCCATAACCTGCATTTCACTTATATAATCTAAAAGAGTTAACAATTTATATAAGATGAAATATTTAAGGTTGTTTCAACCATAACAACAATCAATACAACAATAACACTTGCACAAGGCATACAACCATAAAGTCAATCATTCAGTCATATCTAACAAAACAAATAGTTGTCCGGGTTCATAACTTAAATTGTACAGAATGGAAAATAAACTATTTAGCGCACCTTTTTACTCAACAGTCTTTGATGAAACTAAATAGCTTATTTATTCATCCAACCAACTTTAAGGTATCCTTACCCAACAACCATAAACAAACAAAACAAACAACAAATTCAATCAATAAATTAAGTTCATTCTTATTTTAATTTCATATCATACATTAGTTGCTTGATTTCCTTTGCATTACATTCATTATTTAATGCTTACATTTCTATTTAATTATAGTAACATTTTAATTATACTCAAATTTATGACACTACACATCAATTCTTATTTATTAAAGAATTCCATTAATTACTTTCATTATCCCAAGTTAATTATTTGTATAATTTCTATTACATTTTCTTATTAACATTTTCAACTTTTATATCTTTTGGTAAGTTATATATATGCCTTTAAGAATGTAATTGAAAGTTATACAAATTTTTCTCAATTCTTCTAATTGATTAATGGTTCAATAATTACATCTTTGTTTTATAAGTTACAATTTCAAATTTTCTTTTTATTTAATTTATAACTTATCATTAAATCTCTTATTCCATTTAGAGGTTTCAACTATTAATTGCTTACAATAATTGAAACTCATTAATTAACGGAAACTTAAAAATTAAATACCGGGTTTTATTCAAAAATCATTTTAAGATAATAGATAATATATATCCTTATAATTTATATATCTAATTATATTTAAAACGATTTAAAATAAAATAATCTTGTAGTAAAACTACTACCGTGGCCTTCCCACTTTGAAACTCGAAAATGAATGTCGATGATGCGGCCACCATCACCGAAATTATTTTCCAGCGACAAAGAGGGGAGTACAACTTATTTCTTTGCGGAATTTCTTTTAAAACATTTCTTTCAAATTCTATTGAAATATTTATATTAGAACATACTTCTAACAATATTATTATTATATTCCAAAATCAATTGAAAGAAATCTTCAAAAAACCCCGGAACTTAAGCTCTAAATTTCCAGTTTTCATTTATTTTATTTTCAACTTAGTTTCAACTATTATTTATATTTTCATTACCTAACAACCAATCTATTGCAACCAAATATATATCTTTTATAAAATATTTTACTTTATATATAGAAAATATAATAGGCAAAATTATTTCATTCACCAATATTAAAACAAATATTATGTCGGTCTGTCCTATTAAGTGTTTAGAAATCCCTATTGATGTCATAGCGTCCCATGCACCAAGTAGAATTTATAAATACAAAACGAAACCGATTAACACAATATTAAAACCTTTTTATAACACTAACAAATACGCTCTCTCATATATATACACTCAGCGACTCCCATAGGGTATTACTACCTTATTAGTAAAGAGTCAAACCCCTCAAGGCTAAGGTTTATCGCTAAACCAAAGCTCTGATACCAGATGTAACGGACCGCGTCAGTGGGGTAACGCCCACCGTAGCATACAGCTGTACCTGTGTTCTGCCTTTACAGCCAGCCTCTCGACTGCACCAACCCCGCAGGGACATGTAGGAGTAAGAGTCATCCGCTCGCTACCAAACCAAATGCAAGAACCCCCTATCATGTTGCACCCGCCAAGTGCATAGGCAAACACACATGCCAACTTAAACTGTACAGAAGGGTGGATTGTTATGGGGTAAATAAGAAAAAGTGGAGAAATAAAAGAAACAAAAAAGAATCTTGCAGCGGAACGATAAAATATAATAATCAAATAACAGTTCATGAAGCTGTTTTACAAAACATTTGATTATACTTATACAATACACATCAGAGTTACACGTACCAGAGAATGATAATTATGCAGCGGAATACAATGGTGTAGTGGAATATATAACAAATAGTAATAATAATTCTTCGTCTTCGTCCTCCAGAATTAAGGCCTTCAAATTCTGAAATGCTCAGGCTAACCCGAACGAATTGAAAAGACAAAACACTCGAGTCAGAACTAAAAGATCTTATGTAAGTTAAATCAATGATAAATATATGAGTGGAACGGCGTCAGAGATGTTTACGGGATTTGACATCTCCTATCCAGTGTCTAACGTGAGTGCAGTAACTTAAGAGATGCTCGGGATTCACATCCCCTAAGGATCCGTTAAACTATTTACTATGTAGTAATATTCGCTATTATAATAATGTCTAATATAAAATAAACATACTTTTTAATAGCGTCAAGGGGTTACCCATATAGCCCTTAACACGTAATAGTCCCAGTAGTCTATCTAGTATTAGCATACTCCCAAAAATGGGGGCTACCCTCGATACTCCACAGGCTACGGGAGAAATCACAAATCGTAGTAAAGCTCGATATGGTAGGTGACACGGCACACAAGGCAATGACAGGGTAGATATACCAATTACGCATCCGGACTGGTGGTGACGCATAGTAGCCACTACCGCCCACCTCGAACAACACTCCCAAATCAAGGGTGGCCACCAAATCAATCACAAGTAATAGAATGGTATCGAAGAAGTGTGTCCGATCAGAGGTGCTACCTCCTTGGCCCGTCGATCACTCCTGTTTTAGCCACCTTATGCCAACTCATGGGAGTTGGGTCCATGTATATACCTTAGGATCGTCGCCACCATCCTACTTCATTCTGGAAACTCCACCGCGTACACAGTTGTCAAAGTGGTTTTCGGTATCGACAAAGAGTATGTCCATAACCGATCCCGGTCTCTTTAACAACCAAACGTTATTATAACACCGTGGTCATTTAAAAATATATATATACTTTTAAAACACAATCATTGCCCTTTCAAAACATATTCTTTATTTCAAATAGTATATACTTAAAACCAAAATATTTTTTTTCAAAACCTATCCTTTACTTCAAAATAGTATATACTTTAAACCAAAATATAATTACTATTTCAAACCCAAATTATCAATGTATTATTTCCATTTCAAAAACCCAATTCAATAATAAATCATTTCCATTTTCAAAACAATTCAATAATATCTTATTTAAATAAGACCAAATTTCCAATCACTAATCTTTCTTAAACTTAGATAACCTGAAATATTCTTTTAAATCATCTTAGACCCAAACCCTATTTTTGAAGTCATGTACTAAATTTTCAATTTCAATAGGTTTCCCATCAATATATTCACAGATAATTCTTAAATAAATTCCATTTCAAATAAATTCATTTTCAAACCATATTACTTTCAAAGTTATAACAATTTCGAAAACCAATACTTTGAAAACAATAAAACATTTCAATTTTTGATATATTTCAAGTCTTTAAATATTCCCAAATTCCCAACCAAATTTGATAATCTTATATATACCTTAATTCAATTTACTATTATTTAGTTTAGAAATATTTATTTAATAAATTCAATATCCCTTAAATAAAGCTCAAACTTGAAATATTCGTAAATCAAACTTAAAACATCATTAAGTTACACAAAGCTTAAATTTTAGAATTTTATTATATATAAAATAATATTTATATAATATCAAAATTTAATATTTATTAAACCGTATATTTCTTTCCAAACCATAGAAAAACACTTTAAAATATTTTATATATATAGACCACGGTGCCTGTATATAATTTTATATCCTATGGTCAAGTGATACGGATATTTATCATTTCAATCCGTAATTTAAAAATAAAAGTTTACGGTTATATATCATTTCAAATCGCAATCCCGAATGAAATGAAAATGCATAATAACTTGCAGTTTATACAATATAAAATATAGCATCCATTCATTCAAATATCAATAAACAACCATTTATTTCAATCATCATCCAATTTAAACAAAACGTCAATATAAAGCATATAAAATATAACAGGCATCAACGAATAGTTTATATTCAATAAAAATTAATAACTGTTTAACTGGAAGTTTATATGCAATAATAAATAAATTTACTTGTCTAATTATATGCAATAATAAAATTAAATAACAATTTAATTTAAATACATGCTATCTAACTGAGATGATGATTAAATATATGCCCAAACAATCATAGATAAATTTTAAATCACATCAAAATTTAATTTAACAAACATAAGAAATCTTAGAAGTTGTGAGTTGGTTAAAACACTCACCTTTTGAATTTAAATTGAATTTGAATTCAATTTAAACCCAAAAATTTGACCATCTCAGAATTCGTCCAAACCAGTGTCATCAGGTCCGGAATTTCAATACGATCCCAGCAAAACAAACCGCGCATGAAACCGAGTCCGTATGCAAAAGTTATGAAAATTTGAAGATTGGAAAATTCTGGTGCTGAGTCGACTTCGGGTTTAACTCTGGTCCGGCGCCTAAGAATGCCGGTGCTTGCTTGGAGTTTTTGCGAAAATGACCCAAAGACCCGAGTAGTTTTCTTCCTGACTCGAAGTAGATGCAGCATTTTTGCCTCTGAAACTCGAAGCGCGACCCGAAGTTGCTGTAGATCCGCAAAATTTTTCTCTCTTTTTTTTTAAATTGAAATTGGATTGGGAAGATTAGGGTTTGCAGCCATTGGAAATGAGGAAGAGCAAATGAAATAGCACATATAGAAATGAGGAATGAAGGCTGCTAGGGTTTATAACTGGATATATATAGGCAAAGTCGAAATAGGATAGATGGACCCGATCTATAAACGCGCTGAACGATGAATGGCCCAAAAGCCCGTTTCGACTCCGGAACGAAATTGGGTCAACCCATATATCAAAATAGATGTTTTAAAATATTTTAAATGCAATGGAAAAGGTTTCAGATTCAAATTGTCGTATGAAGAAGTTATGCAAAAATCAAAATTTCAAATTGATTTCAATTGCATAAATTTCAAGGCGTTTCGAGTCCGTACGATCAAACGACAAGTCCGATTGCTACGAAACTTGAAACATTATTAAAATTCACCGTTACGGATCCGATGAAACTGGTTTCGTCGAAATCCGAGTCAGTGGCCAAAATGGCTATTTTTATATTAATTAAATAATTTAAAATAAATTAGTTAAATCAAATTTCCTATTTAAATTCTGAAATTGACAATCTTTATCACTTTTACTTTCTTAATCCTTCACATTAATTTAAACCAAATCTAGATGTACATTTAGAGTTAACAATTTTATTCATTTCAGCGTTAAATTTCAATTTTCATTATCTTCGCAAATTATAAATTAAATTTGCAAAAATTTCTTTTTATTTGATTTTCATTCAATTTCTCAATCTATTAGTATCCAATAGATGAGACTACCATTGGATTCATACTTTATTACGTAAGTATCTCTAAATTCCATCTAAATTTATATTTACATAATATCTAGATATTAAATTTCATCTATTTGAAATAAACCCAATTACTAAAATTTACATATTAATATATCTTGATTTACAAATGCTATATCAACCAATAGTTATATTATAAATGGAATTTACGTAAATTTCAAATATTACTTCAATTGATGTAAATGTAATAATTATTTTTATTTATTGCAATTGGTTATCAGTTATAATTTAATATACTAAATAGATGGTTAATTCTTAAAATACTTGTTATCATTAACGTTTTAATTTCACTTAAAAGCTATTAATAACTAGCCCAATGTTGCTATTTGATTAAGACCTAATTCAATGCATAAATGAATGGGTAAATGATTAAAGTTTTTGCACTATTGCCACAATTTCATTATACGTTAAGGTTTATTAAGTTCTAGTTGACTCCCATTTAATTATTACAATAATTACTACCCTTGCTTCAAATTTCCAAAATTTAGAAATTACAAATTTTATTTTCAATATTTCCATTTAATAGACTTTCCATTCTATCATCAATCTAATTGCCTTATTATGGATAGTATTACATTATTGAGTTAATTATCAATTTATGGGAAGAATTATTATTGGCCTACTCTTATTACCTTAACAATTATCCTCTTATTCTAATATTCAATTTATATAGAAATAAATTTCATCCACTTACAAATAAATGCAATTATTACATATTTCCTTCCAATTAATTTAAAATTTAATTCTATAGATTGATTTGGTTTAATCGCAAATTATATATTCATAAATTACTTTACATTCACACTTCTGTTACGTTATTAATCACCATTAAAGAAACGTTTATTAATTACAACAACATTGTAATAACTTACCTACATTGATTGTATACGTTTTTCATTATTATCATTCATTAGAATTTTATTCAACTTTCCATTAATATACAAATTTGAATCCCATTCTAGTTATTCTTTATTAAAAATTCACACAATATTATAACTTCGTACAAGACATCCAATTACTATTTATCATTATAACTTTACAATCTATATAATTCATTGATTGATTTACTATTTGCCTTTGTTTCCTTATATTCAATTCTTAGCTTAGTATGACAATTTATAGTACTCTATTTAAAAGACATTTCATTTCAATTGTTAATCCTTAGCTTAAGTTTCTACGCTTGCATTTCATTTACTCTTCCGTTATTATATTAATAATTAGTAACGCTTATTATCAATAATAACATCATAATTACTTAATATTTATATGAACTTTAATTCCAAATATATTCATTGACCAATTAATTTGGTAATTTATAATAGTTGTTATTCTACCATTATTTCTATTTCCAAATAACGTACTACCTTATTACCTAAATTTACGAACAATTACCGTTACAATGTTTTATTGCATAAATCAATTTAATTAACAAATTATAATGGTTTCTACTATTCCTTCAATTGGATTTCATTCCAATTTGTAAAGAATTTATTATATTTACCAATGTAACACTTAATTTCCAACATTCGCTCCAATATCGATTATAAGATTTTCATTTCTTTTTACATTAAATTACAAAAATCAATTTAAATCAACATATTCAAATGGTCGAAATTTACGGGTCGTTACAGCTATAATTTCACATCATATATGATTTTCAACTTATAAATCATAATAATCACATCTATCACAACCAAACTTTTATATAATCAACCAATCATCACCCAAACATATTAACAACCATATAAGCAATCATTTTAGCATATGATTAAGGGTATAACTTTTAGTTAATATCTATTATTATCACTAATAGCAAGCAATATTAAGTGATTAATTAGTAATGATAATAAGTGATTATCAAGTGATTCAAAGTGAGATTAACTCATAATTTTCAAACCAAATCTCTTCCTACCAACATTCAATTATATCAACACTTATTTAACATCCTCTACTTCATCTAAACATCACCTAAACAATCCATTCTCTCTTCTAAACTACACGATCCTGATCACCTCCCCTCCTTAAGCTCGTGGCCTCCCTCCTCCACATCACCATAGCTTGCGCCTACCCCTCCTCCTTCCTCTAAAATCTCACGGCCTAGGCCCCCTCACTCTCCAAAACTCATGGCTTAAGGCTATTAAAAGAAGAGAATAGAAGAAGTGAAGAAGAAGAGAACAAGAAGAAGTGTGTGTAAACTATGAAAGGTGATGTGTAAGTTTGCTTTTTCAAAAGTAAACCATTTTTGTTTTATATGCTGAATATATATATATATATATATATATATATATGTAGATGTGTATGCATGTACATGTATGTATATATGTCATATTTCAACTAACAACGTTACAATGTTCGATCACAACTTTTATTTGTTAAATCGTTGATAATTCGAAATCCGAATTCCGGTCATATTTTCAGTTTTTCATTAAAATATTTATCTAGGTAAACAAAACTTGAATATAAATTTCTTATCATCTTTAAATAATTAAAACAAGATTATTTAAGTTATAGAACCATTTTAAATAATATTAAAATCCATTTATAAAAATACGACGTCGATTCGTCAAAATTCGATGAAGTTTATATATCTTTATAAAACAAGTTTATATATTTATAAAACTATTATAAATCATTTATTATCATTATACAATAATTAAAATGAATTATTTATCATAAAACCAATTATCTGAATATTAAAATAAAATAAATATTCCAAAAGTGATAAAATTACGGGTCATTACACATCTTCACCATTTCCAAGCTCAAATCAAATTAATATAAACACTATTTGATAGTCGGTGGTCTGCAATTTGGGAGATAGCACCTTCAGAATTGGAATCTGATTTAGGAGCTTATTTCAATACTCCAAGGTGTAACGATCCCAGTTTAATGACGAATTTAAAATTTTAATTTAATTTAATTTTTGGATTAAATTATGTATTTGTTTGAATTTTTCAAATTTAATAATAAATGTATACTTATTGCTTTTGAATTTGGATTGAAACTCAAAATAAATGTGTTCAATTGAATTGAACTATAAATAAACTTTGATTGGAATTTAAAAATGTATTTAAAAGAATTGTACTTTGGAAGGAATAATATGATTATTTTTAAATGTATAAAATGTGTTATTTATTAACATAGAAATGGTTTCTTTTATAAATCATTTTTATGCGATAAGGAGTTATTTTTAAATAATGTTACTAAGGTAATATCTTTACAAATTTGATCTGTATATAAATAGAAATGGTTACAAATGGGTTGAAATAATAATAAGTAACATAAGTATTAACATAAGTAATAAGGAAATGAAGTATAAGAATATGACTAAAAACAAAACAAGTAAACAAAGCATAGAACAAGCTTATAAAATAAAACAAATATGAATTGTAAGTAAATAAACAAAACAAACTGCACAAGAAATAATATATATAATATCTACAACATAAAACTGCTAACACACGAAAATGATAAAATCAAATGGATTTTTATATAGGCAAAAGTACACTAGTACAAGCTTATACAAAGCAAACTGTACATACATATTTACAAATAGAATAGGTTGTAGTCAAAATAGAAAACAAAGCATGGCTTGTAAACATCATTTAGGACATTGCATTTAATGCCCCCATCCTCTCAGCACAAAAGAAAGATTTCTCAGCCGAAATAGGATAATATTATATCAATAAACAAATGTAAAACAAACAGAAGAAGTAAGCCTATACTCTGTACAAACTATCTGTTATTTTTCTATATATTTATATCTATCTTTACTCTAGTTAATCCAGCAAGAAAATTTCAAGTAAAACCAGAGAAAGAAAAAAATATATAAAACATCATTATTTACAAACCCAAAATATCCTTCAAGTTCAACAAGATCAACTCTGCAGTTTTCAAAGCAACAAGTTCTCTCTGTTTTTCCCTTTCACGGTGAGCAGATTTAACCTAACTTATGTTTATATCTGAATTGTTTGTGGTTGATATATGAAATTTGTTGTGAAATATGTTTGAGTAGATGTTGAAAATGCATGTTTGTTCATATATCAATATATATAAGCCTGTGTATGTCCATATGCATATACCTCTGTTAAGTTACAGGAACAAAATTTAAAACTAAATTCAATTGCTCCTTCTATGATTGATTATAGGTTATGATTCCCAAATGAAAAATGATTAGAAGAGTATAACATTTTTATTTTCTTTTTGAATGTTTTCAAAATTTTATGTCAGGTAATCATTTCAAAAATCTAAATTTTACAGTAAGTTATCTTCAAACTTGAAAATTCGAACATTTTATTTTAGAGTTTTGGTTACACAAATGGGTTTGAGTTTACAAACGATGATTTTTAAGATGAAAAACATGATTTTTAGTTTCGATTCGAGATGGAATTCTTAAGATGATGGGAAAACCCATTTTCGTCAATTCTCGGTTGTAAATGACGAATTGAAAGGTGTGTTTGCAATCGAATATAGTTTGAAGGATGAAGATCACCAGAAAAATAGTTAGAGAATTTGTAGATGATTGTGGATGGCAAACAGGTTTGATTTAGGGTTTAACGACCCAGTTTGTTCAGCGAAGTTTAGAAGGGGAGTTCGTCATCAATATGGCGTCGGATTTGATAGGACTGGGGGAAGTTGACGCGTAGGGTTGTGGCGACGCTTTGATGAAGTTTCGGTGGTCTCTGGTGATCTCTACGGCAATCGCGAGGCATTTTTGTTGCTGGTTATGTTTACAGATTTTCGAGCTTAGGGTCGAAATTTTGATTCGATCAAGTTTTCTTCGATCTGGGTTTGTATTTGGGTTCTCACGTGTTCGAGTGGTTGTAGGGGATGATCGAGACGCTCAACGGCGGCCGGAAGTTCGTGGGTAGGTGCACGGTGCACGTTGTGTGCACTGGGAAGATGGGTTTGGGGAAGACGAGTTGAACTCGGAGTAGTACTCGCGTATTCTTGGTTTCAGCTCGAGGTAAGGGAAAGCTGGAAGGTCTTCGGGGATGACACGGGAGTTTCTGCGTTTGAACTCGGGTAGAATGTGCTGTTACTCGTGTTAGTAGGAGAGAGGCTCGAATTGTTTTTAAAAATGGGTTTAAGCCCAAACAAATTTTAAGTTATAATATTAAACAAGCTAATTAGTATTTTAACATGAGTTAAGGGTTAAAATTAATTAACGATTAAAACTTTTTATTATTATAATAAATTGATTTCAAAGAAATTAAGGAAGATTTTAAAATATGAATTAAGATAAGAAATTGTCATTAATCAATTGTTTGAAAAAGGTAATTAAGAATGATTAATTTAAAATTTGATTAATAATTAATTGTCTAACTTATTGATAATTAAGAATTGTTAATTAGATAATTCAAGCTGATTAATTTATAATTAGTAGTTAATTAAGTTAATTGATTAAGAAATAATTTATTAACAAAGTTGATTAAAATTTAATTAATTTAATTATTACGAATAATTAACCTTTGAATTAAATAAGTTAATAAAAATAGTGATGTGGTTAACTCTTTTTACCTTCACCTTAAATTGAAGATGATTGACTATCATCAAGTGTGTATACAGGATTGATATTTTCTGTTTGTGATTATGATACTATGTGATGTAGATTGCCATATGCTGAACTGTGATTGTTTCTATATATATATATACGAGTAGAGTGGCACGTGCGATGCACGTGCGCAGAAGGAGCTGGTGTTAAGAAGCAATGTCTATGAGAGTTATTGAATGCGACAAAATGACCGTGACGTACATGTATTGTTGAATATTTTGGATATTGACATGCAGAATGAATCTACAACAGATGGACGTGGACGTAGAAAATTTGTATCGAAAATGGGAAGAAGCGTTAGATCAGACTGACATTGGGTGGGTAGGAAGGAATGTAATATACATATGGTGTAACGAATTATTAACGCATCTCATGCCTCCTAGATCAGAAATTGGTGTTTTAAAATACTGTTTGTAAGATTTTTTTTAATCTTATGAAATGAGTTAATGTGTAGGAAATGTTGCATTTTGTATGTGCGTACATGCACAAATCAACAATTTATCAAAACATGAATGAGCTAAGTTATTGTAGGAAATAATTAATCGGGTAAAGAGAGCAATCAATCATTACATCAACATGCAGAGATATGTAATAAATATTAAAATAGCATTTTCAATAGTTTGAAACTTAAAAAACTTACATCGTCTCTGTTTTAAATAGTAATAAATTAGCCTATTAATATAAAAGAAATTTACCTTTTCAGCTATAAAGATCGTACCTCCTATGATACTTCCTTCCGCACGAACGCTAATACTTGTTGAAGTATAAAACTACTTGACGCTAGGGTATAGTTTTCGAATTATCATTTACCCTAATATTGGTATAAAATTTTATGACTTAAATTGATGTAATTATTATTCTCCATGCTTTTTCTTGGTTGTTGTCAATAACAGTAGTTTGAAAGTAATCTGTAAGAACTAAGTACAGTTGTAGTAATCATTTTCTCTCATCTTTGTTCCGCACTTGAGACCAACAGTGGTAATATGTTGATGGCGGGGTTAAAAACGTTTTATAAGGGATTTTTTATGTTAACTACAATTCTATTTTGGTAATACTACACTTGGACAAAATAGATTAAATGTGCAAGTAGGAGGGAAGTGTAAAGTACCTTTGTCATTTTAGATTGAGAAATGATATAAAGTCTTGAATGAAAGTTGTAGATGTGAAAGAATTTGTAGATGTGAGCTGATGTGGAAAACGTGGGCACGAAGCTAGATAATTAAGCAGTGGGTATGTTGTAGATATGATTTAAAAATGAGTATTGTACGTGATTATTCATTTTTTGTGGTAAGTAAACCCATTAGCCTAGTATTTAGCAAACTTTATAGGAGCAACAATAGAGAACGCGGGAGGGAATGCGGTAGAGTACTGATGATGAAGACAAATATATATATATGTTTGTACGCAGTACAGTGTTATAGAAATAATTCGGTAGATAATATTATGTGAAGTCAATAATGTCACATGCTTATGTGAAGGCACATATGAACTATTCATATAATAAACCAATTGGCTCACTCATATAATAAATCAGGTCAATGACTTGTACCATTCATATTTAGCTTTAATGGCCATATGATAATCTTCAAAAATGTTCTTAACTATTAATATCATTGTTAACAATAAAAAACTTTTTCGTTAAATAGATGATGATATGATGAATTAAACACCACAGTTACATTTATTTTGAATTGTAATAAAAAAACATAACTTAAACTCATAGAAGTAGTAATAAAATGGCAATTAAACATGGAAAGGTTATTCTTCTTCTTTGAGGATTTTTCTCTTTCTAAATGGTGGCTGTATTCTACTTCCAGGAGCACTATGAGCCCTTCGTCTACCTTTTCCCTTGTTTTCAGCTTCAGTCTTTATTAGCCTTAAGTTAATTGCCTTGTACATTGGTTTTGGAAAGTGCCTATGCCTACAAAATACATCAATTAGTATATAAACTTAGTCATCTTATTAATATATTTCATAATACAACTGCCATACATATTGACTATTTATAACATGGTCAAAATGCATTGATGTTTGACACCAAATATTTGTTAAAATGCCACGAGTGTCATGTCTGATGGATGTGTGTGACAAAGTATGTTAACTTGCCTTTGTTTCAAAATACAATAAATTCATGTAGAAATGGAAAAAAATAAAAACAATACTGTCAGCCTAGCATACTCTTACAGTGCGAGGTAAAAAACAATTTTTAGTGGTAATATAACTATTTTACTTAACTTACCCTTTCTTTTAATTTTTCAACCTCACTATTTCGTTTACAATAGATCAATAAAACATTAACAGTTCAAAATCATTGTCACGTTTAAACACAAACTTCAGCCCTATATTATTAACCAAAGGCCCAACATAGACATCTTAATTTACATCTAATCTTTATTAGTGCATCTTAATTGACGTAAAGAGTGAAACGAAAGAATGAGATCTAAAATCAAACTAAACTTATGATTTAATTGCTATTGAGAAGAGTTATAGTTTTGCGCTTGAAACAAAGAAGTGGAGAAGAAGGGCAGTCATAATCTTACAGTTGTATGGCTGTAAACGTGGTCTAAGAGACATACAGAAATATCCTTGACTAATCCAATTTGTATTGAAATTTTTGATCACTCGTATGAATCGTATTAGTATTGAAATAAAGAGTGGCAGTACATGCATGCACCCACAGTACATAGTCCCTCATGTCTTGTATACTTTATTCAGAAGAACATTTTTGTTGTTAAAGAAAGTAAAAATAAGAGAAAGATAAGCATATGCCAACTGACGGGTCGTAGCATAGAACTGATTAACTGTTATATCACCTATAATCATTTCTTTTGTTTATAGCTAAATAAATGTGGAAGGAGACTTAGGTTTAGTTACCTTGGTACGATTTCCCAAAAATGCAAGGAGGAAATATCTTGGATACAAAGGAGCGGGAAGGTCAAATATAACACATAATGGATTAATGTATAGTGCTTGAGAACTAAAACATATTTCATGAATTTGAATACACTTTATCAGGATGAATTTTAGCCATACCTTCCAGCACTTCCAATGAAATCTCTATATACCCTCAATTGCTTTAGGCTGTAATCAAAAAGTCCGTCAATGGCCGATAGCTCCAAGAACATCTTTACATACCCATCCAAAAAGATACAAATAAAGAAAAATGAACAATATCATATAAATATATACTTACTTGCATACACACACATGTCTTTACATTTTCTTTGCTTATGTCTCTCAAATTATAACAAAGGAGCACTTGATGCAACAAAAGAAGTGAAATTTTATGAACCAAGATTCATGATAATTTTCATTTTAAGATTTAATTTTAATAATAGATTTTGATAGAAGCAAGCTATCTAATATAATAGTACTTAACAGTAGTTCAAATAATAGTAATTTAATTTTGCAGACAGAATCACATACCTTCCCTTTTAAACTTTGACCTCAATGCGAAGAAGTAGATGAGGGGGTTTGTGGACAAACATTGGTCCAAAAATGATGTGAATCTCTCCTAAAAATGATCAGTTTTATAAATGTTTATCAAGGTGAATAAATTTTCTAAAAAGCGAAAGTATGCATAAGAAATTAGAATTCTCATGTGAACATGTAAACAAATCAAATGTCGGATATAATGTCGTTTTATATTAATATAACAGTAATATATGTTGGCTATGGATAATACTATCAACGTATCTTGTGCATTTAAATTCTAAATATTAACAACATTTGAAGTCGATGATCTTGCCTCCAAATTTACTGGAAAATGAGAATATCTACTTATAGTTACATGCACTTTAGTATGCTTGAATACGGAAAAGGATGCAAGCAAGAAGAATAATGTTAGCATTTTTTTATATCCAGTGGGTTCAATGTCAATTATAGGCCCTTCTATAGTTATATATTTCCACATCTAATTTAATTGGACTTTTCACTACTTGACAGTCATGAAAGTTTGCTGAACCAAAAAAAATCGGTGTTATTCTAAGGTTCAAATTTGTTGAAAGGTGAATGCTTTAGTGGTTCATGTGACCAAATAATTATTTTGTTAACTAATAACCATTTTTAGACTCAACATGGAAAACGTATTGAAAGAAAACAATTACCTAGAGTTGAGTTGGAATGAAATTCAAGTATCTCCAATATTTTAGACATAATTGACAAAACAAATCCATCATCTTTCCATCATGAAAAGTTCCTTGAAAAAAAACAACAATTTAATCAACCAAAAATAACTATAGAAAACATTTGCTGCATGTAGAATAGATTCATATTATAATTTGAAAACTCGAATATGCAGATAAAAAAGATGCAAAGAAGTAATAAATCAAAAATATATTGCTTCAGATTCATGAATCGAGTAAAAGAGAAAAAATAGAATATAGGATTCCAATACCTCAAATTTATCACCACGGGCGGTCTTCTTCTTTATCTTGTCCAATTTCCCATATATGATCGCATCATGAAAAGTTAATCGGGACATATATGATTTGAATCTTCAAACCAAATTATTTCAGTACTTTGAACCTAGGTAGAACATAAATTATATTGAAAATTAACCATGAGTGGTAGTAGGCACATTGAAATTATGTACTCTGTTGTGTGCCGGTTACCAAATATTAAGTAAGCACAATTTTAAAAGCTTTGTAACCTTAGTATAAGATGACTATTGTACTATATGTAAACTCATTTATATCATTTAAGGACTAAGAGAGTATGCAACTTTTCCTACAACAGTAACGTACGCACAAACGATAATGAAGCCAATTAAATCATCCTATAATAGCTCAAAAAATGCAACCCCATCAACACAAACTTTATGGGCCAGTGAGAATTAATATATGTCATGTAACCATTATGTAAGTTTTGGAATGCTTTACGATATAAAATTACAGTTCATAGATTATAATGTGAGCGGTTAATTTCTATGCAGATATTCATTTCATTCATTTTTAAAATCCTTCTTTCGAGACTTCCTCCTTCATACCCTCACCTTTTTAAGGGTGGATTTTAATCGTAGAACAGTTCAAATCTGACATGATTGCAATCATGTTTCCTTTTAAATACTTCCTACGAACAGGCTATAAAAAAAATAGTTAAATATTTTTTTGTCCTATATTATATAAGAGGATAAGTATGCAGCTAGTGTATGACCATTTTCATAGTATACAATTATTTTTTTGATCATCTAACTTGTATTTAGAAATCAGACTGGAGAATTCAATATTAAATTCACTTTTAAGCGATCTTGGCTAATAAGTAAATTAGAAGAGAAGGATAAGACTGCAATATATATTTACAACCGTAAAAAATCCATTAGAACCTAAAAGGATCAAATGATGAGCTTGAACACATAAACACCCATTTCAAAATCTCTATTATATGCAAAGGGTCGATGACATAAGATTCATGTTATTTTATAGTTTAAATGAATATTATTTAAAAAATAGGAAAGAAAACTAAAAAAATAGTGTACTTAAATTTCCATTGCTATTGAACCATGAAATATCAAAAGCTCTAACTGACAGTAAATCATAAACCAAACTTACCATTTACTCATCAAAAATCACTTTTGTAATTATGGTTCTATTACAAAGATGTAAATAAAATAATGAACTAAATATCTATGGAAATCAATCATGATCAGTTAATCCAAAATTGCACATGTGCCATGTCAATATTACAGAATATTCGGTGCATAGAAAATATAAAGTAGCAGTTGATATTTAAGTATGATTAATATATAATGGTTTAACTACACAAATAATATTTTATCTGTTCAAATCTCTTGCTGTTATGCTTCATATATTCAGTGTCTATTTTTTAAAATAGTAGAGTGTAATGCTCGCTCAAATAAAATATGACCTCGAAAAGCCATTAGTATAATGCATTGAAAATAAAAAAATAATCGTTAAAGCTTACAGCTACATTAATCCATGAATAACCGGAAAATTCATGTTCTACTGGAAAAGGAAGTTAGAGATAGATAAATTCTGTTAAAAGGAAGCTACAGACAAAAGTTTTTCTTTTATATAACAAAATAAAAGTAAAAAAACTATAGATTTAGTGTACACAAATATACATAACATATTAGCTGAGTACATATACACATGTCAATCACTATTTAATCTGGAACACGTACATACCCATTTAGAAACAAAAGTAAACTTATTCAAGATAATATATGCACGTAAAAAATTATTATGGAACTTAATGCATCCAAAAATTAAGGTTTTAAATGACAACATACTCAAAATTTTTATGGGCAAATGTATTATTTACTTACATGATCAAAATAGTGGTAAATGCATAAACCAAAGAAACTTTCAGTGACTAAATATTTCATGGCAAGTCTTGAATGCAAATTGAAAAATATGTATGGTAGCTTAGCAGTGGGGCCGCACCATTTTTACCTATGAACGTATGGTGGTCATGGTCCTTATCAAGAACCCATAATATCTGATAAGTTAAAAAGAAAATTAAATTATAAAGTATAAAGAAAACAACAGCAGAAGTTTCCCAGCATAGATTGAAACAAATGCACAGATGACATAATTACAGCTACCACATGAAACACAATTACCTGATCAGATCCTCCATTTACACAAACTGATCGATGGATGAAAGAGATTCTTCTACTGTGTGATATTTGAGTCTAAGCAGAAAGAAAATAGCCTTCATAGTAGAGGCGAGTTGCAGTAAAATTTACAGTCTGATGCCTGAGCGAAGCATGAAGCACGTGTACAGAAGAACAAATGAGAGCACAACAATCTATCAGAAGTATAACATCAGTACAGTGGAAAATAACGGTTTTTGTTAGTATGAAATGAATATTAACAACAAATAAGATTAATATAACTAATATAGCTAAGAATTTGATATAGCTAATATGAGATAAGGGTCGGTGTCATTATCATTGCAGAAGACAAAATTAGAATCACAAATCACATTAGTTTACTGAAATAAAAATGTTTGAGAAGAAGAAATCAAAATCTCAAGAAAAAGTACAAAAAGGAATAAAATCGAAATGTCAAAAATAAAGAATTGATCTAATAGTGAAAGCCAGTATAGAAAAAAATTGCAAATTAAAGCCAGAGGGGTATGGAAAAATAATGATTAGAAGGTAGAAGATCTAACCTGTTTATGATAACTATTCTATTAGATTCGAAATTGAGCAAAACAGAAATCACGATGAGGAAGAAAAATAAAATTGATGGAATATAATTAGTAGAATAGTACGGGAACTGGAGCATGACTGTAACCAAGTGATTCAATGTAATTTTAAATCCGAGTAATGCCGCTTGATACCTAGAAATCAAAAAATTGAATATTAGCCTAATAAAGAGAGGACAAACCCCTAAAAACCAATTAAGTAAAGTTTTAGATCTTACGTTGAGAGATATCATCGGCCTTTGTTGCAAATTTTTTGAACTTCCGCCATTGATTTCTTGCTGAAGTTACTATCGTATAGGATAGAAACTACCGTAGGTGAACGTGGAAGATGGTTACCTCCACTATTCAGTTTTTGGAATTTACGAAAATAGCCCATCGCGGTAGGCTGTTCGGAACTAATTAAGATGGAAATGAGGAAGATAGTTTGGGTCAGAAGAAGGCACGGATCTTGGTGGCCTGGAAGAATTCTGGGATCTGATGAATTGTCTGCTTCACATCTCATCTCATCAGTATCGTCGTAGGTAGGGCAGAGATTGGGAAGGGCAGCAGTTCCGGTTTGGGGTGGTGGTCGATTCGCGAGGTTTTGGGTAGGCGATGACATAAGATGCAGTCAGGGACGGTTAGGTTAAAATGAATGGCGGTTGAACTGGTTGAAGTGGAAATTGGGGAGGAGGGGAGAGGACGGCGACGGTGAACTGGTTGAAGCGTAAATTGGTGAGGAGGGGAGAGGACGGCGAAGGTGAACTGGTTGAAGCGGAAATTGGTGAGGAGGGGAGAGGACGGCGATGGTAAACTGGTTGAAGCGGAAATTGGTGAGGAGGGGAGAGGATGGCGACGAATGCGTGTGATGGGGCAAAAGGGAAGGCGTACGGCGCAGAGGGAGGAAGAAGAAAGGAAAGGGGAAGAAAGGGAGGCATAGTAGGAATTGCTGTTAGGGAGGTGGAGGAGGGAGAACGCCATTTTAGGTAGGGTTTGGTGAAAGTGGAAGTGGGAAGCAGGGAAGGGGAACCGAAAAGAAGATGGGGCAACGTGGGAGGTAGGAAAAAGGCAGAAGTGTCCTTATGCGAACAGTTTGATATTGGGTAGAATGTAGGGGTAAGATGGGAAGTGCCAAAAAGGCTTCACTTTGACCGGTTTGACCAGGTATTTGCATTATAGTATAGATATATATATATATATATATATATATATATGTGAAACCCCTTTTTGCCGTAACACGGCATTTGAATATCGATGCGACAGGGAGTCGGATTCCAGTTGGTTATCCGAAACCCACATCGAATTGTAATGATGAATCTATGAATAAAAAATAAGCGTTATGAGTTATACCACTTATCGATATTGATATATCTATGTTGATTAATGCTGTGCACTATTGTGTAAAACCCCTAGACCACACTTATACACACACAAATATGGGTTGCACGTGGAAAACGGTTAAGTCACAGATATTTGAATTTAATTCAAAATAGTTTTAAAAGTTGAATTTTAAATTCAAACAGCGTTGGAAATGAAATTGGATAAAATTTGAATAATTTGATTTCAATTGGAATTCAATATTTGAAATTGAATCCTATATTTAGCAATTATGATTTTAAAACGATATACAAGCTTATATGGGTTTTAAACCGTTTTTAAAAGTGTTGTTTTGGAAATTTGAATTAACCCAAAGTTTTAACCTGTATAAATGAAATCGGATTTTCCGAAATGAAAACAGTTGTTTTCAAAATAAAAGTTTTCGTATAAGAAACGAATTTCCAATTTGTATTAAAAGGAATTCCACGTTTGAATTGAAATAGTTTCCAAATTATGAATAAATCTGTGGAAACAGTTTTTGAAAACTATAAGTTAAATCTTTGACTTAAAGATTTAAAATGAATTAATCCAATTGAAATTGTTTTGAAATCTGTAAATGAATATTTGTGGAACTGAATGAACTTTATGAAATAAATCTTTTTGTTTAAAAGATTTAAAATGGTAATTGGTTTAAACCATTTGAAAGAAAGTTTGAAATTATTAAGTTGTGACTTAATTGAACCCCAGATCCATATGTTTTTAAATATTGCGCTCACTATTCGGGTTAGCTGGGAAAGGACCTTTGGGTCGTATAACCCATTCCGAATTAGTGATACGACGTTATGGATAGCATTGAAGACCGGTGGTGAAGACCGGATATTTTCAAAAATAAAAGGACAACCTGTCGAATGTCTCTGCACCGAGTTGCTCCGGTATAGAGATTTATATCACTCTTTTTGTGATGGGAAGTCCGGACGTGATTGGAAATTATCCGGAATTGCAAGGGCTTCGTGAGAAGTGCCTTCGGTTCTGTTCGAACCCGGAACAGACTTGTATGGACTGTTTGTTTGACATTACAATTTGAGATATAAAGCTGATTTCTTTCAAATACATTTCTGTTGGTGGCGGAGAATTTATTCTCTTAGCTTAACACCCTTCTCTGAGACGTACGAGCTCAGAGGTTATGTAGTTGAAATTTATCAGCGATATATCCCAATTTGGTAATGTGGCATGCTGAGTGTTGCTGTGTGATGATCAGTGTTTGATCATTTGTGATATGATCATTTGTTTGATCATTTATCTTTGTGATCATAGGTTGATCATCTGTTGACCCAAAGCGTGGCTTTTTGAAAAAGCGTAGCTTTGTGGACGAGACTTCGTCGAGCCTCACAAACTGGTAATGGTCGAAACAGGAATTGTGCGGCAAGGTTTCAGGGGTAGCTTCCCTAGGGTATGACCATTCCTTCTGGAAAAGGGTAGTATCATGGTATGGAGCCCAGATACTTACTCATGTGGACACACTTTACTTACTGTGTGATGTTGGTTAGAGAGCTCTCGGTTAAAGGTCCCAAAGGACCGGGGGTGGCATATCTGAGGTTTCTTTTATCCCTTGGGAAAAGGGGTAGCCGGCCTTGTTTGGCAGAGAACAGTTTGGTTCTCGGAGCGTCCCGCCAGAGGCGTTTCTTTCGTGGAATAGGAAGTTCCTTAACCTGACCATTTGTTGGAAATCCATCTTCCAAATACGAACCTTGTACGGTATTAGTTGTAGAACCTGCCATTTACTTATGGTGGTCACCACTGTTTAGATGGTAGCTATAGTAGGCATAGTTCGAAATGTCTATGCTGGCTAAGATTGATATTTTACTTTCGAAATGTTTTCTGCACTATGCACTAATAATAATATCCAATGATTTGATTTTGCGTAGTAAGCATCTTTGACTATCATAAGGAGAAATCTCCTCCAATTCTGCGTTTGTATTGTGTGTGTGGCGGGAGGCCTTATGGTAGTTTCATTTTCTAAAAGCATTTCGAATTGACTTTAAAATCCTCTTGTTGTTTGTTTTTAAAGATAAACTGTTTTGTTTGCTCACACCAGTCCCATGACTGACCCGGAGTTTATTGTTTCTTTCCTAAACTCTGGGTGCTCAAAAATTTTCTACACGAGCAGTCTAGAGTTTGGTTTTTCAGTTATTCAGATTTAGTAGATCATCTGGAGTTAGTTCAGTCTCTGGATATGGATTGCACTTGTTTATCTGGGTGCAACGATGATGGTGGATTGAGCTAGGAGTTTTGGAGCTTTGTCTTTGGAGCTTTGGATCAGAGTTGCAGTATTGGATTCTGTGAAAACTCATCTTATATATTGTGTCATATTCCGCTGTATCTTGTATATGTATATTCTATGATGTTGATGATTATCATTGTATCATATTGATGTATTGGATATTGTATTCAGGTTGTATCAATGATATCATCTTTTATTTCTGCTGTGTTGTTTATCATTTAATGTTGTTGCAAGCTCCCGCGATACGAATTTGATGTTGTTATCGGACATCGAGTTTGGGTCGTGACACAAGGTGTGGTCCTTTGGAATTGGTGAAAGTTAATTATCTGATCTATAATTATATACCAATATTAGATAATTTACATACCATATTTTTTTTTTGTTAGTTAGTTGACGATTCCGGTATATCGGTATATCATCACATTTAAAATGGTTGTTTGTTTATATGCTTATATATATATAATTTTTTTTACATACACATGCCTTGAAACTCGTGGCTTAAGATTAAAACAAATTGATTTTTTTTATTTAAATTAATTTAATATTCATTATTTAATTAACATAAACTTTATTATGTAAATGCTAAACAGTATGCAGTACAAAATATGTTTTAAAATTACATATAGATATTTTTATACTTAAAATATTTTTCAACATAAAAAATATTTTATATATATATATATATATTATTTAATTTAAATCACTTAAATAAATATATAAAATAATTAATATATCATAAAATACAATTTAAATTTTATAAAATCATTTTTGCACCTGATGAAATCTCAACTGGAAAAAATTAATTTTTTTTATATATTATCTTAATATTAATATAAAAGCCGAAATTAAAATTAAATTTAAAATTGATCTTGAATTACAATATATGTATATTGAAATATTCTATGATGACCCGCAAATCCGTACCCTTTGAATCGACAATAAACCACACATGTCCGATCCAAAATGTACAGAATGACGGAAGGTCGTGGAAAAAAGAGAGAGGGTGAGAAGAAAGAAAGAAGAAGAGATAGAAGAAAACAGAAACAATAACACAGAATCTCACAATCGCAGCGGAAAAAAATATAATATATAATAACAAATCTTTATACTTCCAACCTTTCACAATCAACCTTTGCCGCATACTTCCTAAGCCAGTCCATACCCAAAATAATTCTGAACCCCACAAAGTTCAGAACAAAACAATCACAAACAAAAGAGCAATCATGACTCGATACAATCAAACCACGGCATAGCATACACAGACAAGACGAACCCCCAACTGGATTAGTCACAACCAATGGCCTATCAACGATATCCGGTTCTAAACCTAACAGGCTTACAAGTTCATTACAAACAAAAGAATGCGACGCCCCAGTATCGAATAACACTCTAACTGGAACACCACATATGGAAAGAGTACCTTGAACCACCACACTCTTTCCTTTCTCCTCAGCGGTAGGAGCTTTTGAAGATGATGGAACAGCTCCCAAAGCATAAGCTTGCACAATCTGCTTGTCCTTTCGCGGTTCTGGACAATTCCTCTTGACATGCCCCGGCTTGTCACAGTTGTGGCACTTCACCGGCACCTTCGGATTCTTACAATCTCTGGAGAAATGGCCCTTCTGCTGACAGTTGTAGCAGGTCACTTCGCCCTTCGGCTTCTTCTGGCCATCCTTACCCTTTTGCTGCTGCTGCTTCCTCTTCTTATTTCCGCCCTGCTGTGGTTTAGACTCCTCCTTGGTCACAGCAACAACAGATCCCTCTTTAGGAAACAGATTCTCATGCCTGAGAGCTTTCTCCACAAGCTTCTCAAATGGATCGTCCAAATGATCCACCAACTGTCTCCCAAGATAACTGTCCAAGCCTATCACAAACTTCTCATTCTTCTGGTACGAAGATTCAATATACGACCGGGCATACTTGGACAAAGCTTCAAACTCAGAAACATACTCAAGAACTGGTCTTCCACCTTGCTTGAGCTCCACAAACTTCTTGAACAGAACAGACTTCTGAGCTGTAGAAATGAACTTAGCTTCAAATCTGGCTTGGAATTGCTCCCAAGTAATTTCTTCCTCCGGAGTATCAATGGTGATAGAGTTCCACCAATCAAAAGCTCTTCCTTGAAGCTGTCTTGATGCTAGCTTCCTTTTAGTTGCATCCTCAATTCCCAAATCACCAAAGATTCTTCTACAAGCATCTATCCACCTCTGGACCTCAATAGTTGACTCTGTTCCTAAGAAAACCTTTCCTCCAAGAGCCGTATAATCTTTACACAGCTTAGCAAAATCCACCGGTCTTGGAGTTTGGACTTGAACTCCAACATCTACTGATGGCCCCGGAGCTGGCATCCTTCTCATGATCGAAGTCATCATGGCCTCGAACATAGCAGCATAATCAGCAGCCCCCTCAATATCACGGCCTTCCCTAGCAGCTGGTCTCCCTCTTCGACTCATTCTTAATATCTATAAAAGAAATAATCAGCACACCTTGAGAACAACTCCATAAAGGACTCAAATCTTTCTAAGCTACTATATTATATATAGTAATCATCCATCAAAATACAATTACGTCTCTCATACGTAGTTACGTCAGCGAGCGTTGGCTAAAATCGATTAACCAAAGCTCTGATACCAAATGTGACGACCGCCCATGACCCCTGCGCTAAACCTAGAAATAGTGCGCTGTATAGTGTGCCAGGCAGCCATGGACGATTGCCAAGGTTAAATTAAAACAGCAGAATCTATCGTATTACTCACAGCGCATGGATAAAATACAATAGAGAACATATATAGTGAAGCATCTCAAAATAGATCTCATCAATTAAGCTTCATAATAGTTAAATACAAACATCTAAATAGTCAATACATCAAGCCTCACTACATATCACTCAGAGAATTATAAAAAGCAGCGGAACATCTAGTACATATAGTAAGAAAATAATATGCAAGCCTCCAGCTCGTCTTCGTCATCAGCATCGTCGGAAACGAAGAACAGCACCTGTCACCTGCTACCTAGTCTGCCCATCCCAAAGCGGATGAACAACCCAAGGCAATAAGAGTTAAACATAAAGCCTTGAGTCAGACAACAGTCTTAGTGAGCGGTAAATTAACTAACAACATACCAAAAGAGCATAAAGGAAAAAGGAATAGGAATCCAACCCTCCCACTCCACCTCTTTCTACAGTGATAGCCCCCAGACACACACTAAGCAGAAGTAAACATAGCAAAGCAAACATTTAAAGTAAAGTAATTATCACTCGAGTCAAGGGCGATGTTTTCCAAGTACAAACCCCCAAGGCCTAAACCAAGATCAGATAAGCACCCAGAAAATACTGCTCTTGAGACCGAATGACGATACAACCAAACATCCATGACTCTGGCTATCACTGTTATCATTGCTTTGATACCACCGTTAATTGAATGACCGGCACATTCTTTCAGCCGTCCGTCATGGGCTAATGGAAACCCCGGTTCTAGACAGAACTCCGCACGTCGTCGCAGCCCGTGCCTAGGACTATCGAATCTGCCCAGAGTACTCGACTACCAATCAGTAGTCTTTTGGAACTATCGAATCCGCCCAGCATACTCTTGCTTTGAGTCTGCTAGAACCTTCAACAACGATGAAATCGCAGCCTTCTAGTCATCCTCCTCGACGACTATTCTCATACTAGCTCAAGCGCCTCTCGAGCAAACCATTATCCTCAAACCCGAACCATTTCACCGAGTTATCAACATGCTTGGAATGATCCCGTCTGGATTAAACCAAGGCTATCTCATATCATGCCTCGCTTCATCTCATCATAGCAAAGCCTCATCTCAACATCATCATCATCAAATCTATCCATATGAGCTTCATCATCCGCCACATATGCCACGAGCAGCTTTTCCAATTTAAGATCCTTTCCCTTAGCTTTTGAATCATCTTCAACCATCTTGTCCAAATCAAATCATCAATCAACTAATTTATAACAATCAATCAAGTCAATCATTAATCCAAGTAATCAAGCATTCAAACATGATCCAATAAACAATTATAACAATAATGGCAATCTTGTAAATAAAGAGTCCAAATCTAACAAGCATGAATTATGAGCAATATCTCTACAACTTGATGAATGAACTTACATAGGTTAACATGTAGTAAAATGGATGTCAAATCATCATGAACAATGGATCTATACTTAAGTTTAAGAAAATGCATGGAAATCACTATTTTAACACCAAATCAAACCAACAATCTGATATACTCCTTTGGATCCGTGTGAGAGATAACCACCACTCACCGAATCACCTAAACACTTCAAAAGCAACACACTTCAGATCTGGACAGCGAAGGATCTAACTCGATTCTCCAAAATCCCGCTTCAAATGGTGAAATCTCTCTTCGATGGATGTAGATCTTCATTCAAATCTCTTGGATCTTCGATTTGGATGGAAGGAAGCACAAGATTAAAGTGGAGAAAAGAAGTGAAGAAGTGTAGAACTCGAGCTCTCAAAACGGCAGCACTTCGTCGCTTCAAAATCCGGATCCCAAAAAGTGAGGCAAAGACGTGTATTTATAGGCTGGAAATTCCTTAGGTCGTCCGCCCCCTTAGGTCGTCCACGACCTAACTCTTGCCGACCTACCCATCCATGCGACCTACGACTTAACAACAGTCGCGACCTAACACTTGCGCGACTTACACATATGCGCGACCTAGCGACTTAACAACAGTCGCGACCTAACACATGCGCGACTTAACATATATGCGCGACCTAACTACACCTAGCATACTATCATAGGTCGTCTACGACCTAACTAAACATGCCATAGCGACTCAACGACTTATCATAACTCGTCCACGACATAACTTCCTTAGGTCGTTAACTCACTCAACCCCTAGGTCGCTAAATCCCTTAAGTCGCTCCATTCCTTAGGTCGCTAACCTTCTTAGGTCGCTCCATTCCTTAGGTCGCTAACCTTCTTAGGTCGCTCCATTCCTTAGGTCGCTAACCTTCTTAGGTTGCTCCATTCCTTAGGTCGCTAACTGCTACCACTAACTTCCTTAGGTCGCTCGACCGACCTAAACTATAACACGACCTAAGAAAACCCTACGACTTAACTGTCTCCGACCTAAGACTTAACAGTACAACATCCTAAGCCATAACACACGTGCGCGACTTACGACTTAACCTTAGCTCGCTCCTAAGTCACTCACGACCTATCCTCCTTCACGACCTAAGCTCCAACACGACCAAACCCCTTAGGTCTCTTCTATCTCTTAAGTCGCTAACTCTTAAGTCGCCGCTTCCCTTAAGTCGCCAATTCCTTAAGTCGTCTACTTCGACCTAACTACTATACGACCTAAGCCTTACCTCGTCCACGACTTAGACTCTGGATGACTTAACTCTAAACGACTTAGACTCTGGACGACTTATCAACATTGCGACCTAATGACAACTGTTTTACGACGTTTCGATCCGTAAAAATACGGGTCGTTACACCCATACTGGATAGTACCGAATATGATCACCAACAATGGGCCCCAAAACACATACAAATGAAAGTGATGATAAATGTACACTCTAAATGAGTGATGATCATACCCTAATGTGAGCGACCCACATAGCCTTGCTGCATCTCCCATGTTTTAGTCATTCCCGGTTGATAAGGCTTGAGGCTGCGTATTACCTTAAGAATAGCATTCATACTTGGAATGCTAACACTGCCTTCCAAGCAACAATGCAATGATAGCATTCATCCATACAAGTTGTTCTGGGTTTGAACAAACCAAATCTCCTTCAAGATCATCTCCATTATCTTCGAGATATCACAATTCGTAACGCACAAATCGAATCGAAGTGGTTTTTGGATAAATAAATCTGATCCTGTTCACTTCGAAACGATTAACGAATTTGGCCAGATTTGATAGTCTGTTATTCAACTATCAAATTACACACATAAACAGTCACTAGGCCCATATTTTATTAAATCTTTTCAAACATTCATTTCAAATATTTTTACATAGATATATATTCAAATCTCTTTCGGTATTCCAACGTTTGAAAACAATTTCAATCCTTATATCCTTAACGGGATATTTTCAAACCATATCAACACTTAAAAATATTTTCGGATTCAATTTATAATACTTAGAAAAATATTTCTATACCAATCATCTCACTCTTAAATATTTCCAAAATCCTTCTTTCAATACTTAGGAAAATATTTATAACATATTTTCCAAGATCATTTTAATATCAAACTTTGGAAATATTTCATAACTTATCTCATAAATCTTCGGAATTTATATTAATTCGTTTTACAATTTCCAAAATTGATTATACTCACTTATAATCTCGTCTAACCATTTATAACCTCTTTATGAATTCAGATTCATTATCGAAGTTCTTGTTTCTAACATTTCAGAAATTTCCTTAAGTTTCCAAAATTTCGTTATAAGATTTCTCTTATAAAATCATATATGTTCAATAAAATCTGGTCACAAATCTAGAGAGTATTTATAAATAAAATTCAATCACCTACTTTTAAATTCTATATATGTATAATAATAATAAGTATTTTAAGGAAATATTTTTTTTCCAAAAAGGCGATTAAGTAATATTTAAAAGATCAAAACACTTCCCAAATAAACAATGGAAACTAATTCCCAATTCATTATAAATAATATTTATTGACTTACAAGGGTTATTTATAATAAATTAAATCTATTCGAATAGTTAACTTTTCCAAAATATTTTAAATACAAATAACAGTTTTAAAACAACACTGTTTAATAAATAATCTCTTTTTAAACAAATTTTACTTCTTGATTCCAATAATCTATTTTTAAAATTCCGAATTAACCGATTTCAAATTATAATCTCTCTCGATTTACAATTCAAATTCCATAACTATTTCCAGTTTCTAAAAATAGAATCATCTATTTTTCCTAAATCAAATTCCTATATCTCGTATTAAATCCATACTGCGACATATCCTCCCAAATTTTATCCATTTATAACTATTTCACTTCATTTATAAATATCAATTATAAATTCATAACTCATTCTTGTTTTATCTATTAATAACAGGTCCATATTTCAAAAGCCCATTTAATTCAATTTCTATTTAAAATCCCGTTTGGAAATCTCTTTTCAATAAATCCAATTATATTCCAAATCCCTTCAAAAACTCGATTTCAACTTCTAATTATAATTTAAGAAAGAATATTAAAATCCCTTGTTTCAATTTCCTTGTATATATATAAATTTCAAAAATATATTTATTTTTGAAAACTCCTTATGAAATAGTTAATTATATTTCAAAAATCAAATCTTTTATTTAATCTAAACCCTTCCTTATTCAATATTCCAATTTCCATATAAATATTTTTATTTCCAAAAATCACCATTGAATTTCTTTTTAAGATTCAAAAATATTATTTATGGTATTTAAAATACCAAAATTAGGGCCAGTGCTACTATAGCATCCAATATATCAAATCACACGACAATCCATAACAGATTTTCAATCACATCATATATCACTATATATGAAACAATCAATATATTTTTGAGGAATCCAGTTGGATCCCTCCAACCTGTTTCCCTGCATCCACAGATGTTATATAACATAAAATAGCAATCCCGCTTTGAGGCGGGATATCGCGGTAATATAGGGTCATCCGCTATTATGCGGGGCGCATAGTGTCTCATCCGCTCCAATCGGCGGGAAATATACCCAAATACTAATATATATATATATATACACACTACTATATATAATATAATATTCAACTGATAATAATATGTCAATTCACCAATCATCCAATAATTAATTTTAATTATTATAAATTGAATCCAGTAATCCAAAATGAGTGAGATTTACTCGCCTTGATTTTTAATTTGCAATCTGTTCCAATTTTAAATTAAATTGAACCGACGTTCAATTTAATCTAAAATTCTAGCTGACTCCAAAAATCTCCTAACCAATTTTGTTGCATAGCACTCTTCGATACGAATCTGTTGCCGCTTGTTTCGTTCCAATCGAACCTCGTACGATGAGATATATAATTTATAAATATTCGATTTCATAATATGATTTATATACCCTGATTATTGTATTTAATATCTTAATTAACATATAAGTTAACTAATTTAATTTCAAAAAAAGAACAACCTTACTCTAAAAGTTCACGCAAATAGGCTCGCGACCTGCTCCATCATCCAGTCGTGATTTTTTTCTTCATTTTTTTTGGTAAAACGCGATCTACCCAGCCCTCCGCCGCCAAGCTAGCAGCCACCGCCGTTCATCGCACGACGCCCATCACCTCCAAACGCTCGCGATTCGAGGTCGACCCTGAGAACCTAAAACTGCAAAACCCTGGAGCGACAAACACGCCTCCAGATCTTGCCACGCTGCCGCGTGCGAGCGCCGCGACTGTCCCGCTCGTGAAGACTTCTCCCTAGGTCGCCTCGCGACCTTCGTTCGATCTCCCCAGTTTTTTTTCTTTTCTTGATGTCGAACCAAAGAGGAAAAAGAAAGGGAAGGCTCGCATTTTAAATAGAAGGGAAGCAGCGCAATCAGATGTAGGGCGGACCACGTACAAGTTTAGGGTGGCTGTTGATTTGGTTTTATTATTTTATATTCGAAATATCTCGCTTAGCATATCTCGAAATCCCGAACTCCTATCGAGGCATGCCACCTGGCGTTTCTAATGTTATACTGCTATTCCGAACCCAATAGAACTAGTCTCGAGCCCCAATTCGATCGTATAGACAAGATAGCTTTTTGAACCCAATTATAATATTAAATTTTCAATATTAATTTCAACGCGTTTCTATCCCATACGGCCAAATGGTCAATCCAAACGCTACGAAAATTGAAACCCGAAAATAATACACTATTACGGATCCAATGCAATTGGCTTTGTCGAATTCCGAGATTGTGCCCCGGATTGCTATTTTTACGCGTTGATTAAATCGACGACTTCAAAAATTGACGAAATCACTTGAAATTTCAGTTTTAAAAACTTACTATCTGGTTTCTAAATCAAGTAGAACTTATAACAACATTAGAAATCGTTTCGATTCATATTCAACTCAAATTTCAAGTATTTGCCATTTCCGTATTATGAAATCACAATATTTGAAATTTAAATCCATTCTATAATTTCAACCAAAATCTTCATATTCAAGAATCAATTTATATCTCAAATCCAATATTTAATACCATTTAAATATTCAAAATCAAATGATTGAAAATCCGGGTCGTTACATTCCTCCCCCTTCAAAGAATTTCATCCCCGAAATTGCTATGGTAGGAAAAATGCTCCAAACCCATTAACTTTTTTAAAAAACCCATTTAATTAAAACTCGATATTTCACTTTTATAAATCCTTTATTTCCATACAAAACATTTAGTTTCCATTTCTAAACCAAAATCCCTTATTTCAATTACAATTCGAAATCAAATTTTGATAAACAAAAATTTTCCAAAAGTTTTCAAAAAAATTCTAACACCCTAAATTTTCGAAATTTTTTGGCAAAGTCTCCCTTGTATGGAGAGCCTTTTGCAATATGACAAATACGATAAAAAAATATACATCGGCTCTCATGGCCGGAAAATGCAATATATAACAATATTTTTATTTTTCGCGCGCTAAATTCGTAAGCGTACCATTTTTTAGCGTTATTAAGCAGCTTGCTCAATTTATATGCAATCGCACAACCAAAATCTAGCCAAATGGATTTCTTGTACATGTACTTACTCAATATAAACACGTAAGTTCCAAAAACATGAAATTTAATAACATTTGATTTATTTAACTAGTTAAACATGCCATTTGCCTAAACCAAACATGTTATACATGAATGTATAAACCATTTTATAAACAAAACATGTTACGACATGTATATTAGAATGTACATGCAATTACAAGGTTCCAACATCAAATTATTTACTTCCAATTTGATCCATAAATCATGTATTCAAATTATAATTGGTTCGCATACAACTCACTTGAATTCAAGTCATAATCTTCTATTCGATTATTTACTTTCAATCGATTAATATACCATTTCATTCAATTCAAATGATTCACAACCAAATTTACTTGCATAATTCATATTTACCCACAATATATTCATATCCATTTCAAATTGATTCTAAATCAATTTATTCACTTTCCATTAATTCACAAAATTTTGTTTTCTTCCATTTATGTTGAATGACAGTTCAATCCATGCTATTTGGTGATATTCATTTAATAAAATAACCATTCCAGTTTATAAGCCAAATTTAAGTTGCTTCTGAATCAATTTATCCATTTTTATTGATTCACATTCAATTTATTCACAAAATCTTATTCGTTCAATTTTATATTCGACTACAATCCAATCCATGCCAACTTATTAATGAATCAACTCATAAATTAGTTACTTAAGTTGAATTTCATTCTTATCAACAATATTCCAACCCATATTCAATTTACACTTAAATTGAATTCATTTATAACTTAAGTCATCACCATTTCAAACCATTTCTATTTTATTCGACAACATTCCAAGATATATCTAACTTGCAACACATAAGTCGAATTCCATTTATAACTCAAGTTCCACATTCAATTTCAATCCATAATTCACTTTACTTAACTAAGTTAAGTTCCATTTCTATATTCAATTAACTAATTAATTTATCTAATTAGTTCACTTCCACTTCATAATTCAAAATCTGGTTTTTATTTCAAAAATCACTTCAATTTGGGTTGGCTTGAGTTCACTTGATTTTATAATTCAAAATTGGATTTCCATTTCTTCACCAAAATATCAAACCATTTTATTTTGGTCTCACCATTCCACTTTTTCAATTTATAAGTTCCACAACTTATTTTTCACATTTTTATCAATTCTATACTTGAGTTAATTCCATTCAAAATTTATTACTTATACTATATAACTATTTCATAACTCAAATTTTATATTTAATTCAATTCGATATAATTCCAATTCAATTTTTATTTAACTTAACTTAAGTTAAATTTCAATCCATACAATCCATTTTAACTTACTTAAGTTAAAATTCAATTTCAAAATTCAAAATTTACACTTCCCTTACTTACCTTTTTCAATTTCAAATTATAAGTTCAAACTTATCCCCCGATATTATCTAAAACATTTAGATAAGGATTCCAGAATTCAAACATTCGGTTTTTACTTCAAATCATTGTCATAAATATATATAGCTCTTTTGGTTTAACAAACCACTCCTTCAGAATTTTCAAGGTCAACTTAGTTTTATCCAAAACAATTCCTTCAGAATTTCCAAACAACACATGTTTACCAAACAAAAATCTCCATATCAAATTACTATGGTAGCAATCCTTCACTTAAAAACTCGAAAATTAGTACTGATGATGCTGCAGTCATCACCAGGATTATTTTCCAACGATTGAAGTTAGTTCAGTGCCTTATAACTTCCCAAAATCCATTTAAAACAATTTCCTATTCAAATACATTTCCACAATAATATTACCATTATTTATTTCGAACACTTGGAAAACATTTTTGAAATTTCCAGGATTTAAATTTCCAAATTCTGGTTTGAATCAAATTTTAGTTTTAACTCATTTGTATAATTCATACTTATACCTTTTAATTTGGTAATATATGACCATTCCAAATTATAATCTTGTTTTTATTATAATAATAACATCCAAACACATCAATATACTATAATAATTTCAAAAAATTATTTTTTTTATATCAAAATATAATTTGGGTAAAATTATTTTATTTACCCGCTCTAAAACAATACTATGTCGATTTAACTTGTTCAGAGTTTAGAAACCCTTATCGATACAGTTGTCCAGACCGTACCGACCAGAATTCATAAACACTCAACCGATAAGTCAACACAATATAAAACAATTTATATTCACCAAATACGCGCTCATATCTATAATACACTCAGACTCATTCTAGGGTACTACTGACCCTATCTCTATTGAGTGATCCCCAGCAAAGCCTACAACCTAAGCTCTGATACTAAGTGTGATGACCCGCAAATCCATACCCTTTGAATCGACAATAAACCACACATGTTCGACCCAAAAAGTACAGAATGACAGAAGGTTATGGGAAAAAAAGAGGGTGAGAAGAAAGAAAGAAGAATAGATAGAAGAAAACAGAAACAATAACACAAAATCTCACAATCGCAGCGGAACAAAATATAATATATAATAATAGATCTTTATACAAAGAAACTGTAACTGTAATATACATACATTCAACAGAGTACAACAGTCAACAATCAATCTGGACAGTTATAATAACTTGTCCTCACATGTACTGAATATACAGCATAACACACACAGCTGAATATAATCAAGTAAGTGGAATACATCTGAGAATCCTCGAGCTCCTCTCATAAGCTCCATAGCATCCTAACTTGAATCTGAAATACTCGGTTCTACCCAAGTATTATAATAAAATCACACCCGCGTAAGTTTGGAAAACCAACATGAGAAAAACACACTCAATTAGAATTTAATTATTTTTACAAATCCTTATGAAAAAAAAAGGTATCTCGTAAGACCACACCACACATAAATACGACGGGGTTTTACCTTACGATAACCAAAACCTTTTATATCAAATCGTCTGATATTATAATAGTGTCTATAGAAAATAAACTATAAAATAGCTGAAATGCTTGCATCTCACGTTTCAGCATATTTGAATACAACTAAAACCATACAGGCTCGAGTGAATATTGGATTCCATACAATAACAGGGCTACTGAGGTATCGCCGCCACAGTACACCTCTAGAAAAATGTACCGAGATCAAACCTATCGATCCCTGCCAACACAAGACCAACCTACCCCTTACTGGATAATACCGAATATGATCACCACCAATGGGCCCCGAAACACATACAAATGAAAGTGATGATAAATGTCCACTCTATATGAGTGATGATCATACCCTAATGGGTGCGACCCACATAGCCTTGCTGCATCTCCCCTGTTTTAGTCATCCCGGTTGATAAGGCTTGAGGCTACGTATTACCTTAAGAATAGCATTCATACTTGGAATGCTAACACTGCCTTCCAGACAAAAATGCAATGATAGCATTCATCCATACAAGTTGTTCTAGGTTTGAACAAACCGAATCTCCTTCAAGATCACCATTTCCATTATCTTCGAGATATTACAATTCGTAACGCACAAATCGGATCGAAGTGGTTTTTGGATAATTAAATCTGATCCCGATCTCTTCGAAATGATTAATGAATTTGGCATTTGATAGTCGGTTATTTAACCATCAAATTCAACACATAAACAGTCACTAGGCCCATATTTTATTAAATCTTTTCATACATTCGTTTCAAATCTCTTTACATAGATATATATTCAAATCTCTTTCAGTATTCCAACGTTTGAAAACAATTTCAATCCTTATATCCTTAACAGGATATTTTCAAACCATATCAACACTTAGAAATATTTCCGAGTTCAATTTATAATACTTAGAAAAATATTTCTACACTGTAACGACCCGTATATTTTTGATAATTAAAATGGTTAATTTAATAAATTTTGTTATTTAAAATTTGAAGAAATAAAAATTTGTGACTTATTAATGAAAATAATGACTAGAATGAATTGTAACAATATTAATCTAGGATAACTATTAACAATTTCTATGAAATTCCAATTAATTGAAATAATGTAAATGTTATAACTTGGGTATAAATTGAATGTAAGTAAATAAATGTAAATGTTGTATAAACTTATGAACTAGTATAATTAATGGTAATTGAATAAAATTGGTGTTATGTAGGTATTTATAACCTTTGGTTGGAAGTAGTAACTTATAGAAGTAATTAAAGGTTAATGGTGACAATTATTATAAGTTACCCATTTATTTAGTCCATTAAATCAAAATTGGTAATCAATTGTAATGAATCTAAATTCAATGTTATGTTGGTGTAAGTTAAGGTAATAATTGGAAATAATGTTAATTTTATTCATATTATGACAATTAGTTGAATTAAAAGAATGGAAATAAAGATTTATCAATTTATTGGAATTTAAACTATAATAATTGGATTAATTGCAAATAAATGAAATTAAATATTTAAATATTACGTTAATAGAGATTAAGATGAAATTTGAGAATATTAATGTAATAGATCATGAACCAATGTTAATTTCATCCATTTGATAATAATGGATTGAATAATAGGATGAAAGGTCAATTAAATGGAATTATTGAAAATTTAATTTATAATTTCTGAATTTTATGAAATTGAAATTAAACACTGAAATTGATGGATTAATCAACTTTAAATTGACATCTAAATTTGTTTAAATTATTATAAGTGATTAAGAAATCAAAAATGATAGAACTTGTAAATTATTAAAATTTAAAATGAAAATGTGATTTAATTAATTTAAAATTAATTTATTTAATAACTGAAATATAGCCATTTTGGCCACTGACTCGGATTTCGACAAAACCAGTTTCATCAGATCCGTAACAGTGAATTATTGTAAGATTTCAAGTTTCGTAACGATCGGACTTGTCGTTTGATCGTACGGACTCGAAACGCCTAGAAATTAATTTAATTAAAATCAATTGAAATCAATTTGAAATAAGCTGATTTTATCGTAACTTCTTCATACGACTGAACTAGGATTTGAAACATGTTCCATTGAATTTAAAATTATCGAAAGCATCTATTTTGATATATGGGATGATCCAATTCCGTTCGGGAACGAAATGGGCTTTTCGGGTCGTTCATCGTTCAACTTTCCAAACCAATCTAGCCCATTCTTTCTATTTTGTTCTGCCTATATATATCGTTATAAACCCTAGGTCATTCTTATTTTTGATTTCAGTATGTACAATTCTATTTGCTCCTCCTCATTCCAATGGCAGACAAACCCTAATTCCCAATTGCAATTTCAAATCGAATTCAACTTCAAAATTTAAACTCCTCAATTTATATCGAGTTATATACCGTTTCGAAGCTCTCGACGATCGCTATTCACTGGTGGTATTCGTTGTTCGATTCTGGTCATCGTTTGTCCAGAAATTGCAAATCAATTATGGCCGTTCGTATGGAATTTTAGACGATCCGACGGTGGATCTGCCTTCGATCGGTGATCGGGGGTGCTGTTGCGAAGGTGGCGCGATGCAGGCCCCTGGGGTAGTGGTCGTTCATCTCACTGTTGCTCAGATCGTCGAGGATTGGCGGTAGAAGCCTGTGGCGGCGGAGGGTGATTCTGGACACCGGAGACGTGCTCGTACAGGGTGTGGGGTCGACCTACCTAGGGTGTTGCGATGGCGAGCATGGATGAGGTCATCGGCAGGCGAGGCGGCGACGATCTTTGTGAGATGGAGTCGGCTAGGGTTTCGAGTTGAAACCTGGAACAGTTCGTTCGCGTGGATGTCATTCAGAGAAGGTGACGTGGACAGTAACTTGTTTTTTTTTATTGATTTTTTTTTATTTTTTTTTTATTAAATCGAATATCTTCTAACTCGAATAACTTTCATATATGAGGTCTGATTTACGCGCGGTTTCTTTTGTTAGGATCGTATTGAAATTTTTGACATTTTGACGCTAGTTTGGAAGAATTCTGAGGCCGTTTAAATTTTAGGCTTATTTCGAATTTAAATTCAATTTAAATTCAAAGGTGAGTGTTTTAACCCACTCACAACTTCTAAAATTTCTTATGTTTGTTAAATTAATTTATGATGTGATTAGAAAATTATTTACGACTGTTTGGTATATTTTAAATAATCATCTCAGTTAATTTGAATTTTATTTGAATTAAATCGTTATTTAATTTATTATTGAATATAAATTGCCAATTAAATACCTGTTATTGATTATTAGTTCTATATTGATATCTATTGATTGATTTGGATGATGATTGTAATGGATGTTGATTGTTGATATTGGATGAATGGATGTTGTATTTTATATCATTATAAACTGCAAGTTCATTATGGGTTGAAATGATACATACCCGAATGATCAATAGATTAAGGAAAAATCGTTATGGGTTAAAATGATAGACTCGAGCAATTTTATGGATTTGATATTTTTGGGATTGCGGATTGAAATGATATATATCCGTAAATATAAATTTTTTTAAATCGCGGATTGAAATGATAAATATCCGTATCACTTGACCCTAGGGAAGAGAATTATATACGGACACCGGATTGGTTAAATTTAAATGATTTTGAATCCTTAAATTTTGCATTGAGTTAAATGATATTTTTGAAATAAAATTTGGGTTATATAAATCGAATTTCGAGTTTTATTTTAAAATCGAATTGTTTTGAAAGATTTGTTGAAGGAGTAAAATTGAAATTTTATAGTGAATTTGAAATATAAGTGAAGTTATCGAAATTGAGTTATTAAAAATCGTTGAAGCATAACTTTCAAATATATTGAAATTGAAGTAATTAAATCGATGTTGTAACATGGATTTAAACGATATTGAATTTAATATTTATTTAGAATTCTGAATCGGAAAATGCGAAATTGGGTTTTGGGACATTGCAATGGTCAAAATGTGTTGGAATGAAATGAATAGTTTAATTTGATATTAATTCCAAATTCATGTTTTAATATAAACTGTTTTAAAAATATATTATTTCAAAATTTCTAATTATTAAGATTTCAAAGTATTAAACTATTTTAACCTGTATTAATTATATTAAATCATTTTAACCTATTTTAAACCATTTAATTTATTTAAACTAATTAACCTGTTTTAACTTATTTTAAATCTAATTAATCTATTTTAAAGCTATTTAATCTATTTTAATTATATTTAATCTATTTTAAAATCTATATTAACTATTTATAACTATTTTCTTCTAAATTCCAAACTAAGTAAAATGGATGGGTTTTTATTCAAATCCTTGATTTTTAAAGTGAATGTGGTTAAGCGACATTATAACCTAAGTTGGGATTTAAATAGCATATTTGGTTTAATATGATAATTTTGAAATGAGAGTTTGACCTATTTTGGAAATATGACTTTTGAAAGGAAATATAATTTCGAACTATGATTTCAATGTGATAAAATTTCGAAGTAAGTAATGATTTCGAAAATGATATGATTTGAATTGAATATGGTATTTTGATATCAATTATGAAATGGTTTTTTGGAAATGTAAAAGAACCATCCGGTGTGTAATAAGCGATTGGTTGTTAAAGAGACCGGGATCGGATATTGTCATACTCTCTGCCAATACCGAAACCCACTTTGACAACTGTGTACGCGGTGGAGATTCCAGAATGAAGTAGGATGGTGGCGACGATCCTAAAGGTATATACGTGGACCTGACTCCCATGAGTTAGCTTAAGGTGGCTAAAACAGGAGCAATTGATGGGCTAAGTGAGGTCATTCCTCCGATCGGGCACATTCCATCGATACTATATTCTGACTTTGCGATTTATTTGGTGGCCACCCTTCGATTTTTACTCGGGAGTGTGTTTCGAGTTGGGCGGTTGTTGTGGCTATGCGTTACCAACAGTCCGGAAGTGTAATTGGTATATCTACCCTGGCATTGCCTAGTTGTGCCGTGTCACCTACCCTAGCGCGCCTTCTACGAGTTTGGTTTGTACCATACCTATGGAGTGCCCTCTGACGACACCCAGTTTACGGGTGGGATTACGGTACTGTATAGACTATGGGAAATAAAAATGTATTAAGGGGGAAAATGTAACGCCTTAACGCTATTTTAATAGTTTATATTACTGTAGACATATTATAATAGCGTATTGTACTACATATTAGACAGTTTAACGGATCCTTAGGAGGTGTGAATCCCGAACATCTCTTAAGTTACTGCACTCACGTTAGACACTGGATAGGAGATGTCAAACCTCGTAAACATCTCCGACGCCGTTTACACTCATATTTATTTACCATTGATTTAACTTACATAAGATCTTTTAGTTCTGACTCCAGTGTTTTGTCTTTTCAATTCGCTGGGGTCAGCCTGAGCATTTCAGGATTTGAAGACCTTATTTCTGGAGGACGAAGACGAAGATTTGTACTACTATTATTTACTATATTTATTCCACCACATTCATATTGTTCCGTTGCATTATTTGTTTATCTCTGATATGTGTTACTCTGATTTTGTATTGTATAAGTATAATCAAATGTTTTGTAAACAGCTTCATGAACTATTATTTGATTATTATATTTTGTCATTCCGCTGCGAGATTCTGTTTTGTTTTATTTCTTTCTCTTTTTCTTATTTACCCCAAATAACAATCCGTCCTTCTGTATGGTTTGAGTTGGCACGTGTGTCTGCTTAAAGCGTACAAAAAGGCGGGACGTTACATACACCAATCATTTCACTCTTAAATATTTCCAAAATCCTCCTTTTAATACTTAGGAAAATATTTATAGCATATTTTCCAAGATCATTTTAATATCAAACTTAGGAAATATTTCATAACTTATCTCATAAATCTTCGGAATTTATATTAATTCCTTTTACAATTTCCAAAATCGATTATACTCACTTATAATCTCGTCTAACCATTTATAACCTCTTTATGAATTCAGATTCATTCTCGAAGTTCTTGTTTCTAACATTTCGAAAATTTTCTTAAGTTTCCAAAATTCCGTTATACAATTTCTCTTATAAAATCACATCTATTCAATAAAATCTGGTCATAAATCTCGAGAGTATTTATAAATAAAATTCAATCACCTACTTTTAAATTCTATATATATAATAATAATAATAAGTATTTTAAGGAAATAATTTTTTTTCAAAAAGGCGATTAAGTAATTATTTAAAAGATCAAAACACTTCCCAAATAAACAATGGAAACTGATTCCCAATTCATTATAAATAATATTTATTGACTTACAAGGGTTATTAATAATAAATTAAATTTATTCGAATAGTTAACTTTTTCAAAATATTTTAAATATAAATAACAGTTTTAAAACAACACTGTTTAATAAATAATCTCTTTTTAAACAAATTTTACTTCTTGATTCCAAGAATCTATTTTTAAAATTCCGATATAACTGATTTCAAATTATGATCTCTCTCAATTTATACACCTCGATTTACAATTCAAATTCCATAACCATTTCCAGTTTCCAAAAATAGAATCATCTATTTTTCCTAAATCAAATTCCCATATCTTGTTTTAAAGCCATACTGCGACATATCCTCCCAAATTTTATCCATTAATAACTATTTCACTTCATTTATAAATACCGATTATAAATTCATAACTCATTCTTGTTTTATCTATTAATAACAGGTCCATATTTCAAAAGCCCATTTAATTCAATTTCTATTTAAAATCCCGTTTGGAAATCTCTTTTCAATAAATCCAATTATATTCCAAATCCCTTCAAAAACTCGATTTCAACTTCTAATTATAATTTAAGAAAGAATATTAAAATCCCTTGTTTCAATTTCCTTGTATATATATAAATTTCAAAAATATATTTATTTTTGAAAACTCCTTATGAAATAGTTAATTATATTTCAAAAATCAAATCTTTTATTTAATCCAAACCATTCCTTATTCAATATTCCAATTTTCATATAAATATTTTTATTTCCAAAAATCACCTTTGAATTTCTTTTTAAGATTCAAAAATATTATTTATGGTATTTAAAATACCAAAATTAGGGCCAGTGCTACTATAGCATCCAATATATTAAATCACACAACAATCCATAACAGATTATTTAATCACATCATATATCACTATATATGAAATAATCAATATATTTTTTAGGAATCCAGTTGGATCCTCTAACCTGTTTCTCTGCATCCACAGATGTTATATAACATAAAATACCAATCCCGCTTCGAGGCGGGACATCGCGGTAATATAGGGTCATCCGCTATTATGCGGGTGCATAGTGTCTCATCCGCTCCAATCGGCAGGAAATATACCCAAATACTAATATATATATATATAGACACACACACACACACCACTATATATAATATAGTATTCAACTGATAATAATATATCAATTCAACCAATCATCCAATAATTAATTTTAATTATTATAAATTAATTCAAGTAACCAAAATGAGTGAGATTTACTCACCTTGATTTTTAATTTACAATCCGTTCCAATTTTAAATTAAATTGAGCTGACGTTCGATTTAATCTAAAATTCTAGCTGACTCCAAAAATCTCCAAACCAATTTTGTTGTGTAGCACTCTTCGATACGAATCTGTTGTCGCTTGTTTCGTTCTGATCAAACCTCGTACGAATGAGATATACAATTTATAAATATTCGATTTCTTAATATGATTTATATACCCAAATTATTGTATTTAATATCTTAATTAACATATAAGTTAACTAATTTAATTTCAAAAAAAAACAACCTTACCCTAACAGTTCACGCAAACAGGCTCGTGACCTGCTCCATCCTCCAGTCGCGATTTTGTTCTTCATTTTTTTTTATAATACGCGATCGACCCAACCCTTCGCTGCTAAGCCAGCACCCACCGCTGTTCATCGCGCGACGCCCATCACCTCCAAACGCTCGCGATTCGATGTCGACCCCGAGAACCCCAAACTGCAAAACCCTAGAGCGACAAACACGCGTCCAGATCTCGCCACGATGCCGCGCACGAGCGCCGCGACTGTCCCGCTCGTGAAGACTTCTCCCTAGGTTGCTCGCGGCCTTCGTTTGATCTCCCTTTTTTTCTTTTCTTGATGTCAAACTGAAGAGGAAAAAGAAAGGGAAGGCTCGCGTTTTCAAATGGAAGGGAAGCGGCGCGATCAGATGTAGGGTGGCCCACTTACAAGTTTAGGGTGGCTGTTGATTTGATTTTATTATTTTATATTCAAAATATCTCTCTTAGCATATCTCGAAATCCCGAACTCCTATCGAGGCATGCCGCCTGGCGTTCCTAATGTTATACCGCTATTATGAACCCAATGGAACTAGTCTCGAGCCCCAATTCAATCGTATGGAGAAGATAGCTTTTTGAACCCAATTATACTATTAAATTTTCAATATTAATTTCAACGCGTTTCTATCTCGTACGGCCAAACGGTCAATTCAAACGCTACTAAAATTGAAATCCTATAATAATACACTATTACGGATCCAATGGAACTGGTTTCGTCGGATTCCAAGACTGTGCCCCGGATCGCTATTTTTACGCGTCGGTTAAATCGACGATTTCAAAATTTGACGAAATCACTTGAAATTTCAGTTTTGAAAACTTACTATCTAATTTATAATTCAAATAGAACTTATAACAACATTAGAAATCGTTTCTATTCATATTCAACTCAAATTTCAATTATTCACCATTTCCGTATTACGATAAATCGCTATATTTGAAATTTAAATCCATTCTATAATTTCAACCAAAATCTTCATATTCAAAAATCAATTTATATCCCAAATACAATATTTAAAACCATTTAAATATTCAAAACCAAACGACTGAAAATCCGAGTCGTTACATATTCAAATGCTAAAATATCATTTAGATTTTTCATAAAATATTAAAAAAGTTATAATTTTACAGACATGGTATGTATATATTATTTATTTCCAATTGAAAATTTTAAATTAGATAAATTTAAAAGTACTGATTTACCGGGAGTATTATTAGGTAAGCATGTATATATATATAGTATTATTAGGTAAGCATGTATATATATATATATATGTATATATGTATATGTATGTATATGTATATGTATATATATATATATGTATATATGTATGTATGTATGTATGTAGATATATATACATATGTATGTATATATATACATACATACCTATATATATATATGTATATAATATATATATATATGTATATGTATATAACATATATATATATATTTGTTTATGTATGTCAATATATATTTTATTTATATATATTTATACATATATATATACATATGTTAATTTATTACTAAACTATTTATAAGAATATATATATATACGCAAAAATTCAATTTTATTATCAGTTTTACAACAAAATAAATAATTAAAGTTTTATAATATATTTTAAATGTTTTTATATACATAATTATATATATGTATATATTATAAACCCCCCCCCACACACACACACACACATATATATATATATATATATAATTATTCAAAATAAAATATAAATTTATATATATGTGTACTATTTTGTATTCATAAATTAAAGCATATGAGCATACATTTAGACGATATATTTGAATACTAGATGAGCTAACATGTCCGTTGCAGTGTAAATTCCAACGCTTATACGCAAACATGTTAAACCTTGCATAAATTGCTATGTGATACATGCACACACACACACACACACATATATATATATATATATATGTGTGTGTGTGTGTGTGTGTGTGTATGATACACGTATACATATAATATAACATTAATTACATAACATAAAACGATATTATGAATTTAAATAAAATAACGATTTTATTTAAAAAATAATTTAGAAATATTCTAAATAAATTAGACTACATAGACCCAATAAAGATCTAAAATGATAAAAAAGAATTGAAATTTACTCATTTAATTCATTGCGGGCTGATCCTGTTCCAATAGAAAATAATATTTAACTTGCAGCAAATCCAGTGTTTCATGCTCGCATAATGCATTCATTAATTCCGTCCGGAAGAAAATGTTAAGTCAAGAAATTGAGCTTCAGGATGTATAATCTAAGAACCAAGTTGTAGACATTTTCACTAAAGCACTCGCTGAACTCAAGTTTGAGAGGTTTTAGAATGCTTTTGGTATTGTTAGACGTATATGTACACTAAAAGGGGGTTCCATAAATTAGTGCACATAATCTCATTTTTTAAGTTATTTGATTAAGTCTTTGTATTAAATTAATCCTGAGTTTATACAGGGATAAGTTTAGGAGCTTTCGGATGTGTTCATTGAGAAGTGAAAAGGGCATGCTAGATGAGGCACGAGCGAGAAAATCCAGTATAAGGAAAATGCATTTTTGTGTCGCAAACGGGGCAGGAAAAGGGGAATGAAAGTTTATATGAATTTGTATTAATAGTTTTAAATATTTTTGAATTAATTTTAATAATGGATATTATATTACAAGTTACATATAAAATGCAAAAGAATAAATGAATGTACACTACACAAATAAATAACGGTATATTGTATTCGAAAAAAATACGTTTGAAGTTAACAATACATTGATTGTCTCTTCTAAATTGTTCACCATCCAGTTTAATATTCTTTCAAGTTCAGTCTCATTGATCAACAAAGGACAAGCCAGCTAAAAATTTGTAGGCTCGTGCACAAATATAGAAAGAAGCTCTAGTTGCTCATAATTGTCAAGCAACGACCAAATTCTTATACAATGTTCAAAATTTTGTTTGAAAATGTTGGAATTCAGATAATCGTCTCTCATGATTAGGGATCTTACTTGCATTGCCTGAGACAATGAATCGGTATTAAATGTCCGATGAGGAGTAGCAATGATGGGACTAGAAAAGAGGTTATTCGCTATCACACTAAGAATATCCGAGTAAAGTTGGGTGTCGAAGTGGGTTGGAGGTGAGGAAAACTGTTGTAAATGCATATTCCTTTATTTATAGCACCGTCACACATCTGATTTAGCTTTCTAAATTTGGATGGAGCATTTTCTTTAAAGTGGAGAAATCATAAAGCGGTAGTCTACTACCATTCGCCATCTTCTTGAACGCAGTTTTGTTCCACTGATTAAACTTTGTAGTGGATCGTTCCACAATGGCCAAGACTGCTTTAAGTGGCCTCATTTGTTCTACATATGGTTGCTAATGAAATTAGTGCCTAAGCGTTGGTTGAACTCTGATACAGTTAGAGGTATGCCTTGGTGACAATTCTGTAATTCATTGTGAATTATTAACTCTGTAGTCAATGCTCGTTCGCAATAAAAGGTCTTTTTCTTTTTGTTATATATTTGTTGTAATATGTTACAAACAATTAAATGTTTAATTAAAATATATTTAACTGAGAATCCATAAATGATGTGTTTTTGATAGTAATACAAATAGTTGTAATCATGAGTAAGTGTCATAATATAATAAACACGCCATTTTAAATATTCCTAGTCAAGATGTATCGAGACTAGATATCGGTGCATCCGCTGAGACTAGAGTACGTAAAGCTCTCTAAATGTTCGGCAGTGTATTACTCATGACTGTTGGGGGGCATCAAGGGGTTACGTATTGATAGTTATTGGACAACTATGGAATGGCTCACTCGATAGTTTTATGTTGGTTAATGCAACTAAGGTCAAACAGAAAATATCAATGTGACTAATTTACACAATTCTCTTGACTTGAGAATACTGTTGATCTTCAATATGAAAGCTCCGCTTTGATTATAGTTAAATTATTCCACGACGTCTGTCGAATAACTATAGTTAGGTCGAGTGGAAGTATTTTAAGTGAAACACTATTCAAGGGAGGATTCGTCTCCTCGGTTATATGAGGTTAGTATCACGGTCAACTGAAGTCGACTCAAAATCAAAATCTCTGACCAGAGTAGTTCGATTAATAACAATTGTTATTATTGAACCAAGGACTTTGTGTTTGAACTATAGAGTTGAATAAGGACGATATTGGAATTTTGATCATTACCAAATTCCATAAGTTTAAAGTGATACAGTTTTGACGAAAGGAATTAGTGTAAATAACTGTCACTGCCGAGTAACGCTTAATATAGTAAAACTGGACTTTATCAATACCAAGTAAGCGATCAATTTGGTCATAATGTCACATCACCTGCTAAATGAAGTGTGAGTGTTAATATTCAAATTGCTCGATATTAACTATTGACGAAATTTACACTTAAGAGTCGCGCAATCGAAACGTTGAATACCTTTTACTACCCGATTTAATTAATTTTTTATTATTATACATTGATTAAATTAATTAATATTTATGAAATTTTAACTATAAAATTTTATTTGATGTGTGGAACAATATTAGTTAGTGTATTTATAATAGTTATAAATATATCGAATGATATATTATATTGGTACGTGTTTAAATTGAATTCAAATGCAGCAATTATTGTTCAGGCTCGGATTGGTCTTGAGACCCATAATGGGCTTGGTATAGGCGGCTATAGGGTAGCACATTAGGGCCGGCCATATGATGGTAGAGAGGGAAGAAATTTTGAATTCAAAGGAAAAAGATATGGTAAGAGAAATAAGTGAATCTTGATCTTCATTTCACTCCCTAGTCTCTCTCTTATATAATTCCTATAATTCTCACTTCGTAAATACTTTTGCACTCTTTCTTTGCTGCTCATATCAGGGCGCCATCACCCTATAACAACCCAGAAAATGCAAGCACTAATTCACACCAATTTGCTTTAATTCGATCGTGGCTGGTATGGCAATTCGAAAGCTAGCAACTTCAGAACTGGGATTGGATTCAAGGAGTCTATTTTTTGTTTCAACGTGCGAACTTTGGTCTTTGGTAAAAGGTACTTTACCGGTCTATAATTATATAATAATGATGTTTATATATTCATTATTCTATATGTTGTTTAGCTAGAAATATCAAGAATCGGTATATCGATGGATTGTCACATGCTGATGGTTATATATATAGGTGCATATATGTGTATTATATTTATCTTATATATAAAGCAAATACTTGGTCAAGCAGGTCAAAGTGAAGCCTTTTTGGCATTTCCAAAAATACCCCTTTTCATTTTACATTCCCGAACATGCAGAAGGTTGTCTTACAAATTTGAACAAATAGTGGAGGTCGGTTATTACACGTTCTCACCCATTATCACTACATCCCTCTCCGTCCTTATCTCATTTCTTCCATTCAACCCTACCCCACTTATTTCCAAATAAAACTATTCATAAATCGTAAACTAAAAAAAGGGGAAAAGACACATCTGACAGCATCGAGAAGAGGGCGACATAGGGCACTGGTGGTTGGAAGGTATGTGTGTGATGTTAGGCCTTGACTGTTGACGTAGATGGAGGAGATGGAACTGGCAAAGTAGATGTCAATCAGGGTCGCATCCGACTAATGAAGACAGGACATCTGGAGATGGCAAACCCTGAAAAGAAAAATCCTACAAAATCGTAGATCTGTAATTCCTTACTCAGATATGCGATGCAAATGAGTTGCTATGTTCCTGAAATCAATCGCAGATCTGGTGATGGCAAACCCTGAAAAGAAAAATCCTACAAAAGAACTAACAATTGTAGATCTAGGTCGTTTCCAATTCGGTATGTCTTGATCTTTCAGTTGCTATGTAAATGAGTTGTTTCAATTTATTGCATTGTTAGTTCTTTGAAGCTTTATTGCAGAATCAAACTCTGAAGTATGCATGAATATATGAAGTTTAATACTCCAGATATATTTAGTTGCAGATGCATATATCTTCGACTATAAATATCATCAACGTTCAAGTTTGATCAATTAAATATATTCAGTTTTCAAGTTAACATATGATGGTTTTTAAATGTACTACATCTTAAATTAATGAAAAACCTTGAAGATATATATAATTTTGAATGCATAAGGTTTTCTTCGAGTACAATGTACATACTCAATTCTAAATACATCAGTTTTCGAAAGCTTTTCGATTATGGATATCATATGATTGGAAATATTTAAGAACTGAATAAATATCGAATCCACATATCAGATTCAAATATATCAGTTTTTGAGAGAAATGTGATTTAATACATATCAAAGTTTCAAAAAAACTATTTGATTGCAGCTTTTTAATATAAAACTTTCCATGTGTCAGGTTTATAAAAGTACCAAGACAACTATTTTTGTAAAGACCCGCAAATCCGTCCTACGAAAACCCGACACTGCTACGTCCACTGTAGCAACTGTCGAACGATCGGATGGCGGAAACGCAAACTTTAATGTTTAAAAGAAGAGGTAGAAGAAAAGATAGAAGAAGCAGAAGAAGAAAGAAGAGGAGAAGAACAACAGAACAACATCAGGAACAGAAACAATATCAGAATCTCATATATCGCAGCGGAACAATATATAATAGATAAATGAATAATCTTTAAACAAAAGAATTTTTATCAGTTTATACATACATCGATCAGAGTCAATATACAACTCAATACAACAGTGGACGGTTATATAAACTTGTCCTCATACAGAATACACAGCGGAATAAATAAACAAGTACGTATGTACGTTTCGCCATCCAGCTTGCTTCCAAAGCTCCAGAATATCCTGATAACATAACTCTAGGCTGCCCGTGTGGAAATTGGTGGGCACCCAGAGTTTAGAAGGGAAACAATAAACTCCGAGTCAGTCATGGTGACTGGTGTGAGATCGTAAAACAGTTTATCTGTAAAACAACAACAGGAAAATTTTAAAGTCAATTTCGCAATGCTTTTGGAAAATGAAACTACCATAAGACCTCCCACCACACACACAATGCAAACGCAGAATTAGAGGAGATTTCTTCTTATGATAGTCAAAGATGCTTACTACGCAAAAAATCAAATCCTTTTTTTTATTATTATTAGTGCATAGTGTAGAAAACATTTCGAAAGTACAATATAAATCTTAGCCAGCATAGGTACCATTATAGTATACCTACTATAGCTGCCATATTAGATGGCAGGTTCTACAACTAAAACCGTACAAGGTGCGTATTGGAGTTTGGATTTCCAACAAATGGTCAGGCTAAGGAACTTCCTATTCCACGAAGGAACGCCTATGGAATGACGTCCCGAGAACCTAACCGGATCTCTGCCAACACAAGGTCGGGTTACCTCTGCAAAAATAGGTAACTACTGACACGCGTATGTCATCCCCCGATCGTAACCGATCTTCCCGAGGATCCCCGATTCGCAACAAACCACATAATAAGCAGTATCAACATAGGTTAAGTATCTGGGCTCCATACCATGATACCACCTCTATCCATAAGGAATGACATACACTAAGGGGCGCTACTCCCTAGAACCTTGCCGCATCCTTCCTGTTTTGACCATTTCCGGGGTGTGAGGTCCGACGAAGTCTCGTCCAAAAGCTACGCTTTTCAAAAGCCATGCTTCGGGTCAAACAAATGGTCAAAGAATTGATCACAAAGATAAATGATCAAACAAACGATCATATCATAAATGATCAAACAACGATCATTTCACAGCAACACTTAGCATGTCACGTTACCAAATTGGGAGTATATCGCTGATAAATTTCAACTACATAACCTCTGAGCTCGTACGTCTCAGAGAAGGGTGTTAAGCTAAGAGAATAAATTCTCCGCCACCAACAGAAATGTATTTAAAAGAAATCAGCTTTATATCTCAATTTGTAACGTCAGACACACAATCCATACAAGTCTGTTCCGAGATCGAACAGAACCGAAGGCACTTCTCACGAAGCCCTTGCACATCCGGATAATTTTCTAATCACGTCCGGACTTCCCGTCACTAAGGGTGATAAAACCTCTAAATCGGAGATCAGCCGATGTAGAGTAACTCGACGGTAATCCTTCCATTTTCAAAAATATCCGGTCTTCAACACCGGTCATCAAATGCGATTCATAACGACGTATCACATATTCGGAATGGGTTATACGACCCCATGGTCCTTTCCCGGCTAACCGAATAGTGAGCGTTTATTCAAAAATAAGTGTGGCATTCAAATTCATCCAATTCACAACAAATACTCATTCAAGGTAATTATTGATAGTCGGTTATTTAACTATCAATAAAGATGCGCACATCATCAGATTCCAAATAATTTTCCCAAATTATTTATTTTCCAAAATATCTTTTCTAGATATAAAATTTCCACACTTAACCGTTTGAAAACAATTTTCAAATATTCATTTTTCAATCTATCTTTAAAAGCTAAAATTTCAAACCCTTCGTTTCATATTGGGAAAGTAATTCCATACTTATTTAATAATAAGTAATTCACAAATCATTTATTTTCAACATTTGAAAATATTCGATATACTTAAATAAAAATTAAGTATAAATTCATTCTTTAAGGAAATCATTTACTATAACAACATCTATTTGAGTCAAAACGAATGTTACGCAAAACATCGTTACGACGACTCAAAATCACTAGTATAGGGATTCGGATTTTAAGATAGATATTAAATCCCAATACTACATAAAACATTTCCTTTCGGAAATCATTTACTATAACAACAGTGTTATAGTCCACCATTTCTGTAACGACCCAGAATTTTGAACAAATTAAATTAAGAATATTTAATTTATTTTAAATATTTGAACGATGATTTAATTTGAATCCCCGATTTAAATTTGAATTTGACGATTAAATTATAAAATTTAATCTATTGAATGTTGAATAAAAATTTAAATCTTCAGTTTACAGCTGAAGAAAAATATTTCTAAAGCTTTTAAAATTCGTAATGATAATACTGAAGATAGTAGAAACTTTAGAATTGTATTTCAAAGTGTTTCGTTCAGTTTTGAAATTTAATTGTTCGAATCAATATTTAAAAATAGTCATTTTTCAAAAAGTCTCGAAATTCGACGAAACCGGTTCCATTGGGTTCGTAATATTGAATTATTACCGGATTCCAATTTTCGAAATTTTTGGAGTTGTTGTGTGAGCATACGATATATAAACGCGTAGAAATTTATACTGGGACCAATTGAATTTAAATAAAATATATTCACTCTTTTAAACCGACAATACGTACATCACGCACCCAGATTGTTTCCTTCGTACCTATTCTCTGCTGCATCGCGTACCCTTTCCTTCCTCTTTTCAGATTCGAAAATCAAAACGAAAAAAAATGGCGACTAAACATCTCGTTTATTTCAAAATCAGATAATGGCCGAAGCCCCCCCTCTCATTCAAACGAAATTAAATCGAAACCCCTAGCTTAAATTCACGAAATCAAATTAGAGCTCGCGCGCGTGTACGAGAGGGGAGGCGACTTGATTATCGGAGGGCAAGGCAGCAGCAATGGCGATGCTAGCTGGGTCTTCTCAGTTCATTAGGGCTCAGCGACGTGCGAGGCAAGTAGGGGAAGTCGCGAAGTAGGGTTTCGCGATGATCTGGGAAGGCTCGCGTTCGACTGGAGATCTAGGGTTTCGCGAAGAGGCGCGTTCGTTCGTGTCGATGGGGATCACGTGGGTTGTCGGGGATGGGCGATTCGTTCTGCTCGAACTCGCGACTGGGGAGTGTGTGGTTGGCGCTCGAGCTGTCAGGGACCAGAAGTTCACAGATGAAGGGAAGATGGGTTCGAAAGAGCCACCGATTCGTGAGGAAGGAGCAGATTGTTTTGGGTAGCCTGGAGTTCGGTCGACAACGAGGTATAATTTAGTTTCAGAGTTAAAGTTATTTTTACAGTGAAAATATAAGTGTGTAGTTTTGAAAAATTTATAAATTTAAAATTTTGTAAAATAAATTATCTCCAGAGAAAGAAAAAAAAAATGTTTACTGTTAATTTTAAAATTTTAAATTGAAGTTAGATGAATTTAAATAAAGAAGAAGTTGTTAATTAAAACTATCATAACGGAAAAATTGATAGTTCGATTTAAATTCGAATGTTAATAAATTTATATGATTGTTATACAAGGTTGAAATAATCGAAGAAACAATCTGGATTGGAAAATGGATTGCAAAATAAAAAGGGCAAAGGTGAGATTTTCTCACTCGAAGGAAATTTGAATTTTCAGTTATTTATTGATTTGATTGATTGCTATTGGATGTGATATTAGATATAGTAGGATATATCTATATATATATAGCAATATATACATATTGGCATATGTATATATTGGATTGATGATTTCCCGCCTCGTATAGCGGATGAGACCCTATTGCGCCGTTAGTAAGCGGATTTTTATAAAACCTATATACCGCGATATTCCACCTCGAAGTGGGATTGGTATTGTGCTAACGTCTTTGGATGCAGGGAAACAGGTTGGAGGGATCCAACTGGACCCCTCACATTGATTGAATTTATTTCTACTGTGATGTGATAATCTGTGAATGATTATTGATGTTATTGAATTGATATCTGGAAATTGTTTGAAAGCTAAAATTTAGCTGAATGGATGTTTGATATCATTGGATTCCAAAAATAAACGAAATTGAATTTTTGAAATCAAAATAGAAATTTCTAAGTGAATTAATTTTAGAAATTGAATAAATTTTGAAGAAAGGAATTTTTAAAGTATAAAAATTTAATTTTTATAATCTTATCGAATTAATTCCAAAATCAAGTGAAAATGTTAATTAAATGGATTTCGTAAAATAGTGATTATAATTTGAAGAATTTAATTTAAGAATTTGGATTTTTAAATAGATTGAAAGAAACGATTGAAATCTCTTTTCTTAAAAAAAAGGAACTTATTAAAAGAAGATAAGTTGGAAATCCAACTAGAAATTAAATTGGTAGATTGAAATAATTTGGAAAATCCATGTAGAATGATTTCAATTTGAAGAATCCAGTTAGAAGCAGAATATTGAATAATTTGAGGAAAAATAAGGAACTTATTTAGTAGTGATAAATAAAATTAGAAATCAATCTAAAAATTGATTTAATATTTTGGAAATGAAATTTTGAGAAATCAGCATGGAAACTTTATTCAAAGTTGAAAATAAATTTAGAAATCAATATTGAAATTGATTTGATATTGAAGTTCTTATAAATAAAATTGGAATTTATAAATGCTGTTTATAAATATGAAATCACTTATTTTGATAAGTAAAAATATAGAAGTTGATAAAAAGAAGATTTATAAGTCGAGGTTGTTATTAAAATAGAAATAGAATTTATAACCGTGTTTACAAATTCGAAATCGATTGAATTTGATAAATTAAATATAGAAGATTATTAAAGAAGATATATTCGCGATTTTGGATAGTGAATTTTTATTGAAATAAAAATGTGTAGAAATGATTGAAATTGGGTTAAGTAAATTATATTCACGATTTTGGACAGTGAATATATTGTTAAGTAGAATAGATATGGTTTTGGGAAAGTGATATTTGAAATGAAGTTAAACATTTTAAAGATGTTTTAAAATGTGAGAAATATCGAAATAATAGATTTCAACATTTATTGTTGAAATAGACGTTTTCGAAAATATAAGGAAATGGTGGACTATAACACTGTTGTTATAGTAAATGATTTCCGAAGGGAAATATTTTTATCTAGTATTGGGATTTACATATCTATCTTAATTTCGAATCCCTATACTAGTGATTTTTGAGTCGTCGTAACGATGTTTTACGTAACATTCGTTTTGACTCAAATTGATGTTGGTATAGAAAATAGATTTCCTTAAAGAATGAAATACATACTTAATTTGATTTAAGTATATCGAATATTTTCCAAGTGTTGAAAATAAATGATTTGTGAAATACTTATTATTAAATAAGTATGGAATTACTTTTCCAATACGATGTGAAATGTTTGTTAAGAATTTATCTTTGTAAAGATAAATTGAAAGTGAATTTTGAAATCGATTTGAAAATCGTATATCAGAAGATATTTTGAAATATAAATTCAATATGGAATTTATAAAAGAAAAGGGAAATTGTTTAGAAAAATAAACGTTGTTTTATTTTTGAAGTGTGGAAATTTTATATCTAGTAAAGATATTTTTGAAGATGAACTAATTTGGAAAATTATTTGGAATCTGATGATGTTGCGCATCTTTATTGATAGTTAAATAACCGACTATCAATAATTACCTTGAATGATATTTGTTGTGAATTGGATGAATTTGAATGCCACACTTGTTTTTAAATAAGCGCTCACTATTCGGGTTAGCCGGGAAAGGACCATGGGGTCGTATAACCCATTCCGAATATGTGATACGTCGTTATGAATTGCATTCGAAGACCGGTGTTGAAGACCGGATATTTTTGAAAACGGAAGGATTACCGTCGAGTTACTCTACATCGGCTGATCTCCGATTTAGAGGTTTTATCACCCTTAGTGACGGGAAGTCCGGACGTGATTAGAAATTATCCGGATGTGCAAGGGCTTCGTGAGAAGTGCCTTCGGTTCTGTTCGATCCCGGAACAGACTTGTATGGATTGTGTGTCTGACGTTACAATTTGAGATATAAAGCTGATTTCTTTCAAATACATTTCTGTTGGTGGCGGAGAATTTATTCTCTTAGCTTAACACCCTTCTCTAAGACGTACGAGCTCAGAGGTTATGTAGTTGAAATTTATCAGCGATATATCCCAATTTGGTAACGTGGCATACTGAGTGTTGCTGTGAAATGATCAGTGTTTGATCATTTGCGATATGATCATTTGTTTGATCTTATATCTTTGTGATCATAGGTTGATCATTTTGTTTGACCCGAAGCATGGCTTTTTGAGAAAGCGTAGCTTTGTGGACGAGACTTCGTCGAGCCTCACACCCCGGAAATGGTCGAAACAGGAAGGATGCAGCAAGGTTCTAGGGAGTAGCGCCCCTTAGTGTATGTCATTCCTTCTGGATAAAGGTGGTATCATGGTATGGAGCCCAGATACTTAACCTCTATGGTTGCTGCAAATTTATTTCTTTGTGGTTGTTGGAAATCGGGGATCCTCGGGAAGATCGGTTACGATCGGGGGATGGCATACGCGTGTCAGTAGTTACCTATTTTTGCAGAGGTAACCTGGCCTTGTGTTGGCAGAGATCCGGTTAGGTTCTCGGGTCGTCTATTCCAGGGACGTACCCATCGTGGATAGGAAGTTTCTTAGCCTGACCATTTGTTGGAAATCCAAAGAAACAATACGAGCCTTGTACGGTTTTAGTTGTAGAACCTGCCATCTAATATGGCAGCTATAGCAAGCATACTATAATGGTACCTATGCTGGCTAAGATTTATATTCTACTTTCGAAATGTTTTCTACACTATGCACTAAAAATAATATCAAAAAGAATTTGATTTTTGCGTAGTAAGCATCTTTGACTATCATAAGAAGAAATCTCCTCCAAGTCTGCGTTTGCATTGTGTGTGTGGCGGGAGGTCTTATGGTAGTTTCATTTTCCAAAAGCATTTCGAATTGACTTTAAAATTATCATGTTGTTTATTTCAAAGAATAACTGTTTTACGATCTCACACCAGTCACCATGACTGACTCGGAGTTTATTGTTTCCCTTCTAAACTCTGGGTGCCCACCAATTTCCACACGGGCAGTCTAGAGTTAGATTATCAGGATATTCTGGATATTCTGGAGCTTGGAGATAAGCTGGATGACGAGATGTAGTATTTGTATATGATATATTTATTCCGCTGTGTATTCTGTATGAGGACAAGTTTATATAACTGTCCATTGTTGTATATTGACTCTGATGATTGTTGTATGTATAAAATGATATAGTTCTTTGTTTTAAAAGACTAGTGTTTATCTATTATATATTGTTCCGCTGCGAATGTGAGATTCTGATATTGTTTTTCTGTTCTGCTCTTGTTCTCTGTTGTTTCTTCTTTCTCTTTTCTTCTTTTCTTCTTCTTCTACCTATTTCTTCTTTCTAAAACCCTCACTATTGGAGTTTCCGGCACTCGATTTCTCGGCAGTCGATAAAGTGAGTATCGATGTCGAATTTTCGAAAGTCGAAAAATCCCGTACGTGACAGCGTGGTATCAAAGCATATGGTTAAGCGACAACCCTACTCTGTTGGGTGTTACTCATTAGAGATAGAGTCAGTAGTACTCTAGAATGAGTTTGAGTGTAATAATAGATACGAGTGCGTATTTGTTAGTGAATATAAAAAATGTTTTATATTGTGTTTGCTTATCCGTTGAGATGTTTATGAATTTTGGTCGATATGTGGGACGCCATATTATCGATAGGGATTTCTAAACACTTAAACGAGGCAAGACGACATAGTATTGTTTTAAAATAGGGTGAATGAAATAATTTTACCCAAAACTATTTTTGTATAGAAAAGAAATGTTTTTCTATGAAGTACTATAGTATATGGATGTTTGGTTGTTATAAAATAATAACATTGAAACATTATCATTGTTATATTGAAATTGAATAAGAAATAAAGTAATAACCAAAGATTTAAGAAATAAAATTCATATACAAATGAAATTAAAGAATGTAAATTATAAATGTGAATTGTAATTTAAAACGGAATTCCAGAGAAGTTTTGGAAATGATTTGAAAGGAATTTGTAAATTTTGGAGATTTGAAAAGTTTAAATTCTTTTTGGCTTGGAAATGAATTTCAAAGGTTTTGAAAAGTATTTTGGAGAGATGAAAGCTCTAAACTCTTTTAGGTCGCTGGAAAATAATTCCAATGATGATCGCGACATCACCGGTGTTCATTTTCGGGTTTCCAAAAGAGAAATTGCTGCCAAATTGTTTTAAATGGAAGTTGTTTGAAAATTTTGGGTTTGGTTTGGAATTCAAAACGATAAAATTGAATTGTTTTCAAAATGACTTTGAAAATGTTAGTAAGACTCTGGAATACTATATTAAAATACTTATGAAATAAGAAATAAGTTGATAACTTATACAAATGAATAAGGTTTGAATGAATTAAATTTAAAATGAATTGAAATCTAGTTGAAATGCAAGTAGATTTAACCAAAGTGGTAAATTGAAACACAAATCTGATGATTGAACAAAAGAAGTGAACTAGAATTGAAACTGAATATTGAAAACAAAATTGAATTGTGTGAAATAAAATGAAGTTTTGAGATTAGTTTGAAGTGAACTAAAGATAATTGATAAAATTCAATATTTCAGAATTGAAAGTAAATTGAATCCAAATTTAGTTGAAATGGTAAACTAAATTCAAATGAGAAATTTAAATGTAAAATTGAATGAAATAGATATGTAACTTCAACAGTGAAGTAAAAATGATATAAGCAGTTTATATTGAAAATTTTGTAATAGAATTTGCAAAATGGTTTGAATATATGTAACTAGATATTATGGCTAGTAGGATATCCAGGTGTTGTAAAAGGAATTGGAATTTTGACTTCAAAGATAATTTGAATTGCTCGACAAAAGGTAAGTATTTGAATTTCAAATATGAGATTTGATGATTTCTTGTCTCGCCGTTTGGCTTTTCTTTTTCTTTCTGAAATCTGAGAGTCCGTAGGGACGTTTTGTAGTAGTGCCGTATTAGCCGCGCAAAGGAGACGCTGGCGAAATTTTTCGGAAATTTAGAGTGTTAGAAAATTTTTGAGAAATTTTGAAAGTTTAAATTTGAATTCGAATTTAAATTGGAATTGAAAGTAAACAATGTTGTTTGGAAACTTATAATTAGAGTTGGAAATTTAGCTGAATAGATAACGAATCTTTAGTAGAAAGATTTGTTTTGATAAATTTGATAAAACCATTGGATTGTGAAAATAGTAGACGAGTTAAGGGCTTTTTCTTCCTGACTTGTAATTTCGGGACGAAATTCTTTTAAGGAGGGAAGTTTGTAACGACCCAGAATTTTGAACAAATTAAATTGAGAATATTTAATTTATTTTAAATATTTGAACGATGATTTAATTTGAATCCCCGATTTAAATTTGAATTTGACGATTAAATTATAAAATTTAATCTATTGAATGTTGAATAAAAATTTAAATCTTCAGTTTACAGCTGAAGAAAAATATTTCTAAAGCTTTTAAAATTCGTAATGATAATACTGAAGATAGTAGAAACTTTAGAATTGTATTTCAAAGTGTTTCGTTCAGTTTTGAAATTTAATTGTTCGAATCAATATTTAAAAATAGTCATTTTTCAAACAGTCTCGGAATTCGACGAAACTGGTTCCATTGGGTCCGTAATATTGAATTATTACCGGATTCCAATTTTCGAAATTTTTGGAGTTGTTGTGTGAGCATACGATATATAAACGCGTAGAAATTTATACTGGGACCAATTGAATTTAAATAAAATATATTCACTCTTTTAAACCGACAATACGTACATCACGCACCCAGATTGTTTCCTTCGTACCTATTCTCTGCTGCATCGCGTACCCTTTCCTTCCTCTTTTCAGATTCGAAAATCAAAACGAAAAAAAATGGCGACTAAACATCTCGTTCATTTCAAAATCAGATAATGGCCGAAGCCCCCCCTCTCATTCAAACGAAATTAAATCGAAACCCCTAGCTTAAATTCACGAAATCAAATTAGAGCTCGCGCGCGTGTACGAGAGGGGAGGCGACTTGATTATCGGAGGGCAAGGCAGCAGCAATGGCGATGCTAGCTGGGTCTTCTCAGTTCATTAGGGCTCAGCGACGTGCGAGGCAAGTAGGGGAAGTCGCGAAGTAGGGTTTCGCGATGATCTGGGAAGGCTCGCGTTCGACTGGAGATCTAGGGTTTCGCGAAGAGGCGCGTTCGTTCGTGTCGATGGGGATCACGTGGGTTGTCGGGGATGGGCGATTCGTTCTGCTCGAACTCGCGACTGGGGAGTGTGTGGTTGGCGCTCGAGCTGTCAGGGACCAGAAGTTCACAGATGAAGGGAAGATGGGTTCGAAAGAGCCACCGATTCGTGAGGAAGGAGCAGATTGTTTTGGGTAGCCTGGAGTTCGGTCGACAACGAGGTATAATTTAGTTTCAGAGTTAAAGTTATTTTTACAGTGAAAATATAAGTGTGTAGTTTTGCAAAATTTATAAATTTAAAATTTTGTAAAATAAATTATCTCCAGAGAAAGAAAAAAAATGTTTACTGTTAATTTTAAAATTTTAAATTGAAGTTAGATGAATTTAAATAAAGAAGAAGTTGTTAATTAAAACTATCATAACGGAAAAATTGATAGTTCGATTTAAATTCGAATGTTAATAAATTTATATGATTGTTATACAAGGTTGAAATAATCGAAGAAACAATCTGGATTGGAAAATGGATTGCAAAATAAAAAGGGCAAAGGTGAGATTTTCTCACTCGAAGGAAATTTGAATTTTCAGTTATTTATTGATTTGATTGATTGCTATTGGATGTGATATTAGATATAGTAGGATATATCTATATATATATAGCAATATATACATATTGGCATATGTATATATTGGATTGATGATTTCCCGCCTCGTATAGCGGATGAGACCCTATTGCGCCGTTAGTAAGCGGATTTTTATAAAACCTATATACCGCGATATTCCACCTCGAAGTGGGATTGGTATTGTGCTAACGTCTTTGGATGCAGGGAAACAGGTTGGAGGGATCCAACTGGACCCCTCACATTGATTGAATTTATTTCTACTGTGATGTGATAATCTGTGAATGATTATTGATGTTATTGAATTGATATCTGGAAATTGTTTGAAAGCTAAAATTTAGCTGAATGGATGTTTGATATCATTGGATTCCAAAAATAAACGAAATTGAATTTTTGAAATCAAAATAGAAATTTCTAAGTGAATTAATTTTAGAAATTGAATAAATTTTGAAGAAAGGAATTTTTAAAGTATAAAAATTTAATTTTTATAATCTTATCGAATTAATTCCAAAATCAAGTGAAAATGTTAATTAAATGGATTTCGTAAAATAGTGATTATAATTTGAAGAATTTAATTTAAGAATTTGGATTTTTAAATAGATTGAAAGAAACGATTGAAATCTCTTTTCTTAAAAAAAAAAGGAACTTATTAAAAGAAGATAAGTTGGAAATCCAACTAGAAATTAAATTGGTAGATTGAAATAATTTGGGAAATCCATGTAGAATGATTTCAATTTGAAGAATCCAGTTAGAAGCAGAATATTGAATAATTTGAGGAAAAATAAGGAACTTATTTAGTAGTGATAAATAAAATTAGAAATCAATCTGAAAATTGATTTAATATTTTGGAAATGAAATTTTGAGAAATCAGCATGGAAACTTTATTTAAAGTTGAAAATAAATTTAGAAATCAATATTGAAATTGATTTGATATTGAAGTTCTTATAAATAAAATTGGAATTTATAAATGCTGTTTATAAATATGAAATCACTTATTTTGATAAGTAAAAATATAGAAGTTGATAAAAAGAAGATTTATAAGTCGAGGTTGTTATTAAAATAGAAATAGAATTTATAACCGTGTTTATAAATTCGAAATCGATTGAATTTGATAAATTAAATATAGAAGATTATTAAAGAAGATATATTCGCGATTTTGGATAGCGAATTTTTATTGAAATAAAAATGTGTAGAAATGATTGAAATTGGGTTAAGTAAATTATATTCACGATTTTGGACAGTGAATATATTGTTAAGTAGAATAGATATGGTTTTGGGAAAGTGATATTTGAAATGAAGTTAAACATTTTAAAGATGTTTTAAAATGTGAGAAATATCGAAATAATAGATTTCAACATTTATTGTTGAAATAGACGTTTTCGAAAATATAAGGAAATGGTGGACTATAACACTGTTGTTATAGTAAATGATTTCCGAAGGGAAATATTTTTATCTAGTATTGGGATTTACATATCTATCTTAATTTCGAATCCCTATACTAGTGATTTTTGAGTCGTCGTAACGATGTTTTACGTAACATTCGTTTTGACTCAAATTGATGTTGGTATAGAAAATAGATTTCCTTAAAGAATGAAATACATACTTAATTTGATTTAAGTATATCGAATATTTTCCAAGTGTTGAAAATAAATGATTTGTGAAATACTTATTATTAAATAAGTATGGAATTACTTTTCCAATACGATGTGAAATGTTTGTTAAGAATTTATCTTTGTAAAGATAAATTGAAAGTGAATTTTGAAATCGATTTGAAAATCGTATATCAGAAGATATTTTGAAATATAAATTCAATATGGAATTTATAAAAGAAAAGGGAAATTGTTTAGAAGAATAAACGTTGTTTTATTTTTGAAGTGTGGAAATTTTATATCTAGTAAAGATATTTTTGAAGATGAACTAATTTGGAAAATTATTTGGAATCTGATGATGTTGCGCATCTTTATTGATAGTTAAATAACCGACTATCAATAATTACCTTGAATGATATTTGTTGTGAATTGGATGAATTTGAATGCCACACTTGTTTTTAAATAAGCGCTCACTATTCGGGTTAGCCGGGAAAGGACCATGGGGTCGTATAACCCATTCCGAATATGTGATACGTCGTTATGAATTGCATTCGAAGACCGGTGTTGAAGACCGGATATTTTTGAAAACGGAAGGATTACCGTTGAGTTACTCTACATCGGCTGATCTCCGATTTAGAGGTTTTATCACCCTTAGTGACGGGAAGTCCGGACGTGATTAGAAATTATCCGGATGTGCAAGGGCTTCGTGAGAAGTGCCTTCGGTTCTGTTCGATCCCGGAACAGACTTGTATGGATTGTGTGTCTGACGTTACAATTTGAGATATAAAGCTGATTTCTTTCAAATACATTTCTGTTGGTGGCGGAGAATTTATTCTCTTAGCTTAACACCCTTCTCTGAGACGTACGAGCTCAGAGGTTATGTAGTTGAAATTTATCAGCGATATATCCCAATTTGGTAACGTGGCATACTGAGTGTTGCTGTGAAATGATCAGTGTTTGATCATTTGCGATATGATCATTTGTTTGATCTTATATCTTTGTGATCATAGGTTGATCATTTTGTTTGACCCGAAGCATGGCTTTTTGAGAAAGCGTAGCTTTGTGGACGAGACTTCGTCGAGCCTCACACCCCGGAAATGGTCGAAACAGGAAGGATGCAGCAAGGTTCTAGGGAGTAGCGCCCCTTAGTGTATGTCATTCCTTCTGTATAAAGGTGGTATCATGGTATGGAGCCCAGATACTTAACCTCTGTGGTTGCTGCAAATTTATTTCTTTGTGGTTGTTGGAAATCGGGGATCCTCGGGAAGATCGGTTACGATCGGGGGATGGCATACGCGTGTCAGTAGTTACCTATTTTTGTAGAGGTAACCCGGCCTTGTGTTGGCAGAGATCCGGTTAGGTTCTCGGGTCGTCTATTCCAGGGACGTACCCATCGTGGATAGGAAGTTCCTTAGCCTGACCATTTGTTGGACATCCAAAGAAACAATACGAGCCTTGTACGGTTTTAGTTGTAGAACCTGCCATCTAATATGGCAGCTATAGCAAGCATACTATAATGGTACCTATGCTGGCTAAGATTTATATTCTACTTTCGAAATGTTTTCTACACTATGCACTAAAAATAATATCAAAAAGAATTTGATTTTTGCGTAGTAAGCATCTTTGACTATCATAAGAAGAAATCTCCTCCAAGTCTGCGTTTGCATTGTGTGTGTGGCGGGAGGTCTTATGGTAGTTTCATTTTCCAAAAGCATTTCGAATTGACTTTAAAATTATCCTGTTGTTTATTTCAAAGAATAACTGTTTTACGATCTCACACCAGTCACCATGACTGACTCGGAGTTTATTGTTTCCCTTCTAAACTCTGGGTGCCCACCAATTTCCACACGGGCAGTCTAGAGTTAGATTATCAGGATATTCTGGATATTCTGGAGCTTGGAGATAAGCTGGATGACGAGATGTAGTATTTGTATCTGATATATTTATTCCGCTGTGTATTCTGTATGAGGACAAGTTTATATAACTGTCCATTGTTGTATATTGACTCTGATGATTGTTGTATGTATAAAATGATATAGTTCTTTGTTTTAAAAGACTAGTGTTTATCTATTATATATTGTTCCGCTGCGAATGTGAGATTCTGATATTGTTTTTCTGTTCTGCTCTTGTTCTCTGTTGTTTCTTCTTTATCTTTTCTTCTTTTCTTCTTCTTCTACCTATTTCTTCTTTCTAAAACCCTCACTATTGGAGTTTCCGGCACTCGATTTCTCGGCAGTCGATAAAGTGAGTATCGATGTCGAATTTTCGAAAGTCGAAAAATCCCGTACGTGACAGCGTGGTATCAGAGCATATGGTTAAGCGACAACCCTGCTCTGTTGGGTGTTACTCATTAGAGATAGAGTCAGTAGTACTCTAGAATGAGTTTGAGTGTAATAATAGATACGAGTGCGTATTTGTTAGTGAATATAAAAAATGTTTTATATTGTGTTTGCTTATCCGTTGAGATGTTTATGAATTTTGGTCGATATGTGGGACGCCATATTATCGATAGGGATTTCTAAACACTTAAACGAGGCAAGACGACATAGTATTGTTTTAAAATAGGGTGAATGAAATAATTTTACCCAAAACTATTTTTGTATAGAAAAGAAATGTTTTTCTATGAAGTACTATAGTATATGGATGTTTGGTTGTTATAAAATAATAACATTGAAACATTATCATTGTTATATTGAAATTGAATAAGAAATAAAGTAATAACCAAAGATTTAAGAAATAAAATTCATATACAAATGAAATTAAAGAATGTAAATTATAAATGTGAATTGTAATTTAAAACGGAATTCCAGAGAAGTTTTGGAAATGATTTGAAAGGAATTTGTAAATTTTGGAGATTTGAAAAGTTTAAATTCTTTTTGGCTTGGAAATGAATTTCAAAGGTTTTGAAAAGTATTTTGGAGAGATGAAAGCTCTAAACTCTTTTAGGTCGCTGGAAAATAATTCCAATGATGATCGCGACATCACCGGTGTTCATTTTCGGGTTTCCAAAAGAGAAATTGCTGCCAAATTGTTTTAAATGGAAGTTGTTTGAAAAATTTGGGTTTGGTTTGGAATTCAAAAAGATAAAATTGAATTGTTTTCAAAATGACTTTGAAAATGTTAGTAAGACTCTGGAATACTATATTAAAATACTTATGAAATAAGAAATAAGTTGATAACTTATACAAATGAATAAGGTTTGAATGAATTAAATTTAAAATGAATTGAAATCTAGTTGAAATGCAAGTAGATTTAACCAAAGTGGTAAATTGAAACACAAATCTGATGATTGAACAAAAGAAGTGAACTAGAATTGAAACTGAATATTGAAAACAAAATTGAATTGTGTGAAATAAAATGAAGTTTTGAGATTAGTTTGAAGTGAACTAAAGATAATTGATAAAATTCAATATTTCAGAATTGAAAGTAAATTGAATCCAAATTTAGTTGAAATGGTAAACTAAATTCAAATGAGAAATTTAAATGTAAAATTGAATGAAATAGATATGTAACTTCAACAGTGAAGTAAAAATGATATAAGCAGTTTATATTGAAAATTTTGTAATAGAATTTGCAAAATGGTTTGAATATATGTAACTAGATATTATGGCTAGTAGGATATACAGGTGTTGTAAAAGGAATTGGAATTTTGACTTCAAAGATAATTTGAATTGCTCGACAAAAGGTAAGTATTTGAATTTCAAATATGAGATTTGATGATTTCTTGTCTCGCCGTTTGGCTTTTCTTTTTCTTTCTGAAATCTGAGAGTCCGTAGGGACGTTTTGTAGTAGTGCCGTATTAGCCGCGCAAAGGAGACGCTGGCGAAATTTTTCGGAAATTTAGAGTGTTAGAAAATTTTTGAGAAATTTTGAAAGTTTAAATTTGAATTCGAATTTAAATTGGAATTGAAAGTAAACAATGTTGTTTGGAAACTTATAATTAGAGTTGGAAATTTAGCTGAATAGATAACGAATCTTTAGTAGAAAGATTTGTTTTGATAAATTTGATAAAACCATTGGATTGTGAAAATAGTAGACGAGTTAAGGACTTTTTCTTCCAGACTTGTAATTTCGGGACGAAATTCTTTTAAGGAGGGAAGTTTGTAACGACCCAGAATTTTGAACAAATTAAATTGAGAATATTTAATTTATTTTAAATATTTGAACGATGATTTAATTTGAATCCCCGATTTAAATTTGAATTTGACGATTAAATTATAAAATTTAATCTATTGAATGTTGAATAAAAATTTAAATCTTCAGTTTACAGCTGAAGAAAAATATTTCTAAAGCTTTTAAAATTCGTAATGATAATACTGAAGATAGTAGAAACTTTAGAATTGTATTTCAAAGTGTTTCGTTTAGTTTTGAAATTTAATTGTTCGAATCAATATTTAAAAATAGTCATTTTTCAAACAGTCTCGGAATTCGACGAAACTGGTTCCATTGGGTCCGTAATATTGAATTACTACCGGATTCCAATTTTCGAAATTTTTGGAGTTGTTGTGTGAGCATATGATATATAAACGCGTAGAAATTTATACTGGGACCAATTGAATTTAAATAAAATATATTCACTCTTTTAAACCGACAATACGTACATCACGCACCCAGATTGTTTCCTTCGTACCTATTCTCTGCTGCATCGCGTACCCTTTCCTTCCTCTTTTCAGATTCGAAAATCAAAACGAAAAAAAATGGCGACTAAACATCTCGTTCATTTCAAAATCAGATAATGGCCGAAGCCCCCCCTCTCATTCAAACGAAATTAAATCGAAACCCCTAGCTTAAATTCACGAAATCAAATTAGAGCTCGCGCGCGTGTACGAGAGGGGAGGCGACTTGATTATCGGAGGGCAAGGCAGCAGCAATGGCGATGCTAGCTGGGTCTTCTCAGTTCATTAGGGCTCAGCGACGTGCGAGGCAAGTAGGGGAAGTCGCGAAGTAGGGTTTCGCGATGATCTGGGAAGGCTCGCGTTCGACTGGAGATCTAAGGTTTCGCGAAGAGGCGCGTTCGTTCGTGTCGATGGGGATCACGTGGGTTGTCGGGGATGGGCGATTCGTTCTGCTCGAACTCGCGACTGGGGAGTGTGTGGTTGGCGCTCGAGCTGTCAGGGACCAGAAGTTCACAGATGAAGGGAAGATGGGTTCGAAAGAGCCACCGATTCGTGAGGAAGGATCAGATTGTTTTGGGTAGCCTGGAGTTCGGTCGACAACGAGGTATAATTTAGTTTCAGAGTTAAAGTTATTTTTACAGTGAAAATATAAGTGTGTAGTTTTGCAAAATTTATAAATTTAAAATTTTGTAAAATAAATTATCTCCAGAGAAAGAAAAAAAAAATGTTTACTGTTAATTTTAAAATTTTAAATTGAAGTTAGATGAATTTAAATAAAGAAGAAGTTGTTAATTAAAACTATCATAACGGAAAAATTGATAGTTCGATTTAAATTCGAATGTTAATAAATTTATATGATTGTTATACAAGGTTGAAATAATCGAAGAAACAATCTGGATTGGAAAATGGATTGCAAAATAAAAAGGGCAAAGGTGAGATTTTCTCACTCGAAGGAAATTTGAATTTTCAGTTATTTATTGATTTGATTGATTGCTATTGGATGTGATATTAGATATAGTAGGATATATCTATATATATATATATATATAGCAATATATACATATTGGCATATGTATATATTGGATTGATGATTTCCCGCCTCGTATAGCGGATGAGACCCTATTGCGCCGTTAGTAAGCGGATTTTTATAAAACCTATATACCGCGATATTCCACCTCGAAGTGGGATTGGTATTGTGCTAACGTCTTTGGATGCAGGGAAACAGGTTGGAGGGATCCAACTGGACCCCTCACATTGATTGAATTTATTTCTACTGTGATGTGATAATCTGTGAATGATTATTGATGTTATTGAATTGATATCTGGAAATTGTTTAAAAGCTAAAATTTAGCTGAATGGATGTTTGATATCATTGGATTCCAAAAATAAACGAAATTGAATTTTTGAAATCAAAATAGAAATTTCTAAGTGAATTAATTTTAGAAATTGAATAAATTTTGAAGAAAGGAATTTTTAAAGTATAAAAATTTAATTTTTATAATCTTATCGAATTAATTCCAAAATCAAGTGAAAATGTTAATTAAATGGATTTCGTAAAATAGTGATTATAATTTGAAGAATTTAATTTAAGAATTTGGATTTTTAAATAGATTGAAAGAAACGATTGAAATCTCTTTTCTTAAAAAAAAAGGAACTTATTAAAAGAAGATAAGTTGGAAATCCAACTAGAAATTAAATTGGTAGATTGAAATAATTTGGGAAATCCATGTAGAATGATTTCAATTTGAAGAATCCAGTTAGAAGCAGAATATTGAATAATTTGAGGAAAAATAAGGAACTTATTTAGTAGTGATAAATAAAATTAGAAATCAATCTGAAAATTGATTTAATATTTTGGAAATGAAATTTTGAGAAATCAGCATGGAAACTTTATTTAAAGTTGAAAATAAATTTAGAAATCAATATTGAAATTGATTTGATATTGAAGTTCTTATAAATAAAATTGGAATTTATAAATGCTGTTTATAAATATGAAATCACTTATTTTGATAAGTAAAAATATAGAAGTTGATAAAAAGAAGATTTATAAGTCGAGGTTGTTATTAAAATAGAAATAGAATTTATAACCGTGTTTATAAATTCGAAATCGATTGAATTTGATAAATTAAATATAGAAGATTATTAAAGAAGATATATTCGCGATTTTGGATTGCGAATTTTTATTGAAATAAAAATGTGTAGAAATGATTGAAATTGGGTTAAGTAAATTATATTCACGATTTTGGACAGTGAATATATTGTTAAGTAGAATAGATATGGTTTTGGGAAAGTGATATTTGAAATGAAGTTAAACATTTTTAAAGATGTTTTAAAATGTGAGAAATATCGAAATAATAGATTTCAACATTTATTGTTGAAATAGACGTTTTCGAAAATATAAGGAAATGGTGGACTATAACACTGTTGTTATAGTAAATGATTTCCGAAGGGAAATATTTTTATCTAGTATTAGGATTTACATTTCTATCTTAATTTCGAATCCCTATACTAGTGATTTTTGAGTCGTCGTAACGATGTTTTACGTAACATTCGTTTTGACTCAAATTGATGTTGGTATAGAAAATAGATTTCCTTAAAGAATGAAATACATACTTAATTTGATTTAAGTATATCGAATATTTTCCAAGTGTTGAAAATAAATGATTTGTGAAATACTTATTATTAAATAAGTATGGAATTACTTTTCCAATACGATGTGAAATGTTTGTTAAGAATTTATCTTTGTAAAGATAAATTGAAAGTGAATTTTGAAATCGATTTGAAAATCGTATATCAAAAGATATTTTGAAATATAAATTCAATATGGAATTTATAAAAGAAAAGGGAAATTGTTTAGAAAAATAAACGTTGTTTTATTTTTGAAGTGTGGAAATTTTATATCTAGTAAAGATATTTTTGAAGATGAACTAATTTGGAAAATTATTTGGAATCTGATGATGTTGCGCATCTTTATTGATAGTTAAATAACCGACTATCAATAATTACCTTGAATGATATTTGTTGTGAATTGGATGAATTTGAATGCCACACTTGTTTTTAAATAAGCGCTCACTATTCGGGTTAGCCGGGAAAGGACCATGGGGTCGTATAACCCATTCCGAATATGTGATACGTCGTTATGAATTGCATTCGAAGACCGGTGTTGAAGACCGGATATTTTTGAAAACGGAAGGATTACCGTCGAGTTACTCTACATCGGCTGATCTCCGATTTAGAGGTTTTATCACCCTTAGTGACGGGAAGTCCGGACGTGATTAGAAATTATCCGGATGTGCAAGGGCTTCGTGAGAAGTGCCTTCGGTTCTGTTCGATCCCGGAACAGACTTGTATAGATTGTGTGTCTGACGTTACAATTTGAGATATAAAGCTGATTTCTTTCAAATACATTTCTGTTGGTGGCGGAGAATTTATTCTCTTAGCTTAACACCCTTCTCTGAGACGTACGAGCTCAGAGGTTATGTAGTTGAAATTTATCAGCGATATATCCCAATTTGGTAACGTGGCATACTGAGTGTTGCTGTGAAATGATCAGTGTTTGATCATTTGCGATATGATCATTTGTTTGATCTTATATCTTTGTGATCATAGGTTGATCATTTTGTTTGACCCGAAGCATGGCTTTTTGAGAAAGCGTAGCTTTGTGGACGAGACTTCGTCGAGCCTCACACCCCGGAAATGGTCGAAACAGGAAGGATGCAGCAAGGTTCTAGGGAGTAGCGCCCCTTAGTGTATGTCATTCCTTCTGTATAAAGGTGGTATCATGGTATGGAGCCCAGATACTTAACCTCTGTGGTTGCTGCAAATTTATTTCTTTGTGGTTGTTGGAAATCGGGGATCCTCGGGAAGATCGGTTACGATCGGGGGATGGCATACGCGTGTCAGTAGTTACCTATTTTTGTAGAGGTAACCCGGCCTTGTGTTGGCAGAGATCCGGTTAGGTTCTCGGGTCGTCTATTCCAGGGACGTACCCATCGTGGATAGGAAGTTCCTTAGCCTGACCATTTGTTGGACATCCAAAGAAACAATACGAGCCTTGTACGGTTTTAGTTGTAGAACCTGCCATCTAATATGGCAGCTATAGCAAGCATACTATAATGGTACCTATGCTGGCTAAGATTTATATTCTACTTTCGAAATGTTTTCTACACTATGCACTAAAAATAATATCAAAAAGAATTTGATTTTTGCGTAGTAAGCATCTTTGACTATCATAAGAAGAAATCTCCTCCAAGTCTGCGTTTGCATTGTGTGTGTGGCGGGAGGTCTTATGGTAGTTTCATTTTCCAAAAGCATTTCGAATTGACTTTAAAATTATCCTGTTGTTTATTTCAAAGAATAACTGTTTTACGATCTCACACCAGTCACCATGACTGACTCGGAGTTTATTGTTTCCCTTCTAAACTCTGGGTGCCCACCAATTTCCACACGGACAGTCTAGAGTTAGATTATCAGGATATTCTGGATATTCTGGAGCTTGGAGATAAGCTGGATGACGAGATGTAGTATTTGTATCTGATATATTTATTCCGCTGTGTATTCTGTATGAGGACAAGTTTATATAACTGTCCATTGTTGTATATTGACTCTGATGATTGTTGTATGTATAAAATGATATAGTTCTTTGTTTTAAAAGACTAGTGTTTATCTATTATATATTGTTCCGCTGCGAATGTGAGATTCTGATATTGTTTTTCTGTTCTGCTCTTGTTCTCTGTTGTTTCTTCTTTCTCTTTTCTTCTTTTCTTCTTCTTCTACCTATTTCTTCTTTCTAAAACCCTCACTATTGGAGTTTCCGGCACTCGATTTCTCGGCAGTCGATAAAGTGAGTATCGATGTCGAATTTTCGAAAGTCGAAAAATCCCGTACGTGACAATTTCCTTATTTCTCGAAAACGTCTATTTCAACAATGAATGTTGAAATCTATGATTTCGATATTTAACAAATTTTAAAACATTGTTAAAACAATTAACTTCGCTTTTAATGTCACTTTTCCAAAACTATCCATTTTACTTAACAATATATTCACTATCCAAAATCGTGAATATACTTCACTAACCAAATCTCAATGGTTTCTACACATTTTATTTCAAGAATTATCCACTATCCAAAATCGTGGATAAAATTCCCTTAATCACTTTCTATATTAAATTTATCAAATTTGATTTATTTTCGAATTTATAAAACAACGTTTATAAATTCATCTTCATAATTCATAACAACTTTGATTTAATAAACCTCCTTTATTAACAAATTCGATCAATATTCCATTTAAAGGCAAAAATCCAATTTATAAGTTAATTTCTTATAAATCTCCTATTTGACAGTTTCATCCATTTTATAACCTCACAATTTATAAGTTTCATCTACTTACGAATTCCATAAATATTTCATTTTTAACACTTATAAAAACTCGTTTTATAATTCCAATATTTGATTTATAAATATCAATTTGTATAAATCTTTTTATACAAATCGTTTATAGTTATTCAAAAATCCCAACTTAAACCATTTTATAAATAAATCGACTTTTATTTCAAAAACGACACTTTGGTTATATTTCACTAAAAATTATAACTTTTATAACTTTAAAATTTTAACGTTTATAAATCAATTCAAAAATTCCATAAAACGTATATTTTAAAAAATCACTTTAAAAATCCTTTTAAAGTAAAGTCGTTATTTTTAAACTTCAAAACTGAATCCGATGATGCAACAGCACCAATTAGTCAATCACAACAAAAAACATCATATATCAATATGATAACAGAATATACATCAATATCTGTAAATAAATAAATACTGGTGAGGAATCCAGTTGGATCCCTCCAACCTGTTTCCCTGCATCCACAGATGTTAGCACAATACCCATTCCACTTCGAGGTGGAATATCGCGGTATATGGGTTTTTATAAAAATCATCCGCTTACTAACGGCGCAATAGGGTCTCATCCGCTATACGAGGCAAGAAATCAATCAATCCAATATATACATATGCCAATATGTATATATTGCTATATATATATATAGATATATCCTACTATATCTAATATCACATCCAAATAGCAATCAATCAGTCAATAAATAATTGCAAATTCAACTTTATTTGAGTGAGAAAAATCTCACCTTAGCTTTTAATTTTTTTGCCATCCATTTCCCATTTCTGCTTTGATTTCTCGTTTTGACCTTGTATAGATAATTTTATAAAATTTATCAATATCCGCAGTAATCTATCAAATTAAATTTTCCATTTGATAATTTAAATTAACTAGTAATTTTATTTTAACCCAGATTCCTTTAATATATTAATAAATATCCTTTTTCTTTAAAATAATAAAAAAAATCTTATCTTATATATTAAATTTGAATTGACAAGTATACTTAAAATGTATATACTCTTATATATGTTAAAACCTGCTTTCCTGTAAAAGAAATTTAAAATCTATGTCATACTTCACTGTTTTAAGGTCATAAATTTTAACAACTATTCATTTTTATTTTATCTTTCTCTATGTACACCTATATATATATATTGAAAACAAAATCTTTCTTTACTGTTAACAGATTTTCTTCTATATTATCTAACTTAAATAATTTTAAATGATTTTATTTACACATACATTCATTTATCAAACTGTACCAATATCTCCTATTAACAAAAATCTGAGTTTAAAAATCTTCTTCCTGTTCCTGTATATATATATATGTATACATTGTAAATTTCAAATCGAACGGAAGTAAATCGAACGATTACCTCTGCTTAAACCCAGACTCGTTCTCTAATCCATCGACATCGTACTCGAGCTCGACGAACTGCCCCACCGCGAGCCCCAAGCCCTCGAAATCGCAACACGTCACTGCTGCCGCGCCCTTGAGCCCTCGTCGCTCGCGCCTACTGCCTTCACCAACCTCGACGAAACCATCGCGACCCCAAACTCGCGAAACCCCCAGCGTCGAAACCCTAGACCACTCGCCTTCGTCTGCCTTCGTTCGCCAAAGCTCACTCGAGAATCACCTCCTGCTCGCGAATCCTTGCCATGGTCGCGACTGCGATTCGAACTTGATTTGGGGGGAAGAGGAAATAGGAGAGGAGGGAGACGGCTTCGGCCATTTTTTTTTCTGTGATTCCAATTTTTTTTTCTCTATGGCTTTTGAATTTGAACGAGAAAGAGGGGAAAGGAGGAAATGGGTTGCACGCACAGGGTATGGGCTTTACACGATCTCGTTCCGAAATTACAGGCGTGATTAAAGGAGATGATGTCGACAAATTTAAATATTAAATTTAAATTGAATTTGATTTGATTTCAATGCGTTTGCTCGCCGTACGGTCACATATTAACTCCGAAAAATACGAAAATTGAAATCCGACAATAATACAATATTCCGGATCCAATGGAACTGGTTTCGTCAAATTCCGAAACTGTGCCTCGGACGGCTATTTTTAAATATCGATACGAACGATATAAATTCAAACTGATCAAATTTATTTCAAATTCGATTCTGAAGTTTTAATTATCTTCAGTATTATCAATACGAATTTTAAAAGCTTTCGAAATATTTTTAATCAACTTAAAATTGAAGATTCAAATTTTTTTATTCAACTTACAATAGATTAAATTTTATAATTCAATCGCCAATTTATTCTGATAATTCGAAATTCAAGTCAAACTACCATTCAAATATTTAAAATTAATTAAATATTTTCAATTTAAATTATCAAAAATTCAGGGTCGTTACAAACTTCCCTCCTTAAAAGAATTTCGTCCCGAAATTACAAGTTAGGAAAAAAAGGTCCTTAACTCGTCTACTATTTTTCACAATCCAATAGTTTTATCAAATTTCAAAACAAATCTTTCTACTAAAGATTCGTTATCATTTAAACTAACTTTCCAGCTTCAATTATAAGTTTCAAACAACATTATTTTACTAACAATTCAAATTTAAATTTAAATTCAAATTTTAAACTTTCAAAATTTTCTCAAAAATTGTCTAACACCCGATATTTTCAAAAAATTTCGCCAGCGTCTCCTTTGCGCGGTTAACACGGCACTACTACAAAACGTCCCTACGGACTCTCAGATTTCAAAAAGAAAAGAATAAGCCAAGCGGCTAGACAAGAAATCATCAAATCTCATATTGAAATTTAAATACTTACCTTTTGTCGAGCAATTCAAATTATCTTTGAAAATCAAATCCAATTCCTTTATACACCTGTATGTCCTACTAGCCATAATATATAGTTACATATTCAAACCATTTTGCAAATTCTGTTACAAAATTTTCAATATAAACTGCTTATATCATTTTTAAATTCACTATTGAAGTTATATATTCATTATTATCTTTAAACAAAACGAATTCATATCCATTCTAGTTTATAACTAATTCAAATTGATACTAATTCAATTTATTTTAATTTTACTTTATTTCAATTTCTCACTTTATTTATCACAAATCAAATCCAATTTCCAATATTCAGCCTGAATTTCATTTACTACCAAATTCAAAACAAAATTTAACATTCAGTTTAAATTTTATTCACTTACAATTGTAAATTCCATTCATTGAAAATTTATTTCTACTTTCTTGAATATATTTGCAAATTCGAACCATTCTTTTATTTAGTTCACAATTCAAGTTTTAATTTCACTAATTCAACTTCCATTTCCTGAATTAATTAATTATCAAAGTAGTTTATTTGAATTCGATCCATTTCATTTTTAACAGGTTTGGATTTTATTCCACTTGATTCAAACCTCATTTCATTTTTCAATTTCAATTCATTGCTTACAACTTCAAAATGAATCTCAACTTTCAATTTCACTTTCATTTAATTGATTCACTTGTACTTACATTTATTTAACTCCATCTTTTAAGTTAGATTTATTCTATCAAAATTCAATTTGTATAGGTTATCAACTTACAATATTTCATAAATATTTTTATATAGTATTCCAGAGTCTTTTTCAACCTTTCAAAACCATTTTTGAAAACAATTCAAATTATCCTTTGAATTTCCAAAACAAAATCCAAATTTTTTCCAAACAATTTCCATTTAAAACAATTTAGCAGCAATTCCTCTTCTGGAAACCAAAAATGAACATCGGTGATGCTGCAGTCATTACCGAAGTTATTTTCCAGCGACCGAAAAAGAGTTTAGCTTTTCATTCCTCCAAAATACTTTTCAAAACCTTTGAAATTCATTTTCAACTCCAAAAAAAAAATTAAACTTTCCAAATCACCAAAATTTTCAAATTCTTTTCAAAACATTTCCAAATACTTCTCTGGAATTCCATTTCAAATTACAAATCACATTTATAATTTATATTCTCAAATTCATTTGTATATGAATTCATTTCCTTATATTTCAATTCACATTTATAATTTCCATTTGTTAAATGGATTTATCTCCCAATCTTTGGTTATTATTTTAATTTCTTATTCAATTCCAATATAACAATGATAATAATTCAATATTATTATTTTCTAACAACCAAACATCCATATACTATAATAATTCACAGAAAATGATTTCTTTTCTAAAAAAAATAGTTTTAGGCAAAATTATTTCATTCACCCTATTTAAAACAATACTGTGTCAGTTTATCTTGTTTAAGAGTTTAGAAACTCCTATCAACACAGTTAGCTAGACTGCACCGACCAGAATCTATAAACAATCAACCGATAAGTCAACACAATACAAAACAATTTCATATTCACTAACAAATACGCGCTCATATCTATTATTACACTCAAACTCATTCTAGAGTACTGCTGACTCTATCTCTAATGAGTAACACCAAACAGAGCAGGGTTGTCGCTTAACCATATGCTCTGATACCAGCTGCAAAGACCCGCAAATCCATCTTCCGAAAACCCGACACTGCTACGTCCACTGTAGCAACTGTCGAACGATCGGATGGCGGAAACGCGAACTTTAATGTTTAAAAGAAGAGGTAGAAGAAAAGATAGAAGAAGCAGAAGAAGAAAGAAGAGGAGAAGAACAACAGAACAACATCAGGAACAGAAACAATATCAGAATCTCACATATCGCAGCGGAACAATATATAATAGATAAATGAATAATCTTTAAACAAAAGAATTTTTATCAGTTTATACATACATCGATCAGAGTCAATATACAACTCAATACAACAATGGACAGTTATATAAACTTGTCCTCATACAGAATACACAGCGGAATAAATAAACAAGTACGTATGTACGTTTCGCCATCCAGCTTGCTTCCAAAGCTCCAGAATATCCAGAATATCCTGATAACATAACTCTAGGCTGCCCGTGTGGAAATTGGTGGGCACCCAGAGTTTAGAAGGGAAACAATAAACTCCGAGTCAGTCATGGTGACTGGTGTGAGATCGTAAAACAGTTTATCTTTAAAACAACAACAGGAAAATTTTAAAGTCAATTTCGCAATGCTTTTGGAAAATGAAACTACCATAAGACCTCCCACCACACACACAATGCAAACGCAGAATTGGAGGAGATTTATTCTTATGATAGTCAAAGATGCTTACTACGCAAAAAATCAAATCCTTTTTTTTATTATTATTAGTGCATAGTGTAGAAAACATTTCGAAAGTACAATATAAATCTTAGCCAGCATAGGTACCATTATAGTATGCCTACTATAGCTGCCATATTAGATGGCAGGTTCTACAACTAAAACCGTACAAGGTACGTATTGGAGTTTGGATTTCCAACAAATGGTCAGGCTAAGGAACTTCCTATTCCACGAAGGAACGCCTCTGGAATGACGTCCCGAGAACCTAACCGGATCTCTGCCAACACAAGGCCGGGTTACCTCTGCAAAAATAGGTAACTACTGACATGCGTATGTCATCCCCCGATCGTAACCGATCTTCCCGAGGATCCCCGATTCGCAACAAACCACATAATAAGCAGTATCAACATAGGTTAAGTATCTGGGCTCCATACCATGATACCACCTATATCCAGAAGGAATGACATACACTAAGGGGCGCTACTCCCTAGAACCTTGCCGCATCCTTCCTGTTTTGACCATTTCTGGGGTGTGAGGTCCGACAAAGTCTCGTCCACAATGCTACGCGTTTCAAAAGCCATGCTTCGGGTCAAACAAATGATCAAAGAATTGATCACAAAGATAAATGATCAAACAAACGATCATATCATAAATGATCAAACAACGATCATTTCACAGCAACACTTAGCATGCCACGTTACCAAATTGGGAGTATATCGCTGATAAATTTCAACTACATAACCTCTGAGCTCGTACGTCTCAGAGAAGGGTGTTAAGCTAAGAGAATAAATTCTCCGCCACCAACAGAAATGTATTTGAAAAAAATCAGCTTTATATTTCAATTTGTAACGTCAGACACACAATCCATACAAGTCTGTTCCGGGATCGAACAGAACCAAAGGCACTTCTCACGAAGCCCTTGCACATCCGGATAATTTTCTAATCACATCCGGACTTCCCGTCACTAAGGGTGATAAAACCTCTAAATCGGAGATCAGCCGATGTAGAGTAACTCGACGGTAATCCTTTCGTTTTCAAAAATATCCGGTCTTCAACACCGGTCATCAAATGCGATTCATAACGACGTATCACATATTCGGAATGGGTTATACGACCCCATGGTCCTTTCCCGGCTAACCCGAATAGTGAGCGTTTATTCAAAAATAAGTGTGGTATTCAAATTCATCCAATTCACAACAAATACTCATTCAAGGTAATTATTGATAGTCGGTTATTTAACTATCAATAAAGATGCGCACATCATCAGATTCCAAATAATTTTCCCAAATTATTTATTTTCCAAAATATCTTTACTAGATATAAAATTTCCACACTTAACCGTTTGAAAACAATTTTCAAATATTCATTTTTCAATCTATCTTTAAAAGATAAAATTTCAAACCCTTCGTTTCATATTGGGAAAGTAATTCCATACTTATTTAATAATAAGTAATTCACAAATCATTTATTTTCAACATTTGAAAATATTCGATATACTTAAATCAAAATTAAGTATAAATTCATTCTTTAAGGAAATCATTTACTATAACAACATCTATTTGAGTCAAAACGAATGTTACGTAAAACATCGTTACGACGACTCAAAATCACTAGTATAGGGATTCGGATTTTAAGATAGATATATAAATCCCAATACTACATAAAACATTTCCTTTCGGAAATCATTTACTATAACAACAGTGTTATAGTCCACCATTTCCTTATTTCTCGAAAACGTCTATTTCAACAATGAATGTTGAAATCTGTGATTTCGATATTTAACACATTTTAAAACATTGTTAAAACAATTAACTTCGCTTTTAATGTCACTTTTCCAAAACTATCCATTTTACTTAACAATATATTCACTATCCAAAATCGTGAATATACTTCACTAACCAAATCTCAATGGTTTCTACACATTTTATTTCAAGAATTATCCACTATCCAAAATCGTGGATAAAATTCCCTTAATCACTTTCTATATTAAATTTATCAAATTTGATTTATTTTCGAATTTATAAAACAACGTTTATAAATTCATCTTCATAATTCATAACAACTTTGATTTAATAAATCTCCTTTATTAACAAATTCGATTTATATTCCATTTAAAGGCAAAAATCCAATTTATAAGTTAATTTCTTATAAATCTCCTATTTGACAGTTTCATCCATTTTATAACCTCACAATTTATAAATTTATAAGTTTCATCTACTTACGAATTCCATAAATATTTCATTTTTAACACTTATAAAAACTCGTTTTATAATTCCAATATTTGATTTATAAATATCAATTTGTATAAATCTTTTTATACAAATCGTTTATAGTTATTCAAAAATCCCAACTTAAACCATTTTATAAATAAATCGACTTTTATTTCAAAAACGACACTTTGGTTATATTTCACTAAAAATTATAGCTTTTATAACTTTAAAATTTTAACGTTTATAAATCAATTCAAAAATTCCATAAAACGTATATTTTCAAATCACTTTAAAAATCCTTTTAAAGCAAAGTCGTTATTTTTAAACTTCAAAACTGAATCCGATGATGCAACAGCACCAATTAGTCAATCACAACAACAAACATCATATATCAATATGATAACAGAATATACATCAATATCTGTAAATAAATAAATACTGGTGAGGAATCCAGTTGGATTCCTCCAACCTGTTTCCCTGCATCCACAGATGTTAGCACAATACCCATTCCACTTCGAGGTGGAATATCGCGGTATATGGGTTTTTATAAAAATCATCCTCTTACTAACGGCGCAATAGGGTCTCATCCGCTATACGAGGCGGGAAATCAATCAATCCAATATATACATATGCCAATATGTATATATTGCTATATATATAGATATATCCTACTATATCTAATATCACATCCAAATAGCAATCAATCAGTCAATAAATAACTGCAAATTCAACTTTATTTGAGTAAGAAAAATCTCACCTTAGCTTTTAATTTTTTTGCCATCCATTTCCCATTTCTGCTTTGATTTCTCGTTTTGACCTTGTATAGATAATTTTATAAAATTTATCAATATCCGCAGTAATCTATCAAATTAAATTTTCCATTTGATAATTTAAATTAACTAGTAATTTTATTTTAACCCAGATTCCTTTAATATATTAATAAATATCCTTTTTATTTAAAATAATAATAATAAAAAATCTTATCTTATATATTAAATTTGAATTGACAAGTATACTTAAAATGTATATACTCTTATATATGTTAAAACCTGCTTTCCTGTAAAAGAAATTTAAAATCTATGTCATACTTCACTGTTTTAAGGTCATAAATTTTAACAACTATTCATTTTTATTTTATCTTTCTCTATGTACACCTATATATATATTGAAAACAAAATCTTTCTTTACTGTTAACAGATTTTCTTCTATATTATCTAACTTAAATAATTTTAAATGCTTTTATTTACACATACATTCATTTATCAAACTGTACCAATATCTCCTATTAACAAAAATCTAAGTTTAAAAATCTTCTTCCTGTTCCTGTGTATATATATATATATATGTATACATTGTAAATTTCAAATCGAACGGAAGTAAATCGAACGATTACCTCTGCTTAAACCCAGACTCGTTCTCTAATCCATCGACATCGTACTCGAGCTCGACGAACTGCCCCACCGCGAGCCCCAAGCCCTCGAAATCGCGACACGTCACTGCTGCCGCGCCCTTGAGCCCTCGTCGCTTGCGCCTACTGCCTTCACCAACCTCGACGAAACCATCGCAACCCCAAACTCGCGAAACCCCCAGCGCCGAAACCCTAGACCACTCGCCTTCGTCTGCCTTCGTTCGCCAAAGCTCACTCGAGAATCACCTCCTGCTCACGAATCCTTGCCATGGTCGCGACTGCGATTCGAACTTGATTTGGGGGAAAGAGGAAATAGGAGAGGAGGGAGACGGCTTCGGCCATTTTTTTCTTCTGTGATTCCAATTTTTTTTTCTCTATGGCTTTTGAATTTGAACGAGAAGAGGGGAAAGGAGGAAATGGGTTGCACGCACAGGGTATGGGCTTTACACGATCTCGTTCCGAAATTACAGGCGTGATTAAAGGAGATGATGTCGACAAATTTAAATATTAAATTTTAATTGAATTTGATTTGATTTCAATGCGTTTGCTCGCCGTACGGTCACGTATTAACTCCGAAAAATACGAAAATTGAAATCCGACAGTAATACAATATTCCGAATCCAATGGAACTGGTTTCGTCAAATTCCGAGACTGTGCCTCGGACGGCTATTTTTAAATATCGATACGAATGATATAAATTCAAACTGATCAAATTTATTTCAAATTCGATTCTGAAGTTTTAATTATCTTCAGTATTATCAATACGAATTTTAAAAGCTTTCAAAATATTTTTAATCAACTTAAAATTGAAGATTCAAATTTTTTTATTCAACTTACAATAGATTAAATTTTATAATTCAATCGCCAATTTATTCTGATAATTTGAAATTCAAGTCAAACCACCATTCAAATATTTAAAATTAATTAAATATTTTCAATTTAAATTATCGAAAATTCAGGGTCGTTACAATTTTGATTCCAACTTTTGAATTTAAAAGATTTCTAAGTGCCAGGTTTATAAAAGTACCGAGAGAACTATTTTGATTCCAGCTTTTGAATATAAAAGCTTTCCATGTGTCAGGTTTATAAAAGTACCTTATATATCTTATATATATAAAGAAGGTATTTTGAGTTTCTAAATGTGTCCTATTATAATGTATAAGACATTCTGGAAAAATGGATGGTTTATCCAACATTTAAGATGATTCCACAGTATTGCATAAATTATTTAGCTTAAGGTTTTACAACTTGCATCGTATTGAAGAGACTTTATTCATGATTGATACTACACACAAGATCTGAAACAATGTTTATTATTTTTGTTTGTGTTAGGTCAAGCAGTATTGTGAGATTAGATTTATAATATTACTCTGTATTTCTTGCTATATTACAGTCAAAGACATTCAACTAACCTATTTCATTGCTATTGAATTAGTTGCCAGATTTTTTTTAAGTTACTTTCTGAGCATGGATTTAATAAAAATAAAATAACCATTGGTTTAGCTATTTTGATGTTGGTTATGTAAACTCACCAAACTTTCAATTTGTGCAGGTCGCCGAGCTTTTGGATAGTCATAATAGTAAGCATTTTAAACTACCAAATTAGCATCAGTTTCTTTGAATATATAGTTTTTACATATTGACTATGTATTTTTCATGCTTATATAGGAGCAACACCTTAATTAGTCCTGAACATTGAGGATGCAAGTTGGGTACATGTGAAGAGTCATTTGTAGGTAAGTGTTAGATAAAAGTGGTTTATAAATTTCACATTTTTTGTAGGATGTATTTCAAAATTTTGACTTTATTGACATGTACAAAAAAATTGTTTTTTAATCAATATATATGTATGATTACATGTCTGTGGTGAATTTATAATCCAACAGTCCTTGACAACTTTCCACGTCATAATTATATTTCAAACACCTTTTAGTTACCATGCCACCCATAAATTATATTTCAGTATTACCTGAGATTTGGATGTCACCTTATTGTGCTAATTGCCTGATGCACAACAAAAACATTATCCTAGAACTGGCCATCTAAAATCGTTGTCATAACTCAAGTGGTTGTCATGGAGCAACAATTTCAATGTATAGATTAGAGGTAGCAACTACAATCAAGAAAGAGATGTTGATGTCTAAAATGTTCATTAAATCATTTCCCCAGTTAATGTGGTGATGATGAATAAACTCTCAAATATTTTGATATAATATTTTGGCCAACATGAATATATTTTTGATAATCAGCTTATAGCAAAAATTTGTACCAAAATAATTTTTTTTAACGGTAGATATAATATTTTCTTTAATCAATATTTTGTTGAGAAAATAAACACAATTCTTATGTCTCACGATTTTAGCACATTGTCATAAGGTCATAATTAGATATCTAATTAGATATTCTAAGCCCATTTTGGTATTAAAAAAACCCTAATACCTTAAACTTGGTTCCCAAAAATTGTTAAATTAAACATTTATGTTATATAGTAAGCGAAGAGGGTCATCGGTTCTTAATAATGCAATGCCACCAGGTAAAAAAAATTTCCTTTACTGCTTTTCGGATTTTGTCTTAAAATTACAATCTTTGTGACAATCCTCTGCAATTTTGTTATTTGATACAAAGTTATAAAGCAAGTGGTAAATGCTCAATTGGGGGTACAATGCAAGACGAATTCAATTCTTAAGGTGACTTCATCTCAATGTTTTACTTTCATATTAGTATGATATATGTCTGTTTGAAAGAGACTACATAAGAACGGAATCAATTTTTGTTGTACGGTCAAATAATATAACTGTCTGCATATTCATAATATAGCTATTTGCCACATCTTTGTGGCAGTACTGTCTGCAAACTATTACGGTATAATGTGCAAGTTTTTGTATTCTCAAAATTCGATGATAAAATTGGGAAATGGTTTGTGTAAGTGCATCTTCAACTTGAAAAAGGGATGCATGAGATGTTCCATCTTAAGAGTTAACTCATGCTGCAACTTTTTAATATATTTTAACATTATTTGAGATCAGGTTGCACCGTCATTTGTAACTTTATATAACGCCCTATTACTAAGTGGTGCTCATAAAACTTTCTATCAGTATATTCCATGTTTTATAATAAAATAAATTGCTTTGCAAGTAAGTAATTTAGCAATGTTTTCTTCATATTTTGTATAAGCATGTGTATTATGCAGTGATGTAAAATATTTATGATCGAAAAAATGCTAAAATATTATAAAAAATACTGGAAAGTGATTGAAGTATAATGTCTAAATAGGACAATGAAATAGGGTTTTGTTATTTTATTTAAAAAGACTTCATGTGTGAAGAACTATTTCCAAATAATTTATTTTAACTACATGCAAGATTACTTCAAGAGAAACTCGGGACAGTTAGATAAGCTATAAAAAGAGAAGAGGTCCTCCGTAGATTTGGGTAGGTGCATACCATCAATACCTGCAGCCTAGCATTGACCAAAATACCCACATCGATAGCAACTATCACGCGACCTTGCGAACAACTGTCACCAGTATCCAAATCTAGCTAAGGCAACAATGGTCAAGCCAAAGAAAAGGGTGTGAATGTGGGAACATAATGGAGCACGGATGATTATTAAGGGATTCGGAGTAGCAGTTTTCTATTTTTCATCAGTGTCATAGTACAAAGTAGGAATGTAAACTTTAGTGTACAAGTGGAAAATGTAAACTAATTTGTCTCTAATTAATCCAATGTTGATTATGTGATAAACAATTGTAACTATTCAGTTTTGCGTATATTTTCCATTACACGTATTCATATTTACTTGCAGAAATATGTACCAATACACAATTAGACATGTAGAATGATACATGCAAATTGATAAATTATATACTATGGAAGGTCAAATAGTAATTTCTATTTATACTGAGACATCATCTAAATTCGGCAGTGATTATGAACTGTGACTACAAGTCAATGTGAAAATGATGTTAAAATGATGTTAGTATACTGTTTGATTTCATTCTTTCTCCCTTTTACTGAGTACGTGCATAGAGTATAGTTTACTTTCGTACTTTTATATTGTTAGTTGAACATTGCTTTCAATGGAGTTGTGCTACAAGGAGGATGGTAGTTCTATTTTTAATTCTCATTTATCAAACTATTTAAAAATCCATTGTTGATTGCTTGCCTCTTTAATCATTTAATAAAATAACTTAGTCTCATTCACGTTTTGATAAACGGTTGATTTGTGTACGTACACGCATAAAAAATCCAACATTACGTACACGTCAAAGTCGTTTGGTAAGATCCAAAAAACCTTACAAATAATATTTTTTTAATACCAATTCCTATTCGTGTGTGTGTGTGTGTATATATATATATGTATGTATGTATATATGTATATGTATATGTATATATATATATATATATGTATACTAACATGATGCTCACGACCTTTAAAAAATTATTAAATGATTTTTATGAATTAAATCTAAACACAAAAGATTAAATCATATAAAATTTTATAATAAAAAATCCATATCTAAAATGGTTTCAACAAAACAAAAAAAAATATTTTCGCGCGCGCACACACATAGAGTTTAATTTTTACTTATTAAAAATTGGTTGAATAAATGTATACACATTTATATATAATATAAAATTCTCTAAAATAAATTATGTAATATACAACATACATTATATTTTCGAAAATGAATTTTAAAATATTTCTTAATTAATTTCGTATGAATTTTAATTAAATATATGCATTTATTAATAATTTATTTAAAACCAAAAAGAAATTAAAAAACAATTATTTTTCCTGGCTGAGAGCAGCAGCAAAATATATTTATTTATTTATAAATTATACACACATGTATGTGTGTGTAACTAGTTTTATGATTATATGTAAAATGCATGTAAATTATTATTATTATTTTAAATATAAATAACTAATTTCAGTTTGGATTTCATATATTAAAAAACTAATATTTGAACTAACTTTATAATATACACACACATACACATATATATACATATACACATAATAGTTATAGTTTTAAGTTTTAATAGAATTGAAAACTTAGTTAGGTTTATTTTATTTACCACAACCGATATTAGTATAATTAGTATTTTCTTCTACTGAAAGAAAGCACAGACTAAATCTAACACTTTGTTGTTGGTAGTTTTAAGTTGCACAAACAAGGGGTTGGTAGTTTTACATTTTGGCATAAATAAGGGGAAGTGCAGCTTTAGTAAAGTTATTTACTCATCTCTTGTTCTTGTTCACTTTTCATTTTCTGCATCATTTACGTTATAGTTCGCTTAACCAAGATGCCGTGAGTAATACGGTTAGCAAGTTGATTGATCTTAGAAGGATATTTTGTTTGTTGTTTCAATGAAAGATAAATCAAAACTGTGCATGTCTTTTTATTTATGAAATACAACGTTATTGACAAACGTTATACTGAGTTAGATAAAAATGGTCGTATTTTTATTTTCTAGTGAGATTTTATAATAAAAAGAAGGTTATATTCTTATTTTATTTTTTTGTGAGATTTTGTTATTATTTTATAGAGATCGTGGTTATTTTGGTTGTTCAGATTGTTTGATTTGTCTTTTTAAGTTAAAAATAAGATGTGGATGAAGTTAATTAAACAACTGGGTAGGAATAGCCTAAAAAACCATCACTATATAACAGCTTAACCAGCAAAAGACCCAGGAATTTTTTAGGGTTTTTTTAGAAACAGCCACATTACCCGGAAATTTTTATGCACGCCTTTGAAGACAATATATTGAGAATCACTAACTAAAAAATGCGAACGCCTGGCCAAGACTAGTAAAAAAAAGGAAATACAACACGCATTCCTAATTCAGACAGACATAAAGATCAATGTAGACGAAAACCAACAGATGACGTCTCAAAGTTATACAACAGTCAAGAAAGTTCAAAAAAAAACAGAGAACGAGAAATGATATAATTCTTTCTACACTTCACTAAACAAGTTTCGTTTCTTCAAAAAACAAGAACCTCACTTTGGGTTTCTGAGGACAATAATAACCGAATCTCCTCTAAGAAACATTTTGCTAATAAATCGGTCTTTGTTAACAGGTAGTGCTTTCTTTTTACCCTTTCCCGTCTTTGGTACCTGCAATTATTCAAATTGTGAAACTGTGAAAATAAGCAAACTATCTATATATGATTGGGTATTATTCAAAACTTCAATGAGTTAATTATGAAACTTCTATCCAATTTCTTTTTCATTTTTCATATTTCATTATAGGGGCAAGGAATTTTGACCAAACTACGTTTACCCATAACTTTTATCTTTCATGAGATAGAAAATCGTTGAAATAGACATCTGTAAGAGGAAGAGGATAGCAGATGTTGAAGCTGATAAGATGATAGTATATCAAATTTATGGTGACGAAAAGCCTGCAACATATTTGTAACTCCATAGCTGCAATTCAAAGAAATGATAGATGTGGGATTCCAAATAATGCATCTGAAACCACACCTACTCTGAAGTTGCAGCTATTTAGCCAAATGAGTTTTCTGTATAAATCCTAGGGAAAACATAGCAATGACAAGGTTATTTCAAATTTACATCATGTAGAAGTCCTATGGCAGATTGTAAGAAACTCGGTTTTCAATCTTGATGTGTTATGAATTTGAAATGATGAAATAAGCAATGCAAATCAATGATCAGTTAGTCCCAAAGTACAAAAGAGTGTGAGCAAACAAAAACAATACGTGACAGCAACATTATAAATAGGTCCACATATGAAGAAGAAGAAATGGCAAGACAATTGTATTTGAGAGAAGCCGTACAGAAAAGATAAAAAGGGTTTTTAATGTATGATGCATCAAAGATAAAAAGGAAATTCAAAAAATGAGTAAAGGGACGGTGACCACAATATTTTACATTAGTACACTCCATTTTCTTAGTAGATCCTAGTGCCCTAGAATGAGAGTTGATAATAAACAATATTCAATGCGGTCTGATTGCTGGATTGATTGTACCAAGAAAATATGAAGTAGATCATTATTAACTAGTGAAATTTAGTCCTTTAAAGTAGTCTATTGTCAACTGATTTTTTCCCAGTTTACGTTACCCAAATAATTTGTAATTAATTTTACTTAAAATAGCCTTTTCTAGAACCCTGCAGCTACGTACACACACAGGGTAAGGATCCGTTACACCCTATATGTTACACTTCTTATGCTACACCTCAACATTATTTAGAAATAAGTAATTGCAAACAAGTCAGAAGTTTCGAGATGATCCAAATTTTTATACAGATAAACTCATTGGTAAAAACTAAGAAATCAGATCACATACAGCAATCAGACCGCATTGAATATTGTTTTATTATCAACTCTCATTCTAGGGCTCTAGGATCTACTAAGAAAATGGAGTGTACTAATGTAACAATACTGAGATTCAAAATATAAACTTGAAAATTAAGGATTAAATATACTTTAATTAAGTTACCTCGGTCCACATTTCTCTCACGTTCTCTAAAACCATGTTACAATGGCGATCAAATGCCCTTACACGACCAAGTAGCTTTTTATTGTTTCGGCAGTTGATCAGCACCTGATAATATTAGTAAAAAAACAAAGCACGCTTTAGCATTTGAAATCATATAAAAGAGATGATTTTTCAATTGTATTAGCATTTAGCAGCAATATGATGATTAAGCAAAATGAACTAAGGATGATCTTTCCAGCATTTTCGTACAGCATATTTGTCAAGTTATGAATGGAATAACTTGGTAAACTGAAAGAAAGAATATAAGAATACCTGAGTATTATTTTTGACACTCATCATCAGAACAGATAAAGGGCCTGTGGAAAACTCTTCTTCCTCTTTCTTCCCAGCCTTTCATGACAAAATAAAAATTAAATCAAACATCAGGAAAAATTATATAAACAAAAAAGAAAGTTTGGAACTAACAGTAAAGAAAGCTAGATGAGAGTTCATCATCCACTCATTTTTTAACTGCTTATTAGGACGTACTTCTAATATGAAGAGATTTGGTTCAAACTTCAGATACATTTAATAATATATAAGGTTAGTATAAATTACTGCCAAGATCGACAAATTTCAGTACTATTTATGTGCAATTACCCCTAAAGAACGACAATTCAACCAATGTATTTATTTTTTAACAGAACCAAACTGCATTTTTAAGCACATAATTGGTAAAAAAATCACGAGACAGTACTTACAAATGAGGGTTTAGAGGGGTAACAGATTGCATAGACAAACATTATGGATGTTGTTCAAAATGACTTGTTAGGCATACAAAAAATCACCAGACATTACTTACAAATGAGGGTTTAGAGGGGTAACAGATTGCTTAGACAAACATAATGGATGTTGTTCAAAATGACTTGTTAGGCATACAAAAAATTAAGAATGACTATGAAGCAAGCCCATGTGCTGACACCTGGGCCCCTTGTGATCTATTAAATAATATGAAGCACAAGAATTTCTAAACCTCTCATTAATCTAGGAATTTCTAGGCCTCTCCTTAATTATCTTCAGCATTTTACATCTAAACCTGTATAGTTTGTAACTACAGTTATTTACAAGTTTCTGTTTAAATTTCTATCATTATTTTAATATTAATGTTCTCACAACTGAATATTCTTATACTAATATTTACATTTGTTGATTTTCTTCCATGACAAGAGTAATTTTCTTTATGCCGAATCATCAAAATAGGATTCTTATACTTATTTATATTTCATTGCTTTCCATTCTTGAATTACATGTTTAATAAATAAACTAAACTTTTAACTAATACAGTAATCCCAAGCCTTATTTCCATTTTCCACTTATTTAATATCCATAATTAAATACATTTTTTAACCTTGATAATAATATGTCATTATTTTAAATATTTTAAGATTTGTTGCAAAACTTTTGAATGCATGGAAATATATTGATTCATTTTTATTACACTTTTAGTTCAGCATATGCTAATCAATCTCTGAAAAATATCTAATATTCAATTTAAACATCAGTTATAAAATAGAATTTACTAAGCATCAATTACCAATTCAAAAATATATATATAACTAAAAATTTATCTAAAAATAGTAATAATCTTAAATTCTACTTGAATATATACAATTGACTAAGAATCATTAATTCAGCTAACAGAGATTAGATTCTAAAAGATATCAAATTCAGTAAATATCACATTTATATTAATAAAATGGACTTTATTTTTTATTTAAACATAAAAATGTTTAAACCATAAATAGTAGTAAATGTTTAAAAAGTGGTAAATTAGTTAATAACTCCATTCATCTAAACAACTCCATTGTACATTGTATAACAAACTCTATTTTTTATCAATATATCTGAAATTTTAACATTATATTTTTATAACATTAGAGCGTGCAACACGGGTTAAACACTAGTCGTAAGACACATGATTGAGGAACCCATATGTTAGTAGCTTGGATGCATGACTATTGCAAGGACATACATGGTACATGAATTCGCACAATGCACGTTGAGTATAATCGAGTACTCAAATTCATTGGGCGCATATCAGTTCTCTTTTCACACTTTTGGTATGTTTAAGGATACTTGTAACAAGCATTTAGACACCTTTTCTAAAATTATTACCTTGTTGGAATTGTAAAAGAAAGCTTGTTGACTTTTATTTGCTTAAGAAAAGGAAAATTACAAATAAACTTGTGTGTTTGAAAAAGGATTTTGTTTTTATTCAGTTTATATGTTGCATTATGATATATAATTATTAATAAAATATCAAAATATTAGTAAATAATTATATATATTTTTATCAATGCATTCATGACTTACGTGTACCCTAATTACTGAAAACTTGATGCATCTCTTATTGTATCGTACCATGCCAACATAACCATACCTGTACATTTATTACATGGGTCAGCAGATGTCCTGCCAGTATCATTTTACAGATTTTTTCTGTAGGCTTAATATTTTAATTGTTTGAGCAACGCATATCCATTAAGGAAAATGATAGGTCATGCAAGAGAAAATAAATAAAGGACCCATGTGTGGGACCAACAATTGGATCAACTTCTCTCATCTGTGATGCTACTGATCATGTAAACTAATGCATGACTTCTAACAAATGCCCAAAGATAATTATGAGTTTGATATAAAGCCCTGTGCTACAATATGAAGTATACAATTTATTATAAAAATAAACAAAGTCAAAGAATTGGACTTACATTAGCATCATCCTCCATTGTGCTACGCTGCATCCAAGATGAAAACTTTTAGGATCACAACATTTCATGTAAAATAAAAGAAGACATATAAAAATGAATGAATGAATGGTGTAAACAGGACAAACATTCTATAGAAGGAAACCCAAATTTCCGAAATGATGAAATCCACAAAATGATGTGTATGTGTGTGTTGTACGCAATACACACGTCTTAAACTGAATTTCAGACGGTAAAAGGTGAAAATTACAAGCTTGTCCTCCCAAAAAGAAAAAGGGCTCCAGCAAATTGATGGACTAAGAAAAGCGGAATGGAAGATGGAAGTAATCAGCACACGTTTAGAAACATGAACATAGACAATATTTAATTTTGACGATACAAATTGAATTGAAATTTGTTTTTTAACTTCAAGTTATCCAATGAGTAAAAATACAACATTACAATATTGAGTGATGTAAATCATAATATATCATATATCATAATATCATATCATATCATATATCATATAAAACATAATGAAAACATATCAAAACTGATATCTATACTTATTAACCCATGTCTTATGGGAACTGCTTTCCAAGAGCTGGTTTTGAATTGCCAGTGGTTTATTTTTCTATAATAAGGGAAAAGATTTCTAAGGATTTATAATACTAGGCAGCTTTGCAGTTTATAATGAAATCCACAGAATAGCAATCCTGTAATCAGAATTGACAAAAAGAAAAAGAAAAAGGAAAAAAAGAAGCAGAGGAAAATGAACAACATAAATATGGACTTTAAACCTACAGGAAAAAGATGACCAAGGGAAAGCTAGTAAAGCTAACAAAAAATAGAACTTTGAATGCAAGTGACCATATAATTCAAATGATCCAATACACAATGTTCTGAAAGATTTTGTGCCAAAATGCTAAACACAAAGTTACGCTCCCAGCAAATAAACATATAGGAATCGGGCTGAAATCCCATTTAGAAAGAAGTCATCACAGAACAATCAGTGAACTCTAGAAATAAATTTTACTACTTTCTAACTTCACAAGTATACTTCACACGGACAATTTATCACAGAAACAGATCTAATTATTTTCTTACAATTATTAGCTGCCAGGACACACTCCATTTATGGGATAAAATAAAATAAAAATATTTCATCACGTGCAAATTTTACAAAACGCTGATAAATAAGTTGATATTATACTCACAACCAAAAAATTAGGGCACAAAAAAAAACAGCTTTAGAAAACAAATCGAACATTTTATTCTATTTTTGTATCGAGATTTATATAGAAACCTCGTGATACATGTTAACAGACAACTAAAACTATTTTTATACAAGATTTTAGCTAAATCAAATCAGAGACAAAATCACAAAAATCTAAGTAAAAGATAAATACTACACAAAAATGAGAGTCTAGACTTACATGAAAATTTACGGAACAAACTCGCCGCAGGAGAAGAAAGCGATAAATCTGAAGGAAACCCTATGGCAGATGCAGCGGAAGGGTTTAGGCAATAAAAACATCTGAATTACATATTTACGGTAGTACCCTTTTCTTACCGATCTACCTGGGCCGGGTCTGCGTTTCGGAGTCAGGAAATAAAATGAAAAGACCCATTTAGGCTCCAATTGGAGTTTTATTCCAGAACAGCTTTGTGTGTAATTTGCTTTGATGGTCACCATTTTACATCGGTTTTGGATGACATGAGATCATACTTAGAAGTATTATTTCGTGGTTCATGAAAAACCTTCTAAAATACTGAAATTACAGGTAAAAAATATACAAAATAGTTGCGAAGAAAAGTTTATGCACCCATGAATATGCAAGTCAAAGTCCTTATGTTTAAAGAACTAAAAGCACAAATTTGTTGAATCAGATCCATATCAACGGGGTAAAAATGGTGAATATTAAAAATAAAGGAAATTTGCATAGGGTCTTTTTTTTTAAATGGTTCTTTATATACAACACGTCATTAGGACAGCATATCGCGTGTCAATATACGTTCGAATCACGCTACGCAAGTTTCGAACTTGTGACCTCCCGCACCAAAGCCGAATCACTTAATCACTTGGACAATGGTGTTTGTCTGCATAGGACTTTATTTGTGTTTATATGAATAATGAATTTATACTAAATCGTTTTTAGTATTAATTAATAAAAGAGTTTAGAGTATATTTTCAGTATATTTAATTCGAATTTAAATATTTATTTGTTTGTTATTGTTTAATAATAATATTTTATTTATTAATTTAATTTATATTTAATATTTTAATATGTTTGTATTCACAACTAGGTCTGTCAACGGGGCGGGTTCGGTGCGGGTATCTTAAAATCCGGACCCAGACCCGATTACAATAATCAAAACCCGAGTCCGACCCCAACCCGCAGGATATTTCAAAACCAATATCCGAGCCCAACCCGTTGACCTTTTCAAGCCCACTGGGTAATACTTGTATATATAATTCATAATATTTTTGTTAAAACCTTACTTTAAACTTGAATTTGTTGTAAATTTAATACACAAATAATGTTAATATACAAATTGGATAGTGGTGTAGTCAAGTTCACAACAAAAGTATGCAAAAACATTTACATGCAAACAAACGAAATTGCAAACAAATAACATACACATTCATATTTTTTCAAAAGCTTCTATCACAAGCAGCCATGGCTGCCGTGAAAATTGTTGACAACCTCATGTTTGTTGAAACCCAAGATCGGAATAGGGGAACCTCTTCTTCTTCCCTAACTCACTCTCCCCTTGTCAAATCTCAATCCCCCTTCACAACAAAATCCTCAAAGCAAAATTTCAAACAAGGATGAAGATGGATTTCAAGAAGTTGCTTATCGGAGAAAATGCCCCCGCCCAGATCATCGTAACACCACCCAGGAGAGGCAATTGATCAAGAAACCAAAGCCAACCAAAGGTGAATGATTTTCATTCCAGATTCTCGAATCAAAGACCGGCTCCTGATCCAAGAACCATATCAAGAACCAATCAAACAAATATGGGTTCTCAACATCAGAATAGAGAGAATCGGGGAAAAGCCTATACATGGGCAGAGATTATCAAGAAAGGAGGTCTGAATTCTGATTTCGACCTAAAGTTTGTTGCACCATTATCCATCAACCAAAAAAGATAATTGTTGTGGAGGAAGAGGTCAGCAAGAAAACAAAATGTAAGTGAAGTTTTTCAGTTGTTGCCTTTGTAGTAGGCGAAAGACCCTCGCATCATCATTTCAAGGCATTCATTACAAGAACATGGAGCCCGACTGGGAAATTTGAAATCTTTACTTGAACCAATGGGCTTTATTATTAGATTTTCAAAAACAACCGTTAATGGAGGTTCATATTTCATAAATGGAAAATTGATTATTTTGAAGAAGAAAATGGAATAAAAAGCTAAATCTCGATAGGGATTTGTTATCAACATTGCCAATATGGATATGTTTATCAGAGTTAAATTTAAGACTATGGGATAAGGATGTTTTTAGTGTCATCGCAAGTGTGGTTGGAATACCATTAAAATTGGATGAACCAACTGCAAAGGAAACCAGACTCTGTTATGCAAGGATATTACTCGAAATTAAAGTAGATGCCAACTTACCAAATGAGGCATACATATCGATGCATGATGGGGAAAACTTGGTGCAAAAAATAGAGTATGAATGGATTCCTTAAAGGTGTGAAAGGTGTGCTTGCTTCACCGGAGTGAAAACTGTGTTACCAAAAAAGTTTGGAAAGGAAAAGGAAATTCGGATTAAAACCCAATGCAAGAAAACCAGGAAGAAAACAATGTAATATACAGGTTAATAAAAACATGAATACCAAAAAAGATTCATTTGAAAACTTGGTGAACGCAGACTCTATATCAAAGAATGCAGCAAATCCGGGGAATGGTAATGGAACAAATTTATCAAATTTGAGAAACAAAACTTCATAGAAAGAAGATGTAAACAATCACATATAAGAGGAAAGTGCAAATTCCGATAAGAACTCGCAAGACCCCAACGTGATGGCCAAGAACTAAGGAGGGATAGATGGTCTAGAAAAGATCAATGCTTACCCCGTAGTGACATTAGAATCAATAAAAAGACCAAAAGAAAAAAGAGGATTATAAACAGGTCATCGAGACACCTTCCCCTAAGGATGTTTTAAGAATAAATACAGACATTGAAACAATGAATCTGGATAATGGCTCTAACACTCATATTCAATTAAATATAGAACTTTTGTCCAAGATGCCAAAAAGCATTGATCTCACTCAGATAGCTAGTCACTTAACTCCACAATCTAGGAAGACAATTTCACAAAAAGCCTTTTAGAATCCTGTAAGTCAGGTTGCATCTGCCTCTCCACCTATAAGCAGAGGGAAAAAAAGGAAGAGTAGGCTGAAAAAGATCAAGGATATAACAAGTCATGATAATTCAGATGATGTAGAGAATAATGACTTCAAAAAGAAAATACATTATCAAAAATTCTAAATGGGATGAACTGAAAATAAAAAACAAGAAGCCCTGCAAGAAAAGCAGCGGGAAGTTGAATGTGAGAGATGAGGGAGACAGTGGTTGTGTTTCTCTATAGCTGTTAGATGTATCCTTTGATGTATCCTTTGTATTTTCATTATTACACATATATATATATATAGATAGATTATGACGATTATTTCTTGTAATGTAAGGAGCTTTAATTCTCCTGAAAGAAAACTAGATTTATCCAACCTATTATTCACTTATAAACCTAGTATTATAGGTTTATTGGAGCATAAGTTGGATAATTCTAAACTAGAGGATTATCAGGTTAAAAGTCTTGTAAATAACAATCACAAGAGGAGTAGTGGTAGGATCATGATTCTTTGGGACTCTAATGTTTGGGATATGTCATCGATTATATAGTTTTCAATTTATTCACTGCATTTGTATAAATAAAGGAGGCTTGCAACTTGAAGCCACCTTTGTATATGCATTAAACAGTGAGAATGAAAGTGAAATCTTATGGAATCAACTAAAACAACTAGACAAAAAAATAGATAAACCTTGGATGATTATTGGAGATTTTAACACAGTCATGCATGCTTTTGAAAAAAAGGGGGTAATGTAATTCCATTCAAAAAATTGGAAAAGATAAATAATTTCATGCTAAAGGCCGGTTTGGTAGAACCAATTATTACTGGAAATAAATACACTTGGAAATCGGGAGAGTTTAGAAATATACATTGTAAGCTAGATAGAGTTATAGTTAATCAAAATTTTATAAACACCTTTTCGGATTTCAAGTGTACTACTTTACGCCAAGCCTCTAGTGATCACACACCTATTCACATTTCACTTTCGAACAATATTTTAACAAAGAAAAATACCCCATTTAGATTTGTTAATGGATGGGTATATGAAGAAGATTATAGAAATGTGATAAAAAGCAGTATATTAGTTAATTTACAGGGCACTATCCAGTATAAATTTAACAGAATGGTCCAAATAATCAAAGGTAACTTGAAAACATGGAATAAAAACACGAACAAAAATGAATTAAAATCTATTAGAGAGGAGTGTGAAATGTTGCAAAATGAAATTGACAAAGATTGCTTGGACTTAAATAATGTCAACAAATTTTTTCGGGGCCAAAATAATCTTAGTAAGTCATTACATATATAATCTATCAATATGAGGCAAAAGGCAAAGGTAGACTGGCTTACTAATGGGGATGAAGCAAGTAAATTTTTTATGCAAAAATGCCTAGTAGGAAACATAAAAATGATGTTGGAAAATTCATAAACATAAAGGGTAAGGTCATTAATGAAATATTATTAAAAGGGAGGTTATAAACTATCTTGAAGATATATGTAACTCTAGTTCATAAAAAAAATTCCCAAAAGTAGAAACAAAATACTTACTAAATAATAACTATCAAGATATTTACTTGCTTAATAAGTACGATAGAGATTAATATATTATTTTTGATGTAAATGTTGATAAAAGTCCTGGTCCTGATGGGTTTGGGGCTAAATTCTATAAAGTTCATTGGAGGGAAATTAATACCAACATATTCGATATAATCACCGAGTTCTTTAGGTCTGGAAAAATTCTAAAAAAAATTAATCATACTTTTTTAACCCTAGTGCCAAAGTAAAAGTTCTCAATGGCCTAGAGGATTATAGACCTATAGCATGTTGCAACTTTATATATAAAATAATTTCAAATATTTTGTGCAATAGAATGAATATATTTTTGAAATACTTAATTTCAGAAAATCAGAGTGCTTTTATACCTGGTATGCTTATTTTAGAAAATACTTTGCTAGCATATGAGCTGATAAGAAATTTTAATACTAAAAATAGAAACCTTATGTGTATAAAGATAAACCTTCACAAAGCTTTTGACAAAATTAAAAGGCAATTTATCTATACTATACTATTATTGCTGAGTTAGATTTCAAGAGCGCACAAGCCTCCTGAGTATTTTGTGAAATGAACAGTCACGACTCCCTTCTTTTTCTTTCGTAACATCTCTTCTGACATCCTTTCAATTCTTCTTCCTTTGTACAATCAACCATCTTTTAAATAAAAATACATAAGATCTTCTTTTGATGGTGAAGAAAATATTCCATGATCAAAAAAAAATTCTATCATTTTGGAAGGCGTCCTCAAAGTCTTCTAACCCCTCGTTCGCATCGCCTTGGTAGGTTTTCCCCTACAAGAAAATCTACACTATCACGATCAAAAGTTTTTTTTCCTAATTTTTACATCCACTCTTTCCACTAACTATTCATCAAAATAGACGAAAATGGTGACAACGTAGTCGGATCGAAAGAAGTAATCGACGGACTGCACTGCTGCAGCCCTCAAACAGTGGGTTGCACCCTGTGCAGCCGCGATGAAATACAGTGCGGCATAGGGCTGCACACAGTGCAGCCTCTATCGGACTGCACTACAGTGCATCCGTCGGCTGCACTACAGTGCAGCACCGCTCTGCACTACAGTGCAGCCGTCGGCTGCACTACAGTGCAACACAAGTCTGCACTACAGTGCAGCACCCTGCTGCACTACAATGCAGCATAGGGCTGCACTACAGTGCAGCGCCTGCTGCACAACAGTTCAGTTGGGCGTTGCACAACAGTGCAGCCTGCGTAGTGTTATATGTACAGTGCAGCCAGCAAACTGCACTGTAGCAGTTAATTTCAGAGAATTTTTTTTCCTTGAAAATTTGATATAACATGCTTTGTTTTTAGGACATTTCATCATGTATGTTATTTGTATTAACAAATTTCAGTCATACAACATTCAATTTAATGTATATTTCAACCAAATTTCTTTTATCTCTTCTCCTTTACCATACTACATTCAATTCTTTTTATATCAAATCTCTACAAAATTGCAATATTATTCTAATATCCAATGATCCGAATAACAACAAATAAAATAAGGGTAAGGAACTAGCAACAATTCATATGTAAAGATTTCACTTTTAGGCCTTCATGCAATTATAACTTGAAATAAAAGAAAAAGCTTAAAACTTCACTCACCTAAAACTTCAAATAGCAATCTTTAAGCTCTAAATTAGCTAGCCCTTGGATTGCTTGTCTTTCACCTTCCAATTGCTAACAAAATAAGAAAACCCTAAATAGCTATTCATTGAAAAAGAAAGATGATAAGGGATTATAGGGATACTTACACTTAGAAATTGGGAATCTTAGATTTGATTGTAGCTTTATTTAGTGAGTTTTGGATGAGAGGATTAGAAATTAGGTTTCCTCCTCTCTCTTTTTTCTTTCTGTTTCTGTAACTTCTGTACGTACAGTAAACAAGTAGAGGAGAGGGAGTGGTGTTTTTATTACAAAGCCCCTCCTCTAGAATGTTCTCCCAATTAACCCTTAGTTTATTTTTAGTGGAAAATAGGCACAAGGACAAATTTTCATAAAATTTTTGACTGAAGGACAACAAGTTTTATTTTTAGGCTAAAGGACAAACTTTGAAAGATAATTAGGCTGAAGGACAATGCTAATACAACTAGCATTTTGTACAATATAAAACTGGATATAATGCTAGTTATAATTAGCATTTTGTACAATGTTTGCACTGTACAAAATGCTAACTATATTTAGCATTTTCCTTCGGCCTAATTTTATTTCAAAGTTTGTCCTTCAGCCCAAAAATGAAACTTTGTGTCCTTCAGCCTAAAGTTTTTTCAAAATTTGTCCTTATGCCTAATTTCCTCTTATTTTTATTTTATTTTTTATAAAATGTAATCGCTTTATTTTGTCCTTATTCTAGATTTTTCTTTTGCTTAACATTATTTTATTCAATTTTTAGAACTTTCCTACATGACATGATATTATTATTATTTATTTATTTATATTTTTTCCTTTTATACCTAATTGTAAATCAACATAAAAAATTCCCATCTAAATTTTTCATACCTAAAACACATTTTATCTTATGTAATTAGTTATCATTCTTTCATAAAAACATATCATTCTAAATTTTTGAACTTTCCAAATAATTTGGGTTAGTAAAATGGTTCATTTATTAAAATAAATTACATTACCACTAAAAAACATAATTTATAACACCAAATAAAAGTAAGTGAATTCGTTACCATTTATTTTCCTTCCAACCCTATTAATATTAAATTTCCATTTTATTTTCATTTATTTATTATTTCATTTCTTTTCCATAAATATTTAATTGTTTGTTATTATTAACAGATTAATTATCAATTTATTAGTTGATTCCCAATTTAGTATCCCTAAAAATCGGGTTGTTACAGACTTCCCCCCTTACAAAAATTGCGTCCTCGCAATTTCTACGTAAGGGCGATATCTGTAACTTTATTAGTTGATTTAAATTTAAAAGAATAAGACATACCTTACTCGAGCGCCAAACAATTCAGGATAATGCCTCTGCATCAACTCTTGTGTTTCCCAGGTGCAGTCCTTCGGATTGCACGACCATTGCACCTTGACTAGAGGAACACCTTACTACGCAACTTCTTCGTCTCAGAGGCAATGATACGAATAGGCTCTCGAGTATATGTCATATTATGAGCGATCTCAAGCTGCTGCAACTACTTTGGCTCTATCACCTCCTCGGAATCCCTCAAACACTTTCTCAAGTGTGACACATGAAAGACATTGTGCACACTCAATAAGTGTTCAGTAGAGTAACTCTACAGGCAAGCTTCCTAATCCGCTCCACAATAGGATTAGGACCAATAAATCTAGGAGCAAGCTTACCAGTCTTGCTGAACCTCATTACCCCCTTTAAAGGAGTAACCTTCACGAATACATGATCGCCGACGCTAAACTCCAAGTCCTTTTTTCTTTTATCTGCATAGGACTATTGGCTATCTTGTGCTTCTTTCATCCTCCTTCTAATTAACTCTACCTTCTCTGAAGCTTCCCGTACAGTGTCGGGACCAAGAATTAACTTATCTCCAGTCTCAAGCCAACATGCAGGAGATCTACATGGTCTTCCATACAGTGCTTCGAAAGGAGCCATGCCTATACTGGACTGAAAGCTGTTATTATATGAAAACTCTACCAAGTATAGGTGGTCCTCCCAAGACCCTCCAAAATCCAGAATACAAGAGCGCAACAAATCCTCCAATATTTTTGTTGACTCGCTCAGTTTGTCCATCGGACTGAGGATGATAGGCTGAGCTAATATTCAACTTCGTCCCCAAAGATGCTTGTAAGCTCCTCCATAATCCACAAGTAAATAATGGATCTTTGTCACAAACTATAGCTCTAGGTACACCACGGAGATGAACAACTTCCTTCACATACAACTTCGCCAAATAAGGTGCAATCCTCTTTGACTTGACTGGGATAAAATGGGCAGATTTCGTCAAACGGTCCACTACTACCCATATGCTATCATGCCCTTGCTTCGATCGAGGTAAGCCATCAATGAAATCCATAGATACCTGATCCCATTTCCATAATGGAATCTCCAAGGGCTGAAGAAGACCGCTAGGCTTCTGGTGCTCGCATTTCACCAGTTGGCAAGTAATGCAATTCTTAACATATTCACCTATATCGCGCTTCATTCCTTCCCAGTAATATAGGCGCTTCATGTCCATGTACATCTTGCTGCCACCTGGGTGAATAGTGTATCGCGAATAATGGCAATCATTCATCACCTCTTGTCTAAGCCCTGCAACATTAGGTACAAAGATCCTACCCTTCTTCCTCAAACAACCAAGAGCATCCATCTCAAAACCTTTCATATCATCAGCCTCATTTCCATTCTTCAATCGATGAATACGGTCTAAAGCAGCTGAATCTTCCTTCTGAGCAAGAGAAATCATGTCCATAAGACTTGGTCTCACAACCAAGTTAGCCAACATCCTCCCTGAGCTATGAGTGGGCATACTGTAATAGATCCCACTAGAAGCTAACACCTCCAAGTCACGCCATTCAGCCACCATCATCGATACAACTGCTTGGTGTTTACGGCTGAGAGCATCTGCAACACGGTTTCCTTTCCCAAGAGTATACTGAATATCAAAATCATAGACTGCCAAAAACTCCAACCACCTTTGTTGGCGCATGTTCAGTTCCTTCTGGGAAAATAGGTATTTCAAGGACTTATGGTCTGTATAAAGAACAAACCGCTCACCCATAAGATAGTGTCACCACAACTTCAAAGCAAAGACCACGGTTGCTAGCTCCAAATCATGAATAGCATATCGAACCTCATTGGGCCTTAATTGCCTGGATGCATAAGCTACAACTCGTCCTTTCTGCATCAGTACTGCTCCAAGGCCAGACCCACTAGCATCCGTATAGACCACAAGATCATGATTACCCTCTAGGATCACTAAAATTGGAGCATTAGTGAGCATCTCTTTCAACTTTGAGAAAGCTTCTTCACACTTATCTGTCCACTCATACTTGACTCCCTTCCTCGTCAGCCTCATCAAAGGAGTCACAATCTTGGAGAAATCTTTAATAAAACGCCGGTAGTAACCAGCTAGCCCCAAGAAGCTTCGTATCTCAGTAACAGATTCAGGTCTCTTCCAATTCTGTATGGCCTCAATCTTAGAAGGATCCATGGCCAGACCGGCTTCGGAGATTATATGGCTTAAAAACTTTACCTCCTTCTGCCAAAAGTGGCACTTGGAGAACTTAGCTTTCAACTTGTGTTCCCTTAAGGTCTCCAAAACCATCCTCAAATGCCTTTCATGCTCTTGCTCAGACTTGGAATACACTAGGATGTCATCAATAAAGACCAGGACAAATTGGTCAAGATAGCTTCTGAATATTCTATTCATAAGGTCTACAAAGTATGCAGGAGCATTCGTAAGCCCAAACGGCATTACTAACCATTCGTATGAACCATAACGAGTGCGGAAAGCAGTAAGAGGAATGCTATCTTCCGCTACTCTCAACTGATGAAATCCAGTGGCTAAGTCCAGCTGGGAAAAGACCTTCACTCCGCTCAACTGATCAAAAGGATCATCAATACGAGGTAATGGATACTTATTCTTTATAGTCAGCTCATTAAGCTTCCTGTAGTCAATGCATAAACGAAGAGAGCCATCGGCCTTCTTTACAAATATAGCAGCAGCTCCCCAAGGAGAGCTACTAGATCGGATAAACTACTTCCCTTCTAATTCAGTCAACTGCTTATGAAGTTCCTCCATCTCAACTCGAGGCATACGAGTAGGTGGTCAACTGACTGGTTGGGCTCCTGGGATAAGATCTATGCGGAACTCCACGGCCCTCTTTGGTGGTAAGCCTGTAATAGGCTCAAATATATCACCAAAATCCCTGACAATTGGTACTCTGCCTATTTCATCTTCCTCCCGCGACTCCATGGAAAACAAAGAAGCATGAGCATCAGAGCTTGGTATATCCAGAGTCACATTAACAAGCCCTTTATAGGATGGATGCTTCAAAGTAACAACTCTGTCTGAGAAGGAAAGCTGTGCATCATAATGATCCAACCAGTCCATCCCTAAGATAATATCAAAGCCAAGGCACTCAAATACATGCAAATCACAGAGAAAAGGGAGTCCGCAAAAGAAAAGCTCAAAGCCCTTATACAACATTCCAAGTGTTGCGGACCCACCAATGGGATTCGCAACCCTTAGAGATGTCACGAGGTATATAACTAAATCATATCTATCAACTAACTCCTTAGATATGAAAGAACGAGAGGCACCGGTGTCAAAGAGAATACGAATAAAAGTATCTCTAAAAGGAATCGTACCTTCCATGACCGCCACCTGCTTTCCCTTCCTCTGGCTCGGGCCCGGATCTCCTTCCATCACATTCAGTGCTTGCTTCTTCTTTATAAGCTATGGACAGTTGTTCTTCAAATGACTAATCTGGTGACACTCATAGCACTGCCTCTGGGGGCAATTATTAGCAAAATGCCCCATAACTCCACACTTGTAGCATTTCACTCCACTTTTATCTTGCTTCTGGGAGTCTGAAGCCTGACCATTCTTTTTCTTCTTCTGAGGATTCTGCTTCTTCTTAGGGAAGAATGGAGATTTCCTCTTAGGCACAAAGTTCTGTCGGTTCGGTGGTGCATCATCATCTCTTTCCCGATACAAGTCTTCATACCTCATGGCCAAATCAACTATCTCATCAAAAGTGGAGCGAAGCTGAGTCAAAAGTTGTTCCTTCAGCTTCCTACGTAGACCATCCACAAACTTCTGGTTCTTTTTTAAGGGAGTGTTGACCAAATCGGGGCCATACTTAGAGAGGGAGTTAAAGGTATTGACGTACTCCTGAACTTTCATATCTCTCTGCTTCAGCTCAATAAATCTATGAGCGAGGATGGCCTTCTCTGCCTCAGGAACGAACCTTAGCTCGAATCGTTCCCTAAATCTCTCCCATGTTAGCTCCTCCTCCCTTATCTCAGCACTAACCACATCGAACCAGACAGAGGCACCATCTTGGAGGAAGTTGGAAGCAATCTGGACCTTTTGATGGTCTGTCACACCCATGTGCCCAAAGACTTGTTCACAAGTCTTCAACCAAGCCTGAACTCCAACCACACCTTCATTTCCATGAAAGGGCTTCCCTCCAAGGCTCACAAAGTCCTTACACATACGAGCGAAAACAACTCTAGGAGCAGCAATAGGAGCGGGTGCGGCTTGTGGCATGTTCCGCATCAACTCTAACAATGTAACGCCCGGCCCCTATACCCATGCCAACCAAGAGCAATACTAAGTATTACTGTCAGAAAGCACGGAGAATGGGACTCGATAGGGCTAAATGATGTACTCATTCCCTTGAACTAACATTGGCACGAGAAATTTTATGACTTTTTTTTTCCTCTCCATCGGGCTGCACTACTGCAGCCCTCAAACAGTGGGCTGCACCCTGTGCAGCCGCAATGAAATACAGTGCGGCATAGGGCTGCACACAGTGCAGCCTCCACCGGACTGCACTACAGTGCATCTGTCGGCTGCACTACAGTGCAGCACCGCTCTACACTGTAGTGCAGCCGAAAACTTTGCATAAAGGTTAGTCTAATTCTTTTTCTATACTTCGAAATTGTAATTCGTTATCCCTGATTAATCGATCTTTATGTTTCTTTTAACTTTCGGATTGAAATTTTAAATTTTATTTATGATTTGAGACTTTAAGGAGAAGTCGGTGATTTATTCATCAAAACAGACGAAAATGGTGATAACGTAGTCGGATCGGAAGAAGTAATCAACATGAAGAACTTTGCATAGAGGTTAGTCTAATTCTTCTTCTATACTTCGAAACCCTGATTCGTTTTATCTCCGATCAATTGATTTCTATGTTCCTTCTAGCTTTCGGATTGAAATTTTTAATTTTGTTTATGATTTGAGGCTTTAAGGAGAAGTCCTGATTTTTTTTCCATGGATATCTTTGACAATCATTGGTCAGATGAGTACAACTTAATTATTTTTATACTTTACATTTTTACTCCTAGGTGAGAAAAACTATCAGAATGAATTAACCAAGGCAAACAAAATAAAAGTTGACATTTAGTGAGCAAGACTAATATACAAGAATTTGAGTGGAGATTCCTTATAGGTTAAAAAAATTAAGAAACAAGCATTTAAAAAAAAATAGAAACTGTAATTATTCAAAAAAGATAAAATCTTATTATCTATATATCTTAGTGTGAGTCAAGGTAGTCTACATAGTGAATTTTTGCCTAATTTAACTTTGTTGTGTGATGTTCTTATATATATCCTATAGGTTACCTTAGTGATGATTTTGATCTAATATGTATTCATGTCTAAATGGCCAATTCATGTGATATCACTATATTATGTCTGAACATATTTATTTAACAATATTTCTCTCAATTAGTATGTTCGAACAAATTGATCTAAGTGTTCGACGGTTCATTTCACTATATTTTTTCAATTCGTAATGTTGTATTTGTATTCAAATATTTTTTCGAAATGCCTTATCTTCAAATATGTAATATTGGAATGGTTTAACTTTTTTATTAACAGTTTGACATAAAAATGCTATCAAATATTCTTAAAAACACAAATATGTCACAAAGCATGTGAATACATTAAACAAATATAATTTTCAATGAATATGATGTAATATGGGTTCAAAATCGTTAATTATTTTTTTACACGTTATACTCTTTATAAGTGTATTTGACATAATTTTTGGTAAGTTTATGAATTAAGTTGCTAATAAACTGGTACATCAATAGTTACCTTAGTCGTACTTCTACCATCAAATAAGAACAGTAAAAGTTAGCAATATTTTTCATTAGCATCCAAGAATGGTATTAGAAAGATTTATTTTCTGAGATATAATTTCCATTAAATGGGTAGTTTGTTTACCATAAGTCTGGTTGTATTTATTCTCTACGTATTTGTATATGTGTTATTACATGCATTCATCGTAAATTTATACACTTCATATTTGTGTAATTAATTTGAAAAATCTCAAGATGCATATGTGACATGTAAGTATTCACAAGGAGAAGGATACGACAGTGCAGCTTATAGCAAATATTATGTTAATAAGTAACTTAATTTCCGAACCCATAGATAGTGTTATAAATGAACAATATTATTTTCAATCCTTGACAATCATTTATGTGTTTAGTTTAGAGTACCAAACCATTAGTTACAAACGGAACAACTTTCATCTGGGTTAAAGGCTGGAGGATCAAATGATAAACACGAAAGTAAAAAAAGGATATTGAAAGTTTTGGAAAGTTATAACCCATTTTAATCTATATCTACATGATGTAAACCATGGGTATAGCAAATTTCACTTTCCAAGCAGCATGTCCACAACACAAAAACATCTTGTCTATTACTTTTTACCGATCCTTCATCAATTTCCAGCAAGAAGTACTACTTTAGAATTGATAAATAAATAGTTGTGGGTGCATGAAGGAAATCAACTATATTGCTTTAGGTAAATCAGTACATAATTGTGTTGGCTTCACTTCATACGTTATATCTTCTAATTACATACATGAATTTATGCTAAGTATTGCATGCTTGGTTTTTTTATGACTTCTCTTGTTTAATGAAAAGGACAAGAAATATCAGTTAGTGTTTCTATTGATACCGAATTATTGAAAAGGGCAACAAAATTTTAGTGGTTGAAACAACCATGGCGTAGAGTCATCGGTTTGGTCATCATTTCCAAAGGGTAAGTAATTATATTTTTCACATTAACTTTTCTTCATTTTTAACCGCCTTCTTCAATTTCTTTTATTTATTTATCTAAATATTTTATTTGAACTCTTCTTATATAATATATTGTGCACCGCCTATGATCTTGCAGTAAGTCCAAAAGTAATCTCTTATGTAGACAAGTAGTTTTACAGGTCATAGTTAAGCAGTAGGAACATCACAAGTCTTTTTTTACAAGAAGTGCAGTGCACTCATTTATTAGTTATGAGAATGTTTTAAATATTACTAAAAAAAGATACCAAATAAAAGCATACATTCACTTTACAAAATATTATTAATGCTTAAGGGAAATTTTGTTTTATGATGCCTTTGTAATGTGACAATCTAATGACTAATGCAATCCAATATTTAGAGCTGATGCTTAAGATTAAGACAAATTTGAATCTTAAGAGATTTTTAAGTGGTTTTTTTACTGCAAAATTGTTTTCAGCTGGCTCATCTTTTTTTCTTACATTTTTTAGATAAAGAAGGGTATGGAAACTAATTCACCAATAAAGTTTGACAACGGGTATTTTTGTTGAGGGACAAAGAGATGCTGACATGGAATGGGAAGTTGAGGAGCAAGAAGAAGAAGAAATGGGAAGTGAAGGAGAAGCAAAAGATTAAGAGCATGTGGAGCTTGATGCTGAGAGACTTTATAGTTCAATAGAAAAAGAAGCTAATAATAACCTATGGAGAGTGGAAATGAAAATAAGGAAAGTCAAGATAAGTTAAAGTCTACATGTGAAGTACATTTTATTTTATGTTTAACGTGTAGCCCTTTTAGCTTAACGGCCTTAACTGCCATTGCCACCGAGAAGTACATATCATCGTTCCATGATTAGTTTATATTTGCATTCCTGAAAACCAAATAACGCTATTATAAGTTGTATGTTATTTTAAATGAATGAACCTTTAATTTCTATTATTTAATGCTCTCCATCCTTGGTCAACATTTCATTATGTTTTCAATATTTGTAGGTACGGTGAGTGATTATTGTTTTATGTGAGGTTATCTTATACTATATATATACATTATGAATGTTTAAAAACTATATTATAATGCAACAACATGTGCAAATAATTATCTAAGATGTAGTTTAGCAAATACATCTTCATAATATGAGGATATATTGAAATTATCGTATATATATAAACTAGATATATGGAGAGCTATTAATATACTGACTGAATCTTCGGTCTACACACTAAATATATTTGAGTGCTTCATCTATAAACTTGGGAGAATAATTATGAAGATATATATATTTATCACTTTATTCTTTTGTTATCATGCTACTGTAATAAAGTCAGACATCTATGGATTCATACTATATATTTGCTATAATAACTATGATAGATATATTTATTAATATTTTAATTCAGTAAACCCAGTTCTTTGTCAATAGTTATCGTGTATATTGACAGTATCATATACTGATTGTTCTGTCTATGTTATAAAGCAGTTAAAAAACAAGGCACAACAAATATATATCACGTTTTCTATGTTTCATTAAAATATGATTCAATTTAATGAACGATATACTATGTAGTGGAAACATTATTTTATGATACGCCTTTAGTCCTATTTTATAGGAACCACGCCTTTTACTGCTTTTGCATTTCACTATAGTGCATCTGCTGCTTTTTTAATTACTACTGATGAGTCCACTTTGCCATTTTAACTCTTTCGCCTACATATATGTTTAAGAGCATTCAGTCCTATTACTACATTAACTCAATAAAGATACTTATATTTGATATTGTAATAATGTTTCTAATTCCTTCCCGTAAATAGAATATTCTGATTATTTTTTAGAATAATTTAATTTTCTAACTGCAACAAATATGTTTTTGCCATACCTATGTGCGAAGCACGGGTTCGCACTAGTAATATATATAATGCTGCAAATGAGATTTAATGATAAATTTTGTGCTTTGGTTAATGAATGCATAAATAATGTAGCATACTCAGTGATTGTTAATGGATCTCCCAAGGGTTTTATACATAGCAATAGGGGAATTAGACAGGGAGACCTACTTTCTCCCTATTTATTTACAAAATTGAGCAAATAAATGGAAATATCAAATAAATAAATAGAACTAAACCTTCTTTTGCGTTTATAATATGATGCTGATCTATTGTTATTTTAAATGCAGATCTACAAAGTGCTAGGATTATTATCAAAATATTTGAAAAATTAGGAGACTGTGCAGGTTTAAAAGTAAATGATTGCAAAAGTAAAGTATACTTTAGTAAAGGCTGTACAAGAAAGGAGGAAATTCTAAGTATTTTAAATTTTAAGGAAGGCAGTCTACCAGTCAAATATTTGGGGTTGCCTCTAAGTATAAACCAAATTAATGACAGAGATTGCACAATATTATATGACTTAATTCAAAATAGACTAAGGGGATGGTCTAGCAAGTTATTGTCATTAGCTGGAAGACTAGAGCTAACACATGCAGTCATCATTGCAATCATCATATATTGGATTCAATCTCACAACATTCCAGCAAAAGCAATTCATAAAATCGAGAAAATGTGTGCAAATTTCATTTGGAGGGGAAAACAACACAAAATTGCATGGGAAAAGGTTTGCAAATCAAAGAAAGCAGGGAGTTTGGGGCTAAGGAACATATATGATTTAATAGAAACATGAAAACTCAAACTATTCTGGAAATTCTTGGAAGGAAAATCATTATGGGCAAAGTGGATAAAAGCAGAATATCTCAAAAACAAAAAATTTCTGGACTACCAGCATTGAAAACCATCATTCATTTACATGGAAAAGCTTTCTTAGTTGCGGAGAAAATGGAATCAAAATCTTAGGAAGAAAATTTAGAGATAGAGAAAAAACTAGTCTATGGTTTAACCCATGGCTGTTTGGAAAAACATTGGTGAATCTACTTGGATGGAATAATTTATACTACTTTGGTGGGGTAAATGATAAAGTGCAAAGAATCATTCAAAATCATAATGGAATATATACAATCATCTAGCTAGCTTTATATTCAAAACAACAATAGAAAAAATACAAATAGAACCAAGCTTACAAAAAGACACATGGAGTTGGAAACTTTCATCAAAAGGCAGATTTTTCATTTAAAAAATCATGGGAATTTATAAGAGGAAATGAGACAAAGGTTAATTGGTATAAGGTTATTTGGAATAAGGCAAATTCTACAAAAATGTCTCATTGTACGTACTTCGCTTTATTAATCAGACTTCCAACCAGAGATAGATGTTTCAAGTGGAAAAAAGATAGGGAAATCAAATGCCTACTTTATAAAAACAAAGATGAAAACATAGAACACTTATTCTTTGATTGTGAGTATTCAAGGCACATTTGGTTCATCGCCAAAACAAAGTTAAAGTTTAATCTACAACAAGTGATGCAAAACATTAGGGAAAGCATTCATTACATACAAAAGAACTACATAGCAAAATCAAAATCAGAAGATTACAAAAAAGCTTCAATATTGCTAACCACAGTAACATACCACATACTGAGAGAAAGAAACATGAGATTACACAAACATAAAGAAAAAGAAAGTATCCAACTATGGAAAACAATCAACCTAGAAAGCCAAATCCTTCTCGAAAAAGCAAGCAGAACTAGCAGTGACATATAATCAGAGCAGGCAAGAGTTTGACAACTATGAAGATTGAAGTATTCTTACATTGTGGGAAATATACCACTAATATTCCCCAAGGTAGATTCTCACAGCATCTACTAAACCTAACTCGACTACTAGGCAGCCGATCACTCCCTCAAACTAGAAGCTTCTCCTACAAAAACACAGAACCATTAGTTGACCTTGAAAGAGAGACATATTAAAATATTAATATAAACAGGCTACCTGATTTGGAGGAGGACTACCACACTAATCATCGAACTGAATCAAATAATGCAAGAAGCTGCAGTTAACAAGCAAGCTTTTAATTTACTGATTGGAAATAAAGACATGCAGGATGTTAAAAGGATTAGACACGACTGCTCTATGACCCAAACCAAAGAAAACCTTTGCAAGGGAAGTCAACAAGCAAATTATCATTCTAATCATTTAACTATTTTAAGAAAAAACAATAATAATTTCAATTTTGGCTTACCTAATTTGAACAGAGGTAGCAGATTGTCCAACTGCAAGCTTAAAGAGGATTGCTTCCTACAACAAAACATTTTTTGGCAACTCGAAGTCAATAATCAACATATGGGAGAAGAATACTTCAGAAGCAACTTAAGCAATAGGGTTTATCACTTATCTGTTTGGAGCAGTGGGGAGAGCAGTAAGCAGCAAGTACAAGAGAAACAAGTAGTGAGCGAACTCAAAAACTCAAGCTACTGCAGTGGAGCTGAAGAAATCACCGCAGATCAAAGAAATAGAGGAGCGAATGTGACGACCCACCTCCTCGATCCTCAGAAATTGACACTAATACATCCTCGGTATCCACATGCCGTAAATCCAAGTGCCGAATTGATGGTTTGATCCATGGATTAATGGTTTGAAATGGAGAGTGTACCACTTAATGGTTTGATCCATGGATTAATGACAAATTGATGGTTGATTTATTAGCGTGGGATAGAGTTGAAATAGTAGATTGGCAGACAATAAAGTGAGTAGTATTTTAAGAAATGATTAACTGGTCTCATTAATTTTTTCTAAAACAAGAGAACTTGAAGAGTAAATTAAGCAAATTAGTATATGCACTAATAGTGGAGAGGATTTTTAGGAATGAGATAAAGTAAATTTTTATTTAAAGAAGCAAAAGAAAACGTAAGAACACATCATGATATGCAATCCTAGGCAAATGTTGTTTGACATTATATTAACAGTTGTAAAGTGGCTTTTTGTGCCCATCAAACTTTTATGGGTAGACTAAACACTAAAGACAAATTATGTCCAAGGGATAATGCTATTGATCCTAAATGTGTTCTTTGTAAGTCAGAAAATGAAAGCATAGCTCTTTTATAAATGTAATTTTTGTGCTTTCATTTGGATCTCAATGTGTCTTAAACTCAACTCCCTCCTCATAGATCTTTGAATTTGCTAAATGAACTGAATGAGATAAGGAATAATTTCAAACAAAAAGATCAAGCCCAAGATCTTCCCAGTTGTAGTTTTGTTACTTTTATTTATTATGTCCGGTAGGAATGGAATTCACGTATTTTTGACAGTTGTAAGCATAATAAAATGGAGATTGCTAGAAGAATTACTACAGATATTAATTATCAAGTAAGGGTGTCAAAGAGAAGAATAGAAAGTAATGTTTCCAACCGTGAAATTTTAAACAAACGGGGTATAGATTTGAAAGAAGAAGGTTGAAGTGAAAGTCTTTTAAATATTAATCTTTGGTCTTTCTAAGATTGACGGGAATTACAATTCCAAAATACTACTAGTCAATGCATCAATCTTGCATTTATTAACTATGAGGGGAATGAATTTCTAAACTATAGTTGATAAATGGATGTGATTGAAGATTTTGGTTGCGATCTTATATGATGCAAGCTTTGGTAGGGAGATAATAATGATTTTTTTGGAACGGCAGTAGGGAACATTTTGTTTAATTTTTTTATGCTATGCTTCTGCATATATTATTGCTATGTAAAGATTGTAAACATACTTGATTAGTAATAAGGAAATTGTACACTTTTTTCCTGTACAATACTACTTTGGTATTGTACAGGCTTTTAATGAGGCGGTAGTACCAATTACCAAATTTCAAAAAATATATTTAAAAGTTAAATATATTCTAAAAAATAAGAAATATTTTCCACTTAGTATTTTGAGTATTTTAAAGTGTATTTTATAATTAATATAGTTAGTAATTAATGAGCATGCTCATTATTCTTGAATATTTGATTTATATTGAATAATCTAAAGAAAATCATATTGAACGTTATTATTATTTCACTTCTAAATTAAATTAGGATTTTATGCATGATTCCTTTATATTCCAATTTCTCATCACTCCTATAGTGATTTGAATGTTATGAATGATTTACCATTGATATTGATTGGATTAGTGGTTTTAATGTGATACGATGATGACATCCTTCTATATGATTTCATACTATTTAATTCTTCGTAACAAGGAATCTGAATAAACAGAGTCATAATACCGTCTATTACAGGACTTTCGATAATATTTCTCTGGTTATTCTTTGAACTCATTATATAGATTATTATGGGGATTGAATGTAGTTTATGAGCAGTGAATAAATGATTGAGTATCACACGATGGTATGGGACGCCGATGTGATACTTATTCGATTATCTATTATAAGCAGATGACACTCACATGAAGGAAATAGTGGTATGAGTGTGACGTGATACATATAGTGATGAGTAAGGCTTTGTGCCTATATTGAGTGAGTAGGGTTTCGTGTCTTTATTTATTGCTATTATCATGATGTACTCTTTTTATTAGCGCGGAAGAGGACCAGATTGCTAGGATCCACCCTAGCGGCCTGACAATGGGGTCGTGTCCTAGATTTGTGACACCTTTTATTTATATATCTTCATGCTATCACTTCATGCGTTCGCCCCTATGTCGCTTAGGTCAACAGTTTGTTACATATAGGGGCACATGTTGGGTCATGACTAAGAGTCCTCGCATTGACGAGCACATTGGTGGGTATGTGTCATGATGACAATCGAGGTAACTAAAGACTATAGAGTCTTCATGACTTTGGAACAGGCTCCATGCCATCAGTCTCCCTTTTAGTTCTAACGGAGTGGTAGATTGACATATATTATTAAAAAACCTCACTTAAGTATAGATATGGGTTAGGCGACCCATATATAGATGTATATATGACTCTATTTGGGACTTCAGTCATATAGTCATTCCCGTCATAATATATTTTGATTTATTCGTATATGAGAAGATGAGATTATATTTGGATAGGTGTTCAGAGTATAATGGATTCTCATGTCTTTTATTATATCGATAGGCATCCTATCTCATCCTATATGTCGATGATGTTCTTATTATTGAGATTGAGAGATATACTAGGGAAATGTTGTGTGCTAGCGTGACTATGCCTCGTGATATCTCATTATTGATGATTTCTAGATTTTGATGATGATTCTTAATATGGATGATTCACTCACTTGTATTGGTTTCGTGATTTCCCATTTGACGTGTTACTATATGGGTGATGACATCTTTGTGATACTTTGATGTTGTTTTGTTATGTTGCCATATCATGTGTATACTATGATATATAGGTTAATATGTATATGCGTTTTCTAGTAGTTTCCATTTGATATAATATTTCATTTGTGATATCGTTTTTTACTATACATCTTCCATTTATATATATGAGTATCACCCTTGATGTAGACATATTCTGACCGGTGTGTTATTTACCTAATACTCGGGTTAGTCCGAGACATTTCAAGAACATGGATGAAGGACCTAGCTTGTACTTTGTAGGCATAAAGGACACTTGATATATAGAATTATTGTATATTATTAGTGTGATGACGACTCATTGTATATTTAATACAGTACCGTATATCAATTATACATTATATATTATTTGAGATGTTTTGTACTCTCACTATCACCCATATATTTTATATTATTATACCTTGTCGTTGTGTCACTGACTCTGTGTTCTTTGTTATATACTTATATAATATTATATTCTGAGGATGCACATGTTTATTCATTCGTGCCAATATTGTGTACGTATAAGTGAGTTATTTATTTAATGTTTAAATATGTACCAGTGTTAGCCCAAGGGAATAATCACATGTGTATCCCATACAACCTCATTCTCCGTATTATCTGACAATTACCTAGTAATATGGATAGTATGGGTATAGAGGTGGGATGTTACAAAAAGAATGTAGATTCGCAAAGTATATTCGTATAGTAGCAAGAGAACTTGTTTGGAAAGTAGTAGAGAAGAAAGAGTGAGAGAAAAGAATGAGAATTTAGTTGAAATTTTTGTTTTTTCGTCTTTATAAAGGAAATGAAGAGAAGTATCTTTTAGTGAAAGAGTGAAAGTATGTATCTATGAATTTCCAAAGGTTGCAATGACGGTTAGGATGTTAACATACCTCCGAATAGCATGTCATATACTTTTCGATTTTAAAAAACTTGTAAAGGGCTATTATATCGACATATACTTTCTCGCCATATACTGGTTAATTTTGAACATCACTATATAAAAATTGTTTCAAACTTAATATTAATTCAATTTGTACTTCTGAAAAAATATTCTAGAGAAGAAAATAATGGTGTTTGGAAGAGAGATTTCAAAAGATATGATATGTGGTCTTTAACCATTATTTCTAAGAGAATTTTTAACTAACCGAATGTTTTGTGCTCTTCCTGTTTGTTTCTTAAATCACTTGTATCCTCCGAGCATTGTCCTTGATTTTTTGTGTCCTTGATCCACTTTATTTACCTTAATCTGTTTCATTCTTCTTGATGTGCTTGATTCGTCTTGATCTCCTTGATCTATCTATATCCCTGCAATACTTTTGCATAGTATTCTTATAGTTTTTGTACAATAATCTACACAACTTGAAAAGTCATTAGTAACAATATTTGTATGGTTGTTGTCATTAAAATCAATACCCGTGGTTCTAACAATCCCTCTTTTTTTACGACGACAACCATCTAAATATTCTTGAAAGAAGATGAAACAATGTTATCTTAACTTTGTTTTAACCTCCATAAATCTATTATCCCTCTTAGTTGATGCATCTACTACCCCCCCAATGTTTTTGAATAATATTTTGCTTCCCTCTATCATCAACAAAAATGGGTTTATTTTCAAAAGAGATATACAGATAATTATCTAATTAAGGAGTATACGGTGATGATACATAAATGTGTATAAGAATAGTATTTATAATTACAAATTGATAATATCTTATGGGCAAAATAAGGTAAAATTATTTTGCACATGCAACCTGATTTTACCGTGGTCGTACCACTGTTACAAAAATTATTACAAGTGTGAGGCAAAGACAACTCAACAATTACATGGTATTTAAAGTGGACTATCCACTGACAACTTACAACACACGTTGACAATACACTTACATTGCTTGAAAACTAGCAACACGCTAGCTCAAGCTCCATGACAAGAAAATACACATAACTTACAATATGACAAATATAAGCCTTCGACGGGACAACCCCTAGACAATCCAGTAACGGATAAGCAGGCAGAAGTTCCAAACAAATACGTTCAAATTGATATCAAGACAGAAGCATAAGCTTCATCCAAATTTGCAATTTCCTTGCAGCATAAAAAATGCTTTTCATTCAAAGCAGATTTCCTATCTAAAACAGGTCCATATACTTCACAAACCGAGGCCAAAAGATTAGCCAAAAACTTGACACAATTGCTTGACTAATAACATATTCCAAATCAATACATATAATATGAATCACCAAACAAGGATATAAGTTACACCAAACATAACTGATGCATCAACGGATAACTGAAAGTGAATGTGACGATGAAAGTAGCAATCGATGGAATGGAAGATACCGAATGCCCAAATCCGTTGATCCAAAGATGCCGGATTCTAGCTATCCCAAACACGTTGATCGCGCACGATACCGTGTTTAAAGATCTACGATTCTTCGACGTTGATCAAGCGCACTTGATTCCGCGAATCGGCTTCAACGATCGTTGATTCGAGCACACTCGAATACCGAAGGTGGAGATAGGAGATCACACTCAACTACCAATTTCAAAAGAGGCACAAAGCACTCAAACAAATTTTATTCAAAATCAACTAAACTATTACAAATGACTCAACCCCGCTATTTATAGAGTTTTACAACACACACGACTCAACATTTGACAACACTTAGGTCGTCCACGACCTAACACAGGCAACGACTTACGTCTTACGACTTAGTATAGGTCGTTAACGACCTAACAGGTAGTTACAACACAATAGCGACTCAACATTTTACACATAACATCAATATGCGACCTAAGTACAACACACGCGACCTAAGTACAACATCACATAAGGTCAAGCGACCTAAAAAACAGAACACAACATAACATATATACAACTCAGCGACTTACGACCTAAGTACAAAGCGACTCAAACAAAACAACACTGCTTTATGAAAGCGACTTAGGCTTCAGCGACCTAAGGGTCTTCACGCGACCTAGTATCTGGAGTTGCATAGGTCTTTAGGTCGTTCCAATGTCTCACTGCATAGTTCGTTTCCTTTACTAGGTCGTTCAACATAGGTCGCTTGCGACCTAAAGTGGCGCGCTGGTCTGCTTATCTCGTTAACTCGCCTCGCTAAGTCGCTTGAACGACCTTCCAACATACTAGGTCGCTGCCGACCTATCTTCACTGCAGATTGTGCTTGCGAGCTACCACTCACACTAGGTTGTGAGCGACCTAAGACACACGAACGACTCAAAACCACTGAACTGGTGGACTGCTCTGCTTCATCCTTAGGTTGGGCTGCATCATCCTCCCCCGGTTGAAAAAAATTCATCCTCGAATTTAAAAATTCTTCGACTTCGACATTCTCGTCCTTGGGAAACAGAACCAAGTGTTTGATATTGTCAACATTAGCAATAGGAAGATGATCCGACAAACTCAACTTACAATCGTTCTCACAACTTTCCTTCACAATTTTCGAACGACCTATCCATCCAACACCTAGCTCATGATAAGTACCAACAAGAAATCGTTCATCCATCGAGTAGATAGATTCATTGCTACTTTGCATCTTCATCAAACCCGATACAGAGTTCATTCTCACGTCCACCCATGATCTAGAATGTATAGGTAATGACATACATAATCCTGACTTCGTCGCGGTCTCTTTTGAAATTTGATAACTCTGACTCTTCTGAACAAACATTTTAACCCCTTTTCTTATTGACGGTCCCAAACAAAACGTTGTAACCAACTGCATGGTATGATCACGGCCCACGTGTCTTTCTACACGCACGTCTTTGATAACTTTTATTTGCCAACTGCGATCAGGAATATACAACTGCCTTCCTTTGAATAGTAACCCATCAGCCAATCTTCTCAACTCTACCTGCTCTGTCGGACCCATATGATTACGTGGCATATACGGTACAATAGCACTCGACACTGGATTAACATGATGTATGTTCCTCAGTGGCTGTAATTCTTCGGGCAACTCTGTAGGAGCTACATCTTCACATTCCTTCACCACTGGCTTAACCTCTTTGATAATTCCAACACTTCCACTGGTTTCATTTTCATTCAACAGGAATACTTCTGTGCTATCCTCCACTTCTTTAACAAACTCTTCTGTAGATAATAGACTAATCGAATCCACCTCCTTCATCAACACATTACCCTCTTCATCTCCTGACTGATTTTCTTCACCTTCATCCAACTTTGCTGATTGTGAATTTTCAACCTCATGTTCAATAGATTTCGTTGGTTGAAACTCATCAACTTCATCTTTATCAAACTTTGCTGATTGACAACAATCGACTTTATCTTCCACATCAACAAGTTCCTTTAAAGACAACAAAGTCTTTAGCTCCTCGATTTCCTCCAATTTGTTTTCACTCTGTTGACGCTTCTTAGGAACCAAAACGATTCGTGTATCCTCGAACATAAAACTATAGCTGTTTGTGCGTCCATCATGTTGCACAGCTCTATCGTATTGCCATGGCCTTCCCAACAACAGATGGCATACATCCATGTCAACTACATCACACCAAATTTCGTCTTTGTATTTCTTCCCAATGGAAAAATTAACACAAGCTCTTCGATTAACCTTCACCTCCCCTCCTTTCCTCAACCAAGCTAATTTGTAGGGGTTTGGATGCTTCTCTGTTTTCAACGACAATTTCTTTACAGCTTCTGAAGAAATAATATTATCACAGCTTCCTGCGTCAATCACAAATTTACAAACCTTCCCTAGAATAGTGCATGTTGACTGGAAAATATTGCCCCTCAACCAACTAGAATCATCTTCTTGCTTTGGTGTTAAACAAGATCTCCTCAACAACAAACTACAACCCTCATCTCCAGACAATAATTCTTCTTCTTCAACTGGTATAGAATTGACACACTCTACCTCTGCATTTTCATTCTCAATCTCCGCAATCATTGCTCGCTTCTTGGGCTTTGTACATTCATTGCTTTTACGGCCCAACTCTTGACAATTAAAGCATTTGAAATGACTATTGACCTTTGCTTTGTTGACTTCATTCACAATTGACTTACTGACGACTTTGGAAACATCCGCACTGTTACTAACATCCTTGTTCTGATTGTTGGAATTCGTAAACACTCCACCACCTCTCCTTCCTTGCTTTTCCCACGCCAACGCTTTATGATGTGCTTCAGCAACAGATCTAGGATCAAACATGTTCACCATGTCTTGAATCTGCGTTTGCAATCCTCCAACATACCTTGCTGTTAGCTGTTCCTCCGTTTCCATAATATCATTCCTCGCAATCAATTGGTAAAAATCATCTGCATACTCATTCACTGATCTCTCCCCTTGTCTTAGGTTCTGCAAACGTTGATACATAAGAGATTGATAATTGTGTGGCAAGAAAGTAGCTTTCATTAACTTCTTCATCTTATCCCAAGACTCAATCTTTGACTTTCCCATTCTCTCCCGTGTTAGTTTAGTTTACTGCCACTATGCCATAGCTCTCGCTTTCAATCGTGTAGCAACCAACTTCACTCTTCGATGCTCTGGAACTTCCTTAAAGTCAAAAATTTCCTCCACATTAGACAACCAATCCAAAAATTCCTCCGCTACCATTCCACCCTTGAATTCTGGAATTTCAGTTTTCATCCCCGATTCCCATCGACGATCATCTTCAACATCTCGATATGCATTTCGTCCTTGGTCTCGATCTCGAGAATGAACACTACATCTACCACCATTTTCATCAAAAACAGATGTACTTCGATAACGATCTCGACCACCCACATCTCTATGATCCCGCATATCTCTTCTACTTTGTCTGTTATCATCACGGTATGGTTCATGTTCAAACTCACGTGGAGTTCTTCTCTCTTCATCTCTATACTCATGATGTTATCTTCTCACTGAAACTGAAGATTCTCTTCTTCCTCGATAAGGTTGTGGCGACACCCTCCTCGCTTCCGCAACCGATGGCGAAACTCTGTTTCCTTCATGGTTCGAGATTGGCGATCTCCTTCTTTGTCCTTGATTCATATCATTCATCAGTTTCTCTAACTTCCCAATGCCTTCATCAAACTTTTCATTGATGCGTTGTTCCATTTGCTCGGCTTCTTCTCTTCTATACAACGCTTCAACATTCTGATGGCGATTAGCTCTTCTCGGTGGCATTTTCAAACTTCAATTCTCGGCCTTGATTCTCAAAATGATGCACGGCTTCAAACTCTTCTCCTCAAACTCTTCTATAAGAATTGGCTCCAAGACTCGGCTTAGCTATGATTGGCTAAGTCTAGCTCTGATACCAAATGATGCAGCAGCGGATAACTGAAAGTGAATGTGACGATGAAAGTAGCAATCGATGGAATGGAAGATACCAAATGCCCAAATCCGTTGATCCAAAGATGTCGGATTCTAGCTATCCCAAACACGTTGATCGCGCACGATACCGTGTTTAAAGATCTACGATTCTTCGACGTTGATCAAGCGCACTTGATTCCGCGAATCGGCTTCAACGATCGTTGATTCGAGCGCACTCGAATACCGAAGGTGGAGATAGGAGATCACACTCAACTACCAATTTCAAAAGAGGCACAAAGCACTCAAACAAATTTTATTCAAAATCAACTAAACTATTACAAATGACTCAACCCCGCTATTTATAGAGTTTTACAACACACACAACTCAACATTTGACAACACTTAGGTCGTCCACGACCTAACACAGGCAACGACTTACGTCTTACGACTTAGTATAGGTCGTTAACAACCTAACAGGTAGTTACAACACAATAGCGACTCAACAGTTTACACATAACATCAATATGCGACCTAAGTACAACACACGCGACCTAAGTACAACATCACATAAGGTCAAGCGACCTAAAAAACAGAACACAACATAACATATATACAACTCAGCGACTTACGACCTAAGTACAAAGCGACTCAAACAAAACAACACTGCTTTATGAAAGCGACTTAGGCTTCAGCGACCTAAGGGTCTTCACGCGACCTAGTATCTGGAGTTGCATAGGTCTTTAGGTCGTTCCAATGTCTCACTGCATAGTTCGTTTCCTTTACTAGGTCGTTCAACATAGGTCGCTTGCGACCTAAAGTGGCGCGCTAGTCTGCTTATCTCGTTAACTCGCCTCGCTAAGTCGCTTGAACGACCTTCCAACATACTAGGTCGCTGCCGACCTATCTTCACTGCAGATTGTGCTTGCGAGCTACCACTCACACTAGGTCGTGAGCGACCTAGGACACACGAACGACTCAAAACCACTGAACTGGTGGACTGCTCTGCTTCATCCTTAGACTGGGCTGCATCAATAACAAAGGAGCACAATTTCCTAAGTAACACAAACATCGCTAATGTAGGTAGAAAATACCCTAAGAATAGGTAACCAATTCTAAACCATGCAGAAGATGCAGGGAGGAAAGATAACATAAAGCTATAGAGAAAACAAAATACATTAGCCACTCCATACACAAGGAGAAGAAAGTGACATCACCTTAGGATTTGTAGCAGGAAGGTGAATGCATGTTAGTCCAAATAAGCGCCACATTATTCCATAAAATAGAGAAGCCTCATCGTAAGAGCGATTACCCAGGTAGCCAGATTTGGGAATGGGGAGATGATAAGGAAAGGCACACAAACTACTAGCAAACACCGAGAGAAATGACAGAAATACCTCAAACTTCCCATACAGATACAAACAGGAATCCTTAGCCATAGACCAGCATGTATACCAAAAATATAAGGAAGTTGAAAACAGAGCAGTGACACTAAATCAGAATGAAGAAGAAGCAAATTTTCAATTCTAGATCCAAGCTAACAAACTCAACATAAAATTGGCAGTGGTACAATATAGACACAAACCAGAGATAACGAGCTGACAATTACAAATCTGACATAGGGAAGCTTTGATAGGCTATGGCAGCATGGAAAATCGTCAGAGAAAGCGCAAATAGGTGAAATGTGGAAAATATTGGACTTACAAAACTATACAAATACACAAACTTAAAAAATACTACCATGGACATTCACAGCAAAATATACACAAAAATATTGGTTAACTAAGTTAATACAAATGTGGATAAATGAACACAACCAAACACTTATGATGTTTAACAACATAATATATAAATATATATAAGATAAATGTGATTATGATAATTAGGGAAGGAGTCATAGAAATTTCCCTTTTGTTTGACTAAGTTTCCTTGAGCTCTAAATATGATTTCTCCCACGCAACACACATCGGAATCATCAACAATGATCTGGAGATTGTAATATGCAGAAATTTTGAGTATAATTTTAGTTAAAATTTATGATATGATATTGTGAAAAATACTGTATTTAATGAATTAATTAAATAAATTATATAGAGCGGCAAAATGGTAATTTTACAAACATTGTAATTTAGCAATGAAACCAGCGCCATCGCGACCGTCTCCTTTTTTTGATTTATATAGTATATTTATTTATGCCATTTGGAGTTCGTATGAAGGACATACGTCCGAAAACGTCCTCAAGTCGAATGGAAACTACAGGGTTTAAATTCAAATTTAAATTTTGAGCGGGCGGTCTATTTTCTAACTTTTGGGGCTTATAACAAAAATACGAATCTTATTTTTATTTTTGAAACTAACATCTTGTTTCTTCTTTATTCTTTCTTCTTCCCCAATTGCTCTAACTAACCCTGAATCCCAAAATTCAAAATCAAACTAAGAAATTAAAAAACCAAATAGAAGAGTGAGGCAAGGGCAAGCGTACAGGAGTCACTAGTGGTGATGAACATTGAATTGAAGGGGATTCTATCTCTGGACAACAGAGGAAAGTCAGATTAGAGAATTGAATTCGGAAGGATCAACTAGGGTGAGTGGATCTGCTTAATTATATATCATATTTACTCACCTGATTTCATAGTCTAATATGACTAAAATTGGTAATTAAGTAATTAAAATTTGAAATTAATCTCTGTGAATTCTGGAACCATGACTAACTGGATTAACAGATGAATTTTGGTTAATTAAGTGAGTTAGTATAATTATATAATGCATATGTTATTGTTATAAGCAAAATTAGGCAAATTAGAGACTTATGTTTGTGAAAACCATAGTAAATTAATGAAAAATTTCTATAAATAAATAAAATTTTGAGATGAAGTATGATATTGACAGACCTAATATGATTTTTATGTATTTTTATATAATTTATAAGATTTAATGTAATGATATTTTAGTTATGTGCAAAAGTAGTCCAAAAATAATAATTTAATGATTTGGAACATTTAAACATATCAAATGGATATGGAAATGTTTTCTAAGATTAGATGTGATGATTTCAGGTCTAAAAAGTATTTTTGTATAAATTAATTCAATTTATATGTACATATTTTATAAAATAATAAAAATAGCCTAGAAATTGGATATTAATGATTTAGTGTATATAAACATATCATAATGGTACAAAATAATTTTTGAAGTTAAAGTACGTGTTTATTTGAATTTGGAAATTTATTTCAGATTTATAGAATTATACTATATGTGGATATGATTTATTTAATGAAAATTCAATAAAGGGTGAAAATGTGTATATGTGAATATATATATATATACATATATATAATATTTTAAAAATTAGGATTTGGTTTTGGAAACTTAATACATATATTTCAGTATGGAATATATTTTTATTTTGAACTTAAACTATATATATATACATGAAATTATATGGTATATTTAATAATGTGCAAATTAGAGAAATTAGAATACATGTATATATGGATGTATATAAGAACTATATATATATATATATATATATATATATAAATATACTTTAAAAATCAAGATTTGATTTCTAGAGGTTTGATGAATATATTCCAGTAACAAATATATTTTTATTTTGAATTTAAGATATATATATATATATATATGATATTATACAGTGTATTTTAATATGGGATTTTTAAGGGAAAGTATAATTTAAAAGTAGCAAAATATAAAAAGAAATTGTGGAAAAATATAATAAGGTGTACCATGAATGTATGTACTTAAGTATGAAATCAAAGGTCCAAGGAATTACTAAAATAAAGGAATAAGAACCAAAATTCATAATTGAAAAACAAAATCTGAAATATGCTTCAATCACGTATATCGATCGACAGGTGGTCACGTACGTCGATCAACCAGTGGTCACATATCGGTGCACCGGTCATCGAATAAATTTGGAAATTTGAATCTGGGCTAAATATATGCCGTAACATATAATTAATTAAAGGCTCATACCAGTTCCTTGAGTATGTTTGACACGAGTAAAGGGGTAGAAGACGTACCCTACCCTAAGTGGCAACATATGTTATTGCATGGATATCGCATGCCTTTGTGGGGGTGATGTTTATAAGTTATTCAATTTAGTTTGGTTTTTGAATAGGAATAGACCCGAAACGGGAAGGGGTCATGACTTTGGATGTTGTGGGTTGGCTGCAACACAATTATTATTGGGTATAATGGGGTTAACGGTTTGTTCGGTTTATCTGTGATACAACTATACAAATAACATATGGACGAATGTAAAAGTAGTCACCTCATTTTGGAACGAATACAATAACAAGACTGTATGAAAGTCTACGGATATGAATGACATATTAGATTTGATATGAATTGAATATGAATCGAAATATATTGATATGGTCGATCGGCTATCATTTTTGATCATGTTATATTATCAAACAAGTATATAAATGTTGAACCAGTTATATTCACTCATCAAACTTTGTGTTTGACCCCCTTTCCATCATGTTTTCTTTGTTTATGATATATGATAGGTTAATGGAGATGCGTCAGATTATGATAACGTTGGAGGCTCAGGCGATGAAGTCGTGTTATATATATGTGTGTATGTGTGTGTGTTAGTATGTTTATGTGATGACATGTGTATATGAGTAAGATATTTGAAGTATTGTGTGGACTTGGATATGTATTGTGTTTGTGTGTATATATCACTGACATATGAAATTATGTATGGATTGGTTTGGAAATGACATTGTACTATTTGATTATTATATTTCTTATTCCTTCTACTGTGAGTTCTGAAAGACAAAATAGATACTTTTTGTTTTGTTTTCTTGTGTCAATCACCTAATGATCCATTGTTTTAAGACTTCTTTGGTGAAAGTTATTATTTTGTGTCGGAAACCAGAGGTCTGAAAATAGTAGGCTGTTACATTTGGTATTAGAGCAAAATTGTAGGACTAGGCATGTATGAAAAAGCATATTTTTAGTAGTATTTTATAGATAATAGAATTACATATGTATGCACCTTTTACTATTCCAGTATATTATCAGATTTTATAGCAAAGTACTAATGTAGCCCATTTTTCAAATACTTGAGGATATGAGTAACTCTGTAGAGGCGATTGGAATAGCGGCTACAGTGGAACTGAAGCCAGACCTGACCCATTGAACATTCCTGGCATGAACATCCCGAACTGGTTCCACCGCATGGTGCAAGCTTTGATTCAGGTTAATGAGACTCCAATTTTGCACGCTCTACTACTGCAACCGCGAAAGTTTCCCTTCGTCAACAACCTACTGTTAATACCCTAGGTATTGATTTTGATGACAACAACCACATAAATATTACTACTAACGTATCTCCAAGTTATGCAGTCAAATCAGATATATTATGGAGACATTTATAGAGATAAACAAGAATACAGTGGAAGCAAATGAATTATAGAAGAAGGTTAATCATAGCAATTGAAGAACAAAACCCAATTAGAAAAGAATGCTGAAGGATAATGGTGTTTGAAGTGATGAGGAATTGGTTGAACCTTATAATATCTTGTTAAAGATCTCATGGCAATTATACTTGAAGATCATCAATCATTGACCTCAACCAAATCACAAAAATTCACAAATATAAGGTAATTTGAAATGCTAAAAATTTGCAACACTTATTAATTTTGCTGTTCATTTTGCAACACACCTATGTCGACATGGGGGTACCTAGGATGTCGACATACTAGTCATTTTTCAAAATTTCAAAATTTAAATGAAGAGACATTTACCTCCACTTCTTCACCAAAAGACACGTCTCTTCAACCACTATATAAAGGCCTCTGAAAACGAATTTTAACATCAAGAATTCTCATTTTCTCTTACTCCTTCTTCTCCAAGCATTTGCAAAAGAAATCCATTGCATACTCTTCCAATCTCCTTGCAAATCGATACTATTTCACTCCAATTCTTCACCGATTTGCAAACCACACAATATCAGAGAGTTGTACTTTAATTCACATCATTCTCACTCTGATTTCATCCTATTCCTCAAAGAATTCAAAGATATATTTCCATTGAAGGTCTATAGGATCATTGTACCGAATTTGCAAGAATCTGTATTGAAGATACGACTACTTGCCATAGTTTGTTGTTGGTGATAAGGAGAAGGTGTTCTTGTAGCCTATAAAATCAAGAGGGTGTGTCTTGTAGCCCGTGAAACCAAGATTGTAAAGGTGTTCTTGCCACCCATGGAAAGCAAGCGATTATAGTGGAATTCTGCACGATAGAGTGCAAGACTGGATGTAGGATTGGTAAATCCGAACCAGTATAAAAATCCGGGTGTTATTTACATTACTGTATTTTACTTTATTACTTACTTGTTCTCTGATTACTTCTTTCTGTTTGCAATTTGAGTAAATATAGTTTTATATTCATTAGTAAGTAGTTAATACACATTTCACCACTTCTGGTGTCTGAATAGCCTTAAGATCCAACATTGTGTTGTAGACACTCCAGTATTTAACATTTGGTATCAGAGCATTGATTTTCAAAAATTCATAACTTGTTTTTGAAAAGTATAAATGGCTAATGACACCAGTAATACATTTTTTAACACTTTTGTAGAAGGACAATCTACCACTAGACCCCCTCTATTTGATGGCAGTAGTTATGCATATTGGGCTTGTAGGATGAAATGTTATTTGCAGTCTAATGGTTTGAATATTTGGAACATTACCCAAATAGAGTACATAGAGCCTCAAACTGAATATTCAAAATGGACACTAGACCAAAAGACACAAGCACTTAATAACTCTAAGGCCATGAACATTTTATTTTGCTCCTTAGATAGAAATGAATTTAATCGAGTGTCTATTTGTAATTCTGCATATGAAATTTGGAGAACATTGCAAGTCACACATGAAGGCACCGGTAAAGTAAAACAAACGAAGATATCCATGCTAACTAACCAGTTTCAACTCTTTCAAATGAAACCAAATGAGTCTATTTCTGATATGTATTCTAGATTTCAAGATATAGTACATGCCTTAATATCATTAGGAAAGAAAATTACTGAAGAAGACCAAGTCAGAAAGATCTTGAATTCACTTCCTAGTGAATGGGACCAGAAGACTCTGGCAATCGAAGAAGCCAATGATATTAGTACTATGAAAATAGAAGATTTAATTGGTAACCTAATGTCCTATGAAGTAAAGTTGCAGATTAGAAAAGAGAATCAGGCAAATGAGAAGAAATCACTAGCACTCAATGCTATGATCGACAACGATGATGCTGTTGATGATGATATCGAGTTTATAACCAAGAAGTTCAAGAAATTCTTGAAGTTTTGGATAACAAACAAACTTCGAAAAACTAACAACAATAATTCTAGAAATGGAAATGTTGTTAAGTGTTTCGAATGTGATAAACCCGATCATTTGAAAAGAGACTGTCCTAACCTGAAGAGATGAAAGTACTTTTCAAACACTTTGAATAAGGAGAGGAAACAAGTATTCAATGCAAAATGGGATGATTCAGATACATCATCAAGTGACAGTGATTCAGAAACAGAAAATGCCAATATGTGGTTCATGGCAAAGGTTGACCAGGTATGGAATTTTAATAAAGAAATTACTAATGTTTTGAATGATATGTATCAAGGATATAAAATACTTAGGAAAGAGTACAACAATAGTTTGGCAGAGATAGATATATTAAAAATATTTAATGAAAGGTTAACTGAAGAAAATCAATGTCTAAAAGATGAAATTGAAAGACTTAATGGGTATAATGATGAAAAGGATTTGACATTTGGAAGTTTTGAAAAACTAAAAAGTGAAAATGAATCCTTAAAATCGGAAAATCTTTCAATGAAGTCACAAATCACTAATCTGAATGACAAAATAACATCTATGGACACTGTAGTGCAGCCGAAAACTTTGCATAAAGGTTAGTCTAATTCTTTTTCTATACTTCGAAATTGTAATTCGTTATCCCTGATTAATCGATCTTTATGTTTCTTTTAACTTTCGGATTGAAATTTTAAATTTTATTTATGATTTGAGACTTTAAGGAGAAGTCGGTGATTTATTCATCAAAACAGACGAAAATGGTGATAACGTAGTCGGATCGGAAGAAGTAATCAACATAAAGAACTTTGCATAGAGGTTAGTCTAATTCTTCTTCTATACTTCGAAACCCTAATTCGTTTTATCTCCGATCAATTGATTTCTATGTTCCTTCTAGCTTTCGGATTGAAATTTTTAATTTTGTTTATGATTTGAGGCTTTAAGGAGAAGTCCTGATTTTGTTTCCATGGATATCTTTGACAATCATTGGTCAGATGAGTACAACTTAATTATTTTTATACTTTACATTTTTACTCCTAGGTGAGAAAAACTATCAGAATGAATTAACCAAGGCAAACAAAATAAAAGTTGACATTTAGTGAGCAAGACTAATATACAAGAATTTGAGTGGAGATTCCTTATAGGTTAAAAAAATTAAGAAACAAGCATTTTAAAAAAATAATAGAAACTGTAATTATTCAAAAAAGATAAAATCTTATTATCTATATATCTTAGTGTGAGCCAAGGTAGTCTACATAGTGAATTTTTGCCTAATTTAACTTTGTTGTGTGATGTTCTTATATATATCCTATAGGTTACCTTAGTGATGATTTTGATCTAATATGTATTCATGTCTAAATGGCCAATTCATGTGATATCACTATATTATGTCTGAACATATTTATTTAACAATATTTCTCTCAATTAGTATGTTCGAACAAATTGATCTAAGTGTTCGACGGTTCATTTCACTATATTTTTTCAATTCCGGTATTTATGTGCAGTGTGCATTTTTTGATCAGGAGTATTTAGTGGAAGACCATAACTCTACATGCCATCTTTTTTAGTAGGTACAATTTTTTTTTTGTGCATATATGTAGACTGTGATTTTAGTTCCTCATATAACTTGAGGTATACCAAAATATATAAATGTGTTGTATATAGGTTCTATAGTTGCAAGGTATCTACAGTGATGGGTGTGTTTGAGCATACATTCTTTGTAATATCGCTTATGTGGGGATACTATAAAGGTACATTATTATCAATATGATGATTTTGAAATAAATATATGTTGTAAAAATAAACCATATAACTTTGATCTAATTATATAATAAAAGTATTGTAACCTTCCTCTTAAGCATAGTGAATAGTGTCTTGGTTACCAAAAATATCTGATATTTTAATGCTAATTCATTAAAAAAAAATATCATTGATGCTTTATTTTCTTTACATATATTCACGATTTGAAGTAATTTTGTTTTTAGTTGTAGTTAATATTGTGGTGAAGGTGCAATTGATAATCTAAAGGTTCCACTACAACAAAAATAGCATATTACAACGTCGTTTTTACAACGGTCTTTAAATGACCGTTGTAATAAAAACCTATTACAACGGTTTTTTTAGGCCCGTTGTAATAGCTACCACTTTTCAACAACTCTTTTACCCTGCACGTTGTAATAGACACCTATTACAATGTTTTTAATTTGACCATTGTAATATATGCCTATTACAACGGTTTTTTGCCCGTTGTAATAGATACCGGGTTTCATCCCTATTTGCCCATTGTAACAAATGCCTATTACAACTATTTTCTTTTGCCCATTGTAATAGATGCGATTTTACAACGGCCACAGAAGGCATGTTGTAATAAATGCCTGTTGCCGATTTTTGATAATTAATAATTAATAATTACAATGCTTTCTTCAAAAATATTAATTATTACTAATATTTAATAATTAATTATTAATAATATTAATATTAATCATCATTATCTTCGATTATTTTTACATACTTACTTAATAATTTATAAATGGTAATTTATAAATGGTAGTTTATACTTAATAATTATAAATGATAATGTACATAGGTCATTATTTATAATTTATCACAATTAATGATTACTAATAAATAATTTATAATTACTAATTATTATCTATAATCAATATTTATTTTTTATATTAATAATTTTGTTATAGTTAATTATTCTCTAGTATTTAATATTTAATGATGATCTACGTTTCACTACAACAAAACGACCATATTAATATTCAATTATAATAAAATATACATGATAAGAAACACTTATAATTAATATTCAACTATAATTAAGAAGTAATAAGTAAGAATTAATAATTAGTAATTAATAATTACTATTAAATAATTAATAATTAACAACCAAGACTTGTTTGAAGTTTTTAATAAAATTGTTTAAATTGATTGCCACTACGAAGGGGGGTCCAGGGGGTGGCAACTTTGGGGGTGCGGGGGTAACGCCCTCGTTGACGGGGATTACTTATTTTATTTTATAACACTTTTTTTTGCATATACAAATTTATTTTGGTTCCAAATCCAAATTTTGGCACCAAATCCAAAAAAATTTGGCGACCCACTCAAATTTTCAGTAATGTTCTTCCCCTATTGCACCCTTCTCAATTCCATGAAAGCTAAAATCCTCACCACAAATCCCTGACCGCATATCCTCTAATCCAAGCCCGTCAGACCTAATCAAACCCTAAATTCATTAGTATTTCACCAACGCGAGTTACTCCTACCACGTTTTGAGTTGTGGATTTGGAGCTAGGTTGACAACCATGATAGCCGCATCCTTATCGTGACCTCCAAAACCCTAGATCCACAATTGCTTTCCTCAATTTCTCTCTCGTCGTTCATTATCTCAATTAACCCCTATCGTCGTCCATCAAATCGTCTACCAACATTATGATTTCGGGTCTGGCGTGTGTTTGGTGTGGCTGTACGATATGGTGCATTGTAGGATGCTCTGCCAAGACTGCTGTGCCAGTAATTGAAGTAACTAACAGTTCCCCCGAGCATGTGCTTTCTGACTTTGGTGCTATGCAAACCTTGAATGAAGTTGATAATAATGATGCTAGTTCTTTAGCAAACTCGCTTTATGATTTGGTTACTGAAATTGATGCTCCAGCTCGTCTTATTATTCCACGTTTGGGCTACGGAACAGTTGCTGGTGAGCACTTTTTAACTCCCATTTTAGATTCAACAAATATTGCATCTAGTTGGGTTGAAACGGATGTTGGGCTGAGAAATGGCAGTGTTCTGTATAATTTTGTTGGTGGCAATAGTAATTTGGGGAATGTTGTTCCCCCATGTTTGGAGCACACACAACCTATTTGTGATACTGCCCAATTTAATCTCGAAAAATCTACTGCTTTGAAAAATCTGCTACTTTGAGTAGACTGAGATAGAATATTCAATCTTCAAAAATTTTATCCTATAATAATAGTATTCTAATCTACTTGGTTAGGTATTTTTTTCTTCAATAAATTTTGCAATTTCCTTAGTGATATTGTCTTGTTGAATGTCATTTAGTAAGTTGTCATCTAAGAAGTCAAGATCATCAGTTGATTTAGTGGTATGTTCATCTATTTTTTCCTGCCCACTTGTTTAGTTGTCATTAGTACCTTTTTGCAGTGTTTATCTAATTATCATATTCTGAAACTGGTGTTGCTTGTTCGGAACAGGCATTGAATTATTGCTCCCGTTATCTTCTTCAGTCAGCTGGTTGCACTGAACCGCTCTAGGTAACATTGTTAATGACTTCATATCCTCATTCCAAACATTTGTTTCTGTATGCACTGTTCTCAAAACTCTCTTTAATATGCTTGACATGCACACATACAAACAAAAAGATACAAATTTATGTTTCAAAAGATACGCACATGCACATATACATATATACATATACATATATATGCATCAATTACAAATTTGTGCATCAAAAGCATGGAGATAATTCTTGCTTTCACCTTAAATCAAAATAAATTGTACATTCTAGCTCAACATGGTTCAAATTTTATGCTCAAACCAATACATTTTGCAACCACTTTGTAGGGTTGAATTCAATTATACATTTGTGCTAATGTTTACTAGCCCATTTGACATGTGCCCATCAAGTTTGTGTGTTTTTCTTTGAAAAGGGAAAGCAAAAAAACATTTGGGTTTATAGACTTATGACCATATGCATCAACCTTATCAATATCATTTCATTAAAACCTATCAAAACTTGTTTGAGTTGAGCCAAGCTAAAAATGACACCATAGACAATATTTGCTAAAATTATATTATTATTATTTTTGTTTTTTATTGTTCTATATTATTGATTAATGTGTTAGGCATCAGTATATCTTTTTGAAACCTTTTTAGAAAGCTGTAAATTGTGGTGTGAACTAACCTGCTTATAAACTATATACGCTTTTTGAATATCTTCTCAACCACTAAAGTTATAATTTACTAGTTGCAGAACGAGTTCAATTTCATATCTTGGTAGTTTTTTGGCTCGAAATTTTTTTATTCCATCTTCTCTTGAGGTGGAAATGCTGCAAAGGTTCATTTTGTTTATTATATATATATATATATTCAACAGTGTCGGCATAAGCATTTCACTTGAGTATTTCTATTGTCTAATACAAAACTTTTTCTTCTTCAGTTTAGTTGGCTGGTGTCTTGATTATTGTGAAAAACATCAATTGGAGGGAATGGTCTATCTGCAGTTTCATCGGGTTTTTTTACTTCGGATGTCAGGTTGATTATTACTTTGTTTTCTAGTTATTTTATTCAACTGTGATTTCATTTTTGCTTTATATATATTACTGCTTCTTGTGTGAAGTGGTATCCTTTGTATTTTCCCAAGTTACATTCAAATATACTCTTCTACCTTCAAAATTTTATAATTCAAAACACCTGGGACCAGTGATAGTTTTCATGTATACGAACAACCATTTTAATTTCTTTCCTCTCATCTTATATTTACCAAAGAACGTTTGTAGTATTTTTTATTTCACATACTAATTGTTATTGTTATAATGGTATATTTCGGGTGCAGGCAGTGATGTACATCCTTTCCTACCACATGAGATCTTTATTGGATGCTAATCTCGTATCACCCCTTTTGAAATTTGAACCAATACTGTGTAGCTCTTTCAATCCTTTGAAGGTACTTTCTATAACTTGTATATCATTATTACCTTATACACAGCCTTTGGGTTATTGGTTTTAATTTTCAGTTGGCTGGTTTCTTACAGGTTTGTTTGCCGGTAATAGTAAAAGAATTTGAACATCAATCTAAAGCTGCAAACTTATTTCAAGTGGCCACAACTTATATTGGTGAAGACGTACTGGAGTCTAGGTTCTCCAAAGCATTTGGAGGAATTGAGAGGCTACACATGTTTTTCCCCTTCGATCCCCATCTTTTGAAAGAATTAGACAGGTATTTTTGTTTGATCCTTGTGCAGATTTAACTACTACTGTTACATGACTAATTTTTTTGCCATAACTTTTAAATTTCACGAGTAATTCTTCTGCTAACCATGCATATATACCTACTCTGGTTCATTTTAGTGGACCGCACAATTTCTCTCAGGAAAAACATTGGTGGATTTTCTTGGAATTCTCTCTTTTTTGTAGATGTTTTTCAAAAAGCGAAGTAGCATCAATAGAGAAAATGAACCTACTGTATACATTCGAAATTTTGCTATTCGCCATTAATTTCTTTTTTCAGATTCATTAGGCCTATCTACAATTTCTGGTTGGTAGAAATGTGTAACGACTCAAACGTTGATGAGGATGAAGTGCTCGATGCTCCAGAAGACGACCAACTTATTGAAGGCCACAACGATTTTGATGATATTAGTGAAAAATCCATTGATTATGAAGATGAACATAGATCTTTATTTTTATTTTTTAGGATAAGGCAATTGATTGAGGTTCATGTATGAATATCCATATGACAACCCCAGAGATCACCGCTTTAAATTCTCAGACGATGCATGAAGGAACCAGGTTCGATCAATTGTCTTCTCAAGGTTGGTAACATTAAATTAATTACAATATTTTATCAGTCCTTTTCTTTTACTACTACGATGATTTATAGCTAAAATTGTTAATGTATGCTCTGCATGATGTATTTTATGTTTATTTATTTGAATATTTTTGACTCTCTGTTTTTATGTGCATTTTTGTCTACTTTTGTAGGTATAGTTCTCTTCCATTGTGCATGCAGTACTATTGATAGATGAAGAAATTGAATCGGATGCTTCCTGTTTTATCATACAACCATGTGATGCAACTGCAAGACTAATGAAAAATATGGATACTCCAAGCAGTAGTGGTATGGATTGAGTTGTAATAATGTAATAATAATAAATACAACCCTACAATTAAATCTTTTTTGTTATTTTTAAAAGATATGAATGAATATGTTTGTTATTGGTACAATATTTTGGTTTCAATGGCAAATTTATTTTAAATTTGTGAGTGTAATGTAATAGTATTTATATATTTTTTCTTATTTGAATTTTTTTTAACAACGGGCAAAAATTATTGTAAAAGACCCTATTGCAACGGACAAAAACAGTTGTAAATCATGCTATTGCAATGGACAAAAACAGTTGTAAATCATGCTATTGCAACAGGCAAAAACAGTTGTAAATGATGCTATTGTAACGGCTAGGGACCGTTGTAAAAAAGTCTACTACAACGGGCTTTTACAATGGGCATTGCCCATGTAAAATTACAACATCGCCTAATAAGACGTGCGCTGGCTCATTGCGAAACTCATATTACAACGGGCATTGCCCGTTGTAAAAGAGTATTTTTGTTGTAGTGTTCAAAAATTAGTATAAAGATTTATTTGTTTTAAATGACAAAAAATTCCTTTGCCGCATCCAAACATCAAATGACAATAAAGGTATAAATCTTTAATTTTACATTGTGATTTTGTTGCTCCCTTAATATTTACCTTTTATTACATATTTGAGCTACAAAATGTGAGTTTTGATATATACCTATTTTAAGAAGATTTATTTGGATTTACAATGGTTTAATGGATGTTTTGAATGGTTTTAGTTGGCTTATGCATAAGGTTTAATATCGTATTCAATCAATCGTTGCTTACCTTCAATGAAGTTGTTCGTAGAGGGTTTAATTTCGTAATGTTGTATTTGTATTCAAATATTTTTTCGAAATGCCTTATCTTCAAATATGTAATATTGGAATGGTTTAACTTTTTTATTAACAGTTTGACATAAAAATGCTATCAAATATTCTTAAAAACACAAATATGTCACAAAGCATGTGAATACATTAAACAAATATAATTTTCAATGAATATGATGTAATATGGGTTCAAAATCGTTAATTATTTTTTTACATGTTATACTCTTTATAAGTGTATTTGACATAATTTTTGGTAAGTTTATGAATTAAGTTGCTAATAAACTGGTACATCAATAGTTACCTTAGTCGTACTTCTACCATCAAATAAGAACAGTAAAAGTTAGCAATATTTTTCATTAGCATCCAAGAATGGTATTAGAAAGATTTATTTTCTGAGATATAATTTCCATTAAATGGGTAGTTTGTTTACCATAAGTCTGGTTGTATTTATTCTCTACGTATTTGTATATGTGTTATTACATGCATTCATCGTAAATTTATACACTTCATATTTGTGTAATTAATTTGAAAAATCTCGAGATGCATATGTGACATGTAAGTATACACAAGGAGAAGGATACGACAGTGCAGCTTATAGCAAATATTATGTTAATAAGTAACTTAATTTCCGAACCCATAGTGTTATAAATGAACAATATTATTTTCAATCCTTGACAATCATTTATGTGTTTAGTTTAGAGTACCAAACCATTAGTTACAAACGGAACAACTTTCATCTGGGTTAAAGGCTGGAGGATCAAATGATAAACACGAAAGTAAAAAAAGGATATTGAAAGTTTTGGAAAGTTATAACCCATTTTAATCTATATCTACATGATGTAAACCGTGGGTATAACAAATTTCACTTTCCAGGCAGCATGTCCACAACACAAAAACATCTTGTCTATTACTTTTTACCGATCCTTCATCAATTTCCAGCAAGAAGTACTACTTTAGAATTGATAAATAAATAGTTGTGGGTGCATGAAGGAAATCAACTATATTGCTTCAGGTAAATCAGTACATAATTGTGTTGGCTTCACTTCATATGTTATATCTTCTAATTACATACATTAATTTATGCTAAGTATTGCATGCTTGGTTTTTTTATGACTTCTCTTCTTTTAATGAAAAGGACAAGAAATATCAGTTAGTGTTTCTATTGATACCGAATTATTGAAAAGGGCAACAAAATTTTAGTGGTTGAAACAACCATGGCGTAGAGTCATCGGTTTGGTCATCATTTCCAAAGGGTAAGTAATTATATTTTTCACATTAACTTTTCTTCATTTTTAACCGTCTTCTTCAATTTCTTTTATTTATTTATCTAAATATTTTATTTGAACTCTTCTTATATAATATATTGTGCACCGCCTATGATCTTGCAGTAAGTCCAAAAGTAATCTCTTATGTAGACAAGTAGTTTTACAGGTCATAGTTAAGCAGTAGGAACATCACAAGTCTTTTTTTACAAGAAGTGCAGTGCACTCATTTATTAGTTATGAGAATGTTTTAAATATTACTAAAAAAAGATACCAAATAAAAGCATACATTCACTTTACAAAATATTATTAATGCTTAAGGGAAATTTTGTTTTATGATGCCTTTGTAATGTGACAATCTAATGACTAATGCAATCCAATATTTAGAGCTGATGCTTAAGATTAAGACAAATTTGAATCTTAAGAGATTTTTAAGTGGTTTTTTTACTGCAAAATTGTTTTCAGCTGGCTCATCTTTTTTTCTTACATTTTTTAGATAAAGAAGGGTATGGAAACTAATTCACCAATAAAGTTTGACAACGGGTATTTTTGTTGAGGGACAAAGAGATGCTGACATGGAATGGGAAGTTGAGGAGCAAGAAGAAGAAGAAATGGGAAGTGAAGGAGAAGCAAAAGATTAAGAGCATGTGGAGCTTGATGCTGAGAGACTTTATAGTTCAATAGAAAAAGAAGCTAATAATAACCTATGGAGAGTGGAAATGAAAATAAGGAAAGTCAAGATAAGTTAAAGTCTACATGTGAAGTACATTTTATTTTATGTTTAACGTGTAGCCCTTTTAGCTTAACGGCCTTAACTGCCATTGCCACCGAGAAGTACATATCATCGTTCCATGATTAGTTTATATTTGCATTCCTGAAAACCAAATAACGCTATTATAAGTTGTATGTTATTTTAAATGAATGAACCTTTAATTTCTATTATTTAATGCTCTCCATCCTTGGTCAACATTTCATTATGTTTTCAATATTTGTAGGTACGGTGAGTGATTATTGTTTTATGTGAGGTTATCTTATACTATATATATACATTATGAATGTTTAAAAACTATATTATAATGCAACAACATGTGCAAATAATTATCTAAGATGTAGTTTAGCAAATACATCTTCATAATATGAGGATATATTGAAATTATCGTATATATATAAACTAGATATATGGAGAGCTATTAATATACTGACTGAATCTTCGGTCTACACACTAAATATATTTGAGTGCTTCATCTATAAACTTGGGAGAATAATTATGAAGATATATATATTTATCACTTTATTCTTTTGTTATCATGCTACTGTAATAAAGTCAGACATCTATGGATTCATACTATATATTTGCTATAATAACTATGATAGATATATTTATTAATATTTTAATTCAGTAAACCCAGTTCTTTGTCAATAGTTATCGTGTATATTGACAGTATCATATACTGATTGTTCTGTCTATGTTATAAAGCAGTTAAAAAACAAGGCACAACAAATATATATCACGTTTTCTATGTTTCATTAAAATATGATTCAATTTAATGAACGATATACTATGTAGTGGAAACATTATTTTATGATACGCCTTTAGTCCTATTTTATAGGAACCACGCCTTTTACTGCTTTTGCATTTCACTATAGTGCATCTGCTGCTTTTTTAATTACTACTGATGAGTCCACTTTGCCATTTTAACTCTTTCGCCTACATATATGTTTAAGAGCATTCAGTCCTATTACTACATTAACTCAATAAAGATACTTATATTTGATATTGTAATAATGTTTCTAATTCCTTCCCGTAAATAGAATATTCTGATTATTTTTTAGAATAATTTAATTTTCTAACTGCAACAAATATGTTTTTGCCATACCTATGTGCGAAGCACGGGTTCGCACTAGTAATATATATAATGCTGCAAATGAGATTTAATGATAAATTTTGTGCTTTGGTTAATGAATGCATAAATAATGTAGCATACTCAGTGATTGTTAATGGATCTCCCAAGGGTTTTATACATAGCAATAGGGGAATTAGACAGGGAGACCTACTTTCTCCCTATTTATTTACAAAATTGAGCAAATAAATGGAAATATCAAATAAATAAATAGAACTAAACCTTCTTTTGCGTTTATAATATGATGCTGATCTATTGTTATTTTAAATGCAGATCTACAAAGTGCTAGGATTATTATCAAAATATTTGAAAAATTAGGAGACTGTGCAGGTTTAAAAGTAAATGATTGCAAAAGTAAAGTATACTTTAGTAAAGGCTGTACAAGAAAGGAGGAAATTCTAAGTATTTTAAATTTTAAGGAAGGCAGTCTACCAGTCAAATATTTGGGGTTGCCTCTAAGTATAAACCAAATTAATGACAGAGATTGCACAATATTATATGACTTAATTCAAAATAGACTAAGGGGATGGTCTAGCAAGTTATTGTCATTAGCTGGAAGACTAGAGCTAACACATGCAGTCATCATTGCAATCATCATATATTGGATTCAATCTCACAACATTCCAGCAAAAGCAATTCATAAAATCGAGAAAATGTGTGCAAATTTCATTTGGAGGGGAAAACAACACAAAATTGCATGGGAAAAGGTTTGCAAATCAAAGAAAGCAGGGAGTTTGGGGCTAAGGAACATATATGATTTAAGAGAAACATGCAAACTCAAACTATTCTGGAAATTCTTGGAAGGAAAATCATTATGGGCAAAGTGGATAAAAGCAGAATATCTCAAAAACAAAAAATTTCTGGACTACCAGCATTGAAAACCATCATTCATTTACATGGAAAAGCTTTCTTAGTTGCGGAGAAAATGGAATCAAAATCTTAGGAAGAAAATTTAGAGATGGAGAAAAAACTAGTCTATGGTTTAACCCATGGCTGTTTGGAAAAACATTGGTGAATCTACTTGGATGGAATAATTTATACTACTTTGGTGGGGTAAATGATAAAGTGCAAAGAATCATTCAAAATCATAATGGAATATATACAATCATCTAGCTAGCTTTATATTCAAAACAACAATAGAAAAAATACAAATAGAACCAAGCTTACAAAAAGACACATGGAGTTGGAAACTTTCATCAAAAGGCAGATTTTTCATTTAAAAAATCATGGGAATTTATAAGAGGAAATGAGACAAAGGTTAATTGGTATAAGGTTATTTGGAATAAGGCAAATTCTACAAAAATGTCTCATTGTACGTACTTCGCTTTATTAATCAGACTTCCAACCAGAGATAGATGTTTCAAGTGGAAAAAAGATAGGGAAATCAAATGCCTACTTTATAAAAACAAAGATGAAAACATAGAACACTTATTCTTTGATTGTGAGTATTCAAGGCACATTTGGTTCATCGCCAAAACAAAGTTAAAGTTTAATCTACAACAAGAGATGCAAAACATTAGGGAAAGCATTCATTACATACAAAAGAACTACATAGCAAAATCAAAATCAGAAGACTACAAAAAAGCTTCAATATTGCTAACCACAGTAACATACCACATACTGAGAGAAAGAAACATGAGATTACACAAACATAAAGAAAAAGAAAGTATCCAACTATGGAAAACAATCAACCTAGAAAGCCAAATCCTTCTCGAAAAAGCAAGCAGAACTAGCAGTGACATATAATCAGAGCAGACAAGAGTTTGACAACTATGAAGATTGAAGTATTCTTACATTGTGGGAAATATACCACTAATATTCCCCAAGGTAGATTCTCACAGCATCTACTAAACCTAACTCGACTACTAGGCAGCCGATCACTCCCTCAAACTAGAAGCTTCTCCTACAAAAACACAGAACCATTAGTTGACCTTGAAAGAGAGACATATTAAAATATTAATATAAACAGGCTACCTGATTTGGAGGAGGACTACCACACTAATCATCGAACTGAATCAAATAATGCAAGAAGCTGCAGTTAACAAGCAAGCTTTTAATTTACTGATTGGAAATAAAGACATGCAGGATGTTAAAAGGATTAGACACGACTGCTCTATGACCCAAACCAAAGAAAACCTTTGCAAGGGAAGTCAACAAGCAAATTATCATTCTAATCATTTAACTATTTTAAGAAAAAACAATAATAATTTCAATTTTGGCTTACCTAATTTGAACAGAGGTAGCAGATTGTCCAACTGCAAGCTTAAAGAGGATTGCTTCCTACAACAAAACATTTTTTTGCAACTCGAAGTCAATAATCAACATATGGGAGAAGAATACTTCAGAAGCAACTTAAGCAATAGGGTTTATCACTTATCTGTTTGGAGCAGTAGGGAGAGCAGTAAGCAGCAAGTACAAGAGAAACAAGTAGTGAGCGAACTCAAAAACTCAAGCTACTGCAGTGGAGCTGAAGAAATCACCGCAGATCAAAGAAATAGAGGAGCGAATGTGACGACCCACCTCCTCGACCCTCAGAAATTGACACTAATACATCCTCGGTATCCACATGCCGTAAATCCAAGTGCCGAATTGATGGTTTGATCCATGGATTAATGGTTTGAAATGGAGAGTGTACCACTTAATGGTTTGATCCATGGATTAATGATAAATTGATGGTTGATTTATTAGCGTGGGATAGAGTTGAAATAGTAGATTGGCAGACAATAAAGTGAGTAGTATTTTAAGAAATGATTAACTGGTCTCATTAATTTTTTCTAAAACAAGAGAACTTGAAGAGTAAATTAAGCAAATTAGTATATGCACTAATAGTAGAGAGGATTTTTAGGAATGAGATAAAGTAAATTTTTATTTAAAGAAGCAAAAGAAAACGTAAGAACACATCATGGTATGCAATCCTAGGCAAATGTTGTTTGACATTATATTAACAGTTGTAAAGTGGCTTTTTGTGCCCATCAAACTTTTATGGATAGACTAAACACTAAAGACAAATTATGTCCAAGGGATAATGCTATTGATCCTAAATGTGTTCTTTGTAAGTCAGAAAATGAAAGCATAGCTCTTTTATAAATGTAATTTTTGTGCTTTCATTTGGATCTCAATGTGTCTTAAACTCAACTCCCTCCTCATAGTTCTTTGAATTTGCTAAATGAACTGAATGAGATAAGGAATAATTTCAAACAAAAAGATCAAGCCCAAGATCTTCCCAGTTGTAGTTTTGTTACTTTTATTTATTATGTCCGGTAGGAATGGAATTCACGTATTTTTGACAGTTGTAAGTATAATAAAATGGAGATTGCTAGAAGAATTACTACAGATATTAATTATCAAGTAAGGGTGTCAAAGAGAAGAATAGAAAGTAATGTTTCCAACCGTGAAATTTTAAACAAACGGGGGATAGATTTGAAAGATGAAGGTTGAAGTGAAAGTCTTTTGCATATTAATCTTTGGTCTTTCTAAGATTGACGGGAATTACAATTCCAAAATACTACTAGTCAATGCATCAATCTTGCATTTATTAACTATGAGGGGAATGAATTTCTAAACTATAGTTGATAAATGAATGTGATTGAAGATTTTGGTTGCGATCTTATATGATGCAAGCTTTGGTAGGGAGATAATAATGATTTTTTTGGAACGGCAGTAGGGAACATTTTGTTTAATTTTTTTATGCTATGCTTCTGCATATATTATTGCTATGTAAAGATTGTAAACATACTTGATTAGTAATAAGGAAATTGTACACTTTTTTCCTGTACAATACTACTTTGGTATTGTACAGGCTTTTAATGAGGCGGTAGTACCAATTACCAAATTTCAAAAAATATATTTAAAAGTTAAATATATTCTAAAAAATAAGAAATATTTTCCACTTAGTATTTTGAGTATTTTAAAGTGTATTTTATAATTAATATAGTTAGTAATTAATGAGCATGCTCATTATTCTTGAATATTTGATTTATATTGAATAATCTAAAGAAAATCATATTGAACGTTATTATTATTTCACTTCTAAATTAAATTAGGATTTTATGCATGATTCCTTTATATTCCAATTTCTCATCACTCCTATAGTGATTTGAATGTTATGAATGATTTACCATTGATATTGATTGGATTAGTGGTTTTAATGTGATACGGTGATGACATCCTTCTATATGATTTCATACTATTTAATTCTTCGTAACAAGGAATCTGAATAAATAGAGTTATAATACCGTATATTACAGGACTTTCGATAATATTTCTCTGGTTATTCTTTGAACTCATTATATAGATTATTATGGGGATTGAATGTAGTTTATGAGCAGTGAATAAATGATTGAGTATCACACGATGGTATGGGACGCCGATGTGATACTTATTCGATTATCTATTATAAGCAGATGACACTCACATGAAGGAAATAGTGGTATGAGTGTGACGTGATACATATAGTGATGAGTAAGGCTTTGTGCCTATATTGAGTGAGTAGGGTTTCGTGTCTTTATTTATTGCTATTATCATGATGTACTCTTTTTATTAGCGCGGAAGAGGACCAGATTGCTAGGATCCACCCTAGCGGCCTGACAATGGGGTCGTGCCCTAGATTTGTGACACCTTTTATTTATATATCTTCATGCTATCGCTTCATGCGTTCGCCCCTATGTCGCTTAGGTCAACAGTTTGTTACATATAGGGGCACATGTTGGGTCATGACCAAGAGTCCTCGCATTGACGAGCACATTGGTGGGTATGTGTCATGATGACAATCGAGGTAACTAAAGACTATAGAGTCTTCATGACTTTGGAACAGGCTCCGTGCCATCAGTCTCCCTTTTAGTTCTAACGGAGTGGTAGATTGACATATATTATTAAAAAACCTCACTTAAGTATAGATATGGGTTAGGCGACCCATATATAGATGTATATATGACTCTATTTGGGACTTCAGTCATATAGTCATTCCCGTCATAATATATTTTGATTTATTCATATATGAGAAGATGAGATTATATTTGGATAGGTGTTTAGAGTATAATGGATTCTCATGTCTTTTATTATATCGATAGGCATCCTATCTCATCCTATATGTCGATGATGTTCTTATTATTGAGATTGAGAGATATACTAGGGAAATGTTGTGTGCTAGCGTGACTATGCCTCGTGATATCTCATTATTGATGATTTCTAGATTTTGATGATGATTCTTAATATGGATGATTCACTCACTTGTATTGGTTTCGTGATTTCCCATTTGACGTGTTACTATATGGGTGATGACATCTTTGTGATACTTTGATGTTGTTTTGTTATGTTGCCATATCATGTGTATACTATGATATATAGGTTAATATGTATATGCGTTTTCTAGTAGTTTCCATTTGATATAATATTTCATTTGTGATATCGTTATTTACTATACATCTTCCATTTATATATATGAGTATCACCCTTGATGTAGACATATTCTGACCGGTGTGTTATTTACCTAATACTCGGGTTAGTCCGAGACATTTCAAGAACATGGACGAAGGACCTAGCTTGTACTTTGTAGGCATAAAGGACACTTGATATATAGAATTATTGTATATTATTAGTGTGATGACGACTCATTGTATATTTAATACAGTACCGTATATCAATTATACATTATATATTATTTGAGATGTTTTGTACTCTCACTATCACCCATATATTTTATATTATTATACCTTGTCGTTGTGTCACTGACTCTGTGTTCTTTGTTATATACTTATATAATATTATATTCTGAGGATGCACATGTTTATTCATTCGTGCCAATATTGTGTACGTATAAGTGAGTTATTTATTTAATGTTTAAATATGTACCAGTGTTAGCCCAAGGGAATAATCACATGTGTATCCCATACAACCTCATTCTCCGTATTATCTGACAATTACCTAGTAATATGGATAGTATGGGTATAGAGGTGGGATGTTACAAAAAGAATGTAGATTCGCAAAGTATATTCGTATAGTAGCAAGAGAACTTGTTTGGAAAGTAGTAGAGAAGAAAGAGTGAGAGAAAAGAATGAGAATTTAGTTGAAATTTTTGTTTTTTCGTCTTTATAAAGGAAATGAAGAGAAGTATCTTTTAGTGAAAGAGTGAAAGTATGTATCTATGAATTTCCAAAGGTTGCAATGACGGTTAGGATGTTAACATACCTCCGAATAGCATGTCATATACTTTTCGATTTTAAAAAACTTGTAAAGGGCTATTATATCGACATATACTTTCTCGCCATATACTGGTTAATTTTGAACATCACTATATAAAAATTGTTTCAAACTTAAAATTAATTCAATTTGTACTTCTGAAAAAATATTCTAGAGAAGAAAATAATGGTGTTTGGAAGAGAGATTTCAAAAGATATGATATGTGGTCTTTAACCATTATTTCTAAGAGAATTTTTAACTAACCGAATGTTTTGTGCTCTTCCTGTTTGTTTCTTAAATCACTTGTATCCTCCGAGCATTGTCCTTGATTTTTTGTGTCCTTGATCCACTTTATTTACCTTAATCTGTTTCATTCTTCTTGATGTGCTTGATTCGTCTTGATCTCCTTGATCTATCTATATCCCTGCAATACTTTTGCATAGTATTCTTATAGTTTTTGTACAATAATCTACACAACTTGAAAAGTCATTAGTAACAATATTTGTATGGTTGTTGTCATTAAAATCAATACCCGTGGTTATAACAATCCCTCTTTTTTTACGACGACAACCATCTAAATATTCTTGAAAGAAGATGAAACAATGTTATCTTAACTTTGTTTTAACCTCCATAAATCTATTATCCCTCTTAGTTGATGCATCTACTACCCCCCCAATGTTTTTGAATAATATTTTGCTTCCCTCTATCATCAACAAAAATGGGTTTATTTTCAAAAGAGATATACAGATAATTATCTAATTAAGGAGTATACGGTGATGATACATAAATGTGTATAAGAATAGTATTTATAATTACAAATTGATAATATCTTATGGGCAAAATAAGGTAAAATTATTTTGCACATGCAACCTGATTTTACCGTGGTCGTACCACTGTTACAAAAATTATTACAAGTGTGAGGCAAAGACAACTCAACAATTACATGGTATTTAAAGTGGACTATCCACTGACAACTTACAACACACGTTGACAATACACTTACATTGCTTGAAAACTAGCAACACGCTAGCTCAAGCTCCATGACAAGAAAATACACATAACTTACAATATGACAAATATAAGCCTTCGACGGGACAACCCCTAGACAATCCAGTAACGGATAAGCAGGCAGAAGTTCCAAACAAATACGTTCAAATTGATATCAAGACAGAAGCATAAGCTTCATCCAAATTTGCAATTTCCTTGCAGCATAAAAAATGCTTTTCATTCAAAGCAGATTTCCTATCTAAAACAGGTCCATATACTTCACAAACCGAGGCCAAAAGATTAGCCAAAAACTTGACACAATTGCTTGACTAATAACATATTCCAAATCAATACATATAATATGAATCACCAAACAAGGATATAAGTTACACCAAACATAACTGATGCATCAACGGATAACTGAAAGTGAATGTGACGATGAAAGTAGCAATCGATGGAATGGAAGATACCGAATGCCCAAATCCGTTGATCCAAAGATGCCGGATTCTAGCTATCCCAAACACGTTGATCGCGCACGATACCGTGTTTAAAGATCTACGATTCTTCGACGTTGATCAAGCGCACTTGATTCCGCCAATCGGCTTCAACGATCGTTGATTCGAGCACACTCGAATACCGAAGGTGGAGATAGGAGATCACACTCAACTACCAATTTCAAAAGAGGCACAAAGCACTCAAACAAATTTTATTCAAAATCAACTAAACTATTACAAATGACTCAACCCCGCTATTTATAGAGTTTTACAACACACACGACTCAACATTTGACAACACTTAGGTCGTCCACGACCTAACACAGGCAACGACTTACGTCTTACGACTTAGTATAGGTCGTTTACGACCTAACATGTAGTTACAACACAATAGCGACTCAACAGTTTACACATAACATCAATATGCGACCTAAGTACAATACACGCGACCTAAGTACAACATCACATAAGGTCAAGCGACCTAAAAAACAGAACACAACATAACATATATACAACTCAGCGACTTACGACCTAAGTACAAAGCGACTCAAACAAAACAACACTGCTTTATGAAAGCGACTTAGGCTTCAGCGACCTAAGGGTCTTCACGCGACCTAGTATCTGGAGTTGCATAGGTCTTTAGGTCGTTCCAATGTCTCACTGCATAGTTCGTTTCCTTTACTAGGTCGTTCAACATAGGTCGCTTGCGACCTAAAGTGGCGCGCTGGTCTGCTTATCTCGTTAACTCGCCTCGCTAAGTCGCTTGAACGACCTTCCAACATACTAGGTCGCTGCCGACCTATCTTCACTGCAGATTGTGCTTGCGAGCTACCACTCACACTAGGTCGTGAGCGACCTAAGACACACGAACGACTCAAAACCACTGAACTGGTGGACTGCTCTGCTTCATCCTTAGGTTGGGCTGCATCATCCTCCCCCGGTTGAAAAAAATTCATCCTCGAATTTAAAATTTCTTCGACTTCGACATTCTCGTCCTTGTGAAACAGAACCAAGTGTTTGATATTGTCAACATTAGCAATAGGAAGATGATCTGGCAAACTCAACTTACAATCGTTCTCACAACTTTCCTTCACAATTTCCGAACGACCTATGTAACGACCCAGAATTTTGAACAAATTAAATTGAGAATATTTAATTAAAATTTAAAATTTGGTCAAATGTCAGCATATTTTCTCCTTTGAACACGCCGAGAATCACGAAATCACGCAACCCATCCCTCTCCTTTCTTTCCGCCAGAAATCACGCTCCTTTACATTTTAAAAACTTCACGTTCAAAAGATAAAAACGAAACCTTCTTCTCGTTTATAAATTAATGGCTGCGACAAACATTTCCTCCCCCCAAATTTTTAAATCAATTCGATCGTTCGAATTTCAAGCGGCTGCCGAGCTTATGGGCAACCGCGAGGCAAGGAACAGAGGCGGCTGACATTTGTTCGACATCGCAAGGCAAAGGGCGTGGTGATGATCGAGATTCGTGGAAGCAGCGGCATCGAAGAGTTTCGCGAAGTTCGTGGTGCTCGCGAGCTCGTATGGAGGCGCTCATCGCGGCGCATCGCGAACCACACTCGCGTGAAGGCTGGGGTAGGGGTTTCGCGTGCTCGAAGACGTGGGCTGTTGGTGACGTGTGCGGTTGTTCGACTAGGGAATCGCAATCAATTTCTGGGTAGCGGCGTTCGAAGTTGATTCGTGGGGCGGTGTGTTCGAGCTCGAGGTCAGAACTAGGGTTTCGTTCAAAGTCGTATAGGCAGTAAGGTATACATTTCTATTTATATAAATTTAAATGTAATTACCATGATTTATCAGAAAAGAATATATGCAGGAAGAAAAAAAATATTTAAAACAGTAAAGTAATTCTTGTTTTTTTTTCTGATTGCAGAAAGAAATAGTTTAGAAAAATAAATTAATATAGAAGGTTAATTTAAACTTTAAAACGGTTAGCTTAAAAGTAAATTGTTAGTTAAGTTAATTATTAATTTAGTATTGAGTTTTTGGTTAATTAAATTATCAAAAGGAATTTGATTTTTAGTCAGTTATTTTATTAAAAGAAAAATTTGTTTAAAACTAAATTACTAGTTGAATTAAAATTTTAGTTTCAAATGAAAAATATTTATAAAAAAGGAGATTTGTTAGAAATTTAATTTATTGGATAATTAAAATTACCAAACAAAAAAATTTGTTATTCGATTATCTCGAATATTAACAAATTGTATAATTGCTTATACAAGGTTAAGAATGGAAAAGCAAGCCGGAAATGAAAATGGATTGCAAAATAAAAAGCTAAGGTGAGATCTTCTCACTCAAAAATTGAAAAGTGGAATTTTCAGTTATTGATTTGATTGCTATTGGATGTGATATTAGATATAGTAGGATATATATCTATATATAGCAATATATACATATTGGCATATGTATATATTGGATTGATGATTTCCCGCCTCGTATAGCGGATGAGACCCTATTGCGCCGTTAGTAAGCGGATTATTTTTATAAAACCCATATACCATGATATTCCACCTCAAAGTGGAATTGGTATTGTGCTAACGTCTTTGGATGCAGGGAAACAGGTTGGAGGGATCCAACTGGACCCCTCACATTGATTGAATTTATTTCTATTGTGATGTGATAATCTGTGAATGATTATTGATGTTATTGAATTGATGTTTGGAAATTGTTTGAAAGCTAAAAATTTAGCTGAATGGATGTTTGATATCATTGGATCCCAAAAATAAATGAAATTGAATTTTTGAAATCAAAATAGAAATTTTTAAGTAAATAAATTTTTAGAAGTTGAATAAATTCGAAGAAAAGAATTTAAAAGTATAAAAGCTGATTTCTATAATCTTATTAAATAAATCCCAGAATAAAGTGAAAATGCTAAATAAATGGATTTCATAAAACAGTGATTATAAATTGAAGAATTCAATTTAAAATTTGGATTTTTAAATAGATTGAAAGAGACAAAGAAATTTATTTTCTTTAAAAGGAATTTATTTTCTTTAAAAGGAATTTATTTAAAAAGAAATAAGTGAGAAGTCCAATTAGAAATTTAATTGTCAAATTGAAACGAATTTGGAAAATTGATATGAAATTTATAGATTTATAAATTTTGAAGTTAAATTGATATGAAATTTATAGATTTATAAATTGTGAAGTTAAAATGAATGAAATTTATAGATGTATAAATTGTGAAGTTAAAATGAATGAAATTGTAGAATAGAAGATTTATAAGAAATTAACTCATAAATTGGATTTATGCCTTCAAATGAAATATTGGTCGAATTTGTTAATAAAGGAGATTTACAAATCGAAGTTGTTATAAAATAGAAATAGAATTTATAAACGTTGTTTTATAAATTCAAAATCAATTGAATTTGATAAATTAAATATAGAAGATTATCAAAGGAGATATATTCGCGATTTTGGATAGCGAATTATTATTGAAATAAAACGTGTAGAAAATAGTGAAATGAAATTAGTGAAGTATATCCACGATTTTAGACAGTGAATATATTGTTAAGTAAAATAGATATGGTTTTGGGAAAGTGATATTTAAGATGAAGTTAATTGTTTTAACGATGTTTTAAAATGATTAAATATCGAAATCATAGATTTCAACATTCATTGTTGAAATAGACGTTTTCGAGAAATAAGGAAATGGTGGACTATAACACTGTTGTTATAGTAAATGATTTCCAAAAGGAAATGTTTTATATAGTATTGGGATTTATATATCTATCTTAATTCCGAATCCCTATACTATTGATTTCGAGTCGTCGTAACGATGTTTTACGCAACATTCGTTTTGACTCAAATAGATGTTAAAATTTATGATTTCCTTAAAGAATGAATATATACTTAATATTGATTTAAGTATATCGAATATTTTCAAATGTTGAAAATAAATAGATTTGTGAAATACTTATTTTTAAATAAGTATGGAATTGCTTTTCCAATATGAAATGAAACGTTTTGAGAATTTATCTTCTTAAAGATAAATTGAAATTGAATATTTGAAATCGATTTGAAAATCGAATATTAGTAGATATTTTGAAAATATAAATTCACTATGGAATTTATAAAAGAAAGGGAAGTTGTTTAAAAATAAATATTGATTTATTTTTGAAGTGTGGAAATTATTATATCTAGTAAAGATATTTTTGAAGATGAAATAATTTGGAAAATTATTTGGAATCTGATGATGTTGCGCATCTTTATTGATAGTTAAATAACCGACTATCAATAATTACCTTTAGATAGGTATTTGTTGTGAATTGGATGAATTTGAATGCCACACTTATTTTTGAATAAGCGCTCACTATTCGGGTTAGCCGGGAAAGGACCATGGGGTCGTATAACCCATTCCGAATATGTGATACGTCGTTATGAATTGCATTCGAAGACCGGTGTTGAAGACCGGATATTTTTGAAAACAGAAGGATTACCGTCGAGTTACTCTACATCGGCTGATCTCCGGTTTAGAGGTTTTATCACCCTTAGTGACGGGAAGTCCTGACGTGATTGAAAATTATCCGGAATTGCAAGGGCTTCGTGAGAAGTGCCTTCGGTTCTGTTCGATCCCGGAACAGACTTGTATGGATTGTGTGTCTGACGTTACAATTTGAGATATAAAGCTGATTTCTTTCAAATACATTTCTGTTGGAGGCGGAGAATTTATTCTCTTAGCTTAACACCCTTCTCTGAGACGTACGAGCTCAGAGGTTATGTAGTTGAAATTTATCAGCGATATATCCCAATTTGGTAACGTGGCATACTGAGTGTTGCTGTGAAGTGATCAGTGTTTGATCATTTGCGATATGATCATTTGTTTGATCTTATATCTTTGTGATCATAGGTTGATCATTTTGTTTGACCCGAAGCATGGCTTTGTAGAAAGCGTAGCTTTGTGGACGAGACTTCGTCGAGCCTCACACCCCGGAAATGGTCAAAACAGGAAGAATGCAGCAAGGTTCTAGGGAGTAGCGCCCCTTAGTGTATGTCATTCCTTCTGGATAGAGGTGGTATCATGGTATGGAGCCCAGATACTTAACCTATGTGGTTGCTGCATTATTATCTATGTGGTTTGTTGGAAATCGGGGATCCTCGGGAAGATCGGTTACGATCGGGGGATGGCATACGCGTGTCAGTAGTTACCTATTTTTGCAGAGGTAACCCGGCCTTGTGTTGGCAGAGATCCGGTTAGGTTCTCGGGTCGTCTATTCCAGGGACGTACCCATCGTGGATAGGAAGTTCCTTAGCCTGACCATTTGTTGGAAATCCAAAGAAACAATACGAGCCTTGTACGGTATTAGTTGTAGAACCTATCATTCACTTATGGTGGCGCCCCACTGTTTGGATGGTAGCTATAGTAGGCATACGATACTGGTCGTATGTTGGCTAAGATTTATATTATACTTTCGAAATGATTTCTACACTATGCACTAATAATAATATCAAAAAGAATTTGATTTTGCGTAGTAAGCATCTTTGACTATCATAAGAAGAAATCTCCTCCAATTCTGCGTTTGCATTGTGTGTGTGGCGGGAGGTCTTATGGTAGTTTCATTTTCCAAAAGCATTTCGAATTGACTTTAAAATTATTTTGATATTATAAAGAATAACTGTTTTACGATCTCACACCAGTCACCATGACTGACTCGGAGTTTATTGTTCCCTTCTAAACTCTGGGTGCCCACAAATTTCCACACGGGCAGCCTAGAGTTATATTATCAGGATATTCTGGATATTCTGGAGCTTTGGAAGCAAGCTGGATGGCGAGACGTAGTATTTGTATCTGATATTATTTATTCCGCTGTGTATTCTGTATGAGGACAAGTTTATATAACTGTCCATTGTTGTATATTGACTCTGATTGATGTATGAATAAAATGATATAGTTCTTTGTTTTAAAGATTATTCATTTATCTATTATATATTGTTCCGCTGCGATGTGTAAGATTCTGATATTGTTCTTTTCTTCTCTTCTTCTTCTACTCTTTTCTTCTTCTTCTGCCTTTTTCTTCTTTTTAAAACCATAACTTTTCGTGTTTTCGGCATTCGATGGCTCGGCAGTCGATAAAGTGAGTATCGATGTCGAATTTTCGAAAGTCGAAAATTTTGGGATGTTACATTTGGTATCAGAGCATATGGTTAAGCTACAACCCTGCTCTGTTGGGTGTTACTCATTAGAGATAGAGTCAGCAGTACTCTAGAATGAGTTTGAGTATAATAATAGATATGAGCGCGTATTTGTTATTTGAATATAAAATTGTTTTGTATTGTGTTGACTTATTGGTTGATTGTTTATGGATTCTGGTCGGTGCAGTCTAGCTAACTGTAATCGATAGGGGTTTCTAAACTCTAAACAAGATAAACCGACACAGTATTGTTTTAAATGGGGTAAATGAGATAATTTTGCCCAAAATTATTTTTGTATATAAAAGAAATGATTTTCTATGAATTATCATAGTATATGGATGCTTGTTTGTTAGGAAAGTGATAATATTGAAAGTTATCATTATTGTATGAAATGGAATAAGAAATTCAAATCGTAACTCCAAAGTTAAGAAATAAATTCACATATAAATGAAATTTGAGAATATAAATTATAATTGTGACTTATAATTTAAAACGGAATTCCAGAGAAGTTTTGGAAATGTTTTGAAAAGAATTTGTAAATTTTGGAGATTTGGAAAGTTTAATTTCTTTTTGATTTGAAAATGAATTTCGAAGGTTTTGAAAAGTGTTTTGAAGGGATAAAAGCTCTAAACTCTTTTCGGTCGTTGGAAAATAACTTCGATGATGACCGCGGCATCGTTGGTGTTCATTTTCGGGTTTCCAAAAGAGGAATTGCTGCCAAATTGTTTTAAATGGAAGTTGTTTGAAAAATTTGGGTTTTTGTTTTGGAAATTCAAAGGATAATTTGAATTGTTTTCAAAATGGTTTTGAAATGTTGGTAAACTCTGGAATGCTATATAAAGATATTTATGAAATATTACTAAGTTGATAACTTATACAACTTGAATTTTGATAAAATTAAATTTAACTTAAAGAATGAAGTTAAATCAAAGTAAGTATAAGTGAATCAATTAAATAAAATGAAAGGATTACTTAAAGAAAATTTATTAAGTTGAAAATAAATTTGGAGTAGTAACAAATAACTGGAATTGAAACTTGTTGAAAACAAATTTGAATAAATAAATTGGAATTTGTGATAAATTAGTAGTTGAAACTAATCTAAAAAGAGCAGTTATGTATGAAAGTTGTTTGGTTAATAAAATAAACCGAATGGAAATATGAAATGCAAATTAAATTGAATGGAATCAATTGCAAATGAAGTGAACTAAAGATAAAATTGAATTCAAATGAGAAATTGAAATGTAAAATTGAATGAAAATAGATGTATAACTTCAATAATGAACTTAAAGATGATATAAGTAGTTTATATTGAAAATTTTGTAATAGAATTTGCAAAATGGTTTGAATATATGTAACTAGATATTATGGCTAGTAGGATATACAGGTGTTATAAAAGGAATTGGAATTTTGATTTCGAAGATAAAGTGAATTGCTCAAAAAAGGTATGTATTTAAATTTGAATATGAGATTTGATGACTTATTTCTCTAGCCGCTTGGCTTTTTCTTTTTCTTTTTGAAATCTGAGAGTCCGTAGGGACGTTTTGTAGTTGTGCCGTATTAGCCGCGCAAAGGAGACGCAGGCGAAATATTTCGGAAATTTAGGGCGTTAGAAAATTTTTGAGAAAATTTTGAAAGTTTAAATTTAAATTTAAATTTGAATTGTTAAGTAAACAATGTTGTCTGGAACTTATAATTTGAGTTGGAAAAGTTAGTATGAATAATGACGAATCTTTAGTAGAAAGATTTGTTTTGATAAATTGATAAAACTATTGGATTGTGAAAATAGTAGACGAGTTAAAGACCTTTTTTCCTAACTTGTAATTTCGAGGACGAAATTCTTTTAAGGGGGGAAGTCTGTAATGACCCAGAATTTTGAACAAATTAAATTGAGAATATTTAATTAATTTTAAATATTTGAACGATGATTTAATTTGAATCCCCGATATAACTTTGAATTTGACGATTAAATTTTATAATTTAATCTATTGAACTGAATAAAAATTTATATCTTCAATTTTAAGTTGAAGAAAAATATTTCGAAAGCTTTTAAAATTCGTATTGATATTACTGAAGATAACAGAAGCTTCAGAATCGAATTTGGGAGTAAATTGTTCAGTTTTTAAATTATATTGTTCGAACCAATATTTAAAAATAGTCATTTTTTCAAACAGTCTCAGAATTCGACGGAACCAGTTCCATTGGGTTCATAATAGTTTGTTATTACCGGATTTCAAATTTCGTATTAAACGGAGTTGCCGTGTGACCGTACGATATGCAAACGCGTCAAAATAAAATCAAATTCAAATTCATTTTTAAATTTAAAATTTGGTCAAATGTCAGCATATTTTCTTTTTTGAACACGCCGAGAATCACGAAATCACGCAACCCATCCCTCTCCTTTCTTTCCGCCAGAAATCACGCTCCTTTACATTTTAAAAACTTCACGTTCAAAAGATAAAAACGAAACCTTCTTCTCGTTTATAAATTAATGGCTGCGACAAACATTTCCTCCCCCCAAATTTTTAAATCAATTCGATCGTTCGAATTTCAAGCGGCTGCCGAGCTTATGGGCAACCGCGAGGCAAGGAACAGAGGCGGCTGACATTTGTTCGACATCGCAAGGCAAAGGGCGTGGTGATGATCGAGATTCGTGGAAGCAGCGGCATCGAAGAGTTTCGCGAAGTTCGTGGTGCTCGCGAGCTCGTATGGAGGCGCTCATCGCGGCGCATCGCGAACCACACTCGCGTGAAGGCTGGGGTAGGGGTTTCGCGTGCTCGAAGACGTGGGCTGTTGGTGACGTGTGCGGTTGTTCGACTAGGGAATCGCAATCAATTTCTGGGTAGCGGCGTTCGAAGTTGATTCGTGGGGCGGTGTGTTCGAGCTCGAGGTCAGAACTAGGGTTTCGTTCAAAGTCGTATAGGCAGTAAGGTATACATTTCTATTTATATAAATTTAAATGTAATTACCATGATTTATCAAAAGAATATATGCAGGAAGAAAAAAAAAATTTAAAATAGTAAAGTAATTCTTGTTTTTTTTCTGATTGCAGAAAGAAATAGTTTAAAAAAATAAATTAATATAGAAGGTTAATTTAAACTTTAAAATGGTTAGCTTAAAAGTAAATTGTTAGTTAAGTTAATTATTAATTTAGTATTGAGTTTTTGGTTAATTAAATTATCAAAAGGAATTTGATTTTTAGTCAGTTATTTTATTAAAAGAAAAATTTGTTTAAAACTAAATTACTAGTTGAATTAAAATTTTAGTTTCAAATGAAAAATATTTATAAAAAAGGAGATTTGTTAGAAATTTAATTTATTGGATAATTAAAATTACCAAACAAAAAATTTGTTATTCGATTATCTCGAATATTAACAAATTGTATAATTGCTTATACAAGGTTAAGAATGGAAAAGCAAGCCGGAAATGAAAATGGATTGCAAAATAAAAAGCTAAGGTGAGATCTTCTCACTCAAAAATTGAAAAGTGGAATTTTCAGTTATTGATTTGATTGCTATTGGATGTGATATTAGATATAGTAGGATATATATCTATATATAGCAATATATACATATTGGCATATGTATATATTGGATTGATGATTTCCCGCCTCGTATAGCGGATGAGACCCTATTGCGCCGTTAGTAAGCGGATTATTTTTATAAAACCCATATACCGCGATATTCCACCTCGAAGTGGAATTGGTATTGTGCTAACGTCTTTGGATGTAGGGAAACAGGTTGGAGGGATCCAACTGGACCCCTCACATTGATTGAATTTATTTCTATTGTGATGTGATAATCTGTGAATGATTATTGATGTTATTGAATTGATGTTTGGAAATTGTTTGAAAGCTAAAAATTTAGCTGAATGGATGTTTGATATCATTGGATCCCAAAAATAAATGAAATTGAATTTTTGAAATCAAAATAGAAATTTTTAAGTAAATAAATTTTTAGAAGTTGAATAAATTCGAAGAAAAGAATTTAAAAGTATAAAAGCCGATTTCTATAATCTTATTGAATAAATCCCAGAATAAAGTGAAAATGCTAAATAAATGGATTTCATAAAACAGTGATTATAAATTGAAGAATTCAATTTAAAATTTGGATTTTTAAATAGATTGAAAGAGACAAAGAAATTTATTTTCTTTAAAAGGAATTTATTTAAAAAGAAATAAGTGAGAAGTCCAATTAGAAATTTAATTGGAAAATTGAAACGAATTTGGAAAATTGATATGAAATTTATAGATTTATAAATTTTGAAGTTAAATTGATATGAAATTTATAGATTTATAAATTGTGAAGTTAAAATGAATGAAATTTATAGATGTATAAATTGTGAAGTTAAAATGAATGAAATTGTAGAATAGAAGATTTATAAGAAATTAACTTATAAATTGGATTTATGCCTTCAAATGAAATATTGGTCGAATTTGTTAATAAAGGAGATTTACAAATCGAAGTTGTTATAAAATAGAAATAGAATTTATAAACGTTGTTTTATAAATTCAAAATCAATTGAATTTGATAAATTAAATATAGAAGATTATCAAAGGAGATATATTCACGATTTTGGATAGCGAATTATTATTGAAATAAAACGTGTAGAAAATAGTGAAATGAAATTAGTGAAGTATATCCATGATTTTAGACAGTGAATATATTGTTAAGTAAAATAGATATGGTTTTGGGAAAGTGATATTTAAGATGAAGTTAATTGTTTTAACGATGTTTTAAAATGATTAAATATCGAAATCATAGATTTCAACATTCATTGTTGAAATAGACGTTTTCGAGAAATAAGGAAATGGTGGACTATAACACTGTTGTTATAGTAAATGATTTCCAAAAGGAAATGTTTTATATAGTATTGGGATTTATATATCTATCTTAATTCCGAATCCCTATACTATTGATTTCGAGTCGTCGTAACGATGTTTTACGCAACATTCGTTTTGACTCAAATAGATGTTAAAATTTATGATTTCCTTAAAGAATGAATATATACTTAATATTGATTTAAGTATATCGAATATTTTCAAATGTTGAAAATAAATAGATTTGTGAAATACTTATTTTTAAATAAGTATGGAATTGCTTTTCCAATATGAAATGAAATGTTTTGAGAATTTATCTTCTTAAAGATAAATTGAAATTGAATATTTGAAATCGATTTGAAAATCGAATATTAGTAGATATTTTGAAAATATAAATTCACTATGGAATTTATAAAAGAAAGGGAAGTTGTTTAAAAATAAATATTGATTTATTTTTGAAGTGTGGAAATTATTATATCTAGTAAAGATATTTTTGAAGATGAAATAATTTGGAAAATTATTTGGAATCTGATGATGTTGCGCATCTTTATTGATAGTTAAATAACCGACTATCAATAATTACCTTTAGATAGGTATTTGTTGTGAATTGGATGAATTTGAATGCCACACTTATTTTTGAATAAGCGCTCACTATTCGGGTTAGCCGGGAAAGGACCATGGGGTCGTATAACCCATTCCGAATATGTGATACGTCGTTATGAATTGCATTCGAAGACCGGTGTTGAAGACCGGATATTTTTGAAAACGGAAGGATTACCGTCGAGTTACTCTACATCGGCTGATCTCCGGTTTAGAGGTTTTATCACCCTTAGTGACGGGAAGTCCTGACGTGATTGAAAATTATCCGGAATTGCAAGGGCTTCGTGAGAAGTGCCTTCGGTTCTGTTCGATCCCGGAACAGACTTGTATGGATTGTGTGTCTGACGTTACAATTTGAGATATAAAGCTGATTTCTTTCAAATACATTTCTGTTGGAGGCGGAGAATTTATTCTCTTAGCTTAACACCCTTCTCTGAGACGTACGAGCTCAGAGGTTATGTAGTTGAAATTTATCAGCGATATATCCCAATTTGGTAACGTGGCATACTGAGTGTTGCTGTGAAGTGATCAGTGTTTGATCATTTGCGATATGATCATTTGTTTGATCTTATATCTTTGTGATCATAGGTTGATCATTTTGTTTGACCCGAAGCATGGCTTTGTAGAAAGCGTAGCTTTGTGGACGAGACTTCGTCGAGCCTCACACCCCGGAAATGGTCAAAACAGGAAGAATGCAGCAAGGTTCTAGGGAGTAGCGCCCCTTAGTGTATGTCATTCCTTCTGGATAGAGGTGGTATCATGGTATGGAGCCCAGATACTTAACCTATGTGGTTGCTGCATTATTATCTATGTGGTTTGTTGGAAATCGGGGATCCTCGGGAAGATCGGTTACGATCGGGGGATGGCATACGCGTGTCAGTAGTTACCTATTTTTGCAGAGGTAACCCGGCCTTGTGTTGGCAGAGATCCGGTTAGGTTCTCGGGTCGTCTATTCCAGGGACGTACCCATCGTGGATAGGAAGTTCCTTAGCCTGACCATTTGTTGGAAATCCAAAGAAACAATACGAGCCTTGTACGGTATTAGTTGTAGAACCTATCATTCACTTATGGTGGCGCCCCACTGTTTGGATGGTAGCTATAGTAGGCATACGATACTGGTCGTATGTTGGCTAAGATTTATATTATACTTTCGAAATGATTTCTACACTATGCACTAATAATAATATCAAAAAGAATTTGATTTTGCGTAGTAAGCATCTTTGACTATCATAAGAAGAAATCTCCTCCAATTCTGCGTTTGCATTGTGTGTGTGGCGGGAGGTCTTATGGTAGTTTCATTTTCCAAAAGCATTTCGAATTGACTTTAAAATTATTTTGATATTATAAAGAATAACTGTTTTACGATCTCACACCAGTCACCATGACTGACTCGGAGTTTATTGTTCCCTTCTAAACTCTGGGTGCCCACAAATTTCCACACGGGCAGCCTAGAGTTATATTATCAGGATATTCTGGATATTCTGGAGCTTTGGAAGCAAGCTGGATGGCGAGACGTAGTATTTGTATCTGATATTATTTATTCCGCTGTGTATTCTGTATGAGGACAAGTTTATATAACTGTCCATTGTTGTATATTGACTCTGATTGATGTATGAATAAAATGATATAGTTCTTTGTTTTAAAGATTATTCATTTATCTATTATATATTGTTCCGCTGCGATGTGTAAGATTCTGATATTGTTCTCTTCTTCTCTTCTTCTTCTACTCTTTTCTTCTTCTTCTGCCTTTTTCTTCTTTTTAAAACCATAACTTTTCGGGTTTCCGGCATTCGATGGCTCGGCAGTCGATAAAGTGAGTATCGATGTCGAATTTTCGAAAGTCAAAAATTTTGGGATGTTACAACCTATCCATCCAACACCTAGCTCATGATAAGTACCAACAAGAAATCGTTCATCCATCGAGTAGATAGATTCATTGCTACTTTGCATCTTCATCAAACCCGATACAGAGTTCATTCTCACGTCCACCCATGATCTAGAATGTATAGGTAATGACATACATAATCCTGACTTCGTCGCGGTCTCTTTTGAAATTTGATAACTCTGACTCTTCTGAACAAACATTTTAACCCCTTTTCTTATTGACGGTCCCAAACAAAACGTTGTAACCAACTGCATGGTATGATCACGGCCCACGTGTCTTTCTACACGCACGTCTTTGATAACTTTTATTTGCCAACTGCGATCAGGAATATACAACTGCCTTCCTTTGAATAGTAACCCATCAGCCAATCTTCTCAACTCTACCTGCTCTGTCGGACCCATATGATTACGTGGCATATACGGTACAATAGCACTCGACACTGGATTAACATGATGTATGTTCCTCAGTGGCTGTAATTCTTCGGGCAACTCTGTAGGAGCTACATCTTCACATTCCTTCACCACTGGCTTAACCTCTTTGATAATTCCAACACTTCCACTGGTTTCATTTTCATTCAACAGGAATACTTCTGTGCTATCCTCCACTTCTTTAACAAACTCTTCTGTAGATAATAGACTAATCGAATCCACCTCCTTCATCAACACATTACCCTCTTCATCTCCTGACTGATTTTCTTCACCTTCATCCAACTTTGCTGATTGTGAATTTTCAACCTCATGTTCAATAGATTTCGTTGGTTGAAACTCATCAACTTCATCTTTATCAAACTTTGCTGATTGACAACAATCGACTTTATCTTCCACATCAACAAGTTCCTTTAAAGACAACAAAGTCTTTAGCTCCTCGATTTCCTCCAATTTGTTTTCACTCTGTTGACGCTTCTTAGGAACCAAAACGATTCGTGTATCCTCGAACATAAAACTATAGCTGTTTGTGTGTCCATCATGTTGCACAGCTCTATCGTATTGCCATGGCCTTCCCAACAACAGATGGCATACATCCATGTCAACTACATCACACCAAATTTCGTCTTTGTATTTCTTCCCAATGGAAAAATTAACACAAGCTCTTCGATTAACCTTCACCTCCCCTCCTTTCCTCAACCAAGCTAATTTGTAGGGGTTTGGATGCTTCTCTGTTTTCAACGACAATTTCTTTACAGCTTCTGAAGAAATAATATTATCACAGCTTCCTGCGTCAATCACAAATTTACAAACCTTCCCTAGAATAGTGCATGTTGACTGGAAAATATTGCTCCTCAACCAACTAGAATCATCTTCTTGCTTTGGTGTTAAACAAGATCTCCTCAACAACAAACTACAACCCTCATCTCCAGACAATAATTCTTCTTCTTCAACTGGTATAGAATTGACACACTCTACCTCTGCATTTTCATTCTCAATCTCCGCAATCATTGCTCGCTTCTTGGGCTTTGTACATTCATTGCTTTTACGGCCCAACTCTTGACAATTAAAGCATTTGAAATGACTATTGACCTTTGCTTTGTTGACTTCATTCACAATTGACTTACTGACGACTTTGGAAACATCCGCACTGTTACTAACATCCTTGTTCTGATTGTTGGAATTCGTAAACAGTCCACCACCTCTCCTTCCTTGCTTTTCCCACGCCAACGCTTTATGATGTGCTTCAGCAACAGATTTGGGATCAAACATATTCACCATGTCTTGAATCTGCGTTTGCAATCCTCCAACATACCTTGCTGTTAGCTGTTCCTCCGTTTCCATAATATCATTCCTCGCAATCAATTGGTAAAAATCATCTGCATACTCATTCACTGATCTCGCCCCTTGTCTTAGGTTCTGCAAACGTTGATACATAAGAGATTGATAATTGTGTGGCAAGAAAGTAGCTTTCATTAACTTCTTCATCTTATCCCAAGACTCAATCTTTGACTTTCCCATTCTCTCCCGTGTTAGTTTAGTTTACTGCCACTATGCCATAGCTCTCGCTTTCAATCGTGTAGCAACCAACTTCACTCTTCGATGCTCTGGAACTTCCTTAAAGTCAAAAATTTCCTCCACATTAGACAACCAATCCAAAAATTCCTCCGCTACCATTCCACCCTTGAATTCTGGAATTTCAGTTTTCATCCCCGATTCCCATCGACGATCATCTTCAACATCTCGATATGCATTTCGTCCTTGGTCTCGATCTCGAGAATGAACACTACATCTACCACCATTTTCATCAAAAACAGATGTACTTCGATAACGATCTCGACCACCCACATCTCTATGATCCCGCATATCTCTTCTACTTTGTCTGTTATCATCACGGTATGGTTCATGTTCAAACTCACGTGGAGTTCTTCTCTCTTCATCTCTATACTCATGATGTTATCTTCTCACTGAAACTGAAGATTCTCTTCTTCCTCGATAAGGTTGTGGCGACACCCTCCTCGCTTCCGCAACCGATGGCGAAACTCTGTTTCCTCCATGGTTCGAGATTGGCGATCTCCTTCTTTGTCCTTGATTCATATCATTCATCAGTTTCTCTAACTTCCCAATGCCTTCATCAAACTTTTCATTGATGCGTTGTTCCATTTGCTCGGCTTCTTCTCTTCTATACAACGCTTCAACATTCTGATGGCGATTAGCTCTTCTCGGTGGCATTTTCAAACTTCAATTCTCGTCCTTGATTCTCAAAATGATGCACGGCTTCAAACTCTTCTCCTCAAACTCTTCTATAAGAATTGGCTCCAAGACTCGGCTTAGCTATGATTGGCTAAGTCTAGCTCTGATACCAAATGATGCAGCAGCGGATAACTGAAAGTGAATGTGACGATGAAAGTAGCAATCGATGGAATGGAAGATACCAAATGCCCAAATCCGTTGATCCAAAGATGTTGGATTCTAGCTATCCCAAACACGTTGATCGCGCACGATACCGTGTTTAAAGATCTACGATTCTTCGACGTTGATCAAGCACACTTGATTCCGCGAATCGGCTTCAACGATCGTTGATTCGAGCGCACTCAAATACCGAAGGTGGAGATAGGAGATCACACTCAACTACCAATTTCAAAAGAGGCACAAAGCACTCAAACAAATTTTATTCAAAATCAACTAAACTATTACAAATGACTCAACCCCGCTATTTATAGAGTTTTACAACACACACGACTCAACATTTGACAACACTTAGGTCGTCCACGACCTAACACAGGCAACGACTTACGTCTTACGACTTAGTATAGGTCGTTAACAACCTAACAGGTAGTTACAACACAATAGCGACTCAACAGTTTACACATAACATCAATATGCGACCTAAGTACAACACACGCGACCTAAGTACAACATCACATAAGGTCAAGCGACCTAAAAAACAGAACACAACATAACATATATACAACTCAGCGACTTACGACCTAAGTACAAAGCGACTCAAACAAAACAACACTGCTTTATGAAAGCGACTTAGGCTTCAGCGACCTAAGGGTCTTCACGCGACCTAGTATCTGGAGTTGCATAGATCTTTAGGTCATTCCAATGTCTCACTGCATAGTTCGTTTCCTTTACTAGGTCGTTCAACATAGGTCGCTTGCGACCTAAAGTGGCGTGCTGGTCTGCTTATCTTGTTAACTCGCCTCGCTAAGTCGCTTGAACGACCTTCCAACATACTAGGTCGCTGCCGACCTATCTTCACTGCAGATTGTGCTTGCGAGCTACCACTCACACTAGGTCGTGAGCGACCTAAGACACACGAACGACTCAAAACCACTGAACTGGTGGACTGCTCTGCTTCATCCTTAGGCTGGGCTGCATCAATAACAAAGGAGCACAATTTCCTAAGTAACACAAACATCGCTAATGTAGGTAGGAAATACCCTAAGAATAGGTAACCAATTCTAAACCATGCAGAAGATGCAGGGAGGAAAGATAACATAAAGCTATAGAGAAAACAAAATACATTAGCCACTCCATACACAAGGAGAAGAAAGTGACATCACCTTAGGATTTGTAGCAGGAAGGTGAATGCATGTTAGTCCAAATAAGCGCCACATTATTCCATAAAATAGAGAAGCCTCATCGTAAGAGCGATTACCCAGGTAGCCAGATTTGGGAATGGGGAGATGATAAGGAAAGGCACACAAACTACTAGCAAACACCGAGAGAAATGACAGAAATACCTCAAACTTCCCATACAGATACAAACAGGAATCCTTAGCCATAGACCAGCATGTATACCAAAAATATAAGGAAGTTGAAAACAGAGCAGTGACACTAAATCAGAATGAAGAAGAAGCAAATTTTCAATTCTAGATCCAAGCTAACAAACTCAACATAAAATTGGCAGTGGTACAATATAGACACAAACCAGAGATAGCGAGCTGACAATTACAAATCTGACATAGGGAAGCTTTGAAAGGCTATGGCAGCATGGAAAATCGTCAGAGAAAGCACAAATAGGTGAAATGTGGAAAATATTGGACTTACAAAACTATACAAATACACAAACTTAAAAAATACTACCATGAACATTCATAGCAAAATATACACAAAAATATTGGTTAACTAAGTTAATACAAATGTGGATAAATGAACACAACCAAACACTTATGATGTTTAACAACATAATATATAAATATATATAAGATAAATGTGATTATGATAATTAAGGAAGGAGTCATAGAAATTTCCCTTTTGTTTGACTAAGTTTCCTTGAGCTCTAAATATGATTTCTCCCACGCAACACACATCGGAATCATCAACAATGATCTGGAGATTGTAATATGCAGAAATTTTGAGTATAATTTTAGTTAAAATTTATGATATGATATTGTGAAAAATACTGTATTTAATGAATTAATTAAATAAATTATATAGAGCGGCAAAATGGTAATTTTACAAACATTGTAATTTAGCAATGAAACCAGCGCCATCGCGACCGTCTCCTTTTTTTTTGATTTATATAGTATATTTATTTATGCCATTTGGAGTTCGTATGAAGGACATACGTCCGAAAACGTCCTCAAGTCAAATGGAAACTACAGGGTTTAAATTCAAATTTAAATTTTGAGCGGGCGGTCTATTTTCTAACTTTTGGGGCTTATAACAAAAATACGAATCTTATTTTTATTTTTGAAACTAACATCTTGTTTCTTCTTTATTCTTTCTTCTTCCCCAATTGCTCTAACTAACCCTGAATCCCAAAATTCAAAATCAAACTAAGAAATTAAAAAACCAAATAGAAGAGTGAGGCAAGGGCAAGCGTACAGGAGTCACTAGTGGTGATGAACATTGAATTGAAGGGGATTCTATCTCTGGACAACAGAGGAAAGTCAGATTAGAGAATTGAATTCGGAAGGATCAACTAGGGTGAGTGGATCTGCTTAATTATATATCATATTTACTCACCTGATTTCATAGTCTAATATGACTAAAATTGGTAATTAAGTAATTAAAATTTGAAATTAATCTCTGTGAATTCTGGAACCATGACTAACTGGATTAACAGATGAATTTTGGTTAATTAAGTGGGTTAGTATAATTATATAATGCATATGTTATTGTTATAAGCAAAATTAGGCAAATTAGAGACTTATGTTTGTGAAAACCATAGTAAATTAATGAAAAATTTCTATAAATAAATAAAATTTTGAGATGAAGTATGATATTGACAGACCTAATATGATTTTTATGTATTTTTATATAATTTATAAGATTTAATGTAATGAATTTTAGTTATGTGCAAAAGTAGTCCAAAAATAATAATTTAATGATTTGGAACATTTAAACATATCAAATGGATATGGAAATGTTTTCTAAGATTAGATGTGATGATTTCAGGTCTAAAAAGTATTTTTGTATAAATTAATTCAATTTATATGTACATATTTTATAAAATAATAAAAATAGCCTAGAAATTGGATATTAATGATTTAGTGTATATAAACATATCATAATGGTATAAAATAATTTTTGAAGTTAAAGTACGTGTTTATTTGAATTTGGAAATTTATTTCAGATTTATAGAATTATACTATATGTGGATATGATTTATTTAATGAAAATTCAATAAAGGGTAAAAATGTGTATAAGTGAATATATATATATATACATATATATAATATTTTAAAAATTAGGATTTGGTTTTGGAAACTTAATACATATATTTCAGTATGGAATATATTTTTATTTTGAACTTAAACTATATATATATATACATGAAATTATATGGTATATTTAATAATGTGCAAATTAGAGAAATTAGAATACATGTATATATGGATGTATATAAGAACTATATATATATAAATATACTTTAAAAATCAAGATTTGATTTCTAGAGGTTTGATGAATATATTCCAGTAACAAATATATTTTTATTTTGAATTTAAGATATATATATATATATATATGATATTATACAGTGTATTTTAATATGGGATTTTTAAGGGAAAGTATAATTTAAAAGTAGCAAAATATAAAAAGAAATTGTGGAAAAATATAATAAGGTGTACCATGAATGTATGTACTTAAGTATGAAATCAAAAGTCCAAGGAATTACTAAAATAAAGGAATAAGAACCAAAATACATAATTGAAAAACAAAATCTGAAATATGCTTCAATCACGTATATCGATCGACAGGTGGTCACGTACGTCGATCAACCAGTGGTCACATATCGGTGCACCGGTCATCAAATAAATTTGGAAATTTGAATCTGGGCTAAATATATGCCGTAACATATAATTAATTAAAGGCTCATACCAGTTCCTTGAGTATGTTTGACACGAGTAAAGGGGTAGAAGACGTACCCTACCCTAAGTGGCAACATATGTTATTGCATGGATATCGCATGCCTTTGTGGGGGTGATGTTTATAAGTTATTCAATTTAGTTTGGTTTTTGAATAGGAATAGACCCGAAACGGGAAGGGGTCATGACTTTGGATGTTGTGGGTTGGCTGCAACACAATTGTTATTGGGTATAATGGGGTTAACGGTTTGTTCGGTTTATCTGTGATACGACTATACAAATAACATATGGACGAATGTAAAAGTAGTCACCTCAATTTGGAACGAATACAATAACAAGACTGTATGAAAGTCTACGGATATGAATGACATATTAGATTTGATATGAATTGAATATGAATCGAAATATATTGATATGGTCGATCGGCTATCATTTTTGATCATGTTATATTATCAAACAAGTATATAAATGTTGAACCAGTTATATTCACTCATCAAACTTTGTGTTTGACCCCCTTTCCATCATGTTTTCTTTGTTTATGATATATGATAGGTTAATGGAGATGCGTCAGATTATGATAACGTTGGAGGCTTAGGCGATGAAGTCGTGTTATATATATGTGTGTATGTGTGTGTGTTAGTATGTTTATGTGATGACATGTGTATATGAGTAAGATATTTGAAGTATTGTGTGGACTTGGATATGTATTGTGTTTGTGTGTATATATCACTGACATATGAAATTATGTATGGATTGGTTTGGAAATGACATTGTACTATTTGATTATTATATTTCTTATTCCTTCTACTGTGAGTTCTGAAAGACAAAATAGATACTTTTTGTTTTGTTTTCTTGTGTCAATCACCTAATGATCCATTGTTTTAAGACTTCTTTGGTGAAAGTTATTATTTTGTGTCGGAAACCAGAGGTCTGAAAATAGTAGGCTGTTACATTTGGTATTAGAGCAAAATTGTAGGACTAGGCATGTATGAAAAAGCATATTTTTAGTAGTATTTTATAGATAATAGAATTACATATGTATGCACCTTTTACTATTCCAGTATATTATCAGATTTTATAGCAAAGTACTAATGTAGCCCATTTTTCAAATACTTGAGGATATGAGTAACTCTGTAGGGCGATTGGAATAGAGGCTACAGTGGAACTGAAGCCAGACCTGACCCATTGAACATTCCTGGCATGAACATCCCGAACTGGTTCCACCGCATGGTGCAAGCTTTGATTCAGGTTAATGAGACTCTAATTTTGCACGCTCTACTACTGCAACCGCGAAAGTTTCCCTTCGTCAACAACCTACTGTTAATACCCTAGGTATTGATTTTAATGACAACAACCACATAAATATTACCACTAACGTATCTCCGAGTTATGCAGTCAAATCAGATATATTATGGAGATATTTATAGAGATAAAAAAGAATACAGTGGAAGCAAATGAATTATAGAAGAAGGTTAATCATAGCAATTGAAGAACAAAACCCAATTAGAAAAGAATGCTGAATGATAATGGTGTTTGAAGTGATGAGGAATTGGTTGAACCTTATAATATCTTGTTAAAGATCTCATGGCAATTATACTTGAAGATCATCAATCATTGACCTCAACCAAATCACAAAAATTCACAAATATAAGGTAATTTGAAATGCTAAAAATTTGCAACACTTATTAATTTTGCTGTTCATTTTGCAACACACCTATGTCGACATGGGGGTACCTAGGATGTCGACATACTAGTCATTTTTCAAAATTTCAAAATTTAAATGAAGAGACATTTACCTCCACTTCTTCACCAAAAGACACGTCTCTTCAACCACTATATAAAGGCCTTTGAAAACGAATTTTAACATCAAGAATTCTCATTTTCTCTTACTCCTTCTTCTCCAAGCATTTGCAAAAGAAATCCATTGCATACTCTTCCAATCTCCTTGCAAATCGATACTATTTCACTCCAATTCTTCACCGATTTGCAAACCACACAATATCAGAGAGTTGTACTTTAATTCACATCATTCTCACTCTGATTTCATCCTATTCCTCAAAGAATTCAAAGATATATTGCCATTGAAGGTCTATAGGATCATTGTACCGAATCTGCAAGAATCTGTATTGAAGATACGACTACTTGCCATAGTTTGTTGTTGGTGATAAGGAGAAGGTGTTCTTGTAGCCTATAAAATCAAGAGGGTGTGTCTTGTAGCCCGTGAAACCAAGATTGTAAAGGTGTTCTTGCCACCCGTGGAAAGCAAGCGATTATAGTGGAATTCTGCACGATAGAGTGCAAGACTGGATGTAGGATTGGTAAATCCGAACCAGTATAAAAATCCGGGTGTTATTTACATTACTGTATTTTACTTTATTACTTACTTGTTCTCTGATTACTTCTTTCTGTTTGCAATTTGAGTAAATATAGTTTTATATTCATAAGTAAGTAGTTAATACACATTTCACCACTTCTGGTGTCTGAATAGCCTTAAGATCCAACATTGTGTTGTAGACACTCCAGTATTTAACATTTGGTATCAGAGCATTGATTTTCAAAAATTCATAACTTGTTTTTGAAAAGTATAAATGGCTAATGACACCAGTAATACATTTTTTAACACTTTTGTAGAAGGACAATCTACCACTAGACCCCCTCTATTTGATGGCAGTAGTTATGCATATTGGGCTTGTAGGATGAAATGTTATTTGCAGTCTAATGGTTTGGATATTTGGAACATTACCCAAATAGAGTACATAGAGCCTCAAACTGAATATTCAAAATGGACACTAGACCAAAAGACACAAGCACTTAATAACTCTAAGGCCATGAACATTTTATTTTGCTCCTTAGATAGAAATGAATTTAATCGAGTGTCTATTTGTAATTCTGCATATGAAATTTGGAGAACATTGCAAGTCACACATGAAGGCACCGGTAAAGTAAAACAAACAAAGATATCCATGCTAACTAACCAGTTTCAACTCTTTCAAATGAAACCAAATGAGTCTATTTCTGATATGTATTCTAGATTTCAAGATATAGTACATGCCTTAATATCATTAGGAAAGAAAATTACTGAAGAAGACCAAGTCAGAAAGATCTTGAATTCACTTCCTAGTGAATGGGACCAGAAGACTCTGGCAATCGAAGAAGCCAATGATATTAGTACTATGAAAATAGAAGATTTAATTGGTAACCTAATGTCCTATGAAGTAAAGTTGCAGATTAGAAAAGAGAATCAGGCAAATGAGAAGAAATCACTAGCACTCAATGCTATGATCGACAACGATGATGCTGTTGATGATGATATCGAGTTTATAACCAAGAAGTTCAAGAAATTCTTGAAGTTTTGGATAACAAACAAACTTCGAAAAACTAACAACAATAATTCTAGAAATGGAAATGTTGTTAAGTGTTTCGAATGTGATAAACCCGATCATTTGAAAAGAGACTGTCCTAACCTGAAGAGATGAAAGTACTTTTCAAACACTTTGAATAAGGAGAGGAAACAGGTATTCAATGCAAAATGGGATGATTCAGATACATCATCAAGTGACAGTGATCAGAAACAGAAAATGCCAATATGTGGTTCATGGCAAAGGTTGACCAGGTATGGAATTTTAATAAAGAAATTACTAATGTTTTGAATGATATGTATCAAGGATATAAAATACTTAGGAAAGAGTACAACAATAGTTTGGCAGAGATAGATATATTAAAAATATTTAATGAAAGGTTAACTGAAGAAAATCAATGTCTAAAAGATGAAATTGAAAGACTTAATGGGTATAATGATGAAAAGGATTTGACACTTGGAAGTTTTGAAAAACTAAAAAGTGAAAATGAATCCTTAAAATCGGAAAATCTTTCAATGAAGTCACAAATCACTAATCTGAATGACAAAATAACATCTATGGACAATGTTATTCTTAACCATAATAAGGATTTTGACAAAATGAAAAATGATATTGATAAATTTAACAAAGGGAAGGATAATCTAGAAAAATTATTATCTACATCTAAACACATTAGGAATAAACATGGACTTGGATACACCCCTAAGGCTAAATCAAAGAAAAATAGTACTCAAAGCACTAAGTTTGTTAAGGCTACCAAGTTCAAACCAAAACCTAGGAAATTAAAGTTAAAACCTCCAAATAGGTTCATTAATTTATGGGTTCCAAAATGGATAGATGATATTGAAAAAAAATATATTGATAATGTTATTAATAAGGTTCATTCATCTAATGATTATATTTTGAAAGGACATTCAAACTCTTCATGGGTTTGGCATCCCAAAACCTAACCCCATGGACCCCAAAATAAAAAGGGTACCAGTGTGCATATTTTATAATTTTCAGGTACCAAACAATATATACCAGATAGCGGATGCTCAAAGCATATGACAAGAAATCTATTGAACTTTGGATAAATATGAAAATGATTTGTTATTGGCATCGGCAAAGTTGGTTACTCTAAAACTCGTCTTATTATTTGATAAGTTTATTTCATGTTTTGAATTGATTTGGTTTCCCCTCATGTGCTTTATTTATATGCATTTATCTCTATATACAAACTCTACATATTGTCTAGCAGTGATTTAAGTGACTCTTTTTTACCCTTTTTTGTTGATGACAAAGGGGGAGAAAAGGTATAAATATACTAGGCAAAATGATAGGGGGAGTGCATAGAGTTAGGGGGAGTCAAATATAAAAATATTATATTTTATCTCTCAAATATTTATATGGTTATCATCATCAAAAAGGGGGAGATTGTTAATACCCTATGTATTGATTTTGATGACAACAACCACATAAATATTACTACTAACGTATCTCCGAGTTATGCTGTCAAATTAGATATATTATGGAGAGATTTACAGAGATAAACAAGAATACAGTGGAAGCAAATGAATTATAGAAGAAGGTTAATCAGAGCGATTGAAGAACAAAACCCAATTAGAGAAGAATGCTGAAGGATAAAGGTGTTTAAAGTGATGAGGAATTGGTTGAACCTTAGAATATCTTGTTAAAGATCTCATGGCAATTATACTTGAAGATCATCAACCATTAACCTCAACCGAATCACAAAAATTCATAAATATAAGGTAATTTGAAATGCTAAAAATTTGCAACACTTATTAGTGTTGCTGTTCATTTTGCAACACACCTATGTCGACATGGGGTACCTAGGATGTCGACATACTAGTCGTTTTTCAAAATTTCAAATTTTAAATGAAGAGACATTTCCCTCCACCTCTTCACCGAAAGACACGTATCTTCAACCACTATATCGCGAAAAGTGTTTTAATTATCGCAGGACTAGACATATCGCGAAGCATGGCAAGATGGATCTCTCTAAGGTTAATGTAATCAAATGGGACATATCAAGCCTAACAACCCAGCGTTAAAGAAGAATGGACATGTTGTTAATGCATATACATTGGAAGCTGTTCTCATTGCCTAAATTGCTCCACTGGCTGCTGTATAGGGGCAAGCAGATCATAATTGAAGGTGTGTCACTGTTACTTGATTCTTCTGTTGGTACATTATTTGACATTGACACATTGCATTCATTCATATAGAATGCATTAGTAAAAAGTTTGGGCATAGGACCTCACATTGTGCTTCTATTTGAGTATCGAATCATGTTGGAGGATCGACCTTTCTTAGTAAGGTCTGCCATGACTTAGAATTAGTAGTTAGTGGTGTGATGTTTCATCATAATGCGTATTAATTAGCATTTCGAGATATGGATTGATTTTAGGGATAGACTAGATGACATGATATGGGGTAGTATTGGACTGTGACAGGAGGGTGGTTCGATTAAGAAATGGCGGAGGGCATGACCTAGTTGTGTATTGTATGCCTGACAAGTCTGTGATATCGATCTATTTGTGTTAGCTTAGCCTATCACAAGATGACCTTTCTTCTATTCCTACCGTGCGAGAATTTACAGACGTATTTAATGAAATTTCTGGTCTTCCACACCTGTGCAAGATTGAATTTAGGATAGATCTCGAGAAAGACGCTAGGCATGTCATGATGCCGCTTATACATATGGCTCCGAAAGAAAGATGCAAATTGGGTAAGCAGGTTTCTAATCTATTGCAAAAAGGCTTTATTAGGAGAAGTATTTCGGAGTGGGGGAGCACCTATAGTGTTTTCCACGAAGGCAGTTGGTACTATAAGGCTGTGTGTCGATTATCGAGAGTTGAATAAACGAACAAGGAAGAATCAACATCCTTTGCCACTTATCGATGACTTATTTGATCAATTGGTTGGGACAAGGATTTTCTCACGGATGGATTTGGGTATAGGATTCCACCAGTTAAGGGTAGCAGAGGATGTTATTCTGAATACTGCATTACGAACGCTGGATGGTTTGTTTGAGTGGTTAGTTATGTCATTTGGTTTGACTAATGCTCCCACGTATCTTGTGATCTGATAAGTAGATAATTTTAGGAGCAACCGAATAAGTTTGTAGTGGTCCTTGTGGATGATATTTTGATATTCATGAAAAGCGAAGAAGAGCATGAGAAGCACATGTGGGAAATTTTTGATGTTCTACGAAGGAATCAACCGAAGGTAAAATTTTCTAAGTTTAACTATTATAAGAAGGAAGTCCGATTCCTTGGCATATATTATCGGAGGCTATATTAGCTGTGGATCTAGGATAGTTAGAAGCCGTGAGAGATTGGAAGATGCCCAGGAAGGCGACTGATGTTAGAAGCTTCCTTGGTTTGGTTGGATTCTATCGGAAGTTCATCTACGAGTTTGCAAAATTTTTAGCACCACTTACATGCCTTACTAAGAAGAATTTGGTTTTTACATGGAATGACGATTATGAACGAGCATTTGTCAAATTGAAGGAGTTGCTAACATCTCTACCAGTTCTCACTTTACATGATGGTTCCAAACCTTTTACCACGTATTCGGACACTTGCGGTATTGGGTTAGATGCTATTTTAATGCAAGAAGGAAAGGTGGTGGCTTACATTAGTACATAACTTAGGACTCACGAAAGGAATTACCTGACCCACGATCTTGAGTTGGCTCCTATTGTGTTTGTTTTAAAGTCTTAGAGACATTATCTACTTGAAGAAATATTTGAGTTATTTGAGAATCACAATTCTTTGAAGTATTTGTTCTCTCAGAAAGACTTAAATCCGAGACAACAAAGGTGGATGGAATTTTTTGCATCATATGATTTCAGGATTACATATACACTACGAAAGGGTAATTTTATGGTGGATGGTTTGAGTAGGAAGCGTGCAGTGTAAAACTTGATGATGTTGGAGATAAGGCTATTGAAATTCATATCTGAGTTTGATTTTCGACTTCATTTGAGTATGCACCAGAACTATTGGCAACTTTGGAAGTCACATCAGCACAGATGGATCACATAAACACGAGTCAAAGGCAGGATGTTGCTTTAGTAGAGATTACAGATAAGCTGGAGAGAGGCGAGAGACTGCTATTTTGAGGATAAAAAAGCCTACTTGAGACATGATGGTAGGTTGTGTGTACCCTAGGTGAAGGAGCTAATAGACGAGGTATTGCATGAGTGTCACCACTCATGAATGACCATTCATCTAGGAGTAGATAAAATGTATCGAGACATGAAAAGAGTTCTCCACTGGCCAACTATGAAAAGACATATAGCGGAGTTCATAGCTAAATATATGACATGTCGAAGGGTTAAGGCAGAACAGAAGAAACCAGGACGACTGTTGTTACCTTTGAAAGCACCTCAGTGGAAATGGGAGAACATTTCTGTGGATTTCATCGATGGATTACCCAAGAGTAGGAGGGGTAATGAAAGTATTTGGGTAATAGTGGATTGCCTTACAAAGAGCACACATTTCATTCCGATAAAGAGTATAAGAACTGCAGTGACCTTATCAACTTTGTATATTAAGGAGATAGCTCGACTACATGGAGTACTAGTTAGTATAGTAAGTGATATGGACTCACTTTTTATGAGTGAGTTCTGGAGAAGTCTATAAAGTGCTATGGGAATGGAGTTGAACTTGAGTACAACATATCACCTGCAAATAGATGGACAGGTGGAGAGAGTGAACCGGTGTTGGAAGATTTATTAAGGGCATGAATTCAGGATTTTAGAGAAGCATGGGAAGGTCATTTATCTTGTCGAGTTTGCTTATAACAATAGTTATCAAGTATTATTCGAATGGCATTGTTTGAATCTTTGTATGGACAACCCTGTAAATCACTGTCATGTCGGTGGGAGTCTATGAATAAGATCATTCTTGGATCGGAGATAATTAGAGACACTTCAAAAAAGGTGGAGTTGATATGGAAACGAATGAAGGTAGTGTAGGATAGGCAGAAATCTCATGCGAACAAGAGAAGAGTAGACCTGGAATTTTCTGTAGGTGATTTGGTGTTTGTCAAGGTTTCACCATTAAAGAGAGTAGTTAGGTTTGGAAATTTGGGAAAACTAACACCCCAATTTGTTGGACCTTACCCTGTGATAGAGCGAGTTGGAAGTTTGGCCTATAAAGTATGACTACTTGAGAAGATGGCTGATGTTCATGGCATGTTTCATATTTCATATTTGTGAAAATGTGTACATGACCCATCTACTGTCATCGAACCTAGCGAATTGGAGGAAGTGGAGCTGGGACCTGAGGCGAGTTCGTCCCGTGGTCCTACACGGATTGTTGTGCATGGAGTGAAATGACTGCTAACAAGGTTATAAAGTTGGTTAGGGTTCAGTGGGGAAATGATCTGGTAGAGGGTACATGGCCCAGAGGAGAAGATGCAATTTTCCCATCCATATCTCTTTACTAGGACGTTCCTTTCATGTATTTGACGTCAAGATAACTTTGGATTCATAGTTGTAATGCTTGAGTATTGATTGATTGACTGATCTTAGGCAGAATGGGTTAATATATTACCCTATATAATTATTTATCATTTCTGCATTTATGTAGAACTTATATGTTTATTAGGATGTTGTGCATCATGTCTGATATGCCATATAAACTGCATTCATATAGGTGGCCAAAAGTTAGAATTGCATCATTACATTTCGATAAATGTATATCGTATTCGTGCATGTTTGCATACTTTGTTTCATGTATGCCACCGGCTTTTGATTGTTTTATTGTATGAGAATGTGCACATGCACGAACGACACGAGTGGCACAGGTTAAAATAAAAAATTAGGAGCGACTATTGCACTCTTTTTGTCCTTTGTGAATTTCGGGGATGAAAATTTTAAGGGGGGGGAAAGGTAATATCCTAAAAATTTGAGTATAATTTTCGTTAAAAATTGATGATACGATACTGTGAAAAATACCGGTTTAATGAATTAAATAAATAAATAAATTATATGGACGAGCAAAATGGTTATTTTACAAATATTAGAGTTTAACAACAAAACCAACGCCATTGCGATCATCTTGTTTTTTTATTTACGTAGTATATTTATTTATGTCATTTGGAGTTTATTTGGAGGAGATACGACCGGGAATGTCGTCAAGTCGAACAGATGCTATGTGGTTTAAATTCAAATTCAAATTTTGAGTGTGCCAACAGTTTTCTAACTTTTGGGGCCGATAACAGAAACACGTATCTTACTTTTATTTTAGAAACTAATATCTGGTTTCTTCTTTCTACTTCCTCGATTGCTCGGACTAATCCTAAATCCCTAAATTCAAAATCAAACCAAGAAATTAATACCCCAAAACAAAGAGAGAGGCAAAGGGAAGCACATAAGAGTCACTAGTTGTATTGGAACAGCGAATTGATGGGGACTCTATATCTGGACAGTAGAGGGAAGTGAGGCTAGAGACTTGAATTTTTAAGGAATCGACTAAGGTGAGTGGGTTTGCCTAAATTCGATATTCACTCGCTTAATTTCATAGTCTAATATGACTAAAATTGGTAATTAAGTAATTAAATTCGAAATTAATCTCTGTGAATTTTGGAACCTTGCCTAACTGGATTAATAGATGAATTTTAGTTAATTAAGTGGGTTAGTATAATTATATAATGCATATGTGATTGTTATATGCAAAATTAGGCAAATTAGAGACTTATGTTTGTGAAAACCATAGTAAATTAATGAGAAATTTATATAAATACTTTTTGAGATGAAGTATGATACTGACAGACCCAGATATGACTTTTATGCATTTTTATATAATTTATAAGATTTAATATAATGATATTTTAGTTATGTGCAAAAGTAGTCCAAAAATAAGAATTTAATGATTTGGAACATTTAAATATGTCAAATTGATATGGAAATATTTTCTAAGGTTAGATATGATGATTTCAGGTCTAAAAGGTATTTCCGTATAATTTAATTCACTTTATATGTACATATTTTATAATATGTGTAAAGCAGCACAAAAATTGTATATTGATGATTTGGTGTATATAATCATATCAAAATGGCACGAAACTAATTTTTGAAGCCAAAGTACTTGTTCATATGAATGTAGAAAATTTATTTCAAATTTATAGTGGTATATTGTTTGTCAATATGATTTATTTAGTTAAAATGTAGTAAAGGGTGAAAATGTGTATATGTGAATATATACATGATTTTGTATATATAAATATATTTTAAAAATTAGGATTTGGTTTTTGGAAACTTAGTACATATATTTCAGTATGGAATATATTTTTATTTTGAACTTAAACTATAATTATATATGAAAATATACAATATGTTTTAATATGTGCGAAATAGAGAAATGAGAGTATATGTATATATGGATGTATATATGAACTATACACGCACACTTTAAAAATCAAGATTTGGTTTCTACAGTTCGATGAATATATTCCAGTAAGGAATATATTTTTATTTTGAATTTAAGCTATATATATGTATATGAAATTATATAGTGTATTTTAATATGGGCAAGTTAAGCGAAAGTATAATTTAAAAATAGCAAAATATGAAAATAAATTGTGGAATAATATAATAAGGTGTATGATGAATGTATTCCCAAGTATGAAATCAAAAGTCTAAGAAATTACCAAAATAAAGGAATAGGAATGAAAATACACAAGTGTAAAACAAAATCAGAAATTTGCTTCAATCATATACACCGATCGACCGATGGTCACACACCGGTGCAGCAGTCATCGAATAAATTTGGCAATTTGAACCTAGGCCTAATATAGGCTATAATATATAATTAATTAAAGGCTTGCACCAGATTCCCTGAGTATGTTTGGCATGAGCTAAGGGGAAGAAGACGTGCCCTAGCTTTAGAGGTAATGTGCGTTAGTGCTTGGATATTGCATGCCTTCGTGGGCGATGTTTATAAGTTATTCGATTTAGTATGGCTGTTGAATAGGAATAGAGTCAAATGGGAGGGGGTCATGACTCTGGATGTTGCAGGTTGGTTGCAACACAATTGTTATTGGGTATAGCGAAGTTCACGGTTTGTCCGGTTCCATGATACGACTATACAACTTATGTATGTACAAGCGTGAAAGTAGTCACCTCATTTTAGAACGAAATAGTAACATGGCTATATGAAACAATATGAATATGAATGATATATCAGATTTGATATGAATTGAATATGAACCGAAATGTATAATGATATGGTAGCTTATCATCTTTGATCAAGTTATATTATTGAACAAGTATAGAAAATGTTGAATTCGGTTATATACACTCACCAGACTTTGTGTTCGACCCTCCTCTCCACTATGTTTCCTTTGTTTATGGTATGTGTTAGGTTAATGGAGACATGTCAGATTATGATAATGCTGGAGGCTCAGGTGACAAATGCATATATATATATATATATATAGTGTGTTAATATGTGTATGTGATGACATGTGTATTTAAGTAAGATACTTGAAGTATTGTGGATTTGTATTTGTATTGTACATATCAGTGACATATGAAATTATGTATGGATTGGTTTGGATATGATATAGTGTTATTTGATTATTATTTTCATATTTCTACTGCTATGAGTTCTGAAAGATAAAATAGATAGTTTCTGTTTTGTTTTCTTGTATCAATCACCTAATGATCCCTTGTTTTTGGACTTCTCTGGTCAAAGTTATTATTTTGTGTCAGAAACCAAAGGTCTGAAAATAGCGGGTTGTTATAATGGTCCTCCTCCTCCTCTTTCTCCTCATCTTCATTATCCACTAAGGGATTAGATGACTAAGTTTTCTTCGGATTCAGGTTGGTAATAATAATAAGGTCGACTTGGTTGTTAATTAAGTGGATGTTCCTAATCATCTGCCTTGCTTTTCTTCTTCATTTTTGAATCTTATTTAAAGAACATGAATTTCAACAAGCATATTGTCTACGTGCATCATGGATTCTTTAATTTTTCATAGTTTCGAGAATGTAAAGTCTCTAAAAGGCGATGATTTCTCCCTAGACCAGTTGGAAGTGTTTGGATCCATTAGAAATAACATTAGGAATTCTTTATAGAAAAGAAATAAAGAATAAATTGGTTAAAAGCGAATATATTCTGTTATATAATATATTATAAATTTCAAAAATAGAAGGGAAATTCGGTTTTAGATGAAACAACATATATGTCGACAAAGATTCTTAAAGTATATCGACATACTTTTGATAATTTCTAATTTTAATTTTTTGTTTATTTATAATAATATTTGTACATTATATGTTTATTTAATTCTATCATATTATAGTTTTAAAAATGAACCTATTCCTAGTTCACGACATAATTTAATGAATGTATTCTGTATTAGAGATATTGTTAAATATCAACTATTTGATTTTCGACATCTATAAAATATAAAGTTATATCTCCTTTACTTACATGATCTCTTAGAAAATGATGATTTATGTTTATGTGTTTTGTCCTAGCACGATTTGATGAATTTTTGGATAAATTTATTACGTTGGTACTGTCATAATATATAGGTGGTTGGTTAATATTTAGGTCAAAACATTTTTAATGTCTATTGCATTTATAAAACTTGTGCATCAGAGCCATAAGTATATATTTTGCTTCTATTGTGGATAAACAGACATAATTCTACTTTTTACTAATCCAAGATACAAGTGTGTCCTAAGCAGTGACAAGTGACACTCATATTTGTTCAGTCAGATTCGCATCCTGCATAATCTGCATCACTGTGAGGTATTAAGTTAAAAGTATCTTCCTTTGGGTAAAATAGTCCATGATCTAAGCTATTATTAATATATCTTATTTAATAGCTTTATGGTGAGTTTCTTTTAGGGTTGACTAATATCTTGCATAGAGACATACGCTATGCATTATATCGGATCTACTTGAGGTGATGTAGAGTAAAGAACTGATCATTCCACTATACAATTTTTGATCAACATCTGTAGATTTTTGTTCTTTACTAAAATTTACTCTAGATGCCATTGAGTGGGTCTTCCACTTGACATTCCAATTTTTTTACAAGTACTTTAGCATATTTTCTTGGCTTATAAATATTATATTAGCTAATATCTTAATTTATTGTCCTAAAAAGAAGGTTAGTTCTTCCATATTGATTATTTCAAATTCATTTGTCATTATTTTTAAAAATTCTAAGTTTGATTTTTCATTTGTTAAAACAAACATAATATCATTTTCGTACATCTTTATCAATTGAATATCATTATTAATCCTTTTAAAGATAGTGTAGTATCTATTTTTCCTATTTCAAATCCTAATTGGATTAAGATTTTAGTTTTCCATACCAAGCACAAAGTGGTTGTTTTAAACCATATAATGTTCTTTTCAATTTGAAAACATGGTTAGGGAATTTTTCACATTCAAAAAGTGGGGGTACATTTTTTAATTACTCCATTTAAGAAAGCACTGTTTAAGCCTATTTGATATAGTTTAAAGTTATTATAGTTTGCAAATGCGAGCAATATTTTTATAGTTTATAGTCGTGTTATCAGGGCAAGTTTCTTCATAGTCTATATCTTCTTCTTGATTATAACCTTATGCTACTAATCATACTTTATTTCTCCCAATCTCTAAGAGTTCTTTTAATTTATTTTTATAAACCCATTTAGGTTCTATAACTGATCAATTGTCAAGTCGAGGGACTAATTATCGAACATCGTCTCTTGTAAATTGATTTAACTCTTCTTGCATAGAAAGAGTACATGAATTATCCGATGATGCTTCTTTAGGTTTTTTAGGTTCATATATTGAGATGAATGCCACATCACTAATTTTGTTTAATTGATTACCCTTGATCTCCTTGGTCTATCTATATCCCTACAATACTTCTACGTGGTCTACATGTATTTCCATATAAAATATTCTACACAACTTGAAAAGTCATTAGTCTATACTTGTGGCTCTAATGGTTTTAAATTATTAGCTATGGGAGCCTCACTATCTAAAGTTCTAATGTATCTTGGCAAAATCTGATATAGATATATCCTTATCGACTAGAAATAAGACGAGTGGATCCAACTAAGGGGTTGCACCATACTTAGCTCATCGCTCGACAATCTCGAAGCATGTAAGAAAACTCTAGACTGTCCCTCACAGGGCTAAGGGAAGGTAAGATATTTTCCTAGAACAAAAGAACTAATATATTGATTATGCGATCGTCACTGCATACTCTTCCGAAACATTTACGGTTTTTTGGTTTGACTTCAACATTTCCTCAAGCTATGTCCTTAACTCTTTAATATGGTTTACAATGTAGTAGTTTTATTTAGAATAAATGTATGAAGGACAGTTTATCACCTTAAATACAATTTAAGGGAAAAACCACCTTTCCGAGTTCTCGAGGGTCATGACTTCACAAGGCTTGGAGTTTACAAATCAATTTCCTTGATCCGAGTGTTGAATAGGAAAACAATAGCGAGTCTTTATACCTCGTCTTATGTTATATAAGTGCAAAAGGAACAATTCTTTTCCTTTCGACGTTCCCATATTCAATAAATGCAGGAGATAAAATAGAGTAAACCTTATTCTCTATTACATCCACTTAAAATAAAAATAAAAAGGATAAATCTTTTCCCTTCATAAGAGAGAAAATAGAGTGAGTTTTATTCTCCATTTTACCCATAAATGATAAAAGTAATAAGGATAATTTTATTTCTTTAATTACATTTGGGAGATTAATTGCTTCTATCAGGACTTAAAAGCTTGAAATTTACAACTTATTTCCTTGATACTTGAAGAAATCCGAAGTAAGTATTATTCTTCATTGTCTGTGGGTCATCTGCCTTTGGCTGGATCCTGGATGTACTAAGTTATATGCCCTTCTTGAATCATCTCTTCATTCTGGTTTTAAATGTTGGCGTTCTAAAGTGCTATAACCAGGAGCATCATGATAAATGGAAAACTCTTCAAACTCCAAATCTAAGGTTGATGCAATTTTGAAATATGGGTCCTTGTACAATCCTATATGCTTAATCATTAAAATGATTGCCTCCTTCACCTCGGCGAGTACTGTGTACTCTTATATAAGGGTCCTAACACTTTCTACTTAGACACCTTCTTGTTTCTTCTTTGCTTCTTGCTGACTATATAGTCTTCCTTCTACAACTATTTCTTCTAGAATATAAATCCTTCAACTGGGTCACGGAAGTCTTTAAGGTTCACCAACTTCTTTTCATCCAAGCTTCTTGAAAATTGAGTTTCTTCTGATACTCCAGTTTTTAATGCAGTGCTTCAATGTACCATCAAATCTAGCTAACTTTTCTACTTTCGTTCAACTCCATTGAAGTAGTCTAAGCAATTCATCTATTTTTTGCTTGATGTTGGTTATTGCTTTACCTTCTCTAACCGTTCTTTAGATGTTCCCTTTCTGATTAGCTTCTTTGAATTTGAGTTTGGTTGACTTTGATTGATGTGGTTATCTTATTTTTCATTGGATTTAAGTTATAAGATCTCCTTAGAGTAAATGGGTTCATCACCTTCTCTCCGTATTGAATGTCATCATCTACGCACCTTGGATTCTGCCATCTATTTACCATTGTCACATGCCAAGTGTTAGGGCCTAGTTGGATTTGGAAGTCTCCACCATGTTTTTGATTGCCTTCTCTTCAAAAACTCAAGTCTCCTTCCTACCTAAAATCTGGAATGGCTCGAACTTCTTCATTGACTTGGATGCCTTTGCTTACTCTGCCTTAATTGCCATATGCTCGAGATCCATGGAGCTCCATTTGACTCCTAATCAAACCAGTTTGTCAATCAATATATTGCCATCTTTTTGCATCAACTTGGGAACTTGCACCTTGATCTTTGACCTTGCTATTTGAAATTGATTTATTTATGTTGCTTTCTCCAACGGGTGTCATTTGGAATCCCCATCTTCCATCTTCATATTCGGTTAAGTTTTGTTGAGAATTTTCAATAATAGTTTGAATGGTTGTCTTTTGCTCTACCAATTCTTTGGCTACGGAATTCAAAGTCTACCTTAATCAGCCATAATAATATTGGATGCTCTAAAACAAGGAAGTGCTTTCCTTTCTTGGAAACCTTTCACACAACATGATAATTCTTATATATAATAAAGGTTTTCAAAAAATATATATTCTATAAATAAAATACTATATTTATAAAATCCACGCCGGTCTCAATCACTTCCTTAGGTGGAATCATCACAACCTCAATCTCAACTATATCAAAGCGACAAGGAGAATGCTTACCGGCGTTATTAGGCAGCTTGGAAAATAATGAAGTCCACTTAGTATCAGGCCGAGGCAGAGGAGGATCCAACAGATCAGCTTGTGTTTCAGCAGACAAAGGAATGTTGTCTTCAACATTTCTACAAGCACCTGGTGTGCAACCCTTCGACAACCCATTTTCAGCCTTGTTGAACGCAACAACATCATTCATAGACACACGATCATCATTTTCCACAACACCAACAGCCGCAAGATGAAATTCGATCTGCCCTATCTCAGCTTCACCCATTACAAAACCAATATTCAACCCAACAGAAGTTTGAGTCCAAGATTTGTTACCTTCATCGATAGAAATGGTAAAAATGGATTCGAACCCAGATTTCTGCCAGGCATATCATGACCAGCAAGAAGCGGAGAGCTTAAATCATTTAGAAGATCGGATATTGGGTTCTCACGAGTAGTTGTAGCGACAGGGTCATAAACAAAAACCTAGGCCGAGATGCATTTAACGGCAGCAGATGCAGCCACGGTATCACCAGCAGCTCCAATTGAGAGAGCAGATCCACCATCCAGAACATCAGAGGCGGACAGAGCAAGCTTCTGCTTCGACATAGTAATAGAGCGGAAGGAAAACACAGAAAGTTAGACGCCGAAGAAAAAGCAGAAGAAAACAGTAGCCAATGGAAAGAAATCGCCAGTCGCCATGAATGCCAGTGAACAATGATATCACCAAGCAGAAGAGAACTTGGTGGTTTCTTTCTTGACTCCAATCCTCCCTATCATTTAGTTAAGGCGAGGTGAAACCAGGTGTGGAAGCCTTGGGGGGGGGGGGGGTTGAGTGTACACTTTGATAATGAAATGTTCTATTTTAAATTCTCGTTTAGTGATGAAAAACAATGTATTCTGGAGGCCGGCATAATTCTTATACATGGGAAACCATTCATTATACAACTTGGAGTCCATCTGTGGATCGAGCGAAAGACCAAGTTTTATCTATTCCTGTTTGGGTCCACTTTTCTCATATTCCATCTATTCGCCAGCCTCTTGTCAGGATTGACTGGCTAGCTAGTCCAGTAGGTAAGGTGATATGTTATGATGCAAACACTATGGCCAGAAAGAAATTAGTCTATGCCAAAGCTCCGATCGAGATTACTCTTGACAAACCTTTACCTTCGGTTTCAAAGGTCAGATTAGATGAGAGCCATTTTGCTGAGGTCAAAGTTTGCTATAGTTGGAAACTTGAGATATGCACGTCTTGTCAGACCTTTAGGCATTGTTCGGATACATGTTCTAGATCGGCAGTTGTTGGCCTTGTTCCCCTTGTTGATCGGATTCCTCTTCCTCGTCCTCCTGTTCGAAAGTGGGTTCCAAAGGTTGCTCCTGTAGTTCCCTTAGTTGATGCTTCAGAAGCTCCCATTGTTATAGCTCCCATTGTGGATCCACCTGTAGTTGCTCCAGTTTATGTAGCTCCAGTTTATGTAGCTCCATCTGTTTCTCCACCATCGCCCCTAGAGGTGGTTCCTTCTTCTACTACGTTTGATACTATTTCCTGGAATTCTGAAGAACGTGCTTGGGTTCACGCTCCTTCTGATATGAGATCTTCACCAGAGAGTGACACATTTTATGCATTTATCAGTGATATTGGGGGCGAGAGTCATTTTCTTATCTACCATATTGACGGAGATGGTTTGTGCCTCACTAGGGTTAATGAGATTGGTAAGGAAAACAAAAGTAAGTTTTATGATGTCACATGGGATAGGAAATTTATTTACTCTCATGACTCAATATGTTATGATCCACGACTAGCTGCTCTCTTCTCAGGTTTTTCACATGTTATTGGTCCATCGTCAGATGTGGCCGTGTTTGTTCTTCCTCTTCTGAGGGAGCATAGTCACGGTGTTATAGTAGATTAGGCAAATTGTCTAGCTCCTGTGCTTTTTATTTTTTCTTTTGGGCCTTTCTGCCCTTTAGTTGTTCTGTGCATGTGCAGAACACCTGTTTTCCCATTATTTATACAGTGGCACGGCCTACTATAAAACCGGCTAGCTTTACTAAAAAATATATATTATATTTATAATATGTATAATTTTAATAAGGTATTAAAGTAAGCTTCAGATCTACATAGATGTGTTGTTTTTAGTATCAAAACAAAATAAATCAAAGGATAAATTTTCTATAGAGAAAAATAGTTTCTCTATATAGAAAATTAGATCCAGAAATATCGTGTCCTTTGTTTAAAAATAAAAAATAGAGAATCCAAACCCAATATATATATATATATATTCAAAATGAAAGATAACAACCTTAAAAGTTAACACACTGAGAGAATCTGATCCTTCTGGGTGAAAGCACAAAACTGCTTGCAATGTTTTTGGCCACAAACCTGGATATTATTTATACTGATAGAACTATAATAGATTTAGCTAAAGAAGCTTTATAGGTTTTTTAGAAGAGATTAAGAATGATACAATGGAGAGAAATAGATGAATAGTAGAGAAGTAATTAAAATATAAATCAATCAAACACGGAAGTAAAAAAGCAAAATATATCGTAAGTAAATGGCATCAAATTTATAATGGTTTCTTACATCCACTCTCTTATTTATTTATCCCTTTTCTTATACATATACGTACATACATACACTCACACCAAGGTTTTAAATCTCGGATTTTAGTTACGTTTCGTCTCGGAGATTTCAGAGATTCAATCCCTTATTGGGAGAGATCTCGAACGAGATGAGTCCATATTGGGAGTTTGTCTCGAAGTTGCATCTTGGGTCTTAAAACTCATCTCAGAACCATCTCGGGGTATATGATATGTTAAAAATCGATATTCTTACATGACAATTTTTATGCATGCTTCCATAAAAATAGCAATTTAAACTTGATTTGCAAAATCACTCCATTGTTATTAATCTATGAAAGAACATTGCTAACATGCTTGAACCAATAGAATAACATAATACAAATATATTATAGCTTACAACTCATGATCCATGAACATGAATTATTGTTAGACATAAAACATAAAAATGATCCAAAACATTAAATAACAACATAGAAGTAGAACATAAAACACATACATGCATCAGGAACATGCATGTGAAAAAAAATGAGAACATGAAATTGCAAAAGATTGTAGAACATATATGAATATATGATATAGTCATATTACATGCAAAATGTATATAAAACATTAAAGATTAAACATGATTCATTTTAAGTCTTCTATTTAAATACAAAATACACGAAAAGAGCATAATCACAAACCAAAATAAGACAAGGCTTCTACCATTACAGGCTAAATAGAAAAAATATTCATTAATATATCTTAAAAGGCTATTCTTTACTGGACTCGAAATCGAATTCAGATGTTGATGAAGTATCCTCATGTGACATCATATCAATCTTATCTTCTTCATTCATAATTTGTTTTCCTTTTCAATATGATGACCTCTTCTCATGTGATGTTTTTTGCCTTCTTTTTTGATCTTTGGTCGTTAATACACCTCGTTCCCATAACTCTCTAAGCTTCCGCCCAATATAATCCCTCTTCGGGGAAAACTTCATCATCCATCTCATTATATGAAAGTGTACAATTAGCATTTGATTTTATAAAATCACCAACCCATTCATCCACCACTACTTCACGGTTGTTGGGAGCGGCAAGTGCATCTCTTGTGCTAGTACCAAATTTTGCTTTAAGTTGAGAATTAAATTTAACAAACACTAAATCTCTAATTCTATTAGCATCAAGTCTATTTCTCTTTTTTGTATGAACTTATAATTATTAAAAAGACAATAGATGTTATAAAGAATATATTCATGTGTACAAATGTAAATTGTAATCCAACATGTTAACAAAAAAGAGACATTAACCTACATCAAATAAACATGCTCTAGAAATGAAATGTTTATGTAATAAGTTTCAAACTGTTTACTGTATTCTTATGTGAATATATATGTGCTTAATGTAATTTTACTTTGTCTTTCAATCTTGCAATTCCTACGCTCATCTCTATATTACAATACTTTCATTTAGACCCCTTTCCCCTTTTGAGTTTCACTCCATACACCTAAAACGAATCGCTTTTATTATTAGAATTCGTTTCAATTGTCAGTGGCGGATTATTTGAGGATTTTGATGAAGTACCAATCTAAAAAGAACACATCAGCAATATTTAAAACAAAAGACATTAAGAACAAAGACATATTTAATTGATTTAAAATAGCATTCGTAGTTACAAATATACTAATTTAGTACATTCATACTTTGTGACTAGAAACCAGACTGTCTTCTTAATAATAGTTTTTTGAAATTTCTTCATAGTTAGAGCATCTCCAACCCATTCATCTTGTAATATTCTAAAATGATGACATGTCATTGGTTATATCACATTGTCAAATACATGTAGAAAAATAATAATGTTAAATGACAAAAATTATGTTTACTTACTTCAATGGAAATACATTACAAACAACTAAATTTGTTTAACTTTGGTTATGTGGCATGATGGTAGTGGTGGTTATTACTGACATTGTGAAGTAGAATATCTACTACTAGACATTCTACTTCACAGTGTCTAACATAAATCTTGCGACGTCATGTTTTACAATCATTTTAAATTACCATTGGAGACGAAAATTTAAAGAATTATGTCAATCGTCTATGTGGCATTAACTTCACATGAGAAATTCATGAGGGTTGGAGATGCTCTTACAACTTATAAACATACTTATTGCAAACACAGTAACATACTGTTTAAGTTAGTACTCTCAAATTAATATAGCTTAGTATCCTCAAGCTAGAAACCAAATTGTAGCATGTCAGCAAACCGAAATTTTGAAGCAATTAAACGTGCTTGAGCATCTTGACATATTTGCACACATACTAATTATTTAGTAGACAGATTCTCACTTTTCTAGGACATCTCCTATTAATTAAATTTTGAACAGAACTTCACATGAACACAACTACATAATATCTCCTATACCAATTAAGATGTTGGACTGTCTCACCAAATTAGGTTCGATTGTCGATGAAGTGGGGAGCTGGCCGAATGCAGTTCATCTGGCGGGAGCCTAGCCATTTGCAGCATAGGGATGGTTTCGCTGGCATGGAATGGAACGTTGATGGCAGGAAGGTTGGCTAGCGTGGGATGGATTGTTGATGGCAGGAAGGTCGGTTGGCCAAAAAGAGGAAGGGGAGATGGTATCACTAGCGTGGGTTGATTCGATTTTAGGAATTTTTTTAGGGTTCAATTTAATAACTGAAAGGAGTGGGGTTAAATATTAAAAGTATAGGAGCTTAAAGCAGGGAAGATACCGATCAAGCTTCAATTATTTTAATTAGTGTTTGGGGCTGGGTACGTGCTTAAATTTTGGCCCATATAAAAATATCGATTTTTTATTTTGCTATCTCATTTCGACTGATATATCGGCCGATACTGCCATATGTCGACCGATATATTTGAAATGATATTTACTCCAAAATTTGCTGTATCATTTCAGTGGGAGATCGACCGAAGATTTCGGTCAAGATTTTCATGAACTGACAGTGATACACACGCGCCCGCATGCATGCACACATACATACACACACTGATACACACATACACAAACACACACACACCAAGCTTAATTTGATTTACAAAACTATAGAAAAATTGAAGAGTAGTGGCATGGTAATGATTGAGCTTCATCGTACCTTTCTGTATAAAGGAGTTGTTGTGAAGTAGTTCATCCTGGTATTTCTATTTTGGAATATGGTATTTATGGCTTTGAACTATTGTTTGTCGATAGAAGTTTCCTAGGAGTTTCTCTTTTTCGGGCACTCTGCTTTTGCTTCAATCAATTTTTCCTTCGATCGAAGCACTCTTTCTTTTTGAACCGAAGCCCACTTCTTTTCGATCGGAGCTGACTCCGATTTTTGAAACAGAGCACTCCTAATAGAGCGCTCAAGCTCTAGAGTGCTATCCTAAAGCATGCTCCAAGATCTTGTTCGAACAAACTTGAAGTATGCTTTGGATCTTGGTCGAAGCTTAGAGCACTCAAGTATGATATGAGCACTCCTTGCTTCGAGTAGAGCACTCATTTTGAGCACTACTAGTACTCCATAGCTTGCACCGAGGTTGGTTTCGAGCGGGCTTAAAGCTTTCTTTGAGCCCTGTCGATGCTTGGGGCCATCCTTGCTTAAGCATGAGCACCCTTTTGAGTGCTATCTCGGAACAAGGTATTGTGTTTAATTTGAGTGGACTTAAGCTTGCTTTACATCTTACTTTGAACGCTATTATGATCCAGGTTCAAGCCTGTTTTGTCCCTTTTTTCAAGCAATTTCTGAGTCTATTCCTTAGCCCATTCTACATATTTATAGTATTTTCCTTATCTTACCCACTTATCTAATTCTAAAATTACTTAGTTGGTTTGACCTGGGACTTAATCTGATTTTTTTATCAACGCGACCTTAGGATGGCTTTAAGTCTCATATTTATTTGCTTTTCCTTATTTTAACTCAACTTCAATGCTACCTTCTTTGGTAAATTTTCAGCTATTTTTATTTCATTTCATGTCGACTAAAATTAGGTATAATAGCAATAAATGCTTGAAGTAAATCAAGACAGAAAGAATTTATAGTTGTTCAGGATAATTCCTATATCCACTTTGGTACTTTTCTTGTTCAAAACTATATCTTCTGAGAGTACAAAATAGCAAGGACAAAAATCCATTAATGAATTTTTGAATAATGTTGTAATCGTAAAAATAACTAGTTTGAATAACAGTGTGACATCATTCTCTCTAACTATTTATTTTTGAGATTTCTTGGTAGGTAGGTACTTTATTTATATTAGAATTTGATAGAATTAAGGGTGTGTCCTAGAAGTAATTATGTAATTCGATTATATGTAACTTAACTCTTATAGTGAATCTTGTTCGAAATAAAGCATGCTTTGATTTTATTTTCTATTGTATACATTGTTATATTGGGATATAAATAATTTTTTAAATATATACAAGTAGAAGATCTTTAGGAAATGTGTTTGATCGATTGCAATTATGAATATCATGAATGAAAATATCGATATATCCATTAAGATTACTGTAAGTAAAGTTTTTCATATAATGAATGGTGAATTACTCGACCGTTAGAGGGCACCAAGGGGTTATGTACATGTAATTCTTTGGAATAATTACAAAACGACTCACCGAGAGTCTTCTATATGTTAAATGTCAAACAGAAAATCTCACATGATGATGTGCATTGGTCTTTTGAGTTGAGAATATTATGAACCTTAAGTGTCTAAACTATATTTTGGTTATGGTCAAGGTCAATCACACAACAACGATGATCTTCTTAAGGCCATAGTTGGGTATAAGTTGAACCGCTTGAAGTGAATCACTATTTAGGAGAGGATTCGTCTTCTTCAAATAGAGAGTTAGATTCATCATAATTCGTAGTCAACTTAAGTCATACTATTTGGCCAAAATAAACTAGTTAATCAATAAATGTTATCGAATTAAACCATGGACTTTAATTTGGACTTCACGATTAAATAATGATATTTAGAGTTTTGACCATTAGGGGAGCTTTAGATATCTAAGTAATATAGTGATGACTAAGAGAAAACGAGTGCAATATATCGTTGCTTTAGGGTATTGCTTTAAAAGACAACAAATTGGATTTCACATAGATAATCTATAAGCAGCTAAACTCATGTTCACTAATATGCTTCAATAAAGTCCATACAGGATTTAATAGTTAACTTGTTTAAATATTATTGAAGATTAAGTTCACACTTTAGAGTTACACAACCGCATCTCTGAACTTTTAACTAAAAATAATTTATTGAAATAATTTGTAAAAGTAAAAAATTATTATAGACAAATCACTACATTGGTTATATTAATTAATTTATTATTAATTTATCATTTTTATCAAAGGTCTAAAATTGATTAATAAAATATATAGATGTTATATATTTATTTAATTATTTTTTGGGCTAATATAATAATTTGAATATAAAAATTATATATATATATGTTTGCTCAAAAAATGGGCAAATATCTCTAATCTATTTATTGTAGAGCTGTGAATACATGTTGTATAACACGACTGTTATATTTGTGTTATGATTGATTTTCAAAGAGAAGATCACATATAGGTTATGCAGAAAGTAAATTGCACTAGAGTAAAGAACACAAAGATTTATAGTAGTTCAGCCAAATGTGCCTATATCCATTGTCGATTTTCATTATACTTCATATAGATCTTTGTTCAATGCTTAGGGTATAAAATATGATGATCTATTGCTCAATAGAAAGTAAGATGCAGACCTAAGGAAGTTTGTTTGCAAACTCCTGTTCATTTATTTTGATTCGTCTATTCCTGTTCAGTTATTCTTGTTGGGCTGTTCATGTTCGGCTGTTCTTATTAGGATGTTCCTATTAGTCCATTCCTGGCTTTCTCTGACTTGTTCGCCATTAATAATGTAAGCTTGGCTCTCCAAAATTGTCCTACATTGTTATCTAAAGCTTAAGTATTTATAGGAGTAAAGATATGGGAAGGCTAGGCCGATAAAATAAGCAATTTCCTTTTTTGGTTCGCTCGGCTTGGTTATTTCCACACATAAGATATGATCCAAAATTTCCTTGTGTAGAAGATTGAATATAATATTTCCATATATGCATTACTAGGTTCGGTTTGGTAATGCATGCCCGGATGTACCTTGTTCGGTTGCCCCTCGGTTTGGTCATGCCTTGGTCCAGTGGAAGACTACTGAGCAAGAATTTATGCTCAATATTATCAATTCGACATCCTTGGGTTTAGCCTAATTGGTTCGGCAATGTTTGGTCTAGAGATGCTTATCGGTTCGACGGTAGATTGCTGAAAAAAATTTCATGTTCGCCAGATAACCACCGAACAAGGTTCTATGTTCGGTAGTATGCTACTGAACCATCCATCATGTTTGGCTGTCTATCGAACAAAGCATTTAGACCTTGTAATCTTTTTTCCATCTTTTGACCTTCTTACCTTCTTGTCCTAATCCTTTGACCAAGTGCTGCTCTAATTTCCCATTTCCATGATGCTTGCTAGATCTCTTTAGGTCGGTTACAACAGTTGTGGGTTGCTAGACCTAGATTGGAAAAGCTCTAATGTCATAAATCTTAAGGTTCAACCTAATTGGTTCGATAGTGTTTGGTCCGTTAATGCTTGTTTGTTCGGCAGTAGATTGCCGAATAGGATTTTCTGCTTGGTAGATAACCACCGAATAAGTTTCTCTGATAGTTAGTAAGCTACCGAACCATTAATCTTGTTTGGCTGTCTACCAAACAAAGTGCTTAAACCTTGTAATCTTTGTGCCATCTTCTGACCTTCTTACCTTCTTGTCCTAATCCTTTAACTAAGTGATGATGCTCTAATTTCTAATTTCCACAATGCTTGCTAGATCTCTCTGGATTGGTTACAACAACTGTGGATTGCAAGATTTGTGATTGGCAAAGCTCGATCACATAAATCTTAAGGTTTATCTACCACCACCCAATGTTGGATGGTGAGCATGATATTTGAAGGTGATTGGATAAAGCTGAGATGATTCCATGCTGTCCAGAAGTGCTCTAGAGATTCTGTTAGGCAAGATTTTATTAGGTAGAGATTTGGTTAGGTAGTTTCTAGAGCTCCAAGTTTGTTTTCTATTATTGCTCATCCATTCTCCTCCTTTCTTAAGTTGTGCTCGTCCATGAGGTATTTATAGGTGTGAGGTTATGTAATAATCTGTTAGGTAGTAAGTGGTTAGCAGTAAACAGTTAGGTTTCCTATATGATTAACTATCCTATTCAGCTGTTCCATAAAATAATGCGCTTGCCAGAAATCAAACTCCTGACCACTCCGTTGGAAGTTTGACGCACAACCACTTATTCTACACATATGTTTATGCAATATAACACTCGCGACCACGGCTTAATTTTAAGTCAGAATTGAATAAAACTTGGACCAATAGCTTCATATCATTGAGTATAACACTCCAATGCCTTTGGATGTTCCATTTGCTTAAAGTAGATAGTTGATCTCCAAGGTGGGGCCCAAATCACTCGGGTGGTGGATAGATTTTATGATGACCTTATCTTTCAATCTGTAGCTCGGGTTAAGATGCGGTTTTGACTAGGTGCATGTCTTGACCTTAAGAACAAGTTTGAGTCTATTTTGAAACTACCAAATTTTCCCTTAATACTTTGCCTTGCCCTTGTAGTTATTCTTCTTATGGACCTTCCAGCCATTTCTATGCTCCTTGACGTCTTTTCATATTTATCATGTTGTGGGCGAAAACGCCCACAACACTTGCCCCCCAAAGCATACTTTCATAGAGTATAAAGTATGCTTTACTTCATCCAAAGTTGTCTACCTTTCTCTTGAAATGGTTATCTTAAACCTCAAACATCTATATCCTTAATCCCGTCCTTTAGATAAGCTTTCCACTGCTAGTATGTTGCAGAGCCTTGTTCACTTGGGGAAAAGCTTGTTGATCGTTCCAAGACATCTTTTATCAATATGACGTTTGTAACTTGCACTTTCTTGGTAGTACAGTAATCTAATATTGTTTCTCATTAGTTCTCCTCTTTGTTCGGTAGGCCTTTGCTCCTTTTAGCTCAGCCTCCTTGCCTCCAGGTCCCTAAGGCCACACGAATCTCATAAACGTTTCGAGTATATCAAGATGCTCAAGGGAAAGGAATATACAGTGGCTCCATGGTATGTGGACTTGACGATGTGATTTTATTGCATTAACTGAAATTTGGCCAATTATGATCGATGGTTGCAACGTATTTGTTCCATACGATCGCCAAGTTAGCTTATTCCATAAGTAACCTTTTTGCCGCTATCTTGCATATTTGTATGCGACCAATCACCAAACAAGTTCGATAGGGTGCTATAGTGTCTTTGGCTATGAGACATGATGTTTGATGCTTTGGATGTAATATTGACTGTGCTTTGATGTTTGATGCTTTGGATGTAATATTGACCATGCTTTGATGTTTGCTTGATATGTGGTTGATGCTTTCCTTAGGTCACACTTTATATTTCATGTACGTACAATTATAGAAGTACGTATCTATCTTATAGATTTTTTTAAATGGATTTGTCATACCTAATTAATATTATTTGTTACATTATATTCGTTCAGCATCCTAGCTTAACCATTAGCTTGTTATCAATATTTTCATCACTACCTTGTACACTCATACAAGACCAATCATTGACAAGTTCGACAATGTGGGTGGTTCTTCATTGAAGCACCTCTTCTATTCCATTAGCAGTTGTAACATCCCTCATTCTGAGGCTCAAAACTAACATCTACGGATGCTGCAAACATCCATAGTTATTAATTCCCAACTATAAAATGCGGCTACGTTAATCATATCAATAATCAGGAGCACGTGAATATGAAATTTTTTCAAACACAATTCAGAAATAACCTTTACATTCCATTTTAAAATAAGATTTAATATTCATTACATAATCCCATTCGCAAACCCACATTCTGAGAAATTATTAGTTTACAAAATACCCCAAGAGCGACATATGAAGGGCCCCTTGGTTAATCAGAGTCTAACATTTGTCAATTATATAACTTGCCATCACATCCATGCAGATCAAAACCAAACAACTGATAGGGAGTGCGGATTAAGGATCTTAAGGCTAATTTAACACTAGAGGGGGGAGGGGCGAATAGTGTTTAATGGATTCTAAGACTTATATGGACTAATTTCAAAATTATGTTATAAACAAATGCAGAACTTAATCATAGAACTATCACAGAATCAAACACAGATACAGTAAGAAAATAAAAAACAGTAAAAGGAAAGAACACACCGGATTTTATACTGGTTCGGAGTTACCCTACGTCCAGTCCTTTACCAAGGCAAAACACCTCATACAGATTTTTATTAAATCAATGTCGAGATTACAATCCTCAATTTCTAAAGGCCTTGAGGTATCCTCTTATCTCTCGAGTCCGGGGCAAACTCTCTTGATTTACGGGCCACAAGATTTCCCAATTGATTTTCAGGCACAACCACACCTTATAGAGAGACTCGATAAACTTTTGATTACAAATTGATCCTATAACTCTGAATAGCACTTTGATCTTCAAGAGAGGGCAGAGAATCAAACAAGAATGAGATTCTAACTTGATTCACTTGAGAATTCGGTAGAATTTCGGCACGATCTTAAAAATATGAAAATTTTAGAATATGGATTTATGGAGAAGAAGGAGTGAAGAAAATAAGAAAATAGTTAGTTAAAAAATTCGTTTGTGAAGGCTATTTATAGACCAGTAACGGTCATAAACATTGATGAAGAGATTTAAACGAATAGACACTTCTTTTGAAAATTGAAACTTTTGAAATTAACGGCCACCATGTCGACATGGGGTATCCTATGATGTCGACATCCCTTAGTTTAAAACAATGTGAAGTTTAAAACAAGAGTTTATTTAAAAATAAAAAACAAAGAATATTTTAACGCTAAAACATCTTTTTTTGATAATTATTTGAAAAGATAATTTTTAAGGCTAAAACATTTTGAAAAGCAGTTTTGAAAATTATTTTGAAAAACCATTTTGAAGTAGTTTTGCAAGCTTCTTCCTGCAGAATATCTCATCACATCCGGAGTCGAGAACTTGTACAAAACCAGGATGTTTGTGGATTTGTAAGCCACTTGTCGTAGGTTTGTAAGCTACTTGTCATGGGTTTGTAAGCCACTAAGAAGGTAGAAATGAGTTCCATCCCAAATGAAATATGGAATGAAGATTTCCGTGCTATTATGAAGTTTTAACAATAAACTAGACACATATCTCGAAATCTTGATCTTGATACTCATGAGTCTTCAAACTTGATTTCTTCATTCTTGATCTTTATACTGTATAGTCTTCAATAATCAATACCTGCCTTATATATATCTTGCATAATAACATTCATATGTATCTAGACAATAGTGTTAGTATATAAGTTATAATAAAATAAGTTACAAAGGTTGTTGTCATCAAAGCCACTATCTCCAGTTCCTAATAGTAACGACCCTAATTTTGAGTAACATTATTTAGAACATTTAATTGGATAAATTAAATAAATAATGTTAATAGTTAAGGGATTGAGATTTGTTAAGTAATAAGGGGCCGAGCCTTAATGAATGTATAAGCAAACGAAAATTTAAAATAAGTAAGTAAGAGGAATATGGTAAGGGTAAAATGGGAACATCCTTCATTCTAGTACCTTAGACCCTTTTATTCTTCATTCCTTATTCATTTTAACATTCACAAACAAAACTAAAACCTTATTGAGCTCAACCGGCCACCATTAAGGAGATTCAAGAAGAAGAAAAGCTAGGATTCAAGTAAAAAGCTTAAGCAAATCAATCAAAGGGCAAATCTCAACCTTCTTAACATCAAGCTAAGGTGAATAATTGATTTACATCCCACTTTTGATAAAGATATCGGTTTCAAGGTTTGATCCTAACTATTTTGCAAGTAAAATGTCATGTTATGTTTGTTTAAATGGATATATATGCTTGTTAATGATTTATATTGTTTCATATATATTTTATGATAAGTTTAGATTAGAAAACCTATTAAATGACATCCATATGATTTGCGTTTTGATATACAGACAAGAACATTAATTTTGAAGTAGGTTTCAGGTTTCATAATTTTCTAAGTAATTGTGGATTTATTATGAATTTTTTATGAGAGAAAATAGATAAAATTGGGTTTAAATTATTTAAGGCAATTATATGATGATTTCGGATTTGAAATTTATACATGTTAGAAAACATATTAAAAGCGAATTATTGTGATTTTTTGGAGAATTTTCCTAAATATTTTACTATGGTTATAAAATTATTTAAGTTAAGGGACTCACTTGAATTTCCGTCATCATTTGAAGCAAATCTTTCATCTTCTCTTTTAATTTGATGACTCGTACTTGTGTGGAACGTTGAAAAGATCCAGAATGAGGAGAAGTGGGTGAAGAAGGTTCATTATTAGAAGAGGAAGCCATTAATTTACCATTTTAGAAGTTTATTACAGAGAATAGAACAGAGGAAAGGAGTAAAAGTCGAAATATATAAATATATAACCAAATAACTAATTTTAGAGGGAAATTTAAATTTGAAACTCTCGGCCTGTATGTCGACATAAGGGGATGGGTCATGTCGACATGCCCTGTTCAATTTTCGAGAAATTTTTATTTATTTTAGTTATTAACTATACTTGTATTATTTATAATTTATATTTCAGTTAATGAACATATACCTAATTCTCTTCTAAATTTAGTAAAGTTTTGTTCATTTAATGGTTTGGTTAATATATCAGCAATTTGTTTTTCAGTATTAATATATTCAAGAGTTATGACTTTTTTACTTATATTATCTCTAAGAAAATAATGTCTAATATCAATATGTTTTGTTCTAGCATGATGAGTTGGATTTTTAGATAAGTTTATTGCACTAGTATTATCACAATAAATTGGTGATTTAGTTATAGTTAATCCAAAATATTTTAAAGTTTGTTGCATATATATAACTTGAGAACAAGCCAAAGCAGCAGATATATATTCTGCTTCAGTTGTTGACAAGGATACAGTGTTTTGCTTCTTACTAAACCAGGAAACCAGAGAATGTCCTAGAAAGTGAAAAGTTCCACTTGTACTTTTTCGGTCTGATTTACAACCAGCGTAATCAGCATCACAATATGAAATTAAATCAAATACATCATTTTTAGGGTAAAATAAACCATAATCAAAAGTATGTTTTACATATCTTAAAATTCTATTAACAGCTTTTAAGTGAGTTTCTTTAGGTTGAGATTGGTATCTTGCACAGAGACATACACTATGCATGATGTCAGGACAACTTGCTGTTATATAAAGCAGCGAACCAATCATTTCCCTATATAATTTTTGATCAACATCTTTTGATTTATCTTCTTTACTTAAAGCTACATTAGTTGTCATTGGAGTTGGTTTCCCACTAGAAGTGGTCTATCCAAATTTATTAATTAAATCCTTGGCATATTTTTCTTGACTAATGAAAATTCCTTTATCTAATTGTTTGATTTGAAGTCCTAAGAAGAAGCTTAGTTCTCCATATGACTCATTTCAAATTCTTTAGTCATTATATCTGAAAATTATTTATTCATTATGTTATTAGTTGACCCAAATATTATATCATCTACATATATTTGTACTAATTGAATACCATTTTTGTTTCTTTTAATAAAAAGAGTTGTATCTATTTTACCAATTTCAAAACTAGATTGTAGTAAATAAGATCTTAGTCTTTCATACCAGGCTCTAGGAGCTTGTTTCAGACCATATAAAGCTTTCTTTAATTTATATACATGATTTGGAAATTCATTATTTTCAAAAAGTGGAGGTTGTTCAACATAAACATCTTCTTTTACAAAACCATTTATAAAATCACTTTTAACATCCATTTGATATAACTTGAAATTATTGTAATTTGCGAAAGCAAGTAGAATCCTGATAGCTTCTAGTCTTGCTACGGGTGCAAAGGTTTCGTCATAATCAATTCCTTCTTCTTGACAATAACCTGCGTGACTAAACGAGATTTATTTCTCACGACCTCACCAAGTTCATTCATTTTATTTTTATAAACCCATTTTGTTCCAATAATACTTTTATCCTCAGGTCTAGGAACAAGTTCCCAAACATCATTTCTGGTGAACTGATTCAATTCTTCTTGCATAGCAAGAATCCATGAATCATTAGATGATGCTTCCTTTGGATTTTTATGTTCAATAATTGATATAAAAGCTACATTACTCATACTATTTAGTTGATTTCTTGTTTTAACTATAGATTCAATATTTCCTAGTATATTTTCTACAGGATGATCTTTTAATAGTCTAATTCTTTTATTAGGTTGAATAATTTCACAATTAATTTCATTAGGTTCATTATTTAAAGTTACAAAATTTCTTCATCTTCTATTTGTACGGTACCTTTAAAATTTTCATCAAAAGATACATGCATTGTTTCTTCAATAGTGTTAGTTCTTAAATTATAAACTCTAAAAGGTTTACTTCTATTAGAATATCCGATAAAGATACCTTTGTCGGATTTAGGTTCAAATTTATCTAAATTATCTTTTGTATTAAGAATAAAACACTTACTACCAAAAACTTTAAAATAAGCTACTATGGGTTTCTTATTGTAAAGTAATTCATATGGTGTTTTATTAGTTAATGGTTTAATTAAAATCCTATTTAATATATAACAAGCTGTAGCGACTGCTTTAGCCCAAAAGTTTTTAGGTAAGTTACTATCAGAAAGTATTGTTCTAGCATACTCTTGAATCGTTCTATTCTTACGTTCTACCACTCCGTTTTGTTGTGGAGTTCTTGGAAAAGAGAAATTATGAGTGATTCCTTTTTTATTACAGAAATTCTCAAAATTTTCATTTTCAAATTCTCTACCGTGATCACTACGAATAGTTTTTATTTTTAAAGAAAATTGATTTTGAATTCTTTTAGCAAAATTCTTAAATAATTCAAAAGCATCACTTTTAAGTTTAAGAAAAATTGTCCAAGTATATCTAGAGTAATCATCTACAATTACAAAAACATATTTATTGTGATTAATTGATTGAACTTGAGATGGACCAAATAAATCTAAATGAAGTAATTCTAGAGGTTTAGAAGTAGAAATCATATCTTTTAATTTAAATGAACTTTTCTTAAGTTTTCCTAATTGGCAAGCATCACATATACTATCTACTTTAAAGTTTAACTTGGGAAGACCTCTAACTAAGTCAAGTTTTGATAACCTAGATAACAGTTTGAAATTTAAATGACCAAATCTTTTATGCAAAATCCAAGGGTCACTTGTATTAGCCAAAAGACATAAGTTATCGTTTGAAACTTTCATACTAAGGATGTAAATGTTTTTCTTCCTAATTCCTTCAAAGATAATATTTGACTTATTATCTTCGATGTGGCACTTATCTTTTCCAAATTTAATTTTAAATCCTTTATCACATAGTTGACTTATACTAAGCAGATTATGTTTTAAATTCCTAACTAGCAAAATATCAGAAATAAGAGGAGTTTTAGAATTACCGACATTGCCGATGCCAATCACATATCCTTTTGAGTTGTCTCCAAAGTTGACCAATCCACCATCTTGATATATAATGTCATTGAGTATCTCGGGATTTCCAGGCCTTGAACAGCCACTATCAAGTATCCATTTATCCTTCTCAATTTGCACAGTTTGTCCATTGGTTGTTGATTCTTCAAAAGCCATGCAACATGTCTGTTCCTGCATAACAAACCAATTCGGTAGATAACTTGATTTTTCATAAAAACTATATGCCGACCTATGATACTTTGATGAAATGCATAAATTCAAACTAGTATTAACAAAATTTTCTAAAAATGCCATTTTCAACTTTTCAAGTTTCAGATTATGAAAACTATGAAAACCTACGCTCTGATACCAATTGAAAGGGAGTGCAGATTAAGGATCTTAAGGCTAATTTAACACTTAAGGGGGGGTGAATAGTGTTTAATGGATTCTATGACTTATACGGACTAAATTAAAATTATGACACAAACAAATGCAGAACTTAATCACAGAACAATCACAGAATCAAACACAGTTGCAGAAAGTAAATAAAAAGCAGTAAAAGGGAAGAACACACCGGATTTTATACTGGTTCGGAGTTACACTACATCCAGTCCGGTACCAAGGCAGAACACCTCATATAGATTTTTATTATACCAAAGTCGAGATTACAATCCTCAGTTTCTAAAGGCCTTGAGGTACCTTCCTGTCTCATGAGTCCGGGGCAAACTCTCTTGATATACGGGCCATAAGATTACCCAATTGATTTCCAGGCACAACCACACCTTATAGAGAGACTCGATAAACATTTGATTACAAATTGATCCTATAACTCTGAATAGCACTTTGATCTTCGAGAGAGGATAGAGAATCAAACAAGAATGAGATTCTAATTTGATTCACTTGAGAATTCGGTAGAATTTCGGCACGATCTTAATAATATGAATATTTTAGAATATGGATTTGTGGAGAAGAAGGAGTGAAGAAAATATGAAAATAGTTAGTTAAAAAATTCATTTGTGAAGGCTATTTATAGAGCACCAACGGTCATAACCATTCGTGAAGAGATTTAAACGAATAGACACTTCTTTTGAAAATTGAAACTTTTGAATTCAACGGCCACCATGTCGACATGGGGTATCCCATGATGTCGACATCCCTATGTTAAAAATAATATAAAATTTGTTTTGAAAATGGTATTGAAATGAAAACAAAATGAAATGACTCTGGAGTAAAATAAACTAATTTTACTATGTTTTAAAACACAAAAACAAAGAATATTTTAAGGCTAAAACATCTATTTGAAAATCATTTGAAAAGATAATTTGAAGGCTAAAATATATTGAAAAGCAGTTTTGAAATTAGTTTTGAAAAACCATTTTGAAGTAGTTTTGCAAGCTTCTTCCTGCAAAATATCTCATCACATCAGGACTCGAGAACTTGTATAAAACCAGGATGTTCGTGGGTTTGTAAGCCACTTGTCGTAGGTTTGTAAGCTACTTGTCATGGGTTTGTAAGCCACTAAGAAGGTAGAAATGGGTTCCATCCCAAATGAAATTCGGAATGAAGATTTCCATGCTATTATGAAGTTTTAACAAAAACTAGACACATATCTTGAAATCTTGATCTTGATACTCATGAGTCTTCAAACTTGATTTCTTCATCCTTGATCTTTATATTGTACTATCTTCAATAATCAGTACCTGCCTTATATATATCCTGCATAATAACATTCATATATATCTAGACAATAGTGTTAGTATATAAGTTATAATAAAATAAGTTACAAAGGTTGTTGTCATTAAAACCACTATCTCCAGTTCCTAACAACAACATAGCAAATATAGATAAAGCACCTAATAGCTAGATTGCCTCTTTCATATCTTCGAAAGCTTATTCGTCTAACTAGAACCTGAATACGCTTATTCTCGACCTACTCAAATGACCGTTGACTAGGTAGTTAGACGAATAAGCTTTCGAAGACTTTGGGTCAAACAACAGTTTGGTGTGAATAATAACCTACCATCTCGAACTAAATAGATATATAGTAAGACTACGCCGCTGAGCAGAACAGGTTTTCCCATCACTAGTATCTAAACTAAAATCTCTCAACCATATATTGAGCTCCTACATCCACAATGGTTATACATAATAATATGCTGATATGCAAACATGCAATATATGTTGGATTACCCATCCCAAGTTACCAGACTACTCATCTAAATTTTCATTGACTATCCATCTTATACTTATGTGGACTACCCATGTCATATGTATTAATTCTTTGGATTACCCATCCCCTACTATGTTGACTACCCATCACACATGGTTTCATTAACAAAATTATGCGGACTATCCATCTCACATGTAATTATTACTTGGATTACACATCCCTTACCATATGAACTACCCATCACACTTGGTTTAGCTATTTTAATTATGTGGACTATCATCACACACATCCCATTCGTTTAAAATTGATGTGGGCTATCCATCACATATCCCATAGTTTTCCTAGGTTAACTATGAACCTTTCATTCACCTCATAGAGACTATCCATCTTTGACATGGTGTGGACTATCCATCTCACATTCCATAGTTTTCCTAAGATGACTATGAACCCATCATTTCACAATATAATTCATGTTACCCACATGTTTAACCTATGTTTATTGGTATCCCAAATTAGGTTATCTTCCCTTAACGTTATAATATCACAAATGGTATACATTGGTATCCCCAACGGTTTAAGTCAAAAATTATAATTTGAAATACATTGGTACCCCCATGGTTAGTGTCAAAAATACATTGGTATCCTCAACGATAAACCTTGATTTATAAAACATTTAGCGGGTCGAAACAAATCCACATTGGTATTCCAATGATAGTGTCAAAGTTTACAATTAAAATGACATTGGTATCCCCAATGTTTAAAGTCGAAATCATACCCTTTAAATAGGTTAATATAGTTAAATGTCGACGTCAATAACAATGTCGACAAAGAGGCTTAAGGCTCTCCGCCTTTAATAAAAATAACATATAAAACACACGACGTTAAGACATTGTCGACCTCTATCCAATGTTGAAGTCAAAACTTAAATTCTTTTAAGTATAAAATACTCTACCGAAAATAAGGTCATCGACATAGAAGAAATATAGGTTACCCACCCTTCTCAAAACAAAGCTTAGTATTTTTGTAAGATAGAACTATGTCGCCGACACTGATGAATGGTGACGTCAAGACAAGCGGGGTCATTTTTAAAACATACTTATTTCACTTTGGCTGATGTGCCGCTATATATATATATATATATATAAAGTCGAAGACAAGACAGGCGACGTCCCTGCCGTATGTATAATTGACGTCGTGAGTATTCAAAATAGAAGTATGCGACGTTGCTTAAAACATAGGTGAAGACATGCGGCGTCATTGATGGCGGCATAAATGATAAGAGGCGGCCTCAACGATCATGGCACTGAACCTTTAAACCTTTTGATGAATCACGATAAGGCTTTGCCGCCAATGATAGTGGTCCGATGAGATCGGCGTCGACAAAGATGGAATCATTCCATAGCTACCGAAGTAGCCATCATAAGCTTTCCTCTATCTCAATGTCGATACATATAGATATGGCATTACCTTAGGCGCAGAGACAACATACACGACATGACATTGTTGTAGTTATCTTGAAAACTGATTTATTTATATTAAAAGCAATTATTTTTCACCAAACCATAATTCTTGTCAAATTTCTATCGGATAATGTAATACTTTAATAATTTCTTTTTCAAAAAACTTCCGCACCTCAGTTTCACATTTCCAAAACATTTTTCACTTAATTAATTAATAGCCTTAATAAATTACTAATTAAAATGCTTTTCTGGCATATTAAATTCATGATAATTCGATATCACTTGGGAAAAATCCCTAAAAATAACAGAAATTCCAAAATACCATATTCTTCATTATATAGTAATTTCAGAACCAAAAACCATATTTAATTATTTTAAATAACTAAAACTCGAATTAACCTAATTTCCACTATAGGAAATTCATAAAATATTCATTTAAATACTGAAAATTATGAAACTGAAAACCCATCTTCAAAATATCATTTTACAAAACATATCAAAAAATCAAAGCATTTGGAAATTTAAATTTTAGTTTTTACCCTTAAAACTATCCAAAAATTTCATTAATAATCACATAAATCATTATTCTATCCAAATAATGATTACCTAACCATAACTTGGCAATAATCATCAAAACCATTCGGATATTATCCATAGCCGAATTCAAGAACAAAATAGAGACAGTTTAAGTATTATTCACCTTAGATTTTTAGACAGGTTGAGATTTGATTTGGGTTTAGCTTCCTTAAGATTTGCCCTTGGATCCCTATTGATTTCATCCCCTTCTTTCCTGTAGAAATGGCCGGCCTCCTTATGTTATTCTTTGATTTTTTTGTGAATGGGTAAGGTGTGAATGATATGAGAAGAGAAAGGGTGTAAGCAGTAAAAGATGGATCCCCTATTTTGGTCCCTCTCACACATTCTCTTTTATGGTTTAAGTTTAAAACAATCTTACTTAGTTTATTAATAATGGCTTGACCTTATAAATTTTCAAATCTCACTCCCCTTAACCATTTATATTATTCTATTTAGTCTATCCAATTGAATGTCTTGAATAATGTTAAACTAAAATTAGGGGTGTTACAGGCTCCCCTCCTTAAAGAATTTCGTCCTCGAAATTCAGTAAGGACTGCAAAACAAGTATATCGAACGTGCAAACAACGCTATTATATCCTACCAGCTATAAAGTCTATATACGACAAATATAGAACATACCATCATAACAGCTCAGGATAAGTATCTCTAATCCTATCCTCTGTCTCCCAGGTACAGTCTTTCTCATTGTCACTCACTGGGCTTTCACTAATCTAACTGCCTTCCTTAACCTCTTCTCATCTCTCGCTACAACCTAAACTGGTTGCCTAAAAAAAGTCAGCTCTGGTTCTATTACTAAATCTTCTAATGTAGTCAGAGCAATAGTAGTCTCTGGATCATGCACATACTTCCAAAGATGAGAAAAATGAAACACATTATGGACACCTGCCAAACTACTCGGTAACTCAACTTGGTACACGAGCTTTCCGGTCCTCTCTATAATAAGGAACGAACCAACATATCTCGGTGCTAGTTTCCCTAACTTTCCAAATCATACCACACCCTTCATTGGTGGTACCTTAATGAAAAAACGACCTCCAATTGAGAATTCTAAATCTTTATGCCTTTTATCTGTGTAACTTTTCTGCCTAGACTGAGCTTCTCTCATCCTATCCCGGATTAACTCAACTCTCTCTGTGGTTTCTCTACCATATTTGGACTAAGGACCAATATGTCTTCGGTCTTCGTCCAACATGCCGGCATTTTGCACGGCGTTCCATACAAAGCTTCGAAATGCGCTATTCCTATACTAGTCTGATAACTATTATTATAGGAAAACTCAACCAAGTGCATATGGTCTTCCCACGACCCACCAAAATCTAGTGCACAAGCCTTCAATAAATCTTCAAGTACCTTATTGAATCTCTCTGTCTGCCCATCCGTTTGTGGTACTCATCTTTAGCTTGGTACCTAATACCTCCTGTAGGCTCTTTTAGAATTCACTAGTTAACAAGGCATCCTGTCATTGACTATACTACTAGGAATCCTATGCAGTTTAACAATATTCTTCATAAACAACTTAGCCAATACAGGTGCCGTTCTGGTTGACTTAACGGGAATGAAGTGTGCACTCTTAGTCAGTCTATCCACTATGATCCATATACTTGCATTTCTCCTATTTGACCTTGGAAACCTGTCATTAAAATCCATGGATATCGAATCCTATTTCTAAACTGGTATATCTAATGGCTAAAGTAAATCACTCGACTTATGACATTCGGCTTTCACTTGTTGGAAACTTGCATATTGCTTCACCCATAAGCCAACATCCCTTCCCAGAAGAAACTTCTCTTTATATCCTGATACATCTTGGTTCCACCAGGATGAATCGTAAACTTCGGCTGATGACACTCCCTAATAACTTCTTTTCTTAGGTCACCAACATCTGGAACACATAACCGTCCCTTCTTTCTTAACCATCCTCTCTAGTCAAGAATAAAATCTTTTAAATCGTCGATCTTGGTTCCACCTTCCACTTTCTAATCTTTTCGGCTAACAATGGATCATTTCTCCACTTAGAAGCAATCCTCTCGATCAATACTGGTTGAACTTCCAAGCTAGACAACATGGCAGTACTTTGACTAGAACTAGCAGTCGATCTTAACTTCATTCCACAAGTAGGCAATGCCTCTAAACACTTCCATTCAGCCAATATAGCTAACACCACATTCTTATGTTTCCTGCTAAGTGTATCTGCAACTTTATTTCCTTTCCTCGGTGTATATTAAATTCCAAAATCATAAGCGGTTAAAAACTCTAGCCATCTTTGCCGTCTCATATTCAACTCTTTCTGAGAGAATAAATTCCCCAAAGACTTGTGGTCCATATACAACTGGAATCGTTCTCCTAAGAGGTAGTGTCTCCACACTTTCAACGCGAAAATCACCATTGCCAACTCCAAACCATGAGTCAGATATCAAACTTCATGTGGTTTGAGATGTCGAGAAGCGTAGGCAATCACTTTACCCCTCTACATCAATACCACTCCTAATCCTGTTCCACACGCATCTGTATACACCACCAAATCCGATTCTCATCTGGAACAACTAACATGGGCGCATTGGTCAACAAGTGCTTTAACTCAAGGAATGCTTCCTCATATTTATTGAACCAAATAAGCTTTACGTCCTTCCTGGTTAGTTTGGTCAGGGGCGTTGCTATCCGCTAGAAATCCTTGATGAATCCATGCTAATAGCCAGCCAATCCAAGAAAACTCCTTATCTTGATCACTGTCTCGGGTCCCTTCCAACTATTTATAGCTTCAACCTTAGCTAGATCCACTGAAAACCCTTTCTTTGAAACTACGTGACCAAGAAACTTCACCTCTCTTTTCCAAAAATGACACTTTGAAAACTTCGCTTTTAGTTGATGCTGCCTCAACGTCTCAAGCACCATCCTAAGATGAATCTCATGATCTCTTTCATCCTTAGAATATATCAGAATGTCATCAATGACTACCAACACGAACCTATCCAAGTGTTGTCGGAAAATCTGGTTCATTAAGTCCATAAAGAAAGCAGGCGCACTAGTTAATCCAAATGGTATCACTAACCACTCGTATGAACCATATCTCATTCAAAACGCCGTTAAAGGAATACTGTCCTTCACCACCCTCAATTGATGGAACCCTGTTGCCAAATCCAACTGGGAAAATATTTTGGCTCCACTCAACTAATCAAATAAATCACAATTCTTGTCCAAGGATATATATTCTTTATCGTCTTCTCATTCAACTTACGCTAATCGATGCACAATCTTAGCGATTTGTTCGGTTCCTTCACGAATACCGCGGCCGCTCCCTAAGGTGAACTTCTTGGTCTAATACAACTCTTTCCTTCTAAGTCCACTAACTGTACCTTTAACTCCTTTATCTCTGTAGGTGTCATCCTGCTAGGTGGTCTACTTATGGTTTCAGCTCAGGTATAAGATCTATTCGAAACTCAATAGCTCATTTTGGTGGTAGTCCTGTAATTAACTCAAAAACATCTACAAATTCCCTTTCAACCAAAATCCGATTCACTTCCTCTTATACTTTCATTGCTACCCACAAAGTACAAATATCCACACTCGAGTTATCTATTGACTACATAGGTTGATCGCTACCATCAGGGTATCTAATTGATATTTTCCTATCCCGATAAAATATCCTAGCATCATATTTGCTCAATCAATCCATACCCAAAATAATCCCAAAACCCGCAAAATCAAACACATACAAACCGTATGCACAAGTATAACCTAGCAACTCGAATTCTAGATGGTCACATCTCGTCCCTAGAGTTTTGTACCCTCCTATTGGATTAACTATTCTTAAGGAAGTAACATGGTATGATGGTTCTAAACATAACTCATCTACCAAGCACCGAGATATAAATGAATGTGATGCACTAGTATCAAACAGTGCCCCAACTGGTATGCTATGAATCAAAAGCGTACCTTCCATCACAGAATTTCCCTTTTCAATTGCTGTTGATTTTGATGCAGATGGCTCCAAAGCAAACACCTTTCCTTTATAATGCCCCACCTAGTCGCGGTTAAAGCACTTCACATTCTGCTTACCCACAACCATCTTGCTATCACACGATCGACACTCATTTGCATAGTGCCCTTTCTTATCACACTTATAATAAACAATATCTGCTTTCCCTTTCTTAGCAGCTCTACCCTTATGAGCTCCCTTTCCCTTAAAGAACTTCCTCTTCTTATTCAACGAACTCTTGGTTCTATCTGGCTTCTCCTTTCCGAAAGTAGAAAGCATCTCCTCGTTCCTGATTACCATCTCCACTACTACATTCGATGGATCTCGAAGATGTGGCATAATTGCCCTAGCAATCTCCGGTCTCAACCCCTGGATAAACTTCTCGTTCCTCTTGATAACAATATCAATAGTGGCATACCCATATCTGGACAGTTCATCAAACTTAGCAGAGTATTCCAACACTGACATTTCCCCTTTCTCCAACTCCATAAATTTTCTGAGCAAGGCTGACTTGGCTACTTTAGACAAAAACCTTTCCTCGAATCTCCTTCGAAATTCCGCTTAAATCAATTCCTCCTCTAGTACCCCTATGGTCACCCTTTTCCACCAGAATAAAGCAGCTTCTTACAACGGTCTCGAAGCCAACCTCCTTTTCTACTCATCATTCAGACCCAAATTAGTAAAAATCCTTTCATAATGTAGCAGCCAGTCCTCCACTTCTATTGCAACCTCAATCCTAGAAGAGGCTTCCCACTTAGATTGGTGTAATCTCGATTCAGCTTAGCATAGTTATTACCAATGGTGCTATGAGATTTACTCATCCCGCATTAGCAGCATTTCCTCTAACCACTCCTCCAGCTGCTCTAGCTTGCATCAGATTGACGAAGAACTGATACATAGACCCAATATCTACTGGTGGGGTCGCAGCCCCTACATTGACATTTGCATTTTGATTAGCATTTCCCCGTCGACCCAGATTCCTTTTGGTGTTGGGCCGAGCATTTCTGTTGCTTGTGGTGCTTCCGCCACCTAGATTCACTCTTCCGTTTACTGCTTCCATATCTTTCTTTCTTGTAAATCTACATACGAGCCTTAGTAAGATACATAAGAACGATCTAAGAGAGAGGAGAGAATATGGATAGAATATATACTTATAAATAAAAAATACAAGTACATTACTATGGCGTTATCCCACACCCCAATCTTATTCTCTGATTCGTTAAGATTATGTTTTCAAATTTTTGTAATCTTTTAAGTTTTACATAAACCTATGCTTTGATACCAACTTGTAATATCCCCCCTACTGAGGTCCAGAACTAACCACTACGTTAATCATACCAATAATCAGGAGCACATGAATATGAAAAAATTTCAAACATAATTCAGAAATGATTTTTACATTCCATTTCAAAATATGATTTCATATTCATTGCATAATCTCATTTCCAAACCCACGTATAGAGAAATTATAATTATTACAAAATACCCCAAGAGCGATATATGAAGATGCCACATTGGTTGATCGAAGTATAACACTTAACAATTATATACTTTCCATTACATCCATACAGACCAAAACCAAACAACACAGCAGATATAGATAAAGATCATAATAGCTAGATTGCCTCCCGCATGTCTTCGGAAGCTTATTCGTCTAACTAGAACCTGAAAACCCTTACTCTCGACTTGCTCAAATGAGCATCCGAGAGTTTAAGGGGAAAAACAAAAACTTCGGGTCACAATGGTGTGAATAATAACCTACCATCTCGAACCAAATAGATATATAGTGAGACCATGCCATTGAAAGGAATAGGTTTTCCCCTCACTAGTATCTGAACTAAAATCTCTCAACCATATCTATGCTCCTACATCCATAGTGGTTATAACATAATAATATACTGATATGCAAACATGCAATATACGTTGGATTACCCATCCCAAGTTACTAGACTACCCATCTAAATTTTCATTGACTATCCATCTTATACTTATCTGGACTACCCATCTCATATATATTAATTCTTTGGATTACCCATCCCCTACCATTTAGACTACCCATCACACTTGGTTTCATTAACAAAATTATGTGGACTATCCATCTCACATGTAATTATTACTTGGATCCCATCTCTTACCATATGGACTACCCATCACACATTGTTTAGCTATTTAAATTATGTGGACTATCCATCATACATATCCTATTCAATTTAAATTGATGTGGGCTATCCATCACACATCCCATAGTTTTCCTAGGTTGACTATGAACCCTTCATTAACCTCTTTGAGACTATCCATCTCTAGAATGATGTGGACTATCCATCTCACATTCCATAGTTTTATAGGATGACTATGAACTCATCATTTAACAATTTATTCATGGTGCCCACATGTTTAACCAATGTCTATTGGTATCCCCAATTAGGTTATCTTGCCTTAACGTTATAATATCATAAATGGTATACATTGGTATCCCTAATGCTCTAAGTCTAAAATTATAATTTGAAATACATTGGTACACCCAATGGTTGGTGTCGAAAATACATTGGTATCCCCAATTATAAAACATTTAGCATGCCAAAACAAACCCACATTGGTATCCCCGATGATAGTGTCGAAATTTACAATTAAAATGACATTGGTATCCCCAGTGTTTAAAGTCGAAATCATACCATATATGGCTCGCTACCTTTAAATAGGTTAATATAGTTTAATGTCGACGTCAATAACAATGTCGACAAAGAGGCTTAAGGCTCTTTGCCTTTAATAAAAACACATGAAGTTAAGACATTGTCGACCTCTATCCAAGGTTCAAGTCAAAATTTTAATTCTTTTAAGTATAAAATACTATATTGAAAATAAGGTCATCGGCATAGAAGAAATATAGGTTATCCATCCCTTCCAAAACAAAACTTAGTATTTTTATAAGCAAGAATAATGTCGCCAACACGTACGAATGGCAACGTCAAGACAAGCAGCGTCATTGTAAAAACATACTTAGTTCACTTGGCTATTATGCCGGTTTATATATAAAGTAAAGTCAAGACAAGCGGCGTCCCCACCATTTATATAATTGACATCGTGAGTATTCAAAATAGAAGTATGCTTCATCACCTAAAACATAGGTAAAGACATGCGACATCATTGATGGTGGCATAAATGGTAAGAGGCGGCCTCAATGATCATGGCATGAACCTTTAAACTTTTAAATGAATCACGATAATGCTATGCCGCCAATGATAGGTTGACAATGAGATCGGTGTCGACAAAGGTGGAATCATTCCATTGCTACCGAAATAGCCATCATAAGCATCCCTCTGTCTTAACATGAACACACATAGATGCGGCGTTACCTTAGGCGTAGAGACAACATACACAACATGGCATTATCGTAATCATCTTGAAAACTGATTTATTTCTATTAAAAGCAATTACTTTTCACTAAACCATAATTCTTGTCAAATTTCTATTGGATAATGTAATACTTTAACAGTTTCTTTTTCAGAAAACTATCATACCTTAGTTTCACATTTCCAAAACAATTTCATTTAATTAATTAATAGCCTTAATTAATTACTAATTAAAATGCTTTTCTAGCATATTAAATTCATGATAGATTGAAATCACTTGGGAAAAACTATCAAAAATCACAGAAATTCTGAAATACCATATTCTTCATCATATAAAAATTTCAAGACTAAAAACCATATTTAATTATTTAAAATAATTAAAACCCAAATTAACCTAATTTCTACCATAGGAAATTCATAAAATATTCAATTAAATTTGAAAATTTATGAAATTAAAAAAACATCTCCAAAATATGATTTTACACAACATACCAAAAATCCAAAGCATTTAGAGATTTAAAACTTAGGTTTTACTCTTAAAAATTATCAAAACAATTTCATAAATAATTCCATTAATCATTGTTCTATCCAAACAATGATTATATAACTATAACTTGGCAAAAATCATCAAAACCATTTGGATATTATCCATAGCCGAATTCAAGAATAAAATAGAGATAGTTTAAGTATTATTCACCTTAGGTTTTTAGATTGGGTTGAGATTTGATTTTGGTTTGGCTTCCTTAAGATTCGCCCTTGAATCCCTTTTGATTTCATCCCCTTCTTTCCCTTAGAAATGGCCAGCTTCCTTCTATTATTCTTTGATTACTTTGTGAATGAGTAAGGTGTGAATGATATGAGGAAGGAGAGGGTTAAAGGAGTAAAAGATGGATCTACCTATTTTCGCCCCTTTCACACATTCTCTGTTATGGTTTAAGTTTAAAAAATCTCACTTAGTTTATGAATAATGGCTCGACCTTATAAGTTTTCAAATCTCACTCCCTTTAACCATTTACATTATTCTATTTAATCTATCCAATTAAATGTCCTAAATAATGTTAAATAGAAATTAGGGATGTTTAGCAACCTTATCACCGCTACCTTGCACTCTTGTATGGGATTAATCACCAACAACTTTGGAAAAGTAAGCACTTCTTCATGATCCATGTCACTGCTATCTTGAAAGCTTTTCCAATAACGCTTCCTTTGCCTTCAACATATTTGCACAGGATCAATCACCGGCAAGTTCGAGGGGAGGGAGTAAGCGACCTCTAATGGAATGTCTTTTCATCGCTACCTTGCACCCATGCATAGGATCAATCACTATTAAGTTTGGCAAGGTGAAAGATCTCCATTGGAGTGTCTTTGTAGTCCCATAGCATGTGTCCATGTTGGTTTTTAGTTTCTTTGTCTTGGGTTTGAGCGAGTTCATCAACACCGTATGGCGGAAATACTTTCTGTACCTAAAAAAGTAAGTCAAAAGGTCGATCATCAATAAAGGACCACCTAGTCGGCGATCATATGTCCTGATCGTGGGTAATTCGACTCATTATCACCAATTAGAATTTGTGGTCCAATCTTCAAAAGTGAACTACCCATTCCGTGATCTTGTCTTAATCATGTGTAAATCTGGTTCACTATTGCCGATAAAGGCTTTAGGGTCGATCGCCAATGATGAACTACCTAGTCAGCGGTCATGTCTTGACCGTGGGCAAGTCCGGCCTGCCATTGCAGACAAAGGTTTTTAGGCCGATCATTAATGGTGAACTACCTAATCAGTGGTAATGTCCTGTTCGTGGGTAAGACCAGTTCAACGTTGCCAGCCAAGGTTTGCGGGCCGATCGTCAATGGTGAATGTTCTAGTCGATGGTCATGCCCAGACCAAAAGTAAGTCCGGTTCAACATTGTCGGCCAAGGTTTGTGCAAGTTGATAAAGTTAGGGGTATGCCTTAGGGGCAATTATATAATTTATTACATATATCTAACACGATAACCAATCTTGTTCGAAATAAAAGGTACTTTCTTTCCATTACAAACATGATATAATGTGTTATATTAATTAAATATTTTAATTAAAAGTATATTTAATAGAAAATCCATAAATGTTATGTTTTTTGATAGTAGTTACAAAGTGTTGTAGCTATGAGTAATTTACCACAATGAAAATAAAAATACCATTTTAAATATTCCTAGTCAAGATGTATTTAGACCAGATATCGATATATCCGTTGAGACTACAATACACAATGCTCTTCAAATGATGGATAGTGTATTACTCATGACTGCTGTGGGCATGAAGGGGTTATGTACTGTTAGATATTGGATGACTATGCAATGACTCACCTGATCGTTTTCTGTTTGTTAATATAACTAAGATCAAACAGAAAATATCAATGTGATAAAATTACACAATCCCCTTGACTTGAGAATACTGTTGATCTTCAATATGGAAGCTTTGCTTTAATTATAGTTAAACCGTGGCATGCTATCCATTGAACGGCTATAATTGGGTCAAGTGAAAGCATTGGCAGTGAAACACTATTCGAGAGAGGATTCGTCTCCTTAGTTGTATGAGGTTAGTATCACAATCAACTGAAGTCAACTCAAAGTCAAAGTCTCTAAGTAGAGCATTTCAGTTAATAATAATCATTATTATTAAACCAAGGACTTTGTATTTGGACTATAGAGTTGAATATGGACGGTATTCGAATTTTGACCATTACCAAATTTTATAAGTCCAAAGTGATATAGTCTTGACGAACAGAATTGGTTTAAATAACAGTCACAATCAGGTAACACTAACATAGTAAAAATTGATTTTACTAAAATCAAGTAAGCGATAAATTTGGCCAAAATGTCACACCGCCTGCTAAGTGACATGTGAACGTTAATATTCGAATAGTTTGATATTAATCGCTGACCAAATTTACACATAAAAAGTCGCATAACCGAATCGTTGAATACTCCTTGACCACATGATTTAATTAATATATAATTGTTATAAATTAATTAATATTTATGAAATATTAGTTATAATATTTTATTTTGATTTGATTAAAAATTATTATTAAATGTATTTACAATAGTTATAAATATATTAATCGATGTACGATATCGATACGTGTTAAACTGGATTTAAATGCAAAATATTTTGTTCGGACTTTAAATCGGTTTGAAGCCCATATAAGGCGCTGGATAGTTCGACCATGATAAGGTTATGAAGGGTACGTCCATATGATGGAAATACAGGAGCTTGATTTGGATGGATAAGATAAAGAGATTTGGTAAGAGATAAAGGAGAATCTAGATCCTAACTTATCTCTAATCACTCCTCTATAAAGCATCTCAACCCACACCTATTGGAGGAATTTTGGAAGCCTCCAAACCCTTCATTTCTAGTCAAATACAACATCCCTGCCCTTTATTCTTATAAGCTCAATCATATAAAATTGAACAATATTCGATAACCGATGGTTAGCAATTCGGGAGACAACACCTTCATAATTAGAATTCGATTCAGAAGTTCATTTCAAGGCTTCAAGGTGTGAGCTTTTGGCATTGGTATAAGGTAATGGTCTGATTTATAAGTATACTCTATTGAATTATTATTTATATATCATATTCTGGTATATTAGTAAGGTGATGATTCTATTATATCAATATACGATCATAATCGGATTTGTTGTATGTTTATATTCTTATATATTTATTATATAATTTTTTTGTCATACATGTACCTATAATATGCACGACTTTATCAATATATGAACAATTTATAAGGTATTATCATTTATATATTTATTATTATATTATTTACATATACATATATGAATATATATACATACGTTTTTTATATAAAAAAAATATTGCTTTCGGTTTAATAAAAAATTAATATAATATTATAAATATTTTAAACATACGTATATATATATAATGTTAAAATTCTAGTATATATATAATTATTTAATATAAAATATAGTGCATATGTATGTATGTACATACATACATACACACACACATATATATATATATATGTATATATATGTATTTGTAATATTTTGTATATATAAATTAAAGTATACAAACATACATTTGGATAATATATTTGTATACCAGATGAGCTAATATGTCCATTGTAGTATAATTTCCAACACTTATACACGGGCATATTATACCTTGTACGTATTGCTATGTTACACATGCACACATACATATATATGTGTATATGATACACACACACTATTATAAATTTAAATAAAATAATGATTTTATTTAAAGGAATTTAGAAATGTTCTAAATAAATTATATTTATAGGCCCAATAAAGATCCAAAATGGAAAAAAATTTGTAATTCACCCATTACTTTCGCTACGGCTCAGCCCAGTTCCAACAATGGTATCAAAACCCAATGGCCTATGCAGTCTAAATTAGTCATGTTATGGCTAACTAAGTAGGCTTACAATCCAGATAGTAGGGTGTCTAGAAAGGTAATGTCAAGGAATTGAGTTTGGGTACTTAAGTACCCTGTCCTGCCTGGCTACCAACCTAGCCCGAACAGATATGTGAGCTCAAAGGTTGTCCCTAATAGTAAAGGTCCAATTTGAACTGGCCATTGGGCTAATTTCCAAAATTGTTTGGAAACTAAAATTATAAAATTTAAAATTTAAAAGTTAAATTTAAAATAAGATATACATATATTATAAAATTTATAATATAATAAAATAATTCAAAATGTTTGAAAAATAATATAAATTAATTTTGAAAATTTAAATTTATTAATAAGATTAATAAAATATATAAATTAATTAAATAATTTAATTAATTAAAAATGTATACATTTATTATATATTTTGACATATGTTATGATATTTGAAAATGTTTAAGATATCATAAGTACATGTATGTATATAAAATAATTTTTCAAAATTAATATACTTTAATTAAAATTGTTTAATTAAATAAATTAATTAAAAGGTTAATTAATTAAATGATATACACTTATACGTGATATATGTGTTACACTATAAATGTTATAGTATATAATAAATATTCAATATAAATGTTATATTAAATTAATGTAAAATTAATTAAATAAGATTTGATTAATATAATACTATACATAAGCTATTATATAAGTAACATGAAATATAAAAGTTATACAATAATAAAACTTATATAATACGAACGTATAAATTAGAGGTGGAACGTTAAGAAACCCTAAATAGACTTTAGGAATAAATATATACATAGGCGTACGTATACCGTGATTTCTGATGTGTCTGACACTTGAATCATGAGTGTATTTCAAAAGAAATACATTATTCCATAAGTTGATATCACTCAATATAATATATTGAAGATTATGAATCTTCAATATAGTGTTGTTCTCTACCATATATATATATATATATCCGTGTGTGTGTGTGTGTATTTATAAATTACTTGCATACTCCTTAGTTGTTGAGAAAACTCAATCTAGGGATGTTATCTGTAGTATTATTAATATTGAATAGACGGGGTAAGATAACTATATGTATTTGTTGAGCAAACTCAAGGTACATACACTATACTTAGGTCGTCGCGATATGGTAGGTGTGAGTGAATAATGTCATTTCGATTTGTTGAGCAAACCAAAGGTTGAAATGAAATTAGGACAAGGTACCATAGGTTAGGAGTTGTATACGATACAATCGATAAGGAGTTATCCATCGTCCATGGAGCTATGACTTGTTGAGCAAACTCAAGGTCTGAAACCAAGACGGACGAGTCCTAGCTCCCACTAGTGAAGTTAACAGACTTCTATGTTTCGACTTAGGGTTTGGGGAAACATAAAAGACTAGTATGAACCTTATTAGAAAAATATAATGATAACATTTAACATTTCTAATATTGTAAGAACATATGCTATATAATGTTATAATAATCCAAATTGATAAATTTGTGCATTTAATATGACTGATAAAACGTTTATCAATTGAGATATATAGATGGACTGAATTAAAGATTGACAAATAGAAATATAACATATACTTATTAATAAATTCTTATGTTAACATTTCAATGCCCATACAAGCGCCTGATTCTTCAGCTACTAAATACATTCGTAATTTGGTTGCTTATGTGTTTATTTGGTCGAGATCGTGTATTGCATTCTATGAGTTTCGAACTCAAAAGCAATATAATACTATGGATATTTGATCCATGTACAATCACATATAAATGTCATGTGGTGGACGGTCATACTTTGTAATGTACAATATTTTGATGAAATTAGTTCATCCAAAATAAGCAAATAAACCATAGTGTGAGATCGAGTATTCTATTCGATTGATTAAAATAAAAGATCCTATTGTGTTAAATGTAATACAAGACCAAAATTACAATATAGATCTAAGAACTCGATCGTTGAAATATAAGCTCTATCAATTTATGTAAGATGCATCATATTTGATATCCTTAAATGTTATGGATAATAAAATGCATATTTTTGTAAAGAGTTCGTAATGATATTGTAGTAAGGGATTTTTTTACTAGTTCGACATTCAGAAAGAATAACAATTGTATAAGAGTAGATGTAATTTAAGGTATTGTTGGGATGAAGAGAGTGAATAGTCGCTTCTACTTCATAAAGAAACATCGAAAACAAGAATTTTAATAATAATAACAATTGTTACTTAACATTGGAATAAGTAGTACGATTTCTATTTCGAAATGTATTATCATATATAAAATCTTTTCTATGAGATTTATTTCTTTAATTTCATGATATTTGAACGAAGAACTCTTCAGTATAAACTAGTTGCAGTATCTAAAATAAATAATCTATATTAAATGAATGATGGACCTTCGAATTCTGCATAGTATGCTATTATAGTAATAGCAGAAATAGTGGGAGAGCACCATGTAACAAATAATGATTGCATCACGTTACCAAAATTGTTTTTGTGAAACAATCCACGTATCACATATGAAATAATGATTATTTTTCGATGTCGACTAAAAAATAGACCTATTTATATTTTAATGTGAATAGTTTGAATATTTGTTATGAAATAAAACTATAATGTGGTATTTGTTTTCATAACAAACGTGATGCATTGAAAAGTATTGAAGTACCAAAAATTATTTACAATTATTTTAGTGTTATAGACTAAGGCATAGTTTTGAGAAATAATTTTTATTATATGGTTATGAATCATATAATACTGGTTAATTATATCTAAGATAATTAAGGGCAAAGCACCCATTCAGTGAGAGCGTCATAAAAGTTGATGAACTCTTTGGATTGATGCATGCAGATGTATGCAATCGTAAGTCTATTAATACCCAAATGGTTCCATGTACTTCGTCATATTCATCGATGAGTTATCACAAACATGGATATGTGTATTTGATAGGCACGTACAAGTCTGTGATAAGCTCATAGAACATAAAATGGAAGTAAATAAATAACATGTGATAGAAATAATTGGATTTGATTGAATGGGTGAGTAAATTTTAAAGAGTTCCGTATGTACCTAATATGAATAAAGATTCAGTCTCAAAGGTCATTCCTCCCTATAATACATAATGTAGTATTGATAAGGAGTAATCACACCTTGTTGGACAAAGCATGATTAATGTTGAGTGAACTTGAGTTAAATTCTTTTTATAAGGTGTGTACTTATGAGTAATACACAAGGTTAAAATTAATATCATCCAAAGAATAGTTTAAAAAACCATGCAAGATAAGGGTTTATAAGAAACCCCTATATATCCTAGGCCAATGAGTTAACAGGTTGTGTGTGTCAAAAGACTGCACGTAATAATTATACATAAGGGATCTTGTATAAATCGTCCCAAGAGAAATTTGGGAATGATAGTCATTAGATGACTAACTTATGTTATGAAAATAAATATATTGTGAACTAATTTAAAATCAGTTTTATATAAGGCAATTCATAAAATATTTGTGAATACCCACTTTGAAACAATTATTGTTTCAAGAAAATACTAACTTTGTAGTGTAGGAACTTTGAGAAATTATTGGTATAAAATGAATTTGGATACGATCTAAGGATAAAACTGATTATAATGGATGAAATGAAATTGCCAAACTTAAATGAACACAACATATTTGAATGTCTAGTGAGTATTCTTGTACATTAAAGAGAAACTATGAGTTTCTTGTCAATTTTGAGAAAAAATAATCCTCGGTTGTTTAACTAACCAATAAGAGTATTGACTTTATAATATGTATGATGCGCAAATCCGAAATAGGTTCCAAGTACATTATCAAAATATGATTAAGATAGTTGTATCCGAAGGGATATGATTCATTGACCGCAAATGTGTCTACAAGAGAAAGACAATGCAGTTGGAATATAATGAGCCACGTTGATGATAATAATACCATGAATTTCAATTTTAAAAAATAACGTAACAGATTCACCATTCGAAGAGCTCAAGTTAGTTCAAATTTTACTCACAAAATTATCGCATGGTATGTTTATGTTTTGGTATGTATGTGTCGAAATAGAAAATTATAAATAATGATTTAGATTAAATTATTCATACATAATAATCAAAATATCTAGAAGAGCAATATTGAGTTTGTGAGTTTTTGGATATGATTCGAGAACAAATACGAAAGTATCATTCCGAAAAGCATCAAAATTGAGCAAATGTTTTGATAGGAATATCAAATAGTTTGATTATCAATCAAAATGCAGAGGAAGCACATGTTCATAAGAAAGAACGTTAAAGGTACATAGTTATTTATAAACCATAAGTAAACAACACAATGATGATCGTTAACAATATACTTGTGTTAGAATCAGCTTTATTTGTTTTTAATACTTGACGATGGAGTTGTGAATGGTCTTTTATAGTAAGTATAAAAGATATTTGGAATGTCCCAAACGATATGCAACGACACCCTATTAAAATGTTTAATACAGAACATGCAAGATGATTCCTTATGCATTAGCGATAAAAATTATCAAACATGTTATGTTGTCTACGATATCGTGATTTAATTATTTATTTGGATACATAAAGAAGATATCAAATTCAAATAGATATCGCTAAAAGGTTGTTTGAGGTGTTCTCATGTATTTATGAACCATTAGAGAATTGTTTATAGAAACAACGAACTCCTTATAAAAGAGCGTTCAGACTCAAACTTCATAAGTGATAGAGTATAACATGTCAATAATAAATTCATATTAAGAATCTTTAAGCTGGAAATATTCCAATTAGAAGAGATTGTGGGTGATTCAATGAAAATGCTAAGTACAATGACTTGAATAGCGCTACAATGAAAGCAAGGTATATATAATAAATGCACAATTTTATAACCGAGCCGAGGATGATTCCAAATGTTGAGAATCTCATAACATTGTTATGTGATAACAATATCGCGATATAGTTTGTAACAGAACTTAGAGCTCACTAGAAATCGAAAGACATATTGCGAACTGTTTCGTATGATAAAACAATTTATCAGCGTCAGGGAGAGTTTATTGATAGAGTAGATAATCAAAGCATAATAGCGTACTCGTGAACTGATGGACTGGCCCGATTGGCTTTAAGGAAACCGATTGGAGAAGTTGGAATAAGATTTCATAATTGACCCTAAGTGCAAGTGGGAGATTGATAGAGTTAGGGGTATGGCCTAGAGGAAATTATGTAATTTGTTACGTATATCTAACATGATAACCAATCTTGCTTGAAATTTAAGGTGCTATCTTTCTATTATATACTACATATGATGGGTTATATTAATTAATTAAATTAAAAGTATATTTAATAGAAAAAATCCATAAATAGTATGTTTTATGATAGTAGTTACAAAGTGTTGTAACCATGAGTAATTTATCACAATGAAAATAAATATAGCATTTTAAATATTCCTAGTCAAGATGTATTGAGACTGAATCTTGATACATCCGCTGAGATTAGAGTACGCAACGCTCTTCAAATGTTGGGCAATGAAATATAAGTAAAGGGCTATGTACTGATAATTATTGGATAGCTATAGAATGACTCACTCGATAGTTTTCTGTTGGTTAATACAACTAAGGTCGAATAGAAAATATCGATGTGACAAAATTACATAGTTCTCTTGACTTGAGAATATTATTGATCTTCAATGTGGAAGATCCACTTTGATTATAGTTAAATCGTGGCATGACGTTGGTCGGACAACTACAATTGAGTCGAGTGGAAGAATTGGAAGTGAAACACTATTAAAGAAAGGATTTGTCTCCTTGGTTGTATAAGGTTAGTATCACGGTCAACTGAAGTGAAATCAAAGTCAAAATCTCTGTCCATAGCATTTCGATTAATAATAATTATTATTATTGAATTAAGGACTTTGTGTTTGGACTTTAAAGTTGAATATGGACGATATTAGAATTTTGACCATTACAAAATTCCATAAGTCTGAAGTGATATAGTTTTGACGAAGAGAATTGGTGTAAATAACATCCACAATCGGATAACGCTTAACATAGTAAAAAATTGATTTTACCGAAATCAAGTAAGTGATAAATTTGGCCAAGATGTCACACCACCTGCTAGGTGACGTGTGAACGTTAATATTCGAATACTTAGATATTAATCGCTAATCAAGTTTATACCTAAAGAGTCACACAACCGAATCGTTGAATACTCCTTGACCACATGATTTAAATAGTTTGTAACTGTTATAAATTAACCAAATTAATTAATATTTATGAAATATTAATTATAAAATTTTATTTTGATTTGATGAAAAAATATTATTAAATGTATCTATAATAGTTATAAATATATTAATCGATATACGATATTGATATGCGTTTAAATTGGATTTAAATGCAAAATATTTTGTTCGGGCTTTAAATGGGTTTGAAGCCCATATAGAGAACTAGTTAGTTCGGCCATGATAAAGCTATGAAGGATGCAACCATATGATGGAAATAAAGGGGTTTGGTTTGGATGGATAAGATAAAGAGAATTGGTAAGAGATACCGGAGGATCTAGATCCTAACTTTTTTCTAATCACTCTTCTATATAAGCATCTCAACTCACACTTATTGGAGGACATTTGGGAGCCTCCAAACCCTTCATTTATGGTTGAACACATCATCCCCTCTCCTCCATTCTTACAAGATCAAATCAAATAAAATTAAACACTATTCGATAGCCGATGGTCAACAATTCGAGAGATAGCACCTTTATAATTCGATTCAGGAGTTCATTTCAACGCTTCAAGGTGTAAGTTTTTGGTATCTGTATATGATAATGATCTGATTTACAGTTATACTATATTGAATTATTATTTATATATATCATATTATGTTATATTAGTTAGGTGATGATTCTATTATATCAATATATTATTATTAAAAAATTTATCATACATCTACCTATAAAATACACGGCTCAAAGTAAACAAAAAAACATTTTTTTATTTAATCAATTTAATATACATTATTTAAATATATATAAGCTTTATAATTTAAATTCTATATTCTATTATATACAAATAATATTTTAAAATTTTATATAAATAGTTTCAATATAAATTTTTTTCGATAAAAATAATTTTTTTAATATAATTATTAAATATTAATTAAAATAATTAATTATATCTACATATATATGTATTATAAATTTTTTTATATATAATTAAATATTTAAAAATCAACCAAAAATAAAAATTAATTTTAAAACTAATTTTAAAATATAAAATTATATATTAAATATTCAAATAATAAAATATCACTTAGATTTTTCACCAAAAATTTGAAATTATGTTTCAAAATATTATTATTAATTTATTTATTATGTATACATATATTTATTTCAAATATATATATATATATGCGTATATGTGTATATATATGTATTTATTTAAATGAAAGAAATTCTTCTTTGTCGTGCACATTATTGGGTGCATAGTTATATATATTATATATATACACATAGCTTATATATTTTAAAGGTATTAACATTTATATATTTATCATTATATTATTTACATATACATATATGAATATTTATATTTAATATATATATATATATATATATATATTTATTTATAAAAATTATATTGCTTTTGGTTTTATAAAAGAAATTAATATATTATAAATAATTTAATGTACTTACATAAATATATATTTATATATTTATTCACACATAATGTTAAAATTCTAATATATATATAATTATTTAAAATAAAATATAGTTTATACATATACATACATACACAGATACATAGATATATATATATATATATATATATATATGTATGTATATATGTATATGCAATATTTTGTATATATAAATTAAAGTATGTAAAAATACATTTATATAATATTTGTATACTTGATGAGTGTAACGACCCGTAAATTTCAACTGTTTTAATAACGAAATTAGTTGAAATTTTATGAAATTTTAAACGATAAAATTTTGAAATAAAAATTTAATATTTGAAACACGTCTAGTTAAACATAGCAACTGGTAAATTTTCGTCCGAAAATATGAAAGTTTATTTCGCGCGTAAATTCACTTCAATTTAATCAGTTAAAAAGCAATGAAAATAAAATGTTTTCCAAACCTGAATATTTTTACATAGAAAATTTGTAAATCATCTTCTGAGTGAGACGTCATCTTTCGTTTCGTCAAATTTGGACATCTATTGCTCCGTTTATCTTATGATCGGCGTTATAGCAGCAATTCGGTACCCATATCGACTTTTGACCAGATAGTCGTATCACTAATATCTGTATACCGTCTTAATCGTCTCGTCGTGTTGATCCCTGCAGTATATTTATTTGTGCATTTTGGAGTTTGGTACACGGCGAAATCTGCGAAAAGGGTTGCCATACCGGTATCCATTTTGAATCTCCCGAGTATTTTATGTCCATTTATTTGCCTATCGACTAAAACTAATGGACACTAGCTAATAATATCTTCCTGAATTCAACGTCCTGACTTTTATTATTCCAACTTGGTCCATACATCTTCGAATTAGTTCATACGCTTTATGCCTCATTTCGTCTGCAACTAAGTAAAATAATATTTTATACCTAGTTTTATATATTTTTGCTGTAGCTTGTTCATCTTCCATTCTATTTTCCTTTCATGGCTGATACCCAGTTTTCCTCTGCATTGAGAAATCCCACACGTCGTTCACTTTTAGTCGATCAAAACCATCTCTCAGCCAATCTCTGCCACCTCATCGCACAAGCTGTTCCTCCCTCCCCATCAAGTCTTCGGCCTCCCTTGACAGCCTCACTGACCCAAACACGAGAACCCAGACCTTCCCATCGGCCTCACCCCGCCTGGACAGCCGTCACGCCCTCTGACACACCTGAATCACTTACCCTACTACCTACCCTCCGCCATATCATCGAACTGCTGTGAAGCCTTGCATCGCCGCCTCCCACCATCATAGCCTCCACACCAGATCTAGTTCACCTTCATGGCCGCAGGCCATCAACTTCACGCAGTCAGCCATACAAACGAGCCCATCACCCACTGCCTTTACCCATTGCCGCCTACCCGAGCAACCCACCTCTGCATAACTCGTCGACGAACCTTGAACGACACTTCGGCTCTACCTCTCTGGCCAGCGACCCAGCCGATCCTTCCCGCAGCACTCGGCCTTCATCTTCTTCCCCTAGTTTGCCTTTGATGATATATAAGGTATATAAATATATATCATATTTTATACTTAAACTTAGTTTATAGATTTTATATATTTGTTGCGTATACAGTGCTTTCCATATGATATATATTTCTGTCACTTTGTATGTGTAAAAGTTGTCTGCATACTAAGTTGTTGTTGAGATGGTTGTTATATTATAAAAAAGAATTTTTTTTTTCATTTGTTTACAAAGTGTATAGTTAGTTATAGTACAATCTGAGCTGTATGAGTAGTTATAAAAGTATACTTAAGTTATATATATACGCTCAATATGCTTACCTGCTATGCCTATTCGTATGCTTACAGTTTACATTTGTATCTCATTCTTAAGTTGCAGTTAGTATATGTTAATTAATTGTAAGTTTACAATATATATATATTATTTATTAACACATATTTCTAAATTGTATAATATAAAGTAAGGTGGGTTTGCATATTGTTTTGTTGGGTCTATAGTATCAGGTTATTCCATAGATACATCGGTTTTATATGTATTATGCAGGTTTTGATTTTTAAACTTGTGTGTATGTTATGTTTGGGTTATTGATTTATATTGTAATGATACAATTGTATCTGTTTAAAGTACTATAATTGAATTTTTGGTACTGAGAAATATCATACGTATATGTATATATTTGATTTGGTGGACATGGGTGTTATTTTAATATATGTGTCTTGTTTGAAGACAATGATTTTAAATTACATATATATATAAATTTAAAATGTATTTGAATTTAGAATAGGATTTATATAGGTAATTAGTTATATATTGATGTAAGTTCACTTATATCATTTATCATCATCAATCCAATTCTGATTTGATCTCGTCAATTCCTTATTTATCAGCTCTTGGTCCGTCGTGCCGTTATCTTCATCAAATTTGCGTTCAATCTTGCTTTGCTTTGGATTCGTAACCCATTTCATTAGACGAACCTCTCTAGCCTCGAAAGGTGAGCACTCACTCACGATTAACGTTCTTTTATTTATTAGATTTGATTTCAATAGAAACGACAATTGAAATATGCTGCTATTAGTTAATGACACTGTTATATATGTTATTGCCTGTATCAGTTCACCTGTGACATCTGACACCATTATCAGTTATGTATGCAATGATAATCCAGTTTGGTTGTTAAGTGATTGATTGTTTGATGTTTATATTGGATGTTAAATTGTTAATGATGTAAGTGATAAATAATTTGAAATTGAAATTGACGTAGGATAGTTAGATTTGATATATGTGTTAAATTTGATTAAATGACATTTGTATAATATGACCCCCTTTAACTGTTAAATTTATTGACACGTAGGATTTGTTTAATTACACTTTGAACCACTGAATGTATGTTGTTAAATTGATGATGTATGAAATTGTAAATAGATGACAAGTGAAAACCATAATGTAATAATCTTTAATCTACATGAAATGATAGTGTAGATTCTAGAAATAATTATATTAATTCGTACAAATAACAATGCGAATTAATACGATTATTTCGGGATTATTTGAATTGATTATTGAATTGTTATTGATTGTTGTTATTGCTTGTTTATTTACTTTGACACCATCCCAGTTATCACACTGCAAGTTCCCTTTGTTATGCTTTGATTTTGAATTGAATTGGAATCGGGTTGAAATGATAAATACCCAAATTTAACTTTGACCTAGGATAGGAAATTAAATAAAACCCGATTGGTCAATAATTTGATTTAAAAATCAAACGAAGATTTTATTGAATAAATAATATGGTTTTGAAATGAAGTTGAAATTTGAATTTAAGTGAAAGGAAATGTTAATGTTTAATAATTTGAAACAAATTATTAAAAATGTAATTGATGAGAGAATGTTGTTAAATTTGAGAAATTATTGAGTTAAGTTTGAAATTATAATTAAGTTTGAAATTATTAAACTTTGAGATGATTTAATAATTAAGTTGGAAATTATAATTAAGTTTGAAATTATCAAACTTTGAAATTATTTAATAATTAAGTTTTGAATTATTTAATAATTAAATAAGATTGAATTATTTAACGATTAAATTGATTTGAATTCTTTAATAAGTGAAATTGAATTTTTGAATAAGTGAATTTACTTCGTAAATAATTGAAATTGAGTTTCTTTATTAATTTAGTTTTGGAAAATTATTTAAGAAAGTAAATAAGTGAGAATGGATTTTCTTTAACAAGAAATGAAAATGTGATATTTTTGGAATAAATGTAAGACTTGTAATTGAAAGAATTGATTTGACGAATTTAGTTTAATTCAAAATTGTAAGTTTTGATTTAATGAAGTTGAACTTAAGAATTGATTTAATGAATTGAAAATTTAATTGAAATTGTTTTGAATGATAAAGTAATTTAACGAATATTGAATAAAATCGATAAATGAGTTTAAATTGATTTGAAAGTTAAGATTAAAATTATTTAAAAGATTTCGGAATGAAACTTATATTCGAAGTTGAATCAATATTTGAATTGTTTTAAATAAAATTGAAATTGAATTGTAAGACTTTGAATGTATAATTTGGAAGTTTTGAAACGTAAATTTATGGAATTGGTTTTGAAAGACAAACGAAATGTTGATTTACGAATTGAAATTGAAATTGAAATTGATTTGGTTTTGAAATAAATAAACGACCAATCGGTGAAATAATTATGGAAGTTATTAAAGAGACCGGAATTCGGTTATGGATATACTCTCTATCTAAACCGAAAACCACTTTAATAACTATACGCGGAGTGATGATCCAGAATGAAGTGGTTGGAATGATGTACGTGATGAATGAAGAAAGAGAACGATAATGGATAGCCTTGACACTTGTGTCAAATTGGAAATGACTAAAACAGGAGCTGTGCCGGGCCAATGGAGGATTACCTACCTCAAGTGGACACACTTCTTCGAACTACTTATACTTGTTGTCGATTGGTGCACCCTTGATTTTGGGAGTGTTGTTTCACGGTGTTGCGGGTGCTGCGGCGTTGCGTTCTCACCAGTCCGGATCAGGCGAACGGTAATATCACTACCTTGGGTATTGCCTCATGTGCCTTGTCATACTTGTATTCCATTTATGCGCGACCACTACGATTTTGATTTGTACCTTTAGTATATGGATTGCCCTCTGGTGACTTCCGGTTTTGGGGAAACTACGGTCTTGTATATGCTTTTGGGAATAAAAATGTGTTAAGGGTGGAATGGGCCATGACTTAACGCTATTTTGATATCTTATTATTACTGATAGACATTATCTACTTATCGTACATTACTACATAGTAGATAGTTTGACGGATCCTTAAAGGATGGTTATTCCAAACATCCTTTGAGTTACTTATATTTCAATTGCTATTTCACTTGAGTTAGATTTATTGATATAAGAATGTTAATCCTGACTCGAGTGTCTTGTGTTTTTGCTTTACGCTCGGGTCAGACTGAGTGTACCAGTATTCAAGACTCACCTTTGAAGTTGGAGCTTTTCTTGAAGATCCAGCCATCTATTCTGCTTCAGTATTCGATGATCCCAGTGATGTATTCTGATTTGTATCTGATGTATCGGGTTACTCTTCCGTTGTATCTGGTTTAACTCTGATGTATCGTATTACTCTTCTGTTGTAAACTCTGATGTATTTTACATATTCATATAGTAGCTTCATGAACTACTATCTCTTTTATTTCCGCTGCACTTATTACTCTGTGTCTATGATCTGTGATTATTTTATTTATTGTATATGTTCAGTTTTGCCAAATTTAAATTAACAACGCGGTATTTTGAGCAATTCAACTCCGGCATGAGTGTCTACCTATACACTTATAATGGATGCGAATGGTCCAAAATGGTGGGTCGTTACAGTTGGTATCAGAGCTTTGGTAGCTCTAGGCAAAACTTAACATATAGGGTAAAATGTATTTACAGAATCACTTCCATTCGAGTTTCAATCTCTTCATTCGACTCAATTCCTTTGTATTTTGGAACGTTCCCCTCGGTTCCGAAATTCATTCGTGTCCTTCACTATTTGACTTCTTTCAATCATGGAGCACCCTATAACTCCATTCTGAATGTTATCTATAATAGATCGGCGGTCTCGCCAATATTCGAATGATTCGTAAAGGAGCAAAACTCCTTTATAATAGGCATCGATTTACTGGAGATTTCTGTATCCTCGGTTTACGATGCTATCTATTACCTGCTATACCTGAATTCCATTTCTTGAGATCGAGTGTTGATTTACCTCGGAATCCAGCAATGATCTTATTCTTGAAGTTACGGTCGATTCGGTTAAGGTTGCCCGTGAATTAAATAAACTCATCCATCTCCCGATTGTGGTAATTGAATTATCTTATCTTCTGTTTCAAACTTATTTTCGAATCAAAATTTTCTTTGATTTGAGTCAACAAAAATTTGGATCCCTATCCTTATTTTGAAAACCCATCCCTGTATCGTCGAGCAAAGAAATGTATTTCTAAATTTATACTAAAAATGTTGTTTTCAAATTTGATAAACAAAATAGTTTTGAATGATTATATTATATATAAATATAAGTTTTCTGAAATTAAATTGTTAATGAATTTGTTGTCTGAAATAATAATATTTGATTTTCATTTATTGTTTTGTAAACCATTGACTATTGCATAATATAAATAATTGAATTTATAAACTTGGTTATAAATTGATTTGAAGTTTGAAATGAATTTAATTCAGAAATTTGAGAATTTAGTTTCCGGTGATTTCGAACTTTGATTTTATAATTTTAAAGTATATATTATTGGAAGTATTTTCGAATAGAAATCGTTTCCAAAGAATTTTAAAAATGTTGAAATCAGTGCTCTTCTCTTTGTCGCTGGAAAATAATTTCGGTGATGGCGGCCGCATCATCGACGTTCATTTTTGAGTTTCGAAGTGGAGATACTATTCTGTAGCTTTGCTACGGTTTTGTTTTGAAAAATATATTTTGATTTGAATTTCTTCAGTATAATTTGATTTATATATATATAGGTATCTTATTTTAAAATTTAATTTGATTTGATATAAATATATTATATATATCTCTAAATTATTTAAAGTTAATCGGGAATCTAATTCTTAAATGTTGTTAAAGGATGATTTTTATTACAAATAAAACCAAAATTTGTAATAAATATTTAAACTTGAATAATTGAATTGGGAAATTTTTTATTGTATATTGTTCAACTGCATTCTAATACAACTTACCTAAATCATTCAGAAGTTGAATATGTAATTGGATAATATATAAAATAAAGTGAATTTATAAATTAAATTTGAGTGGTTATAATAAATGTTATACACTTAAATTTTAATTATAAAATGTTAATTGAAATAAACAGAATAATAAGTTAACTGAATAATAGGTGTGGCAAATAAATTTGTTTTGGAAGAATTAATAAATTGGAATTTGATCAACTTATGTAAATATCTTGAATTTAAAATCAATTATTGAATATAAATTTATTTAAATCGAAACTTTTATGGTTTAAATTAATTTATATGGGTTAAATATAGGTAATAAGATATATTAAGTGGAACAAATCTAATAATAATTTGGAATAAAAGAGAATTAGATTTGTTGAATAAAATATGATTTAAATAAAAGACTATTCAAGTTTATGATTTTAGAAATTGTTAATAAAGGATAATTGGATAATAAAACAATGAATAAATGAGATAAATAAAATAAAATTTTGTTTTGAAGAAATCTTTTGGTATCAAATATTAATAATTTGGAATTAAATCAACTTATTGAAATACCTTGAATTTTAAATCAAATATTGAGTATTAATTAAGGTAAATTGAAATTTATACGGTTTAAACCAATTGTTTTATTTTGTAAGTAAAATCTGTTTTCTTTCTGGTTGTTTCTATTCTCCTACCTCGTTCCTTTTCGGGGACGAAAAGTTTTGAGTGGGGGAGAGTGTAACGACCCGTAAATTTCAACTGTTTTAATAACGAAATTAGTTGAAATTTTATGAAATTTTAAACGATAAAATTTTGAAATAAAAATTTAATATTTGAAACACGTCTAGTTAAACATAGCAACTGGTAAATTTTCATCCGAAAATATGAAAGTTTATTTCGCGCGTAAATTCACTTCAATTTAATCAGTTAAAAAGCAATGAAAATAAAATGTTTTCCAAACCTGAATATTTTTACATAGAAAATTTGTAAATCATCTTCTGAGTGAGACGTCATCTTTCGTTTCGTCAAATTTGGACATCTATTGCTCCGTTTATCTTATGTTCGGCGTTATAGCAGCAATTCGGTACCCATATCGACTTTTGACCAGATAGTCGTATCACTAATATCTGTATACCGTCTTAATCGTCTCGTCGTGTTGATCCCTGCAGTATATTTATTTGTGCATTTTGGAGTTTGGTACACGGCGAAATCTGCGAAAAGGGTTGCCATACCGGTATCTTTTTTGAATCTCTCGAGTATTTTATGTCCATTTATTTGCCTATCGACTAAAACTAATGGACACTAGCTATTAATATCTTCCTGAATTCAACGTCCTGACTTTTATTATTCCAACTTGGTCCATACATCTTCGAATTAGTTCATACGCTTTATGCCTCATTTCGTCTGCAACTAAGTAAAATAATATTTTATACCTAGTTTTATATATTTTTGCTGTAGCTTGTTCATCTTCCATTCTATTTTCCTTTCATGGCCGATACCCAGTTTTCCTCTGCATTGAGAAATCCCACACGTCGTTCACTTTTAGTCGATCAAAACCATCTCTCAGCCAATCTCTGCCACCTCATCGCACAAGCTGTTCCTCCCTCCCCATCAAGTCTTCGGCCTCCCTTGACAGCCTCACTGACCCAAGCACGAGAACCCAGACCTTCCCATCGGCCTCACCCCGCCTGGACAGCCGTCACGCCCTCTGACACACCTGAATCACTTACCCTACTACCTACCCTCCGCCATATCATCGAACTGCTGTGAAGCCTTGCATCGCCGCCTCCCACCATCATAGCCTCCACACCAGATCTAGTTCACCTTCATGGCCGCAGGCCATCAACTTCACGCAGTCAGCCATACAAACGAGCCCATCACCCACTGCCTTTACCCATTGCCGCCTACCCGAGCAACCCACCTCTACATAACTCGTCGACGAACCTTGAACGGCACTTCGGCTCTACCTCTCTGGCCAGCGACCCAGCCGATCCTTCCCGCAGCACTCGGCCTTCATCTTCTTCCCCTAGTTTGCCTTTGATGATATATAAGGTATATAAATATATATCATATTTTATACTTAAACTTAGTTTATAGATTTTATATATTTGTTGCGTATACAGTGCTTTCCATATGATATATATTTCTGTCACTTTGTATGTGTAAAAGTTGTCTGCATACTAAGTTGTTGTTGAGATGGTTGTTATATTATAAAAAAGAATTTTTTTTCATTTGTTTACAAAGTGTATAGTTAGTTATAGTACAATCTGAGCTGTATGAGTAGTTATAAAAGTATACTTAAGTTATATATATACGCTCAATATGCTTACCTGCTATGCCTATTCGTATGCTTACAGTTTACATTTGTATCTCATTCTTAAGTTGCAGTTAGTATATGTTAATTAATTGTCAGTTTACAATATATATATATTATTTATTAACACATATTTCTAAATTGTATAATATAAAGTAAGGTGGGTTTGCATATTGTTTTGTTGGTTCTATAGTATCAGGTTATTCCATAGATACATCGGTTTTATATGTATTATGCAGGTTTTGATTTTTAAACTTGTGTGTATGTTATGTTTGGGTTATTGATTTATATTGTAATGATACAATTGTATCTGTTTAAAGTACTATAATTGAATTTTTGGTACTGAGAAATATCATACGTATATGTATATATTTGATTTGGTGGACATGGGTGTTATTTTAATATATGTGTCTTGTTTGAAGACAATGATTTTAAATTACATATATATATAAATTTAAAATGTATTTGAATTTAGAATAGGATTTATATAGGTAATTAGTTATATATTGATGTAAGTTCACTTATATCATTTATCATCATCAATCCAATTCTGATTTGATCTCGTCAATTCCTTATTTATCAGCTCTTGGTCCGTCGTGCCGTTATCTTCATCAAATTTGCGTTCAATCTTGCTTTGCTTTGGATTCGTAACCCATTTCATTAGACGAACCTCTCTAGCCTCGAAAGGTGAGCACTCACTCACGATTAACGTTCTTTTATTTATTAGATTTGATTTCAATAGAAACGACAATTGAAATATGCTGCTATTAGTTAATGACACTGTTATATATGTTATTGCCTGTATCAGTTCACCTGTGACATCTGACACCATTATCAGTTATGTATGCAATGATAATCCAGTTTGGTTGTTAAGTGATTGATTGTTTGATGTTTATATTGGATGTTAAATTGTTAATGATGTAAGTGATAAATAATTTGAAATTGAAATTGACGTAGGATAGTTAGATTTGATATATGTGTTAAATTTGATTAAATGACATTTGTATAATATGACCCCCTTTAACTGTTAAATTTATTGACACGTAGGATTTGTTTAATTACACTTTGAACCACTGAATGTATGTTGTTAAATTGATGATGTATGAAATTGTAAATAGATGACAAGTGAAAACCGTAATGTAATAATCTTTTATCTACATGAAATGATAGTGTAGATTCTAGAAATAATTATATTAATTCATACAAATAACAATGCGAATTAATACGATTATTTCGGGATTATTTGAATTGATTATTGAATTGTTATTGATTGTTGTTATTGCTTGTTTATTTACTTTGACACCATCCCAGTTATCACACTGCAAGTTCCCTTTGTTATGCTTTGATTTTGAATTGAATTGGAATCGGGTTGAAATGATAAATAACCAAATTTAACTTTGACCTAGGATAGGAAATTAAATAAAACCCGATTGGTCAATAATTTGATTTAAAAATCAAACGAAGATTTTATTGAATAAATAATATGGTTTTGAAATGAAGTTGAAATTTGAATTTAAGTGAAAGGAAATGTTAATGTTTAATAATTTGAAACAAATTATTAAAAATGTAATTGATGAAAGAATGTTGTTAAATTTAAGAAATTATTGAGTTAAGTTTGAAATTATAATTAAGTTTGAAATTATTAAACTTTGAGATGATTTAATAATTAAGTTGGAAATTATAATTAAGTTTGAAATTATCAAACTTTGAAATTATTTAATAATTAAGTTTTGAATTATTTAATAATTAAATAAGATTGAATTATTTAATGATTAAATTGATTTGAATTCTTTAATAAGTGAAATTGAATTTTTGAATAAGTGAATTTACTTGGTAAATAATTGAAATTGAGTTTCTTTATTAATTTAGTTTTGGAAAATTATTTAAGAAAGTAAATAAGTGAGAATGGATTTTCTTTAACAAGAAATGAAAATGTGATATTTTTGGAATAAATGTAAGACTTGTAATTGAAAGAATTGATTTGACGAATTTAGTTTAATTCAAAATTGTAAGTTTTGATTTAATGAAGTTGAACTTAAGAATTGATTTAATGAATTGAAAATTTAATTGAAATTGTTTTGAATGATAAAGTAATTTAACGAATATTGAATAAAATCGATAAATGAGTTTAAATTGATTTGAAAGTTAAGATTAAAATTATTTAAAAGATTTCGGAATGAAACTTATATTCGAAGTTGAATCAATATTTGAATTGTTTTAAATAAAATTGAAATTGAATTGTAAGACTTTGAATGTATAATTTGGAAGTTTTAAAACGTAAATTTATGGAATTGGTTTTGAAAGACAAACGAAATGTTGATTTACGAATTGAAATTGAAATTGAAATTGATTTGGTTTTGAAATAAATAAACGACCAATCGGTGAAATAATTACGGAAGTTATTAAAGAGACCGGAATTCGGTTATGGATATACTCTCTATCTAAACCGAAAACCACTTTAATAACTATACGCGGAGTGATGATCCAGAATGAAGTGGTTGGAATGATGTACGTGATGAATGAAGAAAGAGAACGATAATGGATAGCCTTGACACTTGTGTCAAATTGGAAATGACTAAAACAGGAGCTGTGCCGGGCCAATGGAGGATTAGCTACCTCAAGTGGACACACTTCTTCGAACTACTTATACTTGTTGTCGATTGGTGCACCCTTGATTTTGGGAGTGTTGTTTCACGGTGTTGCGGGCGCTGCGGCGTTGCGTTCTCACCAGTCCGGATCAAGCGAACGGTAGTATCACTACCTTGGGTATTGCCTCATGTGCCTTGTCATACTTGTATTCCATTTATGCGCGACCACTACGATTTTGATTTGTACCTTTAGTATATGGATTGCCCTCTGGTGACTTCCGGTTTTGGGGAAACTACGGTCTTGTATATGCTTTTGGGAATAAAAATGTGTTAAGGGTGGAATGGGCCATGACTTAACGCTATTTTGATATCTTATTATTACTGATAGACATTATCTACTTATCGTACATTACTACATAGTAGATAGTTTGACGGATCCTTAAAGGATGGTTATTCCAAACATCCTTTGAGTTACTTATATTTCAATTGCTATTTCACTTGAGTTAGATTTATTGATATAAGAATGTTAATCCTGACTCGAGTGTCTTGTGTTTTTGCTTTACGCTCGGGTCAGACTGAGTGTATCAGTATTCAAGACTCACCTTTGAAGTTGGAGCTTTGCTTGAAGATCCAGCCATCTATTCTGCTTCAGTATTCGATGATCCCAGTGATGTATTCTGATTTGTATATGATGTATCGGGTTACTCTTCCGTTGTATCTGGTTTAACTCTGATGTATCGTATTACTCTTCTATTGTAAACTCTGATGTATTTTACATATTCATATAGTAGCTTCATGAACTACTATCTCTTTTATTTCCGCTGCACTTATTACTCTGTGTCTGTGATCTGTGATTATTTTATTTACTGTATATGTTCAGTTTTGCCAAATTTAAATTAACAACGCGGTATTTTGAGCAATTCAACTCCGGCATGAGTGTCTACCTATACACTTATAATGGATGCGAATGGTCCAAAATGGCGGGTCGTTACAATGAGCTAACATGTTCATTACAGTGTAAATTCCAGCATTTATACACGGGTATGTTATACCTTGTAAGTGTTGCTATGTTACACATGTGCGCACACACACACATATATATATATATACGTTTTCATGATACATATATATATATTACTAATAACATAATATAAAACTATATTATAGATTTAAATAAAATAATGATTTTATTTAAAAGAAATTTAGAAATGTTTTAAATAATTAGACTTCATAGGCCCAATAAAGATCCAAAATGGTATTTTTTTTGAAATTCATCTATTACTTCCACTGTAGGCTGGCCCAATTCCAACACAAGTTTGTTGTGATGCACAAGAGTCGCATTCCCTCGAGTATGTAGTGCCCTTGCCTATACAGTCCTAGAAATCAGAGACTTTAGTCGGTTTGGTAGCACCGATCGTCTATTATGGTTTCACACACCCTATCTGTAACATCCCGTATTTTTAAGCTATTGAATTTGAACATTTAATTCGTTTTAAATGTTAATGTGGATTCTTAATTTGATTTTGAAATGAATGGATTTGGGTTCAATCAATGAAAATGAGCTATAATTTTAATTTATAGCAATTCTGGTTGAATTTGATTAATGGAAAAATAATAATTAAACATTCGAATTTGGGATAAAAAGTAAATCCGGATGTAAATAGTGATAAAATGGTCTTAGAAAGTTATTTTGAGTTATTTGTGTGGAAATAGCATGGTGGGAATTTTAGATGAATTTTAAAGTTGATAAATTTAATATTGGGATTTTATATCAATTTACAAATGAATTTAATATTATTAAATTGCAATTAATCAGATTTTAGTCCGGAATGAGCCAGAATGATTTTTAATGTGTTTATAAATTTTATATGATTTATTGTTAAGTTATTAAAATTTTAAAAATGAAATTTCAAGCGTTTCTGATAATTTCAGAAAATCGCCCGATTTAATAGACGAGTTAAAATAGCCTTCCGGGGCGCAGTCTCGGAATTCGACGAAACCAGTTCCATTGGATCCGTAATAGTTAGTTATTATCGGATTTCAATTTTTGAAGCAATCGGAGTTGTTGTTTGACCGTGGCAGCTCGAAACGCCTAGAAATCGATTTAACCGATTTAATTTTAAATTGATCGTTTAATTCCGTATCTCGCTCATACGATCAAATTAGCTTACGAAACCTGTTCCATTGTGTCCGGAACGCGGAAAAACCCTAGGATAGCCTGTCGGAACGTGAGAATTGGAGGTCGTTTGCATTAACGGTTAAATTGAGATATTTTATTTAATTAAATAATATTAAATTATATATATATAAACGTTATCATCTCTAAACCCTAGTATCACGTTCAGCCGCCGTTTGCATATGTTCAATGGCCGAGACTTAGTCTCGTTTTCCCTCAAAAATCTTTCAATCCAAGCAACGATTTCAGAAATTTTCAACTGGGAAATCGAAGGGGACTTCGAGATCTTCGAGTTGTACGGTGGAGATTGAATATCGTCGAGTGGATTGACAGCAGCTTCACCACGAAGGGGCCGCGTTCATGCTTGAAATTCGCACGGGTTAGGGGACCGAGTTCATCGTGGCTAAGGGCGGTGGTGGAGGAGGCTGAGAGCTTTGGAATGGCGACACCTGATCGTGGTCTAGACGAGCGTGGAGGAGGCGGTGGTCAACCCTAGAATCGAAGATGGGTTCGATTTGTTCTGTACGTGAACGCGAGAGGGAGGAAGAGGGAGCGGGCCGCGTCTTCTCTGGTATATATAAAAAAAAATTTGATTTAAAAATCTTGTTCAAACTTTGTAAATTCATATCGAGTTCATACGTACTCAGATTCGGACGAAACTGGAAGCGATGGAATCGCAGAGACGAGCAGTACGAGATGGTGTAGATCCGGAGTCATTCCGGGCAAGTAGGAATTTGAGTTAAATCGGACACCGTCCGGTTTAATTTAAATTTCAAACGCTCGCCGAAAACTCAAGGTGAGTTATTCTCACTCACATCTGGATGCTAGACATTATAAATAATTGATATTTAAATATCGGTGTGGTTGATTGTCTATATTTGTGTTTATCTGCCTGGATTGATATTTATATTGTGATGTGCTAACATTTGTGATGCAGGGAGAAACAGGTTGGAGGGATCCAACTGGATTCCTCACAATGTAGCAATTATTTTATAATTGATAGTGATACCTGTTTATATGATGTGATTGATAAATCTGGAAATTTAGTTGTTCTGTGACATTGTGGTATAAATTGTAATCACAGAATTTAATTATAAATGAATAAATTTTGTTTTTACGAAATAAAATGAATTGTTAAATTTAGAATTTCAAAGAATAAAATTTGAAATCGCATTTGAAAAGAAAAATGTAAATTGGGTCAAATTGGGATTTTGAATATAATGGGAAGTTTATGAAATGGGTAAATGGAAAGTATAGTTTTCTGGAAATTAAATTTATGAAATTATAAATTGTTTAAAATAACGATGTTTATTTTAATAATGGCTAATGTTATCCGAAAATTAAAAATATGTTAAAATGGAGTTTCCGACTATAAATTAACAAGTTCAAATGAAAAATAGAATGTTTTGAAATGTCGCATTTCATTGGAATTTAATTAAGTGAATTGGAAATTTGGCTTCCATTGGAAATTCACCAAAAATGTTTAATTTAAAATGTTTTAAACTATGATTTAAAAATGAATTTCCGGAAATGAAAAATTGCGATTTAACTTCGGAGGAAGTTATAGTTAAGTATGGAATTGGAAATTTTTGTTGAAATCATAAATTGACTTGAAATAAATCAGTGGATTTATATGAAAGAGTACTTTGGAATGTTTAGAAACGGGAAAGTGTTTCCCTGGGAAAACCAAGTAAATGTTTATAAAAAGGTTTTATTTAACTAAGGTTAAGTTTTAAATCGTTTTAAAAGTATTTTTAAGAAATCGTTATTTTTAAAGAAATAAATTAATAATTTTAATACCGAAATAATTTGGGAGTATATTAGCAATTATTTTTACAAATGGATTTATTTAAAAGTTGGTTTTAGCTTAAGCTGTTAAAATTAGTATTTTTCTTCTTATAACGCTATTTTGAATTTAGTTAAACTAAACCCTTATCTTTAAATCAAAGTTTATGTGTTAATCACTAGTTTTCTTCACATATTTTAAATTTATATTTTGAGTAAATAAATAGAAGTAATTTTCATATTTTAAAGTATATTTCAGTATAAAGTATTTTTAACTGTTTTAAATGCAAATTGTTTTATACTTGGTTATTCCCGATGGGAATAAAGGGTAAAGGATTTACCTTGTAAAGGAAGAGTTTTGGAAAATTGTTTTCAAACGAGTTTTGAAAATGTGAAAATATATCTTTGAAAGATATTAGAGACAAATAAATAATATGGAGATTATTTATTGTGTGATGGATGTGTATGGATGTTTGTGAACATTAATTGATAGTTAAATCACCGACTATCAATATTGGCCAAATGCGCTGATCGTTTCGAAGAGACCGGGATCGAGTTTCCGTATACCGGGATTCTAGGTCTGGAGACCCGAATACCACTTCGATCCGGTTTGTACGTTTCGTGTAACGTGTTCGGAGTCGAAGATGGAGCAGTGAAGTGCAAGGGCTTGTCGCTACTAATCCTGAGGATATTTCCAAAATGGATGTAGTAGGAGTAGTGCCTTCGGTTCCGTTCGGACCCGGGACGGACTTGTATGGACGAATGCTTTCGTGACATCGTCAGGTGGACGATGGGCATTCAAAGTGAAATGTTATGTAAAGGTAACGCTAAGCCTCAAGCGTCATCAACCGGGAATGATTGAAAATCAGGGGTTATGCAGCAAGGCTTCGTGGGTAGCCCCCACTTGAGAGTAAGGTCATCCCTGTCTAGATGTCCCTTTTATTTCGGCTTAGTGGTGCGGTTGCTGATCACAACCGTGGGATGATTTTACTTGGAATTATCCAGTAAGGGATGATTCCGGCCTTGTGTTGCAGGGGAGCGGGCGTACTCCTCGGTACTGTGATCTAGGCCACGTACTGTGACAGGTGGTACCCCAGTGCCTAGTCATTCGTTGGAAATCCATTCTCCCTACGTGCCTTGTACGAGTTTTGTTTGTATTACCCACGTTGTGGCTAGTATGCCGGAATTTAATAGATGTAACAATTTCGGCTATTTTATAAGTATTTGTAAATAGACACTATTATAATATCAGAGGATTTTTATAAAAAGTGTTTTAGCTATCGTAAGGTAAAAACCCGACATGTTTATTTGTGGCGTGGTCTTACGAGATGCTTTTGTTTCAAAGGATTTTTGAAACTTTAATAATCAATTGGGTGTATTTATGATGCGCTGGTATTCCAGACTGACTCGGGTGTTATTTTATTATAATGCTCGGGTCAGACCGAGTATATTTCAGGATAGGTTGCTATGGAGCTCAGGAGAGGAGCTGGAGTCCGAGACGTATTTCTCGTACTTGTATTATTCCGCTGCTGTGATTGTTGTATTGACTGATTGACTGGTTATTGATGATTGTATTATGACATACTCTGATGATGATGTATTGTATATAAACAGATATAGTTTTCATTTTGTGTAAAGATCTGTTCTATATATTATATTTTATCCGCTGCGACTGTGAGGTTCTGATTTGTTAGTTTTTCTTCTTCTATCTACTTTCTTATTCTTCTACAATCTGTCTTTTCCGGCATTCGATCGTCGGCATATTATACTGTTGAGTGTTTTGTGTCGATTTTCGATGGTCGAGAAGGGCGGGTCGTCACACTTGGTATCAGAGCTTAGGTTGGCGACAACCTAGGCTTTGGTGGGAAAATTACTCATTTTCAATAGAGTCAGAAGGACTCTATAATGAGTTGAGAGTAATAATAGCTATGAGAGCGTACTTGTTAGTGGATATAAAATTGTTTTTGTACTGTGTTGATTTATCGGTTGAGTGTTTATGAATTCTGGTCGGTGCGGGAAGTACAACCGTATCGATAGGGGTTTCTAAACTCTTAAACATGATAAACCGACATAGTATTGTTTTTAAAGTGGGTAAATGAAATAATTTTACCCAAAATTGTATTTTGATATAAAAAGAAATAATTTTCTAAATTATTATATGTATTGGATGCTTGTTTGGTTGTTTCTTCTATAATCAAATAAGAAATTGAAATATAATCTAAAATATGAAATGATATATAAGAAAACAAGAATTTAAAATATTGAATTGGTTTATAACCAAACAGAATTAATTAAATATGGTTTAAGTAAGAAGAAGTAAAAATTAAAATTTGATTTAAACCAGAATTTTGACCCCGGAAATTTTGAAAGGGATTTCAAATGGAATTAAACAAAGTTTTGGGAATTTGACTTTGTGGAAATGTTAGAAATGTTTTCAAAAGCACTTGTAAGAATGGAGTATATTTTGGGGAAATATTTTTGAATAGAAATTGATTTGAGGTGAATTTTGGAAGTGGAAAGCATTGAACTCACTTCAGTCGCTGGAAAATAATCCTGATGATGCTGGCCACATCATTAGAATTCATTTTCAAGTTTCTAAAGTGATGGATTGCTACCAAAATAGTTGGTTATGGTATTTGTTTGGGCTTGTTTGGGAAACAAGTAATTTTGGAATTTTCAAAGGAAAATTGTTTGGTAAAAGCAGATTGTTTTGGAATTTGGTATTTGATTTGAATATCAAAAGAGAAATGTGTTGATTTTTATTTCAAATTGGTTTTGAAATAAATCCGGGTAAATTGAATTTTGGAAATCCTGTTTAAAATAAAAATGTGAAAGTTGAAATGATTCAACTATATAACTTATAAAGGGAAGTTGATTTAAAGAAGAATTGAGTATATATGGAATGTAAATTTACTTTGAATAAATGAAGGTGAATGGAATATATCTGGATTTAACTTATGATAAGTTAAATAAAATTAAGAATTTGAAATTGAATTAAATCTAAATGAATTGGAATTAAATGGAAGTTGAGGTAACGGTGAAATGTAAATGCTTATGATTGTGCAAATGAATTCATATTCTTAAGCTATTAAGTGTTAAAATTTGACATTGTGATTATAAAAATGTGGATTGGTTTGAAAAGAGCAATATAAACTTACAAGTAAATAAGTTGGAGAACTTGAGAATGGAAGATTTGATTTTAACTCAAGTAAAATGGAATTATAATCACAAATGGAAATAATAAATGGGATGGTGAATTCGAACTTAATTTTAAATGGAATGCAAGTAAGGTGAAACAATTATAAAATATAAAAGAGGTAAGTGAACTGAAGTTAGTAAATAAGTTGAACTTGGATATGGAGAATTAAGATTAAATTGAATTGGGTTTAACTTTGACTAAAATGGAATTAAGCTGAATATTAAAATTCCGTTGTGTTATGAATAAAAATGGATATAATTAAATTCTTATTTAAAGTAGTAAAGGAAATGGTTTAAATTCAGGTGGGCTAAATAAAACGTAGATGAACTTGAATTAATTCTGGAAAGGAATTAAATTGAAAATGCATATATAATCTAGTTAACCTTGAATTAAATTTGGATAAGAATTTAATTAAATGGAAATTTAATTTAGTTGAAGTGATGTTGAATGAAGTAAATGCTTACTCAATTAAATCCAAAATGATTGTTTGGAAATAAATCTTGTGTAAGCTAAATTAAATGGAATTTGTATTGCAATAAATAGAATTTTGATAGTTTGGTCAAAATTTAGAAAGTAAAGGAATAATCCAGTTGTTGAATGAAATTTAAGTTGGTAATAAATGTTGGAAGTGAGAATGTATAATGGGATTAGATTATAATAGTGATGGTTTGAATTGTAAGTAAATTCAAACGAGAGAAATAATTTAAGTGGTCTCTTTGTTGATAAAATAAATCTAAAATGGATTGGATAAATAAACGAAGAGCATTAAACTTTGTAAATGAATTGAAATTGGTTGAATGAGAATCAGATGGAAATAAAATTAAATAGATAATGGTAATATTGTGAAACTACTTAAGCAAATTGAAAGAAACAAATGATTGTGGATGAGCTTTATTAAGAAATTTGAATGGAATTTGTTGGATAATAAAATTGAATTGAAAGTGAAATGATATTCATTAATTATTGTGGTAAATTAAGAATGAATGAGTTGAATATAACCCAGGATCGAATGATATTAATATAAACTTGAATTTGGTTAATGGAAATAAAGATGTAAGGAAAATGTAATTTAACAATTACATTGGAAAGAGAAAATATTTGGTTTGTGAACCTTGTAATGGAATAAAATTTATATGAATCCAAGTTGGAAATAATTTTAAATGGTTATAAGCTTAAGTGGCAATTGTTTTGCTTGAATGACATGGAAATTTGCATGTATTTGCAATTGAGTGTTTAAAAACAATTGGAATTGAATTGTGAATAAATTGATATGGATGGGAATCTAATTCAAAGAGTTTGTGTATAAATGTAAGTGAATTAGATTAAAATAGCTAATGGAATTGATTTTGAATCAATAGGAATGAGTTGACATTTTAATAGGTAATATTTGCATATGAATGGAAATGGATTATAAAAGAAATGCAAATATTTCAAGTTCAAAATGAAATTTGATTGTAAATCAAATTTGGAATGTAAGTTAAAATTAAAAATGTAAGAAAGGCATATGTTAATCATATTGAGATAGAAATGAATTGGTTATAATTAATATGGATTGTATGCAGCGAACTTGAATTTAAGGCATTCAAGCGAAATAAAAATGAAGTTTGGATTTGAATAAGAAATTTAAAAAGTGATTGAAACTTTTGAATTGTTGATAAATTATGGTTAACATTGTTAAATTTTGAACTATGCTTGGTTTGGTTATGAGATGGATATGTTTGGCTTGCATTTGTATTGGAAATGTTATTAAAATGCTCATATCATTGAAACTGATGAGTTTGTTTGAGTTTAGTACAGGTACGGAAGGCGTTCGAGAGAGTTGGAGCGCGTATATGCGTTATATTAGCCGCTTGCTATTAAAAATTTGTTAAAAGGTACGCCTACGCAAAAATAATTGGAAAATGATATATGTTTTGTGATATATTTTGGTTTCCGGCCATGTGAGCCGATGTATATATATTTGTGTATCCTGCGATATCGCAGAAGCTCCTCCGTGCAAAGGAGACTTCGCCAAAATTTTCCAAAAATTTTGGGAGTTAGAAATTTTTTGGGGTTTTTGGGAAAATTTATTAATAAGTAAAGTTATTTTGAAAGCGAGTGTTAAAATAAAGGCTTTAGAGTAAATGTAGCAATTGAGTTTGGGATTGGGCTAAAGGTTTGGAAAGTGAATATAAGCTTTTAATTCAGCAAGTTGGATAAGTAAGTGAGTTTGAGAGTATTTTCTACCTTAGCAAATTTCGGGGACGAAATTTTTATAAGGGGGGAGGAATGTAACATCCCGTATTTTTAAGCTATTGAATTTGAACATTTAATTCGTTTTAAATGTTAATGTGGATTCTTAATTTGATTTTGAAATGAATGGATTTGGGTTCAATCAATGAAAATGAGCTATAATTTTAATTTATAGCAATTCTGGTTGAATTTGATTAATGGAAAAATAATAATTAAACATTCGAATTTGGGATAAAAAGTAAATCCGGATGTAAATAGTGATAAAATGGTCTTAGAAAGTTATTTTGAGTTATTTGTGTGGAAATAGCATGGTGGGAATTTTAGATGAATTTTAAAGTTGATAAATTTAATATTGGGATTTTATATCAATTTACAAATGAATTTAATATTATTAAATTGCAATTAATCAGATTTTAGTCCGGAATGAGCCAGAATGATTTTTAATGTGTTTATAAATTTTATATGATTTATTGTTAAGTTATTAAAATTTTAAAAATGAAATTTCAAGCGTTTCTGATAATTTCAGAAAATCGCCCGATTTAATAGACGAGTTAAAATAGCCTTCCGGGGCGCAGTCTCGGAATTCGACGTAACCAGTTCCATTGGATCCGTAATAGTTAGTTATTATCAGATTTCAATTTTTGAAGCAATCAGAGTTGTTGTTTGACCGTGGCAGCTCGAAACGCCTAGAAATCGATTTAACCGATTTAATTTTAAATTGATCGTTTAATTCCGTATCTCGCTCATACGATCAAATTAGCTTACGAAACCTGTTCCATTGTGTCCGGAACGCGGAAAAACCCTAGGATAGCCTGTCGGAACGTGAGAATTGGAGGTCGTTTGCATTAACGGTTAAATTGAGATATTTTATTTAATTAAATAATATTAAATTATATATATATAAACGTTATCATCTCTAAACCCTAGTATCACGTTCAGCCGCCGTTTGCATATGTTCAATGGCCGAGACTTAGTCTCGTTTTCCCTCAAAAATCTTTCAATCCAAGCAACGATTTCAGAAATTTTCAACTGGGAAATCGAAGGGGACTTCGAGATCTTCGAGTTGTACGGTGGAGATTGAATATCGTCGAGTGGATTGACAGCAGCTTCACCACGAAGGGGCCGCGTTCATGCTTGAAATTCGCACGGGTTAGGGGACCGAGTTCATCGTGGCTAAGGGCGGTGGTGGAGGAGGCTGAGAGCTTTGGAATGGCGACACCTGATCGTGGTCTAGACGAGCGTGGAGGAGGCGGTGGTCAACCCTAGAATCGAAGATGGGTTCGATTTGTTCTGTACGTGAACGCGAGAGGGAGGAAGAGGGAGCGGGCCGCGTCTTCTCTGGTATATATAAAAAAAAAATTGATTTAAAAATCTTGTTCAAACTTTGTAAATTCATATCGAGTTCATACGTACTCAGATTCGGACGAAACTGGAAGCGATGGAATCGCAGAGACGAGTAGTACGAGATGGTGTAGATCCGGAGTCATTCCGGGCAAGTAGGAATTTGAGTTAAATCGGACACCGTCCGGTTTAATTTAAATTTCAAACGCTCGCCGAAAACTCAAGGTGAGTTATTCTCACTCACATCTGGATGCTAGACATTATAAATAATTGATATTTAAATATCGGTGTGGTTGATTGTCTATATTTGTGTTTATCTGCCTGGATTGATATTTATATTGTGATGTGCTAACATTTGTGATGCAGGGAGAAACAGGTTGGAGGGATCCAACTGGATTCCTCACAATGTAGCAATTATTTTATAATTGATAGTGATACCTGTTTATATGATGTGATTGATAAATCTGGAAATTTAGTTGTTCTGTGACATTGTGGTATAAATTGTAATCACAGAATTTAATTATAAATGAATAAATTTTGTTTTTACGAAATAAAATGAATTGTTAAATTTAGAATTTCAAAGAATAAAATTTGAAATCGCATTTGAAAAGAAAAATGTAAATTGGGTCAAATTGGGATTTTGAATATATTGGGAAGTTTATGAAATGGGTAAATGGAAAGTATAGTTTTCTGGAAATTAAATTTATGAAATTATAAATTGTTTAAAATAACGATGTTTATTTTAATAATGGCTAATGTTATCCGAAAATTAAAAATATGTTAAAATGGAGTTTCCGACTATAAATTAACAAGTTCAAATGAAAAATAGAATGTTTTGAAATGTCGCATTTCATTGGAATTTAATTAAGTGAATTGGAAATTTGGCTTCCATTGGAAATTCACCAAAAATGTTTAATTTAAAATGTTTTAAACTATGATTTAAAAATGAATTTCCGGAAATGAAAAATTGCGATTTAATTTCGGAGGAAGTTATAGTTAAGTATGGAATTGGAAATTTATGTTGAAATCATAAATTGACTTGAAATAAATCAGTGGATTTATATGAAAGAGTACTTTGGAATGTTTAGAAACGGGAAAGTGTTTCCCTGGGAAAACCAAGTAAATGTTTATAAAAAGATTTTATTTAACTAAGGTTAAGTTTTAAATCGTTTTAAAAGTATTTTTAAGAAATCGTTATTTTTAAAGAAATAAATTAATAATTTTAATACCGAAATAATTTGGGAGTATATTAGCAATTATTTTTACAAATGGATTTATTTAAAAGTTGGTTTTAGCTTAAGCTGTTAAAATTAGTATTTTTCTTCTTATAACGCTATTTTGAATTTAGTTAAACTAAACCCTTATCTTTAAATCAAAGTTTATGTGTTAATGACTAGTTTTCTTCACATATTTTAAATTTATATTTTGAGTAAATAAATAGAAGTAATTTTCATATTTTAAAGTATATTTCAGTATAAAGTATTTTTAACTGTTTTAAATGCAAATTGTTTTATACTTGGTTATTCCCGATGGGAATAAAGGGTAAAGGATTTACCTTGTAAAGGAAGAGTTTTGGAAAATTGTTTTCAAACGAGTTTTGAAAATGTGAAAATATATCTTTGAAAGATATTAGAGACAAATAAATAATATGGAGATTATTTATTGTGTGATGGATGTGTATGGATGTTTGTGAACATTAATTGATAGTTAAATCACCGACTATCAATATTGGCCAAATGCGCTGATCGTTTCGAAGAGACCGGGATCGAGTTTCCATATACCGGGATTCTAGGTCTGGAGACCCGAATACCACTTCGATTCGGTTTGTACGTTTCGTGTAACGTGTTCGGAGTCGAAGATGGAGCAGTGAAGTGCAAGGGCTTGTCGCTACTAATCCTGAGGATATTTCCAAAATGGATGTAGTAGGAGTAGTGCCTTCGGTTCCGTTCGGACCCGGGACGGACTTGTATGGACGAATGCTTTCGTGACATCGTCAGGTGGACGATGGGCATTCAAAGTGAAATGTTATGTAAAGGTAACGCTAAGCCTCAAGCCTCATCAACCGGGAATGACTGAAAATCAGGGGTTATGCAGCAAGGCTTCGTGGGTAGCCCCCACTTGAGAGTAAGGTCATCCCTGTCTAGATGTCCCTTTTATTTCGGCTTAGTGGTGCGGTTGCTGATCACAACCGTGGGGTGATTTTACTTGGAATTATCTAGTAAGGGATGATTCCGGCCTTGTGTTGCAGGGGAGCGGGCGTACTCCTCGGTACTGTGATCTAGGCCACGTACTGTGACAGGTGGTACCCCAGTGCCTAGTCATTCGTTGGAAATCCATTCTCCCTACGTGCCTTGTACGAGTTTTGTTTGTATTACCCACGTTGTGGCTAGTATGCCGGAATTTAATAGATGTAACAATTTCGGCTATTTTATAAGTATTTGTAAATAGACACTATTATAATATCAGAGGATTTTTATAAAAAGTGTTTTAGCTATCGTAAGGTAAAAACCCGACATGTTTATTTGTGGCGTGGTCTTACGAGATGCTTTTGTTTCAAAGGATTTTTGAAACTTTAATAATCAATTGGGTGTATTTATGATGCGCTGGTATTCCAGACTGACTCGGGTGTTATTTTATTATAATGCTCGGGTCAGACCGAGTATATTTCAGGATAGGTTGCTATGGAGCTCAGGAGAGGAGCTGGAGTCCGAGACGTATTTCTCGTACTTGTATTATTCCGCTGCTGTGATTGTTGTATTGACTGGTTATTGATGATTGTATTATGACATACTCTGATGATGATGTATTGTATATAAACAGATATAGTTTTCATTTTGTGTAAAGATCTGTTCTATATATTATATTTTATCCGCTGCGACTGTGAGGTTCTGATTTGTTAGTTCTTTCTTCTTCTATCTACTTTCTTATTCTTCTACAATCTGTCTTTTCCGGCATTCGATCGTCGGCATATTATACCGTTGAGTGTTTTGTGTCGATTTTCGATGGTCGAGAAGGGCGGGTCGTCACACTATCAATAGGGTTCGGTGAAACCGTGATGATTGAAATACCCCTAGCCCCAATCCATGTAGTTGCAATAATCAATGCGCAAAAAGGAAACGTATCAAAAACAGATTTCAGAAGGTGCACATAAATCACTGCAGTAACGTTGTTTTTATTACAAGGCAATAATATTCAAATAAAAATAAGGTAGATTAACAAAAATAACGATGGAGGTATCAAGCATTCCATGGTTTCCCAAATACTACTTTGTTGGAAATGCGGATTACGGATCTTAAGGCTGGATTAACACTAGAGGGGGGGTGAATAGTGTTTAATGGATGTTATGGAATTTTTGAAATCTTTTCAAATTAAATCCAAACAGATGCAATTCACAAACACAGGAACAACCACAGAATCAGACACAGATGCAAATAGTAAATAAAAGCAGCAAAGGAAAGAACACACCGGAATTTTATACTGGTTCGGAGTTACTCTACATCCAGTCCCACACAATTTCTTGTGCAGATTTCTTTTCAAATATAATGTTGATATTACAACCTCGATTTCAAGGCCACGAGATACACCCTCCTGTCTTCGAGTCCAGGGAAAACTCTCTTGATTTAACCAGGCTACAAGATCACCTAATTGATTTACGGGCTACAATCACACTCAATTGATTTACGGTCCACAATCACACCGTTTCCAATCACACTTTGATAGAGAGAGACTCGATACACTTTGATCTTTGATTACAAATGATCCTATACCTCTAAATAGCACTGAGATCTTTGAGAGACAGTGGCAGAGAATCAAACTAGAGACAATCGAGTTTGATTCACTTAGAATTTCGGTAGAGTTTTGTTAAAATATAAGAGAATATTTGAGTGGAGAAGGAGGAGTGAAGAAATAAAGAAAAACTAACTTAAAATTCGTTGAAAACAACTGGTATATATAGGAGAACAACAGTCATGTCTATTCGCTAAAGGTTATGACGAATAAACACTTCTTTTGAAAATTTGAAATTTGAATTCTACGGTCACCATGTCGACATGGGGGGATGAGGGATGTCGACATGCCTATGTGAATTTTGAAAATTAATTTTGCCTTAAAATGATTTCATTTCTAACACTTGTCAAAACAATTTCTAATCTTTGTAAACAGTTTTGAATATAGTTTAAACTTATAAAAGAGATTTAAAAAGTAATCTTAAAAATATATAATCTATAATATAAAAGTAATAAAAGCTTAATATAAATATTTTGAGATTAAAGCTAAAACCATTAAAACCAGGAGATAGTTTAAAAACAAGAAATGATTTTGAAATTAAAAAATAGTTAAGGCTAAAATATTTAAACCTAGAGAGATAACTTTTAAAAAAAATAGTTTTGAAAAAAATCTTAAAAATAAATCATTTAAAAAATTTCGTGGATTCCATTCCACTAAAGAAGGTCGTGGGTTCCATCCCACTAAATAGGTTGTGGGTTCCATCCCACTATTAAAGCGAGAAGGTGGATTCCATTCCACAATTAAAATTCGAATAAAGATTTTAGTGCTATTATGAAGTTTTAACATAAATCTAGACTCTATTACTTATCTTGATATCTTGAACTCTTGAACTCTTGATACTTATGAGTCTTTAGTCTTGATTTCTTCAATCTTAAATCTCTATACTTAGTCTTGAATCTTTATACTCAGTCTTGAATCATTATATTGTACAATTTTCATTCTCGGTACCTGCATATATATACCCCGCATATACATATATATATAGACAAGAATATTAGTATTTATATTTTATAACAAGTCCTAAGGTTGTTGTCATCAAAACCCTCATCTTAGGAACTAACATACTTCGCCCACGATGTTAAGAATGTAGGCTCCATTCCTTAAATCCATGCCGACAACATATAGCCCTTCCCAAATCGGGTCAGATGTCCTCGATTAAAGGAAAATTTGCTCCAATACTAGGTTTCCCTCCTTTAGCGGGCAATGGCTTGTCGTAGAGTTGTATTGCTTAATGACCTTTTTCTAAAGTTCCACGATTTACAAAGCATTCATGTCCCTTTTATCCTCAATCTAATCAAGGGACATACTTAGCCATTCCTCATTATCCTCTAAGTCATAGTGGATTTTTCTATGAGATAAGACTGTAGTTACGATAGGAAGCATAACCTATAATTCATAGGCTAAAGCAAAAGGAATATTTCTCATTACAGTCTTGCGGGAAGTGCAATACGAATAAAGTGCCAATGGCAGCTCATCCATCCGAGCTTCCTTATCATTTTCCAAAGGCTCCTTTATGAGTGTTTTGTTGATTTCTTCAACCTATCCATTGATCTACTGGTGAGGTACTGTAGAAAAGATATTTTTGATTCCATATTGCCAATAGAAGGTGGAAAATTTCTGACTATTAAACTACAATCCATATTTTGAGATCATTTGGAGTGGAACTCCATACTCGGTAAAGTAATCCGCAACCACTATTGCATGCTCACCTCCACCCATAGCCATTAGAAGTTCTTCAATTAAAGATACCCCATATAGCAAATGGGTAAGGGTTGACCTTGTGAGTTAGTTCAGCTGACGGTAACCTGGGGATCTTAGCAAGTATTTGACACTTATAAGATCTTTCTATGTCCTCCAAAACATTGTTAATGCCGACCATAAATATACATACCGTGGGATTTTCTTTTCTAGGGTCTGTCTCTTAATGTGGACTCCTCAACTTCCTTGATTCACGTTGTCCAATATTTTCTTAGTTCATTTTCCAGCCATTCATCTTTACAACAAGTTGGAGAATCCTCTTAGGTATAAGGTACCATCCTATATGATAAACCGGGGTTCCTTTCATAACACCTTCCTTGCTTCATTCCAATTCAAAGGGTAGGACTCTTTTAGTTATATACTCAATGATGGGGGTCATCCAAGTCTCCTTAATGATCCATCTGACTTTTAGCAACTAACTAAGCGCTGGTAAGTTGCTCTTGCATTTTTAATCCAAAGGCCTTGACTTTGTAGTAATACAGTCCTAGAGTAGAGACGACACTGATATGATCCAATCGGGGATATATATTATCGTTTAATTATATCCATGACACGCGTCCATAAAGGAGAGCAACTCATGTATTGTTGTTCCATCGACCAAATTTTCAATTATAGGAAGCAAGAAACAATCCTCGGGGAATTCATCGTTCAAGTTTGAAAAGTCAATATATGTATGCCACTTCCCATTCATCCTTCGGACCAACACTGGATTAGCTATCCGTTCCAAGTAATGGAACTCCCCGATAAAGCCATTTCTTGGTAAAGTCTTTGCACCCTCATTCAAGGTCGTTGGTCGGTTAAGGCCAATGCTCCTCTTCTTCTGCTTTATTGGGAGTATCCTTGGATCGATGTTCAATGCATGCCATGGGATGCTGGGAGAAATCTTATGCATATCGGCATGAGACCATGCAAACACAACTTAGTTATTCCATAGTAAGCTTACCGTAAGTACTTTTAGAACTGCTCCGAACGGGACCCCATTTTTATTGGTTTAGTTGGATTGTGCTCATCTATCTCCATAAATTCCGCTGCCTCCACGAGCTTCATTATTGCCCATTCTTCTACATCCCTCGAGTCCAATTCATTGAGGAGTCATTAGTGTACCCATGTGGTGGCCCCTTCTTTGATTGTTATGCATTCAGGTTTTAGTGCAAAGAGTCCTCTCTGCATTCTTCTTATTCTTTATATGCTGATTTTCACACAGCTTCACCATATGGCATTCCCTTGTAGTGTTTTGATCTCCTTTGACAATTCTAACCCATTAGCCATAGTGAAATTTATCTTTAGGCACCACTAGGCTAAGACTACCCTAAAATTAGATAAAGTCGATGTAACGACCCTAATTTTGAGTAACATTATTTAGGACATTTAATTGGATAAATAAAATAAAATAATGTTAATAGTTAAGGGATTGAGATTGGTTAATTAATAAGGGGTCGTGCCTTAATGAATGTATAAGCAAAAGAAAATTTAAAATAAGTAAGTATGAGGAATATGGTAAGGGTAAAATGGGAACATCCTTCATTCTAATTCCCTAAACCCTTCTATTCTTCAGTCCTTATTCATTTTAACATTCACAAACAAAACTAAAAGCCTGCTGAGCTCGGACGGCCACCATTAAGGAGATTCAAAAAGAAGAAAAGCTAGGATTCAAGTAGAAAGCTTAAGAAAATCAATCAAAGGGCAAATCTCAACCTTCTTAACACCAACCAAAGTGAATAATTGATTTACATCTCACTTTTGATAAAGATCTCGGTTTCAAGGTTTGATCCGAATTATTTTTCAAGTAATATCCCATGTTATGTTTGTTTAAATGGATATATATGCTTGTTGATGATTTATATTATTTCAAATAAATTTTATGATAAGTTTAGATTGGAAAACCTATTAAATAACATCCATATGATTTGCGTTTTTGATATATGGTCAAGAACATTATTTTAGAAGTAGGTTTCAAGTTTCATAATTTTCTAAGTAATTGTGGATTTATTATGAATTTTCTATGAGAGAAAATAGTTAAATTGTGTTTAAATTATTTAAGGCAATTATATGATGATTTCGGTTCTGAAATTTATATATGTTAGAAAACATATTAAAAGTGAATTATTGTGATTTTTGGGGAATTTTCTTAAGTATTTTACTATGGTTATAAAATTATTTAAGTTGAAGGACTTAAATGTTTTGTTAAGGAGGATGGCTTAATTGTTAAAATGTTTTTAATTATAAATTTTGAGTTCGGCAGCCATTTTAGAAAAGGATTTTGATAAAGAAATGACAACCAATCATATTTTGACAAATTATGTAAGTTAGGTGAAAAGAAATTATTTTGAAAGGCATAAAATCAATTTTGTTTCAAATTACAACTTTGCCACTTCCTTTGCTTGCTTCCGTCACCATCCCAATTGGACCATCGCACCTATTTGAAACTAATGCGCATGATATCAAGCAATTGGTATGTAGTGTATTGGAGAAAGGCGGAAGGAATGATGGTGTCAAAGGCATGCTTTCGAAGGGGTTGAAGCCACTTTTAATTGCTTTCGAATCAACCAACTTGACTTTGTTTTTTTAGAAAGAAGCTTTCGAAAGAGTTGCTGCTTGTTTTTGTTTTAAACAAAGCTTTCGAAAGGATAGCCGCTTTTGAACCTATTCGATACTCATGCTGTCGCATTCATACCTTTCGAATTAGTTAAGGCCGCTTTTCTTTATAGCCTTAGAACAATGTATTTGAAAGGGGTGCTTTCATATTTTAATTTTAAAAGCTGCCTTCTCAACGCTTTCGAAAGGTTAATTTAGCCACTTTCAAATGGTTTCGGAGGCAATGGTTTCAAAAGGGTGGGTTTCGAAACTATCCTCTTTCTTTTACTTGGGATTAATGCTTTCGAAAGAAATGCTTTCGACTCTGTTCTTTAAGACCTTTTAGTTATACTAAAAGTTAAACCCAAATGGATTCGAAAGGAATAATTTCAAATGGTTTCAAAGCAATGTTTCCTCAAACCCTTACTTGACCCAATGCTTTCTAAAGGTATGTTTTAATTATTTCGAAGGAAAAGTCCCCAATGCTTTCGAAAGGAATATTTTAAGCATTCCGAAAGGTTTGTTTTAAGTGTTTTGAAAGGAAGGTTTCCAATGCTTTCGAAAGACAAGTTTAAATGGTTTCGAAAGGGGATGTTTAAGGTTTTATATAATGGTTTCGCAAGGGACGCTTTCAATTATTTTGAAAGGGATTGTTTAAGGGTTTTAAGCAAAGGTTTCAAAGGTATTGTTTTGGCCTTATAGCCTAAAGTTTTCTAAGTTAAAAAGAGGTTTTAACTTATTTGAAGGGATAGGTAATCCCATTTATTAGATTTCACCAACATTGTTTGTGTAAAGCATATATCATGGCATAAGTATTTTGAGTAAAGCAAAGAGCATGATTTCCTTATTTTATAGGGATATGATTTCAAGAGCAAATCATTTGTAAAGATTGTTTACAAGGAAGTGAAATTTTGAATAGGGTAGTTAACCCTAAGGATATGACTTAGGTATTAGAAGACCAGATGGGACTGGTATGTTGTCGCGCCCTATATTTTAGCTAATAGCCCCTAGCTAATATAAGTCCAAAATTCCAATGTGTAGGGCTTTGTCGTAGATGGGACTAAAATAATGTTACACACAAAAGGGAATATACAGAGTAAAGATAGGTTATTGGTGAGCCCGCAAAACCATCAGGATCAGTTGACCCTAGAAGAAGATAGTTAAGAGCAGGTAGCCCAGTATTGTGTCTATCAGAAGTTAGAATGTTTATTATGTCTGGTAGGCCCGAGTCAGCCAGTGGTTAATTATTAACCAGATAAAACTATAGTGTGGACAGATAGTCCATTGATTACCCGATTTATTTGCATATATGTTATTGCTATTATTGTTATAATCATTTTGATTTCCAGGATTTTGATTTGCAAAAGATATGCTTTTAAAATGATATTAGTGAGGGGAACCCCGTTCCGCTAAGAGGTGTGGTCTCACTTAATATCAGAAAACCGAGATGTAATAGAATTTTTCACACCAAGCTTTATGTCTGGCTCGAAGTTTATGTTTTCCTGTTAAACTCTCGAGTGCTCAAAATTAAATTGAGTAGACAAAGAGTTAAGGACTTTTCAGGTTTAGTAGGTTGGACGAATAAGCTTCTGAAGACGTGTAGGAGGCAATGATAGCAATGTAGGAGCTATTTAGTATTATTTTCGTTGTGATGTATTTATGATTGATATGTCTATCTAGTACTCTGATCATCTAAGGGGGAATTTTCATATGTCGCTCTTGGCGTAATTTGTAATAATTATATTTGATTAAAACTTGGAAATTGTTTTGGGATTATGTAATTGAATATGAAATATTGATTTGAAATGTAATTAGAAAAGCTGTTTTGAAATCTGTGTTGGTTTTATTTCATATTCATGTGCTTCTGATATTATAGATACCATTAACATTACTATATTTGGTCACCGGAAGTTAATACTATGGATGACTGCAGCATTTGTAGCGCTTAGCTTTGAGCTTCAAGATAGGGGATTTTACAACTTGGTATCAGAGCATAGGTTTATGAAAACTTAAAATAAAATTTAAACTTAAAATGATTTTTGAAAAATAATCCGAAGGAATTAGAGAAAAGATTGGGGTATGGGATAACGCTATAGTAACGTACTTGTATTTGCTATATACAAGTATATGCTTTATCTCTATTCTCCCATCTCTCTTAGGCTACTCTTATGTATCTTACAAAGACTCGAATGTAGATTTTAAGGAAGTAAGGTATGGATGCTAGGAATGGAAGAGTTAACATTGGTGGAGGAAGCAGTACCATAACCAATGGAAATGCCAGACCAAACACTAGAAGGAATTCGGGTCAGGCACAAGCTACTAATGTGGGTGCTGGAGCACCGCAATTTGATATGGGAGCTTTGTAACAATTCTTCATCAACATGATGCAAGTTGGAGATGCTGCGGGATTAGTTAGAGGAAATGCTAGAGAAGGAAATCAGGGAGCTTCGTTGGTCAATAACTATGCAGTACTAAGTAGAGATTATGCTAAGCTGGGAGGAAAGCCGTTTATCGGGACTGAGGATGCCATTGAAGTGGAGAATTGGTTGCTTCATTGCGAAAGGATCTTTGCTGACTTGGGATTCAACGATGAGCAGAAAAAAAGATTGACATTCAAACAATTGCAAGGAGCAGCATTGTATTGATGGAATAGTGTTACTATTGGAGTAAATGAACAAACCATGACTTGAGCATAATTCAGAAGGAGATTTGAGGAAAGATTCATGTCGGAGATTACTAACTCAACTCTGCTCAAGAAGTTTGCTGAGTTGGTGCAGGGAGACATGACAGTGCTGGAGTATAATACCAGATTCGAAGAGCTATCGAGATACATGTATGCTGCGGTTGATACGGTTATCAAAAGGAATGAGAAGTTCATCCGTGGATAAGACCCGAGCTTGCTAAAGCAACTTTATCACATATTAGGGATCCATGCGATGTAGTTGTTGAGATGGTTTTGAGGCATGAGGAGATGCTTGCTCTCTTTGATAATAACAAAGCAGTGGAAACCCAAGGTGGGCAAAACCAGAAGAGAAATTTTTTCCATAAGATAGGCGCTCAGAAAGGAGGAGCAACCAAGAAAGGGAAGGCCAATGTAGTTTGCTATAAGTGTGATAAGAAGGGACATTATGCTCACAAATGTCGGACTGGCAAAGCAAAGAAGGCCACAGACAAGAAAGGAGTAAAATGTTTCAACTGTTATCAGATTGGACATTATAAGAATCATGCAAGGAACCAGCCAAGGATGGAAAGGGAAAAGTGTTTACATTGGAACCAGCTTCCTCAAGACCAACATCAAAGGAGAAATGAAAAGCTGTGTTGGAAGGTACGCTTTTGATTCATGGTGTATCAGTTTGAGTTCTATTTGATACCGCTGCATCGCATTCTTTTATATCTCATAGTTTGGTAGAAAAGCTTAACCTAGAACCCTCATACTTAGTTACCTCCTTAACGGTTGTGAATCCGATAGGACGGTATGCGACTCTTGCGATGAGATGTGACCACTTAGAGTTTGAGTTGTTAGGTCATATATTTTCTTGCAGTTTGCATGTATTTGATTTCATAGGGTTTGGAATTATTTTGAGTATGGATTGGTTAAGTAAGTATGATGCTAGGATATTTTGCCATGATAGAAAAATATCACTTAGACACCCTAATTGTAGTAGTCGGATTATATACTCGGTAGAAAATCCTAGTTTTGAGGTTAATGTTTTGTTGGGTGTTATGGAGAAAGAAGACGAGTTGGACCGAGTTTTCGTTGTTAGAGAATTCGTAGATGTCTTTGAGCTTGTGATAAGATGACCGTCGAAACGAACCATCGAGTTTCAAATAGATTTAGTACTAGGAGCAGAACCTGTGAGTAGACCGCCAAGTAGTATGACACCTATCAAGATAAAGGAGTTGAAGGTGCAGTTGGTGGATCTAGAAGGTAAGAATTTTATCAGACCAATTCTCCTTGGGGAGCAGTCACAGTGTTTGCAAAGAACCGGTCGGATAGTTGAGGTTATGTATCGATTATCGTAAGCTGAATGAGAAGGCGATAAAGAACCGATATCCACCTAGGATTGACGATTTGTTTGATCAGTTGAGTGGAGCCAAAGTATTTTCTCAGTTGGATTTGGGAACAGGGTTCCATCAACTTAGAGTAGCAGAGGATAGTATTCCATTGACGGCGTTTAGGACCAGATATGGGTCATACGAATGGTTATTGATGCCGTTTGGGTTAACTAATGCACCAACATTCTTCTTGGACTTGATGAATAGAATCTTCCAAAAACACTTAGACAGATCTGTGTCAGTATTCATAGACGATATTTTGATATACTCTAAGGATGAAAGAGAGCATGAAATTCATCTTAGAGTGGTGCTTGAGACGCTGAGACAACATTAGCTGAAGGTGAAGTTTGCGAAGTGTCACTTTTGGAAGAAGGAAGTAAAATTTATTGGTCATGTAGTCTCAGAGAAAGGGTTGTCAGTAGACCCAGCTAAGATCGATGCAGTGAATGGTTGGAAGAGACCCGAGACAGTGACTAAGAAAAAAAATTTCTTGGATTAGCTGGGTACTATCGGAGATTCATTAAGGATTTTTCATGGATAGCGGCACCGATGACCAAGCTAACTCGGAAAGATGTGAAGTTTGTTTGGATAGATAAGTGTGAGGAGGCATTCCAGAAACTAAAACACTTATTAACTAATGCACCTGTGTTAGTTGTTCCAGAGAGGAATCGAGACATGGTGGTATATACGGATGCATGTGGAACAAGATTAGAAGCTGTGTTAATACAGAGGGGCAAAGTGATTGCCTATGCTTCTCGACGGCTCAGACCTCATGAGGTTAGATATCCAACACATGATTTGGAATTAACTGCAGTAATTTTCCCATTGAATGTGTGGAGACAATTCCTGTTGGGAGAAAGGTTTGAGTTGTTTACAGATCATAAGTCACTGAGATATTTATTCTCTCAAAAGGAATTGAATATGAGACAATAGAGATGGTTAGAGTATTTAGCCGCTTACGACTTTGGTATTGAATTTGCACCAGAAAAAGGGAATAAGGTTGCAGATGCAATTAGCTGGAAATATCATAATGCAATATTGGCAATGATAACTGAGTGGAAAGATTTAGAAACATTGACTACATGCGGAATATAGTGGAGATATGGGGCTATTTCTTGTCGAGGAACTGCCATGTCATCATGTTTAGAAGTTCGACCGAGGATGATAAAAAAGATTGCTTCTAAACAAGGGGATGATCCATTATTAGCTGAACGGATTAGAAAGTTAAGGAATGGAATAGAAAGCGATGACTTGAAAGATTTCAGTCTTGACCATAATGGGTGGTTGAGGAAGAAAGGAAGACTATGTGTTCCGAATGTGCAAAACATTAGGAAGGAAGTTCTTAGAGAATTCCATCGTTCGAAGTTCACTATTCATCCAGGAGGAAATAAGATATATCAGGGTATGAAAAGGAGTTTCTTCTGGGAAGGTATGAAGAGAGATGTAGGTTTATGGATGAGGCAGTGTTTAAACTGTCAACAGGTAAAAGCTAAACATTAGAAACCGAGTGGGTTACTTCAGTCTTTAAATGTTCCAGTTTGGAAATGAGATTCTATCTCAATTGATTTCATAGATGGGTTACCAAGGTCAAATAGAGGAAATGAGAGTATATGGGTTATAGTGGACAGGTTGACAAAGAGTGCACACTTTATACCTATTAAGTCGACCAGGACATCACCAGATTTAGCTAGGTTATTCATGAAGAATATTATTAGAGTTCATGGAATTCCTAGTAGTTTAGTAAGTGACAGAGATTCCTTATTCACTAGTGAGTTCTGGAAGAGTCCACAGGAGACCTTAGGTATCAAGCTCAAGATGAGTACCGCTTACCATCCGCAGACAGATGGGAAAACGGAGAGAGTTAACAAAGTCTTAGAGGATTTGTTAAGAGCTTGTGTTCTAGATCTCGGAGGATCATGGGAAGGCCATCTACACTTAGTCGAGTTTTCATATAGCAATAGTTATCAGACTAGTATAGGAATGGCACGTTTTGAAGCATTGTATGGAAGGCCATGCAAATCTCTTATTTGTTGGTTAGAAACCGGGGATAGACTAATTCTTGGACCGGACTTGGTTAAAGAAGCTACAGAAAAGATTGAGTTAATTCGAGCTAAGATGAAGGAAGCTCAGTCTAGGCAGAAGAGTTATGATGATAAAAGACGTAAAGACTTAGAGTTCTCAGTCGGAGATCGTGTTTTCGTCAAGGTGTCACCGATGAAAGGTGTGATCAGATTTGGAAAATTAGGAAAATTGGCACCAAGATCCGTCAGGCCATTTCCTATTATAGAAAGGATCAGGAAACTCGCGTATAGAGTAGAGTTACCGAATAGTTTGGTAAAAGTCCACAATGTTTTTCATATTTCTCATCTAAGGAAGTGTATTCGAGATCCAGAGACTAATGTTACACCGACCGTTTTAGATGATTTAGTAGTGGAATCGGATATGACTATAGTTAGAAAACCAATTCGTATAGTTGCGAAAGATGAGAAGAGACTAAGGAACAAGGACGTCAGATTAGTCAAAGTCCAATGGAGTGACGACGAGAGAAACTGTACTTGGGAAACTGAGAGCAGGATTAGAGATACTTATCCTGACTTATTTCATGGTATGTTTACATTTATGTTTGATTGTTGTGAGTACCTTATCGAAATTTTAAGGACGAAATTCTTTAAGAAGGGGAGTCTGTAACTGAAAGGGAGTGCAGATTAAGGATCTTAAGGCTAATTTAACACTAGAGAGGGGGGGGGGGGGTGAATAGTGTTTAATGGATTCTAAGACTTATATGGACTAATTTAAAAATTATGTTATAAACAAATGCATAACTTAATCATAGAACTATCACAAAGTCAAACATAGATACAATAAGTAAATAAAAAACAGTAAAAGGAAAGAACACAACGGATTTTATACTGGTTCGGAGTTACTCTACGTCCAGTCCTATACCAAGGCAAAACACCTCATACAGATTTTTATTAAATCAATGTCGAGATTACAATCCTCAATTTCTAAAGGCCTTGAGGTACCCTCCTGTCTCTCGAGTCCGGGGCAAACTCTCTTGATTTACGGGCCACAAGATTACCCAATTGATTTCCAGGCACAACCACACCTTATAGAGAGACTCGATAAACTTTTGATTACAAATTGATCCTATAACTCTGAATAACACTTTGATCTTCGAGACAGGGCAGAGAATCAAACAAGAATGAGATTCTAATTTGATTCACTTGAGAATTCAGCAGAATTTCGGCATGATCTTAAAAATATGAAAATTTTAGAATATGGATTTGTGGAGAAGAAGGAGTGAAGAAAATAAGGAAATAGTTAGTTAAAAAATTCATTTGTGAAGGCTATTTATAGACCAGTAACGGTCATAACCATTCGTGAAGAGATTTAAACGAATAGACACTTCTTTTGAAAATTGAAACTTTTGAAATTAACGGCCACCATGTCGACATGGGGTATCCTATGATGTCGACATCCCTTAGTTAAAAACAATGTGAAGTTTAAAACAAGAGTATATTTAAAAAACAAAAACAAAGAATATTTTAAGGCTAAAACATCTTTTTTTGATAATCATTTGAAAAGATAATTTTTCAGGCTAAAACATTTTGAAAAGCAGTTTTGAAAATCATTTTGAAAAACCATTTTAAAGTAGTTTTGCAAGCTTCTTCCTGGAGAATATCTCATCACATTAGGACTCGAGAACTTGTACAAAACCAGGATGTTCGTGGGTTTGTAAGCCACCTGTCGTAGGTTTGTAAGCTACTTGTCGTGGGTTTGTAAGCCACTAAGAAGGTAGAAATGGGTTCCATCCCAAATGAAATATGGAATGAAGATTTCCGTGCTGTTATGAAGTTTTAATAATAAACTAGACACATATCTCGAAATCTTGATCTTGATACTCATGAGTCTTCAAACTTGATTTCTTCATTCTTGATCTTTATACTGTACAGTCTTCAATAATCAGTACCTGCATTATATATATCCTGCATAATAACATTCATATGTATCTAGACAATAGTGTTAGTATATAAGTTATAATAAAATAAGTTTCAAAGGTTGCTGTCATCAAAACCACTATCTCCAGTTCCTAACAATCTCCCCCTTTTTGATGATGACAACCTTATAAAATATACTTACTACTTCGATCATACCATAACTCCCCTTTACTCCAAGCCTACTATTTTATATAACTTCTCCCCCTTTGTCATTAACAAAAATAACCTATAAACCTTAAACTTAAGAGAAAATGAGATAAGCAAACATATGACATAAGAATAATAACCAAAGATTGTTTTTAGAAGAACATTAATTAAGGTAACACTTATATACAAATTAACAAACCAATATGCAATCAATAAAAAGAAAAACAAAAAACGCTTAACGAGGACCCTTAACTATTGGTGATTTATGGACCGAACAATTTGGATAGTGCAGACAAAAGTTTCCACGTTGTTCGACCAAGTTCCCATTAGCGTCAAAAAGGACCTCTCCAACGCAAATCATGCCATTGTCTTCGTCCATATGAACATCCGGATTAGGCAGAGGATGTTCTGCTTCTTGATCCTCTTGTGGTTCTTCTAGAGGCTCTTCTTCTTCAGAATCCATGGCTTGTGATGATTCTTCGATGACAATGGGATTGGCATGGTTATCCATAAGGAATTTTTGTAAATTCCTAAGAATTCTGCCTTGCCTATCTTGTTATTTAGCCATTTGCAGTTGACTTACTTGAATTTCCGTCATCATTTGAAGCAAATCTTTCATCTTCTCTTGTAGTTTGATGACTCGTACGTGTGTGGAACATTGAAAAGGACCAAAATGAGGAGAAGTGGGTGAAGAAGGTTCATTATTAAAAGAGGAAGCCATTAATTTTCTATTTTAGAAGTTTATTACAGAGAATAGAACAGAGAAAAGGAGTAAAAGTCGAAATATATAAATATATAACTTAATAACTAATTTTAGAAGGAAATTTAAATTTGAAAATCTCGGCCTGTATGTCAACATAGGGGGATGGGTCATGTCGACATGCCCAGTTCAATTTTTGAGAAAATTTTATTTATATTAATTATTAATTATACTTGTATTATTTATAATTTATATTTCAGTTAATGAACATATACCTAATTCTCTTCTAAATTTAGTAAAGTTTTGTTCATTTAATGGTTTGGTTAATTTATCAGCAATTTGTTTTTCAGTATTAATATATTCAAGAGTTATGACTTTTTTACTTATATTATCTCTAAGAAAATGATGTCTAATATCAATATGTTTTGTTCTAGCATGATGAGTTGGATTTTTAGATAGGTTTATTGCGCTAGTATTATCAAAATAAATTGGTGATTTAGTTATAGTTAATCCAAAATCTTTTAAAGTTTGTTGCATATATATAACTTGAGAACTAGCCAAAGCAGCAGATATATATTCTGCTTCAGTTGTTGACAAGGATACAGTGTTTTGCTTCTTACTAAACCAGAAAACCAGATAATGTCCTAGAAAGTGACTAGTTCCACTTGTACTTTTTCGGTTTGATTTACAACCAGTGTAATCAGCATCACAATATGAAATTAAATCCAATACATCATTTTTAGGGTAAAATAAACCATAATCTAAAGTATGTTTTACATATCTTAAAATTCTTTTAACAGCTTTTAAGTGAGTTTCTTTAGGTTGAGATTGGTATCTTGCACAAAGACAGACACTATGCATGATGTCAGGACGACTTGCTTGTTATATAAAGCAGCGAACCAATCATTCCCCTATATAATTTTTGATCAACATCTTTTGATTTATCTTCTTTACTTAAAGCTTCATTAGTTGTCATTGGAGTTGGTTTCCCACTAGAAGTGGTCAATCCAAATTTATTAATTAAATCCTCAGCATATTTTTCTTGACTAATGAAAATTTCTTTATCTAATTGTTTGATTTGAATTCCTAAGAAGAAACCTAGTTCTCCCATATGACTCATTTCAAATTCTTTAGTCATTATATCCGAGAATTCTTTATTCATTATGTTATTAGTTGATCCAAATATTATATCATCTACATATATTTGTTACTAATTGAATATCATTTTTGTTTCTTTTAATAAAAAGAGTTGTATCTATTTTACCAATTTCAAAACCAGATTATAGTAAATAAGATCTTAGTCTTTCATACCAGGCTCTAGGAGCTTGTTTCCGACCATATAAAGCTTTCTTTAATTTATATACATGATTTTGAAATTTATTATCTTCAAAAAGTGGAGGTTGTTCAACATAAACATCTTCTTTTACAAAACCATTAAGAAAAGCACTTTTAACATCCATTTGATATAACTTGAAATTATTGTAGTTTGCGAAAGCAAGTAGAATCCTGATAGATTCTAGTCTTGCTACGGGTGCAAAATTTTCGTCATAATCAATTCCTTCTTCTTGACAATAACCTTGCACGACTAAACGAGATTTATTTCTCACGACCTCACCAAGTTCATTCATTTTATTTTTATAAACCCATTTTGTTCCAATTATACTTTTATCCTCAGGTCTAGGAACAAGTTCCCAAACATCATTTCTAGTGAACTGATTCTATTCTTCTTGCATTGCAAGAATCCATGAATCATTAGATGATGCTTCCTTTGGATTTTTAGGTTCAATAGTTGATATAAAAGCTACATTACTCATACTATTTAGTTGATTTCTTGTTTTAACTATAGATTCAATATTTCCTATTATATTTTCTACAAGATGATCTTTTAATAGCCTAATTCTTTTATTAGGTTGAATGATTTCACAATTAGTTTCATTAGGTTCATTATTTAAAGTTACAAAATCTTCTTCATCTCTATTTGTACAGTATCTTAAAATTTTCATCAAAAGATACATTCATTGTTTCTTCAATAGTGTTAGTTCTTAAATTATAAACTCTAAATGCTTTACTTCTATTAGAATATCCGATAAAGATACCTTTTTCGGATTTAGGTTCAAATTTATCTAAATTATCTTTTGTATTAAGAATAAAACACTTACTACCAAAAACTTTAAAATAAGCTACTATGGGTTTCTTATTGTAAAGTAATTCATATGGTGTTTTATTAGTTAATGGTCTAATTAAAATCCTATTTAATATATAACAAGCTGTAGCGACTGCTTCAGCCTAAAAGTTTTTAGGTAAGTTACTATCAGAAAGCATTGTTCTAGCACACTCTTGAATCGTTCTATTCTTACGTTCTACCACTCCATTTTGTTGTGGAGTTTTTGGAAAAGAGAAATTATGAGTAATTCCTTTTTTATTACAGAAATTCTCAAAATTTTCATTTTCAAATTCTCCACCGTGATCTCTACGAATAGTTTTTATTTTTAAAGAAAGTTGATTTTGAATTCTTTTAGCAAAATTCTTAAATAATTCAAAAGCATCACTTTTAAGTTTAAGAAAAATTATCCAAGTATATCTAGAATAATCATCTACAATTACAAAAACATATTTATTGTGATTAATTGATTGAACTTGAGATGGACCAAATAAATCTAAATGAAGTAATTCTAGAGGTTTAGAAGTAGAAATCATATCTTTTAATTTAAATGAATTTTTCTTAAGTTTTCCTAATTGGAAAGCATCACATATACTATCTACTTTAAAGTTTAACTTGGGAAGACCTCTAACTAAGTCAAGTTTTGATAACCTAGATAACTGTTTGAAATTTAAATGACCAAATCTTTTATGCCAAATCCAAGGGTCACTTGTATTAGCCAAAAGACATAAGTTATCATTTGAAACTTTCATACTAAGGATGTAAATGTTTTTCTTCCTAATTCCTTCAAAGATAATATTTGACTTATTATCTTCGATGTGACACTTATCTTTTCCAAATTTAATTTTAAATCCTTTATCACATAGTTGACTTATACTAAGCAAATTATGTTTTAAATTCCTAACTAGCAAAACATCAGAAATAAGAGGAGTTTTAGAATTACCGACATTGCCGATGCCAATCACATATCCTTCTGAGTTATCTCCAAAGTTGACTAATCCACCATATTGATATATAATGTCATCGAGTATCTCGGGATTTCCAGTCATATGCCTTGAACATCCACTATCAAGTATTCATTTATCTTTCTCAATTTGCACAGTTTGTCCATTGGTTGTTGATTCTTCAAAATCCATGTAACATGTCTGTTCCTGCATAACAAACCAATTCAGTAGATAACTTGTTTTTCATAAGAACCATATGCAGACTTATGATACTTTGATGAAATACATAAATTCAAACTAGTATTAACAAAATTTCCTAAAAATGCCATTTTTAACTTTTCAAGTTTCAGATTATGAAAACTATGAAAACCTACGCTCTGATACCAATTGAAAGGGAGTGCGGATTAAGGATCTTAAGGCTAATTTAACACTAGAGGGGGGGTGAATAGTGTTTAATGGATTCTAAGACTTATATGGACTAATTTAAAAATTATGTTATAAACAAATGCAGAACTAAATCATAGAACTATCACAGAATCAAACACAGATACAGTAAGAAAATAAAAAACGGTAAAAGGAAAGAACACACCGGATTTTATACTAGTTCGGAGTTACCCTACGTCAAGTCCTGTACCAAGGCAAAACACCTCATACAGATTTTTATTAAATCAATGTCGAGATTACAATCTTCAATTTCTAAAGGCCTTGAGGTATCCTCTTATCTCTCGAGTCTGGGGCAAACTCTCTTGATTTACGGGCCACAAGATTACCTAATTGATTTTCAGGCACAACCACACCTTATAGAGAGACTCGATAAACTTTAGATTACAAATTGATCCTATAACTCTGAATAGCACTTTGATCTTCAAGAGAGGGCAGAGAATCAAACAAGAATGAGATTCTAACTTGATTCACTTGAGAATTCGGCAGAATTTCGGCACGATCTTAAAAATATGAAAATTTTAGAATATGGATTTGTGGAGAAGAAGGAGTGAAGAAAATAAGAAAATAGTTAGTTAAAAAATTCGTTTGTGAAGGCTATTTATAGACCAATAACGGTCATAACCATTCGTGAAGAGATTTAAACGAATAAACACTTCTTTTGAAAATTGAAACTTTTGAAATTAACGGCCACCATGTCGACATGGGGTATCCTATGATCTCGACATCCCTTTGTTAAAAACAATGTGAAGTTTAAAACAAGAGTTTATTTAAAAATAAAAAACAAAGAATATTTTAACGCTAAAACATCTTTTTTGATAATCATTTGAAAAGATAATTTTTAAGGCTAAAACATTTTGAAAAGCAGTTTTGAAAATCATTTTGAAAAACCATTTTGAAGTAGTTTTGCAAGCTTCTTCCTGCAGAATATCTCATCACATCAGGAGTCGAAAACTTGTACAAAACCAGGATGTTCGTGGGTTTGTAAGCCACCTGTCGTAGGTTTGTAAGCTACTTGTCATGGGTTTGTAAGCCACTAAGAAGGTAGAAATGGGTTCCATCCCAAATGAAATATGGAATGAAGATTTCCGTGCTATTATGAAGTTTTAACAATAAACTAGACACATATCTTGAAATCTTGATCTTGATACTCATGAGTCTTCAAACTTGATTTCTTCATTCTTGATCTTTATACTGTATAGTCTTCAATAATCAATACCTGCCTTATATATATCTTGCATAATAACATTCATATGTATCTAGACAATAGTGTTAGTATATAAGTTATAATAAAATAAGTTACAAAGGTTGTTGTCATCAAAGCCACTATCTCCAGTTCCTAATAGTAACGACCCTAATTTTGAGTAACATTATTTAGAACATTTAATTGGATAAATTAAATAAATAATGTTAATAGTTAAGGGATTGAGATTTGTTAAGTAATAAGGGGCCGAGCCTTAATGAATGTATAAGCAAACGAAAATTTAAAATAAGTAAGTAAGAGGAATATGGTAAGGGTAAAATGGGAACATCCTTCATTCTAGTACCTTAGACCCTTTTATTCTTCATTCCTTATTCATTTTAACATTCACAAACAAAACTAAAACCTTATTGAGCTCAACCGGCCACCATTAAGGAGATTCAAGAAGAAGAAAAGCTAGGATTCAAGTAAAAAGCTTAAGCAAATCAATCAAAGGGCAAATCTCAACCTTCTTAACATCAAGCTAAGGTGAATAATTGATTTACATCCCACTTTTGATAAAGATATCGGTTTCAAGGTTTGATCCTAACTATTTTGCAAGTAAAATGTCATGTTATGTTTGTTTAAATGGATATATATGCTTGTTAATGATTTATATTGTTTCATATATATTTTATGATAAGTTTAGATTAGAAAACCTATTAAATGACATCCATATGATTTGCGTTTTGATATACAGACAAGAACATTAATTTTGAAGTAGGTTTCAGGTTTCATAATTTTCTAAGTAATTGTGGATTTATTATGAATTTTTTATGAGAGAAAATAGATAAAATTGGGTTTAAATTATTTAAGGCAATTATATGATGATTTCGGATTTGAAATTTATACATGTTAGAAAACATATTAAAAGCGAATTATTGTGATTTTTTGGAGAATTTTCCTAAATATTTTACTATGGTTATAAAATTATTTAAGTTAAGGGACTCACTTGAATTTCCGTCATCATTTGAAGCAAATCTTTCATCTTCTCTTTTAATTTGATGACTCGTACTTGTGTGGAACGTTGAAAAGATCCAGAATGAGGAGAAGTGGGTGAAGAAGGTTCATTATTAGAAGAGGAAGCCATTAATTTACCGTTTTAGAAGTTTATTACAGAGAATAGAACAGAGGAAAGGAGTAAAAGTCGAAATATATAAATATATAACCAAATAACTAATTTTAGAGGGAAATTTAAATTTGAAACTCTCGGCCTGTATGTCGACATAAGGGGATGGGTCATGTCGACATGCCCTGTTCAATTTTCGAGAAATTTTTATTTATTTTAGTTATTAACTATACTTGTATTATTTATAATTTATATTTCAGTTAATGAACATATACCTAATTCTCTTCTAAATTTAGTAAAGTTTTGTTCATTTAATGGTTTGGTTAATATATCAGCAATTTGTTTTTCAGTATTAATATATTCAAGAGTTATGACTTTTTTACTTATATTATCTCTAAGAAAATAATGTCTAATATCAATATGTTTTGTTCTAGCATGATGAGTTGGATTTTTAGATAAGTTTATTGCACTAGTATTATCACAATAAATTGGTGATTTAGTTATAGTTAATCCAAAATATTTTAAAGTTTGTTGCATATATATAACTTGAGAACAAGCCAAAGCAGCAGATATATATTCTGCTTCAGTTGTTGACAAGGATACAGTGTTTTGCTTCTTACTAAACCAGGAAACCAGAGAATGTCCTAGAAAGTGAAAAGTTCCACTTGTACTTTTTCGGTCTGATTTACAACCAGCGTAATCAGCATCACAATATGAAATTAAATCAAATACATCATTTTTAGGGTAAAATAAACCATAATCAAAAGTATGTTTTACATATCTTAAAATTCTATTAACAGCTTTTAAGTGAGTTTCTTTAGGTTGAGATTGGTATCTTGCACAGAGACATACACTATGCATGATGTCAGGACAACTTGCTGTTATATAAAGCAGCGAACCAATCATTTCCCTATATAATTTTTGATCAACATCTTTTGATTTATCTTCTTTACTTAAAGCTACATTAGTTGTCATTGGAGTTGGTTTCCCACTAGAAGTGGTCTATCCAAATTTATTAATTAAATCCTTGGCATATTTTTCTTGACTAATGAAAATTCCTTTATCTAATTGTTTGATTTGAAGTCCTAAGAAGAAGCTTAGTTCTCCATATGACTCATTTCAAATTCTTTAGTCATTATATCTGAAAATTATTTATTCATTATGTTATTAGTTGACCCAAATATTATATCATCTACATATATTTGTACTAATTGAATACCATTTTTGTTTCTTTTAATAAAAAGAGTTGTATCTATTTTACCAATTTCAAAACTAGATTGTAGTAAATAAGATCTTAGTCTTTCATACCAGGCTCTAGGAGCTTGTTTCAGACCATATAAAGCTTTCTTTAATTTATATACATGATTTGGAAATTCATTATTTTCAAAAAGTGGAGGTTGTTCAACATAAACATCTTCTTTTACAAAACCATTTATAAAAGCACTTTTAACATCCATTTGATATAACTTGAAATTATTGTAATTTGCGAAAGCAAGTAGAATCCTGATAGCTTCTAGTCTTGCTACGGGTGCAAAGGTTTCGTCATAATCAATTCCTTCTTCTTGACAATAACCTGCGTGACTAAACGAGATTTATTTCTCACGACCTCACCAAGTTCATTCATTTTATTTTTATAAACCCATTTTGTTCCAATAATACTTTTATCCTCAGGTCTAGGAACAAGTTCCCAAACATCATTTCTGGTGAACTGATTCAATTCTTCTTGCATAGCAAGAATCCATGAATCATTAGATGATGCTTCCTTTGGATTTTTATGTTCAATAATTGATATAAAAGCTACATTACTCATACTATTTAGTTGATTTCTTGTTTTAACTATAGATTCAATATTTCCTAGTATATTTTCTACAGGATGATCTTTTAATAGTCTAATTCTTTTATTAGGTTGAATAATTTCACAATTAATTTCATTAGGTTCATTATTTAAAGTTACAAAATTTCTTCATCTTCTATTTGTACGGTACCTTTAAAATTTTCATCAAAAGATACATGCATTGTTTCTTCAATAGTGTTAGTTCTTAAATTATAAACTCTAAAAGGTTTACTTCTATTAGAATATCCGATAAAGATACCTTTGTCGGATTTAGGTTCAAATTTATCTAAATTATCTTTTGTATTAAGAATAAAACACTTACTACCAAAAACTTTAAAATAAGCTACTATGGGTTTCTTATTGTAAAGTAATTCATATGGTGTTTTATTAGTTAATGGTTTAATTAAAATCCTATTTAATATATAACAAGCTGTAGCGACTGCTTTAGCCCAAAAGTTTTTAGGTAAGTTACTATCAGAAAGTATTGTTCTAGCATACTCTTGAATCGTTCTATTCTTACGTTCTACCACTCCGTTTTGTTGTGGAGTTCTTGGAAAAGAGAAATTATGAGTGATTCCTTTTTTATTACAGAAATTCTCAAAATTTTCATTTTCAAATTCTCTACCGTGATCACTACGAATAGTTTTTATTTTTAAAGAAAATTGATTTTGAATTCTTTTAGCAAAATTCTTAAATAATTCAAAAGCATCACTTTTAAGTTTAAGAAAAATTGTCCAAGTATATCTAGAGTAATCATCTACAATTACAAAAACATATTTATTGTGATTAATTGATTGAACTTGAGATGGACCAAATAAATCTAAATGAAGTAATTCTAGAGGTTTAGAAGTAGAAATCATATCTTTTAATTTAAATGAACTTTTCTTAAGTTTTCCTAATTGGCAAGCATCACATATACTATCTACTTTAAAGTTTAACTTGGGAAGACCTCTAACTAAGTCAAGTTTTGATAACCTAGATAACAGTTTGAAATTTAAATGACCAAATCTTTTATGCAAAATCCAAGGGTCACTTGTATTAGCCAAAAGACATAAGTTATCGTTTGAAACTTTCATACTAAGGATGTAAATGTTTTTCTTCCTAATTCCTTCAAAGATAATATTTGACTTATTATCTTCGATGTGGCACTTATCTTTTCCAAATTTAATTTTAAATCCTTTATCACATAGTTGACTTATACTAAGCAGATTATGTTTTAAATTCCTAACTAGCAAAATATCAGAAATAAGAGGAGTTTTAGAATTACCGACATTGCCGATGCCAATCACATATCCTTTTGAGTTGTCTCCAAAGTTGACCAATCCACCATCTTGATATATAATGTCATTGAGTATCTCGGGATTTCCAGGCCTTGAACAGCCACTATCAAGTATCCATTTATCCTTCTCAATTTGCACAGTTTGTCCATTGGTTGTTGATTCTTCAAAAGCCATGCAACATGTCTGTTCCTGCATAACAAACCAATTCGGTAGATAACTTGATTTTTCATAAAAACTATATGCCGACCTATGATACTTTGATGAAATGCATAAATTCAAACTAGTATTAACAAAATTTTCTAAAAATGCCATTTTCAACTTTTCAAGTTTCAGATTATGAAAACTATGAAAACCTACGCTCTGATACCAATTGAAAGGGAGTGCAGATTAAGGATCTTAAGGCTAATTTAACACTTAAGGGGGGGTGAATAGTGTTTAATGGATTCTATGACTTATACGGACTAAATTAAAATTATGACACAAACAAATGCAGAACTTAATCACAGAACAATCACAGAATCAAACACAGTTGCAGAAAGTAAATAAAAAGCAGTAAAAGGGAAGAACACACCGGATTTTATACTGGTTCGGAGTTACACTACATCCAGTCCGGTACCAAGGCAGAACACCTCATATAGATTTTTATTATACCAAAGTCGAGATTACAATCCTCAGTTTCTAAAGGCCTTGAGGTACCTTCCTGTCTCATGAGTCCGGGGCAAACTCTCTTGATATACGGGCCATAAGATTACCCAATTGATTTCCAGGCACAACCACACCTTATAGAGAGACTCGATAAACATTTGATTACAAATTGATCCTATAACTCTGAATAGCACTTTGATCTTCGAGAGAGGATAGAGAATCAAACAAGAATGAGATTCTAATTTGATTCACTTGAGAATTCGGTAGAATTTCGGCACGATCTTAATAATATGAATATTTTAGAATATGGATTTGTGGAGAAGAAGGAGTGAAGAAAATATGAAAATAGTTAGTTAAAAAATTCATTTGTGAAGGCTATTTATAGAGCACCAACGGTCATAACCATTCGTGAAGAGATTTAAACGAATAGACACTTCTTTTGAAAATTGAAACTTTTGAATTCAACGGCCACCATGTCGACATGGGGTATCCCATGATGTCGACATCCCTATGTTAAAAATAATATAAAATTTGTTTTGAAAATGGTATTGAAATGAAAACAAAATGAAATGACTCTGGAGTAAAATAAACTAATTTTACTATGTTTTAAAACACAAAAACAAAGAATATTTTAAGGCTAAAACATCTATTTGAAAATCATTTGAAAAGATAATTTGAAGGCTAAAATATATTGAAAAGCAGTTTTGAAATTAGTTTTGAAAAACCATTTTGAAGTAGTTTTGCAAGCTTCTTCCTGCAAAATATCTCATCACATCAGGACTCGAGAACTTGTATAAAACCAGGATGTTCGTGGGTTTGTAAGCCACTTGTCGTAGGTTTGTAAGCTACTTGTCATGGGTTTGTAAGCCACTAAGAAGGTAGAAATGGGTTCCATCCCAAATGAAATTCGGAATGAAGATTTCCATGCTATTATGAAGTTTTAACAAAAACTAGACACATATCTTGAAATCTTGATCTTGATACTCATGAGTCTTCAAACTTGATTTCTTCACTCTTGATCTTTATACTGTATAGTCTTCAATAATCAGTACCTGCCTTATATATATCTTGCATAATAACATTCATATGTATCTAGACAATAGTGTTAGTATATAAGTTATAATAAAATAAGTTACAAAGGTTGTTGTCATCAAAACCACTATCTCCAATTCCTAACAGTAACGAGCCTAATTTTGAGTAACATTATTTAGAACATTTAATTGGATAAATTAAATAAATAATGTTAATAGTTAAGGGATTGAGATTTGTTAATTAATAAAGGGCCGAGCCTTAATGAATGTATAGGCAAACGAAAATTTAAAATAAGTAAGTAAGAGGAATATGGTAAGGTAAAATGGGAACATCCTTCATTCTAGTACCTTAGACCCTTTTATTCTTCATTCCTTATTAATTTTAACATTCACAAATAAAACTAAAACCTTATTGAGCTCAACCGGCCACCATTAAGGAGATTCAAGAAGAAGAAAAGCTAGGATTCAAGTAGAAAGCTTAAGCAAATCAATCAAAGGGCAAATCTCAACCTTCTTAACATCAAGCTAAAGTGAATAATCGATTTACATCCCACTTTTGATAAAGATATCGGTTTCAAGGTTTGATCCTAACTATTTTGCAAGTAAAATGTCATGTTATGTTTGTTTAAATGGATATATATACTTGTTGATGATTTATATTGTTTCATATATATTTTATGATAAGTTTAGATTAGAAAACCTATTAAATGACATCCATACGATTTGCGTTTTGATATACAGACAAGAACATTAATTTAGAAGTGGGTTTCAGGTTTCATAATTTTCTAAGTAATTGTGGATTTATTATGATTTTTTTATAAGAGAAAATAGATAAAATTGGGTTCAAATTATTTAAGGCAATTATATGATGATTTCGGATTTGAAATTTATACATGTTAGAAAACATATTAAAAGTGAATTATTGTGATTTTTGGAGAATTTTCCTAAATATTTTACTATGGTTATAAAATTATTTAAGTAAAGGGACTTAAATATTTTACATGTTTTGTCAGAAGGAGGGCTTAATTGTTAAAATGTTTTTAATTGTAAATTTTGAATTTGGCAGCCTTTTTAGAAAAGGATTTTTATAAAGAAATGGCAACCAATCATATTTTGACAAATTAGGTAAGTTAGGTGAAAAGAAATTACTTTGAAAGGCAAAAAATCAGTTTTGTTTCAAATTACAACTTTGCCCTTCCTTTGCTTGCTTCCATCACCATCCCAGCTAAACCTTTCGCACCTATTCGAAACTAATGCGCATGATATCAAGCAATTGGTATTTAGTGTATTGGAGAAAGGCGGAAGGAATGATGGTGTCGAAGGCATGCTTTCGAAGGGGTTGAAGCCACTTTTAATTGCTTTCGAATCAATCAACTTGCTTTTGTTTTTGTAGAAAGAAGCTTCAAAAGAGTTGCCACTTGTTTTTGTTTTAAACGAAACTTTCGAAAGGACAGCCACTTTTGAACCTATTCGATTCTCATGCTACCGCATTCATACCTTTTGAATTAGTTAAGGCCGCTTTTCTTTATAGCCTTAAAACAATGTATTCGAAAGGGGTGCTTTCGTATTTTAATTTTAAAAGCCGCCTTCTCAACGCTTTCGAAAGGGTAGTTTAGTCGCTTTCAAATGGTTTCGGAGGCAATGGTTTCAAAAGGGTGGGTTTCGAAACTATCCTCTTCCTTTTACTTGGGATTAATGCTTTCGACTCTGTTCTTTAAGACCCTTTGGTTATACTAAAAGGTAAACCCAAATGGTTTCGAAAGGAATAATTTTGAATGGTTTCGAAGCAATGCTTCCACAAACCCTTACTTGAACCCAATGCTTTCTAAATGTATGTTATAAGTGTTTTGAAAGGGAAGTCCCCAATGCTTTCAAAATTTAAGCATTCCGAAAGGTTTGTTTTAAGTGTTTTGAAAGGAAGGTTTCCAATGCTTTCAAAAGAAGTTTAAATGGTTTCGAAAGGGGATGTCTAAGGTTTTATATAATGGTTTCGAAAGGGGATGTCTAAGGTTTTATATAATGGTTTCGAAAGGGACACTTTTAATTATTTTAAAAGGGATTGTTTAAAGGTTTTAAGCAAAGGTTTCGAAGGTATTGTTTTGGCCTTATAGCCTAAAGTTTTCTAAATTAAAAAGAGGCTTTAACTTATTTAAAGGGATAGGTAATCCCATTGATTAGATTTCACCAACATTTTTTCTGTGTAAAGCATATATCATGGCATAAGTATTTTGAGTAAAGCAAAGAGCATGATTTCCTTGTTTTATAAAGGTATGATTTCAAGAGTAAATCATTTGTAAAGATTGTTTACAAGGAATGAAATTTTGAATAGGGTAGTTAACCCTAAGTATATGACTCAGATATTAGAAGATCAGATGGGACTGGTATGTTATCGTGCCTTATATTTTAGCTTATAGCCCCTAGCTAATATAAGTCCAAAATTCCAGTATGTCGGGCTTTGTCATAGATGGGACTAAAATAATGTTACACACAAAAGGGAATTTACAGAGTAATGATGGGTTATTGGTGAGCCCCCAAAACCATTAGGATCAGTTGACCCTAGAAGAAGATAGTTAAGCGCAGATAGCCCAATATTGTGTCTATCAGAAGTTAGAATGTTTATTATATCTTCTAGGCCCGAGTCAGCCAGTGGTTAATAGTTAGCCAGATAAAACTATAGTGTGGACATATAGTCCATTGATTACCTGATGTATACGCATATACGTTATTGCTATTATTGTCATAATCAGTTTGATTGCAGAATTTTAATTTGCAAAAGATATGCTTTTAAAAGGATAGTAGTGAGGGGAACCTCGTTCTGCTAAGCGGCGTGGTTTCACTTAATATCAGAAAACCGAGATGTAATAGAATTATTCACACCAAGTTTTATGTCTGACTCAAAGTTTATGTTTTCCCCTTATACTCTCGAATACTTAAAATTAAATTTGAGTAGATTGAGAGTTAATGACTTTTCAGGTTTAGTGGTTGGACGAATAAGCTTCCGAAGACGTGCAGGAGACAAAGTGAGCTATGTAGGAGCTATTTAGTATTATTTCTGTTATGATGTATTTATGACTGATATGTCTATCTAGTACTCTGACCATCCAATGGGGCATCTTCATATGTCGTTCTTAGCATAATTTGTAATAATTATATTTGATTAAAACCTAGGAATCGTTTTGGGATTATGTAATTGAATATGAAATATTGATTTGAAATGTAATTAGAAAAGATGCTTTGAAATCTGTCTTGGTTTTATTTCATATTCATGTGCTTATGATATTATAGATACCATTAACATTACCGTATTTTGTCACCGGAAGTTAATACTATGGATGACTGCAGCATCTGTAGCGCTTAGCTTCGGGCCTCAAGATAGGGGATGTTATAGTTGGTCCACCCAAGAAGGCATCATACGTTGAGAAACTATCCACCAAAATGAAAGTCTGCTTTCGTATGGCTGAGCAAGGATGGTCCCCACACTCGTCAAATAAACACAACTTTCCTTGGGGAATTTTTCCATCCTCGGTGAATCCATATGGCTACTTGTTGCCTGGAGTGATGGCCTTCACGAATAGTCTCATCATGTTAGAAGCATCCTTGAATAAAATATTGGCGGAGCTTCCGTTCTCCACCAATACTCTCTGAACCTCCGCTGGGCCAAGCATGCCTGAGATCACCATTGCGTTGGGTTGTGTGTACTACTTTCCATGCAAGCCCTTATTGCTGAAGGTGATTCCATCCTCTTGTTGACAAGGACTCTTAATGTCATGCTTATCATTTATGGCATATATGAACCCTTAACCATTATTCAAAGGCTTGACATACCTCTCCATCTCAATCTTGCTCTCATCCATAATGTGAGGACCTTCGGTCATAGAATTGATCACTATCTTTTTATTATTTTCATGACCAGTACTGGTTCTTGCTCCCTTGTCACCATGTAGTGATTGCTTTGGTGGTTAACGTATGGAGTTGGAGGACCACCAGGATTCTTCATGTATTGTTGCAGCTTCTTTTTCCAATATATTTCTCAATAAAGTCATGCAAGTGGTGGTACTCATTGGTATCATGTTCGTGGGACTCATGGAATTGACAATGTTTCCTCTTGTCTCTTTTCTAGATTGAGTCCTCTTGTATTTCAACTCCGCTTAGCTTGCCAGATAGATAATCTTCACCATGTCATTCAAGTTTGTTTGTTTGAGCATCGAACTTTGGTCCGGGCTTGAACATTTTCTATTCCACTTTCTTTTTGTGTGATCATCCCCAGTTATTGTCCTTCTTCCGGCAAAGTTATTTCCATTCCCTTCATCGTAACATTCACACTGTTAAGTGATTCTCCAACGCCAATTGTTATATCGAGCAATCCCTCTGATGCCAAAATTTCTAACCTCATGTACTTTGTTACCTCATAGAAGAATTCCTGTAAAGTGGTCAGTTTCTCCTTTGTCAATCTCTTAGCAAACTCCATTCTATGTTGCGCTCCACCATATAAGGCCACCGAGGTGAGCCTTTCATCCATGTTCTATGCTCCGATTTTTATGGCATTAAACCGGGCTAGGTACTACCATGGCGACTCACCTTCCCTTTGTTTCAGATCAGATGACAAGTATTCATCTTTTAGTTGTTCAACCTCTACCTGGAATTAACTGAAAAACTTCTTCTTTAACATCACACAAGAATGAATTGATCCTAGGGGTAAACCACCAAACCACATAGTGGTTATGTCTGGCAAGAATAGAGGAAAGCACCCAAACAAGACTTCCACTATAGCTCCACTCAGCAGCATGTGACGGGTATACCATTGTAATGTACTATATGGTTGGTTAGTTCTTTATATGGCTTCATAGTAGGAATCCTGAAATCTCCGAGGACCCTGGTATTCCTATCTCTAAGGAGAAGGTACTGCTAAACCTAGCTTTAATTCCTCACTCCACTGGTTCACATCAAACACATTGTCTTCTGATTCGAACTGTCCTATCCTCTAATTTGGGTGATTAGCAATGATAACTCAACCTTTCCCTTCAGAGGTGATGATTTCATTCATCCTCCCTATAATGACTTGATCTTCAGTTACACGTATGGTCATGACCCCTAAAGCGATCTTAGTGATTGTTTTGTCCTCCATTGACCATAATTTTAGTGAGAGAATGAGAAGCGTTAGGTATTGTTGCCCCCGGTTCGACATTATTCTTGTTTGGTTTGGTGCCGAACTGCTCCTTGAGTCAACTTCGGGTTGAACTCTTGCTCGTTTCATCTCTCCAACATTTTTTCTAGATTTTTGACTTTCTTGATCAGATTCATTGCCAAAGTGCGACCCCGTTCGCCTTTTGGATCCTCTAGATTGGGTCACCCTTATGTTCTAGTATTGTGACCAATAGTTTGTGGCTGCCCCAAGCATGTTATAAGTTGGTCCACCACTGCTTACCGTTGGGCAATGAAACGTGTTTAGTTTAGCCATAACTCAATCTAGGTCGCCTCTGGTAATTAATCTACTAGCATTAGAATGCTTGCTGAATGATCATCCTAATTGGCAGTTGTCCAATTAGGTGTGCTGGTGTTCCTTACATTCTCGCTGGAAGCACCAACCTTCTTCTTTGATCTTAAAGGCATGTTGAGAATCAACCCTCAATGAAAGCATAAAAAAATGTTTGCTCAAAAAATGGTCAAACACCTCTAATTTATTTGTTGTAGAACTACGAATACGAGGTGTATAACATAACTGTATATTTATATGGTTGATTTTCAAAGAGCAGATCACATATAGGTTATGCATAGAGTAAATTGTAGTAAAATAAAGAACATTAATATTTATAACGGTTCGTCCAGAATTTTCCAAAACCCACTATCCATTTTCATTATCCTTCATATATATTGTAACGACCCTGAAATTCCGACCCAATTTAAAAAAATTTAGAACCGTTAATTTAATTAAAAATGTGGAACTTACATACGGTTTCAATCAGCGTCCAAACTTTGTTTCTAAATTGCGCCTAGATGATTGTAGATATGGGTAAAGTTTCGTCAGAAAATACCGCAGTAAACTTCGTGCGCGTTTTACTGCACAACAGTTCATTTTAAAATCGTGAATATTTCATCGTCCGAACCCAAATATTTTTCGCAATGTTGCATAAGAAAAATATTCTGATCATGATGGCGCATTTTGTTTCGTCAAATTTCGCTTTTAATTGCTAGTTAAAATGTTCACTCGTGCAAATGGGTTAATAAGATTCGCCACTTCGCAAACAATGTCAAACCACCAATATCTTCATACCGTTGTGTCCGCCTCGTCGCGCTGATCAAAACGGTATATTTGTTTGTGTCAATCGGAGTTCGGCGTTGCAAGCTATTAATTGGTTAACGGAGTACAAACTGGTCCGTTACGCCACACAAACCGGTACCCTATCTTTTTCCCGCTCAAAATTCAAATGACCCTTCACAAACTCAATAGGCACTGTGACAAACCATCATTTGATTTGCACGGGGACTGTAAACTTCTGTATATATCTGCCCTCTGCCCTGCATTAATTCCTCTGCCTTCATCACTTTTCACTTCGCCTCAGAAGAAAATTGATAGTTACTCCTCTGCCTTTCCTTTCTCTTCCTCCTCCCTTTCTTCTTTCTTTTTTCTGTTTTCATTCACTGCCATATGAAACATGTTATTACTCAGCTCCTCTCTCCCCAATTATTTGCCTACTGCAAATGAACCTCCACCATTTCCCCTCGCCTTCCCGAGCCACTCCGCCACCACCCAGCTACCTCCGCCACCACCCACTCACCTCGTGCCACCACTGCCCATGCAGCGTCCCTGCCAGCCCCGCTCCGCCATGCCTCCGCCATCACCCACCGCCCCACACCAACCCCAGCCCACACTGCCCCACTTCGCCAGCCCCGCTCCGCCAGGCCTCCGCCCCAGCACCCCGCGCGCCCACGTCCCCAGCCAACTCCGCCTTCCCCGCCTTCGCCCCACTGCCACCAGCCCTCCGCCTCCGACTCCCTCCGCCCATGCCAGCCCTCCGCGCCAGCACACTCCGCCCACCTACCCGGCCCCGCCACCACCCAGCCCTCCGCTCCAGCACACTCCGCCCACCTACTCGGCCTCGCCACCACCCAGCCCCACCCCGCCTGCACGCCACGCACTCCGCCCCAGCCCCACTGCCGCACCCAGCTCCCAACCAGCCCAGTCACCGCACCCAGCACCCACGTCCACCCTACTCCGCCTGAACTCCACAGCCACCAACCGCCCATGTCCGCCTTCCAGCCCGCGTTCAGCTCCGACCCATGCCAGCCCGCCTGCCACCTTCGCCCGCCTAGCCCGCCTCGTCCACCTCCAACTCACCCGCGCCATGCGCGCTGCCAACCCATGCCCCACGTCCCGAAATACTGCTCTGTGCATCAGTTCTGTATATATCAGTAGAGATATATACATAACTGTTATATTATAACAGTATAATTTTGAAATGTTGGGTTGCTCACATACTGTTGCTATATTGTTTCAGCTACTGCTATTGATCCGGAAGTATAAGTATTTTCATCCGGCTTGTCGAATCTATCTTGCTTCGTCGGTTGGTATGATTCTATATATATATTCATTCGATATATATACTGCAATAAATGAATTATTGATTAATTGTTGTTTTAATTGCAGTTCGTGTTCATTTTGCGTCGTGCCTATTAGAGTCTATTTTATCTATTCATCTTCGTGCCGCGCCATCTTCTCCAACCACGAAAGGTGAATATTTTATATTCACGACTCAATCTATTATGCGATGATAATCAAGTGATAATTTTTGTTAATATTAATCTGGATATTAAATTGTTGATTGTTAGAATTTGGTTGAAATAAAATTGTTAACTTCTAAAAATTTGACGCCATGTATTGTTTAAATTGATTAAACATGTTGAACTGAAATATGATGTTAATTAGAGTAAATAATAGTGACATTAAAATTGATAAGTACGACTGATGTAGAAATTTGATAACGGACACCAAGTAAAATCATAATGTAATAATCTTTAATCCGTAGGATTCTAGGAATAATTATATTAATTTGCATAAATAACGAATGTAAGTTAATATGGTTATTTCGGGATTATTTGAATAAATTGTTAATTTGTTATGTATGGTTGCTATTGCTTGTTTATTTACTTTGACACCATCCCAGTTATCACACTGCAAGTTCTCTTTGCTATGCTTTATATTGAATGATATCGGGTTGAAATGATAAATACCCACTTAAACAACTTGGCCTAGGATAGACAATTAAAAATAAGAAACCCGATTGGTCAACAAAATTATTTTGAAATTGAAATCTATTTGAAATTAAGGAATGAACTTAATGATTTGTTTGGAAATCAAGTAACGACTTAATGGATTTAATTGAAATAAATTAATGGATTTAATTGAAACGGATTAATAAATCTATTTAATTAAAGGAAAATGAATTGGCAAATTTGATTGAAATAAGATTTAAAACAAGTGAGTTTTAAAATTTAATAATTTAATTTATTAGATCGGTAGATTTAGATTTAGACTGAGTTTTAAATTAAATAGATTTGAACTTGTCATAAATAATAATTTAGATTTAGGAAATTTTGACTTAAAATGGAATACGAAACTAACTAAAGTTTTATGGATTTAATTTAGCGATAATTTAAAGGTAAATGATTTTAAATCTGAAGAAATTGATTTAATCAAATTTATGATCATATTTAATGTAACGATGAATGTAAATATGAATTGAGATAATAGAATTTGATTTAACGATTCGAACTTAGTTAACCGGTAAATTTGAATTAATTGATTTTGAACTAAATTTAATAAGTGAGTTATTAAATTGAACTTGAATACTTAATTATATTGTAAATTCAAATGTTTGGACTACAGATTTCATTTGGAAATATGATTTTTAAATATCCGAAATAAACTAAATCGTGAAATGTCAAAATTTGGAAGTTAAATTTGCACCTTGACTTTTGGACTTTGATTTGTTTTAAACGTTAAGTTAACCGACCATTGGGTAATAAATACGTAGTTATTAAAGAGACCGGGATCAGATATGGACATACTCTCTGTCGATACCGAAAACCACTTTAATAACTATTACACGCGAAGTGTTGATCCAGAATGAAGTGGATGGTTTGGTGAACGCGTTGACTGAAGAAAGAGAACGATATTGGACGACCCCTGACATGACTAAAACAGGAGCCGCGCCGGGCCATTGAGGTTCGCTACCTCTAGCGGACGCACTTCTTCGATACCATATCTATTACTTTTGTGATTCGATTTGGGTGCACCCCTTTGATTGGGAGTGTTGTTTCGCGGTGTTGAGATAGTAGCTGCTATGCTCAACATCAGTCCGGATCACGCAACTACTAGTATCCTAGTTGGTATCGCCTCATGTACCTTGTCATACTGATTATCCTATTCGCGACCACTACGTTTTGATTTGTACCTTAGTATATGGATTGCCCTCTGGTGACTTCCGGTTTTGGGGAAACTACGGTCTTGTATATGCTCTTGGGAATAAAACGTGTTAAGGATGGAATGGGCCATGACTTAACACTATTTTAATATCGTACTTTACCGATTAGGCATTACCTATCTATCGTATTCTACTGTATATATAGATAGTTTATCGGATCCTTAGAGATGTTATTTCACCCATCTTTAAGTTATGAACTATTACCTTGCACTTGATTTAATTGTATAAGATTTTGAGTCCTGACTCGAGTGTTTCTTTTGCATATGCTCGGGTCAGTCTAAAGCTATCCAGTTGCTGATCAAGGTTGGTTGAAGATGCTGAAGGCTTAGCTTTTATCTCTATCAGTCTATTTATATTCCTGTATTGATGTCCTAGTCTGTTGGACATTTTTGGTACTAGTCACTTGATGTTGAGACATTGTTGTATATTATATAGTGGCTTCATGAACTGCTATTATGACGATGTATTTTCCGCTGCATTATTCTGTGACTGTTCTGTGATGTTGTATTGATTCTCATTTACATTTATGTATTTATAATCCCATAATGATTCGTGTTTTGTATTATTTAAGTTGACATGTGTGGATTATTGTCAATTTAAATGGTCCAAATATACGGGTCGTTACAATTGGTATCAGAGCTTCGGTTTCCCTAAAAACCTTAGTTTGGGATTATATATAAACTCATTAGAGATAGGGTAGCAATACCCTAGAATGAGGAGAATCGGTTCAATATCCAAATCCTTTCATTTCAAACTTCTTTTGATTCATTGATTAGACCTTCCTTAAAATTCTGATACCTTTCTATCCGTTGGCTTTAACAATCTCTTTGGTATTTCAGGATGGGTACCAGAGGAAACCATAGGGGAGGAAGGGGCCATGGTCCTGCTCAGGCTGCACCTGTCGCTCCAGCTCCTGTCAAATTCACCATTCTTAGTAAGGAGTACTCACAACTGGGAGGTATTAAGTTTTCTGGATCCGAGAACATTATTGAGGCTCAGCAATGGCTTAAAGGTTTAGAGAAGATATTTTCTGGTCTGGAGATCACTGATGCTCAGAAGCGTCAGCTTGCTGCCTGGCAACTTCAGGATGCCGCGCAAGATTGGTGGGAATCAGTTACTTCGCGTATCGAGGAGAACACCATCACTTGGGCCCAGTTTAGGTATAAAATTATTTGGATTTCGTAGTCTAAATTCTTCTTTTAAAATCTTTGGAATGTTATTCATTTAGTCTATCTTTTGATTAGGGATACTTTCTCGGCACAATGGATGCCCGCTGCTGGGAAAACCCAACTTTATAGAGCTTTTATGGATCTTAAGCAGGGCAGTATGACTTTTTCTGAGTACGAGAGGAAATTCAACGAACTCTCCAAGTTCGGCCCGGGATTGATTGATACACCGCTTCTAAAGAATGAGAAGTTCATTTTGGGAGCTAGACCAGAGTATTACGACTTGCTTACTGGCCACACTCACTGCACCTTCACAGAGCTTGTTGACTATGCTCTTAGATATGAGGCAAAGCCTAGGGGGCCTACTGCCAAGGCCGCTCCTACTCAGCCTTCCTCTAGCCAGCTCGGAAAGAGGAAGATGAACTTTGATCAACAAAAGAAAGCTTGGCAGAAGACTACTGGATTGGGATATGCTCAGAAAAGCCCAATCGACCTTGCTAATATCACTTGCTTCAAATGCGATAAGAAGGGCCATTATGCTAATAGTTGTCCATCTACCGGAGCTGCTGTTCCACCACCTTCTACGACTAGGAAAGACTTATGCTATGTCTGCCTCCAGCCGGGTCATTTCAAGAAAGACTGCCCACTGTACAAGCGTGGCACACCATCTGGAGTTTTTGCCATCACCACTCCTACACCGCCTGCTAAGGATGACCAAGGTACCTTACGAAGTACTTTTTCATTACATGATTTACCTATTAGGGTATTATTCGATACTGGTGCTTCTCATAGCTTCATATCTATTGATCTTTGTAATAAGCTCAAATTAGAACCTACTCTTGCTACTACTTCCTTATGCGTCTCCAACCCTATTGGAGGACTTGCCAACCTCAGTAGAATTTGTAAAGAGGTTGTGCTCTTGTATGGAAGATACCGTTTCACTTGGGATTTTTATGTACTTGGCTTCGCAGCATTTGACATCTTGTTAGGTGCTGATTGGTTAAGGAAATTCGATGCTGTTATTTCTTGCAAAGCTCGTTCTGTTTCTCTAGTCAACGACAAGGGCCTACCGCTTGTCATTGAATGCAAATCACCGCAGAAATATGCCGGAAGCTTCATATTCTCCCTTGATGCTCACCCGGATGATCTTTGTACTACCCCAATTGTTCAGAAATTTCCCGATGTATTTGGAGAGGTCAACTCCCTACCACCTAAACGGGAAATTGATTTCCGCATTGACCTTACTCCTGGAGCTACTCCTGTAGTTCTTCCTCACAGAAGGATGGCGCCTAAAGAAAAAGCTGAACTTAAAACTCAAATTGATGATCTATTCGCTAAGGGTTTGATTAGGAGAAGCTGTTCTGAATGGGGCGCAGTAGTTGTATTTGTCACCAAATCGGACGGGTCCCTTCGCATGTGTGTTGATTACAGGAAGCTGAATAAACACACTCTCAAGAACCGCTATCCGATGCCTCGCACCAATGATTTATTCGATCAGCTCCATGGAGCTAAAGTTTTCTCCCAACTTGATCTTGCCACTGGGTTCCACCAACTCAGGGTAGCAAAAGATAGTATTCATAATACAGCTTTCCGTACCGAAAACGGATTCTATGAATGGTTGGTTATGCCATTCGGTTTGACCAACGCACCTGCTTATTTCGTCGACTTAATGAATCGAGTCTTCCGCGATGTTCTTAACAAGTTTGTTCTTGTTTTCATTGATGATATTCTCGTCTTCTCCAAAGACAAGAAGGAGCATGAGACACATCTTGCTTATGTTCTGGAAACTCTCCGAAATCATCAACTTAAGGCCAAATTCTCTAAATGCCACTTCTGGCGAGACGAAGTGAGATTCCTGGGCCATATAGTTTCTGAAAATGGGATTTCGGTCGATCCAGCTAAGATCGCCGTAATCAATGTAAGTTCTATCCTATTCGCTATTTCTATTCAATTTCTCTTATCCCTTTCTAATTTGAAATTTATCTACAGGATTGGGAGACTCCCAAAACTCCTACTGATATCCGTAGCTTCTTGGGCTTGGCCGGCTATTATCGTAGATTTATTGAGCACTTTGCCCGGATTTCTGCCCCACTCACTGCTTTAACCCGAAAGGATGTCAAGTTTATTTTGAGTGAGAAGTGCGAATCAGCTTTTAATGAATTGAAGCGTAAGTTAACTTCAGCCCCAGTTCTTGCGGTGATCGATGGAAGTGAAGAATTAACTGTCTATACAGATGCTTGCCGAGAAGGTTTAGGCGCTGTTCTTATGCAAAGCGGAAAGGTTATTGCTTATGCTGGCCGCCAGTTGAAGATCCATGAAGTAAACTATGCAACTCATGATCTAGAGCTTCTTGCAGTTGTATTTGCTTTGAAACTGTGGAGGCATCATCTTTTGGGAATTAAATTTGAATTATTCACCGATCATAAGTCCTTGAGGTATATCTTTTCTCAGAAGGATTTGAATCAGAGACAAGTTCGATGGCTTGAATTCTTAGCTGCATATGATCTCGATATCAATTATACTCCTGGGAAAGCAAATGTTGTAGCTGATGCTTTGAGCCGTAGCAAAGCATTGTCATGCTGTAATCTTGTAGAAGGCATGCTATTTCAGCTTGTTATCTCCCCATCTCTTGTGGATCGCATCAAGGACAAACAATATGAGGACACCTTGCTCTATCGCATGAAGGAGTTAGTTCTTGGTAGAGTAGGAAATACCGACAGTAAAGTGGGAGCACAGATAGATAGTAATGGAGTTCTGAGGATTGACAATCGTATTTGCGTCCCCAATGTCGATGGATTGAGACAAGAAGTGCTTAAAGAAAACCATCAGTCATCACTTTCATTTCATCCTGGTGTCACTAAGATGTACCGAAATATGAAGCGTTTATATTGGTGGAGTGGGATGAAGAGGGATATTTCTATATATGTCAGTAGATGCACCACTTGCCAACAAGTTAAGGCCGATCACCAGAAGACTGCAGGATTACTTCAACCCCTAGAGATTCCGTGTTGGAAATGGGATCAGATTTCTATAGACTTCATTGATGGATTACCGAGGACCAGAAAAGGTAACGAGAGTATATGGGTGATCGTTGATAGGTTGACAAAATCTGCTCACTTTATTCCTGTTAAGACCACTCGTACTGCTTTGAGTTTGGCCGAGATATATATGAGAGAGATTGTTAGACTCCATGGGGTTCCATCTAGTATTGTGTGCGATAGAGACCCTTTATTCACTAGTAAATTCTGGAAGGCATTTCAGGACGTCTTAGGCACTAATCTGAATCTGAGCACAGCTTATCATCCTCAAACAGATGGCCAAACTGAAAGGGTGAATCAGATTTTAGAGGATCTGCTTCGAGCCTGCATTATTGACTTCGGTGGATCTTGGGAAGACCATCTCCATTTGGTTGAATTCACTTATAATAACAGTTATCAGGTAAATCAAAATTTCAATTTGAATAAGTAAATTTGAATTGAAATTTAACCACCTTTATATATTCAGGCAAGTATCGATATGGCACCGTTCGAAGCTTTATATGGACGGCCATGCAAATCGCCAGCTTGTTGGATAGAGCCTGGTGACCGATTAATTCTTGGCCCTGATATGATTATAGAAGCATCCGAGAAGGTAAATGAAATCAGAAGGAAGATGAAGACCGCACAGGATAGACAGAAGAGCTATGCTGATAGGCGTAGAAGAGATTTAGAATTCCTGATTGGGGATAAGGTATTCCTTAAGGTATCACCTTTGAAGAATGTTATTCGATTTGGTCGTAGAGGGAAGCTGGCTCCTAGATTTGTTGGACCATTCACTATCACTGAGAGAATTGGTACACTAGCCTACAGAGTTGCACTACCGGAGAAGTTTGAGGGCGTGCACAACGTCTTCCATGTTTCACATCTTCGGAAAGTTATACACGATCCATCCATGACCATTCCTATTGCTCAGTTAGATGAGGTTGATATTGAGCCGGATTTGACTATAGAGAGGAGACCACTTCGTATTATTGATAGGGATACAAAGCAACTTAGAAGGAAGTCGGTTAGCCTAGTCAAAGTCCAATGGAGTCCCGATGATCGTGATTGCACTTGGGAAACCGAGGAGAGTATCCGGGATTCTAATCCAGAATTGTTTGTTGAAGGTAAATTCCATTCTATACTCTTTACTATATTCAATAATCTATTCTGAATCCATTTGTATCTTTGTTATCTGTTCTTCCACTCTTTACTTTGTTCCTTTTCGAGGACGAAAAGTCTTGAGTAGGGGAGAATGTAACGACCCTGAAATTCCGACCCAATTTAAAAAAATTTAGAACCGTTATTTTAATTAGAAATGTGGAACTTACATACGGTTTCAATCAGCGTCCAAACTTTGTTTCTAAATTGCGCCTAGATGATTGTAGATATGGGTAAAGTTTCGTCAGAAAATACCGCAGTAAACTTCGTGCGCGTTTTACTGCACAACAGTTCATTTTAAAACCGTGAAAATTTCATCGTCCGAACCCAAATATTTTTCGCAATGTTGCATAAGAAAAATATTCTGATCATGATGGCACATTTTGTTTCGTCAAATTTCGCTTTTAATTGCTAGTTAAAATGTTCACTCGTGCAAATGGGTTAATAAGATTCGCCACTTCGCAAACAATGTCAAACCACCAATATCTTCATACCGTTGTGTCCTCCTCGTCGCGCTGATCAAAACGGTATATTTGTTTGTGTCAATCGGAGTTCGGCGTTGCAAGCTATTAATTGGTTAACGAAGTACAAACTGGTCCGTTACGCCACACAAACCGGTACCCTATCTTTTTCCCGCTCAAAATTCAAATGACCCTTCAGAAACTCAATAGGAACTGTGACAAACCATCATTTGATTTGCACGGGGACTGTAAACTTCTGTATATATCTGCCCTCTGCCCTGCATTAATTCCTCTGCCTTCATCACTTTTCACTTCGCCTCAGAAGAAAATTGGTACGTTACTCCTATGCCTTTCCTTTCTCTTCCTCCTCCCTTTCTTCTTTCTTTTTTCTGTTTTCATTCACTGCCATATGAAACATGTTATTACTCAGCTCCTCTCTCCCCATTTATTTGCCTACTGCAAATGAACCTCCACCATTTCCCCTCGCCTTCCCGAGCCACTCCGCCACCACCCAGCTACCTCCGCCACCACCCACTCACCTCGTGCCACCACTGCCCATGCAGCGTCCCTGCCAGCCCCGCTCCGCCATGCCTCCGCCATCACCCACCACCCCACACCAACCCCAGCCCACACTGCCCCACTTCGCCAGCCTCGCTCCGCCAGGCCTCCGCCCCAGCACCCCGCGCGCCCACGTCCCCAGCCAGCTCCGCCTTCCCCGCCTTCGCCCCACTGCCACCAGCCCTCCGCCTCCGACTCCCTCTGCCCATGCCAGCCCTCCGCGCCAGCACACTCCGCCCACCTACCCGGCCCCGCCACCACCCAGCCCTCCGCGCCAGCACACTCCGCCCACCTACCCGGCCCCGCCACCACCCAGCCCCACCCCGCCTGCACGCCACGCACTCCGCCCCAGCCCCACTGCCGCACCCAGCTCCCAACCAGCCCAGTCACCGCACCCAACACCCACGTCCACCCTACTCCGCCTGAACTCCACAGCCACCAACCGCCCCTGTCCGCCTTCCAACCCGCGTTCAGCTCCGACCCATGCCAGCCCGCCTACCACCTTCGCCCGCCTAGCCCGCCTCGTCCACCTCCAACTCACCCGCGCCATGCGTGCTGCCAACTCATGCCCCACGTCCCAAAATACTGCTCTGTGCATCAGTTCTGTATATATCAGTAGAGATATATACATAACTGTTATATTATAACAGTATAATTTTGAAATGTTGGGTTGCTCACATACTGTTGCTATATTGTTTCAGCTACTGCTATTGATCCGGAAGTATAAGTATTTTCATCCGGCTTGTCGAATCTATCTTGCTTCGTCGGTTGGTATGATTCTATATATATATTCATTCGATATATATACTGCAATAAATGAATTATTGATTAATTGTTGTTTTAATTGCAGTTCGTGTTCATTTTGCGTCGTGCCTATTAGAGTCTATTTTATCTATTCATCTTCGTGTCGCGCCATCTTCTCCAACCACGAAAGGTGAATATTTTATATTCACGACTCAATCTATTATGTGATGATAATCAAGTGATAATTGTTGTTAATATTAATCTGGATATTAAATTGTTGATTGTTAGAATTTGGTTGAAATAAAATTGTTAACTTCTAAAAATTTGACGCCATGTATTGTTTAAATTGATTAAACATGTTGAACTGAAATATGATGTTAATTAGAGTAAATAATAGTGACATTAAAATTGATAAGTACGACTGATGTAGAAATTTGATAACGGACACCAAGTAAAATCATAATGTAATAATCTTTAATCCGTATGATTCTAGGAATAATTATATTAATTTGCATAAATAACGAATGTAAGTTAATATGGTTATTTCGGGATTATTTGAATAAATTGTTAATTTGTTATGTATGGTTGCTATTGCTTGTTTATTTACTTTGACACCATCCCAGTTATCACACTGCAAGTTCCCTTTGCTATGCTTTATATTGAATGATATCGGGTTGAAATGATAAATACCCACTTAAACAACTTGGCCTAGGATAGACAATTAAAAATAAGAAACCCGATTGGTCAACAAAATTATTTTGAAATTGAAATCTATTTGAAATTAAGGAATGAACTTAATGATTTGTTTGGAAATCAAGTAACGACTTAATGGATTTAATTGAAATAAATTAATGGATTTAATTGAAACGGATTAATAAATCTATTTAATTAAAGGAAAATGAATTGGCAAATTTGATTGAAATAAGATTTAAAACAAGTGAGTTTTAAAATTTAATAATTTAATTTATTAGATCGGTAGATTTAGATTTAGACTGAGTTTTAAATTAAATAGATTTGAACTTGTCATAAATAATAATTTAGATTTAGGAAATTTTGACTTAAAATGGAATACGAAACTAACTAAAGTTTTATGGATTTAATTTAGCGATAATTTAAAGGTAAATGATTTTAAATCTGAAGAAATTGATTTAATCAAATTTATGATCATATTTAATGTAACGATGAATGTAAATATGAATTGAGATAATAGAATTTGATTTAACGATTCGAACTTAGTTAACCGGTAAATTTGAATTAATTGATTTTGAACTAAATTTAATAAGTGAGTTATTAAATTGAACTTGAATACTTAATTATATTGTAAATTCAAATGTTTGGACTACAGATTTCATTTGGAAATATGATTTTTAAATATCCGAAATAAACTGAATCGTGAAATGTCAAAATTTGGAAGTTAAATTTGCACCTTGACTTTTGGACTTTGATTTGTTTTAAACGTTAAGTTAACCGACCATTGGGTAATAAATACGTAGTTATTAAAGAGACCGGGATCGGATATGGACATACTCTCTGTCGATACCGAAAACCACTTTAATAACTATTACACGCGAAGTGTTGATCCAGAATGAAGTGGATGGTTTGGTGAACGCGTTGACTGAAGAAAGAGAACGATATTGGACGACCCCTGACATGACTAAAACAGGAGCCGCGCCGGGCCATTGAGGTTCGCTACCTCTAGCGGACGCACTTCTTCGATACCATATCTATTACTTTTGTGATTCGATTTGGGTGCACCCCTTTGATTGGGAGTGTTGTTTCGCGGTGTTGAGATAGTAGCTGCTATGCTCAACATCAGTCCGGATCACGCAACTACTAGTATCCTAGTTGGTATCGCCTCATGTACCTTGTCATACTGATTATCCTATTCGCGACCACTACGTTTTGATTTGTACCTTAGTATATGGATTGCCCTCTGGTGACTTCCGGTTTTGGGGAAACTACGGTCTTGTATATGCTCTTGGGAATAAAACGTGTTAAGGATGGAATGGGCCATGACTTAACACTATTTTAATATCGTACTTTACTGATTAGGCATTACCTATCTATCGTATTCTACTGTATATATAGATAGTTTATCGGATCCTTAGAGATGTTATTTCACCCATCTTTAAGTTATGAACTATTACCTTGCACTTGATTTAATTGTATAAGATTTTGAGTCCTGACTCGAGTGTTTCTTTTGCATATGCTCGGGTCAGTCTGAAGCTATCCAGTTGCTGATCAAGGTTGGTTGAAGATGCTGAAGGCTTAGCTTTTATCTTTATCAGTCTATTTATATTCCTGTATTGATGTCCTAGTCTGTTGGACATTTTTGGTACTAGTCACTTGATGTTGAGACATTGTTGTATATTATATAGTGGCTTCATGAACTGCTATTATGACGATGTATTTTCCGCTGCATTATTCTGTGACTGTTCTGTGATGTTGTATTGATTCTCATTTACATTTATGTATTTATAATCCCATAATGATTCGTGTTTTGTATTATTTAAGTTGACATGTGTGGATTATTGTCAATTTAAATGGTCCAAATATACGGGTCGTTACATATATCTTTGGTACAATGCTTAGGGTACAAAATATGACGATCTAATGCTTAATAGAAAGTAATATATAAACCCAAGGAAGTCTGTTCCTCACTCTTGTTCATGTATTCCTATTCATCTATTCCTTTTAGCTGTTTCTATTAGGACGTTCCTGTTAGTCCATTCCTAGCTTTCCCTGAGTTTCCCGCTATTACTGTTGTAATCTTGGCTCTCTAGAATTGACCCCCATGTTGTTGAAAGCTTAGGTATTCATAGGAGTGAAGATATAGGAAGACTAGGCCGATAAAATAGGCAATTTCTTTATTTGGCTCGCTCGGTTTAGTTATTCCCATATACAGAAGACAAGATCCAGATTTTCATTATGAAGAAGATTGAATCCAGGATTTCCATATATGCAATTCTGGGTTCAGTTCGGTAATGCGCGTCCGAGTGTATATTGTCCGGTTCTCCTTTGGTTTGGTAGTCATGATTGGTTCGGTTATGCCTTGGTTCAGTGGAAGACTATCGAACAAGAATCTATGCCTAGTATTCTTGATTCGACATTCTTGGGTTCAGCCTAATTGGTTAGGAAGTGTTTGGTCCGGTGATGCTTGTTGGTTTGGCCGTAGATTGCCGAACAAGATTTCTAATTCGGCAGACAACCACTAAACCAGATTCTCTATTCGATAGTAAGCTACACTACAGAAAAATACCTATTTCACAACTGGCAATGCCAATTGTAATAGGTCGATTACAACTGTCAGCCGTTAGTCCTAATATGCGAAGTTGTAATAGGGTCGGAGCTTTTTATAACCAGTTTTGACCGTTGCAGGTGCTCGTTGTAATAAAGCGTTTTACAACTGTTTTGGCCTGTTGTAGTAGACCATTTACAACTGATAATGCTCGTTGTAATAATTAATTTATAACTATTTATGCGAGTCGTTATAAAAATGCAAAATAAAAAATATAGGTACTTTAGAGCGCACGCCCTTAGATTTAATATCGTTTTACAGCTGAAACCAACATTGTACTAATAACAATCAAAATTATTCATATTTATTAAAAATAACATATTTGCCTTATGTCAATAATATAAACTAGTCTTGCATTATACATCTACTAAAACGTTCAATAAAAACAAATAAACAGACCTTGCAATAAGTGTAGGCAAATAATAACAATGATAACACATATAAAAGCAAAAAAATGACTACAAATTCATAGGCGATGTGTTATTCCTTGCCATAAACCAATCTTTAATTGCTTTGCCTTCATATGTGAAACCATCTACCGATATATTTTGATCCTTCATAATTTTATATAACAAACAACAATATCAGCATCTATAACATCAACTATTCACAAGAAAATGCACCTACACACTCTACATCAACAATTGTAGAAACATACTACTACTACTATTGTGTTTAATAATTGAAATGCAATATGCTGAACAATAGCAGGTGCCCGATATGGATCACAAATGGCTACCAAGAATCAATTTAATTAACTAAATAGAAGACAAATGCAAATTAGATAATGGAAATGAGGAGGCAACCTACGCCATGTCTATCAAAAAACCGACCCAAAGCAAGTGCCCAAAGGGTGACCACACAACGGTGGAAACCTTTTACTGTATAGATAAAAAAGAAACATCAATAATATACAATCTATCATGGATATCAATTAATTCACTTTACTGTCGGTGCCTCATGTATAACAAATAGTATACTGTCTCTTTATGTTACAAGTATTTGTTTCTTAAAAAAATAATCATAGATACTAACCTGGGAAGAAAGTAAAATGCATTTAGATATTGCCTTTTCATTCCAATGCATAAATTTTGTAACAATAGAAACTATTAATGGCTTGCACAACACAACCTATTGTACTGTACTATACTATTTATTTTATACATACATACATACATACATACATACATACATACATACATACATATATATATATTGATTTACATGACATTTTCAATTGATAGCCTAAAGAGCTATTCTAACTAGTGTTTGTGTACACACATGCAGACCTAATCTTACCAGATATACACGTAATATAAAGATGGACCTAGTCTTGCTAAAGATTTCATGCAATTGTGGGTTGTACTGGTGTAGATGGGCTTAAAACTTCCCTGCAAGTTGAACAGTCGATTCTGGATGGACAACTTGTTTCTTAACACTTCAAATCATTGAGTGCTCAAGCCCTTTGTGAAAATATCACCAGTTTGGTCTTTGGTTGAGATAAATCGGACTAACAACTTCTTGATTGCAACTTGTTCGCGAACAAAGTGATAGTCTATCTCAATGTGTTTTGTCCGAGCATGGAAAACAGGATTGACTGTGAGATAAGTAGCACCCAAGTTATCACACCATAGTGTAAGAGGAGACTGTATGGGTAATTTGAGTTCTTTAAGCAATGATTGTATCCACATTATCTCAGCTGTAACTGTGGCAACTCCTCTATATTCTGCTTCTGCACTTGATCAAGAGACAGTCTTTTGTTTGCATGCACTCCAGGAGATTAAGTTTCCTCCAAAGTACATGCAGTAACCACTTGTGGAACGACGATCATCCGAACACCCAGCCCCATCCGAATCGGAAAATGCATGGAGAGATAGGCAGGTTGGAGTAGAGAGCTTTAGACCAAAATTATCTGTATGTTTTAAGTAGCGAAGTATGCGTTTGATCGCTGCCCAGTAGAAATCTCGTGGATCATGCATGTATTGGCAGACCTTGTTCACTGCAACAGCTATATCATGCCGGGTAAAGGAAAGATATTGGAGAGATCCAACTATGCTTCGATATTGAGCGGGAACAGAAAATTTAGGACTATCAAACTGTGATGGCTGTGTATTGGTGGCAAGAGGTGTGGTGATGGGTTTGACACCATCAAATTTTGTGGTTTGCAACAGCTCCATGATGTATTTACGATGGGAGAGAAATATGACATTTGATTGTGGAATTACGTTAATGCCAAGGAAGTAATGTAGGGGCCAAGGTCTTTGATGGCAAAGGATGACTATAGTTGTTGTAGAAGTGTATTAATGTGATCTCCTGGAGTTCCTGTAACTATAATATCATCAACATATATAAGGATGAAGAGAGTAGACATCTTTGTATGGCGCATGAATAAAGATGTGTCGACTTTCGAACCAACAAAGCCAAGACTGATAAGGAAACTAGTGAGTCTAGAAAACCAAGCCCTGGGAGCCTGTTTGAGTCCGTAAAGAGATATTCAGAGTCTGCAGACATAACTAGAAAATTTGGGATCAATGTACCCTGGTGGTCGCTTCATATAGACCTCCTCGGTAAGATGCCCATGAAGAAAGGCATTTTGAACATCAATTTGGCGCAATGGCCATTTGTTGACTAGAGCAATTGTAAGGACAAGTCGAATGGTACATGGCTTAATGACGGGGCTTAATGTTTCACCCTAGTCAATGCCTGTTTGTTGGTCAAACCCTTTTGTAACTAATCTAGCCTTATGCATCTTAAAAGTACCATTAGATTTTCGTTTGATTTGGAAGACCCATTTACAACCAATTACAATCTTATTTTGTTTTGGAGGTGTAAGAATCCAAGTTCCATTTTGCAACAAAGCATTAATTTCATCATCCATGGCATTGCTCCAATAAGTATGTATTTTGGTTTGGGAATAGCAAGTGGGCTCCTCGTCGTTTGAGGATTGTAAGGGATGCTGAGTGGTCAATAGACACATGCGATTTATTGGCTTTGTAATTCCAGCCTTGCCTCGTGTAACCATTGGATGGGTTAGTGGGTAGGTGGGTGTTGCTGTAGTAAGGGAGGACTGTGTTGTTTCAGCTTGTGGGAAGTTAGGTTCTGATACAAGAAGAGAAGGATGTGCTGGTGTAGGTTGTGGGATGATGGACAACGGTGTAGGAGATACATTATCAGTAGATAATGGTAAAGGAGACTGAATAGTGGGGGCTGGTGAGAGATTAGAGAGAACTGATTAAGTGGTTGGGAAGAATTGAGAGATAGAAGTACTTATAGTGGCAGTATTGTCTCTTTGACAAGAATAGGGGAAGAACCTTTCTTCAAAACGGACATGGCGAGAGATGTAGAGATGCTGGGAGTTAATGTTATAGCACATATATCCCTTTTGTGAACTGCAATATCCAAGAAAAACACAAGGAAGATACCTGTGAACAAGTTTGTTAGGTGCATATGGACGAAGATACGGGTAGCAAACACACCCAAAGGATTTTAATTGTGTATAACTAGGCTTCGTGCCAAACATTAACTCAAGAGGTGTAGAACTGTGTATTATTGGTGAGGGAAGGCGATTAATTAAATAACAACTAGTCGTGAAAGCATCGGCCCAAAATGATAAGGGCATATTAGCATGATTAAGTAGTGATAGACCAGACTCAATAATATGTCTGTGTCGGCGTTCGGCTAAATCATTTTGTGGTGAAGTATGTGGACAAGTAAAACGATGAAGAGCATCGTGATTGTTTAGAAAATTTGTGAACTTTTTGTATTCAGTCCTATTGTCTGATTGAAAAACTTTTATTTTTCTCCCAGTAATATTTTCAATTTGCAACTTGAACTGAATAAGAATGTGCAATGCATTAGACTTATGACAAAGAGGATAAAGCCAAGTATAGCGACTAAACACAATTTGAGATGGGTTTGAATGAGATTGGTTTTGGGGGTGATGAGGCCCTCTATTTCTATGTGATTTGGCTTACCTCTGTTGTTCTAATACGGTCAGAGGATCGAGATGAGGATGCTCGACATTAGCAGTGGGTTGGGGAAATTGGCAAGCTGTTCCTCCAAACGTAGTTCAAAAGAAAGTAAATTAGAGTAGAAGTCATCCATATGGAGATCAGCGGCTGTGGCTGTGAGAACAGTGACGATAACGTCATAAGCTGAGTCAAGGCCTCCAAGAATTGTGTGTTGAAGATCAGTGCTCAAGACAAGGTTACCTACGGCAGCAAGACTGTCAGCTAGGTGCTTGACTTGGCGATAATATTCAGCGGTGGTTTTGGATCCTTTTTGCACATTCTGCAGTTCTCATTTGAGATACAAGATTCGTGATTGAGCTTTGGAGGTGAAGTGCTTGGAGAGAGCTTCCCATACTGCTTGTGAGGTTTGGAGGCCGACAACATGGGCGAGTGTAGATTCGGTAAGAGAGGAACGGAGCCATCCTAATAGGTTTGATCTTGTTTGTTTCAAGCAACGTATTCTGGATTGATTGTTATTCTCTCTATATATATGTGCTCAAAAAAAGAACAATTTATTTATAGATAGAACAAAAATTATTACAAACAGAATACACAAAGTAATCCTTTTTTTAAGAGCTGCTGCTCTATGCTCTCTATGGAGGCACTTTATTCTTTATTACAACTTCTTTTTATATATTTCTCTGTGTTTTTCCAACTGCTAATACATATTATTTATACTAATTGTTGCCACAAGTTTATCATTGATTATTGGTTGAAATTGTATTACTATCTTTGTCCTTTATTCTTGGCCACATGCTTTATTCAAGGTCATGCATTATCCATTCTTCTCCAATAATTCAAATGCAGAAAGTAGGGGTTGTTAATTCTAACACTCCCCCTCAAACCCGACTTTCCATTCCGAGCTTTTCTTTAATGTTGTGAAATATCTCCGGCTTCAATGGCTTCGTAAAAATATCTGCAAGTTGATCTTCTGTTCTACAATGTAGTAATTCCACAACTTTATCCTTTACTTGTTCTCGAATGAAGTGATATTTTATGTTGAAATGTTTACTTTGACTGTGTAAAACTGGATTCTTTGCAAGTGATATAGCTGAATTGTTATCAACATATATAATTACTGGTTCTTCCTTTGAATAATATAACTCGCTCAAAATATACTTCAACCATATTGCCTGACACGTACATGCAGTTGCAGCAATATATTCTGCTTCATATGTTGAGAGTGCAACCATTTTTTGCTTCTTTGATGACCATGAAAATACCGCTGAGCCAATATGAAAAGCATAACCAGAAGTGCTTTTTCCATCATCAATGTCTCCACCATAGTCGCTGTCTGAATATCCAACTAATTTTGTATTCTTAGAATGTGTGTAAAACAAACCATCATGCATTGTACCTTTGATATATCTTAGGATTCTTTTTGCTGCGATGAAATGATCTTGTTTAAGAGTTTCCATATACCTACTTACCAATCCGACTGCATACATAATATCTGGATGCGTGAAAGTTAAGTACCTCAGACTTCCAACCAGGCTTTTGAATAATGTGGAATTTACCAATTCTCTTATTGAATCAATTCTGAGCTTCATGCCTACTTCTGTTGGCGTACTTACTGACTTGCATTCTTTCATTCTGAATTTGCTTAAAATTTGCTCCGCATATTTCTTCTGTGAAATAAATATCCTATCTTCACTTTGCTTTACTTCAACTCCAAGAAAGTATGACATTTGACCAATATCTGTCATCTCAAATTCTTTGGTCAAAGCTTTCTTAAAGTCCGTGAACATGCCTGGATTATTTCCGGTGAAAATCATATCATCCACGTACACGCACACGATCATGATATCTCCACTTTGATTTCTTTTTGTGTATAGAGCATGCTCGTACGGACTCTTCACAAACTCATTTTCTTCAAAATACTTGTCTATCCTTGTGTTCCAGGCTCTTGGGGCTTACTTCAAACCATATAAGGCTTTCTTTAGTTTGTAGACTTTATCTTCTTGACCTTCTTGGATATATCTAGGTGGTTACTAAATATAGACTTCTTCTTCAAGATATCCATTCAGGAATGCCGACTTCACATCCATCTGATAGATCTTCCATTGATTTTGTGCTGCGATCGCTATGAGAAGTCTAATAGTATCAACTCTTGCTACCGGAGCAAATACTTCATCGTAGTCAATCCCGTATCTCTGGTTGTAACCTTTCGCAACTAACCTTGCCTTATGCTTCTCCACCTTTCCTTCTTGATTTATCTTTGTCTTGTATATCCATTTGACACCAATGGCTTTGTATCCTTTAGGTAGATTTGTAAGCTCCCATGTATCATTCTTCTTGATTGCATTGATTTCTTCATCCATGGCCTTATTCCATTTGTTGTCTTCACTAGCTTCCTCATAAGTTACTGGATCACATTCAGCCATCAAACAGAACAACGAGTAATCAAACCTTGTCTGCATAGGACTTGTGGCATCATAAATGTCATTGAGGTTGCGCATTTTTGTTGGTGCTCCCCCTGAATTGTTGGTGCTACTGCTGCTCCCTAATGTCGATGGCGTCGATGCAGGAGTTAATTGTTTAGGACTTTATGGAGGAGTCTGATAATCATTTTCTACATCTTGTGTGTTGAAGTCATTGCCATTGTCGTCATCAAAGAATAAACCTTCAACTTTTCTTTCTTCTACGTTCCATCTCCAGTAATATGTCTCATCAAATTCAACATCTCGTGAAATAATTACCTTCTTGGTCAATGGATTATAAAGTCTGTAAGCCTTGCTTCTTTTATCATATCCGATAATGATGCACTTCTCGCCTTTATCGTCGAGCTTCTTTCTCTTTTGATCAGGAACATGAGCATATGCGATACATCCGAATATTCTGAGATGTCCAATTGTTGGTTTCCTTCCACTCCATGCTTCGTTTGGTGTTTTGAATCTTACACTCTTTGTTGGATACCGATTCAGCAAATAAACTGCACATAACACGGCTTCGGCCCAAAAAGTTCTTGGCAAGTGCTTTCCCTTCACCATACTCCTTGCCATGTCAAGGATCGTGCGATTCTTTCTTTCAGCAACACCATTTTGTTGTGGAGTATATGATGTTGTCAGCTGATGAATGATTCCTTGAGCTTTACAGAAGTCTTTGAACAAGTTTGATGTATACTTGCCTCCTATGTCAGATCTAAGTATCTTCACACATTGTCCGCTTTGTTTTTCCGCCATTGCTTTAAACTCTTTAAACTTATCAAGAGCTTCTGCTTTTTCTTTAAGAATGTACACCCAACTCTTTCTACTAAAATCATCAATAAATGTTATGTAGTACCTGTGTTGTCCAAGTGATTCAATGTCAAATGGACCGGCGATATTAGTGTGAACAATCTCCAATGGCCTTTTGGCTCTCCATGATTTTCCAATAGGAAAACTTTGTCGATGTTGCTTTCCTTTGATGCATGCTTCACATAGATTATCTGGTTCATTAATCTTAGGCAAGCCATCCACCATCTTTGCCTTTGATAATAGTTTCAGGCCAGTAAATCCAAGATGACCAAATCGTAAATGCCACAACCATGATTCATTTTTAATGACTGACTTCAAGCAATGCTGCATTTCAGTCTTGATATCTAGCGTAAATAGACGGTTTTTTGTCATCTCAACTTTGGCGATCAATTCTTGAACTTGATTTTTAATTATGAGAAAGTTCTCCCTTATATGCATGTCATACCCTTTCTCCAAAAGTTGTCCAAGACTGATGATATTACTTTTCAAAGCAGGTATATAATAGACATCATGTATATACTTCTTATCACCATTCTTTAAGATAATCATAATTGTACCTTTCCCTTTAACTGGAACCTTCGACGAGTCACCAAAAGTTACATCTCCTTTGACTGTATCATCTATCTCCTTGAATAACTCCTTTTGGCCACACATATGATTGCTGGCACCAGTGTCAAGATACTAAATATTTTTATTACATTTTTCATCTCCTTTGTAAGTGAGGAATATGGTAGAGTTCACATCTTTGTCTTCATTTGCGGCTATAAACTGACTTCTTTCTTCCACCTTAGGATTTGATTTGCACTCATAACTGAAGTGACCATACCTGTTGCAATTATAACATTGAAACTGAGATTTGTCACCTCGTTGCTGAAATCTGCCTCTTCCTCGACCTCGAATCCTCGACTATGACCAGTTTGCTGATAACTATCATTTTTCCGTCCTTTATCAAAAGATTGTCTTCCATGTCCTCTTCCACCTCGGTAGCCACCTCGATAGCCACCGTAATTTCCTCTTCCATGTACATAATTGCTACTACTTTGATTGTCATTAATTAACATCTTACTTTGCAAAGCTTTCTCCAAATGACTCATATCATCATTTTGGTTCATTCTATGTTCATGGACTTGAAGAGAACCCACAAGTTCATCAATTGAAATTGAGGACAAATCTTTTGATTCCTCAATGGCCGTGACAAAATAATCATATTTTCTTGTCAATGAACGGAGGAGCTTTTCCATCACTCTCACGTCGGTAAGAGTTTCTCCATTTCTTTTCATCTCGTTCGCCACGGTTTTTAAACGAGTGGCGTATTCACTAATATTTTATGAAATTTTCATCTTTGAAGTTTCAAAATCAACTCGTAGTAATTGCAGTCGTACCTTTTTTGCTTTTTCGGCTCCCTGGAATGATTTCTGTAGAATCTCCCATGCATCTTTTGATGTCTTTGCGTCTGAAATTTTTTCAAAAGTTGATTCATCAATACCTTGATAAAACTAAAACAAAGCTTTCTTATCTTTTTTCCCAGACTCCTTCAATGTGGTTTTCTGGGCATTTGTCAAAGCTGCTTCCTCGGTAGCATCTGCGGGCTCGTTGTACCCTTCTTCGACTATCTCCTAAATATCTTGCGACCCAAGCAATACTTTCATTTGAATACTCCAATTTCCATAATTTGTATTCGTCAATTTTGGAATTGAGGATTGAATCATATTCGCCATTACGTACCGTGTCTTTTCAAACAATCAATCAAACCTTTGCTCTGATACCACTTGTTGGAAACAGAGTGGGTTTATTCTCTCTATATATATGTGGTCAAAAAATGAACAATTTATTTATAGGTAGAACAAAAATTATTACAAATAGAATACACAAAGTATTCCTTTATTTAAGAGCTGCTGCTCTGTGCTCTCTACGGAGGCACTTTATTCTTTATTACAACTTCTTTTTATATATTTCTCTGTGTTTTTCCAACTGCTAATACATATTATTTATACTAATTGTTGCCACAATTTTAGCATTGATTATTGGTTGAAATTGTATTACTATCTTTGTCCTTTATTCTTGGCCACATGCTTTATTCAGGGTCATGCATTATTCATTCTTCTCCAATAATTCAAATGCAGAAAGTAGGGGTTGTTAATTCTAACGGGTCGCCAGGGTTTGAGAGGGGAATTTGTTACTCCCGTCAACAAAACCCTCAAGTTCATAGCCTTTTAGTAAAGGCAGGAATTGGGTGTGCCAAAGTGAATAGTTGGAATTGTCCAACTTAACAGAGATAAGGTGGCGGGTTTGAACAGGCGGAAGGGTGGGATTGGATACAACAGTGGTAGAAGTGAGATTGGTAGTGCTGGAGAAGTGTTCATTAGCCATAGTGAGAAATTGAATATTTGGTAGGGATGAGTTTGGGATGGGATCGTGTTCTTCTCTGATACCAATTAGAAACTGTTAATGGCTTGTACAGCACAACCTGCTATACTATACTATATATATATATAGAGTTTGATTTACATGACATGTTCAATTGATAGCCTAAAGAGCTATTTTAACTAGGGTTTGTGTATACACATGCAGACCTAATCTTACAAGATATACACGTAATAGATAGATGGACCTAGTCTTGCTAAGATTCGTTGCAGTTGTGGGCTGTACTGGTGCAGATGGGCTTAACAGTAACAACAATGACAAAATTTGCTGCAGAGTGGATATAATTGTATTTTTTTTGGAACGAGTAGCATTTCCATCCACATCAATTTGTTTCTGAAGTTCAGCACACGGTTATTCTATCTGAAAAGCAATTAATTTCATAATTAAGTTTGATAGATCAACATAAATTTTAACTTATAATGGGATATGATAATGCATCGAGTTAAAATAAGAGAAGGAAGTAGACTTTGTGTTATTTAAGTAATTTGTATGCAAAATAACCTTCGATTGTTATAGTCGTCTGAGAGCAGTTGAACAAGTTTAAGATAATCACCCTAATGGGAAAGAAATAAAGATTCTATGAGGTTTGAACGAAACATATTAGAGAGAACAAAGTTAATAACAAATAGCATGAAGAAGAAAAAGGAAAAAGGTAGAAGGTTATACTTCCTCCACCATAAAACTAGTAGTACACAAAGTTCTCACATATTAGTTGTCTATTATATAAAATAATTGCAGGGCCGGTTAATTACTAATTTGACTAAACATGGACACATACAACTGGTATGACCGGCAATCGCGCAACGGTGGAAACTAACAGAATTTTTTTGTTAATATTAAGTTGAACATACTATGAAGTACATAATACATAGGATTAAATATTTTAATTTATTTATTTTTTCAACGTAGGATGACAGATAAGCAGCAATGTCAAAAGTAAACAATTTCATCGTCCTTTTACACATTAAAGATACGAAATATTAAACTCATATTTTGAAATAAATGCCGAGACACAAGCTATCTACGAAAACGTTTTTGAACTCATTTCAGATGTTAGGGCCTTTATAATAAGGGATACACCTATGTACAACCCTTCTAAATCCAGGAAATTTCCCATACGCACAACGAAGGTAATATGGCATATATGACCTCCTGAATCCTCCTCCCATATAAAGTTTAAATAGACGTGGGAGAAACTACTTCATTCTTGGAATATTAGTTTCGTTTAGGTGACACTATGAGTTGTTAATCATGTAACTCTGATACATTCAATTAGAGAGCCACCCGAATAGCTTAGACCTCGAGAAATTTAACATAACCAAATTGTAACAACCCGTCTTTCAATCCTCAGAAGTCATCACTAATACATCCACGGTATTCACGTGTCGAACATCTAACTGCCGGAAAGACATATCGTTAGGGTGGAAGAAAAGAAAGGCAGACAAAATCTCACAACGTGACAAGTAATATATATATAATATACAACAAGTCTTTACAAAATGAAAAGGAACTTTAATATACATACCATCATTAGAGCAAAACTAACTTATCATCAGCCTAGACAGTTATAAGAACCTATCCTTACAACTGCTGATAAATACATACAAGAATAAACAGTGGAAGATAAAATATGGTATTACTTCTCGGGGGATCCAGCTCATCTCCTGAAGCTTCAAAAGTGTTCAGCTAAGTCTGGAAAATATGCTCGGGCCGATCCGAGCATTATAAGAAAAATAACGTCCAGATCAGTCTGGTAAAACAAACGTAAGAAACACAATCAAATGGATTTCTAATATTATAAAACCTTTCAAAATAAAGGTATCTCGTAAGACCATACCGCAAATAAACACAGATGGAATTTTACCTTATGATAACCATACCATTTTATGAGAAATCTTGTGATATTATAATAATGTCCAGGGTTGAAAATAAATATTAATCATAGCCGAAATGGTTACATTAATTACATTCCAACATAATAGGTATACAACTAAATCTGTAAAAGCACTTATTGGAGATGTGGATTTCATCAATGACAAGGTTACTGGGATACAGCCTAACACAATACACCTCTAGAAAAATGTCCCGAGGGCCTTACATGGAACCTCTACGAATCAGAGTCGGTTGCCCCTTTAACATGGCATACTGGATTACATCATTCCGCGAGCACAAAGGCTACAAAACATGTGCACCAGCCATGGCCCCACTCTTCCCATGCGGTACGCGTACCGAATTCATAAATATTGATTCTATATCGAGGAATGACTGCTCCTAATGGTATTCAACCACATAGCTCTAAAGCATATCCCATGTTTTAGTCATTATCGGGTTGCGAGGCTTGTGAGGTCTCGATTATCATTTTCCTCTCTTAGCAAATCCCACTTGGAATGCTAGCACTGCCTTCCAGTCACAATGCAATGTCAACATTCGTCCATACAATGTTCAAGATAAGAACAAACCGAAGGCACTACTTTTACTACATCCATTTTGGAATCACCCCCAAGATTTGTAGCAAGCAGCCCTTGCACTTCAAAGAACTCCGTCTTTGATCTCATCATCTCGAACCAGTTTCGAACCTCTTCCAAAGCATAGAACATGCATGGTTTCAGAGTGGTTACAGTTTCAAGTCATCTCATATAAGTACACTCCTCCGCTTACCGGTCGCTTCAGAACCAAATCGACAGTTCCGGTAAACTCAACTTCGGTTCTTTTTGGAGAAAAAATCAGACAATACATAAGAGCGGAGATCACCTCCTATACGTTTAAGTGGATGGATTTCCTTATCATTTGTCCTTGGAGAACAAAACAAGATTTATATGCACAATACAACATCATCGAAAATGACTGTACCATATAACTCCCGTGTTTCTTCTAGATATTTTCAAAGTAATATTTTGACCAAGATTCGATAGTCGGTTATTTAACTATCAAAAAAAACAAACAAATCAAACATAGGTTAATCCCATGAGGAATCTGCTAAGCCTCTTATTAATTAATCTTTCATTAATCAAATTTCTTTCAATTATCTGATTCAAAATATCTTCACAAAAGAGTATATTAACAACCCATTATACTTTCAATACTTAGTAAATATATCCATATACTTATCTCAATGATACAAGTATATTAACAAAAGCTTAAGGAAGATTTCCTCTTTTCCAATGTCATATTTAAATGGGTCACAATAAATATCATTTAAAATATTTTTTACTATAAACCAAACCACCTATCCTTCGGTGTTAAGTATGAAAAGAATGTTTCCATACCACCATAATTAAGAAGGATTAATTATCGAAATCAAATCTCATTACTTTTATAAAATTCCCTTTTTATAAACCCATTTCATATTTACAAATCCTTGCATAAATCTCCAAATTAATTTATAGAACTTCTTTTATAAATCTCTAAAATGATTTATAAAATTCTTTTCCATTTATACAACCTTTTTCTATTTATAAAACTCTTTTATAAATCTTCCTTTATAACTCCTTTATAAAAATCCTTTATAAAATTTTATTTGTAAATCTCCTTTAAATAAATTCTTTAATTAAGTAAAATCCCTTTTATAAAACAAATTGCTATTTATAAATACTTTTATTAAATTAATTAATTACCTTTAAACATCATATATAAATAATTAATTAACTTTAAATCAACATTAATAAAATAAATAAGTCCACTTTAAACATCGTTAATAAAATAATTAATTAACTTAAAAACATCCTTAATAAAATAATTAATTAACTTAAAAACATCCTTAATAAAATAATTGATTAACTTAACCCATCGTTTATTCAATAAATAAATTAACTCAAACCATAATTAAATTAATTAATTAATTTAAAACAACATTAGTAATATAATTAAGTAACTTTAAACAACATTAATAATATAATTAAATATCACTAAACATCTTTATTAATATAATTAAATAACTTTAAACATTCAATAATATAATTAAATAACTTACTATAAAACATCATTTATAAACACTTAACCTCAAATTGTTATAAAATTGAAATTAATTTAAATCCATAACTTTACAAATTCGAAAGGAGGCTTAGCGACTTCAATTGTACTAAATCAAGTTACCATTTAATTCAATTTGACTTTCAAGTCACATAACTAGTATTTACACAAGCAACATATATGTAAATCAAATCAATAATTAACCATCAATAGTTAACCCGTCATTTTTCCAAATATTAATTAATTCATATATTAATTAGGTATATGCATAAATGTCTAATAATAGCAGAACGGGGTTTTATTCTACCAAACAGATGTCATTGATAATCTATTACATTTAATTATAGCAGAACAGTGTATTATTCTGCTAAATAGAAGTCCAAATAATCTATTCAATTAAATTTAACAGAATGGTGTTTTATTTAACCAAATAGATGTCACCAATGAAGTATAATTAATTAACTATATTACTATTTAAAATAACGTAATTTTAATTTAACCACTGTTATTATATCATAAAATTATACTTCACCCAAACTACCAATAAGTTATACCATAGTGTTCTAGATGTCATTACGAGTCTAACGCAAAGATCCGCGGGTCAAACGGATAATGGGCCAGGCAAAGCCCACTACCCAAGCAAAGAAACAAACTTCATTTCTCCCAAATCAATTTTGCTCAAATTCAAGCTGCCTGGACAAAGGATAGTGCACGAATACGAGCATGGGGTGCACCTTGCACCACCAACGTCACCACCATTCGCCGAGCTAGGATCACTCGCAAATCCCACTTCACGCCTCCATCACATCGACACCCTCGCCTATGCCTCCAGCTGCCTCTATGAATTTCCGACCCAACCACCACCGCCACCATCATCTTGGACTCATGCCACCGCCGCCATCGTGACCGCCATCCTCTACCTCCCCTTCGAGCCCAACCCTGATGCACTCGACCCCCTCCTCTACCGCCAGCGTTGCAAACTTCGAAACCAAAGAAAAACTGTCCTTAAACCCTAGATCGAGCTCGCCAATCCACTGACCACCATTCCACCAATGACCACCTCCAATGCCTCGGTCTTGCCTCGAGCCTCCTCCAGACATCATTTTTGACCCCATGACCACCCAATCGTCGGAAGTAATTAAATGACCCAAATATGATCGTCTAGCCATCAAGTCACAATCCAACACCCTAAAATCCTACGACTACCCTTAAAATCTCGATTTTCAGAGACGGACGCAATCGTATAATCCATTCGCCCTTTTTCGATCGTCAAATTTTCCACCATCCCTCGACACCCTCTGAAATCGAACAATTTCAGTCACCATAGTCAATGAAACGTCGAGCAACCATTTTTAAAAATTATTATTGTAACGATCCCGGATTTTATATAAATTTAAATTGATAATTAAATCTAATTTTTGAATAAAATTTGTGATAAATTGATGCGAGTTTCCCCGAATTCAAATAAATTCTGTATAAATCATTTAAATTTAAAATATTGTATATATATGTGAATGTATATATATATATATATATATATTTGGGCATATATGAGTAAATTTGAAATTATATATATATATATATATTTGATTTGAATTTAAATCAAAAATAAATGGTTTAAAATAAAAATACAAATTATATAAAATAAAGTATAAAGTAAATACATTGGATAAAATATAATAACATAAAATAAAATAGAAATTCACCTATATTACAAAATAAATATATATTATAAAACAAAATAAAATAAATACATAAATAAATTATAACAACATATTAAATATGGAAATACATTCAAAAATAAATAAAAGACAAATCAAAAAGGAAATGTGAATCTCTTGGACCTTGCAAATGAAGACAACATGATATAAGTATGAATTAACTTGTAAAAAGAAACAAGAAATATATATGTGAATAAAGCTTGTAAAGGAAGACAACAATTATCTTCATATTGTACAACCGAAGAAAAAAATATAGAGATTGTGCAAGCCTAATTAATGCATATATCCATCAGCCCCAAAGCAAAGAAAATATCCCTGATTTTTGTACAACAAGTTTTTTCACCTTGTACAACATAAATCATCACCCTGTAAGACTTCATTTCCTATATACATTAACAAACTTCATTCCAGTTTTTCGTTCACCATTATAAACTGAAGTAAAGATCATTTTTAAACTTAAACAATCATTCAACATAGACATCAAAATAAATTTTATCAACTAGAGATCAAGAAGAGGGCTTCCAGCTAACAACTTCAAACCAGATTTTCAACTTTACAAATTCAAAAAGGTTTCAACTTTCAACTTGAAGGCTTTTGGAATCTAAAAATGTTTAAGGTGAGTAACATATAGCTATTTAAACTTGAATCTATGTTGCCATTGCTCTGTGTATATGCATATATCAGTGATATCTCTTCTTTGTTACATTACAGAGTATCAGACAACATCAAAAAAATTCAATTTCTTCTTTCCTAATCAACATTAGGCTTTGATTTTAAAATAAATTAGTTGTATTTAAGTATGGATGATAACTTAAAAATAGTTTCATGAGATAAAAATGTGTATAGGATGAAAAATCAAGTTTTTACAGTAAAAACTTTAATTTCTGGAAAATTCGAGTATCACGAAACATTGATTCAAGAATATAACTTGAATTCTTATTGAAAGTTATGATTTTTAAGCGTGGTTTGATGATATTTAAACAACTGGTTTAAGAGCAGTTTGTTTTTGCTCGAAAATTGAATTTTGATCAATTTCTGGTGATCAGTTGATTCGTGGATGTCGGGGTTGTTCGTGGAGATGGAGGAGCCTACGGGGTTGCCAAGAAAAATTATCGGAGGTGGTAATAACGACTGGGGCGACGGTGGCATGAGGTTGAAGTTCGTAGCCCTAGTTTTGTTGAGGCTGAAAGGTTTGATTCGTTCATCGTCGCCAGGCGATCGAGTTCGACGTACTTTGGGGGGATGGTGGAGGAAGTGTTGAGGAGTGGGTGGTCGTAGTTTCATGTGTTCTCGTGGTCGGAGCCGTGAGAGCGAGGCATTGACATGTTGGGGTGGTGATGTCGGGTTGTTTCCAAGTTTCAATTTTTTTCTCGAATTCGAATTCGAGACGTAGGCGAAGTTCAGGTGGTCGGAAGTGGATCTGGGGTTGATCGTCGACTTGTTCGACGTTGCAGCGTCGAACGGAGGCGATGGCGATCAATGTGCACGTGCACGAGTACTTTGTGCCTGAGGATCTGGGTGTTATTGGCCTGGGAAGAGCGGGGGAAATTCTTGCGTCGTACTCGAGTAATTCGAGTTGTTTACTCGAAGTAAAAAGAGAGTGGCTCGGGTCGAAATTTTTGTTCCAGGGTTGAACCAGAAACCTGTTTCCTGAATTTTAAAACTAAATTTAAATTTTAATCAAGTTTTAAAAAATTCAGTTAAAGCAATAATGTAAACAAAGATTCTAGTTTGAGTTGAAATTTAGTTTGAAGATAAGTATAGTTTTAAATTCAATTTGTTTTATTAATATAAAAGCAATTAAATGTATGGAAGAATTTGAATTTAAAATGGATTTGGAATTTGTAAATGAAAATTTAAACAAGTTGAAATTTAAAAGTTAAACCTGGGATTAATTCTAAAATCCGACTTCAAGATTTTGAAATTAATTAAGTTTTATAACTTTAGTGTTTAAAATAAGTTAAATAAATTGAAATTTAAGAGAAAGAAAAGAAATTTAATTTTTAAACTCTTTAAAAATTTCCTTCATAACCAATTGTTATTTTAACATGTAAATTTAAAGTGTTAAGGAAATTTGCTTTAAACTTTATTAAAAGTAAATAAGGATTTATTTCAAATTTTAAATCTAAATTGGAAATAAAAAGGAAATTTGGAACAATGTTTCAATATATGGTAAAACAACAATCAAATCATAAATATAAATGAGTTTACTTTAATTAATAAAGATTAATGAATTCTTAATGGTTAATCAAATTATAATCAACAATGATTAATATAAGAAATTTCTTTAAAAAAGTGATTAAAGAAATTTTAATTGTTAACGAAGGTCATTAACTAAGATTTTATTCGAACAATTAATTAATGTGACTAATTTTAACAATGAATTTAGATAAATTAATTTAGTAATGATCATGTGTGGAATCATTAAGCATAATTACTTAATATAAGTAATCAAGGAATTAATTTATTTAGTGTAATCAATTGAGTTAACTTGATTAGTTCAAGTTAAATTTCTTAAGTATAATTCAGAATAATCACTTGAAAATTTTGGAAATATAATTACTTAGAAAAGTGATTAATAGATAATTACCGGATGTGATTAATTGAATGATAATCAGTAATTTGGGTATAAATATTTGTTATTAATCAAGGGGTTAATTAAATTTATTAATTAAAGGATTAATTAATGATCGTAATTAGTTAAGATAAATTAAGTAATTAAAGGTTAAATTGGTTCATTAATTAAGATTGATTAGTTAATAATTAAAGGTTAACTAACAAATGATTAAAGGGAAATTTATTTCAGATAATTTTTGATTAACTCATGATAATTAACCCGGATTAATGATTATTCATAAGTAATACATCTGATTTAAATTAATCAGTTGATTAATAAATTTACTTGTGAATGTTTGGACCTGACTAAATGATTGAATTGTTTGATATTCCCTGATCTGTGATGTTGTGTGATATATTCTGATTTGTGTGTGACCTGTACTGTAGTTATTTATATGGGATGAATGTAAATTATTATCTGTGACTTGTATATCTGTGATCTGTGATCTGTATATGAAAGATAAGCATTATAGTTATACCACTTATCAACTATATTTCTGTATTTTGATCTGTGATGATTTATTGATGTTATACTACTGTGTGAAACCCCTGGACTACACCATACACACACAAATATGGATTTCACGTGGAAATCAGTTAAGTCGCAGATTTTTATTTTAAAGATTGAATTCTTGAATCCAAATAGTTTTGGAAATTGGAATTGAGAGCTTTGCAAATGAGTTTCAAATGTAAAAGTTATTTTAAATAACTTAATAAAACTTGATATTTAATAATTTGATTTAAAAATTTGAATTCGACATTTGAAATTGAATTCAATGATTTGGGAAACTAATTGTTTTCAACTGATAAAAGCTCTCATATAAGAAATGAATTTCCAAGTTGAATTAAAGGAATTTCAAGTTTGAATTGAAAATGGTTTTCCAAGTTACGTATAAATCTTTGGAAATGATTTTGAAAGCTATAAGTTAAATCTTTGTTTTAAAGATTAAATGAGTTAATCCAATTGAAATGGAAATTGATTTGGAAAATCTGTGAATGGATCTTTGTGAAACTCGGTGAACTTTATGAATTGAATCTTTCTGTTGAAAAAGATTAAAATGGTAATTTGTTTAAACCATTTAAAGAGAAAAGTTTGGATAACAAGTTGTGACTTAACTGAAATTCCAATATCCATATGTTTTAAAAATATTGCGCTCATTATTCGGTTTAACCGGGGGAGGACCTTTGTGTCATATAACCCATTCCGAATAATGATACGTCGTATATGGATTGCATTTGAAGACCGGTGTTGAAGACCGGGTATTTGTGAGAACGATAGGATAACCTATCGATTGTCTCTGTACTGAGTCACGCCGGTGGTTGCTCCAATCTCATTTACTATGTGATTGTTGCTGTGTGATCGAGGGCCCTCGGATGAAGGTCCCAAAGGACCGGGGGGTGGCATACTCGAGTAGTAGTTACCTAGTGTAAGGGGTAACCCGGTCTTGTGTTGGCAGAGATTCGGGTAGGTTCTCGGGACGTCCCTCCAGAGGCGTACCCATTGACAGTAGGAAGTTCCTTAGCCTGACCATTTGTTGGAAATCCAATTCCCAATACGAACCCTGTTCGGTTTTAGTTGTAGAACCTGCCATTTACTTATGGTGGTCACCACTGTTTAGATGGTGCTATAGTAGGCATACAATAATGGTTGTATGTTGGCTAAGATTAATATTGTATTTTCGAAATGTTTTCCACTATGCACTAATAATAATAATCCAATGATTTTGCGTAGTAAGCATATTTGACTATCATAAGAAGAAATCTCCTCCAATTCTGCATTTGCATTGTGTGTGTGGCGGGAGGTCTTATGGTAGTTTCATTTTCCAAAAGCATTGCGGATTTCAATGTTTAAAATTTTTTTGTTGTTCATTTAAAGATAAACTGTTTTTGTTACTCACACCAGTCCCATGACTGACTCGGAGTTTATTGTTCCCTTCCTAAACTCTGGATGCCCACAATTTTCCACACGGGCAGTCTAGAGTTAGGTTTTTAGATAGTCAGGTTCAGTAGAGTATCTGGAGCTAGTTCAGTTTTTGGAGACCGTGACTGTACTTGGTTATCTTTGTGCATCGTGATTGTGGTTCGAGCTTGATGTTGGAGTTATTGGTCTCATTCTATTTGTCAGATCTTTTGGAGTTGTCACTTCTGTCATTTCCGCTGTATCATTATTTATCTCTGATATTGTTGTATCATATTGATATCATTGTTGTATATCATTCTGGATATTGTATTCATTGGAGTTGTATATGATATCATTATTTTCTTTCTTCCGCTGTGTTGTTATACATAATGGTGTTATAAGCTCCGGTGAACCAGATTCGGCATTTGAATCTGCGGCATTTTGAGTACAAGTGAAGTACGGGTGCCGATTTTCGAAGGCTAAGTCAGGATCGCTACATTTGGTATCAGAGCTAAGGTTGAACTTTAGGTCAGGAGTATAACTATAACGATCCTGAACTCGGCCTTCGAAAATCGACATCCGCACTTCACTTGTACTCAAAATGCCGCAGATTCAAACGCCGAATCTGGCTCGCCGGAGCTTATAACATAGTAAGTATAACAACACAGCGGAATAAAGAAATCAATGATATCATATACCACTCCAATGAATACAATATCCAGAATGATATACAACAATGATATCAATATAATACGACAATGTCAGAGATAAATAATGATACAGTGGAAATAACAGAAGAGATAACTCCAAATGATCTGAAAAAGAGTATGAGTCACCAACTCCAATATCAAGCTTGAAACACCAACACAATGCTCCAAGATAAGCAACGTCAGTCCATGAACTCCAAGACTGAACTAGCTCCAACTAGTCTACTAAACCTGAATATCTGAAAACCCCAACTCTAGACTTCCCGTGTGGAAAATGGTGGGCACCCAGAGTTTAGGAAGGGAACAATAAACTCCAGGTCAGTCATGGGACTGGTGTGAGCAACAAACATTTTATCTTTAAACAACAACAAATTATTTTAAACATTGAAACCCGCAATGCTTTTGGAAAATGAAACTACCATAAGACCTCCCGCCACACACACAATGCAAACGCAGAATTGGAGGAGATTTCTTCTTATGATAGTCAAACATGCTTACTACGCAAAATCAATTACTCTTTTGATATTATTACTAGTGCATAGTGTAGGAAAACATTTCGAAAGTATAATATTAATCTTAGCCAACATACAACCCTTATTGTATGCCTACTATAGCTACCATGTTCAATAGCAGGTTACCGCCACATTCCATAGCAGGTTATACAACTAAAACCGTACAAGGTTCGTATTGTTTCTTTGGATTTCCAACAAATGGTCAGGCAAAGGAACTTCCTTACACCGAAATGGAAACGCCTCTGGAAAGACGCCCCGAGAACCTAACCGGATCTCTGCAAACACAAGGCCGACGCTACCTTATGCTGTATAGCTGTAACTAGGTAGATAACACACGAGCTATGCCATCCCCGGTCGTTACCGACCTTTATCCGAGGTACCTCGATCACAAAGCAACAACCACAAAGTATAATAAATTTGCAGCATCAACATAGGTAAAATATCTGGGCTCCATACCATGATATCACCTTTTATCCAGAAGGAAATGACATACCCTAGGGGCGCTACCCCAAAAAAAAACTTGCCGCAACATTCCTGTTTCGACCATTACCGGGTTGTGAGGCTCGACGAAGTCTCGTCCACAAAGCTATGCTTTTTCACAAAGCCACGCATTTTCACAAAGCCACGCTTTTTCACAAAGCCACGCTTTGATCAACAAATGATCAACAGCACTTCGTATGCCACATTACCAAATTGGGAATGTATTACTAGTAACCACCAACTACATAACCTCTGAGCTCGTACGTCTCAGAGAAGGGTGTTAAGCTAAGAGAATAAATTCTCCGCCACCAACAGAAATGTATTTGATAGAAATCAGCTTTACATCTCAAAGTATAATGTCAGACATACAACCATACAAGTCCGTTCCGGGATCGAACAGAACTGAAGGCACTTCCGAAGAAGCCCTTGCAAATCCGGATAATTTCTAATCACGTCCGGACTTCCCATCACAAAGGGTGCTAAAATCTCTATACCGGGGACCAGTCGATGCAGAGACATTCGACGAGTTGTCCTTTCGTTTTCGAAAATATCCGGTCTTCACCACCGGTCTTCAAATGCAATCCATATACGACGTATCATTATTCGGAATGGGTTATGTGACACAAAGGTCCTCTCCCGGCTAAACCGAATAGCGAGCGTAATATTTTAAAACATATGGATATGGGATTTCAGTTAAGTCACAACTTATTACCCAAAAATCTTTCAAATGGTTTAAACACATTACCACTTTAATCTTTTACAAAAAGATTCATTTTAACAACCTTCAACGGTTTAACAATTTCCACACTTTAATCTTTTAAATAAAAGATTTAATTCACAAAGTTCACTCAGTTTCACAAAGATTCATTCACAGATTTTCCAAATCAATTTCCATTTCAATTGAATTAACTCGTTAAATCTTTAAAACAAAGATTCAACTTATAGTTTTCAAAACAATTCCATTTCGAATGGTTTAAACAAATCACCATTTTAAATCTGTTAAAAATAAACAGATTCAATTCATAGCTTTCAAAATGAATTTACTCTTAACTTGGAAAACCATTTTTCAATTCAAACTTGAAATTCCTTTAACTTAAATTGGAATTTCATTTCTTATATGAAAGCTTTTATCATTTGAAAACAATAGTTTTCATTTCGGAAAATCTGATTCATTTATACGAGTTAAAGTTCATGGGTTAAATTCAAATTCTCAAACAATACTTTTAAAAAATGGTTTAAATTCATATAAACACATTTTCAACATAGAATTCTATTCCATATTTTGAATTCAAATTCAAATTAAATTATTTAAATTGAAAAACTTTACTAAGTTATTTAAAATAACTTTTATCTTTGAAAACACCTTTTCAAAAGCTTTAACATTTAACCCAAACCCGTTTCCAAAACCAATTGAAATTAAAATTTCAATTTCAAAACATTAAATTTAAATCATCTGTGACTTAACCGATTTCCTCATGAAATCCATATTTGTGTGTGTATAAGTGTAGTCCAGGGGTTTTACACACAATAGTGCAACATCATTCAATCATCACAGATTCAAATACAACAATATATTTGATAAGCGGTATGACTATAACGCTTAGCTTTTATTTACAGATCACAGATATATATATCACAGATAATCAATTACATTCATCCCAGATAAATAAATTACAGATCACAACACAAATCAGGATATATCACAAAGCATCACATATCAGGGATATCAACAATTCAATCATTCAGTCAAATCCAATCATCCATAAGTAAGATCAATTAATCAGCTGATAAATTTTTAAACCAGATTAATTACTTATGAATAAATTACTAATCCTGGTTAATCAACATTAATTAATTAATTCTCAATTAATTATCATTCCTTAACCACCTTCATTAATTAACCTTCAATTAATTAATCATCCTCAAATTAATTACCTTAATTAGTTAATCACATAATTAATTATCCTTTGATTAATTACTATTTAATTACTTGGTTAATCAAACTTAAATCATTAATTAATTAACCTTTTAACTAATTACATCATTTCATTACATTTGAAACACCCAAGAATTTAGTTACAAAATTAAACCAACATATTATTACATACTCAAAACAATATTTAAACATTACCTTTAAAATTTAATCTTTAAAATTTGTCAAAAACTTGTTAACACTTTGCTTTGAAACTTGTTTATAGATTTTGTTATTAAAACTTTATTTTCTTTTCCAAAACCCGGTTACAAAATTTCTACACATTATTAAAACTCGAGAACAAAATTGACTACCCGAGCCAAACACTCCAGATTCCCGAGCTAACTTTGATTCCTCATGGAGTTTCCCCCGAGCACTTCCCTTTCTTCTTATTTTCTTTCTTTTTTTCTCTGTTTTTATTTAAATTTTAAAAACTTGTTTCGAAACCCATTCGAATCACTCTAAGTCCAACTCGAGCTACCACGCTTTTTCCCCGAGACCTTCTTCGAGCTACCCTTCTTCTTCCTCGAAAACCAAATCTACTGACACCCCACTTACACGCGTGCACATGCACGAACGAGCGTCGTAGCTCCGACCACTGCCACCACCTTCAACATGTCGTCTTCGACCTATACGAGCATCACGAACATCCAAAACCAAGAATCGATGACGAAATCGAATTTGAGCAAAATCGAATATCACTTGAACCAAAACTACCAACTTCTCGACACTCATTCGACCACCTCCGGTCATCGGAAAAATCTGATATTCCACCCAAACCTTCGTCGTTCAACTAAGCTACGATTTCCCTCATGCCGATCAATCCCGATGCATTGATGATGACGCAATAGGTCGAATTCCAACATCGACCAAGATAGGATCTTAAACCCTAAATTAACATCGACTAGCTTCACCAGTGATCTAAAAAATTATTCACTAATTTTCTAATGATCACCAGTCCTATATCTCCCTTCGACATCAAGCTAGAGACCATACGACCCCGCGATCACCAGAATTTTCCACGTTTTCAATTTCCATTCAACTCTCATGTTCTCTTAATTTAAAACCTTAAAAAATCATGATTTTACTTTCAAAAATCATTATTTTCAAAAACATTTCAGGTGGTATACCTGAAACTAGAATTCATGATGTTTGGATTTTCTGATTTCTCAGGGTTTTTTTTTACTGTAAAAACTTATTTTAGAAATATTAGCTAAATAATTCCACCTGGAATTATTTTTAAGAATGAACTTACCTTGTTATAGTCGTTTTCTATTTTATGATCAAAGCTTGAATTGATTTGGATAAAAAGATATGAATTTGTTTTCTTTTCTTGAGTCTGTGAATACAATGAACAACAGAGCCATAGATATATATACACAGATATATACACCATATATATACAGAGGAATTCAACAAAAAAAACATTCATGAAAACCATCACACTTTCAAGCATTATCCAAATATCAAGATAAAATGGCGGTTTTAAGGAGTTTGCTCACCTGATTTAAGAAGAAATAGAGAGAGACATGCTTGAGAATTGCAAGACTGAAACTCCTTTTCCTTTGATTCTCTGGTTTGTCTCTGATTTGTCTGATGTTTTTAATTGAAGTTTGTCTAAGTTTTAAAATGACATTCACTTCAGTTTTGCTTAGTTTTGTTTGAATGGAATGAAAATGAATTGAAACATGAGAAGGCTGATATACAAAAATGAGTTTACAGGTGATTATAATTTTTTTTCTTTTGTACAATCAAGGACAAAGAATTTCTTCTTTGGTGGCTGATATATTATGTATTGTATGCTAGAGTTGTCTAGCATTAATTCTGTTGTACAAATTCATTTTTTCTTCTTCTTTGGTTTCTTAAACAAGATCTCGGCTGATAAGATTTTGGGTGGTGGCTACATTAATTTACTTGTACAAATTTACATATAATTATCTATATACTATATCTTCTTATGAATATACTTTGTTTGTATCAATACATATTTTATTTTGTTTGTACATAAGTATTTAAACTAATGTCTTCTTTCATAAGCTAGTGCATATATATATTTTTCATAATTTATTTTATATAGTTGTATTAACTTATTAACATGATATTAAGATTTAGTTTAATATATTTACTTTATATTTTTCATAGATGATTTTATAACCATTTCTATTTTTATTTTTAAACCATTTATTTACGATTTAAATTCAAATCAAATATATACATATATATTCAATTTTACTCATATATGCCCGTATACATATATATTCATATATATACATATATATACAATATTTTAATTTTAAATGATTTATACAGAATTTATTCGAATTCGGGGAAACTCGCAATCAATTTATCATTTAATTTTTACAAATTGTCTTCAAAAATTCAATTAATTATCAATTTAAATTTAATTAAAATCCGAGGTCGTTACAATAACACATTAAGTAGCTCATTAGAGATAGGGTGAAGTATACCCTAGAATGAGTATTCCTAAGATATCCGTTCGAATGCCTCAGTAAATTCTCTTGCTATCCACTGATAGTAAGTATGAGTGCAAGAAGAGGATGAGATAGGGGACAGGGGAATACGACTATAAATGGTCAATACTCTGTAACAACAAGGAAATAATCTTTTCTCTATCAATCTCTTTTGTTCGTCATCTTTTTCTCAATTCTTCGATTGTTCCTGGTAGATCCAGGAAGAAGAAGCTTTGATATATTTGTATGGGACATAAACTCCAAATAGGTCAGAAATTGTTATTTGGATGTATTGGTTGCTTTGGTTGCTATGATTGATAGGTATACTTTAGTTTCTAAACTAAAAGTTTTGGAATTATATCCATATATCTATCTATTCTTTGGGTCCGGATATGTTCTACGAATGGTTAGTTATCCCTTCGAACTGGCCAATGCCACTGCATATTTCGTAGATCCGGATAACCCGAGTATTTTGTGAAGTGTTAAATAGATTCGTTTTCGTATCTATTATTGATATTCTGATTTGGTAAGCCAAATGCAGAATAGACGCTCAGTTTGATTTGATAAAACATTTTTCATCTATTCTTGTGTCTCCTTGGCAAATTTCGGGGACGAAATTTCTTAAGGAGGGAAGGTTGTAACGATCCCGGATTTTATATAAATTTAAATTGATAATTAAATCTAATTTTTGAATAAAATTTGTGATAAATTGATGTGAGTTTCCCCTAATTCAAATAAATTCTGTATAAATCATTAAATTTAAAATATTGTATATATATGTGAATGTATATATATATATATATATATATATATATATTTGGGCATATATGAGTAAATTTGAAATTATATATATATATATTTGATTTGAATTTAAATCGAAAATAAATGGTTTAAAATAAAAATACAAATTATATAAGATAAAGTATAAAGTAAATACATTGGATAAAATATAATAACATAAACTAAAATAGAAATTCACCTATATTACAAAATAAATATATATTATAAAACAAAATAAAATAAATACATAAATAAATTATAACAACATATTAAATATAGAAATACATTCAAAAATAAATAAAAGACAAATCAAAAGGGAAATGTGAATCTCTTGGACCTTGCAAATGAAGACAACATGATATAAGTATGAATTAACTTGTAAAAAGAAACAAGAAATATATATGTGAATAAAGCTTGTAAAGGAAGACAACAATTATCTTCATATTGTACAGCCGAAGAAAAAAATATAGAGATTGTACAAGCCTAATTAATGCATATATCCATCAGCCCCAAAGCAAAGAAAATATCCCTGATTTTTGTACAACAAGTTTTATCACCTTGTAAAACATAAATCATCACCCTGTAAGACTTCATTTCCTATATACATTAACAAACTTCATTCCAGTTTTTCGTTCACCATTATAAACTGAAGTAAAGATCATTTTTAAATTTAAACAATCATTCAACATAGACATCAAAATAAATTTTATCAACTAGAGATCAAGAAGAGGGCTTCCAGCTAACAACTTCAAACCAGATTTTCAACTTTACAAATTCAAAAAGGTTTCAACTTTCAACTTGAAGGCTTCTGGAATCTAAAAATGTTTAAGGTGAGTAACATATAGCTATTTAAACTTGAATCTATGTTGCCATTGCTCTGTGTATATGCATATATCAGTGATATCTCTTCTCTGTTACATTACAGAGTATCAGACAACATCAAAAAATTCAATTTCTTCTTTCCTAATCAACATTAGGCTTTGATTTTAAAATAAATTAGTTGTATTTAAGTATGGATGATAACTTAAAAATAGTTTCATGAGATAAAAATGTGTATAGGATGAAAAATCAAGTTTTTATAGTAAAAACTTTAATTTCTGGAAAATTCGAGTATCACGAAACATTGATTCAAGAATATAACTTGAATTCTTATTGAAAGTTATGATTTTTAAGCGTGGTTTGATGATATTTAAACAACTAGTTTAAGAGTAGTTTGTTTTTGCTCGAAAATTGAATTTTGATCAATTTCCGGTGATCAGTTGATTCGTGGATGTCGGGGTTGTTCGTGGAGATGGAGGAGCCTAAGGGGTTGCCAGGAAATATTATCGGAGGTGGTAATAACGACTGGGGCGACGGTGGCGTGAGGTTGAAGTTCGTAGCCCTAGTTTTGTTAAGGCTGAAAGGTTTGATTTGTTCATCGTCGCCAGGCGATCGAGTTCGACGTACTTTGGGGGGATGGTGGAGGAAGTGTTGAGGAGTGGGTGGCCGGAGTTTCATGTGTTCTCGTGGTCGGAGCCGTGAGAGCGAGGCATTGACATGTTGGGGTGGTGATGTCTGGGTTGTTTCCAGGTTTCAATTTTTTTCTCGAATTCGAATTCGAGACGTAGGCGAAGTTCAGGTGGTCGGAAGTGGATCTAGGGTTGATCGTCGACTTGTTCGACGTTGCAGCGTCGAACGGAGGCGATGGCGATCAATGTGCACGTGCATGAGTACTTTGTGCCTGAGGATCTGGGTGTTATTGGCCTGGGAAGAGCGGGGGAAATTCTCGCGTCGTACTCGAGTAATTCGAGTTGTTTACTCGAAGTAAAAAGAGAGTGGCTCGGGTCGAAATTTTTGTTCCAGGGTTGAACCAGAAACCTGTTTCCTGAATTTTAAAACTAAATTTAAATTTTAATCAAGTTTTAAAAATTTCAGTTAAAGCAATAATGTAAACAAAGATTCTAGTTTGAGTTGAAATTTAGTTTGAAGATAAGTATAGTTTTAAATTCAATTTGTTTTATTAATATAAAAGCAATTAAATGTATGGAAGAATTTGAATTTAAAATGGATTTGGAATTTGTAAATGAAAATTTAAACAAGTTGAAATTTAAAAGTTAAACCTGGGATTAATTCTAAAATCCGACTTCAAGATTTTGAAATTAATTAAGTTTTATAACTTTAGTGTTTAAAATAAGTTAAATAAATTGAAATTTAAGAGAAAGAAAAGAAATTTAATTTTTAAACTCTTTAAAAATTTCCTTCATAACCAATTGTTATTTTAACATGTAAATTTAAAGTGTTAAGGAAATTTGCTTTAAACTTTATTAAAAGTAAATAAGGATTTATTTCAAATTTTAAATCTAAATTGGAAATAAAAAGGAAATTTGGAACAATGTTTCAATATATGGTAAAACAACAATCAAATCATAAATATAAATGAGTTTACTTTAATTAATAAAGATTAATGAATTCTTAATGGTTAATCAAATTATAATCAACAATGATTAATATAAGAAATTTCTTTAAAAAAGTGATTAAAGAAATTTTAATTGTTAACGAAGGTCATTAACTAAGATTTTATTCGAACAATTAATTAATGTGACTAATTTTAACAATGAATTTAGATAAATTAATTTAGTAATGATCATGTGTGGAATCATTAAGCATAATTACTTAATATAAGTAATCAAGGAATTAATTTATTTAGTGTAATCAATTGAGTTAACTTGATTAGTTCAAGTTAAATTTCTTAAGTATAATTCAGAATAATCACTTGAAAATTTTGGAAATATAATTATTTAGAAAAGTGATTAATAGATAATTATCGGATGTGATTAATTGAATGATAATCAATAATTTAGGTATAAATATTTGTTATTAATCAAGGGGTTAATTAAATTTATTAATTAAAGGATTAATTAATGATCGTAATTAGTTAAGATAAATTAAGTAATTAAAGGTTAAATTGGTTCATTAATTAAGATTGATTAGTTAATAATTAAAGGTTAACTAACAAATGATTAAAGGGAAATTTATTTCAGATAATTTGTGATTAACTCATGATAATTAACCCGGATTAATGATTATTCATAAGTATTACATCTGATTTAAATTAATCAGTTGATTAATAAATTTACTTGTGAATGTTTGGACCTGAGTAAATGATTGAATTGTTTGATATTCCCTGATCTGTGATGTTGTGTGATATATTCTGATTTGTGTGTGATCTGTACTATAGTTATTTATCTGGGATGAATGTAAATTATTATCTGTGACTTGTATATCTGTGATCTGTGATCTGTGATCTGTAAATGAAAGATAAGCATTATAGTTATACCGCTTATCAATTATATTTCTGTATTTTGATCTGTGATGATTTATTGATGTTGCACTACTGTGTGAAACCCCTGGACTACACCATACACACACAAATATGGATTTCACATGGAAATCAGTTAAGTCACAGATTTTTGACAATTTTAAAGACTGAATTCTTGAATCCAAATAGTTTTGGAAATTGGAATTGAGAGCTTTGCAAATGAGTTTCAAATGTAAAAGTTATTTTAAATAACTTAATAAAACTTGATATTTTAATAATTTGATTTAAAAATTTGAATTCGACATTTGAAATTGAATTCAATGATTTGGGAAACTAATTGTTTTGAACTGATAAAAGCTCTCATATAAGAAATGAATTTCCAAGTTGAATTAAAGGAATTTCAAGTTTGAATTGAAAATGGTTTTCCAAGTTACGTATAAATCTTTGGAAATGATTTTGAAAGCTATAAGTTAAATCTTTGTTTTAAAGATTAAATGAGTTAATCCAATTGAAATGGAAATTGATTTGGAAAATCTGTGAATGGATCTTTGTGAAACTGGGTGAACTTTGTGAATTGAATCTTTCTGTTTAAAAAGATTAAAATGGTAATTTGTTTAAACCATTTAAAGAGAAAAGTTTGGATAACAAGTTGTGACTTAACTGAAATTCCAATATCCATATGTTTTAAAAATATTGCGCTCATTATTCGGTTTAACCGGGGGAGGACCTTTGTGTCATATAACCCATTCCGAATAATGATACGTCGTATATGGATTGCATTTGAAGACCGGGTATTTGTGAGAACGATAGGATAACCTATCGATTGTCTCTACACTGAGTCGCGCTGGTATAGTGATTCCCTAAGTGATGGGAAATCCGATCGGGGTTGTGAATACCCGGATTGCAAGGGCTTCTTTGGAAGTGCCTTCGGTTCTGTTCGAACTCGGAACAGACTTGTATGGTTGTATGTCTGACACTACACTTTGAGATATAAAGCTGATTTCTTTCAAATACATTTCTGTTTGGTGGCAGAGATTTATTCTCTTAGCTTAACACCCTTCTCTGAGACGTACGAGCTCAGAGGTTTTGTAGTTGAAGGTTATCAGTGATATACTCCCAATTTGGTAGTGTGGCATGCTAAGTGTTGCTGTGTGATGATGATCATTCGTTGATCATTTGTGATCAAAGCACGGCTTTGTGAAAAAGCGTAGCTTTGTGGACGAGACCTCATCGAGCCTCACAGACCGGAAATGGTCGAAACAGGAAAGATGCGGCAATGTTATGAGGGTCGCTCCCTTTAGGGTATGTCATTTCCTTTTGGAAAAAGGTGATATCTTGGTATGGAGCCCAGATATTTACCTGTGTGGTTGCTCCAATCTCATTTACTATGTGATTGTTGCTGTGTGATCGAGGGCCCTCGGATAAAGGTCCCAAAGGACCGGGGGGTGGCATACTCGAGTAGTAGTTACCTAGTGTAAGGGGTAACCCGACCTTGTGTTGGCAGAGATCCGGGTAGGTTCTCGGGATGTCCCTCCAGAGGCGTACCCATTGATAGTAGGAAGTTCCTTAGCATGACCTTTTGTTGGAAATCCAATTCCCAATACGAACCCTGTACGGTTTTAGTTGTAGAACCTGCCATTTACTTATGGTGGTCACCACTGTTTAGATGGTAGCTATAGTAGGCATACAATAATGGTTGTATGTTGGCTAAGATTAATATTGTATTTTCGAAATGTTTTCCACTACGCACTAATAATAATAATCCAATGATTTTGCGAAGTAAGCATATTTGATTATCATAAGAAGAAATCTCCTCCAATTCTGCGTTTGCATTGTGTGTGTGGCGGGAGGTTTTATGGTAGTTTCATTTTCCAAAAGCATTGCGGATTTCAATGTTTAAAATTCTTTTGTTGTTCGTTTAAAGATAAACTGTTTTTGTTACTCACACCAGTCCCATGACTGACTCGGAGTTTATTGTTCCCTTCCTAAACTCTGGGTGCCCACAATTTTCCAAACGGGCAGTCTAGAGTTGGGTTTTTAGATAGTCAGGTTTAGTAGAGTATCTGGAGCTAGTTCAATTTTTGGAGACCGTGACTGTACTTGCTTATCTTTGTGCATCGTGATTGTGGTTCGAGCTTGATGTTGGAGTTATTGGTCTCATTCTCTTTGTCAGATCTTTTGGAGTTATCACTTCTGTCATTTCCGCTGTATCATTATTTATCTCTGATATTGTTGTATCATATTGATATTATTCTGGATATTGTATTCATTGGAGTTGTATATGATATCATTGTTTTCTTTCTTCCGCTGTGTTGTTATACTTAATGGTGTTATAAGCTCCGGTGAACCAGATTCGACGTTTGAATCTGCGGCATTTTGAGTACAAGTGAAGTACGGGTGCCGATTTTCGAAGGCCAAGTCAGGATCGCTACAATTATAGACTATAACGAACAACTTCATAGTTGATTGTTTTAGCTAATTTACATGATTTAGGAGATATGGAAATGATGTGCAAGTAAATGTGCATATTTTTACCACCATATTTAATCTAATTAAATTAAATAAATGATCATATCGGGTATTTTAACATGTTTAAACCAAAATTCATATTGTTCTCAAATCGTCATATATTCATCTTCATATAGGGGCAAAATGATTATTTTTGTGCATATATTAATTTATGAAAATTTACTTCGAAATTTCTACATTATTTTGTAGGAAATTGGCTTCAAATGAAAGAGGGTTTCATGGAAAATATGCATGCACAAATGAATACAAAGAAATGAAGATGGAAATAATTCAAACTCATGATAATAGAGGACCCCACCTACCCACCTATCTTAATGCACAAATTAGAGGCTAATGCACATGCTAATAGAGTTTAAAGCTTCATGCACACTTAACTGATGATTATTTGATGCTAATGATTACTTGGCCTCCACACTTCCTAAGAGGGTATTTTGGGCATTCCCAAAAAAAGTGGATTAAGGTTTCATACATGTATAAATATCCCTTATGCTTCATGTAACCTCTCTTCCTCTTAGTTTTAGCTTAGATTAAAAATAAAAGAAAGCTCTCTTTCTCTTTTCATGTCTACTTAGCCATTTTAATCTTATGTAATTTTCGTTTATTTTATGCAATGTTAATTATTGTTTTCTTTTATTTGCTTGTTTATTTCCTTCATTCTAGTAGTGTAGTTTATTTTCCATGCAAGTAGATTAGTTTTATTTCTTGTTAATTGGCTCTTCTTTCATTTAGCTCTCTTTTTCCTTTTCGTTTTATTCTATATTGCATGCTACAATTGTTGATATGATAACAAAAATGAGAGGCTAAACCCCTTCGATTTAGGGGTAATGAAGTTCTCTAATCATGTAGCTTCAACATAATTTGATGTTTATGTTCTCTTTTTGTGCTTTATACAAATAGTTGAAGTGGTTTAACTTGTTGTTTTTGCTTTGAATTTGATAGCCTATACTGTTGACACCAAATAGGCCATGCTTAAATAATCACTAAACACAAATTACCTCTTCATCTACATATGATTATGGTAATGAAGTGAATGTTGAAATCAAAATTTGATGGTCTATATTTCTAATTAATAGTTAATAGGTCATGCTTAAAATAGATTTCATTTTCAACTTGTTGTCATTTTTCATGAGAATTAGTAAGTGGTTTAAGGAGTGTGTTAAAGTTCGATGGCTTATGTTAGGCTAATTAATAGCACAAATATGCCATACTTATGATAAGCACATCAATTAAACTAACTAATGACCAAAAAAGAGAGATCATAATTTCATATTTTGTTGAACTATATGATCTAGAGAGTTGAATTATCTCTAAATTGTCATTTATTCTCATAGTTTTCATTCACTTTTGTAGTTGTTAGTTTTTGCAATTTTTAGTAGTTAGCTTAAACATCTCAAATCTTGGTTAATTTGGTTGAATAGATTTTTAAAATCTAACAATTCCCTGCGGAACGACTCGTACTCGCCACGTACAAACAATTGTACGCCGTGCGCTTGCAGTTAATTTTATTACAAATTCGTTCGGCCGTTTTCTAAACCGATAGGAAATTGGCCGACGCGAACAAGTTTTTGGCACCATTGCCGGGGAATAGTTTTGATTTTAATTTTCTATTCTTCGAATTATTTTTGTTTGATTTTTGTGTGTTTTATTTTGTTTTGTTTGTATTTAAAAAAAATTGTTGAGAGTGTTGTGTGATTTGATTTGTGTGTTTGTTTTTCTTGTTTGTTTTTCTTGTTTGTTTTGCATTTGCATTATATATTTTTTTTAAAAACAACACACAATTTCATAATTTTTTTCTTTTTATTTCATACACATTTACATTCACTTCTTTTACATCTACATTTTCTTTCATTAGCTTCTTTTATTACATTGGAAAAAATTATTTTTAACTGTTTCAAAACTATGCACTACAACTCCAACTTCACAGCCTTCCTCTGTTATCAGACACCCCCACGGGCCTACATTGCCTTGCTCCTCCTCTTTAATCACTTCAACATTACTTGCTTTACTACCACTGTTCAACCACCATGTCCCAGTCTCAACAACAACTATTCTCTGTCACAAACTACTCACTGTCCCAAACTATACCCTCCACGGTGTAGTATCATCATATCACTACAATCCATTCATCATTACACTAGCTACATCATCTCCAACCATTCCTTCAACTGCCGTCCGTTCCCACTCTGCCCTGATCAACAACTGCGACTGGCCTCATTACCGATAACTTGCCTCATTCCTTTCCACTTCATTGCCACTGCCCACTCAACATGCTTGCCTAAGCTATCACATATCCACTATCCACTACCATAACAACAGCTGCTGCCACTACGAACAATACACTTCCTCCACCCCAAAACAGTCTTGAAAGATCGGTTAACAACCCACTTTCATCCGATAGATTACTGCATACAAACTTTCAACCCACTTTCATCTCAACCCAAACAGAACATCATCAAAGCTGCTGACCCACTTGTAATTTCATAATTGACCACTCAACCACCCCAGTCTGCAAACATTACCACCATTCGAACATCATACTTCAACTAATCCACTCTGTCCACATCTAATATCATCCCAATCTCCAGCCACGAAATTGCAATCCCCTGCCACGAATGCCACACAATCTCATGCCAATCTCCAGCCAGCAGTCCACCTGATCATAACTCACACCTTAACTTCCCTACGTCCTCCCTAAACCCTCTTGCCTTACAACCTTACTGTAACCACCGCGACCAAAACCATATCACACAACTTCCATCTGCCTTCCTTACAACCTTACTGTAAACTGTCACCTTGTCGACAAGGGGTCCTTGGGGTTGTCAAAAAGCCTAAGTTATTTTTGGTAATTTGTTTTTCTTTGAAAATAACTTCTATCTTGTATTAAAACTATTTTAAACTTTATAAATATACTTAACTATAGTTAAAATACATAAATAAGTATAGAGAATAATATTTTGGTATATATAAAATTTTACTATAATTTTATATTTAAATCTAAGTATAAATATTAAAAGGTAAATATATTATAATTAAAAGATAGTATAAAACCAAGGATAATTTGATATTGAAAATAAAGATTATTTTGAGGCTAAAAGTATTTTAAAACCAGGATAGATATTTTTGATTTAAAAAGGAAAATTTTGAAATCATTTTGAAAACAAGATATAATTTTGTAAAACATTTGAATAAAAGTTAGTGGATACAAAACAATGTTCCACTAGATTTTTCGTAGGTTCCATCCTACTTAGGGTTCCATCCCTTTAACGTGCTCGAAGTGGATTCCATTCCACGAATAAAATGGATTTTAAGATGTCAGTGATTTTCTAGGAGTTTTAACAAAATTCTTAACTAAATTACTTATCTTGAAATCTTGAACTCTTGATAATCTTGATACTCATGAGTCTTGAATCTTGATATCTTCGATCTTGAGTTCATCAGTTCTTGAATCTCTATACTGTACAGTCTTCATTCTTTGGTACATGTATATATATGTCATGCATATACATATATATCTAAACAATAATGTTAGTATTTATATTTTATAATCTTATTCTAAGGTTATTGTCATCAAAACCAACTTCTCAGGGACTAACAATCTCCCCCTTTTTTATGATGACAACCTTTGTTTGTAAAATATTACTTCTATCCTAATAACTCCCCCTAAAACTAATAACTCCCCCTTAATCTATGCTTAACTATCCTATTTTATACTTCTCCCCCTTTGTCATCAACAAAAACAAAGTTTAAATCTATACAACTCCCCTTAATCTAATACTATATTACATGTGATTATAATGATAGTGTTACCATAAATAATCAACACTTAATTCTGAAACTAAAACTGCCCTTAATAACTAACTCTCCTAACTAAGAATCCATATATGATAATATTTATAATAATGATAATGTGAGAATTCAAATATAAGAACATAAATCATTTATTAATTATATAATGTTATATTTACAGCTGCGTAGAAAACGTAAGTAAGATCATATACAAATAACGATAAGAAAGAGAGAAAAGAAACTAATGTGTATCCTTGACAATGGGAGATCTATGAACCGAGCAATTTGGGTAGTGGAAACAGAAATTTCCACGTTGTTCGACTAGATTTCCATCCTTGTCAAAGCACACTTCACCAACGCAAATAACTTTGTCGTCATCTTCAGCGTGATCTTCTTCCATGGGGGCTTCTTCTTCCTCGTTGTCCTCTTGCACTTGAACACTTGAGGATTCTTCATCGATCAAGATGGGATTGGTGTGATTGTCCATTAGAAACTTTTGCAAGTTTCTAAGGATTTTGCCTTGCCGTTCTTGTTCTTTGGCCATTCTGATTTGCACCACTTGAATTTCAGTCATAAGTTGCAGTGCATCCTTCAAGGAAACCTCCATTTTCATCACTCGTGCAAGCGTAGTTCGTTGAAATGATCCGGTAGAAGGAGAAGGGAACGAAAAGGTTGAATTTTTTTTGATTTGGAGGAGGAGGCCATTGTTTTATTGTTTTCAGAAGTTAGAACGGAGAAAGAACAGAAAGAATGAACAAAATTTTGAAATAAGAAGAATACATAACCACCATTTGAATTTTGGTGAGAATATTTTAAAAGAAAAAATTCGATATATGTCGACAGGGGTAAAGGAGGGTTGTCGACAAGGTACTTATATTTTTTCTATTTGATTTATTTTAATTTTGATTTTAATTATACTTGTTATATATTTATATTCTATATTTCAGTTATTGAACGAATACCTAATTCTCTTCTTAATTTAGTAAATATAGATTCATTTAAGGGTTTTGTTAAGATATCAGCAATTTGATTCTCAGATTAGATATAATCGAGAGTAATTACTTCCTTACTTATATTATCTCTGAGAAAATGATGTCTGATATCAATATGTTTAGTTCGAGCATGATGAGTAGGATTTTTGGATAAATTTATTGCACTAGTATTATCATAATAAATTGGTGATTTTGAGATATTTAAACCAAAATCTTTTAAAGTTTGTTGCATATATATTACTTGAGAACAAGCCAAAGCAGCAGAAATATACTCTGCTTCGGTTGTTGATAAAGAAACTGTGTTTTGCTTTTTACTAAACCAGGAAACCAGAGAATGCCCCAAAAAGTGACAAGTTCCACTTGTACTTTTTCGGTCTGATTTACAACCAGCATAGTCAGCATCACAGTAAGATATTAATTCAAAAGAATCATTTTTAGGATAAAATAAGCCATAATCAAAGGTGTGTTTAACATATCTTATGATACGTTTTACAGCTTTTAAGTGGGTCTCTTTAGGTTGGGATTGATATCTTGCATAGAGACAAACACTATACATGATATCAGGTCTACTAATAGTGATATAGAGTAGTGATCCAATCATTCCTGTAACGACCCTGAATTTTTGACATTTAAAATGTGAATATTTAATTGAATTTAGATATTCGAATGGTAATTTAATTTGAAATTCAAATATCAAAATGAATTTAGCGATTAAATTATTGAATTTAATTATTGAAACTGGGTAAAACTTTGAATCTTCAATTTTAAGCCGATTAAAAATAATATGAAGTCTTTGAAAATTCATATTGATTATACTGAAGATAATAAAAGTTTTAGAATCGAATTTGGAACTGCTTTGTTCAGTTTTGAATTTATATCGTTTAAATTGAATTTAAAAATAGCGTTCTGAGGCACAGTCTCGGAATTCGACGAAACCAGTTCCATTGGATCCATAATGTTGTATTATTATCGGGTTTCAATTCTCGTAATGTTTGGAGTGATCGTTTGACCGTACGATAAGCAAACGCGTTGAAATTAAATCGAAAATTTAATTTAATAACTGGTCCAAAAAGCTATCTTCTCCATACGATCGAATTTGGAGACGAAACCTTTTCCATTGTGTTCGGAATAGGCGTATAACATTACGAACGCCTGGCGGCACGCCTCGATTGGACGTCGAGATTTTGAGTTGCATTTATCGGACGATTTAAATTTGAATTTGAATTTAATATATATATTCATCCCAGTCAACCCTCAGCCGAAATTATTTCACATCGTAACTTTTTCCCATCTTTTCAAAAATCACTGTAGCTGCCTGATCCCTTCTTCAACACACTTCCTCTTTATAGCCAAAACATCGAACAAATATCGGAGAAATTCTTTATCATTCAGAGAAAAAAAAAGAAATCAAGCCCGAACCCAAATAAAGTCAGGGAGAATAGCCATTTAATTTTCTTCCCTTCCCTCAGTTAAAATCAAAACCGAATATCTTTCCCTTATTCTCCAAATCGAGAATGCAATCACGAATTTCTAAAGAATTGAACGCCTTCATCTCACTCAATTTCATCTGACTCGAGCACGTCTTCGTCAACGCTCGAAGCTAGGTATCGACGTGTACATCTGGTCAGTCGTGAGGGTTCGATCGTCAACTTGAGTCGCGTCAAGGGGTTTCGAGCGGCGAGTGGGACTGTGAGAGCATTTGGGCGAAGCGGTGACGTCGGCATCGGCCACCATCTTCAATTCGAATCATAGCTCGCCGTTGTTCGTGCGAAGCTCGAGCTAGTGGAGGCAGGCAAGGGGAAGTCGCAACTGGAAGAGGCTCGTTTCGAGCTAGGGCACAAGGCAGAGGGTTGGTTGGAGCCTCGACCTCTGGAAGGTCGAGATGGTTGAGGAGTCTTGGCAGCGAGGTATTCACGTAAATAATGATATATATATTTGCAGTTTTATTTTGATATATAAATACATACCTATTTTATTAAAAATATATACAGGAAAACAGAGAGGTTATGTGTAGATAAGCGTATACTTCTGGAATAAATAGTTATAAAATGTGTTCTAAAATAAAAATACAGTGAAGTATTTTAATGCAGGTTATATATATGTATATGGCTTCATTTAAAAACATATATAGATGAACAGAAATATATTTTCGTTTAAAGGGATATTGAATTATAAACAGTTGAAATTTGATTTCTATAATATCTATATAGATTATTTTATAAGCAGTTTCAGAAGAAGAAAAAAATTGAAGTAATTAATTGATTTAAAATGATAAAATGGCAACTTGACTTATTCAATTTATCTCGAATATTAATAAATTGTATACATTGTTTACAAGGTCAATAAATCGAGAATCAAGCCGGAATGAAAATGAATTTGCATGCATAGGCAAAGGTGAGATCTTCTCACTCAATTTGAAAAGTGGAAATTTTCAGTTATTGATTTGATTGACTGTTGGATGTGATATTAGATATAGTAGGATATATCTATATATATATAGCAATATATACATATTGGCATATGTATATATTGGATTGATTGATTTCCCGCCTCGTATAGCGGCTGAGACCCTATTGCGCCGTTAGTAAGCGGATGATATTTTTATAAAACCTATATACCGCGATATTCCACCTCGAAGTGGAATTGGTATTGTGCTAACATCTGTGGATGCAGGGAAACAGGTTGGAGGGATCCAACAGGATTCCTCAAAACATTTGAATTGATTTCATATGTTGTTTAATTGGTTATTTATAATCTGTGTATGATTATATATGTGATTGAATTTGTTGAGAGCTATAATTTAGCCGAATGTGATTTTGGTATCGTTGGATACCAAAAATAAATGAAATTGGATTTCTGAAATTAAAATTGAATTTTTGATGGTTTGGAAAAAATAAAAGAATTTATTTTAAAGGAGATAAATTTATTTGAAATCAAAGTGATAATTGATTGGTTATTTAAAATAAATCTTTGAGGAATCAATATGAAAACGTATTTAATGTTGAATGGGAAAAAATTGATTTTTGTGTTGAAAATAAATTTGGGAATCGATTTGTAAAATGATTTGATAATTGGGATTAAAAGTTAGAATCAATTTGAAATGTGATTCGGTGTTGAAGTAAATTCAGAAATCAACTTGAAATTCAGTTTGGGGTTTGAAATAAAATGGAGAAATCAATTTTTAAAGTTGATTCGGTGTTGAAAATGAATATTTGGAAAATGATTTGAAAATCGTGTAAAAGTGGATTTTTGGGAATGTAAATTCCGAATAGAAGTTGTAAAGGAAAGGAAATTTGTTTTAAAAATAAATATTGATTTATTTTTAAAAAGTGTGGAAAATATGGTTTGAAATCGGATTTACAAAGTGATGAAGTGTGGAAATAAATTTACAAATTTGATATGTAAATTTGAAATAAATCGATAAGGATTTATCAAATTGGTTTAAATGGACCATAATATGATTTGAAATTAATTTTCAAACGTGAAGTATGAAATGTGATTTGAAATTGAATTTTCAAATGTGAAGTGTGAAATATGATTTGAAATGAATTTTCAAATGTGAAGTGTGGAAATATGTATATCTTGTGAAAAGATTTGAAATTTAATAATTCGGGAAAAATTATTTAAATTGGATGCTTGTTGTGAATGTTGTTGATAGTTAAATAACCGACTATCAATATTTGTCTTTGAAATGACACTTGATTTGTTTTTAAAACAAACGCTCATTATTCGGTTAAGCCGGGAGAGGACCTTTGTGTCATATAACCCATTCCGAATAGTGATACGTCGCGAATGGATAGCATTTGAAGACCGGTGTGAAGACCGGATATTTGTGAAAATGAAAGGACAACCTGTCGAATGTCTCTGCACCGAGTTGCTCCGGTATAGAGATTTATATCACTCTTTTTGTGATGGGAAGTCCGAACGTGATTAGTGAATATCCGGATTGCAAGGGCTTCTTTGGAAGTGCCTTCGGTTCCGTTCGATCCCGGAACGGACTTGTATGGATGTGTGTCTGACGTTACACTTTGAGATGTAAAGCTGGTTTCTATCAAATACATTTCTGTTGGTGGCGGAGAATTTATTCTCTTAGCTTAACACCCTTCTCTGAGACGTACGAGCTCAGAGGTTATGTAGTTGATGGTTACTAGTGATACATTCCCAAATTGGTAATGTGGCACACGAAGTGCTGTTGATCAATTGTGGATCAAAGCGTTGCTTTGTGAAGAAGCGTGGCTTTGTGAAAAAGCGTAGCTTTGTGGACGAGACTTCGTCGAGCCTCACAACCCGGTAATGGTCGAAACAGGAATGTGCGGCAAAGATTTGTAGGGGTAGCGCCCCTAGGGAATGCCATTTCCTTCTGGATAAAAGGTGATATCATGGTATGGAGCCCAGATATTTTACCTATGTTGATTATATTTTGTGGCTGTTGCTTTTCGATTGAGGATCCTCGGATAAAGGTCGGTAACGACCGGGGGGATGGCATAGCTCGTGTGTTAGTTACCTAGTTACAGCTCGGTTAGAGCGTGAGGTAGCGTCGGCCTTTTGTTTGCGGAGATCCGGTTAGGATCCGAGGCGTCTTTCCAGAGGCGTTCTATTTCGGTATAAGGAAGTTCCTTTGCCTGACCATTGTTGGAAATCCAAAGAAACAATACGAACCCCGTACGGTTTTTAATTGTATTACCTGCTATGGAATGTGGCGGTAACCTGCTATTGAACGTAGTAGCTATAGTAGACATACAACAATAGTTGTATGTTGGCTAAGATTGATATTATACTTTCGAAATGTTTTCCATACTAGACATTAATAATAATATCAATTGATTTTGCGTAGTAAGCATTTTTGACTATCATAAGGAGAAATCTCCTCCAATTCTGCGCTTGCATTGTGTGTGTGGTGGGAGGCCTTATGGTAGTTTCATTTTCCAAAAGCATTGCGAAGTTGTTTTATTTTCTTTGCGAAAATAACTGTTTTACGATCTCACACCAGTCACCATGACTGACCTGGAGTTTATTGTTCCCTTTCTAGACTCTGGGTGCCCATAATTTTCCACACGGGCAGCCTAGAGTTATGTTATCAGGATATTCTGGATATTCTGGAGCTTTGGAGATGAGCTGGATGGCGAAGCGTACTATCGTACTTGTTATTTATTCCGCTGTGTATTCTGTATGAGGACAAGTTTATATAACTGTCCATTGTTGTAAACTCTGATGATTGATGTATGTATAAACTGATATAGTCTTTTGTTTTAAAGATTATTGATTTATCTATTATATATTGTTCCGCTGCGATATGTGAGATTCCGATATTGTTCCTGTTCTGTGTTTTCTGTGTTGTTCTTCTTTCTTTTTCTTCTATCTTTTCTTCTACCTCTTCTTTTAACCCTAAAGTTTTGCGTTTTCGCCATTCGATTCTTCGACATTTGGTACAGTGGACGTATCGGTGTCGAGTTTTCGGAAGACGGATTTGCGGGTCTTTACAAGTGGTATCAGAGCATCCGGTTAAGCGACAACCCTGCTCTGTTGGGTGTTACTCATTAGAGATAGAGTCAGTAGTACTCTAGAATGAGTGTGAGTGTAATAATAGATATGAGTGCGTATTTGTTAGTGAATACAAAATTTATTTTGTATTGTGTTGACTTATCGGTTGATTGTTTATAGATTCTGGTCGATGCAGGGTGGCCAACTGAAATCGATAGGGGTTTCTAAACTCTTAAACAAGATAAACCGACACAGTATTGTTTTAAAATAGGGTAAATGAAATAATTTTGCCCAAAACTATTTTTGCATAGAAAAGAGATGATTTTCTATGAATTATTATTGTATATGGATGCTTGGTTGTTAGGAAGAGATAATATTGAAATATTATCATTGATATATGGAATGGAATAAGAAATTCAAATAATAACCAAAGATTTGGAGATAAATTCAGTTAACAAATGAAATTTATAAATATGAATTGAAAGATAATGAAATAAAAAAAATCCATATACGAATGAGATTTGGAAATGTGAATTGTAAAGGTAATTTACAAATTGAAATACAATTTCAGAAAGAATACTTGAAAATAAATTCATTAATGGAATGTAAATAAGTTTGATAACTTATAAAATATTTGAAATCTAATTGGAATGAGATTCAAATTGAAAATGAATGAATTTGTGAATGAATAAATAAATTTGCAACTGCAAGTGCAAGAAAATGAAATTGAATGTTAAAATTCATTTTGAATTTGTAAGTAAATAGAACTGGAATTGAATTTGAGTTGTGGAAAACGAAGTGATGTATTAAACTAAAATTAGTAAGTGAAGCTAATTGAGATTGACCAACTGAATAAGGTTTGAAACGAATTGAATTCAATAATTATAAATGAAAGATTGATTGGATTTATATGGAATTGGTAATCCAGTTTAAATATAAGTGGTAATTGAAAATTAATATGAAAAGTATGGAAAATACTTGTATTGAACTTAAGAAATAAGTGTGAAATTCTTAAGTAAATTTGATATTGAAAATATTCTAAGTTGGTGAATGTGAATATGAAATGCCAATTAAAATTGAATGGAATCAATTGGAAATGAAGTACTATACATATATGATATATGTTTTCCAAACTAAGGATATGAAAAAGTACCTTCCATTGAGGAAAAAAAATTATGAAGGTATTGGTACTCGATATGAGTGTCCATTTGATCGTGATGGGATCATATTGATGGATCACGACGTATGCCACAGCGAAATTCGAGGGGCGAGATGCCTATGGTTACAAGCGATTCCACTGAGATAGTGGTGTAACCGCCGTGTGAACTGCGATCTATGGCAACAACCATGGCGAAATTTAAGAGATGAGAAATCTACAGATTACGAGCGATTCTACTGGGATAGTAGCGAAACCGCCGAGTAACTGTGATCCATGGGGGAACGTGCTTTCCATATCCATTTTTAAAGGGATTTTTAAGTGTTTTCACTTGGAGTTAGAAACATTTTGAAATTTTTGGAAATTTTTGACTAACGACAAAAGATTTAAAATTTGGAATTGAGATAAAAGTGAATAAATCTCAATATTCGAAATAAGAAGATGAATCGAATTCAAGTAAAATTCAAAATGAAAATCTGAATGAAAATTGGAAGATAAAATGAATTCAAATTGAATTGGAATTGTAAATTGAATTCAAATGAGATTGAAATGCAAAGTTGAACGAAAATGAATGTATAACTTTGTTTGTGAAGTAAAAATGAATATAAGAAGTATGTAATACTTATATTGAACTTAAGAAATGAATGAATGAAATTCTTAAGTAAATTGATATTTAGAATCCAATAAGTGAATTTGGACATTATTGTTCACTAAAATATACAGGGGTATAGAGGAAATGGAATTGGATTAAATTTTGAAGATAATTTGAAATTGCTCGACAAAAGGTATGTATTTAAATTTCAGTATGAAATTTGATGAGTTTCTGATTTTGCCACTTGGCATTTTGTTTTCTTTTGAGATCTGAGAGTCCGTAGGGACGTTTTGTAGTCGTACCGTATTAGCCGCGCAAAGGAGACGCTGGCGAAATTTTTCGAAAATTTCGAGTGTTAGAAAATTTTTGAGAAAATTTTGAAAGTTTAAAATTTGAATTTAAACTCGAATTTGAATTGAGAAGTTAAACAAGGTTGTTTGAAACCTGTAATTGAAGTTGAAAAGTTAGTTGAATTAATAACGAATCTTTAGTAGAAAGATTTGTTTTGATAAATTGATAAAACTATTGAATTGTGAAAAAATAGTAGACGAGTTAAGGACCATTTTTCCTAACTTGTAATTTCGGGACGAAATTCTTTTAAGGGGGGAAGATTGTAACGACCCTGAATTTTTGACATTTAAAATGTGAATATTTAATTGAATTTAGATATTCGAATGGTAATTTAATTTGAAATTCAAATATCAGAATGAATTTAGCGATTAAATTATTGAATTTAATTATTGAAACTGGGTAAAACTTTGAATCTTCAATTTTAAGCCGATTAAAAATAATATGAAGTCTTTGAAAATTCATATTGATTATACTGAAGATAATAAAAGTTTTAGAATCGAATTTGGAACTGCTTTGTTCAGTTTTGAATTTATATCGTTTAAATTGAATTTAAAAATAGCGTTCTGAGGCACAGTCTCGGAATTCGACGAAACCAGTTCCATTGGATCCGTAATGTTGTATTATTATCGAGTTTCAATTCTCGTAATGTTTGGAGTGATCGTTTGACCGTACGATAAGCAAACGCGTTGAAATTAAATCGAAAATTTAATTTAATAACTGGTCCAAAAAGCTATCTTCTCCATACGATCGAATTTGGAGACGAAACCTTTTCCATTGTGTTCGGAATAGGCGTATAACATTACGAACGCCTGGAGGCACGCCTCGATTGGACGTCGAGATTTTGAGTTGCATTTATCGGACGATTTGAATTTGAATTTGAATTTAATATATATATTCATCCCAGTCAACCCTCAGCCGAAATTATTTCACATCGTAACTTTTTCCCATCTTTTCAAAAATCACTGTAGCTGCCTGATCCCTTCTTCAACACACTTCCTCTTTATAGCCAAAACATCGAACAAATATCGGAGAAATTCTTTATCATTCAGAGAAAAAAAAAGAAATCAAGCCCGAACCCAAATAAAGTCAGGGAGAATAGCCATTTAATTTTCTTCCCTTCCCTCAGTTAAAATCAAAACCGAATATCTTTCCCTTATTCTCCAAATCGAGATTGCAATCACGAATTTCTAAAGAATCGAACGCCTTCATCTCGCTCAATTTCATCTGACTCGAGCACGTCTTCGTCAACGCTCGAAGCTAGGTATCGCCGTGTACATCTGGTCAGTCGTGAGGGTTCGATCGTCAATGTAACGACCCGTAAATTTCAACTGTTTAATAACGTATTTAGTTAAAGTTTTGTGAAATTTTAAACGATAAAATTTTGAAATAAAAATTTAATATTTGGAATACGTCTAGTTTAACATAGCAGCTGGTAAATTTTCGTCCGAAAATACGAAAGTTTATTTCGCGCGTAAATTCACTTCAAATTTAATCAGTTAAAAAGCGTTGTAAATAAAATGTTTCCGAAACCAAAATATTTTTACATAGAAAAATTCTAAACCATCTTCTGAGCAAGATGTCAGTTCGTCATTTTTCCAAATTCGGACACCTATTGCTCCGTCGTTCTTATTTTCTGCAAAATGCAGCATTCTGGTACCGATATCGATTTTTATCGGATGATCGTACCACTGATTTCTATATACCGTTTTGATCGTCTCGTCGTGCCGATCTCTACGGTATATTCGATTGTCAAATTCGGAGTTCCGTTGTATGTTGCACTTTGCGTAATGCCTACCGTATCGGTACTCGGTTACGAATCTTCGGTGTCTATTCAGTATCCACTGGTCCAAAAATCGAACGGTGGTTTGCTTTTAATAATTCCAGTAGCCACTTACTTTAATTATTCTACCGTTGAAATCAGTAGCCTTAGTTTTAAATTGTTGCCTTGAATTCCACCATTTTGACCTTTTACATTCAATTTTATACCCGTGACTCTTCATTTTACTCACATTCATTTGAAATTCACGTTCGTTATTTGCCTGGCTTCTCATATCCTTCTCATTCATTCCTCACCTTTCCTCGAGACAAAATATGTTCAGCCTTCCATTTTTGGTTCCGCCTCCACCAACTCACGCCTCACGTCAGTTCCACCGCCTCCATCAGCCCTTGCACTACACCATCCGCCTTCTCCACTGCCACAACAACTTGCTCCGACCAAACACGCAACTGCCACTTCAAACCCAAAAATCAGCATCAGCCTCCTCTGACCGTTCACCCAGACAACCACCATGTCGTCTCTCCTTCACCCACTGTCAACCTCCTCTTCCTCACGCCCAGACAACTACCAAAACAGCCTCGCCTTTTTTCGCCACCCATCTTGGCTCTACGTCCTCCCGCTAAACACCAGCGACCACTCACCTACCACCTTATTCCCCTCCCCTTTATTTAAAAAAAAAAAACCATACCCTTGCTTAATAACGCCAGTCAACCCAGGCAACCACCATGCCACCTCCTCCACCTGTTCCTTGCCGAGCACGACCGCCTGCAACTGCGTGCTCCGCCATCAACTTCCACCTCAGAGCACCCCAACCGAATAGCCACCCCCTCGCCAAGCGCAAAGCCTCCACCTTCGACTTTTGCTCCGACCCACCACACAACAGCCGTATGCCCACAGCCATCCACTCGCTTCCCCACTCAAACCCGAGTGCCCCTGACCGAAGCCTCAGCCCATCGCCGAACTCCTGAGCAACCAAGCCTCAGCCTCCCTTGCGCCGCTTCCGTTCAGACCCTCCAAGCATCACAGGCAAAACCCTTTCCTATTTTATATATTATGTGTTTACAGTGTATATTACTTTATAAAAAATAAATATATAAAGTGTTATACAAAGGAGTATTACATATATTATTCTATTTTGTTCTGTTCTATGAAAAGGTATAAGTTTATATATAAAGTGCGGTTGCACAGTGACATTTGATACTTATATATATATTTGTTTTTAAATATGATTTGCATATATTTTGTTTACAGTATGATTTTATATATTAGTTGTATATAAGTATACGTTGTTTTGGTTATAGTTTACATATTAGTTATATATGTAATTATACATTGTTTTGGTTGTAGTATAAGTAAAAGTTTGCCTTCATATTTGCAGACCTGCTTTCTCTCTTATTATGTATGTTTTGATTTCTCAAATATAATGTAAAAATTTTATTTTAATTTTAATGTGTGGTTTAAGAAATTTTGAGTTTGAGAATGTATATATATGTTTCATTTTTTTTTGTTTAATTTAAAATAATGATTTTGAAATACATATATATTTAAATTTTAAAAATGTGTTTGAATATAAAATATAAACTTATGTACATAATTGGATATATATGTTCAATTATACCATTGATCTTCCTCGATATAGTCTAATTTGATTTTGTCAATTTTATCAGCTTCGTTCGTCGATTCGAGTTCAATCTTGACTTGTTTTGAAATTCGTGCCCATGTAGCTGTGTTTTGAAATTTGTGCTTGGGTTCGTAACTCGGTCTACCGTCTATTCTCTCTAACCTCGAAAGGTGAGCACTCACTCACGGTTAACGTTCTTTTATGTATTAGATTTGATTTCAATTGAAACGACAATTGAAATATGCTGCTGTTAGATATTTATACTGTTATTACCTATATCAGTTCACCTGTGACATTTGACACCATTATCTGTTAATTACTTATGCAATGATAATACAGTTTGGCTGATAATTGATTGATTGTTGATGTTTATCCTGGACGTTAAATTGTTAATGTTAAAATGATAAATAGTATGCAATTGAACTTGATATAGGATAATTAAATGTTAAATTTGATTTAACTGACACTTGTATAATATGACCCGTTTAACTGTTGAATTTATTGACTCGTAGGATTTGTTTAATTACATTTTGAACCACTGAACGTATGTTGTTAAATTGATGATGTATGAAATTGTAAATAGATGAAAAGTGAAAAACCGTAATGTAATAATCTTTAATCTACATGAAATGATAGTGTAGATTCTAGAAATAATTCTATTAATTCGTACAAATAACAATGCGAATTAATACGATTATTTCGGGATTATTTGAATTGATTATTGGATTGATATTGGTTGTTGTTATTGCTTGTTTATTTACTTTGACACCATCCCAGTTATCACACTGCAAGTTCCCTTTGATATGTTTTGATTTTGAATTGAATTGGAATCGGGTTGAAATGATAAATACCCAAATTGAATTTTTACCTAGGATAGGAAATTAAATAAAAACCGATTGGTCAATAATTTGATTTAAAAATAAAACGAAGATCTTATTTGAATAAAAGAATGGTTTTGAAACGAAGTTGGAAATTGAATTTAATGAAATTTAAACGTGAATATTTAATAATCTGAATTGAAATATTAATAAAGAAATTGATGAAAGAAGGTTGTTTAATTTGAGAAATGATTGAATTAAGTTTGAAATGGTTTAATAATTAAGTTTGAAATTATAATTAAATTTGAAACAATTAAACTTTGAAATGATTTGATAATTAAGTTTGAAATTATAATTTAGTTTGAAATTATTAAACTTTGAAATTATTTAATAATTAAGTTTTGAATTATTTAATAATTAAATAAGATTGAATTATTTAATGATTAAATTGTTTTGGATTCTTTAATAAGAGAAATTGAATTTTTGAATAAGTGAATTTTACTTCGTAATAACTGAAATTGAGTTTCTTTATTAATTAAGTTTTGGAAAATTATTTAAGTAAGTAAATAAGTGAAATGGAATTTCTTTAACAAGAAATGAAAATGTGATATTTTTGGAATTAATGTAAGACCTGAAATTTAAAGAATTCGATTTGATGAATTTAATTTAATTCAAAATTGTAAGTTTTGATTTAATGAAGTTGAACTTAAGAATTGATTTAACGAATTGGAAATTTAATAGAAATTGTTTTGAATGATAGAGTAACTTAACGAATATTGAATGGAATCGATAAATGAAGTTAAACTGATTTGGAATGTTAAATTAAATTAATTTAAATGATTTCGGAATGAAACTTGTATTCGAACTTGAATCAATTTTGAATTGTTTTAAATAACGATTGAAATTGAATTATAAGATTTTGAAATGATAATTTGGAAGTTTTGAAACGTAAAGTATGGAAATTGGTTTTGAAAGACAAATGAAATGTTGATTTGCGAATTCTAATTTAATTGAAATTGATTTGGCTTTTGAAATATATAAACGACCAATCGGTGTAATAATTACGAAAGTTATTAAAGAGACCGGAATTCGGTTATGGATATACTCTCTATCTAAACCGAAAACCACTTTAATAACTATATGCGGAGTGATGATCCAGAATGAAGTGGTTGGAATGGTGTTCGTGATGACTGAAGAAAGAGAACGATAATGGATAGCCTTGACACTTGTGTCAAATTGGAAATGACTAAAACAGGAGCTGTGCCGGGCCAATGGAGGATTGATACCTCAAGTGGACACACTTCTTCGAACTACTTATACTTGTTGTCGATTGGTGCACCCTTGATTTTGGGAGTGTTGTCTCACGGTGTTGCGGGCGCTGCGGCGTTGCGTTCTCACCAGCCCGGATCAGGCGAACGGTAGTATCACTACCTTGGGTATAGCCTCATGTGCCTTGTCATACTTGTATTCCATTTATGCGCGACCACTACGAATTTGTTTTGTACCTTGAGTATATGGATTGCCCTCTGGTGACTTCCGGTTTTGGGGAAACTACGGTCTTGTATATGCTTGTGGGAATAAAAATGTGTTAAGGGTGGAATGGGCCATGACTTAACGCTATTTTGATATCTTTATATTACTGATAGACATTATCTACTTATCGTACACTACTACATAGTAGATAGTTTAACGGATCCTTAAAGGATGGTTATTCCAAACATCCTTTGAGTTACTTGTATTTCAATTGCTATTTCACTTGAGTTGGATTTATTAATATAAGAATGTTAATCCTGACTCGAGTGTCTTGTGTTTTTGCTTTACGCTCGGATCAGACTGAGTGGTTCAGCTTTTGAGACTCACCTTTGGAGTGGGAGCTTCGCTTGGAGATCCAGCTATCTATCCAGCTTTCAGATATTCGATGATTCCAGTGATGTATTCTGCTTTGTATCTGATGTATCATATTACTCTTCCGTTGTATCTGGTTTAACTCTGATGTAACTTATATATTTATATAGTAGCTTCATGAACTACTATCTCTTTTATTTCCGCTGCACTTATTACTCTGTGTCTGTGATCTGTGATATTTTATTTACTGTATATGTTCAGTTTTGCCAAATTTAAATTAACAACGTGGTATTTTGAGCAATTCAACTCCGGCATGAGTGTCTACCTATACACTTATAATGGACGCGAATGGTCCAAAATGGCGGGTCGTTATAGTTGGTATCAGAGCTTTTGGTAGCTCCAGGCAAAACTTAACATATAGGGTAAATGTATTTACTGAATCACTCTCATTCGAGTTTCAACCTCTTCCTTTTGACTTGATTCCTTTGAATTTTGGGACGTTCCCTGCGGTTCCAAATTTTATTCGTGTCCCTCACTATTCGTCTTCTTTCAATTATGGAGTATCTCATAACTTCACTTCGAATGACCCTTATAATGAATCGGCGGTCTCGCCAAACTTCGATTGATTTTTAAAAGGGATGAAATTCCTTTTAAATAGGCATTGATTTACCGGAGATTTATGTATCCTCGGTTTACGATGCTATCTATTCCCTGCTATACCTGAATTCCATCTCTTGAGATCGAGTGTTGATTTACCTCGGAATTCAGCATCGATCCTATTCTTGAAGTTACGGACGACCGGTTAAGGTTGCCCGTAAATTAAATAAGTTTATCCACCTCCCGATTCTGTTATTGAATCATCTTATCTTTCTTTTGAATTTGTCTTCGAATCAGAATTCTCTTTGATTTGAGTCCATCAAATTTGAATCTCTATCCTTGCTTTGAATCCATTCTTGTATCATCAAGCGAGGAAGTGTATTTGTAAATCTATATAAAAATGTTTTATATATTGTGTTGTTTGAGTTGCTGATGATGATTTGGGTTTTCGATCGATTCGTCTGATCAGCGCTATCGATAGGATTTCCAAAACACTTGAGCAGAGCAAACGGACACAATATTGTTTTCAAATTTGTTTGATTATATTGTGAAAATATAAGTAAAATTTTCTAGAATTTAATAGGTTAATTAAATTATTTGTTTGAAATGATAATATTTGATTATCATTTATTGTTCTAAATAAATTTATAAATACGGTTTATAAATTGATTTGAAATTTGAAATGAATTTAATTCAGAAATTTGAGAATTTAGTTTCCGGTGATTTCGAACTTTGGTTTTTAAAATTTTAAAGTATATATTATTTAAAGTATTTTCAAATAGAAACCGTTTTCAAAAAATTTTAAAAATGTTGAAATCAGTGCTCTTCTCTTTGTCGCTGGAAAATAATCTCGGTGATGGCGGCCGCATCATCGACATTCATTTTCGAGTTTCGAAGTGGAGAAACCATTCTGTAGCTTTGCTACGGTTTTGTTTTGAAAAATATTTTGATTTGAATTTCTTCAGTATATTTTGATTTATCTATATATAGGTATCTTATTTTAAAATTTAATTTGATTTGATATAAATCTCTAAATTGTTTAAAGTTAATCGGAAATCTAATTCTTAAATTTTGTTAAAGGATGATTTTAATTATAAATAAGACCAAAAATTTGGAATAAATATTTGAACTTGAATAATTAAATTGGGAAAATTTTATTTGTATATTGTTCAACTGCATTCTAATACAACTTACCTAAATCATTCAGAAGTTGAATATGTAATTGGATAATATATATAATAAATTGAATTTATAAATAAAATTTGAGTGCTTATAATAAATGTTATACACTAAAAATTTTGATTATAAAGATGTTAATAGAGCTAAATAGAATAATAAGATAATTGGAAAAGAAATTGTTTTGAAAGAATAAATAAATTGAAATTTGATCAACATATGAAAATACCTTGGAATTTAAAAGAAATTAATAGATGTAAATTTATTTAAATCGAAACTTTTATGTTTAAATTAATTTATATGAGTTAAATATATGTGAGTAGATATATTAAGTGAAATAAATTTAACAATAATTTGGACTAAGAAGAATTTAAAAGTGTTGAAGATAAATGATTATAATAAAATGTCGGTATTCAAATTTATGGTTTTAGAAATGGTAAATTTAATAAAATGGGATAATATGATAATGAATTTAGAAATAGTTGAGATTGATTCTAGTGAAATCAAATGGATTAAATCAATTATAGAATATCAATTAATTTAAAATTTGAATTTATATGGTTCAAATTAATTGTTATTTTGTATTCCAAATCTGTTTTTCTTTCTGGTTGTTCTATTCTCCTACATCGTTCCTTTTCGGGGACGAAAAGTTTTGAGTGGGGGAGAATGTAACGACCCGTAAATTTCAACTGTTTAATAACGTATTTAGTTAAAGTTTTGTGAAATTTTAAACGATAAAATTTTGAAATAAAAATTTAATATTTGGAATACGTCTAGTTTAACATAGCAGCTGGTAAATTTTCGTCCGAAAATACGAAAGTTTATTTCGCGCGTAAATTCACTTCAAATTTAATCAGTTAAAAAGCGTTATAAATAAAATGTTTCCGAAACCAAAATATTTTTACATAGAAAAATTCTAAACCATCTTCTGAGCAAGATGTCAGTTCGTCATTTTTCCAAATTCGGACACCTATTGCTCCGTCGTTCTTATTTTCTGCAAAATGCAGCATTCTGGTACCGATATCGATTTTTATCGGATGATCGTACCACTGATTTCTATATACCGTTTTGATCGTCTCGTCGTGCCGATCTCTACGGTATATTCGATTGTCAAATTCGGAGTTCCGTTGTACGTTGCACTTTGCGTAATGCCTACCGTATCGGTACTCGGTTACGAATCTTCGGTGTCTATTCAGTATCCACTGGTCCAAAAATCGAACGGTGGTTTGCTTTTAATAATTCCAGTAGCCACTTACTTTAATTATTCTACCGTTGAAATCAGTAGCCTTAGTTTTAAATTGTTGCCTTGAATTCCACCATTTTGACCTTTTACATTCAATTTTATACCCGTGACTCTTCATTTTACTCACGTTCATTTGAAATTCACGTTCGTTATTTGCCTGGCTTCTCATATCCTTCTCATTCATTCCTCACCTTTCCTCGAGACAAAATACGTTCAGCCTTCCATTTTTGGTTCCGCCTCCACCAACTCACGCCTCACGTCAGTTCCACCGCCTCCATCAGCCCTTGCACTACACCATCCGCCTTCTCCACTGCCACAACAACTTGCTCCGACCAAACACGCAACTGCCACTTCAAACCCAAAAATCAGCATCAGCCTCCTCTGACCGTTCACCCAGACAACCACCATGTCGTCTCTCCTTCACCCACTGTCAACCTCCTCTTCCTCACGCCCAGACAACTACCAAAACAGCCTCGCCTTTTTTCGCCACCCATCTTGGCTCTACGTCCTCCCGCTAAACACCAGCGACCACTCACCTACCACCTTATTCCCCTCCCCTTTATTTAAAAAAAAAAAACCATACCCTTACTTAATAACGCCAGTCAACCCAGGCAACCACCATGCCACCTCCTCCACCTGTTCCTTGCCGAGCACGACCGCCTGCAACTGCGTGCTCCGCCATCAACTTCCACCTCAGAGCACCCCAACCGAATAGCCACCCCCTCGCCAAGCGCAAAGCCTCCACCTTCGACTTTTGCTCCGACCCACCACACAACAGCCGTATGCCCACAGCCATCCACTCGCTTCCCCACTCAAACCCGAGTGCCCCTGACCGAAGCCTCAGCCCATCGCCGAACTCCTGAGCAACCAAGCCTCAGCCTCCCTTGCGCCGCTTCCGTTCAGACCCTCCAAGCATCACAGGCAAAACCCTTTCCTATTTTATATATTATGTGTTTACAGTGTATATTACTTTATAAAAAAATAAATATATAAAGTGTTATACAAAGGAGTATTACATATATTATTCTATTTTGTTCTGTTCTATGAAAAGGTATAAGTTTATATATAAAGTGCGGTTGCACAGTGACATTTGATACTTATATATATATTTGTTTTTAAATATGATTTGCATATATTTTGTTTACAGTATGATTTTATATATTAGTTGTATATAAGTATACGTTGTTTTGGTTATAGTTTACATATTAGTTATATATGTAATTATACATTGTTTTGGTTGTAGTATAAGTAAAAGTTTGCCTTCATATTTGCAGACCTGCTTTCTCTCTTATTATGTATGTTTTGATTTCTCAAATATAATGTAAAAATTTTATTTTAATTTTAATGTGTGGTTTAAGAAATTTTGAGTTTGAGAATGTATATATATGTTTCATTTTTTTTTGTTTAATTTAAAATAATGATTTTGAAATACATATATATTTAAATTTTAAAAATGTGTTTGAATATAAAATATAAACTTATGTACATAATTGGATATATATGTTCAATTATACCATTGATCTTCCTCGATATAGTCTAATTTGATTTTGTCAATTTTATCAGCTTCGTTCGTCGATTCGAGTTCAATCTTGACTTGTTTTGAAATTCGTGCCCATGTAGCTGTGTTTTGAAATTTGTGCTTGGGTTCGTAACTCGGTCTACCGTCTATTCTCTCTAACCTCGAAAGGTGAGCACTCACTCACGGTTAACGTTCTTTTATGTATTAGATTTGATTTCAATTGAAACGACAATTGAAATATGCTGCTGTTAGATATTTATACTGTTATTACCTGTATCAGTTCACCTGCGACATTTGACACCATTATCTGTTAATTACTTATGCAATGATAATACAGTTTAGCTGATAATTGATTGATTGTTGATGTTTATCCTGGACGTTAAATTGTTAATGTTAAAATGATAAATAGTATGCAATTGAACTTGATATAGGATAATTAAATGTTAAATTTGATTTAACTGACACTTGTATAATATGACCCGTTTAACTGTTGAATTTATTGACTCGTAGGATTTGTTTAATTACATTTTGAACCATTGAACGTATGTTGTTAAATTGATGATGTATGAAATTGTAAATAGATGAAAAGTGAAAAACCGTAATGTAATAATCTTTAATCTACATGAAATGATAGTGTAGATTCTAGAAATAATTCTATTAATTCGTACAAATAACAATGCGAATTAATACGATTATTTCGGGATTATTTGAATTGATTATTGGATTGATATTGGTTGTTGTTATTGCTTGTTTATTTACTTTGACACCATCCCAGTTATCACACTGCAAGTTCCCTTTGATATGTTTTGATTTTGAATTGAATTGGAATCGGGTTGAAATGATAAATACCCAAATTGAATTTTTACCTAGGATAGGAAATTAAATAAAAACCGATTGGTCAATAATTTGATTTAAAAATAAAACGAAGATCTTATTTGAATAAAAGAATGGTTTTGAAACGAAGTTGGAAATTGAATTTAATGAAATTTAAACGTGAATATTTAATAATCTGAATTGAAATATTAATAAAGAAATTGATGAAAGAAGGTTGTTTAATTTGAGAAATGATTGAATTAAGTTTGAAATGGTTTAATAATTAAGTTTGAAATTATAATTAAATTTGAAACAATTAAACTTTGAAATGATTTGATAATTAAGTTTGAAATTATAATTTAGTTTGAAATTATTAAACTTTGAAATTATTTAATAATTAAGTTTTGAATTATTTAATAATTAAATAAGATTGAATTATTTAATGATTAAATTGTTTTGGATTCTTTAATAAGAGAAATTGAATTTTTGAATAAGTGAATTTTACTTCGTAATAACTGAAATTGAGTTTCTTTATTAATTAAGTTTTGGAAAATTATTTAAGTAAGTAAATAAGTGAAATGGAATTTCTTTAACAAGAAATGAAAATGTGATATTTTTGGAATTAATGTAAGACCTGAAATTTAAAGAATTCGATTTGATGAATTTAATTTAATTCAAAATTGTAAGTTTTGATTTAATGAAGTTGAACTTAAGAATTGATTTAACGAATTGGAAATTTAATAGAAATTGTTTTGAATGATAGAGTAACTTAACGAATATTGAATGGAATCGATAAATGAAGTTAAACTGATTTGGAATGTTAAATTAAATTAATTTAAATGATTTCGGAATGAAACTTGTATTCGAACTTGAATCAATTTTGAATTGTTTTAAATAACGATTGAAATTGAATTATAAGATTTTGAAATGATAATTTGGAAGTTTTGAAACGTAAAGTATGGAAATTGGTTTTGAAAGACAAATGAAATGTTGATTTGCGAATTCTAATTTAATTGAAATTGATTTGGCTTTTGAAATATATAAACGACCAATCGGTGTAATAAATACGAAAGTTATTAAAGAGACCGGAATTCGGTTATGGATATACTCTCTATCTAAACCGAAAACCACTTTAATAACTATACGCGGAGTGATGATCCAGAATGAAGTGGTTGGAATGGTGTTCGTGATGACTGAAGAAAGAGAACGATAATGGATAGCCTTGACACTTGTGTCAAATTGGAAATGACTAAAACAGGAGCTGTGCCGGGCCAATGGAGGATTGATACCTCAAGTGGACACACTTCTTCGAACTACTTATACTTGTTGTCGATTGGTGCACCCTTGATTTTGGGAGTGTTGTCTCATGGTGTTGCGGGCGCTGCGGCGTTGCGTTCTCACCAGCCCGGATCAGGCGAACGGTAGTATCACTACCTTGGGTATAGCCTCATGTGCCTTGTCATACTTGTATTCCATTTATGCGCGACCACTACGAATTTGTTTTGTACCTTGAGTATATGGATTGCCCTCTGGTGACTTCCGGTTTTGGGGAAACTACGGTCTTGTATATGCTTGTGGGAATAAAAATGTGTTAAGGGTGGAATGGGCCATGACTTAACGCTATTTTGATATCTTTATATTACTGATAGACATTATCTACTTATCGTACACTACTACATAGTAGATAGTTTAACGGATCCTTAAAGGATGGTTATTCCAAACATCCTTTGAGTTACTTGTATTTCAATTGCTATTTCACTTGAGTTGGATTTATTAATATAAGAATGTTAATCCTGACTCGAGTGTCTTGTGTTTTTGCTTTACGCTCGGGTCAGACTGAGTGGTTCAGCTTTCGAGACTCACCTTTGGAGTGGGAGCTTCGCTTGGAGATCCAGCTATCTATCCAGCTTTCAGATATTCGATGATTCCAGTGATGTATTCTGCTTTGTATCTGATGTATCATATTACTCTTCCGTTGTATCTGGTTTAACTCTGATGTAACTTATATATTTATATAGTAGCTTCATGAACTACTATCTCTTTTATTTTCGCTGCACTTATTACTCTGTGTCTGTGATCTGTGATATTTTATTTACTGTATATGTTCAGTTTTGCCAAATTTAAATTAACAACGCGGTATTTTGAGCAATTCAACTCCGGCATGAGTGTCTACCTATACACTTATAATGGACGCGAATGGTCCAAAATGGCGGGTCGTTATAGTCAACTTGAGTCGCGTCAAGGGGTTTCGAGCGGCGAGTGGGACTGTGAGAGCATTTGGGCGAAGCGGTGACGTCGGCATCGGCCACCATCTTCAATTCGAATCATAGCTCGCCGTTGTTCGTGCGAAGCTCGAGCTAGTGGAGGCAGGCAAGGGGAAGTCGCAACTGGAAGAGGCTCGTTTCGAGCTAGGGCACAAGGCAGAGGGTTGGTTGGAGCCTCGACCTCTGGAAGGTCGAGATGGTTGAGGAGTCTTGGCAGCGAGGTATTCACGTAAATAATGATATATATATTTGCAGTTTTATTTTGATATATAAATACATACCTATTTTATTAAAAATATATACAGGAAAACAGAGAGGTTATGTGTAGATAAGCGTATACTTCTGGAATAAATAGTTATAAAATGTGTTCTCAAATAAAAATACAGTGAAGTATTTTAATGCAGGTTATATATATGTATATGGCTTCATTTAAAAACATATATAGATGAACAGAAATATATTTTCGTTTAAAGGGATATTGAATTATAAACAGTTGAAATTTGATTTCTATAATATCTATATAGATTATTTTATAAGCAGTTTCAGAAGAAGAAAAAAATTGAAGTAATTAATTGATTTAAAATGATAAAATGGCAACTTGACTTATTCAATTTATCTCGAATATTAATAAATTGTATACATTGTTTACAAGGTCAATAAATCGAGAATTAAGCCGGAATGAAAATGAATTTGCATGCATAGGCAAAGGTGAGATCTTTTCACTCAATTTGAAAAGTGGAAATTTTCAGTTACTGATTTGATTGACTGTTGGATGTGATATTAGATATAGTAGGATATATCTATATATATATAGCAATATATACATATTGGCATATGTATATATTGGATTGATTGATTTCCCGCCTCGTATAGCGGCTGAGACCCTATTGCGCCGTTAGTAAGCGGATGATATTTTTATAAAACCTATATACCGCGATATTCCACCTCGAAGTGGAATTGGTATTGTGCTAACATCTGTGGATGCAGGGAAACAGGTTGGAGGGATCCAACAGGATTCCTCAAAACATTTGAATTGATTTCATATGTTGTTTAATTGGTTATTTATAATCTGTGTATGATTATATCTGTGATTGAATTTGTTGAGAGCTATAATTTAGCCGAATGTGTTTTTGGTATCGTTGGATACCAGAAATAAATGAAATTGGATTTCTGAAATTAAAATTGAATTTTTGATGGTTTGGAAAAAATAAAAGAATTTATTTTAAAGGAGATAAATTTATTTGAAATCAAAGTGATAATTGATTGGTTATTTAAAATAAATCTTTGAGGAATCAATATGAAAACGTATTTAATGTTGAATGGGAAAAAATTGATTTTTGTGTTGAAAATAAATTTGGGAATCGATTTGTAAAATGATTTGATAATTGGGATTAAAAGTTAGAATCAATTTGAAATGTGATTCGGTGTTGAAGTAAATTCAGAAATCAACTTGAAATTCAGTTTGGGGTTTGAAATAAAATGGAGAAATCAATTTTTAAAGTTGATTCGGTGTTGAAAATGAATATTTGGAAAATGATTTGAAAATCGTGTAAAAGTGGATTTTTGGGAATGTAAATTCCGAATAGAAGTTGTAAAGGAAAGGAAATTTGTTTTAAAAATAAATATTGATTTATTTTTAAAAAGTGTGGAAAATATGGTTTGAAATCGGATTTTCAAAGTGATGAAGTGTGGAAATAAATTTACAAATTTGATATGTAAATTTGAAATAAATCGATAAGGATTTATCAAATTGGTTTAAATGGACCATAATATGATTTGAAATTAATTTTCAAACGTGAAGTATGAAATGTGATTTGAAATTGAATTTTCAAATGTGAAGTGTGAAATACGATTTGAAATGAATTTTCAAATGTGAAGTGTGGAAATATGTATATCTTGTGAAAAGATTTGAAATTTAATAATTCGGGAAAAATTATTTAAATTGGATGCTTGTTGTGAATGTTGTTGATAGTTAAATAACCGACTATCAATATTTGTCTTTGAAATGACACTTGATTTGTTTTTAAAACAAACGCTCATTATTCGGTTAAGCCGGGAGAGGACCATTGTGTCATATAACCCATTCCGAATAGTGATACATCGCGAATGGATAGCATTTGAAGACCGGTGTGAAGACCGGATATTTGTGAAAATGAAAGGACAACCTGTCGAATGTCTCTGCACCGAGTTGCTCCGGTATAGAGATTTATATCACTCTTTTTGTGATGGGAAGTCCGAACGTGATTAGTGAATATCCGGATTGCAAGGGCTTCTTTGGAAGTGCCTTCGGTTCCGTTCGATCCCGGAACGGACTTGTATGGATGTGTGTCTGACGTTACACTTTGAGATGTAAAGCTGGTTTCTATCAAATACATTTCTGTTGGTGGCGGAGAATTTATTCTCTTAGCTTAACACCCTTCTCTGAGACGTACGAGCTCAGAGGTTATGTAGTTGATGGTTACTAGTGATACATTCCCAAATTGGTAATGTGGCACACGAAGTGCTGTTGATCAATTGTGGATCAAAGCGTTGCTTTGTGAAGAAGCGTGGCTTTGTGAAAAAGCGTAGCTTTGTGGACGAGATTTCGTCGAGCCTCACAACCCGGTAATGGTCGAAACAGGAATGTGCGGCAAAGGTTTGTAGGGGTAGCGCCCCTAGGGAATGCCATTTCCTTCTGGATAAAAGGTGATATCATGGTATGGAGCCCAGATATTTTACCTATGTTGATTATATTTTGTGGCTGTTGCTTTTCGATTGAGGATCCTCGGATAAAGGTCGGTAACGACCGGGGGGATGGCATTGCTCGTGTGTTAGTTACCTAATTACAGCTCGGTTAGAGCGTGAGGTAGCGTCGGCCTTTTGTTTGCGGAGATCCGGTTAGGATCCAAGGCGTCTTTCCAGAGGCGTTCTATTTCGGTATAAGGAAGTTCCTTTGCCTGACCATTGTTGGAAATCCAAAGAAACAATACGAACCCCGTACGGTTTTTAATTGTATTACCTCCTATGGAATGTGGCGGTAACCTGCTATTGAACGTAGTAGCTATAGTAGACATACAACAATAGTTGTATGTTGGCTAAGATTGATATTATACTTTCGAAATGTTTTCCACACTAGACATTAATAATAATATCAATTGATTTTGCGTAGTAAGCATTTTTGACTATCATAAGGAGAAATCTCCTCCAATTCTGCGCTTGCATTGTGTGTGTGGTGGGAGGCCTTATGGTAGTTTCATTTTTCAAAAGCATTGCGAAGTTGTTTTATTCTCTTTGCGAAAATAACTGTTTTACGATCTCACACCAGTCACCATGACTGACCTGGAGTTTATTGTTCCCTTTCTAAACTCTGGGTGCCCATAATTTTCCACACGGGCAGCCTAGAGTTATGTTATCAGGATATTCTGGATATTCTGGAGCTTTGGAGATGAGCTGGATGGCGAAGCGTACTATCGTACTTGTTATTTATTCCGCTGTGTATTCTGTATGAGGACAAGTTTATATAACTGTCCATTGTTGTAAACTCTGATGATTGATGTATGTATAAACTGATATAGTCTTTTGTTTTAAAGATTATTGATTTATCTATTATATATTGTTCCGCTGCGATATGTGAGATTCCGATATTGTTCCTGTTCTGTGTTTTCTGTGTTGTTCTTCTTTCTTTTTCTTCTATCTTTTCTTCTACCTCTTCTTTTAACCCTAAAGTTTCGCGTTTTCGCCATTCGATTCTTCGACATTTGGTACAGTGGACGTATCGGTGTCGAGTTTTCGGAAGACGGATTTGCGGGTCTTTACAATTCCTCTATATAATTTTTGATCTATATCTTTCAAGAGATCTTCTTTACTTAGGTACTCATTGGTTGCCATGGGAGTGGGTTTTCCACTTGTAGTAGTCAAACCAAATTTACTAACTAGGTCTTTAGCATATTTTTCTTGACTGCTAAAGATACCATTATCTAATTGTTTTATTTGCAATCCTAGAAATAAGTTTAATTCACCCATATGACTCATCTCAAACTCTTTTGTCATTATTTCAAAAAATTCTTTATTCATTTCAAAATTAGTTGATCCGAAAATGATATCATCTACGTAAACTTGTACTAGTTGAATATCATTTTTGTTTAGTAAAAAGAGTATTATCTACTTTACCAATTTCAAAGTTTGATTGTAATAAGTAAGATCTTAGTCTATCATACCAGGCTCTAGGAGCTTGTTTTATACCATATAGAGCTTTCTTAAGTTTGTAAACATGATTTGGTTATTTTTCATCTTCAAAAAGTGGTGGTTGTTCAACATATACTTCCTCTTTTACAAATCCATTTAAAAAGGCACTTTTAACATCCATTTGAAATAATTTGAAATTATTATGATTTGCGAAAGCAAGTAGAATCCTAATGGCTTCTAATCTTGCTACGGGAGCAAAGGTTTCATCGCAATCTATTCCTTCTTCTTAACAATAACCTTGAGCGACTAACCGGACTTTATTTCTAACGACCTCACCTTGTTCATTCATTTTATTTTTATAAACCCATTTAGTTCCAATTATAGTTTTATTTTCAGGTCTAGGAACAAGTTCCCAAACATCATTTCTAGTGAATTGATTTAGTTCTTCTTGCATAGCCAAAATCCATGAATCACCAGTTGATGCTTCTTTTGGATTTTTGGGTTCAATAGTTGATATAAAGACTACAATGCTCATTTTACTTAGTTGATTTCTAGTTGTAACAACAGATTGCATATCTCCTAGTATATTTTCTATAGGATGATCTTTTAAAAGTTTAATCTTTTTATTAGGATGATTAATTTCATTATTAGTTTCGGTTGACTCCTGATTTTGAGTAATTAAATCCTCTTCATCATTTGTATCTTCAAATTTTTTGAGATTTTCATCGAATGAAACATGCATTGTTTCTTCGATGGTGTTAGTTCTTAAATTAAACACTCTATATGCTTTACTTCTATTAGAATATCCGATAAAGATACCTTTGTCGGATTTAGGATCAAATTTATCTAAGTTATCTTTTGTATTTAAAATAAAACATTTAGTTCCAAAAATTCTAAAATAAGATACCTTGAGTTTCTTTCCGTGAAGAAGTTCATAAGATGTCTTATCAGTTAAAGGTCTAATTAAAATTCTATCTAAAATATAACAGGCGGTAGCAACTGCTTCTGCCCAAAAATGATTTGGTAATTTACTATCTGAAAGCATAGTTCTCACACACTCTTGAATCGTCCTATTTTTACGTTCTACTACTCCGTTTTGTTGTGGAGTTCTTGGAAATGAAAAAATGTGAGTTATTCCCTTTTTATTGCAGAATTCCTCAAACTTTTCATTTTCAAATTCACCACCGTGATCACTACGGATGGTTATAATTTTTACATAAAGTTGATTTTGAATCCATTTTGTAAAGTTCTTAAAACTTTCAAAAGTATCACTTTTATGTTTCAAAAATATTGTCCATGTAAATCTAGAATAATTATCTACAATTACAAAAACATATTTACTGTGATTTATTGACTGAATTTGAGATGGACCAAATAAATCAAGATGAAGTAATTCAAGAGGTTTTGAAGTTGAAATCATATCTTTTAATTTAAAGGAACTTTTTCTAAGTTTTCCTAATTGACATGCATCACATAAACTATCTACTTTAAAATTCATTTTAGGGAGACCTCTTACTAGATCATGTTTTGACAGTCTAGATAAGAGTTTGAAATTCAAATGCCCAAATATCTTATGCCAAATCCAAGGGTCACTTGTATTTTCCAAAAGACACAGGTTGTAACGACCCACATTTTTGACCGTTCAAGTCGACAATAATCCACACATGTCCAACTCAAACCGTTCAAAAAGGCAGATGGTTATTGGGGTTAAATAAGAAAAGGAAAGAAAGAACAGAAGCAAACTCAGAATCTTGCATCGGAAGGTACAAGATATAATAATAAAATAACAGTTCATGAAGCTGTTAAATAAATAAATTTGATTATTATTATACATCATAAATCAGAGTTACATACATATCAGAGATAATACAATAATGCAGCGGAAAAATAATATGGTAGTAGAATACAAATGATGTAATACCAAACTCCGTCTTCGTCCTCCAAAATAGATCTTCAACCTTATCTGAAATGCTCAGGCTGACCCGAGCGTAATGAAAAGACAAAACACTCGAGTCAGGACTAAAATATCTCATGTAAGTCAAATCGAATAAGAAAATATGAGTGTGACGGCGTCAGAGATGTTTACGGGGTTTGACATCTCCTGTCCAGTGTCAACGTGAGTGCAATAACTTAAGAGATGTTACGGGATTTTCCATCTCTCAAGGATCCGTTAAACTATCTACTATGTAGTACAATACGCTATCATAATATGTCTACATTAAAGTAAAAGTATTAAAATAGTGTTAAGCCATGGCCCATTCCACCCTTAACACAGTTTATATTCCCAAGAGCATATACAAGACCGTAGTTTCCCCAAAACCGGAAGTCACCAGAGGGAAATACATATACTAAAGGTACAAACCAAAACGTAGTGGTCGCGAATAGGATAATCAGTATGACAAGGTACATGAGGCGATACCAACTAGGATACTAGTAGTTGCCTGATCCGGACTGATGTTGGGCATAGCAGCTACTACCCCAACACCGCGAAACAACACTCCCAAATCGAGGGGTGCACCCAAATCGAATCACAAAAGTAATAGACATGGTAACGAAGGAGTGTGTCTGCTAGAGATGGCGATCCTCAATGGCCCGGCGCGGCTCCTGTTTTAGTCATGTCAGGGGTCATCCAAAATCGTTCTCTTTCTTCAAATCAACACGTTCACCAAAACCATCCACTTCATTCTAGATCAACACTCCGCGTATACTAGTTATTAAAGTGGTTTTCGGTATCGACAGAGAGTATGTCCATATCCGATCCAGGTCTCTTTAATAACTACGTATTATTACACCGGTGGCTCTTTACATTTCAAATCGGTTCATAATTGATATCAAAATATCATATTCGCTTCAAAATCAAATCCATTTCAAATATCATCATATCTATTCAAGATGTAAGATTCCGTTTCAAAATCATTTTCGCCTCAATATCTCATTTCGATTTCAAAATCATTTTTCGCCTCAATATCTCATTTCGATTTCAAAATCATTTTTCGTCTCAAAATCTCATTTCGATTTCAAAATCATTTTCGCCTAAATATCTCATTTCGATTTCAAATTATCAATTTCAAATACATATTTGAACCACAAAATAAACAATTTCACTTCCAATATATTTCGAAACTTTAAATATTTCACATTTCAAAACAGTTCATATATTTATATAAAAATGTAAGATTCGCTTTAAACCAATTTCGTATTCAAATTAGAATATACTTCAAATTAAACATCCGTATTAAGTAGTTTACTTAATTTCTGGAACAATTCCCATTTAATAAACTTAGATTAATATTCGGATTTCAAGAATTCATTTAAGTATTACATTCCAAATCAATTTCAGTTCAAATCCTATTCAAATAAATTTTATCTTCAAATTTAATTCAATAGTTTCAATTTAGTTCAATTCACAAATTTATTTAAATTTCAATTTAATTCCAAATTAATTAAATCTCAATTTCAAAGTAAATTTCACTTCCAAACTCAAACTTGAAATATCATTTCATATAAATTTTCTTAGAAATATTCAGAGTTCGATTAAAAGTCCAATCTTTTAAAACAAATCGACTTTCGAAACTTTATGCCATATTTCAAATTTTCTTAAAAATCTAAACTTCGAATAATTAAACCATTTCAATTACCAAGTTTAAATTCCAACATCTCGAGCTTCAATTCAAAATAATTCAATTTCCATAAATTGGATTTTTATTCTTAAATAAATTCATTTAAAAAATTTCAAAACAACTTTTAAAATCATTTAATTTAACCAACCCGATGTCCGTATATAATTCTCTAACCTATGGCCAAGTGGTTAGTTATTTCAATTAAATGTCAGGGATGAATATATATTACTTAAACCAATCACAGTGTCATGTGCATGTATAACAGGATATATATAAGGAAATAAACATCCAAACATTTAAATATCAACCAATAACATCCATCGAAATAAATCATCCAATAGTCAATACAATTCACGGCAATTTCATAGTTATCAATATCGGGAAATTTGATTTCAATTAAATCCTAATTTCAATTTACTGTCAATTTAAATTTTCAACGGTGAATTCACTTGACAATCTATATGACAATTAAATTTTTATCAAACAACGACAAATAAATTCATATCACTTCATAATGTCAAATTTAACTACCATAAATTATTTTAGTCAATTGTGAGCGTATAAACACTCACTTTGATTTTCTGTTGTCGCCGAGACGTTCCGGTTTGGAACTGAAACTGGACGACGCCCAACTTTAGCCCAAATTTCCACCGTTTCCAAATCCATCCAAACCAGTTTCATTTCGAAGCTCTCGTCATTACGATCGCAACGCAAAAAGTTTCATTCCAATCGGACCTCGTATGAAAAAGTTATACATTTTTGAAATTAACACGAATTTATATTATAAATATTTACAATTTTCTTTTATAATTTTAAACCCTACAATGCAATCTGGCCATCCATCCCTCTTGCTTCAGATCTGGCCGCTCCTTTGCTTCATCTTCCCCAGGTCAAAGAACGTGACCAACAACCCATAGCCGCCCTTATTCCCTCAATTTTCGAGGCCACCACGAGCACTTCCACTTCGATCAGGATACACCACTTCGAAGCACTACTCAAGAGCCACCATCGGCCCCAAGGGTGTGGAGCTCGGTCGCCTCCTCCACCTCGATTTGCATGAAAAAAGCAGCTTCCATCTCTTTTTGCCGTCAATCCGTGGCTCCGTTTCCGATCTCCACCGTTGGATAGCTAGATCTTGATGCCCTCTACAACTTTGTAGTTGACGACTTTTGCTAATTGTTTGCAGATTTGGAGATAATAGAGGAGAAAGTTTCGAAATTCTCAGTCATTAAAAAGATTAGTGGCGGCTGAAGCTATTTGACCTAGGGTTTTTTGGAAAATAGAGAAAGTGAGGGCTTTTATAGAAAAATACGCGACACTATTCATCCCGGATTTTCCGAACTCCAAACGAAGCGTGCCGGCTGACGTTTCTAAGGTTTACCCCACGTTCTGAACGCAATGGAACATGTTTCGGAGGCTAATTCGGTGATCTGGGCGAGTTACGGAGAAAAACGATCAGTTTTAAATTAAACCAATTTCGATGCGTTTTGGCTTGCCCCGGACAAACGGTACATCCAATTGACACGAAATTTGAAACCATACAATAATATCACATTACGGATCCGATGAAACTAGTTTCATCCAAATCCGAGACTTTTTGAAAAATGACTATTTTCTCTCGCCGAATTAATATTAAAAACAATTCGATGCGTTTCGAGCTGCCACGGTCAAATGATAACTCCGATTGCTATGAAAATTGAAATCCGACAATAACAAACTATTACGGATCCAATGGAACTAGTTTCGTTCAATTCTGAGACTGTTAGAAAAATGGCTATTTTTCAGTCGATAATTAAATATTAAAATATTCAATTTTCACAAATTAACTTTAAATTCAATTTTAAAAGTTCTATAACATTACTATAACTCCAATATGATAAGATAAAATTTTACAAATTATTTTCAATCATATTCAACTCGATTTTCAATTATTTCTGAAATTTAACTTATTAAATTATCGATTTAATTGTCTAATTAAATCCAATATTCGAAAAATAAATTATTCGACTGTTTAATTTCAATATAAAATTCCCAATTTTAAATTATTAACTTTTAAATCAAATCTTAATTGTTCACAAATTCCATTTTTAATTTCATAGTAATTAACAATCTTTTACAATGCAATTTTCCATTATAAATCCAATATAAAAGATTATATTAGATTCAACGTTCAATTATATTGTAATTCAAATTCAAGTTATTTAATTCCAAATGAATTCTTTTATTTCGATTTACACTTTCATTATTGAATCAACCATTTACTTATACATTATTATCAATAGTTTATAATTCATTTACTTTCATTTTCTTCAGCTATCATCTTATTTAAATTCACAGTAATATTAAATTACATTCATTTACGTTGATTTCCATATTATAACTTCAATATTAAATGTAACATTTTATTTATTTCGTTGTTTACAATCAAATTCAATTCAATTCAATTACTTGTTGCATTCAAATTTAAATCTTTTACTTACGTTCAATTACAAGTTAACATCTTTATCAAATTACAGTTTCAGTTATTATCTGCTTTCAATCAACTGTAATATTAAGTTACATTTATTTATATTAGTTTCAATAACATAAACTTCCATTATTAAATCTACCATTTTATTTATTCTTTGTTTACAATCATAACATATTTGGTTTACAATCAAATTCAATTCATTATTTACATTCACTACAAGTTAACATCCATATTTAATTTACAAATAAGTTATTTCAGAATTCAGTTTTGTATTTTAACTTGTAATTCACATTTAACAACACAAAATTTTATTTCCTTTGGATTTTTATCAAAATTTTCATTTTAGTTCGTATTTTTAAAGTGTTAAAAATACGGGTCGTTACACAGGTTATCATTTGAAACTTTCATACTAAGAATATAAATATTCTTTTTCCTAATTCCCTCAAATATTATGGTTGAATTATTATCTTCAATGCGACACTTATCTTTTTCAAATTTAATTTTATATCCTTTATCGCAAAGTTGACTAATACTTAGCAGATTATGTTTCAGATTCTTAACAAGCAAAACATTAGTAATAATAGGAGTTTCAAAGTTACCGACATTGCTGATGCCAATCACATATCCTTTTGAGTTGTCTCCAAAGTTAACCAGTCCTCCGTCTTTGTATATTATATCATTCAGCATATCCGGATTACCAGTCATGTGTCTAGAGCATCCACTATCGAGTATCCATTTATTCTTTTTGATCTACACAATTTGTCCATTGTGGATTGATTCATCAACACCCATAAAACATGTTTCCTGCACATCATACAATTTTGGTAGACAACTTGAATTTGAATATCGATTATATGCAGACTCATGAGATAGTGATGATCTGAATATTTCTAAACTAGTATTAACAAGATTTTCAAACATAGCCATTTTAAAAGCTTTTTCAAAATTCATATTATGAAACTTTGAAAACCTTGCTCTGATACCAAATGTGAGAAATGCGGATTACGGATCTTAAGGCTAGAATTAACACTAGAGGGGGGGTGAATAGTGTTTTAAGGAATTGCTAATTCTTTTTGAGTTTATATTAATTTGAACACAAATGTATGCAATATTCAGACACGGATATGATCACAGAATCAAACACAGATGCAAATATAAAGTAAAAGCAATAAAGGAAAGAACACACCGGATTTTATACTGGTTCGGAGTTACCCTACATCCAGTACCGCCACACAAGTACGGATTTCCTTTCAAAATCAATTCTTACAATTACACCCTCGATTTCAAGGCCACGAGGTACACCGCTCCAGATTCACAATCCCATGGGTAGAGATACTTGATTTTACGGGCAACAAGTTCACCCGATTAATTTTCCAGGCTACAATCACACCTTTTCTCGCTCGATTGAATACAAAGAAGTCTATAACTCTGAATAGCACTTGGATCTTGTTGAGATAGTGATAGAGAATCAAACCAGAGATGATCTAGTTAGATTCAATGGTGATTTCGGCAGAGTAATGGTAAAAATGTATATAAAGAAATGTGGAAGAAGAAGAGGAGTGAAATCAGAGAAAAAAAATGATTGTAAATTCGTTTAAAACAGCCCCTATTTATAGTAGAACAACAGCCATGTCCATTCCTGAAAGGATATGACGAATAGACACTTCCTTTGAAATTCAAACTTTTGAAATAAACTGTCACCTTGTCGACAAGGGGTTCTTGGGGTTGTCGACAAGCCTAAGTTATTTTTGGTAATTTGTTTCTCTTTGAAAATAACTTCTATCTTGTATTAAAACTATTTTAAACTTTATAAATATACTTAACTATAGTTAAAATACATAAAAAGGTATAAAGATTAATATTTTGGTAAATATAAAATTTTACTATAATTTTATATTTAAATCTAAGTATAAATATTAAAAGTTAAATATATTATTATTAAAAAATAGTTTAAAACCAAGGATAATTTGATATTGAAAATAAAGATTATTTTGAGGCTAAAAGTATTTTAAAACCAAGATAGATGTTTTTGATTTAAAAAGGAAGATTTTGAAATCATTTTGAAAACAAGATATAATTTTGTAAAACATTTGAATAAAAGTTAGTGGATACAAAACAATGTTCCACTAGATTTTTCATAGGTTCCATCCTACTTAGGGTTCCATCCCTTTAACGGGCTCGAAGTGGATTCCATTCCACGAATAAAATGGATTTTAAGATGTCAGTGATTTACTAGGAGTTTTAACAAAATTCCTAACTAAATTACTTATCTTGAAATCTTGAACTCTTGATAATCTTGATACTCATGAGTCTTGAATCTTGATATCTTTGATCTTGAGTTCATCAGTTCTTGAATCTCTATACTGTACAGTCTTCATTCTTTGGTACCTTTATATATATATATATATATCCTGCATATACATATATATCTAAACAATAATGTTAGTATTTATATTTTATAATCTTATTCTAAGGTTGTTGTCATCAAAACCAACTTCTTAGGGACTAATAATGCACACATCCAATCAATAAGTTTATCGACTAAAAATATTTCTGGTTAACCAAAAAGGTGAGATTAACTCACATTGGTTTTAGTTCGTTAAAAACATTCCAGTTTGAATTAAAATTGAATAGTTGCTCAATTTTAACCGAAATTTTTTATTAGCTCCGAATCCATCCAATCCAACTCCATAGCGTAGATAATTTTTTCATGAGCACAGCGCAACTCACCGCGTCTGATTTGGACCTCGTATGAAATAGTTATGGATTGAAGAACATTCAACAAATTTAATTAACTAACTAAATAATCAATTAAACGTTAATTATGTCACTAACCTTAACCCATCACGATAATCAAACTTCGGCCACCAAAACAACTTCCCATCCATCTCTAAACAACCACCGGTACGGGCCACCTCTGGCCACCGCGTCACCGCCCAAGCAAGCCCCCACCCAAGGCGAACCCCCCCACCACCAATGGTGCTCCCCAACTCTGCTTGTAGCTCGTGAACGAGCTCGAGAACCACGACCACGTTCAACTTGCTAATGCCACCGCCTCAGCTAACCATTGACTGCCGCCACCTACCAGAGTGTAGCCCAGTCTACCCCGCTTCGACTGCCTCCAATCTTGTCCCTTAAGACGCCGCCACCGCGGCGAACGAGTCCACAAACCAAAAACGACCTTCCCACGGTCATCTTGAGATTTTGGTCACCACGATGATCTTTTGACCCATCCAACCATCCATTGCATTCACTTCAACCCTGCAAGCAAATTCGCAGTTCAGACCAAAGAAGCCTGAAACTACCTCGAGTGGCTCCGATTTGCTTGGGTCATTGGATGAAGGAGGAAAGTTTAATTTGAAAATAAAATAAAAAGGCAAACTTGTTTTCTAGTTATAGACGCGGTAATATGGGTGAAAAAGGGTATGGGTTTGAATGGTGGAAGCATGGGCTAGTATGGGCTAGGGCGTGGACTTAAGTATGGATATATATATATATATATACATACATACATACACATACACACACACACACATATATATATATATATAAAATTTAAATTAGAAATGTTTAGCTTTAAATGTCCGAAAATCCTGAACTCCAAACGAGGCGTGTTGTTTGGTGTTCTATATGTTATACCCCTAATTTGAACACAATGGAACTAGTATCGGGAGCAAATTCCTTCATATATAGAAGTTAGTTTTCAAAATCAAATTATATTAATTTAAATTCCTTTAATTAATTCTACGCGTTTCGATCTCGTATGACCAAATGATACGTCTGATCGCCATGAAATTCAACAGCAAACTATAATTATTATTACGGATCCAATGGAACTAGTTTCGTCCAATTCCGAGATAGTGCCCCAGAAGGCTATTTTCACCCGTTAATTAAAACGAGTTACTATAAAAACTAGTTTATTCACTTTTAATATAAATATAAAAGTTTACTATCTTCATTCCTATCCAAATAGAATTTAAATCAGCTTTCAAAATAATTTTCATTAATTTCAAATTCAAGATTCAATTATTTTAAATATTTCCAAATATTTAATTCAACACTTAAATTATCAAATAAATCGCTATTTTTGAAATCCAAGTTATTTAACTTTTCAATTTTTAGAAATCAATTTAAATATTCCAAAATCATACAAGCAGGTTATGGTATGATCCCCTACTTTTGAGATGGATTTACTATACTTATTTATAGGAAGTTCGGATTTCCCCTAAGCCGCGTTTATGGATAAGGCCGGATATAACTTAGTAGTTCTCGTTTTTTTAGTTTTAATATATAGTATTTTGAGATGGTTCCCCTCACACCAGACTTTATGTCTAACCCGAGTTTTTGTCTTTGTCTGCTTATGTCATTACAACTCTCGTGTACTCGATTGAGTATACTACAAGAAAATGTTCTATTAATAGCAACCGGGGATTGCATGAAACTTGACTTGCTATAGTTAGGTATATCAGTGGTCATTCAAGGTCTAAGATAGCTCGTGTGCACGCAATCTTTAAGCAAAAGAAAATTTTGGCGTTCATATTCTACGTGTTTCCCTCCTCCTATTATTGTGCCGCCAAACTTTCCTTTTCCCTTCACTTCCAATTTCCATAAAACCTCTTCACTTCACTGACAAATCTCCTCTCCACTCTTGAATCCTCTTCAATCACGAATCACACCTCGCTCTGAAAGCTCGATTCCACTGCTCGCTCTATGCCTTAAAGCTCGTTGTGCGATTCTTCAATGAAGACGATTCCTCCACGAAGCTGAAGCACAATTCTACAACGAAGCACGATTCAAGGCAGCTTAAGCACGATTCCGCAACGAAGCTCTATTCCTTGACCAAGCTTGATTCCTCAACGAAGCTTAAGCGCGATTTCAACCTTGTAAACTTGAATTTAGGTATATCTTCCAATATTTGGTTTTTAGTTGTGCGTTTAACGGTTGGATTAAATTATTCTGAATGGTCTTAATTGTGCTATTTAGTATTTATAAGTTTAGATTTTGGCTTGGCTTGTTATTATTTTCCATGTTTGCAAATTAAATAATGTTGTTTAGTTGATTACAAATTAGTTCAACATGTAGATTCATTCATATTATGCAAGTTAGTTGGGATTGAAATAATTCATTAGCTAATTCATGATCGGTTGCTTGTTGTTTTCTATGTTGGTAATTCACAATTAGCAGCAAATATTTAACTACATCAATATCTGAAAATGTGAAAAAATAAAACAGTAATATTTACCTTCTTAGCATTCCTTAGTTATCATACTAATCAAAGTGTGTAAAATTCTTCGATTAATATTGAGCTGTTACATATTTACTTTGTAGTTACTGATATTTTAACAGTCTGGGATGGTATTACATTGTATTTTTGGTGCTTATGATGTTGCTTCTGTTTATATGTTTATAATTTAACAGTCTGGGATGATATTTACTGCTTGATAGAATGTTTATATGCACCTCCTTTCATTGGGTTTGGACTTAGACTTATATACTAGGGGAGCTTGACTTGGATGCTTATTTTGGATTATGTTTATGTTATCTTGACTTAGATTTAGACATATTCAGAGTAAACATTGTTCCGCAATCCAAGTTCATCTACCCTTATCTTTTCACATGGAGCGGTTTGGATAACTTCCTTCTCAAAATTTGAAATAATATTTCCAAAAAGTGAATACAAGGCTCTGCTTGGTTTGTTATTTTCAAATTCGAACTGGAATTTTCTTTTAAATAAGTAAATAAACTTTGTGTTTGCTTTGAACTTCATTGCCAACTATAATACCTTTGTTCTTCTTTCTTTATGTGATACTTAAAGCATATAGTAGAAAAATGTGTACTTTCATTTTTTAAATATTTTACATATTGTTATTTTGACTTCGTACAAAACATATATCTTCCAATTTATATTGAATTCTTATTCATTTTATTGATGCATTAGGTAATTCAAGTTTTACATTTGATATTCAAATAATATCTGATATTCCAATAACAAGCTTCATTTTTCACAACTGTTACATGAGAGATAGTGAAACAATAACAAGGACAGTGAAACAATTAAGCTGTGATTAGCGTATGAGTAATTGATAATTTAAACATTTGCGTTCTTTTCTATTGGAAAACAAATGTTTTGTAAGAGAAAACATACAAAGGCCAGTCTTCCTCTTTGCAATTGGAATATCAGATTCAAAATCCCTGTTGTTTTCACCATTTACCAGTTTTGTTACTTGTGCGCCTTCTGATGAAGTTTTAGAATCCTCATATTCCCTATTAACGGCAGTTTCTACGGTTTTAATCACTTTTCCTTCTAACAATTTTTCAGCATCATCTTATTCTTCGTTATTTTCTGCAGTTTGTACAGTTTTTGCAACTTCTTTGCCTTCTAACGATTTTTTTGCATCCTCTTCTTCTCCATTGTTTTCTGCAGATTCTACGGTTTCTGTGACTTCGTTGCCATTCAATAGTTTTTTTCCACCTTCTTCTTCTTGATTATTCTCTGCAATTTACCACTTCTTTCCCTTCTAATGATTTTTGTGCATCCACCTGTTCTCTATTTTTTCCTACTGTTTCTACAGGTTTTGGCAAACTATTTGCATCCTGGTTTTCTTTGTCGGATGCCACTGTTTTCATATCTATAGGCCCCAAGAAAAATCAAGTTGCAATTCTCCTTTAACCACTTAATCAACTGAGCCTGTAAATTTGAACATTTATACATTATTAGCACTTTGATATGAATGTGCATAGTAAATTAAACATATTAATAGCCACATGAAAATAGCTCTAAATATGATTCAAACTAGTTTTACATTTGATATTCAAATAACATCTAATATTCCAATATTGAATTCTTATTCATTTTTTCGATTCATTAGCTAATTCATGATATTGTTTTCTATGTTGGTAATTCACAATTAGTAGTAAATATTTAACTGCATCAATATTTGAAAATGTGAAAAAATAAAACGGTAATATTTACCTTTTTAGTATTCCTTAGTTATCATACTAATCAAAGCGTGTAAAATTCTTCGATTCATATTGAGCTGTTGCATATTTACTTTGTAGTTATTGATAATTTAATAGTCTCGGACAAGCATCATTGTCCCAGTGGTTAAGTGATTCGACTTTGGTGCGAGAGGTTGCAAGTTTGAAACTTGCGTAGCGTGATTCGAACATATATTGACATGTGATTTGTGTTATGTTGTCCCAGTGACATGTTGTATCTATGTACCATTTCAAAAAAAAATAACAGTCTGGGATGGTATTGCATTGTATTTTTTGGTGCTTATGATGTTGCTTCTGTTTATATGTTTATAATTTAACAGTCTGGGATGATATTTACTACTTGATAGAATGTTTATATGCACCTCCTTTCATTGGGTTTGGACTCAGACTTATATACTTAGGGAGCTTGACTTGGATGTTTATTTTATATTATGTTTATGTTATCTTGACTTAGATTTATTCAGAGTTAACATTTCTCTACAATCCAATGGTAGAATTTTTTAGTAGGCATCGTACCAGCAGTCATATTATCTTTGTTGTGCCAAAGGCACAACAACATTTTCTTTGTTGTTGTGCCTAAGGCACAACAAATTACTTACCTGCATATGCAAGCGAGTTACTATTTTGCTTGCGCAGGTAAGAACAGGTGGGCCGAGGCCCACTTATTTTAGCAAGTGGGTCTGTAGCCCACTATGGTAATTAGGCAGGGCTCATCTAGGCCCAACATGAAAAGAAAAGGAATTATATGTCTTTTATATTATATATATAGTAAATTCAACACCTATTGAATTGTACTTTTGTGTTTTTAGAAATTTGCTTGTTGCAATATTATATATGACGATGGAAAATGATTGGATGCATTTACACAGGTAAGAATACAATATTTAGCCTAAAATTTAATTTGTAAATTCAAATAAAAACTTGATTTTTTTATGTCGATAACTTTGTTTTTAAATTTTACCTTAGAACTAATAGGGAGTACGAGCAAGGAACATGGAATTTTGTGCATGCCGCAAAGAGAAATTGAGGAAATATGGAAAAAAAATTGTGTCCTTACTTAGATTGTCGAAATCTTACTCATCACTATGACGACATTGTTGTTGAGCATTTGATTATAATAGGAATGGATCCTTTATACAAGTGCAGCAAGTGGTGTAGTCACGGTGAGCAAATAAATGTAGCTAAAGAAGTGAAGTTGGATGACACATATGAATTACTTCAAGCCATTCGCTTTGAAGATGAAGAGTTTTTCAATCATACTTTTTTCTCTGATATTAAAAATAATAATGATGCACAAAAGCGAACGGATGATTATCTTAAAAATTTGGAGGATGCAGAAACTCCATTGTACCCTGATTGCGTAGGTGAAATAAAATTATCTGTTATCACTACATTGTATAAATGTGTAACTGGGTTATTTGATACTGGTCTTGATAAGCTTCTAAGTGTGCAACAATTTTTCTTACCCAAAAATAATGTCCTTTCTAAGGCTTTATATGAACTAAAGAAATTCCTCAAAGTATTCGACATGGGATTTGAGAAGATTCATGCCTACAAGAATGATTGTTGTCCTTTCAAGAAAGAGTACAATGATTTGACTAGCTGTATGAAAGGTGGTTCTTCGAGATGGAAGATAAATAAGCGGATGAAAGAGATAATGCAAGGTATTTCAATCAAAGTGTTGAGATATTTTCAAATTATTCCCAGATTCAAAAGAATGTTTAGATCTCAATGGATGGCAGAAGATCTAAGGTGGCATTTTAATAATAAAAGCAATGATGATAAAATGCGTCATCCTATGGATTCTTTGACATGAAGCATGGTGGATGATAAAGGGAAACCATTTTCAAGTGATCCACGTAACCTTTGACTTGGTCTTGCTACCGATGGTTTTAAACCATTTGACATTAAGAATTCCAAGTATAGTTGCTGGCCAATGATGCTTGTGACATATAATCTCTCACCTATATTGTGTATGAAAAAGGAGAATATTATGTTAACATTATTGATTCCTAGTCCAAAGCAACCTGGGAATGCTATTGATGTATATTTAGCTCCTTTGGTAGAAGATTTGCAGCACTTATGGAGTAACGGGGTGGAGATTTATGATGCATTTAGCAATACACTTTTTAACTTAAAAGCAATCTTGTTATGGACTATAAACGACTTTCCAGTTTACGGAAATCTTGTTGGATGTTGTGTAAAAGGCAAAAAAGGTTGTCCATTATGCGGTGTTAATACTCACATCGATGGCAAATCATAATCGAAAAAATATCTATATCGGACATAGAAGATTCTTACCTCTGTCAGATCCATTAAGAAAACAAAAGGCTTGGTTTGATAACACTGTGGAGAAAGGTAACAAACCTAGAATTCTTACAGGTAGAGATATTTCTGTTATTTTAAAAGATTATCCAAATGATTTTGGAAAAATTGAAAATGAAGAAATAGGAAATGATAAGAGGAGAAAGAATAAGAAGAAGCTAAATAAGAAGCAAATTATAAAGATTACGAGTAAGAAGATAAAGTGTACTGACAACAAAGAAGATGAAAACGATCCTACAAAAATAGAGCTATCAAGGTGGAAAAAAATCAATTTTCTTTGAATTACCATATTGGGATGTTAGTGTTCAAAATTTATTTTATTCATAATAATCTAACTATAAAATTATATAATGTTAAACTTTCATATTATTGATGTTTATAGGAACTTCCACTCCACTACAATTTAGATGTGATGCATGTTGAGAAAAACGTTGGCGAAAGTTTACTTGGCATAATGTTGCATGATAACAAATCAAAAGATGTTATTAATTCTAGAAAGGATTTAGAGGATTGGGGAATTCGACATGCTTTATATGCACAACCTCGTGGGAAGAAAACATATCTTCCACCGGCTTTGTATACTATGTCTAGTTCTAAAAACATTTTTGCAAGAGATTGTATGACTTTAAGGGACCTGATGGTTACTGCTCAAATTTCAAAAGATGTGTGTCGTTGAAGGACTGCAAAGTTAGTGGATTGAAGTCGCATGATTATCCTGTTTTAATGCAACAAATGTTATCGGTTGCAATAAGAGGATTCCTCCCAAAGAAGCCAAGGAAAGTAATAACTCATTTGTGTACATTTTTAATAAAATATGTCAGCGTGTTCTTGATAGAGAGAAGCTGCAACAAATGGATAATGAAATTGTTGTAATTTTATGCGATCTTGAGAGATATTTTCCACCTTCATTTTTCGATATAATGATACATCTAACAATTCATCTTGGAAAAGAGGCTCGATTATGTGGACCAGTTCATTTTTGTTGGATGTACCCCTTAGAAAGGTATATGAAAACACTTAAATATTATGTAAGGAACTATGCACGACCTGAAGGATGCATTGCAGAAAACTATCTCGCAGAAGAATTTATGAGATTCTTTGGCAATTTTCTAAAGAAATCATCACAATTAGGGGAGGAAGAAGGTAGAAATGAAGATTATGAGGATAATAATGCAATACTCGAAGGACGTCCGATATCAACATGCAAGACAATTACACTGACGGCTAATGAGAAGGAAGTTGTTCATTTGGCCGTGCTAATGAATATGTCTATAACCGAGCCATTTTTAAAGTAAGCACATATTGTTTTCTTTTTTATTGTCTTAACATATGTGTAATTATAAGTGTAACTTAGCATCTTTTATATTATGATAGTATGCATTTGGAAGAGTTACAAAGTTCGGACAAGCGCATGGAAAGAAATGCTACATTGCTACTGAAAATTCACACAAAATTAATTTGCCGATTGGATTAAAAAGAAGGTTAATCAAATCTTTTAAATTTCATTTATAGGTTTGGAAATATTGTTTTTGACTCTATATTGAATGGATTGAGTTTTTTCCAGATATTTATTAACTCAAGTGAACATGATGAATTACTAAAATGGATTGCCTATGGTCCAAGCAGTGATGCTTTGAACTGCAAAGGATATATGATTAATGGGTTATGTTTTCACACAAAAGATGTTGAGAGAGAAACTCAAAATTCCGGAGTGACTTATGATGCTACTACCATGTGTAGAGCAAGTGCGAAAGATGTCTCTCAAGTAGTTGATGTGGTCACTTACTATGGGATTTTGACTGAGATAATCCTGTTAGACTATCATAAATTTTATATTCCAATGTTTAAGTGTCATTGGGCAAACATTGGAAATGGGGTGAAGGTTGAAGATGGATTTACTCTTGTTAATTTACATCAAAATCAAGCTTCATTTTCGAGGGATCCGTATATCCTTGCATCTCAAGCGAAACAAAAATTTATTCAAAAGAGAATGACTCTTCTAATTGGTATGTTGTAATGAAAGCACCACCAAGAGGTTTTCATGAATTAGCAACAAATGATTCTATTGAGGGCACAAACTATGTTATCCAAGATTGTGAAAAAAATGAGATGGATGTTGATTATGTGGAGGATGCTAGCTATGTTAGGGAGGTTTCTGAATGCATACTTGAGAAAAGTTTTCGAAACCATCATTGATTTTTCTTGTCAGTATACATTCATTTATAAAATAATAAGCAGGATGCACATAATTTTATGATACATCTTAAACATTTACATCAGATAATAACTTCTCTTGGTTATCACTTGCTTTCGAAAACCTGTCATTTTATAAAATAATAAGCAGTGTTATATTTTTGTTAGTTTGTTTTGTGGTCTCATATAGTTCCAATCTTTTTTTAACACAACTTGTCTATAATTGAATATATCGTTTTAGTGATAAATATTTATATGTTCTTTATACTCTATCAGTACTACAAAACTCCCAAATGGAGCCTTAAATCCATGTTCTTTACACTCCATCGCATAATTTCACATACCTTTTTCATCAGTACTATCTGATTGAATTGGTTTACACCCTACTTGGCTATGTTAAGACAAAATGCACGATTGACTAAAGCCACAAGTAGTGTCTGTTGTTTTCCATCATTTTACTTCCACCTTGAACGCTAAATGTAACGAACGGGATTTTCAGCCCTCGAAAATTCGACATCAATATGCTCACTTTATAGAATGCCCAGCAATTGAGTGCCGGAAATACCAGATCATTAGGGGTGAAGAAGAAAAGGTAGAAGAAGAAACAGAAATAACAACACAGAATCTCACAATCGCAGCGGAACAAAATATAATATATAATAACAGATTTTAAATACAAGAACTATACTGTTAATATACATACCATTATCAGAGTGCAATAGACAACAGCCAATCTAGACAGTTTAATAACTTTTCCTTACACAAAGGAAATATAAATCAAGTACGGGAATATGTCTTTGTCATCCAGCTCGTCTCCTGAGCTCCATAGCATCCTATCCTAAATCTGTAATACTCGGTCTGATCCGAGCATTATAATAAATAACACCCGAGTCAGTCTGGAAAACCAGCATGAGAAAACACACTCAATTTGAATTATTAAAGTTATCAAAATCCTTTAAAAAATAGAGGTATCTCGTAAGACCACGATCACACATAAACACGATAGGTTTTTCCCTTACGATAACCAAAACATTTTTATCAAAATCGTCTGATATTATAATAGTGTCTAAACAAAGTAAATAGAAAATAGCTAAAATGCTTGCAACTCACGTTTCAGCATAGTTGGGTACAATCAAAGCCGTATGGTTCTTATTGCAGAATGGATTCCATACAATGACTGGGCTACTGGGGTACCGCCCATCACGGTACACCTATAGAAAAATGTACCGAGGACCTCGCCGGGATCCCCTGCTAACACAAGACCGGCCTACCCCTAACCTGGATAGTACTGAATATGTTATCATCCTGGGTGTTCCCACCCTTAAATCGAGCGTTCACTTTTTCCAAGCACAACCATTTATAATATATCCGAGGGTATTTAGAAAGGTGATAACATACCCTAATTGGGTGCGACCCACTTAGCTTTGTTGCATCCCCTGTTTTAGTCATTCCCGGTTGATGAAGCTTGAGGCTAACGTTTACCTTTTGAATAGCATTCATTATTGGAATGCTAACATTGCCTTCCATGCAATGATGCAATGATAGCATTCATCCATACAAGTTATCCTGGGTCTGGACAAATCGAGTCACCGTCTGCACCATCTTCATGATATAACCATTCGTAACGTTCAAACCGCATCGAAGTGGTTTTCAGATAATTAAACCTGATCCCGGTCTCTTCGAAACGATCAGCGAATTTGGCCAAAATTGATAGTCGGTTATTTAACTATCAATAAAACATCCATAAGTAGATGTCAGGCCTTATTATAAATTTTCCAAAATTTATTTTCGAAATATCTTTATAAGATATATACTTAAACCCCTTCCAATATTCCAAAATTTGAGACAACTCAAATACTTATACCCATATTGGGGTATTTCAAACCATCTCCTATTTCAACATTTAGAAAAATTTCAGTTATTTCTTTTTTCTCAAAATCCTTCACAATTTATATTGTAAATTCCTTAACTCATCTATAATGAATTCAATAAGTTCCAGGATTCCTTGATTTATTCCCTTTAATATTTTCCAAAGTCAAATACACTTGTCTATAATTCCAATTACCATTTTTCTACTTCTTTTATGAGTTCTAATTCATTTTTCAAAGTTCGTTCTTATTTATCTACTTTGGAAATTTTCTTACTTTCCCTCAAATTCCATTTTTTGAGAATTTTCTTATAATCCCATCTACTATATAACCCGTTTCCAAACCTCGGGGAAATTTATAAATAAATTTATGTCATCACAAAACTCTATATATACATATAAAAAAAGTATTTAAAAGAATAATAAATTTATTTTTAAAACACGTTCAAGAAATTATTTAAAATATCGAAACACTTTTTATAAACATCAATAACTCATTTTTAGGTAAACAAAATCAATTTTCAAAGCTGATTCCATAAATTAGAATTTATTAAAATAAATATTAAGTATTTGAAAAATTCACTTTTCGATGTACTTCAATTCTACTAGTTCAAAATTATACAGTTTGATAAATAAAACTTCCCTTTTTAAAAATAACTTAACTTTTTAAAATAAAAATATACTTTCAAAATCCCAATAACCAATTCAATTTATAAATTCCTCTTGATTCACAACCCATCGATTTCATTTCGATTCTCCTAACCATTTCCACTTTTCAAAAATAGAATTCACTATTTTTCCCAAAATCTATTTTTCATATCTCGATATAAATTCACCCTGTGAAATTATATTCCAATTTATCAATTAATTTTCATTTTCCCTTATTTATAAACATCGTTTATAAATTTATAACTCCTTTGAGTTTCGCTTGTTTATAAAACTAATCCCATTTATAAAATCTCATTTTATAAATTCATTTCTTAATAAATTCCATATATTTCACAAATCTATTTAAAATATCGATTTCAACTCCTTTTCATATTTTCCAGAAATATCGTTTAAAAATCCATCGTTTAAAAATCCTTTATATAAATTATTTTAAAATCTCTATTTAAAATATTTTTACGAATAGTTAAATACAAACCAAAATCAATTATTGTTTTTAACCAAATAAATTTCTTAAAAATAAATCCAAATTTCGATATAAATATTTTTATATTCAAAACCTCCTTTTAAATCCTTTCAAATTCCAAAAATAATATTTATGGTATTTAAAATACCAAAAGTTAAGCCAGTGCTACTATAGCATCCAATAATTCAAATCATCACAACAATAATCTATAACAGATTATTCTAACACATCATATATTATTATATATGAAAACCAATCAATATAAACTTGAGGAAACCAGTTGGATCCCTCCAACCTGTTTCTCTACATCCACGAATGTTAACACAACATAAAAAATACCAATCCCAATTTGAGGAGGATATCGCGGTATATAGGGTCATCCCCTATTATGCGGGGCGCATAGGGTCTCATCCGCTTCAACGGCAAGAAATATATCCAACTACTAATATATATATATACAACTATATATATATATAACATCCAAACTGATTATAATTTATAAATTCAATCAGGCATCCAATAATTAATTTTAATTATTTAAAATTAATAGCAGTAATCCAAACGAGTGAGATTACTCACCTTGATTTTTAAAATTGCCAAACACCTAGATTTGAATTAAATCGAACCACGTTCGATTTAATTTAGAATTTCAACTAACTCCGAAAAATTCCAAATCAGTTCTATTTCGCAGAAATCGAAGCTACGAATCCAACATGATCGATTTTGTGATTTTTGTACCTCGTATGAATAAGTCTCGACATTTATAAGATTTTCAGTTAAATTAATTAATTAATTAACTCTCTAACACACAATTAATTAGATAATTACCAATTACAGTTAAGCCTTCTTTCATGTCGATACTGGACCTTACCGAGTTTGAAGCCAAATTTCATCGATCTCGATACTGAATCTTCTCGAGTTGTTTGAAGCCAAATCAATGAAACTCGATGACATTGTTGCTGTACTGGAAGCTTTAGCAAATCTCGATAATTCCACAGGCTTTATTAAACTCGACGACTTCTCCAGCCTTGGTAAACACGACATCTTCTCGAGCTTTGGTGAACTCGACGTCATCTCGAACTTAGCAAACTCGACGTCTTCACAACCCCAAACATCGCCGCCCGAACAAGCAGCCGCGCCTCCACAGACTCGGTCTTGCGAATTCCCTCCCTCGGCCGATGTTACCAGTCGCCTCGCCAACTCTACACTCTTGCGACCTTCCCCTGACAACATCGCGATGACGCGACTCCCCCAGAAATGCCTGGCCCACTGACCACCTCGCCTTACTCACGCTCGCCCTACTTCGATTTCCCTTGCTCGAGTTCGAACAAGCAGTGCGAAAACGTCACGATTTTTCTCTTTTTATTTCTTTATTTCTTCGCTGATTCAAACTGTAGAGGGAAAAGAGGAGATAGCTCACGATTTTTAAGTATCTCGGTTTTTTTTCAATTCGTATTTTAACTTAAGAAAAGGGAGAAGGAGATCGATTTCATTTCTCTAATGAAAGAAAAGGCCTACGCAATTTTAAAATAAAAGAGAGGCGGCTTCGTACAAGGTAGGGTGGTGTGACAGATTTATATAGGGTGGTTGAGATTTTACTTCGATTTGATTTCATATTTATCCATTCAGAATATCACGTAATATATACAAGGAAACCTCGAACTCCTATTGAGTTGTGCCGCCTAGCGTCCCTAATGTTATACCGCTATTTCGAACCCAATGGAACAAGTCTCGACCCCCAATTCGATCGTATGCAGAAGATAGCTTTTTAAATCGACTATTTAAATTAAATTCGATTAAATTATTTCTAGGCATTTTCAGATCTTACGGCCAAACGGTAAATCCAAATGCTATGAAATTTGAAACCCGATAAAAATACACTATTACGGATCCAATGGAACTGGTTTCGTAGAATTCCAAGACTATGCCCTGGATCGCTATTTTAATGTGTCGATTAAATCGACGATTTCAAAAATTGACGAATTTACCTGAAATTTCAGTTTTAAAACCTTACTAACTAAATTATAATTCAAAATCCAATATTTAAACCATTTAAATATTCAAAATCAAACGACGAAAAATCCGGGTCGTTACATTCCTCCACCCTTAAAAGAATCTCATCCCTAAAATTGCTGAGTAGGAAAAATACCCCAAACCCATTAACTTTCTAAAACCCACTTAGTTAAAACTCAATACTCACTTTTCTAACTCTTTAGTTTTCCACCAAACCATTAGCTTTCATTTCTTTCCCAAAATCTCTTATTTCAATTTCCATTTGAACATCAACTTTTTAGTTAACAAATTTTTTTTTTCAAAAATTTCCAAATTTTTTCTAACGCCCTAAATTTTAGAAATTTTTTGGTAGTCTCCTTTGTACGGAGAGCATTTTGCAATATGACAAAAGAGATAAAAATATATTCATCGACCCACACGATCGGAAAACACAATATATCGATATTTATTATTTTTGAGTATTTAATCCGAAAACGTACCTTATATTAGCATTTTTAAGCGAGCGGCTTATTTTATATGCAATTTGCGCGACCAAATATAGCCAAATGGTCTTATTATACCTGTATTTACTCAATTTTAAACACGTAAGTACCAAAACTTGAAATTTTAATAACACTTCATTTATTTAGCTAGTTAAACACATAAATTTCATAAACAATGCATTCTAACATATAATCATAAGCAATTATAAGGTTCCGATACTAATTTAATTACTTTCAATCGATCCATATATCATTTCATTCAATTTGAATGATTTACAACTCATTTTCTTGCATTCACTTCATAATTACACATGTTATAATTATATCCATTCCAAATTGATTCCAAGTCAGTTTATTTACTTGCCATTGATTCACCAAATTTTTATTTACTCCTGTTTACGGCACACGACGATATTTCCATGCAAATATGGTGATATTCATTTAATAAAATAGCCATTTCAGTTTATAGCTATTTTAAATTGATTCCAAATCAATTTATATTCAATTCTATTCCATTTCAAATTGATTCTCAATCAATTTATTTACATTCCATTAATATTCACATTCATTATATTCAAATCCATTTTATTAAGCTCGGAACCATTCCATGTTAATTTATTTATGAACCATTTCATAAATTTATTTAAGCCAAGCTTCCATCCAAAATTATTAACTTAAGTTAATTCATTTATTCCCAATTAATTCAACTCTATAACTTAAGTTTGTTTCCCTTGCCATCAATTCCAATTCAAATTTTTGATTTGATTTTTATTCAATCAAATTCCATTCCATTTACTAATTAATTTAATTAGTTCATTCACCCAATCCACTTCAAACTTTTAGTTCCATACTCAATTTCATTCTCGAATTTATTTAAACAATATCCAAGGCCATATTCAATTTATTTACACTTAAATTGGATTTATTTATAACTCAAGTCATTGCTACTTCAATCCAATTCCATTTTATCCGTCCACATTTCCAATTATATTTAATTCGCTTATAATTAAGTCGAATTTTATTTATAACTCAAGTTCCACATTTCAATTTATTCAATTCCATTCAACCCAAATCCCATTTCAATATCTGATTCACTATTTAATTCTTCTAATTGGGTTGCTTTCATTTTATATCTCACAATTGGATTTTTATTTCAAAAATCATTCTATTTAATCCACTTGAGTTCACATTCACTTTATAATTCAAGTTTGAACTTTTATTTCTTCACCAAAATATTGAACCATTTTTATTTTTGGTTTTCTATTCCACCTTTCAATTTCTTTTATAAACTATATAAACTTATTTATTCACCATTCCATAATTTTTCCCTCAAATTCTATTCCATTCAAAATTTATACTTTATGGTTATATAATATTTCACAACTAAAAATTTATATTTACCTCAATTCCAAATTATTTATAATCCAATCCTATTTTAATTTAATATAAATTTCAATTCCTTTTAACCAACATCTCAAAACCATATTCAAGTTATTCATACTTAAATTAAATTTCACTCCAAACAAATTTATTTTTAATTCATTCAATTTAATCAAGTAAGAATTTAATTCCAATTTCCAAATTTTTCCACACTTCCTTACTTATATTTATTTGTTCCATTCACTTATACACGTTCGTCATTCACATTCATATGCACTTTTATTTAGTTAACTTTATTACATTCTATTCATTTCACTCCATTTAACTTTACTTAAGTAAATTCCCATTTCATTTATGCACCTCATTAATTCAATTCAAATCCACATAAATTTTATTTCAAAATTTTAATTCATTTAACTCAACTTAAGTTGAATTCCATTTAACTTTCTCAATTTAAATTTTAATTCCAACATTCAATTTTCACACTTCTTTCCTTATTAACATCATTATCCACTTATAAGTTCAAAAACTTATTTCCTGGTATTGCCTAAAACATTTAAATAAGGATCCCAAAATTCAAATACCCGGTTTCACTTCAAATCATTTTGAAACCAATATATAGTTTTTTGGTTTTAACAAACCATTTCTTTGAAATTTTCAAAGTCAACCTGATTTTATCCAAAACAATTCCTTTGGGAATTTCTAAAAACAACACTTGATTTCACCAAAAATCTCCATAACAAATTACTACGGTAGCAATCCGTCACTTAGAAACTCGAAAATGAATACTGATGATGCTGCAATCATCACCAGGATTATTTTCTAGCGACTGAAGTGAGTTCAATGCTTTTATCACTTCAAAATCCATTTAAAACCATTTTCTAATCAAAATCAATTCACAATAATATTACCATTCAAAAATATTTCCAAACTAACAACAACTTCACTTCCATAACTTTCTGAAAATACTTTCCAAACCTTCAGGGATTTAAAATTTTGAATTCTAGTCTGAATAAATTTTTAGTTTTTAACTTATTTGTATAATTCATACTTATACAATTTTAATTTTGGTTTTTATAAACCATTTTCAATTTTTATAATCTTGTTTTGATTATATAATAATAACCAAACACATCGATTCACTATATAATAATTTCAGAAAATTATTTCTTTTATTTCAAAATATAGTTTGGGTAAAATTATTCCATTTACCCTCTTCAAATCCATACTGTGTCGATTTACCTGGTTCAAGTGTTTAGAAACTCCTATCGATTTAGTGGCGTCCCACTATTAAACCAGAATTTATATGCCACTCAAAAGATAAATTAACACAATATAAAACCATTTTATATTCACTAACAAATACGCGCTCATATCTATTAATACTCTCAACTCATTCTAAGGTACTACTGACCCTATCTATAATGAGTAATCCCCACCAAAGCCAAGGTTCTTGCTTAACCTTCAGCTCTGATACCAACTGTAATGAACGGGCCACTCCGGACCCGCCTCGGTAGGCTTTTCAACCATCCCACTACCCTTCTGCTTTTCAACATGGGGGTACTCCTGCTTTTCAACATGGAGGTGACTACAAGTGGTACCTCGAATTTGCTTTTATGGTCAGCCTCGCGACATCCGCAGCCAACCCATCAAGGCCTTATACTACCTCTTAGGGACATGTAGGGGTAAGAGTCTAAGCTTCGTCACTGTTCACAAAGCGAGAACCCTCTATCATGAGTACGTGAACCTATCACCAAGCAAATCTGATCCCGGTCGCTTCGAAACGATCAACGAATTTGGCCAAAATTGATAGTCGGTTATTTTACTATCAATAAAACATCCATAGGCAGACATCAGGCCTTATTATAAATTTTCCAAAGTATATTTTCAAAATATCTTTATAAGATGTGTACTTAAACCCTTCCAATATTCCAAAAATTGAGACAACTCAAATACTAATACCTATATTGGGGTATTTCAAACCATCTCTTATTTCAACATTTAGAAAAATTCCATTTATTTCTCTTTTCTCAAAATCCTTTACAATTTATATTATAAATTCCTTAACTCATCTATAACGAATTCTATAAGTTCCGGGATTCCTTGATTTATTCCCTTTAATATTTTCCAAAGTCAAATACACTTGTCTATAATTCCAATTACCATTTTTCTACTTCTTTTATGAATTATAATTTATTTTTCGAAGTTCATTCCTATTTATCTACTTTGGAAATTTTCTTACTTTCCCTCAAATTCCATTTTGGAGAATTTTCTTATAATCCCATCTACTGAATAACCCGTTTCCAAACCTTGGGGAAATTTATAAATAAATTTAAGTCATCACAAAACTCTATATATACATATATATAAAAAACTAGTGCGAACCCGTGCTTCGCACACGGATGTTGAAAAAATATTGTTGTTGCATAGGTCATATCCAAATGTATAAGAAATTTAATACGGTGGTAATGGACTAAGGATATACTAACCTTACAGCACCTTTCTCTTTATCCAAAAGGATCTCTCGCTACGCGCCTCTTTATATTCATATGATTCGCCTTACACATCAGCAGTTTTACGCTTGTCAGACAGAAAGAGGCGCGTAGCGAAAATGGACTGCATTCCTTAAAAACATTGTTGAACGATAGTGTTACATCATGAATAACAATTTGGTAGGATAAAGAATACATAGATATATTTGGTTATGATAATCACAATTAAAATCGAACAAAACAATTACAATGAATATGTTAAAGTTCACAGACTATTTAGAGGATAATGTGTTAAAAATTTATCCGCTAATGCATAGATATATTCACTATGGCATATAACGCCAATGTTGTTGCTTTTGCAATTACACAGCTGCTTCAATGTGCATAGATATAGTTGAAGTATTCACTGTGAACTGCAGACACAAAGACACGGTGCAGTTCGATTCAATTAAATAAGAGTAACAAAAGTTTTTTGCAATAGGGAGAAATATAGTAATAAGATGGAATTTGTAAACAGTCAGGAAAAGTATTTGTCAGCAGCTGAAAAAAGGGAGCAAAAGAAAAAAGAAAAAAGCAACAAATGTAGTACATGGGAAAAGTAGTAAAACAGAAGATTCAATTGAAATAGAAATGATGATGCAATAAGAAAATAACATGGGTTCCAATATAAATTACTATTGTTCACCGAATCTGATCTATGTCGATGCAGGGTACAAAACACGGCATATAGCTGGTCGTAGTAACCAATATTTGAAAATATCCAAAACATATAGAAGAGAACAATTGTGAGAAGTCCATTCATTTTTTAGCCTCAGAAATAACTGCTAGCAACGCGTGTATGATATTGGCTTGAGCGCAAATAGGTGATGTTTTCTTGGCCTTAATAGATGCATTACATCAGTCAATTATTTTAACCATTGAAGGTATTTGTACCTGCAGCCAAAAAAGGCAAAAGTGTCATTGATGCAGTATTATTACTAAATTCTCTCATTGCTCGTCTGACCTATTAACTATATCTAATAATCAAACTATGACTACATAATCATCTATACAAAGATACATTCATCAATTGTTTTTTAGAAGTTTTCCGACGGTGGTGGTGCAAGTGATTTTAGAATTTACTGCAAAAAATAAAAAATAAACTCTTTTAGGTGGTTATCAACATTATTCTCACTACAACACATGTTTTGACCCAGCACTTAAACTGTGCATCTACCTTAAGCCCGAATACAACAACTTATATGCTTATTGTATTATTGATCATCGTAATTGTAAACGAAATTGAGTAAACTTAGCCAAATTATGTCATCAAACCTAGAAGCAATGTATTAAACGCTGAGCTGCACGGTTGAATCAAGCATTAATTATGTGAAGTCATTATTTAATCATCTCAAGCTATCAAAAATCAAAATTCATTTTTCAATTATATTTTCATAATGCGGTTAAATAACTATCGTTAACATCAAACAAAATTATTACTACAGCTAAATTAGTATTGCATCACACAAATGCAGTTAAAATATTCAAAAACAATAATTGCTTAATTCCAAAAATACTGCAAAATAATAACCGCTTTTGCTTAATGCATTTAAATTTTAACTACAGTAAGCTCGAATAAATCATCGTGTACAACCAAAATTATTACTGCATCACATAAATATAGCTGAAATATTCAATTTCTACCATGCATAATTCAAAATTGTCATTAAATTATAACTGCATTTTATTAATGTAGTTAAATTTTAATTGTATTAAGATCGAATAAATTCATAAAATGTAGCCAAATTTATTACTTCATCACATAAATGTGGTTAAAAATCTTTAAATATAGTTAAATTTACCTAAAACTTGCTGGTAAATTATAATTGCATTTTCTTAATTTCATTAATTTATAACTGTTTTAAAATTGAATAAAATTATCAAATATAGTCAAAATCGTCAATAGTAAATGCAATAAAAAAAATGCTAACGTAGTTAAATTAATTCAAAAAATGCCTATAAATTATTACACCATTTTTTGATGGGGTTAAATTATAACTGCACTAAGTTTGAACACTATCAAACACAATCAAGATTATTACTTTATTACATAATGTAGTTACAATATTCAAAGGCAACCATAATTGTATAATTCAAAAAAAATATTCCTTTCAAATATGTTAAAAGATAATAAATACATTATAATAGTCTAGGTAAAACACCTATGTAATGTTTATGATCATCATAATAATGCTGTTACAGAAACACGGTATACAGCGGTGACACAAAATAATTGTGCAATTAAAGCTGCTATATAAAATTATGATTTAAAAAAAATTATTTTTAGCTATCAACAATGGATATCATTGGAAAGAAAATTAAATTTGAGATTTAATAATGAAAACGATTCTTAAATCCAATCAATGTAGAAAAAATTATCACATTTTAAAGTTTGGAATATAAAGAAATTAAAAATGCGACTGTTCAGTTGCCAAATTTCAAGGGGGCCTGTGTGAGCTTGAAATTCAACTCACTAATAATAATATAGTATAGATAAATATTTAAAAGAATAATAAATTTATTTTTAAAACACATTCAAGAAATTATTTAAAATATCGAAACACTTTTTATAAACATCAATAACTCATTTTTAGATAAACAAAATCAATTTTCAAAGCTGATTCCAAAAATTAGAATTTATTAAAATAAATATTAAGTATTTGAAAAATTCACTTTTTGACGTACTTCAATTCTACTAGTTCAAAATTATACAGTTTGATAAATAAAACTTCCCTTCTTAAAAATAACTTAACTTTTTAAAATAAAAATATACTTTCAAAATCCCAATAACCAATTCAATTTATAAATTCCTCTTGATTCACAACCCATCGATTTCATTCCGATTCTCCTAACCATTTCCACTTTTCAAAAATAGAATTCACTATTTTTCCCAAAATCTATTTTTCATATCTCGATATAAATTCACCCTATGAAATTATATTCCAATTTATCAATTAATTTTCATTTTCCCTTGTTTATAAACATCGTTTATAAATTTATAACTCCTTTGAGTTTCTCTTGTTTATAAAACTAATCCCATTTATAAAATCTCATTTTATAAATTCATTTCTTAATAAATTCCATATATTTCACAAATCTATTTAAAATATCAATTTCAACTACTTTTCATATTTTCCAGAAATATCGTTTAAAAATCCATCGTTTAAAAATCCTTTATATAAATTATTTTAAAATCTCCATTTAAAATATTTTTACGAATAGTTAAATACAAACCAAAATCAATTATTGTTTTTATCCAAATCAATTTCTTAAAAATAAATCCAAATTTCGATATAAATATTCTTATATTCAAAACCTCCTTTTAAATCCTTTCAAATTCCAAAAATAATATTTATGGTATTTAAAATACCAAAAGTTAGGCCAGTGCTACTATAGCATCCAATAATTCAAATCATCAAAACAATAACCTATAACAAATTATTCTAACATAACATATATTATTATATATGAAAAACAATCAATATAAATTTGAGGAATCCAGTTTGATCCCTCCAACCTATTTCCCTGCATCCACCGATGTTAATACAACATAAAAAAAATACCAATCCCACTTCGAGGGGGATATCGCGGTATATAGGGTCATCCGCTATTATGCGGGGCGCATAGGGTCTCATCCATTCCAATGGAGGGAAATATATCAACTACTAATATATATACTATTATATATATTTATAACATCCAAACTGATTATAATTTATAAATTCAACCAGGCATCCAATAATTAATTTTAATTATTTAAAATTAATAGTAGTAATTCAAATGAGAGATATTTACTCACCTTGATTTTTAAAATTGCCAAACACCCAGATTTGAATTAAATCGAACCACGTTTGATTTAATTTAGAATTTCAGCTGACTCCGAAAAATTCCAAATCAGTCCTATTTCGCAGAACTCGAAGCTACGAATCCAACGTGATTGATTTCGTGATTTTTGTACCTCGTATGAATACGTTAGGACATTTATAATATTTTCAATTAAATAAATTAATTAATTAACTCTCTAACACATAATTAATTAGATAATTACCAATTACAGTTAAGCCTTCTTTCATGTCGATACTAGACCTTACCGAGTTTGAAGCTAAATCTCATCGATCTCGATACTGAATCTTATCGAGTTGTTTGAAGCCAAATCAATGAAACTCGATGACCTTGTTGCTGTACTGGAAGCTTTAGCAAATCTCGATGATTCCACAAGCTTTATTAAACTCAATGACTTCTCCAGCCCTGGTAAACTCTACATCTTCTCGAGCTTTGGTGAACTCGACGTCATCTCGAACTTCAGCAAACTAGATGTCTTCACAACCCCAAACATCGCCGCCCCAACAAGCAACCGCACCTCCACAGACTCGGCCTCGCAAATTCCCTCCCTCGGCCGAAGTTACCAATCGCCTTGCCAACTCTACACTCTTGTGACCTTCCCCTGACAACATCGCGATGACAGACTCCCCCAGAAACGCCTGGCCCACTGACCACCTCGCCTTACGCGCGCTCGCCCTACTTCGATTTCCCTTGCTCGAGTTCGAACAGGTAGTGCGACAATGTCTCGATTTTTCTCTTTTTATTTCTTAATTTCTTCGCTGATTCAAACTGAAGAGGGAAAAGAGGAGATAGCTCGCGATTTTTAAGTATCTCGGTTTTTTTTATATTTGTATTTTAACTTAAGAAAAGGGAGAAGGAGATCGATTTCATTTCTCTGATGAACGAAAAGGCCTACGCAATTTTAAAATAAAGGAGAGGTAGCTACGTAGAAGGTAGGGTGGCGTGATAGATTTGTATAGGGTGGCTGATATTTTACTTCGGTTTGATTTCATATTTATCCATCAGAATATCATGTAATATATACAGGGTAACCTCAAACTCCTATTGAGTTGTGTCGCATGGCGTTTCTAATGTTATACCACTATTTCGAATCCAATGGAACAAGCCTCGACCCCCAATTCGATCGTATGCAGAAGATAGCCTTTTAAATCGACTATTTAAATTAAATTCGATTAAATTATTTCTAGGCGTTTCAGATCGTACGGCCAAACGGTAAACCCAAATGCTATGAAATTTGAAATCCGATAAAAATACATTATTATGGATCTAATGAAACTGGTTTCGTCAATTTCTGAGACAGTGCCCCGGATCGCTATTTTAATGCGTCGATTAAATCGACGATTTCAAAAATTGACGAGTTCACCTAAAATTTCAGTTTTAAAACCTTACTAACTAAATTATAATTCAAAATCCAATATTTAAACCATTTAAATATTCAAAATCAAACGACGAAAAATCCGGATCGTTACACTAAACTACTCCAGATATATTTTTACTATGTCCTAAACTAAACCTTACCTTTACTCTATTTTTATAAAAAAAACTGAAACACTTTTTCCTTTTATTCTCAATACTACTATGCGACTAATTAAACTAACTAGGTTACTCAATGGCGCATTTCCTTTAGTTGGAGATAGATACATACGTTCAAGACTTTAATGGTAGTTAGTTTTGTTGTCTGAGTCACTAAAACTGTATTCCCGCCACCTATACTAAACACTTGAATACATAAAGGTTATACAGTCTTTAAATGATAATACAATGAAAAATCCGAGTGGAGTATTCCAGACTTTAATGGTAGTTAGTTTTGTTGTCTGAGCTGCTTGGTGGATGATGGTATTGTGCTAAATGCTTATATTCCATAAGAATTATAGTTTCCTAATCCAAGCTTTTCTTAGTGAAGTATAAATGTTAAGAGAAGATTCAACCATTAATTAACGTAGTTGGAGCTAAGTTTATCAACGCCAAGGACTTCTGTTATGATAGCCCAGTAAGCCTCAAACCTTACATTATTCACTATTACTTGCATACATTAACACATGGAAATAGACCGGCGTTTACTTTATACCTTTTGTTATGTTTTCATTTATTGTATTTTAGTTGGATGATATAATATGGATACTTTTGGTAATATAAATGAAATAGCATTGGGCCTAGTATGTGCTCTTCATAAGATATTATTGAACATGCTTTTAATTCATCAAACAATTAATAGTTGGTGTTTTTTATATAACTAAAAGCTCTAATTCGACTAACATATTTCAAGTTATTCAACATATAAGGAATATGATTCTTACATGAAGACTGATTTTCTGAATTTTATGGGTACGGTGGTGAATATACTTGAATTCCAATTAAAATATGCATCCAATTTATGCTTTTAAAGGGTCAGTTTTGTAAACATAGCAGTGTAACGGGTCTTACTTTGTAAATTAAGCATTCTAGATGGTGTTTATGTTGCAGATTAATGTATTCTATTATTACCAAACTTATACAACATAATGAGGAAGTATGTGCTTCCTATCAATATTTGACAAGTTAATTTATATCTGGTGTATTTTTATTCGGAGAAAATATATAGGAGCAGTATTATTATGATTGTTACATGTTGGACATGCATTTTAATACTGCCTTTGTGATCGACAGTAATTAAGTTGGCTGGCGTTGTATTAAATTTTTATTTCAATTGTGTATGGTATCATTAGTTGATTAGTGGTGTATTTCTTTTCGGCTGTATAATATTTTTGATTGGTAAGTTTTATTTCAACGTTATATAATCCAAATTAAAGATGTACTATTAAAATGGATTAGTTCATCGAATTATTTTGTAACGACCCTAGATTTTTATTTAATTTAAGTTAATAATTAAATAAATTTTTGGATGAAAATAGTAAAATAAATCGATAAAATGGAGCGAGTTTCCCCGGATTCAAGTATATTCTGTATGAATCATTTCAATTTAAAATATTGTAAATATATCTATATCTATATATATATTGACTTGAATTTAAATTGTAAATAAATGGTTTAAAAATAAAAATAAATATATCAGTAAAATAAAAATATCACTTCTACAACTTTCATCTCAGCTTAAACAAATAGAGTAGACTACGAAAGTGAAATAAAAATACAAGTTCGCTTATTTTATAAAGTAATAACAATTAATACTTAAGCTATGAAAAGAAAAGAAAAATTTAAGAAGTAAGTAAGCATAAATAAGTGTTCGAACAGGCATACAGACCTAAGAACTAAAAGAATCAAACACAAAGTAAAATACCACATGTTTGTAACTTGTTAAACAAGACTTAGGCAAGTATAAGAAAATATAGATAAGTATAGGATGAAACATCAAGTACAAACAACATTAAATGCTATTATTCTTGGCAGCCAACAAAATCTATACGATTGTATACGAATTCCTTTCAGCCACCAACCATAGAGAAATATCTCTGGTGTTTGTACAAAAATAATATACCCTGTAACTCATTGTATATATCAACCTATAAGCAACTTTCTCCATATTATCTTTCATTTCTGTCTCGAGCTAAATAAAAAGTAAGATACAATTTCTTTTAGAAACCTAAACAAACATTCAACAACAACCAGCAACTACAATTAAACAAAAGCAAGATGATGGGCAGGAAGATCAAAGTAAAAACATTTTCCAGTTTCAAAACTGTTTTCAAATAGGGTGTTCTGATCTTTCACAAAAATCCTGGTGAGTAACACTTTATTTTAAAATGTATAACTTAAGTTAATATGGCATGCTTTTCTATGTGATAATATATATATCTTGTATATATATGAATTGAATCTATGTGTATCTGTTTCTATGATACCCTGTATTTGTGTTATGTTTTTGAGGATATGAAACAAACCTCCATCTCATGATCTAACCTCTGTTTGAACTTAAGATGTAAATAAAAACTGTTGGTTTGGTTGTCATCTAAGTGTTAAAAATATGTTAAAGCTAAAATAACCTATAACTACTTCTGGTAACTCAAGAAAACTGAGTTTAACTTTAAATATGTTTAAAACAAAATTTCTTGTTTAAGTATTCAGGAGTATAGAGTGAAAATACATACTAAAATAGGATTTTTAAAGCAAGATTTAGAATTTTTAGAGCTTGGGTTGAAGAGCAGTTTTCGTTTCACTGTTTTGAGCTTTTTGGGGTGTCGTGGGTTAACTCGTCGACTGGAGACGTCGAGTCTTGGTCTGGGGATAGAGGAGTGAACGGGGAAGCTAGGAAAAATGGGGCAGTGGTCGATAGTCAACGGTGGTGGCGGCGACGAGGCTTTCTTTTCTGTAGACCTAATTTTAGTGGGCTGTGTTTTCTCGTCTCGTTCAACGTCAAGGATCGATCGAGTGTCGCGATGATCTGGGGTTCGGTAGAGGGGAGTTAGTCGAGGCTATGGCGGTCCTCAAATGGTCGGAGGATGGGAAATGAGATGTTGACAGGTTAGTGGAGTTCGAGCTGGAAGTTCGAATTTGGATTCGAACGAGTTTCGTTCGATCTGGGTTGAGGAACGAGTTGACGGGGTCGAGTGTGACTGATCAGCGATCGGCATGATGGTCGGAGTTGTTGGGATGGACGGTGCACGTGCACTAGTGTACGATCGTGTACAGGCGAGATTTTGTTTGGAGAAGAAAGGAAGCGACTCGGGGAAAATCTCGTGATGTTGGCCAGGCGACTCGAAGCATTTTTCTTTGCCTCGGGTAAATTAAAACAGGGTACAGGATTTTTGTAACCTGATGGAAATTTGAATTTAAACCAAATTTAAATAAAATTTAAATTGTGAGTTAGATTTAAACAAAGTTTAAATCTAGTATGTAGTTTAGATTCAAATAAACTTTTGAATCTTAAAGTTTTAAAATGAAGTTTGAATTTTAAATTAAAGTTTAAAGTCAAAGTTAAATCAAATTAGTTTGTGAGTAAATAAATTCTTAACTTGTTTAAACTTTTAAAGTATTTGAAAGGTTAAAAAGGAATGTGAATTTAAACGGGATTTTTGACTTGTAAAGAAAGAACTTAGACCAGTTGAATCAAATTTGGAAATCTGGAACTAAATCTAAATTTGATTGGGTTTTGGGATAATTTATTTATTCAATAAAGCAATTAAAGAATAATTAATTCCACTTATGGATGTTTGGATTTCGTTGAATGGTTGATTTGTTTGATATCCCTGTTTGTGATTGTGATGCTTTGTGATATAAATTGCTTTATGCTGAACTACGATACCTGTGATGAATATACTGCTATGTGAATATGAAAACCTTTTGACCCATAGAATGACACTTGAATTTCGATGCAACAGGGAGTCGGATTCCAGTTGGTTATCCAAAACCCACATCGAATTGTAATAGTGAATCTTTGTGATTGATAAATTTATTTTATCTGTGAAATTGTAAATGAAGATAAGCGTTGTGGATTATACCGCTTATCGATATTGATATATCTGTGATGATTGATGTTGTGCACTATTGTGTAAAACCCCTGGACCACACTCTTACACACACAAATATGGATTTCACGTGGAAATCGGTTAAGTCACAGAGATGATGTAAATTCAATGTTTTTTAAATTGAAATTTTAATTTCAATTGATTTTGAAATTGGGAATTCGGGTTTAAAGTGAAAAGGTTTTGAAATGGAATTTCAAAGATAAAAGTTATTTTGAATAACTTAATCGAGTTTTGAAAATTTAAATAATTTGATTTAAATTTAAATTCAAGTTTGAAATTGAATCCTATGATTTGAAACTAGGGATTAAAGATGTTATACTAGTTATATATGGGTTAAACCATTTTAAAGGTATTGATTTGGGAATTTGAATTTAATTCAAGAGTTTTAACTCGTATAAATATAACTGGATTTTTCCGAAACGAAAACTACTTGTTTTCAAATAATAATATCTTTCATTTTAAGAAAGGATTTCCCAATTGTGTTGAACGGTTTCAAGTTTGAGATAGAATTGAAAAGTTTTGAAAACTATGAAATGAGTCTTTGATTTCAAAGACCGGACGAGTTAATCCAACTTGAAGTGGAATTGTTTTGAAAGCTATAAGTTAAATCTTGACTTAAAGATTTAACGAGTTAATTCAATTGAAATGGAAATTGATTTGGGGAAATCTATGAATGAATCTTTGTGAATGGGGTTAACTTTGTGAAATAAATCTTTTTGTTTAAAAAGATTAAAAGTGTGGAAATTGTTTAAACCATTGAAGGTTTTTGAAATGAATCTTTTTGTTTAAAAGATTGGAAATGGTAAATTGGTTTAACCATTCGAATGAAAAGTTTTGGGCTTTAAGCTGTGATTTAACTAAGACCCCAGTATCCATATGATTTTTAATTGCGCTCGTTATTCGGTTTAGCCGGGAGACGACCTTTGTGTCATATAACCCATTCCGAATAGTGATACGACGATATGGATAGCATTTGAAGACCGGTGGTGAAGACCGGGTATTTGCGAGAGCGATAGGATGACCTATCGATTGTCTCTGCACTGAGTAGCTACGGTATAGAGATTCCCTAAGTGATGGGAAGTCCGATCAGGATTGTGAATACCCGGATTGCAAGGGCTTCTTTGGAAGTGCCTTCGGTTCTGTTCGAACCCGGAACAGACTTGTATGGATGTGTGTCTGACGTTACACTTTGAGATGTAAAGCTGGTTTCTATCAAATACATTTCTGTTGGTGGTGGAGAATTTATTCTCTTAGCTTAACACCCTTCTCTGAGACGTACGAGCTCAGAGGTTATGTAGTTTATGGTTACTAGTGATACATTCCCAATTTGGTAATGTGGCATACGAAGTGCTGATGATCATTTGTTGGTCAAAGCGTTGCTTTGTGAAAAAGCGTTGCTTTGTGAAAAAGCGTGCTTTGTGAATAAGCGTAGCTTTGTGGACGAGACTTCGTCGAGCCTCACAACCCGGTAATGGTCGAAACAGGAATGTTGCGGCAAAGGTTTGTAGGGGTAGCGCCCCTAGGGTATGTCATTTCCTTCTGGATAAAGGGTGGTATCATGGTATGGAGCCCAGATACTTAACTCGTGTGGACACGGTAATTTATTACTGTATGATGTTGCTTTGTTGGTTTTCGGGATCCCGGATAAAGGTCGGTAACGACCGGGGGATGACATAACTTGTGTGTTAGTTACCTAGTTACAGCTGTACAGCGTGAGGTAGCGTCAGTGTGTTAGTTACCTAGTTACAGCTGTACAGCGTGAGGTAGCGTCGGCCTTTTGTTTGCAGAGATCCGGTTAGGATCCGGGGCGTCTTTCCAGAGGCGTTTCTATTTCGGTAAGGAAGTTCCTTAGCCTGATCATTTGTTGGAAATCCAAAGAAACAATACGAACCCAGTACGGTTTTAGTTGTATTACCTGCTATGGAATGTGGCGGTAACCTGCTATTGAACGTAGCAGCTATAGTAGGCATACAATAATGGTTGTATGCTGGCTAAGATTGATATTATATTTTCGAAATGGTTTTCGACACTATGCACTAATGATAATAATATCAAAAGAGTTTTGATTTTGCGTAGTAAGCATGTTTGACTATCATAAGGAGAAATCTCCTCCAATTCTGCGATTGCATTGTGTGTGTGGCGGGAGGCCTTATGGTAGTTTCATTTTCGAAAAGCATTGCGGATTTCAATGTTTAAAATGCTTTTGTTTTAAAGATAAACTGTTTTTGTTGCTCACACCAGTTCCATGACTGACCCGGAGTTTATTGTTCCCTTCCTAAACTCTGGGTGCCCACTATTTTCCACACGGGCAGTCTAGAGTTGGGTTTTTCAGATATTCAGGTTTAGTAGATTATCTGGAGCTAGTTCAGTTCTTGGAGTTCATGGACTGACGTTGCTTATCTTGGAGCATTCTATTGGAGGCATTCTATCCGCTGCCTGTGTTATCTATTTTCTTTCCGCTGCTATTTCTTGTATCATATCTCTGATGTATATTGATATCTGTTGTATCATTCTGTTGTACCTGTCATTGTATCAATGTTATGTAATTGATATATTCTTTTTCCGCTGTGTTGTTATACTTAATGGTGTTATAGCTCCGGTGAATCGGATTTGAACGGTCGAATCTGCGGCATTCTAGTACAATGTGAAGTACGGATGTTGATTTTCGAGCGCGAAAAATTCGAGTCGTTACATATTTAGTGTAGGGTGCACTAAATAATCCAATTCGCCAATTTTACCTGAAGTGATCCTGCGATTTACTTCAAGTAAAAGTAACCAAAGTACCTTAATGAGTAACTTTAATTATTTCTTAAACTAAATTAATTATTTCTAGATAACCTTGTTTCTTTTGAAAAATATAAAGATTATCTACTGCAAGGAATAATTACTTTTGTAAAGCTCCTCGGATCGAACTAAACTGCGTGGAGTTACAGTGAAAAGTGTTGATAAAGGGAGAAGGTTGATGCAGGTTGTAAGTCCATCTCTCATCTCTGATATTTTATTTGCTCTTAGGTGATAAGTAGACCTGTCAAATGGGTCGGGTCGGGTCATGATGGGTTGGATCAAAATTGACCCGACCCATTTTCTGACCCGACCCAATTGATATATTTGTCAAAAGAGAAATACAACCCAACCCATTTCATATGCGGGTCAACCCATTTAACCCGTTTAAAAAAAACACCAAATATGTTGTCGAATAACTGAGAATCATATCATTTTGTATATGCTACTGAATACATAATAAAAACTGAATCAGATAACTTCTATTTAATGCTAAAAGCGCACAATTATAACACAGATATCATGAAATGCCAAACATACAGCTGAAAGTGTAAAAATATAACATAGAAACCTTTTAAACTGCAAAATATGTAATAAAACTGCATCAAATAACACCTGAAAGTGCACAAATATCATGAGATATCATACATAAAGCAAATAAATGAGCATCATTGTTTAGATGTGCTTCAGCTTGTTTAGAACTTCAGTAATTCCAAGTGCCTGTAACAAAATTAAAAAAAAAAGAGGGTCGGAAGACTCGAGCTAACTGTTAATAGCAGATTATTATTACTACACAATCTTGACATACTGAGATAAAACATTCTCCAAAACTAAAATGAATAAATACAAATTGTGGATATGACATGTTACATGTTCCTTATAATCTATTCCTGTCATGTGCATAGCTGTTCTCGTGTATCATAATATATATTCATAGCACGTTTTATAATTATGTGTATTGAGCATCTCTGAAATAAATAATGAACTAGCCATGAACATTTTCATGGCAATTTTATGTATATTAAGTGGGATTCTATAGTTAATCAACTCCGGAAGAACAATGAAATATACTAATGAGAATTATGAATACTAAACCGGATTTCTAATATTTTTGGAACAAAAAAGAAATTGATATAGTTCAGGAAACATCTGAATTCAATGGTTTAAGTCGAGGCAATTGTACATAGGCCAAGGGCATGCATGATACATCATTCAGAAACATTTTACTGCAAAAAAGGAAACAAAAGAACGAGAGAAAAAAATCTAAAATGCTATGAAATATGTGAACATGCATGTTGTTCATATATATGTGCTAATAACTGAAAGTGTAATATCTAGCAAGTGAGTCAATCACCTGAAACTTCAATACGAACCAACATCAACCCCTTTTTCCTTCAAGAATTCCTTAGCTTCTACTATGTCCTGCAATACAAATATAACGTGAATCCATCTCAGCATATAAACAACATCTTCCTAAAAATACAAATTTACTTTAACAGCTACCTCTTTAAGATTGTCGTGTAATAGAGTTATACAGATTTACACAATGGAAGTTATTTCAAATTTACACAGTGAGAAAAAAGATAAAGAAACTGACATCTACAGCTCACGATTCCTGCAATGCATATATGAGCATAATAATCTAAAAATCATACCTGACACTATGCATTAATGTCTCTTCTTCTTGAGAATGGGACCTTGTAATATCTTCAGTAAGATCCTCAATTGTTTGCACAACCGTACCGCCATACAACCAATCTTTTGTACATAACAATGCTTCGACAACATCTTCTTTTAGTGAACTACGGTACTCGTCAAGTACTCTACCACTAATGCTAAAAGCACTTTCTGAAGCCACAGTAGTTACCGGTACAGCCAATATATCTTTTGCCATAAGGGATAAAATAGGATATTGATATTGCTGTGATTTCCAAAATGAAAGTACATCAAATTCTATTTTGCGCTATCCAATGTACATGAAAATATTTTATCATTGGAAGATGCGTTATCAAACTTATCATTGGAAGATGCGTTATCCAATGTACATGAAAATATTTTATCAACTATTCCCCAACTAAGCAACAAACTTGATATCTTTCCAAATATGGCTGACCCAGAATGAGGAGGCGGCAACAAACAAAAACTAAGCAATCTTTTTTGCAAATTCCATTCATTATCAATAAAATGTGCAGTCAAAGTTATATATCCATCTGTATTGATTGAAGTCCAGAAATCAGATGTTATACTCACTCTCCCGCTACATGAATCTAATACAGATTTAAGTTTTACTTTCTCATTCTCATAAAGTTTTATAACATCTGAACGCGAAGTGTTTCTGGATAAATGTACCACTTCATCATTTAAATAAGAAACCAATTCACGAATACTTTCATATTGCACAAAATTAAATGGTAAATTGTGCCGAATAATTGCTTTAGTCATTAAATCTCTATACTTCGTTTGACTAAAGTTTCCTTTATTGATTTCTTCCACATTTATACCGTGGCATTTCTTAACATGTCTCCTTAAATTATTTGTCCCATAATTATCACCACAGATATATTCTCTTTTACATTTTTTGCAAAAACATGTACGTTTTTCACCGCTAACAATTTCCTTCTTTTCGAAATATTTCCAAACATCAGAATAAGTATTTCTTTTTCGTTTACTTCCCACGGAACTACCCACAGAATCAAGATCAACTTCCAATTCTACCATATCTCTTGTTTGACTATCATGTTCACCGATATTCATATTCTACAAAAAATATTTACTTGCGTTACTGACTTGTGTTGAATAAAGCGAAGTAGATGTATAGAGAATAAAGCGAAGTACTATTAAATTCTATGATGTGATCACTTAAACAACTGAATTTAACAACTGAATAAATGTAAAGGAGCAATAAATGTAGATAATAAATACAACATTGATAACATAGAGAATTGAAGCTATGTCTTCTTGAACTGTTATAGCAGTACTTATGGTTAAATAACTAAAGCAAAAGTTGGGAGATATCGGGTTTCATTCAAAAAATGTTGATTTGTGGAACACTGAAGTTGATATCGGGTTTCATTCCTCTTCTTAAAACACACACAGACACTGAAGTTGCTACATTGTTTTCCATTTCATTCACTGTGATTGGTTTTCTGGTGTGAATTTATGGGTGCAAATGCTTAAATGATTTTTCTTTCTAAACGGAAAAAAGAAATGAAGAAAACAAAATTACTCAACAGGTTGTCTTTTACATTTTTGTTTGGCCAGACCCTGTAATCATTGTACTAATGGAGATCATTTAAACGCAACTTGACTTTGCAAGTTGCTCGCTCGTACTGTGTTGGTGATTTTGAACCATTCACCAAGTTGCAAAAGAGATATTGCTTTGCTTCACAACGACATTGGTAACTTGCACAGCTTGTCAACTACCTAGCTAGTTTGCCTAAAAATAAACTTTAATAATTATATTGCTTTGCAAAAGAGAAGACACTTCCTTTTCTGTAATTTCTTAAATTATTCAAAAATCCTGCTGAGTTTATTGTACTGTTGGTTATACTTTTGTTGTAAACATTCGGATCCAATGTTGTAAACAAACTTTCAGTCAAAACTAATATCAACACTTAACAGTAAATTCAGTAAAAATTAAACCTTCCAGTCAACTATCTGATCGCCATAGACCAAAAGAAAGTAAAATATCAAATTGAAGAATACAAATACCCAAAATATGTTAATCTGATGAAACAAACAGCAGTTGACTCAAAATGTCTAGGAATCTATCAATCGGCGAACTTAACCAGATCCTTAGAAATGAAACAAACCCAACTCAAATTAGAAAACCATCTTTTAAATCCAGAAATTTACAAATAAAGATTCATACCATTTTGATTGTCGACAGATTTTCCCTGCAGCTACTTTAAGATCTAACGAATTTCAGAGAAGAAAATTCACCATCGAGAAAATAGATCTAAAGCCAGTGTATATTTTGAAAAAATTGGTCGAAAAAGTTGCCGTGAAATTCTGAGAAGAAGAGGATTTAGGGTTTTGAAGGGTTAATGGGTAATATGGGTCGGTATGTGTTTGATGTTGGACTGATTGGGTCTTGACCCAATTAAGAAATAGTAGAAAATGGGTTTGACCCAGCCTTGTTGAAACAGGGTTATTCGGGTTGGGTTAAAGGGTCAATCTGAAATTTGACAGGCCTAGTGATAAGTTATTAAAACTGATGTAGTAGATAAAACCAACTACACCGCTGTTCCCAGCAATATCTAAATGTAATGTTTTTTTGGATAATATGATCATTGATGAGTGTGTGAAGTAATACTACGGTGCAACTCATACTGGCAATATGCATGTATGATTATGTGGTCCTATATAGTTCCAATCTTTTTTCTATATGCAGTAAATGGGTAAAAGGAAGAGGGCTGCTAAAAAATGGCTAAAAGCAATCGATGAATCCACCACATCCAAGGCTAGTGCAAAAGACATGGATAGCAGGGTGGATAGCGACATTCATATTGAAGACAACTCACAAGAAATTGGAAACCAAGTCATACAAATGGAAGTAAACGCTGAGAACAATTATGCTCGAATTCAAGACAACGCTGAAGCAGTTGACAAAGATACAATGCAAGTTGAAGAAAATTTTGAAGTTGACGTGAATGAGGGAACTACTCGAGATGCCACTGCAAATCCGGTTGTGAAGCGCAAATGTAGAGGTCCAACCAAAGTGAAAAGACTTCTAGTGAATCCTGAGAGTCGTATTGAAGTCGAATTTGATGCGGATGGCAACCCAATAAGAGAAGGGTCTGTCAAGCTATCTTTATATTTAGGTCCACTAGTAAAGAAACATGTTCCGGTTACACTTGATAAGTGGAAGAAACTAAATGAAGAATTACAAGTTGCTTTGTGGGGATGCATTCAGGTATATACTAACTGATCATCTTCTTAGATATTAAAAATTTGTCTTAATGATTGATGAAGTTTAATTTATATAATGCATAACTGTAGTGAATATACGTTTCTAGTTTTCCATCTTCTTCTTCTTGATTATTCTCTGTAGTTTTTACCACTTCTTCTTGATTATTCTCTGCAGTTCTTACCACTTTTTTCCTACCGTTTCTACAGGTTTTGGCAAACTATTTGCATCCTGGTTTTCTTTGTCGGAATCAAAAAATGATTTTTTTAGTTAATATAAAATGATTATATAATTAATATCATAGTTATAGAATTTTATTATATTGTTTCGTAAGAACGAAGTTGGTATCAAATTTTCTATACGAGAGAGTGAGAGGCAGTGACTCGCATTTTCTTAACAATGTTAGAGTAAAAACAAAATCTATGCACCATTGAGGACATAATAGCCATTTTGGGATTTTAGACGCAACATCTACCTCTTCCCTTTTGTTTTCACATATATTTACTAATGGGTTTTAACTTTTGCTAATGTGTTATGTTGCAAGTTAGATTTAAATTGGACGAGGAATGACAAAAGGCATGCATATTTCAGCAAATGAGGTGCATTTTTAGAGGTTCAAAAGCTAGATTAGTTCGCAAAATAGCAGATGCAAGAAACAAAGAAGAAAGAAATCGGTTAAAACCCGACAACCTAAGTTTGAATGAGTGGAAGAAGTTTGTCAGGTCCAAAACAACTCCAGAGTTTAAGGTAAAGTCAGTTTCAGGTTCTGTTCATGAAATTAAGCAATAGTTACACATTTAGTGTTGATGAGATTGTATGCTATTAAACAACATGAATAATGTACTATTTTTTGTTCTCAGGAATTGAGTCAAAAATATAAAGCTATTAGAAACAATCAGATACCGCACACATGTAGTCGTAAAGGAATGGTTCGAGTGGCCGATGAGTTGGTAAGAATTACTAATTTATTTACCATAATATTTATTAGCTAGTTAGTCAATGTAACGTGTTGTAATAAATATTCTTTAAACATAGAAAAAGATGAGTCCTCATCCATCTACTGCCTCTCGAGCTCACGTTTGGATCAAATCCCACACTCGAAAAAATGGCGAACCGGTAAATGTGACTGCTGCAAATGCTATCGTAAGTACTTTGAAATTTTATTAGATAGCAAATTGTTTGCTATTGTGATAGTTCGATTGTGTATAATATGCATATATGACAACTTGCGTAGGAAAAAAATAAATGAATCGACAATGAATCAAATTCTAGCTCAACAACTAATTACAAAGAAGATGCGCTTGCAATAGTATTGGGACAAGACAGACCAGGACGATTGAGAGGAATGGAAAGGGGTATGACCTACACCAAGACAATATGGTCACACGTAAGGGATAAACAAACCATCGGCATGCAAAATAAAATTTCAGAATTAAACGCGATGGTTCAAATGCTTGTGAAAAATTAGGTATGAACTAACCATTGTTGTTTGATTATTGCTATATGTATTCAAAGTTAATTAGATTCTTTGGCTTATTTTTGTACATTTATAGAAGCCATGTTAATTAGATTATTCGACTTGAATGATTTTTTAGTAGTAGTCATTATACGACCATTACTTCGTAGAGAAGCATAGAATTGTGAACGCCGGTTTTAAACACTACAACAAAACAGTCTTTTTACAACGGGCAATGCCCGTTGTAATATGGTTTTCGCAACGGGCATGTGTCCGTTGTAATAGGCCTCGTTGTAATAGATCCATCACAATTTACAACGGGCAAAGCACGTTGTAAAAACATGTATTGAATGTTGTAAAATACCTATTTAACAACGTGTGTTGACCGTTGTAAAAATCTTGTATAACAACTTGCAGTGACCGTTGTAAGAAGCTCATATAACAATGCACATTGCCCGTTGCAAAATAAATGCAAATTTAAAAAAAAATGACAGCGGCATCCATGCAATACATCCATACTAATACTAAATATTGTCGTAAAATAATTAAAATCACATACGAAAAGACTAAAAGCTAGAGTCATAGAATTCTAACACTCCAAAAAGTTAGATAAGTTTACATGCCAAATACATAAAGCATTAACACATAACAGTCCGCTACAAATATCATGTTCTAAGTACAATCATACTATACCACAGAGATGAAGTCTTTATGCCACGCGACGGTTGATCCAACGGCCTCTTTGATAGTCTGCATCTTTGAATTTGACAACTTTGATAGACTACTATGGCAACTAAAAATACAAAAGGAAAAGAAAATCAGACTACAATTGAAAAGGATAAAAACAGGGTGAATTCACCCAATAGATCAGAGACAAATGTTTATATAGAAGCACCTACTCCTCAACAAAGACCATCTACAAATGCAGACTTTAATTTGGCTATTAAGGCACGCAAATAACAATTTATTCCCATCAATATATTATTCCATCTAACCAATACTATTTATAGTTTAATTTCAACTGCTGCATTGACATAGCACTAAATTTCTTAAAATACATCGAGAGAGCAATTTCTCCTCAGTTCATAGTTAGACAGTCATAGAAAAAACTTAAGGTATGTTTTTTTTGTTATATATTACTCAGGAAATACAGGTGACATTTTGTTTATCCGTAGGTCACAGCGACAAATGGAGAAGGATGAGAAGAGGGTTATTAACAAGGCAGCAGCATCAGAGAGAGTAGAAATGCTAAAAAGAGCCAACATCAAATATATCCTGAACCAGAATGGTTCTGTAGAAAATTCTCGCCTTATTACTGTTGATTATCCTTCTGATATTAACACTCTTCATCTTCGTGGTATGATTTGCTTTTATTGTGAACTTTAGGTGCTATTGTTGATTATCCTTCATAAATTCAATAACACTAAAATAGAGTTTATGGGTGAATAGATGTGAAAAGATGGATCTGGGAATTGGAAGGAAAGGAGTCACCTTATTCTTTAGCTTGGTCTTACAAGAGGTGTAATTTCATTTATCAACCCTGATGTCAGATAACTTTGTTAGCTTTCATATATCAACCGAGTTTAAATTAACAGGAAATGCAAGAGGGGATATGCGTGGATAGATGTTAAGGAGGATGATATGATCACACCAATCTCTAACAACAATTACATCATTCGAGCAACAATCATCCAATTTCATTTATTTCATGGTATTAACATTAATTTCTCACAACTAATTCTAATCGTATCATTGCTACTTTCATACTCTAGAGATATATATGTTAAATTTTGAAGTAGATAAAGCAGACGAAAAGGCCCTGCTTGATCGGGGTTTATCTTTAAAGCCACAGCATAAATCAGAAAAGCACGGATCGAAGGTTAACTAGGTTCAAAATTGATGCTTCGAGGACCGGTCATAAAGAAAAGGAAGGATATCAGAAAAGGAAGGATATCAGAAAAGGAATAGATGTTGTTTGCCTCTACCGCTTTGATTTTGCAATTTAGCAGGCCATTACTTATTTCATTTGTCATGATATCAAGATAAACTGTTTTCAAAATTAGACGTACATATTACATTTATTTTAACTTTGATAAACTTATGTACAATGCAAATGCATCGCTGTTATGTGCTCCAATTCTTTATAGAGTGTTTTCTCACATTTGTTGATTTGAATACTACTAAAAATATACGAATTCAATCAAATTGTAGTATTTTTAAACAGAAAAGAAAATTGTAGTATTTGAAAATAGAAATGTAATTTATATCTTTTGTTTGGGGAGGATATTTGGTGTATTAAGTTTGATTTTTGGGATGTGTCCCTTTATTTCACTATAAATAAACTCATGGACTGCCGAACAATATTATATGTAACTGGGGGTTTTTAGGCTCAAGGAAAAAGTTGAAGAAAAATTTTGTTTGAGAGACAAGAAGTTTGCTTTTTAGGCTGAAAAACACTTTCTAGTTTAAATCACAGAATGATAGTTGTAACTATCATTTTCTGATTACACTAAAAAGTGTCCTTCAGACTAAAATGCAAACTTGTTATCCCTGAGACTAATTTTTTTTGCAACTTCTTCCTTGTGCCTATTTTCCTGATGTAACTGTTCCTTACCGCTACTTATCATGATTACTCTAACTGAATGGCATTGTGAATGAAATATTGTCAACGGAAAGAGAAAAGAGAAAGATGCTTCATAATATAAGCAATAGTCGATCGAAGGACTATAAACCTCCATGAATGCCGAACAATATTATAGACACCTTCAAACAAACACCCTAACAACCTTATATGCTACCATCACTCAGTTTCATGCATAACTATAATGCATTCATGGAGGTTTATAGTCCTTCGATCGACTATTGCTTATATTATGAAGCATCTTTCTCTTTTCTCTTTTCGTTGACAATATTACATTCACAATGCCATTCAGTTAGAGTAATCATGATAAGTAGCGGTAAGGAACAGTTACATATAATATTGTTCGGCAGTCCATGAGTTTATTTATAGTGAAAATAAGGGACACATCCCAAAAATCAAACTTAATACACCAAATATCCTCCCCAAACAAAAGATATAAATTACATCTCTATTTTCAAACACAGACGGTAGACAAAGACAAAGTTGTCTCCAAGTAATACTTCTTCACATAGGACTCTATTAGATTTTTTTCCTCCAGTAATCTAACATGTTTAAATTATAATCTTGCACTGCCATGTTTCTATTGTACTAATGAGATTATGATAGTGTAATTTTGTTGATATTCCAATTTGCACGCAAAAAATAACCATGGATTAAACAATTCAAAGGGTAATACAGTTGTGTAACAGGCAATCCAAGCGAAATGAATAATGGTCATCAGTAGTATGCTAAATTCTGCCTGAAGCCACCAAAGTTTTACAGCACCACAATTTTACACTTCAGACATGTATACTGATAATCTTTTTCTTATTTAAATTAATTCAATTTCGGTTGGCTGAAATTTTCACACATAATGACCTGTTTCTATGCAATTAGCATACTATTTTTACATTTAGCATATTGCTTTTCCAGAACTGATCTACAATTGCTTCAACAAGCAATGTATTTGGATACTTATGTGTTATCTAGATTATAGGTTCCTTTAGGGGAGTAGACTCCTTTATATAAGACTAGTTTACTGATTGGCAACATTAAAAACAATTTCTCCTACCAAAATTTTCCCCTACAACACTACAACAATTTATGGGTTTCATAGCGTTTGAAAAACGCTATAACAAGATACCATAGCGTTTCAGAGAACGCCGTGGAACCACAAGCTATGGTAGGCCGGTAGCATTACATAGCAGGAAGGAAAACGCTATAATATCTAATAGCGTTTACAAAAGGGCATAGCGTTTGCAACCTACCATAGCGTTTTTTCTCTGTTATTAAACTTAAACGCTATAGGGAATATAATCCTTCATTTAACTTCTATAGCGTTTTCGAGCACATTTTATAGCGTTTCATCAAACCATGTTATAGCGTTACAATGTTTTTCGATAGCATTTCTTGTCATGCTTGTATAGCGTTTTTATTTTCTACTACAGCGTTTTTGATTCTATTATAGCGCTTTTGATGCATAAATCTTACATCTCATATAGAGTTGCGATAGCGTTTGATGAATCAATAGCGTTTTTCAAACGCTATTCTATATAATATTAATTTTCAGCATTTGTTTCAATTTTCATTTTATTATATTATATTATATATATATATATATACTACATTGCACACATTCAATTTTCAGCATTTTGTTGATGGATAGATATATGTATACACATTACACACACACACACATATATATATATTAAAATGTGGATCCCAAAAATAACAAATCGAGAAGATGACAACAACTATATGTAACAATGATAACGTTGTAGTGAATTCTAATTTGGAAACACACAATCAAACTAGTGGAAAAGTTTCAAATAATTCTGCTAATATTTCAAATACTACAAGACATGGTCGCATGATAATAGTTCAAAATAGTCTAACAAATGAACACAAATACTACAACACATGGTCACATGATAATAGCTCAAAATAGTCTAACAAATGGACACAAATACTCAGTTATGGAGACGATGATACGGAAATGGCTGCTACAGAAGATTCTTGCAAGGATCTAAACATTGCTCCAGGTTGCTTCAGTTTTAACCAAGTTCCTGCATTAAATGACAAAGTAGACAATGACGGTTCCAGGTTGAATATACTAAATTTGTAGACAATAAATGACAAAGTAGACAATGACTTGTAGGCAATGGAGTAAATGACTTGGAGGCCTAACATAAAAATCTATCATTATTATTGTCTAACTTTGTTTGCATCATGAATATCATATTAATACATGTACTAACCCACCTACCATTTATGAATTTGCAGATGAAATTGGAAGTACAAAATGGATGTTGATTATGTTTACGCTCCACCCTCTTCCTATTACGCCTTTTATGCTTGTTAGTTGTTACTGTATTTTTTGTTCAACTTTCTTATTATCAAAAGCTAATGAAATCTTATCTTGAATATTTGTATTCTGTCTTTGTTAGTTGTGTATTGTTTTGCGTTGCAACTATATTTCTGTTCCAATATTTGTTTGTTTCATTTGCATTTATGTTTAATTTGCATATATGTTTCATTATCTATTTCATCCACCAAACTGCATTTGTGTGTTCAATTTGTTCCATTATCGGTTTCATTTGTGTGTTCCATTATCACACTACACCCCAATACCATCTCTCCATCAACAACCTATCATTCACAGTGCAGCACCCATGTCCTCACTTCCCTGTAGTTCATCAAACACACCCATACTCACTTCACCTAATATCTCCACCTGCCTTCATAATACACAACACCAGCAGAGCCACTTCTTCTCAAACACACCTACAAACATTCTCTTCACCTCTACAAATAAACAACCAAATTTACCAACCTCCTCACAACCTTACTGCCTCGGCCAAAAACAGTCACAGTCCTTCATTTCTTCCTCACCATCACCAATACAACACAGCAGCCACCATTGATACCACTTCATCAACAGCTACAGCCAACTACGTAGTGACAGTCTAACTGCTGCAACCCTGTTCTGCTTCTTTGGCCTTCAAAACAACTTACATAGTTCCACTTCTGACAACATAGCCACTTCACTGCACATATACCCCAACCACCTGAACAGTACAGACATCATTTCCTTCTCCATATCCACATAGCTGCTGTCCAAACATCATTTCCACAAGCATCGACCATCGCCTTCAAAACCACAATCGCAAACATCAGTCTCCAATTATTCAAACCCATCACCCTCTCTGACCAATCCAAACCCACATTCTCATCCAAACCCAAATCGTCGAGAATCACCTCTGACAACATCTTCCTACAAATCGTGAACCACTCACCAACTCAGCCATAAACTGCAGCAGTACAACCTGACCACCCCATCACACTCACCAACTCAGCCACTACACACCACCTCAACATTTCAATTCCTCTTCACCAACAAACCAGCCTTGTCCACACTTCCATATCAAAAAACCTCCTTAACCTCTACACATAAACCACTTGCCTTACTGCAATCATACCCGCTTACATGTCCACATTACAGTTACAAATGAACACATCAATCCCCTTCTCTACTTTACAGTTGCCACTCCACACTGTTGCATATTGCACATTCATTTACCTCTACAACAAACTGACCATACCATCACTTGCACTACTACAACAAAAACCATTCATCGTCGTACCCCTGCTTGCCATCACTGCTCCTCCTTCCTCAACCCATACATCATTACAACTTGCTCCATCCCTCACTGTCATACATAAAATTTCAACAAACCCCACTGCTCCTCCTTGAATCACTTATGATTATCATACACAATCATTACAACTTGAACCACATTCATCACCCCAATATCCTACTTAAACCATCAATATACAAATTGCCTACAACTGAGCACTACATATCTTCACAATGCGACCAGCACATTCAAATTGCATGCATTTGCAAGCCATCTACAATCCAACCACTGACCATATTACCACTATAAAACTCCCTTCATCAAACAACTCTGTTCATACTAACATCATCAAACTCCTTGCCACACACTCCAACATCACCTCACTGTGCAACTTCACTGCAGACCACAAGCTACAACAACCTGCTACAACAATTTCACCCAAACCTTACTGCCTCATCTCTAATTCTCATACAACCCACTAAACATGACCATCACCTCTGCCATAAACATATCCACCATCATCACATACACATCTGCCATCGCAAAGCTTGCACACTGATGCCAACAGAGAAACCACCCAGACCATCAAACTTCACTGATCCAAACATTGACATTATCAACTGATCCTAACATTTCCTATCACCATATATCCCACAACCTCCGCCTGCTTCAGGCATTTCACAAATCGCCTAAATTCCAAGAACAAGTTCATTTAACCTGCAACCTGAAAAACAACAAATTTTCCCTCTCCATTGCCATAACAACCATCCACCCAATAACTACAACACTTCCTTCCTTGCACTTCACAAAACCAAGCAACCCCTGACACCGCACCAAGCTACCATACTCCTCCAAACACTACCAAAACCACTGCAAACCAAAATCACCACCAACGAACCCAAATCACGTGGCAACTCTTCACTTCATCCTACACCACATCATGAAAACTCATCCCTTAACTAAGACTTCCATATCATGAATAAGCTAACGTCTTCTATAGTAGTTTTATTTTCAAAGCCAAGAAATGTACAAGATAGATTCTACCTAAAAGACTCATTATTATTTGTGATATTATTTCCTAACCCAAAAAGAGTATGAATATACTCTATCTTTATGAGTAACTTTTGTTCGTCCATAAGGTTCAAAATTTATTTTCTTAGTTTCAAAAACTATCATAAGTTGCATGAATAAACAAATAGAACAATTTTAATTGCAGTTTTTTCATCAATATATTAGTGAAATTTGCAAAAATGAAGGAAATAAGAATTGTAGGTTACTTTTAAAGAAGAATAATTTTTCTCAAAATACATAAGCGAAAAATACCCCTACATTTATCTTTTGTATTTATGGACAAGAAACTGACTTTGGTATTATAGTTGTTTGACCACACTAAATTAAGAATTTAACTTTGATAAGAACCAAAATATGCATATCAAACGAAAAATATAAAATGACTTTTATGCATGATGTATTATTCATATATTTACCTAGAGTGCAGTTGTGAAGCTTTCTTTTCTTCTGATCAGTCAACAAACTTTAACAATGGTTACCTATATAAAAGAAAACCGTATAACGTCAAGAATTAAATCATACAATCAAATATGAATACATTTTGAAATTTTGTATATATGTATAAAAAAATATACTTACTAGAACTTGATTCTATCACAACTTTTGAGGTTGGCCATGCCACTATAGAGCCTACAACATCTTCAATGTAGACAAGATTAGAAGATGGTCTCTACAGAACTGCATCGGGAACTGTAGCATTCACTACCCAAACTTTAACAGCGTCTCTTCCAAGTTGAACAAAATGGACCATTTCATTTGGATCGGTTGAAGCCACAACCCCTTCGGCAACTATTGTTCCTGTTCCACCAACATCAATCAGCCTGCATTTGCTTTTGGGGGCTGGCCTTCCACTCTATCAAAAAAGAAAAAGAAAAGTGATGGTTTTAATAAATAAATATATATATTAATAAATTTGATAACAAGTTGCTATAATTAGTTTAAACATATTACCGTATGAGATGTTACGTTGCCACGATTAGAAACAAATGATGGTGCTTTAGCTTTCTCGACAACTACTTTTGATTTTGGCCAAGCAACTTTATTACCAACGGCATCTCCAACATATATCATATTATTTGTTGGTTTCCATAAAAAGGCCTTAGGGTTGTTTGGATTATCAATAGAAACTACCATAGCTGATGGTCCAATAGGAACGCCATTCACAAGCTGGTTTGGATCGCTAGAGTACAAGCATCCTTCAGCAACTACTTCTTCACCTCCAACCCAATCATATAGCTTGCATGAAGGCTCTGTGCTGCTACTTTTAGTCTATTCAAAAAGAATATGTATTTATGAAATTAATAGTTGTATTTTAAAATAAAAATTATAAATAAAGTGATATTTAATTTACCGTGTTGTCGATTTGATCTAGCTTATGCAAAATAACTTTATCGGTAGGCCATGCTACTAACATACTGGCAGCCTCTCCAATATGTATCGTATGAAACACGGCTCTCCATAAAAAAGCATCCAATTTCCTTGGAAACTCAATCAAAACTATCTTTGCATTTGGTCCTAGAGGAATTCTATGTACAAGCTCATTTGGATCACTTGACACGACTCTTCCTTCAGCAACTATTTCATCAGTTCTGCTCCAATCCAATAAATCACATTTATCAAATGTATTTCCATTGCTCTGCAATTAATTAGAAGCGTCTTAAGTTAAATACTATATTAAAATTAATTTTTAGATAATATCACAATGATAATGTATTTGATGTTTAATAGCAAAGTATCATATGCACACATATGCAAACATGAAATTATGCATATGCTAATATTCGATGTTTACCCGAGGCATTGATTCTTCTCTTTGAGATGTATTAACCTAAAAAATCAAGTGTGGACGATGGATTAAAAAACCATATGAAAAAAAATTGAACAATATCTCTAATATTACCACACAAGTAGAATAATAAGTAAAGATTGATATGCTATATACCAGATTTTTCTTTAGCATGCGAACCTCCTCTTCCAATTGTGAAATTATATCATCTTTAGCTTGTGAGAGCAAGAACTTGGTATAGTTTGCACCTCTTCCCATTGCTCGTAGTCGTCCAGGTTTATCCTGACCCAACACTTTGGAGAGAGCATCTTCTCTCAAAGAACTGTTGGTTGAGTTTGATTCACTTTCAATTTTTTTAACCTTTTCCTACAAAAGTTAACGTTATTCACATATAAGTAATAGATAGAATGCCAATAACAGATAGAAAGACAATCCTATACAATTTTTATCAATATTACGGTGTCTTACAATAGTCTCTAGAACATATGTATTAACTGCTTCGCCATTCTTTCGAGTGCAGGATTTAATCCAAATTTGACTTCTAGGAATGGAGATGTGGCCACCACTCTCCTGTTTCTATGTTAAGAATGATAGATAAAGTGAATGTGGTTGTATTAAATACATAATCATAATATGTTACACAAATTAAACTAGTTGTTCTTTCTCACCATATCTTCCGCTAATCGAGCCATTCCTTTGCGACTTACTGTATGTGGCACTTGAAAACTTCTAATAGCTTTGAATTGATCACTTTGTGCCTAAGATGAAAAGATATAATACACTGAATAGTTATAATTATTACGTAATACAATTAAATTTGGTATTTATTTACCTTAAACTTTGAGTCTGTTTTCTTTTTTAGAAAATCCCTCCAGTCCTTCATATTTTCGACATTACCAGGTTTGAGCTTAATCCTTTCCTCCATGTTCTTCGCTTCCAGTATTTGCCTAACGAACCTGCTTTTTGAAGCCCTCCATATGCATCCCATTTGCTGAAAAATAGGCGCTTTCTACCACTCCTCATCCAGTTTAAATCTAGCCTGCAAAATGCAAAACGATAAAATAAATAAAAATAAATTATAAACTATTTTGTAACGAAATATGAAGGTATGTAACTTAAATACTAGTGTTGTTTTCTAACTGGGTAAAAGTAATTATGAGATAATGCAAAAGTATAGGCCTATAGAAAAAAGAGAAAGAAATGAAAAATATTAACTGAGCAAGACAGCAACTACAGATTACATAATTACGTACAAACTATAATAAGCAACTAAGAAATTCGAGTAACTGGGTAAGCATGCATACATTACATGCTAACCAGCAGGCATCCAAACAACTTATCATATTATAGTACATACATTTATAACATTACAAAGTTCTCGACCAACAACTTAGCAATTCAGCAACTCAGCAAGCAAAAAACTAGTCAGAAAACTCAAAGCTCCAAGCCGAGGATGAAAACGACGATAACACTAATGACTGAAACTAAGCAAGCAAGAAAATTTAACTATATATGTCAAACAATTTAAATCTATCTGAATGCAGAATAAATTCCAACTCTATTGACGGATTAAGATAATTTATTATATTTCAAACAATTTAAATCTATCTGAATGCAGAATAAAAATCAAAATCATCAAAAAAGAAAAAAAGCAAGGAGGAAAATTATAAATCAAAGAACTTTTAATCAACATTGGTGTCAGTACAGATAAACGGTACTCAAACTTGCTTATCAATTTAAGAATGGATATTTGATTTAAATTTTATTATTTTCCATCTCTTGACTGTGGGTTTATGATGGGAGATAACTTGTATATGAATATCAAATGATTCATGCAACTGTTCAGTTTTAATAAGCAGTACTTAGTACAAACAGTAAATGTCTAACGTATAGTGATACCTGAATGGATCTCCACAACACATGTTTTAAATCATCGCCAATATTCCGCCAATCATCAATCGTGAATGGAACATGCTCCCGTATGAGCGGTCCTAAGTACGAAGATAGTTTTATAGAACCTTCTCCTATTGGTACAACATTGTCATTAAATTCAACGTTAATCCGAGACACACGATCCGAAGGAAGTCTTTTCATTCTAGTTTGGCCTCTAGCTTTTTTCTTTTGAATCATACTTTCATCTGTGTGTTGAATATCAGTCTCATTTTCCATCGCATCATTTCCAATTTCAAATTCGTTTTCAATATTTTCTTCAACTTGCATCATATTGTCTGTACATGCTTCAATTCCTTGCTCATTGGTTTCTAAATTGACTTCATGCTGCTCATTAGTTTCTAAATTTGCTTCATGTTGCTCATTGGTTTCTAAATTTGGTTCCGGTTGCTCGTTGGATTCAATATTTGCTTCTTTTGGTTCCTCGGCTTGTTTTTGTTTGCGAGTAATCTTCCTCTTCTTTGCCATATCCTGTAGTTAGTACAAAGATATCATTTTTCTTTGAATTTTGACTATAAATCAAGCAAGAAAAAGAATTTGCATTGGTTAACAACAGAATGTTATCTTTTCCTATTTAATACATACAATATGCATAGTTCACTTATTCACAATATATATTAATGAATTATTGTTTGTTGCAAGCGCATTGAGACATGTTGTTCAAATATGATAATGACCTATTTTTTGTGCTTTTAAGGTCTGTAGAAGAAGCAGTGACAAAGAAGCCGGATTCCCAAGCTGCAACAAAAAGACGTCCCTAAAGATAAGAGACTCTAGAGTACTTCTTTTCATTTTTGATAAACAGAAGATGTATTTTGTGTGTTTTTGAGCTGATGTAAAATATTTTATTGAGATAAATTTTATACTTTATTTGCAATAAATCTCAGTCGGGCTGGGATAGAATTTATGCTTTGCTTGTTATACCTGCAGTATTCATGTTTGCATTTGTAAAAGCGATTCACCATGTCAGTTGTTTGTAGGGATGGCAATAGGGCGGGTCTAGGGTCCAAACCCGGTCAACCCGCCCCTGTTTTGGCCCGTCCAGACCTGCCCCATTGTGTCATTGGGGCGGGTAGACCCGTGACCCGTTCTTGATTGCTCCGGGTCTAGGGTCGGGGCTCGGCTGACCCGCCCCAACCCGACCCGCACTACTAACATCTCATTAAACTGCTTTATTACTATAATGATTTATTAATCTTCTTAGATATAAGTGATTCTAGCATGGATATTAAAATGTTCCAATCAATAATCTATAGAAAAAATTAAAGTATTAAGTTGCGTCATTGATAATTATACAATAACATATGTATATATTTTCTGAATTGTTATTGTAGACATCATTTTTATTAACTTCCCTTAGACACATTGTTATTTATATTTCATGTATTATTTGGTGATAATGAGTATAAACAAATAAATATATGTACGTTGGTACATCGTACGCAATTTTGAATCAATACATAGAGACTCATCGGGTCTTGGGGCGGGGCGGGTCTACCCTGACCCGTACGGGTCCCGGGTACGGGGCAAAATTCCAGACCCGTACCGGGACTACGGGGCGGGTCTGGGGCAAGGTCTAAAAAATCCGGGACGGGTATGGGGCACTAAAAACCTGCCCCAACCCGCCCCATTGCCATTCCTAGTTGTTTGATACAATTATGCCTCTTTATGAAGCTGATGCTATCTTTATTTTACTTTTGTTTAGGAGAAAGTGGATCTGCTGTACAAAAATATGGTAATGAAAGGAAAAAAAATATGAAAAAAAAATCCTATGTACAATTTTTTTATTTTCTCTATAGGGTCTTATGTATCGTTATGAAGAAATATCAGACTACTTGATCAGAAGAGGAGTTTCTGTTATTTTTCTATTTAGAAGAAATAGAATTAGACAGTTGATCTCTTTACTGGCTAATACAAATGATAAACATGCTATACAACTTATAGAACTCATAATGCACATACATAAAATTAGAAATACACACCTTGCACTCTTGTTATCAATGTGCACTCTTGTTATCTTAATACTCTTGTGAGATCCTGCAAATAGAAAAAGAAAAGGAACCTTGTGTTAGTAAGATAGTTCAGGCACTTATTTTACATATTTAGTCAAGCAGTTCATTAGCAAACCGAGCGAATGAAGTAAAACGAGGAGATATTAGACTGTGTAAAATACACAGTATCGTAAACAACAATGAAATGGAATTTCCAAAACTAACAACCATAATAAATAGAGGAAAGGGGAAAATTTTAATGGGAAAGTATTATGCATCACAGATTTCCAAATGAAGATGCACTCAGAATATATATCAAGCAAAGCATAACAGCAGAAGAAAGCATAACAGTTCAATTAGGCAGTAAAACATTCATGCAACAAAATACAAGAATATGCATTCTTGTGATGTGTGAGTTAAGCTTTAAACAAGCAAGTTCTTAAACAAGTGTTGGACAAAAAACAAAAAAAGGAAGATTTATAAGGAAAATATCAGGACACATTTCTTGGCAATCTTCCTCAACAAAAAAAGGAAGATTTATAAGGAAAATATAAGGACACATTTCAAGACTACTCAAGTATGCCTTCACAATCTTCTCTAACAAAAGAAACATCCTCAACATAATCATCAACATCCATATTGATTTCTTGGCAATCTTCCCCAACATGGCTTACTTCCTCAAAGGAGTCGTGGATCTCTAAATCATCAAAAACTCTCAAAGGTGCTTTCATTACCACATACCAATTAGAAGAATCATTTTCTCTTGAATAAAAAATTTGCTTTGCTTGAGATGCAAGTATATATGGATCTTTTGAAAATGAAGCTTGACTTTGATGTAAATTGACAAGCGTAAATCCATCCTCAACCTTCACACCATTTCTTATGTTTTCCCAATCACACTTAAAGATCGGAACATAAAAAATGTTATAGTCCAACAAAATTATATCGGTAAGTATCCCACAATAAGTGACAACATCGACCACTTGAGAAACATCTTTTGCGCTTGCCCTACACATGGTTGTTGCATCATAAGTCACTCCACTATTTTGGGTTTCTCTCCCAACATCTTTTGTGTGAAAACGTTGTCCATTAATGATGTATCTTGTGTAGGACAAAGCATCGTTCTTTGGACCATAAGCAATCCATTTTAACATGTCGTCGTGATCTTTGGAGCTAACAGATACCTATAAAAAATAATTTCATTTAATTAAAATATTCTTTATACGGTTTTAAGTTAATTAGTTACATTTAAGAATTCAATTGACCTTTTTTTTAATCCAATTAGAGAACGTAGCTATATGATTTTTCCAAAGTAACGTTGCATTTCTTTTTATGCGCTTGTTTGAATTTTGTAACTCCTCCAAATGCAAACTAGCGTATAACAAGAGATGTTATGTTATATTTAAAATTACAAACAATCAAACAATGAAAAAGAGGAAATATGCACTTACTCTAAAAATGGCTCTACCACGGTCATATTCATTAGCACAGCCAAATGAGTAGATTCTTTCTCATTTGAAGACAATGTGATTGTCTTATGTGCTGATATTGGACGTCCTTCAAGTTTTACATTACTTTGGTAATCTTCATTTCTAACTTATTTCTTCTGTGATTTTGTTAAAAATTCACCAAAGAATCTCATGCATTCTTCTGCAAGATAAGATTCTGCAATACACCCCTCAGGACGAGCATGATTTCTTACATAATCCTTTAGTGTCTTCATGTATCTTTCAAAGGGGTACATCCAACGAAAATGGACTAGCCCACACAATTGTGCTTCTCTTGCAAGATGAATTGTCAAGTGTATCATTATGTCAAAAAAAGAATGTGGAAAGTATTTTTCAAGCTCGCACAAAGTTACAATAATCTCGTCGTCAAGTTGATTTAATTTCTCTCTATCGATAACACGTTGACATAATTTATTAAACGATGAACAGAAACGAGTTATTGTTTTCCTTGGCTTCTTTGGAAGCAATCCTATGATTAAAACGGGTAATAATTGTTGCATTAAAAGATGATAATCATGAGACTTCAAGCCACTAATTTTGCAGTCCTCCAATGATACGCAACCTTTAAAATTTGAACAATAACCATCAGGTCCTCTAAAATCATACAACCTTTTGCAAAATGTTTTTTTCTCTCCTTTTGATAATGTATATGGAGCTGGCGGAAGATATGTCTTGTTCCCGCGGGGTTGTGTATGAAGACCATGTCGAATTCCCCAATCCTCCAAATCCTTTCTAGAGTTAACTCCATCTTTTGATTTCTTGTCATGCAACATTGTGCCTAGTAGACTTTCTCCAACATTTTTCTCAACATGCATTACATCTACATTATGACGTATTGTAAGTTCCTATAAAAATCAATAATGGTACAATTTAGTTGTATGATTCCATAATGTTAGTCTAATAGAATAAAATTAAACGTATGCACTAACCTCCCAATATGGCAACTGAAAAAAGATGGACTTTTTTTTCCACCTTAATAGCTCCATTCTCACAGGATCTTTATCCTCATCATCTTCATTTTTCTTGCTATGCTCAATTCTTCTTTTATTTCCTATTTTATTTTGCTCATTCAATTTTTTACCTTTTCTGTTATTCTTTTTTTGGTTCTTCTTTGCATTTCCAAAATTATTCGGAAAATCTTTTAAAATGATAGAAAATTTTCTCCTAGTTAGAATCCTAGGTCTACACCCTTCCTCCACGGTGTTATCAAACAAGGCCTTCTGTTTTCTCAAAGGGTTTGAAGAAGATAGAAATCTTCTATGGCCCATATAGACGGTCTTTCTACTGTGGTTTAGCCATCGATGATGAGTGTTGACACCGCATAATGGACAAGCCTTTTTACCTTTTACACAGCATCCAGCAAGATTACCATATGCCGGAAAGTCATTTATTGTCCAAAGCAAAATTGCTTTCATATTAAAGATTGATTGACTATATGCATCATAAACCTCAACTCCGGTATTCCATAAATGACATAAATCTTCTACCAATGGCGCTAAAAATACATCAATGTCATTTCCTGGTTGCTTCGGACCAGGAATTAACAATGTTAACATAATATTATCTTTCTTCATGCACAACATAGGCGAAAGATTATATGTCACGAGCATTACAGGCCAACAACTATATTTGGAACTTAACATAGAAAATGGATTGAAGCCATCTGCTGCAAGGCCAAGCCTAAGATTGCGTGGATCTACTGAAAATGATTTGAATTTCTCATCCACTACATTCCATGTTATAGAATCTACCGGATGTCGCATTTTTCGATCGATGCTTTTGTTATTGAAATGCCACCGTAAATATTCTACCATCCTTTTGGATCTAAACATTCTCCTAAACCTCGGAATTATTGGAAAATAACGCAACACTTTAACTGGAATGCCATGCATAATCTCCTTTGTTCGTTGATTTACTTTCCACCTCGAAAATCCACAATTTGGACAATTATTCAAATCTTTATATTCATTCATAAAAAGACAACAGTCGTTCTCACATGCATGAATCTTCTCGAAACCCATGTCAAATATTTTAAGGAATTTCTTTAATTCATATAACGACTTGGGAAGTACATTATTTTTTGGCAACAACAATTGCTGCACATTTAGAAGCTTATCGAAACCATTATCAGACAATCCAGTCTCACATTTAAGATTATACAAGGCAAAGATAGCAGATAACTTTGTTTGAACCTTGCAACCAGGATACAATGGGGTCTCTGCATCTTCCAAATTTTTGTGTAATTCATCCTCTCATCTCTGTGCATCATCTTCACCTTTATCATCATCAAAGAAAGTATGATTAATAAAATCTTCGTCTTCATAGATAATGGCTTTAAGCAAATCATACGCATCACCCGGCTTTGTATTTTTGCTTTTATTTATTCGCTCGCCGTGATTGTACCACTCACCGTTCATGTACTTAGGATCCATTCCTCTTATAATCAAATGCTCGATAATAACTTCTCCATGAAGACGGGTAAGATTTCTACAATCTACACAAGGACATAATTTTTTTTCCACATTTTGCAGCTTTAGCTTTGCATCGTTTACAAAATTCCAAGCTGCTTGCTCGTATTCTTTAGTGGTTCTACAATAACAATAAAAAACAAATAATAACCTTAAATATTAAAATATGTTTTAAATTCAATATTATACTTAAGTACCATATAATTACCTGTTTAGACGTACCCAGTCTTTATCCATCATTTCTTGTCTTTTCAAATGGAAAAAAGTATCAGATTTACGAACAGTAAACACTCTTGACACTGATTCTAAATCAAATTTGATGAAAGCAAGTCACCAAATCTTGATGATCAATTGTATTAAAAGTTCATAAACAAATTTTAATCTCTATATTGACAAATATATACACATGAACCTAGCACATATACATATGGCTATTCGAAAAAGCTACATATGCGTGTTATCCTTAACACATGTACCCTTAGTTAAAGAAAAAAGAAATAGTTTATAGAAAAAATAGATGAAACACATATGCCTTTAAGTATCAAATTAAAGTTAAGAGAAAAAACAATTGAAAAGATCAGTAGAAACCAAAAACCAGTGCTAGCAAGTAGGGATAAACAAGACACATATATGTTCAAAACACAAGACAAGGGACTTGGTTATATGGTGTACCATCATAATTTTTTTTCATGAAACACACGTGTTTATAATAATGCTAATATTGTGTACATGTTTTCAAAATTTAAGATTAGTATAGGAAAAAGATTCTTTAGAAACCAATTATTCCTTTAATACTAAGTCTTGCATCATAAATATACTTCTGTAATGACAAACCCCACAAATAACACATATACTGTACTTCCCTACCTCTGTTCACAATGGACAAGGATATAATTTTTTATTTCTTAAAAGGCTATACATTGATTTTTGAAATGAAAACTTGATATAAAATCAATTGTAGGAGGAATAGGTGTTACAACTATCATTCTTAAAGAGTATAACATCTTCATTAAGTGCTGATTATCGTACCAGAACTTAATTTATTCAGACATTGTGCTTAAATTTGGTACAACACCAGTGTAGTAGCTCGTCAACACATTAACTTAATTCATTCAGACGTTGTGCTTGGAATTTGGTATAACACCAGTGTAGAAGCTTGATAATAAATAACATTAGTGTAGTAGCCCATCAGACATTTCATACTAGTGCAGTAGCTCAGGGACATCTATTAACTAAACAACCAATGTGTTGGACCTATAATTCCAATAGGGACTAAACTCTGATAATATTTGCAACAATCTGCATTTGTAAACATAGATACTGTACTTAATCTCCATCATCATGGTTTAGTTAATTCCAATAATTCAGCTTATGATCACATTTTATTTTCCTACTATTCATTTCTTTTTCCATAAGTTAATAGATGTCATGTCAGTATAGTGCTTTACCCTTCTAATGTTTACTTCTTTTATTTCACAGCTTCTTTTTGTCTCAGTTAAAGTAATAAAATAGAAGATAGCTTTGTAAAATGAATTGAACAGATCAATTAAGGGTTCTTTTTATTGCAGTGTACAATGCACTACAACGTGGACCAAATCTGATAAATTATTTTGTTCTTATCTGACTCTTTAGTACACAATATATTAAAAACCATTCAATTTAATTAAACCAAAAAATGCGCATGAACTGAAAGCAAATATCATATTTTTAGACTTATGTTTAAGTGTTCCATCATACATCGTCAAATGCTGGATTTTTAAACATAATTTGAATTGCTTTGTCTAATAAAGATAAATATGAGGAGGTGAGCAATTTTGGTTTTCAGGAGCTAAACCCTACCAACCCTTCCCCATTTCAAAAGCAGCATAAAGTGTGCTCATTGTATACTTTAAACTTTAAATACTTTATATTTCTACAGTTTTACAACTAATGAGTTTTAGTCCATGATTTGAAACAATTCCACTCTTCTCTCTGATTTTTTGGCTATTTAAAGACGACTAAACAAATTTGAAATATGTACGTTATGGGTTTCACTAGGCTTTTCTTTTCTGAAAGCAAAGGTTTTAGTTTTCTGAAAATAAGAAATTGTAGCTTGTAAAGAAAAGAAATAGAAAATCCTAGAGAGAAATAAAAAACAAGCAAATAAATATAAAAAGGCAGACAGAAGCCTGTTTGAAAGAAAAAGGAGAAGCTTGTCATTTATCATCACCTTTCTTCACTTCAATATGAAGCCTTCTTGTAAGTAATGATTCTATTTTTTGAACAAATCATCAAGAAAATTCTCATATTCTTAAAGTATGTTATACCAGAGTATTTAAAATTCATTCTGTAACGCGTGGGGAATTAGTTGAATACTTCCCTGCTGCTAATTTAATATTACAAAATCAAGTGCACTCGTGTTACCATGCCCCATTCTAATTATCAATGATATAACACCATCAGTCTTCTGTAGAATACACACACACCCTCTACATTTTTTGCAAGTTTATATTTGTATTATTAATGGTAATCGTATGTCAAACAACGTGCATGTATGTTGAACTACGAGCGTCATGCCAATACACACTAAAGAATGAAGAAACAATGATTTCATACATCAGAGTGACTGATGAACTTGAAGAAGAAATATTTACAATATCAGATATTGCATCTTAAAGATATTTAAGTGCAAAATTACAACGACCTAAGAATACTGGACATATCACTTGAAAAATTAACCCACAACCATTGTTGTGTTCTAAGTCTATCTCTACTGTGAATTATCAAAACTCCATGGTAAGATTTTAACTAAATCATTTTAACAGATGAATCATTTTTAATTACAATTTAATTAATCTTAATAACCCATTACTTAATTCTTAATTTAGGTTAATTAATTACAAATCATTAATTATGAATCACATTAATTAATTATTTAATAATTCTTAGTTAATGGTCTTCATTAACTATTATTTAATTACTTTTCCCAAAGTAATTAACTAAGATGAATCATTTTTAATTACAATTTAATTAATCTTAATAACCCATTACTTAATTCTTAATTTAGGTTAATTAATTACAAATCATTAATTAAAATTTAAATCTCATTTAACTAATGATCTTTAATTACTAATTAATTTATCCTAAATTAATTAGCCTAAACCTTAATTTAACCCCTAATTACTAAATTAATTACTTCAAATCATTAACTATCCATTAATTAATTTAATATCATAAACCCTCATTTATTTAAAGATAAGGATATTTTCTTATTAATGATCAAATTTTCATTAACACGGTACTTAAAATAATTGACTTTCAAAATTCACTTTTACACTTCATTTTAAATTTAAGATTCAAATTTATATTTGAATTTAGATTTAAATCTCTGATTTTTAAATTTTACTTACAATCCAACTTCCCTTTAAATTTCAAACCACTTAAACCTTTTTAAAGTAGTTAAACACATTTAAAATTTTAAAAACTTTATTTATTTTTAAAACTGAGATTCAAATCTACCGAAACCAGATTTAAACTTGAATTAAATCTCAGTTTAGAACTTACTTTCATTTAAACAAGTTTTTAACTTTTATTTTGAAAAAACTGTGTAACAATTTTGCTGAAAGCCTGTTGCAAGCAAAACAACCCGAGATACCCACAAGATACTTCGAGTCCAATTCTTATATACTTCGAGTCTGGTACTCGAATTACTCGAGAAAACTCAAGCCTAACTCCAAAACTCAACCCCAACATTACCAGATACGAAAGTGCACGGTGCACTTGCACCCTGACTCCGATCAACTCCGGCCATCACCCATATCTTCCTCACATCATCGATCAACCCCATACCAAACATCGACCATCAGATCAACCAAAGAAACCCAAAATCGAGATTACACTCCAAACCCAAAACCTGGAACCAAAACAATGCCTGGAAAACTTCTCGAATCCACGATGCCGATCACCAGCGCCCCTGAGCCTTCTGCCACAACTTCGCCAACCTTCATGCTATCGAATCTCAGAGTTTGGTTGAACTCGAACCACCAGAGTTGCCGTGATGATCGATTTTCCTAACCTAGTTAAAACTAGGGTTCTAAACAAAAATCCACAGCTGCTATCCCCTCGATGAAATGCATCACCATCAAGTATTTTTCCCATCATCTACATTCACTCCTTCGTTATTACCCAAAGTCCCGATCTCTCCTAACACTTGGATTACCAGAAAATCTCAGATTTTCATTTCCAGTTCAAACTAGAACTGCAGTTTCGATTCTAATTTAAAAACTATAATTTTAGTTTTAAAATTCATATTTCTACATGATGTTTCAGATCCTAACCCTGAAACAATAATTTATGAGGTTTAAATTTCTACTTATTTTTAGATTTGATCAGTTATTTGATTTCCAGAGTCATTTAAATATTTCTTTTTACTTAAGTATAAATTTTAAACTAAAGTTTGGAATGAATTAAACAACTTTTGTTTAAATCTTAAATCCTAATAAAGATCGAATCAAGTGATGATGTATTATTTACTAAATTCTTAATTATAAGAACAAGAACAGACAAGAAACAGATATATATCAAACACAGATATATGCATTCATATACACACAAAAGATTCACCAATACATATACATGCAGAGCATATTCATTCCAGAAATCAACATGCAGATAGATCATCAATACTTATGCATTTAAAAATAATGTTACTCACCTGTTCACATGAAGAACAGAGCATTGTGATTAGAAAATAGCTTTATTGATTTCTTTGAAACTGGTTGTTATGGAACCTTGCTTTTGATTTAAAAGCTTGCATGCTAATGGAACTTGTTGAAGATGGCTTAAGACATGATTACAGATAGCTTTGTATTTACTTTCTCTCAAAACAGAGTTGAAGAATTATTTCCAGACTTATTTCCAGGTTTAAGAAAAATGCAGACAGGTTGCTTTGAATTGTTTCCAGAGATGAATAGAATGCAGAGCTGATTGTTTGAACATGATTTCGGATTGAAGAGAATGCAGGTTTTGAAAAGAATGCAGTGGCTTTGTTTTGATTTTGAGATTATAGGGATTGATTTTTTTGTTTGAGGCATTTGGTTCTCTGATTTCAGATTTGCATATGAACATATTTTGTTTGAGAAAGGTTTTGAGAGATATTGATTACTGAATATTTCCAGATTTGTTCTAGAGGAAAGGTTTGAGTTTATCTTGTTTTGAGAAGAAAAATAGAAAGGATGAAGTAAAGAAATGCATATGTGTATATAAGTGAATTTATGATAAATAAAAATAAAAGAAAATGAAAAATGAATAAAGACACTTGTCATTACATTAGCTAATTAAATTACACATGTTAAAACAATGACTTTAGAAAATAACACATGTCTCTTAAGTAATTTTTACATATTTATTTATTTTAGAAGTATATAAAATGGCTTTTCTTAATTTATAAAATACTTATCTATATATAAATTACTTTTTAAAGAAACAAAACTAACTATATTTATAAATAAAAGTTTATACAAATATTCTAAAATTCAAAACAATTTAAATATCTATTCTCTTGAATTTCAAAACTTAAATTAAATTCAAATCAAATTAAATCCTAAGATTCAATTTAAAAATTAAGTAATATATATTCATATACAACTACTTATCAATTTAAAATAACAATTCCATAGTCTTAAAAATCCATTCATATTTATAAAAATAATACATTATACTTATTATATGAAATTAACATATTTGATATTTAAATAATTTATATAAGAGATTATATTATCAAGTGATATTTTAAAAAGAAACAAAACAAGCCTTTTTGTTAACTCTTATATAATTTTAAACTTAAGTAAAAATATCTTAAGCAATTAAAGTATTTTAAAACTATAAATTTACTAATTTAAATAACTTTGAAAAGTCATATTAAATTAAATTTAAATTTCCAATTTGCCCAAAGCTTTCTATTTACAATATATACAAATAAATATATATATTCAAATAGAAAATATCTTATTAACTTTTAAAAGATAAAATCACCAATTAATTACTCATTTAATCAGATTATTAAATTAAATTCAAATTTTATTATCAAAGATCATCAATATCAATTTAATTATTTAACAGATTATTAAATTGATATTGTTAAAATTTCCGGGATATTACATTCCTCCCCCCTTAAAATAATTTCGTCCCCGAAATTTAAACAAAGGTAATTTAATAATCTTATTAAAGATTTTAAATTTTAAAACACAAGCATATACTATCATCCATATGCTAACAACCATAGCAACCAATTCATCCAATCAATCAAATCTAACTATCCAGACAAAATTCTAGATAGAATTCCTCGAGTTTCCCCAAGTATATATATACTGGGATACTCGCTCTACAACAATCTAAACTACTAAGCTATAGATCTCCTATTCATCTAGATCTACAGAACTAAACAGAATATCAGACTACAGACGAGTCTGACTCAACAATCAAACTTCCTGAACTGCTGATTCCAAAACCAGAGATAGATCAAACACGTACTCCCTCAGAGATACGTAAAACACAATGAATTCCAGTTGTCCAAACTGACAATTCAATCCTGAAGACCAAATACTTATCCAAATCAGAACACAGAAGAGATCCAAACATAACTTTACTTCACAACATCAGTAGATTCCAAACTTACTTCTCCTATCCAGAGATATACTCCAAACTGCTTTCGTTGCTCAATTCTGATCTGAGGTAGAACACAAGTACAGACTGGACAACTCATTCCAGAAATAAGGTTCACTGATCCATAAATAAAACTCAGATACTCCATCAAAACTTGAGTTGCTGCTCCAACTCCATCTCTAGGAAACATCCTTCAACTAGACTGAACTACCGGTACTACTCCTGGAATCCAGTCGATAAGAAAACTCAATCTTCAAATGCGGATAACTTCTGACTTCCTTGAAGACATCCAAAAAAACTCTGACAACCCAAGAGAACACTCAAACTATCGCAAGTCACTTTTGCGATCAACCCAGCCTACTCCCAAAGAAAACTGTTCCTCTTAACAAATCAGAACAGCCCATACTTATCTATCCAATCTATCGAAGAAATGGATCCACTCTGCTGCTTCTGAACTTCACTTCCAGAAAAACTGCTCATCCAGAAAACTTCCTGCCATCACAGAATACTCCGAGCTGCACTGCTGACACTGATGCCAAGGACTTTCTATCCAAAGATCTTCGAGAAACTCGAACTCCAAACCAAACAGAAATACCATGCTGAACTCAGCCACAACACTGAAACAGACATACTTCCTTAACTTGTTCCAAAGAAACATCTTCGGAAAGAATCCATAGTCACTGTATCTCATCACACAGCTACTATTACCTGAGGTATCAAGATACCATCACTTGCTTCTGTTCAACCGATAGATCCAAACTCTACTCATCCAACTTTACAGATAAACTCCGAACCATTACAGTTTCCTTCGGAGATTGGTGAAAACCTTTATCACAGCAAAACTTACTCGAGACAGTATTGGGTCTACAGTCTCGATAAATATACTTCCAACCTCAACATTCAAATTCCAACCATTGGTAGTCGTGTTTTACACATTACCACCCTATCTACCTTTATAACTTATATTGGAGAACCTGAACAGGTAACCCAACAATATAGGTAGAATATATATATATATATATAGTTATATAAAAATTACAAATACGCTCTCTCACGATAGATACCACTCCAGAGCTAGGTATTCACTCAACCAATAGCTCTGATATTCACTTAACCAAAAGCTTAGGCATTCGCTCAACCTAAAGCTCTGATACCACGTGTGACGACCCGACTTTCCACTCCCGGAAAATCGCATCGACAGTAAGAAAGAAAGGGTGAGAAATAGAAAAGAGAAGAAGAGAAAAGAAAACAACAACAGATACTCACAGCGGAAACGAAACGAAATATAATATATCACATAAATATTACATAGTATCATATACATCATCTATCAGAGTTATACAGATTACACATCACATACTAGACAGTTATAAACATCTGTCTAGTTATTACATCTCAACACAATACAGATCAATACAAAGATCAACACAGCGAAAAACTACTATCTATATCTACAACGCCGAAGCCTCCTGCTCCATTGCTCCTCCAGATTACTCGTCAAAGCTAAACCTGAATCCCTTGGCTACTCGTAAAAATTTGAGTACCCAAGAGTTTATAAAACAGAAATAAACAACTTGGGTCAGACATGGGTCTGGTGTGAGTAACAGGTTAAACTTGTTTAACTTCAAAACCTTTTGAAAGAAAAGGTATCACGTAAGACTTCCCACACATAAACATGGGTAAGTTTTTACCTTACGCTAACCAAAACATTTGATAGGAAATTCGATTGTATTATAATAGGGTCTAGGGTTTTCAAATAAATATGAAATAGCTGGAATGCTTACATCTCACGTTCCAACATAGTTGGGCACAACTAATACGTACGGCACTTATTGGAGTTTGGATTCCATCAATGGCAGGGCTACCGGGGTACCGCCCGTCACAGTACGTGGCCTAGATCACCGTACCGAGGATCACTCCCAATCCCCTGCAACACAAGGTCGGAACATCCCTTACTGGATAATTCCCGCACAAGATACCCCACGGTTGTCATGATTCAACCGCACACACTAAGTCGAAAATAGAAAGGGACATCTAGACAGAGGTAATCTTGTCCTACTTGGGTGCTACCCACTAACCTTGCTGCACCTCCCCTGTTTTAGCCATTTCCGGTTTGTGAGGCTTGAGGTCACGATTACCTTAGAAAAGAACACATCACTTAGAATGCTCATCGTCCACCTGACGATGTGCTGAAAGCATTCAGTCCATACAAGTTCGTTCCGGGTTCGAACGAAACCGAAGGCATTATCTCGTTACACTCGTTTTGGAATCACCCTCAGAGTTAACGACAATAACCCTTGCACTCTAAATCTTCATCTTCACTTGAGATTCACGACCTATCGTTAATTTGGATCGATGTGGTATTCGGGTCTCCAGACCTGGAAATCCGGTATACGGAAACCCGATCCCGGTCTCATCGAAATCCAAAACGTAGCTTTTAAGGCCAAGTTGTTTTAAAGGTTAAAACAATTTAATTCAATTATCTTTATACACTTAGAAAGATAATTCACAATAGATAATCAACATTATCAATATCATCAGATAATCCATATTATCACAATTCAACTAAACATCCATATCACATAGCATATATCTCATCAGAGATATCAATCAAATGCAAAGCATTCAGTATTATCATCCATCCATAAGTAATGATCTATATCATCTCTAATTAATTTAAAGTTAATTAAATTAATTACTTTTATTTTATAAATCCTTCTTACTTAAACATTAATTAATTACAAATTAATTAATTATCCTCTAATTACCTTTTTCAATTAATCATCTTTGATTAATTATCTTTTAATTACCTTCAAGTTATTTATCTTTAATTAATTACTCAAATTAATTAACCTTAACCACTTATAGTAATTAACCTTTAATTACTTCATTAATTAATTAACTATAATTAATTAAATTAATCACTATAATTAATTATATTAAACCTTAATTAATTATATTAATTAATCACTTCATTTATTAATTATACTTAATTAATCAATCTTAATTACATCATTAATTATATTAATTAATGATCCTTAATTACAAATTAATTATTAATTACTTTAATTAAATTAATTACATTAAGTAATTAACCTTTAATTAAACAACATTTATTAATCACTTTGATTAATCTTCAATCAGTAATTAACTACCCTTAATTACTTTCATTTACTAAATTAATTCTCCTTAATTAATTTCTTAATTAATCCCTTGATTAATTATTCAAAGTAATTAAACTTAAATTACTTTACTTAATACATAACCATCAATTAATTACTTCAAGTAATTATCTTATTATTTACTTCCTAAATAATCATACCTTAATAATTACATTAAGTAATTATTTATCAAATCATCCATTGATTAATTTAAATTAATTAAACTTAATTAATTTACTTAAACTAAATCAAATTAACTTAATTAATTACAATAAGTAATTAATTTCTTAATTACTTCCATTAAGTAATTCATTTAAACAATTTTCATAAATGATTATCCTTAATTAATTAATCTAATTAATTATCAAAATTAATCACATTAATTAATTATTTAATAATTCTTAGTTAATGGTCTTCATTAACTATTATTTAATTACTTTTCCCAAAGTAATTAACTAAGATGAATCATTTTTAATTACAATTTAATTAATCTTAATAACCCATTACTTAATTCTTAATTTAGGTTAATTAATTACAAATCATTAATTATGAATCACATTAATTAATTATTTAATAATTCTTAGTTAATGGTCTTCATTAACTATTATTTAATTACTTTTCCCAAAGTAATTAACTAAGATGAATCATTTTTAATTACAATTTAATTAATCTTAATAACCCATTACTTAATTCTTAATTTAGGTTAATTAATTACAAATCATTAATTATGAATCACATTAATTAATTATTTAATAATTCTTAGTTAATGGTCTTCATTAACTATTATTTAATTACTTTTCCCAAAGTAATTAACTAAGATGAATGATAGTTAATTAATTAATTAATTACAAATCATTCATCTTAGTTAATTACTTTGGGAAAAGTAATTAAATAATAGTTAATGAAGACCATTAACTAAGAATTATTAAATAATTAATTAATGTGATTCATAATTAATGATTTGTAATTAATTAACCTAAATTAAGAATTAAGTAATGGGTTATTAAGATTAATTAAATTGTAATTAAAAATGATTCATCTTAGTTAATTACTTTGGGAAAAGTAATTAAATAATAGTTAATGAAGACCATTAACTAAGAATTATTAAATAATTAATTAATGTGATTCATAATTAATGATTTGTAATTAATTAACCTAAATTAAGAATTAAGTAATGGGTTATTAAGATTAATTAAATTGTAATTAAAAATGATTCATCTTAGTTAATTACTTTGGGAAAAGTAATTAAATAATAGTTAATGAAGACCATTAACTAAGAATTATTAAATAATTAATTAATGTGATTAATTTTGATAATTAATTAGATTAATTAATTAAGGATAATCATTTATGAAAATTGTTTAAATGAATTACTTAATGGAAGTAATTAAGAAATTAATTACTTATTGTAATTAATTAAGTTAATTTGATTTAGTTTAAGTAAATTAATTAAGTTTAATTAATTTAAATTAATCAATGGATGATTTGATAAATAATTACTTAATGTAATTATTAAGGTATGATTATTTAGGAAGTAAATAATAAGATAATTACTTGAAGTAATTAATTGATGGTTATGTATTAAGTAAAGTAATTTAAGTTTAATTACTTTGAATAATTAATCAAGGGATTAATTAAGAAATTAATTAAGGAGAATTAATTTAGTAAATGAAAGTAATTAAGGGTAGTTAATTACTGATTGAAGATTAATCAAAGTGATTAATAAATGTTGTTTAATTAAAGGTTAATTACTTAATGTAATTAATTTAATTAAAGTAATTAATAATTAATTTGTAATTAAGGATCATTAATTAATATAATTAATGATGTAATTAAGATTGATTAATTAAGTATAATTAATAAATGAAGTGATTAATTAATATAATTAATTAAGGTTTAATATAATTAATTATAGTGATTAATTTAATTAATTATAGTTAATTAATTAATGAAGTAATTAAAGGTTAATTACTATAAGTGGTTAAGGTTAATTAATTTGAGTAATTAATTAAAGATAAATAACTTGAAGGTAATTAAAAGATAATTAATCAAAGATGATTAATTGAAAAAGGTAATTAGAGGATAATTAATTAATTTGTAATTAATTAATGTTTAAGTAAGAAGGATTTATAAAATAAAAGTAATTAATTTAATTAACTTTAAATTAATTAGAGATGATATAGATCATTACTTATGGATGGATGATAATACTGAATGCTTTGCATTTGATTGATATCTCTGATGAGATATATGCTATGTGATATGGATGTTTAGTTGAATTGTGATAATATGGATTATCTGATGATATTGATAATGTTGATTATCTATTGTGAATTATCTTTCTAAGTGTATAAAGATAATTGAATTAAATTGTTTTAACCTTTAAAACAACTTGGCCTTAAAAGCTACGTTTTGGATTTCGATGAGACCGGGATCGGGTTTCCGTATACCGGATTTCCAGGTCTGGAGACCCGAATACCACATCGATCCAAATTAACGATAGGTCGTGAATCTCAAGTGAAGATGAAGATTCAGAGTGCAAGGGTTATTGTCGTTAACTCTAAGGGTGATTCCAAAACGAGTGTAACGAGATAATGCCTTCGGTTTCGTTCGAACCCGGAACGAACTTGTATGGACTGAATGCTTTCAGCACATCGTCAGGTGGACGATGAGCATTCTAAGTGATGTGTTCTTTTCTAAGGTAATCGTGACCTCAAGCCTCACAAACCGGAAATGGCTAAAACAGGGGAGGTGCAGCAAGGTTAGTGGGTAGCACCCAAGTAGGACAAGATTACCTCTGTCTAGATGTCCCTTTCTATTTTCGACTTAGTGTGTGCGGTTGAATCATGACAACCGTGGGGTATCTTGTGCAGGAATTATCCAGTAAGGGATGTTCCGACCTTGTGTTGCAGGGGATTGGGAGTGATCCTCGGTACGGTGATCTAGGCCACGTACTGTGACGGGCGGTACCCCGGTAGCCCTGCCATTGATGGAATCCAAACTCCAATAAGTGCCGTACGTATTAGTTGTGCCCAACTATGTTGGAACGTGAGATGTAAGCATTCCAGCTATTTCATATTTATTTGAAAACCCTAGACCCTATTATAATACAATCGAATTTCCTATCAAATGTTTTGGTTAGCGTAAGGTAAAAACTTACCCATGTTTATGTGTGGGAAGTCTTACGTGATACCTTTTCTTTCAAAAGGTTTTGAAGTTAAACAAGTTTAACCTGTTACTCACACCAGACCCATGTCTGACCCAAGTTGTTTATTTCTGTTTTATAAACTCTTGGGTACTCAAATTTTTACGAGTAGCCAAGGGATTCAGGTTTAGCTTTGACGAGTAATCTGGAGGAGCAATGGAGCAGGAGGCTTCGGCGTTGTAGATATAGATAGTAGTTTTCCGCTGTGTTGATCTTTGTATTGATCTGTATTGTGTTGAGATGTAATAACTAGACAGATGTTTATAACTGTCTAGTATGTGATGTGTAATCTGTATAACTCTGATAGATGATGTATATGATACTATGTAATATTTATGTGATATATTATATTTCGTTTCGTTTCCGCTGTGAGTATCTGTTGTTGTTTTCTTTTCTCTTCTTCTCTTTTCTATTTCTCACCCTTTCTTTCTTACTGTCGATGCGATTTTCCGGGAGTGGAAAGTCGGGTCGTCACACGAATAAACAACTTGTTTTTCCTTTTATGTAATGTTTTAAGATTTTAACTCTGATACCAATTGTAATGTTTTATTGTGGTATATGATCATTAATTATGAATCATTTTAACTAAACCTATCGTATACCACAATTACGAAAATTACGAAAATTATCATAATTAAAATTTTAATTATATCAATTAAGTTAGGAATCTTTCTGGAAAATGGATAATAACAATGAAAACTTAGAAATGGATTGAATTCAAACCCAATGATTTGTAAATTCAAGTATATAATCTGAATCCCCTAAACAAATTAGGATTTTTAAAACAGAAATCTCGAATTTTAGTGGAGTATCAATGGTGCAGTTCGTAGATGATCAGATTTTGACTTTTGGGTTGTTACTGGCAATCGACGAACACTTGGACGTTGGGGTTTTTTTTCGGAGCTTAGTTGTCGACTGGGAAGGTCAGGAAAAATGGCGCAGGTGGTGATCGAGCGTCGTGGCGTTGGAATTTGGATGGAGTAGGGTTTTGGAGGCAGTTTTGATCGAGATTTCGTTCGAGGTGGTTTCAGCACCGTGGGAAGGTCGGAGTGGTTCGCGAGGGGTGAGATTGTAGTGTGGATCTGTGACGATGCTTTGGTCAGAGGAGTTTGAGTTCTGGTGGAGGAGTTCATCGACGACAAAGGAATTTGGTCGTCTGTGTTTGTTCCAGTTTTGAGGAGAAGACTCGATTTTGTTCTGTTGGATATATCGACGAACTGGGTGGTCTGGTCATCGGAGAGGATGGTCGTCGACTTGGGAAGGCTAGCGGCAGTGATCGACGGTGGCCAGAGTGAATGTGCACGTGCACGTGCACATTTGGTATAGTCTGGGTTTGGTTGCAGTTTGAGTTTTGGAGAAGAGAGAGTAGACTCGGAGTTGTTCTCGTGTGAGTGAGTAGGCGACACGAAGCAGTTGAGTGTTCGAGAGAAACTCGGGGAAGACGCGGGGTGTTATTGTAATATCCCGGAATTTTTAACAATATCAATTTAGTAATCTATATTTAAGAATTAAATTGATATTGATAATTTTGTTAAAAACAATTCAAATTGATTTAATAATCTTCTTCAATAATTATTTAATTGGTTATTTTATCTTTTAAAAATAATAAATTGATTTCTATTTATAATATAAATATATGGTTTATATTTTAAATAGATTAGCATTATTTTAATTTTAATATGTATAAGTTTTATTTATTAACATGGTTTGTTTTTATTTATAAATTTATACACATATTTAAATATGAACTAACAAATTAAAATTTAGGCTTAATACACACATTAATTTGTAAATTAAGTACTAATTATTTAAAGAGACAAGTGTTGCATTCTTAAGCATTAATTAGACAAGTGTTAAATTTTAAAACCTTTAAGATAACATGTGTTAACATATTAATCCATCTAAGCATATGTGTTAAGTAATTAGACAATGGTTGAGACAAGTGTCACTTTATTTTATTTTTTTTTTTAAAAGAACTTAGCTTAAAATTCAAACTGTTCTGATATCTAAAAATCACTCTCGAACACGAAGATGACCCGAGGTAAGTTTGAATTCTCCCGAGTGTTCCTTCGAGAAAAACTTCCTCGTTCCAAACCCAACTCAAATGCACAGGAAAATATTTGTGCACGTGCACCGTTCCACGGCGGCGCTCCGGCGACACTCACCACCTCCGGCAAGACAGTGATCGACACCACATTCGATTCTGATCATCAATTCATCACCCCAAAGCCCAGATCGAATTCGAGCTACTTCAAGCAAACCCAGAAACCAGACATCACCTGAAACCAACCTCGACATGGCCACCCCGACCATCAGAATCCCTGGAACTCCGGCCACACCTTCGTCCACGACCTAAGCACCATTTCCCCACATCTGGCCTGACTCGATGCTCCGACTACGGTGAAATAACCCAACACTCGACCTCGACTACAACCCTTCCTAAAACCCTAGTTCCAGCTCATCCGGCCACCACAGGCAACTGACAGCTCTCTGACCATTTTTCCCAATCTCATCGAACACCAGACTCGCTTCAGCCAAGACCCCGACCACCAAAGATTCCACGATCACCAGAGAAAGCTCAAAACACCAAAACCGATCAACTCACAATTTCTCTTAAATTACACAATTAAAATTCATGATTTTATTATTAAAAATCCTAGATTTTAATGATGCTTCAGATTATATACTCGAAACATTTAATTGTTGAAATCAAATTTTTACAATCTCTGAGTTTTTACTGTAAAATTTAAAATTTCCAGAAATATGCAAACTTATTTTACTTAAAAATAATTTTAAACCTTAGCTTATGTTTAAACAAACATAACTTGTTTAAATCCCTAAGCCTAACAGATATTATATGAGAAGAATTGGAATTTAAATCCAAATTTTCAACAGTGAAACTTAAAACAGAGATGATCAGTGATATATCTAGACATACACACAGTATCTTGATTCATATATACATATCTTCATTCATATATACATATATTCTGATCTAAAACAAACATGCATACATATTTCAAACATGCAACTTCATTCATTACATCACATGCATCACATATAAACATAGATTAAACTGTTTTTAAAGAAAGTTTACTCACCTTTTCTTTTCTTTTTAAAACAGGGAGTTTGTATGAAAACAGGAAGGCCTGCAAACAGCTTGAACTTGGAAAATTGGATTTGCAGAAATAATTGCCTTGATTTCTTTAAAAACTGAAAGGCTCGGTTGAATTGGATGATGATGAGTTGATCCAGACTTTTGAACTTGAGTTTGATAAGGTTACAGGCTTTTAAATCTTGAGTTTGATCTTGTTTGAATACTAACATATTTGAGTTACAGATCTTTGGTTTATCTCTGGTTGAGATTTGTTTTTGAGAAGAAAATTATAGGCTTTTGATTTTTTTAACTGAGTTGAAGAAAATTTATAGGTTTGCAATTTGGTTTGAGAAGATTACAGAGAAAATCATTTCAGATTGGTTTGAGGAATGTTTTTTTTTTCAGGCTTTTGAAAATGCTTTGAGAATTTGTTACAGAGTTTTGATTTTGAGGAGAAGACTACAGGCTTTGGAATAAAATGGTTACAAGGTTTTAGCTTTGAACTTGAGAAAATGTTACAGACTATTTCTTTGTTTTTAGAATGTGAAGATAGGGAAAAAAAAAGAAGTGAATAGATATATGTTTATATAGATTAAATTTAGATTTAAATAAAGAAAATAAAAATAAAGTGACACTTGTCTCAACCATTGTCTAATTACTTAACACATATGCTTAGATGGCTTAATATGTTAACACATGTTATCTTAAAGGTTTTAAAATTTAACACTTGTCTAATTAATGCTTAAGAATGCAACACTTGTCTCTTTAAATAATTAGTACTTAATTTACAAATTAATGTGTGTATTAAGCCTAAATTTTAATTTGTTAGTTCATATTTAAATATGTGTATAAATTTATAAATAAAAACAAACCATGTTAATAAATAAAACTTATACATATTAAAATTAAAATAATGCTAATCTATTTAAAATATAAACCATATATTTATATTATAAATAGAAATCAATTTATTATTTTTAAAAGATAAAATAACCAATTAAATAATTATTGAAGAAGATTATTAAATCAATTTGAATTGTTTTTAACAAAATTATCAATATCAATTTAATTCTTAAATATAGATTACTAAATTGATATTGTTAAAAATTCTGGGATATTACAATCCTTCCCCCTTAAAAGAATTTCGTCCCCGAAATTTAAAACAAAGGAAATTTAATAATCTCATTAAAGATTTAATTTTAAAACACAAGCATATATCAAACATATGCTAACAACCATAGCAGCCAATTCAACCAATCAAACAAATCTAATTATGCAGACAAATTCTGGATAGAATTTCTTCGAGTTTCCCAGGTGTATATATATATCGGGATACTCGCTCTAGAGAATCCAAACAATCAATACTATGAAGCTACAAAGCTTTTATTCAACTACATCTATACACTAGACAAGATGTCAGACTACAGACGAGTCTGACTCAACAACCAAAACTCGAAAACTGCTGGTTCCGAAACCAGACATAGATCATACACGTATTCCCTCAGAGATACGTGATACTCATGGAATCCCAGTTATCCAAACTGGCAATCCAATCCTGTAGATCAAACACTTATTCTCCAAGATCACAGAAAAGACCCAAAACTCTTCAGAGCTAGCTTCTCAGCCTTACCCAAACTTACAGCTCATTTATGATCGGAGAAAACTTATCCAAAATCAAATCTCCGACTTTAGAATCCAAATTCCTCTGTCTCAAATCCACAAAACTCTCCAGACGATCCTGGGCTACTTATTTCCTTACTGATCAGCTCATCCCTTGATGATGCTTCTAGAAACAGACTAGACCAATCAACTCAGCAAAATGATCTCCTCAAGATCAACTAGAATCAAGAAACGCAAACTCTACTCCTCAATATCAGAAGACTACAACTTACTTCTCTTATCCGGAAAAGACAAAACAGATGCACTGCCAATTCTGGCCTCAAATCCGGAAAAATTTCCTGTAGAAACTTTCTAATACTGCAACTTCCAGTTGCCTTCACTTTAGAACAGCTGCCACCTTGCTTCCGTTGCACAACTCTGATCTGGAGCAGATGAGAATGTCGTCGATGAACTCAAGCACAGACTAGACAACACATTCTGGAGATAAGGTTCAACAGATCCATAAAAATAAAACTCAGAAGTTCTATGAAATACCGGGCTGTTTCACCAAATCCTTTCTCTAGGAGACATTCTTCGACCTAGCTGAACTTCCGGTAGCAATCCTGAAATCAAGTCGATACAGAACTCAATCTCAAATGCAGACAAACTTCTGACTTCGCTGAGGACATCCAGAAAAACTCTGATAACTCAAGAGAATACTCAGCAATCGCAAGTCACTTTTGCGATCAACCCAGCCCAATTCCAAATAAACTACTCTCTCTTAACCAATCAGAATAACTTATGCTTATCTAGCCAGTCCATCGAAGAAATGGATCCACTCTGCTGCTTCAGAATTCCACCTCTTAGAAAACTGCAAAGCCAAAAGATCTTCTTGCTGGAACACAAAACACTCCGAGCTGCACTGCTGACACAGATGCCAAGACTTCCTAATCCAAAGCTCTTCGAGAAACTCGGACTTCAAACCAAACAGAATCACCATGCTGAACTCAGCCACAACACCGAAGCAGACACACTTCCTTAGACTTGCTCCAAAAGAAAACATCTTCAGAAACATCCGGTCACTGCGTCTCATCACACAACTACTCCTTCCTGAGTTACTCAGATACCATCACTTGCTTCTGCTCATTCGACAGATCCAAACTCCACTCATCCCACTTCAAAGATGGACTCCGAACCTTAACAGTTCCTTCAGAGATTAATGAAATCCTTCACCACAACAAAGCTTACTCGAGACGGTATTGGGTCTACAGTCTCGACAAATACACTTCCAACCTCAATATTTAAACTCCAACCATTGATAGTCGTGTTTCACACACCACTACCCCATCTACCTTTATAACTTATATTGGAAAACCCGAACAGGTAACCCAACAAATAGGTAGAAATATATATATATTTAAAATGATACTTTTTATATAGAAATTATTTCTGGGTAAAATTATTTCATTTACCTCTTTAAAACAATATTGTGTCGAATTGTTCTATACAAGTGTTTAGAGATCCCTATCAATGTTGTGGCGTCCCACACATCGACCAGAATCCATAAACTACTCAATAAACCAACCAACACAATATAAAACAATTTTATATTCACTAACAAATACGCGCTCTCATATATATATACACTCGGATTCAAACAGGTTGCTACAGATCCTATTTCTAATGAACAATCCTTCCGAACCTAGGTATTCACTCAACCTAGCGTTCTGGTATTCACTTAACCAATAGCTTAGGTATTCGCTCAACCTATGCTCTGATACCAACTGTGACAACCCGACTTTTTCTCCACAAAAAGTCGTATCATCTTGAAGAAAGAAAGAGATAGAAAAGAGAAAAGATAGAGAAGAAAGAAAGAAACACATCAGAATCTAAACAGCGGAACGAATAAATTACATTAATCAAATAAGATATTACATTGTATCATATACATCAGAGATACACAGCTTATACAACACATACTAGACAGTTATAAACACCTGTCTAGTTATTACAACTTAAATACAACTCAACAAATGACTCAGAGAAACTAACACAGCGGAACACTATATCTACGAACGCTGAAGCCTCCTGCTCCATTTCTCCTCCAGATAACTCGTCACAGCTAACCTGAATCCCTTGGCTACTCGTAAAAATTTGAGTACCCAAGAGTTTATAAAACAGAAATAAACACTTGGGTCAGACATGGGTCTGGTGTGAGTAAACGGGTTTAAATTGCTTAACTTCAAAACCTTTTGAAAACAAAGGTATCACGTAAGACTTCCCACACATAAACATGGGTAAGTTTTTACCTTACGCTAACCAAAACATTTGATAGGAAATCCAGTTATATTATAATAGGGTCTAGGGTTTTCAAGTAAAATACAGAAATAGCTGGAATGCTTACATCTCACGTTCCAACATAGTTGGGTACAACTAATACGTACGGCACTTATTGGATTTTGGATTCCATACAATGGCAGGGCTACTGGGGTACCGCCCGTCACAGTACGTGGCCTAGATCAACGTACCGAGGATCACTCCCAATCCCCTGCAACACAAGGCCGGAACATCCCTTACTGGATAATTCCCGCATAAGAAACCCCAGCGGTTGTAGCTATTCAACCGCCCACTCAGCCGAATAAAAGAAGGGACCTCTAGACAGGAGAATCTTATACTACTTGGGTGCTACCCACTAACCTTGCTGCACCTCCCCTGTTTTAGCCATTCCCGGTTGATGAGGCTTGAGGCTACGATTACCTTTAATCAAAACACATCACTTAGAATGCTCATCGTCCACCTGACGATGTGCTGAAAGCATTCAATCCATACAAGTTCGTTCCGGGTTCGAACGAAACCGAAGGCATTATCTCGTTACACTCATTTTGGAATCACCCTCAGAGTTAACGACAATAACCCTTGCACTCTGAATCTTCATCTTCACTTGAGATTCACGACCTATCGTTAATTTGGATCGATGTGGTATTCGGGTCTCCAGACCTGGAAATCCGGTATACGGAAACCCGATCCCGGTCTCATCGAAATCCAAGGCGTATCTTTTAAGGCCAAGTTGTTTTAAAGGTTAAAACAATTTAATTCAATTCAATACTTTGAATTTACACAACATTTAACAGATAAATATCACACATTTATCATAGATATATCAATGTCATATCAAAGAATATCACAGCATATCATCCAATAGATATCATCCAATTCAGATATTCTACACAACCATCATCCATAAGCAACAATTATTAACCCTATGTTATAATTAATTTAATTAACTTAAATTAAATTAATTACTTAAGAATTAATTATCTAACCTTGCTTAATCACTCATTAATTAATTACAAACCTTTAATTAATTAATTACTCATTAAATATTAATCATCCTTGATTAATTATTCATTAATTACATAAAGTAATTATCCTTTAATTAATTTTACAAATTAATTATTCTTAACCATTAACAGTAATTAACCTTTAATTACTTTTATTAATTACATTAATTAATAATCATTAATTAATTACTTCCATAAATTAATTAACTAAAATTAATTATATTAATTAATTAAACCTTAATTAATCATCTCTATTAATCCACCGTAATTAATCATAAACAATAATTATTATCATGTAATTACTTACCTTAATTAATTATCTTCTTAATTAATTATATTAATCCATTGGTTAATTACACCAAATAATAAATCCTTAATTACTTTTACAAAGTAATCATACTTCAATTATTTCTCACTAAATAATTCCCTTTTATTAATTACATCCTGTAATTATACATTAATAACTTACAATAAGTAAATACACTTATCAATCTTATTAAGTATTCATACTTAATCCTTTATCAAGTGATTTATCTTTAATTAATCCACAAATTAGTTTGCTTAATTTAATCACATTCATTTCACTAATTATACTTGAGTAATTCATCCTTAATTACTCTTTAAACAATTTAATTAATCATTAATTATAGATTAATTATTCTCTTAATTATTAATTAATAAACCTTAATTATCAATTAATAAAACTTAATAACAACTTAGTAAATCCTTAATTATCAGTTAATTAATCTCTAATTAATTAATTAATACTTAATTACAACTTAATTAATTAATCCTTAATTACAACTAAATTATTTAATTAATTAGTCACTAATTATAAATTAAATATCTATAATTATCTAATTAACAATCCTTAATTACAAATCTTTAATTAATTAACTAATAAACCTCAATTATAAATTAATTAATCCTTAATTATTAATTAATTAATTAATGACTCTTTAATTTCCTCATTTATTATCAAACCTTGATTAAGTTTAAGATAAAACATTTCCTTTATAATTACTTAATCATATTATTTTTAAAACATTTATTCTTTTAACTAACACTAAAAAAATTAAGTTTAAAGTAACTTAAAGATTAACTTAACAAACTTAAGTTAAAGAAACATATAATTTCTTAATCCAAGGTTTAAGTAAACATTTATTATGGAAACGAAATTTATTTAAGAAAAGTTTTAAAACAAATCCATTTAGATTTTCAAAACCTTGCTTTTCAAAAACTTTTAAATCATGTTTGAAACCTGCTTCGGGTTCAACCCGATCTCTACTCGAGACTGGCCTCGAGTTCTTCTTCATCTTCTTCTAAAATTTTTTTTTTTTTTTTTAAAAGAACTTAGCTTAAAATTCAAACTGTTCTGATATCTAAAAATCACTCTCGAACACGAAGATGACCCGAGGTAAGTTTGAATTCTCCCGAGTGTTCCTTCGAGAAAAACTTCCTCGTTCCAAACCCAACTCAAATGCACAGGAAAATATTTGTGCACGTGCACCGTTCCACGGCGGCGCTCCGGCGACACTCACCACCTCCGGCAAGACAGTGATCGACACCACATTCGATTCTGATCATCAATTCATCACCCCAAAGCCCAGATCGAATTCGAGCTACTTCAAGCAAACCCAGAAACCAGACATCACCTGAAACCAACCTCGACATGGCCACCCCGACCATCAGAATCCCTGGAACTCCGGCCACACCTTCGTCCACGACCTAAGCACCATTTCCCCACATCTGGCCTGACTCGATGCTCCGACTACGGTGAAATAACCCAACACTCGACCTCGACTACAACCCTTCCTAAAACCCTAGTTCCAGCTCATCCGGCCACCACAGGCAACTGACAGCTCTCTGACCATTTTTCCCAATCTCATCGAACACCAGACTCGCTTCAGCCAAGACCCCGACCACCAAAGATTCCACGATCACCAGAGAAAGCTCAAAACACCAAAACCGATCAACTCACAATTTCTCTTAAATTACACAATTAAAATTCATGATTTTATTATTAAAAATCCTAGATTTTAATGATGCTTCAGATTATATACTCGAAACATTTAATTGTTGAAATCAAATTTTTACAATCTCTGAGTTTTTACTGTAAAATTTAAAATTTCCAGAAATATGCAAACTTATTTTACTTAAAAATAATTTTAAACCTTAGCTTATGTTTAAACAAACATAACTTGTTTAAATCCCTAAGCCTAACAGATATTATATGAGAAGAATTGGAATTTAAATCCAAATTTTCAACAGTGAAACTTAAAACAGAGATGATCAGTGATATATCTAGACATACACACAGTATCTTGATTCATATATACATATCTTCATTCATATATACATATATTCTGATCTAAAACAAACATGCATACATATTTCAAACATGCAACTTCATTCATTACATCACATGCATCACATATAAACATAGATTAAACTGTTTTTAAAGAAAGTTTACTCATAATTATCAATTTAATATGTAATTATATTAATTAATTACATATGGTCTGATTAATTCTTCAGTTAATTATAGAAATCAATTAACTATTAATCACTTTCCTTTAATTAATTAAACCTTAATTAATTATCCTATTTAAAATTAATTACATTTAATAATTAATCTTAAATTAAACCACATTTATTAATCACCTTTGATTAATCTCATTTAGTAATTAACTTCCCTTAATTACTTTATTACATAATTTAATTACTTTTTAATTAATTTAATTAATCCCTTGATTAATTACAAAGTAATTTAATCTAAATTACTACCATCATTAAACATCTTTAATTACATTCAGTAATTATCAACTAATTACTTCCCTAAGTAATTACAATTCCATTAATTACATTAAGTAATTTATTCATCAAATCATCTAGTGTTTAAATTAATTAAAATAAATTAATTAATCTAAACCAATCACATTAACCAAATTAAGTAATTAATTTATTAATTACTTCCATTAATTAACTCTAATTACTATTAAATTAATCTTTAAATCATTACTTAATTAACCTTTAATTAAGTAATTATTATTTAATTACAAATTAATGATCTTTTAATCTTAAGATAACCCATTCAACTAAATTAAATATATTAACAAATCCTATTTGAAAACAATTAGGAATCACATTGATCAATCACTTAATATAAAATTATTTGAAAATCCAAAAATTTAATCTTTAATATATTTAACTTTAAACCTGTAATCTTTGAAACAAATTTATTATTAATCCATAAATTAACTTAAATCTTTAAGTTAATTAACAATTAACAACTTCTCTTTTTGATTCACTTCTTAATTAAGCTATTTAATTAAAATAGGCTTAAGAATTAATTAGATTAAAGGATATCTATTAAAACTTAATTAATTAAAATAATCATTCAAAAACCTTTAATTAATCCTCAAACATAGACACATATTTTATAAAAGGATTGGTTTAAGAAAATTGTTAAAATTTAATTTATTCAAACTTGCAAATATACTTAAGTTTTCTGACCCAAAACAACTTCAGGTATCAACCCGAGCCTGATGCCTATTTTCTCGAGTTCATCCCCGAGAAACTCCTCCTTCTTTATTTTAAAACTTGTTAAATTTTAAAATTTAAAGCCTATTAAAACACGTTACCCACACAAACAACTCGAAGCAAAACTCGAGCTACCCCATCGTTTCCTCGAGAATAAACACGAGGAACCCATCTTCTTCTTCGATGCCAAACCACCCTGCTACCAACTGATACAAGAAAACACACGTGCACATGTACAGATGATCGGAACCACTTCGATCATCGCCGCGACCATCAAAACTTCACCGAACACCTCCCCCAACGGTCTGATCACCCAGAACCCCGAGTTCACCCGTGAATTAAAATTTGAGCAATCGAGTTGATTAACATAACCTGGAACTCAAAACTCCCCAACGAAAATGGCTCGCCGATGACAATCCCGACCACCTGAGTTCGCGCCACCACGTCCACAGCTACGCCACACGAAAATTCACTTTTCCCCTCGGGTCCGATCGACGATAGTTCATCCACGACGACGAATTTTGTTAGCAAACTTTGACGAACAGAAAATCCCTAAAACCCTATTTCCAATAATATCGTTAACAACGATGCTTGAAAAAAAACGATTCCATTTTTCCATTGATCTACAACACCCAAGCCTCCTTCCATCATGATCACGATGCATATGAACTTGCCGATCGACAGATTTTGGCAATAATATGATTTCTGTTCAATTACAAATTTCACAACCCATACTAATCTAAAAATCTTGATTTCGTTACTAAAATTCAGCCTTTTCAAATGCAATTCCAATCATATAACCCAATTATGAAATCCAGGTAATCGAATTTCTGATTCGAATTTATCATCCCTGTAAAATCCTTTTTTTTTTAATATTTACTTAATCTATTCACTTGAATTTATTTTTTTAAATGAATTTACATTCATTCAATCACTTTTCTTTCACTGATCATAGAATGAATTTGATTAGATGGATAGCTATGATTTTTGTTTTAATTATTCTTGGGTCTGAAATTCAAACAGAGGCTACATTTTCTGGTTTCCAAACATGCACAGACATATTCACACATATAAATACATATATACTTGCTGATATATACACATACATTCAAATCCAAGCATTCTTATAAACATTTATACTATATCACTATATCATTTCATCACATGCATAAAAATTTAATCACTGATTTAAAACTGTTTTTAAAGAAAGTGTTTACTCACTAGATAATTGATGAACAGAGCTTTAATTTGAAAACTTCTTTTGAAAACTTTAAAACTGGAATACTTTAACCCCAAGAACCTTGCATGCTACTGAAGTTTGATTCCAGATTAAAGAATTTGCATTTGAACTTTAGATTTTGAATGTTGCTTCAAAACTCAGGTTGAAAGGAAATGACTCCAGGCAGGTTTTTGATTTCCAGGTTGAAGAAAACTTTGCAATCATGTTTGAAAATGAACTACTGGTTTTGCATTTGAGTTTGAGAAACGAATTTCAGGTTTAAATGACAGAGTTAAAGAAATGTTGATTACTGTTTGAGGAGTTGATTACAGATTATGGTTTTGAGATATTTTGTTTGAGGAAATTTGAGTTACAGATTTTCTTGAGAATTTGTTTTTGAGAAATGGGATTGAATTACAGAATTTGTTGAAGAATGGTTACAGATTTGTTTATGAGGAGGGTTTACAGGCTGAAAGTTTCTTAGCTTTGAAAAAGAAAAATAGAAAAGAGAATGGAATGAGAGCATATGTTTATATAAGTTAATTTGTGGTTTAATAAAAATAAAAGAAAATTAAAACTAAAACTTGACATTTGTCATTTACTCTAATTCATTAACTAACACATGTCACCATGGTTACTTAATATATTAACACTTGTCTTTTTTAATTAATTTGTATTTATTTTAAATGTAAAAAGCCTTTTTCTTTATTTATTAAATATTTATTACTTATTTATATATAGATAACTTTTAAAGAAGTAAACCAATTATACTTATAAATAAAAGTTTATACATATATTTAGAAATCCAAAACTATTTAAAATATCACTCTTTTGAATTTCAAAATTAAATCTAATTCAAATTCAAATTATATTTTTAAAATCCAATTTAAAGTCAATTTAAAACAACACATTTAATTTGAAAATAACAATCTTATTTAAAACCATATAATTATTTAAATTACAAACCTAAGCTTATCTATCTACAATATATATAATTATATATATATTATAAATAGAAATCATTTTATTAGTTTTTAAAAGATAAATTCATTAATTAAATATTTATTCAATTAGATTATTAAACCAATTCAAATATTTTTATCAAAGATTAACAAATCAATTTAATTATTTAAACAGATTATTAAATTGATATTGCCCCAAATTTCCGGGATATTACATTCCTGATTAATAATCCTTTAATTACTTTCAAGTAATTAGCCTTTAAATTGATTTCACAAATTAATTATCCTTAATCAAATATAGTAATTAACCTTTAATTACTCTATAAACTAATTAACTATAATTAATTACATTAATCCTTAATTAATTACATTAATTAATTACTCTTTAATTACTTATTATTGATTAATTAATCTTAATTAATCAAACTTTAATTACATCATTAATTATATTAATTAATGATCCTTAATTTATATCCATTAATCAATAATTACTTTCCTTTTGAGTAAATTGAAATCTTAACATATAATCAGCTCTGATACCATATGTAACGACCCGACTTTCTCTCCATAGAAAGTCGCATCGTTAATAAGAAAGAAAGGGGTGAGAAGTAGAAAAGAGAAGAAGAGAAAAGAAACAGACACAAATACTCACAGCGGAAACGGAACAAAATATAATATATCACATAACTATTACATAGTCTTTACATAATCAGAGTACACAACTTATACATCACAAAATAGACAGTTATAAATTTCTGTCTATTATACAACTCAAGATACAACTCAAACAAAAGACTCAGAGAAACCAACACAGCGGAACACTATATATCTACGAATGCTGAAGCCTCCTGCTCCATATCTCCTCCATAGATTCGTCAAAGCTAACCTGAATCCCTTGGCTACTCGTAAAAATTTGAGTACCCAAGAGTTTATAAAACAGAAAATAAACACTTGGGTCAGACATGGGTCTGGTGTGAGTAAACGGTTAAAATTGTTTAACTTCAAAACCTTTTGAAAACAAAGGTATCACGTAAGACTTCCCACACATAAACATGGAAAAGTTTTTACCTTACGCTAACCAAAACATTTGATAGGAAATCCAGTTATATTATAATAGGGTCTAGGGTTTTCAAGTAAAATACAGAAATAGCTGAAATGCTTACATCTCACATTCCAACATAGTTGGGCACAACTAATACGTACGGCACTTATTGGAGTTTGGATTCCATACAATCTTTTATTAATGATACACTAATCATCTTTTAATTACATTAAAGTAATTAGCCTTTAAATTAATTATCCTTGATCAAATATAGTAATTAACCTTTAATTACTTCATTAATTAATTAACTGTAATTAATTACATTAATCGTTAATTAATCACATTAATTAATTACTCTTTAATTACTTATTATTGATTAATAAATTTTAATTAATCTTAATTACATTATTAATTATATTAATTAATGACCCTTAATTACTTCCTTAATTAATTACTCCACTTAATTAATTACATAAGTAATTATCCTTTAATTAATTACAGAAATCAATTAACTATTAATCACTTACCTTTAATTAATTAAACCTAAATTAATTAATTAATTATACTAAGTAATTATTTCTTAATTACTCCCATTAATTAACCTCAAATCATTTCCATTAAGTAATTTCCATAAATTACTTTATTAATTATCCACTAATTACTTTTAAATTAAGTAATTATTAATCACCTTCAATAATTATCCATTAATTAATCACAATAATTAATTTTAACCTTAATTAATCACATTAATTAATTTTAATTAATTATCTAAGTAATTAATCCTTAATTACCTTTCATTAATTACTTCCAAAAAGTAATTATTCTTTTTAATTAATTACATTTAGTAATTACACCTTAATTACTTATACTAAGTAATTCACTTAATTAATTATATTAATTAATTATATTAAGTAATTAACACTTAATCAAATTCAAAGTTTATCCTTAATTAATTACCTTAATTAATTAACTTAATTTAATTACCTAAATTAATTACTTCTTAATCACTAGTTAATGTTCCATTATTAACTACCCACTAATTACTTACTCTAAGTAATATCACAGGTTCTAAGTTTATCTATATATCCACTAATAAAATATATACATCCAATTCAAAGCAAAGTATTCCTGTAAAAACTTTATACTATATTACTACAACATTTCATCACATGCAACAAGTTTAATCACAGCAATTTAAACTGTTTTTAAATTAAGAGTTTACTCACCATTAATAAAGAACAGAGAACTGCTTTTAAATCTGGAACTTGTTTTGATTGTTGAAGTTTGAAACTGAAGCTCGTTTAGATCTGAAGCTGATATTTGAATATGCTTGCTTAAGTAGAATTTGAACTTGATCTCAGGTTGAAACAGTTTGATTCAGTTGAAGTTGCAGTTTTGATTCTCTTTTGATTTTAGTTTTCAGTTTTAAATTTTGAAAAAGTGAAGAGAAAAGGATTGAGGATGAAAAAGCATTGAACTGGATAACCATATTTTCTTTAAAACATTCTATCCATATTTCGTTTACAAGAGAATTTGGACACTTGTTTAATTGCATGTCATCTTAGTTACAAATGTCTTAATGTTTGTTTTATATTTTTACAAATGTTAAAACAAGGTATTATTTTGTTTAACCCCTTATTTATAAAATTACTTATATTTTTATATTAGTTATGTAATATGTTTATTTTTATTTATATATTTACAAGCTATTTTAATTCATGAGATATTTAAAAAGAAAGAATATTTTAAATCTATATGTACATATATATAAACCATTTTAGTTTTAAGTAATTTAAAAAGAAGGCATTTTAACCCTTTTTATTAAATTTAAACTTAGGCAAAAATCAATTTAAACAATTTAAACTTAACAATTTAAAATCATATAGTAATTTATTAAAAAGCTTTGAAAAGCTTAATATCAAATAAATCATAATTTTCAAATTATCAAAAATATTAGAATTAGAAAATATGCTTTATTTGTTAAATAAAAAAAAATATACTTATCTAATTACAATATGTATACATATATATATATATACACATTATAAATAGAAAACAATTTATTAGCTTTAAAAAAAAAAAATCTTACCAATTTAAATATTTTATAAAAGAAGATTATTAAACTAATTCAAATCTTATTGATAAAAAATTATCCATATCAATTTATAAAATCTAAATTAATTTATATAAACCTCTATCTTTCCCCTTCATTCCTTTATCTATTTCTCATTCCTAAACAAAGAAACAATCTGTAAAACCATTTCAAACCAGAGAATCCAAGAATCAAGATCTGTAAAACATATCCTCTAACAAATCGAAACCCTGTAACACTTCTCAAAAACAAATCCAAAGCCTGTAAATTCCTCAAACCAGAAAATGTCATCAACCTGTGATATTCATACCAGAGGCAAATCAAAATCAAAAGCCTGTGATAAGGGTTATTTTCAAATACAACCTGGCTCTGATACCATATGTAACAACCCGACTTTTTCTCCACAGAAAGTCGCATCGTTATGAAGAAAGAAAGGGATAGAAGAAGAAAAGAAAAGAAGAAAGAACAACAACACATCAGAAATCTTAATTTTCATTTTTTTTTTAAAAACTTGTTTCTAAATTTAAACTTGATTTCCTTTTACAAAAATTTGTTTTACTTAATCAGATAAACACTACAACGTAAATACTCGAGTTAACCCTTACTAAAACCCGAGCCCGCCCCTAGACAAACACCCAATCAACTGCTTCGAGTCATCCCTAGCCCAGACTCGAGTACGACCCGAAACACTCTCTTCCCCGATCATCATCATTATGCAACCAAAGCATCCAAATCATATAGTATCAATTATCTCATATCTGAGATCTCAAACCATTCAAGTCAATCAATGTCATCCATTCTTATATAAGCAATGATTTACTTATCACCATCTACAATTAATTTAAAATGAATTAAATTAATTATTTCATCTTTAATTAATTTAAAGTAAATTAAATTAATTACTACATCTATAAATCCTGCTTAAATCATTATTGATTAATTGAACTCTGACCAATTTAAATTTAAATTTAATATGCTTTTCTTAATCCAAGTTTAATATGCTTGCAATTAATTATTAATTTTCTTGTGTTCTTAATTAAGAAAAGCATATTAATTGCAAACATGCAACGGCACTTCATCCATGCCTGCATTTTTCACCTGGAAACATGAAAGCAAATTGTAGAATCTGAAAGCAAATTCAAAAGCTTGCAAGCATCTTTCCAGTAATTCAAGTTTAAGATTTTCAAAAAGCAAAAGGCAATGCAAGTTTTAAAATTCAAGAAAATTCAAGCAACTCAGTTTTAAGTTTGAAAACTGTTTTAAAATCAACTGCTCTGTTCTTCATCCTCAAAACAGGTGAGTAACTCTTAACATTTAAAATACAAATGGTTGCATGCTAGTAGTGGTCGAATATAAATGAGTATTGTATATATCTATAAGTGAATGTCTATAGGTAATTGTATGTTTGTCTGTAATATTCTCTGTTCTTGTTTTCCTGATTGTTAAAACAGTTCAAATCTATTGCATGTGAGAAATTAATATGGATATGATATAATATGTTTGCATGAATGATTCATTTCTGAAATATGATTGAAACTACCCTGTATACATGGATGTAATTGTTTGAACTACTGAGTATATACATACGTGCATATCTGTCTGGCCTCTGTTGATTCTAACAGACTAAACAAGTTTAAAATTCTATATCTCTAGATCGAATTCAAATCTGTTGATGTTATAAACTATGAAAACGTTTATTTTTGTGTGTAGTTTAAGTTAAAAATAATCCTATGGATAGATTATGCTGTATAGTTAACAAGTGATAAGTTTTACAGTAAATAACCAAATTGGGTGAAAATTTAATATATTTAAAACAAGAATTCAAGCACGCTATTTAGATTCTTTTATAGAAATAAGAATTTTAGAAGTAAAATTGTGATTTTTAGTAGTTCATAATGTAAGGAATTTTAAGAGGACCAATTTCTCTTTAAAAATTAATTTCACAACCGTGGGTGGGGGAGACATCGGGACGGTGACGCTGGGAGGTGCGCGTAGTTATGGTGAAGAGCTTGACCGTGGCCATTTGTTGGATTAAGGTTTGGATTGGGTTGGGTGATGGATTTTAGGGTTTTAAGGCCAGTTTTACTCGTATGGGTTTAAAGAGGAACTGCGTCAATCTCGAGGTGTTTCAGGCGATCGGTCATGGGGGAATCGGAGCTGGATATCATGGCGTGGCTTTGGGTTGAACGGCGTGAGGCCTGGAGGTCGGAGGTGACGATCAGCGATCGATTTCCGATCAGATTTTGGTTCCTGTTTTGTTCGAGATTGTTCGTTTTCGTTTGACCGTAAATTTTGTAGTTCCGTTTGGTCGAGTTGATCGTTGAGATCGTTTGCAGCTTGGAGAATGCCGGAGAGATGGTCGGAAACGTCGCCGTGGGTTGGTGCACGTGCACGTCTGAGTATCTGATGTGGTTGGGGAAGAAGGAGGAGCGACCCGGGTATGTTCTCGTGATTTTTGGTAGAAGACTCATTCTCGTGGTTTTTGAAAGTATAACTCGGGTTGAATGGTGTTACAGGTTTTACAGAAACCTGTTTGATCAGTTTTTAAATTTTAAAATAAAATTTAAAACTGATGTTTAAATCTAAAAGTAAAGTTTAAATAAGTTTAGTTTTTAAATCTGGAGTTTAAGTTAAAATCTTAGTTTTTAAATAAGATAAAGTATTTGAATTTTGAATTGATTTAACAACATTAAAAAGGATTTAAATAGTTTTATAACTTTGTTAAAGTTAAACTTGTCTTCATTTTAAATCTTAAATTAAAATGAAATTTAAATGTAAATTTAAAGGTAATTTGGTTTAAATACTTTATTAATGATATTTTAATCATTAATAGAAATAAAGTGTTATCTTAAAGATAATTGAGATTTAATAATTTAGGATAAAATAAATTATTAAGGAAATTAAAAGTTAATTAATCAATTTAATTAATTTATGACTTGGGTTAATAAATTAGTAATTAAGGGTTTAAAACTTTATTGATGAAGGATTAATTAAATTAATTTAAAGGTTAATTAATTTGAATTAAGGATCATTAATTTTATAAGTTAATGGTTAGGAATAAATTAATCAAGTAATTAAGGTTTAATTAAGTTATTGTTAAGAACTTAATTAATTAGGTAATTAGAGATTAATTTATTAATAATTAGAATTAATTAAGTTGTAATTAATAATGGTTAATTAATGTTTAATTATTTTAGAAAGATAATTAAAATAGTTAATAGTTAATGTAGATCATTAACTAAGGATAATTAATTAATGTGATTAATTTTGATAATTAATTAAGTTTAATTAATTTAAAGGATAATCATTTGTGAAATTAATAAAATTACTTAATGGAAGTAATTAAGAAATTAATTACTCATTGTAATTAATTGAGTTTGAATTGATAAGTTAAGTTAATTAATTTAGTTTAATTAATTTAAGAAAATCACTTAATGATTTGTATAATTACTTAATGTGATTTAAGGAGGTATAATTACTTAGGAAAGTAATTAATGGATAATTACTGATGTAATTAATAAAGTAATTAAGGGTAGTTAATTACTTAATGGAAATTAATCAAGGGATTAATTAAGAAATTAATTAAGGAATAATTAATTTATTTTAAGAAGTAATTAAGGTTAGTTAATTACTGAATGTGATTAATCAATAGTGATTAATAATTATGGTTTAATTAAAGATTAATTACTCAATGTAATTAATTTAAATAAAGTAATTAATGATAAAATGTAATTAAGGATCATTAATTTATATAATTATGATGTAATTAAGAATTGATTAATTAAGTAATAATTATAAATGAAGTGATTAATTAATGTAATTAATTAAGGAGTAATGTAATTAATTATAGTTAATTAATAAAAGAAGTAATTAAAGGTTAATTACTATAAGTGGTTAAGAATAATTAATTTAATACTAATTACTTGAATGTAATTAAATAATTAATCAAGGATGATTAATTAAATTGAATAATTGGATGATGATTGATTAATTGATTGATAATTAATTAATAATGATTTAAGCAGGATTTATAGATGTAGTAATTAATTTAATTTACTTTAAATTAATTAAAGATGAAATAATTAATTTAATTCATTTTAAATTAATTATAGATGGTGATAAATAAATCATTGCTTATGAATGGATGATATTGTGTATCTTGAATGGTTTGAAATCTCAGATATGAGATAATTGATACTGTATGATTTGGATGCATTGGTTGCATAGTAAAGATGATAAGAATTATCTGCTTATAATGATAATGTTGATTATCTATTATGAATCTGTGAATTATCTATCTATGTGTTAATAGATAGTAGAATTAAATTGTTTTAACCTTTAAAACAACTTGGCCTTAAAAGATACGCTTTGGATTTCGATGAGACCGGGATCGGGTTTCCGTATACCGGATTTCCAGGTCTGGAGACCCGAATACCACATCGATCCAAATTAACGATAGGTCGTGAATCTCAAGTGAAGATGAAGATTCAGAGTGCAAGGGTTATTGTTGTTAACTCTGAGGGTGATTCCAAACGAGTGTAACGAGATAATGCCTTCGGTTTCGTTCGAACCCGGAACGAACTTGTATGGATTGAATGCTTTCAGAACATCGTCAGGTGGACGATGAGCATTCTAAGTGATGTGTTCTGATTAAAGGTAATCGTAGCCTCAAGCCTCATCAAACCGGGAATGGCTAAAACAGGGGAGGTGCAGCAAGGTTAGTGGGTAGCACCCAAGTAGGACAAGATTATCCCTGTCTAGAGGTCCCTTCTTATTATTCGGTTGTGTGGGCAGTTGAATTGCAACAACTGCTGGGATATCTTGTGCGGGAATTATCCAGTAAGGGATGTTCCGGCCTTGTGTTGCAGGGGATTGGGAGTGATCCTCGGTACGGTGATCTAGGCCACGTACTGTGACGGGCGGTACCCCGGTAGCCCTGCCATTGTATGGAATCCAAAATCCAATAAGTGCCGTACGTATTAGTTGTGCCCAACTATGTTGGAACGTGAGATGTAAGCATTCCAGCTATTTCTGTATTTTACTTGAAAACCCTAGACCTTATTATAATATAACTGGATTTCCTATCAAATGTTTTGGTTATCGTAAGGTAAAAACTTTTCCGTGTTTATGTGCGGGAAGTCTTACGAGATACCTTTTCTTTCCAAATGGTTTTGAAGTTAAGCAAGTTTAACCTGTTACTCACACCAGACCCATGTCTGACCCAAGTTGTTTATTTCTGTTTTATAAACTCTTGGGTACTCAAATTTTTACGAGTAGCCAAGGGATTCAGGTTAGCTTTGACGAGTTATCTGGAGGAGCAATGGAGCAGGAGGCTTCGGCGTTGTAGATATAGATAGTAGTTCCGCTGTGTTAATCTCTGAATAGTGTTTTGTGTTGAGTTGTAATAACTAGACAGATGTTTATAACTGTCTAGTATGTGTTGTATAATCTGTGTAACTCTGATAGTAGTTGTATATTATGTAATACTTTTGTTATTAATATAAATTATTCGTTCCGCTGTTGAGATTCTGTTATTGTTCTTTCTTTCTTCTCTTCTTTTCTACTTTCTCACCTCTTTCTTTTCTTCAAAACGATGCGTCTTCCTTGTCGTAGGATGGCGGGTCGTTACAGTGGTATCAGAGCCAGGTTGTATTTGAAAATAAGTAATTACCAAGATTTAATAAGTAATTACCAAGATTTCTTAATAATAAGCATATGCAATTAATTAATCTTACTTTTCTTTAACTTAAGTAATTATATGTTTTCTTAATCTTGGTAACTACTTATTGATCGTCAAATAAGTTAATTAAATTAATTAGAATTGTTTTAAGGTTGGTATCAGAGCCAGGTTTCGATCCTGGGACCTGTGGGCCCATAACCCACAGGTCCCAGGATCGAAACCTGGCTCTGATACCAACATATGTAACGACCCGACTTCCTATGCCCAGAAAGTCGCATCATTATGAAGAAAGAAAGGGGTAGAAAATAGAAAAGAAGAGAAGAAAGAAAGAAACAACAACAACGATCTCACAGCGGAACGAATAAATTATATTAATAACATCAACTATTACATAGTATACAACACTTATCAGAGTTTACACAACTATACAACACATACTAGACAGTTATAAAACATCTGTCTAGATATTACAACTCAAATACAATACAAGACTCTAACACAGATATCAACACAGCGGAATACTATATCTACGAACGCCGAAGCCTCCTGCTCCATTGCTCCTCCACAATTCGTCAAAGCTAAACCTGAATCCCTTGGCTACTCGTAAAAATTTGAGTACCCAAGAGTTTATAAAACAGAAATAAACACTTGGGTCAGACATGGGTCTGGTGTGAGTAAACGGGTTAAAATTGTTTAACTTCAAAACCTTTTGAAAACAAAGGTATCACGTAAGACTTCCCACACATAAACATGGAAAAGTTTTTACCTTACGCTAACTAAAACATTTGATAGGAAATCCAGTTATATTATAATAGGGTCTAGGGTTTCCAAGTAAAATACAGAAATAGCTGAAATGCTTACATCTCACATTCCAACATAGTTGGGCACAACTAATACATACGGCACTTATTGGAGTTTGGATTCCATACAATGGCAGGGCTACTGGGGTACCGCCCGTCACAGTACGTGGCCTAGATCACCGTACCGAGGAGTACGCCCGCTCCCCTGCAACACAAAGCCGGAACCATCCCTTACTGGATAATCCCGAACAAGACAATCCCGTGGTTGGCGCGACCAACCACACACTAAGCCGAATAAAAGAAAAGGGACCTCTAGACAGGGATCTATCTTGCTCTCAGTGGGTGCTACCCACGAAGCCTTGCTGCACCTCCCCTGTTTTAGCCATTCCCGGTTGATGAGGCTTGAGGTTACGATTACCTTTAATCAGAACATATCACTTAGAATGCTCATCGTCCGCCTGACGATGTGCTGAAAGCATTCAATCCATATAAGTTCGTTCCGGGTTCGAACGAAACCGAAGGCATTATCTCGTTACACTCATTTTGGAATCACCCTCAGAGTTAACGACAATAACCCTTGCACTCTAAATCTTCATCTTCACTTGAGATTCACGACCTAGCGTAAATTTGGATCGATGTGGTATTCGGGTCTCCAGACCTGGAATACCGGTATACGGAAACCCGATCCCGGTCTCATCGAAATCCAAAACGTATCTTTTAAGGCCAAGTTGTTTAAAGGTTTAAACATTTAAACTTATCTATATACACAAAGATAGATAATTCACAATATCTCAAAAGATAATCAACATTATTATCACCAACAAATAATCCATCTCATTATCACTATGCAACCAATACATCCATATCACACAATACTAATCTCATATTTGAGATTCAAACCATTCAAGGTAATTACTATCATCCATTTATAAGCAATGATTTACTTAATCACAACATAATTAATTTAAAATGAATTAAATTAACTATCTCTAGCTTTAATTAATTTAAAGTGAATTAAATTAATTACTTTATTCAAATTAATTTAAAATAAATTAAATTAATTACTTCATCATAAATCTTACTTATATAATCATTAATTAATTACCAATAAATTAATTAATCTTTCTCTAATTATCCACTTTAATTAATCACCTTGATTAATCATTCTTTAATTACATTTAAGTAATTATCTTTAAATTAATTTCACAAATTAATTATTCTTAATCAAATAAAGTAATTAACCTTTAATTACTTGATTAATTAATTAATTATAATCAATTACTTTAATCCTTAATTAATTACAATTAATCACTTATCATTTGATTAATAAATCTTAATATCAACTCTTAATTACATCATTAATTAATTATAAACTAATGATTTCTAATTACATCTTTAATTATTTATTTATTTAAATTAATTACATTTAAGTAATTAATCTTAATTAAACCACAATTATTAATCACCTTTGATTAATCTTAATTAGTAATTAACTTCCCTTAATTACTTTCATTAATTAATTACTTTTTAATTAATTATCTTAACCAACAATTTATTTACCTTAACCAACAATTAATTACCTTAATCCATTAATTAACTTTATTAACTAAATTATTTAATTAATAACACTAGGTAATTAACTCTTAATCATTTCCATTTAATTACTTTCATAAAATAATTATCCTTTAATCACTTTATTAAATAATTTGCCTTACTTAATTACATCTAGTAATTATTCCTTAATTACTTCATCAAGTAATTATACTTAAATAATTCATAAGTGATTATCTCTAACTAATCACTAATTAATTACTTAGTTAATTATTTATCTAATTATTTAAATTTAATTAAATAATTTCTTAACTACTTATACTTAAATATCTTAATTAAGAAAATCATTATCTTAATTAAATTATTATCTATTCTTAAATCATTTTCAGTAAATGAATTATCCTTATTAATTTCACATATTAATTTCCTTTAATAAATCAAAATCTTAATTACTTAAGATAAAATCTTTATTAATAATTAAATTGATTTGTTGATTTATTTTATAAATTGACAAGTTTATTCATTTTAAAAGGTTAATAATATTTTAAATTGGCAATATTTATTAATATCTTTTCTAACAATTTTAAATTGGGAAGATTTATCTTTCTAAAACTTATATAAATGTTTTATATTTATAATGTATATATATATTGATATATATATATTGTAAATAGGGAGTCTTTAAATTTAATAAAAGGATATGTTTTCAAATTATAATATATATGTATATATATTGTTATTTGAAGTTATGTATTAAATCTCAATATGATAATTATCAAAACTAATGTTAAAAGTATTTTCCATTTAGAATATATATAATTGTATATAGTGAAATGGAAAGGTAATGATTTGAATTTAATAAAGATGTTTTCAAACTTTAATATATATATATATATATATATATATATATAATTTGTAATTTGGAAATTTTTAATTTGACTTAATACTTTTGGAAATGATATTTATGATTTAAATAACAAGAATAATTTCTTATTTAAAAACATATATGTAAGCTTAAGTTTAAATAAGATTTAAATAAGAAGTTCATTTATTTTTATAATCTTTTCTCTTTTAAAATTCAAAATGGTTTGTAAAAATATATATATAGTTAAGCTCAATTTCTCAAGCATATGTAAGTATGTTATATTTAATTGATATAAACATAAGTTATTTTAAATAATTGTTTTTCACATTTGTATATTTATTAAAATCTAAAAGCTTATTTATAAAAAGATAAATACATTTTTATATACATATAAATATTGTATAAATACACATGTATAACTTAAATAAATTAATAAAAGACAAGATTTACACTTGTAAACATATGGAGGCTTGGATTTCATATGTGTAAGCTAAGTAACAACTTAAGAAGACAAGTGGCTATTTTTCTCTTTAAATTAAAGTCATAAATAAATAAAATGAAAGAAGATCTGATTTTTACTTTTCAGCTGAATTAATCTTTCTTCACTTCTTTCTATACTAAAACTAAATTCGAATCTAAAGAAAAATGGAAACTGTAAAATCTGTAAAATCTAAAGCAAAGAAGATAAGTCTGGAAATCAAATTGCAAAGAAGAAATGAAGAACTGGAAATGCAAATCTGAGATAAGAAAGATGAAAGGCAATTTCAAATAGGAGTTTCAAATCTTCAAATGCAATCTGAAGTCATGTAACCAGATCAGAGAAAGATCAAACAACAAGAAGTTAAATTCAACAAGCAAAAAGAAAAATCAAATTCAAAAGCCTGGAAACAGATCATGTTATCTGTTCTCTGTTTAAAAATTACAGGTGAGTAAACTTAAGTTTTAAAAACAGTTTTAAAATTTTGTTTCCGCTTTGTTATGTGAAGGAAATCATGTGTTAGCCTTCATGTTTGAATTGAAATGGATGTATGCATGTATACTAGTATTGTTGCCTGTGAATAACTAGTTATGTTGGAATATAGGCTCTGTATGTTTACAGAGTTTAATTTTCTTTTTAAATATATACATCTCATCCTCTAATCACTATTAGCCATTTAGTTGTGAATGAAAGAAGTTTAAAATCATATAATACGCTCTGGAAATAAGTTATCAAGATTATAAAGTAATTAATCAGACCAATTTAATATGCTCTGATACCATATGTAACGACCCGACTTTTTCTCCACAGAAAGTCGCATCGTTAATTAAGAAAGAAAGGGATAGAAGAAGAAAAGAAAAGAAGAAAGAACAACAACAATATCAGAATCTCACAGCGGAACGAAAAATATATTATATCACATAAGATATTACATAGTATCATATACATCAGAGTACACAATTTATACATCACAGAATAGACAGTTATAAACTTCTGTCTATTATACAACACAAGTACATCAGTACTATACAGACTACTACAAACACAGCGGAAACTCTATATATCTACACGCTGAAGCCTCCTGCTCCTCAGCTCCTCCAGTATTCGTCAAGATTAACCTGAATCCCTCGACTACTCAATACAATATTGAGTACCCAAGAGTTTAATAAAACAGAAAATAAACACTTGGGTCAGACAGGGGTCTGGTGTGAGTAAACGGTTAGATTGCTTAACTTTGAAAACCTTTGAAAACAAAAGTATCACGTAAGACTTCCCACAAATAAATATGGGTAAGTTTTTACCTTACGCTAACTAAAACATTTGATAGGAAATCCGATTGTACTATAATAGGGTCTAGGGTTTTCAAGTAAAATACAGAAATAGCTGAAATGCTTACATCTCACATTCCAACATAGTTGGGCACAACTAATACGTACGGCACTTATTGGAGTTTGGATTCCATACAATGGCAGGGCTACTGGGGTACCGCCCGTCACAGTACGTGGCCTAGATCACCGTACCGAGGAGTACGCCCGCTCCCCTGCAACACAAAGCCGGAACCATCCCTTACTGGATAATTCCGAACAAGATAATCCCGTAGTTGGCGCGACCAACTACACACTAAGCCGAATAAAAGAAAAGGGACCTCTAGACAGGGATCTATCTTGCTCTCAGTGGGTGCTACCCACGAAGCCTTGCTGCACCTCCCCTGTTTTAGCCATTCCCGGTTGATGAGGCTTGAGGTTACGATTACCTTTAATCAGAACATATCACTTAGAATGCTCATCGTCCGCCTGACGATGTGCTGAAAGCATTCAATCCATATAAGTTCGTTCCGGGTTCGAACGAAACCGAAGGCATTATCTCGTTACACTCGTTTTGGAATCACCCTCAGAGTTAACGACAATAACCCTTGCACTCTGAATCTTCATCTTCACTTGAGATTCACGACCTATCGTTAATTTGGATCGATGTGGTATTCGGGTCTCCAGACCTGGAAATCCGGTATACGGAAACCCGATCCCGGTCTCATCGAAATCCAAAACGTATCTTTTAAGGCCAAGTTGTTTAAAGGTTTAAACAATTCAACTTATCTATATTCATACAGATAGATAATTCACACATCACAATTGATAATCACATTATCATTTAAACAGATGATTCATAATCAAATAGGTAATCCATATTAACATCACAATAGTTAATCTATATTACCATTATAATGCAACCAAGCATTCATACCACACAACATTACTTATCTCATTTCTGAGATTACATCCATTCAAGACAAATCAATGTCATCCATTCATACATAAGCAATGATTTACTTAATCACAACATAATTAATTTAAAATGAATTAAATTAACTATCTCTATCTTTAATTAATTTAAAGTGAATTAAATTAATTACTTCATTTCTAATTAATTTAAAGTAAATTAAATTAATTATTTTATTATAAATCTTACTTATATAATCATTAATTAATTACAAATAAATTAATTAATCTTTCTCTAATTATCCACTTTAATTAATCACCTTGATCAATTATATTTTAATTACATTTAAGTAATTATCTTTAATTAATTTCACAAATTAATTATTCTTAACCAATACAGTAATTAACCTTTAATTACTTCATTTATTAATTAATTAATTATAATCAATTACTTTAATCCTTAATTAATTACAATTAGTCACTTATCATTTGATTAATTAATCTTAATTAATCAACTCTTAATCATTAATTAATTATAACTAATGATCCCTAATTACACCTTTAATTATTTATTAATTACATTAAGTAATTATTCTTAATTAATCCATAATTATTAATCATCTTTGATTAATCTAATCCAGAAATTAACTTCCCTTAATTACTTCCATTAATTAATTACTTTAATTAATTACCTTCATAAATAATTAATTACATTATTAATTAACCTTAATTAAACCACAATTATTAATCATCTTTGATTAATCTAATCCTTTAATTAATTTAATTTAATAAATTATTAAATTAATAACAAGTGATTAACTCTTAATCATTTTCATTTAATAAAATAATTATCCTCTAATTACTTTATTAAATAATTTCCCTTTTATTTAATTACATCTAGTAATTATTCCTTAATTACTTCATCAAGTAATTACACTTAATAAATTATAAGTGATTATCTTTAGTTAATCACTAATTAATTACTTAGTTAATCATTTAACTATTTATTCAAATTTAATTAATAATTTCTTAACTATTTATACTTATAGACTTTATTTAAGAAAATCATTATCTTAATTAAATAAATTAAATTAAATTGACCAACAATTTAATTATCTTCACATATTAATTTTCTTTAATTAATCAAAACTCTTAATTACTTAAGATAACTCCTTTATTTACTTAAGATAACTCCTTTATTTTAATTGATTTACTAAAATCCTTATTATTTAAACTTTATTTAAAATAAAACATTTTAGAATTCAATTATAATTAAAACAACATAAACTTCTACTTCAACTTTCAAAACCTTTAAACTTCCAAAGTTATTAAATTAACTTTAATACAAAAACATTTTGAAAATCTACTTATCTACCCTTTTTAAACTTATCTATTTAAATATTTAAAAACTTGTTTTAAACAATTATTCTTTTGAAAACAATTTATTTTATAATTAAAAACTTGTTTAACTTTGCTTAACAACTTAAACATTCTGTTTAAAAATTTAAAACCTGAACAACTTAAAACCCGAGTAAAACCCAGAACAACCCGAGCAAACATCACTAAAACCCCGAGTCACTCGCGAGAAAAACTCTCGTACTCCACAACTTCGAGTCGACTAGCAGACTTCACGAGACTTCCCCGAGTCGCCTTCGTCTTCCCCAACGAAATCGAAACAGACACCCCAAACGTGCACACGTGCACGTGCACGTTCATCAGAGTGACCTCCGACCAACATCGCTCCCTCCAGCACATCATCGGCTACCAGTCCAACACCCCTGACCACCCAGCTTCGACAATTTAACAACAGATCGAAATCGAGACATTCGACACCAAGGAACCCAAACCTATCGATGAAAACTTACTTCGCCGCCGACGATCAAGACGACTGGAACCACGACACTCAACCCAAAGCACCACCACATCGCCACGCTGCTATCTCCTGCCTCGCGATCCACTCCGATCTTCCCCAGCCTATGCCATTTCCTCGACAGCAACCACGATCGAAAACACACCAAAAACCCTACTTCAATCGAATTCGAACAATTCGTCCATAAGAAAAATTCAATTGTATTTTTCCCATGATCACAATCAATCAACCCTCCTCCATACCAAAAATCGTTCAACTCCAACATGCGGATCACCACTAATCACCGATCAACCCAAATTCGAACAAACCCAAATTACGTTCGAATTTCCAAACTAAAATTTTTTGATATGCATGCCTAAATTCATGATTTTCCAGTACGATTTCATATATATAATTCAACTTAGAATTTAGAGCAATTTTTTTTTAACTTATATTTTAATTTCACTGTATTTTCTTCAATTCGAGGGAAATTTCAAATTATAAAATCCTAGAATTATTTTTAGATGATAATTTACATGATTTCAAACAACCTTCATTTACAAATCAAAGTCCAGTTCGTATTCAAAATCAAGATATTGAAATTTTTCTCAGATTTGAAAACTGTTTATAAACACAGTAACAATCCTTTACTCTACAGGAAATTCAAAGCATTCAATTCAACATGCATTCAATTTAAAACAAATATTGCATATAACATTGTTATATCATCACAAAATCACGAAGAAATCTAAGATCAACTGTTTTTAAAATAATTTACTCACCAGTATTTAGAACAGAGAACAGATAACCTGTTCTTGATTTCCAGACTGATATGTTTGCTTTTGAACTTGCTTTTCTTTGTTGAATTTGAATCTTGCTGTTTGATTTATTTCTCTGATGTTCAGGTTGTTTTGAAGATTTTAAAACTGCTATTTGAATTTGCCTTTTGATCCCTTTTTTGCTTTGCATTTGAATTTCCAGATTTTTATCTTTCTCTTAGCATTTTGATTCCAGACTTTTTCTTCCTTTTGAGTTAAGATTTGAATTGTATTGTATATTTTTAGTAGAGAAGATTGAAGAAAGATGAATTCAGCTGAAAAATGAAAACAAACTTCTTCTTTTTATTTTTATTTATTTATGACTTAATTTTCAAAAAAATAAATTTAAGCCACTTGTCCCCTATAGTATTAATTTGCTTACACCTAAGCTTTTATGTTTACACATGTCTCTAGACCAATTTAATATGTAACTATTAATCTTGGTAATTACTTATTTAAATTTTCAAAAAAATTATCTCACATTCCAAATTCCATCAATTCTTAACTGCATAACTCCTTTGACGATCCTGAGTCACTTCATCCTTCCTGATCAGCTTAACTCTTGCTGATGCCTCTTGAAACAGACTAAACCCACATCAAACCAATTTCCATATCCTACTCAACAAAATGGTTCTTCCAAAATACACCAAAATCTAGAACACAACTCTACTCCACAATCATTAGAGTACTTCGAACTACTTCTCCTATCCCTTTCTTTCTTCATAACGATGCGTCTTTCTGGGCAAAGAAAGTCACGAGACAGTAGTTTTCGTAATTGTGGTATATTAATTATGAATTACATTAATTAATAAGTTTGTAATGTTTTAAGATTTTAACTCTGATACCAATTGTAACGACCCGACTTCCTATGCCCAGAAAGTCGCATCATTATGAAGAAAGAAAGGGGTAGAAAATAGAAAAGAAGAGAAAAAAGAAAGAAATAACAACAACAATCTCACAGCGGAAACGAACAAAATATATTATATCACATAAATATTACATAATATCATATACAACACTTATCAGAGTTACACAGATTACACATCATATACTAGACAGTTATAATCATCTGTCTAGTTATTACATCTCAATACAAAACAAAGATCTAAACAAGATCAACACAGCGGAAACTACTATCTATGTCTACAACGCTGAAGCCTCCTGCTCCATTGCTCCTCCAGATTACTCGTCAAAGCTAAACCTGAATCCCTTGGCTACTCGTAAAAATTTGAGTACCCAAGAGTTTATAAAACAGAAATAAACAACTTGGGTCAGACATGGGTCTGGTGTGAGTAACAGGTTAAACTTGTTTAACTTCAAAACCTTTTGAAAGAAAAGGTATCACGTAAGACTTCCCACAAATAAACATGGGTAAGTTTTTACCTTACGCTAACCAAAACATTTGATAGGAAATTCGATTGTATTATAATAGGGTCTAGGGTTTTCAAGTAAAATACAGAAATAGCTGAAATGCTTACATCTCACATTCCAACATAGTTGGGCACAACTAATACGTACGGCACTTATTGGAGTTTGGATTCCATACAATGGCAGGGCTACTGGGGTACCGCCCGTCACAGTACGTGGCCTAGATCACCGTACCGAGGAGTACGCCCGCTCCTCTGCAACACAAAGCCGGAACCATCCCTTACTGGATAATCCCGAACAAGATAATCCCGTAGTTGGCGCGACCAACCACACACTAAGCCGAATAAAAGAAAAGGGACCTCTAGACAGGGATCTATCTTGCTCTCAGTGGGTGCTACCCACGAAGCCTTGCTGCACCTCCCCTGTTTTAGCCATTCCCGGTTGATGAGGCTTGAGGTTACGATTACCTTTAATCAGAACATATCACTTAGAATGCTCATCGTCCGCCTGACGATGTGCTGAAAGCATTCAATCCATACAAGTTCGTTCCGGGTTCGAACGAAACCGAAGGCATTATCTCGTTACACTCGTTTTGGAATCACCCTCAGAGTTAACGACAATAACCCTTGCACTCTGAATCTTCATCTTCACTTGAGATTCACGACCTATCGTAAATTTGGATCGATGTGGTATTCGGGTCTCCAGACCTGGAATACCGGTATACGGAAACCCGATCCCGGTCTCATCGAAATCCAAAACGTATCTTTTAAGGCCAAGTTGTTTTAAGGTTAAAACAATTCAATTCAGTTATCTATACTACACAGATAGATAATTCACAATAGATAATCTACATTATCGCAAACAGATAATTCTTATTATCATTACCATTCAACCAAACATCCATATCACATATCATATATCTCATCAGAGATATCAAACAATGCAAAGCATTCAATAATATTCATCCATCCTAAGTAATGATTTATATCATCTAATTAATTTAAAGTGAATTAAACTAATTACTTCATTCTATAAATCCTGCTTACTTAATTATTAATTAAACCAATTAATTAATCATTACTCTAAGTATCCATCTTAATTAATCATTCCTGATTAATTACCCTTTTAATACTTTAAGTAATTAATACCTAATTAATTTCACAAATTAATTATCTTAAACCATTCAGTAATTAATCTTAAATTACTTCATTAATTAATTAATTACTTTAATCCTTTATTATTGATTAATTAATTTTAATTAACCAATCCTTAATTACATCATTTAAATTAATTATATTTAATAATTAATTCTTAATTAAACCACATTTGATTTATCACATTTAGTAATTAACTACCCTTAATTACTCTTCCATAAATTAATTACTTCTTAATTAATTATCTTTTAATTAATCCCTTGATTAATTATTCAAAGTAATTAAACTCAAATTACTTTCATTAAACTATCTTTTGTATTCATTTACTATGTAACGACCCGACTTCCTATGCCTAGAAAGTCGCATCATTATGAAGAAAGAAAGGGGTAGAAAATAGAAAAGAAGAGAAGAAAGAAAGAAACAATAACAACAACGATCTCACAGCGGAACGAATAAATTATATTAATAACATAAACTATTACATAGTATACAACACTTATCAGAGTTTACACAACTATACAACACATACTAGACAGTTATAAACATCTGTCTAGATATTACAACTCAAATACAATACAAGACTCTAACACAGATATCAATACAGCGGAATACTATCTCTACGAACGCCGAAGCCTCCTGCTCCATTGCTCCTCCACAATTCGTCAAAGCTAAACCTGAATCCCTTGGCTACTCGTAAAAATTTGAGTACCCAAGAGTTTATAAAACAGAAATAAACACTTGGGTCAGACATGGGTCTGGTGTGAGTAAACGGGTTAAAATTGTTTAACTTCAAAACCTTTTGAAAACAAAGATATCACGTAAGACTTTCCACACATAAACATGGAAAAGTTTTTACCTTACGCTAACCAAAACATTTGATAGGAAATCCGATTGTATTATAATAGGGTCTAGGGTTTTCAAGTAAAATACAGAAATAGCTGAAATGCTTACATCTCACATTCCAACATAGTTGGGCACAACTAATACGTACGGAACTTATTGGAGTTTGGATTCCATACAATGGCAGGGCTACTGGGGTACCGCCCGTCACAGTACGTGGCCTAGATCACCGTACCGAGGAGTACGCCCGCTCCCCTGCAACACAAAGCCGGAACCATCCCTTACTGGATAATTCCGAACAAGACAATCCCGTAGTTGGCGCGACCAACCACACACTAAGCCGAATAAAATAAAGGGACCTCTAGACAGGGATCTATCTTGCTCTCAGTGGGTGCTACCCACGAAGCCTTGCTGCACCTCCCCTGTTTTAGCCATTCCCGGTTGATGAGGCTTGAGGTTACGATTACCTTTAATCAGAACATATCACTTAGAATGCTCATCGTCCGCCTGACGATGTGCTGAAAGCATTCAATCCATACAAGTTCATTCCGGGTTCGAACGAAACCGAAGGCATTATCTCGTTACACTCATTTTGGAATCACCCTCAGAGTTAACGACAATAACCCTTGCACTCTGAATCTTCATCTTCACTTGAGATTCACGACCTATCGTTAATTTTATACATTTATAACCATTTTGATTTGAGTATTTTAAAAGAAGACAAAACAAAGCTTGTTTAAATCTTTTGTAAACAATTTCATTTAAAATAAACAATTATCTTATATTTTGAAAAAAATTGAATTAATCTAAACTAACCTTTGAAAAATATAAATTTTAAAACAAAGCTTTAAATTACAATTCATACATATATATATCATCAATAGATTAAAATAAATTTCAAACAATATCAAATTTAATTAGCAATTTCAAATTCTTCAATCAAACTGAAGACATGCAATTAGAGGAAATAAATCAAACAACAAAGTTTAAATTCAACCAAACAAAAGAAGTTCAAAAATCTGAACATGCAAGCCTAGAAACAGCTTCTATTCTCTGTCCTCTGTCTCAACTAAACTAGTGAGTAAATTATTTTAAAAACAGTTCATCTTAGATTTCTTCGTGATTTCCCCTAAGCCACCTTCGACAACAACCCCGAGCTTCAAATCGTCCTTGATCGCCACCAATTGACGAATCACCCAAAATCGTTCAACTCCGATTATCTCGACTTTTACCAAACTAAAAATTATGTTTTGATTCCTAAAATTCATCATATTACAATATGAATATGCTTATGTGATCCAATCAGAAAATTAAAATGATCAATTTATCTGACCTTAAAAGATTTCACAGTAAAAACCTATTTTTGAAATATTTACTGAATAATTCCTCTTGAAAAAAATTTAAACATAAAATTTCATTCTTACTAACATTTTCCTTTTAATAATCATAGCCAGAAAAGAGTTGGAGTAAGTGATTTTGATTTTTTATTTGAATTGGTTAGTCTGTTATATCAAACAGAGTCAAACACATTCATCTACTTCAATATGCACAGATATACATTTATATATATATATATATAACACATTATCATCTATGCAAACATAATTATAACATTACTTCACATATTTAGCATTATACATCAAAGTATAACCCAGATTTAGCTTTTGAAAGGGTTTATTTACCAGGTTATAAAACAGAGACAGGTTCTAAGTTTATCTATATATCCACTAATAAAATATATACATCCAATTCAAAGCAAAGTATTCCTGTAAAAACTTTATACTATATTACTACAACATTTCATCACATGCAACAAGTTTAATCACAGCAATTTAAACTGTTTTTAAATTAAGAGTTTACTCACCATTAATAAAGAACAGAGAACTGCTTTTAAATCTGGAACTTGTTTTGATTGTTGAAGTTTGAAACTGAAGCTCGTTTAGATCCGAAGCTGATATTTGAATATGCTTGCTTAAGTAGAATTTGAACTTGATCTCAAGTTGAAACAGTTTGATTCAGTTGAAGTTGCAGTTTTGATTCTCTTTTGATTTTAGTTTTCAGTTTTAAATTTTGAAAAAGTGAAGAGAAAAGGATTGAGGATGAAAAAGCATTGAACTGGATAACCATATTTTCTTTAAAACATTCTATCCATATTTCGTTTACAAGAGAATTTGGACACTTGTTTAATTGCATGTCATCTTAGTTACAAATGTCTTAATGTTTGTTTTATATTTTTACAAATGTTAAAACAAGGTATTATTTTGTTTAACCCCTTATTTATAAAATTACTTATATTTTTATATTAGTTATGTAATATGTTTATTTTTATTTATATATTTACAAGCTATTTTAATTCATGAGATATTTAAAAAGAAAGAATATTTTAAAAAAACCTGGACAGTAAAAATCCTAGAACAAAATCGTTCCCGAGCAAAAAAAAAAACCCCGAGACAAACACCAATAAGTGCCGTACGTATTAGTTGTGCCCAACTATGTTGGAACGTGAGATGTAAGCATTTCAGCTATTTCTGTATTTTACTTGAAAACCCTAGACCCTATTATAATACAATCGTATTTCCTATCAAATGTTTTGGTTAGCGTAAGGTAAAAACTTACCCATGTTTATGTGTGGGAAGTCTTACGTGATACCTTTTCTTTCAAAAGGTTTTGAAGTTAAACAAGTTTAACCTGTTACTCACACCAGACCCATGTCTGACCCAAGTTGTTTATTTCTGTTTTATAAACTCTTGGGTACTCAAATTTTTACGAGTAGCCAAGGGAATTCAGGTTTAGCTTTGACGAGTAATCTGGAGGAGCAATGGAGCAGGAGGCTTCCGCGTTGTAGATATAGATAGTAGTTTCCGCTGTGTTGATCTTGTTTAGATCTTTGTTTTGTATTGAGTTTTGATAATTCACTAAAATTAATTATGGTATATTAAATAAATTATGATTAACAGCAAATACATTTTTATGTCAAAAATCAACTAATTCAATTACAAATTTGGATTACATGAATGTATTCGAGGTTGAAAATCATGATTTTTAATATGAGTTTCATGATTTTTAGTTCGATAATTTGTGAGAATTTTCATTCCAGCCTGTTTTGTATTGGATCATATACCACAATTACGAAAATTGGTATTTAAATGTAATGTGTTATTAATTTAAGGCCTCCATATTACAAGTGTTAGATAATTAAAATGAAATGAGACAAGTGTCATTAAACCTTGTTTTTCCTTTATTTTTATTTTTAAATAAATTCAGCCTATGTATATAACATTTTTCTTCTTTCCTATTTCCTTTTCTAATCTTCATTTCAGAAAATCTGAAATGCATTTCCCACTTCTAAAGCAAACCAGAAAATCAATACTTCTCAAACTAAATCATCCTATAAACCATTTTCAAGTTCAAAAGCCTTTAAATCTGAAATCATCTTCAACCAGAAACCTGTTAACCATTTTCGAAATTAAAAACCCAAGCCTGCAAACTCATTTTCAAAAGTATAAGCCTGAACTAAAATCATTTACCTGCATCTTCTTCAAACCTGTAATACAATTCCAAATCAAAGTCCTCAGCAAGCAATTTCTTTTCAACCTGGAATCAAGCAGTTTCCCTTTTCAAAGCAATTCATCTCTGTCTAGATTAAGTCATCTCTGCAAGTTTCAAAAGCAAACAATTCAAGTTTTCAAAAGACATTTTCCAGCATCTTTCAAAATTTAAAGCAAGTAAAATCTGAAGCAAGATCAAGCATGCATACAATTTGTAAATCAAAAGCAAAAGCATTTCAGTTTTAAGGATTCAAAGGTTTTCAAAGCTTTTCAAAAATGGAGGCTCTATCTTCATTCTAAAATTGGTGAGTAACTCTTAACATTTAAAATATAAATGGTTGCATGCTAGTTTAGTTGAACATAATTGTGTACTGTATATATATAAGTGAATGTCTGATGTGAATATTTATTTGTATGTATTCTCTGTTCTTGTTTTCCTGTATGTTAAAACAGTTTAAATCTATTGCATGTGATAAATTAATATGGATATGATATAATATGTTTGCATGAATGATTCATTTCTGAAATATGATTGAAACTACCCTGTATACATGGATGTATTTGTTTGGAAAATAGTTGAATTACTGAGTATATAAATATGTGCATGTCTGTCTGGCCTTTGTTTGATTCTAACAGACTAAACCAAGTTTAAAAATCTATATCTCTAAATCGAATTCAAATATGATGATGTTGTAAACTAAGAAAACGTTTATTTTTGTGTGTAGTTTAAGTTAAAAATAATTCTATGAATAGATTATGTTGTGTAGTTAACTAATGATTACATTTTACAGTGAATAACCAAATTGGGTGAAAATTCAATATATTTAAAACAAGGATTCAAGCATGCTATTTGGATTCTTATATAGAAATAGGAATTTTAGAAGTAAAATTGTGATTTTTAGTAGTTTATAATGTAAGAAATTTTAAGAGGACCAATGTCTCTTTAAAAATTAATTTCACCACCGTGGGTGGGGAAGGCATCGGGACGGCAACGTTGGGAGGTGCGTATAGTTATGGTGAAGAGCTTGACCGTGGCCATTTGTCGGATTAAGGCTTGGATTGGGTCGGGCAATGGAATTTAGGGTTCGAACCAGTTTTGGGTTGCCTGAATTTGAGAGATCACCGTGATGTCTCTGGATGATCGGAGCGTATGTAACTTGGGGAAAAGCAACGTGGAAGGTCGGCAGAGGTGTGGCCAAATTTTCTTGGTCACTAGTGAATGGAGGCGCCGGAACGAGGAAGTTTTAGGTGGTCGGTGTGTATAGTTTTGGTTCCAGTAAGTTGAATAGCTCGATTTCAAATTCTAGCATGATCGAGGCTCTGGGTGGACGTAATCGGGTGAGAAGATCGTAGTCGACTTGTCGGTGACGAGCACGATGGTCGGAGCGTCGTTAGTTGATCGTACATGTGCACGCATGTATGTACGTTTGGGTATCTGCTGTGTTGTTGGGGGAAAAAGCGACTCGGGTTGCTCTCGTGAATTCTGGGTGGAGACTCGAAGTAGCTCTCGTGGTTTTGAAGGGGTGTCTCGAGTTAGATATTGTACAGGTTTTACCAGAGACCTGTTTCGAGTTTTTAAATTTTAAAATAAAGTTTAAATTGTAAATAGGTTTCTAAATGTAAAGGTTTATCTGGAATCAAGTTAATATGCATTTCAATTTTGAAATGAAAAGAATTTTTTTTTAAATTTAAAACTATTGAATGTTAAAGTATATTTTAAATTGATTGAATTTAAAATGAATTTAGTTTAAATTTCTTTTAATTAAATAATATTTCTTTAACATGTAATTTAAAAAGGATTTAAATAGTTTTAAAATTTTGTTAAAGTTAAACTTGTCTTCATTTTAAATCTTAATATAAAAATGAAATTTTAAATGTAAATTTAAAGGTAAATTGGTTTAAATACTTTATTAATGATATTTTAATCATTAATAAGAATAAAGTGTTATCTTAAAGATAATTAAGAATTAATAATTTGAGATAAAATAAATTATTAAAATAATTTATCAATTTAAATTAAATTATGATTTGGGTTAATAAATTAGTAATTAAGGGTTTAAATTGATTAATTAAGGTTTAATTAAATTAATTAAAGGTTAATTAATGGTTAGGAAAATTAATCAAGTAATTAAGGATTAATTAAGTTATTATTAGATACTTAATTAATTAAGTAATTAGAGATTAATTTATTGATAATTAGGATTAATTAAGTTGTAATTAATAATGGTTAATTAATGTTTAATAATTTTAGAAAGGTAATTAAAATAATTAATAGTTAATGTAGATCATTAACTAAGGATAATTAATTAATGTGATTAATTTTGATAATTAATTAAGTTTAATTAATTTAAAGGATAATCATTTGTGAAATTAATAAAATTACTTAATGGAAGTAATTAATAAATTAATTACTCATTGTAATTAATTGAGTTTAAATTGATAAGTTAAGTTAATTAATTTAGTTTAATTAATTTAAGATAATCATTTAATGATTTGTATAATTACTTAATGTAATTTAAGGAGGTATAATTACTTAGGAAAGTAATTAATGGATAATTACTGATGTAATTAATAAAGTAATTAAGGGTAGTTAATTACTTAATGGAAGTTAATCAAGGGATTAATTAAGAAATTAATTAAGGAATAATTAATTTATTTTAAGAAGTAATTAAGGTTAGTTAATTACTGAATGTGATTAATCAATAGTGATTAATAATTATGGTTTAATTAAAGATTAATTACTAAATGTAATTAATTTAAATAAAGTAATTAATGATAAAATGTAATTAAGGATTATTAATTTATATAATTAATGATGTAATTAAGAATTGATTAATTAAGTAATAATTATAAATGAAGTGATTAATTAATGTAATTAATTAAGGAGTAATGTAATTAATTATAGTTAATTAATAAAAGAAGTAATTAAAGGTTAATTACTATAAGTGGTTAAGAATAATTTGTATAATTAATTTAATACTAATTACTTGAATGTAATTAAATAATTAATCAAGGATGATTAATTAAATTGAATAATTGGATGATGATTGATTAATTGATTGATAATTAATTAATAATGATTTAAACAGGATTTATAGATGTAGTAATTAATTTAATTTACTTTAAATTAATTAAAGATGAAATAATTAATTTAATTCATTTTAAATTAATTATAGATGGTGATAAATAAATCATTGCTTATGAATGGATGATATTGTGTACCTTGAATGGTTTGAGATCTCAGAGATGAGATAATTGATACTGTATGATTTGGGTGCTTTGGTTGCATAATGCTGATGATATGGATTATCTGCTTTTAATGATAATGTTGATTATCTATTATGAATCTGTGAATTATCTATCTATGTGTTAATAGATAGTAGAATTAAATTGTTTTAACCTTTAAAACAACTTGGCCTTAAAAGATACGTTTTGGATTTCGATGAGACCGGGATCGGGTTTCCGTATACCGGATTTCCAGGTCTGGAGACCCGAATACCACATCGATCCAAATTAACGATAGGTCGTGAATCTCAAGTGAAGATGAAGATTCAGAGTGCAAGGGTTATTGTCGTTAACTCTGAGGGTGATTCCAATACGAGTGTAACGAGATAATGCCTTCGGTTTCGTTCGAACCCGGAACGAACTTGTATGGATTGAATGCTTTCAGAACATCGTCAGGTGGACGATGAGCATTCTAAGTGATGTGTTCTGATTAAAGGTAATCGTAGCCTCAAGCCTCATCAAACCGGGAATGGCTAAAACAGGGGAGGTGCAGCAAGGTTAGTGGGTAGCACCCAAGTAGGACAAGATTATCCCTGTCTAGAGGTCCCTTCTTATTATTCGGTTGTGTGGGCAGTTGATTGCAACAACTGCTGGGATATCTTGTGCGGGAATTATCCAGTAAGGGATGTTCCGGCCTTGTGTTGCAGGGGATTGGGAGTGATCCTCGGTACGGTGATCTAGGCCACGTACTGTGACGGGCGGTACCCCGGTAGCCCTGCCATTGTATGGAATCCAAAATCCAATAAGTGTCGTACGTATTAGTTGTGCCCAACTATGTTGGAATGTGAGATGTAAGCATTTCAGCTATTTCTGTATTTTACTTGAAAACCCTAGACCCTATTATAATACAATCGAATTTCCTATCAAATGTTTTGGTTAGCGTAAGGTAAAAACTTACCCATGTTTATTTGTGGGAAGTCTTACGTGATACCTTTTCTTTCAAAAGGTTTTGAAGTTAATCAAGTTTAACCTGTTACTCACACCAGACCCATGTCTGACCCAAGTTGTTTATTTCTGTTTTATAAACTCTTGGGTACTCAAATTTTTACGAGTAGCCAAGGGATTCAGGTTTAGCTTTGACGAATATTCTGGAGGAGCAATGGAGCAGGAGGCTTCGGCGTTGTAGATATAGATAGTAGTTCCGCTGTGTTAATCTCTGAATAGAGTTTTGTGTTGAGTTGTAATAACTAGACAGATGTTTATAACTGTCTAGTATGTGTTGTATAATATGTGTAACTCTGATAGTCGTTGTATATTATGTAATACTTTTGTTATTAATATAATTTATTCGTTCCGCTGTTGAGATTCTGTTGTTGTTCTTTCTTTCTTCTCTTCTTTTCTACTTTCTCACCTCTTTCTTTTCTTCAAAACGATGCGTCTTCCTAGTCGTAGGATGGCGGGTCGTGACAGAATGTGATAACCCGGATTTTGAAAAATCTGTTAATTGATAATTAACTGGGTTAATTAATAGAAATACTGATTTTATTTGGATTATTAAATGAAATTCTGGTAATTAGAATATATCTGGATATATATAGATAAATTTGAACTATAATAAATACTGACTTATAAATATCTAGATAAATATTCATTTGATAATATTTGTTTAATGATCTTCTTTTATAAATATTTATTTGGTAAAAATTAACTTTTCAAAACTAATATAAAATATATATATATAATCAACTTTAAACAAATTTTTGAAAATTCTATACATTTGTATGTGTAAGATTGGTTTGTAAATATGTAAGGTGAGATTTAATAATACCGTTTCTTTTATATACTTGGAAATAGATATAGTTAGTAAATTAATATAAAGCTTTGATATGTGTATATCTTTTAAAACTAAGTATAAAATTTAAAGTATACAAGGCATATGTAAATATAAAATAAATAATCTATATAAATACATATATATGACTTAAAATTTTAATAAAAGAAGAGTTAACACTTGTAAACATCATAATGTATGTTTAGGACATTTGTGAATTGGAGTGTATATGTGTAAGCTAAATAATCAATGCAAGGACAAGTGGCTTTATTTGTTATTCTTTGATAATTAAAATTTAAACATTTGAAGAAAAAAAAAATATATAAAGAAGGAATCTGTTTTTACGTTTCAGCTAAAAATCCATCTTCTCTTCATATTCAACTAAAATACAAACCAAAAGAAAAGAAAATGAAACCTGGAAATTTAAATCCGAGACAAGGAATCAAAGGGCAAATGCAACATCAGTTTTAAATCATCTAATACAACCTGAGATCAGGCAAGGAGACCAATCAACTAGCAACCTGAGATCAACTTCAGATTTTAATTCAACAAAAGCTCTGCTCTGCATATTTAAAATCTGTGAGTAAACTACTTTATTAAGGCTTAAAATCTGTTGAATCTTGATTTCATATGATGATAATGTTGTGAAAAGTATTTGTATAGATATAAATATGCCTGCATGTATATTTACATGTAAATGTTGTGTGCATGTCTGGATACAAGAATTTTTGTTTTGTTCTAGGTTTACAATGTTTAAACCAAACTCAAGAATCAAAATCTCTTCCTTTGATTCTTGTTAGGCTTTAAGATCTAAATGAAACATGTTTGTATAATCAAGATCTAAGTTTAAAAAAATATTTTTAAGAATAATTAGTTTGAGTTTATAAGGAAAATTTAAATATACAGTGAAAACTTTAAAAACATGTCAAATTCGAAGCCCATAATTTCTTGATTCACCTACATCATCTTGTTCGTCTTCATAAATCATGAATTTTAAAAGAAGAATCAAGATTTTTAGTGTCGTATCGATTGAGGAATTCGAGGTTGAACATGAATTGGGTTTTTGGCAATTTACGACGATCGGAGAGGAGATGGATCTCGTGATCGTAGCTGAAGCATGCTTGGTGGTCGGGGATCATCAGAAAAATACTCGGTGAATTTATAATTCACCGAGGCGGCGGTACGATGTCGATTTAGGGTTTAAACCCAAGTTTTGGATGAGGTCGAAAATCGAGCTGCTGCATCGTCGTGGATGAACTAGAGATGATCGGACCGGTGGGGATCGATGCGTGGTTGATCGGCGAAGCTCTGGACGGAGTTGCAAGGCCTCTAGTGGCCTGAGGCGGCGGGTCGAGGCATTTTTGGGTGATCCAGTTTGTTCCAGTGGGTAGTCGAGTTGCTCGAATTCGATTTGCATGTGAGTTCGTCGATTTGGGTGGTCTGAGGGCTTGAGTAGGTTGTTGTCGTCATGTTGATGGTCGCAGCATCGACCGGAAGTGGTCGGAGCATCTGTGCACGTGCACATGTATCAGGGAGTATCGGTAGTTTGGATTTGGGGAAGAAGATGGTGGTCTTAGGTTTGTACTCGGGAAAGAGAAGGAATGGCTCGAGTGTGCATTCGGGTCGTACGCGATTGTGTTTCCAGTTTTCAAACTTAAATCAAAACAGAAAAAAAAAAAAAAAGGGTTTTGACTCAGGATTTTGCTCGGGTAATCTGGTATTTGGCTCGGGTAGGATCTCGAGTTGTCTCGGGTTGATGTTGTTGCAGTTTTTAAGTTTTTAAATTAAACAAGTTTTAAAAGTTAAATAACTTCTTAATTTATTCTTTTAAATAATAAATGTTTATCCAAGTTTGGAATTAGCTCAAGGTTTTAAAATAAAATTATTTTAAATAAACTAAGTTTAAAGTGTTTAATATTTATATAACTTTTATTTTAAAAGTTTATTTTAAATAAACTTAATAATGAAATTAAGGAATTAATTAAGACGATAATATGTTTTTAAAGGTTAATTAACTTAAAGGTCTAAGTTAATTGGTTAATGATAATTAATTCCAAAGGGTATTAATAAGATTAAATAATATTTAAAGTAATTAATTAAGAAAAATGGTTTATCTTTTAATTAATTGAAGTCTTAAGTAATTAAAGATTTATTAATTAATGAAAGTAATTAAAGGATAAATACTTAATGTAGGAAATTAAAGATTGATTAGAGGTTAATTAATTTAATGATTAAGGTTAATTAATTTAATGATTAAGGTTAATTAATTTAATGATTAAGGTTAATTAAATAATAATTAAAGGTTAATTAATTAATAATTAAGGATTAATTAATTAATAATTAAGGATAATTAATCAGTAATTAAAGGATAATTAATGAAAGTAATTATGTGATCAATTAATTAAATAATTAATTAAAATGGTTTGTAATTACTTAATGTTAATTAAGCAGGGTTAGGAAATTAATCCATAAGTAATTAATTAATTTTAAGTTAATTAAACTAATTATAAATTAAGTGATCAATTAATCTTGCTTATGGATGATAGGATTATATTAAATACCTTGAATTATTTTGATACCCTTAATATGTGATTTGTGATGCTCTGTGATATGAATTGCCTTGGATTGTGCTGTGACATCTGTGATGTATTACTTTGTGGATGTGATCTTTTGACATCCATGGATTATCTATCTGTAATGGAATTGCTAGTGTGAATATGTTACTATGAATATAAATTGATTTGTTTTCACTTAAACAACTTGGATTTAAGATGACATTGGTTTCGAAGAGACCGGGGTCGGGTATCAATAAATACCCGAAACCACTTCGATTAGAAATTTTTCAATAATTCTTTTTATGTGACATCAATAGACTGGTATGGAATGATTTAAGTGTATTGGACCATTTAATCTAAGTTTCCGTACTTAGGAATTGATGTGTAAAATAAGTGATGTCTATAGCAAATTGTGAATTTGTAAATTGATACGAGTTACCCGGGTTTTATGAAATTTATGCTGTTGTATTCCATGTTAGATGGGTTTACTCACGCTGGTTTCCAGCCTGACCCGGGTGTTACTTTGATGTAATGCTCGGGTCAGACCGAGTATTACAGATTTCAGGTAAGGACGTTCTGGAGCTCAGGAGGCGAGCTGGATGGCAGGAACGTATGGAGTATGATATATTGTTAATTATTGGGACGAGTTATTTTAACTGTATAGTGATTGTGAAATGTTGTAACTCGGATGTATAAAAATGTAATTGACTGATACAGTTTTCTTTATATAACTGATATTATTATTTGATATTGTATTTTGATCCGCTGCGAATGTGAGAATCTGTGCCTTGTTCTGTTCTTTCTTCTATCTCTTTTCTTTTTCTTCTAACTATCTGGAAATTTCGGGTTCGAAATTTCCGGGTTGTTACAGTTGGTATCAGAGCCAGGTTAAGCGAGAACCTTGGCTCTGTTGGGATTACTCGTTAAGGATAGGGTCAATGGTACCCTAGAACGAGTTGAGTGTATATATATATATATATATATGAGAGCGTAATTGTTATTTTCTTATATAAGGATTTTAAATGATTTTATATAAGAATATATTTTGATATATAAAATGATATTTCTTTCTAATAAATATTAAGGTAATTGGTTGTTAAAATATTGGAATTAAATTAAGTGGTAATAGAAATAAAGCCAAATTAAAATTGAATAAAGACAAGTTTGAAATGAATTCAAACTAAAATTAAAATCTTGAATTTGTAGAAATGTTATCAAGAATAAAGGTAATAATGAATTGGTTTCCAGATATGATAATCTTGGTTATTATCATAAATAGTAATTGTGTTTAATAATGAATGTTGTTAATGATTTAGCAAAATGAAATGTTTAGGGAAGTAAACATTTAAGTGAGTATAACTTATAAATTGGAATTGAAGATAATTTAAAATTGTGAAGTTTTAAATCTAAGTCCAGAAAACTTGAGATTGTTTTAAAGAAATTTGTTTTGAAATTAAAAACCAAGAATGGTTTAAAATTTAAAGTATAACTTGGTGTGTAAAGAAAATGTATATATGAGGAATATACATAATACCAACGATGATTTGAAATAAACACTTAGTGTTGAGTTTTAAATTGGAATGTGATGTAAAACCCAAAGTAAAGTAAGTTTTTAAACTTAAAAAGGGAAAGACTATTAATCTGAAGTTTAAAATTTGAATGGGAATTCAAATTGTGAAAAGTTGACCGGATTAAGTAAATTTAACTTGAAGGAAGTTAAATAAGTTGAATAAATAACTTGAATTGGTAATTTCAAGATGAAATTTAAATTTAACTTGGAAAGTTAAATGGTTGATTTGAAATGGGAGTTATGAGTGATCTCAAAATGGGTTTGAGATCTGGAAATTGAAAATGGATAATTAATTAGAATCTGAAATTTAATTGTTTTTGAATTCTTATTTGAACTTTATAATAAGTTAAGTAAAGATAATTTTAAAATAGAATTTTGGAATTTGGATTTAAAATTAAATGGTTTAAAGATTTAAGTTGTTAAATTAAAAAGTAAAGGTTAATTTGATTTAAAGGATTAAATCAACATTTAAAAAAATTTTAACTCGAATTTATATAATTCGAGATGGTTTTAATTTGAGATTTGAATAGAATTAGTTCAAATTGAGTTTGATTTGAATTAATTAGAATTGTGATTGAAGATGGATAAACATAAGTTTAAATGGAAAATTTGAATTGAAATAATTTGAAATAAAATTTAAGTTGAATGAGTTCAAATTCAAATGGGAATTGGGATTAATTCAAACTGGAATTGAAATAAATAAAATTGGTTCAATTTGAAATTTATATGAATTAATTGAAATTGTGATTAAAGTTGAATAAGATTAAAAATCAAATGGAATTTGATTTGAATTTGGAAAGGAATTAAGGTTAATTCAACTTGAATTGGGATTAAATCAATTTCAATGAAAATTGAAGTATTGAGTCAATTTAAAGGAAGTGGAAATTTAAATTGAATTGATGGGAAATTAATTGGAAATGGAGATTGGAAATTTAAACAGTTTGGCTCTGGATTATGTTTCAAAATAAATTGTTTTAATACAATTATATTTTTCCAAACTATTTACTATACAATCTTTCTTCTTAAACCCAAACTATCTTATACTTATTTTACAATTATTTTGGAACTATTTAACTATTTTGAAACTGTCTTATAAACTAATTAATATTTTTCAGTTACTTATACCTAATCACTATTTTAAAAACTATTTTGCAATTATCTAACTATTTTATAAAATTTATACCTACTTAACTATTTTACAGCTATTTTACAAACTAATAACTATTTTTCAACTACTTATATATTTTAAACTTTTTCAAGCTATTTTTAAATTTAAATGGGTCAGAGTTCAAACTGTTTGTAATTGAAGTAATAACTCAATGGTAAATGGAAGCAATTGAGAATAAGAGAATAGAATTAAAGGAAATGTGGATAGAAAGGAGAAATTGATTTAGCTAATAATCAATAAAGATAAATACGAAGGATGTACGTATATTATTCTATTCGCATAGTGATTTGATCCAGATTCGAACACAGAATTTCGAGATAGTATTATCGATCCGAGTTAGGATTTTTCGCTCGATTTTCGACGGCGAACCTGGATATGGATTTTTGATTGGTTCTGGATATTCTCTATCATAGCTACGACTATGCAAGGAGAATGACGGATTCTGGTCAAGAAACCAGATCTGAGTCCGCACTAGGAAGTCGGGTGGACGATACTAGTTCGGAAGTGAAATTTTGTGATCGATTGAGCGATCAGACTGATATTGCGTACGGATGATATGTGTATATCGTACGGGTTTGAATGAAATTGATATTGAAGTTGTGGATAAGAACTGTAAAATGGTTTTTGAAAAGAAATATGGTTAATAACTTTATAAAAGATTTATCAAATGTGAATATTTGATTTAGAATAAAATAAAGTTATATATCCTTGTTATATAAGGTAAATCTTCCCTTGTTGAATCTATTACTAAAAGAAAAGATTTTTGAAATATTTGAAGTATAAAAGAGGTTTTATACAAAGTTTGAAATGATCCAAAGATTTTCAAAGTTATATATATCTATATCTATATATATATAAAGGATCTTATGAGAATGATTTTGGAAAAGGTTTTGGGAACCTATATAATTTGGAAAAGGCTTTTGATTTTTGGAAAATCAATTTTGGATTTTGAAAAGCCTAGTTTGAGAATTATTGATTTTGGTAATCGATTTTGTGTAAAGGAGATTTTGATAAATCATAAAGGGTATGATTTGAAGATACTATAAGTATATAGTATAAAGTGTTTTGAGAATAGATCTGGGGAAAAAGGCGCTTCCTTAAAATGAACTTCTCAGGAGTGCCACTGGGTGGTACTGCCTTGAACCCCAAGGGGGGATTCTAAAGTTAATCCTGTGAGGAGTCCGGAATAAACTAGTTCCTGAGGATTATTTGTGTAGCGAAAGTCGAGGGGCTGGTGCCCACAGAGGCATTTGGGTTATGCTGTGACGACAGTGTAACTCAATGTCACTGCGATCTACTGTAGACCATAGCGAAAGTCATGTGTGCCGCTGAGAGCCAACTGTCTACGTTTGATTTTATATCGGTAGACTGTGACACTATGGTAACATAGCGAAAGTCGTTTGTGCCGCTGAGAGCCAACTGTCTACGTTTGATTTTATATCGGTAGACTGCGACCTATGTGGGAGAAGTTTCATTTTGACAGCGAAATCGTGTGTGCCGCTGAGAGCCAACAGTTACATGGACTTTTGCTGCGACGGCAACGTAACCCTGGGATGTAACTGCGATCTGTTGTGGGTTCCATGCTGTTATCAGTTACATGGACTTTTGCTGCGATGGCAACGTAACCCGTGATGTAACTGTGACCATGGATGGGGGTGATGATTTCCAGAGCATTCTCACCAAAGATATTTCCTCTATTTTCAAAACTGTTTCTATATTTTCATAAATTATTTTCCAATTATTTTCACTGGGTGTTGAAAACGGGTTTACCAAGTACTGATAGATTTTCAGTCTTACGCCTGATCAACGTATGACCGAATTTCTGTAAGAACAAGGATGGACTTGTTGAAACATCGAGTTATAAAAAGTATTTTTTTATAAAAACTATTTTTGTAATATTATATAGATTTTAAAGTATTTTTAAATTTTAATATAAAAGAAGTTTATAGATTAAAATGTTCAACAAGAAATTTATCTGATAATAAGTAAATAATAAATTTTGGCTTCGTTCCTTTTCGAGGACGAAAAGATTCTAAGGGGGGAGGAATGTGATAACCCGGATTTTGAAAAATCTGTTAATTGATAATTAACTGGGTTAATTAATAGAAATACTGATTTTATTTGGATTATTAAATGAAATTCTGGTAATTAGAATATATCTGGATATATATAGATAAATTTGAACTATAATAAATACTGACTTATAAATATCTAGATAAATATTCATTTGATAATATTTGTTTAATGATCTTCTTTTATAAATATTTATTTGGTAAAAATTAACTTTTCAAAACTAATATAAAATATATATATATATAATCAACTTTAAACAAATTTTTGAAAATTCTATACATTTGTATGTGTAAGATTGGTTTGTAAATATGTAAGGTGAGATTTAATAATACCGTTTCTTTTATATACTTGGAAATAGATATAGTTAGTAAATTAATATAAAGCTTTGATATGTGTATATCTTTTAAAACTAAGTATAAAATTTAAAGTATACAAGGCATATGTAAATATAAAATAAATAATCTATATAAATACATATATATGACTTAAAATTTTAATAAAAGAAGAGTTAACACTTGTAAACATCATAATGTATGTTTAGGACATTTGTGAATTGGAGTGTATATGTGTAAGCTAAATAATCAATGCAAGGACAAGTGGCTTTATTTGTTATTCTTTGATAATTAAAATTTAAACATTTGAAAAAAAATATATATATATAAAGAAGGAATCTGTTTTTACGTTTCAGCTAAAAATCCATCTTCTCTTCATATTCAACTAAAATACAAACCAAAAGAAAAGAAAATGAAACCTGGAAATTTAAATCCGAGACAAGGAATCAAAGGGCAAATGCAACATCAGTTTTAAATCATCTAATACAACCTGAGATCAGGCAAGGAGACCAATCAACTAGCAACCTGAGATCAACTTCAGATTTTAATTCAACAAAAGCTCTGCTCTGCATATTTAAAATCTGTGAGTAAACTACTTTATTAAGGCTTAAAATCTGTTGAATCTTGATTTCATATGATGATAATGTTGTGAAAAGTATTTGTATAGATATAAATATGCCTGCATGTATATTTACATGTAAATGTTGTGTGCATGTCTGGATACAAGAATTTTTGTTTTGTTCCAGGTTTACAATGTTTAAACCAAACTCAAGAATCAAAATCTCTTCCTTTGATTCTTGTTAGGCTTTAAGATCTAAATGAAACATGTTTGTATAATCAAGATCTAAGTTTAAAAAAATATTTTTAAGAATAATTAGTTTGAGTTTATAAGGAAAATTTAAATATACAGTGAAAACTTTAAAAACATGTCAAATTCGAAGCCCATAATTTCTTGATTCACCTACATCATCTTGTTCGTCTTCATAAATCATGAATTTTAAAAGAAGAATCAAGATTTTTAGTGTCGTATCGATTGAGGAATTCGAGGTTGAACATGAATTGGGTTTTTGGCAATTTACGGCGATCGGAGAGGAGATGGATCTCGTGATCGTAGCTGAAGCATGCTTGGTGGTCGGGGATCATCAGAAAAATACTCGGTGAATTTATAATTCACCGAGGCGGCGGTACGATGTCGATTTAGGGTTTAAACCCAAGTTTTGGATGAGGTCGAAAATCGAGCTGCTGCATCGTCGTGGATGCACTAGAGATGATCGGACCGGTGGGGATCGATGCGTGGTTGATCGGCGAAGCTCTGGACGGAGTTGCAAGGCCTCTAGTGGCCTGAGGCGGCGGGTCGAGGCATTTTTGGGTGATCCAGTTTGTTCCAGTGGGTAGTCGAGTTGCTCGAATTCGATTTGCATGTGAGTTCGTCGATTTGGGTGGTCTGAGGGCTTGAGTAGGTTGTTGTCGTCATGTTGATGGTCGCAGCATCGACCGGAAGTGGTCGGAGCATCTGTGCACGTGCACATGTATCAGGGAGTATCGGTAGTTTGGATTTGGGGAAGAAGATGGTGGTCTTAGGTTTGTACTCGGGAAAGAGAAGGAATGGCTCGAGTGTGCATTCGGGTCGTACGCGATTGTGTTTCCAGTTTTCAAACTTAAATCAAAACAGAAAAAAAAAAAAAGGGTTTTGACTCAGGATTTTGCTCGGGTAATCTGGTATTTGGCTCGGGTAGGATCTCGAGTTGTCTCGGGTTGATGTTGTTGCAGTTTTTAAGTTTTTAAATTAAACAAGTTTTAAAAGTTAAATAACTTCTTAATTTATTCTTTTAAATAATAAATGTTTATCCAAGTTTGGAATTAGCTCAAGGTTTTAAAATAAAATTATTTTAAATAAACTAAGTTTAAAGTGTTTAATATTTATATAACTTTTATTTTAAAAGTTTATTTTAAATAAACTTAATAATGAAATTAAGGAATTAATTAAGACGATAATATGTTTTTAAAGGTTAATTAACTTAAAGGTCTAAGTTAATTGGTTAATGATAATTAATTCCAAAGGGTATTAATAAGATTAAATAATATTTAAAGTAATTAATTAAGAAAAATGGTTTATCTTTGTAACGACCCGTATTTTTACGGATCGACATGTTCGTCAAAATCTGGAATTTTAGCATTTTCATGTCATTTCAGATTTTTAGGCAGATTTGTCTAAGTCCTAGGTCGTACGCGACCTAAATGTTGTTGGCGACTTAGAGAAGATCTGCGACCTAAGGGGATAGGTAAGTTAAAGGATAGGTCTGGGTCGAGTTGCCGACTTAAGGGAGTGACCGACCTAAGTGATGAGTCGTGACCGACTTAAGAGGCTTAGACGACCTAAGGAAGAATAGTAGGCGACCTAAGTATTCTGGGGAAGAGTTGGGTCGGCAACGACCTAAGGGAATGTTGTGAGCGACCTAAGAGTTTCGGTGAGTTAAGTGTTAGGTCGTAACATCGTTAGGTCGTAAGATGGGGAGGCCTGTTAGGTCGCTAAGCGCGTAAGAGGTTAGGTCGCGCGTGCGATGAGTCGCTGGGTCTGGCTAAGTCGTAAGGTCGAAGACTGTTATGTCGCGTGCATCTATTAGGTCGGAGAGGCTTAGGTCGGAAACGACCTAGGGAGATAGCCGAGTTACGACTTAGAGCAGTTTTCAGCTATAAATAGGAGGGGTTGTTCTCACTTTTTGGGATCCGGATTTTGAAGCGACGAAGTGCTGCCATTTTGAGAGCTCGACTTCTACACTTCTTCACTTCTTTTCTCCACTCTAATCTAGTGCTTCCATCCATCCAAATCGAAGATCAAGATTGAAGATTCAAGAGCTTAGATTGAAGATCTTCATCTTTTCAAGAGAGATTTCTTCGTTTGAAGTGAGATCTTGTCGGATCTAGCTTAGCTCTTCGCTGTCCAGATCTGAAGTTGATATCTTTTGGATTGTTTAGGTGATTTGGTGAGTGGTGATTATCTCTCACACGGATCCAAAGGAGTATATCGGATTGTTGGCTCGATTTGGTGTTAAAATAGTGATTTCCATGCATTTTCTTCATCCTATGTATAGATCCATGTAGATCCATTGTTCATGATGATGTTGCATCCATTTTATCATATGTTAACCTATGCAAGTTCATTCATCAAGTTTGTAGAGATATAATCCATGTTTTAATGCTTATTGGACTTTCAACTCTTTAATTACGAAAATGCCATTATTGTTATAATTGTCTACTTAGATCATTTTTGAATGCTTGATTGCTTGGATTGATGTTTGATTTGATTGCTTGTTATGAACTAGATGATTGATGACTATATTTAGATCGAAGGTGGTTCAAAAGCTAAGGGAAAGGCTCTTGAATTGGAAAAGCTGCTCGTGGCATATGTAGCGGGATGATGAAGCTCCTATGCATAGATTTGATGATGTGAAGTTGAGATGAAGCTTTGCGAGGATGTAATGAAGCGAGGCATCATATGATGAAGACTTGGTCTAATCCAGGCGGGATCATTCCAAGCATGTTGATAACTCGGTGATATGATTCGAGTTGAGGATAATGGATGCTCGAGAGGCGCTTGAGCTAGTATGGCAATAGTCGTCGAGGAGGATGACTAGGAGGTTGAGATCTCATCGTTGTTGAAGGTTCTAGCATGCTCTAAGCAAGAGTACATGGGGACGCCCAAAAGACTAAGTTGATGGTCGAGTACTCTGGGTAGATTCGATAATCCTAGGCACGGGTCACGATGACGTGCGGGAGTTATGTCTAGAACCGGGGTTACCATTAGCCCTTGACGGACGGCTGAAAGAATGTGCCGGTCATTCAATTAACGGTGATATCGCAACAATGATAACAGTGATAGCCGAGTCATGGATGTTTGGTTGTATCGTCATTCGGTCTCAAGAGCGGTATTTCCTGGGTGCTTATCTGACCTTGGTTTTAGACCTTGGGATTTGTACTTGGAAAAACATCGCTCTTGACTCGAGTGACAATTGCTTTACTTTAAATTGTATGCTCTGCTATGTTTGCTTCTGCTTAGTGTGTGTCTGGGGGCTATCACTGTAGAATGAGGTTGGAGTGGGAGGGTTGTATTCCTATTCCTTTTCCTTTATGCTCTTTTGGTATGTTGTTAGTTAATTTACTGCTCACTAAGACTGTTGTCTGACTCAAGGCTTTATGTTTTTAATTCTTATTGCCTTGGGCTGTTCGTCCATTTTGGGACGGGCAGACTAGGTAGCAGGTGACAGGTGCTGTTCTCTTCTCACGATGCTGATATCGAAGACGAGCTGGAGGATTGCATATTATCTTCTTATTATATGTACTGGATATTCCGCTGTTTTGTATTCTCTGAGAGATATGTAGTGAGGCTGGATGTATTGACTATGTGGATGCTTGTATTCAACTATTATGGAGTTTTATATGATGTCATTTTGTTCTGTAAAGCTTCACTATACATATGTTCTATTGTATTTTGTCCATGCGCTGTGAGTAATACGATAGATTCTTTCATTTTAAATCTTACCTTGACAATCGTCCATGATCGCCTGGCACACTTTACAGCGCACTATCTCTAGATTCGGTGCAGGGGTCATGGGCGGTCGTCACATTTGGTATCAGAGCATTGGTTGATCGATTTTACCCAACGCTCGCTGAAGTAACTACGTATGAGAGACGTAATTGTATTTTGATGGATGATTACTATATATAATATAGTAGCTTAGTAGGTTTGAGTCCTTTATGCAGTTGTTTCTCTAGATGTTCTAATCATTCCTTTTTATAGATATTGAGAATGAGTCAAAAAGGGAAACCAGCTGCTAGGGAAGGCCGTGCTACTGAAGGGGCTGCTGATTATGTTGCTATGTTCGAAACCATGATGACTTCGATCAGGAGAAGGATGTCAGCCCCGGGGCCATCAGTAGATGTTGGGGATCAAGTACAGGCTCCAAGATTGATGGATCACTTGGACGATTCATTTAGGAAGCTTGTGGAGGAAGCTCTCAGACATGAGAATCTGTTTCCTAAGGAAGGATCTGTTGTTGCTGTGACCAGGGAAGAGTCTAAACCCCAGCAGGGTAGAAACAAGAAGAGGAAGCAGCAGCAGCAGAAGGGTAAGGATGGTCAGAAGAAGCCGAAAGGCGAAGTGACTTGCTACAACTGTCAGCAGAAAGGCCATCTCTCCAAGGATTGCAAGAATCCGAAGGCGCCGGCGAAGTGCCACAACTGTGACAAGCCAGGGCATTTCAGGAAGAATTGTCCAGAACCGAGTAGGGACAAGCAGATTGTGCAGGCTTATGCTTTAGGAGCTGTTCCGTCGTCTTCGATAGCTCCTACTGCTGAAGAGAAGGGAAAGAGTGTGGTTGTTCAAGGTATTCTTTTCCTATGTGGTGTTCCAGTTAGAGTTCTGTTTGATACTGGAGCGTCGCATTCGTTTGTGTGTAATGAACTAGTAGGCCGGTTAGGTTTGAAGCCGGATATTGTTGATAGGCCATTGGTTGTGACTAATCCAGTTGGGGGTTCGTCTTGTTTGTGTATGTTATGCCGTGGTCTAGTTGTGTCGAGTCATGGTTGCTCTTTTGTTTGTGATTGTTTTGTTCTGAACTTTGCGGGGTTCGGAATTATTTTGGGTATGGACTGGCTTAGGAAGTATGCGGCTAAGGTTGACTGTGAGAGGCTGGAGGTGACAGTCGAGAATGTGGAAGGGCGAAAGATTGTGATACGATGTAAGCATGAGGAAGGCGTCTTCATGAGCTTCATGTATTCGCTAGTTGTTCCACGGGATGGACTGTCTTTAGTGCCAATCGCAAATGGATTCGAGGATGTCTTTGACGAAGTCAAAGGGTTGCCGCCGCATAGAGAGATCGAGTTTCGTATAGATCTAGTTGAAGGAGCCAGACCTGTTGTGATGCCTCTTAGGCGGATGGCGCCTAGGGAACAGCAAGAGTTGAGGGTGCAAGTTGATGATCTTTTGCAGAAAGGATTCATTCGGCGTAGTGTGTCCGAGTGGGGTGCACCAGTTGTGTTTGCAACCAAGGCAGATGGGTCGTTGAGATTGTGCGTCGATTATCGTGAGCTGAATAAGGTGACTAAGGAGAACAAGTATCCATTACCGAGAATAGATGACTTGTTTGATCAGCTTCACGAAGCTAAGGTGTTTTCTCAGATGGATTTGGCAACGGGATTTCACCAGTTGAGAGTGGCTAAGGATAGGGTGCCGAAGACTGCTTTTAGGACACCATCCGGTTTCTTTGAGTGGCTGGTAATGCCGTTTGGATTGACTAACGCGCCAGCATATTTTGTGGATCTTATGAATAGAGTGTTCAGAGATCAGTTGAACAAGTTCGTACTTGTGTTCGTGGATGATATTCTGATTTATTCCAGAACGGAAGAAGAGCACAGGACGCACTTGCGTATTGTTTTGGAAATCTTGCGGAAACATCAACTGAAGGCTAAGTTTTCAAAGTGTCACTTCTGGAAGAGTGAAGTGAGGTTCTTAGGCCATGTGATTTCTGGAAATGGAATAGCGGTTGATCCCGCTAAGGTGGCAGCAATCCAGGATTGGGTTAGACCTAAGAATGCATCAGAGGTGAGAAGTTTTCTTGGATTAGCAGGATATTATCGACGGTTTATCAAGGACTTCTCCAAGGTAGCTGCACCGTTAACAGGATTAACGAAAAAGAACCAAGTGTTCAGTTGGGATGCTAAGTGTGAGCAAGCTTTCGGAATCCTGAAAGAGCGACTAACGAGTGCTCCTGTTTTGACTATTCCAAGTGGGAATGATGAGATGGTGGTTTACACCGATGCATGTGGTACTGGACTTGGAGCAGTGCTGATGCAGAAGGATAAAGTTGTTGCGTATGCTAGTCGACAACTGAAGCCGCATGAAAAGAATTACCCAACTCATGATTTGGAGTTAGCGGCGATTGTATTTGCTCTGAAGATGTGGAGGCATTATCTGTTGGGAGTTCGATTCGAGTTGTTTACGGATCATAAGTCGTTGAAGTATCTTTTCTCCCAGAAGGATTTGAATCTTCGACAGCAACGTTGGCTAGAGTTTTTAGCATCATATGATTTTGGTATAGCTTATACTCCGGGAAAAGGTAACGCAGTGGCTGATGCGTTAAGTCGAAGACATGCAGGATTGGGAGCCATGTTTTCTGAATGGAAGAGTCTCGAGTATTTAGCTGGATTTGACTTCAGGCCTTAGATGCGAATTGGAACCTGAAATGTTGGCAAACTTATCGATAAGACCGACTCTTGTGGAAAGGATTGGCGAGAGTCAAAAGCGAGATGATAAGCTTGTCAAGATTATCCGTGAATTGGAATCTGGATTGGAGCCAGAAAAGGATAAAGGATTCGAGGTCGATAGAGAAGGTTGGCTTCGAAAGCAAGGACGACTAGTGGTTCCCGATATAGATGAATTGAAGAGTGAAGTTCTGAAGGAAAGTCATCACTCGAAGTTGACAATTCATCCAGGTGGAAATAAGATGTATCGGGATATGAAGAGAACCTACTACTGGGAAGGCATGAAGAAGGATGTTGGAGATTTCATTTCCAAGTGTATGAACTGTCAGTTGGTAAAAGCCGAACAGAAGAAGCCAAGTGGATTGCTTCAGCCATTAGAAGTTCCTACATGGAAGTGGGAACAAGTGTCGATGGATTTTATTGATGGATTGCCTAGAACCAGAACGGGAAATGAAGGGATTTGGGTCGTTGTGGATCGTCTGACTAAGAGTGCACGATTCATTCCTGTTCGATCGACTAGGACCGCATCAAAGTTGGCTGAGTTGTATGTTAAGTGGATAGTTCGATTCCATGGTATTCCGAAAAGTATAGTGAGCAATCGAGACCCGTTGTTCACTAGTGGATTTTGGAAGAGCTTCCAGGAAGTTTTGGGAACCGAGTTGTGTTTGAGTACAGCTTATCACCCTCAAACAGATGGTCAGACCGAGAGAGTCAACCGAGTTTTGGAAGATCTTCTTAGAGCATGTGTTTTGGACTTCGGAGGATCATGGGAAGATCACCTTCATTTGGTGGAGTTTGCGTACAACAACAGTTACCAGTTAAGCATTGGTATGGCACCGTATGAGGCATTGTATGGAGGACCGTGTAACTCTCCGACATGTTGGTTGGAAACTGGAGAAAAGCTGATGCTTGGGCCAGGGATGATTCGTCAGGCTTCAGATTGCATAGAGATCATTCGGCAACGAATGAAGGCAGCCCAAGACCGTCAGAAGAGTTGTGCTGATAAACGTCGAAAGGATTTGGAATTCGACGTAGGAGATATGGTTTTTGTGAAGATTTCTCCACTGAAAAATGTTATTCGATTCGGGAAGAAAGGAAAATTGACTCCGAGATTGGTTGGACCATTCCCGATTATCGAGCGAATTGGAAAGCTCGCCTATAGGTTGGAGTTACCTGAGAAGATGTCGGGTGTGCACAATGTTTTTCATGTATCATATCTACGGAAGTATGTGCACGACTCGAATACAGTGGTTTCTGCTGATAGCTGTGAAGACTTGGAAGTTGATCCAGTCGATAGAAGACCTCGTAAGCCGCTTCGTGTTGTTGAAACCGACACGAAACAGCTTAGGAGGAAGGTGGTTAAGTTGCTCAAGATACAATGGAGTGATGATGATAACGACTGTACGTGGGAGGTGGAAGAGAGGATGAAGGCAGCTCATCCTGAACTCTTCGAGGTATGGCCCTAAGGTGTCGTGTCATCTCGCGATATTGTAACTTGTTCTAAGTCTTAGAATTCTGTACGCTAAGTTAGAATTGGATGCATGGTTTGTTGATTGCTATGGATGGTAGGCGTACAGAATAGTTTTTGATTGCTTGGAATTTCGGGGGCGAAATTCCTAAGGGGGAGAGAATGTAACGACCCGTATTTTTACGGATCGACATGTTCGTCAAAATCTGGAATTTTAGCATTTTCATGTCATTTCAGATTTTTAGGCAGATTTGTCTAAGTCCTAGGTCGTACGCGACCTAAATGTTGTTGGCGACTTAGAGAAGATCTGCGACCTAAGGGGATAGGTAAGTTAAAGGATAGGTCTGGGTCGAGTTGCCGACTTAAGGGAGTGACCGACCTAAGTGATGAGTCGTGACCGACTTAAGAGGCTTAGACGACCTAAGGAAGAATAGTAGGCGACCTAAGTATTCTGGGGAAGAGTTGGGTCGGCAACGACCTAAGGGAATGTTGTGAGCGACCTAAGAGTTTCGGTGAGTTAAGTGTTAGGTCGTAACATCGTTAGGTCGTAAGATGGGGAGGCCTGTTAGGTCGCTAAGCGCGTAAGAGGTTAGGTCGCGCGTGCGATGAGTCGCTGGGTCTGGCTAAGTCGTAAGGTCGAAGACTGTTATGTCGCGTGCATCTATTAGGTCGGAGAGGCTTAGGTCGGAAACGACCTAGGGAGATAGCCGAGTTACGACTTAGAGCAGTTTTCAGCTATAAATAGGAGGGGTTGTTCTCACTTTTTGGGATCCGGATTTTGAAGCGACGAAGTGCTGCCATTTTGAGAGCTCGACTTCTACACTTCTTCACTTCTTTTCTCCACTCTAATCTAGTGCTTCCATCCATCCAAATCGAAGATCAAGATTGAAGATTCAAGAGCTTAGATTGAAGATCTTCATCTTTTCAAGAGAGATTTCTTCGTTTGAAGTGAGATCTTGTCGGATCTAGCTTAGCTCTTCGCTGTCCAGATCTGAAGTTGATATCTTTTGGATTGTTTAGGTGATTTGGTGAGTGGTGATTATCTCTCACACGGATCCAAAGGAGTATATCGGATTGTTGGCTCGATTTGGTGTTAAAATAGTGATTTCCATGCATTTTCTTCATCCTATGTATAGATCCATGTAGATCCATTGTTCATGATGATGTTGCATCCATTTTATCATATGTTAACCTATGCAAGTTCATTCATCAAGTTTGTAGAGATATAATCCATGTTTTAATGCTTATTGGACTTTCAACTCTTTAATTACGAAAATGCCATTATTGTTATAATTGTCTACTTAGATCATTTTTGAATGCTTGATTGCTTGGATTGATGTTTGATTTGATTGCTTGTTATGAACTAGATGATTGATGACTATATTTAGATCGAAGGTGGTTCAAAAGCTAAGGGAAAGGCTCTTGAATTGGAAAAGCTGCTCGTGGCATATGTAGCGGGATGATGAAGCTCCTATGCATAGATTTGATGATGTGAAGTTGAGATGAAGCTTTGCGAGGATGTAATGAAGCGAGGCATCATATGATGAAGACTTGGTCTAATCCAGGCGGGATCATTCCAAGCATGTTGATAACTCGGTGATATGATTCGAGTTGAGGATAATGGATGCTCGAGAGGCGCTTGAGCTAGTATGGCAATAGTCGTCGAGGAGGATGACTAGGAGGTTGAGATCTCATCGTTGTTGAAGGTTCTAGCATGCTCTAAGCAAGAGTACATGGGGACGCCCAAAAGACTAAGTTGATGGTCGAGTACTCTGGGTAGATTCGATAATCCTAGGCACGGGTCACGATGACGTGCGGGAGTTATGTCTAGAACCGGGGTTACCATTAGCCCTTGACGGACGGCTGAAAGAATGTGCCGGTCATTCAATTAACGGTGATATCGCAACAATGATAACAGTGATAGCCGAGTCATGGATGTTTGGTTGTATCGTCATTCGGTCTCAAGAGCGGTATTTCCTGGGTGCTTATCTGACCTTGGTTTTAGACCTTGGGATTTGTACTTGGAAAAACATCGCTCTTGACTCGAGTGACAATTGCTTTACTTTAAATTGTATGCTCTGCTATGTTTGCTTCTGCTTAGTGTGTGTCTGGGGGCTATCACTGTAGAATGAGGTTGGAGTGGGAGGGTTGTATTCCTATTCCTTTTCCTTTATGCTCTTTTGGTATGTTGTTAGTTAATTTACTGCTCACTAAGACTGTTGTCTGACTCAAGGCTTTATGTTTTTAATTCTTATTGCCTTGGGCTGTTCGTCCATTTTGGGACGGGCAGACTAGGTAGCAGGTGACAGGTGCTGTTCTCTTCTCACGATGCTGATATCGAAGACGAGCTGGAGGATTGCATATTATCTTCTTATTATATGTACTGGATATTCCGCTGTTTTGTATTCTCTGAGAGATATGTAGTGAGGCTGGATGTATTGACTATGTGGATGCTTGTATTCAACTATTATGGAGTTTTATATGATGTCATTTTGTTCTGTAAAGCTTCACTATACATATGTTCTATTGTATTTTGTCCATGCGCTGTGAGTAATACGATAGATTCTTTCATTTTAAATCTTACCTTGACAATCGTCCATGATCGCCTGGCACACTTTACAGCGCACTATCTCTAGATTCGGTGCAGGGGTCATGGGCGGTCGTCACAATCTTTTAATTAATTGAAGTCTTAAGTAATTAAAGATTTATTAATTAATGAAAGTAATTAAAGGATAAATACTTAATGTAGGAAATTAAAGATTGATTAGAGGTTAATTAATTTAATGATTAAGGTTAATTAATTTAATGATTAAGGTTAATTAATTTAATGATTAAGGTTAATTAAATAATAATTAAAGGTTAATTAATTAATAATTAAGGATTAATTAATTAATAATTAAGGATAATTAATCAGTAATTAAAGGATAATTAATGAAAGTAATTATGTGATCAATTAATTAAATAATTAATTAAAATGGTTTGTAATTACTTAATGTTAATTAAGCAGGGTTAGGAAATTAATCCATAAGTAATTAATTAATTTTAAGTTAATTAAACTAATTATAAATTAAGTGATCAATTAATCTTGTTTATGGATGATAGGATTATATTAAATACCTTGAATTATTTTGATACCCTTAATATGTGATTTGTGATGCTCTGTGATATGAATTGCCTTGGATTGTGCTGTGACATCTGTGATGTATTACTTTGTGGATGTGATCTTTTGACATCCATGGATTATCTATCTGTAATGGAATTGCTAGTGTGAATATGTTACTATGAATATAAATTGATTTGTTTTCACTTAAACAACTTGGATTTAAGATGACATTGGTTTCGAAGAGACCGGGGTCGGGTATCAATAAATACCCGAAACCACTTCGATTAGAAATTTTTCAATAATTCTTTTTATGTGACATCAATAGACTGGTATGGAATGATTTAAGTGTATTGGACCATTTAATCTAAGTTTCCGTACTTAGGAATTGATGTGTAAAATAAGTGATGTCTATAGCAAATTGTGAATTTGTAAATTGATACGAGTTACCCGGGTTTTATGAAATTTATGCTGTTGTATTCCATGTTAGATGGGTTTACTCACGCTGGTTTCCAGCCTGACCCGGGTGTTACTTTGATGTAATGCTCGGGTCAGACCGAGTATTACAGATTTCAGGTAAGGACGTTCTGGAGCTCAGGAGGTGAGCTGGATGGCAGGAACGTATGGAGTATGATATATTGTTAATTATTGGGACGAGTTATTTTAACTGTATAGTGATTGTGAAATGTTGTAACTCGGATGTATAAAAATGTAATTGACTGATACAGTTTTCTTTATATAACTGATATTATTATTTGATATTGTATTTTGATCCGCTGCGAATGTGAGAATTTGTGCCTTGTTCTGTTCTTTCTTCTATCTCTTTTCTTTTTCTTCTAACTATCTGGAAATTTCGGGTTCGAAATTTCCGGGTTGTTACAGATAGCCTTTTATCCAACTCCATCAATGATTTTTTTTTCTGTATTGGTTTGTGTTTCAAATTTATATTTAGGACATCCAAAAATGTATGCATCTATGTCATCAGTGGTGAAACTAGAATTTTTACGACAGGCGGATTCATATAAATGATCAACTCTATTTCAATTTTTTTTGTAAACTAAATTGAATTAATATAAATTATATTTAAAAGATTGGGTACAAAAACATTGATCACATACAATATTCCCACTACACATATTCATCTCGACTGCAGCTGACCAGGTACACACACTATTCACAGACACATACTTTCAAACACCTAACACGCAGGGAAAAACAAGGCACAATAGCTCTGGTAATACACACACAATTTACAATGGATTAGCTAAAGAACAAATATAGTCTAACAAAATCTTCGAGTAATGATGTAAACAAGCAATTACAGGGTTCAGTGATGTAACTAGCATCACGGACTGATAATATTTGAATTAAAACAAAATGAAGAATAATGTACTAGTATTAATTTTTGATACACATGTTCAAAATTCAATAAATCAGACACAAACAAAATGAAGAATAGTAATATCTCTCATCGAAGTTTGTGTAGGATTTCTAGAGACACTTGTTCACACAGCTATCAATTCACACAGAATATATTACTTCTGGAATCTTTGTTTACCTTTGGATATTACTGGTTCATTTGGGATTTTTGGATTTCTGGAATTTCTGGAGATGCTTGTTTACACAACTATCAATTCACACAGCTATCAGTTCGTTTGGGATTTCTGGAATCTCTATCTACTTCTGGATATTGCTGAATCACACAGAATAATTCGATCGACATTAAAGGTATTTGGACCGGCTGGGATTTCTGTTTACTTCTAAATCGGTTGGATGACAGTGATTAATTTTTTTTGGAGATGATAAAGTAAAAGGAAGTATATGCAGGAGCTTGGAGGAGAGGAAAGTGAAAGCAATATTCCCGCACAATTTTTTGTTTCCCGCCTGCAAATCTACACATAGCGTTGTACAGAATATATTTACAAATAGCATTGTACTATATTTACAAATAGCGTACCAGGCCTTAGCTTGCATAGCGGACGAAAGGTGATATGCGGAAACGCTATAGATTGATGCTATCAAAAGTCCTTTTTGTTGTAGTGGCATTTTCATGTGCTTTTTTTCCTTCGTCTACCTACTACAAATAAACTCTTGATATGTTTAATTTTCCAGCTGCGTTTTAGGATTGTTTCTCCATTAATAATGAATACTTTATTGTTCAAAATGTTTTATTAATAATAGACACTCTATAAAGAATAACAGTATGCTGTTGACAGGAGTTTGTTATGTAAATAAATGCTGAATTCAAAACTAATATATCTGTGTAGTAAGAAAACAATTAACAACGATAATAATTAAATAAAACCCATTTATAAGAATTTCACAGAAAAATATGTATTGAAGTGTAGTGAAAAATTGACAATTGATAACAATTCAACACCACAGTGCGCTACGGAAGCGATTTCAAATCAAGACCTAGTATTGTCTATTTGAATACCAATGCAACTTAAAATATCAATTATGAGAACACAATCAACAATATGAAAAACAGGAGACACAGAAGATTTAATGTGGTTCGGATATGAAGATCCTACGTACACGGAGATCCAATAACCCTTTTATTATTATCACCAGAGATTACAAGCCAATACAATGATTAGAGAGATACAATAGGTGGAGACTCTCTCTAATCAATTACTCAATTGAAGAGATTAATAATAGAGCACTCAAAATAGAAAACCCTCAATTTGATTTCGTTAGGGTTTCTATTAATTACAATTATTGGATATCTGATTAAAACCTAATCTCTTTTTATTTGGAAGATGATTAGGAGACAATATATAGGTGACCTAAATGATCTAGATCATCCATCCACGTCAAAAGAATCTGCACCATCAGTTTAGAGAACCAAGCTCCGGAATTTACAAAATTGCCCTTCAGAATTCGGAACTTGAAGTATAGCTTTCGTCGCCTCAGACGTCTGACCAAGAGTGTCAGACGTCTGCAGAATGTTTCGGGAAACATTCTGAAACAGGGTCAGACGTCTGACCTGGGTAGATCAGACGTCTGTAGGAAGTTTCAGGTTACAGTGCAGGAACTCCCCTCTTCTGACAACTCTTCTTCCTCCAACCAACTCCAATGCATAGCTCTACCGAATCTTCACATCAAACACATATACGAATCGCATAAATTCAACACTCCACCTCGATTCAATATATGTATGTCTCATCAACAAAGTATCATAGGGGTTATTGGATCTCGCGCCCAATGGCGCCTAAGCAGCTGGAATCAAATGGATCAAGTTTGAGCAATGCTCAAACTAATCCTTGGGAAGTGGCTTCGTCATCATATCTGAGGGGTTATCTGAAGTATTCACTTTCAACAACTTGATCTTACTTCGTTCTTCCTCCAGCATAAGAAAGAAACCTCTAACATCAATGTGCTTCATTCGTGAACTATAAGCCTGATTATGAACAAGATGAATTGCACTCTGACTGTCTGAAAATAGCTCCACGGTCTTCTGCACCATAAAAAGATCATCCAACAACTGAAGTAAATGCAAACCCTCCTTAGTTGCTTCAACAATCGATATCAATTCTGCTTCGGTAGTTGACAAAGCTACAATAGATTGCAGCTTTGATCTCCATGAAATCGAGCCTATGCCAAGTGTAAAAACATAGCCCGACACTGACTTCCGTGCATCTCTATCCCCAGCATAATCTGAATCACAGTATCCTCTAAGTGAGATGTCACCATCCACTCCACCATATAACAAGCCAACAGATGAAGTGCCTCTAAGATACCTAAGTATCCACTTTACTGCTTGACAATGTTCCTTGCCTGGGTTAGACATATATCGACTTACAACACCCACTGCGTGGGCCAAATCTGGTCTAGTGCATACCATGGCATACATAAGACTACCAATAGCACTGGAATAAGGTATATCAGCCATATACCTTTTATCTTCTTCCGATGTGGGAGATTGGTCTTTTGACAATTTAAAATGAGAGCCTAATGGAGTACCAACCGGTTTGGCTTTCTCCATTCCAAATCGAGTGAGGACCTTCTCGATGTATTGCGCCTGAGTGAGTCTCAACTCTCTCCGCTTTCTATCTCTACAAATCTCCATACCCAATATTCTTTGTGCTTTTCCCAAATCCTTCATATTAAACTCCTTGCTAAGTTCAGTTTTCAACTCCATAATTCTTACCATACTCCGAGATGCAATTAACACATCATCAACATATAACAACAGATATATTAAATCATTATCATATCTCTTGAAATAAACACACTGGTCTTTGAAGCTTCTAGAATATCCTTGTGAAAGCATAAACTTATCAAATCTCTTATACCATAGTCTAGGTGACTGTTTTAGTCCATATAGAATTTGTTAAGTTTACAAACATAGTCAGGCCTGCTACTATCAATGAACCCCTCCAGCTGCCGTAAATAAATTTCTTCATCCAGATCACCATGCAAGAATGCGGTTTTGACATCTAGTTGCTCCAACTCCGTATCATAATGAGCCACGAATGCCAATAGAATGCGAATGGAGGTATGCCTAACAACTAGAGCAAAAATGTCATGATACTCAACTCCTTTCTTCTGAACATACCCCTTTGCTACTAACCTTGCTTTATATTTGAAATTTCCATTGCCGTCGTCTTTTACTCTATAGATCCACTTACAACCAATAGCTCTCTTGTTGGTGGGAAGAGGCACCAAATCCCAAGTATGATTTTTCTGCAAAGATTCAATCTCCTCTTCCATAGCAACTAACCAACTGGAACTGTCAACTGAAGCAATAGCGTCTCTATAATCTCTGGTTTCGTCATGGAAAACATTCAAAGCATATGTTGCCATATCATCAAAGTCAATGTCTTCGATGCTCAATCCAACAAAATCATTAAGCCAATTAGGCTTCTTCTTCTGTCTAACTGGTCTGATCTCTGAACTAGCTCCACCTTGAGTCTAATCCTCTGTACTAATCTCTGTACTTTCCTCATCAACCACGGTGTCATCGGAAACACCTTCAGAACTTCTACGAAAAGGAACAGTAGATGACTTACTTTGTGTTTGGTATTCTTCATTTGTCCTCTCATTGTCATCTGATGAGGAAGGCTCCACCTTCAACATAGCCTTCTCATCAAAAGTCACATGCCTGCTGGTAACAATCTTCCTGTTAATAGGACACCACAATCTATATCCCTTCACTCCTCTTCTATAACCTAGAAAGATACACTTGCGAGCTCTAAGTTCCAGCTTCCCTCTGCTCTCATGTACGTAAGCTGGACAACCAAACACTTTGAGGAATGAATAGCTAACAGGCTCTCCTTTCCATACTTCTTTTGGGATCTTCATGTCTATGGCGGTAGAAGGTGTGCGGTTGATGAGGAAAGCCGCCATAGATAAAGCTTCTGCCCAAAATCCCTTTTTCAACTTTGCAGTCAATCTGAGGCAACGAGTTCTCTCCAATAATGTCCGATTCATTCTTTCAGCAACTCCATTGGACTGAGGGTCGCCAGGTGTGGTGTAATGCCTCTTGATACCTTCAGACTCACAATACTCGATGAATTCCTGTGATACAAATTCACCGCCGTTATCTGAACGGAGAACTTTCAATTTCTTTCCTGACTGCTTCTCAACTTTAGATTTCCACTTTCGAAACCTGTCAAAAGTTTCACTCTTCGACTGTAGAAAATATACCCAAACTTTACGAGAGAAATCATCTATAAATGAAACGAAATACCTGGCTCCACCTAAGGAGGGGAAAGGGGAAGGTCCCCAAACATCTGTGTGAACATACTCTAAGACAGCCTTTGCCTTATGCTCTCCAGTACCAAAAGAAATCTTCGTCTGCTTCCCAAGAACACACTCTTCACAAAAGCCAAGCTTTGAATGATGAACACCATCAATCAAACCTCGCTTTCTTAACTCATCCATGCTGCGCTCACCAATGTGACCCATCCGTAAATGCCATAATCTGGAAGTCCGAATCAACAGAAGTAACAGATGCTGATTCGCCAACTACAGTAGTGCCCTTCAAAAGATAAAGATTTCCTTCCCTTACTCCTTTCATAACTATCATAGAACCCTTTGATATTTTCATCTTCTCTCCTTCAACTACAATCTTCAAACCAAGCCTACTCAGAGCCCCAATAGATATCAAACTTCTTCTCAAATCAGGTACATGTCTAACATCTGTAATAGTACGAATAACACCGTCAAACATTCTAACCTTCACACTACCAACACCAATCATACGGCAAGAAGCATCATTGCCCATCAGAACTTCTCCTCCATCAATCTCACGGTAAGTGGAGAAACAGTTCCTATCAGGTGTCATATGATAGGATGCGCTAGAATCGATCAGCCATAGGTTGCTCTTCCTAGAAGAGCCAGAAGCTGTAAACACATCGGTATCACTCTCTGTATCTGACTTCTCAGCGGTAGATGCTGAAGCTTGCTTTGGGTCTCTTCTTCTACCTTCAAGCTTGGGACAAGTTGCTACAAAGTGCCCTGGCCTTTTACAATAATTGCAAGTCAATTTATTAGGCCCCCTAGACTGAGACCTTGATTTATTTCGACCTCCACCATATTTTGACTTGCTTTGCCTTCTACCTCTTTGAACAGATAAGCCCTCCGTATCACTGTCTAAACTAGTGCTTGCTAATCTATCCCTCAACACTTCATTATGAAGTCCAGCTTTAACATCAGATAGGCTAATTATACTACGACCATAAATCATAGAATTAACAAAAGCAGTGTACTCCTTAGGCAAGGAACATAAAAGGATTACCGCTTGAGCCTCATCTGTAATTTCAACTTCCGCTGCGTTCAAATTCATTACTAAGGAGGTTAGGGCATCCACATGCCCCATGAGATCAGCTCCAGGCTTCATCTTGTACGAATAGAGTTGTTGTTGCAGAATTATTCTGTTAGTGAGAGACTTGTCCTGATATGCATCAGATAATGCATCTCATAATTCCTTTGCTGTTTTCTTTTGAGAAAATTCTCTAAGAACCTCATCTGAAAGACTTAGCTGGATGGTAGTTAGGGCTTCATCTTCCATCTCTTCTAAAGTTTCACTATCTAACTCTTTCAGCTTCTCAGGCGCAGAAATTATCTTAAAAGTCTTCTCCTTCTTTAATACGGCCTCCATCTTCATCTTCCAAGTTCCAAAGTCTCCCTTCCCATCAAAACGAGTAAGTCCATAATTGACCCCAGATCTACCAATAGATTTACTTGAAGTAGCCATTAATATCCAAACGGAACAATAACACCAGCTCTGATACCAAACTGTAGTGAAAAATTGACGATTGATAACAATTCAACACCACGGTGCGCTGCGGAAGCGATTTCAAATCAAGACCTAGTATTGTCTATTTGAATACCAATGCAACTTAAAATATCAATTATGAGAACACAATCAACAATATGAAAAACAGGAGACACAGAATATTTAACGTGGTTCGGATATGAAGATCCTACGTCCACGGAGACCCAATAACCCTTTTATTATTATCACCAGAGATTACAAGCCAATACAATGATTAGAGATATACAATAGGTGGAGACTCTCTCTAATCAATTACTCAATTGAAGAGATTAATAATAAAGCACTCAAAATAGAAAACCTCCAATTTGATTTCGTTAGGGTTTCTATTAATTACAATTATTGGAAATCTGATTAAAACCTAATCTCTTTTTATTTGGAAGATGATTAGGAGACAATATATAGGTGACCTAAATGATCTAGATCATCCATCCACGTCAAAAGAATCTGCACCATCAGTTTAGAGAACCAAGCTCCGGAATTTACAAAATTGCCCTTCAGAATTCGACACTGGAAGTATAGCTTTCGTCGCCTCAGACGTCTGACCAGGAGGGTCAGACGTCTACAGAATGTTTCGGGAAACATTCTGAAACAGGGTCAGACGTCTGACCTAGGTAGGTCAGACGTCTGCAGGAAGTTTCAGGTTACAGTGTAGGAACTCCCCTCTTCTGACAACTCTTCTTCCTCCAACCAACTCCAATGCATAGCTCTACCGAATCTTCACATCAAACACATATATGAATCGCATAAATTCAACATGAAGAAGTAATTCAGTAGGACAAAGTGAGTAGGAATAGATTAAGAGGAAAAGAAGCAACGTATTAATACCTTTCAAGGAGTTATAAGTCTCCGCTGTTCATCATACAATATCATCCTATTTGATTTCCTAAAATAGACAGTAGAGAGCAAGTTATATGGATATATATGCTATGCTGAAAAAGATAGCATGAAATATAGTATACTTCAATGAACTGAATTGACAAATTTTATTAGGAGAAATATTCAAATATAAAGGTGAAATGTGAACACGACAGGAAGGCATCATGTTCCCAGTATTGTCTATATTGTTTGCAACGCATCCCTTAACAATATTATTCAAGTTTACCATGGACATATGTACCGTAAACAATGCACTTAGACATAATAGAGAGTAAGAAGAAGGGAAGTCAAATGTATAATTGTCTGTTATAACAGCTAAACAAATATAAGCAATTGGACAAAGTTACTGTCATGTCATCATGTATATGATAAACATTGATTTCCGACAATATAATCTACAGCTGTAAAAATATACGGTGGATCTTACCCATTTTGGGATGAGAAGAGGAAGCTGGTGGACGAGGAGTACAGATCGATAGAGTTTCCGTGGGAGGCGGTGGAGGGAGTGGATGGGACGGAGTCGGTGGAGTTCGTGCCGGAGGAAAGGGGAACGGAGGGAAGGAAGAGGGAGGCGACTAGGCTTTTGGAGTAGATCTGGTGGAGGAGAGAGAGGGAGGAGGGAGAGATTAGGAGGACCAACGTAGTTTTAGGGATTTGGGAATTAGGGTTTGGGAGGAGGAAAGAATCGGTAATAAATAAAAAAACGAACATCACTTAAAATTGGGAGGGATGAAAATAAAATTTGTTTAGAGCCAAAATTTCATAGTTGGAGCCAAAAAAATTGGTTTGGAGACTAAAAGAAAATTGTATACTTTGTTGCAATACAAAGTTGCAATACATTTTGCAATAAACTTTGTCTTCAAATATTATGAATATTTTTAAACTTTTACAGAAAATTTTAAAATTTTGTCTTTAAGTTCTATAAATATTTTCTAATTTTTAATAAATTTCAATTTTCTTTAAATATTAGATACAATTATTAAAATTTTAAAACTAAATAATAAATATTACTTCCTAATCATTAAATATTATTATTAATTATCAATTTTTAAACATGAAATATTAATTTTATAATTAATTATGTAATATTATTAATTATTAAATTAAGTATTAAATATCAATAGTAATTATTAAATATTTATATTTATTACAAATAGTTAATTACTAATTATTAAATTAATTATTAAATATTAATTGTAATAGCAATTATTTAACATTAAATATTTTGTGACCGTTGTAAAATTGTCGTCTATTACAACGGGCATTTTGTGAACGTTGTAAAATTGACATGTATTACAGCGGGCTTGAATGGACCGTTGTAATAGCATTCTATTACAACGGGCTATCATCGCCCGTTGTAAAAATGGCGTTATATAGGGTATCTATTACAACGCGCCTGAATGGACCGTTGTAATAGTCTTCTATTACAACGGTCTATCATCGCCCGTTGTAAAAAGGGCGTTGTATAGAGCATCTATTACAACGGGCTTGAATGGACCATTGTAATAGCCTTCTATTACAACGGGCAGCCAATGCCCGTTGTAAAAAGGGCGTTGTAATAGGGTATTTTTGTTGTAGTGAAATAGCATAAAGCTTTATTTTATTTTTTCATTATGCTACCCGCGTCCTTGTTAATTGCTAAAAAATTCACTTCCCATTGTATTTCTACATGTTGCCATCTCTCTTGACATTTGATGTATTGAATTGTTAAATTAGTTGCAACATTTTCATTTTTTTTTTCAGTATGCTAGTTTGGTACAATTATTGCTATTTATATAGTTATATATTTTTTGTTAATAACATGATGGTTTTAATTATAATTTAGGTGTTCAGAGGGTTTCATATGCATTCAATTTTGTTTTCGTGGTCGTAATCAATTAATATTTAGTTTTAGTACTTCTACACAACCTTATTCTACTGTTTACACATAATAAAAGCACACTATTCAATAACACTTGAGTTCCTACATTATAATAAAAGCACTCTATTCAGTACCACTTAATTATAAAAGTTGAAATAACTTTTTTTGAGGGGAGTGGCTAATTTGAAAATTTGTCCTAATTTGAATCAAAAATTTAGGGCACAAACAAATTTGTTTTTGTTATTAGTTGAAATTACAATAAGTCTATAGTTAAAATTACAATAAGTCTAATTTGAACATCTTCCTTTCATTCTTCATAGAATCAATCGAAGCATTCTTTTTTGTTTTTCTCCATGACTTTGTAAATCTTGCGCATTTAACGTGATCTGGATATTGTGTATCTGTGCTTATTTATACCTATGCATGAAAATTTTGTTATTTGTTTGACAGTGAAAAGAAAGATGGGATGAAGCAAATGTATCTCAAGTGGTAAAAGTTATTTATATTACTAGCTAGTGTGATATCATTATATTTGACATTTAATTTCAGTATTAATATAATTTTCTTTTGATTAATTATAGAACAAACATGATATAAAATATGACACATGTGATTTATTGGACTGGAGTGAGACAGACGAAATTTTTATGGAAGGAAGAGTTGTGTCAAGTGACTCAAAGGAGCTTGTCCAATAAATCCCTTTAGGGTCTGATACCAAGAAAATCATAATAGACACTGTGAGGAAACCAGATGCTTTCTTATGGAGACCTTTACTTTATTTGACACGCATTGGAGAAGTTGAAGGTGATATGGTAGCTTGGCCAACAACTAGAGTTGTTTTGCGCAACTTCGATAACTTTGAAAAAGAAGATAATGCGATAATCTTTCGTCTTTATACTAATTAATTTTTCATTTTGAATGTATAAAAATAAGAATTAGTATGTTCTTTTTTAATAGAGTAAAGGTAGTAGCACAGACCATAAATACAAATTAATCGATTGGAGTGGGAGCGAAGAGTTAGTTGCAGAAGGACGACTCCATTCAAGTGATCCAAAACAACTAGTGAATGATCTCCCTCTTGGACCGACTGCCATTGCAGTTTGGATAGATAATCCAAAAGTCGAAGATGCTTTTTTATGGAGGCCCACTAAAGGTTTGACATGAGTTAGAGAAGTCGTTGGTATCAAAGTCGCTTGGCCTGAATCAAAAGTAGTTATCGAAACGGTTAATACTACATCATCGGATAATCATACGAGAAATGTCGGAGTTGTCGAGAAGGTAAACTTATTTATAATTGATTCAATTATTTTTTCATCGTACAAATTGTTGAAGCACATAATAAAATAACGTCTTTGTTTAATTGATAGAGTACAAATTTTATGGCAAATGGTAAATGCAAGCCGATCAATTGGTCGGGAAAGAGAGAAATAGTTGCATTAGGACGCGTGTCTTCAACCGATCCAACTTCAATGGTTCATTGTGTTCCTTTGGGAAAAATACAATTAAATTTTGGGTATATATTGTTAAAATTCCAAAAGCACGTCTATGGAGAATAAATTCCAATTTAAAAATCATTGAAGATGCTCTTGGTACTACGATAGCTTGGCATGCTGCGAACGTTATAATGAAATCAATTTCTAGTAAGTATAATTCAAACTTTGTTTAGATATGACACTTTTTTGATTTGGTTGAATACTGTTTATTACTTATTGGCTTATGCAAAACTTGAGAAAATGATGGTAGTTAGGATGTGGTAATTTGTGAATTATAAGCTTAGGTGAAACTTTAAATACTAGCTTTTGCTTTTAGTGGAAAACTTCAGATTTCAAAATGAACTTCTAACATTGATAGGCTGTTCTAGACTCATGTATTGAGTATTAAGAACGACAAGAAATAAAAAGAATAAATATGATATAAAAAGTTAACTCAAAACTTTAATGAGATTGTATGTGGTAGAAGACAATTGTACTCGATCAAAATAGTTTTATAGTAAAGCCTGCAGTTGATTAATATAGTTAATAGTAGTTGTAAGTATACTAATTTATCTACCAAGAGTTAAAACGACACTGAATACTAATAAATGAATATATAAGTTTTCACTGTTATATAAGTTATAAACATAGAGTGTAGAAGCTTTCACTGTTATATAAGTTTCAAATTTCACTTCAGATTTCAGGAAACATCTTTGAATTATAGAACTTCAAATTTAGATATCTTTTTTTTAGTGGAAAACTTCAGATTTCACAGAACCGCCTGTCAGTTTTGGTAAAGTCTGCTACTCGCTTGCATCGTGATGGCAGTTTTGATAACAGAACAGAGGAGCTTGGTGAAAAAGATTAAAATGATTTAAGTATGGAAGTGGTTTAATAAATAAATAAAAAGAACTCACCTCTGTGTATGTGTAAAGATAATTTATCTGTAGTCACGAAGGAGTTTACAGTTTAAAAACCGATTTCAATTGGAGAATTTATAAAATGGTTTTTATCTGCAAGCGCGAATGAGTTTGAGAAAACATGCACCTAATCTATTTTGAAATATAACTGGTTTGTATAAATCAAAGAGAAAGAATAAGTAAAATTCATCAATAATCAGAGAGGCATCTTATGCCATGATTGCTGGCTATTACCCATATAGGATGAATGAAAATAACAGAAAGTAGGGTTTCTTTATGCCCAAGCTGCACCATATGCTACGTTGGCACCTAATTTAGCCTCGGCCTCTTTGTCGTAGTGTTATCTCTTGTAATTACACATTCAAATGCAAATTCATTTCAGACCACAAACCTTATTTATTATTCAACACACTGCCATAAGATAACAACTCCATCACATGCATGCTAGCCATAGCCAACACAATGTATGTTTTTGCAGTGGGTGCTGAATATTAAGTACATCGGTTTTATTTAAATTGGAGAAGCATTAGGAGAATTTATCTTGCATTATTGGTTGAACACTTTTGTTCTTCAATTGTCAGTTTATTTTTTGAAGTAATAGGAACTGAAAATTAAGGTGAACTACATTGGATTTTGGTTTAATGCAGTAGCAATAGCTTCCAAACTCTAGAATACTTTTTCTCAACATACTGAATTGAACAATCGAACCTGCATCTAACCCATGATTATTTTTACGTAAGATGTTGATTACTTAACTAGGCCTAATCTGCAACCAAAATATGGGAGAAAATACAACACTACAAGATTAAACGGCAATTCCAACGACTCGTAGCCGTTGGCGGCCGTTGAAATAGAACCAACGCTTTCCAACGGAACCAACGGCTATTTTCCAACGGAATTTCCAACGGCCGCCAACGGTTAATAGCCGTTGGAAACCGTTACAAGCCGTTTGAATAAAATGTCCAATAAGCCGTTGGAAACCGTTGGAAATCTGGGTTTATTTTGCTGTACAACAGCAAGTCTATTCACCTTCCAGCCACACCATTTCCAATCCATTCCATTTCCAATCCATTCCACATATATATCAATATCAATATAAACAACACACATAAATCAATTAAACACCAATATAAACAAACCAAACCATTCAAACATCATAAACCGTACCATCAACGTAAATACCATCAAAACATGTCAACAAACCACGTACATACCATCAAAATATCGTTCTCACCCACTCCGTACCAATATATACAACATTAAAACACATAATAACCATCTTCAAGTCAATATATACATCGTTCAAACACAAACACTAAAAAGCATACCTCCTCAAGCATCTTCGTCGTCGCCTCCGGAAGCACCAGACAACGAAGGAAAGGTACCATGATTCTGCACATACTCCGCAAGCTTTTGATTCAGCTGCTCCATATGCACAGCTCGCAGACGATTCTCCTCCTGTAGCTGCTCAATCATAGCTCTAATCTCCTTAATTTCTTCTTTGTCTTGGGCCTTTTGAGCTTGTCGAGCCTGCAAATAGAAATAATAGCAAAAGGGTTGTCTCAGCATATAAAATATTGTAACACTATATATCTAAACGCTAATTTGTTGTACATATGTAAAAGGATTAATTACCGTTATGTTCCCGAAGCCATAACGTCTACTCCGCTGCGTCGGATCCATAACAGCGTCAAATATGTTATCTTGTTCCTCCTGTGTCAACTCATCACGACCAGACTGCTGAAGCGCATAAGCCCGTGCCTCCTGTAACCTTGACTATAATGAAAAAAACAATTTCAGTTGAAAAATAGTAGAATATAATTTTTATTTTACATAGCTAGTAATTAATAAACTTATCGATGTAAGTATTAGAAATTAAAAAACACATACATATGCCTCAGTCGCCCTATCCTGATCACCCCACTGATATGTGATTTTGCCAGACTCGTCTACTTGCCTAGATGCGTGGGTGTGAGCAAATAAGTCCACTAAGCCAACGGGATGTCCATAAGCTCGTTCCTGCAATTGATAATTTGGATAATTTAACTACACATAACTATTTACTGAACTGATCAATATACAAATGTGATAATAGATAAATTACATTTAACTCCAACATTTGGTTCCTCTTCGACGTTAACATCGTCGTCATCAATTTCAACGGTAGGGAACATTGATCGTGCTGCATCTTCGACCATATGTTCTATGAGATTCGTACTAACTTCATCACTAATGACCTCCACCGACTATTCTTGATTATTAGGGACTACAATTTCTCCATGACGATCCCACATCAAATAATTGGGTACGAAACCGTATTGGCGCAAATGAACCTTAGCTATATTCGGTACTAAATAGTTCAACAATTTGCATCTACTACATGGACAACGAATTTCTTCATCGTTTGCAATATTACTTATAGCAAATTCGATGAACACTTGTACCCCTTTTAGAAAATGTTCACTTATTGCGCCATTAATTTCCCTTCTTTGATACATCCAGCTCCGATCATTAAAGTAATTGACCATTTTTCCTACTTGAAAACCTATGATAAAGTAAAAAAATTATAAATCGTTCATTTTATATTTTGTTTAAATTTTATTTACTGATTTAGTAAACATGTACTAAATTTTATATTTTTTCTACAAACTTTATTTTAAATAAACAACTATTGATTCATTGCCACTTATGTGTCTTCTTTGATGGTCGGTCATCCTACTTCCCATTACAAACACAATAGTAATTATATTCTGTAAATCATATCATTTTAAACGATTTCACAAAATTTCGGCAACATTTCCCCCATGTTCCTTGTATCGTACACAAATGCGTATACACAAGGAACGTAAAGGAAATGCCATCGAAATTTTGTGAACCATTTAAAGTGATATGATTGACGAAATATAATTACTTTATAGTGTTTGTAACTTGTCCAATATAGGGACAAATCCGACAAATGATGTATCAGATGAATAGAGTTGTCCATTTTGTGGAAATAATGAATATCCCTAAAACGATCATATACAACATTTGTCAGACGGGGCCAAATATATCTAAGGATTTAAATATTTGTTTATATTAAATTTAAATATATAACTCGTTTAATTAATATTGGTTTATATTTTACCGTTTTATTACATAAGTACTAAATTCATTTATACACAAAATTTGTACACAAAATTCATTTATTACAAATTCATTTATACACTAAATCAATTCGCGTGTTCGCACAAATACAAAACTTGTGTTCGCACAAATGCAATATCCGTTCTAATGGCTTCCAAATGCAATAAACTCTATCACACACATACGTTCAATACTAACCAAATCAACATAAACTAATGCAATATCCTAAATTACAAAAATTTCAATCGGTAATAACTTGTTCGTTATGGGATAATAGTTGCAATTAGGGGATAACATGATGTAATATGCATACATTAACAAGTAGGAATCAATCACAATTCAAATTAAATCCTAAATAAAAAAACCTAAATGTTAGGTTTAGCAAAATTACCGATTTGGAGAGCTAGAAGGATGGAGATGGGCTGGAGCAGGTTCTAGATGGCGTCGGAGGTGGTTGGGATGGTGTTTGGGGCGGCGGTAGCAGGCTAGGAGGTGGTGGAATGGGGGAATTGGGTGAAAATATAGATTGGGGAAGGAGATAATGAGCTTCAAGTCGGCTCTCGGGAAAATATGTAGGAAATTTTCCAACGGCTTCCAACGGCCGCAAACGGCTTCATTCCAACGGTTTCCAACGGCTTCAGACGGTTACGACAAAATCCAACGAGCCGTTGGAAGCCGTTAGAAATGCCGTTGGAGGCCCTTAGAACATGGGCGTTGGAATACACTGTATCTCTAGTAGTGCAATGAAAATAAGGACGATAAAGAACTCTTTTGTTCTTCCAGTTAATTTGAGTTTAGTGTTACTTGGAATAATTAGCTTCCGTACTTTTTCTTTTTGTATTCTTTGGTTTGTACCCAGGGTTGTATGCATTTATTTCATGCACTTTTGCTTTGGCTGTGAATTACAATATTTGCTTTATGTAGTTCTCTTTTGCATTACGAGCCCGTTTACTCCATATAATTAAGTTGTACTTTAAACAGACATTGGCTATCTTATCATATATTTCAAAAATACGGTATATGTTACGTTTCAATATATTCATATCAGATCAATTTCATATCAAACTGCATCTTAACTTAACATGCTGCGATAATTCATCAGCTTTGTCACGCATAACTGTCTCGTATTTGCCAAATTTTATAGGAAATAGATGAGCAACGTAAATAAGAAGATTATAATTAACGACTTCATGATCAGAATCAGACTATTTTTTTCTCCTTTGACTACATCTTTGAAAATAAGCCACTCTTTTGTCTGCTGAAAATGCTCCAAGCATGCAAAGTGTGCGATCTGAGTGACATGCTGATCATTGCAGTTATCTATTGGCTTCTAGTCCCAACTCACTGTGAAACTTAAATGAAAAACTATCGGAAGTAGATAGGGAGTAGACTAGGATCAACCCAGAATAAAAGAAACAGTTTCATAGTTGGAATTCAACAAAATGCTTTATTACTTCCATTATGTTTAGTACTTCTACATTTCTACATTTATGACTAATAGACGTACGTATGTGCTTCTTTTTGACAGGTGGTGTATGATGCTTTTTGGGTTACTACATGTTAGAAGGCAGGAAAAATTATTTTGTCGCACTCTTTCTCCTTCAAATTGGTCATGCTTGCATTAATGTATTTTGTATCGACGTTCATACATCTTTACTTTTAGTGTGTATCATTTTGGTTAGCTACGGTTGTATGTATTGTTATTTAATTTTGGTCTCAAATATTTATATGCATAATACTTTGTGTATGAAATATTATGGGTATATATATTGTGGTTTGGTTATAACTCCATATAATTACGTACATTACAATGTGATAATTGTGTTTTTTGAACTGTTATAATGTATTAGTAGAATTGCAAATTGTAAGCTTGAATGTATATGGCAACAAAAAAATGCAATGACAAATATTTTATAGCGTGTTAACTATGAAAAGAAAAACTGTTCCAGTTTTCATATACTATAGCATTATGCTAGTGCTATAAAAATATTCTGCAAGATTAAACAGTTCTCATAGCAAGTAAACAATGCTATTAAAGGTAGTAATAAACTTTCAATAGCGTTTTAGAGCGTATTAAAAGATTGAAATAATATTTCTACAGCGTTTTTAGATGCTATAATAATTTGGCATGTCAACATATTATAGCAATGAAATGACGTCATAAATGTTAGCACCATAAACCACAGCTCTATGTAAAAGTTCTATCGCAAGCTGTGAAATGCTATAGAAAGGTAGTTGGACTGATATAATAGTCAACAAAAACGCTGTAAAAGGTTGTTTTCTATAGCGATTTTGAAACGCTATTGTATCTTTCAGACCTATTATAACTTGTTGATTTATAGCGTTCATAATCGTTATAGTATAATTTCATAGCGGTTTTGAAACGCTATTAAAAGGTCAGTTTGTTGTAGTGGTAGTTAGGGGGTCAATTGCTTTTGGGGATATGCTAGCAGAGTGCGCAGCTGGAGCATTTTAGAGGTGTGGCATCGATGTTTTGAGAAATATATACTTATTATTTCATTTGTACATGATAGATCTATTATATATATATATATATATATATGAGATTATTGTATCAGATATTTATTCAAAACTTCGTGCTTTTGGAGTTGATGTATTTTGATTTTCTGTACTGATATTTATTTGTCAGTTGCTTCCGCTAGTGCGGTCTCTTATATATTGTTATTCTGTTATGTTCATGTGTATTCAGTATATTTTATGTTATCATTCCGTTGTGAGATCTTATCAAGGTCATGGTTGTTTTGTTCTAATTTTACATCGACGATCTATCTTTTGTGGTATTCGAAAGTCATGCGATAATATAAGGTGCTGATTCTTGGGTATTACGAAGGGTGGGTTGTTACATTCAACTTTTCTCCTTGTTGTTGTTGCTCCAGTCTGATCTTCCTTTGTTCCATTATGATTGCATCATGTTGTCATTTCAATTTGCGTTGAGTATAATATTGTCAAATTTTTCATTGTGCCTAATAAGGTAGCCGTCAAAGGTAATAACTTCTTTAATTTTCTTTCCATTAGGAGAATAATCGTTTGATTCTTTCGATGAGGAATAAGAGGAAGAAGTTATTCAGATAAAGGATGAAGACTTTGTCTAAAAGTCATATAAATTTTCAAACAATATGTTAATTAAAAATAAATTATCCGACTCTAAATAGGATTAAGAAATTTGTTAAAAATATAAAGTTTACCTTAAATTTTTGTAAAGATAATTTAAGTTGAATAAAAACCAGTTATTAAAGAACTTAGTTAAATTTAGGTTGTTGTTTAAATTATTTCATTTTGAGGACATATTCCTAGTTTTCATCGTAAATTTACAGAAACATTAGCAATTTGATTTTTTGAATTAACAAATTCTCGTGAAACTATCCCTTTTCCTACATTATTACATAAGAAATGATGCAAGATAATAATATGTTTTGTTCGTGAATGATTGATAGGATTTTTTGATAAGTTAATAACGCTTGTATTATCACGGTATATTAGTGATTTTTTTTGCAAAAAACAGTAGTTTTGAAGCATTTGTTGCATGTAAATGACTTGTTTATATGCCAAAGCAGCGGAAATTTATTCTGTTTCACACCTTGAGAGCGAAACACAATTTTGCATTTTTATTAAACCATGATACAAAAGATTGACCAATTCTCAAACGTTATTTCGTTCAAATTGATTTAATTCTTCTTGCATGGCTAAAATTCAAAAATCATCTTTAGATGCTTCTTTAATATTTTTTTGTTCTATTTAGAAATAAATGCAACGTAACACATTTGATTTAGTTGATTTCTAATTCTTACTCTAGTTTTAACTTCACCAATTATATTGTCGAGTGGATGATCTTTTAAAATACATGGTGGTGATTTTAAAGTATTATCCACATTTTCACTTTAAAGGGGATTTTCAAAACTTGGAGGTTGGTTTATTGAAATATGTTCATCTTCATAATTATTTATTTTGTAGTTTTCATCAAAATATACGTGCAAAATTTCATCTATGGTATTTGATTTTTTATTAAATATTATATATACTTTACTTCTCTCCAAACATCCGACAAATATACCTTCATTGGCTTTCAGATTGAATTTTCCTAAATTATGTTTTGTATTAAGTATAAAACATTTTGAACCAAAAATTATAAAATATAAAACATTTGGCTTTCTACCATTACATAGTTCATATGGTGTATGTTTTGTTAATGGTCTTATAGAAACATGATTTAGGACATAACAAGCAGTAGCTACAACTTCTACTCAAAAATTCTTTGGTAGTGGACTACCATTTAATGATGTTCTTGCACGTTCTTGTAATGTTCGATATTTCCGTTTGACAACACCATTTTGTTAGGTGTTATAGGGAAGGAAAATTTATGACTTGTACCTTTCTCATTGCAAAAATCACTAAATAATTCATTAAAAAGTTCACCACCATAGTCACTTCCAATATTTTTAATTTTCAAAATTTTTAAGTTTTGAATTCTTTTTGTCAAAAAATTAAAAACTTTTAAAGTATCACTTTTATGCTTTAAAAATAAAGTCCATGAATATATAGAAAATCGTCTACAATAACAAATACATATTTATTATGGTAAAGAGACTTAACTTGAGTCGGTCCAAAAAGATCTAAATGATGTAGTTTTAAAGGTTGAAGAGTAGAAATATTTTTCCTAGATTTAAAAGAAGACATAGTTAATTTTCCTAGTCGACAGTGCATCGCATAAATTACTAGCCTTGAAATTCAGTTTAGGTAAACCTTTTATTAAATCATTTTAAGAAAGTTTGTTTGTCCATTTATAGTCTGTGTGGCAAAATCTCTTGTGCCATAGCCATAGATTATGATCATTGGCTAAAAGACACATTTTTTTTGAAATGATACTTAGATAAAACATGTCACTGTGATAACAAACCACAAATCATGTGTTAATAAATGTTCAAATCACGCTACGCAAGTTTTGAACTTGTGACCTTTCGCATCAAAGTCGAATCACTTAACCACTGGGGCAATGGTGCTTGTCAAGACACATATTATTATTATTATTATTATTATTACTATTATTAATTTAACATAGATATTTCTCTTTCTTATTCCTTCAAAAATTATATTTTTATTTTGATAAAAAGTGCAACGTTTATCTTTTTCGAAAGAAATGGTAAATCCTTTATCACAAAGTTGACTTATGCTAAGTAAATTACGTTTTAAATGTTTTACTAGTAGGCCATCTGTACTCTATTATTAAAAACGAGTAGGAAATAGTAAGCTCTCAAGCCTACTCCAATTTCTCCGATAAAATTATGAAACATGTATTTCGATATTGAAAAGTCACAACCATACATCCTATATTTTGCTTTCGTCTCCTGCTTATTCTCTCTAACCCCACAGCTTTTTTCCTCAAAACCTAAACTAAATTGGGTCTATGGAGTCGTGTTACTCTTCGAGCAGGCAAACGGAGCAATGCTAATCGTTAGGAGTAGGTTTGCAAGCAGCTGTTCCCAGTCATTTCCTACCTCCGTTTTTTCGTTCGGCTTTCCTCCATTGTCTCGGACTTATGCGTTCAAGCTCTGTCATTTTATGGGGCAGCCTCTGAACGCCCGATTTGAAGTAAAAACCGTAAAAACCCTAAATTTATAACTAAGGATGGAAATAATTATGGATTAGAAAAGATTTAAATTTTTCACTTCACTTATCTATTTGATGCTTTCACGACCACTTCAATACCTAGATACGCGCTACGACTTTTGAGCGATAAATTAAAGCTGAACATCAGTGCCCAATTTAGTTTCTTTTATGCTAGTCAAATGAGAAACACGTAAGTGATCCAATCTCTAAATTAGAATTAGGGTTTCCTGATTTTGGATTGTCTATTTTTCTAATCATTGCCATTCTTTGATTTCTTTATTTTAGCGAGTCTATGAAATGGGATCTTTGCTGTGTCTTAAAAGATAAAGTTGACGATTAATTTCATCATGATGAATAGGTTCAGTCGATGTTCAATTTGATTGGGCTTTCTTTATCACTTTTTCAAAAAAATTCAATATTTATGTTTTTGTTGTTTGTCTAATTCCATAAAATAACTAGTTGACCCGTTTATTCATATTATCATGATACTTATTCTACTGGGATTTATTGCCTAAATTGTGTCTATGTTATAACCTTTTGTAGTGGTAATTGTGTAATGTCAAGCTAATAATCATGTGCTTTTTCATTGTGATTTTGCTATAACATTTGCTAATTTTGATACATAAACTATCATCATAGGAAGTACATTAATTACTTGGCTGTACACTTGAGGGAAACAAAGTTTGATTTAGACATATATACAGTAGATATTATTCATTTTTCATTTTCTAAATACTTTAACTTGATTTGTAAGTCATTTGCATTGGTTACACCCAACCTCTCATTCTGACCATTTCTATGTTAGCATTGCACACAAATCATTTTTGAAAAATGATTTGATATATTCATACCGTAATATGATTATTTTGATACCAATGGTGCCTTTTCCTACTAGATAATTGCAGGACTCCATATTATAGTGCACTACTATAACTCTATCAAGTAACCTTTAAGCAGTTTTAAAAATTACACGTGGTTGTATAAAATATAGAATGCTGCACCCATTCTTTGACTAAATAAATTATGGAACCGTATACTAGTAGATTGATCAAACTATTCCTTTATGCTTACACCAAACATGGCATTTCCACCGTCTTTTTTCTGAAAAACAAGTGATCATCACTTCTTGGTATTGTAGATCAGTTTTAGTTCATACTTAGAGGTTTCAATGTTGATAACTATAGTAAATAAGATGTATATATTTTTTCTAGATTTTAATTTTTGCCACCTGCTTTCCACTTGCTTTGTGTCTACATGAAAAAGATGGCCACCGGTTACATTTGTTACTACGTTCAAATCATTTTGAAAATATGCATTTTTGACACTTGATTTTAACAAACTATAATACAAATTAGCACTTTAAGTATACAAGTATAGTATGTAGACTGACATAGTTTATGGTTCCTTCAAAGTGTGGTGGGGTTATACTTTGATTTTATGGTGCTGAGAACATGACGAAAATTACATCATATCATATAGGGCTGTTATGGTAATGGTTACCGTTACCATTTTGTAAATACCGTTACCATACCGTTTTTACTGGTAAACTAAAATTGTTTACTGTTACCGATTGACTGGTATATCGACGACCGGTATATTGATAAACTGGTAATGATAAATTACCATTTGTCTAGAAAAATAACAAGTTGATATATTTTTACACCGAATGATGATTCATTATATATCTCATTGGGTTACTTAATAAAGGACATAGAAAAAAAAGTGTATTTATCATCATTTGAGTTGAATTACTGAAATAAATTGAGCAGTTTTCTTGCTTCTAAATGCCCGTAATACAACATCTTACATGAATATCAATATATTATGAATGGACTGGTAAATTACCATTACCGCTGGTTTTGAAAAAATATTACCGATGTTTTACCCTAAAAAATGGTAAATTTACCGTTACTGTACCGATTATACTGGTATACCGACTTTACTTTAAAATGGTAACCGATTGACTGGTAATGGTATGCTAATGGTAAATTTACCGTTACCATAACAGCCCTATCATATATGCAATGCCTAATTGTTCTTTATCCCTATTATTCAAAAGCAATATCGTGAGAAACACAAAATTACAATAACTTGCATGGGAATTACCTCAACTATTTAGGCTGCAGCCTTAGTAAGTCTGATCATTGCTTGGCCTAAGGATTCATGGCTTTAGCTTAGTTCAGTCTTTAGTTATCAATTTTGTCTGTAATCGAGTGGAACCAAATGTCTTTTATCTTCAGTTAGTATTATAATATGATTCTCAAAAATGACATGTATCTAAAAAAATAATCAGTTGAATAATAGTTTGACATGTATACCTGTATATGTGTAATTGTGTAGCATAATAAAGTTATCATAACGGCAATCAAGTTCACTTCTCAGGTACATTATTATTCCGCTATTTGGATAATTTGATCATGTTTTATATGACGAATATGAATTTATGAAAAATTAGCCAAATTTGCCTCAGCCTTCCTTGAAGTTCAGGAAGGGGGAAATAGAAATTTTGGTCAATTTTAGTTTGTTTCAAGTTAATGTTATCCATTGACATCAAATTTTGCTCTTTGATAGGCTTACATGAGCTATAAACGTGATGAAGAATTTGACAATTTATTGTTGATTTAACAGATTCACTTTTTGGTTCAATAACAATTTATTATGAATCTTATGCTTCCCACCGATCTATATCTAAAGTTTTTGATAAAAAAGACTACTAAATTAGAGTTAACATTTAAATCTTTCAATCAATATCTAGGTAAAATATGCCAAGAATTTGTGTACTATGTATTCTTATTGGTGATGATTTTATTAGGGTAAGTGCTTCAATGATTGGGAAAAAAAGTGAACTGATATTTAATTTCTAAGCTCTTGCAAATAATTGAGGTCACTTGCAAGTATGATTTTAAACTTTCTTTAACATATAATGACTTTAATGGCTTAAAACTCTAACACACATTGATATTTTAATAGGCACGAGGTATAGTTTTACATTTTGATGAGCCATTTGTATTTTTTGCAGATGATTTATTGTTTGCGAATGCAGAAATTATAGGAAAAAACAAGAATGACACGTTACATAATGTGACACTAGAAGATGGTAATGTGGCGGCGATTCCAAGATTAAGGTAGAATTTATAATTTACACTAGAAGATGGTAATGACACATTACAAAATAACGAGTTTGAGAATCCATGACCCTTTTTTTATTATCAACTATGCATATTTGTGTGCCGTTGAGTCAATGACTCGAATTTATATTATTTTTTTGTTAAAATACAACATAAACAAATATTACCTTTCTTAAGGAATCCTGCTTTTATTAAGAATAAATAGAGAAATATGAATAGCCTTCTATATTTGAGCCTTTTTTGTTTGAAAAATGTAAATATAACCATTAATATTATAATTCACACCTTGATATCTTCCTATAATGTTCGCATTCAGAATTATTAATGCCATGCATTTATGGACTATATAGCACTCTATTTTTCTATCATAAACTGTTTATTTTGTAGGCTCATGTATTTGATTGATGATGAGTTGTCATCGGTCGATCAGTTCTCAATTATAAAGATCTGTCCCCTGTGGTTAGAATCAAGGGATTTTATTGATTCGGTCTTCTATAATATTTGACTTATATGATAACCTTTTTACACAGTATGATGCATATATAAGTGTTTACCAAATGATGTACATGAATATGCCTACATCATTTACTTGATCTGTAAATAAATGTATATAATTTATTTTGTACATACATACTTATGTACACATATACATATATACACACATATATCTATGTGTATATTTATATATATGTATATGTGTATGTGTATATATAACTCTGCTTGCAATTTTTTCTTGACATATAAATAAAAAAAATTTCTAGCAAAGCCAGATGCATGTTGTGGAATGTATTCAGATCGGTATTAGGCCTTTGATAGTTTCCATCAAATAATGGAAGGTATAAATTTGAGCATAGGAAATATTTGATGCTGCTTCAGAGTATTTGATGCTTTATTTTACAACAGAAGAACCTTCTTTTTTTAAAACTTGATTTCTAACTGCGTCAAGCATTTTATATTTAACTCATTATTAGTGTTTCTGTCCTGATTACTGAAGTTGTCTTGTCACCAAGTAAAGAACTTCAAATCCTTTGGAATTTAACAAAATTCACTTATGGATTCAATCTTTTTATATTTTCTATTGATATTGCTGTGCTACAGATCATTTTTTTTGTTTATTTGTGGAAGAAAAATTCTATTTTTAGCACTAGATATAAACTACAAACTTGCCTAAGGTTTAATTTGGTTTTTTTCCTACTTAACTCTACTTTGGATTAGTTTGATGTTGGTTCCGTTGCATTCTGTTTGCGTCTCATTTAAGTTAAATCTTAGGTGATATATTGCATTGCTTTTTCGTATAGGAACCTTGTTATTTTTCTTTTTCTTCTTATTAGAACCTTGGTCCTCGCTTTTAAAGCACAATGTAGTTCTGGGCATTATCAATTTGTTCTCTCCATATTCCTTCTCACAATCAACTTAAAATGGTGTTGCACAATTTTGATTGGGTGCATCTATGCAGTTTCAGTAATGGTTACATCTATGCAGTTTCAGTAATGGTTACATCTATGCAGTTTTAGCAGCTAGCAGTTTTTTTAAAGTGTTTGCTTAAACAATGTGAATGCAAGATTTTTAAAATATCGCCTTACAATTGTAGTGGCCCTATTTCATGCAAACTGGTATCCTAGGACTTATATGGAGCATGAAGTGGACACATCATATATTAGAGATAATCAACTATTTTATTCAGCAAAGGGGAATAATGTAACATGAAAGCGCTAAATGTTACGATTCATAGGTATTGTATGTATGTTTTGATGAATTTCTGTTAGAATTTGCTTATGAAATTTGATTCATACATACTGTAATATGAATATGTCCATGTTCTTTGCATAGAACATAAAAAGTGCAAAGCAAGGGTTTGCAGCATGGTGAATCATTAGTTTTGTGTCGTGGAAGTAAGTGAGTACATACTGTTTTATTGTCTAAACGGCAGCAATTTTTGAAATTATTTCTGCTTGCTGTAAAGATATTTTAAAACGGGTTCTTTTAATTTATTTTAATAACAGTCTTCCAATTATTTATGTTTTAAACTATATTTGAAGTATCCCTTAAGGGTAGTGCAGTGTGGTAAGGACATGCGATGAGTTCTCACGTGTAAGAGCAATGTTTCAATCCTCAGTTGTGGACTATTTTGTAAATGGCTTTCATAACAGTGATGAAGATACTTTGGCACTCAAATTTTTAAGTAATACAAATATGTTGATAGTGGCGTAATTGAAAGTTTTGTTAGCTGAAAAGTGTAACCAAATACTGCATTTACGTGGATAGCTGTCGGGCAGGAAGAGTTGGAAGAAACTCCGAAACATCTACCGAATAAAATTTGTAAATTTAAGCTTTTATCTATAATATGTTGGACTATAAACTTGGAAGGAATAATTTGGAAATATTTAAAATATGTGCAGTAGAATATATAATTATACATGGAATAAAAATCAAAAAGGTAGATTTTTGCATCAATGGTCACCATTGATTTGATGAGAAAGTGCCAAATTGGACGAGTAGCTGCAAGATGTGATGGACCCTACGTTGAATTGCCTAAGTGTATTTATCAAATTTATACATTTGCTTTTATCTTCTCAAATATTACATATATATGTTTTTGAAAGTCTATAAGTTATATAAACAATGGTTATCACAAAATTATTTTGTTGCAATTTTAAATATTTGAAACACTTTTGTTGATCCGATACTTTCTCAAAATTTGATTCTTTAGATATTAGAAAAAAATTCAAGTGTTATGACCAGTTTCTTACCAACTTTATTAGTTTTGTATAATAACTACAGAAATCATGTTAGTTTTAATCTTCATATATGCTTTTCTCGTGGGACCATTTCTTATTTTTATTCTATCATATCGTGCTTTTACATTTCGAAATTACTAATTTATTTGAATTTCTTATTTTTCAACATTTTTCTACTTTTAAAAAATTAATAAATTACTAATCAAACTTACAAATTCAATGCATATCGTAAACTTTAATTTAGTAACTACCAACTAATTTACCTACTAATTTACGTTTTGTGTCCATAAGTAAAACATAGACCCAAATATATTTTCACAAATAAACAGAAGATTTAAATTATACTTAAGAAAATGATTGATTACAATCCGTATGTATAGCATGGATTCGTCCTAGTTAGTGATTAAAGGAGAGTTTGATATACCCTTGTTGCTGACGTCCCCTATGCCAATGAAATATCCATTAAAGTTATCTTCAAAGGCGATGGTGCCTCCATTCATATATTTGACATTTGTAAGTATGTCTTGATTTTCCATTATATGTTTGTAACATCCACTATCAAGAATCCATCTTTTTTTTTCTTGTCGGGTACTAACAAAAAACAAGGGTTCGAATTGGTATCCACTTTCTATGTTACGGTCCTAAGAGTTAGATCTTAGAAAACCATACCCAAGAGGGTTTTGTGTTTCCCTAAAAAATAAAATTATCGTTATTATGGATATTGTTTAAGAAATTCTTCATATATTTATTTTTAACATTGCTATCATTAGTCTTTGGAACCCATAGTTTAATTGTAGTCACGTTAGTTTTTACTACAGGTTTTTGAAAACTAACATTATTTCCCTTTTTAATTTCAGTTATAAAGAACTATACCTAGAAGGTTTCCTTTTATTCTCGATGAGGCCTAATCCGTTTTACTTTTTGGCGGTTACAAAATGTTTATAATTTTTGATAGATTTTCTCTTCCTTTATCAAAATTAGAAACATCTGTTGAAATTTTTCTCAAAATTATTTTTAAAATTTTTAATTTCATTGCTAAGAGTGTATTGTACAACTCAAATCACAGTTTTTTTGACTAACTTGCTATTCACATCTTTATAAATTTGAAGTTCACTATTTAAAATAGCGATTTAAGAAGTTAAATTTATACAAGAATCTTGAGATTCTTGTAGTTCTTCTAAAATATTTTTTCCATCCTTGAGTGTTTCAATTTCTAATTCAGCTGTATTCAAGTGTATAATAGTTTCTTTATTGATTTCCTTAATAGCTTTCCATTTATCAAGTAATTCAACGTTTATTTCAATTAAATCATCATAAGGGATTTCAAAACTTATTGGCCATAAAGCATACTTTAGCTTGCTTTAAATCGCTCTTACTTTCTGATGAAGAAGACGAATCTGAATTATCTCAAGTTACTTGAAAAGTTTGCTTCTTGTTTCTAAATTGTTTTCCATTTTCACTTTTGAAGCTTTTCTTTTCATTTTGAGGATTGGGCATTCTCTTTTGATGTGATCGGTTTTATTGCATTCATTTCATTTTAAAGAGGATGGGTTGTTGCTACTCTTGCCATATCGTTTGTTTTTTCAATACTTTAGAAGCTTTTTAAATTTTTTAGCAAGGAATACAAAGTCATCTTTCTCAATGTCAGAGTCATCTTCAGCTTGAAATGCGATGGTATTTTGTTCTTAGCTTGTGTTCTTTTAGCCCGCAAATTTATTTTATACATCAGATTATCAATTATGACGCAGCGGATTAATCAAAAACAATGTAGATCGATGAAAGTAGCGATCGATGGATTGGAAGATACTGAAATGCTCAAATTCGTTGATTCGAAGATACCGAATTCTAGCTATTCCGAACTCGTTGATCGCGCACGATACCGGGTTCAAAGATCTGCGATTCTTCACACGTTGATCTAGCGCGCTAGATTTCGTGAATCGGCTTCAGCTGTCGTTGAATCGAGCGCACTCGATTATCCGAGAGTGGAGATAGGAGATTACACTCGACTACCAATTTGGTGAAAGCACAAAGCTAACAAAACAAAGTTTTTATTTCAAAATCAACTAAAACTTTACAAAATGACACAACTTGCCTATTTATAGGCTACAACACATGCCACAGAAAATTACACAAGTCTTAAGTCATTTCCGACTCATCACCCTACGACCTACGACTCATCATAAGTCGTTCACGACTTATCAGTTTACAATACAAACGTCACGACTTACGACCTATAACAGAACGACTCAACAATATGTACAAAGAAACAATACAACATAGATCATAGCGACTTAACAAGCAACACATACAATACATCACGACTTTACAACACTTAGGTCGTATACGACCTAACACATGTAGCGACTTATCATATAGACGACCTAAAAAATACCCAGTCTTTATGCGACTTAAAGAATCAACGGCAGAGATTAAAGCGGCATAAGAATCAACGGCTTCAATCCTCAGCGAGCTGTAGCAATTGGCGACCTAAAGTTTCTCGCGACCTATCTTAGGTCGTAGGTTGTACGCGACTTATCTTAGGTCGTGAGATCTTTTCCCCAGCATACTCGTTAGGTCGCAGACGACCTAGATCTGCTTCGTTAGGTCGTTCAGGCGACTTAAGGAACTTGTTAACTCGCAAGTCTTCACCAAGTCGTTGCCGAGTTACACTAGGTCGTTGGAGCGACTTAAGGTCTTCGCTAAGTCGGTCAAGACTTATGGCCACGTTAGGTCGGTCACGACTTATGTCTTCAATTCTATTAAGTCGGTCACGACTTATGCCTTCAACTTTGTTAAGTCGGTCACGACTTAAGCCCTGGAAAATTATAGCTTGGCCTGCATCATCCTCCCCTGGTTGAAAGAAATTCGTCCTCGAATTTGCACTTTCCTCCCCCGCAATACGCTCATCCCCGTGATAAGGTACGAGATGCTTAACATTGAATACGTCCGACGTGTACACACCCTCCGGCAGCTTCAATTTATAAGCATTTTCATTAATCCCTTTGACGATTTCTATAGGATCAATTTTTCTGGTTTTCAATTTGTTATAAGCGCCTATTGGAAAACGATCCTTTGTTAACACAGCATATACCATATCTCCTTCATTAAACTCAACATTTCTTTGCTTTAAGTCTGCAGATCGTTTATACTTTTCATTCGCCTTCTCCAATCGTTCCTAAACGATTTTATGACATTCCGTCAACCCTTCAACAAAATCAGCAGCTTTCTTAACTGTCCCCTTCGAGTGTGGTATTACCGTTAAATCCAACGGTCCCTTTGGTAAGTTTGAATACACTATCTGAAACGGACTGAAACCCGTACTACGATTTACAGCATGATTATGAGCATATTCCGCTTGACATAACTTCACATCCCAGCTTTTCAGATTATCTTTCACCAGACATCGCAATAAATTTCCCAATGATCTGTTAACCACCTCTGTTTGCCCGTCAGTTTGCGGATGGTAAGCGCTACTAAAATTCAACTTCGTACCGACCATCTTCCACAAGCTTAGCCAAAAATTACTCAGAAAACGAGTATCCCTATCCGACACAATAGATTCTGGCAACCCATGAAGTCGATATATTTCTTTGAAAAACAACTGAGCAACATGAACAGCATCCGCCGTCTTCTTACAAGCAATAAAATGTGCCATTTTCGAAAATCGGTCAACCACCACATAAATGGAATCGTTTCCACGCTGTGTTCTTGGCAACCCCAACACAAAGTCCATACTCACATCAACCCATGGTTTAGTTGGTACAGGTAACGGCATATATAATCTAGCATTAGTCGCAGTTCCTTTCGAAACCTGACAGATATGACATCGTTCCACAAATCTTTCCACTTCTTTCCTCATCGATGGCCAAAAATAAGATTGAGAAATCAGCTGTAATGTACGGTCTCAACCCACATGACCTTCCTCATGCAATTCCTTTACAATCTTCAACCGTAAACTACAATCCGGTATACATAATCGATTTCCCTTGAACAGAAAACCATCTACCATCACAAACTCATCCGTCTCTCCTTTCTTCACTTTATCAACAAACTTCATAAAGTAAGAATCTTCAACAAATAATTCTGGTAGCACATCAAACCCTGTCACTTCGACCTTCATTGTAGTCAACACATGATTTCTTCTACTCAATGCATCCGCAACACGATTCGTCACTCCCGATTTGTGTTTCACAACAAACGTAAACTGTTGCAGATATGCAATCCATGATGCATGTCTTGCTGAAATCTTGTCTTGCCCTTGTAAATGTTTCAACGCCTCATGGTCAGTGTAAAGAACAAACTCTTTCTGAAATAGATAGTGTCTCCAGTGTTTAATAGCTTGCACAACAGCATAAAATTCCACATCATACGTACTATATCTCATCTTCGCTCCTGATAACTTCTCACTGAAATATGCAATCGGACGCCCCCTCTGACTCAACACTCCTCCAATTCCAACCTTTGACGCATCAGTGTGTAGCTCAAACAACAACTGAAAATCTGGTAATACTAGAATTGGTGCGGACGTCAGCAACTCCTTGATCTTCCCAAAAGCATCTCCTGCTTCCTCTGACCATGAAAACTGTTTACCCTTCATACAATCTGTAATAGGCGCCATCACACTACTAAAGTGTGGAATAAATCTTCTATAAAATGAAGCCAACCCATGAAAACTCCGAACCTCTGTTATCGTCTTGGGCTGTGGCCAATCTCTAATCGCCTCTACTTTACTCCGATCCACCTGTATTCCTTCCTCTGATACAACATACCCCAGAAATAAAACACTATGCGTCATGAACACCCATTTCTTCGTTGCAGCATAAAATTGTTCTTGTCGCAGTACCATCAGCACTTCTCTCAGATGATTCAAATGTTCCTCTGGACTTCCACTATATATCAGAATATCATCGAAATACACCACCACAAACTTCTCAATGAATGGTCTAAAAATCTGATTCATCACCCGCATAAATGTACTCGGCGCATTTGATAAGCCAAATGGCATTACCAACCATTCGTATAGACCCTCCCTGGTTTTAAAAGCAGTCTTCCACTCATCACCTGGCCTGCTACGAATTTGATGATATCCGCTCTTCAAATCAATCTTCGAAAAGATTACAGACCCACTGATTTGATCTAACAGATCATCAAGCCTCGGCATCGGAAATCTGTATCTGACTGTGATCTTATTCAATGCTCTACTATCTGTGCACATCCTCCATGTTCCATCCTTTTTGGGTACCAATAAAGCTGGTACAACACAAGGACTTAAACTCTCCTGCACACGCCCCTGTTCAAGCAATTCTTCCACCTGCCTTCGCAATTCTTCATGTTCCTTCTGACTCATTCGATAATGTGGTCTATGTGGCAACATTGCTTCCGGAACAAGATCAATTTGATGTTGAATGTCTCTCAGTGGCGGTAACTCCTTTGGTAACTCCTCTGGAAATACATCCTCAAATTCTTTCAATACTGGTTTCACTTTTTCTGGAATTTCAACCTCTTCACTGTTCTCATGCCCAATTAACAAAAATACTTTCGGCTCTTCCTCAACCTCCTTAACAAACTCTTTCAAAGATAATAAAGTTTTCAGCTCTTCAATCTCTTCTGACTTACTTTCTCCTTGTTGCCTCTTCTTTGGAATTAAGATAATCTTCGTACCTTCAAACATAAAACTGTAGCTATTGGTCCGACCGTCATGCTGTACTGCTCGATCATACTGCCATGGTCTTCCCAAAAGTAAGTGACAAACATCCATCTCTACTACATCACACCAGATCTCGTCTTTGTATTTCTTGCCAATAGAGAATGGAACACGAACTCGTCTATCCACTTTCACCTCTCCTCCTTTTCTCAACCATGCTAACTTGTATGGATTCGGATGCTTCTCTGTCTTCAACTTCAACTTTGTTACAGCCTCGGTTGAAATGATATTGTCACAGCTTCCGGCGTCAATCACAAATTTACACACCTTTCCCAGTATAGTGCATGTCGACTGAAAGATATTACTCCTCAACCAACTAGCTTCTTCCTGCTTCGGTGTCAAATACGATCTCCTCAGCATTAGATTACAACCTTCATCTCCTGACGCAATATCCTGTTCATCCTCCTCAACTGGACTAGAATATTCTCCATCCTCATCTTCAAGTTCAGCAATCATAGTTCGTTTCTTCGGCTTTGGACACTCATTGCTTTTATGACCCAATTCCTGACAATTGTAACATTTGAAACCATTGTTAACCTTTGCCTTCTCAGCCTCCTTCACCACTGGTCTACTGATAGGTTTAGAAACATTAGAACTCCCACTAACACTCTTCGCTTGATTGTTGGAATTAATAAACACACCACCTCCTCGTCTTCCCTGTTTCTCCCAAGCCAACGCCTTCTGGTGTGCTTCTGCCACAGATCTAGGATCAAACATGTTAACCATATCTTGAATCTGCATTCGCAACCCCCCAATGAATCTAGATGTCAGTTGCTCTTCCGTTTCCATAATATCATTCCTCGCAATAAGCTGATAAAACTCATCCGCATAATCATTAACAGTCTTTGTGCCCTGCCTCAAATTCTGCAAAAGTTGATACATCAGAGATTGGTAATTGTAAGGTAAGAACGTTGCTTTCACCAATTTCTTCATCTTCTCCCAAGATTCAATTTTTGACTTTCCCATTCGTTCACGTGTAAGTTTGGTCTGCTGCCACCATGCCAAAGCTCGACCCCTCAACCTTGTAGCAACCAACTTCACTCTACGATGTTCTGGAACTTCTTTGAAGTCAAAAATCTCTTCAACATTAGCCACCCAATCTAGAAACTCCTCCGCTTGCATACCACCTTTGAATTCAGGAATTCAGTCTTCATCCCCGACTCCCACTTGTGATCATACTCAGAGCAAGGTTTCAAATCTCGGATTTTGGCCAATATCTCGGGAAAATATCTCGGCTGTCTCGGGCGATATTTAAAAGACTTATAACTAACCAAGCTGCCAAATCTCGGATTTTCATCTCGGCTGATCTCGGGGAGATTTAAAACCTTGACTCAGAGTGATTTCTTCCTTGTCCTCGTCCTTGTATACTACCACCATCATACTCCTCTTCAAAATCAGATGTATATCGTTGTTTATCTCGTCCACTCACATCTCTGCTACTTTCACGTCTCACACTTCTATGGTCATTATCATTACTTCTCTCTCGATTGGAATGTGGCGAAACTCTACTTCTTCCATGATTAGATTCAGGTGATACCCTTCTCCGATTTTGGCTCATCTCTAACATCATCTTCTCTAATCGTCCAATCCCTTCATTAAGCTTTTCACTAAAGTTCTCATTGATTCTTTGCTCCATCTCGTCAGCCTCTTCTCTTCTATACAAAGCTTCAACGTTTTGATGTCGATTTGCTCTCCTTGGTGGCATTGTCAAAACTTCACAAATGCTTCAACTCTAGCTCGGAAATGGTGGTTCGCGACTTAACTCCTCTCGGCCAAAACTCAAACACCTTTCGAGTTTTGATCCAAAACGAAATGGATCGAAATCTTCACACTTGTTGCAAATTGTGACGAACACGATGAACAACACGCTCTCGGCCGTGAATGATATAGCTCGGCTTGACTTGAACTCTTCAAACTTCTTCAAAATAATTGGCTCCAAGGACTCGATTTAGCTATGATTGGCTAAAACAAGCTCTGATACCAAAAACTGACGCAACGGATTAATCAAAAACAATGTAGATCGATGAAAGTAGCGATCGATGGATTGGAAGATACTGAAATGCCCAAATTCATTGATCCGAAGATACCGAATTCTAGCTATCGCGAACTCGTTGATCGCGCACGATACCGGGTTCAAAGATCTGTGATTCTTCACACGTTGATCTAGCGCGCTAGATTCCATGAATCGGCTTCAGCTGTCGTTTAATCGAGCGCACTCGATTATCCGAGAGTGGAGATAGGAGATTACACTCGACTACCAATTTGGTGAAAGCACAAAGATAACAAAACAAAGTTTTTATTTCAAAATCAACTAAAACTTTACAAAATGACACAACTTGCCTATTTATAGGCTACAACACATGCCACAGAAAATTACACAAGTCTTAAGTCGTTTCCGACTCATCACCCTACGACCTACGACTCATCATAAGTCGTTCACGACTTATCAGTTTACAATACAAACGTCACGACTTACGACCTATAACAGAACGACTCAACAATATGTACAAAGAAACAATACAACATAGATCATAGTGACTTAACAAGCAACACATACAATACATCACGACTATACAACACTTAGGTCGTATACGACCTAACACATGTAGCGACTTATCATACAGACGACTTAAAAAATACCCAGTCTTTATGCGACTTAAAGAATCAACGGCAGAGATTAAGGCGGCATAAGAATCAACGGCTTCAATCCTCAGCGAGCTGTAGTAATTGGCGACCTAAAGTTTCTTGCGACCTAACTTAGGTCGTAGGTCGTACGCGACTTATCTTAGGTCGTGAGATCTTTTCCCCAGCATACTCGTTAGGTCGCAGACGACCTAGATCTGCTTCGTTAGGTCGTTCAGGCGACTTAAGGAACTTGTTAACTCGCAAGTCTTCACCAAGTCGTTGCCGAGTTACACTAGGTCGTTGGAGCGACTTAAGGTCTTCGCTAAGTCGGTCACGACTTATGGCCACGTTAGGTCGGTCACGACTTATGTCTTCAATTCTATTAAGTCGGTCATGACTTATGCCTTCAACTTTGTTAAGTCGGTCACGACTTAAGCCCTGGAAAATTATAGCTTGGCCTGCATCAAATTAACTCTTCTAGTTTGAGTGTTGAAAGATCATTGGCCTCTTCGATGGCCAATACTTTTCTTTCCTACTCATCCATTAAAGAGTTAAGTATTTTTGACACTGTATCAAAATTGGTAAAATTTCTCCTAATGATATTTAGCATGAGTAATATCTTGAAACCCAGAATACATATCAGTAACAATTTCATTCAGTTTCATTCTAAAGCTTTGAAATTGAATCTTTAGCATGTAGTTCTTAATTTGCATAGCCTTATTTGTGCCCTCTGTGTAACTTGTAAAGTACCTCATGTCTCATATGCGGTTTTTCATACATCGACTCTATCAAATTAATTTTATCTAATGGGAAAAATAATATGTTCATAGCTTTAGCATTGTTAGTAGCATCAAATTTTTGAGTATTCGACCAAGTATTATAGTCAGTGGTAGGTATAATATATTTTACTTGAGTAATATTCCATGTATCATATCTATTTGTTTGCATATATATTTTCATCCTAGTTGATCGGTATGCATAATTTGAACCAATGAAAAGTGGTGGTAGTGCAGTAGATTGACCTACAATAAATGTGGCAATTTTGTTATCCATATTACTTAAGATACCACAAACTTTGCAATAGTTTAGTGAAAATCCTGCTTTGATACCAAATGAAATTTTGTAGGATTCAATGTAATATAAATTTATTCTAACTACATATATACATATGCAAATAAATAAGTAAGTAAAGAAAAATACGACCACACTAGGAGTTTTATACTAGTTCGAAACTCCCATCCTACGTCTAGTCCAAAAGCTCCACTTAAGAATTTCACTAGCAGCAATTCTCACTTCACTTGGAGAAATAGGTTTACAACTTCCTGAACACCCGAACTAGAATTCACACTACTCTAAAGCAATGGATATGCTTTCTGACTTTAAAGTGTTCTCAATAACATATATAAGTACCATTCGAGTACACCCTTTTTATAGTATCCTCTGATGATTTGCGAATTGAATGTGCAAAGACATAAGAAGCAGAGAATGGTTTAAAAGCACTTTTTATTTTAATAGAGGAGTAGAGAGAATAAGACATTTAGAGCAAGAGAATTGAATGTTCAACAAGTAGATTTGGTCTATGTTTATAGCATTGAAAAGTTATACCGAAGGATTATGATTGTTAAACAAATCTTATCCTTTAATTAACAGATCTAACTTTTTAGAAATAGACGTCCATCCAAAATATAGCAATTTATACCATCTCAAACATCTGAGCTATGTGGTTAGTCATCTGACTCTAGTATTTTAAAAACCATCTTAAAATAAGGTCAGACATTTGAATATTAGGGTCAGACATCTGAACACTTTAGAAAAAGAATACATTCATTTTTGGTTTAGTTCAAACGTTAGGCTTTGGATTCAGACATCCGGTCTTTGTTATATAAAAAAGTGTTTAGAACAAGGTCAGACATCTGACTTAATGACTCAAACATCAGCCTAATTTTCAGAGAAGATTTAGTTGAAATAGGATTTTATTTAAATGTTTGGTTGGTTAGATAAGACGTTTGATACCCTCATCAGATGTCTGATCCATGAAATTAGATGTTCGAATGACTTTAGAAAATAAAATTTTAATACATTAGATGTCTAGAAAAATAGCCCAGACATTTCAATTTTATAAGTTCTCATCTCGAAAGTTTCTAAGCTAGTTTTAATTTGTTCAGACATTTGAGAAATTAACTCAGACGTCTGACTTTGAGAATATATAACTATATTAGTATTATTCAGAAGTGAGAAAATGACTCAAACATCTGATTCTGTTAACTTCTAGAAATAATTTTAAGTTTAAATTTTTTATTTTGATTGTTTATAAAAAAATTTAAAGTGTGCAAATCATCAAAGGATATTGTACAATATTTTCTAGACTTACTATGATGACAATTCTTGATAGTTGATCTTCAATGCCTTGATCATAACAGCTAGTCATCTTTTGTTTTGAAATATCCTATAAAGAATATAATTATACAGTAAATATAGAAATATATTGTTGTGTCATCAAAACTCAAAAAGGCAAGATTAAAAAAATTCCAGGAAATCTTAGAAAATTTATGCATGTATTTTCTTTTCATAAAATTTTCAAACTCCCTACTTCTAGCCATTTTCTATAATAAACGGTTCCTTAGATAATTCATATATAATTATTCATTTATGGGAAAATTCTACAAATCAAAAACCATATCTAAAAGTATGTTCACAACATCATATTAAATTTTCATATCATTTTAATCACGAGAAGCATAAGAACAAATCCTGATAATCATGGTCATGGCTCATTGTAAGGGAAAACAAGGATTAAGTGAATGCTTTACTCACCTAGTTCTCTTAACTAATTAGTTCTTAGATCTCTTTTAGTTTCTTTAGCTTTGATCTTCTTATTTTCCTCTTTCATTTTCATAGACTGGTCCCTACTAAATACTTTAAGCTTATATTTTATTTTTATGAGGTAGAATTAAATAAAGAGAGAGAGAGTAATGAACTTTATTACTCATAGTTTGGCTGCCAGCCCACTAATTCCTTTCCCATTTAATTCTTCTTAATGATTTTTATTTGAAACAACATGTAATAAGCTATCATTATTGTCATATTTATTTTTCGATGTTAAGTATGTGCCTTCTTAGGTGAAAAAATTCCATAAAATTGTTTATATATTACAGAATGTTATAGGCTTCCCATTTTATGAATATCGACCCTGAAATTAAAACGAGGTACATTAGTGATTTTAGTCTTTCTCATACCCACTCTTAGCATAAACACCTAAGTTACCTATAAATATGCAACAAAATGTACTAGTGGGTCTACCAACACAATGCTAACCATAACATCACATATGAACATGTTTTGTAATAAAACATAGCAAACATGCATGTTAATATAAGTAAACGGTTTTTAATAAGTCCTTCTAACTTTATCTTTCGTTTCCCAAGCATAACCATCTTGGTTCTCACTTCACTGGACTCGCACAGGCTTCACTACTTTATTCTGAAGCTCCTTCATGTCTCGGCCTATAGTCCGAATGAGCTTCCGTACATCAATCATATTTGGTTCAACAACCACATCGTCCATAGCTTTTGAACTTACAACATAATTAAGGTCTCGAATACACTTCCTTAGATGAAACGCATAAAACACATTATGGATCCCAACATAAGCACTTAGTAACTAATCCTATAAGCTACATTCCATATTCTTTCAACTATAGGGAATGAGCGAATTTACCTTGGTGCTAGCTTCCCAGCCTTTCTTAATCTCACAGCGCCTCTCATCGGCAAAACTTTGACAAATACATAATCTCCCAGATCAAACCCTAAGTCTTTCCGCTTTGTATCGACATAGCTCTTCTGCCTCGATTGAGCTTTATTCATCCTTTGCCGAAATAATTCAATCTTTTTCGAACCTTTCTTTATGAGATCCAGTTCAAATATGGTTCAATTTGCTGTCTCGCACCAATATACTGACGAGTTACAAGGGCCTCTATACAATACCTCAATATGTGTCATCTTAATACCGAACTGGTAGCAATTGTTGTATGAAAATTCTACCAAGTGTAAGTGATCTTCCCAAGATCCACGGAAATCAAATACACAAGCATGTAACAAGTCCTCAAGAACTCGGTTAACTCTCTCAGGCTGCCCATCTATCTGTGGTTGGTATACCATATTCATGCATAACTCTAAACCCAAAATTCACTGGCAAACGAGTCTCGGTCACTCACTATAGTACTCGAAACTACATGCAGTCTGATAATAGTCTTCACATACATCTTGGCTAACCTTGCTATTGTTCTCGTGGATTTCACTAGAAAGAAATAAGGACGCTTGGTCAATCTGTCAACAATAATCCATATACTCTCATTCCTTGCCCTTGACCTTGGCAAACTATCTACAAAGTCTATGGAAATTGTGTCCCATTTCCAACTAGAACCTCTAAAGGCTGTACGAGTCCACTAGGGTTTTGGTGTTCATCTTTGAATTGTTGGCATGTGAAACAACTTTTTACACATTCTCTAACATCTCTCTTCATTCCTTCCCAGTAGAAGCTCTAATCTCGGTACATCATAGTACCCTCGGATGGATAGGAAACTTCGAATTATGGCACTCGTTTAAGAACAACCTACGAATGTCCTCGCTATCTGGAACGTATAACCATCCCTTCTTTTGGAGCCAACCCTTCTTATCAATATCGAAGCCTTTTAACTCTTCAATCTTGGCACCGCTCATTAGGTCATTGATCCTTTCGACACATAGTGGATCTTCTTTATGCTTCTCGATAATATTTTCTATGAGAGCCTAATGTATTTCCAAGCATCATGATGTCCTAAATTTTTACTTGAACCAGCACCAGACCAAAAGTGTACATTACAAGAAGCCAATGTCTCTAAAACATTCCACTCTTCCATCATAGTTAGAACACAACTCTACTGTCTTCAACTCAAAGCATCAATAACCTTATTTCCTTTCCTCTGGGAGTATTCAATCCTAAAATCATAAAGAGCCAAAAATCTCAACCACCTTTGCTGTCTCATATTCAGCTCCTTTTTGGTAGAATAAGTATCTCAAAGACTTGTGGTCAGTAAATAATCCAAACCTTTCTCTGAAAAGGTAAAGTCTCCAAATCTTTAGTGTAAATATAATTGCAATCAGCTCCAAATGCATCAAATACTGAACCTCATGGGTCGTAATTGTCTAGGTGCATAAACTATCACTTTGCCCCTTTATATCGACAGTTCCCCGAACCTGAAACATAGATATAGACTATGATATCTCTATCCCCCTTAGGAAGCACTAAAACCCAAGCATTCATCGGACAAAGTTTCAGCTCTTGGAATGCCATTTTACACTCCTTCATCCAAAATACCTCTCATTCTTTCGAATAAGTTTCGTCAGTGGCGCTGCGAAATGAGAGAAGTCCTTAATTAATATCTGGTAGTGTCATGCCAATCCCAAGAAACTCCTAATCTCGATAATAGTCTCGGGCCTCTTCCAACTATTCATAACCTCAACTTTGGAAGGATCAACAACGAATCCCTCCTCTGAAATTACATGGCCTAGGAACATAACTTCCCATTCCCAAAAGTGAAACTTGGAAAATTTACTATTTGGAATACGCCTATTTTAATGTAGCAACTGTTAAATTTTCATCTGATAATATTGAAGTTTATTTTCCTGTGAAATTTCATTTCAAATCAAACCGGTTAATAACAGTGAATTTAAAAGTTTTCCGAAACCAAAATATGTCAACAGGAGAAAATTTATTCAGATCCTTCTGAATCAGACTGCGAAATTCGTTTTTCCAAATTCGGACGTTTCTAGCTTCATTTGGATTTTTCTTCAAAATAACAGCACTTCTGGTACCGATTATCGACTGTTGATACGATTGTCGTACCACCGATAGCTGTATACCGTTTTGATCGTCTCATTTTACTGACCTTTGCGGTATATTCAACTCTGTTTTTTTGATATCCAGTGCAAGGCAGAATCTATAAAATGGTGATCGGTATCGGTACCATTTTAAGTTCTATAACGTTGTAACCTTTCAAATTTTTGACCATTTGAAAACCCAACGTTCATCTACTTTATTATCTCCATAAATTCTGCCACTGATTTGAACTGTTCATATCCTTTTATTTAATTTTTCTTGGAGACCACGTCTCGACTTTTTTCACTGTTTATAATGTTAATTTGCTTTCAAGCTGTGCCTCTTCTTCACAGTTGCTTCCAAAATTTTCGCCTCATCCTCTTTCCAGTTTCCCTTCCCAAAATTCAACCGCCTCCTCCTCCGCGTGAGCAGTTCCAACACCTCGGCTGATCTTCCCCTTGCCTACTTCCCTTCCCTCTCTCCTCCACGTCAGCCTAATCTCCTCCAGCCATCACCTTCAACCGCCGACCCCACTACACCCAAATCACCGCCTCCCACCATCATATACCATGCCTTCCTCCTCCGCGTTCTCCCAGCGCCACCTCATCACTGCACCGTTGTCTTCCCAAACCTCGCCAAGGCCCAAAACTCCAAAACCCAATCCATCCCCATCAGATCCGAGCTTCCGTCCCCTTCCATCGCCGAACAGACTCAGACATCGGCCACACCTCGCCCACCATCTCCTCCGCCTCCTCCCCTTGAACACCGCCTTCGCCTGACCCGCCGTAGCTCTGGCAACCTCCTCATCTTCTTCCAATTTAGCATGTATGCATGTATATATAGGTTAGCTACAATCTTTACTCATATATATTGAATTTTGATACTCATTTGATATGTGACTCTATATTTGTATACGTGCCTTATATATATTTTTACAGTTAGCATGTAATGGTTAAATTTGTCTTATGTTATATATTTGTCTAATAGGATTTGGTTATATAAACAGATATACATCTATTTGTATTTGCTATATATAGGATATGCATGCTGCCGTGAGTTGTGTTCCTGGATATTATATTTCCAGTCGTTGTGTATTAGTTTGTATTATAAATTATTAGTATAATATGGTTGCAGGTGAAAGTTATATGTACCAGAGTATTTAAAGTATATAGGACAGTGCAGTATAATATGATTATAAATATAATAGTAAAATATATAGATGTATGAGATAGTGGTTCCATTCTTATAATATATGTCATTTACGTGTCCTATAATGGTTGAATTGCTTGCATATGTTAGTTTATTCAAGTGTATGCAAGTTTATATTATTAAAGAAGTTGCAGTATGGGTTTGTTGTGTTTTATAATATTATATTTTACTATGTAAAGGTTGTAGGATTTTGTAGTCTGCATACATTTTAGAAGATTGTTGTTCAATGATTTTGCATTCGAAGGATTTTGTATGTAGTATAGGTTGTTTTAAACAATCTGATATTTACTTTATCAAATTTTATATAGATACATGTCTATATATATTTTATTTGATGTGGCAGGTAGGCATTTGTTCATAGATATGGTCCGTATATATATCATATATTGCGTCTGCATACATTTTTGATATCATGCACAGGTGGTTGTTTGCATAGATAAATAGCTCACATATGCAATTATATATATAGAGTGTTGTGAAGTCGGTCTGCACATATTTACTGGACTTGTCTGCACATAGTTGAATAGCAATATATATAAGCCGCTTTAGTCAGTATGTTATACTTTTATTGTGTAAAGTTACAGTAGTTTGCATTATAATATATATACATAAGCTGTTGCAGTCTTTTATATATAGAGTTGTTATATTGAGTTGTATGTAAGTTTTAAACATACTGTTATATTAGTATTTTGAAAGTTGGTACATTTATATTATATATTATACTTACACTAATATTAATGGTTGGAAAGTAGATATATGTATTTATTTCAAAATTTATTATGAAGATATGGTTGTTTTATATGGGTCTATTTAAAAACAACGATTTTGAAATATATATATATTTAATTTAATATGTGTTTAAATTTATATTGATTTGAAATTTAGTATATAAATTCTTGTTTCTATCTAATTGATTCTGATTTATTTCGTCGATTTATATCAGCCTTGTTCGTCAAATTCACGTTCAAATCTTGCCTTGTTTTGAGATTCGTGCAAATCTTGCTTTGCCTTCCAATTTCATGCTTGGATTCGTAGCCTATCTCATTTCGTTGTCTATCCTCTAGCCTCGAAAGGTGAGTAATCACTCACGATTAACGTTTTTATTTATTAAATTTGATTTAAATTGAAACGACAATTGAAATATGCTGCTGTAGTTATTTAAGTTGTTATATATGTTATTATCTGTAACTGTTCACCTGTGGGATATGACACCATATCCCGTTGTTCTTATTCTATTGTTATTGATGACATATGCCTGTTGTTTTATTTTATATTATCTGTTATCACTCTGCAAGTTCCCTGTTAGTATAGAATTCACTATGGGTTGAAATGATACATACCCGAACGGACTTTAGAATAGGAGAAAATCGTTATGGGTTGAAATGATAGACCCAAGCGATTTTTATTTGTATTGAAATTGGGATTACGGGTCGAAATGATTTCTACCCGTATATATTTAAATTTCAGATTGAAATGATAAATATCCGCATCACTTAACCATATGATAAATATATATACAGACACCGTTGGTCCATATATATAAATATTTTTTAAAAATGAATTCTATGGTTTTGGAAAGAAATATATGGTTTTAATAAATAATGAGCCTTAAATTATTATATATAAATGGGAATGATTGATTTAAATACATATAATATGTTGAGTATGTAAATATATTTCAAAATAGATTTTGGTAATAATTTGAATAAGTTAAGGTTAGAAAGATAATTTGAATTTAGTTGAAATTGTATTCAATAAAGAAATTTATTTAATTGAACCGATTTGTGAAACTTGAGGAAATTATAAATACTTTACTTTATAAATTATTTAACCTATATATACTATCTTGGAAAATAGATATATTTGAAATGAAATGATATTTGGGTTTGAAGTAAATTAAATTGGAATGACCACGGTGTTATAATGTATATTTCCACCTTGTAGATAGTTCTGAAGATCCTTAGAGGATGGTTATCCCAAACATCCTTTAAGTTACTTGTATTTCAGTTGATGTTTCACTTGAGTTGGATTTATTTATATAAGAATGTTAATCCTGACTCGAGTGTTTTGTGTTTTGCTTTACGCTCGGGTCAGACCGAGTGATACAGCATTTGAGACTCACCTTTGGAGTTTGGAGCTTCCTTTGGAGATCCAACTATCGCCTCAGCTTTCAGCTCTTCTAGTTGATTTGATCGGAGAAGTCATCTGTTGTACTGAAGACTTCACTGCATTTGAGATACTCTGTTGTATTTTATTTCTAACTCTTATGTTTATATAGTAGCTTCATGAACTACTATTTTATCTATTCCGCTGCGTATTATTGTATTACTCTGTGTCTGTGATTCTGTGATTGATTTATTTACTGCATATTCGGAGTTTTGCCAAATTTAAATTAACAATATGATATTTTGAATTATTCAAGTCAGACATGTGTGGATTTATTGTCGATTTGAATGGTCCAAAACAGCGGGTCGTTACAGTTGGTATCAGAGCTTTGGCTCTAGGCAAAACTTAGCATATATAGTAAATTTATTTACAGAATCACTTTCGTTCGAGCTTGAATCTCTTCCGTTTGGCTCGATTTCCTTTGAACTTTGGAACGTTCCCTACGGTTCCAAAATTCATTCTTGTCTCTCCCTATTTGTATTCTTTTGATTCTGGAGTATCCCATAACTCCACTTCGAATGATCTCTATAAGAATAGGATTCCACCAATCTTTGAATGATTGTAAAGGGGTGGAACTCCTTTACAATAGGCATTGATTCATCGGAGATTTATATATCCCTCGGTTGATGTTTCCATCTCTTTTTATGCCGAATTCTATCTCTGGCGATCGAATGTCGATTTGCCTTAGATTTCTGCATCGATTATATTTTTGAAGTCACGGTTGACCCGGTTAAGGTCGCCCACGTTTTATATAAGTGTGTCCATCTACTGTTTTGTAATTAATTATCTCATTTTCGTTCGAACTTATTTTCGAATCAGAATCCTATTTGATTAGAGTCCCTCTAATTTGAATTTCTATCTTTGTTTTGAAATCCATTCTTGAACCATCCTTTGAAAAATCAGGCTTGTTTATATCTTAGAAATTGTTTTATATATCGGAATTATTATATTATATATATAAAAGTGAAATGTTTTCGATAAAGATTATAAACTTTTTAAAATGAGAAATTGATGTTTCGAAAGGATTTGTAATTTTGAAAAAAAAACTATATAAGAAATTTGATTTATCTAAAAATGATTTAAACTTGAAGGATTTTAAATTTGAAATTCGAGAATTGAACTCCGGTATTTTGAAATTGGTTTTAAGATTTCGAAATATATAATAATAATATGATTTAAAAATATTTTCCGAATAAGAAATGTTTCAAATGATTTTAATGAGTTTCGAAGAAATTTCAAAAGAAGTTTGAGAAAATAAAAGTCCAGAACTCACTTATGTCGCTGGAAAATAATTTCGGTGATGAGTGCACGCATCATCGACATTGATTTTCGAGTTTCAGAGTGAGGGATAGGCCACTCTAGTAGCATTGCTATGTGAGTGATTTTGTGAAACCAATTTTGATTTCAAATTCCGAAGAAAGATTTGATATTCGAAAGATATATGTATATATATATATTTGAAATGATTTGAAGTAAGCCGGTGTTCAGTTCTCGTGTTTCGAATTTGATATAAACCTATCTTTTGAAATTGATTTACTGATTTGTTGTTGATTTCCAACTCTTGAATTTTTAAAATGAGTTCTTCAACTATTTTGAAGGTTCGAGCACTTCCAAATCAAGGTTAACTTTTCAAAGCTAAGAAATTTTGAAGGGTATAAAATATATAAGTTTGGTATGTGCGTTAAAGTATGTAGTAATATGGTTTAAATAAGTTGAAATTGTTTTGTTAAGTAAATGAATAAGGCAAATTTTAAATTCTTCTAATATGAAATTTAGATTTGAAATGTTTTGAAAAGAATTTGGTCTTCAAAATATTTTGAATAAAAATGTTTTAACTTAGTAACATCTTTATGAAACTATATATTTAACAAGTTGGAACAAATATATAAGTTGTACGTATGCTGTTTTATTCGCATAATTATTTTGATCCAAGTTTGAGTACACAAGTTCGAGGTGAATTACACCATTTCGTGTTAGGATTTTTCATTCGATTCTTGATGGCGAATATTTGATATGGATGTTGGGCTTGATTCTAGAATTCTCTATCATAGTATATGGCTATGCAAGGAGACTGATGGTTTCTAGTCGAGAAACCATATCGAAGTCCGCATTAGGGAAGTCGAATGGACAATACTAGTTCGAAAGCGAACTTGTGTGATCGAGCGAGCGATCAAATGTGATTCTGCGAAATGATGACGTATGTACATCTTATATTCTAATATCATTGATATGTTTGGCGTTGAAATTGAAAGCTGTCGGGTTAGAATACCTTTGCTTACTAAAAGAAAATTTCCAATTTAAATTACAAAGATATATAACCCATAAAAGCAAAGATATTCAATCCCATGTGGCTCTTCATACAGCGAAATTTATTTTGAAAATTTATCCTTATATAAGATAGACCTTACGTAAGTATAAGATGATTTTGAAAAACATTTGATTCTGGAAATGAATTGGTGGACTTAAATTATATCGATTTGGAAATTTGGATTTATTTTCTAAATCTATTATTTTGGAAACTTTGAAACTAAAGATGATTAATTTGAGAAGAAATAATTTGGTGAAATTGTATATGATTTTGAAATTGAACTGATATTGAAACAAATTAAAATTTGAGAACCTTATGTTACTTAACACTTGATTTGGGAGTTGTCGAACTTATATAAAATTGATTTGTATGAGTATGAAATTTATTCGAAAACTATGGATTTGAAAAGGTACTCAATTTGGAAGTGAAATCTCATATAACTGAAGTCTATATAAGTATGATTTGATATACTTTTGATTTTGGAAAAGTATTTGATTCGAAAATTTAATCTTATATATAATGGATTTTATATAAGTACGATATTTGAAAGTGATTTGAAAAGGTACTATATGATACATATTTTCGAAGTAAAGATATGGAAAGTGCCTTCTGCTTGATATCCGATTTGTGGCCACATCTTGGATTCATTCTATCGATATTATTCTCTCTGATTTTGGTTTTCCAGATATGATACTCGAGTGTCCTTCGAATTCCATGGCGTTACCCATGGTCTTATTGTTCTCTCGTGACTGCATAGCGCAACTGCCTGGCTGAGTCTTGCCTAGGGGTACGGATTGTTTCCTGGGGGATCCAGGCGTAACCATTGTGTATCCTGCAATCTGTGTAGGTCGCGAATAGTAGCGCAAATGCTTGGCTGAGTCTTGCCTGGGGGTACGGATTGTTTCCTGGGGGATCCAGGCGTAACCATTGTGTATCCTGCATTCTACTAGTCATCATGGCGTAACTCGCAGGGCTGAGAAAGCTTACGGATATGGATTGTTTCCTGGGGGACCCAGTCGTAACCATTGTGTATCTGCGAACCATGGTTAGACAAAGGTTTTGTTTGTGTTTTGATTGGATTGTACTTTCCATATCTGTTTTTAAAAGTTTTTCCAGTATTTTCACTGGGTGTTGAAACAGGTCTACTAAGTACTTGGAGAATTCTAGTTTTGCGCCTGATCAACGCACTACCAGAGTCTACAAGAACAAGGATAAACTTGTTAAGACATCGAGTTATAAAAGTATTTTCGAAATAAAATTTGTTTCGTTATAAAAAAATATTTTATTATAAAAGTATTTCTAACAAAGAAATTTTGTATTAATATTCGAAATTGAAATTCTAATGGTTTGAATTAATTATTCATGCCCGATATTATTCCTTTGAATCTACCTTATCTGCTCAGCTTTATTTATTCACCTATATTCTGTTTTCCAAGTCCTCCTTCTTTTCCTTGTTGACTATATTTTTTTTAAATAATTATTGATTTCTTAATAATATTTGAAAAGTATCTTGAGATTAATTTATGAATTTATGAATTATGGATTTAATGTTTTCAAATAACTTCTGTGTAAATATAAGTAAAAGTGTAAATAACTGTTTTCAAATAGTTTTATATATTTATAAAGATATTATTTAAACATATAAATGGTATTGATAAATGAGGCAAGAATTTACAAATGGATTTTTGAAAAGTATTAAAGTATTAAAGATAATTGATTGCAAATGAAGTTTTCAAATGAATATTTCAAGTAAAATTTATATAGTTTTAAATTAATTGTTTAATCTTAACCTTCAATCTATTTTTCTTTCTGGTTGTTTCTATTCTTCTACCTCCTTTCTTTTCGGGGACGAAAAGTTTTGAGTGGGGGAGAGTGTAACGACCCGTAAATTTTAATAATTTTTATGACGTAATTAATTGAAATTTTGTGAAATTTTAAACAATAAAATTTGAAAATAAAAATTTACTATTTGGAATACGTCTATTTTAATGTAGCAACTGGTAAATTTTCATCTGATAATATTGAAGTTTATTTTCCTGTGAAATTTCATTTCAAATCAAACCGGTTAATAACAGTGAATTTAAAAGTTTTCCGAAACCAAAATATGTCAACAGGAGAAAATTTATTCAGATCCTTCTGAATCAGACTGCGAAATTCGTTTTTCCAAATTCGGACGTTTCTAGCTTCATTTGGATTTTTCTTCAAAATAACAGCACTTCTGGTACCGATTATCGACTGTTGATACGATTGTCGTACCACCGATAGCTGTATACCGTTTTGATCGTCTCATTTTACTGACCTTTGCGGTATATTCAACTCTGTTTTTTTGATATCCGGTGCAAGGCAGAATCTATAAAATGGTGATCGGTATCGGTACCATTTTAAGTTCTATAACGTTGTAACCTTTCAAATTTTTGACCATTTGAAAACCCAACGTTCATCTACTTTATTATCTCCATAAATTCTGCCACTGATCTGAACTGTTCATATCCTTTTATTTAATTTTTCTTGGAGACCACGTCTCGACTTTTTTCACTGTTTATAATGTTAATTTGCTTTCAAGCTGTGCCTCTTCTTCACAGTTGCTTCCAAAATTTTCGCCTCATCCTCTTTCCAGTTTCCCTTCCCAAAATTCAACCGCCTCCTCCTCCGCGTGAGCAGTTCCAACACCTCGGCTGATCTTCCCCTTGCCTACTTCCCTTCCCTCTCTCCTCCACGTCAACCTAATCTCCTCTAGCCATCACCTTCAACCGCCGACCCCACTACACCCAAATCACCGCCTCCCACCATCATATACCATGCCTTCCTCCTCCGCGTTCTCCCAGCGCCACCTCATCACTGCACCGTTGTCTTCCCAAACCTCGCCAAGGCCCAAAACTCCAAAACCCAATCCATCCCCATCAGATCCGAGCTTCCGTCCCCTTCCATCGCCGAACAGACTCAGACATCGGCCACACCTCGCCCACCATCTCCTCCGCCTCCTCCCCTTGAACACCGCCTTCGCCTGACCCGCCGTAGCTCTGGCAACCTCCTCATCTTCTTCCAATTTAGCATGTATGCATGTATATATAGGTTAGCTACAATCTTTACTCATATATATTGAATTTTGATACTCATTTGATATGTGACTCTATATTTGTATACGTGCCTTATATATATTTTTACAGTTAGCATGTACTGGTTAAATTTGTCTTATGTTATATATTTGTCTAATAGGATTTGGTTATATAAACAGATATACATCTATTTGTATTTTCTATATATAGGATATGCATGCTGCCGTGAGTTGTGTTCCTGGATATTATATTTCCAGTCGTTGTGTATTAGTTTGTATTATAAATTGTTAGTATAATATGGTTGCAGGTGAAAGTTATATGTACCAGAGTATTTAAAGTATATAGGACAGTGCAGTATAATATGATTATAAATATAATAGTAAAATATATAGATGTATGAGATAGTGGTTCCATTCTTATAATATATGTCATTTACGTGTCCTATAATGGTTGAATTGCTTGCATATGTTAGTTTATTCAAGTGTATGCAAGTTTATATTATTAAAGAAGTTGCAGTATGGGTTTGTTGTGTTTTATAATATTATATTTTACTATGTAAAGGTTGTAGGATTTTGTAGTCTGCATACATTTTAGAAGATTGTTGTTCAATGATTTTGCATTCGAAGGATTTTTTATGTAGTATAGGTTGTTTTAAACAATCTGATATTTACTTTATCAAATTTTATATAGATACATGTCTATATATATTTTATTTGATGTGGCAGGTAGGCATTTGTTCATAGATATGGTCCGTATATATATCATATATTGCGTCTGCATACATTTTTGATATCATGCACAGGTGGTTGTTTGCATAGATAAATAGCTCACATATGCAATTATATATATAGAGTGTTGTGAAGTCGGTCTGCACATATTTACTGGACTTGTCTGCACATAGTTGAATAGCAATATATATAAGCCGCTTTAGTCAGTATGTTCTACTTTTATTGTGTAAAGTTACAGTAGTTTGCATTATAATATATATACATAAGCTGTTGCAGTCTTTTATATATAGAGTTGTTATATTGAGTTGTATGTAAGTTTTAAACATACTGTTATATTAGTATTTTGAAAGTTGGTACATTTATGTAACGACCCTGGATTTTATATATATTTAAATTTATAATCAATTGGATTTTTGAATAAAATCTGTAAAATTAATTGATTAATTAATTCGAGTTTCCCCAAATTTAAATAAATTCAGTATAAATCATTTAAACTTTAAGAATTGTATATATGTGAATATATATGTATATATGATATATGAGTAAGTAAATAAACAAATGAAGACAAGCATCTAGGCTGTAAACAAAAGCATAGCAAATAAAATACTTGTACTTGATATTGTCTAAACAAATTTTTAGCCAACAGAAGATAAGAAAAAGTATGTGACCAGATAAATAAAGTATTCATGCAAACATCTCTAACAACAAACCAAGGTCAACTCGAAATGCATCAAACCAGCAAAGCATTTAATGCAACATGCTCTAGCAATTAATGAATGCCATAACTTTAGTACAAAGCAAAGGTAACAATACCCTGTACAACTCAATCTCATTTATCTATCCCTCCTCATTTCAGTTCGAACTGAGAATATATAAAGAAAACATCATCTCCTCTAAAACACAAACAAACTTCAAACCAAAACCAACATCAAAACAGAAAACAAATCAAAGAACTAGAAACAAGAAACATTTTCAGTTTGAAAATTTAAGCTTTAACCTGGAATCAAGGCAGGCTCTGTTTTCAAGCATTCCAGTTGATAAGAAATGCAAGTTTTAAAATCAAAGACAAATGAAGGCAATTCCAAGTTTTAAAGTTTACAAGCTTTTTCATTTTCAATGGTGCTCTGTCCATTTAAAAACCCAGGTGAGCAACTTTAATTTTTTAAACCATTCTTTGAATCCAATGTTGAGAATCTGTGAGTAACTTTTGGTTTAAAATCTTAACAAAAGATTTGTTGAATACTTCTCTGTAGTTAATATTGAGTGAGTAAACCCCTGTTTCTTTTAATTTTCTTATTGTTGTGTATGCTGGGTTGAGTATGTTGATCATACAGATTTCAATCTCTGTTTTGCTTCAGGAAAACCAAAACTAAGTATCACCTTCTTCCTGGAAAGTTGAAAACACAGTGATAAATTCAAAATCTCAAGGAAAATCGAATTTCATGAATTGTAACTTCCATAACTTTAAGTGAATCCATATTTAAAGTGATGATTTTTAAGACAAATATGGGGATTTTTAATTGCCTAGATCACGTGTAGTCCAATGTTGAACGAGACATGCATTTGGATCGATTTCCAATCATCGAACAAATATTAGATGTTGAAATTCATGGTGGAGCTAGCTCGACGATTTACGAATACAGGAAAAATGCTTAAGGATTTTTCGAGTGTATGGATTTGGAGTTCGAGAGTAAATTAGGGTTTAAGCTCAAAATTTTCTATGCTCGGTAAATGGATGATCGCGTCGCCGTAGTTTGATCGAGTATCACGCGATTTCAGGTGAAGATAGAGGTGGGTATGGTCGACGTATGGGCGGAGTTTCATTACGTCAGGTGGTCCGAGTTGATGGGGCGAAGAATTTTTCTCGTGGTGGTTGAGTTTTTGGGTTCAAGTTTTCAGCTTTTTCTCGATCTCGAGTATTTCGCGATGATTTGAGTTGTGGTCTCGAGTGAGGGGTCGATTTGCGACCTGAGGGCGGTGGCGTAGTTCGCCAGAGCGGCGTCGCTGTTCCGTGCACGTGCACGGGGTGCGAGCGTGTCAGTGGAATGTAGGGGATTGGGAACAGGCATGGGGAGGTTCTCGAGTTTAAGAAACAGGCACGGGGATTTGTGGTGATTTACTCGAGTAGTTTTTGTTTCCAAATTCTAACTTGTTCCAGTAAACAATTTTAAAATGTTGGGTTTAAAATTTAAATCAAAGGTTATTTTAAAATAAAACTTAATTAAGTAATTAGATTTAAATGTTTTAATTTGTTAACTTAAAAGTTAAGTTGATTTATATTGGATTTAAAATTTACTAAGATCAATAAATTATTTATTTAAATCTAATTAATTTAAAAATTAAGGACAATTAATTAAAAGGTAATTAATTAAGGGTAAATTTATTAATTGAAGATAATTAATAGAATGGTGAATTAAATAATTAAAAGTTAATTATTTAATAATTAAAGATTGATCAATTAATAACTAAGGGGTTAGTAAATTATTATTGATGATTATTAATAAATGATTAAAGAACAATAAATCAAAAATGGTTTATAATTTATTAACAATTAATTAACCAGGATTAGTAATCAATTCATAAGTAATTAATCTAATTTGAATTAATCGGACAATTTAATTTATCTTACTTATGGATGTTTGGATTCTATTGGATGATTTAATTGTTTGATATCCCTGATATATGATGCTTTGTGATACACCCTGATTTATGTTGTGATCTGTAGTTTACTTACCTGTGATATATATCTGTGATCTGTGAATGAACGATAAGCGTATAGTTTATATCGCTTATCAACTATATCCTGTATTTTGTTATGTGATGATTGATGTTGCACTATTGTGTTGAACCCCTGGACCACACTTATACACACACCAATATGGATTTCACGTGGAAATCGGTTAAGTCACAGATAATTTAAATTTGATGTTTTTGAAATTGAAATTTTAATTTCAATTGATTTTGAAATTTGAAATTTGGGTTTAAAATAAAAAGTGAAAAGCTTTTGAAATAGAATTTCAAAGATAAAAGTCATTTTGAATAACTTAACTGAGTTTTTGAAAATTTAAATAATTAGATTTAAATTTGAATTCAAGTTTGAAATTAAATCTATGATTTGGAAACTAGGGATAAAAGATGATACAAAATGTGTTTGTATGAATTAAACCATTTTAAAAGTATAAGTTGGGAATTGAAACTTAAACTAAGGATTTCAACTCGTATGAATGAATCAAATTTTCTGAATTGAAAACTGTTGTTTTCAAATGATAAAAGCTTTTAGATAAGAAAAGAAATTCCAGTTTAAATTAAAGGAATTTCAAGTGAATTGAAAAAATGGATTTTCCAAGTTATGAATGAATTCTTTTTGAAAGCTATAAATTAAATCTGTCTATTTTTAACAGATTTAAAGTGATGTTTTGTTTAACCCATTCGAAATGAAATTGTTTTGAAAGCTATAAGTTGAATCTTTATTTTAAAGATTTAACGAGTTAACCGAATTGAAATGGAAAAATTGTTTTGGAAAATCTATGAATGAATCTTTGTGAAATTAAGTGAACTTTGTGAATTGAATCTTTTTGTTTAAAAAGATTAAAATGGTAATTTGTTAAACCATTTGAAAAGAAAGTTTGGGTTTAAGTTGTGACTTAATTGAAATCCCAATATCCATATGTTTTTAAATATTTCGCTCACTATTCGGGTTAGCCGGGAAAGGACCTTTGGGTCGTATAACTCATTCCGAATAGTGATACGTCGTATATGGATAGCATTTGAAGACCGGTGTTGAAGACCGGATATTTTTCGAAAATGAAAGGACAACCTGTCGAATGTCTCTGCACTGAGTTGCGCCGGTATAGAGATTTATATCACTCTTTTGTGACGGGAAGTCCGGACGTGATTGAGAGTTATCTGGAATTGCAAGGGCTTCGTGAGAAGTGCCTTCGGTTCTGTTCGAACCTGGAACAGACTTGTATGGATACATGTCTGACATTACACTTTGAGATATAAAGCTGATTTCTTTCAAATACATATCTGTTTGGTGGCGGAGAATTTATTCTCTTAGCTTAACACCCTTCTCTGAGACGTACGAGCTCAGAGGTTATGTAGTTGAAATTTATCAGCGATATATCCCAATTTGGTAATGTGGCATGCTGAGTGTTGCTGTGTGATGATCAGTGTTTGATCATTTGTGATATGATCATTTGTTTGATCTTATATCTTTGTGATCATAGGTTGATCATCTGTTTGATCCGAAGCATGGCTTTGTAGAAAGCGTAGCTTTGTGGACGAGACTTCGTCGAGCCTCACACCCCGGAAATGGTCAAAACAGGAAAGATGCAGCAAGGTTCTAGGGAGTAGCGCCCCTTAGTGTATGTCATTCCTTCTGGATAAAGGTGGTATCATGGTATGGAGCCTAGATACTTAACCTCTGTGGTTGCTGCAAATTTATTACTTTGTGGTTTGTTGGAAATCGGGGATCCTCGGGAAGATCGGTGACGATCGGGGGATGGCATACGCGTGTCAGTAGTTACCTATTTTTGCAGAGGTAACCCGGCCTTGTGTTGGCAGAGATCCGGTTAGGTTCTCGGGTCGTCTATTCCAGGGACGTACCCATCGTGGAAAAGGAAGTTCCTTAGCCTGACCATTTGTTGAAAATCCATCTTCCAATACGAACTTTGTACGGTATTAGTTGTAGAACCTGCCATCTAATATGGTAGCTATAGTAGGCATAGTATAATGGTACCTATGCTGGCTAAGATTGATATTATACTTTCGAAATGTTTTTCTACACTATGCACTAGTAATAATATCAAAAGAGTTTTGATTTCGCGTAGTAAGCATGTTTGACTATCATAAGGAGAAATCTCCTCCAATTCTGCGATTGCATTGTGTGTGTGGCGGGAGGCCTTATGGTAGTTTCATTTTCCAAAAGCATTGCGAATTGACTTTTAAAATTCTCTGCTATTTGTTTTTAAAGATAAACTGTTTTAGTTGCTCACACCAGTCCCATGACTGATCCGGAGTTTATTGTTTCTTTCCTAAACTCTGGGTGCTCAAAATTTTCCTACACGAGCAGTCTAGAGTTGGGTTTTTCAGATATTCAAATTTAGTAGATTATCTGGAGCTAGTCAGTCCTTGGACGACTGACCTTGCTTTTCGCTAGCTATGGATTGGAGCATTCTATTGGAGATATTCTATCAATTGTTGGTGTTATCTATTTTCTTTTCCGCTGCTATTGTTGTATCATATCTCTGATGTATATAGATATTCATTGTATCATCATTGTATCTGGATATTGTATCAGATGTTGTATATCTGTATTATTCTTTTTCTTCCGCTGTGTTGTTATACTTAATGGTGTTATAAGCTCCCGAGAACCAGATTCGGCATTTGAATCTACGGCATTTTGAGTACAAGTGAAGTACGGGTGCCGATTTTCGAAGGTCGACTTTTGGGTCTTGACAATTTATATTATATATTATACTTACACTAATATTAATGGTTGGAAAGTAGATATATGTATTTATTTCAAAATTTATTATGAAGATATGGTTGTTTTATATGGGTCTATTTAAAAACAACGATTTTGAAATATATATATTTAATTTAATATGTGTTTAAATTTATATTGATTTGAAATTTAGTATATAAATTCTTGTTTCTATCTAATTGATTCTGATTTATTTCGTCGATTTATATCAGCCTTGTTCGTCAAATTCACGTTCAAATCTTGCCTTGTTTTGAGATTCGTGCAAATCTTGCTTTGCCTTCCAATTTCATGCTTGGATTCGTAGCCTATCTCATTTCGTTGTCTATCCTCTAGCCTCGAAAGGTGAGTAATCACTCACGATTAACGTTTTTATTTATTAAATTTGATTTAAATTGAAACGACAATTGAAATATGCTGCTGTAGTTATTTAAGTTGTTATATATGTTATTATCTGTAACTGTTCACCTGTGGGATATGACACCATATCCCGTTGTTCTTATTCTATTGTTATTGATGACATATGCCTGTTGTTTTATTTTATATTATCTGTTATCACTCTGCAAGTTCCCTGTTAGTATAGAATTCACTATGGGTTGAAATGATACATACCCGAACGGACTTTAGAATAGGAGAAAATCGTTATGGGTTGAAATGATAGACCCAAGCGATTTTTATTTGTATTGAAATTGGGATTACGGGTCGAAATGATTTCTACCCGTATATATTTAAATTTCAGATTGAAATGATAAATATCTGCATCACTTAACCATATGATAAATATATATACAGACACCGTTGGTCCATATATATAAATATTTTTTAAAAATGAATTCTATGGTTTTGGAAAGAAATATATGGTTTTAATAAATAATGAGCCTTAAATTATTATATATAAATGGGAATGATTGATTTAAATACATATAATATGTTGAGTATGTAAATATATTTCAAAATAGATTTTGGTAATAATTTGAATAAGTTAAGGTTAGAAAGATAATTTGAATTTAGTTGAAATTGTATTCAATAAAGAAATTTATTTAATTGAACCGATTTGTGAAACTTGAGGAAATTATAAATACTTTACTTTATAAATTATTTAACCTATATATACTATCTTGGAAAATAGATATATTTGAAATGAAATGATATTTGGGTTTGAAGTAAATTAAATTGGAATGACCACGGTGTTATAATGTATATTTCCACCTTGTAGATAGTTCTGAAGATCCTTAGAGGATGGTTATCCCAAACATCCTTTAAGTTACTTGTATTTCAGTTGATGTTTCACTTGAGTTGGATTTATTTATATAAGAATGTTAATCCTGACTCGAGTGTTTTGTGTTTTGCTTTAAGCTCGGGTCAGACCGAGTGATACAGCATTTGAGACTCACCTTTGGAGTTTGGAGCTTCCTTTGGAGATCCAACTATCGCCTCAGCTTTCAGCTCTTCTAGTTGATTTGATCGGAGAAGTCATCTGTTGTACTGAAGACTTCACTGCATTTGAGATACTCTGTTGTATTTTATTTCTAACTCTTATGTTTATATAGTAGCTTCATGAACTACTATTTTATCTATTCCGCTGCGTATTATTGTATTACTCTGTGTCTGTGATTCTGTGATTGATTTATTTACTGCATATTCTGAGTTTTGCCAAATTTAAATTAACAATCTGATATTTTGAATTATTCAAGTCAGACATGTGTGGATTTATTGTCGATTTGAATGGTCCAAAATAGCGGGTCGTTACACCAGTCTAAGATGAACTTCATAATCTCACTCATCCTTAGAATATACCAAAATATCATCTATAAAAACCACATAAACCTATCCAACTGATCGTGGAAAATCAAGTTTATAAGATCCACAAGGAATGTTGGAGTAATGGTTAGTCAAAAGAGCATGACTAACCACTCTTATGAGCTATATCTCATTCTAAACACGGTCAAAGAAATACTTTCTTTGGCAACTATTAGTTGATGAAATCCTGTAGCCACGTCTAGTTGTGAGAATACTTTAGCTCCATACAACTGATCAGATAAATCATCTATCTATAGCAATGGATAACAGTTCTTTACCGCTAATTCATTCAACTGTCTATAGTTAATGCACATCTGATATCATCCATCTGACTTCTTTACAAATGCCATGGAAGCACCCTATGGTGAACTAATCGGCCTAATAAAACTCATATGCTCAAGTTCCATTAGCTACTTTTTTAACTCTTCTGTTTCCCTAGGCGACGTTGATATCAAATCTATGCAAAACTAAATCGCACTTCCCGACGGTAATCCTGTTACTGGCTCAAAGGCATCTGCAAACTCATGAACTTCTAATAATTTGTCAATTCCTTTTCCCAATTCTTCATAGCCCATAATAAAACTTCGAACCTCCCCATTGTCACGTCTAAAGTTACCAAAACCCTATAACCTTCCTTCGGATTTCATAAATAAACAACCCTCTCGGAACAATAAATTCTGGCATCATTTTGCACTAACCAATCCATACTTAAAATTACCATATGCTCTATGAAGTCAAATACATATGGCTGCAAGAAAACAAATGTTCACAGAGACAAATTCTAAACTAGTGCGCTTTAACCTAGGAGTGGAAAATCCACAATCGAATTAACAACATGCAAAGAAGTAACTGGATAGGTGATAACCAACCCCACATATTAATCAAATATTTTGAAATGAAAAAGTATGTAGCCCCGGTATCATATGGGACTTCATTGAAAAACCAAAAATCAAAATGATACATTCAAAAACAACACTTTTACCATTCTCCTCTACCGATGGTCTGCCTCTCTGTCTTTCCAAAGTAAACAACCTTGTCTACATCAACTTTGGACAATTCTTCTTCTTGTGGACTAGCTTATCACAAATTAAACATTTAACCTTGGTCATCTAGCAGGTTATGGACACATTGATGCACAATGCTTTTTTATGACCACATTTGCAACAAACTATTTTCAAAACATCCTTTCGGCCTCCTCCCTCCCAAGCTTTTCCATTCATTTGTTCCACCTTCTGACCCTTTTGTATATTTTGAAAATCTCTTCTTCTGTTACGCCTTCGGCTTCACTTCCACTCTCCTCTTCTCTTGATACATGTTATTTTATCTTCGTGCCATATCCACAAACTAAAAAGGGGATGTTAAGTGTGCCATCACATTATTATTCATGCCTTGCTTTAATCCTCTAAATGAACTTCTCGTTCTTCTTCAGTGGAGTGTTAATCACCTCTCGAACCTTTCCTAAAACTGTAACCAAGTGATCTCGTCTTTAGAGGTCTCGGCAGTTACTGTCACCCACTAGTCCATAACATCTTTAAGCAACTACATTGAAGCAAATCTTCGCTTTCGCATATCATTTTTCCCTTAATCTACAAAGATATGCTCACTCACCTTCAAACAATTTAACATTTCAATTTCTTGGTTCTTTCTAGTGAACATCTTGCCTTGTAAGTTCCGATAGTCTTGGTTCAACTTTGAAAAATCTTCTGCTAATACTGGCTCAATTCAGCAACCTTTGACATGTTCTCCCTCGTCATTTGTGCCATGAATTATCAGAACACATCATTTACATCCATGACTATGACATTGGCAGGCATGATAGCTTTGTTTCTGTCTACTAGTGACACTTCCCTTCCATTTCCTCCACCTGTTTAGGTACTTTCAGTAACTCTCCTAGCATTGGTTCGCACTATATTAATCCTTTCACTTCTCATTTCCATTCGATTTTGTATTAAGAAAGACTCCATCAGAATCAGAAGGAAAGAGAGCAAAAAATAGTATGAAGATAGATATATCTACCTATATCTATATATTAATAAACAAGCACGTCGTATAATAGCTTATACCCTTTCCAAGATGTTTGTTTTCTACTATCTAATTCTACCTAGAACTTTACCTAGACCTATTTTACTTAAGTGTCCCCTAACCTAAGAACTGATACCAACTATAACACCACCCATTCTGAAACTCAAAGATGGAAGCCCAACGTGCTATAATCACCTTGTAATTATCTTTCAACGATAGAGTGGGATAAGTATATTCACAGTCTTGAGTAAACAGAGCAACTAAATAGAATTCATTATAAATAATTGTTTTTACATTAATAAATTCCTAGTCGTGCTTATGTAGGGGACAAACATATAATACAACATAGATGATAGTGTCTTGCCCGACATATGAAGATGCTAACATGAACACTTAAACAACCAAACACAACAAATTGATATCATCTAAGCCTCCTGCTTCATCTTTGGAACTCTTCATTGGTATTTCAAAAACAACTTGCCCAAATTCCATAAGCTTGGCCAAATCGAATGAGTACCCGTGAGTTTGTAGGAAAAATAATAATTAAAACATGGGTCAGACATAAAGTTTGGTATGAGCAATATACTACCATAAATGTAAAATATAGTGAGACAACGTCATTAAAGAATAGTGTGGTTTTTCATTCACTATAACATAATATTTGTTTAACAACTTAAACCATAAACATAGATCATTATTTCATTCCTATAGGTCTCATACATGCTATGGTACCATGACTATAACTAACAGCAATTTCACGTTGTATGCCATTCGGTCCTCGTCCACTTTTCTTTTCAAAATCTAAGCTACAAAGCCTTCGGATGCCACTAAGACCTCATGCCTTTGTTGCTTCCTTAGTTACTACTAGTTATATGTTCGGTTTTAGCAATTGCTCAGGCCATACACCTATGCTTTTGTGTTTCGGTTGCTACTCAAGTCTTAAACCTTTGATTTCGTGTCTTATTTTCCACTCAGGCCTCATAGCTATGCTTTCGATTCTTGGTTGCTACATTAGGCCATACACCATCTACCGAATTCTACTTTGGTTGTCAATCCAGGCCTTAAACTAATCACTTTCTTGTTTCATATGCTACCCTAGGTCTTATTCCAACACTTTCAGTTGTAGTTACCACTCTAGGCCTTACACCAATGCTTTTAGTTTTAGTTTCAATTTGGCCTTACAGCTACACTTTCGTGTTTCGGATGCCACTCAAGTCTAACATCTGTGCTTTTAGTTCACGACTGCCACAGTAGGCCTTACACCAGCACTAGACCAAAAGTGTACATTACAAAAAGCCAATGTCCCCATAACATTCCACTCTTCTATCATAGCCAGAACACAACACTGCTACCTTTGGTTCAAAGCATTAGCAACCTTATTTCCTTTCACTGGGGTATACTTGATACCGAAATCATAAGAAGCTAAAAATCCCAACCACCTCTGTTATCTCATATTCAGCTTCTTTTAGGAGAAAAAGTATCTCAAAGACTTGTGGTTTATCAACAATTCTAACCTTTTTTCGAGAAGATAATGTCTCCAAACCTTTGGTGCAAATATAATTGCCACCTGCTCCAAATCATGCATCGGATACTGAACCTCATGGGTTGCAATTTTCTAGATACATCAGCTATCACTTTGCCTCTTTGCATCGACACTGACCCTAACCCCGAACCCAAACATCGGTATAGACTATCATATCTCTATTCGCCACAGGAAGCATCAAAACCGGAACATTCATTAGCCGAAATTTCAAACCATGGAATGCCATCTCACACTCCTTTTGTCCAAAAATACCTCTCGTTCTTCCGAGTAAGGATCGTCAGTGGTGATGCGACACTATAACACCCCGTAATTTTAACGATAATTAATTAAAAATTAGTAATAACGAAAATAGAATTTTTATAAACGTCAGAATTTGGCTATGAAACTTGTACATTTGGGTTCATAGTGATTTTCTGATCAATTTTCATATATAAATTTTTCTGATCGGAGTCCTAGCGAAAATGTCATTAACGTTTGAATATTTCGAGTCAGAAATAATTATATATTTAATTAAGGCAATAAAAATAATTAACTGACATTAATTACCATCGGGTAGAGTTAACTAATAATTAATGTTACCTAAACATTAAGGAAGATAACAATGGAAGGAAATTATGTTGATCAGGCTAATAAAGGAATTAAACAAACAAATCAAACGACGCACAATTTATTAACATAATAAAGACCAACTGATTAACCCCTAGATCGTATCGGTCGACCATTAGCGATCAACCGGTAAGGGGCAATAGTTAAGGGGAGATGGTCGATCGGTCGATCGGTCGAGCTGTTAATTGGAGAATTTTACGTGGTCGAATAGCTCGGATTTAAAATGGTTAAATCTAATGGCTGGAATTAATTCAAACCCCTATAAAAACGGTCCTAACTTCTACTTTTCTTCTCATATTTTCTGAAGCACGACGAAGCTTTGCCATTTTTCCTTCTCCAGAAAATTATTAATTCTTAAAAATAGTAATAGTTTATACGTATATACAAGTGGAGAATAGTAAAGGATGATTGAGAAGAAGAATAAGGTCAAATCAAATCGTCGAAGCCAAAGGTCAATTCTATATCTGGATCTAAATTGTAAATTAAATCCAAATCTTTCTTCTAATCTAGGTTTTTGATAAATATGTGTATGCTTGCGGTATATATCTAAATGTGGAGAAAATGGAGTAGATCTGGAGATTTGGAAAGCTAAAAAGATAAGTGAGGAATTTGGAGATTTGGAAAGCTAAAAAGATGAGTGAAAAATTATATATTTTTATATATAATATTGGATTTATATTGTTGTAAATCTATTCTTGTATACCTATCATATTGCAACGACCCACTATTTTGGACCATTCAAATCGACAATAATCCACACATGTCTGACTTGAATAATTCAAAATAACAGATTGTAATAAAATTTGGAGCAAATAAAATCAAATACAGAATCACAGAGACAGAAATATCAGAATAACTCACAGCGGAAATTTAAAATACCATAGTAGTTCATGAAGCTACTATAACAAACTCTCAAAACAAAATACATAATATCAGTCTGAAAACATATACAATAGAAATCTCAAATACATAGAAGTTTATAATACCAGAGCCGAAAGAGAACAACTGAAACTGAAACGGATAGATAACTAGATAAGCAGAATCTCCAACGATTCCTAGCTCCAGAAAGAGATCCAAAGCTAAGCTGTAAATACTCAGGCTGACCCGAGCGTAAAGCAAAGTACAAAAAACTCGAGTCAGGACAATATATACTTATATAATGTAAACCAACTCAAGTGAACTGTAGCAGTAATGCATAATAACTTAAAGGATGCTTGGGATCGCCCATCCTCTAAGGATCAGTTAAACCATAAATTAAATACATCCCGTGGTTAAAATTTCAAAATTGGTATTTTATACTTATAAATCAAATATCATTTAAAAATTCAATATCATTTCAAATCCATTTCAAAATATCCAAATATTCCAATTAAACCATTTCAAAAATGAAATTAGTATATTTAATATTCAAATATTCAATTCTCAAAATTTTATTCTTTTCACAATTCATTTATTCACTTAAATTTATTAGAACAGTGAAATTTCAACTTTCGCAGCACTTAGAAAATGCTACGGAAAGTTATGTTTAAAAACAATTCAGTTAGCAAAATACAGCATTAAAATGCTGTAATAGGTTTAGATTTCAAATAAAACTTTAGTTAAATTCAACAACTACAGCACTTACAAAGTGCAGTAACATCCCTTAGTTCATTTTAGCCATTAAGTTCATTTATATCAATTACAGCATTTACAAAATGCTGTAATATCCTTTATATTAGAAATGATAGCATTTCAAAAAGGCTGCCAATTAAAATTCAAGAATTTAAATACAATTTAATAACAAATTAAATTTTAATTTAAAATATTTTAACTTATAAAATCATATAATTTCACACTTTAAAACAATCATTGAAATACCGTTATATTTATGATTTTATAAAGTTAAATTTGCATTCAAAATCAAATTTAATAATAATTTTACTTATTAAATTCCAGCATTAATTTCCTTTCTTTATAATTAAATATTTTAACTTAACATTTAAGTTTATATTTCAAAATATAACCTATTTTCATTTTATTTACTTAATTAAAAATTCACATTTTTTACAAAATTCACAAATTTCCAATTTAAGTTATATTTCAAAATTCAACTTAAATATCCATTTATTTCATATTTTATTTATACAAAAATCATTAACACTTTATAAAAATCATTTAATTTCATTTTAAATCAAAATTGTCATATTTTCTTACTTTACATAAATTCTATTTATAAACAAATTCATTAATTCCAAAATTAACTTATATTTCAAATTCCACTTCACCATTTACTTAATTCACTTATTTAATTTATAGAAAATCACTAATATTTTATAAAAATAATTTTTAGTTAAATTTAAATCAAAATATCATAATATTTACATTTTTTTATATACTTTAAATTTAGAGAAATGTTTTAACCACGGTCTGTATAAAAATTTCTAACTTAAATAAAATGATACGGATAATATATCATTTCAATCCGAAATTTTCAAAGGAAAAATCCGGGTTTTATCATTTCAAACCCGCAATCCCAAGTTAAATGAAATAAATAAAAATCGTTCAGGCCTATCATTTCAGCCCATAACGATTTTTCTCTATTCTAAAGTCCGTTCGGGTATGTACCATTTCAACTCATAGTGATTTCTAATCTACAGGGAACTTGCAGTGTGATAAACAGGTATAAATGAACAGTTTAACAATAAATAACAGTAACAGATAATATAACATGGTGTGATAATAAGGGTGAGCATCATATGATCATAGCATAAGCAGTTATAAAATGATGATATTTTTTTACAGATTCAAATGGTGTCAGTTTACTAGTTATATAAGTACAAATCGTCTGGTGAGAATTACTCACCTCTACAAGTTGGAGATAACAGATTCAGACACACAAACAAAGATCCACAAAGGCACGAAAACACGACTACAGATTCAAGTGAGAGGAAGAGCCAAGGCTATTTGTCTTGTCACATATGACACAAAACAATATACAACCCATGAATATTTACTTAAACAAAATTTGAAATAACAAAGAAATACAAGCACAAAAGTAACCAAAACTCCTTGCACTTGCTTTCAACCACTTATGCTTCAGCCATAGGTTAAAATACAAGGCTAAGGTGTGGATTTGGATCTGGTCTTGGGCTCAATAGGGTCGGCCAAACATGGATATGATTGTGTGAAAGGTGGTGATGCATGAAACTACAAGTACAAGGCAACAAACAAGGTTTCTATGCAACTACAAGCCATGGCCAAGGCAAGTATGGGCACGGCCAGGCCTGGTGGGGTCAGGAGGTGGTGTGGTAGGTGGTGTCAGGTCAGGAAGTGGCTGGAGCAGGTGGTGCAAGTGGTGGCCAAGGTGGTGGTTGGAGTGGTGAAGGCAATAGGTGCTAGGCTATGCAAGTTTAGGTGGAGTTTGCTCATATTTTTGGTGGATCTTCATCATATATGGCCACGGCTATGGATGGTCAGTGGGCTGGAGGAGATGGTGGCCTGATGTGGTGGTGGTGGAGGCGGCCATGCTGAAGGAGGAGCAAGGGCTGAGCTACAAAGTTGAAGGCAAGTGCAAAGAACATAAGAAAACAAGAAGAAAAAGAGAAAAAAAGAAGAAGAGATTTACCAATCTTTGCTTCAGGAGATGATGGCCGAAATTTTTTGGTTTGAGAAACTTTCCTATACTTGAAAATGAAAGGAGATGCAGCTGAAAGAATGATAAGGTCGGCCAAAGCAATTGAATGCATGAATTTGGAAAACAAAGAGGTGGGAAAACCAAAAGCCTTAAGCAAATCAAGAGTCACAACTCTTCAAATTTCTTTTATTTATTTTGTAATGTATAAATACATATAAAAACTGATAAATAAAGATAAAACTCAGAAATTAAATAAATGTATAAAATAAATAATTAAATTTTAATTAAATAGAATTTAAATTATGAAAATAGCTTTAAAAATGCAAACTAGGCTTTAAAAATTAGAAATAAATTCAATACTCTTTGGAAAAATCTTATTATCACTTTAAAAATATTTAAAGGTCAAAACATATATAGTATAACCTAAATATACAAATTTAAGTAAGATATATCAAATAAAAATGTCATTTATATAAATTAAAAATAAAGAAAATTGTTAAATAACTCAATATACACACAATATTGAAAACAGTATAACTTTCACAATTTAAATCCAATTTCAACGAAATGAAAAGCAGTATTCATGATATTAAGTCTATTTTCATAATAAAAGATAAAATTCAAGAATTCAAATATTTAAATTTAAAATTTAAAAGTCAAAGTTTGACCAAATTGACCAAAATCCACTTTTTCTGGAAATATTCAATTTATTCAGGTTTGAAATTATAATTCTCATAAAAATCAACATTTATATTTAAAATAACATAATTTATTCATTTTAATAAATAAAATAAAGTTTTTAAATCAAAATTCAAATAAAATAATCAAAATAAACAATTAAAATAAATCACAAAATTCAGGGTTGTTACACTCTCCCCCACTCAAATCTTTTCGTCCTCGCAAAGGAATGAGGTACGGAAAACACAGAAAAAGATAGAATGGAATAGGATTAAGACAGATGACAAGAAGATTAAAATTATACCTGATAACTGTTGTTATAGGTAAGTTTAACAAGGTGGAGAATAGGAATAGCTAGAAGGGAAAATAGGACGAAAGGCAAGGATGAGCCATTATTAAAATTGTTGGTTAAAGAGGTAAAAATATTTAAAACACTTTAAAATCCTTTAGAAAGGAAATAACTGATCAAAGTATCCTTTATAATATTTTACCAAAATACTTTTATAACTCGATGTCTTAATAAGTTTATCCTCGTTCCTGCAGACTCTGGCAGTGCGTTTATCAGGCGCAAAGCTAGAATTCTCCAGGTACTTAGTAGACTTGTTTCAACACCCAGTGAAAATACTGGAAAACTTTTAAAAACAAATATGGAAAGTACAATCCAAAAAAAAACATGTCGATCATGGATCGCGAATACACAATAGTTACGCCTGGATCCCCCAGGAAACATCCGTACCCGTAGGCCGCCCCCCAACCTTGCGAGTACGCCATGAAGACTGGTAGTACTGCAGATACACAATGGTTATGCCTGGATCTCCCAGGAAACATCCGTACCCTAGGCTCTCGCAGCCCCTGCTGATTACGCTACAAAGCAACCCAATAGATCGCAGATACACAATGGTTACGCCTGGATCTCCCAAGAAACATCTATACCCGTAGGTCGCCCCCCAACCCTGCGATTACGCTATGAATTCGCGCTCGTAAGACCATGGAGATTTCCATGGAATTCGATGGAAACTCGAGTATCATATCCGGAAAACCAAAAATCAGAGAAATATCGATAGAATGAATCCACAATGTGGCCACAAAGCGGATATCAAGCAGAAAGCACTTTCCATATCTTTACTTCGAAAATATGTATCATATAGTACCTTTTCAAATCACTTTCAAATATCATACTTATATAAAGTCCATTTTATATAAGATTTCATTTTCAAATCAAATACTTTCCAAAATCAATAGTATATCAAATCACACTTATATAGACTTCAATTATATAAGATTTCACTTTTCAAATTGAGTACCTTTTCAAATCCATAGTTTTCGAATCAACATCATACTTATACAAACCAAATTTTTATATAAGTTCGATAACTCCCAAATCAAGTATTTAAAATAAGGTTCTCAATTTCAATTCGTTTCAATATCATTTCAGTTTCAAAATCATATACAATTCCACCAAATTATTTCTTCTCAAATTAAATATCTTCAGTTCCAAAGTTTCCAAAATAATAAATTTAGAAAATAAATCCAAATTTCCAAATCAATATAATTTAAGTCAAACAATTTATTTCCAACATCATCTTATATTTACATAAAGTCCATCTTATATAAGGATCAAAATTTTTCAAAAGTCAATTTCGCTGCCTGAAGAGTCATATGGGATTGAACATCTTTTCTTTATAAAAGATTTTTAATTTAGAATAGTTTTGTATATAAAATAGTTTGTAAAATAGTTTGTAAAATAGTGTGCATATAAAATAGTTTTAAAGAAAAAAATAGTTTTGTATATAAAATAGTTTTTTTTGAAAATGGTTTTAAATTGATAGTAGTTTTGCATAAAAGAAAAATTCCAATTAAATTACAAAGATATCCAACCCAACAACTTCCAATTTCAGCGTCAAGTATATCAATGATATTAGAATATAAGATGTACATATGTCATCATTTCGCAAAATCACATTCGATCGCTCGCTCGATCACACAAGTTCACTTTCAAACTAGTATTATCCATTCGACTTCCCTAATGTGGATTTCGATATGGTTTCTCGACTAGAAACCATCAGTCTCCTTGCATAGCCATATACTATGATAAAGAATTCTAGAATCAAGCCCAAAATCCATATCAAATACTCGCCATCAAGAATCAAATGAAAAATCCTAACACGAAATGGTGTAATTCACCTCGAACTTGTGTACTCAATCTTGGATCAATATAATTATGCGAATAAAACAGCATACATACAACTTATGTATCTATTCCAACTTTTTAAATATATAGTTTCATAAAGATGTTACTAAGTTAAACATTTAAACTAAATTTTATTCAAAATATTTTGAAGACCAAATTCTTCTCAAAACATTTCAAATCTAAATTTCATATTAGAAAAAATTCAAAATAGCCTTATTCATTTACTTAACAAAACAGTTTCAACTTATTTAAATCATATTACTACATAATTTAAACATACATACCAAACTTATATACTTTATACTTTTCAAAATTACTTAGCTTTTAAAAGTTAACCTTGATTTGGAAGTGCTCGAACCTTCAAAATAGTCGAAGAAATCATATTTCAATCCAAGAGTTGGAAATCACCAACAAATCAGTAAATCAATTCCAAAAGTAGGGTTATATCAAATCAAATCCAAAACTCAAGAACTAAACACCGGCTTATTTCAAATTGTTCAAATATATATACATATGTCTTTCAAATATCACATCACACTTCGGAATTTGAAATCAAAATTGGTTTCACAAATCAATCGCATAACAAAGCTACCGAAGTGGCCTCTCCCCCACTCAGAAACTCGAAAATCAATGTTGATGATGCATGCATTCATCACCGAAATTATTTTCCAGCGACATAAGTGGGTTCTGGACTTCTATTTTCCCGAAAACTTCTTTTGAAATTTCTTCGAAATCATTTGAAACTCATTAAAATCATTTGAAACATTTCTTATTCGAAAAATACTTTCAAATCGTATTATTTTTATTTCAAATCTTAAAACCAGTTTCAAAAATGCCGGAGTCCAATCACTCAAATTCAGATTCAAAACCTTTAGTTATAAATCATTTTAAATGAAACCATTCCTTATAAAATTTTCACAATTTCAAATCCTTTCGAAACTTCAAATTCTCATTTTACAAGGGTGTATAATCCTTATCGAAAACATTTCACTTTTATATAAAATATGGTCATCCTTATCAAAATAACAACTACAATGAATACACAAGTTTCAAAAGACAATCAACCACAAATTTTCCAAGGGATGATTCAAGGATGGATTTCAAAATAAAACAGAGATTCAAATTTAGAGGAACTCTAATCAAATAGAATTCTGATTCAAAGATAAGCTCAAACGAAGATAAGATAATTAAATTACCAAATAGAAGATGGATAAGCTCATATAAATCGCCGGCGACCTTAATAGGGTCAACCGTGACTTCAAGAATATAATCGATGCGAAAATCTAAGGCAAATCGACCTTCGATCGCCAGAGATAGAATCTAAATATAGCATAAGATAGAAAACATCGTAAACCGAGGATACAGAAATCTCCGGTGAATCAATGCCAATTATAAGGGAGTTTCACCCTTTAACAAATCATTCAAAAATTGGCGGGACCGCCGATCTTTATAGAGGTCCTTCAAAGTGGAGTTATGGAATGCTCCAAAAATCAAAAGAATACAGTTAGGGGAGACCGGAATGGATTTCAGAGCAAGTGGGAGCATTCCAAAATTCAAAGGAATCCTAATCGAAGAAAATCCCAACCAAGATAGAAGTTCAGAATTTTTAAGGAAATCCTAATCAAAGAAATAACTACCAAGGTGGATACGAAAGGGACAAAGTCCATAAAATTTTCTTTCAAAACAAGAAAATTTTATATCAAAATAATCTTTAAAAATCCTTAAATAATCATTTAAAAATCATTTTATACTTCGAAAATACGTTCTCTCACAAGGGAATGATTCTGTGATTGATTTCACTCATTCTAGGGTATTTCTACCCTATCTCTAATGAGTTTTTGCTCCGTAGGCTAAGGTTTGCCTAAAACCAAAGCTCTGATACCAAATGTAACGACCCACTATTTTGGACCATTCAAATCGACAATAATCCACACATGTCTGACTCGAATAATTCTAAATAACAGATTGTAATAAAATTTGGAGCAAATAAAATCAAATACAGAATCACAGAGACAGAAATATCAGAATAACTCACAGCGGAAATTTAAAATACCATAGTAGTTCATGAAGCTACTATAACAAACTCTCAAAACAAAATACATAATATCAGTCTGAAAACAAATACAATAGAAATCTCAAATACATAGAAGTTTATAATACCAGGGCCGAAAGAGAACAACTGAAACTGAAACGGATAGATAACTAGATAAGCAGAATCTCCAATGATTCCTAGCTCCAGAAAGAGATCCAAAGCTAAGCTGTAAATACTCAGGCTGACCCGAGCGTAAAGCAAAGTACAAAACACTCAAGTCAGGACAATATATACTTATATAATGTAAACCAACTCAAGTGAACTGTAGCAGTAATGCATAATAACTTAAAGGATGCTTGGGATCGCCCATCCTCTAAGGATCAGTTAAACCATAAATTAAATACATCCCGTGGTTAAAATTTCAAAATTGGTATTTTATACTTATAAATCAAATATCATTTCAAAATTCAATATCATTTCAAATCCATTTCAAAATATCCAAATATTCCAATTAAACCATTTCAAAAATGAAATTATTATATTTAATATTCAAATATTCAATTCTCAAAATTTTAGTCTTTTCACAATTCATTTATTCACTTAAATTTATTAGAACAGTGAAATTTCAACTTTCGCAGCACTTAGAAAATGCTACGGAAAGTTATGTTTAAAATCAATTCAGTTAGCAAAAGATAGCATTAATATGCTGTAATAGGTTTAGATTTCAAATAAAACTTTAGTTAAATTCAACAACTACAGCACTTACAAAGTGCAGTAACAGCCCTTAGTTCATTTTAGCCATTAAGTTCATTTATATCAATTACAGCATTTACAAAATGCTGTAATATCCTTTATATTAGAAATGATAGCATTTCAAAAAGGCTGCCAATTAAAATTCAAGAATTTAAATACAATTTAATAACAAATTAAATTTTAATTTAAAATATTTTAACTTATAAAATCATATAATTTCACACTTTAAAACAATCATTGAAATACCATTATATTTATGATTTTATAAAGTTAAATTTGCATTCAAAATCAAATTTAATAATAATTTTACTTATTAAATTCCAGCATTAATTTCCTTTCTTTATAATTAAATATTTTAACTTAACATTTAAGTTTATATTTCAAAATATAACCTATTTTCATTTTATTTACTTAATTAAAAATTCACATTTTTTACAAAATTCACAAATTTCCAATTTAAGTTATATTTCAAAATTCAACTTAAATATCCATTTATTTCATATTTTATTTATACAAAAATCATTAACACTTTATAAAAATCATTTAATTTCATTTTAAATCAAAATTGTCATATTTTCTTACTTTACATAAATTCTATTTATAAACAAAATCATAAATTCCAAAATTAACTTATATTTCAAATTCCACTTCACCATTTACTTAATTCACTTATTTAATTTATAGAAAATCACTAATATTTTATAAAAATAATTTTTAATTAAATTTAAATCAAAATATCATAATATTTACATTTTTTATATACTTTAAATTTAGAGAAATGTTTTAATCACAGTCTGTATAAAAATTTCTAACTTAAATAAAATGATACGGTTAATATATCATTTCAATCCGAAATTTTCAAAGGAAAAATCCGGGTTTTATCATTTCAAACCCGCAATCCCAAGTTAAATGAAATAAATAAAAATCGTTCAGGCCTATCATTTCAGCCCATAACGATTTTTCCCTATTCTAAAGTCCGTTCGGGTATGTATCATTTCAACCCATAGTGATTTCTAATCTACAGGGAACTTGCAGTGTGATAAACATGTATAAATGAACAGTTTAACAATAAATAACAGTAACAAATAATATAACATGGTGTGATAATAAGGGTGAGCATCATATGATCATAGCATAAGCAGTTATAAAATGATGATATTTTTTTTACAGATTCAAATGGTGTCAGTTTACTAGTTATATAAGTACAAATCGTCTGGTGAGAATTACACCTCTACAAGCTGGAGATAACAGATTTAGACACACAAACAAAGATCCACAAAGGCACGAAAACACGACTATGGATTCAAGTGAGAGGAAGAGCCAAGGCTATTTGTCTTGTCACATATGAAACAAAACAATATACAACCCATGAATATTTACTTAAACAAAATTTGAAATAACAAAAAAATACAAGCACAAAAGTAACCAAAACTCCTTGCACTTGCTTTCAACCACTTATGCTTCAGCCATAGGTTTAAATACAAGGCTATGGTGTGGATTTGGATCTGATCTTGGGCTCAATAGGGTTGGCCAAACATGGATATGATGGTGTGAAAGGTGGTGATGCATGAAACTACAAGTATAAGGCAACAAACAAGGTTTCTATGCAACTACAAGCCACGGCCAAGGCAAGTATGCGCACGGCCAGGCCTGGTGGGGTCAGGAGGTGGTGTGGTAGGTGGTGTCATGTCAGGAAGTGGCTGGAGCAGGTGGTGCAAGTGGTGGCCAAGGTGGTGGTTGGAGTGGTGAAGGCAATAGGTGCTAGGCTATGCAAGTTTAGGTGGAGTTTGCTCATATTTTTGGTGGATCTTCATCATATATGGCCACGGCTATGGATGGTCAGTGGGCTGGAGGAGATGGTGGCCTGATGTGGTGGTGGTGGAGGTGGCCATGGTGAAGGAGGAGCAAGGGCTGAGCTACAAAGGTGAAGGCAAGTGCAAAGAACATAAGAAAACAAGAAGAAAAAGAGAAAAAAAGAAGAAGAGATTTACCAATCTTTGCTTCAGGAGATGATGGCCGAAATTTTTTGGTTAGAGAAACTTTCCTATACGTGAAATGAAAGGAGATGCAGCTGAAAGAATGATAAGGTCGGCCAAAGCAATTGAATGCATGAGTTTGGAAAACAAAGAGATGGGAAAACCAAAAGCCTTAAGCAAATCAAGAGTCACAACTCTTCAAATTTCTTTTATTTATTTTGTAATGTATAAATACATATAAAAACTGATAAATAAAGATAAAACTCAGAAATAAAATAAATGTATAAAATAAATAATTAAATTTTAATTAAATAGAATTTAAATTAAGAAAATAGCTTTAAAAATGCAAACTAGGCTTTAAAAATTAGAAATAAATTCAATACACTTTGGAAAAACCTTATTATCACTTTAAAAATATTTAAAGGTCAAAACATATATAGTATAACCTAAATATACAAATTTAAGTAAGATATATCAAATAAAAATGTCATTTATATAAATTAATAATAAAGAAAATTGTTAAATAACTCAATATACACAATATTGAAAATAGTATAACTTTCACAATTTAAATCCAATTTCAACGAAACGAAAAGAAGTATTCATGATATTAAGTCTATTTTCGTAATAAAAGATAAAATTCAAGAATTCAAATATTTAAATTTAAAATTTAAAAGTCAAAGTTTGACCAAATTGACCAAAATCCACTTTTTATGGAAATATTCAATTTATTCAGGTTTGAAATTATAATTCTCATAAAATCAACATTTATATTTAAAATAACATAATTTATTCATTTTAATAAATAAAATAAAGTTTTTAAATCAAAATTCAAATAAAATAATCAAAATAAACAATTAAAATAAATCACAAAATTCAGAGTTGTTACAAATATAAATTGGAGTTGTAGGATAAAATTATATACGAGTAATGAATTTATAAACCCTACCTTTGATAACTTGAATTATATATTGCACGTATGTAAATCGAAAAAGTATTGGGTAGCAATAATCCTGAATTTGATGGGATTTAAGTAGGATTTTAATTCATTGGAATATAGGGTGTTGCAATGTAATTTTTCTATAGATACCAAGTTCAATTTTGCAATTAATGGTGTATCGTTCGAAATATCAAGGAATAAGCCCAAAAAAGAGATGTATAAAATAGGAATATTTTACCATATTTTATACATTCTATTTCAGTAACTATAAAATATAATTCCTTGTAATTCCAAACGTAATACAAATTCTCTTTTTGGATAAGATATAGAGATTTACAGTGTTAACCTTTCCTTTTAGGGGAAGATGTGATTCCAATGCATTAAAATGTAGGAATCCCTAAGTATGACCTAAAGAATTGAAGTTGTGATAATAATAATGGTTAAATTATAAAATCAATATATATTCATATATGCAATAGGGACAAGATGAAAACCAAATAGTAAACGATAACTAGGCAGACAAGCAATAAAATGAATATAAGCAAGATAGAAATAAAATAATAACGATGAAAAGGTATGTAAGTAATAATTTAAAATAAATGGGTATGGAAAGTCCACTAAATAAGGGAGAGAAATAAAGGTTAAAAAGGGAATGGAGATAAAATTTAAATGGTAAGAAAAGGGAAGTAAACTGGAAAAGATAATTAGATCTTAACAAATGAAAGCGGTAAATGGCCTTAAATTGAATAAGAAGTAAACGCATAAAGAAGTAAAGAAATGGTATTAACAGTTGAACATTAGATGCGTAATAATCAAACAAGTAAGAATGAATACACACACACACACATACACACACACATGCATTATGATGGATGTGAATTATTAAAGTTAATAAATAATTTAGAGCGATAAGAATGACATAGTCATTAGAATGGGCTAGAATGCGAGGTTAGTAGTGTTACACAACAGAAGTCCGCCCGCTACAAAGGACTACCAGCAATTGTGTATACATTATACTGATATGTGACATATCCAACTATAGGAACTATGGAATTATATATGCTTGCATATAGGTAAAGGAATACCCCAGTAGGGTCTGCTTCAATCTTTTAGGAGATGTATTGCCTTGATTGCTTTAAGTAATCTAAATGGGATGGTGGGTAAGGATTAGCACTATATCAGTATGTTGGTACCATATTAGAGACTAGGAGCTGTACATAGGTTGAGAATGTCATCGGTCCTAAGCGATTAACAGAAAGATGAGGGTTACACCTAAACGGGATACACTTCCTACTAATAAAGGTCATGTTTAGGTCATGCACCGCCATAGTTATTCGCTAGTTTGTTTGCTCGGGGCAAGGCTAGATAACCCTTAAGAGAGGTCTTTTAAAATGAATGGGATAGTACGAGGAGCTGAGTTCTCTAAGTCCATGGAGCCGAGTCCACAATAGGAAGCACACAAGTAGTAAATCCCCAAGGTGAGATAGAATACGGCTAAACTATTGTGACGCTGTTTATTAACCCTTAAAAGAGGTCTTTCAAGATGAATAAGGTAGTCCGAGGAGTTGAGTCCTCAATAGTCCATGGAGCTGAGTCCATAATAGAAAGCAGAGAAGTATTAAATCCCTAAGATGAGATAAAACACATTTAAACTATTGCAACGCCATTATTAGGCACTGCGGGAGTTCCTTAGTGCATATGATGATGAGGACGTGATACTGCGTTGATGATAGATACAGATGGGTGCTGAGTTATGGATACCAGAGGGGATAGTATCTTGGTCCAAAAGTGGGACTATGGTATATACACACACATGTAAGTAGTTATAGTCTACTTCGGGTAGATGGGGTGTATCATACGTGTACATGGAGTCGAGATGACTAAGCAAAATAAAACATAACATGTGATGGAAGGCAATCGACATAAACTAGTGTTATGTGTAAAATGTATAATTTACCAATCAATAGAATGTTGTTCTGACCTCCTCCTCATTACAACCCACAAGATAGCTTTAGAGGGACAGGTGCTGGTGCAAGGAGGGAATAGTGGAAGGACATGTTTCCTTATGCATGCTCGACACTGACAAGGACACTGGATATTGGAAGTGTCAATTTTTATCAACAACTATATAATTTATTATACCTTACTATTCCTCTATGAGTTATATCGGTAGTGCTCTGGTATGCATTTATTTTTTTATTTGTAGGACACCAAACCAACAATCAGTACTTTGGTGGACTTGGGTTTTCAATTTAGCAAAAATTCAGGCCCACTAGGGTGTTGGTTGTTACAGACATGAGAGAAGTACTTAATGAATCTCCGACGGCACCCTGCCAATTCCAAGAAACTCCTAATCTCAATAATATTCTTAGGCCTCTTCAAACTACTCATAGTCTCAACTTTCGAAGGAACTACAACGAATCCCTCCTCTGAAACTACAAGACCTAGGAACATAACTTCCCATTTCCAAAAGTGAAACTTAGAAAACTTCACCTTTAACTTGGGCCATCTAAAGATCTCCAACACTAGTCTGAGATGAACTTCATCTTTAGAGTATACCAAAATATCATCTATAATGACCAACACAAACATGTCCAATAATCGTGGAAAACCAAGTTTATAAGATCCACAGAGAATGTTCGAGCAATGGTTAGTCAAAAGGGCATGACTAATCACTCATATGATCCACATTTCGTTCTAAACACGGTCAAACGAATACTTTCTTTAGGACTCTCTTAGCTGATGGAATCCTATAGCCACATCTAACTGTGAGAATACTCTAACTCCATTCAACTGATTAAATAAATTGTCCATCCTTAGCAACAGATAACGACTTTTTGCTGTTAAATCATTTAACTTTCTATAGTCAATGCACATTCGAAGCGATCAATCTGACTTTGTTACAAATACCCAGGAAGCACCCTACGGTGAATTACTTGGCCAAATAAAACTCCTATACTCAAGTTTCGTTAGTCGATTCTTTAACTCTTCCATTTTCCTAGGAGGCATTCTGCTAAGGGGTCTCCTAATAAGCGGTGTCGATACCCAATGTATAAAGGAAATCGCTCTTCTCGATGGTAATCCTATCACTGGCTCAAATGCATTTGCAAACTCACGAACTTCTAATCCTCTATCAATCTCTTTTTCGTGATTCTCCATAGCACAAATGAAACTTCGAACCTCCTCTTTGTCATGTTCAAAGTTACCAAGAACCTATCTCCTTCCTTTAGTTTCATAAATAAACATCCCAACAAACTCAAATACATATGAGTTGTAAGAAAATAAACGTTCGCAAAGACAAATTCTAAACTAGTGCACTTTGACACAAGAGTGGCATACCCCCCCCCCAATCAGATTAACAACATGCAAAGAAGTAACTAGATATGTGACATCTAACCCCAATCTATAACAAATCTTTCAAAATGAAAGTGTGTGTAGCCTTTGAATCAAATAGAACTCTAACTGAAAAAATGGAAATCGAAATCATACCTTCAAAAACAATACTTTTGTCATTCTCCTATATCGGTGGTCCTCCTCTTGTCCCTTCTAAAGCAAACAACCTTGTCTACTTTAGCTTTGGACAACTCTTCTTCTTATGGCCTAGCTTATCATAATTAATTTTTTTAACCTTGATCAATCCAGCATGTTGTGGACACTTTGAGCATAGTGCCTTTATCTACCATAGTTGTAATAAACGTTTTTCAAAACATCCTTTTGGCCCCTCCCTCCCGAGCTTTTCCTTTCGGTTGTGCCCTTTCTCACCCTTTTAGTATGGGGAAACCTCATTTTTGCTCTGCTTTCGGCTTCACTTCCACTATCCTCTTCTCTTGATACATGTTATTTTATCTCCATGCTATATCCATGACAAACTCAAAAGGAGATGCTAAATGCATCATCACCTTATGACCCAAGCCTTGCTTCAATCCTCCAATGAACTTCTTGGACCTCTTCAACTACCTCTTGCCATACTTCACTAATGCATTGAACTTCTGAATATACTCCTCTAGTGAAAGATCTCTTTGCTTTAGGACAATGAACTTCCATAGCAACACACTTCTTTAAGACTTGGAAATAAACCAAGTCTCTAACCATTCCCAAAATTATACCCAAGTGATCTCTTCTTCAGGGGTCTTAGGGGTTACTGTTACCCACTAATCCATAACACCATTGAGCACCTGCCTCATAGCCAATCTTCTCTTTTGCACATTATCTACCCCAAATATCAAAATATACGCTCACACACCTTCAACCAATTTAACACTTTAACTGTAGGGTCCTTTGTAGTAAACATCTTGCCTCCTAAGTTCCGATAATCTTGGTTCAACTTTCAAAAATCTTCTCCTGCTAATGGCCTCGATTCAACAACCTTTGACATCTTCTCCCTCGTTATTTGCTTCATGGGTTGTCATAATGAACCATTTACATCCATGCCTACGACATTGGCAGGCTGGACAGCTTCGATTTTGCCTACCGGTGACACTTTCCTTCCATTTCCTCCATCTGTTTAGGTACTTTCGATATCTCTCCTAGCATTGGCCCCACTATAGCAATCCTTTCACTTCTCATTTTCATTCACTTTTGTGTTAAGAAAGTCTTCATCGGAATCGAAAGGAAAGAGAGCAAAACAATAGCAAGAAGATAGATATATCTACCAGTATCTATATATACAAGTATGTCATATAATAGCGTATACCCTTCCCTAGGTGTCTGTTTTCTACTATCTAATTCCACATAGACCTTTACTTGGATCTATTTTACTTAAGTCTCCCCTAACCTAAGAACTGATATCAACTATAACACCCCCCATTCCAAAACCCAAAGATGGAACACCAACATGCTGCAGTCACCTGGAAATTATCTTTCAGCAATAGAGTGAGTTGAGTATGAGTTAAGTATATTCATAGTCTCAAGTAAATAGAGCAACTAAATAGAATTCATTACACATAATTTTCTTTACACTGCTAATTTCCCAACCGTGCTCCTGCAAGGATAAAAAATATAACACAACATAAATAGTAGTGTCTTGCCAGACATACAAAGATGCTGTCATAAACACTTAGATGACAGAACAAAAAATAAACTTACATCATCTAAGCCTCCTGCTTTGTCTTTGGAACTCTTTATTCATCTTTCGAAAGAAACTTGCCTAAATTCCATAAACTCAACCTACTTGAACAAGTACCCATGAGTTTATAAGGAAAACAATAATTAAAACAAAGGCCAGACATAAAGTTCGGTATGAGCAGTATACTACCCTAAATATAAAATATAGTGAGGCCATGCCACTAAAGCACGGAATGGTTTTTCCCCTCACTATAACGCAATATTCGTCTAACAACTTGAATCATAAACACAAATCATTTTTTCATTCCTAAAGGTCTCATACAATCATGACTAGAATTAATAGCATTTTCAAGCGGTATGCCATTTAATCCTCATCCACGTTTCTTTTCAAAATCTACAAAGCCTTCGACTGCCACTAAATCCTAATGCTTTCACTACTTCCTTAGTTACTACAAGTTATACATCTGGTTTTGTTTGCCACTTAGGCCTTACACCTACGCTTTCGTGTTTCAGTTGACACTTAGGCCTTAAACCTATGCTTTCATGCTTCGATTGCCACTTTGGCCTTATAGCTACGCTTTTAGTTCTTAGTTGCCCCATCAGGCCTTACGCCATCTATTGAATTACACCATCACCTCCTCTACCTTTAATTCTTTATATGCCATTGTATGTTACTTCTCCTTTGGCTTTGGACTATTACCTTCGGTATATTATACCTAGACTCATATTTATCATTTATTAGTTTTATTTGCTCAAGCCTTATTCTTAATGTTCCTTAGTTCATTTTATTTTCAGTTCGGGTGCTCAAATTCGGCACACTCTCTCGATACACATCAAAATCCAGTCTTAACGCATCTATTGCCACTTTTACACATGTCAACACCTAATTCATTCTAACTTCATCCTTTTACAGTTATAACAATACTTTTTTTGACTTAGTTAGCATATATTATAGATTTTTTCTCTTGACCATTTAATTCTTACTCATTTAAATCACCTCCCGACCTCCTATATTTATATTTCGGTGCTCAAAAACCCTTCTTCAGCTAAGAGTACTTCAATGCAGAAGCACTTATAAATTTTTTAGAAAATCTTAGAATATATATGTGTGTGTATACATACATACATAGATACATACATACATACATACATATATAAATATATGTATGTATGTATTTATTTTCTTTTCATAAAATTTCTTAAATTTCCTATTTCTAGCCTTTTTTTAATAATAAATGGTTCCTTAGATAATTCGTATCTAATTATTCATTTATGTAAAAATTCAAAAAAATAAAATCGTATCTCTAAAAGTATGCTCATAACATCATATTAAATTTTCAAATCATTTTAATCATGAGAAGCATAAAAAATCCTATCCATAGCCATGGATATTTACAAGAGGAAACCTTAATTATGAGAATATATTACTCACCTAGATCTCGTAATTGACTAGTCTTAGATCTCTTTTAATTTCTTTAGCTTTGATTTTCTTCTTTTCCTCTTCCTTTTTCTTATGCTACCACCACTAAATACTCTTAACTTATATCTTATTTTATGAGTGGATAATGAAATGAAAAGAGAGGGAAAGCAATGAACTTTATCAACCATGATTAGCTAGGTCGCTGACCCACTACTTATCTTTCACATTTAATGAGCTTTATTTGAAAAGGAATGTAATAGGCTGTCATTATTATCATATTTATTTTGTTATGTTAATTATATGTCTTGTTAGGTGAATATTCAATTAAATTACCCGTAACTTGTAATCCTTACAATTTTCATATACAAGCTCAATTTCATGTGCAGCTTGCACCATTTAGTTCATATTAAAATTATAGACATTTTAATACTATTTAATAATATATCACATACTTTTATATGATATTGTAAATTATGATACTAATTATTTTATAATAAAATCATAAATTTTTTATTAATACATGCGTGTGTGTATTTGTATATATGTATATGTATATGTATAACATGATTTATTAAATATTATCTAAATAATTTTTTTTAAATATAACATTGGAATAAATGTTATTCAATTACTAATAAAATTATTTATATAATATGATTTATTCAATATTATATTAAATAAATATTATCCAAATAAAAAATGTTTTGTTAAATATTGCATTAGAATAAATGTTATGCAATTAATAATAAAATTAGCAATGAAATTATTTTAGTAGATCTCACATTCTAATAAATGTTATCCATATTAATAATGATAAAACTTAAAACACCCATCAAAATTTAAACCTAATTACATCGGTATCATTAAATATGATATAATGTAAATAAATTATTCATGATAACACTATAAAAGGTCTTGTGCATAATGAATTAAAAAGATTCTTGAAAAAATTTACCTTTACACCCTATCCAATACACTTGATGCAATAATATTATACAAGCCCTTGTTGTATTATTATGAATAAAAAATAAAATTTGTAAATTTTTTTTAAATTGAAATAAGAATTTTTAAAGGTTATGATTAAAATTTATAATTATTTTAAATTTGTATTGATTACTGTTATAAATAAACAAATTTAAAATTTATTAAATTTAAATTTATAAAAATTGTAAATAAATTTGAAATTATTTTGAATTTAAATTTATAAAAGTTATAAATAAATAAGTTCAAAATTATTTTAAATCATAATATAAACGACAAATGTTATAGTTCATAAAAGATTACAATAAAGTTGTAATTAATTAATTGTTAATTAGCAATAAAATATACGTAGATATAAAATTTAATGTTGTATTATAAATGTTATAATTAAATAAGATAACCTTATATAATGTATATAAATAAATAAAAATAAGATTTTAAAAGTTAAAATCAAAATAAAACCTATAAGCGGATTAAACACATATGTATATAATTGTATTTCCACGTAAGATGACAAATGATGTCACTGAGTATTGTGAATACTTATTATTTTATATAGACGATAATACTCATTATTATTATTTTGATTATGGGTCTAAAATAATGTTATCGTTTATCATTTAAAATATAAATATATTACTATATACTTATGGTTGTTGAGCACCCTCAACCTTTAAAATATATAGTGATGTTTATATTGTCCCTAGTTTGGTAAGAACATTTTGTAACTTTCTTAAGCACCCTCAAAGGTACAAAATTTTCCTTAGGTAATCATGAAATGATGGGTCATCGGCATCTAACGTATTTTATGATTCGTTGAGCACCCACAAAGTAATAAAGATAATTAGGCGCAAAGAATGCACGGTTAGAAGTTATATAGAAGATATAAAAAATAACGTCTTATTTACCATTTACAGGAAGTACAATTAGTTGAGCACCCTCAAGATTGTAGTAACATGATAAAGGAATTTATAAAATTATCGCATCTTGTAAAACACCTAATTTAATAACATTATTCAGGAAATTTAATTTGATAAATTAAATAGAATAATGTAAATATTAGAGAGATAAGATTGAGATTTGAATAAATACTTAGAGGCCGAGCTTAATTATATAAATGGGCTTATGAATGTTTTTATATGTAACTTAATTAAAACAAGGACATATTAGGAAATAGCCGCACCATAATCCCATACCCTTAATATTCTCGTTCCTATCCATTCACGTTCATTTTTCTAAAAACATAAAACGCAAACAAAAGAAAGAGAAGCCAACCATTACTTAGGAGAAAAGAGGAGGAAATCAGATTAAAGCTAAGGATTTAAGCAAGGAGAATTAATCTCAATCAAATCTCAAAGTCCTTATCCTAATCAAGGTGAATAATAATCAAAACTATCTCTATTTTTGTTTTTATGATCATTTTATTTTCGGGTTTAAGATTAAATCTATTATGATGATTTTTGATGATGATATTCTTGGATTTATAACATGTTTGATTCAAACAAGATTGTTTGATAATTGTTTATACACGATTTTAAGGGTAAAATCGTTTAAAATTAATTTCGAATGCCATGAGGAATTTATATTTTATGTAAAACATGATTTTGGAGATTGGTTTCAATTTTTATAATTTTCTAAGCTATGGAAAATTTATTGTGAATTTTCAAAGGAAAATATGAATAATTGGGTTTAGAAATTAATTTCGGTTATTTTATGAAGAATTTGGGTTTGAAATTTTTTTTATGTTAGATAACATATTGGAAGTGAATTTCTGTAATTTTTGGGGATTTTTTCTAAGTAATTTACTATGGAAATAAAATTATTTTAGATGAAGGACTTAATTGTTTTATTTGTTTTGCTTAATGGAAGGGCTTATTTGTTAAACTAACCTTTGTTTAGATCTGGAAATTATGTGGCAGTTATTTTGGTAAAGAATTTGAAAAGGTTATGGCAACCAGTTAAATTTTTACAAATATGCAAGTTAGTTATAAATTAATTATTTTAAATGGCATTAAATCAAACCTTATTTAGAAAATATGTTCCGCCTCTTTTAGAAGCAAACTTTCGACCTTATGCTTCCACTTCGACCAAGTCGAAACCAACCAATGCCAAAACCAACACACAAGGTATCAATATGATTGGTATGTAGTGTATTGAAGAAGGGAGGAAGGCATGGTGTCGAAACCCTTGCTTTTGATTTGGTCGAACCCTTTGTTTTAATTTCCAAAGAAATGTGCTTGCCTGTTTTACTAAATTCTTTCGAAGGAGTCGAAACATATGCTTTCGAAGGGGTCTTTTTAAATTGCTTTTGAAAGGGGTTGTCGCTTCTTGTTTAAATTGTAGCTTCCGAATGAGTTACTTAGTTTTAAAATCAATGCTTTCGAAAAGGGTAGTTTCGACCAAGTCGAAACCCTTCTGCCGTCCCTATGCCTTTCGAATGGATTGAAGTCTTCGACCAATTCGAAAGGTAGCTTTTGTTTTAAACCTATACTAAGCCACTTTCTAAAGCCTTCGAAAGGATTCGAGGGTTTCGAAGGCAATGGCTTCGAAAGGGGTTTTGAAGCTATCCTTCAAATGTTTTACTTAAATGTTTTGAGCTTTCAAACGGATGGTGTCGAAGCCATCTGTTTTTCCCCAAACTCTTTTTATTGGTTTCGAAAGGGGTACTTTCGCTTGTATTCACTTAGACCCAGTAAGATATGTTTAAATTAAACCCAATGGTTTCGAAAGGGGTACTTTCATATGATTTCGAAGCTATGCTTCTATAATTGAATGGTAATACTTTAATACATTTGAAAGGTTTCGAAAGAAAAGTTTTAAAGTGTTTTGAAAGGCAGGTGCCTAGTGTTTTGAAAAGAAGATTTGAATGATTTCGAAAGGAAGTTTTCCAATGGTTACAAAATTGAAGTTTAAAGGTTTCGAAAGCATTAGTTTTCAAAACAAAGAACCCAATCACAATCTTTAAAGGCAAAACCCATAGCATTATAAATGAGCTTTTAAACGCTTTTAAATTGGAGTTTTTGGAAGAAGTTTGCTTGATATAAATAATGGGTTAAAGGGGTTAACCAAATTTCCAAGGGGAAATGATTTCGAATATATAAAACCAAAGGGGTCAGTATTATTTTTGTATGTGCTTCTTCTATAAATATATTCACTAAGTAATGGACCCATAACAGAATTTTGGGGAGTAAGGGCAGAAGAACCGGGTAGGTTGACCAAGTAGTGAATATAAACTAAGTAACTTCTGAATGAATAGAGTTGCATCCAGGAGGTCGGGTAGACCAGAATATAGGATGCCTAAATACTAATTAAAGAAGTTGTCAGATAGACAGGTTCATAGTAAACCCATGAAAACTATGTTTAGGAAAAGTTACTGACAGATGTCAATAGGTTCATAGTAAACCCATGAAAACTATGATTAGAAAGAGTTATTGGCAGGGGCCAATAGGTTTGTAGTGAACCCATGAAAACTATATCCGGATTAAGTTATTGACAGAAGTCAATAGGTTCCTAGTCAACCCATGCAAATTAGGGTAAGGGGGAAGTTATTGGAGATACCAATAGGTTCGGGGAGAACCCATGCATGATGAAGTTATTGGCCGGGGCCAATGGGTTCTTAGTGATCCCATGAAAACTATGAAACCAGGCAGGGAGTCCATAAGTATTAAACAAATTATTAGTCTGCCCATGAAAACTAATAGGTTAATAGTGACCCTAGAAACTATAACTGAGACAGATAGTCAAAATGAATGGGGATGGGTAATCCAGAATTGATTTACTTGTTTGCATATCATCATAATAATTTAAATTGCTATGTTTTAACCATTGTGGATGCAGGAGCACAGTATATGATTTTATAAAGTTTTGGATAAGATACTAGCGAGGGAAAAACCCGTTCCGCTAAGCGGCGTTGTCTCATTAGATATCTAAATGGTTTGAGATGGTAGATTACTATTCTTACCGGGCTTTTTGTTTGACTTGAAGTTTATTTTTTCCCCTTAATCTCTCGAGTGCTCAATTGATTTTGAATAGTTTGAGATTTAAGGTTTTCAGGTACCTCTTTAGACGAATAAGCTTCCGAAGATGTGCAGGAGGCATGATAGCTATTTAGAGTTCTTTTCTATTTTTGATTCCGCTGTGTTGTTATAATGGAAAAGTTGTTTAATTGCCTATATATATGTGTGTGTGTGTACTCTGATCATCCAAGGGAGCATCTTCATATGTTGCTCTTGGCGTATGTTGTAATAAATATATTTTCCCTGAACATGGTTCTCGTATTGGAATTAGTAATGAATTTGAAATGCCTTTAAATGGAATGAGAAAGTTGTTTTCTAAATTTAAAATTTTCCATATTCATGTGTTTCTGTTATATCAATGTATCCGACATTACCGTATTTGATGGCTGATTATTAATAACTATGGATGACTGCAGCATCCGTAGCCATTTGTTTTGTACCTCCAAGTGGGGGATGTTACAAGTTGGTATCATAGTATAGGTTTACGAAACATAAAAGAAATTTAAACCTAAAAGATTTTTTCAAAACATAATCCAATGAATCAGAAAATAAGATCGGGGTTTGAGATAACGCTATAGTAACGTACTTGTATTTGATATAGATATATATAAGTACGTATTCCCCTCTTTCTTAGGCCATTTTCAGTATCTTACTAAGGCTTGTATGAAAATTTGCGAGAAAGAAGATATGGAGGAAGGAAACGGAAGAGGAAATCTTGGTAGAGGAAGCACCACAACCAATAAAATGTTTGACCCCCTAGGAGGAACCCGGGTCGACAGGCTAATGCTAACCAAAATGTAGATGCTAATGTGGGTGCTGGAAATTCGCTAGTGGATATGGTGGCGATGTATCAGTTCTTCGTCAATCTGATGCAAGTTGGAGCTGCTGCTGGAGTTGCTGGAAACGTTGGAGGAGCTAATCCTGTAGCTCTAGTTGGGAATAATTATGCTAAGCTGAGAAGAGACTAAATCAGTCTTGGTGGAAAACTGTTTATGGGAACGGAGGATGCCATAGAAGTGGAAAATTAGTTGTTGCACTATGAGAGAATCTTCACTGATTTGGGTTTGGATGATGAGTAGAAGAGAAGACTGGCCTCTAGGCAGTTGCAAGGGGCAGCACCTCATTGGTGGAATAGTGTTACTGTCGGAGTTCCGGAGATGGAGTTGACTTGGGCATATTTTAGAAGGATATTTGAACATAGGTTTTTGTCCAAAGTTGGCAAGTCGGCATTGTTGAGAAAGTTTATGGATTTGGTGTAGGGAGAGATGTCAGTAATCTAGTATGCTACTAATTTTGATGAGTTGTCCCGTTATGGGTATGCTACTATAGACAGCGACATTAGGAGGAATAGAGGTTCATTCGGGGATTGAGGCCCGAGATTGCTAGGGCAACCCTGACACATCTCCATGATCCTTGTAATGTAATTGTGGAGATGGCAATACGACATGAGAAGATGCTTGCTATTGGTGCAAGGGAAAAGCCAGTTGAAACCCAGGGTTCTCAGGGAAAGAAGAGGAAGTTCTTTAAGAAGAAGGGAGCCCAGAAGGGAGAGGCTGCCAAGAAGGCAAAGGCAGATTTATTTTGCTTTAAGTGTGACAAGAAAGGTCATTATGCTCATGAGTGCCGGTCAGGCAAGGAGAAGAAGGCTACAAAAAATAAAGGCGTGAAGTGTTTTAACTGTGACCAAGTTGGGCATTATAAGAATCGGTGTCCAAAACCAGTCAGGGCAGACAAGGGAAAGGTTTTTGCTGTTGGACCATTATCTGCTAGTCCAACTGCAGCTGAAAAAGAGAAGACTGTGATGGAAGGTACGCTTTTGATTCAGAGTATACCGGTTATGGTATTATTTCATGCCTTTGCATCACATTCATTTATATCTTGGTGTTTGGTTGGTAGGTTGTGTTTAGAACCCACATACCTTGTTACTTCCTTAAGGGTTGTGAATCCGATAGAAGGACATGCAACTCTGGGGATGAGATGACCAGTTAGAACTTGATTTGTTAGGTCATAAGTTTGAATGCTGTATGTATGTTTTTGATTTCGTAAATTTCGGGATCATCTTGGGCATGGATTGGTTGGGTAAGTATGAGGCTAGAATATTCTGCCAGGATAGGGAAATATCACTTATACACCCTGATAGTCATAACCGAATTATATTCTCAGTGGAGAATTCTGATCAGAGTAGTTGTGCTTTGTCAAGTGCTATGGAAGTAGGAGAAGAGTTAGGTTAGGTTCGAGTAGCAAGAGATTTTGCAGATGTCTTTGAGCCAGTTATAAGATTACCACCAAAACGAGCTGTTTAGTTTCGGATAGATCTTGTGGTAGGAGCTGAACCTGTAAGTAGACCACCTAGCAGAATGACACCGACCGAGATGAAGGAATTGAAGGTGCAGCTAGTGGATCTAGAAGGGAGAAATTTTATTAGACCAAGCAGTTCACCTTGGAGAGAGGCAGCTGTGTTCGTGAAGAAACCAGATGGGTCGTTAAGGATGTGTATCGATTATAGTAAGTTGAACGAGAAGACGATTAAGAATAAGTATCCTTTGTCGAGAATTGACGATCTGTTTGATCAGTTGTGTGGAGGCAGAGTATTTTCTTGGCGATAGGTTTCCCTCAGTTAAGAGTGGCAGAGGACAGTGTTCCATTAACAGCATTTCAGACTAGGTATGGTTCGTATGAGTGGTTAGTAATGTCATTCGGGTTAACGAATGCACCTGCTTTCTTTGTGGATTTGATGAACTGAGTTTTCCGGGAGTACTTGGATAGGTTTGTGTTGGTATTTATAGATGACATTTTAGTGTACTCTAAGGATGAAAAAGAGCATGAAGGTCATCTTAGAGTAGTGCTTGAGGTGACGAGGCAACATGAGCTGAAACCGAAGTTTTCCAAATGTCATTTTTAGAAGAAAGAGGTTAAGTTTCTTGGTCACGTGGTTTTAGAGAAGGGCTTGTCAGTCGATACAGATAAGATCGAAGCTGTTAATAATTAGAGGAGATCAGAGACGGTGACTCAGATTAGAAGTTTTCTTGGACTTGCTGGCTATTACCGGAGAATCATCAAGGATTTCTCGCGGTTAGCAGCACCTTTGACTAAGTTAACCAGGTAGGATGTGACCTTTGTCTGGTCTGACAAATGTGAGGTAGCATTCCTTAAGTTAAAGCATTTGTTGACTACCACACCCGTGTTAGTAGTTCCAAACGGAAACCAAGGGTTGGTGGTGTTTACCGATGCATGCGGAACTGGATTAGGAGCTGTGTTGATGTAGAAGGGTAAAGTTATTACCTACGCTTCACGACAGCTTAGATCGCATGAAGTAAAATATCCTACGCATGATTTGAAGTTGGCCACGGTGATCTTCGCATTGAAGATTTGAAGAAATTATCTTTTAGGAGACAGATTTGAGCTATACATAGATCATAAGTCATTAAGTTAATTATTCTCTCAAAAGGAGTTGAATATGAAACATTAAAGGTTGAGAAAGAAGGACGGTTCTGTGTTTTGAATGTTGAGGACTTAAGAAAAGAAGCTCTTAAGGAATGTCATCGATCCAAATTTACGATTCATCCTGGAGGAACCAAGATGTACCAAGATATGAAGAGGAGATTCTATTTGGGAAGGTATGAAGAGGGATGCTAGCTTGTGGGTTAGGCAGTGTGTGAACTGTTAACAAGTGAAGACCAAACATCAGAAGCCGAGTGGATTGCTTCAACCTTTGGAGATTCTAGTTTGTAAATGGGATTCGACATCCATGGATTTTATAAACGGGTTGCTAAGATCGTATAGAGGAAATGAAAGTATATGGGTCATAGTGGACATGTTGACCAAGAGTGCCCATTTTATTCCAGTTAAGTCAACTAAAACGACACCTGTTTTAGCTATGTTGTTCATGAAGGACATAGTTAGTCTACATGGAATTCCTAGTAGTATATTCAGTGACAGAGATGCTTTGTTCACTAGTGAATTCTAGAAGAGTCTACAGGATGTATAGGTACTAAGCCCAAGATGAGTATTGCATATCACCCTCAGATGGATGGGCAGACACAAAGAGTCAATAAGGTACTTGAGGATTTATTGAGAGCTTGTGTATTGGATTTTGGTGGATCTTGGGAAGATCACCTACATTTAGTGGAGTTTTCCTATAATAATAGTTATCATACTAGTATAGGAATGGCGCCTTTTGAAGCTTTGTATGAAAGGCCATGCAAATCACCAGCGTGTTGGTTGGAGACTAGAGATAGATTAGTCTTAGGTCCAGATCTAGTTAGAGAGGCGACATAGAAGATTGAGTTGATTCGAGAAAAAATGAAGGAGACTCAGTCCAGACAGAAGAGTTACACAGATAAGAGGCGTAAAGACCTAGAATCTCAGTTGGAGATATGGTTTTCATTATGGTATCACCGATGAAGGGTGTGGTACAATTTGGAAAGTTAGGGAAACTAGCACCGAGATATGTTGGTCTGTTCCAAGTTATAGAGAGGATCGGGAAGCTCGCGTACAGAGTAGAGTTGCCGAGCAGTATGGCAGGTGTCCATAATGTATTTTATGTGTCTCATCTTCGAAAGTACGTGCATGATCCAAAGACTACTATTCCTCTGACTGGGTTGGAAGATTTGATAGTAGAACCTAATTTTACTTTTTTGACAACCAGTTCGGGTTGTAGCGAGAGATGAGAAAAGATTGAGGAACAAGACAGTCGGGTTGATGAAAGTTCAGTGGAGCGACAATGAGAAGGACTGTACTTGGGAGATAGAAGACAAGATTAGAGATACTTATCCTGATTTGCTTTGAGGGTATGTCTATTTTAGCTTTATATAGATAGTTGCTAGTCAGGTAGGCTAGTATGGTTGTTAGGAATGGTTACAAATGATTGCTATGTTTAGTATTTAGTCCTTACTGAATTTCGAGGACGAAATTCTTTAAGGAGGGGAGCCTTTAACACCCCTAATTTTTAATAACATTATTTAGAAGATGTAATTGGATAAATTGAATAGAATAATGTAAATATTAGAGAGATAAGGGGATTGAGATTTGAATAAATACTTAGAGGCCGAGCTTAATTATATAAATGGGCTTATGAATGGTTTTATATGTTACTTAATTAAAACATGGGCATATTAGGAAATAGCCGCACCATAATCTCATACCCTTAATATTCTCGTTTCGTATCCATTCATGTTCATTTTTCTAAAAACATAAAATGCAAACAAAAGAAAGAGAAGCCAACCATTACTTAGGAGAAAAGAGGAGGAAATCAAATTAAAGCCAAGGATTTAAGCAAGGGGAATTAATCTCAATCAAATCTCAAATTCCTTATCCTAATCAAGGTGAATAATAATCAGGACAATCTCTATTTCTGTTTTTATGATCATTGATTTTCGGGTTTAAGATGAAATCCATTATGATGATTTTTGATGATGATATGCTTGGATTTATAACATATTTGATTCAAACAAGATTGTTTGATAATTGTTTATACACGGTTTTAAGGGTAAAATCGTTTAAACTGAATTTCGAATGCCATGAGGAATTTATGTGTTATGTAAAACATGATTTTGGAGATGGGTTTCAATTTTTATAATTTTCCAAGCTATGAAAAATTTATTATGAATTTTCAAAGGAAAATATGAATAATTGGGTTTAGAAATTAATTTCGGTTATTTTATGAAGAATTTGGGTCTGAATTTTTTTCTTATCTTAGATAACATATTGAATGTGAATTTCTGTAATTTTTGAGGATTTTTCCTAAGTAATTCACTATGGAGATAATATTATTTTAGATGAAGGACATAATTGTTTTAATTGGTTTGCTTAATGGAAGAGCTTTTTTGTTAAACTAATCTTTTTTTATATCTAGAAATTATGCGGCAGTTATTTTGGTAAAGAATTTGAAAAGGTTATGGCAACCAATTAAATGTTTACAAATAGGCAGGTTAGTTATAAAGTAATTACTTTAAATAGCATTAAATCAGACCTTATTTAGAAAATATGTTCCGCCTTTTTTAGAAGCAACCTTTCGACCTTATGCTTCCGCCTCAACCAAGTTGAAACCAACCAAGTCAAAACTAGCCAATGCCGAAACCAATACACAAGGTATCAATATGATTGGTACGTAGTGGATTGGAGAAGGGTGGAAGGCATGGTATCGAAACCCTTGCTTTCAATGGGGTCGAACCCTTTGTTTTATTTTCCAAAGAAACGCGCTTGCCTGTTTTACTAAATGCTTTCGAAGGAGTCGAAACATATACTTTCGAAGGGGTCTTTTTAATTGCTTTCGAAAGGGGTTGTCGCTTCTTGTTTAAATGGTAGCTTTCGAATGAGTTACTTATTTTTAAAATCAATGCTTTCAAAAAGGGTAGTTTCGACCAAGTCGAAACCCTTCTGCCGTCCCTATACCTTTCGAATGGATTGAAGTCATCAACCAATTTGAAAGGTAGCTTTTGTTTTAAAACCATGCTAAGCCACTTTCTAAAGCCTTTAAAAGGATTCAAGGGTTTCGAAAGCAATGGCTTCAAAAGGGGTTTCAAAGCTATCCTTTAAATGTTTTGAGCGTTTGAAAGGATGGTGCCGAAGCCATCTGTTTTTCCCCAAACTCTTTTTAATGGTTTCGAAAGGGGTACTTTCGCTTGTATTCACTTAGACCCAATAAGATATGTTTTAAATTAAACCCAATGGTTTTGAAAGGGGTACTTTTAAATGGTTTTGAAGCTATGCTTCTATAATTGAATGGTAATACTTTAATACATTCGATAGGTTTTGAAAGAAAGGTTTTAAAGTGTTTCGAAAGGCAGGTTTCTAGTGTTTTGAAAAGAAGATTTGAATGCTTTCGAAAGGAAGTTTTCCAATGGCTACAAAATTAAAGTTTAAAGGTTTCGAAAGCATTAGTTTTCAAAACAAAGAACCTAATCACAATTTTTAAAGGTAAAAACCATAGCATATAAATGAGCATTTAAACGCTTTTAAATTGGAGTTTTTGGAAGAAGTTTGCTTGATAGAAATAATGGGTTAAAGGGGTTAACCAAATTTCCAAGGGGAAATGATTTCGAATATATAAAACCAAAGGGGTCGGTATTATTTTTGTATGTGCTTCTTCTATAAATATATTCACTAAGTAATGGACCCATAACTTAATTTTGGGGAGTAAGGGCAGAAGAACCAGGTAGGTTAATCCAGTATTGAATATAAAATAAGTAACTCCTGAATGAATATAGTTTCATTCAGGAGGTCAGGTAGACCCGAATATAGGATGCCTAAATACTGATTAAAAGAAGTTGTCAGATAGACAGGTTCATAGTAAACCCATGAAGATTATGTTTAGGAAAAGTTACCGACAGATGTCAATAGGTTCATAGTAAACCCATGAAAACTATGATTAGAAAGAGTTATTGGCAGGGGCCAATAGGTTTGTAGTGAAATCATGAAAACTATATCCGGATTAAGTAATTGACAAAAGACAATTGGTTCCTAGTCAACTCATGAAAACTAGGATAAGGGGGAAGTTATTGGAGACACCAATAGGTTCGGGGGAACCCATGATTGATGAAGTTATTGGATGGGGCCAATAGGTTCTTATTGATCCTATGAAAACTATGAAACCGGACAGGTAGTCCATAAGTATTAAATAGTTTATTAGTCATCCTATGAAAACTAATAGGTTAATAGTGACTGAGACAGATAGTCAAAATGAATGGGGATGGGTAATCCAGAATTGATTTACTTGTTTGCATATCATCATAATATTTTAAATTGCTATGTTTTAACTATTGTGGATGCAGGAGCACAGTATATAATTTTATAAAGTTTTGGATAAGATACTATTAAGGGGAAAACCCGTTCCTCTAAGCGGCGTGGTCTCACTAGATATCTAAATTGTTTGAGATGGTGGATTATTATTTATACCAGGCTTTTTGTCTGACCCAAATTTTATGTTTTCCCCTTAAACTCTTGGGTGCTCAATTGATTTTGAGTAGTTTGATAGTTGAGGTTTTTAGGTACCTCTTTAGACGAATAAGCTTCCGGAGACGTGTAGGAGGCATGATAGCTATTTAGAATTCTTTTCTATTTTTGATTCCGCTGTGTTGTTGTTGTAATGGCAAAGTTGTTTAATTACCTATATATATACACTCTGATCATCCAAGAGGGCATCTTGATGTGTCGCTCTTAGCGTATGTTGTAATAATTATATTTTCTTTGAACGTGGTTCTCGTATTGAGATTATGTAATGAATTTGAAATGCCTTGAAATGGAATAAGAAAATTGTTTGTTGATTTTAAAATTTTCCATATCCATGTGTTTCTGTTATATCAATGTATCTAACATTACCGTATTTTGTCGCCGAGGATTAATAACTATGGATGACTGTAGCATCTGTAGCCGTTAGTTTTGGGCCTCCAAGTGGGGGACGTTACACATCTCCTTTAGGTTCTTAAGAGATGTAAAATCTATTGGGAGCCTTATTATAAAATTAAAAGAAATCATTCTAATAATTATAAGAACATATGTAATATTATAATAATCTACTATAATAAATTTGCACAGCTAATGTAATTAATAAAATTATCCGTTGATTAAAATATACTAAATGATATGAACTAAAGATTGGCAAAGAAATGTAATAACTTACTAATAAATTTATCATTTGGATTGTTGTTGCTTCAAGATCGACGTAAGGTCCAAATAATACAACTATTGAAACTTCCAAGTCTTGGCAACTTAAGTGTGAAGTTGCGTGAGACTTTGTATTGTTTTCTATTAGTTTTAAACTCGAAAACAATAAAAAAAGATGTGGATATTCGATCCATATTCGATCGCTTACATATATGGTGAATAGTCGCATTCCATAATGTATAGAATTATAATGAAATTGTTTCATTTGAAATAAGCTAGTCAAATGTAGTGCGAGATCATATGTTAAATACGATTGAATAAAATGAGGATTTTGTTTTGTTGGGAACAACACTGGACCAAAAAATATAGATTGATCTATTGATCATCGAAATATCTGTTTTGGTCTGTTTACTTAAGTGCAAATTATTCAATCAATCAATCTCCTTAACATGTTAAGGATGACTGAATGCATCTTTGTAAAGAAATCTAGTGCAGTCTTCTAGTAAAAGGTTTCTCTTTTGAAGCATTCGACTATTTAAAAGAGAAAGTAAAAGTCAGAGAGTGGAAGTAATATATGCATAGTTGGAATGAAGAGAAAGTCATCATTGCTTCATGAAGAGAAATAACAAACAAAATTATATAATGTTTATAGATGCTCAATAAGGAACAAGAAATACAATTTCTATTTCAAATGTCTTTCGCTTATAGAAAAATTTTCTCTATAAAATCTGATGCAGCAGCGGAATAACAAAATGATGATTCTGTGAAAGTAGCAATCGATGGAATGAAGAATACTGAATGGCCCAAATTCGATGATCCGAAGATACCGAATTCTAGCTATCTTCGTCATGTTGATCGCGCACGATACCGTGAAAGAAGATCTGCAATTCTTCAGACGTTGATCAAGCGCACTTGATTCCGTGAATTGGCTTCTACGATCGTTGATTCGAGCGCACTTGAATGCCGAAAGAGGAGATAGGAGATTACACTCAACTACCCATTTGGTGAAAGCACAAAGCTAACAAAACAAAAGTTTTTATTCAAATCAACTAAACTATTACAAATGGGACCACCGGCCTATTTATAGAAGTTACAACTCAACACTGAAATCTGTACAACACCTAGGTCGGCCACGACCTAAACATCACGATCTACGACTTAAAAGTAGACGACCTAAACAAAACAGTTACAACACATTACAAGCCTTCACCGACCTAACATAGGTCGTCAACGACCTAATAGATCAACAACAAACACGCTACAGTATTTACAATAGTCACACATCACAACTTAACACTTGACCGACTTAACAACAATACATCAGTCTCCATCAGCGCCTTATTATAGGTCGTTAACGACCTAACACTTCATGCGACCTAACAACAGAAGATAGCGACCTAAAATAAAGCGGCACAAGATATTCAGGCGGCATAGGCTTCGTACGCGACCTAACAAGTTAGCTCCTGGGGTTCTTCACACGACCTAATCTCCTTGCGACCTAATTTAGGTCGTAACTCGTTCACGCGACCTAACTTAGGTCGTAGCTCGAGACGGTCTTTACTGGAAATATCAGAACGACCTAAAGGAATGAGAGCTTCGTTAGGTCGTTCGTGCGTCTCTTCCTTTAACTCGTGAACTCGTTCTTCGTTAGGTCGTTCGTGTGCCTGTTCCTTTAACTCGTCGACACGTTTGCATGCCTTAACTTTGCAGTTGACTCGTGAGCGACCTATAGGTTCCTTAGGTCGTGAACGACCTAAAACTTCACTAGGTCGTGAACGTCCTAAAATTCTGGAGCGACTTAAATCAGAAGCAGATCGCGCTGCATTATCCTCCCCCTGTTGAAAAAAATTCGACCTCGAATTTGCACTTTCTTCTTCCACAACAGTCTCATCTCCATGATACGGAATCAAATATTTGACATTGAAAACATCAGACGTATGAACATCACCCGGCAATCTCAACTGATATGCATTCTCATTGATTTTCTTCAAAATTTCCACTGGACCGATTTTTCGAGCTTTCAATTTATTGTACGTTCCCACTGAAAAATGATCCTTCGTTAGTACAACATATACTAAATCTCCTTCATTAAATTCAACGCTTCTTCGCTTCAAATCCGCAGATCGTTTATACTTTTCATTTGCTTTCTCCAATCGTTCCTGAACGATTTTATGACATTCTGCCAAGCCATCAACAAAATCAACAGCCCGTTTAACTGTCCCCTTCGGTTGTGGTACTGTCGTCAAATCCAACGGACCCTTTGGACTAGCTGAGTATACAACTTGAAACGGACTGAAACCCGTACTACGGTTAACAGCGTGATTATGTGCAAACTCTGCCAGACATAATTTCATATCCCAACTCTTCAAGTTATCCTGCACAAGACATCGTAACAAATTTCCCAATGATCTGTTTACCACTTCCATCTGCCCATCTGTTTGTGGATGATAGGCGCTACTAAAATTCAGCTTCGTTCCAACCATCTTCCATAAAATTAACCAGAAATGGCTTAGAAATCTAGTATCCCGATCTAAAACAATAGATTCAGGTAGCCCATGTAATCGATACACTTCTTTAAAGAACAATTCGGCAACACGGACGGCATCAGCTGTCTTCTTACAAGCGATAAAATGTGCCATTTTGGAAAATCTATCCACCATAACGAATATAGAATCATTTCTCCTTTGAGTTCTAGGCAAACCCAAAACAAAATCCATGCTGATATCAATCCATGGTTTAATAGGCACAGGTAATGGCATATACAATCCTGCATTCGTCGCTGTTCCCTTTGAAACTTGACAGATATGACATCTCCCCACCAATCTTTCAACTTCTCTTCTTATAGTAGGCCAGAAATATGATTGTGAAACCAACTGTAATGTACGGTCTCTTCCCACATGACCTTCCTCATGCAACTCCTTTACAATCTTCATACGTAAACTGCACTCTGGTATGCACAATCGATTCCCTTTAAAAAGAAAACCATCCACCATTACAAACTCATCCGTCTTCCCCTCCTTGACCTCATCTACATACTTCGCAAAGTAAGGATCATCAACAAATAGTTCTGGTAATACATCAAATCCGTTCACTTCAACTTTCATTGTAGTCAGCAAATGATTCCTTTGACTCAATGCATCCGCCACTCTATTCGTAATTCCCGATTTATGCTTCACCATAAATGTAAATTGTTGTAAGTATGCAATCCACGAAGCATGCCTTGCCGCAATCTTGTCCTGTCCCTGCATATGCTTCATTGCCTCATGATCAGTATATAACACAAATTCTTTATGAAACAAATAATGTCTCCAATGTTTGATAGCTTGCACGATAGCATAAAATTCCATATCATATGTATTATATCTCATTTTTGCTCCCGATAGCTTCTCACTGAAATATGCAATAGGACGTCCCTTCTGACTTAACACCCCTCCAATTCCAACCTTTGATGCATCAGTATGTAATTCAAACAATAATTGAAAATCTGGCAACACTAGAATTGGTGCTGTCGTTAAAAGTTCCTTGATTCTCTCAAAAGCAACTCCTGCTTCCTCCGACCATGAAAATTGCTTCCCTTTCATACAATCAGTAACTGGAGCCATCACGCTACTGAAGTGTGGGATAAACCTTCGGTAGAATGATGCCAAACCATGAAAGCTTCTAACTTCTGTAATCGTCTTGGGTTGTGGCCAATTTCTGATTGCTTCAACTTTATTCTGATCCACATGTATACCTCCTCCCGATATAACATATCCCAAAAATAAAACACTATGCGTCATGAACATGCATTTCTTCGTTGCAGCATAAAATTGTTCCTGTCGCAGTACCATCAACACTTCTCTCAGATGTTGCACGTGTTCTTCTGAGCTTCTACTATATATCAGTATGTCATCAAAATACACCACTACAAACTTCCCAATGAATGGTCTAAAAATCTGATTCATCACCCGCATGAATGTACTCGGTGCATTCGAAAGACCAAACAGCATGACCAGCCATTCATATAATCCTTCTCTCGTCTTGAAGGCTGTCTTCCACTCATCCCCTGGTCTTATACGAATTTGATGATAACCACTCTTCAAATCAATCTTCGAAAAGATAGTAGCCCCACTCAGCTGATCCAACAAGTCATCCAATCTAGGCATAGGAAATCTATATCTCACAGTAATCTTATTCAATGCTCGACTGTCGGTGCACATTCTCCACGTCCCATCTTTCTTCGGTACTAACAATGCTGGCACACCACATGGACTTAAACTTTCCTGCACACGCCCCTGCTCAAGCAACTCTTCCACTTGCCTCCTCAACTCCTCATGTTCTTTTGGACTCATTCTGTAGTGTGGTCTATGTGGCAACACAGCACCTGGAACAAGATCAATTTGATGTTGAATGTCTCTCGATGGCGGTAACTCCGTTGGTAGCTCTTCAGGGAATACATCGTCAAATTCCTCCAGCACTGGTTTCACTTCTTCAGGGATCTCCACCACTTCATGTCTCTCACGTCCAATCAACAAGAATACTTCCGGCTCCTCTTCTACCTCCTTAACAAACTCCTTTAAAGATAGTAACGTCTTAAGCTCTTCAATCTCCTCCAACTTGTTTTCTTCTTGTTGTCGCTTCTTAGGAATTAAAGTAATCTTTGTACCCTCAAACATGAAACTGTAACTGTTAGTACGTCCATCATGTTGCACAGCCCTATCATACTGCCACGGCCTCCCCAACAACAGATGACATACATCCATGTCCACGACATCACACCAAATTTCATCCTTGTATTTCTTCCCAATTGAAAAATTAACACAAACTCTTCGCCCAACTTTCACCTCCCCACCTTTCCTCAACCAAGCTAACTTGTAAGGTTTCGGATGCTTCTCTGTCTTCAATGATAACTTCTTCACAGCTTCTGTAGAGATAATATTATCACAGCTTCCCGCATCGATGACAAACTTGCAAACCCTTCCCAAGATAGTACATGTTGATTGAAAGATGTTACTCCTCAACCAGCTAGTTTCCTCCTCCTGTTTTGGTGTTAAACACGACCTCTTCATCATCAATGAATACCCTTCATCTCCCGACACATTCTCTTCCTCCTCATCATGTAATGAATTAGAACAGTCAGCCTCTACCTCATCTTCCTCTGCCTCAGCAATCATAGTTCTCTTCTTCGATTTTGGACATTCGCTGCTCTTGTGACCCACTTCTTGACAATTATAGCATTTGAAATTAGTGTTGACCCTTGGTTTAACCACTTCCTGAACAACAGGCTTATTTGATGCCTTTGGAACATTAGAACTACTACCCGCTCCTTTGTTCTGCCCTGTAAAACTTGGAAACACACCTCCCCCACGTCTTCCTTGTTTCTCCCAAGCCAACGCCTTTTGATGTGCTTCTGCCACAGATCTAGGGTCGAACATGTTCACCGTATCCTGGATCTGTGTTCTAAGTCCCCCAACAAACCTCGTGGTCAATTGTTCTTCTCTCTCCATGATATCGTTTCGAGCAATTAATTGGTAGAACTCATCAGCATAATCAGCAACCGTCTTCATTCCTTGCGTCAAGTTCTGTAATCTCTAATACATTAGTGATTGGTAATTATAGGGCAAGAACGTAGCCTTCATCAATTTCTTCATCTTTTTCCAAGCAACAATCTTTGACTTTCCCATTCGTTCTCTAGTAAGTTTGGTTTGCTGCCACCATGCCATAGCTCTCTCCCTCAACCTAGTAGTAACCAACTTCACTTTACGATCCTCCGGAACCTCCTTGAAGTCAAATATTTCCTCAACATAAGCTATCCAATCAAGAAATTCCTCGGCTTGCATACCTCCCTTGAATTCTGGTATTTCAGTCTTCATCCCAGACTCCCACTTGTGATCATATTCCGACTGATTTCTTCCTTGTCCTCGTCCTCGTCCATGAACACTACCACCATCAAACTCCTCTTCAAAATCAGATGTATATCGATGTCGATCCTGACCACCAACATCCCTACTACCTTCATTTCTTCCATCAACATCCCTTCTGTCTACATTCCTCCATTCTCAATCATTCACATTCCTCCCACATCTTCGATCATCATCATTCCTATAATTATCTCGACTGACACTCCTATGATCATTATCAACACTTCTTTCTCGATTGGAATGTGGTGAAACTCTACTTCCTCCATGGTTAGATTCAGGTGAAACCCTTCTCCGATTTTGATTCATCTCTAACATCATCTTCTCTAATCGGCCAATCCCTTCATTAAGCTTTTCACTAAAGTTTTCGTTTATTCTTTGCTCCATTTCATCAACTTCTTCTCTTCTATACAAAGCTTCAACATTCTGATGGCGATTAGCTCTTCTCGGTGGCATGGTTGATTCTTCAAAACTTTAACTTTCGGCCTTGAACAAACAAATGATCAAATGATACCAAATGATGCACCTCACACTTCACTTCGTTCGGATTTATATTTCAAATTCTCGGTCTCGAACAACAAGGTGATACACGACTTGAATTCTTCGATAAAATCTTGGCTCCAAGACTCGGCTTAGCTATGATTGGCTAAGTCTAGCTCTGATACCAAATGATGCAGCAGCGGAATAACAAAATGATGATTCTGTGAAAGTAGCAATCGATGGAATGAAGAATACTGAATGGCCCAAATTCGTTGATCCGAAGATACCGAATTCTAGCTATCTTCGTCATGTTGATCGCGCACGATACCGTGAAAGAAGATCTGCAATTCTTCAGACGTTGATCAAGCGCACTTGATTCCGTGAATTGGCTTCTACGATCGTTGATTCGAGCACACTCGAATGCCGAAAGAGGAGATAGGAGATTACACTCAACTACCAATTTGGTGAAAGCACAAAGCTAACAAAACAAAAGTTTTTATTCAAATCAACTAAACTATTACAAATGGCACCACCGGCCTATTTATAGAAGTTACAACTAAACACTGAAATCTGTACAACACCTAGGTCGGCCACGACCTAAACATCACGATCTACGACTTAAAAGTAGACGACCTAAACAAAACAGTTACAACACATTACAAGCCTTCACCGACCTAACATAGGTCGTCAACGACCTAACAGATCAACAACAAACACGCTACAGTATTTACAATAGTCACACATCACGACTTAACACTTGACCGACTTAACAACAATACATCAGTCTCCATCAGCGCCTTATTATAGGTCGTTAACGACCTAACACTTCATGCGACCTAACAACAGAAGATAGCGACCTAAAATAAAGCGGCACAAGATATTCAGGTGGCATAGGCTTCGTACGCGACCTAACAAGTTAGCTCCTGGGGTTCTTCACACGACCTAATCTCCTTGCGACCTAATTTAGGTCGTAACTCGTTCACGCGACCTAACTTAGGTCGTAGCTCGAGACGGTCTTTACTGGAAATATCAGAATGACCTAAAGGAATGAGAGCTTCATTAGGTCGTTCATGCGTCTCTTCCTTTAACTCGTGAACTCGTTCTTCGTTAGGTCGTTCGTGCGCCTGTTCCTTTAACTCGTCGACTCGTTTGCATGCCTTAACTTTGCAGTTGACTCGTGAGCGACCTATAGGTTCCTTAGGTCGTGAACGACCTAAAACTTCACTAGGTCGTGAACGTCCTAAAATTCTGGAGCGACTTAAATCAGAAGCAGATCGCGCTGCATCAAAAACTATTTCTTTGAGTTCGAGATACTTTATTTGTAGACCTTGATTATAAATTAGTTAGATTAGAAGAAATAAATAGCATATAGTAAGTTATTGAATGAAGATTCATATTTCAAATGTTGTTACTATAATAAAATAAATAGCGGGAGCATACCATATAACAATTTCTAATGGACGCATCAGGTTTTTAAAAAATTGCTTTCATGTGTTCGTAATATTATTTATCAAATAATAACCGTTTTAAGATTTGACCGAAAATAGATGCAGTTTTGTTTTAATACGAATATTATGAAAATTCGTTATAAAATATCTATTATGAAACATATTTATTTTTAGTATTTCGATGATGGTATTCTTTTCACAATAATAGTGATGTGTTAGCTATAAAAGATACAAAAGCATCTAAAATATTTAGCAATAAGTTTGGAACCATGGAAAGAGCCATATCTTTGAGAAGCCTTTCTTTAGTCATATGGTACTTGTGAATAGTATTTCAAATGATTAATGACAAAGCATCTATTTAGTGCAAGTGGCCAAAGAGTTAACGAACTCTTCGAATTGATGCATAAAAAGGTTTACAGTCCAAGGTCTAATGATACCGAAAGCAGATCCACCTACTTCGTTAACTTATTGATGAATTTTATATGATATGAACATGTGTATTTGATACACAGGTTAGATATCTATCATAAGTTCATAGAATATAAAAAAGAAGTAGTAAAATATAACAGGCAAAAGATATAATTCAATTTAATCGAATAGGTGAGAATCTTGAATAAGATTTCCAAGAGTACCTAAAAGAGAATATGATTCACTCTCAAAATTATTCCTCCCTACGCTACATAATGATGTATTGATAAGATCAGATTATGTTGGGAAAAGTACGATTGATAATGAGTAAATTTGAGTTATCTCCTTCTTTATCGATATGTACTTAAGAGTAAGCACATGTTGAATTTGGTTTTATCTAAATTCAATATTACGATTCTATATAAGAAATGAATTGAGAAGAAACTTCATCTTAAATAGTTTAAGGTATATGGTTATCCAAATTATGTTATGAATGCAAGTTTCATGAACTCAAGGCTAAATTTGTTTTATGTATTAGTTTTCATAACATGTTTTGGATGCATATTCAACTATACTGAGAAACAAATTGTTGTTTCAAGCATGCCACCTTCATACTAAAGGAATTTCTTTCTAAAGAAATTAATGGCAGTATGATGGACTTTGATGCCATCCAAGATTCATATGTAGAAACAGATTATGTAGATTCTATAGATTTAATTAAGCCCAAAAAGGACACAACTCACTAGAATGTTAAATATAAAATCTTGTACATTAAAGAGAAACTATAAATTTATTTTCAGTGTTGGGAAAAAGGATTATTCGTAATGACAATATACTCAGTTATCGAAAAGTCATGGAGGGTATAGACTCTGCCACATGGCATGATGCTTCAAACCTAAAATGAATTTCACATACAATGACAAAATTTGGTTTTGCAAAATATACCTAAAAGGATATGATCCATCAGCCATAAGTTAATCTCTAAGAAGGAGATCAATGCAATTGTAGATATATAAAGTAAGGTTAATGGGAAATGACCTCACGATTTCAAAATTTGAAATTAATTAAGTAATTTTGCAGGTCATCATGCTTAAGTCTATTCTGGTTCAATTTGCAAATTACCACACAATATGATTGTAAGTTTTGGTATGTTGATGTTGAAACATAACTTCTAAACAATGATTTAGAGAAGACTATTTGCACACCATAGCCAAAATGTATCAAAGTCAGTGGGAGGGATAATAATGCTTTTGGAATTTTTTAGATCAATACATGATCTTTAATAAGCATCTGGAGGTTGAGCAAGTATTTTTAAAAAGAAATCAAATCATTTTATTTCAGTCAAAATGCAGAGGAAACGTGTCTATAAGAGAGAAAATAAAAGCCACTAAGACATTTCTAATACTATAAGTAGACAACATGTTACTAATTGGTAATAGTGTACCCATGTTAATATCAGTTAACGCTTAGTTGTTTAATTCTATATGAAGGATTTGAAAGAGGCGTCTTATATACATGGTATAAGAGGACATTTGGATTGTCCCAATTAAATATACTAACACCATATTAAAATGTTTAATATGGAGTGAAAGGGAGTGCGGATTAAGGATCTTAAGGCTAATTTAACACTAGAGGGAGGTGAATAGTGTTTAATAGATTCTAAGACTTATATGAACTAATTTAAAAATTATGATATAAACAAATGCAGAACTTAATCACAGAACAATCACAGAATCAAACACAGATGCAGAAAGTAAATAAAAAACAGTAAAAGGAAAGAACACACCGGATTTTATACTGGTTCAGAGTTACCCTACGTCCAGTCCTGTACCAAGGCAAAACACCTCATACAGATTTTTATTAAATCAATGTCGAGATTACAATCCTCAATTTCTAAAGGCCTTGAGGTACCCTCCTGTCTCTCGAGTCCGGGACAAAATCTCTTGATTTACGGGCCACAAGATTACTCAATTGATTTCCAGGCACAACCACACCTTATAGAGAGACTCGATAAACGTTTGATTACAAATTGATCCTATAACTCTGAATCGCACTTTGATCTTCGAGAGAGGGCAGAGAAGCAAACAAGAATGAGATTCTAATTTGATTCACTTGAGAATTCGGCAGAATTTCGCCACGATCTTAAAAATATGAAAATTTTAGAATATGGATTTGTGGAGAAGAAGGAGTAAAGAAAATAAGAAAAAATAGTTAGTTAAAAAATTCGTTTGTTAAGGCTATTTATAGACCAGTAACGGTCATAACCATTTGTGAAGAGATTTAAACGAATAGACACTTCTTTTGAAAATTAAAACTTTTGAATTTAACGGCCACCATGTCGACATGGGGTATCCCATGATGTCGACATCCCTTAGTTAAAAACAATGTGAAGTTTAAAACAGGAGTTTATTTAAAAAACAAAAACAAAGAATATTTTAAGGCTAAAACATCTTTTTTGAAAATCATTTGAAAGATAATTTTTAAGGCTAAAACATTTTGAAAAGCAGTTTTGAAAATCATTTTGAAAAACCATTTTGAAGTAGTTTTGCAAGCTTCTTCCTGCAGAATATCTCATCACATCAGGACTCGATAACTTGTACAAAACCAGGATGTTCGTGGGTTTGTAAGCCACTTGTCGTAGGTTTGTAAGCTACTTGTCGTGGGTTTGTAAGCCACTAAGAAGGTAGAAATGGGTTTCATCCCAAATGAAATATGGAATGAAGATTTTCGTGCTATTATGAAGTTTTAACAATAAACTAGACACATATCTTGAAATCTTGATCTTGATATTCTAGAGTCTTCAATCTTGAATCTTGAGTCTTGAGTCTTTATACTGATCAGTCTTCAGTAATCAATACCTGCATATATATATATCATGCATAGTTCCTGCATATACATATCTATCTAGACAATAGTGTTAGTATATATTTTATAATAAGATAAGTTAAAAAGGTTGTTGTCATCAAAACCAACATCTCAGTTCCTAACAATCTCTCCCTTTTTGATGATGACAACTTGTATTTATAAAATATACTTACCATACCATAACTCCTATCATAACTCCCCCTTACTCCATGACTCCCCCTTATTCCAAGTCAACTACTATTTTATAACTTCTCCCCCTTTGTCATCAACAAAAACTTCTTACTAATAAATTCCCTGAACTTGATATAAGATAATCAACCATAATACAAATAGAGTAATCCATATATAAGTGTAATAAATGCTAAGTGCGATCATAAGTATGAAATGTGACCATAAATGTGAAATATGATCATGAGTGTGATCATAAGTGTAATCCAGCAGTAAATTAATCATTATCCAATCATATTTACAGTAGTTATTCAATCAATTATATATACAAACCACACCAAATGTTTTAAATAAGTCAAGTCAATCAAGTTTAAAACACACCAATCAAATCAAACAAATAACATACAGAATGACTAGACATTCCTTGGTACTTCCACCCATCCATCTTCTCCAAAGATAGGGTCTGCTTTGATGGCATCCCATTCTTCTTTATCTTTGTCGAGAGTGACTGGTGGATTTCCTTCGAGATCGTCCTTGTTAAGGGCTGAGATCATCCAACGAAGGGCGTCGAAATGTCTCTCTTGCTCCTTGATCATATGCATTTGACTCAATTCTAAGTGACGCTGATTATAAAGTATGAATGTAAGGATATTCTTGAAGGAAGTGAGAGTTTCCTCAAGATTGTCGCTTAGATTCTTAATCAGAGAAGCCATAATTCAAGAAATAGGAAGAAATATGAAAGGGAGTGATTAGAAGTGAAGTTTGATAAATTATTCTGGAAGAAACAGGTATAAATAGGGATAGAAAGCCGTTTAAAATGAATAGACACAAGTTACTTACATGAAATTAAAATTTGAAAGTGTAATTACTTTTTGCCCGTTGCATGTCAACATGGGGGGATGTCGACATGCCTCTGCCTAAAGTGACAATTTGCTTTGTTTTGAATATTATGAACAAATCTATGCAACTATAATTTGTATAATATAAAAACAAGCAATTATAGAGACAAGTGAAGTTGAATAACAGTAAATAAAAGATTTCATTAATGATTCTAGTCAACTTTACATAAAATAACATAATATTAACTAAAATAAAGGAAAATACATGGATAGAACTTGAAGTAAGCAAGATAACATGAACTAAAACTAATTAGATGAAGATGAAGAAGATGATAGTCCAAGTTTCTACTAATTTTCCCGAAGAACTTGTCGATTTTAGTGGAAATCTTATCCATTTTCTTACTCATTGATCTTTTGAGTGTCTTTTGATTTTCCACTATAATTCTTTGATTATTGAGAATGGTCTTATTGGATGGATTAGCGGGATTAGTAGGATATTCAATACTCTCTAAGGAAGTTTCTTGATCTTCCTCCTCTTCAATTTCCATTCCTTCCTCTTCCTCTTCTTCTTCTTCTCCTTCCTCCATTTCTTCCATCTCTTCGTGCGCAAGCCTTTCTTCCTTTTCCATAAGTGTTTCATATGGTTGAAACACTAATGGAATTTGCATAAGGGAAATGTTTCCATGGTTGAACACTTTTCTAGTTATAAATTCTTCCCTTTTGAAATCGACTCCAAAGTAATTAAAAATCCGAGTGAGATAAATTCCATGATATAATGTGTTTTCACCCATAGTAAAATTCTTGGGCCTTAGCTCTTCCAAAATAACTTGAGCCCAATTGATATCATAATTTTCAAAAATTGCAAAAAGAGCTTTGCAAACTTTCAAAGTTGGATTGTTGTAGTTTCCCGACCTTGGTATAAGGGTGTGTTGAATAAGAAGGTTAATAATTCTAGCTTTTGGATGAAAATAACGATTTTTGAATTCAAAATTATCATCCCCTTCAAAGATGTGATGAAATGTCTCTCGATCATTTTCATTTATTTGAAATTCCGAGAGGTTCATTCCAGTATACTTGCATCCCAAAATATTTCCTAAAATTTCACAATCCAATACTATTTGTGTTCCTTTAACACTACTCCAAATTTGTCCATCTTGCCCATCATAAAAACCACGATTCAAATTTGCATAAAACATCTTTACAAGATTTGGATAACATACAAAATCATTTTGTTTGTTATCTACAACACTAAGAATAGAACATTGTTGAAAAAGATTTTCAATTTCATAAGAAGGAAAATCTTCAAAAATAGCAAATTTCCCCGTATGAATTTTACCAAAGTTTACATAGTTGATGTAAGCTTTGATAGCTTCCGGGTCATTAAAGAGAAATTTTTTGATAGCATTTGGAAGCCTAATGGTGTTAGGAGTGCTTGATAAGACCATTGAAGAAGTTTGAGAGGAGTTGAAGATAATGAAGATAAATTTGAAATTTGAAATAAAAGTGAAAAGTGATGATAAGAAGAGTGAATTAAATAGAGATTCTATAGACATGTTCTCTGGTCAAGAGACATCTTTCTAGAGCATTGAAGTTGGTGAAAAGGTGGAGGGAAATTCAAAAGTTTGAATTCAAATTTTGAAATCAAATTTCGGAGGGGCATGTCGACATGGGGTATCCAGGTATGTCGACATGTGCCTATTGAATCAAAGGACAAGTGTCTATTCCTAATTTCTAATAAATGTATATATTATATCCTATATTCTATTTATATAATTCCTGTGATAACATTAAATATAATAATACTTAAATATTAATAATTTAATATTTTAAAATATTATTAAAATAATATTATTTTTGAATTTAAAATTCAAATTTCAAGGGATAAATTTGAATTTAAAATTCAAGGAATAAAAAAATCAAGCAAGCAAACAAGCATCCATTCAAACAAGAAAATTTAAAAATAATGTAAATGCGTACCTATTTTTAAATCCATACTCCCATTGTCGTCTGATTCTTGAACAGTAGTGAAACACAGATTTGAATTATCCGCCTTCTTTTCATCGTCACTGGATGATGAGTCTGAGTCATCAAGAGTTGCTGTGTATGCTTTCTTTCTTTTCCTTGACGAATCATTGTTTGGAGGGAACAACTGTTTATCTGGATACGGACAATCTTTCCTATGATGTCCGACTTTATTGCAATTGTAGCATCTATCATTGTTGACGTTCTCCGTATTATTTTTGGAATTCCTTTGATCATTTCTTTTGTAATTATTCATTTTTCTATATTTTAGGAATTTCCGGAAGTTTCTTATCATGAAAGCAATCTCCTCATCACTGTCTAGTTTCGAATCTTCAGTTATTGCATTAGTTGCTAATGACTTCTTTTCTGTAACCATGTTTTCTCTTCTTCCTTGCAGTTGAACTTCATAAGACATCAGATTCCCAATCAATTCTTCTATTTTCATTAGACTGATATCATTTGCTTCTTCGATTGCAAGTGTCTTTTGATCCCATTCTGTAATGAGTGAATTTGAATTTTTCTGACTTGGTCTTCCTCCGAAAAGCTTTTTCCCAGTGAAATTAGTGAATGAACAATATCTTGAAATCGATAATACATGTCGGGACTCATTTACATGCATTTTAAACAATTGAAACTGATTAGTTAATATGGAAATTTTAGTCTGTTTAACTTTGCTTGTTCCTTCATGAGTAACTTGCAAAGTTTTCCAGATTTCAAATGTAAACTTACAAACAGACACTCTATTAAACTCATTCCTATCTAGTGAACAAAATAATATATTCATGGCCTTTGAGTTATTTTGTGCAACATTCTTTTGCTCAGTAGTCCACTGGGCAAAATCGATAGTTGGTTCAACATACTCAGTTTGTGTGATATTCCAAGTGTCTAATCCTACTGATTGTAAATAAATTTTCATTCTACAAGCCCAATATGCATAATTACTGCCATTGAAAAATGGTGGTCTGACAGTAGACTGACCTTCTACCAATGAACAAGTGTTAGTGTTAATAGAACTAGTGCCAGAGTTGACATTACCAGTGTTGGTAGCCATTAAAACAATTTTCAAGTTTCAGATTATGAAAACTATGAAAACCAATGCTCTGATACCAATTGAAAGGGAGTGCAGATTAAGGATCTTAAGGCTAATTTAACACTAGAGGGGGTGTGAATAGTGTTTAATGGATTCTAAGACTTATATGAACTAATTTAAAAATTATGATATAAACAAATGCGGAACTTAATCATAGAATCAAACACAGATGCAAAAAGTAAATAAAAAGCAGTAAAAGGAAAGAACACATCGGATTTTATATTGGTTCAGAGTTACCCTACGTCCAGTCATGTACCAAGGCAAAACACCTCATACAGATTTTTATTAAATCAATGTCGAGATTACAATCCTCAATTTCTAAAGGCCTTGAGGTACCCTCCTGTCTCTCGAGTCCGGAACAAACTCTCTTGATTTGCGGGCCACAAGATTACTCAGTTGATTTCCAGGCACAACCACACCTTATAGAGAGACTCGATAAACGTTTGATTACAAATTGATCCTATAACTCTGAATAGCACTTTGATCTTCGAGAGAGGGCAGAGAACTAAACAAGAATGAGATTCTAATTTGATTCACTTGAGAATTCGGCAGAATTTCGGCACGATCTTAAAAATATGAAAATTTTAGAATATGGATTTGTGGAGAAGAAGGAGTGAAGAAAATAAGAAAAAACAGTTAGTTAAAAAATTCGTTTGTGAAGGCTATTTATAGACCAGTAACGGTCATAACCATTCGTGAAGAGATTTAAACGAATAGACACTTCTTTTGAAAATTAAAACTTTTGAATTTAACGGCCACCATGTCGACATGGGGTATCCCATGATGTCGACATCCCTTAGTTAAAAACAATGTGAAGTTTAAAACAAGAGTTTATTTAAAAAACAAAAACAAAGAATATTTTAATGCTAAAACATCTTTTTTGAAAATTATTTGAAAAGATAATTTTTAAGGCTAAAACATTTTGAAAAGCAGTTTTGAACATTTTGAAAAACCATTTTGAAGTAGTTTTGCAAGCTTCTTCTTGCACAATATCTCATCACATCAGGACTCGAGAATTTGTACAAAACCAGGATGTTCGTGGGTTTGTAAGCCACTTGTCGTAGGTTTGTAAGCTAGTTGTCGTGGGTTTGTAAGCCACTAAGAAGGTAGAAATGGGTTCCATTCCAAATGAAATATGGAATGAAGATTTCCGTGCTATTATGAAGTTTTAACAATAAACTAGACACATATCTTGAAATCTTGATCTTGATACTCTAGAGTCTTCAATCTTGAATCTTGAGTCTTGAGTCTTTATACTGATCAGTCTTCAGTAATCATTACCTACATATATATATATATCCTACATAGTTCCTGCATATACATATCTATCTATACAATAGTGTTAGTATATATTTTATAATAAGATAAGTTAAAAAGGTTGTTGTCATCAAAACCAACATCTCAGTTCCTAACATGGAGCATATGAGATAGATTCCTTATGTGTCAGCAATAGGAACGATCAAATATGCTATGGTACACACTAGATCGGTATTCGCTTCTTCACTTGATGTTGATCAGCGAATATCAAATCCTAGTTAAAATCATTGAATGGTAGTTAAGAGTATTCTCGATTATCTAGAAAATACGAAGGAGTTGTTTATGCAATCAACAAACTCCATATGAGGGGGTATTCTAACTCAAACTCCATAAGTGGCACCGAATGTATTAAGTCAATTTTATATTCATGTTTACACTTGATAAAGAGGATTTATGTTGGAAATGTCTTAAATGAAATATTGTGTTAAATTCAGCTATAAAGACTAAGTACATGGCTTTGAATAGTGCCACAATAAAAGTAGTAAATGTTGGCGAATTTATAAGAAGCTAGGGGTGGTTCCCACCACTGGGGATACAATGATGTAGTATGATACCAATGATACGATATAGATTGCAACAGGAACTGACAACTCACTAAGATTTTGAAATATGTTCTCCATAATTACCGCATGATAAAACAATTTATCTGTAAAGGAGAAGTATAAATGAATAGGTAGATACTGTTGGATTAGACGCATTGGCAATGGGGTTGAATAGGTGAATTTCGAAAAAAATTCTTTTATTAATTATTTTAAGATTGTACTATGTATTTATATGAATAATAAATATTATACTAAACATATTTAGTATTTTTTAATAAAAGAGTTTAGGTATAATTTCAATCTATTTATATTGTCTAAATATTTATTTATTTGTTATTATTAATAATAATATTTAAGTATTTGTTTAAATTTTGTTGAGGAAATATTTTTTATTTTTGACACACTGCTAATTTGGAAGAATTATTGAATCAATACTTCAGGTCGATGGGTTATTCTATCAAGTTTGAGGAACACCAAAATTAGCTTGCTAATTTTAAAAGTCACCCAAACCCATATGCTTAAGAGGGGTAATTCGTTTATTCTTAGTTCTTTTGTCTGAAATAAACTAACTGAACAAAACAAACTACACTAAGAAACTCTCACACGGAAGAGACATTGGGCTGAGATCGGGTTTCACATGTACCTATATTTTGTGCAATTTGATATTTACCTAAAAATCAACTTCACAACCATTACTGTGAATTTGGTTTGTCATTTCTATGCAAAAATAAGTCAATGAGGTTGGACAATGGAACATTCTTGTTCTGAGTATCTAAGTGTCAGTGAAGTTAGCAAGAACTATGGTAGAGCTGAGAATTAGGGTTGTCATTTGGAGTCGATTCTCACGGTAAGCGATGATGGCAAAGATGAGATACCATTCTAATGGAGTACCATAGAGGCATAAATGGTTGGTATGAGGGATATGCGCTAGATGTTTTCCATAAAAAACTAATGGAATGTTACTTATTGGATCTCTATAGCTCTATGTTATTGGATCTCTATAGCTCTATGCATTACATTTGTTTGATATTGCTATATGTATAATTAGATGAAAGTAACTCAACATGTGTTGAGTAGTACGTTGTTGTGTGGGCGTATTGCAATATATCTAAAAGGGAGAATCTATTGGGGCACAAAAAGATGACACACTGAATCTCAATCAATAGGTTGTCCCATGCTTTAAATCTTATATGTGAACACAATGAGATCCAACAGTCCAAATCCATTGTGTCACCAATTGTGTTTTATTTTATATCCAAATAGCCAACCCCTATCTAAAACGACAATAAAATGAACCAAATAGATTTTTTTAATTAAATATAAGTGTGTGTGTGTATTTGTTGTTATATATATATATATATATATATATATATATATATATATATATTTATACAGACACACATACATTCATACATAAATATATTTGTGTGCGTGCGTACATGTGTATATATATGTACATGTATATGTACATGTATATGTATATGTATATGTACATGTATATGTATATGTATATGTATATGTGTGTGTATATGTGTACGTATATGTCAATGACTATTAGCTCAACTAGTTAGTGGTATAATGCTCTAGACATATGTTCTAGAGGTCATAAGTTCAAATCCCTGAGGCATCAAAATGAATGCTCTTCTAGAATAAAGTACCATTCTTAATATCAAATATATATGTGTGTGTATGTGTGTGTATTAATGATTTATATATTTATGAGGAAATAGATTTAAAGGAAAAAGTTAAAATAAGTTTTATTTTGAACGACGTTAATTTTGAATTTATGTTTCAAGGACGCACACTTTTTTTCAGCCCCACTAACTAAAAACACCTTTTTTCAGTCCTACTTACTAAACTATTTCCCCCTTTCCCAACATTCAAACAACCTAGGGCTTCATTAATCCAAAAAAGAAAATCAAAAATCAGTGCAAACCCGACATACGTTGACAACTTCATTGATGTTGGAATCGAATCTTCCATTGTTGACCTGGATATTAAAGCCGATTTCTCTGAAATCAAGAAAGCGTAATTTGACACCTCAATCCAAACCTATATCAGAAATTACTTGACGATTGAAGATGAGAACTGCTATGTCAAGACCTAAGAAACGAATGGAAAAGCAGAATCTAGAAGAAGAAAAAGGAGAAAAAAGTCCAAAAAGTACTGATAAAGCCATTGCTTTAAAGGTATTGTTTATTGTACAATTTATTTTCAATCATCAAATGTTCAAATGATAGTTAATAATAGAATTAAATTACACGTCAAATGATATTTAGATATAGCATTTTTATATTTGAAACACAGTAGACTGAGTTTAATACACTAAATGTTAGCCTAATGTAGCATTTGTACTTTTAAGATATAGGATGAATAAAATATGCAAAATGATAGTTGGATCTAGCATAAGTATATGTGACGCCCCACCTCTATGCTCATAATAACAAAGAGTATTAAAAGAAATACTGTCTATTATTAAGAAGAATAAGGCTGGATAGGAGCGACCATCCGTAGTTGTCCTTACACTAACATTGGTTATCTCGATAGGAGTGGTACATTCTTTTTATTTTTCTTCTATTATTTATTTACTCCCATCGACACACCCAATACTAATATAAAACGAACTACGACGGTTCATAATAGTTTAGGACATTAGATATAACAATAACACAGATAATATAAATGCGGAACACAGATAAAAACAAAAGTCTCAGATATATATAACTGATGTCAGTTAATACATAGTTGACACTATACATATGATACAACTACAACTGTCGACTCTAGAAGTTATATATACAAGTACATTATCGACTAATATACAAGAATACATATCATTCTATACAATGACACGACTACTACAAAATGACTGACAACTTCAGAAGATGTGAAAAGTCTTCAATCCCGAACAGCAACTCAAAGAAAGAAATCTACAACCTGAAATACTCGGGTCTGACCCGAGTATTACATTCAAAAGAAAATAATACCCAGGTCAGTCTAATTCAAACCAGTTTATTAGTGCATATAGGCAGTAATAATCAAATATCACATAGACGACAGTCACAGAAATCTCGTGTACCCAACTTCTCGATAAGAGAACCGGATAACGGCAGATATAACACTAAACAGTGTTAATCCACAAAACAGAAATCCAAAGCAATTTAAACAATTGAAACGTCAATTTAAAACTGTCAAATCTGATAGGGCTGCAGTACACGCACGCGTGTACTGCCTCGCCACTATCGCAGGAGATACACAAAAGCTCAATGAAAGTCACAATGATCTCAAGGTCAAACCCCGAAATCGGGTTTAACTCAAGTGCAATAAAATAATGTCACAAGGTCAAATCCAGATCGGATTCAACTCAGGTGAAATTCGAAAATCAAATTCGAATACAATTGAATGGTCGAAACAGTCCACACAGATTCAAGGAGGCACCAAACAACAAACAAAATGCAAAGTGTTCAAGGCGGGTCAGAGAAACCATGATGCGTCTCAATTCAAATATGCAAAGGAACACTGGGGTGTAAACCCAGTATCAACAAGATTTCGAGTGAATGCAAGACAGTGGCCAGAAACTGTATGGGTAAAACTGCACCCAATTACAACTGTCCAGAATAAGACCAGACCATACAACATGAAACAGAGGCAACAAGACTATATGCAAGCAAAGTCTCTACATGGTGCAGCAGATATCAAGTGAAGGCCAGAAAATCAAGGAGCAATACAATGAACAAGTTCATACAAGCTCAGGCTCAAGTTCAATAAAATGACCAAAGGCACACTGGAATATACAGTGCAACAAAATGAAGTGGTGGAGATGTACACAGAGCAGTGTATATTAATCAACAAAGGGTGGATAAAGAAACCAGACTACAAAATGAACACCTGAGTCAATGCTATAGAGACCAGACCCAAATGTACATGACCGCAATGAAACACTCAATGGTGAAGCAACTCGAGCTAGCATATCATATATACAACAAGCTCCATATGGTACACAAGTGAATGGCAAAAACATCAAAATTCAGTGGCAACCAAACATGAATGTAGACAGCAACTATACATAAAGACAACCAGTTTACATGACAGAAAAGTATGAATGCCACGACCCCAGATGAACAAGTGAACCACAAAGTGAAAGCCCACCAGCACTAGACAGAAGTATATTTGAGGCTAGAATTTAGTAAAGATATCAAGTACACCAGCACTAAACATAAGTATGGATGTACTCAATGCAACACAGTGGCAATCACAAGAGGCCAACATAGACAACATCAAAGAGACAAGAGTACAAGCTGAATTCTACCTCAAACCAATGCACTAAGAAAATAGAACAGTCAGTTCAAACATGTAAAAAAAAGGGCCAGTGATAATATGTACAAGTGCAGTGTACAAGGCGAAGCAACTCAACAACAAGATATGCCTGAGTTTACTTAAAGCCGTGAAAACAAGAAAATTCAAAGTCACATAGATACAACTGTACATAGGGAACTCAAACAAATGTTCAGACTAAAACAAGATTACATCTCATGCTAATGCATACTCGAACACACATGTGTACAGTATCCAGAGCGAGCTCGGATGAACAAAACGATTGTGATAAACACAATTATGTAGAAAAGAAAAACGATGGGCAACTGGCCATAGTACGAAGACTACGGCAATGAACTTGACCCGTGAACCAAAAATGGTATCAATGAAGCAATTTAAATGAATACCAGAATGCACATCTGCAAGTAACCGTATGTAAAAATACAACTCAAAATGACATGGCAAGGGATTCAAGTCACAGGTGATACCATACTACACAATGATACACCTGAACAACGGCCTGGAACCAAGAATGGCCAGGGATAACTACGAGCAGATGCCAAACGATGCATATATGAAGTGGCCTCAAAGCCGATAATTTCAAAACCAAGTCGACCGAACATCTCAAGAATATACGATTGTGAATCAGTCAGGAATAAATCGCACCATCCAACATTATATCGAACGGTCAAAGAAAGATTCAAACATGTCAATACGAACGAGAAAACAGGGATGAAATTCACAAAGCATAATCGAAGTCTTCAGAAATTCAAAGTTCAACAACAACGAAAATAAAGTCGAGAAAATCAAGCAAAAAAATATTTACTAATTTGAATTAGATGCGAATGATACTTAAATCACTCACCTTTGCAATCGAACCGAAGCAGCTAAAACAAGCTACAGGGAAACGAACACTCCACCAAGGCGCGGCTTCGAAGATAACCACGAGGCCCTAATTCCAGACTGGAGGCAAGGACGAGCTGAAGATCGTAATCGCCAGAGATTCGCAAGCAAGATCGCCGAAGTTCTAATTTTGGGACGAACGAACGCGAAAAGAATTCGTGGCCGCCATTTATTACTCTCGTTTGTTTTAGGGATTTGAAAGTGAATAAATGGGTAAAGGGGACGGGATATTGAACGAATGAAAAAAGAGAGGGGGATCGATTATTTGCCTTGAAAATATTCACGGCCCCAAACACCTATGGGCCACGATTATTATAAAGCCCACAAATCCTTTTTAACAAATTGTTAGAAGAATTTGCCCGATTAAAACACCCAAGAGAAATTTGCCAGCAATAATAATCGTCTAATAACGATAATAAAAATCACGAAATCCTGGGTTGTTACAGTATATTTAAAGTAAACTAGCATAAGTAGAATATGAAAAATGATAGTTGGATTTAACATAAGTATTCCTAAAGAGAACTAGCATGAATAGAATATGCAAAATGATAGTTGAATATAAAATAAATATTCTTAGAGACAACTAACATGAATAGAATATGCAAAACGATAGCTACATAAAGCATAGGTATTTCTTAATGTAATATTTTAATCATAACGTCCACTACCATGTTTATGATATGCAAAATGATAGTTTAATATAGAATTTTAGTTATGAAGTCAATTATCATGTTTAAAATATTCAAAATGATAGTTAATGTAGCATTTTAGTTATGAAGTCCATTATCATGATTACAATATGCAAAATGATATTTTAATGTAGCATTTTAATTACAAACTCTACTAGCATATATTGGATATGCAAAATGATAATTTAACATAGCATTTGAGTTATGAAGTCCATTATCATGTTTATAATATGCAAAATGATTTTTAATATAAAATTTTAATTACAAAGTCCACAAACATGTTTGATATATGCAAAATGATAGTTTAATATAACATTTTAGTTATGAAGTTCACTATCATGTTTAAAATATGCACAATGATATTTTAATGTAGCATTTTTTACAAAGTCCACTGGCATGTTTACAATATGCAAAATTGTAGTTTAATGTAGCATTTTAATTATGAAGTCCATTACCATGTTTATGATATGCAAAATAAATGTTTAATATATCATTTTAGTTATGAAGTTCACTAGCATGTTTAAGATATGCAAAATGATAGTTTAATGTAGCATTTTTGTTATGAAGTCCACTATTAATATGCAAAATGATATTTTACTATAGCATTTTAATTACAAAGTCCACTATCATGTTTACGACATATAAACCGATAATTTAATGTAGCATTTTAGTTATGAAGTCCTTTATCATGATCATAATATGCAAAATGATATTTTACTATAGCACTTTTAATTACAAAGTCCGCTAGCAACGTTTAGGATATGTAAAATGATAGTTTAATGTAGTATTTTAGCTATAAAGTCCACTATCATGATTACAATATGCAAATGATACTGTAGCTTTTTAATTACAAAGTCTGTTAGCATGTTTAGGATACACAAAATTATAGTTTAACATAACATTTTAGTTATAAAGTTCTCTATCATGATCACAATATTCCAAATGATACTTTACTGTAGCATTTCAACTACAAAGCCCACTAGCATGTTTAGGATATGCAAAATGGTAGTTAAAGATAGCATTGAATTTTCGAAATAGCCTAGCATGTATGAAATATGCTAAATGATAGTTAAAGGTAGCATTGCATTTTTAAAGTGAACTAGCACGTGTAGAATATGCTAAATAATAGTTAAAGGTAGCATTGTATTTTTAAAGGAACTAGCATCTACTGAATATGATATATGAAAGTTGAACATAGCATTATATTTTTAAAGTACTCTAATATATGTTGAATATACAAAATGATAGTTAAATGTAACATTTGTATTTTAGAAGTGCACTAGCATGTGTTTAATATGAATAATGATAGTTAAACATAACATTTATTTAATTTCTACAACCGTACATAATTTTCACTCTCTTATTTTGTATAGAATTAAAAAGAATGAAAAATGAAGAAAACAAAAAAGGAATTTGAAAATTAAAGAGAATTAAGAAAACAAAGAGATGATGTGATAGAAAAGTTGAAAAATAACACGAATGTCATGATACCAAATGTAGAGATAATTGAAAATGAAGAAGAATGAAAAACAAAAGAAGGACAAAGAGTAGAAGAATAAATCCAAGCTCCTCTTTTGATCCGTGTGTTGGTCAACAATTCCCAGTGGCAGGAGAAAACAAAGAAGAAAAGCTAGAGGGAAAAATCAAAACATGGAGGAAAAGAAGGATTCAACAGCAGACACCAAGCTCAATGGTCACAGGTTGGAAACAAGAAAAACAAATGCAAAACCTGGTTCAGATAATCAATATGAAATTCTATATCTTAGATGAAATCATAATATTGAAAAGGAAAAGAATGGTAACACTGAAAAGAAGAGTGAAAAAGAGAGTGAAAGGAAGATAGAAAAGGATAGTGAGAATGATGAGAAAATGATAAAACAGAGTACTGAAAATGAAGAAGAAAATGAGGGAACTGAAAGTGTAGAAACTTGGATCGGGCGGACCAGCAAGTTGTGTAAAGTCCTTGAATCTGATAAGGAACATTCCATCAACTTAATGCACCAATTTGTTACAAGCTCACGCTACTGAGCTTAATTTAGGAGGAGACTGAAACTAACAGTAGCATTGAAGAATACATCTCAAAAAATAAAGAGCAAACTAACAACGACGAAAAAGGAGGTGAAGTAGAAAATAAAAAAAACCGAAGAAGTAGACCAAGATGAAGAAGAGGAACAATAGATCTGGATAGATATTCATCAGCAATGAAGGAATATTCATAAAAAGACATCATAAAAACTAGAATTACATATTTTAAAAAATGTATGACTTCTATTAATTGTTTAATGTTATATTTAAAGTTATTAGTAATTACTGTACTAAAATGCTAGATACAAATAGCATCATCCTATAACTGATTTTTCAATTCTTGTACTGTCATATTGCTAGAATGATGTACTTCTAAGTATTTGCAAAAGTATGAAAAATATATAATACAACTGTAAATTACACAACAATATGTATATTATTATTACTTTCAATTATACAAAAATTCTATATACAACTAGTATAATTCAAAAACTTACTATTCAATGCTTGTACTGTGAAAATCCTAAATAGCATATATTTCTAAGTACTTAAAAATTTTCGAAAACAATTAATACTCCTATAAATTCGGCTATTAAAATAAAATGCTATATACATTTAGCATTACACGTTAACAAATTCAACAATATCCTAAAGCTTACAAGAAATACAATCAACATCAAGTACAGCATCTGAAACTAACAAGAGCAATATTCAACATCAGATACAAAATAATAAAACACTAACAAACTAAATTTCATAGTACACACATAAATGCTAGATTCATATATCATCATAATATGAAAGATGCAATAAACAAATAAAGAAACAAAAAATTGATCGAACAACATTACCAATCAAAAGTAATTCCATTACATGCCAACCTGTTGAACGATAATCAGAATTACAACTTAACAAAAACAAAGCATAACAACAAAAATACACTGGAATTCTATATTCAACTAGCATTATGTGGGAACAAAATAATTAACAGCCAGAACCAAACAAGAACAACATTAAAAATCATATGCAAAATATTAAACCAATGACAAACTAAAATTACACAGTAAATACAAATGCTTGTTCAATATATCAGTGATTAAGAGTAACATTAAACAGTAATTCCAAAACATGCAAAACTAACAAAATTTCATCCCCAAGTAGAATTAAAAAACAAGTTCATAATAACAATATAATAGAAAAATCTTCAACACTTCGAAGAAGCTAAACAGTTCCTTTTGTTGTGACCAACTTCATTTACGTTGACTACATTTGTTCCCTTTGTTGTGAGAATAACCAAATCCACCATGGTCTTCCTACACAACGAACCTCTTTAGGAGGCCTAATAAAAACATCATCTTCAGTCATGACCGGCTTATCAAAAATAACGATACAAAAACTGAAAATATTTAATAGACATAGCATAACACATTAAATTTACAGAACTTAGAACAACTTAAATGTAGATGTAAAATTTGCAAAACTAAACAAATGCTAAACAAACGTAGCATTACACATAAAAGCATACTTTGGCATGGAAATGAATCTGCTATTAGAACCCAATTCAGCCATGAATAAATAAAATAACCTACAAAAAAATGTATCTATGTCTGATATAAACTACATAATAAGCATACACAAAACAAATAAAACTAACATAAATTAAAAGTCGAAATTAGTAAGCAGGTCAAAAAATCATTACAATGAAGCTAAACTCGAACAATCAGAAATGGAAAATGTAACAAAAATGAGATTGAGAAGAAGAAAAGTTATACGAGAATCGACGTTCACAAAAAAGAAGATCGATATCAATGTTTGAGATCGAGATTGAAGAAGATGACATGATTTAATTTTCTTTTACAATTTTCCTTCAGCCCAAATTATAAAGCCTACGTCCGTCATACGCAAAAATAAAAGGCACGTCCTTCCGCCTAAAACCCTAGTTATATTTTTCCTTGAGCCTATTTTCCGGTATATATATATATAATCATTTTAAAATTCAACCTTTAAATTTGTTTTATGTTTTCAAAATGAATTTAATTTTTTTAACATCACTCGAGAATAAAAATAATATACACGATTAAAAAAACATACAGATAATTTGAATTTGAATTTTTAAATGTATTGACCATTTAGTAAAATGGAAAAAAATGTTTTTATTATTTTCCTAAAGTTCGAGAGGTTTATAACTAATTATTTTAAATTAATTTCCATTTGCAATTATATGTATAAATAAATAAAATTAATTTTTTAATCTAAATCTGAAAGCAAATGATTTTTTTTAAATCCGAATATAAAATTGATTAGTTATTTATGACATAAAAATTTGTTTATGTACATATATTTTTCTATCTAAGCATTAAAATAATTTTTTTTAAACTAAAATTGTTTTATGTATGTATATATATTGTATTTAAAAATTGTTTTTATTTATTAATTAATTAATTTTGGATTTTTTAAATCGTAGATGAATCGAATATGATAATATCAATCATATGCATATGAACACAATATTTGAAAAAAGTATTACCTTTCTACTTGTGATCTTATCACTTGTCGAACTCTTCGTTGTTGGTTGTTTCTGTTGAAACCGGGCCAACCCATAGCGGAGTTAAAGGGTAAATTTCGAAAAAAGTCATTTTGGATCTTTATTGGGCAGTCTAAATTCATTTATTACTTTTCTAATTTTCTTTTAAATAAAATGTTCATCTTACTATAATTATCTAAAACTTGTTTGATTTGATTTTAATTTATTCATATTATTATTTCTATTTATTTGATGGGCGCATTAAATGCGCTCATGTGTGAATGTGTAAGTGTTACATATATAATATTTGCATAGCAAATGTGAACATTTTAGATGGGATTTATACCACAAGGATCACATATCCCCTCCATGTGTGCCTTTGTCGTCCAAAGATCTTTTTTTTTATAAAATGTGCACATGTATATTGATGTAAATATACGTGTATGAAAGATATAGAAGGCAATCTAAAATTGGCTTTAATTAAAAAGGTAGTTCAAACATCATTACATTACTTTTAAAGCTAAGTTTGTAAACTTTATAACACACACACACATATTTACATACATACATATATTTATATGTATACAAATTAAATTATTATATTGAAACAAAAAGACACAAAATTATACTTAACTAATTTGCAATCCACGCCATACTTTCAAAACAAAAGAGCTTGCCACAAGTCCAAACATTAAAGTAAGAAACAAATCAAGGGAAATATAAAGGTTTCCCTTTTTTAGGAACAACGTATAAAATTTAAATTCAATTAATTTACTTGTCAATAACACTCAAAGTATTTCAAAAGATTTATAAAACATCATTCAATCCGTAAATTTGTAATATATAATATGATCCATTAATATAATGATTCCAAAAATTTATTCAAACAATTTTTTTTTGAATTAAAAAATTAGAAAAATTAGATATATATGAATTCGTGTCAATTAAATCTAGATCTAAATTACATGTATAAATAATGATCAAACAAAAGAGAACAAAAGAGAATCTATGCTTAATTATAAATATCACATGGGTAATATATAAAAGGAAAATCAAATTCAACATGATGACAAATTAAATGATTCAAAAGTTGAACTTTGATAATCATACATAACCCAAAAAATATACAAGGAGAAGAAATAGAAGATGTAGAGAATTACAAGTATGTGAATATGATAATTTACATATAAATAAAACAAAATTACCTTTGAGATAAAGCCTAGAGAATACACCTTGAATGAAGAAGAATTTCTAGATTCTAAAAATCGATCTAGACAACCACCTTTTTCTCTTTTGTTCTATTTGGATTTTGTTTTTAAATTTTTAGAACCTTATCCTCATGGAAATGTTGACCTTGACAAGAGAAGGTAATAATGAGAGAGTCCAAAAATGACCGAGAAATTTTTTTATTTATGGAGGAAATAAATGTGGCATTCAATATATGTTGATTCCTCTCCTTTTATTAAGATTTCTCTTTCATTTAAAAAGGAAAGACCCCTCTTATTCCTCAAAGTAAGGTCGGCCATTACATGGGCTATTTGAGCTCAAAAACATTACAATAACCAATTAGCATTGTTCACATTTAAATTCAATTTAAATTTTCTATCGATATCGTATATCGATACGCATGCTTATAACTGTTATATACATACTTATTAAATACTAATGGAAATCAAACAAATCAAACAAGATATTTTTAACAATTAATATTTCATAAATATTAGTTAATTTAATTTATTTAAAGCCTTTTTTATGTTTAAGTCAAATTTAAACATTCTACCAATATCGTATATCGATACGTCCATTTATAGTTATTTATGCACTTTATTAAACACTAATGGCATCCAAATAAATTGAATAAAATTTAATAATTAATGTCACATAAATATTAATTAATTTTCAACTATTAAAAATAAATTAAATTGTGTGGTTAATTCGGAATCTTCATCATTTTGGTTGTGTGAATCATAGGTCTAAATTTAGTCAGCGATTAATATTGAAAAAATCAAATACTAATGTTCACACGACACCTTAGCTAATGGTGTGACATTTTGGCTGAATTTATCGCTTACACATCTTTTGGTAAAATTGCTATTTTATTTATTATAAGCATTACCCACTAGTGACTATTATCTACATCAATTCTCTTTGTCAAAACTATGTTACTTGGGACTTATGGAATTTGGTAATGGTCAAAATTCTAATATCATCCATATTTAACTTTATGGTCCAAACATAAGGTCTTGGTTCGGTTATAACAATTATTATTAACCGAACTACTCTAGCCACAGATTTTGACTTTGAGTTGAATTCAGTTGATCATGATACTAACCACATATAACTAAGGAGATGAAGCCTCTCTTAAACAGTGTTTCACTTCCAAAACTTCCACTCGACCCAACTATAGTCATTTGATGGATGTCATGCCGTAGTTTAACTATAATCAAAGTGGAGCTTTCATATTGAAGATCAATAGTATTCCCAAGTCAAGAGAACTATGTAATTTAGTCACTTCGATACTTTCTATTTGACCTTAGTCATATTAACCAACAGAAAACTATCGAGTGAGTTATTCCATGGCCATCCCATAACTATTAGTACGTAACCCTTGGTGCCCTTAGCAGATATGAGTAATACACTATCCAATATTTAGAGAGTGTTACATACTCTAGTCCCAACAGATGCATCGATGTTCAGTCTTGATATGTCTTGATAGGAATATTTAAAATGATTTGTTTATCATATTGTGATATAATACTCATGGTTACAACTATTTCTAACTGCTATCAAAAACACATCATTTATGGACTTTCTTACATATATACTTGAATTAATAATCAACTATTTATGACATTTTATACCAAGTATATAACAGAAAGGAAACACCTTTTATTTCGAACGAGATTAGTTATCGAGTAAGATTTATATAACAAATTACATAATTGCCCCTATGGCATACCCCTAACTCTATCAATCTCTCACTTGCACTTGGGGATGAATTATGGAATCTTATTCCAACTTCTCCAACCGGTTTCTTCAAAACCAGTCTGGTCAGTCCCTCGATGAACGGGTATGCTATTATGTTTCAATTATCTACTATGTCAATAAACTATCTCCGACACCGATAAACTACTTTTATTATATGGGACAATTTGGAGTATGTCTCTAGTGAGCTCTAAGTTCTAATATGAACTATATCACGACATTGTTATCATATAACAGATTCTCAACATTTGGAATCACCCTCAGTTCAGTTATAAATTTGTGCATTTATTATGTATATACACTACTTTTTTATAGCGCTGTTCAATGCGATGTACTTGGCCTTTTATTGAATTATTCACAATCACTCATTTGGAACATTTCCAACAGAAATCTTCTTAACCAAGCTTTGAAAATGAATTTTATATTGACATACCATACTCAATATCACATATAAAGTTTGAGTCCCAATACTCCTTCATAAGGAGTTCATTGTTTCTATAAACAATTCTCCTAAATACACGATAACACTCTAAACTACCATTTAGTGACCTTAATTTGAATTTGATATTTGCTTCGTATATCAAATACATAGACAAATCATGATATCATATATAATATAACATGTATGATAATTCGTATTCCTAATGCATAAGGAATCCATCTTACATGTTTCTTATTAAACATTTTAATAAGGTGTTTTTGTATATGGTCTCGGACATTTCAATTGTCCTTTATACTCACCTTAAAAGGTATTATTTGCAAATCCAGTGTCAAATATTAAAATAACTAAAAGATGATTTTAACACTAGTACATCATTAATAATCAGCAGTGTGTTGTTATCTTATATTTAAAAATATCGATATACCTTCAACGTTCTTTCTTATGGACACACGCTTTCTTTGCATTTTGATTGAAATCAAACTATCTGATATTTTTTATCAAAATACATGTTTTGATGCTTGTCGATCAATACTTTCATATTGATTCTTGGATCATATCCAAACCGACAAGTTCAATATTGCTCCAACTGACTTCGGGACACTTCGGTTATTATATGCAAATATACTGGTTAAATTTTTATTTATAATTTTCCATTTCAACACATATGTACCAAAACATAAAGTCATACAAGGCGATTATTTTGTTGGTAGAATCTGAATCAACTTGAGCACAATGAATGGATAATCTATTATGCTAAATTCAAAAATTGAAATTCATGACTTAATTCTTATCAATGCGGCTCACCATATTCCAACTGCATTTTCCTTTCTCTTAGAGATAGATTTGCGGTCGATGGATCATATACCTTCGAGTCCAACTATCAAAATCATATTTTGATAATGTACTTGGAATCTATTTCGGATTTGCGCATCGTACCATATCATAGAGTCAATACTCTTAATGGTTTAACCAAACATCCAAGGATTATTTATTCTTGACATTGATAAGAAAGTCATAGTTTCTTCTTCAATGTGCAAGAATAATCATTAGACACTCTAATGCTATGCATTCATTTATATTTGGTTAATTTTATTTCATCCCTTATAATAAGTTTATCCTTAGATCGTATCCATGTGACGACCACCCTACACCTCCAATTCTCATATTACCAAATAGTGGGCTATTGAAGCACCCGGCCGATGTAGGACAATTGTCAAGGGAAAGAAATAAAAGTAAAGAAGAGCAATAGAAAAGAAAAGAAGAGAAGAGAAAGAAAGAAAACATCACATAATCACATGACATGTCGTATATGTCACAACGCATCAAATAAAATATAATAGTCAGCACAGATATAAAACATGCGAGATAGTAATAACTACATGAACCTAATAATCAGAGTACACAGGCTCATACAGTTATCCAAATCTGTAATAAAGTTTATACAACTGAAATAAACTCAATGATAAACTGTCTCTAACAGTAGCAAGCTAACACTGTCGGGGCTTCACAGTGTCACATAGCGGAATAAACAATAATGATTCTAAAATATAAGTATGAGAAAGCGTCACCTCTTGCTAGTCCATTTGCTCAGCTCCAAGTGTTGTTTACACCTGTTATCTAGTCTACTCATCTAAGACTACCCGAGATAATAAGAAGCAAAGCATAAAACCTCGATTCAGACAACAGTCTGGTGTGAGCGATAAATAATCTCAAAATACTATAAAAGTCGGTATAGTATATGGAACGGAGGGTATGGAGATTTATACCTGACATGTCCCTACATCCAAAGATTAGCACATAACATATGATATATGCTACTCTATATCATAGTAATCATGAGTGTATTATACATCAAAAGACAAAGGGTGTCTATATATCTGCATTGGTAATATATACAACGCGTGACATCCCTAGGATGATAAACATCGAGCAAACATAGTATCCATCATCCATCCTCACATTCACTCACCCAGTGCATTGGATGTAGGATACTCGTATGACCACCCACATAGAGCCAAGGACTACTTAATGTCCCGATTTCTCAACACTTGAATCCTTTCCACTTAGTAGGCCAGGACCTAGATTACACCCCTATAGACAACCGAGGGTACTCATATCAAAACATCCTGTTATCTAGGGTCTCCTTGTAAGCCGAAGTGAGCATCCTTACATAACCCTGTTTTACGAGTACACATCGAAACCTATGAATATTAACAATCCATTTGCACAAATCATCGACAGCAGAGCTCATCTTGAGACTATTTTTACAGTTCCCGTGTGATGTCATCGTGGTTGGAAACTATTTTTGATATCCATCGTCGGTCATAGAATGTCATCGTGAGTCCCAAAACATGGGAACTATTCTAGACAGCCAATTTCAGTTATTGAATGTCATTGTGCATCCGATAACCCTTCCCAACAGTTCTATCAATCTGACTCATCGTCGCCCTCTCTGGATCTTAAAGTACAGCAATCCATCGTCGAAGTTGTCACTTCCCATCATGGAATCATCGTGTCGAAGCATTACATCCTTGCTTCAGTGCCAAAACATCTCATCAAAGAGTTATAATATTGAAATCAAATTCGAACGAACCATCACATCATGCTCTTCGAAGCCTCTCTATCGTCCATGTTAAATTGGCCAAATCGGCCATCATCAATAGTGGTAGATATCGATCACTCCAGAGTAGTCGATAACGACCACTTTGGTCATTTACTTAACCAATAATGGTTAAGTACAAACCAAATGAAAACATCCAGCATCTATCCCGAAATCCCAAGCATATTCCCAAGTCCATCCTTCGTCTTCAGATCAATCGGCATGCACGAAACCTTATGCATGAAATCCCATCTTATGGGATATTTTCTAATTCGATATCGCCTTTGAATGGCGTTTTTAACCAACTAACAAACAAGCAGACAAGCAACCAACAAGCATAGAAATGTCTATAATAGCCTACATAAATCTATAATAACACAACACGATACATCTAAAGCAACTAATGTGGGATTAATACCAAAATAGCCTAAATCTATCTATATCGTCAAAATAGCGCGTCAATGAAAAAAATATATGATATTTTATTTAAAAGCATTTTAAAACACTTTTAAATTCTTTTATAAAATAAGGTATAGGTTTAAATATTTTAGAAATCACGTTTTAAAATTTAGAAAACATTTCAAAACATTATTTTAATACTATACTAACAATCATAATATGGTGAGAGACAATAACACTCACCTTAAATAAATCTATCCAAACCATCCTCAATCGTAGAGCTCTCTATCATGAGTGCAACGCAAGAAACGGCGTCCAAAAGGACCACATATGAAAAAGATATGCACTTTGTAAGCCATCGGGTTATTTAAATATTTAAATAACTTAATTAAATAATTAATTAACTAATTACCTATTTAATCATCTTTTTCCCAAACTAGTTACCGTGCACATTCCTGTACCAAAACCCATGGCCACTTCCATCAATCGTTGGTTGCTCGTGCATCTCTCAACAAAACTTTGAACCGACGACCCGTTGCTTTTCTCTTCGCGAGCTCGTCCTCTATGCCTAAAATCATCGCCTCCGGCCCTCCCTAGAGAATCGCGTTCGTTCCCTAGTCCATCGGTCATGTGTATGTCACAATTTGCCGTGGCACTCCAGACGACTCCGCCTCAGTCGATTCCTGCTCCAAATTCTAGCCTCATCGCGTTGGCATGCTCCATTTTGTCCCTCGTCGTCTCTGCTCCGTATCCCCCTAAAACATACACGGCCATGATTTGGGGATTATTGGAGAATGATGACCGTTCAGCTCGTTGTTGTGCCAAAATGTTGGCCTCGGAGCAAGGAGAAATGGGTCTCACTCGAATCTCGATTTCGTCAAACGGTTGATTTTTAATAATTTTTTGAAGGAAGAAGGTGAATGGGTTTTAAGGTGGGGCCTTTGTTGTCTCAAAATAATGGAACAATGCCAAGTTAATGTGGATTGTAAGAGTGTATTAAGGGTTTTAATTTAAAATAATATTATATTCGTTTTAATTAATTCTCAAATAAAACGGTCATGTCTTTCAAGCTCACACAATCAAAGTGCGTCCAATCGCAATGAAACTCCTCTACATACGTCACCTCTTGTAAGTTCTCCCAAAACCCACTAGTGAACAACGGGTTTCGACCACTTACAATGCTCTCGGCCCATAATGGAATCACATTATCCATTCCACATATAACTAACTAATTTGGATGTTGTTCTAATGGACTTGACGAATATAAATCTAGCATTCTTCATCAATCTATCGACTGTATCATATTCTCTTCTAGTCCTTGGCATTCCATCGATAAGGTCCATTAATAGGTCATCTGCTCACAGCTATAGTCTCTTCTGCTCTTTGGGCATCATCTGCCTTAAAGGCATGACTACTGGTCTAGCACATCTAACTAGATCGATACGGAACTCAACCCCTATATAGTGGTAATCCGATCACTTCATCGGATGTGTTCGGACACTCTCTAGCTACAGGAACAAATGACAATTCATCGTGTGGGACATCGATCGAATATAGAAAGCTAACCATCATCGCATTGTGGGGGTAGCCAAACACTACCTTTCGCTCTTCATTTGTCCCTATCGTCAACAACAGCCTCTCACAATCCACCACTATTCCATAGCTCTTTAGCCAATCAATTCCCAGACCATAATACTAAACATGATTAGTCCTAAACCAATCAATAACAAACAAATAGATAAACTCCATTACTCGATAAGACAAAGTTTCGACAGACCATGTGTAAGCTAAGTGTAGACAAACCATGTGGTAACATTCCACATTTTAAGGCCTGAAATTAAACGCTATGGATGTTACAATCATTCATAGTATTAATTTCCAGTGACAAAATATGAGATGTTACACATGTATAGCCTGGCTAAGCCCACAACAAGGTTCGTCATAATTTAAAGGTCGGTCAACAATTTCAGATCTCAATCCCAATCTATCTACAAATAATAGATATGAAAGAATATGAAACCTTGACATCGAATAAAACAATTGTGGAAACGCCATAAATGGAAAGCATACCTTGGGTATTGATGCCTTTACCCTTCTCTTTCATTGATGGAGCAATCGATGATGTTGAAACGGCATTCAATGCATATGCTTCCATCATTTTCCCCTACTTAAATGGTTCGGGACAATCCTTTACACCGGGTCCAGGATTTCAAATCATAAAGCATTTTCGATCAACTTCTTGAAGCTCTCGTCAATACGACCAATCAATGGCTTCCTAAGATGATCGCTCAACCCAATGATAAATTCTCTATTCTTTCTATGCGGAGTATCAATGGGAGATAGACCGTACTTCGATAGAAAATTGAATGCAGTCGCATACTCCGACACAGACATATCGCCTTACTTTAAACCGACGAACTTCCTAAACAACATCGACTTCAAAGAAGTTCATTGTTCATCATTGGAGTCATCCAGAGGTCAACTTTAACCTCATTTCCTCATCTAACTCCAAGTCATCGAAGATCCATTTGCAAATAGCCATCCCGTCTTGCACCTCAATAGTTGATCGCGTTCCAAAGAACGGTATGCCTCTTAGACCTATAAAGTCTTTATAAAGCTCAGCAAAAGTCAACTCTAGGCGTTTGCACTTGAGCATCATAATCATTTGGAGTGACTTGGGCATTCCAGAATAATGATTCGTACAATCTCTACGAACATTTTCTATAAATTGAGGCTAGTGGTCCTCAATCCTATCCACTCTCAACTATGGAGATTGAGTCAATAGCAGCGTTTCTCATATGCCAGATTACTCCTATTCTATAATCAGAATGACCAGAGTCTCATAGAGAAAACTACATCAATAATGCTTGCATGTGCGATACAACTTATATACTATATATACACTAATATATGGTTTTGAAAATCAAAATATTTAACAAACACGCACTCTCTCGTATATAGGTATACTCTTGATCCAGTCTAAGGTGACAACTCCTACCCTATCTCTACTGGATCAAGATATCTACTTAGGTTAGTCACGTAACTTAAGCTCTGATACCAAATGTAACAACCGTCCTACACCTCCGATGCTCATATAATAAAACAGTGTGCACTACTACACCCAATCGATGTACGACAATCGTCAAGGGAAAGAAATAGAAGTAAAGAAGAGGAATAGAAAAGTAGAGAAGAGAATATAATAGAAGAGAAAGAAAGAAGACATAACACAATCACATAACATGTCGTGTATCTCACAGCGCCTCGGATAATATATAATAGTCATCACAGATATAAAATAGGTGAGACAGTAATAATTACATGAATCACATAATCAGAGTACACAGGCTCAGATAGTTATACAAAACTGAAATAAACTCAACTGATAAACTATCTCTAACAATAGTAAGTTAACACTGTCAGGGCTCTACAATGTCACACATTAGAATAAACAATAATGAGTCTAAAATATAAGTATGAGAAAGCGTCACCTCTTGCTAGTCCATCTGCATAGATCCAAGTGTTGTTTACACCTGTTATCTAGTCTACTCATTTAAGAGTACCCAAGATAATAAGAAGCAAAGCATAACACAACACCAAAAAGGTGTATTTGTAACGAATATAGTCGTTACAAATGAAATTTATTACAGATATAGTCGTGAGCGGTACAGGCGTGAGGAATGTCGTTACAAATATTTATAACAGCCTCTACCCGTTATTACATATATCACTTACCAACGGACTTTGTCGTTAGAAATCTAAATTTTTGTAACGAAATAGTTTGTTACTAGTTGCATCGGTTTATAACGGACTTGTTCGTTACAAATTTCAGCAATAGTAACGACTATGCTCGTTATAAATTTCGTCTTTAGTAACGAATATGTTCGTTACAGCTACCAAACCATGTAGAGCTGCATTTTTGCTAGCATTTACACTACAGAATTGTCTATTATAATACAATAGGTACATACATATCAAAAATTACATAATTTCGATAACAATAAGCAATTACGCATCCAAACATACAACTTAAATTGCACAAATATTTAACAAATTAAAGGAAGATTCAAAATTTCACAAGTTCATCATACATAACTAAAGAGTATGAAATCAAAATATTACAAGTTCTAACATTACTTCAAGGTGATTGTTCACTTCAAGTACGTACAAGAACACAAAGACATACCTTAGAAATATATCACATTGCTGGGTCTGTCATATTGTGCCTCTGATATGCATAATGACTGCATATTTTGTTCTCCTGTAGTTCTTTTATAAAATACAGATGTAATCCCGAAAAAACGAACAAAACCAGCGTGTTTTGTAATCAAAATACAAAAGCTGCTGCAGTTTTATTAAGAATATCTTCATGTAACAATATAACAATGCTTCAACTAAATCATCTGGAACATGTCTTCAATTTATTTTAACTGCAGAAACTCCAGATGTGATTCCATCAGCTCTAGGATCACTGCTTTCTAAAGCTACGCCATGAGGATCTTCTTTAACGAGCAAAGGCAATACATTTTTAGAGCTCCACATTGTGCTGACATCATCATTGGCCCCTTCAAGAATTATTGCAAAAACTGCATCAAAGCCTCCTGCTCCAGGCACACTAGCTAGTACAACTCCTTTCATATTCATTGTAGCATCTAGAAGCTGAGTTTGTGATTTCGGTTCTATCTAAAATGTTCGAATGAAAATGAGCTCAGTATAACAAAGAAGACGAATGGATAGTGCCATAATTAGTCAATTACCGGTATGCTTGCAGCATCTCCCATCTGTTGCAGATGATATCTGATTTCAAGAAAAACTCTCTCGCTCCTAGCAATGATTTTACTACTGCTTCCTGGTACTAATCACCAACATGTTCCATCCACTACAAATATATCGATGTATCAAATTATTAGTTTTGGATACAAGTATATTGGATTATCATGCTGAAAAAGGAAGATCCAAATTAACATGGAAAGAAAATATATTATCATGCTCAAACAGAGATTATATTTATTTCTTGGAATAAAAAATAAAATTTACAAGAGTGAATTTGTTATTTGCAATATCAGTTGGTACACAGACAAATGGGATATGAATATCTTTATTCACAACTACTACAATTGGCTTGAAATTTTGTGATATCACTCAAACATACAAATTAATTCAATCAACATTTTCCTGGTACTAATTACCCAAAAGAATGTGAAACCTCGGTCATTTAGAAAATAATGAAAAAGGCTGTAAAAAGCACACATTATTACCTTGTCATGTACATAACCGCTGCATTTGTTTATAACCTGTTTATACATCTCCAGCTGTCCTCGGCCAAGTTGCTTAACCTTTCGAATTCTTTTTCAAGCTTAAAATTAGCTTCCGCCAATCTTCTCATTATTTCTTGAGATTTCTTTGGATCATTTTTTTGCCATTGCTTTATAGATCCAACCATTGATGGAGTAGAGGACCCACCTGTCCCTGGCTCCCCTAATAACTGTATTAATGAAAATCAGTATATCTTGGTCAAGAAAAATAATATTTTTGTTGGGAAATATTCTTAACTATTTTCTTCCCATTTCATAAATTCTCAGTTTTATTGTTTTACTTCATGAATTAGATTTGATTTCACTCCAGCTCAATTTCAATAGTTTAACCATCGATTTGACGATGAATTCCTGCTACTACGAATTGTACTTACAAGTTGAAATCGATTGATACGGAGGATTGAACAAACAAACTAAGCATAGGTTGTTTCAAAACCGCTTTGAAACATTGAAACAATATGAAATTTCGTCCTCGTTCTTCGCCATCATTGTTATCATCTATATAAAGCTTATTTCAGATTAGATTTCTCTTTTCAACAAAAATATATAGATTGCATGAGCTAAAATACTACCTACCTGAATAGTCATAAGGAAATACACATAACATAACACTGTACATGGGTATTATACTGTTTTTTGCAATCATTTTGGATATATAGATGTATGGTTTTTGATCAGTTATCTAATAGTTCATTTTACTAATATTATATATAGTTTAGGTTCAAAGATCTTACATTTAACCGTTGAAGGATATAATACTATTAAATACAATAAATACTAGTTTATACAAATAGCTTAAGGTCATTTTAATTTCTTCTCATGCTTACTTCATCATGAATTTTGTTCTTGTATATAGTTTATATCACTATAAATTTTGTTTCACAATTTATAGTTTTACATACTATGTCTAATTCAATTGGAAATTTTGTTCTTGTATATGAAATATTTGAATTACTACTAATGAAGTGCATATAATGGGACGTAGTCGTTGCATAAAAAATTACACATGCTAGAAGTAAATTTACAAAAAAAAACGGAAAAATGTGTATGACCTACAATCGAATGACAATGAATAACTCCAGACATCAGTTGCAAAAAGAAGTACCTGGACTGTTGATCATCCACAATAACTAGTTCATCGATAAAAGCAGGAGACGAGATACATAAAATTAGCATGTGAATTATTATCTTGCAATGAATCATAAATACCTCATCTTCATTGAATCGGCCAGCCGTACAATTTTTTTTCAAAGAGTTCACTACTAGAAGAAAATTCAATTACTATAGTAAGATGAATTAGAGTAAATAAAATCTGTTAAAATGCACACAAATTTACTGAGTACATGAATTGATTCGTATAAAACGATGGGTTAGAGGAAGAAAATATCAATTGCACTGTGGCATGGCATGCAATATCAATTAATTTGGAAAGACAGTACATAAAAAGTAAAGGAAGACTTTAAAAATACCTCTTTAATTTGGATAATATTTTGATTCCTTGAACTACGGTTAATGATCTCCCTTATTACAAGTTCATCCACTTGAAATCAGCATACCTTTAGGCTTCATCAGTATACCTCATGACTAGAACTAATAATGCTTGGCTGAAATTCACATGTACATTTTACTTGAAATAAAGCTATGAATATATCAATGTATTTCTGAAAATTTCAAAAGAGAAAGAAAAAGAATCTAGCCTTTTCGCCTCTTTCAGTGTATTTGATAGCAATCAAAACTCTAAAGTCTTCTTATCTCTTTCCAACTTCACTACACCAAAATTTTCAATGTTCCATATTTCTCAATTTATCAATAAAGATAGATTCATATTGTATATAACTTATCAGTATCATCAATCTAATAAAATCATAAATAAAAATTACCTATTTAGCTTTTATTTCTTTCAGGTATCAGATAATAATTCAAAGCAGCGAAAAATTGCACAAGAGTGGAAGCATGAGCTGGAACTGGAGTAGACTAGCCTATAGGCGTGATGTCCGGAGGAGCAGCTGTCGCCGCCGGCTGCATCAAACGATTTGAATAAAGAGCAGTCATGTGCTTGGCAGTTTAGGATTATTTTTGTTGCGCGATGTTGCTCTCTTGCAGTTGGTAAAATGACACATTCAAGCACCACCTAAAACCCCAAAACCATTCGAGCACCACCTAAAACCCCAACCGCAGCTTTAACTTACATGATTCCTCCACCACTTTCGCTTGCCAACCAATAGCAACTATTTACCTCAACTCCATCTCTGTAATCTCCTCAAACTAGTCTCTGCTGAAACCAGCCTAAACATGAAAATAAGTGAAATCAAAGCAATAATAATGAACATTTAATCAAATAATGGCTACTTATATCGCTAACATTAAATCACTAATCGGTGATACTTAGAGTACAAAAATAGTATACTCTTTCTCAAAAAATTAAGATCCAAAATCCAAATTAAATTCAAGTTCAAAAAGATCTCAAATTCCAGCTAATGTGTAGGTTTGAACAGGAAATTTGAAAGAATGTTATGAGAAATTGAGCAGAGGAATAATACCTGAATTTTTCTCACTCGAATCTATAGTTGGAATCAATAATAGGAGGAGCCTCGAATGCAGCTGCGAACACAAGTCCGACTCTTCTTTTTACTTCATTAAATTGCTGCAAAATAAACGTTGGAGGCTGTGTAGAACAATGGAGGCCGTGGTAGAAGGCGGTGGAAGAATAAATCGATCGGCCGATAACCCTAGAATGAAAGGAGGAAATAAATTGAAACGATTTTTATCCGTGAAGAATAAATGAGTAATAATAGGGGATAAAGTTACGATACTGTCCAAATTACTTTTAACAATTTACAAAATTGCAAGATTTACTAACGGTAATATCCGTGATAAACGTTTGTAACGGAAATATCCGTTAGAAATTTCTAACGGTTATTACCGTTACAAATTTGAAGCGCAAAAGTGTTACAAAATGGGCTATTTGGTGTAGTGTAAAATATCGAGTAGGACAAAAGTCTGGTGTGAGCGATAAATAATCTCAAAATACTATAAAAGTCGGTATAGTATATGGAATATAGGGTATGGAGAATCGTACCTGACTTGGCCCTACATCCAAAGTGTTAGCACATGACATAGGATATATGCTACTTTATATCATAGTCATCATGGGTGTACTATACATCAAAGTGCTAAGGGTGTCTCGATATCTGCATCGGTAATATATACATCGTGTGACATTCCTAAGATGATAAACAATCAAGAAAACATAGCATCCATCATCTATCCTCTCATTCATTTACTCAGTGCATTGGATATATGATTCTCATACGACCACCCTCGTAGAGCCAAGGACTACTCAACGCCCCAGTTTGGTTTCTCAGTACTCAAATCCATGCCACTCAGTAGGCCAGGACCTAGACTACACCCCCACAGACAGCCCAGGGTATTCAAATCGAAACATCATGTGATCTGGGGCATCACTGTAAGCCCAAGTGAGTGTCCCCACATACCCCTGCTTTATGAGTACATATCAAAAGCTAAGAATATCAACTATCCCTTTGCACATGTCATCCATAGCAGAGCTCATCTCTAAACTATACTTATAACTACCATCTGAAGTCATTATGGTTGGAAACTGCTCTAGATAGCCATCATCAATCATAGAATGTCATCGTGCGTCCCAAAACTTAGGAACTATTCTAGACAGCCAATGTCAGTCATAGAATGTCATCGTGCGTCCGATAACCCCGCCTCGATAGTTCCATCAATCCGACTCATTGTCGCCCTCTCTGCAACCCCAAGTACAGCCATCCATCATCGAAGCCATCACTTCCCATCATGGAATCATCATCGTCGGATCATGACATCATCGCGTCAAAGCATTGCATCCTTGCTTTAGCGTTAAAACATCTCATCGAGGAGTCATAGCATCCAAATCAAATATTGAACGAACCATCACATCATACTCTTTGAAGCCACTCCATCGTCCACTTCAAATTGGCTAAATCGGCCATCATCAATAGTGGTAAATATCGACCACTCCAGAGTAGTCGATAACGACCACTTTGGTCACCAATAATGGTTAGGTACAGACCAAATGAAAATTTCCAGCATCTATCCCGAAATCCCAAGCATATCCCCAAGTCCATCCTTCGTCTTCAGATCAAAACGACATGCACAAAACTCTATGTACGAAATCCTATCCAATGGGATATTTTCTAACCCAATATCATCTTTGAACTGCGTTTTCAACCAACTAACAAACAATCAGACATGCAACAACCAAGCATAGAAATGTCTATAATAGCCTACATAAATCTATAATAACACAATACAATACATCAAAGCAATCAATGTGGGATTACTACCAAAATAGCCTAAATCTATCGATTTCGTCAAAATAGTGCGTCAAAGGAAAAAATGTGATATTTAATTTAGAAGTACTTTAAAATAGTTTAAAATTCCTTAATAAAATAAGGTGTATGTTTAAATATTTTAGAAATCACATTTTAAAATTTAGAAAACATTTCAAAACGTTGTTTTGATACTATGCTAACAATCATAGTATGGTGAGAGACAATATCACCCACCTCAACCAAATCTGTCCAAACTATTACCAAATCGTAGAGCTCTCCATCAAGAGTACAACGCAAGAACGGTGTCCAAAACGGACCTCGTATGCAAAAGATACGCATTTTATAAGATATCAGATTATTTAAATAATTAAATAACTTAATTAGATAATTAACTAACTAGTTACCTATTTAATCATCTTCTCCCCAAACTAGTTCCCATGCACATTCCTGTACTAAAAGCCATGGCCACTTCCATTAATCGTTGATTGCTTCTTCATTTCTCAATGAAACTTTGAACCGATGGATCCGTTGCTTTTCTCTTCATGAGCTTGTCCTCCACGCCAAAAATCATCACCTTCGACCCTTCCTAGAGAATCGCGTTTGTGCACTAATCCATCGGTCATGTGTATGTCAGGATTTAGCTCCGCGGTGATCTATTCCTACTCTAAATTCTAGTCTCATCGCGTTGGCGTGCTCCGTTTCGTCCCTCGTCGTCTCTAGCACCTTGTCCCCCTAAAACCTACATGGCCATGATTTGGGAATTATTGGAGAATGATGACCGATCAACTCGTCGTTAATGCTAAAATGTCGTCTTCGAAAAACTGAGAAATGGATCTCAATTTCATCGAACGGTTTATTTGTAATAATTTTTCAAAGGAAGAGGATGAATGGGTTTTAAGGTGCGACCATTGTTTTCTCAAAATGAATGGAACAGTGCCAAGTTAATGTGGATTGTGAGAGAGTATTGAGGGTTTTAATTTAAAGTAATATTATAGTCATTTTATTTAAATTCTCAAATAAAATAGTCATGCGTTTCGAGCTCGCATGATCAAACGGGACATATAATCACAACGAAACTCGTCTGCATACATCACCTCATTTTTTCGGTTCCAATGGTATACATTTTGTTGCTATCTGAGATAGTGCTTAAGGATGATAATTTCGCGCTTTTTGAGATTGTTTTGGCCATCAGATCATTCGATCTTCAAATACAGAGATCCTTATATTCATTTCAATTCGTAACGTCGATATGAACTCAACAGAAGTGATCTCGAGTTTTGATTCGATCATATGCAAATATATCACATTTTTGGGATCATAAATTAATTGACGATTCAAAATTTAAATCAATTATTTAAATATCCAATGGTTAAAAATACGGGTCGTTACAATTCAAATATATTTTACTACCAATAATTTCTTAAGAAATTCCTTTGTTATGAAGTTAGTATTTCTTGAAACAACAATTGTTTCTTAGTGCAACGGAATAGACATTCATAAACACGTTGTGAATTTCCATACATAAAACCGATTTAGTATTAGTTCATAATATTTATGTTCACAACATAAGTCAGTCATCCAATGACTATCATCCCTAAACTCCTTTCGGGTGATTCATATAGGATTTCTTATGTACAAATACTACGTGCAGTCCTTCTTGTGTACAAGTACACACCTTATAGAAATAATTTAACTCAACTTCACTCATCATTTAGTAGTCCTTTGTCCAACAAAGTTTGACTGCTCCTTATCAATACATCATTATGTATTATAAGGATGAGTGACTCTTGAGACTGAATCCTAATTCATTTTTGGTATGTTTGGAATTATTTCCAATATACTCACCCATTATATCAAATCGAATCATTTCTTTTGCATGTTATTTTATTTTACTTCCATTTTATATTCTATAAACTTATCATAGACATGCCCCATATGTATCAAATACATATATTCATGCTTGCGATAATTCATTGACGGATATAATGAAGTATGTGGAACCATTTTGGTATTATCAGACATTTGATTGCATATATCAATATATACCATCCCAAAGAGTTCATCAAGTCTTATGATGCTCCTACTGAATGGATGCTTTGCCTTTAATTATTTGAGGTATAATTCACAGGTGCCATAGGATTCATAATAATATGATTAAAGGATTACTTCTTAGAACCATGGCTTAGTCTGTAATTCTAAAATAATTTTAGATATTTCGGTATTTTCCAATGCATCACATATTTATGAAAAAAAATACCAAATTATAGTTTTATTTCATAACGAATATTCATAATATTCTTATTGAAATAAAAACATGCCTATTCTTCAGTCATCACCGAAGAACGAATATTATTTCATAAATAATGTACGGTACGTTTTGCAAAAATAATTTTCGTAACTTAATGCAATCAATAAGTGTTATGTGGCATGCTCCCATTATTTCCGTTATTGCTATAATAACGTACGGAATATAAAGGTCCATCATCCACTTAATGTAGACTATTTATTTCGTATATTGTAATTAGTTGACAGTGGGGAGTTCTTGGTTCAATTATCTTGATCTCAAAGAAATAAATCTCATAAAAAACAATTTTCTATATAAAAATATATTTTGGAATAGAAATCATATTTCTTATTCCAATGTTAAGTACCAATTATTATTTCACAATTTTCAATTTCAATGTCTCTTTATGAAGCAAAAGTGACCATTCACTCTCTTCATCCTAACTATACCTTAAATCACGTCTGCTCTTGTACATTCGTTTTACTTTTTAAATGGTCAAACCATTTATAAGAAATTTTTTACTACGATATCATAACGAACTCTTTACAAAAGTTCATTTGATCATTCTTAAAATTTAAGGACATTAATTATGTTCCACTTTACGTAAACTAATCAGAACCGACATTTTGGTGATCGAGTTCTTAGATCCTTTTTGTAGTTTTGGTATAGTGTTACGTTTAAGATAATACGATCTTCATTGTAATCAATCAAATTATTTACTCGATTTATAGTACGGTTTATTCGCTTATTTCAAATGAAGTAGTTTCATCGAAGTATCGTACATTACAAACTGTGACCATTCACCATATAACACTTATATGTGATAGTATATGGATCAAATATCCATAGTCTTGTGTTGCTTTAGAGTACAAAATATATAGTATGAAATACACAATCTTGACCAAATAAACACATAAGCGACCAAATCAGAAACATTTTTATTAGTTGTAAAATTAGGGCTTGCATGGGTTTTGAAACATTAACATGCAAGAAGTATTAGTAAGTATATCTTATATTTCTATTTACTAATATTCAATTCCGTTCATTTGTATATTTTAAATGATAAACTTTTATCAATCATATTAAATGCAAAAATTTATCGATGTTGAATATTATAACATTATACAGCATATGTTCTTACAATATTAGAAATGTTGCATGTTATCATTTCATTTTTCTATTAAGGCTCCTACTAATCTTTTAAGTTTCGCCAAACCCTAAGTCAAAATATAGAAGTCTTTTGACTTTACTAGTAGGTGTTAGAACTAGTATGCCTTGGGATTTCGATCTTGAGGAAAGCTCAACAAATTATACTCTCACGTACGATGGATAACTCCTTATCGGTTGTATCGTATATAACTCCTAACTGTGGTACCTTCTCCTAATCTCATTTTTACCTTGAGGGAAGCTCAACAAGTAAAAGAGATTATTCACTCGTACCCACCATTTCATGACGGCCTGAGTATACTACACATACCATAACGAAATTTCAACAAATATGTATAAGCATATTACCTCATCCAGTCTATAAATAAAATAATATTACACATAACATCTCAAGCTTAAGGATAGCTCAACAACTAGATAGTATGCAAGTAACTGATTAACATATAAATGGTAGAGGACAACTTTACATCCTTCAATATATTTATAAAGTGACATCGACTTATGGAATAATATATTTCAAATGAAAGACCCTCGTGATTTAAGTGTCGGACACATCCGGAATCACGGTATACATACATTTACATATGTATTTATTTTTAAGTCTATTTGGGGTTTCTATAATGTTCCAACATTAATTTATACATTCGTATTAAATAACTTTCATTATCATATAGCTTTTATAATTTAGTTAGCTTATATAATAATCTTATGTATAATATTATATTAATTAAATCATATTAAATTAATTTTAATTAATTAACTCTTTAATTAATTTTATGTTATTATTCCAATATAACTTTTATATTGGACATGTATACTATAATCTTTATAGTTTATAGCAATACATATATATCATATAAATATGTATCTTTAATTTACTCAATTAACCTTTAATAAATTTATTTAACTAAACACTTTAAATTAAATTACACTAATTTTAAAAGTTATTTTATATATGCATACATGTATATTTATACTATCTTAGATATTTAAAGACAATATAACATATATCAATATATATAATACATGCATATATATATATATAATTAATTTATTGATCTTATTAAGTTAGTTTTCAAAATTAATGTTTAAAATTTAAAATTTTCAAACATTTTGAAAATTTTATTATCCTTTCAAACATTTTGTAAACTAATGTTTATAACTTTTATAATAAACATATTTCATTTTAATTTTACCTTCTAAGTTTAAAATCTTTACTTTAATTTTCAAAACAATTTGGAAAATTAGCCCAGGGCCCAACTCAAATTGGGTCTTTTCTATTGGGGGCAACCTTTGGGGTCACTTCACCTTTCAAGCTAGGTTGGTAACCAAGTAGGACAGGGTACTTGGTTACCCAATTCTATCCTGGACATTACCCTTATAGACACCTTACTAAGTGGGCAAGCTTAATTAGTTAACCCTAACATGACTACTTTATACCGCGTAGACTTTTGGGCTCTGATATCATTGTTGTAACTGGGCCAGCCCACAACAGAGTTAAAAGGTAAATTTTAAAAAATTCCTTTTGGATCATTAGTTGGCCTATGTAGTCTAAACACATTTACTACTTTTCTAAATATTCTTTTAAATAAAATGTTCATCTTATTATAATTATTTGAAATTAGTTTGATTTAAATTTAAATTGTTTATGTCATTTTATTTATTTATTTTATAGTCGCATCAAATGCGCTCATGTGTGAATATGTAAGTTTTACATATAAAATGTGTGCATAGTAAATGTGAACATTTTAGGTGTTATGATTTACACCACAACGATCACATATCCCATCTATAATGCTTTTATCGTCCAAAGGATTTTTTTAATATGCATATCTATATAGATGTAAATATATGTATATGAAAAATTTATAAAACAATCTAAAATTAGCTTTAATTATAAAGGTAGTTCAAACATCATTACATTACTTTTAAAGCTAATTTTCTCAACTTTAAAATACACACACATATGTTCACATACATGCTTAAATTAATATGTATATAAATTAAATTAATATTTTGAAACAAAACAACACAAAATAATACTTAACTAATTTTCAATTCAAAACCATTCTTTCAAAACAAAATACCTTACCATAAGTCCAAACATTAAATTAAGAACCAAATCAAGATAAATATAAAGGTTTTCCTTTTTTGGAGAACAACGCATGAAATATAAATTCAATTAATTTACATGTAAACAATACTCAAAATATTTCAAAAGATTTATATAACATCCTTTAATCCATTACTTTATAATATGTAATAAGATCCATTAATATAATGATACCAAAATTGTATTCAAATAATGTTTTCTAAATTAAAAGGTATAACGACCCGGATTTTTAGCCATCGAATATCGTGAAAATTAATTGATTTTAATTATTGAAATATTTATTTTTATAAGTCGAATAGATGAGTTTTCTGATATTTGAAATATCTGAATTTATGTATTGATTAAAAACTATATTTAGTTTTAAATTATAAATTTCTGGATATGATAAATTTTGTAGAAATACTCCACCATTTAAAACTTAAGATAAAATATCCATATATTTGTATATATAAATATATACAAGTTTGTGAGGTTTAAAAATATGTATATATATGTATATATTGCCCATATGAAGTAAAATATAGGAAAGCTGTGTAAATGTGAATATATATATATATAATGACAAAATATACATAAGCAATGTATATGGAAATATGTATAAGTCAAAATGTATGTATATGTAAGTAATTAAATGTGTATAAATGTAGGAAGCATGCATATGCAAATATAGATAAATACGTAAATAGGGAATAATGTGAAAGTATGTATATATATATATATATGTAAATGATGACAAATACAAGCAAATGTATATATATATTAAATAGTGAAAATGTAAATATATATATATGTGCCATATAAAGTAATAAATATGGAGATTTGCATAAATATATAAACATATATTTGTGTGATGACAAGATATACATAAGTGTATGTATGTAAAGATATACATGTATATATGTATGTATATATATACATTTTTATAAAAATAGAAAAGGCAAACATATACACCTAAGGATACATATACACACACACACACATGTCAATTCATATGTATATGAATGTAAACATACAAGGGAACATAACATTAAATGCATATCCCCTCTAGCACATAATACATCAAATCCTCTTTTAAATAATCAAATCAAGTCAATCTAATTCTTTTTAAATTAGGTCATGATTTTAAATCAAAGTAAATATACAAACAAAATAAAAATAAAAATGAAATTGCTGTACATAAGAAGCGACAGCCCATTCTCTGTATATAAAGGCTCTGCCTTTGTTCATATTTTTGCATTCAAATAAGATAACCAGAAAAAAAAATGTATATAAGCTATAAAGAAGATGTTTCCCTGATAGTTAATAAAAGAAGAAGTTCCATTAGAAAATAAAAAAAGAAGGTCAAGTTATAAAAGCCTGAAGTAGAGGAAAACTAAGCCAGCAGTGTTCATTCTTTTGTTAATTGTGAGTACAACACTTCATTTTTGTTAACTAATATATATATATATAGCTGTGGATATGAGGTGTGTTAAGTATATATGTATTTGTTAGAAAAAAAAGAAGATCTGTGTAGGTATATATGCGTTCAACATGACAGTTTTCTCAATCACTGTTCTTCTTCCTCACCAGCTTCCTGTATACTTTAAAAAAAATCAATATCGAATGATCTACTTAGATTTTAAACTTAGTTCCAAAATGAAATTTGTTTGGTTTCAAGTGTAGAGAGTCTTAAAATTCCTTTCGTCGAGTTTCATTAAGCAGAGGAAAAGAAATACCTATTTTCAGTAAATGACTTATGTATGGTTAAATTTCGAACATCACAATTTAACGATTGGATTATATAGTTTTGTTCGCTATAGAAAAACATGATTTTTAGATTTGGTTTGAAGATTTTTTAATGGCATAAGGAGGTACGAAGGGAAGATGATCGGAAATTGGGCACAACGGCAAATTCGGGCGTCTTGGTCGATTCGAGGGCGCGGCACTTGACATAGAGGAGGAGTAGGGCATGGGGAACTCGAGAAAAATGAAGTAGGAATTTTTTGATGGTCGTGGAAGCTTGACGTGGAGGAAGTAGGGTTTAAGTGGCAGTTTCGAGTGGGTTCGGTTACGGGGCAATGGCAGCGGTATGGGGAGCATTGGGGGGTGCGATCATGGGGGAAAAGGTAGTGGTGGTCGTAGCGAAGGCTTTGGCTGATTTGGAGTGGTACACGATCGGCGGTGGTGGCCGAGGAAAGGCGATCAAGTAGGGCATGGTGGTTTCCAGGATACGGTTGAAGTTCGAAAACTCGAACTGGGTGTTTTCGGGGTTTTCAAGGGGCTGGGCGAATTGGTCTGATGGGTGGTGACGTGTGGGGATGGTCGACGGTGAGGTCGGACGGCCGGAGCGTATGTGCATATGTATGCCTATGGGGTGTGCACGTTTTTCATGCATCCAGGGAAAAAAAGAGAGGAGAGAAAGAGGAGGGGAAAGGGGAGTGGGCCGGTTTGGGCCAAGAAAATAAGGAAAGGAATAAAGAAAAAAAAGAAAAAAAAGGAGAAAAGTAAGAAAGAAAAAAAAAGAAAAGGGAAAAGAAAAATGAAAGGAAAAAGAAAAAAATGAAAAGAAAAGAAAAGGAAAGAAAAAGGGAAGGGAAGAAGTGGAACTTATATTTGTATAATAACTAAAAAATTTAACTCTAAAATCTATTTTTCTTCATTTTTAAACCGAACTAATATTGAAGATTTTTTTTGCATTCTTAACCCTACTACCCAATGTTTTAAATTAGTAAAATGGATTTTCCCGTGAATTAGAGTTTAATGATATTTCATAATTAAAAGAGAAATTAATTGATTATATTATTATCATTGACTCAAACTTATGTAAATTTACCAAGTTCGATATTAAATAGTGTGTCTAATTTTAATTAACTAGAAATAAATTGTTATATAATTTCATAATTTGTAATTAATTTGGATTAAGACATAATGGGTTTTTAGTAAATTAAAAGTTATTAAATCCTAATGTGAAATTGTTTGATATTGTTATAGATCGTTAATTTGGTTAACGATCTACATCTAGGCTTAATTCTATTGGAGATTTAATTAAATTATTCTTGTCTGTGCCATCTAGTGGTCAGACAAGTTAAATAGTAGATTAAAATGATGGTATGTTTTATTTTAAATAAACGTCTGTAGTAAATTCCCATATTTGAATATTGCCACCCTAAATAATAAATTGTTTATTTTAAACAATTTGCTCTTTTAAATTTATTATTTGGATTCGAAGAGACCAGAATCGGATACTTGTGTTATCCGGAACCGCTTTAATTTAATAATCACTCTGAACTTCTATAGGTTTGATTACAGAGTTTAATAGGCTGGAATTGGCTTAATTTCACAGATTTAACTATCCTAAATCAGTATTGTATTTGGGCACTATTTTATATCGATGGATTTCTGAAAATGATTTGGTTGGAAATGGATGATAACTCATCGTGTTTGTATGGGTTGCCTTGTTTCAAAGGTTTTCATAACCTGAATATTTCAAATATTAAGTGAGTTTACTCACGCTGGTTTCCAGCCTGACTCGGGTGTTACTTTATTGTATTGCTCAGGTCAGACCGAGTGTTACATAATTTCAAGTTAGGACACTGTGGAGCTCAGGAGGCGAGCTGGATGGCAGGGACGTATTTCACGTATTTGATTATATTCCGCTGTGTATTGTAGGCCGTATAGACAGGAGTTGAGGACAAGTTATTATAACTACCTAGATTTGTTGTACTCTGATATCTTGTTTGTATATTGACAGTTACAGCTTTTCTTTGTATAAAATGCTGTTATTGTATATTATATTTTGTTCCGCTGCGATTGTGAGATTCTATGGTGTTGTTGCTGTTTCTTCTTCTATCTCTTTTTCTTCTTTAACCCTAACAACCTGGTATTTCCGGCACTCGATTGCTCGACACTCTATACAGTGAATGTATTAGTGTCGATTTTCGAGGGTTGAAAATCGCCCGACTGTTACAAGTGGTATCAGAGCTGAAGGTTAAGCGAGAATCTTGGCTCTAGTGGGATTACTCATTAGAGATAGGGTTAGTAGTACCCTAGAAAGAGTTGAGTGTATTATATATGAGGGTGTACTTGTTATTGTCATATATAATGATTTTAAAAATGATTTTTTAATAATTTTTATATAAGATTTTATTTTGATATAAAAAGAAATGATTTTTGTAAATTATTATAGTATATTAAGGTGATTGGTTATAATTATTAAAATCAGATAAGATTATAAGAATTAAGTGGTTATATATGTATATAACCAAATGGGAATTTGGTAAGAATGAACTATACAAGTAAGTTAAGCTAGAAATGGATTCAAATCAGAATTTAAAATTCAGGAAATTGCAGAAGTGTTTTTCAAAGTGTTTTGGAATTAAATGAGTTTATCCTGATTTCATTTTTTTAGAAAATTAGGATGGAATATATGGTGTGTTTGGTTTCTAGATATGATAATATTGGTTGTTATCATAAAATTTGTTGTTGTGTTTAAATAAAGGATGTTTATTACAGAATAAACAATGATGAAACAGAGTGAAATGTTTTAAGGAAGTAAAATTCTATAAGCATGACTTATAAATTAAAAATGGATCTTATGTGTGAGGTTTTGAATCTAGTCCTAGAAATTTTAAAATTGTTTCAAAGTGTTTAAGGAGATAATAAATAATATTATTTAGAATATTTTTGAAATATAGAAATCTTTGTTTTAAGACAAGAGTTGTTTGAAGATGAATTTGTTTTGGATTAAAAACCAAGAACGGTTTAAAATTTTAAGTGTGATTTGATATGTAAATAGGATAAATATGTGTGTGTGTGTGTGTGTATATATATATATATATATATATGTGTGTGTGTGTGTGTGTGTGTGGACATATATGGTTTCAAAGTTGATTTGAAATAAATAACTGGGTGTTTGAATTTTGGAACCCCCTTAAAACGAGAAGTGTAACCCAAAGAAAAATAAGTTTTTGAACTTATAAGTGGGAAGTGGTATTAATCAGAATTGGATTCGGAATCTAAAATTTAAGTTGAGTAAGTTTAGATGGATTGAATGAATAGGAGAATTAACTCAGGGCAAGTTAAATAAGTTTTGAACTTATAGCATGAAATGGGAGATTTCAGGATGGGATTAAAGATTTAACTTGTGAAAGTTAAATGAATTAAATTGTGAAATAAAAGGTATAGTTCTGATGAGAGTTGTAAAAGAAGTTATGTGTAAATGATTTCAAAGCGATTTTTAAAATAAAAACGGGTTTCGAATTTTGGAAATTTGTGATGGATGCTATTGATTGGTGTTTTAGGTAATTTGGATGTTTATTTACCTTGATATAGATTGCTATCATCATGTCTATTATTTACAATATATAAAACTGTAAATTGGATTATTTCGAATAAATTAAGAAGTGGATAGAAATGATATATATTCAACCCTGGAATTGAATGGAAATAAAATTGAATTTATGAAAATGGAATCATTTTGAACTTAAGTTTGAAATGTTAAAATGAACTTGTCAACTGGAATTGTTTAAAGAATTGGGTTTAAAATTTTGAAGTTACAATTGGGAAATAAATTGAATTTCGAAAATTTATTTGTTCTAAAAAGGTTTGAACTCTTACTTGAACCTTAAATAAGTTTAAATAAAGGTAATTTAAATGAATATTTAAAATTTGGGCTCATAATTGAATTATTTTAAAGACTTGGGTTGTTAAATTGAATATTGAGGGTTAATTTGATTTAAGTGATTAAATCGGTATTTTGAAAACCGAACTCGAATTTATATAAATTGAGATGGTTTAAAAATTAATAATGGAATTGAAATTAATTCAAATTGGAATTGAATTGAATTAATTGGAATTGTAATCGAAGTTGAATTAGTTTGAAGTTGAAATGGGGATTGATTTGAATTGGAATAGGAATCGAAGTTAATTCGAATTGAAATCGGAATTAAATCAATTCAAATGGGAATGGAAACTGAAAATTGATTTGAATTGGAGATTGGGAATGGAATCAATTTGACTCTGAAAACTATTTTTAAATAAACTATTCTAATATAAACTGTCTGAAATCTATCTTCTTAAATATTCAAAATTATTTTGGATTTTTCCAAGCTATTTACTATACAAACCATTCTTTTTAAAACTCAAACCATCTTATATTAGCTATTTAACTATTTTAAAACTATTCAAGCTATTTTCTAAATTCAAACTAGTCAGAATGGAAATTACTTATGTAACAACCCGCATATTTTACGATTTTATATTTAAATATATCGTCGTTAATCGGATTTAAGTCCGAAAAGCTACTTTTTGCAAACGGTCGAATTAGGACTCGGGACCACTTCCATTGAGTCCAAAATAGCTTTTGCGACTTTTTTGAGTATAAGCTTCGATATGTTTGGAGTAAGTTGAATTTTGCTATTTTCTGTTGGGCTTTTTGGGTTTGAGTTTGACCCAACTCATCATATAACCTAGTTCAGCCCCTCTCATCTCCTCTTCACTTCATTTCTATTTTCTTAAACACTCAAGCTACTGAAAATGGGGAGAGGAAAGGGAAATTAAAATTCAAAACCCTAGAACCAATTGCAAACTTCAAATTCGTGCTCCAAATTCAAAGAGAAGCTAAGGTAAGCGCCATCTTCATCTTCTCCATCTCTTCTCCTCTTCAATTTCAGAAATTCCTAAACCCTAATTCAGGAAATACTTGTTTTGATATTAGATTGAAACTTGTAGGGTTGAAGTGAAGAGTGGTTGATCTTCTTCTTTTAATACATGCTAGCTGAAATTAAAATTAGTATATTGCTGTTAGTAAATTAAGCATATCTCATTCATCTTAAATCGGAATTAAGATTTTTTTGATGTTCTGGAAAGCTTATTTTGTAGTCTATAACTTCTATGTTTTGAGCTTTGCATGATTTTGAGGTTTGAATGGTCGAAATCACGTTTGTTTGTTGCTGACCTGACAACAAACTACAGGGTTGATAAAATAAAAACCTGAAATTGTTTTGGCCATAAGTTACTCGTTTCTTATCCAAATCTAATAATTTTGGATGTTCTGGAAAGCATAAATATAGGGCTAAAAGTTTTATGTTTTGAGTTTCATGAAATTTCGAAGTTAATTTGGTCAAAACTGTGCATTCTTACTACTATCCCGAGAGCAAAACGACAGTGATATAGAATTTAGATCTGAGAATTGTTTTAGTCATAGAATTTTCATCCCTGATCGGAATTGGACGGTCTTGGTCATTCCGGAAAGCTTAGAAACTAAGGGTCTGTTTGGTTTCATTTTGTATTTTGAGTTTTGTGTTTTCAACTTGGACTAAGAAATAGCAAGAAATAAGTTATAATTCTTAGCCATTGCGACGACCAACGGACAACGAACAAGTTGGATTGTTCTCCATGCTTTTGTTATCTCTCGAAACACGAAAAACAAAATAAACTTGTTTCCTATTTTACATGTTAATTTCATTTTTCAAAATTGTTTGTTTTTCAAGAATACATACAATAGATGCACTTTTGTATAGACGAAAACACAAAACTAAAAACGATAAGCCAAACGGGGCCTAAGCTACAACTTTTATTTTATTCATTTTGCTAGAATTTGAAGTTTACTATGCCAAAATTGTGGGTTTTCGTCTTTGGCCTGTTAGTGCATAGCTACAGGCCTTAGTCTCTTTTCTCCCGTTGTTTTCAGCATAGAACCCCGACTTTACGACGCCATCCCGGGCTCGTCTGATGTCGGATTTCATCGATTTTGGTCTCGTTGGAAAGATGAGGTCGAGATCTTCAACCCTTTAAAATTTGGTTAAGATCTGGATGCGTTTGATACTTCGTTTTTATTGCCGAATTAGCACCCAGAAACTGTTTTGAAAAACATTGATTAATTGTAGTTCAAACGTCCAACTTCGCGACCTCGCTGCGAGCGGATCCAATGTCAGATTTTATCGATTTTGGTCTCGTTGGAAAGATGAGGTCGAGATCTTCAATCCTGCAAAGTTTGGTTTAGATCTGGGTGCGTTAGATACTTCTTTTCTATTGCCGAAGTAGCACCCAGAAACTGTTTTAAAATAGTGATCATTTTCAGTTATTGTCGGAGCAACTTTGAAACATTGCCATTTCTTCGTTTCAAGTCAGAACCGAACGATTCATGTTGCATATCAAAGTAGGAGTACTGTACTATGCTCCTGCAAATTTTCATCAAGATCTGGGTTCATATGACCCTTCGACCATGTCATCGAAGTGGGACCTTTGCACTGTTTTGACACAGCAGAGTTTTGTGATTTTTGTCCGACTTTGAGACGACACGGTTTCTTCGTTTCAAGTCAGAATTGCCCGATTCTTTGTGCAGTTTGGAGCAAGGATGTTGGTCTACATGCCTGCCAATTTTCATGCCATTTGGACTCGGTTTGCATATTCAAATCTGCCGTCGAACTAGTGACTTCGACCTATTTTCAGCGATTTTATACTTGGTATAATTTCTACTATTTTTCCGAGTTTTTCCGATTTCTTTGAGATTTGTCTCTATATTTCATGCACGGATTTTATAAATCATTTTAAAGTGATTTTCCATCAATTTGGCTTTTGAAACTATTATTAAGTATTATTTTAAATATTAAATTAATTACTCCATAATAGGAGAATTTCAAAGACTATTTCTAAAGAGGTTTTCAAACGATTAAAAATCCATTTTCTTCAACTATTTTCTAAGTAAAATATACACTCTTCTATACTTCGAGCAAAGTGGAAAAGTGATTAAATGGTTAGGTAAAACACAGACCATGAATCCGCGCGTTTATCTTTCTGATTAATCCCCGACCTATTCGATTGATCGTTTTGGCCTTTTGGCCTAGTTTACCGATGACATGAGGTACACTTTTTACTGCTTGAGTGTGGAAGCTTACGATTGGTTAGTAAACCGTTTAGTGCGAGCATTGGGGTATGAGACTCACGTTACTACTTTACAGGTTCCTTGCTACACTACAAGAATTACTGTTTATAGCAACGGGGGGGCAACGGCCATTGACCAACGGCTTCCAACGGCGAGCAACGGCAAGCTTTTTCCTGGAATTTTTTAATAACAAAAAACACATGCCGTTGGAATACTGCCGTTGGCGGCCGTTGCTCGCCGTTGGAAATCCACGAATAACCTGCAGCTCTAGCTTCTCCTTCCTCATTCGAATTTTATACGAAATCTTACCCAATTTTCCCAATTCCCCCCCCCCTAAAAAATTTCTAACCTCATTTTATCCCTTTCTACACGTTCTAGCATCCCCATCTTCGTTTGCAAGCTCCACAACCTCCAAAATCAGGTATTATTTGCTAAAACCCTAATTTTGTTAAATTTTTAATTTTAGGTTAAATTGGTAATTTTTGTGTATGTATTGTGCTATTGTTTGTGTAGTGTAGTGTATTGGACCTTAATTATTGTTATTAAACTAATTATTGCATGTTTAACTATAATTTGTTAAATTAGGTTTATTATTAAATTAGTGTCACACTTAATAATTGTTACTAACCTAAGCATGAACCTCACTTGTTATTATATTGGTGATTGAATTGCGTAAAATCGTACGTAGAACGTGATGATATTGACCTATAAATTGTTCACTTTTGACATGTTATGATACGATATATACATGATACATTTTGTGCATGACTGGACGTGATATTGTTTATTGATATAAAAGTTTAAATTTTATGAAAATAAAATTTAAACTTTTTTGTATCGCTAATTTTAAAATTTAAACCCTTAGAATGTTTTTGGCCCCGTCTGATAAGTATTGTATATGATCGTTGTGTGGATATTCGTTTTTTTAACAGAACGGACATCTATATTCATCGTATACAGTATTTGTTCGATTTGTCCCAGTATTGGACAAGTTACAAAAACAATAACGTAATTAAATCTCGTAAATCATTTCAGTTTAAACGGTTCGCAAAATTTCGGCAGCGCTTCCCTTTATGTTCCCTGTGTACACGCAATTGTGTACTGTTCAGGGAACTAAAGCGAAGTGTTGTCGAAATTTTGTTGAATCGTTTAAATTGAAATGATTTATGCGATTTAATTACGTTATTGTATTTGTAATGGGAGGTAGGATAACCCATCAACAAAGTGTCAATGATCAATTAATATCAAATTCGCTAGTAAAATTGTTTAAATAGAATATAATGTTCATTTCAAAATAAGCTTTAAGTATTATTTTAACAGATATAACACAAACAAGAAGAATGTTTATAAAATTGTTTTAATAAAAAATGTCAATGCAAATTTATATCGTACTTTTTAATTATATACGTAGGTAAATGGACAATTATTTTACTGATCGGAGCTGGATGTACAAAAAACGAAGGGTCGATACTGAAGGCTCAACAAGTGAACATTTTAATAATGGTGTTAGCGTATTTATGGATTTTGCTTTACGTAATAACGGAAACTACAAAGAAATCTGTTATCCATGTAGTAAATGCAAACTGTTAAAGCATTTGATACCACAAATGGTTAGAGTTCATTTGCGTCAGTATGGTTTCGTGTCGAACTATTTGATTTGGGATCGTCATGGGGAACAGTTAGCATCTAATCTCGTAAAGATGAGGAGGTGGTGAGTCATGAAATTGGTACGACAAATCTTGTAGAACATATTGTTGAAGATGTTGCACGTTCAATGTTTCATGTTCCTCAATTAACTGATGACGATGGTAATGCTGAAGAAGAACCAAATATTGGGGCAAAAAAAATATATGATTTGTTAGATGCCGTGAAAAAACCCCTTTGGGAAGGCTGCACAAGCGGAACCCAATTATCAGTAACTGCTGAATACATTGCGATGAAATCCAAATACAACCTCACAGAATCTGGATTTACGGCTATTGTACAAGCTGCGAAACGACATATGCCTCATAATAATCTAATGTGCGAAAATCATTACAAAGTAAAAAAACTGATGTCGGCTTTCGGTTTACTGTATCAAAAAATAGATACATGTCTAAAGGGTTGCATGTTGTTTTGGAAAGAAGATATCAACCTTAGAAATTGTAAAATATGTAATCAGGAAAGATACAAACCAAGAAAGAAAAAGGGAAAGGAAGTCCCGTATAAGCGTATGCATTATTTACCAATTACTCCTAGGCTTCAAAGGTTATATGCATCTTCTGTAACTGCGCAACATATGAGATGGCACGGTGTGAGAACACAGGAAGAAGGTACGTTAACACATCCAGCTGATGGGGAAGCATGGAAGCATTTTGACCAGAAATATCCTGATTTTGCGTCCGAAATTCGTAATGTTAGACTTGGTTTATGTACGGATGGATTTTCCCCATTCTCTCAATTTGGTTCGAAATATTCGTCATGGCCTACAATTGTCACACCTTATAATTTACCTCCTTGGATGTGTATGTTTCTTACATTTGTCGTCCCTAGTCCCGATGATTCGACACAAGGAATCGATGTTTATTTACAACCATTGATTGATGAATTAAAAAAATTGTGGTACGAGGGAGTAGAGACATATGATATTTTCCAAAAAAAGAACTTTCGCATGTATGCTTCTTTATTGTGGACAATCAACGATTTTTCTGCATATGCAATGCTTTCAGGTTGGAGTACGGCCGGTCGTCTAGCTTGTCCTTATTGCACGGAAGAAACACGAGCAATTTATTTACCTCATGGAAAGAAAGTTTCGTGGTTTGACTGTCATCGATGTTTTCTTCATATTAATCATCCTTTTCGAAGAGATAAAAAAACTTTACAGCTAATAGACATGAAACTTTGAGACCACCTACGGTTTGGTCAAGCGAAGAAATTTATGAACTTGTAAAGGATTATCCAAAGATACATGAAACCGGAGAACAAATTGAAATTCAAGGTAAATCATCGATTCATAACTGGTGCAAACAGAGCATATTTTGGGAATTGCCTTATTGGAAAAATCTCTTGATTCGTCATAATATTGACGTGATGCATAATGAGAAAAACGTGTTTGATAATCTGTTTAATACAATTTTGAATGTTAAAGGGAAGACGAAAGATGATTTGAAATCAAGACGTGATATCGAAGTAATATGTAATCGTCCTGAGCTTCATATAAAACCAAATGACACGAAAAAGCCAAAAGCTTGCTATGAGCTAGACAATAATCAAGTTAAATTACTTTTAAAATGGATGGAAGGATTAAGATTCCCAGATGGCATATCTTCTAATCTTCGTAGATGTGTTGACTATAAGAACAATAAACTTAGCGGGATGAAAAGTCATGATTGTCATGTTATGATGGAAAATTTGTTACCCGTCGCTTTTAAAGAACTGTTGCCTGTAAAAGTTTGGACTGTTGTAACAGAACTTAGTCTGTTTTATAAAGAGATTTGTTCAACTACATTAAAAGTTGATCGTCTACGTAAACTTGAGGTAGAAATCCCGATATTGCTTTGCAAACTGGAAAAAAAATTTCCTCCGGGTTTTTTCAACGTTATGGAGCATTTACCTATTCATCTTCCATTTGAAGCACGTCTTCGAGGGCCTGTGCAATATGGATGGATGTATCCATTTGAAAGGTATATTAATATTTAGTTTATTACATATTGGTTTAATTAAATGTATAAAAAATTAATTTAAAATAATTTTTGCTAGGTATTTAAATCATCTAAAGAAAAAAGTGAGACAGAAAGCTCGAGTTGAAGGTTCGATTTGTAAATCGTACATCGAAGAAGAAGCTTCAGGAAGCGCGGACAGCCTTACTTGAGGATACGGGACGAGCAAATTAATTGATTTTAATTATTGAAATATTGATTTTTATAAGTCGAATTGATGAGTTTTCTGATATTAGAAATACATGAATTTATGTATTGATTAAAAACTATAATTAATTTTAAATTATAAATTTCTAGATATGATAAATTTTGTAGAAATGTATATATACCCCACCATTTAAAAATTACGATAAAATATCCATATATTTGTATATATAAATATATACAAGTTTGTGAGGTTTAAACATATGTATATAAATGTATATATATGTATATATTTCCCATATGAAGTAAAATATAGGAAAGCTGTGTAAATGTGAATATATATATATAATGACAAAATATACATAAGCAATGTATATGGAAATATGTATAAGTAAAAATGTATGTATATGTAAGTAAATAAATGTGTATAAATGTAGGAAGCATGCATATGAAAATATAGATAAATACGTAAATAGGGAATAATGTGAAAGTATGTATATATATATATGTAAATGATGACAATACAAGCAAATGTATATATATGGTGGTGGTGATCATGGGGGAAAAGGTAGTGGTGGTCGTGGCGAAGGCTTTGGCTGATTTGGGGTGGTACACGATCGGCGGTGGTGGCCGAGGCAAGGCGATCAAGCAGGGCAAGGTGGTTTCCAAGATACGGTTGAAGTTCAAAAACTCGAACTGGGTGGTCTTCGGGGTTTTCAAGGGGCTGGGCGAATTGGTCTGGTGGGTGGTGACGTGTGGGGATGGTCGACGGTGAGGTCGGACGACCAAAGCTCGTGTGCATATGTATGCCTATGGGGTGTGCACGTTTTTCGTGCATCCAGGAAAAAAAAAGAGGAGAGAAAGAAGAAAAGAAAGAAGAGGGGAAAAGGGAGTGGAGAGAAAGAAGAAAAGAAAAGAAAAAAAAGAAAAAAGTAAGAAAGAAATAAAAAAAAATGGGAAAAGAAAAATGAAAGGGAAAGGAAAAAAATGAAAAAAAAAGAAAAGAAAGAAAAAGGGAAGGGAAGAAGTGGAACTTATATTTGTATAATAACTAAAATTTTTAACTCTAAAATCTATTTTTCTTCATTTTTAAACCGAACCAATATTAAAGATTTTTTTTTTGCATTCTTAACCCTACTACCCAATGTTTTAAATTAGCAAAATGGATTTTTCCGTGAATTAGAGTTTAATGATATTTTATAAATAAAATAGAAATTAATTAATTATATTATTATCATTGACTCAAACTTATGTAAATTTACCAAGTTAGATATTAAATAGTGTGTTTAATTTTAATTAACTAGAAATAAATTGTTATATAATTTCTTAATTTGTAATTAATTTGGATTAAGACATAATGGGTTTTCAGTAAATTAAAATTTATTTAAATCCTGATGTAAAATTATTTGATATTGTTATAGATCGTTAATTTGGTTAACGATCTATATCTAGGCTTAATTCTATTGGAGATTTAATTAAATTATTCTTGTATGTGCCATTTAGTGGTCAAACAAGTTAAATAGTAGATTAAAATGATGGTACGTTTTATTTGAAATAAACATCTGTAGTAAATTCCCATATTTGAATATTGCCACCCTAAATAATAAATTATTTATTTTAAACAATTTGCTCTTTTAAATTTATTATTTGGATTCGAAGAGACCGGAATCAGATACCTGTGTTATCCGGAACCGCTTCAATTTAATAATCACTCCAAACTTCTACGGGTTTGATTATAGAGTTTAATAGGCTGGAATTGGCTTAATTTCACAGATTTAACTATTTTAAATCAGTATTGTATTTGGGCACTATTTTACATCGATGGATTTCTGAAAATGATTTGGTTGGAAATGGATGATAACTCATCGTGTTTGTACGGGTTGCCTTGTTTCAAAGGTTTTCATAACCTGAATATTTCAAATATTAAGTGAGTTTACTCACGCTGGTTTCCAGTCTGACTCAGGTATTACTTTATTGTAATGCTCGGGTCAGACCGAGTGTTACAGAATTTCAGGTTTGGACGTTGTGGAGCTCAGGAGGCGAGCTGGATGGCAGGGACGTATTTCATGTATTTGACTATATTCTGATGTGTTTTGTAGGCTGTATAGACAGCAGTTGAGGACAAGTTATTATAACTGTCCAGATTTGTTGTACTCTGATATCTTGTATGTATATTGACAGTTACAGCTTTTCTTTGTATAAAATGTTGTTATTGTATATTATATTTTGTTCCGCTGCGATTGTGAGATTCTGTGCTGTTGTTGATGTTTCTTATTCTATCTCTTTTTCTTCTTTAACCCTAACAACCTGGTATTTTCGGCACTCGATTGCTCGACACTCTATACAGTGAACGTATTAGTGTCGATTTTCGGGGGTCGAAAATCGCCCAGCTGTTACAAAAGGATTAGAGGAATTATGTATATATGAATTTGTGACAATCGAATTTAGATCTAAATTACATGTATACATAATGATAAAAAAAGAGAACAGAATAGAACCTATGTTTGATATTATTAATATCTCATGGGTAACATATAAAAGGGAAATCAAATTTAACGTGATGACAAAATAAATGATTCAAAAGTAGGACTTCGATAACCATAATAACCCAAAAAACTTACATCGAGAAATAGAAGATGTCAAGAATTAAAGCCATGTGAACATGATAATTCACATATAAATAAAACAATATTACCTTTTAGATGAACTCTGGAGAATACACCTTAAATGAAGAAGAATTCCTAGATTCTACAAATCGATCTCCAGATCTGCAATTTTCTAGAGATAACCGCCTTTTTCTCTTTTCTTTTGTTTGAATTTTATTTTGAAATTTTTAGAACCTTAACCCTATGGAAATTTCGACCTTGAGAAGAAAAGATAATAATGAGAGAGTCCAAAAATGATCGAGAGAAATTTTTATTAAAGGCGGAAATAAATCTGGCATCCAATATATGTTGATTCCTCTCCTTCCATTAAGATTTTCCTTTCATTTCGAAACAATAGACCCCTCTTATTCCTCAAAGTAAGGATGGCCATTACATAGGCTATTTAGGCTCCAAAACATTGTGAAAACCAATTGGTATTATTTCTATTTAAATCCAATTTAAATTTACTATCGATATCGTATATCGATATACATGTTTATAACTGTTATATATGCACTTTACTAAAAACTAATGAAAATCAAACAAATCAAATAAGAAATTTTTAACAATTAATATTTCACAAATATTAATTTATTTAATTTATTTAAAGCCCTTTCTAGTATTTGTACTGTTTAAATTAAATTTAAATATTCTATCGATATCATATATCCATATGCACATTTATAATTTTTATTTACGCACGTGTTTACTAAATACTAATGGCACTCAAATAAATTAAATAAAATTTAACAACCATATTTCGTATATATTAAATAATTTTCAACTTTTAAAATCAATTAAATCTTGTGGTTCATTAGGAATCTATATCATTTCGGTTGTGTGATTCATAGGTGTAAATTTGATCAGCAATTAATATTGAACAATTCAAATATTAACGTTCACACATCACCTAAGCTAGTGGTGTGACATTTTAGCTGAATTTATAGCTTACACAACTTTTGATAAAATCCAATTTTATTTATTATAAGCATTACCAACTAGTGACAATTATTTAAACCAATTCTCTTCGTTAAAACTATTTCACTTTGGACTTATGGAATTTGGTAATTGTAAAAATTTAAATATCGTCCATATTCAACTTTATAATCCAAATACAAAGTTCTTGGTTCAATAATAACAATTATTATTAACCAAACTACTCTGATAAGATATTTTGACTTTGAGTTGACTTTAGTTTACTATGATACTAACCCATATAACCGAGAAGACGAATACTCTTTGAATAGTGTTTCATTTCAAATACTTAACACCCAACTATATTCGTTCGATGGACGTCATGCCATGATTTAACTATAATAAAAGCTAAACTTTTATATTGAAGATCAACAACATTCTCAACCCAATAGAACTATGTAAATTAGTCGATTATATATTTTCTATTTGACCATAGTTATATTAACCAACAGAAAAATATTGAGCGAGTCATTCCATAATTATCCAATAATCATCAGTACTTGACCCCTAGGTGCCCCAGCACCCATGAGTAACATACTATCCAACATTTGGAGAGAGTTACGTACTCTAGTCTCAACGGATGTATCGATGTCTAGTCTTGATACATCTTGACTAGGAATATTTAAAATGATGTGCTTATCATATTGGGATATAATACTCATGGTTACAACTATTTCTAACTATTATCAGAAACACATCATTTATGGACTTTCTAACATATAAACTTAAATTAACTAATTAATTATTTATAGCATTTTATAACAAGTATATAATAGAAAGAAAACACATTTTATTTCGAACAAGATTGGTCATCGAGTTAGATTTATGTAACAACTTACATAATTGCCCCATGGGCATACCCTTAACTTTATCAGTTTCCACAATCCTTTTATCTTTGAGTTGCAATACCATCTCATTGGCTTCACCAATGTCTATTGGAGGCTTGGGTTTGGTCAATTTAGTGTTGTGATAATAAGAAGGGGTGATAATTTATAGACAACTTAATCACAAATATCTAGCCACTTTCTCTTAAATCCCAGTATACCAAGTCCCCTCCCATGCCTCATGATGTGGCTGACCCCTACATGGGGATGTTTGGGCTTCCAAAATGGTAACTTTAAATCGTCTATTTATTTTATTTATCCAAAGTCATTCATTAATTAGATCAACTTACAAATTTTTAAAAGTCGATTTAAGTAATTTTCAGGCTTCAAATGAATGATTAAAATGCCATTAAAATTTAATATGGCATTTGCGTTTAATTGTACAGCTTTCAAAAATAACTAACAACTCAATTGTGTTGACTCTCTAGCGTGAACTCGGTCCTAGGTCAATATTTAGATAGTTTAAATAATGAAGCATGTACAGACTTTTCTAAAGTGCAATATTGACACAAGTTCAATTGCTTGCAGATCATTTAGGTAAAAACAAATTTCTAATCTTGATTAAGCTCACCTAGTAACGACAATTTGTACACACTCTTTTCTTTCTCACTGTATCACTTAGATATCTAGAATTTCGTCTAAGGTCAAAAACTCTACTAATATCTGTATTAATTGCATAGACCACTTTAAATTCCTTGGTTGAATCTGATAACATTTATTGATTAACCTATTTACTCTGGCCAGAGATTTTGACTTTAAGTTGACTACCAATTACGATGATGCTAACATTCTACAACGAAGAATACGAATCCTCTCTTAAGTAGTGTTTCATTTTAAGTGGTTCAACATATTCCCAACTATAGTCCTAATATGGTCTCTATGCTATGTATAATTAAAGTATAGCTTAACAACTTAAGATTGAAAGTGCCCTCAAGTTTGAAAAATACCGTACGTTGTTACCATGAGATATTCTATTTTGACTTACTTGTATTAATCTATAGAAAACTCTCATTGAGTCATTCTGTGATTGTTCTAAACAACTACAAGTACATAAACTCTTAGTGTCCCCAATGGTCATGAGTAATTTATCGCTCGTTATATGAAGAGCGTTAAATACACTAGTCTCAATAGAAGTATCGATATTCTTTTCTCGATGCATCTTAACTAGAAAAATTTAAGGACTAAGCATTTAGCTATCGTTCAATACTCATGGTTATAAACACATTCGTAACTACACTCGATAAAATGCTTCTCTTAAGAATTTTCTACTTATACATGTTTAATGTATTCAATTCATTATTTATATCACCAAATAACTACACATGTAAAAGAAAATAATACCAAAAGCAAACTTCATTTCGAAAAATATTATTTACAAAGTTAAGTTTATTTGACTATTTACATAATTGCCCCAAGGGTACACCCTTAACTTTGTCAGATACAAAGTAATAATATTATCGATCCACCCATCAAAGCATTTTCTAAGTTTAGTCTAGGAAAATTGATCGAGAATATGGTTACGAGTCACCATAATTGTCCTTATATGTAGTGGGAGATTGATAGAGTTAAGGATGTGCCAGAGGGAAAATTATGTAATTTAATTATACATAACTTAAGTCTTATAGCGAATCTTGTTCGAAATGAAGTAATCCTTTGGTTTTATTTTCTATAGTATATATTTTGTTGTATTGGGATTTAAATCATGTTTTAAATACATTGAATATATAAAAGTAGAAAATCCTTAGGAAAAGTATTTAATCGATTGCAGTTATAAATATGTTCGTGATCATAGGTATTTAAACGTGTAAAAAAATACTCGTCCTTAAATATTCCTAGTAGAAATCTATCAAGAATATGATATTGATATAACCATTGAGACTAGTGTATGTAACACTCTCCATATGATGGACAGTGAATTACTCATGTTCGTTGGAGGCACCAAGGGTTGCATACGTGTAGTTGTTTGGAACAGTTATAGAATCACCCATTGAAAGTAGTATATCTGTTAAATGTCAAGTAGAAATCTCATGTAACGATGTGCAATAGTCTTCAGACTTTATAATATTGTGAATCATAAGTGTCTAAACTATACTTTGATTATGGCTAATCACACGACAATGATGATCGTGTTAACATCATAGCTGTGTAAAAGTTGGACTACTTAAAGTGAAACACTATTCAAAAGAGGATTCGTCTTCTTCGAATAAAAATCTAGTATCAATGTAATTGGTAGTAAACTTAAAATCAAATTCTTTGGTCAAAGTAAATCGGTTAACTGATAAAAGTTATCAAATTGAACCATGGAATTTAATGTTGAACTTCACAATTAAATACAAATATTATTAGAGTTTTGACCATTGTCCTAGCTCTAGACACCTAAGTGATATAGTGACAATGAAGAGAAAACGTGCATAATATATCATTGTTTAAAGGTGGCGCTTTAAAAGATAATAAATTGGAGATCTCCTAGTTAATCTGTAAGCAACCAAATATGTATCCAGTAATGTGCTTTAGCAAAGTTCATACATGTTTTAATACTTTAATTATTTTGAATATTACTGAAGGCTGAGTTCACATATGGGAGTCACACAACCATTACTCTTAGTTTTCCACCAAAAATTATTTATTGAAATAGTTTGTAGAACTTATAAATTATTATAGAGAAATTAATATAATGATTATATTAATTATTATAATACTATTAACTAATTATTATTAAAGGGACTAAATTAATTAATACAATATATAATTTTTATATTCAGTTATCTACTGAGCTAATATAATAATTTAAATATAATAAATTATATATATATACATACATTATTTTGGTAGCCGAAAATTTAATATTGTTTTAAAATAAGCTACCAAAAATATGTGTAAGTATGAAATAGTCAAATATGTTTAATTAATCGAGTGAGATAACATCTTACCAGGGCTAGCCAAGAGGGCAGCCTACTAAGCTCGTAGGTTGGGGCAGCCCATTAGTCCTGGGGCAATAACAAAAATATTTTATATTAAAGGCTAAAGAAGAATACAAATGAGCTTAAAGCTACTTGAATGAAGCTTTGATCTAAAGGTTACTGCCTTGAAAAATGAAAATTGTGGCCAATGTTCAAAATCTGGAAAGGGCAACATTTTTTTTCCAAGATGTTCTCTAAAAAATGAACTATAATTTTTAGCTTGGGCTAGGGCAATGAAATGTATGGTCGGCCCTGCATCTTACTTATAATGGGTGGTCATCCTTAAATAGTGGATTTGAGAAGATATTTTTATATCCCATTTTGCTATAAATATATCTAGAGGTCCCATTCTATACACACAAATTTTCTTCTCTCTGCATTTAATAAAATATATCTTAGTGTGTTACCTCTAAGGATAAGCTGACTGCTTAATGTGTTACTGACCGATTAGATTGTCGAGTAACTCTATTTTTCATTATTAAATATTCATATCTGTAAATTTATTACAAAAACATTAATCTTTTGATTTTAAAATCATTTACATGTAGATTTTTTATTTTGTTTTTAAATTTTACAAAATGATTTAAAAATAAAATAATACTTGCACAATTTACGGTTCATTGTGCACGTTCATCCTCTTGCACACCTCGACCATCATCACCAGAGCAGCCATCGACCACCTAGCCGGTTGGCATAGGCTAGAGCATCATTTGGAAATAATGGTGGTGACTCAACAAACTATGAGGGTCGCTAAATCGCATTGACATTGAATTAGGGTTTATGAAGTATAACACCAATGGAAGCATGATATACACAAATTGGTAGCTTTCGATATGATGGGCATTGCCTTGGTGACGACAATGTATTCAATGCAATGTAGTGGGAGCAATATGCGGTGGGAGTTTGATAGGCCGGCAGTTAGGGTTAATCGAGGAGAGTGGGAAAATTTCACATAATTCCCTAATAAATTATTGATTAAATTTGACCCTTGTAACTTGTAAACCTTATAATTTTTACTTACAGGTTCCATTCATGTGCAACTTGCACCATTAAAATTTTGGAAATTTTAATATTATATAATTGTATATTACATACTTGTATATGACATGTAAATTAGGATATTATTTATTTCATATTCAAAAGAAAAACAAATTATAAATTATTTATTAATATACGTGTGTGTGTGTGTATTTGTATACATGCATATATATATATATATATAATTTATTTTAAAAAAATATATAATTTATTAAATATTATATCTAAACAAATATCATTCAAATCATTTTTTGTTAATATTATATTGGAATAAATGTTATTCAAATAATTTTATGTTCTTTTCTATTTTAAATCATATTGACACATGACATTTCAATGGTGGAGATGTCATACTATCATAACAAAAGATGCATAGGATATCCATGGCTCTTCGTTCTAAGCTGACATTTTCCTTTATCATTTAGAGTATATCCTCTATCCGCATTTGTATACAGAATTTTGGCTTTAGTCATCTCGGCTCTCGGTATCATTTTCTCTTTCGATGTTCAAGTTATAACTTATTGCAATTGTATAAGCCGCAAATATAAAGCAAGGAACCAAGGGAATCTCTTTCAGTTTTGAATCAAGTATATATTCGACCTAGTACATTATACCATCTTGATTGAAACCAAAGACACTTCTCCTCTCAACACCTTGACATGGAATAAATGTATCAATAACTCAATAGTTCAATAGCTATTGATTCCTCATTCCCTTATTTTGGCAGTAGGTGAAATGAGTAAATTTCAAAAAAGATTCTCTATTTGGATCTTGATGGGCCCATGTAATCTATTAATTACCATTAGATCCAATTTATTTATTAAAATAAAATCATATTTTATTTTAAAACATTTCGTCTTTATTTAATTAATTATATTAATTAAATTTATTTAGTATTTATTTTGAATATATCTAATATATTCTAACACAAACATGATAGCATAATAAGAAATGAGCATGCGTATAACTACACACACACACACACATATATATATATATATATATATATATCTGTATTTATATCTACTGTATATACATATATATTATACTTACATATACATATGATAAATTCATATGCATATCAGGAATATAAATGACTAAGCATATACATATGTTTGAATATATTATAATATATGTATATGGTTTGCATATACATATCAATAGTACCATATACGTATAGTTTATATATATATATAGTTTAGACATAAATATGTGCGCGTAATATATGTGTGTGTATACTGTCATGCTATTATAAAATTTACTTCGCATAAAATATGTGAATGAGATATTAAGAGAGATAACTCACATTTATTGCCTTTTAAATGCAAAATCAAATAATCTTCAAATCCCATTTAGACCAACAATAGATCTAACTTTTTTATATTCCATATATGTATTGTATATCAAATCAACTATATGTCTATTTGTATATGTGTGTAAAATTTACATAATTTAAATCATAACCAAATAAAGGATTGTTTATACATATAAGATAATTAAAATTTAGCAAACCAAGTATATATTTTAAATACAATTTTACATTATACAATTTTACATATACACACATACATACATAGATATATATATTAAAATGTATACATTACCAAAATTATATATATAATCTTAGATGTACAAAATTTGCACATTTTAAATCATTGCCTAAATGAACTATTATTATTATTATCATTACACACACATCATTAAATTGATCAACATAAATCAACACAAAATATAATTTTATTACATGTGCATGTGCGCCTGTGTATTATTTTGAATTTCATTTATAAAATGATATTTATAACAATTTTAAATCTAATGAAAATCAGTGGCAATAAAATATACTACACACACCAACTTGGGTCATGGATGAACATATATGAATATGTGACATAAATAAGAATTGTACCCAATTAAATCTAGCCCATTCACGACACCTCGGTTTGAGAGTTGACTCATAGATTGTTTGAATCTCCACTCAATGTTGCAACGATATAATAAACAATCTTGATTTTATTTGTTTGATTTTATTTAGGGGAGAAGTTAATTTCAGCCATAGGAAGGGATGAAGGAGATGTTGACCATGAATGAGATGAGAGAAAGAAGAAAAAAACTAAAATTGAATTAATGAGGAGGATTTATTTTCATGGAGTGAATGAAAACATTCCACATTTATCTCTTTAAAACCATCTCTTTTAATTCTCCATAAAATCTAAATCAAATATTTTGACCATTTGTTCCCCTGTGGTTGGCCATACATGATGTCATATATGGACAAAAAAATCTGAAATCTCATTTAAGTAATTAAATTTATTTAAAACTTGTTTAAATATATATTGATATCGTATATCAATACATGCATATATAATTTTTATATACACATCTAATATCACCTTGAATATTTTTAGGAGTTACTCACTTACTAATAACATCCCAAACATCAAATACGTGTATATATAACTTTTATATACACATCCAGATAATTAATAATAACATCCAGAACATTTCCACCAGCTGCCCCACTTACTAATAACACCCTAAACATCAAATACATTAATAATTAGTATTTCTTAAATATTAATTAATTTATAACACTTTATAAACTAATTAAATCATGTAGTGTTTCAGAGAATTCATAAATATGTTGTGCGACTCAAATGTGTGAATTCAGTCGGTGGTTAATATTAAACAATTCAAATATTAATGTTCATATGTCACCTTAGTTAGTGGTGTGGCAATTTGGCCGAATTCATTGCTTATAGATTTTTTTGGTAAAATCATATATTACATCACCTTAAGCGGTACCAATAGTGATAATAATTTACACACGTTCTCTTTGCCAACACTATATCACTTTAGAATATTGGAGTCTATTGATCAAACCTCCAACATTATCCACACTCAACTTGATCAGTCCATAAATAAAGTCTTTGATTCAATAATAATATTTATTATTAATCGTTCTACTCTAGTTAGAGGTTTTGACTTCGACTTTGAGTTGACTACAGCTGTCATTGATACTAATCTCATATAATCGAGAGGACAGATTCTCTATTAAATAGTACTTCACTCCCAATTCTTTAACTCAGACTCAAATACAATCGTTCGATGGACGTCATACCCCGATTTAACTATAATCAAAGTGAAGTATCAACATTGAAGTTCAACGGTATTCACAAGTCGAAGGAACTGTGTAACATCATTATATTGAGATTTCTAGTTTGATTAAGTTGTTATAAACCAATGGGAAACTCTCGGACGAGTCATACTAAAGATATACAATAACTATGAGTATTGTAACGACCCGCCATTTTGGACTATTAAAGTCGACAATAAAACACACATGTCTGACTCAAACAGTCCAAAAAGTAGATTATCAATGGGGTTTGTAAAGAAAATAAGAAGAGAATAAAACAATAATCAGAATCTCACAGCGGAATGACAAAATATAATAATAACATAAACAGTTCATGAAGCTGTTTTACAATATAAATTTAACTTTCATTTTACAACATAATCAGAGTATAATAAACAAACGTACCAAATAATGCAGCGGAATAATACTAATAAATATGACCACCAATCTCCATCTTCATCTTCAAGGGATAATGTCTTCAAACACCGAAATAATCAAACTAACCCGAGCATAATGAAAAACAATACACTCGAGTCATAACTAAAAATTCTTATGTAAGTTAGATCAATATCATGAGAAATAAGGGTACAAGTAACTAAAGATATGTTACGGAGTTTTCCATCTCATAAGGATCCGTTAAATTATCTATATATAGTAAGATACGCTATAAATGTAGTGTCTATCAGTAAACCAAATATTTTTCTTAGTGTTAAGACTTTACATTAATCCACCTTAACAAATTTTTAAGCATTGACCTATAGTTTGCCTTAGTAGCATAACCAGTAATGTCGGCAGCTAGGGAGGCGCCATGATAGGACAACACTAAAGCAAAATCGTAGTGGTCGCGTATAAGAATAATCGTATGATAAGGCACGTAAGGCAATGCATAAGGTAGGATAGTACCAATTCGATTCGCCTGACTAGTGGTAACCCCTAACGGCCCACCGCAAACATACATCCCATAATCAAATCAAGGTGTAGCAATCAAGTTTCAAAGTCAAGATGGTAATACGAAGAACAGATGTCCACTAGAGGTAGCTAGCCTCAATGGTTAGGACAAGTCGTCATGTTTTAGTCATTTCAAATTGGCACAAGTGTCGGGGTTTATCCATCATCATTCTCTTTCTTCAAATCCAGCAAACATTCGCCAAATCTAGCCACTTCATTCTGGATCATCCATCATGTACACAGTTGTTAAAGTAATTCCGATATTGACAGAGAGTATGCCAATATTCGGCCTCGGTCTCTTTAACAACCAAACGTTATTTTTCACACCGTTTGGTTCTTTACAATTTCAAGATATAGGTCATACTTCATATCAAAATATCGAATTCACTGTAACAGTATAAATCATACTTCATATCATTATTTAAATCAAATAAGTTTAATTTAAATCAGTTTTGACTTTGAATCGGTTTCGAGATTTAATCAGTTTCAAAATTTAATAGTTTCGAAATTAAAATAGTTTTGAGGATTGAAAATAAATATGAATGTTAAAATAGTTTGAATATTAAAATAGTTTATATTTAGAAAGGGTTTTGAATTAAAACTGTTTCATTCTGTTCTCAACAACTTGAACTCAGGTTCAAATTCCAAATCAAAACGAATTCAATTTTTAGACTTCCAATTCAAGTCAAGTTCAAATTCACAATTCAATTTAAATCAACCTCGATTCAAAACGATTTCAAACTTTACTTCAAATTCAATTTAAACGATTTTATTCAAATGGCTAAAAGTTTCAATTCAAATTCTCATTTAAAACAATTTAATTTAAATCCATTTCACATCCAAAATTCAAAATACCAATTTAAACCACTTTAATTAAAATAAATTCAAAGTTTAAATTAAAATTTAAACCTTTAAAATAATTCAATTCTGATAAATTTAAATCATATCTCAATTTTAACTTTAAGATTTCGAGTTAAAATCTTTAAACAGCTTCATTTAAGCAGTTTCAATTTCAACATTTCAAAGCCCGAATTAGAAAATAATTCAATTCATATAAATCCAATTTTTATTTTCTTTAAAACAATATCATTTAAGCAAATCCAAATTCAAGACTTTAAAACCATTTAATTTAACCAAATCCGGCATCCGTATATTATATTCTATCCTATGGCCAAGTGATTAGTTATTTCAATTTTAACTACATTGGTATATATCATTTCAACCCATATTTAGATGTTATATACATATATCATTTCAACCTATTTCTTAGTCCACTTATTAAATGATTAAATGATCCCGATGATAATTTATACAGTTCAATAATTTACAAGGTGATAACAGAGATATCTAAAATTAATAGTATCATCCAAAATTAATAATATCATCTAAATGAACAAACACATCATCCATAATCAATATATAACATACATGAGCAATTTATATTCAAATCAACCAATTAACATATATCACAAAATTATTAATTATAACATATCAAGGTGTTCAACTAGCAATGATATTCAGTTTAAGTTCTCAAACAACAATCAAAATAATCTATCGCATTATAATTTTTAATTTAACTTGTAAAAGAAATTTTAGTATTGTGTGAGTGGGTTTAATCAATCACCTTTGATTTTAGTCCATTAAAATCAAAACAGAAACTCAAAATCTCAACAGTCTCCAAACTCAACCAAACCAGTTTCATGTTGTTTGGAATTTCAATATGAGTCCAACGGAAGAAACCGCGCATGAATCGGAATTCGTATGCAAAAGTTTTGAAAGTTAGAACATTTGAATTTTTAAAATTTAATTAAACTAAACAAGGGCAAAATCATAAATAACCTTAACTCCTCAACCCTAAATCGTTCAATTGAACCTGATACTCCACCATCAACCGCCCCCCTTTGACTGGTCGCCACCGCTGCCATAACCACTTTCCCTTCGATCAAAGACCATCATCGCCTTCGCTATGAACAGCCGCACTTACCTATGCCCATGCGATGCTCCACCTTCGCCTAGGAACGGCCATGACCACGTCGCCTTCCAACCCCTTTTTAGGCAAACTATGGAACATCGAGGCCAATCCAAACCGATAGATCAACTCCACTTGACGTCCTCTATAATCCAGTACCTTCTGATCATCGTATCGCTGCAAATCCGTCGTTGAATCCAAACCCTATAACGAACGACCGGGAATAAATCACCGATTTCTGGTCAAAAAGCCTCGAGTGCAAAAACAATTTTCAACGTCACTTTGTTTTATCTAGAGCTTTCCAGCGATATATAATTCAACATATTTTGGGTAGTTTGATTTTTCAATTTATTTGTAATAAGAAATTAAGGATTTAGGATAATCTCCATTAGAGAGGAGGAGATTCGATCAGACAGAGATAGAGTAGAAAGATACTTCGGATGTTAGGGTTTCATCCAAATAACATATATGTAGACGAAAGAAAGATCGATTGTGCCAAAGCGATTACAAAGGCCCGGAAACCCGTTTTCATCACCGAACGAAAATATGTCATCCTATATATCGAAATATATATTTTCAATATTTTTAAACTCAATGGAACTATCAAAAATCCCAAAATATAATTCTGCTCATATTTTCATTTTTGCCATCAAATTAACTATTTTATATAACCCTTTAAAATTTATAATTAACGCGACACAATTTCGAATCATTACACGGACTATTATAAGGCGGATGAACAATATTATTTCAAAATTTACTTTTTTTCATACACTTATACTTAATTACAAAATGATATCATTCATTTTATTTTATTTTCCAAAACATTTTTTAATTTGATTAAAAATATTCTTTTAATTAAATCAAATTTCCTTTTCAATTAATACATATGTTTCTTTTTAATTTCCTCAAACTTTCTTTTTTATTTTAATTTAAACATGTGTTTCTAGTTATTACACCCATTAATTTACAATTAACGTCTTCCCTCTTTTTAATTGAAAGATTCCAATCACATTAATTGCTATTGATTTCAAAGTTAAATTTTAAAAGATAAATGAGACAATTCAATTCCTTTTTATAGTAGTTTAACTATTTATGGAATTATTGTACACAAACCAAAAGCTATTAATTTCTTATTGAATAATTGATTTCTTATTTATGTAATCAACCTTTCAGCTACCAAACATTTCAAATAAATAAACATATGATTTCAAATAAATATTTCTTTTTCTTACACAAATTATGCGAGAATGAGAATAAATAACTTAAATATTTGGTTTTATTTCTAATAAAGATTTTTGCATCTTCGCTATTTTCTGTTTTATCCCGCTTTAACTTTTTGCACCTCCACCGCTATAGAACTGCTAAGTGCTTTAACTATACAGTTAGACATTAGTTTCAAATACCAACGATAGTATGTGGTTAGTTTCAAACACCAAGTAGGTGGTCACCACACACCGTATGTGTGTGTATAAAATTTAACAAAGGTTGCCCTTACTGCATCAAATTTTGAAGAAGGAAAAATAGGAAAAATAATGGAGGAAGTCATGTTTTAATACAAATGATAATCATACCAATGAACAAGTAAATAACATGGAATTAAGTTAGTTCACACCTTGCGAGAACAAACCATTGGGAAAAGAACCCAACTCATATGCCCAATCTTTCAAATACATTACAACAACAAGGTAGATGTAAACTTTAACATGTTCCTGTAGATATGAAAATTCCACTGAAAATTCAAATCCTTGCAACAAGATAGTATAAATTCCCACAACAAGAAGTCTTCTACAAATCTCAAATTCAAATTTGATTGCGAATTTCGTGGAGTGGTATAAGGCCATGGTTGGATTTGAGTTGGAGCATAGAACGTCGATTGAGTGTTGAATGTAGAAATCAATTTCAATTTTAGTGTTGGCAATCACTACAGAAAAAGGGTATAAACTACACGTAAAAATTCATTAATTATAAATGGAATCCCGATTCAGGGATCTGTTGGTTGAAAACTAGGATTTATAATTAAGAGTGAATTAGTCAAAACAAAAGTTTAATATATAGAAAAAAACATCAACAAAATTTTATAGTAAAAATACTATATTTATGGAAAATGTTATATATTTACGGCAAATGTTATACATATAGCATTACTTTGTCATCAGTTTAAATGTTCTTGGATAGAAAAATCCCTAAACTATTTACTCTAGTCTACTTTCCTATTTGTTGTTTGTTTATTGGTAAACCATTTTTAGTTTATAATTTGAAAAAAGATAGATAAGTGGAACTTAATATATATAATGTGATTTAAGAAATAATTAAAGTACCTAGCCTTATATCCACTACTATGAAAACCATATTACTAATTAATTTAAGTTACGTTTAACAGCACCCCCATTAGTTTCATTTTCCACACCCCGACTAAAATTCTATAAATAAAAATAAATAAATAAATAATTTTTTTTATTTGTCCATCTACATTTCATAAATTAACATGTTTTCTTCCTTTCTAATCCCAAGTCGCAATGGAATTATTTTTTGAAGTTCCATGTTTACATGTAACTCATTTCAATAAAATCCCATTGAAGAAATTTCAGTCTAATTAAACAAATTTCAAACATAATTAACTAATTTTAAGATAATCAAGATTATTTAAAACTTAAAACCTAATTAAAGTGTTTTACAATTGATGTAGCATTTGATTCCTTCAAAATGTTCGTTTAAACAATAATTTGTTTAAACAATAATTTGACGGTAAAAATCAATTAATGAAAGAAAGGAAACTTGAAGGAGGAAATGAACAAAAGCGAAACCAAAAGTAGAAAAATGGTAAAATGAGTATAAATTGTAATGAGTAAAGAAAATTAAAGGTTGTTGGTAATTTCTACAAAATAGCGAGTGAAAAATGATAATTGCGGGATGATAATAGAATTAGCCAAGGCAATTCAACCATAAAAGACCCTCACCTCACTCGGAAAAGGTTAAACATATACAAACTCCTATACCCCCATCATCAAAGGCCATCCCTTTACAACAGGCCCCATCATCAAAGGCCTTCTCCCCTTATTGACGCGGCGGCGGAATAACAAAAATGTGTGATACGGTGAAAGTAGCAGTCGATGGAATGAAGAATACTGGAATGCCGAAATTCGTTGATCCGAAGATACCGAATTTAGCTATCTACGTCACGTTGATCGATCTCGATACCGTGAAAGTAGATCTTCAATTCTTCGACGTTGATCAAGCGCACTTGATTCCGCGAATTGGCTTCACGATCGTTGAATCGAGCACACTCGATTGACCGAAGGTGGAGATAGGAGATCACACTCGACTACCAATTGGATGAAAGCACAAAGCTAACAAAAGAAATTTTATTTCAAAAATCAACAACCATTACAAATGATATAACTCGCCTATTTATAGGCGTACAACACAACACTTACAACACAACCCATAGGTCTTAAATGACCTAACACTTAGAATATTTACAACACTCAACAACACGAGTTACAAACGACATAAGAAAGTAGTACCGACTTAACAAAGTATTTAACGACCTAGAGAAACAGTAGTCTTCCGACTTAAAATATTCACGCGACTTATCAACATTATTTCGCGAGTTAGAGTATCTCGTTCGCGACTTTATAACTCGGCAGCGATTTAAGGAAGGCGGCATGCGATTTAGGGGAAGCTCGGAGGAAATTCTGCGGCATAGGGTTAGGTCGGGGAAAAGGAAATTGATTTGCGGCTACGAGGAGAAGGTCGTAGGTCGGGGAATTGGTGGATGTTAGGTCGTAGGTCGGGAAATTGGTGGGTCGTTCGCTCGATTTATCTGGGAGTGTTTCAGAGTTAGGTCGGAGCATGTGACGTGGTTCCAGAGACAAGGCCTTAGGTCGTAAGTCGTTAACGACATAGGGTTGCTTAGGTCGGAAGTCGTCAACGACATAGGCTTAGCTTGCAGTGAGGAATTAGGTCGGGTACGATTTGAGATAAATCGCGGCGAAGCTTGGAGTTAGGTCGTGGTGGAGTTAGGTCGGTGAGCTTTGCTAGGTCGTCATCCCTGAGTCGTAACTCGTAACTCGTTGGGTCGGCGCTTGATAAGTCGGAGTTTGCTAGGTCGTCGTCCCTGAGTCGGAGGTTGTTAAACTGGAGCTCGCTAGGTCGCGGTGATGTCTTCGAACCCAGGTACTCTGCTGCATCATCCTCCCCTTGTTGACAAAAATTCGACCTCGAATTTGCACCCCTCTCTTCCTCAACAAGCTCATTCCCATGGTATGGAATCAAATGCTTAACATTGAAAACGTCAGCAATGTGAATATGCTCTGGCAACTTCACTCGATATGCATTTTCATTGATTCGTTTTATAATTTCTACTGGACCAATCTTTCGGGCTTTCAACTTGTTATAAGCACCCACTGGAAAACGATCCTTTGTTAACACTGCATACACCCAATCGCCCTCGTTGAACTCCACACTTCTTTTCTTTTTGTCTGCAGCTCGTTTATACTTCTCATTCGTCTTTTCCATACGTTCATGAACGGTTCTATGACAATCTTTCAACTTGTCAACGAAGTCAGCAGCTCGCTTAACTGTCCTCTTCGGTTGTGGTACTATTGTTAAATCCAATGGTCCCTTTGGCAAGCTTGAATATACAATCTGAAATGGACTCTAACCAGTGCTTCGATTAACAGCATGATTATGAGCAAACTCCGCCTGACACAACTTTAAGTCCCAACTTTTCAAATTATCCTGAACTAGACACCGCAATAAATTGCCCAGGGATCTGTTCACAACTTCAGTTTGTCCATCTGTATGTGGATGATAGGCACTACTGAATTTCAATTTCGTTCCCACCATCTTCCACAAACTTAGCCAGAAATGACTTAGAAATCTAGTATCCCTGTCTGAAACAATCGATTCAGGTAATCCATGAAGTCGATGGATTTCTTTGAAAAATAACTGAGCCACACGAACAGCATCCGCCGTCTTCTTACAAGCAATAAAGTGTGCCATTTTCGAAAATCGATCAACCACCACATAAATGGAATCATTACCACGCTGTGTTCTCGGCAACCCCAACACAAAGTCCATACTCACGTCAACCCAAGGTTTAGTTGGTACAGGTAACGGCATATATAACCCAGCATTAGTTGCAGTTTCTTTCGACACCTGACAGATATGACATCGCTCCACAAACCTTTTAACCTCTTTCCTCATCGATGGCCAAAAGTAAGATTGAGAAATCAGCTGTAGTGTACGGTCTCTACCCACATGACCTTCTTCGTGCAATTCTTTCACAATCTTCAACCGTAAACTGCAATCCGGTATACATAATCGATTTCCCTTGAATAGAAAACCATCTACCATCACAAACTCATCCGTCTCTCCTTTCTTTACTTTATCTACAAACTTCATAAAGTAAGGATCTTCAACAAATAACTCTGGTAGCACATCAAACCCTGTCACTTCGACCTTCATTATAGTCAATACATGATTTCTTCTACTTAACGCATCCGCAACACGATTCGTCACTCCCGATTTGTGTTTCACAACAAACGTAAACTGTTGCAGATATGCAACCCATGATGCATGTCTTGCTGAAATCTTGTCTTGCCCTTGTAAATGTTTCAACGCCTCATGGTCAGTGTAAAGAACAAACTCTTTCTGAAATAGATAGTGTCTCTAGTGTTTAATAGCCTGCACAACAGCATAAAATTCCACATCATATGTACTATATCTCATCTTTGCTCCCGATAGCTTTTCACTGAAATATGCAATAGGACATCCCCTCTGACTCAACACCCCTCCAATTCCAACCTTTGACGCATCAGTGTGTAGCTCAAACAACAACTGAAAATCAGGTAATGCTAGAATTGGTGCTGTCGTCAACAACTCCTTGATTCGTTCAAAAGCAACTCCTGCTTCCTCCGTCCATGAAAACTGTTTGCCCTTCATACAATCAGTAACAGGCGCCATCACACTACTAAAGTGTGGAATAAATCTTCGATAGAATGAAGCCAACCCATGGAAACTTCGAACTTCTGTTATCGTCTTGGGTTGTGGCCAATCTCTAATCGCTTCGATTTTACTTTGGTCAACATGTATTCCTCCATCCGATACAATATACCCCAGAAATAAAACACTATGCGTCATGAACACGCACTTCTTCGTTGCAGCATAAAATTGTTCTTATCGCAGTACCATCAGTACTTCTCTCAGATGATTCAAATGTTCCTCTGGATTTCCACTATATATCAGAATGTCATCGAAATATACCACCACAAATTTCCCAATAAAAGGTCTAAAAATCTGATTCATCACCCTCATGAACGTACTTGGCGCGTTTGAAAGTCCAAATGGCATTACCAACCATTCATACAACCCCTCTCGCGTCTTGAACGCTGTTTTCCATTCATCCCCTGGTCTGATTCGAATTTGATGATAACTGCTCTTTAAACCAATCTTCGAAAAGATTACAGACCCACTGATTTGATCTAACAGATCATCAAGTCTCGGCATCGTAAATCTGTATCTGACTGTGATCTTATTCAATGCTCTACTATCTGTGCACATCCTCCACGTTCCATCCTTTTTGGGTACCAATAAAGCCGGTACAGCACAAGGACTTAAACTCTCCTGCACACGCCCCTGTTCAAGCAATTCTTCCACCTGCCTTCGCAACTCCTCATGCTCTTTTAGACTCATTCTGTAGTGTGGTCTGTGAGGTAACACAGCTCCTGGAACTAGATCAATTTGATGTTGAATGTCCCTCAACGGCGGTAACTCCGTTGGCAACTCCTCTGGAAATACATCCTCAAATTCTTTCAATACTGGTTTAACTTCTTCTGGAATTTCAACTTCTTCACTGCTCTCACGCCCAATTAACAAGAATACTTCCGGCTCCTCTTCGACTTCTTTAACAAACTCCTTCAAGGTTAATAAAGTTTTCAGCTCTTCAATTTCCTCCAGTTTGTTTTCTTCTTGTTGACGCTTCTTGGGAACGAGAGTAATCTTCGTGCCTTCAAACACGAAACTGTAACTGTTGGTACGCCCATCATGTTGCACCGCCCTATCATATTGCCACGGTCTCCCCAACAACAAATGGCATACGTCCATGTCCACAACATCACACCAAATTTCGTCCTTGGATTTCTTCCCAATTGAAAAATTAACACAAGTCCTTCGACTAACTTTCACCTCCCCACCTTTCCTCAACCAAGCTAACTTATACGGTTTCGGTTGCTTCTCTGTCTTCAATGATAACTTCTTTACAGCTTCTGTAGAGATAATGTTATCACAGCTTCCAGCATCAATAACAAATTTGCAAACTCTTCCCAAGATAGTGCACGTCGATTGAAAGATGTTACTCCTCAACCAGCTAGTCTCTTCCTCCTGCTTCGGTGGTAAGCAATTCCTCCTCATCATTAATGTATAACCATCATCTCCAGACAACAATTCTTCCTCCTCAACTGGTAATTGATTAGAATCTTCAGCTTCCTCATCCCCATCCTCAACCTCAGCAATCATTGCTCTCTTCTTTGGCTTTGGACACTCATTGCTTTTATGACCCAACTCCTGACAATTGTAACATTTGAAACCGTTGTTAACCTTTGCCTTCTCAGCCTCTTTCACCACTGGTTTACTGATAGGTTTAGAAACATTAGAACTTCCACTAACACCCTTCACTTGATTGTTGGAATTAGTAAACACACCACCTCCTCGTCATCCCTGCTTCTCCCAAGCCAACGCTTTCTGATGTGCTTCCGCCACAGATCTTGGATCGAACATATTCACCATATCCTGGATCTGCATTCTCAATCCCCCAATGAATCTAGATGTCAGTTGTTCTTCCGTTTCCACAATATCATTCCTTGCAATAAGCTGATAAAACTCATCTGCGTAATCATTAACAGTCTTTGTGCCCTGCCTCAAGTTCTGCAAACGTTGATACATCAAAGTTTGATAATTGTAAGGTAAGAACGTTGCCTTCATCAATTTCTTCATCTTCTCCTAAGATTCAACTTTTGACTTCCCCATTCGTTCACGTGTAAGTTTGGTTTGCTGCCACCATGCCAAAGCTCTACCCCTCAACCTTGTAGCAACCAACTTCACTCTACGATGTTCTGGAACTTCTTTGAAATCAAAAATTTCTTTAACATTAGCCAACCAGTCCAAAAACTCCTCAGCTTGCATACCACCTTTGAATTCTGGAATTTCAGTCTTCATCCCAGATTCCCACTTGTGATCGTACTCCGACTGATTCCTTCCTTGTCCACGTCCTCGTCCATGAACACTACCTCCATCATACTCTTCGTCACAATCCGATGTATATCGATGTCGATCCTGACCACCAACATCTCTACCACCACCATTTCTTCCACCAACATTCCTACGATCTACATTCCTCCGATCTCGATCAGTCACATTTCTATCCCGACTTCGATCATCAACATTTCTATCACAATCTCGATCCACGCTTCTATGATCACTATCAACACTTCTCTCTCGATTTGAATGTGGTGAAGCTCTACTTCTCCCATGGCTCGATTCAGGTGATACTCTTCTCTGATTTTGACTCATCTCCAACACCATCCTCTCTAATCGACCAATCCCTTCATTAATCTTCTCATTAAAGTTTTCGTTAATTCTTTGCTCCATCTCATCGGCTTCTTCTCTCCCATATAAAGCATCAATGTTGCGATAACGGTTAGCTCTTCTCGGAGGCATGATCACTCTTCGACAAATTTCAACAAAACTTCACTTCGATCTAAAAATCTTCAAATCAAAACTACCCACTTGTTGAAAACTTCAAAATTCTCCAAACGAACAAGTCTCTTCAAAATCTCGATAACCCACTTCTTCAAATGATGTAAATCTCACACAACTCCAAAAATCTACGCAAACTCCTTGCGTTCTAGCTCTGATACCAAATGACGCAGCGGCGGAATAACAAAAATGTGTGATACGGTGAAAGTAGCAGTCGATGGAATGAAGAATACTGGAATGCCGAAATTCGTTGATCCGAAGATACCGAATTTAGCTATCTACGTCACGTTGATCGATCTCGATACCGTGAAAGTAGATCTTCAATTCTTCGACGTTGATCAAGCGCACTTGATTCCGCGAATTGGCTTCACGATCGTTGAATCGAGCACACTCGATTGACCGAAGGTGGAGATAGGAGATCACACTCGACTACCAATTGGATGAAAGCACAAAGCTAACAAAAGAAATTTTATTTCAAAAATCAACAACCATTACAAATGATATAACTCGCCTATTTATAGGCGTACAACACAACACTTACAACACAACCCATAGGTCTTAAATGACCTAACACTTAGAATATTTACAACACTCAACAACACGAGTTACAAACGACATAAGAAAGTAGTACCGACTTAACAAAGTATTTAACGACCTAGAGAAACAGTAGTCTTCCGACTTAAAATATTCACGCGACTTATCAACATTATTTCGCGAGTTAGAGTATCTCGTTCGCGACTTTATAACTCGACAGCGATTTAAGGAAGGCGGCATGCGATTTAGGGGAAGCTCGGAGGAAATTCTACGGCATAGGGTTAGGTCGGGGAAAAGGAAATTGATTTGCGGCTACGAGGAGAAGGTCGTAGGTCGGGGAATTGGTGGATGTTAGGTCGTAGGTCGGGAAATTGGTGGGTCGTTCGCTCGATTTATCTGGGAGTGTTTCAGAGTTAGGTCGGAGCATGTGACGTGGTTCCAGAGACAATGCCTTAGGTCGTAAGTCGTTAACGACATAGGGTTGCTTAGGTCGGAAGTCGTCAACGACATAGGCTTAGCTTGCGGTGAGGAATTAGGTCGGATTAGTGTTAGGTCGGGTACGATTTGAGATAAATCGCGGCGAAGCTTGGAGTTAGGTCGTGGTGGAGTTAGGAGTTAGATCGGTGAGCTTTGCTAGGTCGTCATCCCTGAGTCGTAACTCGTAACTCGTTGGGTCGGCGCTTGATAAGTCGGAGTTTGCTAGGTCGTCGTCCCTGAGTCGAAGGTTGTTAAACTGGAGCTCGCTAGGTCACGGTGATGTCTTCGAACCCAGGTACTCTGCTGCATCACTTATTAACGCTTTTCACCATAACTTCAACTTTCACCACATAACATGTCTCGCAGTTCAGTTCGATTTGAGTTTTCCTTGCTTCACAAAAAGGTAACTAAAGGTAAGTATTCTTTGCAGTGGATAAATCTTTATATTTTTCTATGAAGAAATGATATAATATCTTCAATTGCGTATTGCGTCCCTTTCGTATCTCATGCATGACTCGTGTAAGCGGCTCTAAAAGCCAAGAAAGCCTACTGTGATCGCTCATGGCGTGGGGAGATCTGATCCGTTACTTTTACCTCAAATAAATCACGGCTGCCCTGAACCAAACGGTTGCGATTACTTCAAGTAAAATGGGTGAATTAGATCACGTGGTGCACCCTGCACTAAATAATTCAACGAACCAATCCATTTCAGTAGCATATTTTTAATTTGGATTATATAATTACAAAGAAAAAGACTTATCAATCAAATATATTATGCAGCCGCAAAGAAATACACCACCAATCAACTAACTATATCGCACACAATTGGAAATAAACGTTTAATACATCACCAGTCAAATAAATTACTGTCGGTCACAAAGGTAGTATCAAATGCACATCCAACATGTAACAATCATAATACCGCTCCTATATTATTTTTTCCGAATAAAAATACATCGGATATAAATTAACCTGTCAAATATTGGATAGGAAGAGCGTACTTCCTCATTATGTTATATATAAGTTTGGCAATAATAGAATAATACATTAATCTGCAACATAACACCATCTAGAACGCTTAATTTACAAAGTAAGAGCTGTTACACTGCTACGTTTACAAAACTGACCTTTAAAAAGCATAAAATTGGATGCAACAGATTTGGAAACCACTTATCAGCTTTACTTACCATGGTCCTGTTCTTGTCCTCGACAACAAACATAGCTTTTTTGGACCTCGTTGCTGCTTCATCATCTCTATAACCTGCATAATTATTGCATATAATTTGTCATGTTATATAGAACCATGAAGTCCATATTATGAAGAATTGATGTAATGTTGTTTATGAAGTGCATCACATGGAAGTCCATATTTGAGCCATCACAAACACACTCTGTTGCTTCTTCTAATTAGTTGAAGTTTAGTAGTGTTACAAAGTACAAACAAGTATGTTAATGATTGCCAATTAGATATCAAATATGTTAATGATTGCACTACTGAATAACCATCAACAAAATCCAAATTACTGAATTGATTACGTTGGTCGTATCAATTATACGAGACTGTTCACATAAACGTTGATTACGTTGGTTGTATCAGTTGATTACGCTCTTCACTGCCATGTTTTTCCCCCTATATTGGCATATATTGAAAATCGTGACTTCTTTGGTGTTTGACTAGGATAATGGTAGATGGTACAAGATCATATTTGCACTCAAATTACTCTTTTATCTTGCTTAGAAGATGAGGGAGTGGCCCTTCATTTAGGAGGAGATGGAGTCATAGAAAAGAAAGGAGAGGGGAGGTGGGCTGGGGGGATTGGGGGTATTTGGTGGGGTGGGGTGGAGGTTTTTACTATTATTTCTCCCTACTTGCATATATGTTAAGAAAAAGGTTTGGAACTTTGTGCCAAACCTTTTCTTATAATAAAAATTCATAGTTGATGCCAAGGGGATTCAATCACGGAACATCCAGATTAATAACCTAGACTCTTACCACTGTGTTTGTGGTCCTCCATTTATACCCATGTTACTTTTGTTTATTTTTTTAAATCTAAATGGAGATGGAGGAAGCTGGATATATAGCTCGTAATGTTAGAAAAAAATAATGAAGTTGAGTAATGCAAAAGCAGAAACCAAAGCTCAAGATTTATACCAACGTGCCGAAATTCCCGGTTATTCTTAAATAATCGATTCCTACCAACAGTAAAACAAGAATTCGATTGGATTCGAGTTGGATCATGCGGTATCGAGCATGTAATCATTTTATCGTTTTTATTTTTTGAAGTTGATATCAAGCAGGTAATCCTACCACATTTAGCATGATTTAGGATTTGAAATGAGATGAAAATGATGGAATAAGAGTTATTATGATTTCAGAAGAAAATAGTTTGTTTTGTTTTGTACTTGGGTTTTAGGTTGATTTTTTTTTTGTTAATTAAATTATACATCAAGTGATTACAGACCCAAGTCAGCAGACAGTAGGTCTATTGATTACAACTTGAGATATTGGATTCTATGGCATTATATTTGTTAGACTTACAACTATTCAACCCGATCTTCTAAATTGCAAAATATTATACTTGTTAATTATGCTTATTAAATATTCTTATTCGTTAAGACATAAAAATGTATCGCAAAGTAAAGAAATCCGAATCCGGAATTTTCGAGAAGGAACTGAAATTTTGAAACTTTAAATGATCCCATAAACCGAAACCGAAATGTAAAACCTTCATAGAAACATGGTATTTATTCCTTCATCATGAAGGAGTTGGTGTTTTCAGTTCAGACTCTGAGGCACTATTCTACAGTCTTTTAGTGGCTCTTGCAAAAAAGCAAGATTTGAGACTTACTAATCCTTTCATGGATCAAACTAAGACCTTTTTCAATCTCAGCATTCCATTGCCAACTGTTTCCTCATGGGAGATGACAGAGACCGAGTTATTAATTCGTCTAAACTTTGTACATTTTTGTTTTACATTTATATCTAAGCTCGAATTTAGGCACTAAATATGAACATGTATGTGCTATTGAAACATGGAGTTATATTGTGCAACAGGGTTGGATATGAATCCATCTAGCATCACATATTCTAAGCAAATAAAGTTCCAAAAATCAGAAATGTGAGATAAATAGGAAAAAGACGGGGCTAAACATATATTTAGTCAAGAGTTACTACCAGAAATTACTACCAAAACTAATGTTGCGAACAGGTAAAATAAGTACCTGATTTTTCTGTGTTTTCATGATCTCAGCCTGCAAAATTGAAGTAACATATGGAAATTAGAGCATATTCCAACATAAAATGCATATACAGTGGCTCATAGAAGCTATAAAAGTTCATTGAGCTTTTGCACAACAAAGTTCAAAGTTTCATATATAAACTACTAACTTCCTTGCAGATGCCACTAAATGTTTGCAAGTTCAGGAACAAGATACCTGTTTCTTCTCCAATTCCTGGTTTTGTTCTTTCAATTTGGCTACTTCGGCTTCCAGCTCCATGGTATAAGCCTAATAAGATAAGAGGAGTAAAATTAAAAATACAGGCACTTGTAGAATATTGATAGCATGTTGACCCTTATTCATTCATGGTTCTGATATACATATATCAGCATAAAGAAAAATTTTGTGACTAGGATGCTTCATATGACACATATTCTAGTGAATTTGATTTCTATTTGCTTCTTACTACCAACTTATAGATCTTGCTAAATTGCAACAGATTTATTCATTCGTTCATTTATTTATTTCCTTCTGATATCTTAGAGAACCAAGCTTCCGCTTATAAACCCCGAAGGAGTATGCAATGGACCCCTAAACATGTTCCAAATCACAGGGCTGGTGACGATGGTTGTCAGATGCGAGATTTGAACCTGTAACCTTGGTTAGCTAATTGTGCAACTTACCCACTGATGAATCCCGTGGGGTTACAGATGTTCTGTTTAAATATTCAAATATTCAGACAGAACATCTAGTTTGTTTTGAAAAATTCATTTATTAACATATTTTAATCTCTTGAAACTAGTGCAAAATGTACACACTAATACCCAGAAAAGTAAGTCTACTTATGCATACTAGCATACTGATTCATATTAAAGGTTACCTGTTTCCTTTCTCGTGACCTAGCAGCTGACTCACGATTCTTGATCATCCTCTTCTGCCTCCTCTCTACAACCTTCTCCACTGATCCACTACATTTCCTACCCCTCGTACCCGACCCGTATACATTATACGGATCAGGCCACAATGATGATAGATCTCCATTAGGCTTCCCAATCACATCAGGGGACCTAACTGTCTCAACTGTTACTCCACCCAAACCCTGTACCCCATTCATCAACCCATTATTCATACCCTGATCTCCAACCGCAACCATCCTTCCTCTTCCATTATCCACATTACTTCCCCCTTGCAACTGTGCTTGATAAGGCCTAGTAGTCCCTACACCACTTGAATGTTGACCGAACCCTAGATCGAGTCCCTGGTTACCATTACCAAAAAACATAAAGTTGCCATTATTCATGCTACTCTCTTGTGCTCTACTACTTGCAACTTGCAACTGGTGTTGAACATTAACGTTGTTTTCTTCTCTTACAACACCAGCTCTAACTAAAAACTCTTCTAATGTCACTTCATTGAGCGTTGGCTGTCTGTTCTGCTGTTTTATTTCAGGCATTTGACCAGACATCTCACCAGATATACTTGCTTCCTTGAACAAGTCTTTCCAGACTTCATCAACTGTTTTCTGGCTCAAAGTTCTAGGCAAAGTTAGTGAACCTTGCCTCTGAATCCCAGATGCCCCACTGGTGCCAGCAGGTGCAGTAGAATCTGCTGTGGAGCCTAAGGTATAAGTCATGGCTTGTGACTCTTCAGCAGTCCAAATGTTACGGAGAAGCTCATCCATGTTCATGGACCCAAAATCTTTTCCAGGCCCACCAAGTGTGTTTTGGAACTCCTCAAAAGTTAGGGAATATACAGACTGGAGCCGGGATAATGGGAATGGAGTAGATGGTGTAGGTAGTTGTTGTCGTGGCGGCGGCGGCTGTGCTTTGCCTCTATCAGATGTACCCATGTTTCTGTAATTCATTGTGAAATTTTAATTTCCTTTTACAGCTGCTGGATGAGTTAAACGATTGGCTTGATGTACTGGTTTTATTGGGTAATGGAAATGATAGATTTCCTGAAACATTACAATATCTGAGATCGACAAGAAAAACAATATGATTGGTACTATTTATAGCAGTCATATATCCACAGAAACTTCTGACCAGGTAAACAAAGTTATGATTACCAATTCACAAGCAGAATGTTGTACTTGCCTTCTTTATCTTAGTATATCAACAAAAATAGTACCAACTAAAAAAAAAAGGATGTGTGAATTGTTACATGTTGTTACGACTACACCCAAGACCACTCGAATACAATCGCAACGCACAACGCGGAAAAGCTAAATCGTGATAGCTAGTGCAAAACAACCGATTATCTAACTCAACCAAAACTCCAACCAACACCAAATAGCCCAACACAAGATCACAACACCAATACAAGCAATATATGAATGCAATAACAATAAGTAAATCACACACGATTTTATAGTGGTTCCACTAACGTTGTGTTAGTGTACATCCACTTGAAAGAGCTTTTATTATATCACCAATAGAAGAGTACAAGAGATTGTTAACAATGATCACAATATTTTAGCAAGATTATAATTTTGTGGAGATTAGAATTGAAGAAATAGGATTTGCCTAAACCCTAGATTTGGAGGATGAAAACCCTTGATTTGGAATTAGATTAGATTCTGAATATTTTTCACCAGAAAATAGCTCATATACTGTGGTAGGAGACCAAGGCAAATCCCCAAAATGCCCTTAGCTAATGACCCAAACAGCTGCACCAAGCCCAGGCCCGAGGCCTCTTGAAACGCCTATTCAGTCGACTGGTTGGCTCCTACCAGTCGACTGGTCCAGATACTGAATTCTGGATCAATCCCAGTAGTCGACTGGTGGATGTCATCCAGTCGACTCTGTTTCCAACCAGTCGACTGGTCACTGCTTCTGAACAGCAGTGCACCAACAGTCCTCCGCAACTTCTCCCCCCGAGCTCCGATTCTCCAGCCGCTTCCTCCTACGTCAAGCTATTTCCATCCTCTTCAACTCTCATATATATTGTGTCGCCAAATTTCAACACTCCATCTCGACACTATATCCATCTCCATCGTCAATGGTACCATACCATCACTTCTACCTTTACCAAACATGAATGCTTCCCCAATGGGTTTCGGCAAGGCCACCCCCCATTGCACTTCATCAACGAGTTCAGGCTACGCCCTCACCCGCCAACAAAATGTTGAAAACATCCAAATCCAAAACCGTCTTACCAAAAACTTGAACACATAGGAGTGTAAACTAGTGCTCACCTATAGATAGAACCACAAACTCATACCCATACTCTTCCACATCTACAACCAAGCTACTCTCTCACCCGTGCCACCTAGTGGCACTTAGCACTTCTCCAAGCGAATCATGTTCGAGCAATGCTCGAACTTCCCAAACGGCAATGTCTTCGTGAACATATCCGCCGCATTATCCTTTGTGTGCACTTTCCGAAGACATACTTGCTTATCCTCATCCATGGCTACCAAGAATGACTCACTCACTTCAATGTGCTTAGTACGTGAGCTAAACGCCAAATTCTCCGCCAAGTGAATAGCACTTTGGCTATCACATTGAACATCGATGCTATCGTGTCCAATCCCCAGGTCATACAACAAACGCTTCAAATAGAGTGCCTCCTTAGCCGCCTCCACCGCGGCTATCAACTCCGCTTCCGTAGTGGATAAAGCTACTACGGTTTGCAATCTCGATCTCCAACTTATGGTCGTACCACCTAATGTGAAGACATATTCGGAAGTTGATTTTCTCCTATCCCTATCACCGGCGTAGTCCGAATCACAATAACCAACTAATTTGCAATTCATTCCTCCACTACCACCAAAAACAAGACCATGAGATGACGTACCTTTTAGATATCTCAAAATAAGCTTCACGGCTTCCAATGCGATTTTCCCGGATTAGACATAAAACGACTAACCACCCCGACGGCATTTGCAATATCGGGTCTTGTACACACCATAGCATACATCAAACTACCAACCGCACTAGCATATGGCACATTTGCCATATAAGCCTTGTCTTTCTCCAAGATAGGTGAATCCTTACTCGAAAGCTTCACATGCAAAGGTAATGGTGTAGTTGACACCTTTGCATTCTCCATGCTAAACCGGCAAAGCACCTTCTTTATGTACTCCTTTTGAGTCAATTTCAACTCAAAACGCTTTCGGTCCCTTTCAATCTCCATGCCCAATATCCTCTTTGCTTCTCCAAGGTCTTTCATTTCGAATTTCGACTTTAATTTCAATTTCAACTTGTTGATTTCATTCTTGTCCTTCGAAGCAATGAGCATGCCGTCCACATCCAACAATCATTTCCCAACTTCTTGAAATAAACACAAGCATCTTTGATGCTCCTATCAAAGCCACTTTCAAGCATAAAATGATCAAATCTCTTGTACCATTGCCTAGGTGATTGCTTCAACCCATATAGCGATTTCTTCAACTTGCACATCATATTTGACTTACCATTTACAACAAACCCTTGTGGTTGCTCCATGTAAATGTCTTCATCCAAGTCACCATGCAAGAAGGCGGTCTTCACATCAAGTTGCTCCAACTCCAAGTTGTGAATAGCAACTATGGCAAGTAATATCCGGATAGAAGTATGGCGCACAACCGGTGCGAATATCTCATCATACTCCTTTCCTTTCCTTTGTGCAAACCCCTTAGCCACTAGCCTAGCTTTGTATCTTCCATCGTCCTTCACTTTGTAAATCCATTTGCACCCAATAGCACGGTTTCCTTTAGGAAGTGGAACCAAACTCCAAGTTTGATTCTTCATCAATGATTGCATCTCTTCCTCCATGGCACAAATCCACTTCGAGCTATCACTCGAATTCATGACGTCTTCAAGGTCCATAGGCTCATCTTGGACTACATTGAGAGCATAGTCCAACCTATCACAAAAGCTAAGATAGTTCCAATCACCATATCTTTCGGATGGCCTTATAGCACGACGACCAACCCGAGTAGCAATATTATCACCCAAACCCCTTTCGGCTCCACCTTGAACCGAATCTTCTCTAGGTTCGTGTACATCACCAACACTACTAGAGGCAACTTGTGGACTATGTGATATATCATCAACCGCTTTCTCCTCACAAGCATCTTCAACTAATCTACTCTCTCTACTACTTGGACAAAATGTGGTAATAACTTCCTTCCCCTTCGATTCATCACGAACCAAGACCGGAATATCCGATGAGCTTTCATTCTCCTTGAACATAGCCGACTCGTCAAAAGTAACATGACGAGAGTTGATTACCTTCTTCGTTTCCGGATTCCAAATCCGATAGCCTTTCACTCCATCCGTATAGCCAAGCAAAACCCCTTTGAAAGCTCTAGGTTCAAGCTTATCATTTTCCGGATCATGCACATAAACCGGACTTCCAAAGACACGAAGATAGCTCAAGTCAATACTCTTTCCCTTCCACACTTCCTCCGGAATTTTGTTGTCAATAGCCGAGCACGGAATTCGATTAATAATATGCACCGCGGTTGACAAAGCTTCGGCCCAAAATCCCTTAGACAAACCCGATGTCAATCTCAAGCATCGAGCTTTCTCTAGTAGAGTACGATTCATCCTCTCCGCAACTCCATTTGATTGCGGATCTCCCGGTGTAGTAAAATGTCTCTGAATGCCATGATGCTTGCAATACTCCAAGAATTCTCCGGAAACATATTCTCCGCCATTGTCGGACCTAAGAACCTTCAAAGACTTGCCACTCTCATTCTCAACAAGAGCCTTCCATACTTTGAACTTAGCAAATGCCTCCGACTTAGCCTTCATTACAACACCCAAACTTTACGAGAAAAATCATCAATAAAAGAAATATAATACCTTGCTCCACCTAAAGAAGCTACCGATACCGGTCCCCAAACATCCGTATGCACATACTCAAGAACGCTTCTTGAATCATGTTTTCCTTCACCGAATGAAACCTTTGTTTGCTTTCCCATGACACACTCTTCGCAAAACTCTAGCTTGTTGAAACTCTCACCACCAATCATCTCCATTTTCCGAAGAATATCCAAACTCCTCTCCGAGACATGTCCTAACCTCAAATGCCACAATCTAGTTGCATCTAAGTCGCGAGAACTATCAACCCCAATGCTAGCTTCACCTTCTATGGTCACACCTTGAAGCAAATATATACCATGAGCCCTAGCACCTTTCATAACCACAAGCGCCCCCTTCGAAACCCTCAAGCCATCTCTCTCAATAGTGATCTTGCATCCCAAAGAATCTAATTGCCCCAAAGAGATAAGGGACTTCCTAAGTCCCGGAACATAGCGCACATTAGTGAGAGTTCGAACTACTCCGTCAAACATCCTAATTTGCACGGAACCAATGCCCTTCGACTTACAAATAGCACCATTTTCCATAACAATCGAATTTCCCTCTCTAGCTTCGAAAGAAGAAAAACAATTCCTGTTCGGCGTCATATGATAAGACGCCCCCGAATCGAGAACTCATTCGCTACCCGAAACATTTGATGCTACCGCCGTCAATACATTCATGTCCCTCACCAACACCTCTCTCCACCGCGACCGATGAAGATGCTACTTCCTTCTTGGCCTTCTCCTTGTCCGGACACTCATTCTTTCAATGACCGGGCTTCTTACAAATATAGCACTTGCCTTTCTTTTCCTTCGACTTTCCTCTCCAACCGGGATTCCTAGATTTGGAACGCCCCCGATTCTCCTTCTTCGCATATCTCTCCTTCTCCACAAACAAACCTTGACCATTTCCGGCACTACTACCACCAACACTCAACTCCTTCATTTGATCTCTCAACTCCTCACTAAGAAGACCCGTCTTGACATCATCTAACGTCAATGTATCCCGGCTATAGATCAAGCTATTCGAGAAACCTGTATAACAGTCCGGCAACGAACATAACAATATCATCGCCTTTTGCTCTTCCTCAATCTTCAAATCTACCGCCTTCATCTTCATTAGCAAATCATCAAACACATTCAAGTGTGCCTTAAGCGAACTCCCCTCTTTCATCTTATACGTGAAAAACGTTCACAACAAGATCAAACGATTAGTTAGAGACTTCTTCATATACAACTCCTCTAACTTGTCCCAAATTCCATTAGCGGTCGTCTCACCACTAATTTTGGAGATCACATTCTCTCCCATAGCTAGTTGAAGTGTAGTAAATGCCCACTCTTCCATTTCCTCTCTCTCAACATCCGAGATGTCCGCCGGCAACAAATGTGTATCAAACACTACCCTATGAACACATTTCTTCTTAAAACCGCTTTCATCTTCCATTGCCACTTTTCAAAATCATTATCGCCATTCCACTTGTCGATTACCAATCATTGATGGACTATTAGAGTTATCCGATTCCGGCATTTCTACAACCACCTACCAACACCAAAGCTCTGATACCAAATGTTGTTACGACTACACCTAAGACCACTCGAATACAATCGCAACGCGCAACGCGGAAAAGCCAAATCGTGATAGCTAGTGCAAAACAACCGATTATCTAACTCAACCAAAACTCCAACCAACACCAAATAGCCCAACACAAGATCACAACACCAATACAAGCAATATATGAATGCAATAATAATAAGTAAATCACACACGATTTTATAGTGGTTCCACTAACGTTGTGTTAGTGTACATCCACTTGAGAGAGCTTTTATTATATCACCAATAGAAGAGTACAAGAGATTGTTAACAATGATCACAATATTCTAGCAAGAATATAATTTTGTGGAGATTAGAATTGAAGAAATAGGATTTGCCTAAACACTAGATTTGGAGGATGAAAACCCTTGATTTGAAATTAGATTAGGTTCTGAATATTTTTCACCAGAAAATAGCTCATATACTGTGGTAGGAGACCAAGGCAAATCCCCAAAATGCCCTTAGCTAATGACCCAAACAGCTGCACCAAGCCCAGGCCCGAGGCCTCTGGAAACGCCTATTCAGTCGACTGGTTGGCTCCTACCAGTCGACTGGTCCAGATACTGAATTCTGGATCAGTCCCAGTAGTCGACTGGTGGATGTCATCCAGTCGACTCTGTTTCCAACCAGTCGACTGGTGACTTCCAACCAGTCGACTGGTGACTTCCAACCAGTCGACTGGTCACTGCTTCTGAACAACAGTGCACCAACAGTCCTCCGCAACTTCTCCCCCCGAGCTCTGATTCTCCAGCCGCTTCCTCCTACGCCAAGCTACTTCCATCCTCTTCAACTCTCCTATATATTGTGTCGCCAAATTTCAACATTACATGTATCAACTCGATACCAAGAATAGTGATAAGCGACGCGGTTTTGAACTTATGGTTTTTGGGATCAAATTAATAGAGTATGCAATTATCATCTATCATTCAAAAAGCACTTAATATTTCCGATAACAATTAATTTAGAATAACCATATGCTTATTAACCAATATGATTCCGCATTTTCATTCACACTGCTTTCTCTATTTCGCAAGGTCAGTTTTGGTCCCAGGTCAGTACTGAACCCCGCGTCCTAATGCCACCTGCATCTTTGCTTCCAGTTCAACAAGTCAAAATCCTGCAACTCAATATCTTCAAGACCAGATCCAATTCCCAATGTCAATACACCAGTTCCTTAGGCTCCTAACATACATTGGTATTGTCAACTACCATACTTGTGGGTAGCCTTTTGTTTTTTTTTAATATAGCACTACATACTTACAAGTGCTCTTCTCAATTTGAGGATCACTCTTGTACAAAAAAGAAAAAGAAAAAAGTATTCAGACACACTAGCAAAACATACAGCGTTTAAGTAGTACACCATAATAGATCATAGGAATACTATGATAACTAATTACCTAGCTTTATATTATCAATAGTAATCATCTCTAGCTTAACTTTTCACTAGGCAAACTAAATTATAATATGCAACATACAGTTGACTAGACGATCAATTTCTCAAATCACACATATATTTTTCTAAATTAAAATTAGTATATATTTATATTTTAAAAAAAAAACATTTTATAGGTTCATTTTTGGACACATGGATCAATGAACGATGACTCAGTGAATGTATGTTTATGGACACTTTGAAGGCTATGGTTGAGATGAGCAAAGTTATATTATTTATTAAATTAAATAGTTCTTATTTATTTAATTACAGTTAAATAAATTTTTGTAATTGAAAATTTAATAATTTATTTATCCAAAATTCAATAATTTGATAATATAATAATTGATAATTACTAATTTAGATTTGATCATTAATAGTTAATAGTTAATATGAATAATTAAATATATTTTAATAATTTATGGTTTAAATTTAATAATTAAATTATATTTAATCAATTATAATTAATAATTTAAATTTAATAGTTTGTAGTGCATAATTTATATATAATAATGAATAAATTATAATTAATCATTTAAATACAATAAATAATATCCATAATTAGTAATTAATTATCAACAATTAAGAATTTATAAATAATTTTAAAACTATTTACAATATTTGTAACATTCAAGTATAGATATAATAATATTTTATTAATTATTGGATGAATAAACCTTCCATCTTATATCGGACTTAACCTCAGACATAAGGCTTACATAACACCTTTGTTAACTTTGAACGTGTGAAGTTTGCGTTTTGTAAACCCTACGTTCAGATTCCAGAGAGGGCACAATAAGACCTTTAAGGACAATACTCAAAATCTAATGCAGAGCAATTAAAAATCATATTAACTAAAATAACAAACAGTCCTCGTTTTAATTTGTTTTTTGTACCAAAATACAAGATTGGCTACCACATCATCTCAGATTATGCTAGATTAAACCACAAGGCTTTCCAAAGGCGAGACTCCCCAACAAAACTGGACTCTAAGAGTTGACTGCTTCACCTTATAAAAGCCACTTCAATGACCGAGTTCCGACTAAATAAAACAGTAAGATGTGTTTATAAATATCAAGGGATGTGCTAACTATTAAGGACTCTGACTATTCAGTAATTAAATCTGATCTAGGTGATCGAGAAAAGAACCAAAAAACTAATATATTTATTCTCAAATGGAAACTTCTATTTAAACTCACTTGCATATTATATTCTATTTAAATAGTGCAATGCAAATAAATTAAGTGCAATAAATCAATAGATTTGGCATCACATAAAAATAAACATTATATGCCTAAATGTAATTCCAGTTTATTCATTTTCAACTGAAATTTGCACTGCACAAATTAGTTTTAGATATGACAGCTGAAAAGCAGATCTATTTCTCAACTCACATCTAATATTACATCAAATTTACCAAAAAGGGGGAGAAAATCACATGTTTATCCGCTAGATACTAAAGAGAACCCAAACATACCTTTGTTGAACTTCACAGAATAGCCCAACAATAAGGTTGTAATCTTCCCCAAAAATCAACTCCTACAAAATCTAATAAACTCAAAACCAAAAATCGATGCAGTCCAATGATTTCCCGAACGAAAGTAAGCAACAAACCCCAAAAAATTTAACAGTAACTAAAATAATCTTTAAAAAAAAAAGAGATGGAAATATGTGAGAAAGAGAAAGAAATCTGTTGATTTTATATGATGTTCTCTGTTTCTCATTTTCAACGAGACAGGTGTCGGGAAGTAAAAGAAAGGAAGCATTATAAAAATAATTGAGCATTAAATAATAGAGGCACTAACGTGGCAGTTTTAGAAAGAGTGCGGGGATGATGCAAGCGATGTGTCATCCAACCATATTTCGGCAATTGGTATGATCTGGATGGTGGTTAGTTGAATATTTGCCTTTCACTTTCACATTTCTTCCCACCGTTTTTTAGAAGAAAAAAAAACTGCTAAACCAATCAAACTACAATACAAAAAAAAATACAAAAAAGGAGTTGATGAATCTTATCGTGGATTTCGTATTCCACACCCATTCAAAACACAACGATTAACAGCAAGGATGAACATAAACTATCAGGATCATTAAAGCAAAAACTAAGATGATATTTTCTATTTAACCTCATAATTATTTTATGCTGTTAGTAGCAAACAAACACTTAATTCAACATATAATTTGCATACCATTGTTCAACACTTGTTCCATAAACTGCTTTTTTTCTATTCAGTGCAGAAAAATACAATATAAACACGCATGCATGGATAACTAGCCAAATTAACACAAAATTCATGTACAGAGGTATAAGGGTGACTTGTTACTGAATCTAGTAGAGTGGCAAGAACAATGTCAAGCGCATCCCAGTGTTACCTCTTGTTATGAAATAGGAGATAAAATGTGGTTGACTAGCATCAAGCAAATTTTTAATTGTCTCATTAAGCAAAATATCTTTCCAGCTGCAGCTGATCACTTTTTCATGTTGTTCAATTTTTCCTGTACTCATAAACGATACCTTCTACCAAACTTCTTACTCTTCCTTGACCAAATAACTTGTTCACAATTGCAAGAGAGAAATCTATAGCACTCGAGAGTCCAGCTCCAGTAATAAGCTTTCCATCAATCACCACTCTAGTTTCCTTCGAAATTTGATCATTTGCTTCGCTGACTATTCCAAGATGGGATGCTACATTTTTCCCCTGCTTTCATAATTTATTCCATGATGAGGCTGTGTTTCGTTGTAACTAAAATATGCATGTTAATTAAAGTCAAAACTGAGACAAATTTTGTTCATGCAGAAAATATACATGCAAATACGAATACAGAGTAGGCAAGCCAAGCATTATAGATAATGGAATGTTACCTTCAGCAGCCCTAGCTTGCTTAATATAGTGTCTGAAGAGGAAAATCCACCATACATTCTTCCTGCTGCTTTCTGCTCCTTAAGTAATCGCTTTAATACCCTAGACTTCTGTAGTTTCTCGGCAGAAGTAACTCCTCCCTGTGTAGGAAAGTGAAATGATATTATAACTTTGGAATAAAAAACACATTTGTATGACAAGATGGCAATTACTTGCGAAAGATGAATTTTATGTTGGTTCAGCACATAACTTGTATTTGAAAAAATATCAATCAACTGAATCTTAGTAGTTGAAACCTAGTAAAAGACCCATGTTGCTTATAAGAACCATATTCCATTGTTCCTTAATTCAAACTTGGTGGAAACATTTTTCAAAGAAAATGAAAAAAATATCCAATTCAGCCAAAGTTAGTTATGACTGTCCCTGGTGGAAACATTTTTCAAAGAATATGGAAAAAAAAATTCAATTCAGACAAAGATAGTTACGACTATTCCTGGTGGAAACATTTTTCAAAGAATATGAAAGAAAAATATCCAATTCAGACAAAGATAGTTATGACTATCCTTGAGGTATAGGGAACTAGTGTTTTTTGGACATATCAAACTAGGATTGAAATTTGAAAATAAAGTAGGGCGTAATATTGCAAATGTAATTTATTTATATATGTATTATAATTATGTAATTTTATTTCAGTAATGATTTATTAAACAATTATATAGTAATTTATATATTATAATTTAGTAATTATTAATAATTAAGTAGTTAAATAACTTAAACATCGTAAATAATTTACTAATAATGAAAAATAATTATACATTTTAAATAAATAGTTCATAACAAAATTTATGCGATTAATTAAAAATTCAATTTCAAAGGAAATATAATAAAATAAAGGTGTAGCTCACATGAAAAGTTTAACACTACAAAAAGCTAAAGTCTCACATTAGCAAGACGGTCAAAAGATGCTTATCCCTCAAATAATTTGTTTAAGGTCAACTGTTCATGTATGTTATACGTGCTATAAATAGAATGCATGAAAACACGCCAATAAGTCACACAGCCACATCGCCTGATATACTGATTGGCCAGTGTGGAAAAATAGGACAACGATTTCTTATTTCTTTCCTATTCTTAATGTATTTTTCACCTATTCTTTTCTAGATTTACTAAAAAATTGCAGTTTCAAAGCTTACTTTTGTCATGCAAAAACTTATGGGTGCCTTCGCAGTCACTTAAATTTTCGACACATCGGATATTGGAACGGGGCAAAAACGAAATTTGGTCCGCTTCTTCTCCGCAAGAAAAATGAATAGTTTGAGAATAATGCGTCGGACATGTGCAACACGTCGTTCCATGTTCATTTTTATTTTTTACTTTAAAAAACAAAGTAATAAGTAATAAATAATAAAACTCCAAAAAATTATAAATATTTTTTTTAAATAACAACAAAACTAATAAACTTATGTTGTAAAAAATAAAACAATATTAATGCTTGTTAGACCAAAAGTTGGGCCAACTTATATGCTTAAGTCAAAGAAATCAATGGTACTTGGGTAAGAGATCAGTTCTTGGGCAAGTATGCAAGTCATCGAATAGTGTAGTCAATTATGCAAATAGGCAATTATGCAAGTCACTTGTGAAAGTTGTAACTATAATTTACCTAAGTGGCCATTAAAGTCTCAAATCAATGTTTCTATTTATACTTGAGTAAAAATGAAAACGACGAAGAAGTACAATTGAAAATTCGCCCTTTCTTAGTAGGGGTACATGTCTATTTACAGAGAAATTACCCCTAGGGTATTTGACATGTGACATTCGTGGAAGATGAACGGTCAAGATTTTACTGACATGGCACATTGCTAATTTGATGTGGTAAAACATACTTTTGATTTCTTCATGATGACAAGGCACGAGTGGACCAATCAGGGGTTACCACGTGGCTAATTAGAGTGACTCATGCATGGATTTCCTGATGTGTGATGACATTTTCTCAACATCCGATAGCATCAACGTTTAATATTATTAACATGCGATAACTTAATCTCAACATATGATAGCTTGACACCTCATCATGTGATAACTATATCTTCAACAAGCGTTAACCTCAACTTGCGATAGCTTTTATTTTCATCGTGTCAGAACTTAGTCATGTATCATCCTGTGATGGCTTTATCTTATACCTTTACCGTCCTCAACATGCGATAGCTTTAACGTCTTCAAGATAGCCTTAACGTCTTCACCCTATGATACCTTGAGTCCACTGTGTGATAGCCTTGATAACTTGACTTCACCATGCGATAGCTTTATCCTCAACATGCGATAGCTTGCTATACATTATTATGTGTAATAGCTCCATCTTCAACATGAGATAGCTTTGTCTTTGCTTTTCTAGTCCATCTTTCGATACTCTTCATGTATCTCAACCTTTGATAGCTCTTATACTTATTCAAACTTGAAAATTTGAGTAAACATTTGTCCACCGCTTTAAAGAAAAAGTATTTTTATACTTTAGTATAAACATGAAGTACTTTCTGCTTATTTTCTGAATTAAACTCTTTGCATTCCTCAGATCCCATGATCTCGGTCGTAAAAAATGCCGTTCATTAAATTGACGGTGGATTCTTCTCTTTCTTTCTTTATAAATACACGTCTTCCTCTTTACTTCATTTTCTACCCGTCGTTAAAATCAAAATAAGCTCACATTCTCTTCAAAAAATAGTCCTCGGATTTGTCTTTCCAAAGTAATTAGCCGTTCTTATTATTGCAGTATGCTGATTTTCGATTTTAAGTTCATACCATTTTGGTGGTCTAAGATTTTCAAATTGTATGATTTTTGAAGATTTGAATGGGTTTTGCTAGTTTTTCCAAATGAATTGGTTTTGATCTTAAATTGCTAGACTTTTTTTTATTGCTTGTTGGTGGATTTCGGGTTTGCTAACCCATTATCCATTATACTTGTAGCGACCTGAAAATTCGAACACTTCGTCTTTGAATATCGAAACGTTTTGAAATACAGTTAAGTATTATAATTATGATTTTATAATCTTATTAAACATCCTTTAATTAATAAATAACGATAAGAAACTTGTTTTTAAAATTTGTTTACAAAAATATATTTTTGGAAGAAAATTCGATAATATGACAAAAAATCGGTTTATCGGTAAACAACTTTTTGATCAATATAAGTTGTTCGAACTCTTTGCACTTGTCTAATGATCAAATTAACATATTAGCAACTAATTAACACACTTCTCTTCATAAAGCAATGAAAGGTTCCAGAAGCTTCCAAATGGATAAGAGATATTATCATGTTTAGGGTGTAAGTGTAAATTTGCTAAAGGAAGTTATGTAAAGAAGAAGTGATGGGGGTGAGTCTTCTATGACATGAAAGGAGGGTGAGAACAAGCTTAAAGAGCAACATTTGAAGCATATATAAGGAGGGGCAAACCCTTGTTAAATAATCATAAATTTACAAAGCAAAAGATATCATACTTTCATGTCTTCCTCTTCACAAATTTTCTAAGTAAAATAATCGCAAATCTTGTCCAAATCAACTCAAATTTGAACTAGAGTCTTACTACAATATTACAACACCTTTCACCTAGTTAGTTTTGGAAGAAGCAAGGCACAACTCACCCCTCCATCATAAGCTGTGAGCATTAAGGGGGTTTGGAGGGCAAAAGAAGGTGAAAGCAAGGAGGAGGAAGGGAAGGGAAGGAAAGGTGTTGCAAAAGAGAGGTTGGACTTGGTTAGCTTGGACTTGGTTGTTTGATGGGTTAAAAGTGAGTTAACTCGCCACTTTGATTGAAAATATAACCCATATTTGTTTGTGTTTGATTGTGTTTATGTGGTTTGAATTGATGCCGACATTTGTTGAAACTTTGGTTTTGATTCTTGCTTTGAAAGCAAGTGACATATATATGGACTTAAAACGGATTTGAACGGACTTGATGACATGTGGCATAACCTAGAAATAAAGCATATAGATTGTAGTTGAACTTTGGGTTAGACTGAACTTTGGGTTAGATTGAACCCGGGTTTGGAAGTGCATTTATAGCGATAGTCGTTGTGAATGCACTTTGGAATTGCTTTGTTTTTGGCGATATTTATGGAACTTTGTAGAGAGATCCTTAGGGGTTTTTCATCATATTTATAATGTTTTATATGTATGTTTGTTGTCGTAAAAAATTAAGTAACATATCGAAAAGCGACCAAAACTTCACTTGTGCAAAACTCCCTCGTCTAGCCTTGATTTTTGAACTTTAAATGTTTGAAAAGATATTTAAATTTAAGTATTTTATTTCATTCTTTTTACAAGTGTTTACTAATTCATATTAGAGTATTTCAAAAGTGGTTTGAAATATTTATGAATTTTTAAGAACTAGTCGTGAATTTTTAAAGAATATGTTTTTTATAATGAAAACTTGTTTTTCCAAGTTTTAAAGTAAATTTTCAAGTTAAAATTTTCAAGTAATATTTTGAGAAAATGTTTTAAAACGTATTATAAGTATTATAAAGTATTTTAAAAGCATTTTCAAGTATATATAGTTTTTAGAAAATATGTTGACTATTTTACATCTTATGTAATAAGTATCTTCTAAAAATGGTTTATTAAATATCTAGTTTTGGTAAATAAATTACTATATATATATCATTTTTAAAAGGGTTTTAAAATTATAAACAAAATGTTTAGAAAGGGGTTAGAATTGCTTAATGTCCGGACACTTCATTCTTGAATCTCATAAATAGATAAGTCTACCTCGTCGGCTTTTGATATGCAACCAGTGCTCTAACTTATCTGGCTTCACTCTTGGACAAGAAATAGTTAAGTTGGAATGTCGAAACGAGTTAAGTATATGAACATTGATTTGTATAAGCAATTGTTTTGATTAGATAATCAATTAGTCTATCGGACTTAACCTAATATTAACTTAGGAAGTATCTAAAGCTTCACGACATAATAACAATGAGAACCCCCAAGGAGGAGCATGGTACGAAAAGCCTCTAGCTTTCGATTAGTTCTTAAAGAACCGAAATTGAATTTTCCAAAAATTCATCGAATTAGTTTTGAAGAGACCGGAATCGATAAGTGTTTTACTTATCGAATACCACTTCAAAACTAGTATACGAGTTCTATGTTTTGGAAGCGGTTGTGAAGTGAAATGTTACAGGGTTGAATTGTCAATTCTAATAGTTAAGTTCAAGGGAGAGGTCAGTGTTAACATTTCAAACGATGTTATCGTGTGAGAATGTCCATTTGAGAAGTATTTCAAGAGAGAGGACGATGTTAACATTCATCGAAGGACTTATGCGAGAATTTATGTGGAGATTCGAGATCTGATCGAGATGCTCGAATTCATGTAGCAATTCATGATCTGTTCGAGATGATGAAATCCATTTGTGGATTTTTGTTCTGTTCAAGATGATGGGAATTCATTTGGGGATTCGTGTTTTGTTCGAGTGATGAAGACTCGTGCGAAAGATGTCGAATGTAACCTCGACAGTTGGTTCACATTGTTTGGCATCGAAAATGATAGAAAACAGAGTAGGATGCATAACATAGGTTTAGCCGACCAGCGTCAAGGTATTATCAAATCCATATCTAGAGATACTTATCGGTTGTTGGCCGGCGGGAGTTGATGATATTTGACTCACGTTGTTCATGTTTATATTTGAACGATGAGCCGCTTGCGTTTACCTTAATAATATATTTTATCTAGAGATATATAATGCTGGGAATGTACTTTTCGACCCTTGTACATGGAGTTTGGATTTGGCTTTTTCGAAGAGATCTCCACGGAAAAATTTAATATGCGAACGTACCTCGGCGGTTTTGAATGTAACCTAAATATATTATGGTGTGACCAATGTAAGCATCACAGCTATTTAATATGATTTATATTATACACCCAGGCATCATCTATCACATCACTATATTAAACCTAATGAATGGTTGATTTCTTTGAGGGGGAAACCGTTAAGGAAATTTGTACGATCTCAATGGTTACTGTTATTTGTTACATATTTCTTGAGTTTCTCATGCTGGTTTACCAGACTAATCCAGGTATTATTTTATTATAATGCTCGGGTCAACCCATGTATATTTCCAAATTTAGCTATGAATGCTTTGGAGCTTATGGAGAAGAACTGAATGATTATTACCTACCGTAGTATTCTTATTTCCGCTGCATTATTATATTATAAATATCAGCATTGTGAGGACAGACAGTTATAACTGTCCATGTTGATGATAATGCTTAGGTTTTGTAACTTTGAAATTTCGGTATTCGAAGTAACCTTTTGTACTGTTCTTTTTTATATTATATATTATCGCTCCGCCGTGAGATTCTGATATGTTCTTTTCTTGTTCTATTCTCTTTTTTACCCCAACTTTCTGTCTTTTCGGCAATTGGACACTTGGCATACGAATACCGTGGATGCACTTAGTGTCGACATTCAAGAGTCGAAAAGTCAAGTCGTTACAATACTTTAGGTGCACGATAAACTACTTATTTATCTCAACATACGATAGCTCTTTATTATTTCAACATGCGATAACCCTTAATTATCTCAATATGCGATAGCCCTTAACCATTTCATTATGCGATAGCCCTTTATTATTTCATCATGCGATAGCACTTAACTATCTTAATATACGATAGCTCTTTACTATTTCATTATGCGATAGTTTTTAGTTATCTCAATATGTGATAGTTCTTTATTATTTCAACACGCGATAGCTTTCATTATTTCATTGTACGATAGTTCTATCTCAACATGTGACAGTTCTCAATTACCTCAATATGCGTTAGTTCTTTTTATTTCAACATGCAAAGCTTTTATTATCTCATCATGCGATAGCTCTTGCTATCGCAACATGTGATAGTTCCTTGCTATTTCAACGTACTTTTAATGCTCACTTTATTTGGTTTTTAAGTTCCATTATGTGTGCATCCATGAACCTTTGTCACTTCATGGTTATTTACTTATATTACGGATTTACAACCTTTATGACTCGAACTTATGACTCATTTTTTCTTTCTACTATTTTTTAATACACCATTGATTAACGTAGTTATGTTTTATTGGTTTAAGTATCATGTCGGGTAATTAAAAAGGAGTTTCATAAAAATCGATGAGTACTCCTAAACCTAGTAAAAAACCTTCCGAAGAAAAGGTTTATACTAAATGTCAATCACTTATCATGAAGCAAGAGAAGGTAGATTTCATTCTTCATCACTTTAGGATTTCTGGAATCGAGACTAGAGTTTAATCCCTTTGACAGGATCGACACACCTTCTAAGGGATTTTTTTGCTTTCACATGTATCCATATTTGGCACTCATGTTGTCTCCTTTTCAACAAATCGTTGCCAGGATTTTATCTTTCCTAAGAATTGCTGCTATTCAGCTCACACCTATTTCATATAGAGACGTTCATTATCTTTAAGTGTTACTTAAAGAGCCTGAAATGAAGGATCTAAGCTCAACTTTATGTTCTCTTAACACTTTACAAAGGGTCAAATACCAACTAGACCGTTCTACCTTTTGTCTTTGTTCTTCTAATAGCAGGCTGATTTTGGATTTTGTTAATAAAACTGAAGAGTGGAGTCACCAATTCTATTTCTTGAGAATCATCTCCCCTGAAATTTCCAGAACCTTTTCTCTCCCTGTTATGTTGTTGATATTATATGTTTTATTCATTAATTTTACAATTATGATAAGCCTTTTATATTTGCAGATCCTTCTTCAAAAGAAATTGATCCTAAGGTATTGACAAAGATCGATAAGCTGGGGAAAGCTACAAAATATTCTAAAAGTCGGTTGAGACTTCTTACTAAGAAAAACTAAAAGGATACCCTCTGATTTAGTCTTTTTTCACCGAGTTTTAGGTCAACCCCTATGATAAAGAGGACTAAACATGGCTCCTCGTCATTGTAAAGCTCGAAACCTTTTCAATCAATGCTCTGATTAAATATTTGTCTTCTTGCAGCCTTGGATATTCACGAGGTTTCAACGATATTCCCATTAATTTTGTAATAAGGTTGTTATCTTTTAGTTTTTACGATTAGTTTGGTCGACCCAGCTCTCCTATCCACGCATCCTACCATTTCGTCAATGATTTCTGGTAGACCACCATTGTCTCATTTCTCAAAAATGGTCACTTCATCCATTACCACTGTAATAGGTGATGCTTTCCCTACGGTCAAATCTCGAAAACGCACGAGGGGTTTAGATCATTCAAAGGCTTCTTTCGAGTTTTCTCCTAAAAAATCTAAGGAGATAGCTTAACATCAACAACACTTGTCATTTCTGCTTCAATGTTGTTACGATTACTGTGCATGTTGCTTCCTCTTCTCAAAGCTCGACTGTTAATATAACGAGTTCCCCATCAAGAGACTCTTTGGCTTATTTTCACAAACAGCTGGATCTTGACTCCCCATCCTTTCCCGACACTTCCTTGGTACTGATATGGGGCCTCTTCCTCTCCTTGGTATCGAAGAGTTATTTATTTCTATTTTGTGCAGCTAAAGCCCTACAAAATCACTGCTATAGCACATAGCGTTCTTTGACCGCTACGCTATTTCAATTTAAAGCTATTAAACAGTAGATCTGTTTTAAGTCACGTTACTTTCCGCTACACCCACTAACTCAAAAAAATTTAGCATCCAGTTTAACAACATTAATATATAAAAGTTGATTTGACTAGTTCTATTTTAAACTAAATCAAAAATATTATGGTAAAGACCTAATTTTTAAGGTCTAAATACTCGATATAAGTTAGAAATATATTGTAGTCACCAAATCTAGTTTGCATAAATCATGATATTATTCGGTTTTCTTATATAAGATTAAACAATATTTTCTTCCTGCACAAATGATGTGAGAATGAGAATAAACCAACTTTAAATATTTGATTTTATATCTAATGAAGGTTTTTGCACCTCCGTTATTTTCCGCTATATCCTCGCTCTAACTTTTTGCATCTCCACCGATACGGAATCGCTAAGCGCTTTAACTACAGAGCTTCTATCCTTTGCTCCCCTGTTGTTTCTTCTTTAGGAGCTTCGGTGCCTCCTCCCGCTTTTTCAAAAGACATACTCTTCTTTCGCAACAATTCATTTCAGTATGTTTCATTCTTTTTTTTTATAATAGAAGTGATACTTTATTCAAACAGCACTCGTTATGATGTCTCAGGAGCTCGAACCCATGACCTTTAAAAATTTTATCTAAAGCATCATACCTCTAACCACTTAAGCTAGAGATCCTTCTCTTAATACACACAGACTCGGTATATAATTTGATTGCGATATTTTGTATTTCAAGTTAGGAAACATGTTTCTTCTTCAACAATCCACTTTAGCTTCTTCTCATCATGTGTCATTTACAAGAGTTAAATTCTTCCATATCTGGCAAGAAGAAAACTTTAGAGGTCAGCAATCTTCATGCTTAACCACGGGAACTTGCAGACCGCGTCTTCATTGGACTCGGAAAAGAAGAAAACTTACGAGCTAGAAGAAAAACTAAAAGTTTTTTTAGAATGAACTTACCATGTCTAGCGAAGAGACAAAAAAAGATAGACTTGAGGCGACAAAACTAGAGGAAAGCTTGGCGAAGGCAACCGCTCTTGAGAGAAAATTGGATAAGAAAGACTCTTTACTTAAGAGATCGAATGCTTCTTTGAAAGACACCAAGCCCAAAACATCTTCCTTCTTGCAACGAATCCTGCCTTCGAGGAATGATCAATGCTCAGAAGCAACTCTATTCACAATATATAAAGACAATATTGATCGATGTCCAAATTTAGCATTTCCTTCTCTCAACTTTACGAGAATTGATTATAAGAACTTCGACATAATCCTTGACCCAATCCTTGGAGATTTGTTTGAATTTGGAGATAATGATCCGATCAATCTAGAAGAACACTTAACCATTGATGATCCACCTTCAGATGATTAACAATAACAACTAAGCCATTATTCTCAAACAAGTTGGGATCGGCTAGATATGCAACCCAAAATTAAATGACAAAGTCAATTTAAAAGTCATACCAACAACAATAATAATAATCATGATAATAATAATAAAATAAAGTCAAATAAGTGAATAAATAATAATAATAATAACTAAGTAAAATATATATATATAAACCATGATGATGATGATGATAACACTAATAGTAATAATGGTACTAATGGTAATATTGATCGAAGACCAAACACTACGTTTTAGGCTCATATTCACGAGTCATATAATCTAAAACTTATAACACTACTCCTGAATCAACCTTAAGCAAAAAAACTCCACGTCATTGTTGTCAAAAATCTTAAAATCTTACGATTTAAATCACGATTCAAATCGGATCCCTCCCTTTACGATTCGATTTGCATTCTGATTCGAACTTTGTTAAAACCACAACGAAAAACACATCCAACTCATGCTGATATATTTAATATACTTATTTAGATTCACAATTCTCATTATAATGTTTTTAAAACAAAATAAAAATGGAATTAGAGAGAAAATTAAGTTTTTAAGTTTAATTGTAGAAGTTCAAACATCAAAATCAACTTCAAAGCGCATACAAATCTTAAAATGTGGATATTTTAAATCTACGATTTACGATTTGAATCTCGTTTTGATTAACAATTTAAACTTTTCGATTTACGATTTAAATCCCATGTTGAAAACCTTGCTCCACGCGCTCCTGTCCGACACCAGTTTTTCGGATATATTTCAATCCTTCAAGTTCTTTTTTACTACTTCCTCCCATGTCAACCTTAGTCAACCTCTGTCTCTCTTTGAGCATTCGACGCGGTCTATAATTCCAACACCCAGACAATTAGAAAATAAAGAAATGATTAATATATTCAAGATAATTACGTATTTACAAAATACCGTCTCAATTCATCCTATTTCATCAGATTTGAGATGTGATATGGTTCCGAAGGATGAACCAAATATGGACAGTTCTAATAAGATTTCATTCTTGAAAAAAAATCCATTTTTGTACAGATGCATCGGGAGGGTTCCGTTGAAGATGTCCAAACCATCTTAAGCGGTGTTGGACTAGCTTCTCAGCAATTGGTGCTACTCCAAGTTTATCACGTATATCATCATTTCTAATTCGGTCTCTTCTTGTATGACCGCAGCTACATCGCAGCATACGCATCTCTGCTACACTTATCTTCTGGACGTTTTGGCTTTTAGTAGGCCAACGTTCTACACCATACAACATCGCAGGCCTGATTGCTGTTTTGTAGAACTTTTCTTTAAGCTTATGTGGGACTTTCCTGTCACAGAGAATGTCAGACGCTTGTCACCATTTCACCCATCCCGCTCGAATTCTAAAACTAATATATTCATCAGTCTCACCATCATACTGCAACATTGATCCCAAATATCAAAAGGGTTCTTTCTTGGGCACTACTTGTCCAGCCAGAGTGACATCTCCATCATCTAACCTGACACCACTGAACTCGCACTTCATATACTCTGTTTTAGTTCTGCTAAGCCTAAAATCCTTTGATTCTAAAGTCTATCTCCATAACTCTAGTTGTCTATCAACCTCAATCCTACTTTCTTCAATTAGCACAACATCATCAGCAAATAGCATACACCAAGAGATTTCACCTTATATACTCTTTGTAAACTCATCCATCACTAGGCCAAAAATGTAAGGGCTCGAAGCTGACCCTTGATGTAATCCTATGTTAATGGGAAAGTCATTGGTTTCACCATCGCATGCTCTGACACTAGTCACAACATCATCGTGCATATCCTTGATAAGGGTAATGTACTTTGTTGGAACTCTCTTCTCAAATTGATTAGGTAATCAACTCCCATACTGCAAACAGTCAAATATGAACCTTGTCGCTCTTCGCACCTCGTGGGCAGGAAGCACACCAGCAACGTGCGTTGCGTGATTCCACTAAAGAAGAGAGTTCCAACAAAGTACATTACACATATCAAGGATATGTACGATGATGTTGTGGCTAATGTTAGAGCATGCAATGGTGAAACCAGTGACTTTCACATTAACATAGGATTACATCAAGGGTTGGCTTTGAGCCCCTACATTTTTGCCCTAGTGATGGATGGAGTTACGAAGAGTATACAATGTGAGATCCCTTGGTGTATGCTCTTTGTTGATGATGTGCTAATTGACGAAAGTAGGATTGGGGTTAATAGAAAACTGGAGCTATGGAGACGGACTTTAGAATCAAAGGGTTTTAGGCTTAGCAGAACTAAAACAGAGTATATGAAGTGTGATGATTAAACGGAAAATAAAAAAGGTGAAACTGACGACGACGACGATTAGGATGACGATGATAAAGATGACAGGTCTGATGATCATGTTGAACACAGTCCGTTGAAAAACGGTAAAGCCGACAATTCTGACGGTTATGGTTTAGGGGAGAAAGATGATATACATGAGACAGATCATAACGTTGGACGATACCCCACCACCTAGAGGTCCCTCTGACGTTCCTCACATGTCTAACTTGGGTAGCTTTGGACTATCATCCCTCAAATTATGAAGGTTCTATCCTCGAAGTCAAAATTTCCTACAACTTTGCCTCAGGTAATTTAATGTCTGTGTTGCTTCTATTTTATTTAAATTATTTGTAAAATCTTAAAATGCTATTCTATTAGCAGAATAGATGGAAAAACATATATTACTTTAAGATTTTGTTAGATAAAAATAGAAGTGGAATTGTAAGATTCAATAGAGAACATGAGAGACTTTGCAAAGATCTAAATGCATCCAATGATAAATATATGAAACTTTTAAAACATCTTAAGTGCTTAGAATATTTTAAGAACAAACGATTTGCATGCCTTCTTCGAAAGTCTTATTTTCATCAGTCGAATTTTCGTAAAGAGAATGAAGAGCTCATTGCCCTCTTTTAGATGCTTATTGAAGATAGAAATAAGCTAATGATTGTCTCTTCTTGGTTTATACTAGATTTCTCGTGACTGGTTTTTTCTTTCTAGAAGATGATTGTGTGGGTTTGATTAAGCGACTTTACAAAAGATATCATGATTAGCATGGATCTGATCCTCATCCTGGAGAACGCTGGAACTTACCCAATGCTGATATTGTTCCTCCAACTGTCGACTCACTTCCCCCAGACAAAGTCAAATATAATAATGATAGATTTATTTCTGAATAATATAAGGGATCCATCCTTTATGAACCCATGTATTTTAGTTGTATAATGAAAACTTGTGCTTTTACTAATATAGCATTGATTGCCACTTGCAAGTTTTATGGTTTGATTTTTAGTTTTAATTGCCCTCGGTATCAAATTTCTAGGTCTGTACATTTTTGCATTTTGTCTCCTATTCCCAAAGATGTTTCAAGTTAATTGGTTAAGTTAAAAAAAATCAAACAAAATTCTTTCATGATGGAAAAGTCCCGCATATCCAAATATCGTTTTTTTCTATCCTTCACCGTATATACACATGATTTCCTAATTTGGATTTTAGTTTCCTAGGAGATCAAAAGAACAATACTCTTCATGAGATTTGAACTAATTATGCAAAGTTATTGTGTTGCGAAATTAGCCTTCCCTCTAAAGAATGGGATTCTCGAAATTTTCCTTCTATTAATACTCCTCTATGTCTTATCAGAAAATTATGCAAAGTTCCTTTTACGACCACTTTTCCTATTTCATCCATGTCTTACAATAAAATTTAGGATGCTCTATTAAAGTTAAAGAAATGACTAAAAGACATATTTTGATGCAATAGTATTTCTTGTAATTCATATATATATATATATATATATATATATATCAATAAAGAATTTTATTTGTGTCGTTTATTTTACATTTTTCCTTTCTACTTGCCAAATGGTAGCCATGATTTTATTTTATGTTCTGATTTAGAACAATTATCAATCTTTATCACTCAACGGCCCTAACCTTCCTCAATGTCTCGGTGATATTCAGTCTAGCTTAGTTTCGAATATGGAAAGTCGTCCTTTTAGTTTTGTTCTTGCATTATCCTCAATTGACAATGCTGAATCGAATAAATGGTGTGACAAGTACATGCGTTCAAAGTCTACCCTGAGGGCTTCCCAAGAAATAATTTCTGAACTTAAAAGAATTTTTTTTCAAAGATAGAAAAATTGAGGATTGACGGAGAAGCTTAGTTTAGGAGCTCATCCTCAACAATTTGAATATGATACAAAAATAAATGCCGATCTTATGAACTTATTTTAATTGAAGGGGAGACGGGGCTTCATATCTATACTCTAGTTCAATCTTCTAGGAAAAATTCTTTCTAAACATCCTCATCATCCCGCAACCGTTTAGCATGCAGTGGTGATTCTTCTGTTCCACCCTCGGTATCTCCCACTTCAGTGGATGACTTATGTGAATTAGCCAGATTTAGCAGGTCCTTTAACTTTGAACGCAATCATAAGTTAAAGGAATATTGGAAGAAGAATTTTTTGATGATTTTTTTAATCTTCGATTACAAATAGAAAACTCAAAACGTGAGAAGAATGAGCTTACTCTAAAGGTACAAAAATTGGAAAATGATTGTACAACCTCATTCTGTCAAATTTCCCAATTGAAAGGTGCTAACAAAACTTATGAGCGGGAGATACCTACTTAAATTAATTTGATCGATGCCCTTGACGTTATCCATCGGAAGAAGAAAAGTTAAAGAAATATTTACTCGTAAAGATTCAACACGTTACTAATCTCTCGTCTGTAGTGCAGACTTTAATGAAAGAGGTAAAGAAACTTCAAGTTCAACGGGAATTAATGCAATTCTTTATCTCTAGGGTTTCTCACCTAGATTCTTTAGTAGCTTATTTGATTGAGGTCATCGTCGCATTCGATTTAAAAGATTGATTTTTCATTTTTAGGTTCAAAAGGAGATTGCCAATTAAGAAAGACTATAGCTGCAAGTTGCAAGAGATACCGACATTTCTTTTTGTATAAATGTTCGGATGTTCAAGGACATAGATAGTCCTTCGATTTTACATAAAAACCCAAGTTTAACAAGCGAGATCCATTCCTGCGTTTTAGGAGTTCAAGGAAAATGGAAAGAAATAGTTTACTAACATCATCTTATTTTGCATCCTCCAAAACCATAAGCTTTTAGAATATCGTTATTGTAAAAGTTATCCTAACAATTTAAAAGAAATTATATGTAAAAGATCATATCATTAAGTATGATTTGTAATATCAAAATCCATAGTTATTAATAGCGCACGGCGCAAAAAGGCATAAAGCCTTTCCAGAGCCCTGGCGCATGACGCGCAAATGTAGCGTGCCATTCTAGTTTACTGCACATGTTTAAAATATCGTCATGAATTTAATTTAATATATATAACAATTACTTTCAAAAGTTCAATATAATTCATATTTTCTACTAAAACATATGTAACAAAGTTTTCTCTTAGACATTTTGTAAAAAAACATTATCAAACATAATATCATAAACATAGAATTTCAAACATAATAGTATTCGAAGCCAAAATCCAAGCTAATAGTACATATTATTGATAAACTAGAAATTTGAATCTGATTCAGCAATCATATTTTATGAAAAAAAATATCTGCATCAACAGATTTATCAACTTAACATATTCATCATTTGTCTCACATCGATTCACTATTTATTCGGTGCGACCGTAATAGAAACAGTCAATTCAAAGTTCATTGGAGATTAATTTAAAAAGTATCCATTCGTGATTATTTTCGATGCAACAGTAATTAGAACAGATAGTTTGAAGTTCACTCGAGATTAATTTGGAGAATGCGACCATTCGAGATTATTTGTTCGATGTAAGGGTACTAATTAGACCCGTCAGGTCGAATCTGGACCAGACCCAACTGGTCTCGATTCTAGTCAGAATCGGTTTTGTCGAGTCTAACTTGTATATTTTAAAACCTTGATCCGACCCAAGATTCGATTTGGATCTGGGCAGTTTGGGTCTGATTGGGCTAAATGTGCATATATTTTCTCGCTTTTGTCTAATTTTCTAAACCGAATCGGTTCTTCATGTTATTTTTCATCGTCTATACCCGACATGGGACCCATCGGATTAAAGTCGGGTATGATCGATTTGGTTCCGATTTGCGTATATCGATTATAATTGTCTATCATAGCTCGGTGCGGCAATAATATGAATAAATAGTTCAAAGTTTGTTGGTAATTTGTTCAAAGTGTAATAATATTATCGTATAAAAAATACATAATACATTCAACCATTGTCGGAGATTAGTTTTGATTGTAAAAAATAAAAAATAAAAAATAAAAAATAAAAAACAAGTAAAATAAAAGTAGAATAACAATTCACGCCATTTTTGCACTTTGCGCCAGTTGCGTCGTAAGCGTCATTTGCGTCATTCGTTGCGCTTTTTCATGTGTGTCGCGCTATAAGCAAGAAATGCGCAAATGCCACGCCACGGCGCATATTTTATAACTATGTTAGAATCTATCTTACCATATATAAATATATTTTGCGAAGTACTTGTTCATACCATTTTACATGCCAAATTTGTGATGGATTGTTTACCTCCAATGCTTCTTGTCTTTTAGCGATATGATTATTCAAATTCTTCTCCATTTTCCTTTTTTGACAAATCTTTCGAATATCATCGGTTAGCTTTTATTGATTGTCGCCTCTTGGATGGTTAATCTGGACAGGCCTGGAGGCGGAACCAAAGACTTAATCAACCATTGCTCCTTGAATTGGTGTTTTTGGCTATGCGTGGAAGCATGACCAAAGACTTAATCGACCATCACTCCTTGGATGAGTATTTTGGCTTGGCATAGAAGCGGGATTAAAGGCTCCTTGAATGGGTGCTTTGACCAAGCGTAGAAGCAAGACCAAATGCTTAATTTGACCACATTCTTTGACTGTATGCTTTGGCCAAGCCCAAAGACGGGACCAGAGGCTTCATTTTACCATCACTCTTTGGATGGATGTGTTAGATAGGCCCGAGGGTGGGATCAAAGACATTATTGCTTATTACTCATTATATGGTTGTCTTAGCCAGGCCCAGAAGCAGGATCAAGAGCTTAATTGATCCATTATTTCTCATAAAGACCTTCCTTTTGAAAATCTGTTCTTGAACATCAATTCTTATCAATTATTATTGAAATAAGCTACGATGGAAGTCCATAAATCCATTATTTGGGAAATCAGACATCTCCCTCCAACTCCTTGATCGGTCATGCTTGACGAACTCCTGTAATTCACCTCGTCTTACATAATATGTGATTATTCCTACTAATGCTCTACAGTTATTAGTCTAATGTCTATTTGCCCTATGATAATGGCAATATCCTCTTTCCCTGTATTCTTCCTTTCTTTTTGTGTGTTTCTTTAGATGTCAGTAATCCAACATTTTTCTGATGAGAAGATAAATTTCTCCTGCTAAGTACGAATAGAAGTAGCGTTTTAACCTTAGGTCCTTTGAAAGCATAGGTTTTATGTTTGTTCATATGCCTTTTTTAAGGGAAAAATAACTCTCCTTCGTTAGCTCATGACTTCTTTTCTAAGATTTGAGAGTGTTTTCTCTTTTCTCTGAAGGATTAGCTAACCATGCTTCTCCATTTTCGAGAAAATCGATTAAAGTCATAGTTTATTTCTTTCTCAAATATAGTTCCTTTGGCTTAGGATTGGATGACTCTTCTCATTTGAACAAAGGGATCGTTTCTTATTGTTTTTACTCTTCTGTGCCTCTGAATAGGTTTTTCAAATTTCGATGCTAAAGCGAAAATAGACGTCTCTCGTATATGAATTGGGTTTAGGCTTCGTTTGTCAGGGTCCTTTCTCTGCTAAGGTTGGAAGGACTAGGTTTCTTAACTTCAACACTTGTTCTTCACTATAAAGGAGAGTAGTTAGATGAGTTAGATGAGAAGCTAGACAAAACAAATTTGGTTTCAAAGATCCTTGCAATGAAATAGGCATTATGGATGTCCCTTTAGATGAAATAGAATTGATTTTTTAAGTTCAACTCTCAGTGAAAGCACCAAAAATGTTAGACCAAAAGTTGAGCATAACTTATATGTTTAAGTTAAAGAAATTAATGGCATTTGGGCAAGATTATTGTCTCTTGGGCAAGTATGCAAGTCATCGTATAGTTAAGTAGTCAATTATGCAAATAGGCAATTATGCAAGTCCTTTGTCAAGTTGTAATTAGAATTTGATTTAAGTGGTCATTAAAGCCCCAAATCAAGTTTTTTATTTATGCCTAAATAAAAATAAAAATGAAGAATTACAATTGAAAATTTGTCACTTCTTGGTAGAGAATACATGTCTATTTATAGAGAAATTGCGTCTACGGATATTGGACACGTGGCATTCGTGGAAGATGAACGGTTGAGATTACTAACGTGGCACATTGCTGATTTGACATGTAGCAAAACTTTCGATTTCTTCATGATGACATGGCGTGACTGGACCAATTAAGGGTTGCCACGTGGCTAATTAAAGTGCTTCATGTATTGATTTCTTAATATAAGATAATATTTTCTCAACATTCGATAGCATTAACGTTTAATAATATCAACATGCGATAGCTTGACATCTCATCATGCGATAGTTGTATCTTCAACATGCGATAACCCCAACTTGTGATGACCTTTATTTTCATTGTGTGATAGCTTAGTCATGTACTATCATGCAATGGCTTTATCTTCAACACGTTCAACCTGCGATATTTTCAACGTCCTCAACCTGCGATATTTTCAACGTCTTCAACCTGCGATAGTTTTAACGTCTTCAACCTATGATAGCTTAAGCCCACTGTGCGATAGCTTTGATAACTTGACTTCATTATGCGATAGCTTTATCCTCAACATGGTATAGCTTGTTATATATTATTATGCGATAGCTTCATCTTCAACATGCAATAGCTTTGTCTTGCAAAGGCTTTTCTAGTTCATCTTTTGATAGCCTTCATGTATCTCAACATTCGATAGCTCTTATACATGTTCAAACTTGAAAATTTTGGTATAACAATACTAATGTGATGTTTGCATAAAAGAAAAAAACTGCACAAATAACATATGCAATGCCTCACATTCTGCTAGGTGGCGCCGATCCCTAAACCCCCGCGACCATGCCGGCTAGGTCAACTGCCGTCCACGGGGATTGTCACCTTCTAGGACCTCCCCCTCTGTAGTGGCAAATTTGCGTAGTGGCAAATATTTTAAAAAAAATCATTACTCGTTTTCAATCTTGGTATTTTATTTTTTGTATATTCTTTCATGTATTTGTATTATGTCTATTGTATCTTTTCAATCCCCGTGTACCAAGTTTATTGTATCTGCAGTTTTATTTCGCAATTTTCACATTAATTTATTATTTAATATCAATTACTAACATTTATACAAAAATACTTCAAACGTTTTAATATGAAAAATACAAATTCATACAAACAATCATTCCTCTTTCATTGTCTTTTTCACAGCACAAAAACACATTCTCGGTAAGACATGCGTTATAAGAAGAATTCTGTCCACCACAACAAAGTTCTCTGCCCACACGGTCCTAAAGGGTTTGTCTCCCGACTGAAAGGTCAGTTTAATACACTACACTGAAGATGCAGTCTACTCGGTAAAACTCTACAAGGCGGGAGTTACAAAGCAACAAAGCATTCTCCCTCGATTGCATCATCGAAAGCTTTTTTAAACATGATGTTTACCGAGTTTCCACTGATAACCAACACTCGAGAAATAGTAGTTGGTTCAATCTTAGCCGTTATCACCACTAAATCGAAAGTTGGTACTTCGATCCATTAACATGTTTATTCTGAAACACTATATCATCGTACATCCTTCACACGACTAATTTGCGGGAGTGTCGTCCTTGCTTGCATAGCATGTCTCTTGCGGGACATGCCTTAAGGTACTCCCGTAACGCTCTATTTCATTCCAATTCCTTTCGACAGAGTGAGGAACTCCATGAATTCTGTTAATTATTAAATCACCTTCGGGTAAACAGGGACAAGCCCCGCTCACGCCTTCTCCATTGCCTCAAGGCAGCTGCCTAGGGAATTGATTCATTTGTCTGTCTTCCTATGGGTCCTTCACGTACTGTTGCAACTGCTTCTTTCTGATTAGCTTCTCGATCATGTCTTTCAAATGTCTATACTCATTTGTATTGTGCCCACGAGTCTCATAGAAGCGACAATACTCTCCAAAACTCATTTCCTCCTTCATTGCTTCCTACGGAGTTGGCTTCATGTATCCGATGGTGTTTTGCATTGCAAGATAAATATCTTTCATGAAGTCATTCCACCATGTATATATATAATTCCATGCAAACCGAAAATGCTTTTTAGAGCCGTTCTTCTTACCTTCAGAATTGTTATTGTTGTCATTCCCACTATTACCATCCTTCTTCAAAGCCTCGAAACCTCGTTGTTTATCACTGAACTGCTCGATTTCGCCGTTCCCACGAATTCAATCTCATTCCCATTATTGCCTCTTCCAAGCGCATAAATTGATTCGTCTTCTTATAGAAGTCCTTCAATGTGGTCGGCTTCTTTATGGTCAGCTACTTTCCAAACTCAGAATCGTTATTAAATCCTCCAACCAGAGCCATCAGCATGAGGTAGTTATCAAGATTTCTCACCTCAATAACGACGACATTGAATCTTTTCAAATGATTCTTCAACAATTCTGACGTCCTTTGCTTCACATTAATGAAAGAAATCACATCTTTGGGTTGCATCGAGTGAATCATGAATTGGTTCAATAATTTATTTGTCAATTAATCACAAGACTTTATGGGTCCCAGCTCAAACCGGCAGAACCTATCCTCGCCAACCTCTTCAGAAACAAGGGGAAACATCTATATTTTAAAAAGTCGTCCGCTTTCGCACCATCCATGTGTCGTTCACCATCCATATGCCAGTCGTACCTAAGCAAATGTTGTATAGGGTCAGTCAATCAATTGTATATCGGTATGGATAGCATTGCAAATTTTTAGGATTTGTGTTACTTTAAACTTCACAAAAAATAGATTCCGACTAGAGACAGTCTCCCCATCATCCTTTTGATTCTCCTTTTGGACCAATCGTTTAACATCACCGTTAATTACATCATATGTCCCTTCCACCCATCCTCGACTTCGAATGAATCCTTATGTGCTCGGCTCCGCAAACGACCATGACAATCGCTACCCAAGCGTTCACGATTAGCAATCTGATGCTTAGGTCTCAGTAGCTCTGGAGAGTCCATTTGTCTTGGCCTTTCTGGTCTATTACCATGTCTTCCACGACTATGCCCACTCGATCGCTCTTCCACAAGTGTTTCTTTCAATATTCTTTCCAAATCTTCAACCAACAGGGCTTGCATCACGACCCTTATCTCTGCCAGCATCACAACTTCGATCGTCGTCGCCCCTGGATGGATCGACACTGATCCATGCTGGATCCATATCGATTGATTGATCTACCTAAAGCGGTTGCTCTAGGTAAATAATTTCCTTTTGCATTTTCGCTAATATTTCCTTCCCCGACTCTTTCCTGATTTGCACTACGCCTTCCAACTGAGCTCCCTTCATCAGATCTACCTGGAGAATATCTTATACCACAACAATCTCTAGCATGAGATCCATCTCCTTAAGAGGGTTGCCTCATCTTATCTAACCGCCTAAACAACTCTTCCATGGTCGTTCGTTGAGTTGCTTCAATCTTTTGGTTCACAGCCGTCATCATCCCGTCTAATTCTTCCCTTGTAACTATATCAGGTGGAGGCTGCATAGTCTCTTCACTTCCACTATGATTTCCGACGATTCCTCCACCAGATGCTTCTCTAACTTGCTCTTGGATTCTTCTCAAGGTTTTAAATCTCGGATTTTGGTAAAGTTTCGTCTCGGAGATTTTAGGGACCTGATCTCGTATCGAATAACATCTCGAACGAGATACACGTATATCGAGTGTTCATGTCGAAATTACATTTCGGACCCTAATGTACATCTCGAAACGATCTCGAAATATTTGATATTTTCAATATTGATTTACATTCAAGTACGCAACTAAATTTATAATACTAATTACAAAAATGATTTAACTTGTTTGATTTTCAATCTCGGACTATTTGATATTTTTGATATTGGTCTACATTCAAGCAAGCAAGCACTCTTTTAAATAAAAATATGTAAAGCTGAAATGTTGAATTCATTACTTGATTTCTTTTAATAGAGGTTATATAAATTAGTAAACGATTTTAACCAGACTAACATCATTAATATCATTCTTTTGAACAAGAATATATATTTCAGTAAATATACAATATATTGGCTAACAAACTATGTTGAACAAGAATGGAAAGTAACCTAACAGCAAGACCTTTCAACGCCTCTTAAAAAGAATGATTTGAATTAGCACGAGACGTTGGCATTTCAAGTTAATTGTGAAAAAAACAAATTCACGGTAAGAAGTAAAAAATTAAGTAAAACACAGCAAGGCCTAACACACAAAATTTGGATTAACTACAAAATTTCGAATTTTGCTATGAAATTGAAAGTTAACAGTGATGAATTTATTTTGACAAATGTATAACAAAAAAGGAATTAAAAAATACATAAATATATAAATTTGAATGGAAGAGGAACTAAAGAAGGAAATGGTACAAAATAATTACGGTTCAGAAAGTTTTTGTAGAAAGAAAAGAACTTGACATGAAAGCTTATTGGATTTGAGGATGAAGACCGCATTTTAGAAAGAAAATCTACGGCTCAAATGAGAAAGAAAAATCATAGACATGTATTTGCAACTTGAGAGTAGAAAAAATGAATGATTGAAAATGAAATTGACAGTCTAACTTGTTTATTGAAATAAAGCATGAAATTTGGGCCTGGCCAACAAGACATATATTCCAGGCCTAGCCGATTAACAAAACTAAAATTAAAAAACATATAATTTCGGCCGAGATCTCGTAAATTGATCTCGTCCGAGATATCGATCAAGATTTAAAAATCTCGTCTGAGATTCAGTTGCATCGAGATGTATCCAATTTTTCATGTTTCGAATCGCTTGACCTTGAAAATGAGATCTCGATCGAGATTGTCGATATTTAAAACCTCGATTATTCTTAGGTCCTGTGTTATCGAAGCGCTCGCCTAGGCACCAAAAAGCCCTAGGCGTCGACTTAGGGCTTTTCACATCGTCAAGGCGCTGCCGATGCTCAAGGTACCAAAAAAGCGCTCAAGGTAGTGAAGCGACAGCAAAGCGGAGCCCTTGAAAAAGCACACTTCTGTTTAGGTCGAATAATTTAGGTCTTTAGCCCAAAACCGAGCCCGATTGTGGCATATTGAGAAACTATCGAACATTAGGGCATTGATATTCTCAAGTCCTTGAAATAAAAAAAACTCAATCTCGACCTCAAATCTGCCTCCGTCGATCCAGAATCACCGCCGTCGATCCAGTTCCTCCACCGCTGCTAATCTCGATCTCCAATCTCGAACTATTGATCAGGTATATTTTTTAATTTACTTTAAGTAATAAACTGATTTATAAACTTAAATTTAAGTTAGTTTAAGTTTTTGTTTAAAGTTATAAACTTGGTTTAAGTGATAAAGTTTTGTCTAAATACAAAGTTATAAATTGATTTAAATTTAAGTTATAAACTTAGTTTAAGTTATAAAGTTTTGTTTAAATATAAATTTATAAACAGATTAAAATTTAGGTTAGTTTAAAGCTTTTGTTTAAAGTCTAAAATTTAGTATTGTTTTGTTATTAAAGTTTAGTATAGTTTAAATTTAAGCTTGAAGTTAAAAGTTTTAGAGTTTAAAATTTTAATTTTAAATTGAATTTAAAGTTTTGCTTTAATATTTTATGTTTGAAGTTTAAAGTTTTAATGTTTTGATGTTAAATGTAAATTTAAAGTTCTAATTTTAAATTGAATTTTAATTTTGAAGTTTAAAGTTTTATGTTAAAATTTAAAATTGAATAGAAATTTTAAATTTTAAATTGAATTTTAATTTTAATTTTGAAGTTTTAAATTAAAATTTGAAATTAAATTTAAAGTTTTAAGTTTTAATTTAAAGTTGAATTTTAATTTTAAAATTTTAAAGTTATAAGTTTTAGAGTTTAAAATTTTAATTTTAAATTGAATATAAAGTTTTGTTTTAATATTAAATTGAATTTTAAGTTTGAAGTCTAAAATTTTAATGTTTTGATTTTAAATTGAATTTAAAGTTCTAATTTTAAATTGAATTTAAAGTTCTAATTTTAAATTGAATTTTAGTTTTGAAGTTTAAAGTTTTATGTTAAAATTTAAAATTGAATTTAAAGTTTTAATTTTAAATTGAATTTTAATTTTGAAGTTTTAAATTAAAATTTGAAATTGAATTTAAAGTTTTATGTTTTAATTTTAAGTTGAATTTTAATTTTATAATTTTTGAAGTTTAAAGTTCAAAGTTTTTATAATAAACCCTACTCTGGAGAGTAGAGCTAGGGAACTCGACTGCCAGCCACACCGGTCCCCCTTTTTAGCTAGCCTAACTTTAGAGCTTCAATTTCCCACCATTTTTATTCGGTATTTAAGAGAATAACCATCGCAAGCCATTTGGGAAACACAGCTCAATTTAGCAGGACTCGAACCCGCGACCTCATAGAACTTTGTTCCATAGTCGCTAAGCAGCCCTGACCAACTGAGCTATGCTCGCGGACTATAAAGTTCAAAATTTTAATTTTAAATTGAATTTAAAGTTGGATTTTTTTTCAATTTGGCATCCTTTTGTAAAGTCCTGTTTTGACCAAAACACACTGGCGCCATTTCAAATGGCGCCAGTATAACGTATTTTTTTTATTAGGATACGCACTGGCGACTTTTGAAAAGTCGCCCCAGCGTATTCAACTAATAAAAAAATAACGTTTTGGATGGCTTTTCAAAAGTCGCTCCAGCGTATCCTAATAAAAAAATTAACATACACTGGCACCAGTGTGTTTTGGCCAACTCAGCACTGAGCTGGCCAAAACAAGGCTATAAATGATATTAGTTTTAGAACCAAGCTATTTGTGTAATTAGTTTACAAAATGAGGCCAAAACTATAAAAAAAACTCCTTTAAAGTTTTGTTTTAATATTAGATTGAATTTTAAGTTTGAAGTCTAAAGTTTTTAATGTTTTGATTTTAAATTGAATTTAAAGTTTTGTTTTAATATTAAATTGAATTTTAAGTTTGAAGTCTTAAAGTGATTTTGAACTTTTAATTTACAGTGCAGTTTCTTTTATAAGTGCAGTTATTTGAAGTGCAGTTTTTTGAAGTGCGGTTATTTCTAAAGTTCAATTTATGAAATTTGAAGTGCAGTTTTTTTTTATTTGCTAAAATAAAAAAAGACGACGCTCAAGACGAATGTTTTTCTTTTCTTTTTAGGTCATGAATACAAACCTACCTAATGTAGGAGATTCTTCTTCTGCCATGGCTAGAAATAGAAACCGTAGAGTTGATATTGGTTGGAATTATAACTACTTAGCGATGAAAATAACCCCAATAGTGTGACTTGTATGTTTTGTTTGAAAGTGACAACGGGAGGAATATTTAGAGCAAAGCAACATCAAATTGGAGGATTCAAAAATGCAAGCGCTTGTCCTAAAATTCCACCCAATATTAGAGACGAGTTGATGGAGGCAATGAATAAGAAACAAAGTAGAAAGGTGGATGCTTTTGAAGCTAATGCAAGTAATTATTTAGGACATTATAGTTTGGGAGATGATGATAATGAAGTTGAACCAAGTAACAAGAGAGTGAACCTCGATGGAACATGGAAAAGAAGACATCAAAAAATCCAAAACGTCTCATGGATGTATACATGAGCAATATGAGCGTGAGATCAAATAATCGAAGTGGAGGATCCATAATGAGACAAAGTATAAACAATGCTTGTGATAAAGAACTTAGAGATAGAACAAACCAATACATTGCTCTTTTTTTGTACCAAGCTGATATTGCATTCAATGTGGCTTGTATGGATGCATTTAAAGATATGGTGGAGTTAATTGGTAGATATGGACCTAATTTGAAGCTACCTAGTTACCATGAGTTGAGAGTTCCATTGTTGACAAGGAGTTGGAGTATACACATGATCTGATGAAGGGTCACAAAGAGCAATGGGCAAGATATGGTTTCCCTATTATGTCGGATGGGTGGACGGATAGAAGAGGAAGAAAATTAATTAATTTTTTAGTAAATTGCTCTTTCGGGACGATGTTCGTAGAATTCGTCGATGCTTCTTCTTATGTGAAAACGGAGGAAAAAAATTTTGAGTTGCTTGATAAATTTGTGGAAAGAGTTGGAGTAGACAATGTTGTTCAAGTCATAACGGACAATGGAAGCAATTTTAAGATGGCGGGTGAGTTTACAAAATAGTTGTTCTTTACAATTTATTTGCTATTCTAGTATGTGTTTAACTATTTATCCTTACATATTCATTAATTATTTTTCTTAAATAGGACAATTGCTTATGGCAAAAAGAAAATCTATATATTGGACTCCCTGCGCCGCTCATTGCATTGATCTTATACTTGAAGACGTTGAAAAAATAAGGAAAGTGGGAAACACAATAAAGAAAGGAGTATCTCTTTCGGGATTTATATATATATAATCATAGTGGTGTTTTAAGCATGATGAGGATGTTCAATGGAAACAAGGAGCTTGTTCGATTTGGCGTCACTCCATTTGCAATTAGTTTTCTATGCTTGCAAAATTTGTATAAGCAAAAAAATTATCTTCGAGCCATGTTCACATCAAAGGAGTGGGTGGGGGAAGTAGGTGGGCAAGGAAAGCAAAAGGGAAAAAAGCTCGTGATACAGTTTTAATGTCATCTTTTTGGAATAATGTTTCTTAGACACTTAAGAGTGATGGGTCCGTTAGTTCGAGTTCTTCGACTTGTTGATGGTGATAAAAGACCTGCTATGGGCTATAAATATGAGACAATGGATAGAGCAAAAGAAGCTATTGAAAAATCATTTGATGGAAATGAAGATAAGTACAAAGATATTTTTGCTATTATTGACAAAAGATGGGAATGTCAACTCCATCAACCATTGCATACGGCGGGATATTTTTTGAATCCACGGTTCTTTTATAAAGATCACAACATTGAGCATGATGAAGAAGTTACATGTGGACTGTATAAATGTGTCGAAAAACTTCTTTAAGAAAATGATCAAGCGAAGGCTATGGATGAATTGTTATTGTATACGAAAGCGGAAGGACAATTTGGTATTAACTTGGCGATTAAATCAAGGGACACAAAATCATCCGGTAAGCCATATGTATGTTTCAATAATAAGAATTTAAAATTTATTATTGAACATCTAATTCTATGTTACATATTAGGTTTTATCAAAGTTCAAATTTATTGATATTTGAAAATTGAAATGTGATTTTTCTTTTAGCCGAGTGGTGGAGTTTATATGCCAATTCGGCCACTACATTGCAAAAGTTTGCAATCAAAAATGTAAGCCTCACTTGTAATGCATCGGGTTGTGAGAGAAATTAGAGCATCTTTGAGCATGTAAGAATTGTCTTTTATGTTTATGTTTGACATAAACCTATTCAAACATTGAAGTAAATGGTAACATGTTATATTTTTTTACTAGATTCATAGCAAGAAGCGGAACAAACTTGAGCATGAAAGGTTGCAAAAACTTGTGTTTATTAAATACAATCAAAAGTTGAAGAACCGCTTCAAACGAAAGGATTTGTCGATCCTATTTCTTTGGATGATATTGATGATTCAAATGGATGACGGGTCTTGTGGAAAATAATTCTGATGCGAAAGGCGATTTGGTTTTTGAAGGTCATACATTAACATGGGATGTTGTGCAACGTGCATTTGGAGCTGGAGAAAGAGCACACTTAACTAGACAACATCAACAACATTACTATGTGACCAAGTCAAAAGGAAAAGAAAAGGCACAAAGTCATACATTAGGAATGAAGAAGATGATGTTTTCGAGGAAGATGGCTTGGATTACAATTCAAAGGAGGATGAAGATTATGAACATAGTTTGGAGAAGGAGGAAGAGGAGGATGAGGAGTAACATAGTTTGGAGGAGGAGGATGAGGAGTAACATAGTTTGGAGGAGGAGAATGAGGAGACCTTTGATGTCGATGATATGAGTGATTAAAAGTTTATGGAAGTTTAAAACTTTAAGTAATGATGTTGTAATTTCTTTATTTTAAGTATTTTTGTTGTTTGTAGACTTGAATTGAATGACTTTGTGCCTTCTTAGTTTGGTTTATGAAGATCGTATTTTGTTTCATTCTCAATATTGCATCTATGTACAATTTTTTGAAGCCAAAATTTGAGTTTTAAGGCATTTTTAAGATGCAGGTTTTTGACTGTAAAACAACAAAACTGGTGTTCAAGGCGTCCAAAAAGTCCTAAGCGTCAAAAAGCGCTAGGCGATGGCCTGGGGCTTTCTCGCCTTGACAACTTTGCTTAGGTCCCATCTCATCTGATCTCCTTGTAAATTTTATATAAATCCTAGTAACAATAGAGATCGAGCCTGATTTTCAAGTCCTCGGTGAAAACAACAAAAAATGTTAGCTAAAAAATTAGTCTCACACCCAAGTAATTTCATGAATATGGTGATTGCAAATCATTATATCCAATCAAAAAACAGTGGATCAATATGAAACATGTAAAAATATAAAGAATAAAAGAGGAAAAGCAAGGCACAAGATATTTATAGTGGTACGGCTATGCCTACGTCCACTTTAATATTACTTTAATGCTGATTACACATTAGATCTAGAAGAAAATCAATTACGGTCTCGAAATTCAATAGTGGCGGCGGCACTGCCCTTATGGTATGTAAAAGCAATGTCCAAAAGTTCACGATCTCTTTTCTGTTGTATGTAAGCATGTATTTATAGTGGTAATTGGTTGTTATTGGGCTTTAGAGTAGTCAGACTGCATTGTTGGTCCATTAGAACTCATCATAGATCAAGATCCAAAATGATAAGGAAAGATTAAAGCCAAAATCGCCAAGTTGATGGATTAGTATCGATCCATCCATGAATTAATTCTTATCCCTAGGCATTTTGCTTCTCTTATATTTCCTTCAAGATATTATGCCTTTTTCATGCATTGATCCTTCCTTGGCACTTTTATCTTGATGTTCCATTTGTTCACTATGAATAGGATAAAATAGGAAAAATAATGGATTGATAATGATCCATCCATGGATCGGTAGCCAATTTTCCCATTTTCTTCTAGTTGTGTTCCATACTCGATCATCTCTGAGTCTGGTACTCGTTCCTTCATCATTTTAAAGTCCAATATCATCGAATTGCCGTTTGTGAAAAATCCCGATTAACAATTAATATAATATACTATGAAATATTAAAGAATCTAACCATTTCAAGTAGAGAAACACTCCGATTTAAAGTATGGTTATAGAATATATTGGGGTCATCATGCAAATTAGGGTTGTTATGCAATATAACTTGAATCGAGAAATTATCGAAATTTTCAAAGAAGAAGAAGAATTATTGTGCAAATTCACGTTTAGCGAAGATGTGCTCTTAAGATTTTGAATAGAACATGGTCGCAAGTGATATTTTGTATAATCCATTTTGATGATTATTCTTTGTTGTAATATTTTGCATTTATCAGAAAACAACTTTAATTTTTGTGGCCCTTATACACTAATGCCTTTATTTAAAATATAACCGTAGGTATCAATCCTTTTCAAAAAAAACCGACACCGAAATCATTGTTGGTTAGAGGGTGGAAAGTTTTTGAAACTGCGAGTGATATCACATAACAGTCGCTCATTTTGAAAAATGTTTTGATAAAAGACGCAAACAATTCTGAATTTGATATAACGAAGATGAAGGCTAAAGGTTTAAAACTTAGATAATATCAATAGAATTAGCAACGCCCAAGAACAAGATTACATTAGTTGAGGTGTGTAATTTAATTTTAAACTTTAAAACATGATGAAAAAACCAAATAATTGCTTTAAAAGTAAATTTAATAATCCAAACTTTTTTATATATTGTGCAAACGTAGTTGCATAAAACTTGCACTATATGACATGGAATTATTATGTGAACGCTTGGTAAGTGCTTGCATACATTGGAGATGTACGCACTGATGAGTAGGGTCATCCTAAGACTTTTTGAGATTCTAGAAAAAAACAAATCAATGAATGTTTTACTGAGAAACATTCATATATATATATATATATATATATATATTCATTTATAAAAGTCTTCACGGTTATTTTTTTAATCAGGACAAAAGGTTCATAAAAAATGCAGTGTTTTAAATTTAAGAAATCTATTCTTCAAATTTAGGAAAAAAATTATAAAAATATAGTGTACTCGTTTGTAGAAATATGTACCCTCTTCTTGAATTAGATAAGAAAATTTATTAAGAAAACATTTGGTTGTTAGAAATCGAATACATGGCCTACAAACAAATAAATATAACATTAATTCACTTAGCTGTAGAAGTTATATAATTAAACACCAAGGTTTTAAATATCGGACTTCGATCGTGTCTCGTCTCAGAAGTTATACATGCAAGATCCCGTACCGGACGAAATCTTGAGTGAGATGAGTTTATTTTGGGTGTACATCTCAGATTTTAAAGACCATCTCGGGACTATCTCGCGGTACCTTAAGTTTCTAAAATTGATATTTTAAAGACTTTGTAATAATTCTTATTGAAATATAACTTTTTATTATACATAATTTAAATAAAACTATAATTTTAATTTATCTTTTTAGAGGAGAGTGGTAACATGATTGATTTGGTATTTGATTGAATGGATTATATTCATTTGAATATTGTAAATAAAGTCTTTTCTTTTTGCTTACTTGTTAAGAAATAAAAAATAACATTAGAGGGCTAGTAAAAAGTCATTAAATTGCAATTTATTTTGGACTCAAATAAGAAGTAAAAAAATATGTAAATGGAAAAAAAAACTTCGTAAGAGATCAGTTATTGAGATCTTATCTCAAATTGTGCATGAGTTTTTAATATTGTGGACGAAATGAGCATCAAATAAGATATAATATTTAATGTCCTGTTTCACTAAATCTCGGTTTGCTCAAGTTCGAAAATGAGATCTCGAGTGAGATCTCGGATGAGATAAATGAGATATGAAACGGTGTAAACACTATATGTAATATCATCATATATTGAATACATTATAAATTCTATGGCTGTTATGGTAACGGTAAATTTCTCATTACCATATCATTACCAATCGATCGGTTACCAATTTTTGAATGAAATCAGTATACTAGTTTAATCGGTATGGTAACGGTAAATTCACTATTTTTTACGGTAAATCATCGGCAGCGGTATCGGTAAATTTACCAATCAATTTATAACATGTGGATATTCATATAATATGTTTATTACAGGCATTTAAAATCAAACAAATGATTATTTTATTTTAGTAATTCATGTGAAATAATGATAACTGCACATGTTTTATTTTTCATTGATGTCTTTTATTAAGTAACACTATAAATTGTATAATAAAACATCGTTATAGTTCAAAATCATGTCAAGTTACTGACTTTTTTGAACAAACGATAATTTACCATTACCAGTGTAACGGTTATCAGTTTATCGGTATATCAGTCTTCGGTATACCAGCAAATCGGTAATGGTAACGGGTAGCAATTTTAGCTTATCAGTAAAAACGGTACGATAACGGAATTTGCAAAATGGTAATGGTAACCATTACTATAACGGCCTTAATAAATTCTAATTATAAGATCATTGTCCTCAAACGATTTTGGGCCCTGGACGGTTGTTTTGTTTGTATAATTGTTCAGACGGCCCTATTGATGATTTGTTTCTAATAAATAGGTGAAAAAAGCTGTTACTGACGTCATTGGTGGTTATGTGGTAAACAGGTTAATTTGAAATTGTAAAAGAGTTGGAATAAAGAGCTAAAACCAAAAATAGCTCAATTAAAAAGAAGGATTTTATGATGACAAAAGAAGTTAATGTATAAATTTTTAATAAAATTTGGAATTCTCAATCAGCCAACGTGAAGAAATGATCAGAAAACTAACAACCTATTTTTAGATGTTGATATAGGACAGATATTTGCAACAAGTAGAATTTATTCACAAAAAGAAACATTTTGATGACGTCATGATGATATATATCAATGTTCAAGGTTTCGGTTCAAACTTTCAATTCCAACCATCACAGATTTGTTCGGGTAGGAACCAAAACTAAATATATAAAAAAATCCAATTTTAGTAAATATTCGTAACTAAAGTTAAAAAATGAAAAAAAATTGAAAAAAAATTGAAAATAAGAAAACAAGCTATAGCAATGAAACCGATCAATGTAGTACTTTCTATTTGCTTATTTCAAATTTTTTTGGATTTTCCAACTTTACGTTTGTTAATGATCGAAGTTTCTCCGTCGACTTCCTCTTTTTCTCAATAGAGTTTTAAATCGTAGCTAAGGTGCCTAATGTAATAACCCAATATTTTGGAAATTATTTTTAATTTGAATTTGTTTCATTTTAAAATATTTTTATAGTGAACTACAAATTTTTCTAGAATTATTGGTATTTTATTGTAATTTTCATGTTCTGTTTCCTATTTTTAAGCAATTTCTTCCATTCTTTTGATATTTTCTATGAATTTAATTATTTATTTCACTTTGAAAATGTTTTAAAAATCATTTTATTTTAAAATTTTGTCTTATAATATTTTTAAAATGAAGTACATAATTTTCCAAAGCCATTGGCTATTTTTCTGTAATTTCTGGACACTGTTTCTAATTTTTAAGTAAATTTTGTAATTCTTTTTCCATTTCTTTTAAATTTAAATATTTATTTTTATTTCCTACTACTTTGTTTCAGTTGTAAATAACATTTCTGAGTTTATTTTGTTTATTTAAAATCAAAGAGAAAAGGAAATACCAAAGGTTTTAAAAAGTGCAAAACATAAGTCCTTTCACCTTCAAAACTCTTCATTTCTTAAACTCCTCATTTATTTGCATTATTGGCCGTTCATTATAAGTCATAGCCGTGTATTACCATTCCTTTTCACGTGAAAAAACTTCAGCACTTCTCATTCTCACGACTTCTTCAAAACTTCCTTGGTAATGGCCTTCTCTTTTACACTTTTCTTCCATTTTTCTTACTTTTTGCCTTGTTTCTCTTCTAATTTGCATGGCCTCTTCACCATAGCCACGGCCACCATCCCTTACCACTCCTCCTTGGCATCATCACCAACCACCACTTCAGGTTAGACCATGGCCGAACCCTCCTTGAAGCCAAACTTCACCAAAAATGCAAGCAATGTCCAAAACAATGCATAGTCGAGCACATTGTTGACCACCACCCCATTTTCCATCACCTCCACCATCTTTGGCCGCCACCACCCCCTTGTCCAGACCCTACCTCATTGCTCCAGCCCCTGATCTACCACCTGGACCCTCTGGCCGAGCCTAACCATCCATGGTTGAACCTTAGTTTGACCATTTTTCCACTTATTTGCTTATAAAACCCCTTCACCTTCACATGTTCATAACTCCACCATTGTTCACCACTTTGGCCGAGCCATGCTAGCCCAAACCCGAGCCTAAACTTGACCAAAACCTGACCCTATGCAACCCCTAGGCCGTACATAGTATATGAGAAGCAAGGCAAAAAAGTTTGGTATTCATATTCGCTTTTATTCCAAAGTTATTTCATTTTTAAAGTTGTATTGAAATTGTTTTGTTTGATTTTTGTTTGGGTTGTACACAAGAGTTGTAGCTTGGATTCGCTCTCTACTCAAATCATTGTCGTGTCATCGTGCTTGGTTTTCTGTTGTGCTTTTGGTTTTGAAATCTTCAGCTATAAGAGGTGAGTAAAACTCACACGACGTTCATACTTATGTAGTTGTGAAACAACAACAACTGAATGTGTAGAAAAATCTATATTATGTTATAAACTGCCTGTGATTAATTATATATGATGTTAACCTGTTAAAATTCATGTCATATCATTCTGTTAATTATTTATGTTTTTCTGTTCATTTTTATCAGTTTATCATACTGCAAGTTCCATGTAGATTAGGTTCACTATGGGTTGAAATGATACATACCCGAACGGACTTTAGAATAGGAAAGGATCGTTATGGGCTAAAATGATAAGCCTGAGCGACCTTTTAATAAATTTTATTTACTTGGGATTTCGGGTTTGAAATGATAAAACCCGGATTTTCTTTGTAAACTACGGATTGAAATGATATATTATCCGTATCACTTGAATTAGGCTAGAAAATATTATACAGACCCGTGGTTATTTTCTATACTTTTCTGGACATTTTTAAATATTTTTAAAATGAAAAAAATATAATAAATTGATTTAAATTAAATTTTAAAATAATTTATTTAAAGTAGAAATGATTTTTCTTTGGGATAAATGTAAAATAAATGGATAAAAATAGTGATTTTAAAGTGTAACTTAAAACTGGAAATTTGACTGAAAAGAAAAAATGGAAACTTAAGTTAATTAAATTAAAATGAAAATTAAGTTTAAATGGTGGAAAAATGGAGATTTAAATTTAAGTGTTGAAATAAATTGTTTAAATGAAAAATGGGAATTGACACACTTGAATTTAATAAGTGAACTGTTTAAATTTTTGATTTTTATTTGTAAAATTTCTCTTTATAAAAATCACAAGTTAAAGGATTTAAATGAACATTTTAATGTAAAAAAAATATGATTTTTATAAGTTTAAATGATTTAAATCAAAGTTTATTTATGGCTGGAATTGCACTTAAACCTGGAAATTCAATCTATAGCACTTCAGAAATGCTACCATTTCTGGAAATGAACTAATTCTGAACTAAGTAGAATATGCAGCACTTGTTAAGTGCTGTGGTTGCATAAATGAACTTAAAGACTAAAATGAACTAAGGCTATGACAGCACTTGGTAAGTGCTGTTGTGGCAGGAACTAAGATTGAACCTGAAAATAATGAAGAGGCTACTGTAGCACTTGTTAAGTGCTGTAGTAGGCTGAAATATGATTTTTGTGTATAACTTAACTTTTACAACAGTTTATAAACGCTGTCTTTGCTGAATTGAATTTAAACCTTTAATTTGAACCCTGAACTATTACAGCAGTTCTGTAAATGCTGTCTTTTCTGAATCGAACTATTTTTCCTTTAAAACTGAACTGTTACAGCAGTTTATAAATGCTGTTTTTGCTGAATTGAATTGTTTTCAAATATAACTTACCGCAGCACTTTTTAAATGCTGTGAAAGCTGAAATTTCAATGTTTTAATGTTTTTAAGTGAATATTTATGAACTCAGAAAAGACTAAAATTTTGGGAATTGAATATTTGATTTAAAAGATTAATGACTTTGTTTTTAAATGGTTTAATTGGAGTAATTTGATTTGAAATATAAACTGTTTTTAAATTTATAACCACGGGTTATAATAACGATGGGTTGTTAAAGAGATCGGGATCGGATATGGACACTCTCTGTCGATACCGAAAACCACTTTGACAACTGTGTACGCGATGGAGTTTCCAGAATGAAGTAGGATGGTGGCAACGATCCTAAGGTATATACGTGGACCCAACTTCCGTGAGTTGGCATAAGATGGCTAAAACAGGAGCGATCTCGGACCAGTGAGGTAGCACCTCTTATCGGACGCACTTCTTCGATACCATTCTATTACTTTGTGATTTTTGGTGGCCACCCTTGATTTGGGAGTGTTGTTCGAGGTGGAGCGGTAGTGGCTGTTATGTGTTTCCATCAGTCCGTGTGCGTAATTGGTATATCTACCCTGGCATTGCCTTGTGTGCCGTGTCACCTACCATATCGAGCTTTACTACGAGTTGTGATTTCTCCCGTAGCATGTGGAGTATCGAGGGTAGCCCCCATTTTGGGAGTATGCTAATACTGGATAGACTATTGGGACTATTACGTGTTAAGGGAAATATTGGATCACTCCTTAACGCTATTTAAAAGTATGTTTATTTTATGATTAGACATTATTATAATAGCGAATATTACTACATAGTAGATAGTTTAACGGATCATTAAAGAATGGGTGATCCCAAACATTCTTTAAGTTACTTGTACCTTTATTACAGTTCACTTGAGTTGGTTTACATTATATAAGTATGTATGTCCTGACTCGAGTGTTTGTGTTTTATTTACGCTCGGGTCAGCCTGAGTATTCACAGCTTTGGATTCACTTTTCTGGAGTTAGAAATCGCTGGAGATTCTGCTTATCTAGTTATCTATCTATTTCAGTTTCAGTTGTTCTATTTCAGCTTTTGTATTAGAGACTTATGTATTTGGGATTTCTATTGTACTTATTTCAGAACTGTATTGGTTTTCAGACTATGTATTTCGTATCTGTTTTGAGACTCTGTATTGTGGTGGCTTCATGAACCACTATTTATTTTATTTCCGCTGCGAATTATTCTGATATTTCTGTGTTTGTGATTCTGTGAATGATTTTATTTGCTCCAAATTTTATTACAATCTGTTATTTTGCATTATTCAAGTCTGACATGTGTGGATTATTGTCGATTTGAATGGTCCAAAATAGTGGGTCGTTACATCTAATTTCATGAAAGAGAAATAAGAAAGAAGTATTTATTGTAATATGGATTAGTGTTTTAATGTTTAGGTTTTATTTTATTTGGAGTGTGTGTGTAACAAATGGTATGAAATCAATTATAAAAAAATTCGATTATGACATATTTCATCCATCTCATATATCAAAATCTTACATTATTCATACATCAATTTGAATAACTTGTGCTTCTAACAAAAACGCTACATTTTTGTGTACAAAGTTTATGGATATCGGTAAACGAACATCAAGGAAAAACGTAACACATTAGAATGTTACTTGAAAAACAACTAGCAAAGTGATATGTATGAAAGATTTATTCCAAAATCTACTAGCTTTACAATGTCCAAGAAAGTAACTGTTTCCTTATAAAATATTATATATATATATATATATATATTTACATAATGGTAGTTTCAATATGCATGTGTTGCTTATCGCATCCTCAAACTACCATATCACAAAAAATGATTGGATTGACAATAATCTTAACCTAAAGTGTATTTTCAGAAGTGTATTTTCAGAACACCACCACCATCAAAAGAAAAAAGAAAATTTACTCAAAGAATTGTTTAAAATGGTTAGGTCATCCGCATGGTGATCTGGGCGCTCAAGTTCGAGCCCGGAAACAACCTCTTTGCAATGCGAGGAAAATGTTGTGTATATTATCGACCTCTCCAGAGCCCGCTATCGTGCGGGAGCCTTGTGCGTTGGATTCCACCTTTTAACTGCTTAAAATGCAATAGCTTTTTTTCTTCTCTGAACTAAATTATAGCAAAAAAACAAATGCAAAATTGATTTTGTAGAAGTAATTATTTGACTTCATAGTTTCCCACAATCGGATTGTAGCAAACTTGAATTTATAAGGAGGAATATTTTATAAGACTTTATGATAAACTATAAAAATACAATTTATTATATGATAACCAATATTTTGACATCAATGCAAAAATTTCATTTATTACTGATATATCAAATGATAATCAAAACCACAGGTAGCTCTTCTACCTATTATTAGGTCATCCCTACTTTCTGCAACCTGCGGTTTAATGTAATTGAAAACTGGATGTAGCAGTTGTTTGAATTTGAAGAAGCAAAGGAAGTATCAACTCGATCTTGATAGATACTTACAATGAGCCATTATAGAACAAACAGTTGTACCTTTACCAAGTTTCTCTTGTTTCGCTGCAGTCCCAGGAGAACCCCCAACACTTGGGCAAGGCGAGCCCTCACTGGAATGTGCTTGGCTCTAATGCAAGCAAAAGTTAGGTCATTATCCAACGACTGATTTGTATCTTTAGCCTTTACCGTAATTTCGAATTAACATTTCGTAAGGCTTTCATTATGAAATTCAAAAAACCATGGGTATTAAAAAAAAAAATTATGGACAAGATGAGTTGTTTTCCTATGCAGAAAATTTACATAATGCCAACTAATGGTCCAAAAGCAACGGTTATTTAAAAAAAGAAATATGAATGTAAGAGGGTCAACTTACTGGAAGAACAATCAAATCATAAATCGATTCAGATGCTTCGTTTATAGACTTGTCAGCAATAATCTTCATGTGTTGGAATGCCACAACCTTCATAGATTTTTCAACTGAAGCCAAAACAACATCAACTTTAGCTCGCCTCAAGATATCTGCTAATATTACCACTTCAATCTCCTCGCATCCATTAGCTATAGGAATGAGAACCTGATTTTACATCTTAAGCACACATTTAATAGAAGAGAAAACAGTTTGAAATACTGTAAATCATAAATCCATCATCAACTTCAATATTTTCCAACTTTAGTACTATGAGAACATTTGCAACTTGTAACTTCTTTTACCCTTAAATAACTTCTTTTTTTTCCTAATTTGAGCTGCTTCTAACTCAGATTGGTATCTGACAACATCGAATATTTAAGCTAAATAATCAGGATAACTACTCATTTAAGGATTGAAAATCAACTTAATAATGCTCCCAACCACATTAAAAAAGTAATGAGCAGTTTTAGAATTTCAGACCAAGAAAATTCAACTTACACGTGGAGTGTGATCAAATAACCAGTCAACTCGATTAAATTCTTCCTTTTTATGACCATTATAATCTGTCGTCAGCTACAAAGAAATAGATGAGGAAGCATAAGCATAACAAGTCAATATCTGAAATATAACAAAAGTAGTCATATTTGCAAGAACATTTGATTGCTAATATTACAAACAATGCATATATCCATTCCAATACAACGAAATACAAATGAATAAGATAGTAGAAGATGATGAACTATTTTAGTAGAAAAAATGATGAAAAAGGCATTCATGAAAGCTAGTTTGTTGTCGTTTTCAGATTTTCTACATCACTCCGTGCGCTTCTTCAATTTTGGATAAAGCAGCAGACCTATTTAACTCTGAACACAGGTACTTTTTCATGACTAAGTTGTGGAACGATGTAATATTTTCTTTGTTCTATCAGTCAACAATTAGTAGCAAAGGCAGGTGCTTGAATGTTGAGTTCAAATATATTGGATTAAGATGTTGAGTTGCGAACAAGCCTGATGTTGAGTTTAAATTTATTGGGTTTAGGATGTTGAGTTGTGAACAAACTGAAGTGTCGGATTATCAGCATTATAAAGGTTTGATAATAACAAATATTAAAGTACACATCAACACCGCCTAGATTTGAGTTTTAAAAAGTTACTTCAACATTTTCTTTAGCGTAGTTTAAGCCTAGAATCTAAGAAAATTTAGAGCCTCTTTGACAACCAAAACCAAAAGTTGTTTAATTTTTGTAAAAGCTTTTTCGCTTTAATAAGTCAAAAATGATATGGAAAAGCACGGATTAATGAGTTTTCTTAGATCAAAAAAATAGGCGAATTTTCATCTCAAAGTCAAAAGGAGAAATACATTTGCTTACGACTAAAGTATAAAAAACAAAAAAAAATTAAAAAAACATCTTTTAAAGGTCGTTTATTGTTACATATTAGAATTGACTTTTTTTTTAACTTCTAAAAAACAAAGAATCATCCTTATAGAATGTTGTCTATGGGGGCCTCAATGGTTATATAATCATTGCACAAAGTATACATGCAGCATAAACCATAATAACCAATAACATACAAGCATCATCGCAAAATACATATGCAGCATGAACCATGATAACTAATACCAATGTATATGTTTTTCGTAAAATGTGATCATGTTAGTTGGGATTGCTTGTTTCCCGCTACCAGACCAGAATTGAGAGGTTTTCTACTATCAAAGTTGATCGTATTACCAAAAATATTTCAACCATGGAAATACCAGTTTTTCTCCAACTGCATCTGCCAAGGGATTGCCAAACAGTTGCTCAACAAATGAAAGAGCAAATTCAAAGGTTGTTCCAGGACCTCTGCTCGTTGTGAGCTCTCCTGATACTTGAATGTTTGATTTAACTGCTCGAAATGAAGGTATCTTGTCCATAAATGCTGGATGGCAAGTAATCTTGCAATTAAAAGTTTAACTAATATAATTCACAATATATGATAAAAATAATTCTTAGTAAGTCTTGTTCTAAATATGTCAATAGATCATTTCATTCATGACCTTTTTCTGTTCAGTAGGACAAATATGTCATGTTTTATTTAAATGATAAAATACTGACCTGTTTTTTCTTTAGAAGGCCCCAAGGCTTCAGGGTTACTGCAGGGGCAGCACATATAGCACCATAGATCCTTTTTTCTTCTGCTTGCTTGGTTGTGATATTACGAAGAGCATCACTATCCCTTAGTCTCACAGAGCCCGGCATGCCTCCCTTCATGTTAACATAAATAATGTACGCAGTAGGTTTTAAAAGAATAAAGTAACATAAAAAATTTCTATACAAGGGAGAATTATGATTTGGTTATATGGACAGGATATTTGGTCCATTACAAGCATGCTTTAAATATGACCCAACTCATTAATCTAACCTATAAATGGTCCATAACAATCAAACAACTAGGCAGCAGTCGCTATTTCTTCTGGTTAAGCTACACTAACTTCTTCATATTGATTCGTAATCGGATGAAAGTTTGACCAATATATTAGCATCAACATTATGGAAAATATGAAACACATGGATATTTCAATTTTTGAGCATATGCAAATTTTACTTGGAAAATAATAGGCTACACCCCACAATCCAAAATCTGACTTGAATAATATTTTAATAATTCATTCGTCTCTAAATCACCGGATGGTGGTGTGGAAATTTATTCATGGCAATTTAAATTTCAAAAATTACTCAAACAACTAGGCAGAAGTCACTATTTTTTTCATTTAAACTGTAATAACTTCTTCATACTGAGTCAGATTCATGTGGGATTTTGATCGGTGAATTCGTATCAATATTATAGATAATATGGAACACTCAGATACTTCATATTATGAATTTACGTTGTGGTTCCCCAAGGCAAAAAACGTATATACTTCGCAAATAACTGACTACATCCCCACATCTAAACTCTGACTTGAAAAATACTTCAATGATTCATTCGTCTACAAACAATTGGGTAGTCTGGCAAAAATTAACCCATAACAATTTGAATTTGATATTTTGAATTTCAAATCAAATTTTAAATTTTTAAACTTTGAAAATTATATTTTGAACATTTGAATTTCCTAAACTTAAAGTTAAAAGTTGAATTCTAACTTCTAAGTTTGAATACTAGCATATTTTAATTTTATATTGAATTTGAATTTACATTTAAAAATTTAAGTTTTGAAATTTGTGTTTGACTTTGAATTAGAATTAGAATTAAATTTTCAAATTGAAATATGAAAGTTTGAATTCTAATGAAAATTGGAATTAAAATTTGAAATTTTGATTATTTTAGAAACTCAAAAGGTAAAAATCAGAATTTCAATTTTTGCAGATTTTCTTAATTTTTTATTAATCAAATCTAATTTAAACTTTAAATGGGCTAAATGAGTAACTCATATATTAAATGGATTCAGTCAGATCGACCCCTACATTAAATGGGTCACAAATGGGTTAGTCAAAACTGACCCAACCCATTTACAACTCAACCCGTTTGATGGGTCTTCAAGCATGGATTTCCAGTAAATATAAGCATTGAAGGCTAATTACTTGGTTTGATAAAAATCAATGAATTAAATGTCCTATAATGAGACGTATGGCAAAATTAGAAGACTTTATTCAAATTTAGGAATTGAAGATGCCAACAACTCGAGATAATAAATACCATGCATTTTTTGTGTTAGATAATGACGATAATATAATTGGGCATGTCAATAGATACTTCCGGATCCGGATAGTGTCATATCTACATCTATATCTGAAACATTTTCAGATATCAGATATTCGTATTTGCAAATAGCAGGAGAATATTGGATATTATCGTATCTATCAAAACTTGATAAATTTAAAAACATAAATAGAAAACTTTAGTTCAATATAAAATAATTTTAATCCTAGTGATTATAAAAGTACAAAAGAAATATTAAGTGATAATAAAAAATAGTTTTGAACATAGTTATTAATGGCGCACGGCGTAAAAAGGCGCATCCTTAGAGCCTTGGCGCACGTCTTTTTAATTTACTGCGCATGTTTAGAATTTTTATAAGATTTAATATATATATATATATATATAACAATTAATTTAAAAAGTTCGATATAATTTATATTTAACACATGTGATTTTTTTTTATTTTGTAAAAAAAACATCATCAAATGTAATATCATAAACATAGAATTTCAAGCATAATAGTCTTTAAAACTAAAACCCAAGATAATAGTACATATTACCGATAAACTAGAAATTCAAATTTAATTCCGAAGCATATTTTCTATGTAACAACCCGCATATCTATCGATTTTATATTTAAATATTTTATTTAAATATTTTATCGTTGGTCGGATGTTAGTCCGAAAAGCTACTTTTTGCATACGGTCAAATTAGGACTCGAGACCACTCCCATTGAGTTCAAAATGACGTTTGCGATCTTTTTGAGTGTAAACTTCGATATGTTTGGAGATAGTGAAATTTTCGACACTTTTTCCCGCCTTTGACTTTGGTTTGGACTGCACCCTTTTTGTTCAGCCCAACCCTCTTTCTCATTTGTTCAAACACTTCAAGCTTTGTCAAAAATGGTGGTGGGAAAGAGAAATTAAAACTCCCAACTCAAATTCTATTGCAAATCCGAGATTCAACATCAAATTCAAGTAGAAGATTGTGGATTCAAGCTTTGGGTTGCTTCTCCTTGCTTTCAATCTTCATCTTCATCAATTTCGTGGAAAAGGTGAGATTTTTGATCTCACATCTTACCTATATCTATCTTGGACTGTTGGGAATGATCCCCTATTGCATTTGCATCAACATTTGCATTTGGTTTGGATTGGCGAAAAACTTCAATTTTCAGCGTTTTGGTGATTTTTCTGGCCTTAAGTCGTTCCTGGCCTTCGCTGAGTCGTCCACGAGTTAAGCCTAAGTCGTAAGTCGTTCGCGAGTTAAGGGCTTAAGTCGCGCGCGTTGAAAAGTCACCACCTTTGTATTTCTGTTCGCCTGGCTTGAGTCGTTCACGAGTTAAAGGCTTGAGTCGTTCACGAGTTAAAGGCTTGAGTCGTTCACGAGTTAAAGTGATGAGTCGTTCACGAGTTACTGGCTTGAGTCGTTCGCGAGTTAAGTGCTAAGTCGTTCGCGAGTTAAGTGATAAGTCGTAGCTCGTATTTGAGCTTAAGTCGTAGCTCGTATGGCTCTTAAGTCCTAGGTCGTTGGCTTTTAAATCGTTAAGTCGTAGGTCGCTGCTTCTACTAAGTCGCTAGGCCATGCCAACTCCGCTAGCTCGCAACTGTTAAGTCGTATGACCTTAAGTCGTAGGTCGTCCCCGACCTAACTCCACTAGGTCGTTCCAGCCTTAGCTCGTAGCTCGAATTGAAGCTTAAGTCGTTAAGTCGTTCGTTCCACTAAGTCGTTCAAGGCTTAAGTCGTAAGTCGTTCGCGAGTTAGTACTTGGTCGTTTGACCTGTTTTTCCCCTAGGTCGTTCAATCTGTTCTTCTGCTAAGTCGCGTGGCATTCTCCACTTAGGTCGTATGACCTTATCCCTTAAGTCGTAAGTCGCTTGCCTCCCTTAAGTCGTAAGTCGTTCGCGAGTTAGTACTTAGTCGTTTGACCTGTTTTTCCCCTAGGTCGTTCGCGAGTTAGTACTTGGTCGTTTGACCGGTTTGGCTTCTCGAGACCGCTTGCCTTCACTAGGTCGTACCGTGACGGGGCGTTGCCCCGCACCCCGCCGTGGGCGCTGCCCCCTGGACCCCCGCGACCTGACCGGGCAGGTCGAACCCCGTATTACTCTGCGTAGGCAATCTCTTCTGAAAAACATTTATCAGAATTTCTACTTTGGTGGTTTTGGGATTGACTTCTTTGGACTTTACTCACGTCTTCGAACGTGAATTGATTTGTTTCTACAATCGTTTTATGACTTGTCACTTTAAAGATATATGAAGGTTTCAATACTAATAGTAAATATCAAAACTCTTTCATCAAAGCGATTTCAACACTATTTTAAATATCAAAAGTTCGTTTTCTCATACCGATTTTCAATCTACTAGTATATACAAGCCTTTACTTCACTCGAACGAGAAATCGACTTAAACGACTTAGTAAAACGGGTGGTATGAAACGCTTGCGTTCACTTCGTCGGTTAGCTCTTGGACTTGTTCGATTGAACCCTTTTTGTGACAATTTCCTAGTGAAGATTTACAGCTTGTTCGTAAATATTTAAGTTAAGCAAGTGGTTATGGGACATGAAGCTAAACTCATATATTTACTAGCTTGGTGTGATTGACACTTCCTTATGATCATGACGATCATTTTTGTGATTTAGACTAGCGATTGTGCGATGTCTCTTCGTCCGTGTGTCGGACTTGCCTTCGGGCCATCCGTGTGTTCGGAAAATTCAAATGGATAGCTTCCATGAGATAGCTTCTCGTCCGTGTGTTCGGACTTCCCCCTTTTAGTGATTTCTGGATTTCGTGTGTTGATTTCTGGGATTTGTTCTGGATTTCGTGTGTTGATTTCTGGATTTAGTGCTTCACCAACTTTTGTGGTTTTCACTGATATGATATCAGTTTTTGTGTATTGGCGAATTTGTGTGTCATTACCCTTTTTATGTGTTTGAATCTTTGAGAAGATTCTTGTGACATTGATTAATCCCTTGTTGATTATCATTTACATACTTATAGTAGTATGCCATCATGGTTATTATATGTTTATGCCATACCCCTTATCCTATATCATGTCATCTGATATTTATAGTTAGACTGATCCGTTTATTATTTTCTTATAAATAATACTCGGGTCAGACCGAGATGTTACAGGTGCTTCTGCTTGACTTCTCTTCTGGATTACTCTGACTTTTGGCTAACTACTTAGATTAGTAGTTTTTGGATGTACACCTTTGAGATATAGACTCTATGTTGTGTACTTATTCTTTTGTATAGCACGTGATGCTATTCTTTTGTATTATCGTGGATCTTTCTGACCACTACTCTGATGTACACTTTCATGTGTTATATATATTTATTCATATCTTCTTCCGCCTTTGTGATATGGATGTCTGTGACTGATTTATGTTATGATTATTTCTATGATTGTTTCCGAAGATTATATATAGCCACCGTGTGATAGCTTTGTGTTTGTATCGGTATGTCGGATTTCCTCCTTAAAAGATATGCATTCTATTCTATCTGACGTATCGGTGCTCGCACAAAGAAGTTACATGGATGGTCGCTCCTCCACAGCCTTATCCTCCGCGCTAATTGACAGCACTACATCGTAGTGTTCTTGGTTAGCGTGGGTATAGAGGTGGGGCGTCACATTCTAAGTCAATGTCTGCAATAATCAAATTCATAATATTCAACATCTTTCTCATCCGTCTCATATCGATTGACAATTTATCTGATGCGACCGTAATAGAAACAGACAATTCGAAGTTTGTTAAAGATTAAAAACATTCATTCATGCCTATTTATTCGGTGCAATGAAAATTAGAATAAATAGTTCGAAGTTCGTTTCAAATTAATTTGGAGAATACAAGATTATTTATTCGGTGCAATGGTGGTAATTAAACATGTCGGGTTGGATCTGGACCCGACGCAGCTTGTCTCGATTCTAGTCGGATTGGGTTTTGTCGAGTCTAACTTTTATATTTTAAAACTTTGACATGACCCAGATCGGTTCGGGTCCAATTGGGTAATAACACTAAAAATGTGTATTTTCTCATTTTTTTGTCTAATCTTTCGAATCGGATCGATTCTTCAAGTTATTATTCATCAACTAGACCCGACCTGGGATCCATCGAGTTCAAGTCGGGTTCGGATCGGTTTGGTTTGGAAATGCGGATATTGGTTCTAATCGCCTATCGTAGTTTGATGCGGCAATAATATAAATAAATAATTCAAAGTTTATTGGAGATTAGTTCGATGTGTAATCGTGCTATTGTATAAAAAATATAGTACATTCAAATCATTATTGAAGATTAGTTTGGATCGTGAAAAATAGAGAATGAATAAAAAGAAGTAAAAACAATAAAATTACAAAAAGGACCGTCATTTTTGCGCCACGCATCGTTTGCGCCATAAGCGCCATTTGACACGTATTTTCATGTGCGCCGCCCCATACGGAAGAAAGGTGCAAATGCCACGTCGTGCCGCGTCTTACGCCTTAGCGCGCCTTTCATAACTATGGTTTTAAACAGTGAAAAAACATTCATATACATATGAATATGATATAAACTATTATTTTGATAAAACAATAAATACATATCATTCAGTATACTAAAATACACATAATGTAAATACATAATGTAAACTATTATCTTCACAAAAACCGAACAAATAATTTTCAGATGCGAAACCTTCATATCTACATCTGTATCCATTTTTTCAAATGTCGAATAATTATCCACTTTTTAGATACGAACGTGGATGCATTTTGGATTTTCGAGTATTTATTGACAGACTTAGAATATAACATACCATGAGAGTATCTCACAAGTTCTTAATGATCGAAGGACGTGTATCGATATTTTTATTAATGAAGCCAAAACATGAAATGTTGGAGGAAATAAAAGGTAAACCCCATTATTACCTCGAAGAGTATTAGGACTCATTAAATTGGGCTTACCATTGAATATATAATACTTGCTATTTTATCATATATGGATGATCAATGGCTATTGATGTGTATTGCTTCACAAACTGAAACATAAAGATCTAACCCTTCCTTTTGCATTCAAAATCTAATACATGAAATTCTCGTAATCAATGTTATTATTAATGTTGTCCCTAAAAAATAGTTGGGTAGTCAAATACTAAATTGTAGATAAAAAGGTGCATAGCGTGCAGAGTTCGACCACGGTGGCAGTATAAAATACATCTCTTGCTAATTGCCCAGATGCAGAGACAAGCATATGTTCCTTAAGGTTTATTCCATTAGTCAATTTTGTCCCTAATGGATGGTCGGGTAATTGAACACTAAGTTGTAGAGAGAAAGGCGCATGATATGCAGAGTTCGAACTATAATGGCAGCATAAACATATCTATTACGGCATAAAACATATCTCTTGCTAATTACTTGAATGTATGCCCTGGGACAAGCATGCATACATTCCTCGGAGTTCATTCTCTAGTCTTTCATTTTAGTAGTTATTAATTTTGACTACATTATTATTAATCTGCAAAAGGGGTGCATGCCGGGCCAAAAGTAACGCAGCTAGCCTTTGGGTTGGGGCAACCCCCGAGAAGAGCAACCCCTCAATTGTAAGTTCAATATATACAATAAGTATACAATGGATGAACAAAGCAAGTAGTGATCTAGTGATTATACTGTCAAATTTTAGTTTAAAAGTTAGCAATACAAACCTAGTCACCTTCATTTTTTTACCACTCCTTACATTAGGTTCAATATAATCAAAAAAATCTTAATTATAAATAGTTTGATAGTATTCAACTGAGTGATCCAAATGATAAGTCTAACCCTAGCCACATGTTAAAGAAGCTACTGAACATGATTCTCCCATACACACATACATAAGTAAGGTCTACATCCCAATCCACTGGGCACCCTTAAATTTTTCATTAATTTTCTCATACTTAAATATTTCAAAACAGTTTTATCTATGGTTTATATGATTTTATTATCATCATCAAGACATCTCTCCAAAACTTTGACTCACTTTGACACTTTTAACTTCTTCAAAATTGTAAGTGAATATTCATTTTAACCGCCGACTTAAAAACCTTCAAAGGTTAAAAAATTTGACTTGGATCAATTTTGTGAAGATAATCTCGTTAGCTAACAAATTATGTTAATAAAATTTATTACAGTTTCAAAAAAGTTACACGAAAAGATTGAGGAGTATTAAAATGGATTTCTAAGATGGAGAAATGAAACTCACTATATATACAGTATACACATATATATACAGTATACACACGTCAGTAGCAGAGCTGGAAATTTGTGTTAGCGAGGTCACAACATCAACAATATTTAGAGATTTAGGGGCGATAGCTACCGGATTTTTTTCTATTAATTATTTAAAATTACAAATGTTATTTAAACAAATAATACAATAACCATAAACCGTTTATAAGACAACGGTAAAGGACCACTAGCTCAAGTGACGGTAGTATGATGTTGTAGGCTGAAGTCTTAAAGTTTGTGGGTTCGAACCCCAAGACATCAAAACTAATGCTTTGCTTGAATAAAGTAACACGCTTGCTATCAAAAAACTTATAAGACAACGATTACTCTGTCATTTTAAAGTACGTATTGAAGGGAGTATACGTATTTCTAGGAGTACACATATCGATTGCACTATCAAACATTTTGGAATGATGTATACCAATGCAATAAAGAAATATAACGAAATGCATAGTCGAAGAATTACTGACATTAAATGATATAATAAACTGTACGATGCAAAAACTTATATATGTAGCACCAATGGACACCGTTGGATATAGCAAACTAATGTGTTTATCAGAAAAGAAAAATAACAACACATGAAAAATATTTGAATTGAATGTTCTAATGTTTCTAATGGATCCAAATTAGGAGTGTTTACATACACATATTTTGTCCAAAATCATAATTTTTCTGTAAATATAATAATTAATTCATAGCATAGTCAAGTGACATAGCAAAATCCTATGTAGTGTGTGTGCATGTTTTCTAAATGGGATCTAAACCGTAAATTATAAAGCTCAAACTTCTAAATATAAATAGGATTCAATTCATAATTTGTAGATTCATATCATACACACTTTGAAATTGATTTAGATTAAACTTCTACGTTTAAACCTAGAGCTCAATTTTCTTTATATGATCTACTCAAAAATATAATAAGCTTCTTTTCAACATGCACTAACCCGATTAGTCTAATGATTATAATTCAGATATGTTAATCATATTATAAGCAATCAGATTGTCGGATAAAAATTTCAAACAGCAATTTGCTCGTTGTCTTTCTCTTGTAAAAATCAACTCTGGATTATCTTAATTATATGCCGATAATGGATTTATATAGTTCATCAAAGTTTTGAAAGACGAAAACGTTCATGAGATGTTTTCGTGCTCGTGAGACAAGACGTTAACCTTGAGATGCTGAGACGTAAGTTTTTCAAGTAAATATTAAATGCATGATATATCAAGGAATTAGATGTGTTAGTTATACAATTTTTTATTAAACAACAAACATGTATTGTTTACAACTTTTACTAAATAAAACATGTATTCTTAATTAAATAGTAAACATGCATTGTTTATTAATACAACTTAGCAAGTTAGCAATATTTAACTTAGCCAGTTAGCAATATATAACTTCGCATTAGCAGCATATTAAACAGTAGCAATAATATCAAGTTATGTAAGTTGTTCTTATTTTTCCTTCATCCTCTCCGATTCTTTTTTAAAAGAAAAGAGTTTAATCGAAATCAAAAACCAATTTCAACTTAGAAATCAATTCTGAAAACGGTTACTTCACATTGATTGCAATATTAAATTCAAAAATCAAGAAAATTACGTCTTCTGTTTTTTTGATCTTGTTCTTTTTTCTTTGCTATGAAAAGATTAGGCTTTTGTAACTGTTATTAGATCTAGTTTTTATTACAATTGAATGTAATTTTTAACTTAAACTGTATGCTCAATAGCTTAAGATGTGTGAGACATACGCTTCGCATGTCTTGGACTGCTAAGGCGTAAGCCTTGGAGGCAAAAGGGCTTTCCGAGTAAGCCTTAAAGCGTTTTGCATTTTTTGCCTTGAAACACTCCGGGAGATGAGCCATGAGGAAAAAAATTTAGAACAGTGTAGTATATATCTAAGTAGTATAACCAATCATAAAAAGTTGTACTTAAGCCTAACCAGAGATCTCATATCAATTACCATTCAAAATGTATCATCTAATACATTATCTACATAGCAATAGTTTGCCACCTTCATGAATCATGAATTCATCTACATAAGCATAAACTTAGATTCTTCTAAAGGATGGTTTCTATGACATCTAATTTGAAAGTGATCAATTAAAGTTCTCAAGTTCCAAAGATCATATGGTTGAAGTTTTCATGTTCCGTTTAATTTCAATTTTCTATACATAAAACAATTGGCAATAAAACAATAAACAAACAACATATTTTGAGAAAGCTATAGTCATATGTTTAACTAGGCGGTAGAGCCTAGCAAAAAATATGAATTCACTTAAGATAACTATAAATGAATTATTACTCATCTCAACTATGACGAAGAATCTGCTTTCATATTAAATTTTAAGTTAACTTAAAGAAGGTTAGTGACTAGGCTTAGTCATTCTACCTTACGAGCTAATGAGCTCTGAGTTGCTTTTATAATGTCGTGTGTTTGATTTCTTGGTTAAGCATGATGCCCACTATAAGACATATATATATATATAATGGTTAAGTGTTTGATTTCTTAATACGGTCACTTATGTTAGTTATTTCTAAAGAAGGCTAAATTTTAACTATGATGTTATCAATACAAGGTACATAAACAACAAAAGCTTCCAACGTCTAGATGCGTTAAGCGCACTTATTACATATAAAGAACAATGATAATTTTGCTTTGCTATGCAGAACAAAAGGAGGAGTGGGAATGGCGACATGACAAAGACAGATCAATGTGTTATTTTTAATCATGGATTCTAGTCTCATGCAGAACATCTTTTCAAAAGGTAAAGCTAGTTATCAATGGTGACATCTCCTAGACCGTCAGATAGCAAGGAGCATTATATACTGAATTTCATACATAAAAAATTACTCAAATCAAATTAATATAGTTGTTACACATGCTTTGATAAATTAAATGAAATGTTAGAAACTTCAAACAGCTTTGAATAAATAAAAGCACAATTTCCAATAGAAAATTCATACTAAAACTAAAACAGAAGAAGACGTTAACTTAATTCATGGAAACTAGATTGTTGCATAATGAATAATTAGATCATCAAAATCTCTCTCTCACTCTATACACACACACGTACGTACATAATATACACATATACATATATTTATATAAAGGATATATATCCCCCGCATGCTTCCCCTTTGTCATATGCGTATAAAAATTTCGAATCAAAGTGCTTTTTGGATATGTTATATTTATTAACAAGATCATCCATGAAAAATCTGGATTTATTTCAAAATTAAAAGCCAATATGAACCATTGAAAATATTTATTTTAACTGTCGATTTTAAATGTTATTTTTATTGAGCCAAAAGTCCCTAAATGATTTCGAATTTTGCATAGAAGATCTTGCTAATGAACATAATATATCCAAAAAAATAAAATTTGATTTGAAATTTTCTATACAAAAAGACAAAGGAGGGTAAATAAGAGGGGAGTACCCTATACACACAAACAACATACACACATGTGCGCATGCATACACACATATATACATATACATATATCTTATATATAAAGCAAATACTTCTGCAATTGAAGCCTTTTTCACACTTTCATAACTGCTCTGCATTTACATTTGAAATAATAATGTGCACCATGAATATAAGGGCAGATTTGTCTTTCATGTTTCTCCACGTTTCTATTCCACGTTTTTCTATTCATTTCTCCCATCCTGTTTCTTTTGCACACCAATCCTCATCTCCATTTTACCTCCTCTCCCTTCGTAACCCTAAAAGAAACTAAAATTGAATCTCACTTGAAATACATCTGGATTCAAATCAATTCATCTTTTGCAATTGTTTCAGAATAGTTGCCCTACGGCATTTGGGTTAAACTACAACGGCAGATTAAGGGTTTGGCTAAGGTATCTTTTCTCATTTTCCATTTATTTTTTAGTTTTTTTTTTGAACTAAAAGTTCATGATTTTCTCTCTTATCGTTTCTAATGTATCTACGAGACAATTGTGAAAAAAGGTCAGGTTTATGTGAGTTTCATTTACCTAACAGTGTATTCATTATTTGTTTCATTTTGGTATGTAACAGCCCAAAATTTTGATCATTTGATTTTTTAAATGTTTAATTAATTCTAAATATTTAAATAACTGGATTTTGGAATTTAATAACTTATAATTCAAATATTGTAATCATTTAAATATTGGAATTGTGAATTAAATATTAAGTAAATGGATTTAATAATATTATTTAACTCCTTTTAATTAATAAATAATATTGATAAATTCAATATGTAGATTTATTTACAAAATAAATAGATTGGATAAATATCGATAATTTGATCAAAAATATAAAACGATATTTAAATTTGTGAAATTGTCATTCCGGGGCAATGTCTCGAATTTCGACGAAACCAGTTTCATTGGATCCGTAATAATGAATTATAATATGCCATCGAATTTCATGACGGTCAAACGTACCGTTTGGTCGTGCGAGTTCGAAACGCGTAGAAATTAATTTTGGAAATTTATAATATAATTGGGTTTGAAAAGCAATCTTCTGTATATGATCAGATTAAGCCTCGAGACTAGTCTCATTGTGTTCGGAATAGGGGTATAACATATGAAATGTCAGACGGCACGTCTCGTTTGGGGTTCGAGATTTTTGCGTACGTCGAGCTGGATATTTTTTTAATATAAAAATATATATATATTTATATTCACCGTAATTAAGGCCATACCCACAGCTACTTTGCCCATGCCCCTCACGTACTCAAACCATACCCCTTCTCTTTATATAATGTGGCATGTAAACTGAAAACAAAAGCTTCTCCCTTTGAATCAATCTTTAAAAATCCTAATCAGATAAAATAGGCAACTAAAAATCGTGATTCTTGATTTGTTGAACTCGTATCGAAATTCGCTCCAATTCTAGATAGGCTTTGTGGGGTTCGATCATGCTTGGGGTAGGGTCAATTTTGGGGCAGCGAGCTAGGGTTAGCTTTTTGGAAGTTTGTGGTCGTCGATTTGACGAACGAAGCTCGGATTTGAACTCGTGGAGGAGTTTAGCGCCTAGACTTGAATTTTCGGGGGGAGGGGGGTCGGCAACGAATTTGGTCGCGCGACCTGATGATGGACGAGGAGTTGAGGCTGATGGTCGCAATTTCGTGGAGAGGTCAGGCTGTTGATTCATGGTGTCGAGGAGGAGGAGCTCGGGAAGAGGGAACCATTGGTGAAGTCGGATTGTCAAACGGAGCATCGTAGCTTCGTGTTAGTGTATATATGTACACGGCCATGGTGGTTTGAGTGTCGTTGTGCACGTTTGAGGAAGGAGGGAAGAAGATGGAGTTAGTTTGGGTTAGGTAATTAGGAAATGTAATTAGTAAACCAATTATATTATTTAATTTCTGAAAACTTATAATTTGAATAATTTTTGCGTACGAGGTCGGATTCAGACGTCGTTTGTTGCGTTGCACTCGTATGGACATTGTCTTCGCAATGGAGTTGGTTTGGTTGGATTTGGAGCTAGTGGAATTTTTGGCTAAAATCGAAGACCCGTTCGGCTTTGGTTCAAATCGGAACGCTTCGGCAAAAAACTAAAAACAATGTGAGTTTAACTCACATTCAATTTTACTATATCATATCTATAATGCTATAAACTATTATTGATTGCTTGGATGTTAGTTAAACTGTTGTTTGATTGATTGTTATGTTGAATTTCCATTTGAAAAATGGATGACATATCAACTTGATTGTTATGAACTCATATGATTATATATAATGTCCTTAACCATTTTTTTGCAGAGAAAATTGTAGAGAGACTCTGAGGGGTTTCTCGTCAGTAATTATTTATTCCCTTTCTTAAGCTGTTTATATTGATGTTTAATTAAAATTAGTCATGATATTATATTTAATTGTTTAAGTGTCGTTATAGCAATTTCGCTATAACGTCATTTATTACATATCACCTCATAAACCCGTGTGTGTTTTGAACTTGAACTGGTGTTTTCACAAAAATAGATATTTAAAATTCATTAATCATTTTAATTAATGATAATTTAAATTAATTAAGCATTTTAACTAATGATTTTGAAATTAATTAAGCAATTTAATTAATGATGTTTAAAATTAGTTTATCTTTAGATTTTAATTAATCATTTTTGCTAATGATGTTTTATACTTAATTAATCGTTTTAACTAATGATTATTTGAATTTAATTAATTATTTTAATTAATGATAATGGAGTTTAATTAATCATTTTAATTAGTGATATTGAAATTAATAATCATTTTAATTAATGATGTTTAAAAGTAATTAAGCATTTTAATACTGATATTTGAATTTAATTAATCATTTTTATTAATGATGTTTGAAATTAATTAATCTTTTGATTAATGAAGATTTGAATTTAAAATAGATCATTTTAATTAATGATATTGAACTTTAATTAATCATTTTAATTAATGATTGTTTAAATTTAATTAATTGTTTTAACTAAAGATTTTTGAAATTTAATTAATCATTTAATTGATGATGATTTATAGTTGATTTATCATTGTAACAAACTATGTTTTAATTTATCATTTTGACTAATGATGTTTGAATTTAATTAATCCAATTAATTTATGATTGTTTGAACTTAATTAATTGTTTTTAATTAATGGTAATTAAAATTTATTAATCATTTTAATTAATGATGTTTGAGATAAGTTATTCATTTTAATTAATGATTATTTGAATTTAATAAATCTTTTTACTTTATGATATTTAAAGTAAATTAATTTAATAAAAGTGATTAAAAGTAAATTAAGTAATATGAAGAAAGTGTCTTAAAGTTAATAAACTGGTTTAATAAAGGTTTAAAGTTAATTTAGTGATGATTTAAAATTAATTTAATAAAAGTGATTAAAAGTAAATTAACTAATATGAGGAAAGTGTCTTAAAGTTAATAAACTGGTTTAATAAAGGTTTAAAGTTAATTTAGTGATGATATAAAAGTGTTTGGAAATAATTAACTATTTTACTAAAGATAACGGATTTGTTTATTTGAAAGAGATTATAAATGTGATTAATTATCTTTTGGATAATTAATATTGTTTTAAATCTATAAAGGTATTTAAATTGTTTTATTTTCTTTTGGAATAATAAATATTGTTTTAAATTAATGGTTTAAATGAGAAAATCATTTAAAAGGAATTATAAATAAAGCTAAGTGTAAATTGTTTGGATTTATAGTAAACAATGTTTTAATGATATTTGTTTTTTACCTTTGTTTTTAATACGCTTAGTATTATAAATTTGTCTTTTAAAAGATCAATTTAAAGAATATTTTTAAAGTGCTTTTACTAATATTGACATGTGAAAATCAAGCAAAGTAAGGATCAAATATTTTAAAGCGTTCAATTCATTTCATTTGTGGTAAGTGTATGTAATTTAATTCTCATACACAAATAACGTAGGTATTCCCGATAGTTGATTTCTCGACTCTTGATTTCGATTCTGCTATCTTTTTTTTCGTCATTCTAAGACGATGTTTTGCTCAGTTGAGCTTTATTATCCTTTATCGAAAATGACTAAACCCAAAACGCGGATAAGGGGGGTGCACCCTTCAAGTCATTGTTGTGCTTCGTCATTCTAAGACGATTTATCGCTCGTTTTGAGCATTGGTATTTAACACCGGAAAAATTAAAACCAAAGCGCGAGAGGAAGCCAAGCCATGTGGGTCACACCTATCAGGGTATGTTCACATCTATTTAGAGAGGTGTCGGCATGCATGCATTGATGTGAAATATTCGAATGCTCATGTGAAACGGGGTTCAGCTTGGAAGTTCTCGAGAGTGACGTGTGTGCTCTCAAGTATATTTTATCTAGAGGTATACTTTCGTTGAAGGGGAGAGCACCCTCCTAGTTATGTTGGATAAATAAATTCTCCTTATTTGATTTGAATCTTCAAATTGTTTTTCTGTAATTGCAACGGAAAAAGTCTACCACTTTTCACGATGTTTAATTATAGGTTTTTATCCATTCTATCAAGTTTGGATTGTTATCTTGTTTTATTCATTCTGTTCAGTTTGGATTTTGCTTGGATTATTTTCAGTCTTTCAAGCCTGGTTTTTAATACTATTTTTATGTCTATTCTTATTCAGATTTGTTTCATGTTGTTTATCTCTACTCTTTCATGTATGGATGTTGTTCTTGTGAGGTAAAAACCCGTTCCACGTTAGCGGCGTGGTCTCACAAAATTTTTGTATGTTCTCAATTATTTAAGTTTTCCCACGCTGGTATTTCTAAACTGATCCGGGTGTTATTTTATTATAATGTTTGGGTCGGACCGAGTATTTTTTCCAGGTTGGCTTTAGTGTTATGGATATCTTGGAGAGGAGCTGGAGGTTCACCTTTTGTAGTGTTTTATTTTCCGATGTATTATATAGTATCCATATCAGAAATTGTAAGGTCGGGATTTTATAACTGTCCAGCTATAAGGTTTATTTAACTCTAATATACTTTGTATTTTTGTAATGACAGTTTTTGTTGTTCTTATTATATTATATTATATATATATATATGTTGTCGATTCCGCTGTGAGATTCTGATTTTCTATGTTCTCTGTTCTTTTCTTTTTATTTACCCTAACAATCTGCCCTTTTGTCGATTGGATGCGCGGCATTTGAACACAGTGGTAGTGTTCGGTGTCGATTTTCGATGGTCAAAAAGGCAGGTCGTTGCATGGTATTAGTTGATTTGAGAGTTTAATTTTTCCTAAACATGCGTACTCTATGTTAAATGAAAATAAAATTGATCAGTTGAATTTTCAACGTGAAAATGTTAGATTAGGATAAATAACATTTGCCTTGCATTTTCATATTTCCATCAATAATATAGAGCATTTTGATGAATATTGTGATTTTCTTATAAGGGAATGTCAAAGCCTATAAATTTATTGTGTGATTAGTTAATTTGTTGTATCATGCTCATTTGTTGTTCGATTGATAAGGTACAATTAAACATTTAGTCAAAAAATATCTCAAGGTAATGAACTTAAAAAGCAAATTGATGCAGCGGCATATGTTGAATGCAGTCCTAAGACACAACAGGTATGCGTCAATAAATGAATGCTTTTAGTATTAACAATGAATATTGTTTAATTTATACATTGTTTGTTTGGCTATGTTATTGTTTTTAAAAGAACCAATCATGCATTTGAATAATAAAGTTATATATAATGAATGGGATCATGAGGATTTGATGGAGAAAAAATGGCTGACTTGAATCTGGAAAAACAGAGAGGTACTTTGTATCAACCCGCATATTTTACGATTGTAAATTTAAATGTTTTATTTAAATATAGCATCGTTAATCGGATTAAGGTCCGAAATGTTACTTTTTGTAAACAGTCGAATTGGGACTCGAGACCACTTCCATTGAGTCCAAAATGGCGTTTACAACTTTTTTGAATATAAACATCGATATGTTAGGAGTTGAGTAGAATTTGTCATTTTTCTACTTGGGCTTTGGGTTTGGGTTTCAGCCCACTAAATCATCATAATACCCTGACTCCACCCCCCTCTCTTCTCTTCATTCATTTTCATTTCCTAACGCTCTAACTCAAGAGAAAATGAGGAAAAAGAATGGGAAATAGAAATTCCAAACCCTAGTTTGTTTAGGAAAGATCAACTTCAAGCTAGAAATCAAAGAAAAGCTTAGGTAAGCATCCTCTTCATCTCCTCCATCTCTATCTCTCTTCAATTTCAGAAATTCCTAAACCCTAACTTAGGAAATATTTGCTTATTAGTTTAGATTGGAGCTTCTAGAGGTGTATTGAAGAGGAATTGGCCTTTCCTTTGTTTTAAAGCTTCTCATTCGTGTTTTTGAGTTTTAAAGGTGAGTTCTTTAACTCACATCTACGTCTATAACTTTCTTTGTTGTTAGGTATGAATTCCTAACATTTGTGCATGATCATTTGCTTTTGATTTGAATTGATTTGGTGAATTTTCCAAATTTTGGTGTTTTGGTCCAATTTTATGAAAATCCTACTATGGATGTTTGGACATTGATGTTTGGGGTGTATCGAAGAGCCTATAAGGCTGGATTGTCGCTTGGCGTAAATCCTTGGTCGTCGTTGCTCGTCTGATCGCTCCCGATACGTTTTGGTCACTTTGGCCTAGGCAAATTGTTGCCCAGACCAGGTGATCAGACGTCTGGTGACCAAGTCCAGACGTCTGGTTTGGACCTGGAGAGAAAAATATAAGCACGCAGAATATAAAAAAAGGCAGAGACTAATTCCAGACGTCTGAAATTTAGGATCAGACGTCTGGATGGGTCTCAAACGTCTGACTTGAAGTTTCATACGTCTGTGGGTTCTCTGGATTATTTCCAGAGAACAAATCCAGACGTCTGGATTCTAAACCAGACGTCTGGTTAGTTTTCAGACGCCTGGATTGAACCTCCAGACGTCTGGAATTGAGCAGTTTGCCTATTTGCCTATGTTTTTGAATGGATTTCCTATTTTTAATCGATTGTTGTTGATCCGGATAGTTGTCATCGCTTATTATCGACTTTGATGACTTCTTTCTTTGGATTTTTGGGAATATCCATTTGATGGATTTGATATCGATTTCTATGGTTTTGATTCACGTTTTCGAATGTGAATCTTTGGTGATTGATTGTTTTTACAATCATTTTTGTGATTTGTCACTTTCAAATACAAAGGTTTCTATACTAGTAGTAAATATTCAAACTCTTTCACAAAGATATTTTCAACTCTATTTTAATACAAATCTCGTTTATAAAATTGTTTTCCAATCTATTAGTATATACAAACCTTTACCTCATTCGTATGAGAAATCTAATTAAACGGCTTAGAAAAACAAGTGGTATGAAACGCTTGCATTTACTTCGTCGGTTAATTCTTGGACTTGTCCGATTGAACTCTTGTGACAATTTTCGAGTGGAAATCTACAATTTGTTCGTAAATATTTAAGTTAAGCCAGTGGTTATGGGACATGAAGCTAAACTCATTTATTTACTAGCTTAGTGTAATCGACACTTCTTGATGATCGATGATGATCATTTTGTGGTTTAGACTAGTGATATGCGATGTCACTTTGTCCGCTTGGGGGACTGTACCCCGTTCTGTTGAGTTTCGTCTCGTTTTTATAGGCTAGTGACCTATGGGTTTATGGAGTTCGGTTCATCGGGCGTAACGCTGTACTACGTCGTTGTTCCGGTTTATTGGAGTTCGGTTCATCGGACGTTCGCTGTACTACGTCGTTGTTCCGTATTATTTGAGTTTGGTTCATCGGGCGTTCGTTGTACTACGTCGTTGTTCCGGATTAGTTGAGTTCGGTTCATCGGGCATAATGCTGTACTACGTCGATGTTCTGGATTATTTGAGTTTCAGGTTCCTCGGGCGTTTCGTTGTACTACGTCGTGGCACCGGCTCTACGGTTAGCGACCATGGGTTAGCGACCCGTTTGTGATGCACGTGTTGGTGAGTTTTCATGCTCCCGTTTGTGATAGGCCTCCCCCTTTGTGATTTCTGGATTTCTGGTGGTTGATTTCTAGAATTTGTGTTTCACCAATTTTCGTGGATTGCATTGATAAGCTTTATCAATATTTGTGTTTTTGTGAATAATTTAAAGAATATGACATTCTTTTTGGTGTTTGAGAATATTTGAAATATTGTATGATTTTTGTTGTTATTTGATGTATACTTGTCACGGTATGACATTATTGTTATCATACGTTTTTGTGATATCTCTTATCATATCTCATTTTATCTGATATTTATTGCTAGACTGATCCGTTTATTATTTTCTTCTTAAATAATACTCAGGTCAGACCGAGGTATTTCAGGTACTCCTGCTTGACTTCTTATCAGGGTTCGTCGTCTGACTTTTGGCTAACTACTTTAGCTTAGTAGATTTTGTTGTTATACATTCAAGATATAGACTCCTTGATGTATACTTATTCTTTTGTCTAGCACTTGTATCTATTCTTTTGTGATGTAGTGGATCTAGTTTGACCACTATTTTGATGTACACTTTTATGTGTTATATTCATATCTGTTTCCGCCTTTGTGATATGAATATCTGTGACTGATTTGTGTTATGTTTATTTCTATATTTGTTTCCGAATGCCCCTTAGCCACTGTGTAGTAGCTTTGAGTTTGTATTTGATATGTCGGATTTTCTCTTGAAACGAAATGTAAGTTATATTATCTGACATATCGGTACTCGCACAAAGCAATTACACAGATGGTCGCTCCTCAACAGCCTTATTCTTCGTGCTAGTCGACGGCATTACCCCGTAGTGCCCTTGGCTAGTGTGAGTATAGAGGTGGGGCGTCACATACTTCGTTTCTCATCCATGCCCTTTCATTCTTGAAATTTGTAATTAATAGATTTTTGTGATGGTTAATAATAAAGCATTATTTCTTTGGTTTGCTTCAAAGTTAAAGCATTATGAACCATGCACAAGGGTAGGATAAATAACAGGAAAGAATTTGTTCTGACCAAATCTAATATCTAAGTGATTAGATTATCAAAAGAGACGACTGCTCAATGTTATGCTATGGCTTTTAATGGTATGCTAAAAAAAATTAACTTATATGGTCATTCCTTTGATCTTTAAAATTGTTATATGATATGCTGATGCTACATTCACCATTTGAATTTTTAATGACTGGTGCAATTATATCATTTGGGAATAGTTTCCCAATTTCCTATCTAACCCAAACCATTTCCAATTGCGCTTACTAGCTCACACTTTTTCAATTATATTTATTGCTATTGTTCAAATAATATCATTTTTGTCAAGACATGATAGATAACAACGTGCTCGTTGAATAAAATTATTTTTCTGTGTTTTTTTTTATTAACACATAGATTTGAATACCTTTTGCTATTTGAAAGTCTATACTTGATATCTAGCATAACATTTTTGTTATGCTCATTTTCTAATAGTAAGAAATTCTTCTTAAACGCAATACTTTCCCTTCAAATCAGAGTGTCTTCATTATTTAAACAAAGTTCATAGTTATTTTATTACTATTTATTAACAAGTTTTTATAAAATAGATTGAGGTCCGTCCATCTTGTGGAGCAATTACCAATCAACCTTTACTTCCATTATTACTTCATTATTCTTGAGTAATAAATTGTATAAAGAGATTTCTCATATCGATCAAAAATAAACCATAAAATAAAATAAAAAAATATTGTGCCTATTTTATGACAAAAATAGTATTTTATTTATTTATAACATTAAGGTATTTGAATGAATTTGTGTAAGCACATTTCATTCCACACATATTCCATACCACTTTAAATGTCTAACAGGATAGGCAATTATAAATTGTTGGCAAAAAACATAGTATGTAGTAAATTCCTTCTATCAACTTCCTGGTGCTTCTCATGGCCAGGGCATGGAAAACATGATCTTATGATACATGATTTCTCAATATTTGATTGAGTATGAAATAAATTACTATTTTAATTTTTACATTTAAATAAGTACTTTATTTCATTTTATTGATTGAGACATATGTTGGTTCACCAGATCTATCAATGAGAAATAACAAATTTGATTTTACTACAATCTGAAGCATATTTAATAGCATGTTCTATCAAATTAACCGTAATAAAGATACTATTTGGAGAGTGAAATTGATGTTTGAGATCGCAACATGGCTGCTAACTTATTACCGTCCGAAATGGCTAGGTGCATGGTGTTCATTGCTAATTATATGTCGCAGATTATAGATGATAAAATGCCTTTCATATTGTGTGGTTCAGTGGCTTAGATTGCAGATTACTAATTATACGTGAGGCATGCAGGAAGTCGAATGGCCTAGAAAGCAAAAGGAGAGATGGTGGAATTAGAGATTTGGAAATCAAAGTTAGATGAACCATTGCGCATGAAAATTTTCACACTATCACAAGAAATATCTCATGCCTTGAGATGCAAAGTTAGTCTTAGTGCATTAGGTAAATTAATTAAATAATTATGTACATTTTGTTATAAGTATCTTTTACTGCTATTTAATATGATTTCTTCAAAACAAAAATTTGATATGATCTTCTCTATACAAAAAGTAATCATAAATTTTTTTTTGTTCTATACAACTTTCGATCAGAAAGCAGTCGTCGATTTTACTTCCTATTGTAGCAATAATATATACTAAAATGTAAATGTGCTCCTTTTTTCTGTTGGAATGCAAAGTGCTTCTATGTTCATTTTTTACACCATATTCTAATATTATGTTTTGTGATGTATGACTCAAAACATATGTTAAGAGTAAAGATATATTTATATAGAAAACACAGCTCTACATACCAAATATTTGCTATAATTAATTATTACTTTGTTGCATGCGAGAATACAAGTTTACTTAATTTACTTAATTTACTGATGGCTACATATAATTTGACAGTTGTTTCTATATAAGTAAGTATTCAAGGGCCGAAGTTAGCAAATGTAAAGAACATAAATTTGATTTATGTATGCACATTCATCAAAAAATTGACACATATAACTGATTTTTATTACACTCCTTTATCTAAATGTTAAATATAAAAACAATTGGATATAAACACAAATAGTATAATATTTGCATCTGCGTTTGAAATATTATATGAAAAACCTACTCAATAACTGATCACAAACATAAATGGTCATCATAAATGGTTATTCATCGTTTTATTTGTGCTCCTGAATTAAAGTCCACTTGCCATATCTCATGACATCAAAACAACATATCCATACCACCATAATTTGTAATTATAGATTCATTTTGACAATGCAACGAACCTTCACCAAATTCTTTTACCAATTTAAATCCCTAATATATATTATATTAATCATCCTTAAATTATTACCCTTTATGTTGCTATTTTTATTCCAAAAGTATGATGTATATTGTTCCACTGTGATATGTAATTCTACGATTGATATTGTATATTGGTCTAATTTATTTTAACATGTGTGTTTATTGCTTTGTGTTGAGACTGTACACGTTAATTATTCGGTTCAAATCCTCAAATTTTTGGTAAGAATGAGGTGTCAGTGTTAACTCAAGGGAATATTCATATCAGGTCGTTCTTAACAAACCTCATTCTCTGTATTACTAGACAGTATTACTTAGTAATACTCTTTAGTAGCATGGTATAAAGGCGGGGCATTACAGCTTGGTTGCTTCTGTTTTTTGCTTATAACAAGTAGTCAGAGCTACGAATTAGTACACCTTCAAAGTTACTCTACAAATTATGAGTATAATGCTAAAAAATTACAATTTTTCTTTACCATTTGTTCAATTATTTTTTGAAAAGAAATTTAAGTTAAACCAAGTGAGATTAAAATATTTCATTTCTTAAGTAATTTTCCCAACCAGCCATTAATTCAATAAATTATGGCTACATGTGCAATGAATACCTTAATAAATTTAGTATGTTTAACCATTGTAATATAATATTTCACACCAAAGATTTAATGCACAAACAAAGTGATTCACGACGAAAAAAATTACTTTCTAATGTCTTACAAAAAGTTAAATATATGCACAAAATTTGTTTTAATTTAAAAAATATTAGCAAGTATAAGCAAATATATTACACGAAGGTTGTTTAAAGATCATTTTTGATATGAAATGATAAAAAGGTGATAGAATTTTATAATTTTGCGTTTGGCCATGGAAAAAGTAAAACATAAAATAATTTATATTAGAGGAAATTATATTTTAAAAAATGTTATTTGTGGCTTTTTCTTCTAGGCGCTCGTCCCCTTTCTGAAAATGTTGTTTCTTATATTTCTAAGATGCTATTGCCTTGTGTCTAGACATGTCTCTTAGCATATCATTGATAACAATATTTCAACAGTGAGTCTACTACCGCATGGACTGGAACCTTATGCAAGCTTTGTCTTTTTATATGGTCCAAGGAATATATATTTTCAATCTAAATTTGGGACTTAAAAGCTGCATATATGATGTTCATTTCAAACAAGTATTATATCCATAACAACTTTTTAATCAAAATAAGACTAGCACTATTCATGAAGAACTCTCAAGTATCGTGTTATAAAATTCCATCCATGTAACAAATGTGCATCACTTGTTAACTTTGTTGAGAATGTTCGCCACACTGCAAGCAAAACTAGATAACACTGCAATTTTGGGCAAGGGATGCTCTTTTCTTACATAATTGGATAGGGCATGGTAATTTCATAAGTTCCACGGGAATGGTATTCAATGTAGAAAATGGGAAATTATAGAGGTTGCACTTTTAAAAAAAAAACCATTGATTTTGGAGTCTCTTTGGCTGCCCCCATAAAACTATGTCGAATTATCATACAAGACGGGTGGGATTTATCAAATCAATAATCACACAAAAAGAAGGTACTCACAGGTAGTGCCACTAGATCAAAATTTTCACCAACACAATCCTGAATAGATACATCAGCCTCAATTTTTGTACCAGAAGAACATTCAACTTGAAGTTTTTCCTCAACTGAAGCTAACAAAACATTAGCTCCAGCTCTTCTTAATACGTTCACTATAATCGCTGCTTCCATTTCCTCGCTTCCGAATCCTATTGGCACAAGAACCTGAGAATATATATTTATGTTTACAACTTTGCATGGTTAAACATTGTTAGGAGCAAGAGGAAGTACCTTTTTGAGAGGAGAAGAGATAACGTTTGAAGATATTTTTGACGAGGGTTTTGAGAAATTAACAGGTATTTGGTTTGGAGTAGCAAGGAGGACAGAATTCATGGAATGCAGAGCCATGTTGTTGCTATTTTAATTTTTTACTTTCGAGGTATTTGGGTTTGGGTTTTCGAAGAGATGGTAGATAAAGCAGAAAAGTTATGACAGGGTGATGGTACTTGGACAGACTGAAAAACCACGCTTGTCCCCCCTCTCCTCTCAGTGGCGGAGCCCGCATTATTGTTGAAACTGGGCAAAAATTGGACTTTTTTTCTAATTGGCCACTTTTGTTGCGCGTTGTAACCGTTACAAAACTAATTATAATGCATCGCTATGTTTTAATAGGCTTTGTTTGATACAGACAAGCAGGCGTTTTTTGAAATGTCGTCTTTGGACGCTTTTTGAAATAGCACTCAAATTTATGGTGTTGTAAAAACAGCGGCTCTCCTCTCTCTTTCCTCATTCTAGCTTTACCAAACTTCTATCATAAAAATTCAACAGTCTCCCTCTTATCTTTTGCAAAAACAATCAAAACTCGTGTTTGAATAGATCTAGTTCAAGAATAACATCATCTTCTTACTTTGATCAATCAAGTTTTGATTTTGTAAACCCTAATTTTTTTGTTAGATTTTTTTTAGGTAATTGTAAATGAAAATTGTGTAATGTTATATTCATTGTTATTGTAGAATGGCTCTTAATTTTGTTTCAACTATTTGTGATTTTGACGATGAGTTTGTTATTAATGAAAAAATTTGTGGAAAGTATGTTGGTGGTTTGTAACATCCCGGAATTTTATTATTTTGATTTTGAATATTTAATTACTATTAAATATTTAAATAATTGTTGTTTAAAAATATAAATAACTTGTATTTAAATATAGAGATTATTTAAATATTGAGTGGTGAATTTAATATTAATTAAATGAATTTAATAGCCTTACTTAACTTTTTTTAATTAATAAATAATAATAGTGAACTCATTTTGTAAATTTATTTACAATAATAAATGGTTCGAATAAATAATAAGAAAAATAATTGTTAATAAAACGACTTGATTTTTATTGAGGTACTTTTAAATGAAGTTATTTGATTTTCTTTTCATAATTTTTAATTTGAAAAATATTTAAATTATCATTTGACGTATTTTACGACAAATGATGGTAGTTTTGAAATTTCACAGAATGAAATAACCTGTGTGTTTTATTGTTGATTTGTGATCCTGTTATATTGTAGTGCACAATTGTATTTTTATTTTTATCGTTCGTGGTTCGTACGCGAACGGAATATTGTCTAGCGGAATACCGCAAAAACCTTCTTTTCAAAACTTTTCAAATCAAAATTTAAAATTTTTAACTTGCATTAATAATGATTTACTTGATCGAATGGTTGGCTTGAAACTTTTGGATAGCTTGAAAGAGAAGTATAAGTAATTGTTTGTGTATAAGTTAAGCGACTTCAACACTTGCCAAAAAAATTCGCTTTCCCCTCTTTTATTTTTCATTTCCCTCCTCTCTTTTTTTCATTCTTCATTTACAGTAAAGAAAATAAACGTTCTCCATCTTCAAAAATAAAATGTTACTACACTAAAATTGATGAAATTAGATTTGTTAGCTTCGTTTAAGCGGGTGCTTCAAATCCATGCTAGATTTGTGAGGAGCGGCTGTCATCGTCGTTGATCGACGTTTGTAAACCGACCTAGGGTTTGAGTTTAAGCGAGATTTAGGCGAAGATGGCCGAAGTGGATGATACCATCATTTTTCTTTGGCCGAGCAGCATCATCCCCCAAAATTTTATAAACCCCAATCGACCTTAGAATAAAGCGACATTTTTGAACAATATTTGAAGCCTCCAGGTCGCGATTTCATATGGTCCATCGAGCTTAAATTTTCGGGTCCACGGCGAAGCTTTAGCGAAGTGGAGTTGAACGGAGCAAGCGGCATGCGATTTCGTTGAAAACAAGCGAGAGAGAGAGAGAGAGAATGAAGAGAATGATCGAATTTTTGGGTGTTGTGTGCATATCATCGTTGCAGGCACGATTTAAATTTGGAAAAGAAAGGTGGGTAATTAATTTAAACATGTGATTAGTGAATTTAAATGTTTAATTATTTCAAAATCTTATAAATTGAATAACTATTTCATACGAGGTCGGATTTGGACGCGGTCTTTTGCGTTGAACTCGTATCGGTGGTATCCACGCATTGGAATCAGATTCATTAAATTTGGAGCTAGTAGGATTTTGGGCTAAAATCGGACGTTGTTTGATTTTAGATCAAACCAAAACGCGAAAGCATCAATTGGAATTTTGGTGAGTTTACTCACCTTTAGATAAATTATATTATATATGTTGCTATAGATTATTATTGAATGTTTGGATGATAATTGATAGTTTTAATGAAGTATAAATTGATAAAAAATTATAATGATTCAATTTAATTACGTTTATCGTAGTTAAATTAGCTATACTTCATTTGTGATATCTATTTAGCAGAATAAAACACCATTCTACTATAATCAAATTGAATATATTATTTTGGATATCTATTGTGCAGAATAAATCACATTCTGTGCTTGCAAAGTAAAACGGTCCTTGAAGTTAATTAAAATGTGGATTAATTAATAAATGATACGTTGGTTGTTGATTGCTAATTGTTAATATAATATGTTTGTTATTATTATTTGATTGTTTCTTTGGATTTGACTACCCACTTGAAAAGTGGATTGCATAGATAAGCATTGCTTTGCAGGGGACTTTTGTAGAGAGACCATAAGGGGTTTCTCGCCATTATTAATTTACTGTTATATGCACCTTACTTATATTCTTATGTTGCTTATAGTGATGTTTGGATGAAATAATTGTGACATACTGTATGAAATATCATCCTCTTAAACCTTTGTGTGTATTGAACTTGTGCTTGTATTTTTACAAATTTGTGGTGTAAAAATCAAGCATAAGCATGAGTCAAATGTTTTAAGAGATTTAATTTTCGCATACGACTATTTTGTTATTCCCAATTGTTGATTATTTGGCTATCGATTCTGCTATCTTCTTTGATTTTCGTCAATTTAAGACTATTTGTTGCTCATTTGAGCGTTGATATCATTGCCAGAAATGACTAAAACAAAAGAGCAAGTGGGGACCAAGCTATGTGGGGTTTCTCCCATTAGGGTATTTTCACATCTACTATAGATTTGGTTATGGTGGTATGCACATGGAGATATGAAAATACTCGGATACTCAATAAGGTTGGTGGGATCCGGCTTAAAGGTTTTCGAGGGAGTCACAGTATATGACTCTCTCGAGTATATTTTTTAGAGATATATTTTCGGGAAGGGGGGCGCATCCTCCTAGTTGTTGTTGGAAAATTCCTTTCGTTATTTGGTTCAAATCTTTGAATCGTTTTCTTAATTGCATCGAAAAGTGCCTGGAGCTCTTCTCGATGTTTAATTATTTATTTCCATTCTTTCAAGTTTGATTTTGGTTTCGACTTGTTTCCATTCTTTCGTCTATGGATGTTGTTTTTGCGAGGTAAAACCCATTTCGTGTTTAGTGGTGTGGTCTCACAGAATTATTATATGTTCATCATATTACTTGATTTTTCTCACCCTGGTTTTCCAGACTGATCTGCGTGTTATTTTATTATAATGCTCGGGTCGGATCGAGTATTTTTCCAAGTTGTCGTTGGCGGGACATGGAGCTCATGGAGTAGAGCTGGATGTTCACTACTGTAGTATTTTTATTTTTCCGTTGTATTATTATGTATACCCATCAGCAATTGTAAGATCAGGAAGTTATGACTGTCCAAGCCGACACTACACCAAAACTGGCAAATTCTAACATTTATAAGTGTTACAAATAATTTCAGTAACAGTAACACTTTTTAAGTGTTACTAATGGACTGTGAGGAATGCAGCGACCAAATTTGTAACACTTATAAGTGTTAAGTGTTACAAACATACGTATTACTAACACTTATAAGTGTTGGTATCTAAATATACAGTAACGCTTATAAGTGTTGGTAACGAAATATACGGCAACACTTATAAGTGTTGGTACAGAAATATAGGGTAACGCTTATAAGTGTTAGTAACAAAATATACGGCAACGCTTATAAGTGTTAGTAACGAAATATACGGCAACACTTATAAATGTTGGTACAGAAATATAGGGTAACGCTTATAAGTGTTAGTAACGAAATATACAGTAACGCTTATAAGTGTTGGTGCAGAAATATACGGTACACTTATAAGTGTTGAAAAATGATTATTTAGTAGCACACACACATATATATATATATACACACCAAAACTTAAACGCAAAGTTTAAATATAAACACTCTGCAAATAATGGTTTCCATATCACAAATAATTCATCATACATATTCAATGCAAAGTATAAACGCTCTACAAATGTAGTATAATATATCATAAACAATTATTTACATATCTAAAATACCATAATGTCATATATTCAGATATTATTACAACATAAGCTTTAAAAAAAATTCAAATACACTTAAAGTTTAACTTACGGTTAACCTAACCATTCCCGATCATCCACTCCAAACTCTAATGGTTTTGAATATTTTTCAACATCCAATACAACAGTCCAAGGCGTCCTTCTTCAAGTTCCTGCATTTAATATAAACACTCGATAAAAACTTATACCTTCAAAATCAAAAGGTTAAAGACTGAGACTTGTATTGACTACAGGTTAGACTATTGTAATAAATAATTAAAAAAAATAAAAAAAATATTAGTCAAAATCATTTGAAGCTACGGTCCAGCCTATAAATTTAGTGATGCTAATGCATATAATAAGCAATTTTTAATATATCAATTTAAGAGAAAACCGTGCTCTATCATATTAAGTTCCGGAACAACTGAGATGAGACTTGTACAATTATTGAAAAAGAGGGAAAATATAATGAATGTAACAATTTGATGTGTACCATAGAAACAATCATAATTAATAGAAGGATATAAGCTTGGATGGTTTTGATAAAAGGTCTATATCAAGGAATTTTTTGAAGTATTGGCATAAAACTGTCGCTTTGGGCATAATAACAACATAGTGAAAACTAATCTGAACTGTTTTATAGTAAGACCAAAATAATTGTTTTGCAAACTCATTAGAAACCATGCTAAGCATGTTAACAGTTATTTTATTTGATTTTCACCAATTAACCAATACAAAATATTCATAAAAAAGGAATTTATGTAAAAGGTGGGTTTTAAAAAAAGCAACTTCCACAATTGAACTTCATCTTGAAACATATTATTAAATTTGACAAATTTCTCCGCTAAACAAATTCAAGAGGAAATTTTGATAAACTGGATGTCAAACAAAAAATGATACATATTTAAGTATACAATAAATGTTACAAATTTCTCAGTGCACAAATCTACATCGTTTGCAGCATAAAATGCAACGTGCAAGTATATACTCTGGTGCATTGACATGTGGTTGAAATGAATCATGTTCCTTACATTCTTGGTTAACATATTCTGATTTTATTAGCTGTAAACTTCTATTTTAGCAGATGAGTTATGTTCACGAGACAAACTGATAATCACTAATGGCTGAATGAATTTGGAATATTCACACAAAGTTCAACCAAACAGAACTAGCATACCTTAATAAAATAAAATAAAAGCGTAACAGAATTTAATTAAGACCTGCATGTGAATGCTTTATGGTAAAATTTTCATCAGGAAAGGTGTCACCGTATATTGATTCACCACCCCTACCATCCTTATGAGTAATATCACCGCCTTGTATCATGAAACCGGAAATTATTCTATGAAATGGAGTCCCTTTGTAATGAAGTTGTTTACCGCTTTTACCCTTGCCTTTATCGCCTGCATTGAGGAATTAACTTTGATCTCTTTTTAAAAATATGTGCTCAAAAATCAAAGTAATTATACATTGCGGTATATACCTGTGCACAGAGCTCTAAAATTTTCTGCATTGTAAAAAGATATGCAACTGTTATGATATATAGAGATAAAGTAAATAGGTTGAAAAATAGCTGATTATCAAGTGAATGATCAAAAAGAATATTGAACAAGTTAGAAAAATCAATCATCAAATAATAATTATATGTAGGATGAATTATGGTCATGATAACTACTACAATAAAATGACAAAAAAATCAAATGTCAAATGTGCACCATTATAAAAAGGTAATATTAGATCGATTTATGAACATCAAGTTGAAATAAATGTGTAATGAAAAATCAACTATAGGTATTTATTAAAAATGATGAAGTAGGTGAGAGTTTACCAACTGAAGTGACCCACTACTTATTCAATTATTTTTGTTAAGTTTTTTTTTCCATGTATATATATATATATATACACTTCAATGGACCACTTCTCTTAATTTAACTTTCCCAAGATTCCTTATTTTACTAATATAAAAATACTAGTATATAAAATTAATTTAATTCATATATATATATATATATATATATGAAGATATGTATATGACTTCTTTGTCTATCAAAGTAGTTTAAATTGACAAAGAAGTTCAATCACACCTTATTTCTCATATTCCAGAGATATGGTGTCACATAGCCTTTTCTGTCATTCTTTTTCTTTTTAAACTCAAGCTTGATTATAAAATCAAATGATACCATTTTTTCTTATTTTCTTGTTTTACTTCTCAGATTATTTGATCCCTGGATTTTACAAGCCATATATTTAGATTCTATGCTAAATATCAGGGTGTTTAAGATAACTCATTCATTACAGATTAGCACGGGGTCATAATTCATATTCAAACAATTTTGTGTCTGGTAAGGGTGTTCATATTTTGATTTATATATTGTACAAGGATCATATGAATAATCAGGTGTTAAACTGGATTGAAGACCAAGCAGAGAAATCAATATATATTTAGGCAGAGTACATATGCAAGCAAATATACTAATCTAAGACTTAGCATATGATTGAAGACAAAATAATTAAAGCCATGTTACAGACCAAATTAATACAAGATTCTCAGGTGAACTTATCAAGTAGACAGCTGATGTTTTCTAAACAATATGTGGTAGTGTCTAAGGAGCTGTGTGGTGATGGTCTTGTCTATTACAAACAGGACTGCAAGTTATTTTTAATAGCCTCAGGTTGATCATGACCAAATGCGTTCAGACTTGAGTCTTGTATTTAGGTAATAAAATGTGTTAAGCATAGTGCTGTGAGACCTACAGGTATTACCAAAATGCATATGGATCTACTTCACAAAGCAATGCAAACTTCTACTGTAATTTAAATGCCTAGACTAAAAATTACAAATTTCATTTTTCAGGTTTGATATATACTTATGTCAATTATAAGTCATGTTCATGCATTTCTGGTTAGCCCAGTTTTGGTTCAACTCAATCTTTAAAAGATTCATTGAATGTTCTATATTCCTTTCTTTCTATAATTATTTCTACTTTACCATTTTTAAGAGCTCATCGGACATTGCCAAGGGAGACATGATCACATATCAAATTATATGACATGATCCTCTATATCATACTTCTCCAAAGATTATCCAGATCAGTTACTTAAAACAGAAATCCACAAATACACCTATATAATACTAAAATTCTTACATATCCTTAACTCAGAAAAATAAACACATATCAATCTAGAAAAAATACTTAAAACATAATGAAGTTTTTTCCTGGCCTAATTATTACAACATTTCTGCCAAATTCCTTAAGCATTCTAAATGCAAGTAAATCTTCAAATGTCCATGCATGCAAGTTTCTTATGCTTCCTTCCCTGCAGCAACATCTAGAGCTGCCTCAATAAAAATGAGACGCCCCAAATGTTACAAAGCAACAAATAGGGTCAGAAATAAGATTCTGGTATGAGTGAAATCATCAACTTATAAATTCTTAAAACTGTGCAGAGAACATATATATTTAACACTATTCAATTTCATGTTAAACTTGAGCATATGTGCATTCAAATTTATCTAACAAACATACACCCAAGCATTCATCCATTCAGTTGTACATGTACAAACTCCTATGGATTTTAGCTTCCTAAAATCCATAACACAACCTTTCAATCCCATTTTATATTTTATATGGTCTAAACTCTTGCCTTTGAACACAAAGTGTGCATTGCAAAGGACTCAATTCTGTTAACCTTTGCACAGAGGCCTTCAGGACTTGAACAAGTCATGCACATACCCATCATCCACCTGATGATGAGTATATCATGGCACCTCTCCTAAACTACTTTGTAATTTAGAGACCATGCTCATTTAATTGCTGAGAAATTTTCTTTTTAATTCCAGAGGTGCTCATGTTCTTCCTTTCTTTACATAAACCCCAAAATTTATTAAACTCACTCAAGGGATTACATCCAATCATACAGAGCATTCATGTAAAATTGCACATCTATAGACATTCTGGCTTAACCTTATTTTATAAAACCGCCTGTATATTTATTTCTAGAGATTTTCCCCATTGCTTACATAAAACTGATGAAACCATAAGAAATACTATATTTATTTTACTGTGAACATAGGATAGGATTTTTAAGAAAAACCCATAAAAACATACTGGTCCATGATCTGAACAAATCAGCACGTGTTTATAGTGTTGCATTGTTCATATCATTTTTAATATGAACTAGGCATGAGCATGAATCTCATTATTCACACTGCCCACTTCATTCTCCTTTGATATCCTATTCCTCAGTAAAACATTTAGTTCATTCTTCATATAAAACTGGATTATAAAATCCATTTCTATAATATGAATATATGTTTGATTATTTATATTTCAAAGCAAAAATTTAAACAATTATAACAACTCAAAAACAGATCAAACATTAACCAGAAATCCAACCAAAATACCATCCATGATCAACATGTATTTATTCAGAGAATAAAGCCAAACAGAAAAACATATTATGATTTTATATAAAATAATTTGGCTGCCCTTACTTGGGTCTTAATGCCTTAAGTCTTTTTAAATGATTATCACTCACCTTCCTCTCCTCTTCCCCGAGAATGCTTTAGCTGGAAGACTGTGTGAGTTTCTCCTTTATATTTTTTTTGAATTAAACTTCTGTTTTTCCTCCCAGAGAAAACCTCTGCCTTACCCCTTTGATTTAAATCATTTAACTAGGGTTTTAATGGAGGAAACACCCATTTTATCCTCACAAAAATAAAAGAAGCCTGTATGTATGTTTATGGCTAATTTGGCCATTTTCTTTTTCTTTCCATTTCAGGTGAAAACAGTTGTTATTTTGCTTTTCTATGTGCATACTATTTGCATGATTTTTTTTTACCTGCACATTGTTTTCCTATGACTCAACTTGACAATGTATCTTTATTATACCCGAGTTATTTTTCATGCTTCTCTTTATAAGTTCAATTTTCAGTTGACCTATTTTATCATTTATTTCTCTCTTGATTTATTTCAAAAATGCATTCACACTCATAAATATTTCTTGACTGATTTTTATGCATTTTAATTATCAAGAGGATTTTTATTTTATCATCCCATACTTCTCTAACCATATGTATATATATTTTCTACAATATTCACATATATACTAGTCATGTGAATTTTTGAATTCATTTTATACTTAATCATTTTCCTCTCATCTCTATATATATATAAAAAAATTATCCCCTTGCATAATTACTTCACTTACTTTTGATATTCATTTTCAAGCTATTTATATATATTTTTTAAAGTAATTTTTATTCTCAAAAATTTTGGGTCTTCACATACTCCCCTCCTAAAAGGAATTGTGTCCCACAATTATATATTGGCTTATTAGTATATTTCAAACATATCAGAAATTCATTCATTTAAGATCAGTCAAATATACTTAAGTAATATTTAAAGTTATTACTATTTTAGACATACCTTCAAGCAGAAAATAGATTAGGATACTTATCCTTCATCCTATCTTCAGCCTCCCAGGTGCAGTCATTCCCATCTAAACTCCATTGGATTTTAACTAGTTTAATTATTTTATTTCTCAGTTTCTTTTCTTCTCTAGCCACAATGCCCACTGGTTCCTTTTTATAAACCAGATTTTCTTGAATTTCAACATGTGTAGGAGATTCAAGAATGGTCTCCTTATCATGCACCCATTTTCTCAATTGGGATACATGAAATACATCATGTATTTTGCTCAATTCCGCTGGTAACTTCAACCTATAAGCTAAAGTCCCTATTCTTTGAACAATTTCATATGGTCCTATATACCTTGGTGATAGTTTCCCTGCTTTTCCAAATCTCAGTATTTTCCTCATTGGTGAAACTTTGAGAAACACATAGTCTCCCACCTCAAATTCTACTGGCCTTCTCCTTTTATCTGCATATGCTTACTGTCTCTCTTGAGCTACTCTCATTCTTTGCCTCACTAATTCAATTCTTGCAGAAGTTTCTTTTACATTGTCTGGTCCAAGCAACACTCTTTCACCAGCCTCCATCCAACATGCAGGAGATAAGCAAGGCTTTCCATACAGAGCCTCAAATGGAGCCATTCCTACGGTGGACTGGTAGCTATTATTATAAGCAAATTCAGCTAAATAAATATGATCCTCCCAGTTGCCTCCAAAATCAAGTATGCATGCTCTAAGCAAATCTTCTAAAACCTTATTAACAATCTCAGTTTTCCCATCTGTTTGTGGGTGGTAGGCTGTGCTTAGGCTTAGTCCTGTCCCCATAGCTTCTTGAAAGCTACTCCAAAACCTTGAAGTAAACAAAGTATCTCTATCACTAATGATAGTCTTGGGGATGCCATGCAACCTCACTATCTCTTTCATAAATAACTGAGCTAGTTTATGGGCATTTCTGTTTGAATTTATGGGAATGAAGTGTGCTGTTTTTGTAAGCCTATCAACTACTACCCAAATACTATCATTGCCTCTTCTTGTTCTTGGCAAACCATCCACAAAATCCATTGATATGCTTTCCCATTTCCAAGTAGGCACTTCCAAAGGTTGCAATAGGCCTGAGGGTCTTTGATAATCTGCCTTTACTTGTTGGCATGTCAAACAATTTGCCACATATTTGGCCACTGCTCCTTTCATCCCTAGCCACCAGTAATTCCTCCTAAGATCATGGTACATTTTTTTACCACCTGGATGTATAGTATATTTTGTTTTGTGATGCTCATCCATAACTTCTTGCTTCAGTTCCTCTACATTTGGTATGCAGAGTTTCCCCTTTTTCCTTAAGTATCCTTTATCATCTACCTCATAGTTTTCCACTGTCATGCCTTGTGATATCATGTCCTTTTTCTCCTTCAAATTTGTATCTTGATTTTGCATTTGTCCTATTTTATCAACCAGTGTTGACTTTAAAGAAATGAGGCTTAATTTACCATATTCAATCATCTCACTTTGTGTCTTATCTGATACACTAGTTTCTTCTTTCAATTCCACCTCACTAAGGATTGTCAAATCCCTGAACTCAGCCATCATTAAGCTTGCCAATTTTGCTTGATGTCTACTTAATGCATCTGCCACTTTATTAGCTTTTCCTGGGGTGTATAATATATCAAGATCATAGGCAGCTAGAAATTTTACCCACCTATGTTGCCTCATGTTTAAGTCTTTTTGGGAAAACAAGTATTTAAGTGACTTGTGATCTGTAAACAATTCAAACTTAGCACCTAATAAGTAATGTCTCCATAGTTTCAATGCATATACTACAGCAGCTAGTTCTAAGTCATGTGTAGCATACCTAGTTTCATTTGGCTTGAGTTGCCTTGATGCATATGATATGACTCTACCATGTTGCATAAGCACTGCCCCTAATCCAGATCCACTAGCATCTGTGTAAACTACTAACCCTTCATTACTGACGCAGCGGATTAATCAAAAACAATGTCGATCGTTGAGAGTAGCAATCAATGGATTGGAAGATACTGAAATGCCCGAATTCGTTGATCCGAAGATATCGAATTCTAGCTATCCCGAACTCATTGATCACGCACGATACCGGGTTCTAAGATCTGTGATTCTTCACACATTGATCTAGCGCACTAGATTCCGTGAATCGGCTTCTGCAGTCGTTGAATCGAGCGCACTCGATTATCCGAAAGAGGAGATAGGAGATTACACTCAACTACCAATTTGGTGAGAGCACAAAGCTAACAAAACAAGAGTTTTATTTCAAATCAACTAAACTATTACAAATGGCACCACCGGCCTATTTATAGAAGTTACAAAACATGCCCAGAAAATTACACAAGTCTTAAGTCGTTGCCGACTTATAACCTGCGACTTAACATAGACGACTCAACAGATGTGACTTACCATAAGTCGTGCACGACTTCAGAGATTACAACACATAGTCCTCGACATACGACTTATGTACAAGCGACTTAAGAAAACACAATACAATACCATACAACGACTCAACACTTAAGTCGTAGACGACTTAACGACTCATCATAGCTCGGCGACGACTTATCCTCAACAGCGACTCAACTAAAACTACCAGCGACTTAAACACATATCACAGTAGCATCTTCACACGGCTAAAGCTTGAACGACTTAGTGAATAGTGACTTCTCGACTTAACCCAGTATCCGACTTAAGGAATCCAGATGACTTAACTAAGTCGTAACTCGGTAACGACTTATCACCTGTCCCGTTAAGTCGTACACTACCCAAAACACTTCCCTTAAGCCGTTGCCGACTTAAGCCTTGCGCATTTTCAACTTGTGTTGCTCCTCCTGTAAGTCGTGGGCGACTTATGTCTTCAACTCCGATAAGTCATGGGCGACTCATGCTATTGCCTTGGTTAAGTCGTGGACGACTCATGCCATTTTTGTTAAGTCGGTCACGACTTAGACCTTCCATTTCCTTAAGTCGGTCACGACTTAGTACTTGGCCTGCATCATCCTCCCCTGGTTGAGAAAAATTCGTCCTCGAATTTGCGCCATCCTCTTCCACCATAAGTTCATCCCCATGATATGGTATGAGATGTTTAACATTGAACACATCGGAAGTATACACATCCTCTGGCAGCCTCAATTTATAAGCGTTTTCATTGATCTTCTTCAAAATTTTTACTGGACCAATCTTCCGTGCTTTCAATTTATTGTATGATCCCACCGGAAAACGGTCCTTTGTTAACACTGCATAAACCCAATCACCTTCATTAAACTCAACACTCCTTCGCTTCAGATCAGCAGATCGTTTGTATTTCTCATTTGCCTTTTCCAATCGTTCTTGAACGATTCTTTGACACTCTGTCAATCCTTCAACAAAATCAACAGCCCGTTTAACGGTTCCCTCTGGTTGTGGTACTACCGTTAAATCCAACGGTCCCCTCGGTAAGCTTGAGTATATTATCTGAAATGGACTGAAACCAGTGCTTCGGTTTACAGCGTGATTATGAGCAAATTCTGCTTGACATAGTTTTATATCCCAACTCTTCAGATTATCTTGTACAAGACACCTCAGTAAATTTCCCAACGATCTGTTCACGACCTCGGTCTGTCCATCCGTTTGCGGATGATAAGCGCTGCTAAAGTTCAACTTCGTTCCCACCATCTTCCACAAACTTAGCCAAAAATGACTCAGGAAACGAGTATCCCTATCCGACACGATAGATTCTGGTAATCCATGAAGTCGATATATCTCCTTGAAAAATAACTGAGCAACATGAACAGCATCCGCCGTCTTCTTACAAGCAATAAAATGTGCCATTTTCGAAAATCGGTCAACCACCACATAAATGGAATCGTTACCACGCTGTGTTCTCGGCAACCCCAACACAAAGTCCATACTCACATCAACCCATGGTTTAGTTGGTACAGGTAACGGCATATATAAACCAGCATTAGTCGCGGTTCCTTTCGAAACCTGACAGATATGACATCGTTCCACAAACCTTTCCACTTCTTTCCTCATTGATGGCCAAAAGTAAGACTGTGAAATCAACTGTAATGTATGGTCTCTCCCAACATGTCCTTCTTCATGTAGCTCTTTTACAATCTTCATTCTCAAACTACAATCAGGTATGCACAATCGATTTCCTTTGAACAGAAAACCATCTACCATCAAAAACTCATCCGTCTCCCCATTTTTGACTTTATCAACAAACTTCATAAAGTAAGGATCTTCAACAAATAATTCTGGTAGCACATCAAACCCTGTCACTTTGACCTTCATTGTAGTCAACAAATAATTCCTTCTGCTCAACGCATCCGCAACACGATTTGTCACTCCCGATTTGTGTTTCACAACAAACGTAAACTGTTGCAGATATGCAATCCATGATGCATGTCTCGCTGAAATCTTGTCTTGCCCTTGTAAATGCTTCAACGCCTCATGATCAGTGTAAAGAACAAACTCTTTCTGAAATAGATAGTGTCTCCAATGTTTGATAGCTTGCACCACAGCATAAAATTCCACATCATATGTACTATATCTCATCTTCGCTCTTGATAACTTCTCGCTGAAATATGCAATAGGACGCCCCTTCTGACTCAACACCCCTCCAATCCCAACCTTGGATGCATCAGTATGTAGTTCAAACACTAGCTGAAAATCTGGTAATATTAGAATTGGTGCAGACGTTAAGAGTCCTTTGATTCGATCAAAAGCAACCCCGGCTTCCTTCGTCCATGCAAACTGTTTACCCTTCTTACAATCAGTCACAGGCGCCATCACACTACTAAAGTGTGGAATAAACCTTCGATAAAATGAAGCCAACCCGTGAAAACTACGAACTTCCGTTATCGTCTTGGGTTGCGGCCAATCTCTGATAGCTTCGACTTTACTTTGGTCAACCTGTGTTCCTTCTTCCGACACAACATACCCCAGAAATAAAACACTTCTTGCCATAAAAACACACTTCTTTGTAGCAGCATAGAATTGTTCTTCACGAAGAATAATTAACACTTTCTTCAAATGCTGAACATGCTCTTCTGTACTAGCACTGTAGATCAGAATATCATCAAAGTAAACCACCACAAATTTCCCAATGTATGGCCTAAAAATTTGGTTCATCACCCTCATGAATGTACTTGGTGCATTTGATAGACCAAACGGCATTACTAGCCATTCATACAATCCTTCCCTCGTTTTGAACGTTGTCTTCCATTCGTCCCCTGGTCTAATGCGAATCTGATGATAACCGCTCTTCAAGTCAATCTTTGAAAATATTACGGACCCACTGATTTGATCCAATAAATCATCAAGCCTCGGCATCGGAAATCTGTATCTGACTGTGATCTTATTCAATGCTCTACTATCTGTGCACATCCTCCACGTTCCATCCTTTTTGGGTACCAATAAAGCTGGTACAGCACAAGGACTTAAACTCTCCTGCACACGCCCCTGTTCAAGCAATTCTTCCACTTGCCTCCTCAATTCTTCATGTTCCTTTGGACTCATTCGATAATGTGGTCTGTGTGGCAACACAGCACCTGGAACAAGATCTATCTGATGTTGTATATCCCTCAACGATGGCAACTCCGTTGGTAACTCCTCTGGAAATACATCGTCAAATTCTTTCAAAACTGGCTTCGCTTCTTCCGAAATTTCAACTTCTTCACTGCTCTCTCGCCCAATCAACAAAAATACTTCAGGCTCCTCCTCTACTTCCTTCACAAACTCCTTCAAAGATAACAAAGTTTTAAGCTCTTCAATCTCCTCCAACTTTTTTTCCTCCTGTTGTCGCTTCTTTGGAACTAGAGTAATCTTTGTGCCTTCAAACATGAAACTGTAACTGTTGGTACGCCCATCATGTTGCACCGCCCTATCATACTGCCACGGTCTCCCTAGCAACAAATGACAGACATCCATATCTACCACATCGCACCAGATTTCATCCTTGTATTTCTTTCCAATTGAAAAATTCACACAAGCCCTTCGTCTAACCTTCACCTCCCCGCCTTTCCTCAACCAAGCTAGCTTGTACGGTTTCGGATGTTTCTCAGTCTTCAACGCCAACTTCCTCACAGCTTCTGAAGAAATTATATTATCACAGCTTCCAGCGTCAATAACAAATTTGCAAACCTTCCCCAGAATGGTACATGTTGACTGAAAAATATTGCTCCTTAACTAACTACAATCCTCATCTTGCTTTGGTGTTGAACAGGACCTCTTCATCATTAGATTATAACCTTCGTCTCCCGACACTTCTTCTTCCTCCTCATCAGATGGTGAAGTGGAACATTCAGCTTCTTCATCCTCATCCTCAACCTCCGCTATCATAGCTCTCTTCTTCGGCTTTGGACATTCGCTACTTTTGTGGCCCATTTCTTGGCAATTATAACACTTGAAACCATTACTGACTTTCATCTTTCCAACCTCATTCACAACTGGTTTCGCAACAGCTTTTGAAACATTAGAACTCCCACTAACACCCTTCATTGGATTGTTGGAATTTGTAAACATACCACCTCCTCGTCTTTCCTGTTTCTCCCAGGCTAACGCTTTCTGGTGTGCTTCCGCTACAGATCTAGGATCAAACATGTTAACCATATCCTGAATCTGCATTTGCAACCCCCCAACAAATCTAGCTGTCAATTGTTCTTCTGTCTCCATAATATCATTCCTCGCAATCAGTTGATAAAATTCGTCAGCATAGTCATTCACAGATTTCGTCCCTTGTCTCAAGTTTTGCAATCTCTGATACATAAGCGACTGATAGTTACAAGGTAAAAATGTGGCTTTCATCATTTTCCTCATCTTTTCCCATGATTCAACCTTTGACTTCCCCATCCGTTCACGTGTAAGTTTGGTTTGCTGCCACCACGCCAAAGCTCTACCCCTCAACCTTGTAGCAACCAACTTTACCCTACGATGTTCTGGAACTTCCTTGAAGTCAAAAATCTCCTCAACATTAGCCACCCAATCTAGAAACTCCTCCGCTTGCATACCACCTTTGAATTCAGGAATTTCAGTCTTCATCCCCGACTCCCACTTGTGATCATACTTAGAGTGATTTCTTCCTTGTCCTCGTCCTTGTCCTTGAACACTACCACCTTCATACTCCTCTTCAAAATTAGATGTATATCGTTGTCTATCTCGTCCACCCACATCTCTACTACCATCACGTCTTCCACCAACATCCCTTCTATCTACATTCCTCCGTTCTCGATCATTCACGTTTCCCCCACGCCTTTGATCATTGTCAACACTTCTTTCTCGATTGGATTGTGGTGAGACTCTACTTCCCCCATGGTTAGATTCAGGTGAAATCCTTCTCCGATTTTGATTCATCTCTAACATCATCTTCTCTAACCGACCAATTCCTTCGTTAAGCTTTTCACTAAAGTTTTCATTGATTCTTTGCTCCATCTCATCAGCTTCTTCTCTTCGATACAAAGCTTCAACGTTTTGGTGACGATTAGCTCTTCTTGGCGGCATACTTGAAATCTTCACAAACACTTCAATTCTTGGTCAAATGATGTACACGACCTTCCTTGCTTCCCTTAGTTCGACCGAAGCTCTAACTTGCCCACTTCAACTTCAAACACAATTCGAACTTAGATCCAAAGTGAAATGGATCGAAAACTCCCCTTTTGTTGCAATTTGCGATGAACACGATGAACTCAACTTCAATACTCCAAACAAAATTGCTCGGCTCAACACTTCAAAACAAAGATGATCCTTTCAACTTGCTCTCGGCCTAGCTCAAGACCGTACAAATCAACACTTCAAACTTCAAATTCTCGGCTCCAAGACTCGATTTAGCTATGATTGGCTAAAACAAGCTCTAATACCAAACTGACGCAGCGGATTAATCAAAAACAATGTCGACCGTTGAGAGTAGCAATCGATGGATTGGAAGGTACTGAAATGCCCGAATTCGTTGATCCGAAGATACCGAATTCTAGCTATCCCGAACTCGTTGATCGCGCACGATACCGGGTTCTAAGATCTACGATTCTTCACACATTGATCTAGCGCACTAGATTCCGTGAATCGGCTTCTGCAGTCGTTGAATCGAGCGCACTCGATTATCCGAAAGAGGAGATAGGAGATTACACTCAACTACCAATTTGGTGAAAGCACAAAGCTAACAAAACAAGAGTTTTATTTCAAATCAACTAAACTATTACAAATGGCACCACCGGCCTATTTATAGAAGTTACAAAACATGCCCAGAAAATTACACAAGTCTTAAGTCGTTGCCGACTTATAACCTGCGACTTAACATAGACGACTCAGCAGATGCGACTTACCATAAGTCATGCACGACTTAAGAGATTACAACATATAGTCCTCGACATACGACTTATGTACAAGCGACTTAAGAAAACACAATACAATACCATACAACGACTCAACACTTAAGTCATAGACAACTTAACGACTCATCATAGCTCGGCGACGACTTATCCTCAGCAGCGACTCAACTAAAACTACCAGCGACTTAAACACATATCACAGTAGCATCTTCACACGGCTAAAGCTTGAACGACTTAGTGAATAGTGACTTCTCGATTTAACCCAGTATTCGACTTAAGGAATCCAGACGAATTAACTAAGTCGTAACTCGGTAACGACTTATCACCTGTCCCGTTAAGTCGTACACTACCCAAAACACTTCCCTTAAGATGTTGCCGACTTAAGCCTTGCGCATTTTCAACTTGTGTTGCTCCTCCTGTAAGTCGTGGGCGACTTATGTCTTCAACTCCGATAAGTCGTGGGCGACTCATGCTATTGCCTTGGTTAAGTCGTGGACGACTCATGCCATTTTTGTTAAGTCGGTCACGACTTAGACCTTCCATTTCCTTAAGTCGGTCACGACTTAGACCTTCCATTTCCTTAAGTCGGTCACGACTTAGTACTTGGCCTGCATCAATTACCCTCTCGAACCTGTAAGACCGGAGCCTCCACCAGTGCCTTCTTTAATGATGAAAAAGCTTGATCACACTTCTCTGTCCACACATATGGCTGCTCCTTTTTAGTTAACTTGGTCAATGGGATAGCTATTCTTGCAAAGTCTTTTATAAACCTCCTATAATAGCCTACCATTCCCAAAAATGATCTCACCTCAGTCACTGATTTGGGTCTACTCCATGACTGCACTGCTATCACCTTAGTTGGATCTACACTAACCCCTTGTTGTGATACAATGTGCCCCAAAAATTTTACTTCATTCTGCCAAAATGTACATTTAGAGAATTTGGCTTTTAAATCATGTGCTCTCAGTCTAGACAAAACCAGATGCAAGTGTTTTGCATGATCCTCTTCTGATTTTGAATACACTAATATGTCATCAATAAAGACAACCACAAATTTGTCTAGAAAATCTCTAAATGTTCTATTTATTAAATCTACAAAATATGATGGTGCATTTGTCAATCCAAAAGGCATCACCAAAAATTCATATAACCCGTACCTTGTGTTGAAGGCAGTATACTTAATGCTTTCTTCCTCTACCTTCATCTGATGAAACCCAGAGGCTAAATCTAGCCTTGAAAAGATCTTTGCTCCATTTAATTAATCAAATAGATCATCAATTTTGGAAAGTGGGTATTTTTTCTTGATGGTGACTTTATTTAGTTCTCTATAATCAATACACATTCTTAGTGTACCATCATGCTTCTTTACAAATACAACTGGAGAACCCCAGTTTGAACTACTAGGCCTTATGAAGCCTTTTTGCTCTAATTCTTCCAACCGTTGCTTTAATTCTACTAATTCTTTTGGACCCATTCTGGTAGGCTTTTTGATGATAGGACTTGATCCTGGGATCAGCCTTATCTGAAATTCCACTGGTCTATTTTCTGGAATTCCTACAACTTCCCCAAAAACATCTGGATATTCATTCACTACTTTTATGTCTTCTAAAGCCAATTCCTTTTCAGTCATACTCCATATTTGATTAAGACAATTTGTTTAGGCTATTTCACTCATGACTAAAATATTTTTACCATTTTCTGTTTTCAAAGATATAGTGAAATTTTCTAAATTCAAAACTGCTTTGAATTTACTCAACCAATCTACCCCTAAAATAATTCCTATTCCAGGGTATTTCAATACAAACAGATCAGATTTAAACACATTTCCTCCTATGTTTAATTCTACTCCCAAACATTTTAATCCTAGCAAACAAGAGCTACCCAGGGGACTTTGAATAAAAAGGGTTTTTCAACTTTGTTGCATGTGAGAGCTAATTTATCCACTATATCTTGTGAGATTAGAGAATGTGTGGCTCCAGTATCATATATAACTGGGATTGGGTAATTTTTAATTAGAAGTATACCTTCCAATTGTCCAAAGCTCCCCACTGCATTTGCCTTTGCCTTGGCTTCCAATGCTCCTACTCTTGCTCCTTTCTTGAACTCTGGGCAGTTCCTCTTAATATGACCTTGTTTCCCACAGTTATAGCAGCTGAATGGTGCTTTCTTAGCTGCTTGACACCTGTTGCTCATGTGCCCTTCCTTGCCATAATTATAACAAGTAACTTTCTTTTTAGCTTCCCCAGTGGCTGCTCCCTCCACTTTCTTATCCATATTCTTTTTGTCATAGGGATGTGCTCTATTTTTCCCCTTCTTTTGATTGTTAGCCTTCATGCTCCTAAATTTTTCCCTTGCATTGTCATGTTGTTCAAAAGAAAGAGTAAGGTCTATGACTTGATCAAATGTCCTGTCTTTTTATGGTAACATTGCTCTACTCAAACCAGCATTGAGTCCTTGAATAAATCTTGAATTCTTTGATTCTTCATTTCCTATGAGCATAGTTCCATACTTAGACAAACTCTCAAACTTTTGAGTGTATTCAGTCACACTCATTGGTCCTTGCCTCAGCCTTATAAATTCCTCCAGTAGTGTTGCCTTAGCTGTTGCTGGGACAAATCTTGCCTCAAGCATCTCCTTGAATTGATTCCTTGTTATCTCATTTTCTGGCCTTCCTGTGATAATCACCTCCCACCAATCTAGTGCTGCTCCTTTGAGCCTTCATGAAGCTATCTGCCTTTTCCTTTGATCATTAATTTGCATGTCTGCAAATATTCTTTCTAAAGTTCTCAACCATGTTTGCACACCCATAACCCCTTCAGTGCCTTCAAAATCCTTGCCTCCTAAGTTTGAAAATGTCTTCAATAGTTTGGCTAATTCCTCATGAGGATTCTCTTCCCTGTGTACTGCTCCTTCTCTAAATGTCCTCACCAAATCTTGCAAATTAACCATTGGTGTTGTATTAGAGGGTCCTGCTCCACGACTTGGTGGTCTTCCTACCATGATTCACTATTCAATTGCATAGCTAGTTAGTTATATTTCTAATTTAATTATTTTCTGCAATTTATTTCTACTGTGGATGTTTATTTCTATCATTATTGTATAAAAAACAAAAAACAAAAAATTTAGAATTTTATCCATACAAGATGATTGGATAATATATTTATGCTATGTCTTAGCAACATAGCTCTGATACCAACTGAAGTGACCCACTACTTATTCAATTAATTTTGTTAAGTTTTTTTTTACCATGTATATATATATACACACACTTCAATGGACCACTTCTCTTAATTTAACTTTCCCAAGATTCCTTATTTTACTAATATAAAAATACTAGTATATAAAATTAATTTAATTCATATATATATATGAAGATATGTATATGACTTCTTTGTCTATCAGAGTAGTATAAATTGATAAAGAAGTTCAATCACACCTTATTTCTCATATTCCAGAGATATGGTGTCACATAGCCTTTTCTGTTCATTCTTTTTCTTTTTAAACTCAAGCTTGATTATAAAATCAAATGATACCATTTTTTACTTATTTTCTTGTTTTACTTCTCAGATTATTTGATCCCTGAATTTTACAAGCCATATATTTAGATTCTATGCTAAATATCAGGGTGTTTAAGATAACTCATTCATTGCAGATTAGCGCGGGGTCATAATTCATATTCAAACAATTTTGTGTCTGGTAAGGGTGTTCATATTTTGATTTATATATTGTACAAGGATCATATGAATAATCAGGTGTTAAACTGGATTGAAGACCAAGCAGAGAAATCAATATATATTTAGGCAGAGTACATATGCAAGCAAATATACTAATATAAGACTTAGCATATGATTGAAGACAAAATAATTAAAGCCATGTTACAGACCAAATTAATACAAGATTCTCAGGTGAACTTATCAAGTAGACAGCTGGTGTTTTCTAAACAATATGTGGTAGTGTCTAAGGAGCTGTGTGGTGATGGTCTTGTCTATTACAAACAGGACTGCAAGTTATTTTTAATAGCCTCGGGTTGATCATGACCAAATGCATTCAGACTTGAGTCTTGTATTTAGGTAATAAAATGTGTTAAGCATAGTGCTGTAAGACCTACAGGTATTACCAAAATGCATATGGATCTACTTCACAAAGCAATGCAAACTTCTACTGTAATTTAAATGCCTAGACTAAAAATTACAAATTTCATTTTTCAGGTGTGATATATACTTATGTCAATTATAAGTCATGTTCATGCATTTCTGGTTAGCCCAGTTTTGGTTCAACTCAATCTTTAAAAGATTCATTGAATGTTCTATATTCCTTTCTTTCTATAATTATTTCTACTTTACCATTTTAAGAGCTCATCAGACATTGCCAAGGGAGACATGATCACATATCAAATTATATGACATGATCCCCTATATCATACTTTTCCAGAGATTATCCAGATCAGTTACTTAAAACAGAAATCCATAAATACACCTATATAATACTAAAATTCTTACATATCCTTTACTCAGAAAAATAAACACATATCAATCCAGAAAATACTTAAAACATAATGAAGTTTTTGCCTGGCCTAATTATTACAACATTTCTGCCAAATTCCTTAAGCATTCTAAATGCAAGTAAATCTTCAAATGTCCATGCATGCAAGTTTCTTATGCTTCCTCCCTGCAGCAACATCTAGATCTGCCTCAATAAAAATGAGACACCCCAAATGTTACAAAGCAACAAATAGGGTCAGAAATAAGATTCTGGTATGAGTGAAATCATCAACTTATAAATTCTTAAAACTGTGCAGAGAACATATATATTTAACACTATTCAATTTCATGTTAAACCTGAGCATATGTGCATTCAAATTTATCTAACAAACATACACCCAAGCATTCATCCATTCAGTTGTACATGTACAAACTCCTATGGATTTTAGCTTCTTAAAATCCATAACACAACCTTTCAATCCCATTTTATATTTTATATGGTCTAAACTCTTGCCTTTGAACACAAAGTGTGCATTGCAAAGGACTCAATTTTGTTAACCTTTGCACAGAGGCCTTCAGGACTTGAACAAGTCATGCACATACCCATCATCCACCTGATGATGAGTAGATCAAGGCTCCTCTCCTAAACTACTTTGTAATTTAGAGACCATGCTCATTTAATTGCTGAGAAATTTTCTTTTTAATTCCAGAGGTGCTCATGTTCTTCCTTTCTTTACATAAACCCCAAAATTTATTAAACTCACTCAAGGGATTACACCCAATCATACAGAGCATTCATGTAAAATTGCACATCTATAGACATTTTGGCTTAACCTTATTTTATAAAACTGCCTGTATATTTATTTCTAGAGATTTTCCCCATTGCTTACATAAAACTGATGAAACCATAAGAAATACTATATTTATTTTACTGTGAACATAGGATAGGATTTTTAAGAAAAACCCATAAAAACATATTGGTCCATGATCTGAACAAATCAGCACATGTTTATAGTGTTGCATTGTTCATATCATTTTTAATATGAACTAGGCATGAGCATGAATCTCATTATTCACACTGCCCACTTCATTCTCCTTTGATATCCTATTCCTCAGTAAAACAATTAGTTCATTCTTCATATAAAACTGGATTATAAAATCCATTTCTATAATATGAATATATGTTTGATTATTTATATTTCAAAGCAAAATTTTAAACCATTATAACAACTCAAAAACAGATCAAACATTAACCAGAAATCCAACCAAAATACCATCCACGATCAACATGTATTTATTCAGAGAATAAAGCCAAACAGAAAAACATATTATGATTTTATATAAAATAATTTGGCTGCCCTTACTTGGGTCTTAATGCCTTAAGTCTTTTTAAATGATTATCACTCACCTTCCTCTCCTCTTCCCCGAGAATGCTTTAGCTGGAAGACTGTGTGAGTTTCTCCTTTATTTTATTTTTGAATTAAACTTCTATTTTTCCTCCCCAGAGAAAACCTCTGCCTTACCCCTTTGATTTAAATCATTTAACTAGGGTTTTAATGGAGGAAACACCCATTTTATCCTCACAAAAATAAAAGAGGCATGTATGTATGTTTATGGCTAATTTGGCCATTTTCTTTTTCTTTCCATTTCAGGTGAAAACAGTTGTTATTTTGCTTTTCTATGTGCATCCTATTTGCACGATATTTTTTTACCTGCACATTGTTTTCCTATGACTCAACTTGATAATGTATCTTTATTATACCCGAGTTATTTTTCATGATTCTCTTTGTAAGTTCAATTTTCAGTTGACCTATTTTATCATTTATTTCTTTCTTGATTTATTTCAAAAATGCATTCACACTCATAAATATTTCTTGACTAATTTTTATGCATTTTAATTATCAAGAGGATTTTTATTTTATCATCCCATACTTCTCTAACCATATGTATATATATTTTCTATACAATATTCACATATATACTAGTCATGTGAATTTTTGAATTCATTTTATACTTAATCATTTTCCTCTCATCTCTGTATATATAAAAAAAATTATCCCCTTGCATAATTACTTCACTTACTTCTGATATTCATTTTCAAGCTATTTATATATATTTTTTAAAGTAATTTTTATTCTCAAAAATTTTGGGTCTTCACACCAACAGTCTTGGGAACCACATATCCATATAAAATGAATACACACAATAAATATTAATATAAAATACTAAATTGCTATATCAAATAATTCATATCTCCTTGCTAGCCAAGGTTTATTCATGATTTTTGTAGTCTCAGCTGATAGGCAACCATAGCTGTAAAAGAAATGATTTACATGATCGATGACAAAGAGTGTAATCATTCAAAAATTCAGGAAATGAAGGGATGCTTTATTTGGAGAAAAATGATTATAAATTTAAGTGGAACCAAAACAACAGCTGAATTATACAATGTGATAATATAAAGAACAAAGAGTATACTTACAATGTGATTATATATTATCTGAGTTTTGACTATCGTGTATGCAACATCCTATAAAAAGTGATTAAAACATTAGTTTAAATGTACCTCTAGAGGTTGACGTTTCAAGAGAACCAACAACGTCTGTGAAATTGAATTAGAAAATCGAGGCCCAATTGCAATATACTCTATTAACCTGAAGTGAAATTCATATTGGTATGTCAATATGAAACAAAAGTACAGTCATCGCATAAGAACACATGCACATAGTACTGGTAGACAAAGGCTTCAAGTTTTGTGGCAGATACGAGTCCAGAACTATAATCAAAGCTATGAAATCAAGTGTCCACCTTTCGATGTCATCAAGAATTATAATGCTCAATGAGGATCTGTAAGCATCTTCAAACACCTACGTACAGCAGCATTGATATGAAAGAAAAGTTTTAAGAGAAGTAATAACTTGTAAAATAATACAAGAAACGATATAAAGTGCCGTATTTATTCAACAAAACCAGACATTACAGTGACTAACCTTGTCAATCAATGACTGAAATTTCAATTAGATGAGATCAAGAGATTTCCAAAATACCCCAAAAAATAGAAACAAAAATACAGTTCATAACAATCACAATGGACTAACCTTGACAATTTTTGCACATTTAATACTTTCACTTAATCCAATCATTGCTTCAGCTGAGATCTATATTAATGAAAATTTTAATCAATAATAGGTAATACATTAAAGTATAACAATAGCATACAAAGCTCCTTTGAAGGAACTTATAATTTTGACATAAGGGAAATCACTATTTATTCCAATCGATGCTGCCATAGCACGCTTACCACTGATGCAAAGGAAAGTCATTAGCCATAACGAATAATTGTTACATTATATTGGATATGGTGGTACAGATATATATTTGGAAACCGTACCTACCACCAGGACCTTCTAAAAGGCATGTAATAAGAGGACTTCCCTCGCTCACTCTAACTTGCTCCACAAGAACCATAGCCCTTTCATAAATGTGTTCGTGTCGATCCCCACAATCAACAATACCATTTAATCTGCAAGATGTATTTACAATCAGATTTTGTGGTGTCATTAAATTTACGTTATCAGATGACGTGTGAAGATTGTCATATGTAAATGAAGTGAATGGATAAATATTTGATAGTGTGTTTTGCATTGCAAGAGAAGTCAAGAAAAGCACAAATTTGATAAGGGGGTGTGCAAAGTGCATGAACTTATACTAGTATGGAACAAAACATTGAAATGAGTTGAATCCACAAAGGTAATCAATATTATGCGTTTATACCAATTCAATATTTAGGGAGTAATTACCACCGAGAAACCAATGTAATTCTAAAGAAACTACTTACCCTATTATAAATTGAAGATTACTTTCATCAATATCAAAGTAGTACATGATGAAAGAATATCATTTAAACCAACATAAAATCAAAAGTTAGCATAGCTCCATAAATGTATGCGATACGTTGTTTTTTTGATTGGATTGAAGACCTAAGGCACATTGCCCATTCAGGTGAATAAAATGTAGACTTTGTTATTTTTAACAAAATGAAAGCTTGCATTAGCCGAGTTTTGTCAATATTTGCATGAGTTCCTATAACTATCCTTAACTAAATCAAACATGCACAACACCAAATTTAAGTATCTAAATAAGCTTCATTTGATGAATACCTCCTCATGTATACAGATTTTGATACTCAAATTCCATTCCAGATGAATACACACTAGCACTGCCTTGCTGTATAAATACTTCTGACAGGTTACCAATTGTAATGTCATGAATGCTCGCTCGTTTTTTGTCTTTACTTTCCGAGTTGAGCCTATTGAAATACTTCTGTGCATGACTAGCCACTTGAACTGGCGTTCTTGTTGTCACGAAATTTTTCGATATGTTTTTCCAGTCTCCTTCTCCATGCTTTTTCTAGACCCACTAAGAATAGTCTGCAGTAAATACATCACAAAAATCCTATGTCAAACCCAAATCTTTTACGTAGTTGCATAGTTAATGAACACTGAAAGCAACCATTAATTAGTTGAACATGCAACATACCAGTACTGCATACGTCTTATGAATATGTTCTATAACCATGAAGTTTTCCATATATCACAGAATTATGTCATAAACTTTCCTTTTTAAAAAAAAAGTGGTACAAAAAAGGAAAAATACCTGTGCTCCAGTTGGGTCCAAGGAACTCCCATTCTTGTACCTTTCTTGCCTTTTACACGATTATAAGATCGATGAACTCCACTGGATGTGATAAAGAAGGATGAAGAACTGTATCTAGGCACCTGTATCAATCCAGCTTCAATATGATTCACGTCATCTTCCAGTTCTTTATAATGAGATATTACATCATTCACTGACTTCCCTGGTAACATATCTGCAACTCTTTCCCATATATCAGGTCTTTGAAAATCAATTTGTGCCAACATGATCTCAAAGAACTTGTTCTCTTTTTCACTCCATTTTCTGCTTTGTTTCTCTGCTAACATACATCCATTTGTGCCAACATGATCTTCCACTAACATACATCCCACACTTACATCAATCGACCATTACTACAGTCAAACTTCAACAATCCCAAACTCACCATCACTGCCTTCCATCTCACTACTGCAACATCACTAACAATCCACTACGCCAAACACAGTCGCGTCACCAGACCTACTCCACCAGCAAACAAGCCTCCACAACCTCAAACACCCCAAATCAGTGCAACCTGCAGCAACTGCCACTGCATCTCCAAAATTTGAAACTGCAAAAGCAACAATTCAAACAACCTACCAACAAACTGCAGTCAAGACTTGCTCCACCATTAATATAACCATACCGACCACACTAACTTCAACTGTGCCAACAATCATTACAACCCACTACAAGACTTCTCTTAACTCATTGCCATCCCAGCAACTTCATATACCGTCACCATCAGCTCCACCATAGTCTACGACTTCCTTCATCAAAGTTGCATATCATCCACTGTCCACCAGACAACCACTGAAGCTATCATCACCACCCACTGTGCCCATACATTGCTAACATCCTGACTACAACACTCCCCCGGGAAACAGCTCCTCCTAAAACTCCCTAAAACCTAACAAAACTCACACCGAACTACTAACCACCAGTGACAAACTCCACACCCATCACCGCACCTGATCGCACTGACAACATCCACTCTTCCACGTCAGTCTATTGTCAATGATAGAAAATCCCTAATCTCGAAGCAAAAAAAAAATCGCGACCAGCCCCAAATCGAAAATCCAATAATCAACGAACCCACAACCTCTGGAATCACCTCCTTACAACTGACCGGCCACCATTAATCCATGAATTTGCTCAAACCCGAATCCACCGCCTTCTTTAAACGCAAATGAGGCATGGCCATGGTTGTTCGGACTTGATTTGGTAGTACGGCTTGGCCATGGTTGAAATGAGGGTAACTAGGGTTTAGGCTCAACTTCGATTCGAGCAGCAATTGAAATGAGGGTAACTACAGTAAAGGGTAGCCGAGAAGGAGAAACCTAAACTGGAAATAAAAAAATTGCGGCCAAAAATGAGAATGGTAATGGATAAGTGTGGGAAATGAAACGTACGCTAAATTACAAACAAGTGCACTTGGTCATGAATTATTTACAAATTTACCAATCATTGTAACACTTATTTGTGTTATATATCATAAGTAATGTGTTGTAAAGTTTATATAGAAAATTATTTATTTTTACCAATGCTTTTTCAGCTATTCTAACACTTATTAACTGTTAGTAGTTTGTAACATTTGTAAGTGTTAGAAATTTACAAATACAAAATGTTGCAAAATCATCAATTTGGTGTAGTGCGATGAGGTTTCTTTTTAACTCTGACCCATGTATTTTAGAGTGGCGGCTTTTACTATCTTTGTTATATTAAAGGTCGTCGTTCCGCTGTGAGATTTTATTTTCCATGTTCTTTTTCTTTTTGTTTTTCTTTTGACCCTAACAATCTGCCTTTCCAGCACTTGGATGCTTGGCATTTGAATATTGTGGATGTATTGAGTGCCGACTTTTGAGGGTCGAAAAGATGGATCGTTGCATGGTTCTTAAAAACCGGCAAAAGTTCATAAAGACTCCAACTTAGAACAAGTGAAAGAATTGGTTTAAAAAGCAACGAAGATAAAATCGGAGGAGTTTAATATTGATCTAGTTTACAATTGGCCTACCAATGTTGGATTTAAAGCAATAAAATTTTTTGACGATGAGGACTTTGAATTAATGTTTTCTTCCGTATCTAAATCCATTGAGTTATTTGTTGGAAAAACTAGAAGGTTGGCAATAGAACAACATGTACTAAAACATGTAGTTAACTATGGTATTGAAGTTTATTATAGAATGGTGTAGATCATAAGCACTGCTCAAGGAATTGTATCTCCTGGTTACAGTAATCCACCTATGAATTTAGCAAACTATTGACAGCAACTAATGTTCTTCGGATATCCTCCTTTTATGAATTATCAACAAAGTATACAGTTTAGCTATCCATATCCGACCCGTGATAGTTTTGCATATATGAATCAAAGGTAACATATATTTGCTAATCTTCTTAATCATATTATATTCATTGTACTAGAGTTGATCATAAATTTTAATTTTCATTTGTAGCTTTATTCCACAGCAACATGCAATGCAAAATAGTGTTAGACCATCGAATAGTCGTAGGTCATATCCAATGCAGTATATGAGTCAAAAGTACATCTTGTTTTATAATGCTAATAAATTGTGTTGCATTACATGACTGCATTAAAAATGTCATATATTTATATTGCAACTTTCTAACACATGATATTGCTACACAGTCAAACATTCAATCAATAACTGACTTAGGGATTTCAAATGTATTCGATGATGATATGGATATAGATGTTGACGTAGATGTACATGACGATCCTGCTCTTGATAACATAACTGCTGTAGGTAGACCAGAGAATGATAAGACATGGATCGCTAACATGCAAGTCAACAATGAACCACTAAACTATGGTTTTGGAGTTGAAGACGATGCTCATAAGGATAGTGATGAATCAGACATGAAGATACCTTGGATGATGATCTAAGGACAAATGATTGCTAGATCCGTCGTTGCGAATTTGCAAATGATTGCTAGGCACTGTTTACCATGGGTTCAAAGTTGGCATAGTATTTGAGAGCAAAGCAAAATTTCTGCAACAATTGAGTGAATGGTCTATTCTACGCATTTTCTTTTAAGCCAATTAAGTCAAACAAAACAAAGTACACTGCCATTTGCAATGTCGATTCAAATTGTCTATGAAGAATACATGTTATAGTTTTTAAAAAATATTAATTATGATGGTAGGTTTTTAAAAAAGTTTCAAGCGATCATAGTTGTGTTAACCCAACAATTAACTCTAGTCACAAGCAAGCAACATCTACTTTTTTGATTTAAAAAATCATGCCTTTTGTAAAAGCAGATTTGAGTATTACAGCTAGAACGGTGCATGTGACAACCCGCACCTCCCGACACACCGGTCCAAAGCCTATGGTGACTTTTGGATTCGCATCGGTGCTAGTAAGCACAAGCTATCGGGTTTTTAAACATTATAAAGACAAAAAATATACAAATAAGATCTAAGACATTCTACACTTTCGGATCACATAGAGAAAGGAAATAAAAATATAAATACTGAAGGTAGACATTTCAGAAAAACAATCTTCAAAATACTTAATTCATATGCACTATTTTCAAAGTACAATGTAAGTTTGATAGACATTTAATACAATAAATAGTTATGTGAGGAACAACAAAGAATAATGGAACTCCAACACTTAACTCCTTTCTCCACGTATTATGCCAAATTAACTGATGTCTTGTCATCCTGAGGTGGGCAAAATGAAAGGAGTGGGTCATACGAAAGTCTGGTGAACAAGTTACATCATTAACATATGGTGATCACATGAAACTTACTTTATTTATAACCTGTGACCTAAAATGTCCTACTTGGTTTGTGAACTACCTACTAAGTTTGCTTTCATCAACTTAAGGAAGCATAATTCTAACATACACCTACACCTAACATCTTGTGAATGTCACACTCAGTGTCGAACAACTAATCGAACCCCAAATCAATGACGAATCATACTAATGGCTACTGGAACTATTCCAACATAGGGTTACCTACAATATCAACCTTGAGACTACATCCCCCAAATTACGACTACACGTATCATATTTACGCATTGAGGGGGAGCCTGCAATGCCGACTCGCACCGAAAACGTCTGCTACATCCATGTCCACCTCTCAATGGTAACGTAATGCCATTTATCGCACCGTGCAAGGATCCATCAACAATGTAGTATCACGTCCACGCCGCCATGCATACCAACGAACTTTTGTTAGTGTTGGGCCACACACTTCTTCAGGCATCATCCTCAGTATGCGTGTACACCGTAGAACCTCCGGTGAGTGCAATTTGTATTACAATTGCCCTAGTTGAAAATCGACTCCACTGAATAAATGGCGCCTAGGCCTTGTTGCCCGCACACACATCTATCAAGTCCTATAACGTCCAAAAATCACAAATCTAGGGAGCCAGTTTCATTACTTATACTAACATCCACACACACACACACATACACAGAAATATACATACACATTTAAACTAATAACCTAGGTGTTAGGCTGAGGTTCATACTACGTCTAGAATTCGTTAACCACTCGACCATTGGGTACTGGAGCGGTCGACCGCTTGTTGTCGATCGGCTCTAGTGAGCCTGTAGACCTATCGAGTGTTTACTGTGTATTTATTTAATATCATCTTTGTTGGTTATTAATCATCATCGTTCTCAATTACAGTATACTTAATTGCAAATTTCATATTACAGTAAACTGTTAATTATAATGAATCCTTATTTTGTCAATCTATAATCTCCATCGTCTTCAATTACAATCCATAACAATTTCATAAGCATGTTTGTTTATCAAAACGAATTGAATCAGGTTAAGAGTTAACATATGTCAGACTATATTCAATTCAACAATATTCAACCTAACCCAATTTATATACATAGATTTACTTTGTCCATATTTAGATTAGACCAAAATCATATTCAAATAGGTTAAATTCTTATTCAATTTCAATCACTAGGTAAACAATGTTTGTAATTTAACCTAAATCAATCCCATATCAAATAAGGTATAAATAAACTAAATTACATATAAATCCCCATATTAATTGTGAACTTACCCACCTCCAAAAAGCTATCCCTCTTTGATTTATGCAGAATCGCCTTTCCTTCTAGTTGCTAATTCCTTCACTTTGCTTGATTTCTCCTTCAATTTTCATTTTAATTCTTAATTTGAGAAATTAGTTTTAGAGGAGATAAAGATTTGGGAAAAATCTAGATGTACTGCTTTTGATTGGTGAATTAGGGTTTAAGTTAGCGTTTTATTTATAGCAAGTACAAACTAACGTCGATAGTTGATTAAATTTTAATTAAATTCGAACTGCTGGCTTACCTAAACCCTTGCCCAATACACATGACCGATCGACTGCCTAGATTGGGGTTGTCGACTGCTGGGTGTCGATCGGTCCAATTTGGGTTGTTGACAGGCGGGTTTCCTTATATATAAATATTTATTTCCTAATTTACTTATTTAATTATTTTTTATTCCAAAATTTAAAATGTTAATAAATTTCTCATATTGACTCTAATTTCAAAACATTATATATGAAAATCATCTAAAAAATTACTACGAACGCAACGATGCAAGTTTCCCTAACCAAATTCGGAAGTTTGTGAAAATTCCTTTTCTACCTTTATTATGTTTAAATTTAATTCTTTTATTAAATTTTTTGTTTAAATTTTAGTGTATTACAATCCCCTCTTAAACCTTGAAATCTCCAAGGATGGAAAAATGTAGCTTTGCGTACAAAAATCAATAATTACAACCATCTACTCATCCATCAAATTCTATTGTAGTATAAACATTTAGTCACAGAATGCATATGAACATATACTAATGCAAAAATTAGACGGTCTCCTGATCCAGTCGACCTCCTGAAATATAAGTGCTTGTGTCATGTGTCCAAAATGTATGCAATATCGTATGCAAATATACTGTCAATTCTACAGTATGTGCAACCATTCAATCCATATGCAACAACCATATGCATATAACTTAGTGAAATAAAATGAGTGACAATGCGAGTGTGTGCTAACTCGAGAATATACTTTTCTACATGTACAAAGATCAATTTAATAAATACATCCATTAGCATCCATCATGTAAAACATGTTAGCTCATCTTATATGTATTTTATGTTGTCCAACTATATGTATATATAAAAAACCCAAGTGTGTATGTATATATGTATATTATGAGAAAATATTATAAATATATTTATAATTAAAATATTATAGTGCTTTTTTGGAATCTTAGAAAATCCGAATTCGTCGATAACAATTGAGGGGAATATGCGCTGGTCCACCACAATTGGATCCCCAAATTAAACTAGTCCTTTCGAGCAACTCAGTGCAGCTGCCAAGGCTTGAACTCTCAACCTACTATGAGGGAGGCATACGCTCTTACCAACTGCACTAGGCCTGCGGATAGAATATTATAGTGTTATATATACATACATACATATATATATATATATATGTATGTATGTATGTATTAAAGTAGCGTAATTTCATATATATGTATATATATATAAATATAAATATAATAATTAATGTAAATATGAGTTAGAATAGTTTATATAAAATATATAAATTATAATATCTAAAGTTTTTTTGCATTCCAGATTGAATACACGGCAGTTGTAAATTTAATTATAATTTTATCATATTAATATATATATATATATATATATATTATGAATTAATTTGTTAAATAATAATAAATAAATGATAGAAAATTTGAATAATACATATTTCAAATTTTAAAATTTAAGAAAATCAGGAATGATATTTTATAGTTTACGAAAAATGTTAAAAATTTTCTAAGTCAAAATTTTATTTTTTATTAGTTAAATACTTATCGAATTTAAAAATGATTTTTAAAAAATATAAACATTAATACCGAGAGCTTCTATGATGAAAATTTAATTTTAGAAATTTTTTAATTGAATATTTAAAACATAATTTATTTATATTAATTCATGTAATGAATAAATAGCAATAAAAATATTAAATAATTACCAAAAAACTATTCTTATCCATTAAAAATCATAATCAATATAGATATACGATTGAAAAATATTAGTTTAGTTATATATGTGAAATAGTTATATAGTTTAATACAAATCATTTAAGCAAATTAATTAATTTATTAATATATGTATAAATTAGTTAATAAAATATATTGATTTTAGCAGTGTGTATCAGATCCTTAATGATTTTTTTTTGTTTTTTAAACAGAAGTACATAACCAATCAATATATGACAACATCAATACCTATAGGAATCTCATCTAGTTAACAATACAATAATCACAATATATATACGTATGAACTGTAACAACCTGGATTTTTGACGCCTGTTATTAGAATAATCAACTGATTTTAAATATAGAAATATTAATTTTTATCAGTCGAATAATAAAATTTTGATATATGAAATATCTGTATATATATATATATATTATAAAGGCTTTGATTTTAAAAGTTTAAATTCTAATTTCTGAAAAATATTTAAATAAACTTCACATTTCAAATACAGGATAATATATATACATATATATATATATATATGTATGTATATATACAAAACTTATGATATAAAATAAAATAAACATTAACAACAAAGAGGTAAATACTTGTAAGTAGCTATTTATGTTGAATGTTAAATATAGTGTTTACGTACAAATTTTGGCATGTTAAATATAGTGTTAGGCAAAAACATGTACATATGGTCAAAGTGTATAGGAAAATCTATATATATATATATATATGTTTATATGAAGTGTATGTATATTCATAAGGGAACACCATGATGATAAATATCAACTCAAGCATAAAATAAATCAAATCATTCACTCAATTTTCAAATCAACTAGGAAAATCAAGTCAATCAAAGTTTTCAAATCAAGTCACAAATTTTCAAATCAAAGAAAAAAAACAAAATAAAAGAAAAGGTAAAGACCTGTACATGGGTTGTGACATCCCGGAATTTTGAGCAATATCAATTTAATAATCTATATTAAATATTAAATTGATTTGATATATAATTGTTAATAGAATATGAATTGAATTGATAATTTTCTTTTAAATGAATATTTAACTGATAAATTATCTTTTAAAGGCTAATAAATTGTTTTCTATTTATTTATATATATATTTGTATATATGGTAAATAGTTAAAGTCTGTTTAAATTTTAATAGATAAGGATATGCCTTCAAACTCTAATCTTTTAGTAATTTGGAAAATTTGATTAAATTCAATATTTAATAAATAATCAGTTAGCTTTAGAATATACGCAGGATTTAAAAGTTAAAATTGTTTAAATGGTTTTAAATTAAATAAAAAGGTTTGTTGTTGTTTTTAGAGTATAGCTTAATAAAATTAGTAATTAAGTGATAAATTCTTTTATGAATTATTTTAATGTAATAATTAGCTTTATTTATATAATATGATGTCTATACAAGTAGGTTTTATTATAGATAAAAATTGTTATATATAATGTAAAAAGAAGTTATGCTTTTACAAATTATATAAATCCCTCATATTAACAATAATTATAGATAACAAAATATACCTTATAAATATTTAAAGTAAGTATAAATAAAATAATAATAGGTAATTAATTATTTGATAGTTTGAGTTTTTAAAATAAAATATAAACACACTTGTGTTAGAGATAGAAATAATTATGCAAGCTAACCATAACAATAATCATAACGATTACAAAGTAAAAACTTGAGCAAAGTATTTTATACTCTATAGCAGTTTATACTGGCAGGTAAGTAAAAAATCACTTAAGTACAAAATGAGTAAAGGCAAGTAAATGTTATTTCTGTAACATGGTATATGGTGCAGGCAGTAGAACCATCTATATACATACGAATAGAATTGAGTATGCATGCTTAGCATCTAAGAATAAACCAGGTAAGACTAAAAATATCTATGTACTAAAATAAGATAAGGTTGAGACATATAGTACATTAGCATTTAATGTTTCCCATCCTAGCAAAGCAAAGCCTGTTCTAGATATATTTTCAGCCCCCAAAGTGGAATAAAAATCTCTGAAATTTTGTGTACTTAGACAGTAAACAAATATGTATGCTTGTTTATTTATCAACTTGCTTCATTTTATTTCGTATACAAAAAGCTTAGCAATTCTAGTTTCTAAAAGCTTAAACAAAAGATAACCTGAAACAAAATAAGGAAAGCCAAAAACATTTCAGTTTCAAATCAAAAATAGAAGCATCTCAACTACAACAAGTTTCCAGTTCAAAGTTTTCAGAAATCAAACTAAAATATGCAAGTTTCTAAGGCCAGTTTTCAAGTTCCTGTTTCAAACAAGAAAAGAGCAAGCTTTCTATTTCTGAAAGCCTGGTGAGTAAACTGTTTTTACTTTAACCTGTTGAAAACTGATGCATGTGAGTAATTTTTTTTTTAACAGTTCTTTCTTTTTAAAACCTAGATGAATCTTATTTCATGTGTGGTAATATGGTCTCTAACGATTGTTTGAGTTTGAGTATAAATATGTGTTTGTGAGTATGATATTGCTTGAATACTCGTTTCTGAGTACTTCATTTTTTGTGCTCTGTTGTTGATAACAAACCCATCTTCATTTACAAATAAATCCATATCTCACTATATAATTAAATTTTGACTTTGATTACTAAAGAGAAATGGTTAATAACATTGTGTTCTTGCTTTTAAAAATAGATTCAGGTAAGCACATTTAGTTAATACTGTATAAAGTTTAAAGTTACAGTGAAAAACCAGAAAGTAGGAAATTTCAAACTTGATAATTCTTGAATCCACCGATATAGTTTGAATTGCTTTCGAAAATTAGGAATTTTAAGAGCTAAATCTAAATTTTTAAGTGGGAATCGAAGGAGATATCTGGGTTTGATCAGAAAAGGGGTTTTGAACCTTTTTTGATGATCGACGAAATCAGATGGGTCGGGTTTGCTACTGAAGGTAGTGCATGAGTAGAGGAGCAAGGGAAAAATGCTTGAAAAATTTTACGGTCAACGGGGTGATGGCGAATTGATAGAATAGGGTTTTACTGTTTGGTTGTGTTGTCGACGTTCTGAGGGGTTTCACGATGCCTAGTGGCAATCGGAATCAATCGCGCGTTGAGCCGTGGGTGCTGGAGGGTGAAAGGAAGCATCGGAGAGAATGGTGAAGGTCCTCGAGTGCTTAATCGCCGGAGATGGTCGGAATTTTCGGTGAGTGTCGTTCCAGGCGTTAGAGTCGTTTTATTTGATTTTTGCAATAATTGATGTGATGGATCGATCTCGTGGAGATGTCGTGATTGTTGTCGCCTCGTCTGAGGGTAGGGCGAAGATCATCGGCAGTCGGAGGCGATGTGCATGTGGGTGTGCACGTTTTGTGCATCTGGAAAATGAGTTTGGGGAAATGTTTTCTCGGGTAAACACGGGGTAGTTTGGGTTTTCGCTCGAAGCAGGAGAGAAGGGCTGTGTCACGTGTTTGGATCGGGTTTGCAGGGTTTTTGCTCGGGTTTCTAGTGTTGGTCCAATTTATGTTGTACCGGAAATGTTTTAGAGTGTAAACAATGACACTTTGATCTTTGAAATGTTCTAGGGTAAAAGCAAAGTAAACTAAGTTTTACTCTTGGGAATAATTCGTTTATGGAGAATAAATGTTTTATCCAGTTAAGTAGATTTTAGAGAATAATACAAGTAGAATTCAAAATGATTTCTTTGTTAAATTTTATTTAAATAACTTTGGAAATTTTCAAAGATTTAAGAGATAAGAAAATTGATGTATATATTATTTAAATTATAATTGATTTATTAGAAGTTTATTTTTTAAAATTTAGTTAAAGATAAGAACTTAGAGGATCAATTAAAATAAAGAGTTTACCCTTAAGAGATTAAGAGTTTTGGTTAATTCAAGGTAAGTAAATTTTCTTCATTAAGATTTTTTTTAAGCATAAGTAATTAAGAAATTTTTGATGGGTTTTAAATCAACTAAGTAATTAATAAGGGATTAATTACTTGGTGAAATTAATTAAGAATGTAATTAATTTTAAATAAATAAATTAAGTTTAATTAATTAATGGCAATTTGCTTGATGGATATTATGTCGAAGGAAGTAATTAAGTGGTGCTTACTCAGTGTAATTAAGGGATTTACTAATGGAAGTAATTAGAGGATCATTAATTAATGTGATTAATGAAAAAGATCAATCTTGCCTATGAATGATTAAATAATGATAAATGCTTTGGATTGGTTGATATCTTTGAATTGAATTACTTTGTGACATGATAAGTTGGATGGACAGTGATTTTGAGATTATCTATCAATTATGAATTGTCGTGTAAAAGTGTTACCCGGTAATTGAAGTTAAATTTGATCTAAAATAAATATCTTAGGTTGAGATGACCTTGGATGCCTTGAATGAGACTCGAAGAGACCGGGGTCGGGTATTAGGAAATACCCGAAACCACTTCGAATTTTATTGATTGATATGTGGAAAAAATAGTGGTGTCAATAATAAATTATGGATTTGTGAATTTATTCGAGTACCCCGGGTTTTAATTAAAGTTGTAAGCTTTGTATTCCATGTTGGATGGGTTTTATATGAGTAGTATACTTTGTGTTCCATGATAGTTGGGTTTACTCACGCTGGTTTCCAGCCTGACCCGGGTGTTACTTTGATGTAATGCTCGGGTCAGACCGAGTATTACAGATTTTCAGGTAAGGACGTTCTGGAGCTCAGGAGGAGTACTGGATGGCAGGACGTATGGAGTGATTTCGCTGTGACTATTATTTTTGATTATCTGTGACATATTTGATTTATATATGACCATCGTTGTGTATTGGAATATAACTCTAATGTAAATAAATGTAAATTGACAGATACAGTATTCTTTCGTAAACTGTTATTATTTGATATTATATTTTGTTCCGCTGCGAATGTGAGCATCTGTGTTATGTTTTATGTTTCTTTTCTTCTATCTCTTCTTCTTTCCATAACTATCTGGAATTTTCGGGTTCGAAATTTCCGGGTCGTTACAGTTGGTATCAGAGCGAAGGTTAAGCGAGAACCTTGGCTCAGGTGGGTGTACTCATAAGGATAGGGACAATAGTACCCTGGAATGAGTTAAGTGTATATATATATATATATGAGAGCGTACTTGTTATTTTCTGATATAAATATTTTAAATGATTTTAAGTAAGGATATATTTTGATATATATAAAGCAATATTTCTTACTAGTAAATGTTAAAGTAATTGGTTGTTAAAAAAATATTGGAATTAAATAAAATAATAAGAATAAGGTGTTAATAGTAATACAACCAAATTGAAATTGAATGAAGATAAGTTTGAAATGGATTCAAACTGAAATTAAAATCTTGAATTTGGGGAAAAGTTCAAACTAAGATAATAATAAATTAGTTATTATTATAAATGATTGTTGTGTGTATTAATAAGTAAGCAAAATGAAATGTTTTAGGGAAGTAAAACATTTAGGGAAGTATGACTTATAAATTAGAATTGGAATATGATATACACTGGGGAGTTTTAAATCTGAGCCCAGAATTTGAAAATTGTTTCAAAGTGATAAAGAGATAATAAATAATATTATTTGAATGAAAGAGCTTGATTCAAACAGTAGTTGTTTGAAAATTTAAAGGAATTTGTTGAATTAAAAACCCAAGGTGGTTTAAAATTTAAGGATAACTTAGTGGGTAAAGGAAATAATATGTATATATGAGGAATATACATAATCTGAAATAAACTCTAATTGTTGAGTTTAAAATTGGGAATGAGATGTGATACCCAAGGCGATAAGTTTTGAACTTATAAGATTATTAATGTAAAGTTTAAAATTTGAATGGGAATTCAAATTTGGTAAGGTTGGCTGGATTAAGTAAATTGAATTTAACTTTGGGAAAGTTAAATAAGTTAACAAACAACTTGAATTGGAAATTTTAAGATGAAATTGAAATTTAACTTAGGAAAGTTAAATGGGTTGATTTGGTAGGGAACTATATGTGGTCTCAGATAGGATTGAGATCTGGAATGAGTAGTGGATGATGAATGTTTTAAATAAATTGGATGATAGATTGGGTAATATCTATCCCAATATTGAAATTAAATGGAATTAAACTTTAATTTGAAATTACTTAAGTAATTTTAATTTTAAAGAAAAAAATTAAACTTGAGAAAATGGGATCACTTTGAACATTAAGATTTGAATGTTTAAAATGAACATGTAAACTGAAATGATTAAGGATTGGTTCCAAGATTGAATTTGGGTAATAAATTGAAATTCAAAGATTTAATTGTTTAAAAGGGGGTTTGAATTATTATTTGAACTTTGAAATAAGTTAAGTGAAGATAATTTAAAATGGAATTTTGAGAATTGAACTCAGAAATTAAATTGTTTAAAGATATTGATTTGAAGATAAATGTTAATTGGATTAAGGGAATAAATCAACATTTGAAAATTTAACTCGAATTTATATAATTCGAGATGGTTTGAAATTGAGATTTAAATTGAATTAGTTCAAACTGAATTTGATTTGAACTAATGGGAATTGTGATTTATGATGGATAAGTATAAAATGAGAAATTTGAATCGGACTAATTTGTAATAAAATTGAAGTTATTCAAATTGGGATTGAGTCAATTTAAATGTAAGTGGAAATTTAAATTGAATTTATGGAAATGGAGATGGGGTATTAAACAGTTTGACTCTGGACTATTTTCAAAATAAATTATTTAATATAAACCTATTTTTCCAAACTATTTACTACACAACTATTCTTTTTAAACCTAAAACTATCTTAAACCTGTTTTACAATTACTTTGGAACTATTTAGCTATTTTACAACTGTTTTATAAACTAATTACTATTTTTCTACTACTTTATAATCTGATTACTGTTTTTCAACTATTTTATAAGTAATTACTATTTTCCAATTATTTTACAGTTACTTAACTATTTTACAGCTATTTTACAAATTAATAATCATCTTTCAACTGTTTATCTATTTTTAAAAATCTTAAAATTTTCAAGCTATTTTGTAAATATAAACTGGTCGGAGATCAAACTGGTATTGAGTAAATACCCAACTGGGATAAGAATTGAAGTGATAACCCAAGTGGGGATTTAGCCAAATGTGAATAAGTGGATAAAATTTAAGTGAAGGTGAATAGAAAGGAAATTGATTTAACTGATAATCAATGAAGATAAATACGTAGGATGTACGTATATTATTCTATTCGCATAGTGATTTGATCCAGATTCGAGCACAGAATTTCGAGATAGTATTATCGATCCGAGTTGGGATTTTTCGCTCGATTTTCGACGGCGAACCTGGATATGGATTTTTGATTGGTTCTGGATATTCTCTATCATAGGTGTGACTATGCAAGGGGAATGACGGTTTTTGATCAAGAAACCAGATCCGAGTCCGCACTAGGAAGTCGGATGGACGATACTAGTTCGAAAGTGAAATTGTGTGATCGAGTGAGCGATCAGATTGGTATTGCGTACGAATGATATGAGGACATCGTACGGGTTTGAATGAAATTGGCATTGAAAATTTATGAATAAAAACTGAAAAGATTTTTGAAATTGAAAGTATATTTTAAGAAATTAACAATGAATAAAGGTGGAAATTGATTTTTGAAGTTGTAGATAAAAGGTTATAAGATGATTTTTGAAATGGGAAATATATTTGTGAATATATGAGGAACTAAAATAAAATAAATTTAAAATTTATATTTCTATGGTAGAAATTAACTTTATGAAAATAAAGTGGAAATTGAATATTTTTCTGAGTTAAAGTTTACTTTATAATAAAAGTAAGAAATTTGGCAAGTGACTTTATAAAGTAATCAAATTTGAATATTTGATTGGGAATAAACAAAGTTACGTATCTTTGTTATATATGATAAAACTCCCCTAATTGAATCCATTGCCAGAAAAAAAAATGTTTTTGAAAGTTTTGAAGTATACAAAGGAAACTTATATAAGTATAAAGTGATTTAAAGATTTCCCAAGAAAATTATTTATATGAATATATATATAAAAGATTTTATGGAAATGGTTTTGAGAAAAAGGTTTTGGGAACCTTTGGATTTGGAAAAGGCTTTTGATTTTTGGATAAAATCAATTTTGGGATTTGGGAAAGCCTGATTTGTGAATTATCGATTTTGAGAATCGATTTTGTGTAAAAGCATTTATATGAGATTCATACTAGGTGTATGATTTGGAAAATACTATATGTGTATAGTATAAAGTGTTTTGAGATTTGTTCTGGGGAAAAAGGCGCTCCCTTGAAATGAACTTCTCAGGAGTGCCACTGGGTGGTACTGCCTTGAGCCTCAAGGGGGGGTTTCTAAAGTTAATCCTGTGAGGAGTCCGGACAAAACTAGTTCCTGAGGATTATTGTGTAGCGAAAGTCGAGGGGCTGGTGCCCACAGAGGCATTTGGGTTATGCTGTGACGACAGTGTAACTCGATGTCACTGCGATCTACTGCAGACCATAGCGAAAGTCGCGTGAGCCGCTGAGAGCCAACAGTCTGCGTTTGATTTTACATCGGTAGACTGCGACACTATGGTAACATAGCGAAAGTCTTGTGTGCCGCTGAGAGCCAACAGTCTGCGTTTGATTTTATATCGGTAGATTGAGACCTATGTAGGAGTGGAGAAGTTTCATTTTGACAGCGAAAATCGTGTGCGCCGTTGAGAGCCAACAGTTACATGGACTATTGCTGCGATGGCAACGTAACCCTGGATGTAACTGCGATCTGTCGTGTGTTCTATGGTATAATCAGTTACATGGACTTTTGCTGCGATGGCAACGTAACCCGTGATGTAACTGTGACCATGGATGGGAGTGATGATCTCCAGAGCATTTTCACCAAAGATATTTCCTCTATTTTCGAAACTGTTTCCTATATTTTCAATAAAATTATTTTTCGAATATTTTCACTGGATGTTGAAATGGGTCTGCTGAGTACTTACAGATTTTCAGTCCTACGCCTGATCAACGTATGACCGAATTTCTGTAAGAACGAGGATGGACTTGTCAAAGCATCGAGTTATAAAAGTATTTTTATAAAACTGTTCTAGAAATATTATATAGATTTTTAAAAGTAGTTTAATAATGATCAAAGAAAATTTATCAGATTTTAAGCATTTTAATAAATCTGACTTCATTCCTTTTCGGGGACGAAAAGATTCAAAGGGGGGAGGAATGTGACATCCCGGAATTTTGAGCAATATCAATTTAATAATCTATATTAAATATTAAATTGATTTGATATATAATTGTTAATAGAATATGAATTGAATTGATAATTTTCTTTTAAATGAATATTTAACTGATAAATTATCTTTTAAAGGATAATAAATTGTTTTCTATTTATTTATATATATATTTGTATATATGGTAAATAGTTAAAGTCTGTTTAAATTTTAATAGATAAGGATATGCCTTCAAACTCTAATCTTTTAGTAATTTGGAAAATTTGATTAAATTCAATATTTAATAAATAATCAGTTAGCTTTAGAATATACGCAGGATTTAAAAGTTAAAATTGTTTAAATGGTTTTAAATTAAATAAAAAGGTTTGTTGTTGTTTTTAGAGTATAGCTTAATAAAATTAGTAATTAAGTGATAAATTCTTTTATGAATTATTTTAATGTAATAATTAGCTTTATTTATATAATATGATGTCTATACAAGTAGGTTTTATTATAGATAAAAATTGTTATATATAATGTAAAAAGAAGTTATGCTTTTACAAATTATATAAATCCCTCATATTAACAATAATTATAGATAACAAAATATACCTTATAAATATTTAAAGTAAGTATAAATAAAATAATAATAGGTAATTAATTATTTGATAGTTTGAGTTTTTAAAATAAAATATAAACACACTTGTGTTAGAGATAGAAATAATTATGCAAGCTAACCATAACAATAATCATAACGATTACAAAGTAAAAACTTGAGCAAAGTATTTTATACTCTATAGCAGTTTATACTGGCAGGTAAGTAAAAAATCACTTAAGTACAAAATGAGTAAAGGCAAGTAAATGTTATTTCTGTAACATGGTATATGGTGCAGGCAGTAGAACCATCTATATACATACGAATAGAATTGAGTATGCATGCTTAGCATCTAAGAATAAACCAGGTAAGACTAAAAATATCTATGTACTAAAATAAGATAAGGTTGAGACATATAGTACATTAGCATTTAATGTTTCCCATCCTAGCAAAGCAAAGCCTGTTCTAGATATATTTTCAGCCCCCAAAGTGGAAAAAAAATCTCTGAAATTTTGTGTACTTAGACAGTAAACAAATATGTATGCTTGTTTATTTATCAACTTGCTTCATTTTATTTCGTATACAAAAAGCTTAGCAATTCTAGTTTCTAAAAGCTTAAACAAAAGATAACCTGAAACAAAATAAGGAAAGCCAAAAACATTTCAGTTTCAAATCAAAAATAGAAGCATCTCAACTACAACAAGTTTCCAGTTCAAAGTTTTCAGAAATCAAACTAAAATATGCAAGTTTCTAAGGCCAGTTTTCAAGTTCCTGTTTCAAACAAGAAAAGAGCAAGCTTTCTATTTCTGAAAGCCTGGTGAGTAAACTGTTTTTACTTTAACCTGTTGAAAACTGATGCATGTGAGTAATTTTTTTTTTAACAGTTCTTTCTTTTTAAAACCTAGATGAATCTTATTTCATGTGTGGTAATATGGTCTCTAACGATTGTTTGAGTTTGAGTATAAATATGTGTTTGTGAGTATGATATTGCTTGAATACTCGTTTCTGAGTACTTCATTTTTTGTGCTCTGTTGTTGATAACAAACCCATCTTCATTTACAAATAAATCCATATCTCACTATATAATTAAATTTTGACTTTGATTACTAAAGAGAAATGGTTAATAACATTGTGTTCTTGCTTTTAAAAATAGATTCAGGTAAGCACATTTAGTTAATACTGTATAAAGTTTAAAGTTACAGTGAAAAACCAGAAAGTAGGAAATTTCAAACTTGATAATTCTTGAATCCACCGATATAGTTTGAATTGCTTTCGAAAATTAGGAATTTTAAGAGCTAAATCTAAATTTTTAAGTGGGAATCGAAGGAGATATCTGGGTTTGATCAGAAAAGGGGTTTTGAACCTTTTCTGATGATCGACGAAATCAGATGGGTCGGGTTTGCTACTGAAGGTAGTGCATGAGTAGAGGAGCAAGGGAAAAATGCTTGAAAAATTTTACGGTCAACGGGGTGATGGCGAATTGATAGAATAGGGTTTTACTGTTTGGTTGTGTTGTCGACGTTCTGAGGGGTTTCACGATGCCTAGTGGCAATCGGAATCAATCGCGCGTTGAGCCGTGGGTGCTGGAGGGTGAAAGGAAGCATCGGAGAGAATGGTGAAGGTCCTCGAGTGCTTAATCGCCGGAGATGGTCGGAATTTTCGGTGAGTGTCGTTCTAGGCGTTAGAGTCGTTTTATTTGATTTTTGCAATAATTGATGTGATGGATCGATCTCGTGGAGATGTCGTGATTGTTGTCGCCTCGTCTGAGGGTAGGGCGAAGATCATCGGCAGTCGGAGGCGATGTGCATGTGGGTGTGCACGTTTTGTGCATCTGGAAAATGAGTTTGGGGAAATGTTTTCTCGGGTAAACACGGGGTAGTTTGGGTTTTCGCTCGAAGCAGGAGAGAAGGGCTGTGTCACGTGTTTGGATCGGGTTTGCAGGGTTTTTGCTCGGGTTTCTAGTGTTGGTCCAATTTCTGTTGTACCGGAAATGTTTTAGAGTGTAAACAATGACACTTTGATCTTTGAAATGTTCTAGGGTAAAAGCAAAGTAAACTAAGTTTTACTCTTGGGAATAATTCGTTTATGGAGAATAAATGTTTTATCCAGTTAAGTAGATTTTAGAGAATAATACAAGTAGAATTCAAAATGATTTCTTTGTTAAATTTTATTTAAATAACTTTGGAAATTTTCAAAGATTTAAGAGATAAGAAAATTGATGTATATATTATTTAAATTATAATTGATTTATTAGAAGTTTATTTTTTAAAATTTAGTTAAAGATAAGAACTTAGAGGATCAATTAAAATAAAGAGTTTACCCTTAAGAGATTAAGAGTTTTGGTTAATTCAAGGTAAGTAAATTTTCTTCATTAAGATTTTTTTTAAGCATAAGTAATTAAGAAATTTTTGATGGGTTTTAAATCAACTAAGTAATTAATAAGGGATTAATTACTTGGTGAAATTAATTAAGAATGTAACTAATTTTAAATAAATAAATTAAGTTTAATTAATTAATGGCAATTTGCTTGATGGATATTATGTCGAAGGAAGTAATTAAGTGGTGCTTACTCAGTGTAATTAAGGGATTTACTAATGGAAGTAATTAGAGGATCATTAATTAATGTGATTAATGAAAAAGATCAATCTTGCCTATGAATGATTAAATAATGATAAATGCTTTGGATTGGTTGATATCTTTGAATTGAATTACTTTGTGACATGATAAGTTGGATGGACAGTGATTTTGAGATTATCTATCAATTATGAATTGTCGTGTAAAAGTGTTACCCGGTAATTGAAGTTAAATTTGATCTAAAATAAATATCTTAGGTTGAGATGACCTTGGATGCCTTGAATGAGACTCGAAGAGACCGGGGTCGGGTATTAGGAAATACCCGAAACCACTTCGAATTTTATTGATTGATATGTGGAAAAAATAGTGGTGTCAATAATAAATTATGGATTTGTGAATTTATTCGAGTACCCCGGGTTTTAATTAAAGTTGTAAGCTTTGTATTCCATGTTGGATGGGTTTTATATGAGTAGTATACTTTGTGTTCCATGATAGTTGGGTTTACTCACGCTGGTTTCCAGCCTGACCCGGGTGTTACTTTGATGTAATGCTCGGGTCAGACCGAGTATTACAGATTTTCAGGTAAGGACGTTCTGGAGCTCAGGAGGAGTACTAGATGGCAGGACGTATGGAGTGATTTCGCTGTGACTATTATTTTTGATTATCTGTGACATATTTGATTTATATATGACCATCGTTGTGTATTGGAATATAACTCTAATGTAAATAAATGTAAATCGACAGATACAGTATTCTTTCGTAAACTGTTATTATTTGATATTATATTTTGTTCCGCTGCGAATGTGAGCATCTGTGTTATGTTTTATGTTTCTTTTCTTCTATCTCTTCTTCTTTCCATAACTATCTGGAATTTTCGGGTTCGAAATTTCCGGGTCGTTACATGGGTAAAGGCTTCAGCCTTGTTCCCTCTCCTCTTTATATATATACACTGCCTTGTTTTGGTTCACGTATACTATTCTAACATTCAAAAAAACTTCCATTAAAACCATAGAGAAGCGAAGTGCTCAAAAGTAGGAAGGAAAACAAAACAAAAGGAAGTAGTGTTTCATTTTTCAAAAAGTACTGTGAGTAAAAATTTAAGTTTTTCTTACTGGAATTATGAATACATCTATATGCTTGTAAGATTGGAAGAACTCTTTTATTTTGTCAAGTATGCATGTGTAAATAAGTTTCTATGTTGTATATATGTATGTTTAATCATGTTACATACCCTGTAAACTCAGAGTAACAAGTATAACACCTCTGTTCTTTGGAAAAGTTGATATTTTGCAACTTTAAAAATCAATATCTCTTGATCCAGTTAGATTTAGATCATGATTCCAAAAGCAAAGTCGATTGTTTTTAGTGTAGTTTATTCTAAAAATCGTTTCGTTAGTTATCATGAAATATAGGAGAAGAAAAATACATTTTACAGTAAACAACTTAGGAATGACCAAAATTTGAATATCATAATTTAATCAATTGATTATATAAATGTGTTTGTGATTGAAAATCATGATTTTTGGTGGTGGTTTGATGATTTTTAATTACGTATTGAGTGTGATAGAGGGAGATGATCGAAAATGGGGTTTTGGTCGATTCCCGACTGCCGAGGTGATGGAATGGCTCGTGGTTGGTGGAGAAGGTTGCTTGGGTGATGGTGAAGCTAGGAAAAATAGAGTGGTATTTTCTAGTAGCGTGTATTGTTGGGTCGAAGATGATTTAGGGTTTAGGCCTTGTTTTTGTACGGGTTCAGTTTATGATCAATGGCGGCGGCGTTGGGCACGTGGAGGGGGTGCGGTATGGGGGGAGAAGGAGGAGGAGGACATGGCGTAGCTTTTGGCAAGGTTTGGTAGTGAACGGAGGTGTACGGTGGCGAGGCGAGGAGTTTGAATGGTGATGTTTCTTTCGTTCCAGTTGGGTTTGGACTTGAATTGGAGAATGAGGGCTCGACTTCGTGTTCCAAGGGTCTGGGTGGGGGTGAGTTGGACGTGGGTGATGTGAGGAGATGGTCGGCGGCATGATGGGTCGGCCAGAAGTTGTGTGCATGTGCACGGCACAGTTGTGCACGCGTGTAAAAGAGAAGAGGAGAGAAAAGGAGTAGCATGGGAAGGAAAAGAAAGGGAAGAAGATAGGGGAGTTTGGGCCTGCTCTTTTCTTCATGGGTCGAACGTGTGGGTTGGGTTTTGTTTTAAAAATAAAAGTAAAGTGAATTAATAAATCTTTATATGTTAATAACCTTTTAAACTTAAAAATATTGTTTCCCTTTCATTTAAAATCCAATCAAAGTGAGAATTTTTGCGTTGTTATCCTATCTCCTGATATTTTAATCTGAATTAATTTTGTTAATTTTCCGTAATATAAAATTTAATTATTTTATAATAATTAAAGTGAGTTAATAATTAAAGTCTTATTTAATTTAATCTTATGTTAAATAAATAAATTAGTTATTAAATAGATTTGTTAATCTTAATTAACTAATAGTAAATCGTTTTTATAATTTCTTTAATTTATAAGTAATTTTGGATTAAACATATAAATGGATTTGGTTAATTGAAGTTAATTAAAGTCTAATTTGTGAATTGTTTTAATATTAATTATTAATCGTTAAATTGGTTAACTATCTATGCTTTGGCTTTATTGCTCTTGGATAATCATTTCAATTATCTATTGTCTGTGCCATTAAGTAGCCAAACAAATTGAAGTAGTTAGAATAAAACATTGACATGTTTTATTTAACGTAAATCGACTCGTTCTGACCACTTTCAATTTTGGAAAATGCAATGATTACAAGCGAATTATTTTCGATGGACCGGTCTTGATAAGGTAAACATATGGAATGAATTTCCATATGTAAATATTAACACCCTGATTGTAAAATTGTTATTTAAACGACTTGGGCCTTTAAAAAATTACTGCTTGGATTCGATGAGATCAGGATCGGATATCAGCATTATTCGGAACCACTTCGATCCAATACCCTCTATGAACCTTTATGGTTTTGATTATTGTAACGACCCGTATTTTTACGGATCGAAATATCGTAAAACTGTTGTCATTAGATTGATAGTATTGTTAAGTCGTTCGAAGCTTAAGTCGTGTGGTAGTTAAGTCGTGTTGGGACTTAGGTCGTGAAGAAGGATAGGTCGTGGAGCGACTTAAGGGAGTTGGCGACCTAAGGAAGTTGGTGGTAGTAGTTGGCGACTTAAGGAATTGACCGACTTAAGGAATTGGCGACTTAAGGGAAGCGGCGACTTAAGAGTTAGCGGCTTAGGGGAGTTAACGACCTAGGGGGTTAAGCGGGGTTAACGACTTAAGGAATAAGGGATAAGTCGTTGAAGTTTAGGTCGTAAGACCCTGTGTGTGTAGTTAAGTCGTGGACGAGTTGAGGAGTTAAGTCGTTGAGTTGCTATGGCATGTTTAGTTAGGTCGTTAGACGACCTAAAGGTGTTAGGTCGTGAGCTGTTAAGTCGCGTGAGGACTCATTTTGTTAAGTCGATAAGTCGTAGGTCGGAAGATCTGTTGAGTCGTTAAGTCGCATCTCTGTTAGGTCGTAAGTCGCGCACGTGTGTTATGGCTTAGGTTGTTGAACCGTTAGGTCGTGGATGCGCATAGGCTCGTGAGTGTTAAGTCGTAGGTCTTAAGTCGTGGGGTTTTAGGTCGTAAGTTTTTATGAGTCGTAGGTCGTGGGTTTTTCATAAGTCGTGGACGACTTAAGGAGCGGACGACCTAAGGATTCAGCCTATAAATACACGTCCATTTCCTCACTTTTTGGGATCCGGATTTTGAAGCGACGAAGTGCTGACATTTTGAGAGCTCGAGAACTACACTTCTTCACTTCTTTTCTCCACTTTGATTTTGTGCTTCCTTCCATCCAAATCAAAGATCCAAGAGCTTAGATTGAAGATCTACATCCATCGAAGAAAGATTCCATCGTTTGAAGCGGAATTTTGGAGAATCGAGTTAGATCCTTCGCTGTCCAGATCTGAAGTGTGTTGCTTTTGAGGTGTTTAGGTGATTCGGTGAGTGGTGGTTATCTCTCACAAAGATCCAAAGGAGTATATCGGATTGGTGGCTTGATTGTGTGTTAAAATAGTGATTTCCATGTATTTTCTTAAACTTAAGTATATATCTATTGTTCATGAGGATTTGACATCCATTTTACTACATGTTAACCTATGTAAGTTCATTCATCAAGTTATAGAGATATTGCTCATAATTCATGCTTGTTAGATTTGGACTCTTTATTTACAAAATTGCCATTATTGTTATAAATTAGTTGATTGATGATTTGATTTGGACAAGATGGTCGAAGATGATTCAAAAGCTAAGGGAAAGGCTCTTGAATTGGAAAAGCTACTCGTGGCATATGTGGCGGATGATGAAGCTCATATGGATAGATTTGATGATGTTGATGTTGAGATGAGGCTTTGCTATGATGAGATGAAGCGAGGCATGATGTGAGATAGCCTTGGTTTAATCCAGACGGGATCATTCCAAGCATGTTGACGACTCGGTGAAATGGATCGAGTTTGAGGATAATGGTTGGCTCGAGAGGCGCTTGAGCTATTATGAGAATAGTCGTCGAGGAGGATGACTAGAAGGCTGAGATTTCATCGTTGTTGAAGGTTCTAGCAGGCTCAAAGCAAGAGTACGCTGGGCAGATTCGATAGTCCCTAAAGACTATGATTGTAGTCGAGTACTCTGGGCAGATTCGATAGTCCTAGGCACGGGCTGCGACGACGTGCGGAGTTCTGTCTAGAACCGGGGTTGCCATTAACCCTTGACGGACGGCTGAAAGAATGTGCCGGTCATTCAATTAACGGTGGTATCGAAGCAAAGATAACAGTGATAGCCAGATTCATGGATGTTTGGTTGTATCGTCATTCGGTCTCAAGAGCAATGTTTTCTGGGTGCTTATCTGATCTTGGTTTAGGCCTTGGGGTTTGTACTTGGAAAATGTTGACCTTGACTCGAGTGATAATTGCTTTACTTTAAATGTCTGCTTTGCTATGTTTACTTCTGCTTAGTGTGTCTAGGGGCTATCACTGTAGAAAGAGGTGGAGTGGGAGGGTTGGATTCCTATTCCTTTTTCCTTTATGCTCTTTTGGTATGTTGTTAATTAATTTACCGCTCACTAAGACTGTTGTCTGACTCAAGGCTTTATGTTTAACTCTTATTGCCCTGGGTTGTTCATCCGCTTGGGATGGGCAGACTAGGTAGCAGGTGATAGGTGATGTTCTTAGTTTTCCGACGATATGTACTATATGTACTGGATGTTCCGTTGTTTGTGTAATTCTCTGAGTGATATGTAGTGAGGCTTGATGTATTGACTATTCAGATGTTTGTATTCAACTATTACGAAGCTTAATTGATGAGATTCTATTTTGAGATGCTTCACTATATATATTCTCTATTGTATTTTATCCATGCGTTGTGAGTAATACGATAGATTTTGCTGTTTTTAATTTACCTTGGTGATCATCCATGGCTGCCTGGCACACTTATCAGCGCACTATTTCTATGTTTAGTGCAGGGGTCATGGGCGGTCGTCACAATTATAGAGTCTAGTATGCTGGATTTTAATTAATGTGACAATTTGCCTATTTAATAAGTATTTGTACTTAGACACTATTACAATATCACTGGATTTTCTATAAAAGTGTTTTGGTTATCGTAAGAAAAAATACCTGTCGTATTTATGTGTGCCGCGGTCTTACGAGTTACTTGTGTTTTTCGAAGGATTTTGATAACTTAAGTAATTTAAATTAAGTGTGTTTACTCACGCTGGTTTCCAGCCTGACTCGGGTGTTACTTTGTTGTAATGCTCGGGTCAGACCGAGTATTAAAAATTCATGTTAGGATGCTTTGGAGCTCAAGTGACGAGCTGGATAGCAGAGACGTATTACGCGTACTTAATTGTATTGCGTTGTGTATTGTAGGCTGTATATTCAGCATTTGAGGACAAGTTATTATAACTGTCCAGATTTATATGTTGATGATTGTACTCTGATGATTTGTATGTATATTAACAGTTATAGTTTTTCTTTTGTATAAAAAGCTGTTATTGTATATTATATTTTGTTCCGCTGCGATTGTGTGATTCTGTGTTGTTGTTATTTCTATTTCTTCTTCTATCTCTTTTCTTCTTAAACCCTAACAATCTGGTATTTCCGGCACTCGATTGCTCGACACTCTATACAATGAACATATTAGTGTCAATTTTCGAAGGTCGAAAATCGCCCGGTCGTTACATGTGGTATCAGAGCAGAAGGTTAAGCAAAAACCTTGGCTCTGGTGGGGATTACTCATTAGAGATAGGGTCAATAGTACCCTAGATTGAGTTGAGTGTATTATATATGAGAGCGTACTTGTTATTTTCTTATATAATAATTTTAAAGGATAAACGATTTCAAAATAATTTTTAGATAAGATTGTATTTTGATATAAAAAGAAATAATTTTTCTAAAATTTTTATAATATGTTGAGGTGATTGGTAAGATTATAAAATTAAGTGGTTATATATATAACCAAATAGAATTACATAAGAATGAACTATACAAATGGGTTAAGCTAAAAATAGATTCAAACTAGAATATAAATCCCGGAAATTTCGAAAGTGTTTTGAAGAGAAATAATTTTACCCTTATTATATTTTTATATATATAGAAATAATTTTTCAGAAAACTATTATGGAATGTATGGTGCGTTTGGTTTTTGGATATGATAATATTGATTATTATCATAAATTGGTTGTTGGGTCTTAATAAAGGATGTTTATTACAAAATAAACAATGATAAAATATGGTGAAATGTTTTGAGGAAGTGGAATTGTATCAGCATAATTTACAAATGCGATTTATAAATTAAAATGAATTTAAATTGTGAAGTTTTGAATCTAAGTCCCGAAAAATTTGAAATGTGTTTCAAAGTTCTTGAGGAAATAATAAGTAATATTATTTAGAATATTTTTGATATGGAAATATTTGTTTTGAAAACTAGGGTTGTTTTGGAAATTCTGAAGGAATTTGTTTTGGATAAAAAAACAAGGTTGGTTAAAAATTTAAAAGTTTGATTTGGTATATTAATGGGATAAAAATATATATGTACATACATATATATATATATATATATATATATATATATATGTGATTTCAAGGTGATTTGAAATAAATACCGGGTGTTTGAATTCTGGGATTCCCATTTAAAATGAGAAGTAGAACCAAATGAAAAATAAGTTTTGAACTTATAAGTGGGAAGTGATATTAATAAGAATTGAATTTTGGAATGTAAATTTTAAATTGAGCAAGTTTAAATGGATTGAACGAATTGGAAATTAACTCAGTCTAAGTTAAATAAATTTTGAACTTATAATCTGAAATTGGAATTTTCTAGATAAAATTAAAATTTAACTCATGGGAGTTAAATAAATTAAATTGTAAAAAATGAAAGGTATAGATGTGAGAAAAATGTGAAAATGGAGTTATGTATGAATGATTTCAAAACGATTTTTGAAATAAAACGAGTTTCAAATTCTAGAAATTAGTAATGAACCAAATTATCAAATTAACCTTGGATATGGAAATTTTAACTTGTACTAAGTAAATAAGGAAGTCGAAGGAAATTAAATTTACTTTGTGATGAATTAAAAGGAATAGATGTGGACTTGGGTCATAAATAGAATTCGACTTAAAAAGCTAACAACTAAATACGTTTTGAATGTGTTAATGAAAGGTATTAATGGTAAATCGAGATAAATAGATTGAATGAACTAATAATTTAAAAATGGTTAAATGTTGAGTAAAGAAATGGAAATTCGATTTGGATTTGAAAATAAAGTTGAACCCAAATAAAACCCAAATGAAGTAATGTTTAAAAAATCAGATTTTGGAAGGTGGAAATGAACCAATTGGATAATTAATTAGTGAATTGAATATTGAAATGGAGTTGGAGCCAAATGAAATTGAATTGTAATTGAAATAACTCTATGGGATAAATATAGAATTGGGTTGTGAAAATCTAATAGACGATATTCGGAGATGGATTAAGTGGAGCGAACTAAATTAAATAAATCGATGGATGAATGGATGTGATTTTTAAATTTACTAGTGTTGTAGTCTATCGATGTTGTGAAATATTTTGTAGAAGTTCGACCTTATATAAAATCGCTTTTTATATTGATTTGAAAATAAATTTTTAATTACTAATGTGGAAATTTATTAGAATAAATATTTAATAGTTATTATAACTTAAACTTACTTTATAAAAAGTAAGAAATGTTACCAATAACCTTGTGAAGTAATCGAATTTGAGAATTTTTGATTTGGCATAAATAAGATTATATATATTAGTTATATATTCAAACTCCCCTTGTTGAATTTATAACCAGAAGGAAATGATCTTTGAAAGGGTATTGGAAAATACTAAATGGGGTTTATATAAGTATGAAGCGGACTCGGAAATTATTAGTCCTAGAATTATTCAAGTTGGAAAGGATGATCTTATATGAGAACGAAACTGAAATAGTTTTGAAACCTATTGATTTTTAAAGACATTTGATTTTGGAAAATAGTCAATTTTGGGAAATTGGGTAAACCGAATTTAAAAACTATCGATTTTAAAGATATCGATAGATAAAATTTATATGTGATACATATGAAGTGTATGATTTGAAAGGTATTATGTATATAGTATGATATATTTTGAAACTAAAAGCATGGAAAGGCACCCCATGAAAGTTGATTTTGGAGTAGGAGATCCACTGGGTGGGTCTACCTTGGAATCCACAGGGTGGGTTCAATGAGAATTGGGATCCTAAAGGACGTCCGGACAAAAACTCATGAGTTCTTGGTGATCATTGTTTGCATAGCGTAAATAGAGGACGTATGGTTTTGCTGTGATAGCAACGTAACCTTTGAGTAACCGCGATCTATCGTGGTTCCATAGCGTAATTCGGGGAGTAGGGATTGCCTACAGTCTACATTTGATTTCGCTGGGATAGCGATGTAACATCGGTAGATTGCGATCTATGTGGTTTTGTTTTGATAGCGTAATTCGGGGGGGGGGCAGAGATTGCCTACAGACTACTTACGGTTTTGCTGGGATAGCGACGCAACCATTGTGTAGCTGCGATCTATCGTGTTCCCATGGCGTAAGTCGAGGGATGTTGATACCTATAGTTTACTTATGATTTCACCGGGATGGCGACGCAATCATCGTGTTAACTGCGATCCATGGTGGTAAAGAAGGAAAAAGGGGATGATACTTTCGAAATCATTTTTGAAAAAGTTTTCAAGTTTTTTCACTGGGTGTTGAAATAGGTCTACTATGTACTTAGAGATTTTCAGTCCTATGTTTGATCAACGTATGACTAAATTTTTGTAAGAACAAGGATGGACTTGTTAAGACATCAAGTTATAAAAAATGTTTTAATATCAAACTAGCTTGGTAATACTATGTAATTTAAAGTGTATGTATCTTTAAATGTAAAATAAAAGAGTAAGGAGTTTAAAATGTTTAAAGGATGATTAATTTAGTAATATACATCAAAATTCTAGTTCTTGCGTCGTTCCTTTTCGAGGACGAAAAGTTTTAAGGGGGGAGGAATATAACGACCCGGATTTTTGACACCTGTTATTAGAATAATCAACTGATTTTAAATATAGAAATATTAATTTTTATCAGTCGAATAATAAACTTCTGATATATGAAATATCTGTATATATATATATATATATATATATATTATAGAGGCTTTGATTTTAAAAGTTTAAATTATAATTTCCGAAAAATATTTAAATAAACTTCACATTTCAAATATAGGATAATATATATATATATATATGTATATACAAAACTTATGATATAAAATAAAATAAAATATTAACAATAAAGAGATAAATACTTATAAGCAGTTATTTATGTTTGTATGTTAAATATAGTGTTTAAGTACAAACTTTGGCATGTTAAATATAGTGTTAGGCAAAAACATGTACATATGGTCAAAGCGTATAGGAAAATATTTATATGAAATGTATATATATTCGTAAGGGAACACCATAATGATAAATATCAACTCAAGCATAAAATAAATCAAATCATTCACTCAATTTTCAAATCAACTAGGAAAAATCAGGTCAATCAAAATTTTCAAATCAAGTCACAAATTTTCAAATCAAAGAAAAAAAAACAAAATAAAAGAAAAAGTAAAGACCTGTACAAGGGTAAAAGGCTTCAACCTTGTTCCCTCTCCTCTCTATATATATACACTGCCTTGTTTTGGTTCACGTATACCATTCTAACATTCAAAAAAAACTGCCATTAAAACCATAGAGAAGCCAAGTGCTCAAAAGCAGGAAGGAAAACAAAACAAAATGAAGTAGTGTTTCATTTTTCTAAAAGAACCGTGAGTAAAACTTTAAGTTTTGCTTACTGGAATTATGAATACATCTATATGCTTGTAAAACTGGAAGAACTCTTTTATTTTGTCAAGTATGCATGTGTAAATAAGTTTCTATGTTGTATATACGTATGTTTAATCATGTTATATACCTCGTAAACTCACAGTAACAAGTATAACACCTTTGTTCTTTGGAAAAGTTAATATTTTGCAACTTTAAAAATCAATATCTCTTGATCCAGTTAGTTTTAGATCATGATTCCAAAAGCAAAGTCAATTTTTTTTAGTGTAGTTTATTCTAAAAATTGTATCGTTAGTTATCATGGAGTATAGGAGAAGAAAAATACATTTTACAGTAAACAACTTAGGAATGACCAAAATTTGAATATCATAATTTAATCAATTGATTATATGAATGTGTTAGTGATTGAAAATCATGATTTTTGGAGGTGGTTTGATGATTTTTAATTGCATGTTGAGTGTGATAGAGGGAGATGATCGAAAATGGGGTTTTGGTCGATTCCCGGCGGCCGAGGTGATGGAATGGCTCGTGGTTGGTGGAGAAGGTTGCTTGGGTGATGGTGAAGCTAGGAAAAATGGAGTGGTATTTTCTAGTAGTGTGTAGTGTTGGGTCGAAGATGATTTAGGGTCTCGGCCTTGTTTTTGTATGGGTTCGGTTTGTGATCAATGGTGGAGGCGTTGGGAACGTGGAGGGGTGCAGTATGTGGGGAGAAGGAGGAGGAGGACGTGGCGTAGCTTTTGGAAAGTTTTGGTGGTGAACGGAGGTGTACGGTGGCGAGGCGAGGAGTTTGAATGGTGATGTTTCTTTCATTCCAATTGGGCCTGGACCCGAATTGGAGAAGGAGGGCTCGACTCCGTGTTCCAAGGGTCTGGGTGGGGTGAGTTGGACGTGGGTGATGTGGGGAGATGGTCGACGGCGTGGTGGGTCGGCCAGAAGTTGTGTGCATGTGCACGGCACAGTTGTGCACGCGTGTAAAAGAGAAGAGGAGAGAAAAGGAGTAGCATGGGAAGGAAAAGAAAGGGAAGAAGATAGGGGAGTTTGGGCCTGCTCTTTTCTTCGTGGGTCGAACGTGTGGGTTGGGTTTTGTTTTAAAAATAAAAGTAAAGTGAATTAATAAATCTTTATATGTTAATAACCTTTTAAACTTAAAAATATTGTTTCCCTTTCATTTAAAATCCAATCAAAGTGAGAATTTTTGTGTAGTAATCCCATCTCCGAATATTTTAATCTGAATTAATTTTGTTAATTTTCCGTAATATAAAATTTAATTATTTTATAATAATTAAAGTGAGTTAATAATTAAAGTCTTATTTAATTTAATCTTATGTTAAATAAATAAATTAGTTATTAAATAGACTGTTAATCTTAATTAACTAATAGTAAATCGTTTTTATAATTTCTTTAATTTATAAATAATTTTGGATTAAAAATATAAATGGATTTAGTTAATTGAATTTAATTAAGGTCTGATTTGTGAATTGTTTTAATATTAATTATTAATCGTTAAATTGTTTAAGGATCTATGCTTTGGCTTTATTGCTCTTGGATAATTATTTCAATTATCTATTGTTTGTGCCATTAAGTTGCCAAACAAATTGAATTGGTTAGAATAAAACGTTGATGCGTTTTATTTAAAGTAAATCGACTCGTTCTGACCACTATTTCAATTTCGAAAAATGGAATGATTACAAGCGAATTATTTTCGATGTACTGGTCTTGATAAGGTAAACATATGGAATGAATTTCCATATGTAAATATTAACACCCTGATTGTAAAATTGTTATTTAAACGACTTGGGCCTTTAAAAAATTACTGATTGGATTCGATGAGACCGGGATCAGATATTAGCATTATCTGAAACCACTTTCATCCAATACCCTCTACCAACCTTTACGGCTTTGATTATAGAGTCTGGTATACTGGATTTTAATTAATGTTACAATTTGGCTATTTAATAATTATTTGTACTTAGACACTATTATAATACCACTGGATTTTCTATAAAAGTGTTTTGGTTATCGTAAGGAGAAAAAACCCATCGTATTTATGTGTGCTGCGATCTTACAAGATACCTATGATTTTCGAATGATTTTGATAACTTAAGTAATTCAAATTAGGTATGTTTACTCACGCTGGTTTCCAGCCTGACTCGGGTGTTACTTTGTTGTAATGCTCGGGTTAGACCGAGTATTACAGATTCAAGTTAGGATGCTTTGGAGCTCAGAAGACGAGCTGGATGGCAGAGACGTAGTACGCGTACTTGATTGTATTCTACTGTGTATTGTAGGCTGTATATTCAACATTTGAGGACAAGTTATTATAACTGTCCAAATTTATATGTTGATGATTGTACTCTGATAATTTGTATGTATATTAACAGTTACAGTTTTTCTTTTGTATAAAAAGATGTTATTGTATATTATATTTTGTTCCGCTGCGATTGTGAGATTCTGTGTTGTTGTTATTTCTATTTCTTCTTCTATCTCTTTTCTTCTTAAACCCTAACAATCTGGTAATTCTGGCACTCGATTGCTCGGCACTCTATATAGTGAACGTATTAGTGTCGATTTTCGAGGGTCGAAAATCGCCCGGTCGTTACATGAACAATATACAGTTATACAGAGGTTATGTATCATATATATAATTGAACACTTAAAACTAATGCCCGTAAGTCCACCTTCTAATGATGAGTTCTCCTCTTTCGAATACTTAACAATTCTACAAATTGCTAGTCCTGAATCGCAGACTCTTTTACTATCAAATAACTGATAATTTGAATTGATTTGATTTAAGTTTTATTGGAGCTTTTGAAATGTGTAATTTGGCCAAAATGAAGGAGATATGAGGCAGCAAAAATCCTTTTTAAAGTTAGAGTTAGGGTTCCTTTTATAATGGTTGAATCGGAGAGAAAAGTGGATCACATCACATACTTTTACTCACTAAATCTCTACCATCCATCACAAACCCTTTTACCCTATATTTTTTCTCCTCTATATTTAATATTTTCCACTGAAATTTTGCCCCAAACTTCATGGGCTAATAGCCCATTTAAGCCCTAGTTAATATGTTTAATTGAATCCAATTTAATTCCTTATTAATATCTCATATCGATCGATATATTTATAACTGTTATAAATATATATACAATAATATTTATTCCTCAAATCAGATTCAAAATTTATAATTAATATTTCATAAATATAAATTAATTTAATTAATTTATAACAATTATAAAATAATTAAATCGTTTAGTCTAAAGAGAATTAATCATTTTGGTTGTGTGACTCGCGGGTGTAAATTTGGATAGCGATTAACATCGAAATATTCAAATGTTAACTTTCACACGTCACTTAGCAGGTGTTGTGACACTTTGGCCAAATTTATCGCTTACTTAGTTTCGATAAAAATCTAATTTCGCTTTATTAAGCGTTACCCGATTGTGACGTTTATTACACTAATTCTCTTCGTTATAACTATATCACTTTGGACTTATGGAATTTGGTAATGGTCAAAATTCCAATATCATCCATATCCAACTCTATAGTCCAAACACAAAGTCCTTGGTTCAATAATCACATTATTATTAACCGGAATGCTCTGGCCAGAGACTTTGACTTTGAGTTGACTTGAGTTGACTGTGATACTAACCCCATATAATTGAGGAGACGAATTCTCTCTTTAATAGCACTTCACCTCCAATACTTCCACTCGACCCAGCTATAGTTACTCGATGGAACTCCATGCCATGATCTGACTATAATCAAAGTGGAGCTTTCATATTAAAGATCCAAAGTATTCTCAAGTCGAGAGAACTATGTAAATCAGACACATCGACATTTTCTATTTGACCTTGTTATATTAACCAATTGAAAACTATCGAGTGAGTCGTTCCATAGTTATTCAATAACTATCAATACGTAACTCCATGGTGCCTCAACAGCGATGAGTAATACACTATCCAACATTTGGAGAGCCTTACGTACTCTAGTCTCAACAGATTCATCGAAATCCAGTCTCAATGCATCTTGATTAGGAAAATTTAAAATATTATATTTATTTTTCATTGTGATAAATTACTCACAGTTGCAACATTTTGTAACTGCTATCACAAAACATACCATTTATGGATTTTCTATTAAATATACTTTTAATTAATTAATATAACCACATTATATCAAGTATATAATAGAAAGAACATAGCTTTGATTTCGACCAAGATTGGTTATTGAGTTAGATAAATGTAACAAATTACATAATTGCCCCTAGAGCATACCCCTAACCTATCAATCTTCCACCTGCACTTGGGATTAATTATGGAATCTTATTCAACTGCTCTAATTGGTTTCCTCAAAACCAATTTGTTCAGTCCCTCATTGAACGGGTATGCTATTAGGTTTCAATTATCTACTAAGTCAATCAACTCCCTCCGATGCTGATAAACTACCTTTATCACGTGGAACAATTCAAAGTATGTCTCTCGACTTCCAGTGAGCTCTAAGTTCTGTTATGAACTATATAGTGGCATTGTTTTCATTTAAAAATGTTATAGGATTCTCAACATTTGTAATTACCCTCGGCTCAGTTATAAATTTGTGCATTTATATTTATATACATCGTTTTATTGTGGCGCTATTCAAGACGATGTACTTAGCCTTTTTCATTGAATCAACCACAATCATTCATTTAGGACATTTCCAACTTACAGATTCTTAACTTGGATGTATTATTGACATATTATACTCAATATCACTTATAAAGTTTGAGTCTGAACACTCTTTCATAAGGAGTCCGTTGTTTCTTAAACAATTCTCTAGTATTTCATAAATACACGAGAACACAACAAACTATCATTAGTGATATCAATTTGGATTTGACATTTGCTTCATGTATCAAATACATAAAAAAATCACAATATCTTGATAACAAACATGCATGATAATTCCTGTTGCCAATGCATAAGGAATCCATCTTACATGTTCTATATTAAACATTTTAATAAGGTGTCCATGTATATCATTTAGGGACATTCCTAAGATCTTTTATACTTACTATAAAAGACACGTTTACAAATCCGACGTCGAGTATAAAAACAACTAAGGCTGATTTTAATACAAGCACGTCGTTAAAATCAACAATGTGCTATTTACTTACAATTTAGAAATATCAATGTACCTTTTAACGTTCTTTCTTATAAACACACGCTTCCTTTGCATTTTGATGGATAACCAAACTATTTGATATTCCTATCAAAATATTTATTCAATTCCGATGCTTATAAAATGATACTTTCTATCATTTATTGGATCATATCCAAACTCAATATCGCTCCCATTCACTTTGAGACATTTTGGTTATTATGTGTAAACAACTTACTCTAAATCATTATTTAGAATTTTTTGTTTCAATACATATGTACCAAACATAAAGTCATACTAAGTGATAATTTTGTAAGCAAATTCGAATTAACATGAGCAGGTTGAATATCGAATCTATTACGCTAGTTTCAACATATGAAATTTGCGATGTCATTCTCATTAATGTTGCTCATTGTATACCAATTACATTAGTCTTGCTCTCGAAGATACATTCACGGTCGATGGATCATATCCCTTTCGGGTAAATCTACCAAAACCATATTTTGATAATGTCCTAAGAATCTATTTTAGATATGCGTATCATACCATATCATAGAGTCAACATTCTTAATGACTTAATTAAACAACCAAGGATTTATATCTTTGACATTGATAAGAAATTCATAGTTTCTCTTCAATGTGTGAGAATACTTATTAGACACTCTAATGCGATGTGTTCATTTAGGTTGGTTAACTTCATTTCATCTCATGTTATCAGATTTATCTTTGGATCACATCCAATTCTATTTTACTACCAACAATTTCTCAGAGAAACTCCTTTACTATGAAGTTGGTATTTCTTGAAACAACAATTGTTTCTCAATGCAATAGAATATGTATTCATAAACAATTTATGAATTGCCTTTTATATAATACTGATTTAGTTTAGTTTACAAAAACTTATGTTCAAAACATAAATATATCATCCAATGACAGTCATTCCCAAGCTCCTTTTAGGGAGATTCATACAAGACACCTTACAAACAATTATTACGTGCCGACTTTCGACTCGCACAACCTGCCAACTCCTTGGCCTAGGATACATTGTGATTTCTTATAAACCCTTATCGTGTATGATTTTGTGAACTATTATTAAGATGAAATAATATTAACATCGTATACTACTCTTAAGTAAATGACATTATATATAGAAGTTAACTCAACTTCATTCATAATCAATCGTACTTTGTCCAACAAAGTTTGATTACTTCTTATCGATACATCAATATGCACCACATGGAGGAGTGACTTTTGAGATTGAATCTTCATTCATTTTTTGGTAACTCTTTCCAATATACTCACACATTTGATCAAATATAATCATTTTATTTTGCTGCATGTTATTTTATTTACTTTCGTTTTATACTCTATGATTTTATCATAACATGCTACATGTGTATCAAATACACATGTCCATGTTGGCGATAAATCATCGATGATTATAACTAAGTATGTGGAACTGATTGGTTTTAATAGACTTCCGATTGTATAGATCAACATGTATCAATCCGAAGAGTTCATCAACTCCTATAACACTCCCACTAAATGGGTGCATTGCCCTTAATTGTTTGAAATACAATTAACCATTATCATATGATTCATAATCATATAATAAAATTATTTCTCAAAAATAAGGTTTAGTCTATAATTCCAAAATAATTGTAAATAATTTTGGATGCTTCTGTATTTTTCAATGCTTCACTTTTGTGATGAAAACAAATACCATATCGCAGTTTTATTTTATTATGAATATTCATAATATTCACACTAAAATATAACCATGTCTATTTTCAATCGACACTGAAAAATAATCATTATTTCAAAAATAATGTTTGGTATGTTTTACGAAAACAATTTTCATAATTTGATATAATCAATCGGTGCTATCTGGCATCCTCCCACCATGTCCACCAATACTATAATAGCATACTAAATTCGAAGGCCCATCACTCACTTAATATAGATTATTTATTTCCTATACTGTAACTATATTACAGCAGAGAGTTCTTTGATCAAATACCTTGAATTAAAGAAATAAATCTCATAGAAAATAATTTTCTATATGAAAATACATTTCAGAATAGAAATCATATTTCTTATTCCAATATTAAGTATCAATTATTATTACAATTTTTGTTTCTGATGTTTCTTTATGAAGCATAAGTGACCATTCACTCTCTTTATCCTAGCTGTACCTTAAATCACATCTCCTCTTGTATATTCATTTTTCCTTCTAAATAGTCAAATCATTTAAAAGAAAACTACTACAACATCATAACGAACTCTTTACAAAGATACATTTGATTATCCTTAATGTTTAAGAACATCAAATATGATGCACCTTGCGTAAACCGATCAAACCGACGTTTCAATGATATGATTCTTAAATTTATATTGTAGTGTTGGTTTTCTGTTACATTTAACACAATATGATCTTCTATTGTATCAATCAAATTTAATACTCGATCTTATAGTACTGTTTATTTGGTTGTTTTGAATGAACTAATTTCATTAAAGTATCGTACATCAAAAACTTTGACCGTTCCCTATATAATATTTATACGTGATAGTATATGGATCAAATATCTATAGTGTCATATTGTTTTTAGAGTTCAAAACTCATAGAATGCAATACACGGTCACTACCAAATAAACACGTAAGTGACCAAATTTTGAACGTAATATGCAGTTGTAAAATTAGGCACTTGCATGGGCGTAGAAACGTTAACATGCAACAGGCATTTATTAGTTAGTATATATTATATTTCTATTTGTCAATATTCAATTCAGTTCACTTGTATATCTTGATTGATAAAATTGATAAAAAATTTATCAATCAATTTAAATGCATAAATTTATCAATGTTGATTATTATAACATTATATAGCATATGTTCTTACAATATTAGAAAGGTTAGATGTTACCATTTCATTTTTAATAAAGTCCCACTAGTCTTTTATGGTTCACCAAACCCTAAGCGAAACATAAAAATCTTTCGACATCACTAGTGGGTGTTAGGTCTCGTATATCTTGGGATTCTGACCTTGAGGAAAGTTCAACAAATCATACTCTTATATACAATGAATAACTCCTTATCAGTTATATCACACACAATTCATAACCTATGATTCCTTATCCTAATCCCACTTTTACCTTGAGCAAAGCTCAACAAGTGAAGTGGGACTATTCACTCGGACCTATCATTTCGCGACAGCCTAAGTATAATGCACATACCTTGAGGAAAGCTCAACAAATATATGTAGTTATCTTACCTCACCTATTCAATATATTAATAGTACTACACATAACATCCCTAGCTTGAGGAAAGCTTAACAACTAAAGAGTTTGCGAGTAATCTATTAATATATAAATGACATATGACAACTTTACATTAAAGATTCATAATCTTTAATATATTATATCGAGCGATGTCGATTTCTGGAATAATGTATTTCTTATGAAATACCATTGTGATTCAAGTCGTATACATCAGAAATCACGGTATACGTACATATACATATGTATTTTTTTCTTAAGTCTATTTTGGGTTTCTTTGATGTTCCACCTTTAGTTTATACATTCATACTATATAAGTTATATTATTATATAACTTTTATATTTTATATTACTTATATGATAGTCTTATGTATAATATTATATTAATTAAATCTTATTTAATTCACTTTTAGTTAATTTTATATTAATTTAACATTACATTTACATTACATTTACATTAAATATTTATTACATACCGTAGCCTTTATAGTATTGCACATATATCTTATATATGTGCGTATTCATTTAATTAATTAACCTTTAACTAATTAATTTATTTAATTAACCTTTAAATAATTAACTTAATTAAACAATTTTAATTATATTAATTTCAAAATTCAATTCATACACACACATGTATACTTATGTTATTCTAAAAAATTTAAAACAACATAACATGCATCATAATATATAATACATATATACATTTATTAATTAATTAACTTATTTAATTAATTTATTTTATTAATCTAATTAATAAAATTTAAAATTTTCAAAATTAATATATATATATATATATATTTAAACATTTTGAAAATCATTATTATATTATAACTTTTATAATATATTCATATCTTATTTTCAACTTAACTTCTAAATTTAAAGTCTTTTATTTTTAGTTAACAATTTTGAAAATTAGCCCAATGCCCAATTCATATTGGGCCTCTTCTATTAGGGGCGACCTTTTGGACTCACATATTTGTTCGGTCCAGGTTGGTAGCCAGGTAAGGCAGAGTACTTAATTATCCAAACTCAATCCTTTGACACTACCTTTCTTAGTCACTCTACTAACTGGGTTGTGAGCTTAATTGATTATCCCTAACATGACTAATTAGACCGCATAGGCTTTTGGGCTCTGATAGCATTGTTGGAACTAGGCCAGTCTGCAGCGGAAGTTATGGGTGAATTTTAAAAAAAATTACCCTATAGGATATTTATTGGGCCTATGAAGTCTAATTTATTTAGAACATTTCTAAATTCAATTTAAATAAAATCATATATTTCATTAAAATTTATAAATTATTGATAGAAATTTATTTAATATATTTCCAATTTATATATAAATATACATATGTATCATATACATATGTGTATGTATATGCATGCGTAACATGATATTCTGGGTAGGCTGTAACATGCATGCATATAGATGTTGGAATTTACATCGCAACGGACATGTTAGCTCATCCTATATGTATTGTATGTTGTTCAAATATTGTATATATTTATAGTTACTATATATAAAAACCTAAGCGTGTGTGTGTATGTATGTATATATATATTATGAGAAATATTATAAATATATTTATAATTAAAATATTATAGTGTTCAATGTTAAATAAACACACACACACACAAAAATATATATATATATGAAAAATATAAGTTTAATTTTAAGTTTTTTAAATATGTGTATATATATGTGTATGTATTAAAGTTACATAATTTCATATATATATATATATAACAATATGTATATATATATAAATATAAATATAATAATTAACGTAAATATGAGTTAGAATAGTTTACATAAATATATATATAAATTATTATAAAAAAATTTGCATTCCAGATCGAATACACAGCAGCTCTGAATTTAATTATATTAATATATGTGTTATAAATTAATTACTTAAATAATAATAAATATATGATGGAAATTTTTTAATAATAAATATTTTGAATTTTAAAATTTTAGAAAATCAAGAATGATATTTTATGGCTTATAAAAAAATTTCAAATTTTTCTAAGTACCCATCCCCTCTCCCATTAACTTACCTACCATTCCTCCTCCCATCCCGTCCCCCTCCTTTCTTGTAGCCTTTATTCCTTCGTCCCCTGGCCTCCTCACCATCCCATTCCCCCCCCTTTTAGGTCTGCCTCCTCCTCCCTTACCACCAGACCCTTTTCCACCTCTTGTTCAGCCTTCATCTACCCTTCTTTCTTTTTCCTCTCTCCCCTCATCTGCCTCTCTTCCGAACTGGTCCTCCCCCTTTTCTTCTAAACCAAAGAATGCGGTTCATTACACTCCTATCCATTTTGATATGAACAACATAGGCAAACCCATGGTTCCTCCTTCTGTAGTTGTGAATGCTGGTGTTAAAGCTTGGTCAGAGTTTCTAGTGGGGTTCTTTCTTGATGGAACAGTGAATTTTACGGCTGTCAAGGCCCATATAGAAAAGAACAGGAAACTAAAGGGATCATATGAAATGTTGTCAGATAAACAAAATTTCTATTTCAGATTTTCTTTCTTTGAAGATAAAGCCTACGTCCTCCATAAAGACCCAACCTTCATCAGAGGCCACGTATTTATTATCTTTGCTTGGAATCCAAATTTTAGCTCTACCCAATCTGCAGTTAAAAGTGTGCCAGTGTGGGTTCATTTGTATAGAATCCCTTTGATGACATGGACACTTGTTGGCATAAATTGGTTAGCATTTCACTTGGGGAAATTAGTGTGCTTTGATGAAAACACTGAGAAGATGAAAAGGTTTGAATATGCAAAATGCTTGGTAGAGGTGATGCCTGACAAGGAACTACCCAATACAATTGTTGTCGGTGAAGGAGATTGTCCTGATGTTATAGTTGAGTATCCTTGGATACCCTTGATCTGTATAGTTTGCAAAAATTTTGGTCACTCAACAAAGCAGTGTAAAGCTATGGGTCCTGGCAGAGATGAGGCTGTAGTGAATAATCAGGATGGAAACATTAGTGATGATGAAAACAAATAGTATTCTGAAGTTAACTATGTTGAGAAAGCAAAAGACAAATTTACTCTTGTCAAGAGAAAAAGGAAAAGTGTAAAGAAAATTTGGAAAAAAGTTAATCTTTCTAACTCCTATGGTAAATCAAAAGCTGCTAAGGATAGAGTGGTCACTAATTTTGATGATGAAAGGCATAAAGATTTGGGAGAGACAATGGTGGACGGTATTAATGAGTCCAGTGCAAATTTGACTTTTGAAACAGTGGTAAATATTTGTGATGCCGAGAAAGCTCAAAATGAAAGTGATGCAGTTGATATCTCCGAAGACCCTGAAGAGATTTCTCCAAGTGAAACAGATGTTTTTGCTTTGGCTAACAAAGAAGATAGTTTTGAAGTGGAAACAACAATTGTGTTTCCAGCCCATAATACTAAGCCTAATGAAGTATTGCCTGAGTATTCTCTTGGTATTACTCGGAGTCAGGACCTAAAAAACTCACTACCCTCTCTTATTTCTTTACCAACCAACATTTCTTCTGAACCCTTTAAAATTCCAACAGAGCCATCTAAGTTGACAAGTACTATACCTGAAGTAGCTTCTACTTCAAATCCCTTTGATCCTCTTCTTCTTTTAGAGGAAAATGACATAACTCCTTTAAATTCCTATGAAACTTCAACCCATACTCAATCCACCCCCCCTCTGTAGTCTAACTCATGCACTGACATGCACAAAGACATGTACATCCCAGCTATAGCCTCTATTTCTTCTGATTTCACCAAAACCTTTCAACACAATCAAACATCTACTAACAATCAAGCATCTGAACCTTCCATTATCCCTCCACTACTTTACTCTATAGTTTCCCTTCCCTCAAAAGGTTTCCCGAACCTCCCTAAACCTACTATGCTGTCTTTTGACTCCTCTTCACACAAGAATAGAGGTAGACCAAAAAAGGTACCCTCACACTCACTCTCTGATGGCATGGATAGTGGCACTGAGTTTTCCTATGATCAAGTTTCATTTATATCAACAAATACTGAAGCATCACCTGGTGTGAAGACCAGGTCCTCCTCATTAATTCTTTAATGTTTCACAAAAATTCAAGCATTGGGTTTTGGAATGTTAGGGGTGCAAATTCTATTGCCAAGCAACTTGAAGTTAAGAATTTAATATCCACAAATAATCTCCAAATGATAATCCTAGCTAAAACTAAGCTCAATTATATTATAACCATGAAGTGTGTTGATGTGATCAACTCCAACTGGTCTAAACTTCATAACCTAGCCCAAGCCCACTTTGGTAGACTGTTAATTATATGGAACCAATCAACTTTTATTGTAGACTCAATCTCAGTGTAGAGACAGTTCATCCGTACAAAAGTTACTCACCTCCCCTCTAACCAAATCCTCTTTTTAACTGCCATTTATGCTGAGAACTCTGTGGCTAGCAGACAACCATTGCTTGATCTCATCCCTACTCTTCATTTATTAAATGCCCCATGGATATGTGTGGGGGATTGGAATTGCATGCAATCTCATTTTGAAAAGTGTGGGGGTAACCCCCTATCTATTCATCAAACCAATCCTTTAAACAATTCAATATTCTCATCCAATTTATCATTAATCCCCTCTGATGGTTGCTTCTACACATGGAATAATTATAGTAGGTCTGGTGCTAGGACCTTTTTCAGACTTGATAAAGCTTTTCTCAACATTGCTTCTCTTTCCCAGTGGCCAAACCTTCTTTATCACTCTCTTCCTCCCACTCTTTCAGACCATTCCCTCATAATTCTTGATTGGGGTCGTGAAGCCATGAAAAGAATTTCCTCATTTTCATTTTTTAATGCTTGGACTAATCATCCTGACTTTTTTAAATTAGTTATTGAAAATTGGAAATGTAATGTTTATGGGAATCCCATGTTTATTTTGCAGTTCAAGCTAAGAGTACTTAAAGAGAAGCTTAAAAGCTGGGCTTTTATTACTTGTGGCAGAGGCTCAAAAATGTCTGAAGGCTTAAGGGTTCAACTTCATAATATTCAGTCTTCGATTATCTCAAATCCAATTGATTCTTCTCTATCTTCAGAAGAACACAAATTAAAGATTGAATTAGCTAAAGCTTTGTCAGAGGAAAATATGATGCTTAGTCAAAAATCTAAAATTCAGTGGCACTTGTATGGTGATAAGAATACAACGACAAATCACAATTCTTTAAAAATTAAAAAGTCAAATTCAAACATTCATAGCATCCATGACATGGAAGGCAATATGTGTAATTCCTCCGATTCAATTCAAAATGCTTTTCTTGAGTATTATACTAAGCTTCTGGCCAGTAAACATCAAAGTGATCCTCAACTTTCTCTTATTTTTGAGATAGATCTCCCTACCATATCATTAGCTCAAATTGATAATTTAATTCAACTGGTCACTGATGAGGAGATTAAAATATCCATATTTAGTATGAATTCCAATAGCTCTCCTGGTCCCGATGGATTTAATGCCCACTTTTACAAAACTTGCTGGCATATAATTGGAAAAGATGTTATTAAGGCAGTGAATTTTTTTTTCAAACATAACCGCATGCTATCTGGTATTAATGCAACCAAAATTAACTTGATCCCAAAAGTAAATCATCCTGATGCAGTCTCTCAGTTTAGACCTATAGCATGTTGCAATGTTATCTACAAATGTATTTCTAAAATTTTAGCAACTAGGTTGAAGCATGCTTTAGCTCCAGTGATTTCTGACAATCAAAATGCTTTTCTTCCTGGAAGACAAATTATTGATAACATTTTGCTTTCCACTGAGTTACTGAGAGGTTATAGGAGGCAACACATCTCTCCTAGAGGTGCTATGAAGTCGGACAATCAAAAGGCTTATAATACTGTAAACTAGAAATCAATCATCTACATTCTTCATTGCATGAAATTTTCCCACACTTTCTTAGCTTGGATATACACTTGTATTTCAGTTGTCCCTTACTCTATCGCTCTTAATGGAACTGTATTTGGTTTCTTTAATGGTTCTAGAGGGTTAAGGCAAGGTGACCCTATTTCCCCATATTTATTTTTATGTGTTATGGAATTATTATCAAGTCCTTTTAATTCTGCCTTAAAAAACAAATTGATGGATTTTCATCCCCTTTGTAGAAACCCTCAAATCTTCTCTCTGATGTTTGTTGATGACCTACTACCATTCACTAAACCTAATGAAAAGTCCATTTCTACAGTTCTGAACATCCTACACTCTTTCCAGTCTATTTCTGGTCTATGTATAAACAAGGCTAAATCAAAAATCCTTGTAGCTAGTGTTCCTGATGAAGTCAAATCCAATATGATCACTCTTTCCACTCTTTCTCCCTTTTATCATGATGAAACTTATTTAGGTGCCCCCTTATTTTTTCCTCTCTTCACAAATCTCAATGCCTTCCTTTATTTGAAAAAATTACAGCTAAGTTATCTTCGTGGACAGTTTCTAAACTATCTATTGCTGGGAGGCTAGTCATAGAAAAATCCATAGCTTCTGCAATGTGCCTATATTATGCAAGAATTTTCATTCTCCCTGCGAAACTAGTCACCATGATCAACTATGCTTTGAACCATTATTTGTGGCATGGTAATCCTTTTTATAACAAGCTGATCCCAATATCATTCCAGTCTATTTGCTGGCCTTTATCTTCTGGAGGTCTAGGGATAATGAATATTAAAAAGTGGAACATTGCTGCCTTTTCTTCTCATATACAAAAATTGTTTAGCTTTGACACCAATCTTTAGGGAATCTGGTGCAGGAAACACCTTATTAAAAAACATCATTTCTGGACTATGCCCATTCCTGAGGATTGCGGTACAACTTGGATGAATTTTCTTAAGTTAAGGCCTTGCTTCCTTCCACTTTTTAAGCTAACTGCGAGGAGATGCACGGTTGTTTCCTTCTGGTTTGACCCATGGCCCTAGAAAGGGGTAATTCTGACAAATGTTCTACCATATCACTTAAGAAGTCTTACTGGAATTCCTGAGGAGGCTAAACAAAGAAATTATTTATGTGATGACTTAATCAACTTTCCACATTCCAGTTCTTATGTTGTTAGGGAGGTTTGGAAGATTTTTGAAAACAAAAGATATACTTGGAATGAAGCTTCATGTTTATGGGTTGAAGGTTATCAACAGAGTTTATAAGCTTATTAACCTTTCCTCAAGCTCTGTTCAATTCCCTTGGCACAAAAGAATATGGTCATCCAACTCCACTCCTCGACACAACTTGCTTCTTTGGAGAGTAAATAAGGGGTGTTTACACACTCGTGATAGGCTTTTTTCTATGGGATTTCTCCATTCTTCAAATTGTTTATTGTGTGGTCATCATTTGGAATCTATTGAGCACTTATTTTTTTCTTGCACGTACTCATTCTACATGTGGCAGAGCATATTAAGTCATTGCCAACTTCATAGACCTTCAGTAGATTCCAAACTTGAATGGTACACCATCTTCAAAACTATCAGATGGAGATGCTCAAAATCTCTGCTTCTTTTAAAGGTTCTAAAGGCCTTAATTCATTTGATTTGGACTGAAAGAAACTCTAGAGTGTTTTCAGGAATTAGTTCCTCTAAACACAGTGTCTTTCGTGTCTTAGTCAATGTTGTGTAATTGCAATGGTGGATCTTGGTCATCTCCATCTTTCTATGCTTGCAAACTTCTTTGTATGTGCTGCTTGGAGTCATCTTATGGTTTGCTTCGAGTATTTACTTGGTCTTTTGTCCTGCTAGCAGCTGCATGGAGTTTGCCTTGGTCTGCTTGGAGTTTAATTGTCCTATGCTTCGGGATTTCCTTTTGGCTTCTTTTTTGTTTTACTGTGTTATGTTTTTTTAGTCTTTCTTTTCTCCTGTGATTCCACTGTTCTTTTTTATTTATGCTTGTAATACTTTTTACATGTTATAAATAAAATGTAGGGGCCCTTCTAACCCCGTTGGCTTTGCCAAAAAAAAAATATTTTTTATTTATTAAATACTTTCGGCCGAATTTAAAAATGATTTTTTTTTAAATATAAAAATTGATTTAAAAAATCTGATTTTTCGATAGAGAGCTTCTATGGTGGCAATTTAATTTTAGAAAATTTGAAATTGAATTTTTGAAATATAATTTATTTTATATTAATTTATGTAATGATTAAATAATTACCAAAAAATTATTTTGGGTCATTAAAAATCATAATCATTGTAATATACAATTGAATACAAATCATATAAACAAATTAATTAACTTATTAATATATGTATAAATTAATTAATAAAATATAATGATTTTAGCTATGTGTATCAAATCCTTAATGAAAAAAATTGTTTTTATTTTATAAACATATGCACATAACTACTTAATATGTGACAACATCAATACCTATAGGAATCTCACCTAACTAACAATACAATAATCATAATATATATATAAACAATATACAGTTATACAGAGGTTTTGTATCATATATATAACTGAACACTTACCTAAAACCAATGCCCTTAAGTCCACCTTGTAATGATGAGTTCTCCTCTTCTGAAAACTTCTTGATTCTACGGATTGCTAGTCCTGAATCACGGACCCTTTTGCTATCAAATAGTTGTTAATTTGAATTGATTTGATTTGAGTTTTGTTGGAGCTTTTAGAAGGTGTAACTCGGCCAAGGTGAAGGAGATAGGAGGCAACAAAAAGCCCTTTTAAAGTTAGGGTTAGGGCTCCTTTTATAATGATTGAATCAGAGAGAAAAGTAGATCACATCACATACATTTTCTCATTAAATCTCTACCATCCATCACCAACCCTTTTAGCCTATATTGGCTGCCTCCTATATTTAATGTTTGCCACCGAAATTTTACCCCAAACTTCATGTGCTAATAGTGTAACATCCCTGATCTAGAGGCGCAAAACTAAGCGCTACAGATGCTGCAGTCATCTATAGTATTAGCTTCTGGCGACTAAATACGGCTATGTTAATGGTATCAATAATATCAAAAGCACTTGAATATGAAACAAAACACAGATTTCAAAAAACCACTTTTACTTCATTACATTTCAAAATCAAATGTTTCACATTCACAACACATAATCCCAAATCGTTCCCACGCACGGATCAAATATAATTATTACAAAATACGCCAAGAGCGGTATATAAAGATACCCCTTTGGTTGTTCAGAGTCATATGGTCATAATAGACCTAATACAGAACAACACAGCGGAAAATCCAACAAACATAACAAGAACTATAACTCCTAACTAGCTATCTGTTTGCCTCCTGCATGCCTCTGGTAGCTTATTCGTTATCCTACTAAAACCTGAAAAAGTCCTTAATCCCTTAGCCTACTCAAATTTATTTTAAGCACCCGAGAGTTTAAGGGGAAAACATAAACTTTGAGTCAGACATAAAGCCTGGTGTGAATAATATTATACATCCTGGAATAATTATGTTATGTGAGACCACGCCGCTTAGCGAAATGAGTTTCCCCTCACTAACATCCTTTTAAAACATATCTTTGTAAAACCTTTCATAAAACCATATACTGTGCTCCTGCATTCACAATGGTTAAATACTGTAAAGCAATCATTATGTAAACATACATAAATATCAGGTAATAATGAACTATCTTTTCAAACACACAAGTTTTGTTTGGATAACTTTTAACCTTTGGCTGACTCGGGATCTACCAGACAATACAATCAAAATTAACCTAACACATGTTAGATATTCTTCTTCTAGATTATCTATCCTTAACTATCTGTTAAACATTTCCCATCTGGACGGTCTGTCCTTAACTATCTGTTAAATACTTCACTTCTGTACGGTCTGTCCCTAACTTAATCATCTCCCAGGTCTTCCCGATCCTAATGGTTTTTGAGGCTCATCAATAACCTATCTGTATACAAACATATATTCCTTTCTGCGTGTAATCATAATTTTAGTCTACCTGTGACAAAGCCCTACACACTGAAATTTTAGATAAACAATTAGTTGGGGCTATTAGCTAATGTATAGGGAGCGACCCCTGATGTGCACGTAAATGTGCATATTTTTACCAACATATTTAATCTATTTAAATTAAATAAATGTTCATATCGGGTATTTTAACTTGTTTAAACCAAATTCAAATTATTTTCAAATTGTCACATATTCATCTCCATATAGGGGCAAAATGGTCATTTTTGTGCATATATTAATTTGAGAAAATTTAATTAGAAATTTCTATATTATTTTATAGGAATTTGGCTTCATATGCAAGTGGCTTCATGAAGATGTATACATGCACAAGAGTGAATACAAAGGAATGGAGATGGAAATAATTCAAAGCCATGATCATGGAGGACCCCACCTACCCACCTTCCTTCATGTACAAATTGGAAGCTAATCCACATGCTAATGGCCATTACACTTTCATGCACACTTAATGGGTGATTATTGAAGCTAATGATAACTTGGCAACTACACTTCCTACAAGGGCATTTTGGGCATTCCCCAAAAATATGCATTAGGGTTTCTAACTTGTATAAATACCCCTTATGTTTCACGTAACCCTTTTCCTTAGTTCCTCTTAGTTAGTTTTTAGGATAAAAAAAAGCTCTCTTCTTTCTTTTCATGGCTACTTAGCCATATTTCTTTCATGTAACTTTTTTTATGCAATGTTAATTAGTGCTTTCTCTTCATTTACATGCTTCTCTTCTTATGTTAGTAGTGTAGTTTATTATTCATGCAAGTAGATTAGTGTTTACTTCTTCTTACTTAGCTTTTCTTTTCATTTTGCTCTCTTTTACTCTTGTTTTATTTCATGTTGCAAGCTACAAGTGTTGATATGATAACACAAATGAGAGGCTAATCCCTACAATTTAGGGGCAATGAAGCTCTCTAGTATGCAGATGCAACATTTTGATAATTATTGCTCTCTTTTGTGCTTAAATGAATGTTGATGTGATTTATTGTTTCATGTTGAATTTGATAGCCTATGTTGTTCATAACAAATAGGCTAAGCTTAAACAATCACAAACAAAAATTGCCTCTTCATCTAAATACGATTATGGGAAAGAAGTGAATGTTGAAATTGAAATTTGATGGTCTATATTTCTAATTAATAGTTAATAGACCATACTTAAAATAGATTTTTCTTTCAACTTGTCGTCATTTTCATTAGAGTTAAAAGTTGTTTAAGGGGTGTGTTATAATTTGATGGCTTATGTTGAGCTAATTAATAGCACAAATAGGCCATACTTATGAGAAACACATCAATTAAACCAACTAATGACCAAAAAAGAGAAATCATAATTTCATTATTTGTTGAACTATATGATCTAGAGAGTGGAATTATCTCTAAATTGTCATTTACTCTCATATTTTTATCACTTTCTTTTTGTCATTTTTTTACATTTTCTAGCTAATCACTTTCAACTTTGGTTTAATTTGATTGAATAGAAAGTTAAAATCTACAATTCCCTGCGGATCGACCCGTACTCACTACGTACTACAACAGTACACCGTGCGCTTGCGGTTAAATTTAATTTGAAATTTTTTGGCAAATTTCTAACCCGATAGAAATTTTGTCATTAAACAACCCCATACTAGTCTCATCTGGTATTCTAATATCTGAGTCATTTTCACTTAAGGATCCCCTCCCATAATTTTCCTTGAAAACATTTTCAAAATGATTTAAAACCTTTAAATCAAACTTAAACAAGGAAAAATATTTAATCTTTATACTTTACTCAAAATCATATCACCATGTCATATACATATACTTTACTCAAAATTTAGTTGATGAAAACATTTAACCGTTTGAAAGAACCTCTTTCTAAACCTTTGAAATCATCTCTTTCAAAACCAATATCAAACCTTTCGAAATCATTCCTCAAACCTTTCGAAATCATACATCGAACCTTTCGAAACCATTCTCTAAACCTTTCGAACCCATTGAAAAGCAAACCTTTCGAAAGCTATAAAACTTTGGACATCCTTCTTTAAAATCACTTTAAAACATGGCCTTAGAAAACCTTGGAAAACCTTCCATTTAAACCTTTCGAAACCATTCACTTAAACCTTTCGAAGTCATTCAACCAGAACCCTTCGAAGTCATTCCTTTAAACCTTTCGTAATCACTCATTTAAACCTTTCGAAATCATTGAACTTAAACCTTCCATGGTTAATCATCAAACCTTTCGAAATCATTCAACTAAAACCTTTGAAAACCGTTGAATTTAACCTTTCGAAATCAATCTTCAACCTTTGGAAATCATTCACTTAAACCTTTTGAAATTATTTACTTAAACCTTTCGATGGCTTACTGGTTTCAATTCAAAACAAATGAAAAACCTTCTTTTAAAACCTTTCGAAGTCATTAGAAGCAACCTTTCGACTAAGTCGAAAGCTCTGCTTCAAAAGCTTTAAACATATCCTTTAAAACAACTCTTTCGAAAGCTTTGGGTTATACTTAAATTTATAAAACAAGGGTAATTCACCTAAGTCGAAAGCTTCCTTTCGAAAGCATTGGGAGAAGCGACTGGTTTTAAAACAAGTATACCTTTCGTCTTTGTTGAAAGGTTCAAAAGAAAACAAAGCGGCAGTAACCTTTCGACTGTGTCAAAGGGTTTAAAACCTTTCTTTTAAATATCTTGACTTGGTCGAAAACAACCAAGTCGAAAGCTCTTATTCGAAAGCAAAGCAGGTGAAAGCTTTTGGTTTATAAAACAAACATACCCCAACCTCTTTGGCCATCAAACTTTAGACTTAGAACCCTTCGACTTTGTATAATTTATTACGTACCAAGTAGTTTGATACCATATGCATTGGTTTGACCTTGTCGAAAGCTTAGAACCTCTCGACCTTGTCGGAAGGTCTGGGTTGGAAAGTCTGTTGCCGTAAAGACGGAAACATACTAAAAGTATGTTTTCTTTGTTTTGAACTTAAAAAGAATAACTTTTCAACTAACCTGCCTTTGTTTGTCAAATTTTCATTGGTTAACAAATTCTTTTCAGAAATATGCTGCCACTATTTTCAGAATTAAATAATAATTTTTCTTTTATAAAATGCCCATTCTCCTTTATTAAATATACAAAACATTTAAGTCCCATACCTTAAATAATTTTATATATTAATCAAATAACTTAGGAAAAATCTAGAAAAATCCCATAAAATCTATTTTAATATGTTGTCTAACATATAATAATTTCAACTCCAAATAATTATTATTTTTTCCGAAAATAATTTATAACCCAACAAACAATTTCCTTCACTAGAAAATTAATATAAAATCCATATTAATTCAGCAAATTATGAAAATCGAAACCCTTCTCTAAAATATCATTTCTGACCCATATTTAAATTTTCAAGGAATTTGGATGTCATTTAATAGGGTTTTCATTTCAAACATATCATAAAAACTAACATGAACATATATTATCCATCAACAACATATATGTATATAACTTTAATCATCAAAACATGGCATATACTTGCAAAAACATTTCGAATTTAATCTTAAACCCGAAAACTAAAAGAAAATGGAATGTAGTGATTATTCACCTTAGCTTTGAGATTATAGATGTGAGATTTGATGTTGATTTAGTTGATTGCTTCCCTTCTCTTGAATCCTAGCTTTAATCTTCTTCTTGAGAGTGAAAATGGTGGCCGGCCTTAGTGTTTTTAGTTTAAGTAAAATGAAATGAACGTGAGTTTCTATCTCTTAAGAGTTTAGGGTATAAGCTCCACCTATTTCCCATATTGCCCTTGTTATTTCCTAACACCTTTGTTTAGGTTATTTTATTTTAATTAACACACTAACATGGCACGACTACCCTTTGTTAATCAAATATCAACCATTTAATCTTCATATTATTTTATTAATTTACCCAATTAATCATTCTAAATAATGTTATAAAAATATAGGGTGTTACAAATAGCTCATTTAAGCCCAAGTAAATATATTTAATTAAATCCAATTTAATTCCTTATCGATATCTCATATCGATCGATATATTTGTAACTATTATAAATATATATACAACAATATTCATTCCTTAAATCAAATTCAAATTTTATAATTAATATTTCATAAATATTAATTAATTTAATTAATATTTCATAAATATTAATTAATTTAATTAATTTATAACAATTATAAACTAATTAAATCATTTGGTCTAAAGATAATTCATCATTTCAGTTATGTGACTCGCGGGTGTAAATTCGGTCAGCGATTAACATCGAACTATTCAAATATTAATGTTCACACGTCACTTAGCGGATAGTGTGACATTTTGACCAAATTTATCGTTTACTTAGTTTTGGTAAAATCCAATTTCACTTTTAAGCGTTACTCGGTTGTGACATTTATTTACACCAATTCTCTACGTCAAAACAATATCACTTTGGACTTACGGAATTTGGTAATAGTCAAAATTCCAATATCATCCATATTTAACTCTATATTCCAAACATAAAGTCCTTGGTTCAATAATTATTATTATTAACCAAAATGCTCTGGTTAGAGACTTTGACTTTTAGTTGACTTGAGTTGACCGTGATACTAACCCTATATAACTGAGAAGATGAATCCTCATGTGATGCCCCACCTCTATACTCACACTAGCCAAGGACACTAAGGGGTAATGCCATCGACCAGCGTGAAGAATAAGGCTATTGAGGAGCGACCATCTGTGTAATTGCTTTGTGCGAGTACCGATATGTCAGATAATATAACTTACATTTCATTTCAAGAGGAAATTCGACATATCAAATACAAACTCAAAGCTACCGCACAGTGGCTACGAGGCCTTCAGAAACAAATATAGAAATAAGCATAACACAAATCAGTCACATATATTCATATCACAAAGGCGGAAACATATATGAATATAACACATAAAAGTGTACATCAAAATAGTGGTCATACAAGATCCACTACATAACAAAAGAATAGGTACAAGCGCTAGCAAAAGAATATGTATACATCAAGGAGTCTCTAACTCAAACGTATAAAAGCAAAAACTACTAATCTAAAGTAGTTAACCAAAAAATTAGGAGACGGCCGTAGATAAGAAGTCAAGCAGAAGCACCTGAAATACCTCGGTCTGACCCGAATATTATTTAAGAAGAAAATAATAAACGGATCAGTCTAGCTATAATTATCATATAAAATGAGATAGGATAAGAGATATCACAAAAACATATGATAACAATAATGTCATTGTGACAAGTATACATCAGATAACAAAAAAAATCATACAATATCTCAAATCATCTCAAACATCCAAAAAGAATCGCATATTCTTTAAATTATTCACCAAAACACAAATATTGACAAAACATCTCAATGCCAATCGCATAAAAATCGGTGAAACACAAATTCTAGAAATCATCAACTAGAAATCCAGAAATCACAAAAAGGGGAAGGCCTATCACAAAACGGGAGCATGAAAACTCACCAACACATGTATCACAAACGGGTCGCTATCCCATGGTCGCTAACCATAGAGCCGGTGCAACAGCGTAGTGCAATAACGGTACACCCGAGGAACCTGAAACTCAAATGAGTTGGAACAATGACGTAGTGCAGTAACGGTACGCCCGATGAACCTAAAACTCAAATATTTTGGGGTACGCCCGATGAACCTAAAACTCAAATATTTCGGAACAACGACGTAGTGCAATAACGGTACGCCTGATGAACTCGAAACTCAAATGAGTTGGAACAATGACGTAGTGCAGTAACGGTACGCCCGATGAACCTAAAACTCAAATATTTCGGAACAACGACGTAGTGCAATAATGGTACGCTCGATGAACCCGAAACTCAAATAATTCGAAACAACGACATAGTGCAATAATGGTACGCCCGATGAACCGAACTCCATAAAGCCCGTAGGTCGCTAGCCTATAAAAAAGAGACGAAGCTCAATAGAATGGGGTACAGTCCCCCACGCGGACAAAGAGACATCGCATATCGCTAGTCTAAACCATAAAATGATCATCATTTATCAATAAGAAGTGTCGATTACACTAAGCTAGTAAATAAATGAGTTTAGCTTCATGTCCCATAACCACTGGCTTAACTTAAATATTTACGAACAAATTATAGATTTCCACTCAAAAATTGTCACAAGATTTCAATCGAACAAGTCTAAGAATTAACCGACAAAGTAAACGCAAGCGTTTCATACCACTTGTTTTGCTAAGCCGTTTAATTAGATTTCCCATACGAATGAGGTAAATGTTTGTATATACTAATAGACTGGAAAACAGTTTTATAAACGAGATTTGTATTAAAAATAGAGTTGGAATCATCTTTGTGAAAGAGTTTGAATAGTTACTACTAGTATAGAAACCTTTGTATTTTAAAGTGACAAATCACAAAATTGATTGTAAAAACAATCAATCACCAAAGATTCACATACGAAGACGTGAATCAAATCCATAGAAATCGATACCGAATCCATCAAAATGGATATTCCCAAAAATCCCGAAAAAGAAGTCATCAAAGTCGATAAACGATAACAACAAATCGGATCATTAAGAATCGATTAAAAATCGAAAACCCACACAAAACTGCCTAAAATAGGCAAAAAACACATCTCCCACATTCAGTCGACTGGACAGTAGGGTCAGTCAACTGATACATGGCCAGAAACTCTCGGGTTCCTAGTTCAGTCGACTGACCTTCTGGTTCAGTCGACTGATATAGGGACAGGAACATTCGGTTTCCAGTTTCAGTCGACTGAACTAGAGGATCAGTCGACTGCTACAAGGCCAGAGAATTTTCTGGTCCCAGATTCAGTCGACTGAACTGCCATTTGCAGTATTTTCAGTCTAGCCCCATGAAGGGCGAAAATCCAACGGAAGTGATCGGACGAGCAACAGAGACTGGAGATTTATGCCAAGCGACAACCCAGCCTTATAGGCTCTTCGATACACCCCAACAACATGTTCAAACATCAAAGATAGGATTTTTAAAAGATTTGACTTCAAAACACCAAAAATTGGAATATTCATCAAACCAATCCAATTCAAAGGCAAATGGAAAAGGAATAAATGTTAGGAATTACTACGTAACAACTATCAAAGATATAGACATAGATGTGAGTTCAAAAACTCACCTTTTAAACCCAAAACAACAAATGAGAAGCTCTAGAACAAGCAAAGATTGATTTCTCTTCAACAACACCTCTAGAATCTTCAATCTATTATCAAAGGTGAAGTTTTTCCTAAGTTAAGTTATAGGAATTTCTGAAAATTGAAGAGGGATTGAGATGGAGAAGATGAAGAGGATGCTTACCTAAGCTTCTCTTGGATTTTGGACTTGAATTTGAGTTTCCTAATCAAAGCAAGGGTTTAGGAATTTTAATTTCCTCTTCTTTCCCCCATTTTTACTTTAGCTTGAGAGTGTTAGGAAATGATGAGTGGAATGAATGAAGAGGAGTGGAGTTGGGTTATTTGTTAGGTTGGTGGGCTGAAACCCAAACCCAAAGCCCTAAATGAAAATATCAAAATTTTACTCAACTCCAAACATATCGATGTTTATACTCAAAAAGGTCGCAAATGCCATTTTGGACTCAATGGAAGTGGTCTCGAGTCCTAATTCGACTGTTTGCAAAAAGTGACATTTTGGACTTAAATCCGACTAACGGTGCTATATTTAAATAAAATATTTAAATATACAATCGTAAAATATGCGGATTGTTACACCTCACTTGAATGGTGCTTCACTTCTAATACTTCCACTTGACCCAACTATACTTACTCGATGGAACGCCATGCCATGATTTGACTATAATCAATATGGAGCTTTCATATTGAAGATCCACAATATTCTGAAGTCGAGAGAGTTGTGTAAATCAGCCGTATCGATATTTTTTGTTTAACGTTAGTTATATTAACCAATTGAAAAATATCGAGTGAGTCGTTACATAGTTATTAAATAACTATCAGTATGTAACCTCTTGGTGCCCCCAACAGCCATAAGTAGTACATTGTCCAACATTTGAAGAGCGTTAAGTAATCTAGTCTCAACGGATACATCGATACCCAGTCTCAACGCATCTTGACTGCGAACATTTAAAACGATATATTTGTTTTTCGTTGTGATAAATTACTCACGGTTACAACACTTTGTAACTACTATCACAAAACATACTATTTATGGATTTTCTACTAAATATACTTTTAATTAAATTAATTAATCAGTATAACCACATTATATCAAGTACGTAATAGAAAGAAAATACCTTTGATTTCGAACAAGATTGGTTATTTAGTCAGATATATGCAACAAATTACGTAATTCCTCTAGGGCATACCCTTAACTCTATCAGCTGGTACCTAAGCACATAAGTAGTTTATACTTATTTAACTGAAACGGAAACACACCAGAAAAAAGTTTTAGATGGGTAGCTCGAATCTTCTCCTCAGGCGCCCATGTACTCTCAACTGGGTCATCTCTCTACTGGACTCTAACCAATTTAATTTTTTTTATTACGGTGTCGCTTTGTCCCATGCTCAATAATGTGGTTAGGTGCACGACGAACAAGTGACTCACTTATCCACTTCGAATTCTCCTAACTGGCATAGTTCAACCACAGTAGTTGCATCGTATAAACACTTCCGCAAGTGTGACACATAAAAAACATTGTGAACTTCCGCCAACCCTCCAGGAAGCTCTACTCCATAGGCTAACTTCCCTACTCTTTCTAAAATCTGAAAAGGCCTTACAACTCTCAATGCTAACTTTTCCAAACTACAAACCTAATAACGTATCTAAGAAGAAAGATGCTCACATAGACCATGTTGCCTACCACAGACTTCAACTTCGTGTGTCTCTTGTCAACTTATGCTTTCTACCTATCTTATGCAGTTCTAATCCTTCTATGGATCAAATCCACCTTCTAGGTACTTCTAACTGGATCGTTCTTCCAACTGTACTTATCATCTTTACCACTAGCATGTATCTTTAATCCAAATGTACGTGCATGGGCAACTCTTGCTACTAACCTAAATATAATGATGTTGGCATGCACCATACTATGTAACTTGAGCATAAGTATGGTCCAACGGAACTGTAGGCTTGTGTAATTCTCAACGCACATACAAAATGCCTTAGATCGTCCAGTAGTATACTCGATCACTTCGTCTTCTAGATACTAAGGTAGGACAACCCGAATATGGACAGTGTCCCCTCCTCTAGTATTTTCTACTTAACACTTTTGCTATTTCTCCATTTTAGCCAAAGGTATCCAAACCTAGCGAGTTCTTAAATTGTTGAAAATAGCATGACTTATTTTCCACTATGATTCGACTTAAGCTATATTAATTCGCTTATGATTTGTTTCCTCAATCCTTCAATGATCATGGTACCTAGGTATCATATTTATAGCATGTAGGGATTTACCCTAAGTTCTACAAGTGATTAAATACTCAAATATTCTATTAGAGTAAACTTGGTTTATTTTTTGATTCAAACCAAACAATTAAATCCTAAATCTAAGTGAAATCCTAAATTTAAATGAAATTGTAACCTAAAATTATTTTAGCATCGACGGTAATTACCTAAGTGAAACTTTGTTCACGTACAACTGTTATACTACACAACTATGAATCCTAAGTTAGTCTTTCATGAGTTTCCTTAAATAAATATTCTTTTTACAATCCGATGGATGATTAAAAGGAAATCTATTATCCTTTCCTCCAAATCTTACTGAAAATTTTCAAGTTTTATTTTCTATGGAAATCGCTTTTGCATTCTCAATGCGTGCAAATAGCAATATCTTTATCTTAATGGAAACCCAAATCCTTGAATTAGCCATTCCTTGCACAAACTTGACTCCAACTCCCTTTAAGACATCCTTTGTAGTTTGAACTTCCAAAATTTACCATTCCCTAATGCCATACCATCAATGGGACCTTAAGCCTAAAAGTAACTTCTTAACATTTTATTCCAACTGTTTTATGGTCAAGACAATTCAATATGGAATGGTACCTTGTCATTTTAATCTGATAGTCATAATGATCAATACTTAACTAACACTATACCAAAAAACTCATACAGGAACATCTAAAATAAACAATGTCCTAGCTTAGTAAACATCTTATGGAACTCATATCATCCCATCCTAAACAACATACTTGTAGTTGCAACGACAGCTCAAGCACCAATTGCTTTATAAATATCGTCATATAACGTATACTATAAGACGACAACCTACTTTCTTGGTTACCTATAATTCACTACAAAACAACATGCCTACCACTATAACTTCCTAAGCCAAAAGCAACGTGTGTGGCGTAACGTTACCTGAAATGTCGGATCAAGGCCACCCACCCATAAATAATCCAAATTGTCTTCCTCTTTCGGCGATATCCAAACAACTAATACTTTGGGGACTTGTAATATCTAAACAACTCAATCACCTCCAATACTTGAGAGCAAAATAATAGTTGTCATCTCAAGATCATGGGTTAGATAATTCTTCTTTTGTACTTTCAACCGTTGACTAGTATAACTAACAACGCTACTCTCATGTATCAAAACAGCGTCACATCCTGTACCGCATGCATTGGTATACACAACAACCGCCTTCAAACTATCCAGGGGTACTAAAATAGGTGCACTAGTCAACAATTTCTTTAGCTACTAAAAGTTTGCTCATATTCCAAGTTCCATGAAAAACTAAATTCTTCTTATAACCGCCAACCAAATAGGAAAACGTTTTGTATCCACGGTATTCTTTGATACATTAAAAAATCTTGGCTTACACTTTTTCTGCTCTAAAATATGTTTTATCCAAATCATTCCTTCCAAACTTTTTTGCACAAAAATTCTACAATCAAAAGCATAATTGGGTAGGAAAACACAAAGTGGTGTTCATTCTTCTTTATTATAGGAAGTTTGATTTAGTACCCTACCCTTCCAATTCAAACTTTGATTGGAAAGGTCACTAAATCTCCATACTTCTTCCTATCTCTACCCCCAAATATCTCACTGCTTTTGAACTCCAAAATCAATTTAGTCCTCGTAGGCCGTGTAATCTTATTTATCTAACTCTAATTTAATTCTTCTCCTTTTAAGTTTAGGTGATAGTCTTACTTTTAATTTATTTTTTAAATCAAAAACTTTGATGTTAGCATCTTGTCCATAAAACTAGCACATTTCTAAAACTGTAAAACCCTCCATTCAATTTTAACAAACATTTCCTTTTTTTACAAAGATCTAAATTATCAAAATGGTTTAGCTTAACTTAGAAAAATGTACATGTTACTCCAAAAATCCACCTTTCGACTTAATCGAAACCATTTTAAGCAGAGAGCATGAGAGAAGAATTCCAGCTGAACCTTCCGAAAGAGTCGAAGGGATGCTATAGCCAAAGTCCGAAAGCTACAAGAACTTTCGAAGGTGTCGGAAGGTTTCTTCAACCAAGATCCAATAGGTTCATACTTTTCGAAGGAGACAAAGGAGTCGAAAGCACCTTTCCGCCTTCAGTAACAACCCTTCGACTGGTTGAATACATACGCATGAAGACCTTTCGAATGAGTCAAAGCAGCACCTTTCGAAGACAAAGAAGAACAACTCTCTGCATATGCGCCAAACCTTTCAAAACCAAAGGTTTCGCCTTCATTTAAACCACGCAAAAGCAAGCATTGTCTTGAACGACCCCTTCGAAAGCTATAATAAGCCTTTCGAACCGGTCGAAGCCAATGTGATCCAGGAGGGTTCCGCATCAAATCATAAACAAGAGTTCAGACGTAACCAACATCATTAAAACTATTGAACAATGCCTATCGACGGAGTCAGAAGCACTTACAAGGCAACACATAGAAGAGGAGCGCAACCAGTCCTTTCGACAGAGGCGGAAGCATGCTTGAGTTATTCGGCAGCCACCTTTTGACCAAGTCGAAAGCATTAGGGTCGAAAGATGCTAACCCGCATCTATAAATAAGACCCAAGGGGTCACGTTTTGGGGATCCGATTCTTCCATTCTAAACTTGTATTTGCTTAATCAAAAGTGTTGTAAACCCTAATTACCAAATTGATTTGGGAATTTAGAGAAATAAATTATTCTTTTGCTTGTAAAAAAGAAGTCTCAAATATTTCAAATCACTTTACTGTTTTTAAAGCTATTGTTGGGTTTAATTTTGTGTTTCAGGTGTCGCCTTCATCTAAAGGTCACTGCCAACACAGTCGAAACCTTGCAGAATTAAATAACTTCAGTTATATTCATTAAACTACTTTCCTTTGATCTCCTGCTTTCGACAAAGTCGAGACCAAGCCTCAATCCACTAAAACCATTGATTAACACAAGGTGCCTAAAGGTTTAGCTTTCGACAAGGATGAAACCTTGTTCTAAGTCATTCCAACTTGAGATTCCTAATCCAAACCTGAGACATTTAAGCCTACAACTTTCGACAGGGTCAAAACCCCAACTCTTGATTCTTGATTCAGGTTTTAACACCTAGGTAACCTTGCTTTCGACAGAATCGAAACCTCTGACACTGATTCTTGGAGAGAGTCCTAACCACACAATAACTTAGATTGTCGACAAGGTCAAAACCTATAAAGGAAAGTCTTATCCAAGGTATCTCAACTGTTTCGAAAGGTGGGTTTTCAAAGGGAAGTACCAATCTATCTTAACAGAATCGAAAGGTTAAAAATAGAAGAAGTCGACCCTTCCGACTGAGTCAAAAGGTCAATCTGAACAACCTTATACATCAGCAATCTATTTGAAAGGAAATTCAAGGAAAATAGACCCCTTCCACTCCTTTCCATCCACTCAAAGGATAAACATTATTTCATAACTCGACCTTGGGGTGTTGACAAGATTTCTTGTAAACAGTACATAAAACATATCTTTCTAAAATTTTCCTTTATAATTAAAAAATTCTCACAAAAGTTTATTTAAAAAAATATATGGAGTTTTAACTTACTATTATTTTATTTTAAAGTATAACGGAAATGTTTATAAAAGACATTTTCAAGCTCTAACCATTTCTTATTTATAAAAGAGATTCAAAAACTGATTTTTACATACTTCATAAATTTTTTTTAAAAAATTCATTGTTAAAAGAAAAGTACGCCTCAAGGGTAAGTGCAACAATGTGCCTAAAAATAAAAGCTTTAAAGCAATTGTTGTAAATTACTTTTTATCAAATTATTTTAATTTTACTTTTTGAATCAATTTTATAAAATTTGTCCGATCATTTCATAGAAAATCATAATCCAACTCATGTTCTTTTTAATTATTAGATATTTATTGTTTCTAACTTTTAGAAAACAGTTCCACTGATTTATCACTTAAATCAAAGTAGACAAAAGCAACCTAATTTACACAGGCCCAACTATACTTAATAATGCTTTAAGTGCATAGGGTTTCCGTTTTTCTTTTCAAAGATGGTTAATTCAAGTTTATCTTCCAATACAGTGTCCAACTCCAATATGGAAACATCTAGTCATACATTTAAATAAAAAGGAGTTTTTGCAACTGCCACCAATATAAGAATAGGATTTCCACTTTAACTATGGTGATTTGCTCTAAGTTTGTGAAGTCCTTCTTTCATGTTCCCATTTTCGCCTTATCATATCCCACTTTAATTATATGGGTCCCATGGTAGTAACCTTCTTCACTCACCCTTAACTCCATTATTTACCTGCTACTGCTAGTTAGTATAAGAAACCTCTAGTAGTATTTCTTTATGGAGTAAATCATAATAAATGTAAAGTGTTTATTTTCATATGTACCATTAAAATTTTAACATTTAATCTAACCCTTAATTGTTTGCTTATATAAGGAATAAGCCAATAACTACCTTATAAGTCAAATGTATAGGGTGTTGAGTATTAATATACATGTTAGAAAATTTCGAATACACTCCCTCGATCGAACTAGTCTCAGTTTGTCTCCTCACATGCAGATACCGATGGTACCATATAAGGATGTTCACGTCCGAAATCTTAGCTGCCTCACCTGAACCATCCCCATCAAAATTACTCATTCTTACTATCTGTGATTAGGAATTATTTTCAACTTTCCCATAGATAGCACCGACAAGAATAAGTGAAAGTGTTCTTTCTTGTTATATATTTATATATGTAAAACCTTTGAAAAGCTTTTTATCTATACATATATATGCTTTTTGGAAACCCATTTAGAAAAACTTTTTGAAAACCTTTTGGAAAACCCTGTTCTTTTTCGAAATATTCAAGTACGTTCTGTTAGTATGCACCTAATCCCTAAGGAGTTTTAATTTAATCTCTAATATCAAATGTGACAACCCGCACCCCCCGACACACCACTACAAAGCCTAAGGTTACTTTCAGACTCGTGTCGGTGCCAAAAAGTACGAGCAATTGGGTTTTTAAACATTACAACTAAGAATATACATATAAGATCTAAGACATTCTACACTTTCAGATCTCACAGCGAAAAAAAAGTACTGAAAGTAGATATTTCAAAAAAAACAATCTCTAAAACACTTAATACATACACTCCATTTTCAAAGTACAATATAAGTTTGATAGACATTTAATATAATAAATAGTTACACAAGGAACAACAAAGAATAATGTAACTCCAACGCTTAGCTCCTTTCTCCATGTATTATGCCAAATCAACTGCTATCCTGTCATCTTATGATGAGAAAACTGAAAGGAATGGGTCAGACAAAAGTCTGGTAAATGAGTTTCATCATTAACATATGGTGATCATATACAATTGACTTCATTTATAATCAATGTGATCTAAGATGTCCTACTTGGTTTTGTAAACTACCTTCTAAGTTTGCTTCCATTAATTTAAGGAATTATAATTCTAAAATACACTTACACTCAACATCTTGTGAAAGTTTACACTTAGGATCGAACAACTAATCTAAGCCTAAATCAACGATGGATCATACTAATAGCTACTAGAACTATTCCAACATAAGGTTACCTACAATATCAACCTTGGTACTACATCTCCCAAATTACGACTACACGTATCATATTTACGCATTGAAGGGGAGCCCGCACGACCGACTCGTGTCGAATATGTTTGATGCATCCGTGTCTACCTCTCAATGGTAACGTAATGCCTCTTATCACACCGCATTGGGGTCCATCAACAATGCAGTATTACGTCCACGCAGCCATGCATACCAAGAAACTCCCGTTAGTGCCGGGCTGTATACTTCTTCAGGCATTATCATTAGTGTGTGTGTACACCGTAGAATATCCTGTGAGTGCAATTTGTGATAGAATCGCCCCAGTCGAAAATCGACCCCATTGAATAAATGGTGCCTAGGCCTTGTTGCCCGCGCATACATCTATCCAGTCCCGTAACGTCCAAGAATCATAAACCTAGGGAGCTAGTTTCCCTACTTACACTAACATCCATGTGTATATATATAATTAAATTAATAACCTAGGCCTTATGTCGAGGTTCATACTGCACCCAGAATTTATTAACCGGTGGTCGTTGGTCACTGGAGCGGTCGACCCATTGTTGTCAACTGACTCCAGTGATTCTGTTGATCGATCGGGGTGTTTGCTGTGTATTTATTCAATTATTATATTTGTTAGTTGTTAATCATCAATTTTCCCAATTACAGTAAACTTTAATTTCAAATTTCATATTACAGTAAACATTAATCATCAATGAACCCTTATCTTGTCAATCTACAATCTCCGTCGTTTTCAATTACAATCTATAAAAATTTCATAAGCTTGTTTGTTTATCAAAACGAAGTGAATCAGGTTTAGAGCCGACATATGTCAGTCTATATTCAATTCAACAAGTAAGGCAATCAACCTAACCCAATTTCTATACATAGATTTAGTTTATCCATATTTAGATTAGACCAGAATCATATTCAACTAGGTTAAATTCTTATTCGATTTAGAATCAATTTCAACCACTAAATAAACAGTATTTCTGGTTTAACCTAAACCAATTCCAGATCAAATAGGGTATACATAAACTAAATTACATGTAAATCCCCATGATAATTATGAACCCAGTCACCTTTAAAAGGCTATCCCTTTTGATTTGCGCAGAATCGTCCTTCCTTCTAGATGTTAATTCCTTCCCTTCGCTTTATTTCTCCTTCAATTTGCTTTTAAATTTTTAATTTAAGAAATTAGTTTTAGAGGAGATAGAGAGTTGGGCATAATCTAGACATATTGCTTATGATTAGTGAATTAAGGATTATGTTAGCGTTCTATTTATAGCAGCACAAACTAACGCCGACCGTTGACTAAAATTTAATTAAATCCAGGTCGTTGGCCTACCCGAACCCTTGCTCGATACGCATGACCAATCGATCACTTAGATTGGAGTCATCAACCATTAGGTGCCAACCAGTCCTATATGGGTGGTTGATTGGTGGGTTTCCTTATATATAGATATTTGTTTCATAATTTACTTATTTAATTATTTTCGATTCCAAAATTTATAACGTTAATAGCTTTTTCATATTAGCACTGATTTTAAAACATTATATATGAAAATCGTCCATAAAATCGCTACGAATGCAGTGGTAAAAGTTTCATAGCCAAATTCAAACGTTTGTGAAAATTTAATTTTTGCCCTTGTTGTATTTAAATTTAATTCTTTTATTAAATTTTTGTTTAAAATTTTGGGGTATTACAGTGCATGTGTTAATGGAAGAGCAACTTTTTATTAAAACAGGTTATATGAAAACGTGGACAGCTTTGAGCAAGGCAATGGAATGGATTTTTGATTTGGGAAGAATCCTATACCAATCAACAACAATATTTTGCTAAACTTTCTAGAACAAATCCATGTAGTGCTGGACATGTAGCAACCGATGAGTATGGAGTATTTGATCGAACTTTTTAGGCTTTTGGGCCTTCTATTAATGGTTTTGTATACTTTCGGTCTTTTATTTGCATCGATGGCACGCATTTGTATGGAAAATACCTTGTTATACTTGTTGAGCCAGATGCAAATGATCAGCTTTACCCTTTGGCTTCTACAATTGTTGAGCCCTAATCTTGTAATAGTTCAGGTTGGTTTTTTGCTTGAATGCAAAGGTTCATTCGTATTGTTATCGATCAACGTATTGCTTTCATTTCTGATGGAATGAAAGGAATATCGACACCAATAATGTTGGAAAGCAACTGGACATTACCTCATAAGCATAGATTTTGTGCTGGACATTTGAAAGAAAATTTTCAAGGTGCCGGCTTTAGAGACAAATGATTGACAAGTTTATTTTATGCTATAGCGTGTGTTTTGGAGGAAGTCGAATATGCAAAAATCTAAAAGGAAATTAAAACCACTAATATTAGAGCGCACAATAGAATAGAGAGAAGTTGGATGGGAAAAAGGAAAACCAGGCAATGTGTAAGGATGATGGAAATTGCTTTCATTTTATGACTGCTAATGCATCAGAAAGTTTAACTGTGTGCTCAGAGGTGCACGATCATTACCCATTAAAGCTTTGGTTGTCCGTACCTTCTTTTGATTGGTGGATTTTATTATCAATAAAGAGAAGCTGCTAAAACTTCGACAACTCGTTTAACTCCAAGATGGAAAGCAATGGTAGCCAACAGAGCAAGTGAAGCAAGACGTTTAAGGCTCGTTCGATTCAATCAAATCGAATGACAAGTAATTCATTCTTTGGTGATGATTTAAAGTAATAATTGATGGTAATACTAGTTCTTGTACATGCAACATTCCATTACTACAATAGTTGCCTTATGCACATGTTATGGCTGCTTGTTTGACAGTTGTAAATGGTGCGAATAGAGCTCATCATGACTTCGCATCACCTTAGTACTCAGTTCAAAACTACTTAGCGACGTACACACCAAAGTTTCATCCCATTCATGATAAACATTATTGGAGTGCACACGAAAGTCAGTTGGTTCTACCACCAACATCCCATAAACAACCATGAAGGTTTCAGTCTATAAGAATTAAAAACACCATGAATGAGTTACAGACTCCATAGGGAAATAGGCACAACAGATGTGGAGTGCACGACCAAAAGAGGAGTCATTGTACTTCTGCGACTTAGCGTTTATATTAGTTCTAGTTGTTGAGTTGATAGTAAATGACTTTGTTTGAGTTTGTGGTAAATGTATATGTTTGAAAACTTGTTTTTTTCTATTTTTCATGGAGTGCATGTTTTTAGTTCTACTGGTTTTTTTAGTTTTCTTTTCATTTTCCGGTGGTCGGTGTAAATGTATTTGGTGGTTTTTAAACTTCTGCTTTGGTTGTTTAAGGTTTTTGTTTGAAACCTGTTTTTACCGGGTTGTTATTTGAAAGGTTGCCAATTTGAATTATTTCAATTATGCCGGCGCCTTTTGGCGATATTCCATATACCTCCCCAGTAAAAACAGGTTTCAAATAGAAACCTGGAACAACCAAAGCACAACCCATTTATGTACCCCAACATCAACATATTCCATTTTCATCGATCTATTTCGATACAGAACTACATGACATATAGGAAAATACCATAATCCATTAAATTCATTAATTCACAATACTAACGTAAAATTCATCATCCATTAAATTCATTAAGCCATAAAATAAACCCTAATAATACCATACAAACATCAACAAACTACCGCTTAATCTCTTAGGTTGCGAACTTCATGCGGAGTCTTTCTTCTTAGCCTCCTCCATTATAATGGAACATCATCAGGCGAATCCTCCTCATGGTTATCTCCTTCTTCTTCCGTCGATGGCATTGTCTACGGAGGCTGCGAATGATCGAGCATATATTACTTCTACAAAGATGAGCTATCTTTTCGGCCCCAATGTCTGTGATATGTGATAGGGGTTGGATTAGGCACGTAGTCCATTGGTGGTGCTTCGATCAGCGTAGGAGGAGGTGGAACAACATGAGGGGGTGGTGCAGGTCGTGATAGCTTGTTCTTCCCCAAAATTGATAGTAAGATCCGCTTCACACTAAAGCATTTACCCTTTGAACGCTATGGTACTTCTTCAGAAAGCTTATCGACCAACTCCGATGCATGGTAATTGTTGTCCACCTGCAAAAAAAGTAATTAGTACATATATAAAATTATAACGCTTAGTTAATCAACGTATGTACATACCACATTCCTCTCAAGAGGTCTAGGCGTGTATGGGTCCGTTATAACGGGAACTTCTTTGCCACGTAGAACGTAGCAGCGCGTGATGTTCTAGTACTAAGTATTATATTCTTCGATGGTTAAGTCGTGTCCCTTTCTTCTTACGTGTGCACATGGAGATGATTCCATGTCTCAATCGCCATATCATAGTCCCCGGCTTCCACAACAATCTTGTAGAAAGGAGCATTTTCTGGAAAATGTTGTTGCATTCCAAATTGTTGCATCACTCTATCGGGAAGATGATATGCTACATCACTCATACATATGAGTGGAACCCATACAGTCCATAAATGACTGGAAACAATGCATAAGTTAGGTACCTCTCCAAGCACTTGTGGCGTGTACGGTGTCCATGTCACCGAATCATAATATAATACATCCAGTTTGTTTCGGTAGAATATAACATTCCACCGAAGAGACTTCGCGGTACTCTTGGGTTCAATCCACCTAAAAGAGGGAGTTACTATTAATTACTGGATCAAGACATGTACGTAATCAACTGATGCAATAAATATACCTAGACCATAAGGTAGAGATACATCCACATCCATTCGCTTCATTGTTATTCTGCCAACCGGAAGGTACGCCCAACACCATAACTGCAAACATGTATACACATAAGATTGCAGTGTATATTAAAAGTACGAAAGAAATGCATATGGATGGTAATAATGAAAATACCTATACTAAAGTCAAACAACCGCCAATAGACTGGTTCTCTAACAAAGCAATCCTTGACAGCTTCATGTATGTAAAGCTAGAACTGCACTACCCCACGAATACTCTCGACAAACATCGAAGTCCTCAAGAAAAGGAAGCCGTATAAGCCATACACGAGTCTTTGAATGATCGTGGACTAACCAAGAAGTGATGATATGCAGAATAATGGCTTGAGATTTGAATATTGGAGGCATCTGCTGGAATATCATCAGCAAGCTGCTACCTAAACCAAGTAGTAACAATCATCTCAATACCCCACCTTTGCTCATTAGGAGGAGATAGTCCTAAGAGCGACTCGTACAACTCCATGTAATATGCGGGCTTAGGGTAATGGAGCATTATCTATGAGTAGGCCGAGGAAAACAACCACATCAACCAATGTAATAGTTATCTCCCCAACCCGAAGGTGGAATGAAGATGTCTCTGGCCTCCATCTATCTACCAAAGCGGTAATAAGATGATGATCTAATTGGGTGCACCCCAAGTTCCTGATTAGTGAAAAGTCAGCTCGATCTATGAGCTCTAACATGGTGGGATGAGATGAAGTGACTTTCTTCGACGATGACGAGTGATCAATGGTCGAATCTGGATTAGTGCGCTATCAAAAAAATAACAAAATATAAGCACTACGTATAACTAACATAGCTCTATATTTCTATTCGATATGAAAGTGTATTACCTCCATCCACTCGGGTTGTTTTTTGATGGCATTCTTGTAAGTACAACACGCTACTGTCTATTGGTCCCAGTCACATCTCGGGAGTAATCCACACAAAATTCAACTATTTGCTAAACACAAAATCTATTTCAAATATAAATTACGTTGTCCAGCATCTACTTAAACAAGGTAAAAGCAATAAAATTTGTCAATTCCATTCTCATACAATAAGTTATACAAGTTCAAAATAGTAACTTTGTCAAATTATACAAAACCCTAAACTGTAAAAAAAATGGAGATTGAGATTAGAAATGAAACCGGTAGGAGCATCATGTGATGATAAGTAAGCCATGCTTCAAATTTATGAAGAAATTAACTACATTTGAAAGAAAAAATTAATTTGATAAAAATTTAGGATAAATTTTCGTTTTTTAATGTGAATGGAGAGGGGAGGCTGCTTTCTTGTTTTATAGCAGCAAATCAAAAGGGTGCATTTTGAAATAGCGTCAATATGCAACTTTTAAGAAAGAACCTATAGGCGACTTTCTAGATAGCGCCTATGTAACAACATTGAAAACCATATTATACCATACACAATAAAAAACAAAACAAAACATAGGTCATTCAAATAAATTGCAATATGTTACCATACCATACGCAATCACATTTTAATGAAACACAATATCATACCATACACATATAACATTCAAAACCAAATAGATGGTTTCATATTCACATAACATCGACAATTTACAAGACAAATTTAGCACTACTTAAAAAATAGAGTTAACAATTGAATACAACCCAAGCTAGTTCGTACTACAATAACGAACAACATACGACAACATCACTAAATAAACAATAGATTTCAAGAACAAAAGAAATGTAACTGATCGATACCAGGCAACATGAACAAACTATGCTTCTTCAGGGACTTTCAACCATAAGTAAGAATTGTCTTTCAGTAATTGAATATTATATTATTCCAACCGTAAAACTTCAGCCTACATCTCAAGAGCATATTCAACCCACTGCGATACATTAGAGGATCTATCTACTGGAAGAAATTACAGTGGTCGTACACTTTAGGCATTGCCCTGTGCCACACATAACGTGTACATCCATATAACCTACAACCTACATTCTTTTTATTTTGCACACGATCACATCAAACGTAAGTCCATAGTAACACCATTTCAAAGTAGTGTGCTCTCCAATAGTTAATTCTTTCTTGCACTTCGTCGAACTAATAAGGCTCTTTTTCATTAACGTGTCATGTTTCACTACCGCCTTTTACAGTGGGTAAACGAACAACTAATTCTGAATCAACGCAAACTTCTTTACTCGTCCTATGCTCAATTGTCTCAACATTCATTTGAGTTTCGTGTACAGTACCATAATTTTGGGAATGTTATGATAATTGGGTTTTGGGTACAAATTCAACATCATCGACATTATCATTACAATCAAACTCAAAATTGCCACAATATTTAATCAAAGCCTCATCATCCATTTTTCAACTATCCATAACACCTATAAAAAAACAACTACTTTTAGCAACAAATATACAACTAAAAATCAACTTTAATTATTGAAAATTGCCTTAGATAATGAAGCAAATCTACTAAAATTACACAATTTAGATAGAAAGTGAAATGGAATTGTGGAAGAGAAGAGTGGTGAGGGTTTTGGGTTTTTTGTTTAGAGATTGATAAATCAGAAATGAGGAGAGAGAGAGGAAGGATATGTGATGTTTTGTACAACAAGAATAAAGTAGAAGGCGACTTTTCAGAATTCGCCTACTGGCTCCATCTCAAAGTACGCCCTTATGGTTTCTATTAAAATGTAGTTTTTTCTCAAAATGTGGCAACTATGTTTTAATAAAACAAAAAAGCGGCATTTGAAATGTCATCTATACACCTTTGGCCAATGAGGCGCTGAGCTGGCCAAAGTGGCCTATATTTGTAATTGCTTTTGTATCTATCCTATTTGCGTAATAAGTTTGCAAAAGTGGTCCAAATCGAAAACCCCTTTCTTTTCTTAGTCTAATTAGGAAAAAAACTTAAAAAATTCTGTTACCATTAAACATAAACAACACCAGATTAAAGCTATGATGGAAAAAAAACAAAAAACCATGAAAAAGCTATAAAAAAGGTCTGTTAAAATATATAGTTGAGATAAACGGAACAATGTCCAAATTGGGCAAGATCATACTTTAACAAATTTAGCTAGATATTGCTAAATCAAGGTAGGGCAGCTGCCTTACCTTACCACATTTAGATCTGTCACTGTCTCCTCTCATCCAATCAAACAATTATATAACTCACACACTCCTATCATAAAAATAATATATTATATTCTTTTCTTCTCTCGTCTTAATTTTTTTTTCACAATTAATTTTTCACCTATTGGAACATTACACACATATTGAACCACCCATATTATATTTCTCTATTATCTAAAAATAGGCTATTACGTATTCCAAATAATAACTCCATTCCAAATCAGAAGATCATGCTCTTTTCACCTTAAATCGAAATGAAAAAATTATAATAGTAGATCATCTATTTTACAAACTGTGATACATTCAGAAAATTTGATGTGGTATAATATAGTTTTAGGTTCGTTTAAAAAGTGTGTCCTTTGCATTTTTTTACCAAATCGTTTATCTGTTTTATCCTCTATTAAATATTTCAATCAAATAAATTATGATTGCATTGAATGCTATTTTTTGTTTCCATTAAAAAAGAGGATTGCTAGTTATACGAAAAGATTACTAAATACTACCACATCCATTTTCTCATGCTTTTATTTTTTTTGGCACACTGGAATTACCATAGGCAATGGAAATTTATTACCTACGTTAATAAAGTACAAACGAATATTGATTTTCACTCTAATAATTTATTCATCGGTTTTCTACATACGTTGTTCAAAGTATATGAATACAAATACACAACCATTGTTCAATAAATGTCTTCTACATAATTCACTCAACATCAGTAATTCACTTTCAATTCGATCAAGCAACTCCTGACCATCTATTTCCGTTGACTCTGTACCCCTTTCGTTTGACCAAACTTCAAAGAAAAATTGAAAACATAACTACGTCACTGAACTTTCGACTCGACAAATAAAATTCTTGATGTTATCATCATTGTCGACTATCTCAACGGTTTGCGACTACTAAATTAAAAAAAGGTGGAAAAATGAATTTTGATAAACTGGCTTCTTCTTCAAACAAGGATGAAACGATCTTGATTCTTTGAGAAACAGAAACGAAAAAATGAGGTTTAATTTTACCTTTGGATTTCCTTTACGACATTGTTGAGCGAGTTTAGGGGCGTGATTTAGGACCTTGAACAACGCTCAATGAGAGGATCAGGATTGATTTGAATTTTGATAAATGGAGAAAAATAATAAATATATTATCGTAAAAATTGATGTAATTTTAAGGACTAGTTTGAATTTTAATGGTAAAATGCATACTTGGTGAAATCTAGTAAAAAATTGGAGTAATCAGCCACCCACTTTGGAAATGGAAAGCATAACTACGAAAAAAGTATCATGCATAGCTACGACAAAAAGCAACATACAACATTAGTTAAATTTGTTGATTTTCAGACAATTAATAGAACTGTAAGCATATTAATTGATATTAATATTGTAAATGTAAAAAAAACATTTTATATTAATTTATAATTTGTAAAGTAATTCCACTTACTATATCTACCCCCTTTTTCTTCTACCATTGGAAGTGATAGTAGAGGAAATCAATATGTTTAAGAATTAAAGTTTCTTTTTTTGAAATTATGATGCTCGTTATGTAAATTCTTCTTTTATTTTAGGTATTAATATCAACAACACACCAAATTAACACCCATCACTCATTTATTCCCAAACCTAACAAATTACTCCACTCACCCACTCACACTCACTTCATTAATTTGCATGTTTTCCTAGCTTCTACTATGTCTTTTCAATTCAGAACCAAATATCACGTTTTTATTCTTATGAGAAAGATGCATCATTTTCTCAAAGATTGTTTGTGAAATGTTTAGTGTTTTGTTTATTTTCTTACCAATATTCAATTGCGGTAAAAGTTATACATGGTATGAAAAATTATACACTAACTCAAGATTTTTTTCACCTTAGTCAAATGTTAGAATGAATGAAAAAAAAGTAATGTGGTGATCAATACGCTTTACTTTTTATTTAGTTATTTCAAATCTGATATAAATAGACTAGACTGGTACACCTAGTAAGGTTTTTCTATATGTAACAATGCAAGCACTATAAAATAATCAAGCTGTGTATTCATGCCAATCTTATATAAATGTATTAGTATATCCATTAAACAAATTATCAAATCAAAAACTAATTTTGACCTTAATTACAATTAAGCACAATAAAGTATTTCATTCAACATCAAAAAATAATAAGCATCAACACCTAATATTGTCACTAAAATCGAAAGAAAAAACGTTAAACATTGTTAAAGCTAGTGAGAATGAAACAAAATTACCTTATTATTTCATTCAAAGCAACATTTTCTACTTATTGAGATTATCTTTGCTATCAGTGGTGTGCAATAGACTTTGTTTGTAGAGATTTTTTTTTGGATAGAAGTATTAATTTTGGTGCTGATAGATGTATGTGGGATATGTTGAAGCTAATAGTTATTTATGGGCGATACTATTTGTACACACTAAAACACCACCATCGCTCATATCTACTATCATCTAATCAAACACATATCTCAACCACCCAAACCCACTTTTTCCTCTTATCATTTGATAAAAACTACAATGTTAATTTCAATATCCTTTGCTATTAATTAATGATAAGAGAAATTGTTATTATGTTTGATAATTAGGGTTTGGGTTGTTATATACGTATTGCTCGATTTTGCGTAAACGGATGACTATTTTTTTGCTCGGTTTTGTATAGACGGATAATTATTTTTTCACTTAGCGAAAATGAGTTTTTGTAGTAGCCCTTCCGGTTTAATTTTACAAACTGTTAAGTGGCATTAGTCGTAGGTTTAGTGTGTATAGATAGTAACACCTTTTATTTTTAGTTTAGCTTTGCCTATCTGAGCATGATGAGTTTTCGAAGTGATTTTGGATAATTTATTTCAATATTATTTTAAGTGGGTGAGAAGAGTGTTTTGGTGGGTGCATATAGCATTGCCCTTGTGATTAGTCAAAACGTGAGAGAACAAAATTCTACCCTTAGGATAGTGTGTGTACATAGTTGTTTTGCACACCATGATACAACAAAAAGTACCTTAAAATTTCAAATATTATATGATGGTTTAATATTTTTTAATTTTCATTCCTATTATTTTGTATATAGTTTTATCATTGTTTTTAATTTAAATAGGTTCACGTGTAATTTTATTATTTTTCGAGGTAAATGAAATTTTGGTTTAATTGACTCTTTTGGAATATAATCTTTGTTACACGGATAAATATAAGTGGAAATAAGAATCTGCCCCTTATTTTAAAACTTAATACACCAAAAAACCTTCTTAAAAACAAGTTTTAAATCGCCCCTGAAAACTATTTACAATGATTTTTTTTTTGATTTTTTTTAAAATCAAATTTTCACTTAATCAAAGGTTAATATGACCAAATCGAACCTTTTTTCTTTCTAAATATTGTTTACAAAAGTTCAAATATTTGTGGTTTTCATTGAAATTAGAATTAGGGGTGTTTTTCGAAATCTGATTTTGGAAATGGCGGTTGCGTATTTTAAACTTAAAATAGATGTTTTGCAAAAGTTCCCTAGATAATAATTAAGTTGGTTTTATATATACAAATACTCAAATTAGTTCACTATTGTGGTTAAGTAATATATGAAAATGCTATTAGACACATAACAATTTTGTTGAGTTAAATAGTTATAGTTGAAAAGTTTGTATTTTAATTATTTAAGTACTTCGTGGGTTTAATAATATGAACATACAAATGAAAATTGGGATAATGATAATGAAAATTTGAATATGTTGACAGCTTAAGTTAAAACAATGATGTAGGGATTAAAAATCAAACGATTTGAATAATAATGTAAATAGAATAATTTAAATGAGAATTTTAAATTATGAGGGCTTGAATGTTAAATAATGGAAGAGAAATAAGGCTAAAAAAATACATGCCTATATTTTACCATTATTTAATAGATGAAATTAGTCGAAAAATAAACTTCATAAAAAATTTAAGATCCGGCCAGCAAGTTTTACAATTTAGGCTCAAGGAAAACAAGTCTATGTCAGTAGATCTCACTTCCAAACCCATATCGACACTAAATTAACCACCAGTTTCCCACTTGCACATCGTTGCACCACCGTCGGGCCTCACAACAACATCATCGTCCCCTCTTGCCACCTCTCCATTCAACCTAGTCCCCTTCATCATCCTTTCAAATCACCACATTCACTATATCTTATTCCCACCAATGTTGGATCAAGTGAATTGGCAACGAAGTAAAAGTGAGATTTCAAAAAAATCTTTTTATTAATTTGCACTAGTTCTAATACTGTGTTTATACGAACAATTTATTTGTACTGAATCGTATTTAGTAATCATTAATAAAAGAGATTGTTATTTTTAATTTTAATTTGGTGGAAATTAGGATCCGCCCCTTATTTTCAAACTTAATACCTGAGAAACCCTTCTCAACAACGAGTTTCAAGAAATATCTCTGTCAATCTTTTCAGTGAAAATGTGCATTTTCAACTGCACATATTTGCAGTTTAAAATGCAAATATGTGCAGTTTAAATTGCATTTATTTGTAAAAGAGATCTTTACAGTGTGGACTGCAAATATTTAAAGTGTATAATGCGCATCCTTACGGTGTCAACTATAAAATTTCATTTTACAAAAATATACAGCTAGAACTGCAAATATTTGCAGTGTAGAATGTAAATAATTGCAGATCTAAGTTCTAACTACAAATATGTATGGTTTAAAATACATATTTCGCTGGGAACGTTGATATTTTCATAAGACCTGTTTTTGATAAGGGAAGAAGTGAATTTTGAAACTTTTGGAGGGTATTTGAGAAAACTTCCCTTTAATTTATTTATTTTTGTCTTAAAATTTCATGTGTGTGTGTGTCTATATATATATATATTTGTATATAATGATTTAAATCTAAATGTACATTGTACATATATTATTTTGGTATATTTTGATTATAATATTTTGTTGATATAAAATTTAAATTATAATTTTATGCTTAATTTATTTGATATTTGCATTCATAATGCAAGCATTGTATATGATAAATAAATATTATAAACCAACATAAACATATAAATATATAAATGTCAAATGTGTGTAAATAACCATTAGGATCGATGGTTATGATTAAGGAATAATGTCAAAGTATAATATTTTTAATATAAGTGATACACAACACACACACGCACGCATAGATACATACATATATATATATATACACGTGTGTGTATATGTATGTATGTAGGTCTATATGTATGTATGTAATATATATATATTTTAGACATAAAAATAATGTTTAAAATATATTTGAATATTATTCGTGTTTTAATGTTATTAAATTATATGTATATATTTATACATATACATATATATATATTATGTGTGTGTGTGTTATCATAAAAAATATTTATATGTACGTGTTTGGGTTTTTAAAAAAAATTTGTTTTTTCAGGTTTATATTTTATACTATATATATATATATGCATCGAAGTATATATATTTAGATATAGTTTTTTTTGTTCTAAAACTTGAAATTTAAATTATTTTGACTTATTATTAAAACATTTATCAAAATATACAAAAAAAATTAATTAGGTCCAAAAATAAAATATACCTATATAATATATTTAAAAAAAATTAAAATCCACACACACACATATATCAAATCCGAAGTATTTTTTTTCCTAAAGCTGAGAAACAATAACAAATTTTTTAAATCCATGAATGAAATATAAGTGTGTAAATATATGTATTTTAATTTTGAAACACAAATTAAATATATATATATATATATATATATATATATAAATATATTAATATACATAAGCCATGAGTACAAAATAATTGTAACGACCCAGAATTTTGAACGAATTAAATTGAAAATATTTAAATTATTTTAAATATTTGAACGATGATTTAATTTGAATCCCGAATATAACTTTGAATTTGGCGATTAAATTATAAAATTTAATCGATTGGAAGTTGAATAAAAATTTGAATCTTCAAATTTAGGCCGATTAAAAATATTTCAAACGCTTGTAAAATTTATATTGATAACACTGAAGATAACAGCAGCTTCAGAATTGAAATTTAAACTGTTTTGCTCAGTTTTGAATTTAATCGTTTGAATCGATATTTAAAAATAGTCGTCCGAGGCGCAGTCTCGGAATTCGACGAAACCAGTTCCATTGGATCCGTGATATTGAATTATTACTGGATTTCAATTTTCGCAGCGTTCAGAGTCGTTATGTGAGCGTACGGTATAAAAACGCATAGAATTAATTAATCGTTTTAAAATTTAAATATCTTACCGTCAAACTTCTTTTATCTCAGCAATCCTATTTCTGAGCAGCCGACCTATTCGACTTAATCACGTACTTGTTGTCTTCCCATCTACCTCCTTTCATTCAAAATTAAAACAAAAATCAATTAATGGCCGAAGCAGAAAAGGATAAGGCCACGCATCCCATTTCCCTTTTCACAAATCGAAATACCCCAGTTGTGGAAATCTATAATAAAAAAAGGGAAATTGACGAGAGGAGGAACGAATCGCGATAACGTCATGATTCTTCCTGATCGAATTCGATTTCGACGTCGCCGGAGGGAGGAGTTTCGACCGAGTAGTGGTACTCATGCGAACGTGGAGGAGCTGATAGGGTTCCTAGAGGGCTCGAAGTCGATCTCGGTGACTGAGGCTTTGGGTGAGTTCGTCAAAGGCAGTCGCGTCGTCAAGGAAGCACGTTCGGAGATATCTCGTGATGGGGGCAGCAACTTAGGGGGACGTTTTCGAATTGCGTGAGGAGATGACGATACGAGGAGCGGCTCTGTGAGGATCGGCGATTGTCGCCACGCATTTTTCATTTTGGTCATCACGTGCACTCGCGAGAAGCAGGCAGGGCTTCGCGACTGGTAAGGTATTTGTTGTTTTTGTTCAAAATAAATTTTGTATTACAGTAAAGTAAATTACTGTTATGTTTTATAGAAAAGGAAATATATATATATATATATATATAAGATAACATAATTACAGTAAAGGTAATTCTGTTTTAATAAATAAATACATATTTATAGGTGAAATAGTATGTATACATATATATATATATAATAGATTTGGGATAAAAAATTAGGAATTTTGGAAGTGTTTGAAAGTTTAAATAAGCTATTTTATATATAAGTAAGGTTTCAAAAGAAAAAGAAATATTCTTGCTTCGAATCAAATTTTAATTTTAAAATTTAAATCATCGGTAAATTGAAATTTTCAAATGAAAATTTAATAGTTCGATTAATTCGAATATTAATAAAATTGTATAATTGTTTATACAAGGTCGAATACAACGAAGAAAAATAAATCTGGATTTGGAATGGATTGCAAAATAAAAGCAAAGGTGAGATCTTCTCACTCAAAATAAATTTTGGATTGCAGTTATTGATTTGATTGATTGCTATTGGATGTGATATTAGATATAGTAGGATATATCTATATATATATAGCAATATATACATATTGGCATATGTATATATTGGATTGATTGATTTCCCGCCTCGTATAGCGGATGAGACCCTATTGCGCCGTTAGTAAGCGGATATTTTTATAAAACCCATATACCGCGATAATTCCGTACTGGAGCGGAATTGGTATTGTGCTAACGTCTGTGGATGCAGGGAAACAGGTTGGAGGGATCCAACTGGATTCCTCACCAGTATTTATTTATTTACAGATATTGATGTATATTCTGTTATCATATGTTGATATATGATGTTTGATGTTGTGATTGACTAATTGGTGCTGTTGCATCATCGGATCCATTTTTGAAGTTTAAAAATAACGATATTATTTTTAAAAGGATTTCAAAGTGAATTTTTGAAAGTATACGTTTTATTAAATTTTGGAATTGATTCATTTTAAATAAATAAGTGTTATAATTTTTATGTTATAAAAAAATTAAGAATTTTGTGATATAAAACCAAAATTTGATGTTTGGGAATATGAAATGAACTATGTTGAAGAATAGTAGGAATGAAGATTTTTGAATTTATTTATAAATGGTTTATAGATAAGATTTATAAAGAATTGAATTTTTATAAATCGGAAAAATGGAATTATAAAAGGAGTTTTTGTTAATGTTGAAAAAGGGTTTATAAATGGAATTTTTCGAGAAGTAGGATTTATAAATTTTGTAAAGTTATTAAAGGAATGATTTAAGTATAAAAATTGAGTTATAGATTGATTCGGTTAATAAAATTGATTTGTAAGTTGAAGTTGTTATAAATTATAAATGGGATTTATAAACGTTGTTTATAAATCCGAAATCACTTATTTCGATAAGTGAATTGTAGAAGTTAATTAAAGGAATTATATTCACGATTTTGGACAGTGGATAAGCCTTTAAATAAAACGTGTAGGAATGTTGAATTTGGATAACGAAGTATATTCACGATTTTGGACAGTGAATATATTATTAAATAAAATGGATATGTTTTGGAAAAGCGATATTACGAAATGAAGTAATTGTTTTAAAAGATGTTTTAAAACGTGATAAGTATCGAATACATAGATTTCAACATTCATTGTTGAAATAGACGTTTCCGAGAAATATAAGGAAATGGTGGACTATAACACTGTTGTTATAGTAAATGATTTCCAAAAGGAAATGTTTTATATAGTATTGGGATTTATATATCTATCTTAATTCCGAATCCCTATACTATTGATTTCGAGTCGTCGTAACGATGTTTTACGCAACATTCGTTTTGACTCAAATAGATGTTAAAATTAATGATTTCCTTAAAGAATGAAATGTATACTTAATATTGATTTAAGTATATCGAATATTTTCAAATGTTGAAAATAAATAGATTTGTGAAATACTTATTTTTAAATAAGTATGGAAATGCTTTTCCAATATGAAATGAACTGTTTTGAGATTTTATCTTCAAAGATAAAATGAAATGTGGAAATTGATTTGAAATTGTTTTCAAATGATTAGGTGTGGAAATTTTATATCTAGTAAAGATATTTTGGAAATTAAATAATTTTGGAAAATTATTTGGAATCTGATGATGTTGGGCATCTTTATTGATAGTTAAATAACCGACTATCAATAATTACCTTGAATGGTATTTGTTGTGAATTGGATGAATTTGAATGCCACACTTATTTTTGAATAAACGCTCACTATTCGGGTTAGCCGGGAAAGGACCATGGGGTCGTATAACCCATTCCGAATATGTGATACGTCGTTATGAATTGCATTTGAAGACCGGTGTTGAAGACCGGATATTTTTGAAAACGGAAGGATTACCGTCGAGTTACTCTACATCGGCTGATCTCCGATTTAGAGGTTTTATCACCCTTAGTGACGGGAAGTCCGGACGTGATTAGAAATTTATCCGGATGTGCAAGGGCTTCGTGAGAAGTGCCTTCGGTTCTGTTCGATCCCGGAACAGACTTGTATGGATTGTGTGTCTGACGTTACAATTTGAGATATAAAGCTGATTTCTTTCAAATACATTTCTGTTGGTGGCGGAGAATTTATTCTCTTAGCTTAACACCCTTCTCTGAGACGTACGAGCTCAGAGGTTATGTAGTTGAAATTTATCAGCGATATACTCCCAATTTGGTAACGTGGCATACTGAGTGTTGCTGTGAAATGATCAGTGTTTGATCATTTGCGATATGATCATTTGTTTGATCTTATATCTTTGTGATCATAGGTTGATCATTTTTGTTTGACCCGAAGCAGGGCTTTGTAGAAAGCGTAGCTTTGTGGACGAGACTTCGTCGAGCCTCACACCCCGGAAATGGTCAAAACAGGAAGGATGCAGCAAGGTTCTAGGGAGTAGCGCCCCTTAGTGTATGTCATTCCTTCTGGATAGAGGTGGTATCATGGTATGGAGCCCAGATACTTAACCTATGTGGTTGCTGCATTATTATTTTGATGTGGTTTGTTGGAAATCGGGGATCCTCGGGAAGATCAGTTACGATCGGGGGATGACATACGCGTGTCAGTAGTTACCTATTTTTGCAGAGGTAACCCGGCCTTGTGTTGGCAGAGATCCGGTTAGGTTCTCAGGTCGTCTATTCCAGGGACGTACCCATCGTGGATAGGAAGTTCCTTAGCCTGACCATTTGTTGGAAATCTAAAGAAACAATACGTGACTTGTACGGTTTTAGTTGTATTACCTGCTATGGAATGTGGCGGTAACCTGCTATTGAACATAGTAGCTATAGTAGGCATAAGTGCGGAATGCCTATGCTGGCTAAGATTAATATTATACTTTCGAAATGTTTTCTACACTATGCACTAATAATAATATCAAAAATGATTTGATTTTGCGTAGTAAGCATCTTTGACTATCATAAGAAGAAATCTCCTCCAATTCTGCGTTTGCATTGTGTGTGTGGTGGGAGGTCACTGGTAGTTTCATTTTCCAAAAGCATTGCGAATTTGTTTTATTTTCTTTGTGAAAAATAACTGTTTTACGATCTCACACCAGTCACCATGACTGACTCGGAGTTTATTGTTCCCTTCTAAACTCTGGGTGCCCACCAATTTCCACACGGGCAGCCTAGAGTTATGTTATCAGGATATTCTAGAGCTTTGGAGATAAGCTGGATGACGAGACGTAGTATTTGTATCTGATAGTATTTATTCCGCTGTGTATTCTGTATGAGGACAAGTTATATAACTGTCCATTGTTGTATATTGACTCTGATGATTGATGTATGTATAAACTGATATAGTTCTTTGTTTTAAAAGACTAGTAATTATCTATTGTATATTGTTCCGCTGCGATGTGTAAGATTCTGATATTGTTTTCTGTTCTGATGTTGTTCTTTTCTTCTTTCTTCTTCTTCTACCTTTTTCTTCTTTTTAAAACCATAACTTTTCGGGTTTCCGGCATTCGATGGCTCGACAGTCGATAAAGTGAGTATCGATGTCGAATTTTCGAAAGTCGAAAATTTCGGGATGTTACAATAATTTTATTAAATCAAATTAAATATTTATATATATACGTATAACCATTATATATATGTATATATATACACGTACGCTGTTTTAATTGTTTAATATTATTAATTTTAATTTCGAATTTGATATATTATAGTCAAAAGGTTTATAGCAAATAAAATGATTTGTAATATTAATATATACATAAAATAAGATGTGTACCTTTTTTGATCCTATCGATTATCGACACGTTGGTTGTTAGTTGTTTCCTTTCTGGATCCCTTATTCCTTGTCTTGAATACAATGTACAAATCTCGTCTTCAACGCTGTGAGGAAGGCGGATTACGGATCTTAAGGCTAGGAATAACACTAGAGGGGGAGTGAATAGTGTTTATAAGAAATTATTAAATCTTTTTAAGTTTATGTTAATTTGTACACAGATGTATGTAAAATTCAGACATAGATATAATAACAGAATCAAACACAGATGCAGAAATAAAGTAAATGCAGTAAAGAAAAGAACACACTGGATTTTATACTGGTTCGGAGTTACCCTACATCCAGTCCCGCACAACTAAGTACGGATTTCCTTTCAAAAGCAATTCAACAATTACAACCCTCGGTTTCAAGGCTACGAGGTACACCCTCCAGAATCACAATCCTCTGGGTAGAGATACTTGATTTCCGAGGCAACAATTTCACCCAATTGATTTCCAAGGCTACAATCACACCTTTTCTCGCATGATTGATTTCCCAGGCTAAAATCACACCTTTTCTCGCTAGATAGATTATAAAGAAGCCTATAACTCTGAATAACACTTAGATCTTGTTGAGATAGTGATAGAGAATCAAACCAGAGATAATCTAGTTAGATTCAATATTGATTTCGGCAGAGTGATGATAGAATTTTGAATAAGAAAATGTGGAAGAAGAAGAGAAGTGAAAAACCAGAAAATCTTGTTAAAAATTCGTTGAAACTAACCCCTATTTATAGAAGAACAACAGTCATGTCCATTCGTGAAAGGTTATGACGAATAGACACTTCTTTTGAAATTTAAATTTTGAACTCAACTGTCACCATGTCGACATGGTCACCATAGGCATGTCGACATCCCAAAGCAATTTTTGATGATTTGATTTTCTTTGAAAATAACCTTTATCTTATATTAAAACTATTTTAAACTTTATAAATATACTTGACTATAGATAAAATACATAGATAAATATAGAGAACACTATATATATAATTTTATATTTAAATCTAAGTATAAATATATTATATTTAAAAGATAGTTTAAAACAGACGAAGTTTAAAAACAAGAATATTTAAGGCTAAAACATCTTTTTGAAAAATCATTTGAAAAGATAATTTTTAAGGCTAAAACATTTTGAAAATCATTTCGAAGTTGTTTTGAAAAAACATTTTGAAGTAGTTTTGCAAGCTTCTTCCTGCAGAGTATCTCATCATGTCAGGACTCGAGAACTTGTACAAAACCAGGATGTTCGTGGGTTTGTAAGCCACTTGTCGTAGGTTTGTAAGCTACTTGTCGTGGGTTTGTAAGCCACTAAAAAGGTAGAAATGGGTTCCATCCCAAAAGAAAAATGGAGTGAAGATTTCAGTGCTATTGTGAAGTTTTAACATAATTCTAGACTCAATACTTATCTTGAACTCTTGAACTCTTGATAATCTTGATATTCTTGATACTCATAAGTCTTCAATCTTGATATCTTGAATCTCTATACTGTACAGTCTTCATTCTTTGTACCTGCATGGTTAAATCCTGCATATACATATATTTCTAAACTATAATGTTAATATTTATATTTTATAATCTTATTCTAAGGTTGTTGTCATCAAAACCATCATCTCATGGACTAACAATCTCCCCCTTTTTGATGATGACAACCTTTGTTTATAAAATATTACTTCTATCCTATTGACTCCCCCTAAATCTAATAACTCCCCCTTAATCTTTTCCTAACTACCCTATTTTATATTTCTCCCCCTTTGTCATCAACAAAAACAAACTAACTCCAAACTATATAACTCTAAAACTCCCCCTTAAACTAATACTAGAACAAAATATAGTAAATGGGATGTGAAAGACATTAACATGATTATACTATAATTATTCAATACCTAAATATGTACAAATATATTTCAAACATTACAATCAACACACACATCAAAACCAATCATATCAAACAAGTCAAACAAATCAATCAAGTCAAACAAGTTAATCAAGTTAAACGAGTCAATCAAGTCAAACAAGTTAATCAAGTCAAACAAGTTAATCAAGTCAATCAAAACATCGAAAACTAATAATCCTATATTATAAAACAATACTACAAACTCCTATAAAATACACTCGTTATGTATACATGTGTGCAATATGTAGTTTGTAATGCAGTATGAAATGTATGACATATGCAATGTAGCATGAGATGATATGCACAATGAAGTGCAACTTGTGATGCAAATGAATATGATATTTCATGCATTATAATTTATGATGTAATATGCAATGAAATGTGATATGAAATAGGATGCATAATGATATGTAATATGAAACAAAATGATAATGAAGTAAAAAATAATAATATGCAGAATGATATGATGATATATATATACTACGGTAAGTGACATTCAAATTATAAGATAAACATGAGTGATAAGTAATATCTAATTGACAAGCATATATATATATATATATATATATATGTGTGTGTGTGTGTGTGTGTATGTCTATGTATGTATACATATATCAAACTATTTATTATAAAACACTTTAACCAAACAAAGGTAAAACACACCAATTACTAGACTTAAGTTAAGGAAACTAATGAATGGGACTGAAAGAGTTGTAATGAAAGAGTTTAAAGGTAATAAATGGTATTAAAACTATAACATATTAATGAAAGGTAGTAATCACACTCAATATCAAAATCAAATTGATAAGAAATATGGACTTAAACTATATATAAGATCAAATATGGTTTTTATAAAAATTAATACCCTAATGATTTAATTTATTTAAAATATTTTTATAACTTGGTTGATTTTTTAAGAATCCAAACATCCAAGTTTATAAAATACTTAACTTACTAATTAAAACCTTTATATTAAATTATTATGGTTTAAAATATTTAGAAACATGTTTAAGCACCCTTTTTAAAAAATAATAATAATATCATAATGAAATATTAAGTAAAATAATAAAGATTGAAAAACTAAAATAAACATGTGTTACATTAAGGCCTCTTACTTTAAAAATTTAGTTACATTTAAACATGAAATTACTTTTAAAATATTCTAATATAAGTTAGAAACTAACTCTAAAAAGAATAGAAAAAAAATACTTAATTTAAATATCATTTTTACATAGTTTAAAGTTTCATAAAGAAAAACAGCATTTAAAGAATGCTATAAAAAGTTTTTGTAGTAAAATATATTCGAAACTTTATAAAACTAAAACTGCAGCTTTTACCAAATGCTGTGTAAAGTTTTTGAAACTCTACAGCGTTTCAAAGCACAGAAATGCTATAAAAACGAATTTGCAGTACTTACAAAACATTATAGAAGAAAAGAAGCATTTTAGAAATGCTATCTAAAATTCCAGTCATGTGATGTAGTACAATCTTATTAATTGAAGAAATATATAAATAGAGCCTTATTCTAACATTCTAAATTCATTCTATTAATTTCTTAAAGATATAAAATTAGTATCTTAAAAGAAATAGAGTATGAGAAGTAAAAGTAACATTAGAAAAGTTGAAATCATGAATGAAGGTATGCTTTTCTACTTAGTATAGTTGTAATAAATTAGTAGTAAGATTTTATTTGAAGGAAAACAGATTTTGAAAGATTTTTTTTTATAAAAAAATTTAGACTGGTATATCGATATTTATACTCTGGTGTGTCGATATATGGAACAAAATATCAAAACTTATAAAAGATATAAATTTCTATACCTAACTAAATGCATCAGTATATATTCCTAAATGCAACAATAAAGATGAAATAATAGTAAAGCGTACCAATTTTTGCACTCCATCTTTCTAACTTTGCAGTTCCTCCATTGTCGTGAACCACACATTTATATCTTTCCGAATTTGACAACGAGATCTGTTCTATTGCGACGGGCTCGTTTTTCTGATCAGCGTAGTATATTCATTTGCTGAATTTGAAGACCGTATGAGAAAGATACAGATGATTTAGTAAATTGACCAACTTGGCGCCAAAACTTTGAATTCGAATTTTGAATGAATGGACACTTCAACCACTATAAATAGGCCCAACGGTCACCACTTTTCATAAAAATTTCTCCTCTTCATCTTCTTCCCGTTTTTCTATATACTATCAAACTTCTAGAAGGCATATCTCCTTCGTTTCTTAACGGAATTGGATGATCAAGCGGCAAATCGAAGAGGAAGGCAAGGGCTATGATCTAGTAATAGTTTGGTGTCGAATTTGGACGGTATTGTGATGCAACAAGCCGAACAGTAGAAGAAATGTAGAAGATCCCGTACACAGTTTTTCAGTTTTGGATAGCCAACTTCAAACTGTCATATCTCACTCAATTTTGAATGGAATTTGATGATCCACCCATCAAAACGACCGTGAGAACAAGAACTACAATCTGAAAAGGAGTGGGAACAAAATACTCAAATCTCTGGATGCATTTTGAAGAATATCTTTGACAGTTTTTCCTTCTTTTTCTTTTTGTTCATCAAAACTTCATTTGACCATAACTTGGTCATTTCTTGACGGATTCATACGAAACCAGTGACATTGCGAAGCAGATGGAGAGAAGTACAGTATCAAATCAAGTTGTAGATGAGAACCCAAGTTTTGAATTGATCTGGTACCCATTTCTTTGTCGATTTCCACTATATATCCATTTATTCTTCTTGATAGATGAATGATTATCTGGTATCTTTTAACCAACAGTCATTAGACATAACTCTTCTCCTGCAAAACAAGATAACTTTTTAAAGAATCGAGTGACTTTTCAAAATAACTAAATATAATTTTAAACAACAATATCATGATGATTCTGTGACATATTCATATGAAAACAGTGTTAATAATTTTATAAAAAAAATTCCATTTCAAAAATTTTCAAAATTCAGATTATGAAAGTTTGAAAACTTTGCTCTGATACCAAATGTGAGGAATGCAGATTACGGATCTTAAGGCTAGGAATAACACTAGAAGGGGGGGTGAATAGTGTTTATAAGAAATTACTAAATCTTTTTAAGTTTATGTTAATTTGTACACAGATGTATGTAAAATTCAGACACAGATATAATCACAGAATCAAACACAGATGCAGAAATAAAGTAAATGCAGTAAAGGAAAGAACACACCGGATTTTATACTGGTTCGGAGTTACCCTACATCCAGTCCCGCACAACTAAGTACGGATTTCCTTTCAAAAGCAATTCAACAATTACAACCCTCGGTTTCAAGGCTACGAGGTACACCCTCCAGAATCACAATCCTTTGGGTAGAGATACTTGATTTCCGGGGCAACAAGTTCACCCAATTGATTTTCAAGGCTATAATCATACCTTTTCTCGCTTGATTGATTTCCCAGGCTAAAATCACACCTTTTCTCGCTAGATAAAGGACAAAGAAGCCTATAACTCTGAATAACACTTAGATCTTGTTGAGATAATGATAGAGAATCAAACCAGAGATAATCTAGTTAGATTCAATATTGATTTCGACAGAGTGATGATAGAATTTTGAATAAGAAAATGTGGAAGAAGAAGAGAAGTGAAAAACCAGAAAATCTTGTTAAAAATTCGTTGAAACTAACCCCTATTTATAGAAGAACAACAGTCATGTCCATTCGTGAAAGGTTATGACGAATAGACACTTCTTTTGAAATTTAAATTTTGAACTCAACTGTCACCATGTCGACATGGTCACCATAGGCATGTCGACATCCCAAAGCAATTTTTGATGATTTGATTTTCTTTGAAAATAACCTTTATCTTATATTAAAACTATTTTAAACTTTATAAATATACTTGACTATAGATAAAATACATAGATAAATATAGAGAACACTATATATATAATTTTATATTTAAATCTAAGTATAAATATATTATATTTAAAAGATAGTTTAAAACAGACGAAGTTTAAAAACAAGAATATTTAAGGCTAAAACATCTTTTTGAAAAATCATTTGAAAAGATAATTTTTAAGGCTAAAACATTTTGAAAATCATTTCGAAGTTGTTTTGAAAAAACATTTTGAAGTAGTTTTGCAAGCTTCTTCCTGCAGAGTATCTCATCATGTCAGGACTCGAGAACTTGTACAAAACCAGGATGTTCGTGGGTTTGTAAGCCACTTGTCGTAGGTTTGTAAGCTACTTGTCGTGGGTTTGTAAGCCACTAAAAAGGTAGAAATGGGTTCCATCCCAAAAGAAAAATGGAGTGAAGATTTCAGTGCTATTGTGAAGTTTTAACATAATTCTAGACTTAATACTTATCTTGAACTCTTGAACTCTTGATAATCTTGATATTCTTGATACTCATGAGTCTTCAATCTTGATATCTTGAATCTCTATATTGTACAATCTTCATTCTTTGTACCTGCCTGTGCAGTTAATGCCCCGCTATATCCCCGCTATAACTCCGATATATCTTATAGCGGATTCCTACAGCTATGATTTTTCCATATATCCCCAACATATAGCATTTCCGCTTTAATCCCCGCTATTTCCGCTATATCCCGTTATTTCCGCTATATTCCGCTATTTCCGCTATATCTTCTATAAAAAATTGGATTGAAAAATGATATTTATACGCTATAAAAATTATGAAATTAATTAATTTCATTGAATTTTTGATATATGTTTAGAAATGATAATACTCTAATATTCTACTAAATTAAATTAAGTTATATAACAGTTTTACGTTCATTTACAATACATTTGTATATATTTTTATTTAAAATTATTTTTGTATTAATTATAATTCAATTGAATGTTAATTTTTCACATAATTACTATCTATATATTTGTAAAAACAACAAGTATGGGATTTATATGCTATTTTAGAGTAATCTGATATATCCCGCTATATCTTCGCTACATCCCCGCTATGACTTTTTGCACCTCTACCGCATTGAATCCACCGAGCGCTTTAACTGCACAGGTACCTGCATGGTTAAATCCTGCATATACATATATTTCTAAACTATAATGTTAGTATTTATATTTTATAATCTTATTCTAAGGTTGTTGTCATCAAAACCATCATCTCATGGACTAACAAACGCTTCCACTAATTCTTTAATGGATGCTAGGGTTTTTATTATTCTGTATATTTAGGACAAGAGAGAGTGGGGTAATCATGATATCAAATATCCACAACCATCTCTCTAGATCTAAAGACTAAGTCTTTTGCCCCATTCAACTCCTTGCATGGCCGACCATACCCCTCGGTGATTTTATGGACTTGCGACTAATATATATATTTATATAATTTTAATTTATTATTTAATCCCATGTACTAAATTAAATTAATATATAACAATTATATATTTTATTTAATTAATTTAAGGCTTCAAATAAATAAATAAAATGGCATAAAAATTCGATATAACATTTGTATTAATTTTATTAATACGAGTATTTATGCACGTCCAAGTAGGCCTACATTTAATCACAATGTACATGCATTTTTAGTTGCATCAGTGGAAGTAGATTTGACAGTAGCATTGCAAGCATAAACTGAACCTGAGGCAACGACCGAGAAGACTGAGACAACTGAAAAACATTCATAGAACCAATAACTTGAAAGCATTAGTAGTTTTATCATTCTTTTCTTTTGTTTTAGTTTATTTTATACTACTAGAAATGGAAATAATACTTGTACTTTTACATGCTTATGCTCTTTTAGCTAACGTGAGTTGTGAGCAAAAATGTATCAAAATATATCAGTGATTAATTGTTTCTTTACCACTCTTTTGTAGATATTTGTCTTTTATGCTTTTAAGTTACTCTTTTGGAAACCATCTTTCAAATTATTATTTTTTCTTTTGGAAACCGGTAATTTCATATTTGTATTTCTTAAGTTTGTACTGCTTATTTTAATAGGGTTAATCACCCAAGCAAAATCTTTATATTTTATTTCCATTTTAATGATTTTTTTCTTCGTTTGTTCCGGCATTCAAGAAAGGAAACATGAATCTCAAAAAATAGACATGAAAAAAATCAGAAAAAGTAGTATAAAAGAATTATTGGTTTGTACATGCAGACCTGGTATTTGAACTCTACCTAAGCAGAAGCCGTTGTTTTTTTGTTCACCTGTAGTAACTTCTTCATACTAACTCGGAATCAAGCGAGACTTCGACCGATGAACTCCCACCTAAATTACGGACAATATAAAACTAGGCCTGTAAACGGATGCAATCGGATACGGATAGTGCTATATCCGTATCCGAAAATGAAAATCCGTATCTGAATCCGTATCCGATATCCGCGAATACCCGTTGAATATTATCCGTATCCGTATCCGCTAATATTTTCGGATATCCGAAAATATCCGTATCCGGCTTAGCGAATACGGATATTTTTGAATATCCGAAAATATCCGTATCCGAACCTCAAAATGTATCCGAAAATATCCGAAAATTAATCAATATAATGCATATTTCATTTTTTTGACTGAAAAAAAGATGAAAAAACCTATTAGTGTATTTGTATTAAATTTATGGATATAAAATAACATATTAATATTTAATTTCAAACTGGATGGATATTTATCGGATACGGATACAGCCATATCCGTATCCGTATCCGAAATATGTTTCGGATATCGGATATCCGCATCCGCTTTTCGAATATCGGATATTTTTCATGTTTTCGGATACGGATGCGGACGCGGACGGATTTTGGATATTTCGGGTATTCATTGACAAGCCTATATAGAACACTCAGATACTTCAGCTTAAGAATGTATACCGTAGTTCTCCATGGTGATTAACAAGTGTACTTAGAAAATAATAGGCTACATCCCCATATTTGAACTTCTACTATGCAGAAGCCACTATTTTTTTGTTCATACTGCAATAACTTCTTCATACTAACTTGGAATCAGGCGAGACTTCGACCGATGAACTCCCACCTAAATTACGGACAATATGGAAACTTGAATACTTCAGCTTATGAACGTATACCGTAGTTCTCCATAGTGATTAACTGTTGTACTTAGAAAATAATAGGCTACATCCTCATATTTGAACTCCGCCTAGGCAAAAGTCTCTACTTTTTTGTTCGTACTGCAATAACTTCTTCATACTAACTCAGAATCAGGCGAGACTTTGACCGATGAACTTCCATCTAAATTACGGACAATATGAAATACTTGGATACTTCATCTCTTGAACATACACTGTAGTTCCATGGTGACTAACAGTTGTACTTAGAAAATAACATGCTACATCCCTATACTTGAACTCCGCCTAGGCAGAAGCCGCTATTTTTTTTATTCAAACTGCAATAACTTCTTCATACTAACTCGGAATCAAGCGAGACTTCGACCGATGAACTCCTACCTAAATTATGGACAATATGGAACCCTCAAATACTTCAGCTTATGAATGTACATTGTAGTTCTCCATGGTGATTAACCGTTGTACTTCAAAAATAAAGTGCTACATCCCTATATTTGAACTCCACCTAGGCTGAAACTGCTATTTTTTTGTTCGGACTGCAATAACTTCTTCATAATAACTCATAATTAAGCAAGACTTTGACCGATGAACTCCCACCTAAATTACGGACAATATAAAACACTCAGATACTTCAGCTTATAAACGTATACTGTAGTTCTACATGGTAATTAAAAGTGGTACTTAGAAAATAGCAGGCAACATCCTCATATTTGAACTTTGCCTATGTAGAAGCCGCTATTTTTTTTGTTCATACTGCAATAACTTCTTCATACTGACTCGGAATTAGGCGAGACTTCGAACGATGAACTCCCACCTAAATTACAGACAATATGGAACACTTGGATACTTCATCTCTTGAACGCACACTGTAGTTCTCCATGGTGACTAATAGTTGTACTTAGAAAATAATAGGCTACATCCTCATATTTGAACTCCGCTTAGGCAGAAGCCGCTATTTTTTTATTCAGACTGCAATAACTTTTTCATAATAACTCGAAATTAGGCGAGACTTCTACCATGAACTCCCACGTAAATTACGGATAATATGGAATACTCAGATACTTCATCTTATGAACACATCTGTAGTTTTCCATGGTGACTAACAGTTGTACTTAGAAAATAGTAAGCTGCATCCCCATATTTGAACTCCGCCTAGGAAGAAGCCGCTATTTTTTGTTCAAATTGTAGTAACTTCTTCATACTAAATCGGAATCAGGCGAGACTTCGACCATGAACTCCCACCTAAATTACGGACAATATGGAACACTCGAATACTTCAGCTTATGAACGTATACCGTTGTTCTCCATGGTGATTAACAGTTGTACTTAGAAAATAACAGGTTACATACCCATATTTGAACTCCGCCTAGGCAGAAGCCGCTATTTTTTTGTTCGTACCGCAATAACTTCTTCATACTAACTCAGAATCAAACGAGACTTTGACCGATGGACTCCCACCTAAATTACGGACAATATGGACTTGGATACTTCATCTCTTGAATGTGCACTATAGTTCTCCATGACGACTAACAGTTGTACTTAGGTAATAATAGACTACGTCCTCATATTTGAACTCCGCCTAGGCAGAAGTCGCTATTTTTTTATTCAGAATGCAATAACTTCTTCATACTAACTTGGAATCAAGCAAGACTTCGACCGATGAACTTCCACGTAAATTACAAACAATATGGAACACCAGGATGCTTCAGCTTATGAACATATATTATAGTTCTCCATGGTGATTAACAGTTGTACTTAGAAAATAACTGGCTACATCCTTATATTTGAATACTATTTTCCTATGAGATGTAAAATGGTATATTTGGAATTTCAAAAAGACACCGAGTAAATCTATTCAATGAATTCTCTTTATTAGTAGTAAAGATTATAACAAATTAATTTTGATTTGGTTGAACTCGGGAATTAGCCAACAATGTGGTTATGTTGACTCCCTGGTGTGAACTCGGTTCACCTTTCCAACCAATTTAAATATTGAAGTCTATACAGAGTTTGTTGAAGTATAATCTCGAGCACAAGTGTAGTCGCTTATAGACCATTTAGACAAAATCTAATTTTTAATCTTTATTGAGCTACACCTTGTAACCATATTTTGTGCACATTTTCATTTTGTCGTACTATTTCAATAAGACATCTAGATTGTGGTGAATGGTCAAAAACTCTAATAATATCTATATTTAATTGCATAGACTGATTTAAAGTTTGTGGAGATATCGATTAACCATTTTAGTCATGCCAAAGATTTTGACTTTAAGTTGACTACCGATTACGGTGATATTAATCTTCTATAATGATGGAGATGAATCCACTTTTGAATAGTGTTTCACTTTAGAAGTTTAATATATACCGACTATAATTGTAACATGATCACGATGTCATATGATTGACCATAATCAAAGTATAGTCATGTTACTTAAGATCCTTGGTACTCTGAAGTCTGAAGACCATTGTAATCGTTACATGGGATTTTCTATTTCGACATAGTTGTATTGATCTATAGAAAACTCTTGTTCTCGCCTTAGAAAACTATACCAGTCTAATTAGTTAATGTAAGGGTTTCTTGCATCAATAACAGATAGGGTTTCACAATTCCACCGCCCATAGCCTTTCTTCCTTCCATTTCACGTTCTTTTCATTTTCGCCCTTTCTTTTCATTTCCTTTTGCGTTCTCATCGTCTTCCCCTCACATCTCAGCATACCCTAACTTTCACCAGAGCTGCAAGTTATCTCAATTTGACATCGCCCTGCTCCAGTGCTTTAAGTTCATCTGCCTCTTTTCTCCACCTTTCTAATGTTGCCCGCTAGATATCTCCCGTGTGCGGCCTTCGATAATTATGAAATCTCAAGCTGAGAGTTTTAGATTGATTCCAGAAGTAGAAATTTTCTTCACTTCGATCTGGTGAGGATCTCTGTCGGGTTGTTTTTGTTGGCCATGGGGTTCTGTTGGTTTTCAAATCGGTAATTGTTTGCTTTTTGCTGTTTGCACTTATCGGCTAGATTTTAGGATGCCTGTTTAGTCATTTGGCCTTGCTTCTTTTCGTCACCTAGTCTATTTAACTCGGCGATTGCTTGTGCAACGGGGTTCTCCTCAATGTGGTGGCTTACGGTGCTTTATTGAGCGTCTATGGTTATCCCCGCTTCTCAGGCCTCTTACAGTTGTGCTGGATTGTAATAGCAAGGCTTTAGGCTAGCCGGTTTTGTTTTTTCCTGTTTATCTTTATATTTTCTTATTGGTTTTGTTGCTTAGTGCATTTCGTGCACTGTTTTGCAATGCGTCTGTGGTGCTATTTATTGTGCAGCTAGTTTTAGTTTATGTGTGCAGTAAGTTTTAGTGTTGTATATGGTCCTGTTATTTCCATTTTGTGGGCATAGTTTGTTAGGTTACGTCAGTTTACTTTATAGTTCGTTAAGGTTGCATTTGGTCATTGTCTCTTAGTTGTGATGTATATCTAGTTGGGTGGACAATGTTTGCTCCGTCGTTTCCTTAGCTAGCCTGATTTTGCGAGACTATCTTTGATATATTTGGAGCAAGTGTTTTGCTGCTTTGCCTTTGTGATTTTCTTTGGAAATTTTTGGATCCCTTTTGGTTCCAGCTAGAAATTATGGTAGTTTTAATTTCTACTTTTGGAATTCGGGCTCAGGTTCTTCATCTTTTGGGTCTTGGTCTTTGGGCTTGCTTCCTTTTCTTTATGATATATGCTTGCTTCTTATATGCGATGTTTGTCTAGTGGGGGGATGGTTTCCCTGCTCTATGAGTTTCATCTAACATTAGCCCGGCCTCTTCTTTCTCACCCTTACTCCATGGGGATTGCTTATGGAAGTCAGTGCTAGCTTTATGTGTTGTTATGCTTTATGTGCAGTTAGGTTGATGTTTTGGTTCAATTCATGTGCAACCAACCCCTCATTCCCTTGGTTAGATTGGTTCTGTTATTTTGGTTTGCTGCAATTTATTCAAGTTCGGTGCAATTTTGGCTGCTTGACCTTAGCAAGTGTCATCTTTTGGAATTTACTAGTTTCCTTTTGGTTCCAACTGCAAGTTACGTTTCTTAGGAAATTCAGGTAGCTCTCGTTCTGCCTTGGCAATGTTGTTCTGAAATTGGTGATGATATCTTCCCCTATGTGGTTTTTCTTTTTTATGAGCACTTTGGTTTGTATAGGCTATACCTCTGTATGTATGCTTGTAGTTTGTGTTTGTAGCTGTGTGGCATGTGTGCCACACACCTTGTTTAATCATTTGTAATTACGGTCGGTCCACTTTAAAAACCGTCGGGCTACCAGTCAAGCCTTGTTGGCTGCTACTTATATATGTATGTATGTATGTATTACGGCTGTATGATCTTTGGGTCATACATCTTTCCTATAAAAAAAGACTCTCGTTGAGTCATTATATGATGGTTCCTATTGGAACTGGGCCAGTCCGCAGCAGAAGTTATGAGTGAATTTAAAAAAAAAATCCCTTATTGGATCTGTATTGGTTCTATGAAGTTAATTCATTTATAACATTTCTAAATTTTATTTAAATAAAATCTTTTATTTTATTTAGATTTATAAATTATAATTTATAAATAGTTTATTAAGTTTATGTTATAATATATTTATTTATGTGTATCATATATACATATATATGTGTGTGCATGTGTAACATATCAATCCGTGCAAGGTATAACATGTCCGTGTATGGATGTTGGGATTTACACCGCAACAGAAATGTTAGCTCATCCAATATGCAAGTGTATATTTTCCACACATATATATGTATGTGTATATATACACTATTATTTTTATATAAGTATTATAAATACTAGTATAAACCGCACGTACGTGCATCTAATAAGTAGAGATGTTTACATTTTATTTAATAAAAAAAGTGTAAATGTTTTGGGTAGTCACAACACTTTGACTTCAAGTTGTTTTGTTAACAGTGTCGGTGACAAATTGATAGTAAAATTCCACTGATATGTAGTTGGGAAAAAGAGGTGGTGGAGGGTGAAAACTAGTGGTGAGATTCCATTAACGGATGAGGTATTTTCGGAATTTCAAAATGACAACGTGGAAATCCTATTCATCGAATTCTCTTTATTAATAGTAGATATACATACATACATACATGTATATATATTATGTTTTGTTTAAATAATTTTACATAAGTGCGCGCGCGCGTGTGTATATGTACATATATTTATATATATTATCATATGAATAAAATATTAATATTACCTACATATTATTGTAATAGATTTATTTAAATATAAAAAAATTATTTATATATATATAATTCATTTTTTTAAACCATGAGTAATACATACACATACATACATATATATATATATATATATATTAAATACACACACACACATATATATATATATATATGTGTGCAATAAAAAAATATAATTTAATAAAATAAGTAAAATATTTTTCTAAAAATATAAAAGTCCAAGTCTTGGGCACAACTTAAATTTTTTTAATTTTAAAATACAATTTAATTAAATATCAATTCGAAAATCAATAAAATATCAATTAAAATTAATTTTGAAACTTTATTTCAGATTTTAAATTTCCAAAAAATCCAAAATAATATTTTATGCTTTGGAAAAATTTTCACAATTTTTCCAATTTAAAATAATTTTAAATTAGTTTTTCTTTCTTCCACCAAAATTTTATAATTAATTTAAATATAAAAAATGCTTTCTTTTTTTTATTTTTCAACTGAGAGCTTCTTTACTATTAATATTATTTTCTAGAATGTAAAATATAATTTTCATAATTTATTTGAATTAACATGATTTATTTATGTAATAAATTGATTTAAATGATAATATAAAATAATAAATATTAATAAAAATATTTTCTCACCATCGAAAATTATCACAGCTTTAATTCTTTACATATAAAATTATATGACTATTTTTTATTAAATTATGATGTTGTAGTTAATTATAAACCATATATATGTAATTAAATGATATATATATATTAATTAAATAAAATATAAAAATTATATTTTTTATTTAGAGTCGCACTGACCTGATGTATATTTGATATATATATATATATATATATATATATATATATTTATATATATATGTATGTATATATAATTTATATATACGTGCATATAACCGAACAACGTTGTGGTAATATAAAAGTGAGGGTTATTGTTTAAATCCAGAAGGAATCTAGGACTGGTCGTAGGATGGGAAGTCTGAACCAGTATAAAATCTCTGATGCACTCTACTTTAGAGCATTTTTATTTCTGCTGTTATTATATACAAGTTTTAATTTAGTAGAACAATTCATATACTCGATTCACAGCAGCTTTTAGTTAGGTCTGGTAAGTTTGTCGTTTTCAGAAAACAATTTTAGAGTTGTCGTTTTCTACATTTTTAAGTGGTAGATTATTAGGAAAAATCATAATATATGTTCTAATAGTATTAGTAAGGTTAAACTTTATGTTTCATTTTACTAATAAGCTCACACTAGTCTTTTATGTTTTGCCAAACCCTAAGTCGAAAGACTCGAAACATAGAAGACTTTCGACTTCACTAGTAGGTGTTAGAACTTGTATGTCTTGGAATTCTGACCTTGAGGAAAGTTCAACAAATCATACTTCCACGTTCGATGGACAACTCCTTATCAATTGTATCATAAACAACTCCTAACCTATGGTACTTTGTCCTAATCCGGTTTTACCTTTAGGAAAGCTCAACAAATAAAGTAGGATTATTCACTCGGACCTACCATTTTGCAATGACCTATGTATAATGCACATACCTTGAGGAAAGCTAAACAAATATGTGTGGTTATCTTGCTTGGTCTATTCAATATATTAATAGTACTAAACATAATATCCTTGGCTTGAGGAAAGCTCAATAACTAAAGGGTATGCAAGTAATCTATTAATATATAAATGGTAGAGGACAACATTATATTGAAGATTTGTAATCTCCAATATATTATATTATTTGATATCGACTTATGAAATAATATAATTCTTATGAATTACTCTCGTGAGTGTCGAACACATCGGAAATCATGATATACGTACATTTACGTATGTATTTATTTCTTAAGTCTATTTAGGGTTCATTTAATGTTCCACTTTAGTTTATACATTCATATGATATAAGTTTTATTATTATATAACTTTTATATTTTATACTACTTATATAATAGTCTTATGTATAATATTATATTAATTAAATCTTATTTAATTAATTTTAATTAATCAACATTTTAACTAATTTTGTATTAATATAACATTATATTCATTAAATATTATATACTATAACTTTTATAGTATGACACGTCACTATGCCACAAAGTGAATCAGACAACAATGATCACACAACATAAGGTAGATTTTCTGTTATCCCACTATTTACCACTGTTTCAAACAACATATGGATAAAATAATATGTTGTTTGAATAGCCCCTGAAATCTCTATGTTCATGCTTGTTCTTCGGACAATATTTTATCTGTTGTTTGATTGAAGTTATCATAAAATTTACTTTTGGCTCCAGATTTTCCCACTCAATATTTTCGTGGTTGCGTTCCTTAATTATTCCCTCTTCACTTTCTTTCCATTTTGTCTTCTCAATATATATTTCCCACTTCTTAAAATTTTCCCCCTTCTCAAAATTTATTTTCCTCTTCTCAAAATCAAATCGGCAGAACCTTAAACTTAAGCTCGTTTTTGACCCATGTTCGACCCATCTTCTGGAATTAGGGTTTCAAATCATCTTGATAATGAAATCACTCTGCCGATACTCCCTCACTATCAAACAACGATTGATAACGAAATTGGTTTCCATTTTATGGCCGTGTTCGTTCAAGCTTGCTTCAATTTGTCGAGTATTCTTCGATTGATATATGGTATGATTTCTACCCCTTTCAATTTTGTATTTGTGACGCCCCACCTCTATGGTCATAATAACAAAGAGTATTAAAGAAATACTGTCTATTATTACGAAGAATAAGGCTGGATAGGAGCGACCATCCGTAGTTGGCCTTACACTAATATTGGTTATCTCGATAGGAGTGGTATATACTTTTTATTTTTCATCTATTATTTATTTACTCCCATCGACACACCCAATTATCAGTATAAAACAAACTACGATAGTTCATAGTAGTTTAGGACATTAGATATAACAATAACACAAATAATATAAATGCGGAACACAGATTAACAAAAATCTCATATATATATAACCGATGTCAGTTACAATATAGTTGACACGATACATATGATACAACTACAACTGTCGACTCTAGAAGTTATATATACAAGTACATTATCAACTAATATACATGAATACATATCGTTCTATACAATGACACGACTACTACAAAAGGACAATGACAACTTCAGAAGATGTGAAAAGTCTTCAAATCCCGAACAGCAACTCAAAGAAAGAAATCTACAACCTGAAATAACTCGGGTCTGACCCGAGTATTACATTCAGAAGAAAATAATACACGGGTCAGTCTAATTCAAACTCAGTTATTAGTGCATAGTAGCGATAATAATCAGATAGTCAAATAGACGACAGTTACAGAAATCTCGTATATCCAACTCTCGATACGAGAATTGGATAACGGCAGATATAACACTAAACAGTGTTAAACGACAAATCAACAATCCAAATCAGAATACAACTCCAAACCATTGAAATTTACCAACGAACAATTCAATAAATCGAAACAACAATTTAAAACTGTCAAATTCGATAGGGCTGCAGTACACGCACGCGTGTACTGCCTCGCCACTATCGCAGGAGATACACAAAAGCTCAGTGAAAGTCACAAATGATCACAAGGTCAACATTTCGAAGTCAACATCGATGCCGTGGGGATGAACGAGACTCAAGAGAAGCTACAACATAAGGCACTGCATTTCAAATAGCAGTACAACTGGAACCAAACTCAAGCACAACTACTATGGTGACAAAACAGTTCCACAAATGAAGAAATCAGTTCAACACTGAGCACAGGCAAGGTGGAAGATTGCTAGCATGAAATACGACTTAACCTAATATAAATGGCAACAATACTACATGTACCAGACCAAGGGAACAACGGAGACATGCTAAGCAAAGTCAAGTGTTATCAAGTGCAAGCAAGATGAAAATGAAATCATAGCCAGACATGCGTACTCAAGTCCAAATGCAGTGCAGGCATCAGACTAAAGCACAAATACATGGAACAACGCCAAAATCAACATAATTAGAGGCAACTAGTAGCTACATAGTAGCAAACAAAGTATGGCCTCTATAATGAAAAGAAAGTGAAGATTCAATATCAATGCTACTGCCTCGAAAATCAACCAAATGCACTACCTCACGTATACAAGATACGGGCACCAGTGGAACAAGATGTCGCAAAACTCAAAAGCAACCACAAAGAACATCATCAATTCGAATGACAAGTGCACTAAACTATAACAGTGCAATCCCAAATTGAAACAGCGAGTAGTACAAATTAATGCAGACTGTTCAAAGTTTAAGTAGAGACTACAAGATGAACCAGGCCCACTAGCATACTTAGAGACAAATAAAAGTATCACTTTTAAACGAGACAGAGAACCAGTTTTAACCAAGCAAATGTCCATCACGTATACAATGACTACACTGAACAAAAGGTCAGACTACACAAATTCAAAGCAATGCCACTGGCAACCATGCAATGCAAGGTAATTCAAAAGTTCTTAAACAAAACTGGGACCAATCTCAATTACTAACATAATTCAATGCAACTCAAAAGAACTCAAATATCCAGCCAGTGGACAACGAAATACTTCAATGCGACATAACCCACTGTAATAAAAATTTACAGGTTTTACAATTCGAAGTCAGGTGACAGTGATCATGTTAGGGACCTAATGACCGAAGTCAAAGCAAAGACGAAGTCAACCATTACACAAAAAAAACAGATCAATTGAACTGGCTAAAGCATAGTTCGAATCAAGGGAAATTTCTCCAATATAATATCAACACAACGGAACCAAAATTCATGGAGTCGAATCCACAAAACCGGATGGCCAAGTCAAAAAAACCAAACCAAATTCAACACTGTATTATTCAAACAAAATAGGGAAATCAGTAAACAAGGCCAATTTCAATTTGAACGCAGTACAGTACCAGTCGAACGAGCCAAATTCCAAAACAGTTAAAGCCATACTAGTCACGAATTCAAAGACAAGAGTCGAGTAATCAAAACGACAAATGAATCAAGACGACTTGAATTAGATGTGAGTGGAAGGCCACTCACCTTGTTTACGTAGCAGAGACGAGCAGCTTCGAGACGAAGCCGGGGCGATCGAAGAATCGAGCAAGCCATCTTCGAATTCACGGAAGCCCCAATTTTCAGAACGAAGAGCCAAAGTACAAATCACAGAGGAACGAACTAACTGGAATCGATCGCAAGCAACAACGACTAGAGTTAGATCGGCGATCAAGGTTGCGAAACCCTAATTTTTGAAGCAGGAACGAAGTCACAAATTCAATCGAGGCCGCCATTTTTAATGCTTTCGAACGTTTAGGGTTTTGGAATGAGAATAAAATAAAGAGGGACGGTTTACAAGGTTATCACGGCAATCAAAAGAACAAAGGGCTAGCTTTTCTTTAAAGCCCAACATCATTTAACTCAACATCTTAAAGAATTTTACAGCCTAAAAAGTATTTCAATATGATTAAAACTGCTGATAGAAATTTGTTATCAATTTCAATCGTCTAGTGACGATAACAAACTTTTACAAAAAGGATTCCGACTCGATTAAAATCTACATTAGCAATTAACAATGATTTAATCGTCATTTATAAACTGACGCGAAAAACCGGGTTGTTACAGTATTGATCTCGACTTCGATTTTAAGAGCCAATAATGAGATGGGTTTATAAAGGAATTTATTTCCTGTATTTTCGATTTAAACTTGACTTCATATTTTAAACATTAGATGTTGATTTTGTATTGCTGCATATATTTTTGACCGCTTTGTTTTTTTTATTTTCTACTTTATGGCCTTGACTCGTTCAATTGTTGAGTTCTCTGATATACTCGAATATATTTTTACTTGGTTGAATATATTGATTTCAAGCTTTCTGCCTTGTTCACCTAGATTTGTATATTTGACTTTAATTTGTTGAATTGGCTGGTGATATGAGAGTTGTGCAAGGCACTAACATTTATTTGGTTGTTGAATTGGTTGTTCAAGGCAGTGCACACTGGACTTATTTGTGCACTTATTTGTGGCCTACGAACTTGAACTTGAACCATTATTCACTTCATTGTTCGATTTTGAGTTACTTTCCTTGTTCACTTCATTGTTCGACTTTGTTAAGTTCATTGTTTCGCCGATTGCCTCTTGCTTGTTTTGTTGCCCCTTGCACTTATGATTTTTTCACTTCATTGTTCAATTTTGGGAACTTCCATGTATATACATACATATATATGTATGTATATATGTGTGAATGTTTGTGGCACTGCCTTGTTTTAATTTATGGCACTGCCTTGTTTTAATTTATGGCACTTCCTATTTGTTGCACTGCCTTGTTGCATTGTTGGCCTTGTCCAATTACTTGCGCACATATGTATATACATATCTACATGTATATACATATACATATACATATACATATACATATACGTATATATGTATGTTAGTGTGCTTGAACTCTGAATGGTTTTAATTTTCTGGTGGACTTATGAGTGTGCCTTGCCTTGATTGAACCTTGAATGGCTTAAACTCTGCCTTGTTTTGTTCAACTGCCTTTTGAACGTGCTTGTCTTCATTTACTATGTGCATACGTTGTACCATTTCATGAGCTGTTTGTGAAATCCCTGCACTGATTTCACTTGTTTCATGCATGTGTACCATTACTGACATATTGTTGGCCTTTGAGTCTGGTTTGTGAAATATCTTCCATGTACATACATACATACATATGTATGTACATATGTGTGAAATATTGCCATTTTTTTGCTTTGAACTTCCATATGTGTGTCTCTTGTGTGTTACAATCTTGTTCTTGCTTTGCCTTGGTCCATGTTGTTAGCCTTGTTCACATGTTGCATTGCACACTGCCTTGTCCAAGGCAGTGCCAGTGCACTGCCTTGAACAAGGCAGTGCACTACCTTGACATTGGTTGAATCCCTTTCATGTGCTTTGGTTTCTTATCCATAGCTTGATTACCTTCCAGATTCTTGAATTTCTTGTTTTGAACAAGGCAGTGTGCACTGCCTTAAACTCCATGTACTCCCTGGCTCATTTGATTCCTATGTGAATGTTCTTTTGATTCTTGTTCATTTGTTTGTACTTCCTGCCTTGAACTCATGTACTTCTAGGCTGCATTTGTTTGTGGCACTACCTGTTGTTCATTTGTTTGTGGCACTTCCTGCCTGCATTTGACATGTGTTGCACATATACATGTATACTTGTATTTCCATATGTGTATATGTGTGTTGCTCACTATAGAGATGCAAGTGGTAGTATATTTGTAAATTTGTACCTACTGTTCTTTGTTTGTGCTATTTGTGCACTTAATTCTGTATCATTATGTACCATGCTTGATACTGCCATGAATCTGGTTTGCTGGTGCTCGACTTTGTGCATCTCCATATGCACTAAACTTGTTTTTGCACTTTGGCTTTGCTGAGTTGCTTGATCTATTTCGAGCTGAATTAAACAACTTGTGTTGAGCCCGAGCTTGCTTGGGCTTGAACTTGTGTGTTTGCACTGAGTTAAGCCTTCGGGCTTGACCTTTGCAACTATCTATGTGATTGAATCAAGGATCAGCCTTGTGATATTCACAATGATACAATGTGATATCATAAGTTGTCCGTGCACACACACACACATATCCCTGTCTAAAAATGAAAAGAAAAAAACAAACCCATAAACTGAGGCAATATTTAATATTCAAATTCAATTCTATTTTTGCAATTTAGATTTGTTTCTTTTTCAAGTTTAATGCATTGTTGTTTATTTAACAGGTATAGGAGATGGTTGGACACAAGCTGGAGCAAGCAAATCAACATCAAAAACAAACTCGAGTAAGTGTGAGTAAATTTAAGTTGTATTATATTTGAAAATTTAAGTAGAGTGATAGTGAAACTTGTATTGTATTCGAATTTGATTTGAAATAAAATATTTGTTTAAATAAAATTGCGATTCATTTATTACATTCTGTGAACAATTATTCACATCAGTCAATATTTATATGTTGTCTAATAGAAAACTCTAGAAATGATACTATAACATGAGACAATATATGATTTTTTTGTTGTGTTAGTGCATATCAGACAATGGGGCATATCTTTTGTCTGATGTGCAATGAGACGACACAGGATTTAACGATAGATGGGTATGCAATCAGACAACGGAGCATACCCGTCGTCTGATGCATTTTTCCCATGGTGCGTATATCATATTCATGTGTATATTATTTAATTAATTGACCTTTTAATTTATTTATTTAATTAAACTCTTATAATTAAATTATATTAGTTTCAAATTTTATTCGATATATGTACTTGTATACTTATGTCATTTCAAACATTATAAAATAACATAACATATATCATAATATATTACCTGTATTCATTTATTAATTAACTTATTTAGTTTATTTATTTTACAATTATTAATAAATTTTTAAATTTCGAAATTAATTTATATTATTTTTCAAACATTTTGAGAAACTTTATCGTATTAGAACTTTTATACTATATGTATATACTATTTTAAATTTAAAATCTTAGATTTTTAAACTTTCAAACAATTTCAAAAATTAGCCCAAGGTACAATTCAAATGGGCATCTTCTATTAGTAGCAACCTTTTGGGTTCACTTCAACTTTTAGACCAGGCTGGTAACTAGGTAGGACATTGTACTTGATTACCCCAATCCTAGACATTAACTTCCTAGACACCGTACTAAGCGGGTTGGGAACTTAACTGGTTTACCCTAACATGACTAGTTTAGACTGCATAGGCTATTGTGCTCTGATATCATTGTTGGAACTAGGTCAGCCCACAACAGAAGGTATGTGTGAATTTTAAAAAATGTTTTATTGGATCTTTATTGGGCTTATGAATTGTAAGTCATTTAGCACATTTCTAAATTTTATTTAAATAAAATCTTTTATTTCATTTAAATTATAAATTATATAGTTCATTTAATTTGTGTTATAATATATTTATATATGTGTATCATATACACATGTGTGTGCGTGCACGTACCTGTATAACATATAAATCCATGCAAGGTATAACATGCACGTGCATAGATGTTCGAATTTACATTGCAGACACGTAGCTCATTCAATATGCAAGTATCATTCAAATACACGTATGTATATATACTATTATTTTTATATAAGTATTATAAATACACACGCATGTTAAGTGTTGTTCAAATAATTTTATACAAGTATACAAGTATGTGTGTGTGTACACACACATCACACACACATATTTATATATACTAGTGTGAACTCATGCTACGCACACAGATAGTTAATAATCCTTTTTTTCACATTTTACAAATATTTTTTTAGTTGCATGAAAACCCAATTTAATACCAATTATTTAAATAGACTATATATTATTATTTTATCTTTGAATAAACAAAATATGATTGTTCACATTTCAGAAGAAAATGATTTTTTAAGATAATATAATATTTTGTATCACAACGGTTGTCAGTGCTTAAGCTGTAATTATACATCCTATTGAAATTAAAAATATATACTTGTTCTTTTTGTTAGCTTGTTTGGGCATACCATCAAGTAGAGTTTTTTTATGCAAATTGAATATGTTAGGTGGGCAACAATTTTTAAGGACGATAGACAAAAAAATTGAATCGTACAGGACCAAAACAAGTGCAAAGAAGGATGCCTCCAACTTTTTTTTTCAGAAAAGAAGAATAATATAGGGAACAAGACCAATAAGTGTCACCGAGCAGCAAGCATGATGCTAAGTGAATAAAGCAAAAGTACCTTTTGTCATATCGATATGACAAATTAGAACGCAATGATGCAAAAAAGGAAAGAATATCAAAATGCAATGTTCATTAACATTTAGATTTTCAGTAAATGGCAGATTTGTAGGGAAAATGTAACGGCCCGCATTTTTGACCGTTCAAGTCGACAATAATCCACACATGTCCAACTCAAACCGTTCAAAAGGGCGGATGGTTATTGGGGTTAAATAAGAAAGGAAAGAAAGAACAGAAGCAAACTCAGAATCTTACAGCGGAAGGAACAAGATATAATAATAAAATAACAGTTCATGAAGTTGTTAAATAAATAAATTTGATTATTATTATACATCATAAATCAGAGTTACATACATATCAGAGATAATACAATAATGCAGCAGAAAAATAATATGGTAGTAGAATACAAATGATGTAATACCAAACTCCGTCTTCGTCCTCCAAAATAGGTCTTCAACCCTATCTGAAATGCTCAGGCTGACCCGAGCGTAATGAAAAGACAAAACACTCGAGTCAGGACTAAAATATCTCATGTAAGTCAACTCGAATAAGAAAATATGAGTGTGACGGCGTCAGAGATGTTTACGGGTTTTGACATCTCCTATCCAGTGTCAACGTGAGTGCAATAACTTAAGAGATGTTACGGGATTTTCCATCTCTCAAGGATCCGTTAAACTATCTACTATGTAGTACAATACGCTATTATAATATGTCTACACTAAAGTAAAAGTATTAAAATAGCGTTAAGCCATGGCCCATTCCACCCTTAACACAGTTTATATTCCCAAGAGCATATACAAGACCGTAGTTTCCCCAAAACCGGAAGTCACCAGAGGGCAATCCATATACTAAAGGTACAAACCAAAATCGTAGTGGTCGCGAATAGGATAATCAGTATGACAAGGTACATGAGGCAATACCAACTAGGATACTAGTAGTTGCGTGATCCGGACTGATGTTGGGCATAGCAGCTACTACCCCAACACCGCGAAACAACACTCCCAAAATCGCGGGGTGCACCCAAATCGAATCACAAAAGTAATAGACATGGTATCGAAGAAGTGTGTCCGCTAGAGGTGGCGAACCTCAATGGCCCGGCGCGGCTCCTGTTTTAGTCATGTCAGGGGTCATCCAAAATCGTTCTCTTTCTTCAGTCAATGCGTTCGCCAAACCATCCACTTCATTCTGGATCAACACTCCGCGTATAATAGTTATTAAAGTGGTTTTCGGTATCGACAGAGAGTATGTCCATATCCAATCCCGGTCTCTTTAATAACTACGTTATATTTTTCACACCGGTTCGATCTTTTACATTTTCAAATCGATTCATAATTGATATCAAAATATCATATTCGCTTCAAAATCAAATCCATTTCAAAATCATCATATTTACTCAAAATATACGATTTCATTTCAAAAATCATTTTCGCCTCAATATCTCATTTCAATTTCAAAATCGTATCAATACGATATCACTTTCACTTCAAATAAACCCATTTCCAAAATCATTCTATTTACTCAAAATATACGATTTCATTTCAAAAATCATTTTCGCCTCAATATCTCATTTCGATTTCAAAATCATTTTCGCCTCAATATCTCATTTCGATTTCAAAATCATTAATTTCAATTCGATTTAGCTTCTCAATAAACCATTTCAAATTATCAATTTCAAATACATATTTGAACCACAAAATAAACAATTTCACTTTCAATATATTTCGAAACTTTAAATATTCCACATTTCAAAATAGCTCATATATTTATATAAGAATATAAGATTCGCTTTAAAACCATTTCGTATTCAAATTAGAATATACTTCAAATTAAACATCCGTATTAAGTAGTTTACTTAATTTCTGGAACAATTCCAATTCAATAAACTTCGATTAACATCCGGATTTCAAGAATTCATTTAAGTATTACATTCCAAATCAATTTCAGTTCAAATCCTATTCAAATCAATTTTATCTTCAAATTTAATTCAATAGTTTCAATTTAGTCCAATTCACAAATTTCTTTGAATTTCAATTAAATTCCAAATTAATTAAATCTCAATTTCAAATTAATTTTCAATTCCAAACTCAAACTTGAAATATCATTTCATATAAATTTTCTTAGAAATATTCAGAGTTCGATTAAAAGTCCAATCTTTTAAAACAAATCGACTTTCGAAACTTTACGCCATATTTCAATTTTTCTTAAAAATCTAAACTTCGAATAATTAATCCATTTCATTTACCAAGTTTAAATTTCAACATCTCGAGCTTCAATTCAAAATAATTCAATTTCCATAAATTAGATTTTTATTCTTAAATCAATTCATTTAAATAATTTCAAAACAACTTTTAAAATCATTTAATTTAACCAACCCGGTGTCCGTATATAATTCTCTAACCTATGGCCAAGTGGTTAGTTATTTCAATTAAATGTCAGGGATGAATATATATCACTTAACAAAATCACGGTGTCATATGTATGCATAACAGTGTATATATAAGCAAGTAAACATCCAAACATTTAAAATATCGACCAATAACATCCATCGAAATACATCATCCAATAGACAATACAATTCATGGCAATTTCATAGTTATCAATGTCAGGTAATTCAATCGCAATTCAATTTTAATTTCAATTTAACTGTCAATTTAATTTTCAACGGTTAATTTAAATGACAATCTATATGACAATTAAATTTTATCAAACAACGACAAATAAAATCATAACACTTCATAATGTCAAATTTAACTACCATAAAGATATTTAGTACGTTGTGAGCGTTATAAAACACTCACCTTGATTTTCTGTTGTCGCCGAGACGTTCCGGTTTGGAACTAAAACTGGACGACGCCCAACTTTAGCCCAAATTTCCACCGTCTCCAAATCCATCCAAACCAGTTTCATTTCGAAGCTCTCGTCATTACGATCGCAACGCAAAAAGTTTCGTTCCAATCGGACCTCGTATGAAAAAGTTATGCTATTTTAAAGTTTACACGAATTTAAATAAACAATTTCAGCTTTTAATTTAAATTTCAAACCCTAGCTTCAGATCTGGCCGTTCGTTTCTGCAACCTCAGATCTGGGCCGCACCTTCCCATCATCTTCTTCAACGTGAAAACACGTTCACCAAAACCCATTAGCCGCCATCTTCAAGCAATTTTCACGACCACACCGAGCAGCTTGAAGACGATCATGGACCACCACCACGCGCGCCACCACACGAGCCACCAACGCCTGGAATAGCTTGAAGCTCGGCTGCTCCTTTGGCCTCGAAATGTGTGAAAAACGCAGCAGCTTCGAGCTCGATTTCCCGTTGATCCGTTGCTCCGTTTTCGATCATCTCCGTATGGATTTGAAGCTCTCGCAATGCTCTACAAGTTTGTAGTTGACAACTTCCTCTAATTCCTTACGGATTGAGAGAGATTAAGGGAAGAAAGAAGACAAAATTCTGGCCATTGGCTGTAAATGTGGCGGCTACAAAGAGAAATCCTAGTTCTTTTACAAAATGAAATAAGTGAGGGGCTTTTATAGAAAAATACGCGACACTATTCATCCGAAATTTTCCGAACTCCAAACGAAGCATGCCGGCTGGCGTTTCTAAGGTTTACCCCACGTTCCGAACGCAATGGAATATGTTTCGGAGGCTAATTCGGTCATCCGTGCGAGTTACGGAGAAAAACGATCAGTTTTAAATTAAACCGATTTAAACCAATTTCGATGCGTTTTTGCTTGCCCCGGACAAACGGTAAATCCAATTGACACGAAATTCGAAACCATACAATAATATCACATTACGGATCCGATGAAACTAGTTTCGTCGAAATCCGAGACTTTTTGAAAAACGACTATTTTCTCTCGCCGAATTAATATTAAAACAATTCGATGCGTTTCGAGCTGCCACGGTCAAACGATATCTCTGATTGGTACGAAAATTGAAATCCGACAATAACAAACTATTACGGATCCAATGGAACTGGTTTCGTTCAATTCTGAGACTGTTCGAAAAAATGGCTATTTTCAGTCAATAATTAAATATTAAAAATATTCAATTTTCACAAATTAACTTTAAATTCAATTTTAAAAGTTCTATAACATTACTATAACTCCAGTATGATAAGATAAAATTTTGCAAATCATTTTCAATCATATTCAACTCGATTTTCAATTAATTCTGAAATTTAACTTATTAAATTATCGATTTAATTGTCTAATTAAATCCAATATTCGAAAAATAATTTATTCGACTGTTTAATTTTTATATAAAATTCCCAATTTAAATTATTAACTTTTAAATCAAATTTCAATTGTTCACAAATCCCATTTTTAATTTCACAGTAATTAACAATCTTCTACAATGCAGTTTTCCATTATAAACCCAATATAAAAGATTATATTAGATTCAGCGTTCAATTATATTGTAATTCAAATTCAAGTTACTTAATTCCAATGAATTCTTTTATTTTGATTTACACTTTCATTATTGAATCAACCATTTACTTATACATTATTATCAATAGTTTATAATTCATTTACTTTCATTTTCTTCGGCTATCATCTTATTTAAATTCACAGTAATATTAAATTACATTCATTTACGTTGATTTCCATATTATAACTTCAATATTAAATGTAACATTTTATTTATTTCGTTGCTTACAATCAAATTCAATTCAATTCAATTACTTGTTACATTCAAATTTAAATCTTTACTTACGTTCAATTACAAGTTAACATCTTTATTTAATTTACAAATAAGTTATTTCAGAATTCAGTTTTGTATTTTAACTTGTAATTCACATTTAACAACACAAAATTTTATTTCCTTCGGATTTTTATCAAAATTTTCATTTTAATTCGTATTTTTAAAGTGTTAAAAATACGGGTCGTTACAGAAAAAACAATAGCATGAAAGTTAAGGCACTAAGAATCCTAATATGCAAAAAGGAGGGGCAGCAGTCCATGCAAGCTAGCAAATTGTAGACGAGGAATACTGTATATAATGTTGTAGGGTTCTTTGATGACATGTCCAACCTAAGAAACGCCGCTGATGAATCATTTAAATTATGTACTACGTTGGCTTTGACTGTACAATTACAACACAGAGTTCGAGCATGAAATGTAACAGTATAAACTAATAAGCCTATTTAAACATTCAACATATAAAACAAATTATTTATATGTCATAAAATCAAGATTATGTCTAAATGATTGTAGTAAACCGCTTACCAGTGCATCCTATAATCATTACAGAAAAGGGTAAATCCTAAAAGATGTAAAGGATAAGAATCCAAAGTAGCTATTAAAAATGTAAATCAATCTTAGTTGTCACTTGTGCCTTGTTTTTACAAACAGTGATATAATTTTTTTTGAAGTAGTGCTCAATCACCATATTGAATTTTTTCTTTATCTAAGAGTCAATACATTTCGCATCAAGTAACCGAAGTGAAAGTTTCAATGTGAATCCTATGCTACCAATTGTGTTTATATGAAACATAATTCAGGCTATTTGTATACTAACACAGTCAAGTGCCAACAAACAAATGATAGAATTGATAGTGCATTGGAAAGAAGGTTGCAAATTAGAATAATTAAGGCATACAAAGTATTTTATGAAAGCGATGAACTAAAGCTAGTGCAGAGTGGAATTGAATGTATTATCATTCAGTATAAAGCAGTTCAAATATACGATTGAAACACTAATATAATATCGAGAAAGTTGATGGTTTATACGATATACGCTACGTTTGATAGAAATGGTGTAGTACATATCATCTAGAAGAATACTGTAATTAACTTTCCATGTAGTAAAAGGGTAAAAATGGAGAGCTTATAATTATAAAAAATAATAGAACTCATGTTCGTGCAAATATATAACCATAAGATATGAAGAAACAGAAACATTTTACAATTCATTTAAATGATAACACATAAAAATATTTACAATAAGTATAAAACATGGCGCTACTAATTCAGGTGTAGAAAAGAACTTGCAGATTCCGTCCTCAAACATTCACCATAGTGGAAATCATATTCGATGGTAAATTAGGAAAGTAACACGTTTGCATCATATGCAAAATGTAGTTCATAGCTACTTTAATTTTTGAGAGGGAAACGTAAAGAGTCTCAAAAGAATGGATAGATCAAATCCAATGTAGTGGATCACAAACTAAATCAAATATCTCAAATAGGTAACAACCTCCATTTCAAAATAGCAGTCATTTCAGAATAGTAACTATTTTAAAATAATTTAGCCATGAGCAGAATTTAAATACACGCCGTTTAAATGCCAATAACTAATGACTTGGATGGTTGTTTTATTTGTCCCCTTTTAGGTGTTTAATTTAAACGTGTATATAAGGAATGGCTCAAAATTAATGGGTGTAACATTCGATGTATGATCGGTGATAATTGAGAGGTGTAGTATGTTTTATAGTAGGATGTAAGTAGTGGAAATCAGTAGATTGGTACATGGTGGCCTCTCACTCATGTAATTTGACTCGATATAGCCAAGCGGTCTATAAACCGTGCATATTTATATTTTAGTATAAAAAAACTGTCATTAGCATGGTAGTAAGCAATGGTTTACAGACTACGGTTAGAAAATGAGAGACTACAGTTCGAAAATGAGATTTCAGTTTAAATATAGTGCATATTGTTCTTGTTGGGAACAGTAAACTTCGGTTGAGTCGTGTACGTTATCACTCTCTTGAAGACGTTTCGGCGTTCTGCTCGAAGGTGCAAAGCAAATCTGAAAAACAAACGCTGCCGCCTCTAGGATAAAACAACTTCTCTAATCTGAAAAAATATCAACCTATTTGCACTGATAAAGTCAATTCTGATTTGCACTCTGATATACTACTCAAGGTGTTTAGTTTTTTTGAAGGAAGAAAAAAAAAGATAAATGTCTGTTATTCTTACCATTTCTCTTCTGTCTATCTATCATTTAAATAGGCAGAATGGAAATTGTATATATTACTAAAGTGATGGAATGTTAATGGATTTTAATTTATTCTCATTTAAAACAATATTGTAATACCATTAGCTTTTGTAATGGCTCAATAATAATGTCATATAAATATATTACCGTTGTGCAAGTGTAGCGACTCAATTATGATAATGATTCATAAATACATTACCGTTATAAACTTGCAACAGCTCAATTATAATAATGGTTCATAAATAAATTACCATTAACCTGTTTTTTATTTAATTTTTTTAATAAATTCACTTCATAAACAAAAACATTTGCAACAATCCCCCACTTGAATTTTTAAAAAATATATTTTTTCGAGCAGTTTCTGAAAACATAAGATTGTGCATAAACAAAGGTGTCTTTCGACTTGAACCTTTGCATAGTGGATAGGATTCAATTTTTACTAGAGTGACACATAGTCTTGAACTTTATTCCTGACATCAAATCATACACAATCTTTCTATAGTGCAATCAAATAAGCCCGTGCATTTATGGCCATGCACGTCTATCCCAGTTTAGTGAATGCTCTAGGAATTTTGTCCAAAACTCCATAGGAAACAGCCATATTTCCACATTCATACAAGTGAGTCTATCAAGAGTACTCCTGAAGGTAGGTACTTCACTCCAAATAGAGTATAGATCTCATTAAGAGTTTCTATTAACTCATCCTCTAATCACTTCAGGAATACATGCTTCTTAATATAAAAATAGCATGTTCAACTAATATCACTTCACAACTTGTTCTTACCCATTGAACTTAGTTCTTGGGATCTCCAGTCATTAGGTCGGGTTACCATTGTGCCTGACTCAACAATCTAAGGGCAATAGTCCTATTATTTTTAGAAGTTATAAGGAATTTCTCTCTGGCCAGTCCTTTCGTCAAAAGATCTGCCAAATTCTCATCACTGCGTATGTGATCCACTTTAACAGCACCTGAAGAGAGTAGCTCTCTAACGGTATTGTGCTTACGACGTATCTGTCGTCTCTTACCATTGTAATAACGGTTCTGTACTTTTGCAATAGCCGCGGTACTATCGCAATGGATCAACACAGCTGGTATCGGTTTTTCCCATAAAGGAATCTTTGCTAGCAGATTGCTTAAGTACTCTGCTTCTTCACTAGCTGTGGCTAGTGCTATCATCTCAGACTCCATAGTAGACTGAGCCAAATAGTCTGTTTCTTGGATTTCCAAGAAACAGCTCCTCCAGCAATGGTAAAGATATAGTCACTGGTTGCTTTTGAATCATCAGATAAAGTATTTCAGTCTGCATCAGTGTAACCTTCAAGGACAGCTGGAAATTTTTCATAATGTAACCCAAGGTTCATGGTTCGTTTTAGGTATCTCATGACCCTCTCGATAGCATGTAAATGCTCTATACTAGGTCTACTAGTAAACCTGCATAATAATCCCACGACATAGGCAATGTCGGGTCTAGTACAATCAGTGGCATAACGAAGGCTGCCAATGATGCTCGCATAATTAGACTGCCTTACATCTTCACCGGTGTTCTTAAATAGCTTTACACTAGGATCATATGGTGTACATGTAGGTTTACAGTCAAAGTAATTGTATTTCTTTAGAATCTTCTCAATATAATGAGATTGATCCAAAGAAAGTCCCTTTTCGGACCTAGTAATCTTAATATCAAGGATTACACTTGCTTCACCTAGATCTTTCATATCGAAATTGGCACTTAACAAAGATTTAACAGAATTTATGGCATGAATGTTTGACCCAAAAATAAGTAGGTCATCTACATACAGACATATGATATTACAAATATCATTCTCAGATTTATAGTAAATGCATTTGTCACTTCCATTAACTTTGAAACCATGTGAGATTATTAAGTTATCAAATTTTTTATGCCATTGTTTAGGTGCTTGTTTTAAGCCATATAATGAATTATCTAATTTGCAAACTTTATGTTCTTGATCATGCACTACAAATCCTTTAGGTTGGTCCATATAAATTTCCTCTTCTAATTCACCATTAAAAAAGACAGTTTTAACATCCATTTGGTGTATTATTAAATTATGAATAGATGCAAGTGAAATTAGTACTCGAATGGATGTAATCCTAGTTACAGGTGAAAATGTGTCAAAAAAGTCTACATTTTCTCTTTGCTTAAGTCCTTTAGCTACTAAACGGACTTTATATTCATCAACTGTGCCATCAGGTTTTAATTTCTTTTTAGTGGAAATTAGGGAGGCATCCTATCATACTTCATATTGTAAAGCGGGTCCCTGTCAAAGTTTCATTGTAAATCCGGTCCCTATTTTCTAGAAACAAGGAAAAATTATTGCTGAAATGTCAGCAACTTTTATAAATAAGTGCTGATATTTCAGCAACTTTCCCTGTCAAAGTTTCATTGTAAATTCGGTCTCTATTTTCTAGAAACAAAGAAAAATTATTGCTGAAATGTCAGCAACTTTTATAAATAAGTGCTGATATTTCAGCAACTTTCATACATTGTGTTCACAGTGTACATAAATGTTGCTGAAATGTCAGCAACTTTTATAAATAAGTGCTGATATTTCAGCAACTTTCATACACTATGTTCATAGTGTACAGAAAAGTTGCGGAAATGTCAGCAACTTTTATGAAAAGTTGCATCATGCTCTGCAATAATCGTGAATAAAAAACAAGGACCTAATTTACACTGAAATTTAGTGAAGGACATTTCGTGTATTTTGAACCTTAATAAGGACCTGTGCCAAAAGTACCCTTCTTTTTAAGTACCGATTTACAGCCTATAGAATTACAACTAGGTGGTAGATCTACTAAGTGCCAAGCCTTATTGGATTTCAAAGAATCCATTTCATTATTTATAGCCTTTTTCCAAAAATCGGCATCTAAGGAAGATAAGGCCTCTTGGAGGTTTAAGGGATCCTCCTCTATAGTAAAAGCATAAAAATCTAAACCAAAATCTTTTTTGGTTCTTGCTCTTTTACTTCTTCTAGGTTCATTTTCTGAAGACTCGTTAAATTCTGTTCTAATAGGCATAGTGTTACTTAATGTGCTCCCAATAATTCCTCAATTTAAAAGGAAATCTAGATTCATAAAAATCAGCATCATTAGATTCTATTATATTATGTGTATTCAGGTTATAAAATCTATATGCTTTGCTATTAATAGGATTGCCAATAAATACACATTCATATGCTCTACTTGCTAATTTTTATTCTCTTAGTGTCTGGTATATGAACATATGCCAAACATCACCAAGTTCTAAAATAAGACACATTTGGTTTATAATTTCTTAAAATTTCAAATGGTAAGATTTTACCTTTTGATTTAGGGATTCTATTCAATACATAGCATACAGTCAATAAAATATCCCCCACTAATGTTTTGCTGCACCTGAATTCAATAAAACAGCTACAACTAATTCGGTAAAGGTTCTATTTTTTTCTTTCAGCTTTATCGTTCATTTCAGGTGAATAAGGTGTAGTTCTCTCATGAATTATACCATGCAATTTACAGATTTCAAGAAATAATCTAGACTCATATTTTGTTCCTCTATCACTACGAAGTCTCTTAATTTTCTTATTAGATTGATTCTCAATTTCAGTTTTAAATGATTTAAACATATCAAATGCATCACTTTTATTTTTCATAAGGTATACATAAGTAAAATCAGAACAGTCATCAATAAAAGTGATAAAGTAACGGTGTCCATGTCTAGTCAAAGTTCCATCAAGCTCACATATATCAAAATGAATCAAACCTAAAGGTTCAGAAACTCTATCAACTGATTTATGTGGTTTCTTAGTGATTTTTGCTTGACTACAGAATTCACATTTATCAAAATCAGTTTGTGACATATTAGGGATAAGATCTAAGGTGCTTATGTTATGAATTATACGTTTATTCACATGACATAATCTAGAGTGCCAGGTATTAAAATCACACAACACATAAGCAAAAGCAGACATTTTATTACATTCAACATTCAGTTTAAACATACCATCAGTTGCATAATCCCTACCCACAAACATACCATTCATAGTGATGGTGTACATATCAGCCCTAATAGTCTGTGTAAAACCAGCATTATTAAGAAGATAACTTGAAACAAGATTCTTTCTCATCATTGGAGTGTGCATTACGTCCTTCAGAATGACGGTCTTCCCAGAGGTAAACTTCAGCTCTACGCTTCCAGTCCCAGCAACAATAGTGGTGTGAGAGTCTCCCAACAACACTTTTTTGTTCTTAGTCTCTGTGTATGTTTTGAACATAGCATGGTCATAAAAGACATGGCGTGTAGCACCAGTATCTACCCACCAACCCTCTAATCCCCCAACAAGATGAATCTCATCAGTAATCATAGCCATTGGAGGCTTCTCGGTCCGGTTAGCCTGCGGTGTAGGGCCTGGTCGGTTCCTACACTTGCATGCCATATGACCTGGTTTTCAACAGTTGTAGCAAAGAAACAACTGTCCAGAGTCATTCTTTTGGGGTGGTTTCTGTTTGTTGCGGTTCTGACTAAGCTTGCGGTTCTGATTCTTAAAAAATTCAGGATTTGGTTTCAGGACTGCAGCTTTCTTAGTGTTGCCTGTAACGACAATCATTTCTTCCTTCATATCTTGTTTACATGATTCCTTCTCAATACGGAGGCGAGTTATCAAGCTTTCCAAAGAAAATTCTTTAGTTTTATGTCTCACATTATTCTTAAAATCCTTCCAAATAGCGGGTAGTGTATGTATCAAAACAGCAACTTTGAATTGTTCATCAATAACCATACCTTCGGAGATGATCTCATGAGCTATTTTCTGAAGTTCATGAGACTGTGTCTCTACTGACCTGACATCCGTCATCTGAAATTTGAGGTAGCGGCTGACGGCATATTTCTTTGCTCCAGCTTCTTCTGTATCATACTTGACGCAGCACGGAAGTAGATATGAACCAGCGGTCAAATCTATCCCGGATCTAATCACGTATTGCGAAAATACAATCGATGAACAAGATAAATTGATGGATTGAAGATACCCAAGTGCCCAAATCCGTTGATCTCTCGAGATACCGGATTCTAGCTATCTTCAACACGTTGATCGCGCACGATATCACGTTAGAAGATCTACGATTCTTCGACGTTGATCTCGCGCACGAGATTCCGTGAATCGGCTTCAAGTTCGTTGTGACGCCCCACCTCTATACCCACGCTAACCAAGAACACTATGATGTAGTGCTGTCAATTAGCACGGAGAATAAGGCTGTGTAGGAGCGACCATCCGTGTAACTTCTTTGTGCGAGCACCGATATGTCAGATAGAATAGAATGCATATCATTTTAAGGAGGAAATCCGACATACCGATACAAACTCAAAGATATCACACAGTGGCTATATATAATCTTCGGAAACAAGCATAGAAGTAATCATAACATAAATCAGTCACAGACATCCATATCACAAAGGCGGAAGAAGATATGAATATATATATAACACATAAAAGTGTACATCAGAGTAGTGGTCGGAAAGATCCACGATAATACAAAAGAATAGCAACACGTGCTATACAAAAGAGTAAGTACACAACATAGAGTCTATATCTCAAATGTGTACATCCAAAAACTACTAATCTAAGTAGTTAGCCAAAAGTCAGAATAATCCTGAGAGAAGTCAAGCAGAAGCACCTGTAACATCTCGGTCTGACCCAAGTATTATTTATAAGAAAATAATAAACGGATCAGTCTAGCTATAAGTATCAGATGATATGGTATAAAGTAAAAGACATGGCATGTACATGTAATAACCATAATGGCATACTACTATAAGTATGTAATTGAAAATCAACAAGAGATTAATCAATATCACAAGAATCTTTTCAAAGATAAAATGGGGTATCATACCCTAAACTTGTATTCATAACAAGTCAATAACACATAAATTCACCAATGCACAAAAACTGATATCATATCAATGAAAATCATGAAAATTGGTGAAGCACAAATTCCAGAAATCAACACACGAAATCCAGAAAACACATAAAAAGGGAGAGGCCTAACACATGAACGGGAGCATGAAAACTCACCAACGCGTATAACACATGACGAGAAGCTATCTCATGGAAGCTATCCATTAAAATTTAACACATGAATGGCCTGAAGACCATGGGGTGCTACCCCATATATGTGATGGTGAAACATCACAAAAGCGGGGTCTAGTCTCCCTCGCAAACAAAGAGACATCGCACAGTTGCTAGTCTAAATCGCAAAAATGATCGTCATGATCATATAGAAGTGTCAATTACACTAAGCCAGTAAATATATGAGTTTAGCTTCATGTCCCATAACCACTAGCTTAACTTAAATATTTACGAACAAACTGTAGAGTGTAGATCTCCACTAGGAAATTGTCACAAAAGGGTTCAATCGAACAAGTCCAAGAGCTAACCGACGAAGTGAACGCAAGCGTTTCATACCACTCGTTTTACTAAGTCGTTTAATTCGATTTCTCATTCGAGTGAAGCAAAGGCTTGTATATACTAGTAGATTGAAAAACGGTTTGAGAAAACGTGTTTTATATTTGAAATAGTGTTGAAAACGTTTTGATGAATGAGTTTTGATATTTACTACTAGTATTGAAACCTTCATATCTTTAGAGTGACAAGTCACAAAACGATTGCTGAAACAAATCGAATCACATAAATTCACGTTCGAAGACATGAGTAAAGTCCAAAGAAATCAATCCCAAAACCATCAAAGTAGGAATATACTTGCGACCTAACGTGGTCGAATTAAAGTGCAACGACTTCAAGTCAAATAGGTTGAACGACCTAATGGATGCGACCTAGGGGTCTAATAGGTCAAGCGACCTAGTGGTTGCGACCTAGAGGTGTTCACGAGATAGCATTAAACAAGGTCAAACGACCTAGTGGAAAACAAGGTCTAACGACCTAAAGTGTCGATCGACCTAGCGGCACAGTGCCAAGCGACCTAAGGATAACTCGCAAACGACCTAACTCATAGCCGAGCTTAACAGTGGAACGGCAAAACAGGGGCGAGCGACCTAAGGGACTCGCGACCTAAAGACTCTCGAACGACCTAATGGTCAAACGACCTAAAGCAAATAGTCGAACGACCTAAAGGAGGAAGCGACCTAAAGTTATAAAACAAGGTCACGCGACCTAAGGAGTTCGCGACCTAACTGGGCACGCGACCTAAAGAGTCAAAGGTCTAACGACCTAGTGGCCTTGCGACCTAAGTAAGATGGCCACGCGACCTAAAGTATTAACACGCGAGCGACCTAACGTTATAAAGGCCAAACGACCTAACGCTTAACTTGCAAGCGACCTAGCGACCTAACTCCAGGCGAGCGACCTAAGGCCAGAACGAAAATCTGCAGGCAGTGGCTTCTAGACAGCACGACCTAGTGCCCAGAATTTTCCAAAGACGTTGAAAATTTGAGTTTCTCTCCAATCCAATCCAAATCCAATGCAAACATACATGCTAAAGTGATGGGGAATCATTCCCAACAGTTCAATGATAGTTATAGGCAAGATGTGAGATTAAAAATCTCACCTTTTCACTAAAATGGATGAAGATGAAGCTTGAAAGTAAGGAGAAGCAATCCAAAGCTTGAATCCAATATCTTCTACTTGAATTTGGAGTTGAATGTTGGATTTGCAATAGAATTTGAGTTTGGAGTTTTAATTTCCCATTCCCTCCTCCATTTTTGACAAAGATTGAAGTGTTTGATAAAGTGAGGAAGAGAAGGTGGGTTGGGGCTGAGTTAGAAGGTGCAGTCCAACTAAAGTCAAAGGCGGGAAAAAGTGACGAAAATTCCACTTACTCCAAACATATCGAAGTTTACACTCAAAAAGATCGCAAACGTCATTTTGAACTCAACGAAGGTGGTCTCGAGTCCTAGTTTGACCGTATGCAAAAAGTAGCTTTTCAGACTAACATCCGACTAACGATAAAATATTTAAATATAAAATCGATAAATATGCGGGTTGTTACATTCGTTGATTCGAGCGCACTCGAATATGCGAAGATGGAGAAAGGAGATAACACTCAACTTCCAATTTTAATGGTGGCACAAAGCACAAACCAAATTTTATTCAAAAATTAATTCCTTTTACAAATGACAACACACCCCTATTTATAGGGAAAGTACAACTCAACACACGTTACAACACTTCACACGACTTAACAAATACAACAACAACGACTTAAGAAAATACAACACAAACAGTACAAACGACCTAAACATCATAGGCAGAGCGACTTAACAAATACGGCATTCAATCAGCGACCTAAGGAGAAGCACGGCAGCGACCTAACTGGAGCTTCGCGACCTACTGGATGTTGTTCGCGACCTAACATAAGACTTCAACGACCTACTGGAAGCTCGCGACTTAGGCTTCGCGACCTAACTGGAAGCTCGAGCGGCATAGGTCGTTCGCGACATACCGGATTTGCCTCGCGACATTGCTGGAGCGACATAAGGAATGGCAGCGACCTAACTGGAGCTCGGCTGCGATCTAGGCTGGCGAGATAAGGCTGGAGCGACTTAAGAATCAACAGCGACTTAAGAGGAAGGAGCGACCTAGACTGGAGCGACCTATGACTTCTGTTCGTCCGCGATCCAGGGTTCCGCGATTCAGGGGAAGCGATTTTGGAGTTAGGTCGTACGCGACCTAAGGTAAGCGCTACATCATCCTCCTCTGGTTGGAAAGAATTCGACCTCGAATTCACGCTCTCCTCTTCTTCGACATGCTTACTCTCATGATATGGAATCAAGTTTTTGATGTTGAAAACGTCAGCAGTATGGATATGATCCGGCAATCTCAACTGATAAGCATTCTCATTAATCTTCTTTACGATTTCCAAAGGACCAATCTTTCTAGCAGCTAGTTTGTTGTAAGTGCCAACAGGAAATCGATCCTTGGTCAATACTGCATATACAAAATCTCCTTCTTTGAAGTCAACATGTCGTCGTTTAATATCTGCGGATTGCTTATATTTCTCATTTGACTTAAGCAATCGTTCATGAACAATCCTGTGACACTCCTGCAACTCATTCACGAAATCACAAGCTCGTTTAACAACCCCTTTCTGAAGTGGAACTGTCGACAAATCCAACGGTCCTTTCGGAATTGCTGAATATACCACTTGAAACGGACTGAATCCAGTACTTCGATTAACAGCATGATTATCTGCGAATTCTGCCTGACACAATTTCACATCCCAGCTCTTCAAATTATCCTTCACAAGACATCTCAACAAGTTTCCCAAAGATCTGTTCACCACTTCCGTTTGCCCATCCGTTTGTGGATGATAGGCGCTACTAAAATTCAGCTTAGTCCCAACCGTCTTCCACAGACTCAACCAAAAAGGACTTAGAAATCGAGTATCCCGGTCAGAAACAATAGACTCAGGTAGCCCATGTAGTCGATAAACCTCTTTGAAGAACAATTGAGCAACACGGGCTGCATCAGCGGTATTCTTACAAGCTATGAAATGTGCCATCTTCGAAAATCTATCCACCACAACATATATAGAATCATTCTCTCGTTGAGTTCTTGGCAAACCCAAAACGAAATCCATGCTAACATCAACCCATGGTCTAGTAGGCACGGGCAATGACATATACAATCCTGCATTCGTAGCTGTCCCTTTGGAAACTTGACATATGTGACATCTCTGCACAAATATTTCAATTTCTTTCCTCATGGAAGGCCAAAAATATGATTGAGAAATCAACTGCAAGGTACGATCTCTTCCCACATGACCTTCTTCATGCAATTCCTTCACAATCTTCATTCGCAAACTGCACTCTGGTATACACAACCGATTTCCCTTAAATAGAAAACCTTCTACCAACACATACTCATCCGTCCTCCCTTTCTCGACTTCATCTATAATCTTGGCAAAGTAAGGATCCTCAACAAACAAATCTGGAAATACATCAAACCCCGTCACTTCAACTCTCATTGTAGTCAACAAATGATTTCTTCTACTCAATGCGTCTGCCACACAAACTGCTTTCCTTTCATACAATCTGTCACTGGTGCCATCATGCTACTGAAATGTGGAATAAACCTTCGGTAGAATGATGCTAAGCCATGGAAACTTCTCACTTCAGTTACAGTCCTGGGTTGTGGCCAATCCTTGATTGTTTTAACTTTACTTTGATCCACCTGAATACCTTCCTTGGACAATACATACCCCAAGAACAAAACACTGTGCGTCATGAACACGCACTTCTTTGTTGCCGCGTAAAATTGTTCCTGACGAAGTATCTTCAACACTTCCCGCAAGTGTTGTAGATGCTCTTCTATGCTTCCACTGTATATCAATATATCATCAAAGTATACCACCATGAACTTTCCAATAAACGGTCGAAAGATCTGATTCATCACTCGCATAAAAGTACTAGGTGCATTCGAAAGACCAAATGGCATGACCAGCCATTCATACAATCCCTCCCGTGTCTTGAAGGCTGTCTTCCATTCATCCCCTGGTCGAATTCGAATCTGATCACTTCAGATCAATCTTTGAAAAGATAACAGCTCCACTCAACTGATCTAACAAGTCGTCCAATCTTGGCATCAGGAATCTGTATCTCACCGTAATCTTGTTTAGTGCTCGACTATCTGTACACATTCTCCAAGTTCCATCCTTCTTTGGCACTAACAATGCTGGTACTGCACAAGGACTTAAACTTTCTTGTACGCGCCCTTGTTCAAGTAACTCTTCCACCTGCCTTCTCAACTCTTCGTGCTCCTTTGGACTCATTCTACAATGTGGTCTATGTGGTAACACAGCTCCCGGAACAAGATCAATCTGGTGTTGTATGTCTCTCAACGGTGGTAACTCTTTTGGTAATTCTTTAGGAAACACATCTTCAAATTCCTTCAACACTGGCTTAAATTCCTCAGGAATTTCAACCGCTTCACTACTTTCACGTCCAATCAACAGAAATACTTCAGGGCTATCCTCTACTTCTTTGACAAATTCCTTCAAAGATAACAGAGTCTTTAGTTCCTCGATTTTCTCCAACTTGCTTTCACTTTGTTGTCGCCTTTTAGGAGCTAAAGTGATTCTAGTACCATCGAACATGAAACTATAGCAGTTAGTCCTACCATCGTGTTGCACGGCTCTATCGAACTGCCACGGTCTTCCCAACAACAAATGACATACATCCATATCCACCACGTCACACCAAATTTCATCTTTATACTTCTTTCCGATGGAAAAAGTTACACAAGCTCTTCAACCAACCTTCACTTCCCCACCTTTCCTCAACCAAGCCAATTTGTAGGGTTTGGGATGCTTCTCTATCTTTAACGCCAACTTCTTTACAGCTTCTGTAGAGATGATGTTATCACAACTCCCTGCATCGATAACAAACTTACAAACTTTTCCTAAAATAGTGCATGTCGACTGAAAAATATTACTCCTCAACCTGTGGTGAATTGGAACATTCTACTTCTGCATCCTCATCCTCAACCTCAGCAACCATCGCTCGCTTCTTAGGCTTCGGACATTCATTGCTCTTATGACCAAACTCCTGACAGTTATAACACTTGAAATTGTTGTTGACCTTGGTCTTAGCAGCTTCATTGACAACCGGTTTACTAACAGCCTTGGAAACATTAGTATTGCTACTAGCCCCCTTCACCTGATTGCTCGAACTTGTAAACGCACCACCTCCTCTTCTACCTTGCTTCTCCCAAGCTAGAGCCTTCTGGTGTGCTTCAGCAACGGATCTCGGATCAAACATATTTACCATATCCTGAATTTCCATTCTCAATCCTCCAACAAATCTGGATGTCAACTGTTCTTCCGTTTCCATGATATCGTTTCTAGCAATCAGTTGATAAAACTCATCTGCATAATCATTTACCGACTTTGTCCCTTGTCTCAAATTCTGTAAGCGCTGATACATAAGAGACTGATAATTATAAGGAAATAAAGTAGCCTTCATCAACTTCTTCATCTTTTCCCATGAAACAATCTTCGACTTTCCCATTCTTTCCGTGTAAGTTTAGTTTGTTGCCACCATGCCATAGCTCTTCCTCGTAGTTTTGTAGCAACTAATTGAACTCTACGATTCTCTGGCACCTCCTTGAAATTCAAAATTTCTTCAACACTAGACAACCAATCAAGAAATTCTTCTGCTTGCATACCACCTTTGAATTCTGGAATTTCCATCCTCATACCAGACTCCCACTTACGATCACTTTCTGAATCTATATATCGATCTCGCCCTTGGCCTTGATCTCGATAATGAATACTACCTCTATCACCATCTTCTTCAAAATTAGATGTACTTTGATATCGATCCTGACCATCGATGTCTCTACGTCCACGAATATCCCTTCTACTATGTCTTTCAACATCACGATATGGTTCTTCCTCAAATCCCCGATGATTTCTTCTCTCTTCATCCCGATAGCCATGATGATCTCTCATCATTGAAACTGATGACTCTCTTCTATCCCGATGAGATTGTGGTGACATTCTCCTTTCTTCCGAAACCGACGGCGAAACCCTGTTTCTACCTTGGTTTGAAACTGGTGAAGTTCTCCTGTGACTTTGATTCATGTCGTTCATCATTTTCGCCAATTTTTCTATGCCCTCGTTGAACCTTTCATCGATACGCTGTTCCATCTGCTCAGCTTCTAGTCTTCTATATACTTCTTCAACATTTTGATAACGGTTAGCACGTCTCGGAGGCATGATCAAATCTTCAACAAATTCAAGCACAAACTTCAAATCACGCAACTTCACACCCAACGAACTTGGAAAAGTTCGTCTCCAAGCTCTGATACCAAATGACGCAGCACGGAAGTAGATCTGAACCAGCGGTCAAATCTATCCCGGATCTAATCACGTATTGCGGAAATACAATCGATGAACAAGATAAATTGATGGATTGAAGAAACCCAAGTGCCCAAATCCATTGATCTCTCGAGATACCGGATTCTAGCTATCTTCAACACGTTGATCGCGCACGATACCGCGTTAGAAGATCTACGATTCTTCGACGTTGATCTCGCGCACGAGATTCCGTGAATCGGCTTCAAGTTCGTTGATTCGAGCGCACTCGAATATCCGAAGATGGAGAAAGGAGATAACACTCAACTTCCAATTTTAATGGTGGCACAAAGCACAAACCAAATTTTATTCAAAAATCAACTCCTTTTACAAATGACAACACACCCCTATTTATAGGGAAAGTACAACTCAACACACGTTACAACACTTCACACGACTTAACAAATACAACAACAACGACTTAAGAAAATACAACACAAACAGTACAAACGACCAAAACATCATAGGCAGAGCGACTTAACAAATGCAGCATTCAATCAGCGACCCAAGGAGAAGCACGGCAGCGACCTAACTGGAGCTTCGCGACCTACTGGATGTTGTTCGCGGCCTAACATAAGACTTCAGCGACCTACTGGAAGCTCGCGACTTAGGCTTCGTGACCTAACTGGAAGCTCGAGCGGCATAGGTCGTTCGCGACATACCGGATTTGCCTCGCGACATTGCTGGAGCGACATAAGGAATGTCAGCGACCTAATTGGAGCTCGGCTGCGATCTAGGCTGGCGAGATAAGGCTGGAGCGACTTAAGAATCAACAGCGACTTAAGGGGAAGGAGCGACCTAGACTGGAGCGACCTATGACTTCTGTTCATCCGCGATCTAGGGTTCCGCGATTCAGGCCTTCGCGATTCAGGGCTTCGCGATTCAGGGGAAGCGATTTTGAAGTTAGGTCGTACGCGACCTAAGGTGTTGGAGTTAGGACGTACACGACCTAAGGTGAGCGCTGCATCAATACTTCTTTTGCAGTGAGCACACCAACCACCTTTCTCATCGATAGAAAAAATTCCATCTTTTGCCTTCAGTGCTTGAAATGGAGACCCTCGAATCTAAAGGGCGCAGAAGCGGCCATGGGGACCTGAAACATTGAGGTCAGTGCAGCATCATCAATAGTTGCAGCAGAAATCATTGTTGTTTGGAACGTCTTCAAATTGTTGGGAACAATGAACTTCGGCTGAGTCGTGTACGCTGTCACTCTCTTGAAGACGTTTCGGCGTTCTGCTCAAAGGTGCAAAGTAGTTCTGAAAAACAAACGCCGCCGCCTCTAAGATAAAACAGCCTCTCTAATCTGAAAAAATATCAACCTGTTTGCACTGACAAAGTCGATTCTGATTTGCACTCTGAAATATTGCTCAAGGTGTTTAGTTTTGTTGAAGGAAGAAGAAAAAGAAATTGTATGTTATTCTTACCATTTCTCTTCTGTCTATCTATCATTTAAATAGGCAGAATAGAAATTGTATATGTTACTAAAGTGATGGAATGTTAATGGATTTTAATTTATTTTCATTTAAAACAATATTGTAATACCATTAGCTTCTGTAACGACTCAATAATAATGTCACATAAATATATTACCGTTGTGCAAGTGTAACGACTCAATTATAATAATGATTCATAAATATATTACCGTTATAAACTTGCAACTGCTCAATTATAATAATGATTCATAAATATACACTACTAGAACTACAGTGTATTCCAATGCCGAGATTCCAATGGCCTCCAACGGCTTTTCTAACGGTTTCCAACGGCTCGTTGGAATTTGACGAAACCGTCTGAAGCCGTTGGAAACCGTTGGAAAATCGCCGTTTGCGGCCGTTGGAAGCCGTTAGAAAATTTCCTACATATTTTCCAGAGTCTGACCTGCAGCTCATTATTCTTCTTCCCCAAACAAATTTTTCCTCCAATTCCACCATTTCACCACCTCCAATCTTCAGCTGCCGGCCCAAACATCATCCCAACAACCTCCGACGCCATCTAGAAGCTGCTCCGGCCAATCTCCACCCTTCTAGCTCTCCAAATCGGTAATTTTCCTAAAGCTAATATTTAGGTTTTTTTAGATTTAGGGTTTAATTCGAATGTTGATTGATTCCTACTTGTTAGTGTATGCATATTACATTATGTTATCCCCTAATTGCAACTATTATAACATAATGAACAAGTTATTATAATTGATTGAAAATTTTGTAATTTAAGATATTGCATTAGTTTATGTTTATTTGGTTATAAGTATATTAAACGTATGTGTGTGATAGAGTTTATTGCATTTGGAAGCCGTTAGAACGGATATTGCATTTGTGCGAACACGAGCTTTGTATTTGTGCGAACATGCGAATTGATTTAGTTTATAAATGAATTTTGTGTACAAATTTTGTGTATAAATGAATTTAGTATATTATGTAATAAAACGGTTAAATGTAAACCAATATTAATTAAACGAGTTATATATTCAAATTTAATATAAACAAATATTTAAATCCTTAGATATTATTCGGCCCCGTCTGACAAGTATTGTATATGATCGTTTTAGGGATATTCGTTTTTTCCACAAAACAGACAACTCTATTCGTCTGATACATCATTTGTCGGATTTGTCCCAGTATTGGACAAGTTACAAACACTATAAAGTAATTATATTCCATCAATCATATCACTTTAAACGGTTCACAAAATTTCGACGGCATTTCCTTTACGTTCCTTGTGTACACGCATTTGTGTACGATACAAGGAACACGGGGGAAATGCTGCCGAAATTTTGTGAATCGTTTAAAATGATATGATTTACGGAATATAATTACTACTGTGTTTGTAATGGGAAGTAGGATGACCGACCATCAAAGAAAGACACATAAGTGGCAATGAAACAATAGTTGCTTATTTAAAATAAAGTTTGTGAAATTAGAAGTTTGCGGCCGTTGGAAGCCGTTGGAAAATTTCCTGCAAAATATAAAATGAATTATTTATAACATTTTTACTCTATCATAGGTTTTCTAGTAGGGAAACATGGTCAATTACTTTAATGATCGGAGCTGGATGTATCAAAGAAGGGAAATTAGTGGCGCAATAAGCGAACATTTTCTAAAAGGGGTACAAGTGTTCATCGAATTTGCTATAAGTAATATTGCAAACGATGAAGAAATTCGTTGTCCGTGTAGTAGATGCAAATTGTTGAACTATTTAGAACCGAATATGGCTAAGGTTCATTTGCGCCAATTCGGTTTCGTACCCAATTATTTGCTGTGGGATCGTCATGGAGAAATTGTAGCCCCGAATAATCAGGAACAGTCGGTGGAGGTCATTAACGAAGAAGGTAGTACGAATCTCATAGAACATATGATCGAAGATGCAGCACGATCAATGTTCCCTACCATTTTAATTGATAACGACGATGTTAACATCGAAGAGGAACCAAATGTTGGAGCTAAAAAAATATATGATTTATTGGATCATGCTAAAAAACCCCTTTGGAATGGATGTTTAAGCGGCTCTCAATTATCGGTAACTGCAGAATACATTGCAATGAAATCAAAATACAACCTTACAGAAGCTGGATTTACGGCTGTTGTTCAAGTTGCTAAACGTCATATGCCATCTGATAATTTAATGTGCGAAAATTATTATGAAGTGAAAAAACTTATGTCATCTTTCGGTTTGCCATATCAAAAAATAGATACATGTTTAAAGGGTTGCATGTTGTATTGGAAAGAAGACATCAATCTTAGAAATTGTAAAATATGTAATCAAGAAAGATACAAATCGAGGAAAAAGTAGGGAAAAGAAGTTCCGTACAAGCGTATGCATTATTTTCCCCTCACCCCTAGACTTCAACGATTATATGCATCATCTGTAACAGCGCATCATATGAGATGACACAGTGTGAGAACACCTCAAGAAGGTACGTTGACACACCCATCCGATGGAGAAACATGGAAACATTTTGACAAGAAATATCGATTTCGCAGCGGAGAGCCGAAATGTTAGACTAGGTTTATGTACAGACGGCTTCTCACCGTTTTCTCAGTTTGGTTCTAAATATTCATCTTGGCCTATAATAATCACACCTTACAATCTACCTCCGTGGATGTGTATGAAAACTCCATATATGTTTCTCACGATTGTCGTCCCTGGTCCTGATGATCCGACACAGGGCATTGATGTTTACTTACAACCGTTAATCGAAGAGTTGAAAATATTATGGTATGAAGGAGTTGAAACATACGACATATCAAAAAAGAAAAATTTTCGGATGTTCGCTTCTTTGTTATGGACTATTAGCGATTTTCCTGCATATGCAATGCTTTCGGGTTTGAGTACGGACGGTCGTTTTGCTTGTCCTTATTGCATGGAAGAAACACGAGCATTTTCTTTGCCAAATGGAAAGAAAATTTCATGGTTTGATTGTCATCGATGTTTTCTTCATATTAATCACCCTTTTAGAAGAGACAAAAAAAACTTCATAGCTAATAGACATGAGACTCTACGACCACCAGCGGTTTGGTCAAGCGAGGATATATGAACTTGTAAAAGATTATCCAAAGATACACGAGACCGGACAACAAGAAGAAATTCAAGGTAAATCGACGTTTCATAATTGGTGCAAACAAAGTATATTCTGGGAATTGCCTTATTGGAAAAATCTATTAATTCGTCATAACATTGACGTGATGCATAACGAAAAAAACGTATTTGATAATGTGTTTTATACAGTTTTGAATGTGAAGGGCAAGACTAAGGACGATCTGAAATCTAGACGTGATATAAAGCAAATATGCAATCGTCCTGAGCTTCATATGACTCCCGACAATAAAAAACCCAAAGCATGCTATGAACTAGACAACAACCAAGTTAAAGTACTGTTACAATGGGTGGAAGAAATTCCTATACTGCTCTGCAAACTGGAGAAAATATTTCCTCCGGGTTTCTTTAATGTAATGGAGCATTTACCTGTTCATCTTCCATATGAAGCACGTCTTCGAGGTCCTGTGCAATATGGATGGATGTATCCATTCGAAAGGTATGTTACTATATTGAGTATGTAAATGTTGATTTAAGTATAAATATAGTAGTTAATACTTAACCCAAATATTTTTTATTAGGTACTTAAATCATTTAAAGAAAAAAGTGAGACAAAAAGCTTGAGTTGAAGGTTCTATTTGCAAATCATATATCGAAGAAGAAGCTTCTTTCTTTTTCTCTCATTATTTTAAAGACCATGTGAACTTATCATTTGTAAGTGTTCCGCGTAATGACGATCAGGCCGTTGAACAAGATTATTCTTCTGTATCAGTATTATCTATTTTTAAACAACATGGCCGACATGCTGGAAAATGTGAGGAAGTATGGCTAGATGATAAAGAATACCATGTAGCACACATATATATTCTTCTTAATTGTCCTGAAGTTGCACCATTTGTTAGGTAATTAGCACATTCCAAGTTTTGTTAAATTTAATACTACACGTGTGAATAAATAATAATGTAATATATCATGTTTGTGTTTGCAGTATTTATGAATCACAAAATCTAGGCGGCGATTTAAGCAAAGATTTCAGTACTTGGTTTTCGAAATACGTTTCTGATCCCACAAATAATGTGCTCGATAAAGGACTGAAACATTTGGCGTTTGGACCGAAAAGAAAAGTTAATACATATCCAATATTTTTTGTTAATGGATATAAATTCAACACCAAAGAATACGCTGCTGAAAAATTAACAAACAGTATTGGTGTATTTGTTAAAGGCAGTGATGACCCTAATAATCATATAAATGATTTTTATGGCGTGTTAACTCAGATATTGCAGTTGACATATTTTACAAGACCCGTGGAGGATGTTTATTTGTTTAGATGCAACTGGTTCAGCAATGTTCCAGGTTCTGGTATTAACGTGCATCCAAAATATAATCTTATAGAAATTAAACATACCTCGCGTTATCAAAAGTACGACCCATTTATACTAGCCAAACAAGCCATACAAGCTTATTATGCCCCTTATCCATCTCTAAAAAGGGATAAAGCAGATTGGTCTGCGGTTTTTAAAACCAAAGCAAGATTTACGTTCGATGGACAAAATATTCCAAACGAACAAGCCTATCAAGCAGATCTGGAGGAAAATGCTGAAATAGCAATTACAGACGATCAAACTAATTTTGGACCTTTAAATGATGAGACAAATGTATTAGTCGAAGCATTTGAGAGTGTAGAGGAAAACGACATAGAGCACAAAACCGAGTCTGAATCAGAAAACGATGAGGACGACTGAGTAATATCCGGTAATTTTTAAAAGTATTCACATTACATTGATCTCTGATTAATAATGCATTTATCCAATTTATACAATTTTAATGACAATAAGTGTATACTCACACACTCAACACATACACAACATGATACATTTGTATCATATTGTATTACATTTTTTAATGGTTCATCATATCATGATTATTATGAATTGTATATGTATGTATATATGGCAGGTATATATATTATGTCCGGTTCTGGTTCTGGTTCTGGTTCTAGGTCTCGGCGACGTGGCTCTTCACGTTATATTGGAGAGGGTAGTAGTGAGCCACCAGCTCGGCCACTTGTTTACTTGCAGCCTAAGGCCGATGAGACGTAAGTATCATAATTAGCAAGCATAGCATTTTAATTTTTTAATTGTACATGATATATCTATAATTGTCTAAAGTTCAATTTTATATTTAACGCAGTGGATTTGAGTTGGAGCCATCCAAAGTGGTTCTGAACATTTCGAAGCAGGCGTACATGGCTAGGATGACCGATTGCTGGCCCAAGTGGGGCAAGATCCCCGACGACGTGAGAGAGACGATCTGGCAAGATTTTCTGGTAAGTTTATACCGCTTTACAAGATGATTAATTAAATACAAATAAATAATTAGTAATATTTTCTCATTGTACAGGGCGTCATAGATTTGCAAGAGCCTGACGTCAATTTAGTTCAGCGACACTGGAACTCCAGGATCGCGAAGAACTATAGGGAGACTATGTCGGAGACTAAAAAAGTAGGAAAGAAGCCCAAGTGGATGAGCGCGACTGTATGGGAGAAGTGGGTTGAGTGGTGGAACTCTGAGGAGTTCGAGGTAAATCTACAATAAATCTCAGCAATTTTTTACCGTTTAATAAATAATTAATCATTGTAAATTTGCAGGAGGAGTCAGCTAGGAACTCGGCAAACAGGAGCAGGAATCCTGTATCACACCGTGGAGGCTCCAAATCTTTCCAGCATCACCGCGAAGATTTGGTAAATTTATCTATTATCACATTTGTATATTGATCAGTTCAGTAATTAGTTATGTACAGTTAAATTATCCAAATTATCAATTGCAGGAACGAGCTCGTGGAGGCTCTGTTGACTTAGTGGACGTGTTTGCTCACACCCACGCGTCTAGGCAAGTAGATGAGGCTGGCAATATCATATATCAGTGGGGTGATCAAGATAGGGCGACCGAGGCATATGTATGCATTTTTAAATTTCTAATACTTACACCGATAAGTTTATTAATTTCTAGCTATGCAAAATAATTACATGCTACTATTTTTCAACTGAAATTGTTTTTTTTTCATTATAGTTGAGGTTGCAGGAGGCACAGGCTTATGCGCTTCAGCAGTCTGGTCGTGATGCACTGACACAGGAGGAGCATGATAACATTTTTACCGCTGTTATGCGCAACGGAGTAGACGTTTTGGCTTCGGGAACCTAACGGTAATTAATCCTTTTACATATTTACAAAAAATCAGCGTTTAGATATATAATGTTATAATATTTTATATGCTGAGACAACCCTTTTGCTATTATTTCTATTTGCAGGCTCGACAGGCTCGACAAGCTCAAAAAGACCAAGACAAAGAAGAAATCAAGGAGCTTAGAGCTATGGTTGAGCAGTTACGGGAGAAGAAACGTCTACGAGCCATCCAGGTGGAGCAGCTGGATCAAAAGCTTGCGCAGTATTTTGCAGAATTATGGTACCCTTCCTTCGTCGTCTGGTGCTTCGGGAGGCGACGAAGATCCTTGAGGAGGTATGTTTTTGAGTATTTGTGTTTGAACAATGTATATATTGACTTGAAGATGTTTTGATGTTGATGGTGATGTTGTATATATTGGTACGGAGTGGGTGAGAAATATTTTGATGGCATGTACATGGTTTATTGACATTTGTTGATGGTATGTACGTTGATGGTATATTTTGTGATGTTTGATCGGTTTGGTTTGTTTATATTGGTGTTTTATTGATTTATGTGTGTTGTTTGTATTGATATTGATATATATGTGTGGAATTGATTGGATATGGAATGGAAATTGAATGGATTGGAAATGGTGTGGGTGGAAGGTAAATAGGTCTGCTGTTCTACAGCAAAATAAACCTAGTATTTCCAACGGCTTCCAACGGCTTATTGGCCATTTTATTGTAACGGTTTCTAACGGATTCCAACGGCTCCAAGCCGTTAGCGGCCGTTGGAAATGGTCCGTTGGATCCGTTGGAAAGCATTGTAAGACGTGGGATTTATTCCAACGGCTTCCAACGGCCACCAACGGCTAGGAGCCGTTGGAATAGCCGTATTATCTTGTAGTGATATTACCGTTATAAACTTGCAACGGCTCAATTATAATAATGGTTCATAAATAAATTACCGTTATGGGCTTTACACGAAAGGTCCCTATTTCTGATGGTGTTATAAGAAAAGTCCATGTAGAAATAAGTATGTAAATTTAGTCCCTGTTTTTTCTAATAAGAAAACGCAAGTTAGCTTGCGCTATTTAAATTTTCAAAATCAGAAAGCGCAAACCAGCTTGCGTTTTCCTGATAGAAAGGACAAGTTACCTTGCGCTTTTCAAAAATTTCAAAATTTTTAAAATTTTCAAAAAAAATTCAAAATTAGAAAGCGCAAGCTACCTTACATTTTTTAAAAATTTCAAAATTAGAAAGCGCAAACTAGCTTGCACTTTCCTGATAGAAAGTGCAACTTAACTTGCGCTTTTCAAAATTTTAGAAAATTTCGAAAATTTCGAAAAATATTTCAAAATTAGAAAAGTGGAAGTTATCTTGCATTTTCTGTCAGAAAAGTGCAAGACGGTTTGCATTTTTTTATTTTTGAAAAATAGGGATCAAATTTACAAATTCATTTCTGCAGGAACTTTTTGTATAACAACATCAAAAACAGGGACCCGTGACTTTTTTCTTATTACCATTAACCTATTTTTTATTTTTGTTTTAATAAATTCACTTCATAAACAAAAATATTTCCAATAGTTCTACATTGCTAGAACGACAATATTCATCAAACTTCTTTTTCTTTGTTTGCAAATTCAGCATATGGATGGGCGAAAAAGCATTGTTTTCAGTTAAAAGACAAAGCATATAAGTTAAGTTATGATGTTTATGAGGTTGGAGTTTTCTTACTATAACCAAATCTTTATCATGTGTTAGTTGAGTACAAATTTCATAGAGATTGAACCTACACGTGTAATATTTTAGTCTTTGTATTTATCTTTGTAGCACAAAAAAATAAACAAATGGATTAGTGTGTAATGTAAGACAAAAGCTGATGCGTTGTTGAAAATCAAGTAGTTTGGTGCATCATCTGGTAGCGTTCAACCATTTCAGAAATTTGTATAAAGCTTCCGACTAAGGTGAATTATTATATGCTGCATGGATATTTGTCTGCAGTCGCGAAATGGTTATAATTTGCATTTTCCATTTTTTTCTATAAATATTGTTAGTCAATTACTTAAAGGTTACACTTTGGTTGTCATTGCATTTCAATCAGTGATGTACTTCACAGACATAGTAAAGGATTCACGTTGGGTCAGGTAACACGATACTTTAGAGTTTCCAAACACAACAATAACCTGCGTGTGGAAAGGCAGATCGGCGATCAGATATTACATATATGCTCTGGTTAGTGCCGGCCCAACAAATATAATGCCCCAGTCCAAAATACAAATCCAGGGATGAAAAATTGTAAATCAAATATTGTTGCCGCCCTCTGGGAATCAAACCTAGCACATTTCAGCGGAGAGCATACAACCTACCACTACACTCAAGCTTATTATATTAAAGAGCTGTAACTAATTCTATATATTTAAATAATTTCTAACTCAAATACTAACAAATTTTGCCCCGGCCCAGTTGGTTGCCCCAGCCCACGGACTTGGTGGGCTGCCCTCTGGGCCGGCCTTGGCTTTGGTATCACTTTGAAAGAAGACCGACAGTACAGTTGGTTGGTAGTAGTGGAGTTATATGTTTGTATTTTAATTTGATGACTGTAAATTAAGGAGTTGAAATCACCTTATTTTTGCAATTCCATAGCTGATCATTGTGGTAAGGTATACAGCGCTCACATTCTTTTATTTGCCTCTTCAAATCTTGTTGGCCCGCATAGTAATCCCAGACCTATTACATGGTACATTACGTATTAATAATTGCATGTAGAATGTAAGTAATTTAAAGCAACAATGTGATTTAGCTGGGTCTTCACATTTGTCCACATCATTTGTTGTAGCTGGCAAAGTAGATGTCTCCTTTTATGTCGTATTTGGTCAACAGCACTGGCCATCTCATTTTTAGGCTGGGAAGAAATTGTACTTTAGTTGATGGTCGCGAAGATGTAAGTATATGTGGTTCGCGTGTAGGTGTGGTAGTTAATTGTTGACTACATACCAGAAATGGTGTTACATGCACTTCAATCCCCTTTTCTTTCAATATGATAGCTACTGCTTCTATATTTTCATCCATCTATCCATGAATAGTGAAATGGGAATCATTGATATTATAGTCGGTCGTTAGATTAGGGGACAGATGGAATGTTAGGAACATATAAAACTAATAGCTAGCATAAACCTTAGGTTTTGTTCTCCTCTGCAAAATTAACTGGCTAGGATGAAAGGTTTGATATGTATCTGTCAGCCAACATGTCTCGAAATATTTTTGCTTGGTTGAATTTGAGTAGTTAACACCCACCGTTGGTTTAAAAAAAAGGTTGTAATAAAGGACTTTATTGGTAATTAGCAGTGTACATGTGTTAGACAAACACTGATAGTAAACAGAGGGCAGTGCTCATTTAGAACTTAACGGAGTGAGAACAAATAATGGAAAAACAGTAAAATCACTGCAAAATATAGCATGATTAGGAAAGTAGTGTATAATGGATTTAAATACCAGTAGATGTCTTGTTACTGAGATATGGTGGAAGACATAGTACTGCATAAAATAAGATGAATGCTAATGAGCAAAACGTGAAGTAGAACAAAAATGTAATGCTTTATTCAACACCACACATGAATGAAGTTTAAAAAATGCAGTACAAAGTAGAAAGTAATGGTAGATAACCAAGTAAAGTCACTCAAATCACATAACGGTCATGTGCTGTTTTTTCATTTTGGTGGTCACAGCTTCGGCCTCTTGAATTGTTGAACCCTTAAACCGTAGAAATGCTACTGGGTATTTTGAAATAGAAATGTATTGCATAATGTTTTGGATAGTAGATCTCATTTGGAATATAGTGTTCTGGTTCATGTTGTTGGTAGTGTGCGGTATATCAGACAGTTTCATGGTCAGTGTAACAACTTTTTTTATTATTATTAATCATGTTAGGGCTCTCTTTGTTAATGTATGTAAATTGGCTTCACCTTGTCAGCACCATGTTTTCCATGCAACTGCATACTATCTTCTGTTGCAGTGGCGACCCTGCTTGCAGCCCTTATGTGAAACATCACTATGACGCCCGTCAGCCTTTGAAAAATCCTTCCACTTTTCCAACGCCCGTTAGCCTTTGAAAAATCCTTCCACTTTTCCAATGCCGTTAACCTACAAAAAAAGAATCTTCAGTTCAATTTTGTTTCCCCTTTCTTTTCCTTTTTTGCATGATAATTAAACTTTAAGGTTTGATTTAAATGCGTTGATGATGGTGCATGCAAGTTCAAAATGATTACCCGATATAGGCAGGAATAAGTGTTCATTTTATAAGTTAAAATATTGGTACTAACTGTATGTATGTATGATTTTCAATCTGATCTGGAAAAGGGTTAATATTCATATATACATATATACCTTGTAAAAAGCTTGTATTTATGTATATGAAAATCAGTCACAACTTTATGTTTATGTTCGTAACCTTTTAAAAAATTGTAAGGGAAAAAAGTGTTATTCAAGTGATGATTAAAGTTTCAAGTGACCATATATGCAAACCTATTGTTTGTAATCACTTACCCCAAATCATAACTCAAAAAGTTTCATGTTCATCACAGATTCATCTTTCCATTTGAACAAATATTCAGCCTGCTTGTCAAAAGTAACCACGGTCGCAGTTGCAAGGTTGTCCCTTACCTTCAATTCCAGGTGAAACCTACACATTTTTTTAAAGGGAATTTTTTTATAGAATCGTCATTTAAGAATGAACCGCAGGCTGGGTTTTGTAAACAAATGAACAGAACCTGTATATTGGATACTTTATCTCCGAGTTGCATTTTTTGCACCAGTGAATGGCTCTAGAATTGCTGACGCTGGACTTGCATATGTTGCATGATATATAGCTCTACCCGTTGTCCAGGTTTATGTCAGTTATCTCACCTTCGAAGGCAAAATTCTATCCATAAAGTGGTTGGGTATTTAGAGAAGTGGAGATTCAATGTACGTGACCAAAATGATTTTTGTTGTAAAGTACTTTGACTAACCTCGAAGTCGTTGTTTGAATCCGTGATCAATATTTCGGCTAGATTTTTTCCTCCACAGCAGCAAACCGTCCCTCGTGCGATCAAAAGCAGTCGATTTGCTCTTCCCTTAGCTGTTACGACAGAAGCCATATTTTTTGTGAACTTGGTCTAAGAGTTTAGAGCAATAAAAAGTCTTCAATGAACAGTTTAGATCCTTTTCAAATCCTTAAAAGGCACAAAATAAAGGTATTTCAATTTAACAGTTCAGTGTAGATTATTCTTTATCTCAAGCATACCAAAATTCACCATATTTTCTACCACTTAGACCTGTTTCAACTTGAATTTTCTCTGAGTCAGATTCATGACTTTTCGCATTGAGATAAATATTTTTCCTCTCGAAATTTGATTAGCCTTTTCAACACAGACACTCTTAGTTTACTTCTTTCAGAACTTCAAAAGGCTGGGAATATTACAATTTTGTATTATGAAACTTTGATGCTGATGCAGCCAAGAAAGCGAATTCGACGATGTAAATCGAATCCGTCCAGGATCTCAGACGATTAGCGGAAATAATCGGTGAATCGATGATAAATTGGTGAATTTAAGAATACCCAAATGCCAAATCCGTTGATCACAAAGATATTAGATTCTAGCAATCTTCGAGACGTTGATCGCGCACGAGGCCGTGAGAGAAGATCTACAATTCTTCGAACGTTGATCAAACGCACTTGATTCCGTGAATTGGCTTCAACAATCGTTGATTCGAGCGCACTCGAATGCCGAAGGTGGAGATAGGAGATAACACTCAACTACCAATTTTAATGGAGGCAAGAAGCACAAACCAAATTTTAATTCAAAAATCAACTTCCTTACAATGACACAACACTCCCCTATTTATAGGCAATTACAACTCACGCATCCCATAAGTCGTATGCGACTTAACGACTTAACATAAGTCGACTTACGACTTAACGACCTACATATCACACGACTTACAAAGTTACGCGACTTAACAACAAACACAAGTTACAACATTACACGACTTACACAATACAACATACATGCGACTTAACACAGTACAACAAACGACATAAGAAAGAATACAAACGACATACGACTTAAGAAGATAAGCGACTTAAGCAAATAGTTCATCTTCAGGTCGACTTAGCGACATAAGCTTCAAGCGGCATAAGGAAATCATCTTCACGCGATATAAACTTCAGCGACTTAACATGAGCGACTTAAAAAGAAGTGGCATAAGGTAGGCGCCTTACTCGCTAGGTCGCTTGAACGACTTAAAGCAGAACTCGCTAGGTCGCTTGAACGACTTAAAGCATAACTCACTAGGTCGCTTGAACGACTTAGAGCATAACTCGTTATTCCGGGGCAATGCTTCAAACTCCCTTTGTATCTCGTTACGCCGTAGCTTGCTAGGTCGCTGGCATTGACTTCTTGAGGAGTTAACTCGTTATTCCGGGGCAATGCTTCAAACTCCCTTTGTATCCCCATTGGGTTGTTCATCTCCATAATAAGGTATAAGATGTTTAACATTAAACACGTCAGAAGTGTACACATCCTCCGGCAGCTTCAACCTATAAGCATTTTCATTGATCCGTTTCACAATCTTTACAAGACCAATCTTTCGAGCTTTAAGTTTATTGTATGCTCCTACTGGAAAACGATCCTTCGTTAGTACAGCATATACTAAATCTCCTTCATTAAATTCAGCACTTCTTCGCTTTAGATCCGCAGATCGTTTATACTTCTCATTCGTCTTCTCCAATCATTCCTGAACGATTCTATGGCATTCTGTCAACTCATCAACAAAATCAGCAGCCTGCTTAACTGTCCCCTTCGGTTGTGGCACTATCGTTAAATCCAACGGCCCCTTTGGCAAGCTTGAATATACAATCTGAAATGGGCTGAAACCCGTACTATGGTTGATAGCATGATTATGAGCAAACTCCGCTTGACATAACTTCACATCCCAGCTCTTAAGATTATCCTTCACAAGACACCGCAACAAATTTCCCCGCGATCTGTTCACAATCTCGGTTTGTCCATCTGACTGTGGATGATAAGCACTACTGAAATTCAGCTTTGTTCCCACCATCTTCCACAAACTCAGCCAAAAATGACTCAGAAATCTGGTATCCCTGTCCGAAACTATAGATTCTGGTAAACCATGCAACCGATAGATCTCTCTAAAGAACAACTGTGCCACATAGACTACATCTACTGTCTTCTTACAAGCAACAAAATGTACCATCTTCGAGAAACGGTCAACCACAACATATATAGAGTCATTTCCCCGTTGAGACCTCGGCAAGCCCAACACAAAATCCATGCTTACATCAACCCACGGTTTTGTAGGAACAGGTAAAGGCATATACAAACCCGCATTTGTAGCTGTCCTGTAACGACCCTAGATTTTAATTTAATTTAAATTGATAATTTAATAAAATTTTGAATAAAATTTTGTAAATTTAAGTATAAAATTGATAAAGTAAACGAGTTTCCCCGGATCCAAATTAAAATTTGTTAAATCTTCAAATTAAAAATATTGTATATATAGGTGATTTGAATCTTAGATAGATGTTTAAAATATAAATAATAATAATAATTAATTTTGAATTTATAAATTTAATATAAGACAATAAATATTAAGGTAAATTTAATAATTGAGTTATAAATAGAAACAAATTATGTGAAATATCAAATAACACATTAGCCAATTTAAACAACATAACAACTATAGGATTACATTTATATTATAACACAAAGTATGAAACCAGACAACAAAGTATACATATCTTGAGCTTGTAAAAGTAAAATAATAAAATGTCTATGAACATGTATAGGGTAAAGAAGCAAATCAAATAAAGCAAAAGGGAAATATCTGTGAATAAAAGAACAAGGTAAGTATAGAGAACATAAAGGACAGGCATTAAATGCTGGCAACATCTTTTGTCACTTTGAATTGTTTTCTAATGCAAGATATCAGCCACCAAAGCAATATTCATATATGTATAGAAATGCAGCTGTACATATATAACAAAGAAAACATCACGTTCAAGCATATCAGCCATGCTATTGTACATACAAGATCACTTCAGCCGAAACAAAAAGGATAGAATAAAATAGTTATTTATATTATAAAGTCACAAGACAAAGACCAAAAGGAAAGAAGAGAATAAACAAAGTAAAGGGAAAATCTATCAAAATAAAATATGTAGCCTGTAGTAGTAAGGCAAGGCAAGAATAAAATAGAGTGATAAAACAAAATAAAATAAAATAGTACTTGCCAAAAGAAAATAAAACAAGCATGAACACGACATGCTATAAATGCAAAGCAACATGCTTTCATTAAATGCTTACTCTTCAGCCACCCTTGAAGGAAGGAGGAAAGCATGGGTTGTACAAGCCTGTATAAAAATAATTATACAAAATAATGATACTCTGTACTTTGCTTAAGCCTGCATGTCCTCTCTATATACATGAGGTTTGTCTTAGTTTATACGTTCAATGATCATAACAAAGATCAGAAAACAATGAGAAAAACAAAAGCAAGCCAAACTGCAGAATTGAAAAAGAAAATTAAAAACAACTTCAACAAATCAAACCAGAAATTAAAGAAGAGAATCAAAGATCAGGGAAGCTCCAATTTGCAAAAATTCCAAAGCCTGTTTCAAACAAGTGAGGCTCTGTTCTTCTCTGAAAATAAGGTGAGTAACTCCACAACCTAAATAGTTTGATTTTATTGTTTGTTGCCTGCTTATCTCTGAACTTAGTTTGTTTGTGAGCAAATCTCCTCCCTGAACTTGTTTGTTTTTGTTTGTGAGCAAGTTCGCTTATCTACCTATGTGTTTTGATATTATGTTTGACACTTGAAGTATGATGGTTTAAATGACTGTGAGCAAACTTCAAATTTTCTTTAGAAAAAAAAAACAGTTTTCTTTGAATCCTATGTTTGGGAATCTGTGAATTGTCTTGATAAGATGGCTTGTTGTTATTGATAAGTGTCTGTATGTATAGATCTACATATAAACTATGTTAGTATGCCTGAATAGGTTGTGAGCACAGGCAAAGATATCCCTCTGTTCTTAATGTACAGGGTTTTAAACCTGTTTTACAAAGAAAAATCCATATCTCTTAAACCAATCAATACCAAACATAAATTTCAAAATGAAAAGTGATTATAATGTTGTGATATCAATTTTAAAAATAATCATAAGTATGGTTATGGGATAAATGTTTTGGGAATAGAATATACAGTGAAAATTCAAGGATTACCCAAATTTTGAATTACGTAAATTATAGATTGGATTGCACCACCTAAAACTATTTTAAAAATGATGATTTTTAAAACAAAAATTTGAATTTTTAGTTGGGTATTAGGGTGGCATTTTCGAGGTGAATAGATAATGGGTTCTCTCGATTTTCCGATGATCGGCTAAATTTCAAAAGTCGAATTTTGGCATGGAGATACTAGGGTAATCATAGATTGTTGGAAAAATACAAGAAGATTTTTTAATTCACCATAGTTTGATATTTGAAATAAACTAGGGTTTAAGCTATGTTTTAGTTAACGTCAGGAAAGTGATCGTCACGTCACCAGGACGTTATCGGACCTCATCGCACGTGGGGGGATCGAAAGGTAGGGATGTGACGTGTCTCTGGGAGGGGTAGCTGGGGTTTTTACGATCGAGATCACTGGCGAAGGAGGGTTTTCCAATGGTGAAGGCTACAGGTCTGGGTTGCAGCTGAAAGCTCGATTTGTTTTGATGATTCGATCGAGGGTGCCGAGTAGCTTGATGGTGGGAGAACGTCGTTGTCGACTTGCCGAGGATCACGATGGTGGCCGGAGGTGGTCGGGGTTCGTGTGCATGTGCACGGTGGCGTTCGAGTATCTAGGTTGTTGAAGTGGGGGAAAACTCGAAGACGATCTCAGGGAAGTTGGGTATTTGCTCGGGTTCATTGTCGGGAAGATTCGCGTATAAGTAACCGTTTTCAAGAATTAAATATAGTTAATAGAAGTAGGGTAGAGATGGCTTGGGAATTTCTCGGGTAAAAACGCAAATGACTCGGGTCTGTAAATGTTAGTATAAACAGTTTTAAAACTTTAAACAAATCAAGTTTTATTTTGAAATAAAATTGTTAAAACTAATTCTTTTGTAAATAGTAGATGTTATCCAAGTTTTGAATTGGGTACAAAGTTTTTTTTTTGAATAAAATTATTTTAAATTAACTAAGTTTAAAAGTGTTTAGGATACATATATATAACCCTTATTTTAAAAGTTTAATTTAAATAAACTTAATAATGTGATTTAGTGGTTAATTAAGAAGGATAAAAGGTTTTGAAAGTTAATCACTTTAATGTAATTAAGGGTTGATTAATTAATAGAAGTAATTAAAGGATAGTTAACTACTTAAAGTTATTAAATCAAGGTGATTAAATTGATTAATGTGATTTATTTATAAATTAATGGTTAATTAACTAATGTAATCAATTAAGGATAATTGATTAAAGAATAATTAATCAATTAAGAATAATTATTTAATAATTAAAGATTGATTTATTAATTGAGATGGGTTAATTAATAATTAAAGTTTAATCAATTTATTTTTAAAGATTAGTTAATAATTAAAATGTGTAATTTATTGATGTTAATTAACCAGGATTAATAATTCATAAGAAATAAACCTGATTTGAATAAATCAGACAATTTAATTAATTTTACTTATGAATATTTGGATTCTATTGGATGACTTGATTTTTTGATATCCCTGATATGTGATGCTTTGTGATACATCCTGATTTATGTTGTGATCTGTAGTTTACTCATCTGTATATTATCTGTGATCTGTGAATGAACGATAAGCGTTGTTCTTATACCGCTTATCAACTGTATCCTGTATTTTAATCTGTGATGATTCATTGTGTTGCACTATTGTGTGTTAAACCCCTGGACCACACTATACACACACAAATATGGATTTCACGTGGAAATCGGTTAAGTCACAGATAGTTTAAATTTATTGTTTTGAAATTGAAATTTTAATTTCAATTGATTTTGAAATTAGAAATTCGGGTTTAAAGTAAAAAGCTTTTGAAATGGAATTTCAAAGATAAAAGTTATTTTAAATAACTTAACCGAGTTTTGAAAATTTAAATAGTTAGATTTAAATTTGGATTCAAGTTTGAAATTAAGCTATGATTTGGAAACTAGGGAGTAAAGATGATATAAATGTGTTTATATGAATTTAAACCATTTTAAAAGTATAAGTTGGGAATTTGGATTTAACCCAAGAACCTTAACTCGTATAAATGAATCAGATTTCCAGAATGAAAACTGTTTGTTTTCAAAGAATAAAAGCTTTTAGATAAGAAATGAAATTCCAATTTAGGTAAAGGAATTTCAAGATTTAATTGAAAAATGGTTTTCCAAGTTATAAATGAATTCTTTTCGAAAGCTATGAATTAAATCTGTTTATTTTTAACAGATTTAAAATGATGTTTTGTTAAACCATTCGAAATAAATTGTTTTGAAAGCTATTAGTTAAATCTTTGATTTAAAGATTCAACGAATTAATTAAATTGAAATGGAAATCGATTTGGAAAATCTGTGAATGAATCCTTGTGAAAACTGAGTGAACTTGGTGAATTGAATCTTTTTATTTAAAAAGATTAAAATGGTAATTTGTTAAACCATTTGAAAAGAAAGTTTGGGTTTAAATTGTGACTTAATTGAAATCCCATTATCCATTTGTTTTTGAATATTGCGCTCACTATTCGGGTTAGCCGGGAAAGGACCTTTGGGTCGTATAACTCATTCCGAATAGTGATACGTCGTATATGGATAGCATTTGAAGACCGGTGTTGAAGACCGGATATTTTCGAAAATGAAAGGACAACCTGTCGAATGTCTCTGCACTGGGTAGCTCCCGGTATAGAGATTTATATCACTCTTTTTGTGATGGGAAGTCCGGACGTGATTGAAAATTATCCGGATTTGCAAGGGCTTCGTGAGAAGTGCCTTCGGTTCTGTTCGAACTCGGAACAGACTTGTCTGGTTACATATCTGACATTACACTTTGAGATATAAAGCCGATTTCTTTCAAATACATTTCTGTTGGTGGCGGAGAATTTATTCTCTTAGCTTAACACCCTTCTCTGAGACGTACGAGCTCAGAGGTTATGTAGTTGAAATTTATCAGCGATATATCCCAATTTGGTAATGTGACATGCTGAGTGTTGCTGTGTGATGATCAGTGTTTGATCATTTGCGATATGATCATTTGTTTGATCTTATATCTTTGTGATCATAGGTTGATCATTTGTTTGACCCGAAGCATGGCTTTGTAGAAAGCGTAGCTTTGTGGACGAGACTTCGTCGAGCCTCACACCCCGGAAATGGTCAAAACAGGAAGGATGCGGCAAGGTTCTAGGGAGTAGCGCCCCTTAGTGTATGTCATTCCTTCTGGATAAAGGTGGTATCATGGTATGGAGCCCAGATACTTAACCTCTGTGGTTGCTGCAAATTTATTACTTTGTGGTTGTTGGAAATCGGGGATCCTCGGGAAGATCGGTGACGATCGGGGGATGGCATACGCGTGTCAGTAGTTACCTATTTTTGCAGAGGTAACCCGGCCTTGTGTTGGCAGAGATCTAACCGTAATGTTAGGTTATTTCTCGGGTCGTCTATTCCAGGGACGTACCCATCGTGGAAAAGGAAGTTCCTTAGCCTGATCATTTGTTGGAAATCCATCTTCCAATACGAACTTTGTACGGTATTAGTTGTAGAACCTGCCATTTACGTACGGTGGTCACCACTGTTTAGATGGTAGCTATAGTAGGCATAGTTCGGAATGTCTATGCTGGCTAAGATTTATATTCTATTTTCGAAATGTTTTCTACACTATGCACTAATAATAATATAAAAAATGATTTGATTTTGCATAGTAAGCATCTTTGACTATCATAAGAAGAAATCTCCTCCAATTCTGCGTTTGCATTGTGTGTGTGGCGGGAGGTCTTATGGTGGTTTCATTTTCCAAAAGCATTGCGAATTTACTTTAAAATTCTCTGCTATTTATTTTTAAAGATAAACTGTTTTTGTTGCTCACACCAGTCCCATGACTGATCCGGAGTTTATTGTTTCTTTCCTAAACTCTGGGTGCTCAAAATTTTTCTACACGAGCAGTCTAGAGTTAGGTTTTTCAGATAGTCAGATGAGTAGATTATCTGGAGCTAGTTCAGTCTTTGGATCGGACTGCACTTGCTTATCTTTGTGCATCGTTATTGGGAGTTCAAGCTACATCTGAATTGGCGTTTTGAAGATGGAGATTATCCGCTGCTGATATTATCGTTTTTCTTTTCCGCTGCTATTTGTTGTATCATATCTCTGATGTATATTGATATTCATTGTATCACTCTGTGTATCAAATATTGTATATCAATGTATTATTCTTTTTATTTCGCTGTGTTATTTACTTAATGTGGTTATAAGCTCCGACGACTCGGATTTGAACGATCGAATCTGCGGCATTCGAGTACGATGTAAAGTATGGATGTCGATTTTCGAGCGCGAAAATCTGGGACGTTACATGTCCCCTTCGAAACTTGACAAACATGACATCTTCGAACAAACTTTTCAACTCCCCGCTTCATCGAGGGCCAGTAATAAGACTGAGAAATCAACTGCAATGTGCGATCCCGACCAACATGTCCTTCTTCATGCAACTCTTTTACAATTTTCATTCTCAAGCTGCAATCTGGTACACACAATCGATTCCCCTTGAATAAGAATCCATCTACCAACACAAACTCATCAGTACTCCCATCCTTGACTTTCTCAACAATCTTCGCAAAGTAAGGATCCTCCTCAAACAACTCTGGCAATAGTTCAAATCCTGTCACTTCAACCTTCATCGTCGTCAACAAATGATTCCTCCTACTCAAGGCATCAGCTACAGGATTCGTCACCCCTGATTGGTGCTTTACAACAAAAGTAAACTGCTGCAAATACGCGACCCATGAAGCGTGTCTAGCTGAAATTTTGTCATGCCTTGCAAATGTTTCAAAGCTTCATGATCCGTATAAAGAACAAACTCCTTCTGAAATAGATAATGTCTTCAGTGCTTCACAGCTTGAACAATTGCGTAAAACTCCACGTCATAAGTGATATATCTCAACTTGGCTCCAGACAACTTCTCACTGAAATAAGCAACTGGTCTTCCATTCTGACTCAATACTCCACCAATCCCAACCTTCGAAGCATCAGTGTGTAACTCGAACAATATCTGAAAATCCGGCAGTACCAGAATGGGTGCTGTCGTCAAAAGTGTCTTGATCTTCTCAAAAGCTAACTCTGCTTCCTCTGTCCACACGAACTTCTTTCCTTTCATGCAATCGGTTACAGGTGCCATCACACTGCTAAAATGTGGAATGAATCTTCGATAAAAAGATACCAACCCATGAAAACTCCTCACTTCAGTAATTGTCTTAGGTTATGGCCAACTCCTGACAGCTTTCACTTTGCTTTCATCCACTTGAATACCCTCCTTCGACTGCACATATCCCAGAAATAAAACACTGTGCGTCATGAACACGCACTTCTTCGTTGCTGCATAGAATTGCTCCTGTCGTAGAATCAACAGCACTTCTCGCAAATGCTGGATATGCTCTACCATACTCCCACTATAGATCAAAATATCGTCAAAGTAAACTACTACGAACTTCCCAATAAATGGTCTGAAAATCTGGTTCATCACTCTCATAAAAGTACTAGGAGCATTTGACAAGCGAAACGGCATAACCAGCCATTCGTATAGACCTTCCCTAGTTTTAAAAGCAGTCTTCCACTCATCACCCGGTCTAATACGAATCTGATGGTATCCACTCTTCAAGTCAATCTTTGAGAACACAACAGCCCCACTCAACTGATCAATCAAATCATCGAACCTCGGCATAGGAAACCTGTATCTCACAATGATCTTGTTTAGAGCCCGACTGTCCGTACACATCCGCCAAGTCCCATCCTTCTTCGGTACTAATAAGGCTGGCACTGCACAAGGACTCAAGCTCTCCTGAACACGCCCTTGTTCTAACAACTCCTCCATCTGCCTTCTCAGTTCCTCATGCTCCTTAGGACTCATCCTGTAATGTGGCCTGTGAGGTAATGCCGCCCTTGGCACAAGATCAATCTGATGCTGAATATCTCTCAACGGTGGTAACTCCTTTGGCAACTCTTCAGGAAACACATCTCTGAATTCTTCCAACACTGGCTTTACTTCCTCTGGAACTTCAACAGATTCAGTAGCTTCATGTCCAATCAACAAGAACACCTCTGGACTCTCCTCTACTTCTTCCACAAACTCCTTCAAAGTCAACAAAGTCTTCAGCTCCTCAATCTCTTCTAACTTGCTCTCTCCTTGCTGTCTCTTCTGCGGAACTAAAATGATCTTAGTACCCTCAAACATAAAGTTGTAGCTATTGGTTCGACCATCATGCTGCACTGCTCGGTCATACTGTCATGGTCTTCCCAAAAGCAAGTGACAAACATCCATCTCCACCACATCACACCAGGTCTCATCTTTATACTTCTTCCCAATAGAAAATGGAACATGAACTCGCCTGTCCACCTTCACCTCTCCTCCTTTCCTTAACCACGCTAACTTGTAAGGATTTGGATGCTTCTCCGTCTTCAACTTCAACTTTCTCACAGCTTCGGTAGAAATGATATTGTCACAACTTCCCGCGTCAATCACAAATTTACACACCTTCCCTAGTATAGTGCATGTCGACTGAAAGATATTACTCCTCAACCAACTAGCCTCCTCTTTCTACTTCGGTGTCAAACATGATCTCCTCAACATTAGATTACATCCTTCATCTCCTGATGCGATATCCTATTCATCCTCCTCAATTGGACTAGAATAACCTTCATCAACATCCTCACCTTCCTCTTCAGCAATCATAGCTCGCCTCTTCGGTTTCGGGCATTCGTTACTCTTGTGACCCACTTCCTGGCAATTATAACACTTGAAACTGTTGTTGACCTTCACCTTCGCAACTTCATTCACAACTGGTTTACTGACAGCTTTAGAAACATTGGAACTCCCACTAGCACCCTTGCTCTGAGTATCGGAACTTGGAAACACACCACCTCCTCGTCTTTCTTGCTTCTCCCAAGCCAACGCCTTATGGTGCGCTTCAGCCACAGATCTAGGGTCAAACATATTTACCATATCCTGGATCTGGATCCTCAACCCCCCAACAAACCTAGCAGTCAATTGTTCCTCCGTCTCCATAATGTCATTTCGAGCAATCAGTTGATAAAACTCATCAGCATAATCATTAACAGTCTTCGTCCCTTGCCTTAGATTCTGCAACCTCTGATACATGAGTGATTGATAATTGTAAGGCAAGAATGTAGCCTTCATCAACTTCTTCATCTTTTCCCATGAAACAGTCTTCGACTTCCCCATCCGTTCTCGTGTAAGTTTGGTTTGCTGCCACCACGCCATAGCTCTCCCTCTCAACCTAGTAGCAACCAACTTCACTCGACGATTATCCGGAACCTCCTTGAAATCAAAGATCTCTTCAACATTAGATAACCAATCTAGAAATTCTTCAGCCTGCATACCACCCTTAAACTCTGGAATTTCAATTTTCATTCCGGACTCCCATTTGTGATCATACTCTGAATGATTTCTTCCTTGGTTACGATTTCGACCATGAACACTACCACCATCAAACTCCTCATCAAAATCAGATGCATATCGCTGTCGAACATGACCACCAACATCTCTACCACCACCATTTCTACCACCAACATCCCTTCAATCTACATTCCTCCGATCACGATCATCCACATCTCTCCGATTTCGATCATCAACATTCCTATCACAATCGTCAACATTTCTACGATCATGATCTTCTCTTCTCTCCCGATCTAAATGTGGTGAAACTCTATTTCCCCCATGGCTCGATTCAGGTGAAACCCTTCTTCTACTTTGATTCATTTCAAGCATCATTCTCTCTAATCGACCAATCCCCTCATTCAAATTCTCATTGAAATTCTCATTGATTCGTTGTTCTATTTCATCGGCCTCTTCTCTTCCATACAAAACATCAACATTGCGATGACGTTGAGCTCGTCTCGGTGGCATGATTGAACTTCAAACAAATATTCAAAAATTCAAACACTTTTCGAACTTTGATCCAAAATGATACGGATCGAAACTCCCAACCTGTTGCAACTTCACGATGAACACCAAACTTCTCAACAATGAAAATCCGATCTCCAAACTTCAAATTCTCGAAACCCAATTCTCCAAATGATGCAAACTTCTTGCAATCTAGCTCTGATACCAAACTGATGCAGCCAAGGAAGCGAATTCGACGATGTAAATCGAATCCGTCCAGGATCTCAGACGATTAGCGGAAATAATCAGTGAATCGATGATAAATTGGTGAATTTAAGAATACCCAAATGCCAAATCCGTTGATCACGAAGATACCGGATTCTAGCAATCTTCGACACGTTGGTCGCGCACGATGCCGTGAGAGAAGATCTACAATTCTTCGAACGTTGATCAAGCGCACTTGATTCCGTGAATTGGATTCAACAATCGTTGATTCGAGCGCACTCGAATGCCGAAGGTGGAGATAGGAGATAACACTCAACTACCAATTTTAATGGAGGCAAGAAGCACAAACCAAATTTTAATTCAAAAATCAACTTCCTTACAATGACACAACACTCCCCTATTTATAGGCAATTACAACTCACGCCTCCCATAAGTCGTATGCGACTTAACGACTTAACATAAGTCGACTTACGACTTAACGACCTACATATCACACGACTTACAAAGTTACGCGACTTAACAACAAACACAAGTTACAACATTACACGACTTACACAATACAACATACATGCGACTTAACACAGTACAACAAACGACATAAGAAAGAATACAAACGACATACGACTTAAGAAGATAAGCGACTTAAGCAAATAGTTCATCTTCAGGTCGACTTAGCGACATAAGCTTCAAGCGGCATAAGGAAATCATCTTCACGCGATCTAAACTTCAGCGACTTAACATGAGCGACTTAAAAAGAAGCGGCATAAGGTAGGCGCCTTACTCGCTAGGTCGCTTGAACGACTTAAAGCAGAACTCGCTAGGTCGCTTGAACGACTTAAAGCATAACTCGCTAGGTCGCTTGAACGACTTAGAGCATAACTCATTATTCCGGGGCAATGCTTCAAACTCCCTTTGTATCTCGTTACACCGTAGCTTGCTAGGTCGCTGGCTTTGACTTCTTGAGGAGTTAACTCGTTAGGTCGTAAGTCGCTAGGTCGTGGGCGACTTAAGGCTTGCGTAGTTTTTAGGTCGTTTTCTTCTTTATTTAGCTCGTTTTCCTGTCTTTTCACCCTTTTAACTCGTTCATACGACTTAGTTGAGTCGTTAACTTGTTCCAGCTTCAAATCTTGAATTGGAATATCAGGCTGGGCTGCATCATCCTCCCCTGGTTGAGAAAAATTCGTCCTCGAATTTAAAATTTCTTCCCCATTGGGTTGTTCATCTCCATAATAAGGTATAAGATGTTTAACATTAAACACGTCAGAAGTGTACACATCCTCCGGCAGCTTCAACCTATAAGCATTTTCATTGATCCGTTTCACAGTCTTTACAGGACTAATCTTTCGAGCTTTAAGTTTATTGTATGCTCCCATTGGAAAACGATCCTTCGTTAGTACAGCATATACTAAATCTTCTTCATTAAATTCAGCACTTCTTCGCTTTAGATCCGCAGATCGTTTATACTTCTCATTTGTCTTCTCCAATCGTTCCTGAACGATTCTATGACATTCTGTCAACCCATCAACAAAATAAGCAGCCCGCTTAACTGTCCCCTACGGTTGTGGCACTATCGTTAAATCCAACGGCCCCTTTGGCAAGCTTGAATATACAATCTGAAATGGGCTGAAACCCGTACTACGGTTGATAGCATGATTATGAGCAAACTCCGCTTGACATAACTTCACATCCCAGCTCTTCAGATTATCCTTCACAAGACACCGCAACAAATTTCCCAGCGATCTGTTCACAATCTCGGTTTGTCCATCTGACTGTGGATGATAAGCACTACTGAAATTTAGCTTTGTTCCCACCATCTTCCACAAACTCAGCCAAAAATGACTCAGAAATCTGGTATCCCTGTCCGAAACTATAGATTCTGGTAAACCATGCAAGCGATAGATCTCTCTAAAGAACAACTGTGCCACATAGACTGCATCTGCCGTCTTCTTACAAGCAACAAAATGTACCATCTTCGAGAAACGGTCAACCACAACATATATAGAGTCATTTCCCCGTTGAGTCCTCGGCAAGCCCAACACAAAATCCATGCTTACATCAACCCACGGTTTTGTAGGAACAGGTAAAGGCATATACAAACCCGCATTTGTAGCTGTCCCCTTCGAAACTTGACAAACATGACATCTTTGAACAAACTTTTCAACTCCCCGCTTCATCGAGGGCCAGTAATAAGACTGAGAAATCAACTGCAATGTGCGATCCTGACCAACATGTCCTTCTTCATGCAACTCTTTTACAATTTTCATTCTCAAGCTGCAATCTGGTACACACAATCGATTCCCCTTGAATAAGAATCCATCTACCAACACAAACTCATCGGTACTCCCATCCTTGACTTTCTCAACAATCTTCGCAAAGTAAGGATCTTCCTCAAACAATTCTAGCAATAGTTCAAATCCTGTCACCATAAACATAGAAATAATTATATGCCAAGTATTAGTTCATTTTTCAACAAGAAATGGGTGTAGCATACAATAATCGATAAAAAGGACTAATAGTAGGCAAATGGTGTAAACATGAAGCTGCACATGATGGTCAATAAAAAAAATCTTAGGCAAAGGCTGTAAACATAAATCTATACCTAATTGAACCGTATGCAACGATGGCTGTGTGATTCTTATGTTGGTAATCTTTAACACCGCTGGGAATCGAGGAGGGGCAAAGGCTAAGGTGTCGTAAAGACAATGAATAGGTATGGTTGGGGTGGGAAAGAGGAAAGTGATGGAGAAGTGAAGGCGGTTGTCAGTCGATCTGGCGGAGGTTCAGAGATGAAGAAGCCGACCACGGTGGTAGGAGGAAGAGGATAGCGGCGATGAAATGAGGAAAGTTGAAAGTGATGGAGAGGCGAAGGCGGTTGTCATTCGATCTGGCGGAGATTCGGAGTTGGAGGGGCCGACGACGGTGGTACGAGGAGAGGACAGCGGCGATAGAATGGAAAATGCCCAAAATTGAGTGGATGTTAGTATTTAGGGATTAGACGATAAGGGAGGAAGGGAAGACTACGCGTGAAAAAAAAGAAATAAAAAGCGGCGACGGTTGAGTTTAAAATGACACTACGAAATTGAAGGAGGGGGTTTCTGAGCTACTGAAACCAAACTCTGAAACCAAAATCAGTAACAATAATATTATAGTATAGATTATCATATGAATAAAATATTAATATTACATACTTATATTATTATAATAAATTTATATAGACATAAATAAATTATTTATAAATATTAAATTTATTTTTTTAAATAGTGAGAAATACATATATACATACATATATATTAATTATATATACATACATACAAATATATGCAAAATAATATATATATATATATATATCAATAAAACACTTAAAATAAAAAAATTAAATATAAAAGTCCAGGTCTTGCGCACATCTCAAAAAATATTTTTTTATTTTAAAATACATTTTAATTAAATATCCATTCGAATATTAATAAAATGTTAATTATAAATTAGTTTTGAAACTTTATTTCAAATTTTAAATTTCCAGATAATCCTAAATTGTTACACTATATGTAAATCATAAAATGAATATGCTTTTATGTTGTTTTGTTTAGTCCCACATTGTGGATAAGTTTAATACCAAGCCCCAAAGCCTTTATATAAAGGAGGCTATGTAATGTAAATGGATGACTCATCTCTAAAATGAATAAAATGTCTCCTCTCTCTTTCTCCTATGGCTTCTTCTCGTCCTATAGTTTGCAACACGTTATCAGCACGATCTCAAAGTGAGATATTCATGAATCTAAGATTGTGTCAATTTGGAAGATCAAATCAAGCTAATTCCATTTTTCAGTAAGCATTAATGGATTCAGGTATAACTTTCGCTAATCTATTTAATCTCATATAGATTGCTCTCAGTATAGAGGAGCCACCCATTACCGATTTGATTGAGAAAATTTTGATTTTGTAATTCAAGAAAAACGTTAAAACTTTCTTCCTAAACGCCTTTAAAATAAAAATGAATTTGTTTTTATAAAAGGGTTCATTGAATTCATTATTCATCACAGCATGTGTAGTTGCATGTTAAAACCTTTGCATAATAGTATGTTGTCTATCCATCACGTATATATACATAAGGTCCTTATGATGCCATTATATATTTATTTATTTTTGATTATTTGAATTCAGTACTTTTATTAATATATTGATACTCAACGTCATGAATAACCATATTAGTATTATATCCGCAACATTTTTTCTAATGTAAATATCGGCACGCTATTTACTGCAGCACTATTATGTAAATTGCAGCCACGTTTTTGATGTACATCTTAATTAATTTGTCCAGTTTTATTTGGTTGGATTATCTAAGCATAAAAAAAAGAAAAATAGGCACTATTGAAATGCTGACTTTTATCATTTATTACTTTCTTACACAATGGATTCAGAGGTTGTCAGATTTGCTTGTGTTCATCATATAGTTTCGTACACACTGGACTCTTCGTAATCAAACTATGCATTGTTTATGGATTTTGACTTAGCAATAAATAGTTCCTACAATTTTGCATCGTTTTTTATGCCGAAATCTACTTGACATGTTCAAATTTTATTTTTAATTCTCTGCTCGGATTTAATAAAAGTTCAATGAATATTGTTTTAGATAGGATCTAGTTCAAGATAAGCTAATACTTTTAGTACAATTCAACGAATATTCCTTATTTTTATTAATAAATTCTAATTTTGATTGAAAATCCACTTTAATAGTGATAGTATCCAATCACTATCGAACAGTCCATCCTTGTTGAGTAGCCAACTGATATTTATTTGATATTTTTATTAGACCACTATTCCAAATTCTTCAACTTCGGAGTCGTATTGTGTTACTGTTATCGAATTAATTGTTTATTACATGACCACTTTAATAGCCGTACATCACATTTATTTTGCATGGATGAATACATATATTATTTTAGTGCAAAAGGAATTACCGTACAACTATTGAATTTACTAGTGAGCAAATTATTTCCATCATGCTAGTCATTTATTTATTTACAAGTCCATTAAAATTCAGTCAACTTCGTTCATGTGGAGAAGGTTTTAGTCTAGTTTTGGTTTCTTGTTATTTTAGAAATATTTAGCTGGAACTGTAACTCGGGACTGATAGATATGTTATTTTGATTTGTGATCTATAACCGATAAATTGTTTACTACAAAAAGAAACATAAGGTATTCAAGTATCTGCAATGGTGATTATAACTAACTTGGTAGGGTACACATCTATTGTTTGATCACTGAGACATAACCCTTTGACATGTTATTCATTTCCCAAACATTTATTCTGCTCACTTCTAAGACAGTTGATATTATTTTACCATGTAAATATCTCTGCTCTATAGTTTCATGCTTGTCACGATCAATGCCTTTATGTAAGTTTCATGTTCATATTACTTATCTTAATAAATGATTGTAATGAATTATTTGATGTGCATTACACTGTATTAAGAATCATGTTAAGGCTATGATTCTTCGGAACACGACCATTTAGCTTTTGTTTAGGTTCTCCGAGTATTTGGCATATACCTTCAAAGTCTAAATGTTTGCTCTACATAGGATTTATTGCTGTTCATCTATTATCTACATTATTTTTCATCTTTTTCCCTTAACATTGATATGAATTTAGGAAGTTGACCCGTATTATTCATTCTTGCATACAACCTCATATACATTTGACCGAAACTTATAACATTTAGAGTGATTACTTTTTTCTAAAGAGGTTGTATGCAAATCTTATTAAATCGAGTAAGGAATCCACTGTTTAACCACTTCACAACTGGTACTTGGGTATTTATATGTTGGTCTGCTATGGCCAGTCAGTTTTCTTGCAATTTGGAAATCGATCTAAGTTTTTTATCACAACATGTAAATATTAATGTTTCATGGGCACGACCACTTTTTCAAATGGTAAGGTTAACTTAAATGGTGATTATTTCCCACTGGCACATGACAGTCTTCTGCATTGAGTACCTTTTTTTTTGCTTGGACAATAGGTTTCATAGTTCACAGCTTTAGTCTAAACACAGGTTGGAATTTAACCCCCTTTTGGTGCATGCATCTGAAGTAATTGGTAAGATTCCATTGAGATTGATGTAATGATAATTTCATTCCTTTTTACATTACACAACTCAAGTTTCAACCTTCTATCGCAAAACGAATGCATATGCAAATGTTTCAGTAAATAAATATGAAAATGTCTATGAGGTCTAAAATTGTTGTCAAATAAATTATATTGCTGTATTGTTTAATGCATTTGTACCGCATGCACTCTCTAGTCTCTATGACATTAATATGTATATTTAAAAGAAAACAAAATGGCATGTCATTTGTTATATTTTTAGGCTTGCAGTTTTAGAAGCTTGGCATTTGTTATTGTTGACCGATACTACGCTTGAATTTTACATTTTTGATCTTGTTTGAGTCATTCATTCAGTTTCCTTGTGCATGATTGTCCTATGAGAAAAGGCATTTCTTTTTTCACTGTAGCCAACATATAACATTGTTATGAGTTTGAGAGTTGCTACATTAATGGCACATCAACCATGTTCATCAACATAAATTTGAATTTTGTCGTGTACGACCACCAGAGTTTACCTTAAGATTTGACTCCAACATCTCACATCTTTTATCTGTCAATTGATTTTTGAATACCAGTTTCAATCAAATACTCTGCCTGTTACTGTTCTATTTTTTTTAAGAAAATATATTTCATTATTGTTATTGAGTAAATAAATAACTAAATTCCTCCAAGTGGCTAGATCAATGAATGAAAATAAGCATTATTACTTGAATGCAATTAATGAGATTGGATCTAGAGCTATCAAAAGGATGTAAATAAGAAATTATAGTCGCTTTTATAGATTATATTTGGTTGTCTTTTACTATTTTGTAGTAATTTTTTTTCTTTCACTGTAACTACTATCAGATATGGGTTCTTATTTTATGAAATGCATTGTTATATACCCATGAACAATATTTTGATGCTTATGCATTTTTATTTCCACTTATAGTTGGTAATATGACATAGCCAAGCTTGAATTTAAAACTTTGGACTTATTAGAAGATAATTTTTTGTCATAGATATTGGATGCTAGCATTCGATTACAATCTCAATGCTTAAAAATGCCATTAAAAAAAATAATACTATGTCCCAGTAGGATAAAACAAAGGCTCTTATATTTTTAAGGTGTCATATCCACGACAATCTTAAAATAAGACATTTAACTAAAAAAGATCATCTTTACTTATGGAACTCCCTGAAGGAGCGTTATGACCACTAGAAGATGGTCACACTTCCAAACACTAGACAAGAGTGGTTGAACCTAAAGCTTCAACCAGTTGGAAGTCGGTGCTTGTATGTTTTTCCTTTCAGAACTAATTGAAATAACGTACCGATGAATGTTGTGTTTTAATCAGTAGTCCATTTTAATTTTTTTTGGAAAGTATTAGCATTTATTTAATGCTTACAAATTTTAATAGTTGATTAACTATATTGTGTTTAATTCTTAAGATATAGACCATCAATATTTGAATGATAATATATGCCTACTAGATAGTGCAACTACTCATATGATTTTGAAAAGCCAGAAGTTTTTCTCTGAACTATCTGAAAATATTTTAGCTAAAAATTCCAACCATAGTAAATCTGCTAATATAATTGAAGGGCCCGGAAGAGCCCATATAGTATTACCAAATGGTACATTTATCTTAATTCAAAATACATTATACTCAAGCAAATTTAAAAGAAATTTGTTGAGTTTTGAGGATATATAAATGAATGGCTACTATATTGGAACTATAATGAAAACGTCAAAGAATATCTTTGCGTTATTTCTAAAATTGAAAGCCAGAAGCTTATTTCAGAAAAATTTGGTATAATTTCAACTGGATTATATTTCACGAAATTTTGTATAATTGAATCTCATATTTAAACATGAGCCAGAAGCTCACAAATATCACTTGAATGCATCTTATCAATTAATAGAAGAATTATCCTCCTATTATTAATACGTATGTTGTATTTGCTAGTAGCAATATGATAATGGATCAAAATGAGAATCCAAAGATGATTATTATTTAATATGACAATGTTTGTCAATATTGAGGGGGAGGATAAAGGGATACAAGTTCATTTTGATCATCAGTGTCAAATATTTGTTAATTAACATGTATAATGATGCAAAATATTAAGTAACTTGAATAAATTATTAATAATATCCCTAGTAGAGTTTCTCCAATATAGATTTGAATCCCTGAAGGATCAAAATGTGTAAACCACTTTTGAAATATGGTACAAAAGTCGGTTTGAAATACTTTTGGAGTAAGTAATAAAGATGCCAAATAAAAGAGGTGAGTGTTCTTGAAGAAACACTTAAGGGTGCTCTTGTAGATACTAATGACATGATTGTCAAATTACCCTATAAGTGGTTTAGGTACCTAAAACATGATAATTAAAGAGATCTCAATAAATCATGTCTAGAACTGACAAGAAATAATCATCAATGATAAATTTGTAAACAATAAAGCGCTTATGTTTATAAATGGATTAAAGATCCTGGATTAGAGAAAAACATGATTGGCCATCATGAAATTCTCCTAAATAAGAAATGTGAACCTGTAGTTCGCAAAATATAATTAGAAATATATATATATATATATATATATATATATATATATATATAAAGTAGAAAAACACACTGAAATTACTGAAGCACATGTAGTGCTACATCATGTTAAACGCTCTAGGCATGATGTTTTTATAAATAATTAAATTGAATGAAGTAGTGAAAGTGTTTGAAACACTTAAAATACCCTGAAGGTATGAATATTAGTTAAATCATACTAAATGATGAAAGTCTACTAGTTCCCGAAGAATGTAAATTACTTTGCTGCTTATAAAGAATGTAAAGAATAAAGGGTGTAGGTTATAACTTTCTTTTAAGTATTGTTGTGATGAAAATCTTGATATAATTCATGATGAGTAGATTACTTTCTGTTTTTAAGTATTGTTGCAATGAAACTCTTAATTTCCATCGAAGAGGCGGTTGCAATAAGAAAAACTGATATAAAGCATTAAAATGAAAGCACACAAAGTGTTTTTCATTAAAGTAACATACAAAGTGCATAAAATGCAAATAATATTTGAAATAAATAATCTTAGAAAAATTGATCATATCAAAGGCAACTATTTATAAACAATGAAAGGAGGAAAAGAAGAATTATCGTCTCCTGATTTTAATTTTCTACTTGTCTAAGCTATGTTACACATATATGGATCAAAAGTATTTGTATTATCAATACATGTATTCAAACTTAAATGGAAAAATATAAAATCGAGGGAGCATACCTAAATATATCATAATGTACTCTTTTTCCTTCACGAAGATTTTTCCCATCGGGTTTTTCTTAGTAAGGTTTTAACGAGTCATTAAATTGATCCAGAAGTATCAAACTCCATTTGATGTGGTAAATCATTGAAATATGTCATACTATATTGTACTCTTTTCCCTTCATTAAGATTTTTCCCATAGGGTTTTTCTTAGTAAGGTTTTAATGAGGCATTGTTTTAATCCCGAAGTATCAAACCCTTTAGAAAGAATATAATTCTTAATATGATTTTACAAGTTGCACTCTTTTCCTCGTTTAAGGTTTTTCCCATTGGGTTTTACTAACAGAGGTTTTAATGAGGCAACAGACAACTGAATGGATATATGCAAGCAAGATAATAATGAGGGGAGCAATCATCATACACATTTCAAAAGGGACAATTTCAAGTTATTAGAGCATTCAAGATTTTTAAGACGCATATTCAATGGGGAGTGTTACAATATATGTAAATCATAAGGTAAATATGCTTTTATGTTATTTTGTTTAGTCACACATTGTGTGATAAGTTTAATACCAAGCTCTAAAGCCTTTATATAAAGGAGGCTATGTAATTTAAATTAATGACTGATCTCTAAAATGAATAAAATGTCTCCTCTCTCTTTCTCCAATGGCTTCTTCTCGTCCTATAGTTTGCAACATAAGTGATATTTTATGCTTTGAACTTTTTTTCCATAATTTTTTTTGATTTCAAATAACTTAAAAATGACTGTTCTTTTTTTGAAGAAATTTTATAATGAATTTAAAAATGAAAAATGTTTTCTTTTTTCATTTTCTACCGAGAGCTTCTTTACTGTTAATATTATTTTATAAAATATAAATTATAATTTTCATAATTTATTTGAATTAATATGATTTATTTATGTAATAAATTGATTTAAATGATATTAAATAATAATAAAAAATATTTTATCACCGTCGAAAATTATCACAGCTTTAATTATCTACATATAAAATTATATGACTATTTTTGATTAAATTAGGACCTTGTAATTAATTATAAACTATATATATGTAATTAAATGATATATATTAATTTAATAAAATAAAAGATTTATATTTTTGCTCAGAGTCGCATAGACCTAATGTATATTTCATATATATATATATATGTATGTATGTATAATTTATATATACATGCATATAAACAAACAACTTTGTGGCAACATAACTTGCATATGAGAATCGTCATGTAACGACCCGCCTTTTTGACCGTTCAAATCGACAAATCAGACACACATGTCGATTCTAAACCATTCAAAAGGGCGGATGGTTATTGGGGTTAAATAAGAAAAGAAAAGAAAAGAAATAAAGGAAATGAAACAACACAGAATCTCACAGCGGAAGGCTAAAGTATGATAATAAAATAACAGTTCATGAAGCTGTTAATTAAATGAATACATTTGAAATGAATACATTTGATTATTATTATACAACATTTATCATAGTTACATACACAGCAAATATCATACAACAATGCAGTGGAATGGAATGAATATAATAGTAGTAGATAATATACCAAATCTTCGTCTCCGTCCTCCAAGGAAATGATCTTCAACCTAAACTGAAATGCTCAGGCTGACCCGAGCGTAATGAAAAGACAAAACACTCGAGTCAGGACTAAAATATCCTTATGAAAGTTAAATCAATCGTAATAAATATGAGTGTAAACGGCGTCAGAGATGTTTACGGGGTTTGACATCTCCTATCCAGTGTCAACGTGCGTGCAATAACTCAAGAGATGTTACGGGATTTTCCATCTCTCAAGGATCCGTTAAACTATCTATATATACAATAAGATACGCTATATAGATAATGTCTAAAGTAAAGTAAAGGTATCAAAATAGTGTTAAGTCAACGCCCATTCGCCGCTTAACACATTTATATTCCCAAGAGCATATACAAGACCGTAGTTTCCCCAAAACCGGAAGTCACCAGAGGGCAATCCATATACTCAAGGTACAAACCATAACGTAGTGGTCGCGAATAGGATAATCAGTATGACAAGGTACATGAGGCGATACCAACTAGGATACTAGTAGTTGCGTGATCCGGACTGATGTTGGGCATAGCAGCTACTACCCCAACACCGCGAAACAACACTCCCATAATCGCGGGGTGCACCCAAATCGAATCACAAAAGTAATAGACATGGTATCGAAGGAGTGTGTCCGCTAGAGATGGCGATCCTCAATGGCCCGGCGCGGCTCCTGTTTTAGTCATGTCAGGGGTCATCCAATATCGTTCTCTTTCTTCAGTCAACACGTTCACCAAACCATCCACTTCGTTCTGGATCAACACTCCGCGAATATAGTTATTAAAGTGGTTTTCGTTATCGACAGAGAGTATGTCCATATCCGATCCCGGTCTCTTTAATAACTACGTTATATTTTTCACACCGGTTGGATCTTTTACATTTTCAAAATCAATTCATAATTGATTATCAAAAATATCATATTCGCTTCAAAGATCAAATCCATTTCAAAATCATCATATCTACTCAAAATATACGATTTCGTTTCAAAAATCATTTTTCGCCTCAATATCTCATTTAAATTTCAAAATCATTTCGAATTTCAATTTAGGTTGCAACTTCATTTAACCCAATTCGTATTTAAATTCGAGATTTAAATATAAACAATTCACCTTATTGACCAGCTTGAAAATTTTAGAAAATAGTTTTAAGTAATTTAAAAGTAGTTTAAATAATTAAAATAGTTAAAATAGTTTAATAGAAAATATTTAAATAGTTTAATCGAAAATAATTTGAATATAAAAATGGTTTATATAGTAAAACAGTTTGAAAATCAAAATAATTTCAATATTTAAAGAATATAGATTTTAAATCAATTATACTAAAATATTCATTTAAAACAAATTCCAAAGTCAAACCGGTCAACTTCCCAATTTCCTACCCAAATCAATTCAAATTTCCATTTTGATTTAATCGATTCAATTCCGATTTCAACTCGAATAAATTTTGATTCCATATAAATTTCGATTCCAATAAACAAATTCCGTTCACTTTTAATTTCCAATTTCAAATTAATTTCTAATTCCAAATTAATTTCCAATTCCCAATTTATTTCCAATTTCAATCCCAATTCCAAATGAATTTAAATTTCAATTCCAAATTAATTTAAATTCCAATTTCCAATTAATTTCCAATTTCAGTTCCAAATCCAATTTCAAAATATCGATTTAAACATTAAATCAAATTTACTTTCAATACCAAATTTTTGAATCCAAATTTCAATTCTAAGCTCAAACCTAAAATATCATTTCATATAAGTTTTCTTAGAAATATTCAAAGTTTGAATAAAAGTCCAATCTTTAAAACAAATCAACTTCCGAAAATATATGCCGTATTTCAATTTTTAATTTAAAAAAAAAACTAAACTTCGATTAATTAAACAATTTCGTTTATCAAGTTTAAATTCCAACATTTCAAGCTCCAATTCAAAATAATTCATTTTCCATAATTTGGATTTTATTCTTAAAATCAATTCATTTAAATAATTTCAAAACAACTTTTAAAATCAATTAATTTAGCCAATCCGGTGTCCGTATATAATTTTCTAACCTATGGCCAAGTGGATAATTATTTCAATTAAATTTCAGGAATAGATATATCATTTCAATTCGAATCATAGTGTCATAGGTATATATCATTTCAACATATATCTCAATTTATTCAAAATGATTAAATTTACAACTGTAAATAATACGCAGGGTGATGACAGGATATATACAACAAATAAACATTCAAACATTCAACATCAATCAATAGCATTCATCGCAACCAATCATCCAGACAACAATATAATTCATGGAAATTTCATAGTTATCAATGTCAGGTAATTTAATCGCAATCAAATTCCTATTTAATTTAACTGTCAATTTTAATTTCTAACATTAAATTCAACGACGATCTAGATGACAATTAAATTTTTATCAACAACGACTAATAAAAATCATATCACTTCACAATATCAAATTTAACTAGCATCAGAATATTCTAGTACATTGTGAGCGTTATAAAACACTCACCTTGATTTTACGATTTTAAATCAAATCGAACGGCGTTCGATTTAACTCAAAATTTTCTCTAACTCCAAATGCTTCCAATCCAACTCCATAGCGTAGTGCTCGTCAAAACGAAGCCAACGCAATTCGTTTCGTTGAATTCCGACCTCGTATGCAAAAGTTAGAGCATTTTAAAGATTGTACGAATTTATATATATATAAATCACAATTCTCTTTTTATTTTCTAACCCTATCAGATCTGAGCCATTGATCCCTATCCCTCCATCATCAGGCCGCATGCTTTGCTTCTCTTCCAAACGTGAAAATCACGTACCTTTGAACCCATATGCACGCACCACTCCTCCATGTCGCGGCCACCACAAGCGTCGGGAAGTTGATCAGAGACCGCCGAATGGAAGCTCGTCTCGAGCTCGACCCATGCCATGACTGCAGTTGAACTCGGCCTCCCATCTCGCCTCGAAAAACGTGAAAAACGCAGCCACTTTGAACGCGATTTCCCGTTAATTTGTTGCTCCGTTTTCGATCATCTCCGTATGGATTTGAAGAGCTCGCCGAGATCTACAACTTTGCTTTTGGAATTTTTCGATTTCGTTGAACGGATTGAGAGATATTAAGAGAAGAAATTTCGAAATTTTTCAGCCATTGAAATCTAGGGCCGGCTGCTGTTGAAGACAAGGGCTTGAGTGCAAATGGAACGATAAAGGGGTCCTTTTATAGAAATTTACCGAAAATCACTATTCACTCGATTTTCCGAACTCCGATTTACGCGCGGTGACCGGCGTTTCTAGGGTTTATCCCACGTTCCGGACACAATGGAATAGGTTTCGGAACCTAATTCGATCGTATGTGTGAGTTATGGCAATAAACGATCGATTTTAAATTAAACCGATTTAAACCGATTTCGATGCGATTTGGCTTGCCCCGGACAAACGGTAACTCCGATTGACACGAAATTTGAAACCCTACAATAATATGACATTACGGATCCGATGAAACTGGTTTCGTCGAAATCCGAGACTTTTTGAAAAATGACTATTTTCTCTCGCTGAATTAATATTAAAAACAATTCGATGCGTTTCGAGCTGCCACGATCAAACGATAACTCCGATTGCTACGAAAATTGAAATCCGACAATAACAAACTATTACGGATCCAATGGAACTAGTTTCGTTCAATTCTGAGACTGTTCGAAAAATGACTATTTTTCAGTCGATAATTAAATATTAAAATATTCAATTTTCACAAATTAACTTTAAATTCAATTTTAAAAGTTCTATAACATTACTATAACTCCAATATGAAAAGATAAAATTTTACAAATCATTTTCAATCATATTCAACTCGATTTTCAATTATTTCTGAAATTTAACTTATTAAGTTATCGATTTAATTGTCTAATTAAATCCAATATTCGAAAAATAAATTATTCGACTGTTTAATTTCAATCTAAAATTCCCAATTTTAAATTATTAACTTTTAAATCAAATTTCAATTGTTCACAAATTCCATTTTTAATTTCACAGTAATTAACCATCTTTTACAATGCAGTTTTCCATTATAAATCCAATATAAAAGATTATAGTAGATTCAGCGTTCAATTTTATTGTAATTCAAATTCAAGTTATTTAATCCCAAATGAATTCTTTTATTTCGATTTACACTTTCATTATTGAATCAACCATTTACTTATTCTTTGTTTACAATCATAACCAATTTGGTTTACAATCAAATTCAATTCATTATTTACATTCACTACAAGTTAACATCCATATTTAATTTACAAATAAGTTATTTCAGAATTTAGTTTTGTATTTTAACTTGTAATTCACTTTTAACAACACAAAATTTTATTTCCTTCGGATTTTTATCAAAATTTTCATTTTAATTCGTATTTTTAAAGTGTTAAAAATACGGGTCGTTACATTCTCCCCCACTTAAAACTTTTCGTACTCGAAAAGGAACGGAGAAGGGGAAACTATCCTTTAGATATAATTCATTCACAATATTCGACTTATTTGCAAAAATTTAGTTATAGGATTTTTTAAAATCTCAAAATTTTCTAACTCCCGGATTTTTTTGAAAAATTTCGGCAGCACCTCCTTTGCGCGGCTAGGACCGAAAAATTTCACAGTATTAATAATTGCATGATATACATCTCATTACAAGAATGAGGCACCCCAAAACATGGGGAACACAATAATATATCACAACATAAACCGTAATCCGAGAACGTACCTTTTGTTAAGCGTTTATTAGCATTTTAACTTACATTTTGCATTTAGCGTAGAAGCGAGCTTCACAAGCGAAGCGCAACCCCTTTGCTACCTACTAAAATGCTCAATAACCAAGTTAGAACCATGCATATAAAGACAGATCGATATACTTAGCATAAACAACATACGTATAACATGTTTAGCTTCAAAACCGAGATTCTAAATTCAGGACAGCAAACAAATACAAGTTTTTAGTCACATAAACGTTGAAATCTTGTAAGGAAATCTAAATAAAAGTTATTGCATTTGTTTCAGGCTTTCCGGAATATCCAAAATCATCGAATTCGGACCATCCGTTCAAAAGTTACGGCCGTTTTACTTAGAGGATACGCCTCAGCCTGGGCAATGAATTGCGCAGGTCAGCGACGTTCACCCACGTTTTCGATCTTCTAAACGACATCAAAACACAAAAAACTTAAAACAAAAGTTTTAGCTTAAGTTCTTAGCTTTCCAGAAAGTGCAAGATCATCAAATTCCGATGAACCAGAAAAAAGTTATGGCGAAAATACTAAGGGTATATGCTACTGATTTTACTTATTTTTACACAGGACAGCGAGTAACATTCAAGTTTTTAACCTAGTAGATGAAGGAATTTCTCAAGACACTCTAAACAAAAGTCGTGCTACAGTTTCTAAGCTTTTCGAGAAGTCTAAGATCGTCGAATTCCGTCTGGCCATTTAAAAGTTATGGTTGTTTTCGTTTCAGCATATATTGGACAATTTTGGATTTTTCCAAAATTTGCTTTTATTTCTTTCAAAGTACAAACCATCAAACTTCAAATTTTCTAAAGAACAATCATAAACACAAAGTCGTTTATTTTCTTATATATCCATGAAATAAGTTTACATTTGATTTGTTTCCAATTTATTCAAGTTTGTTTCATTCTTAATTTAAATTCAAGTCAATTTGCTTCAATTTAATTTGAATTCAATTATATTTAATTTCACTTTGCTTCAAATTTGAATTTAATTATTTAAAATTTTATTCCGTTTATTCAATTCCATTAACACTAATGAATTCTATTTAATCAATTACCATCCATCTAACAACCAATGCATATCAAACATTAACATCCATCCAAATCTACACTAAATCAATTATACATTTCCAAGGCAAAATTTTAATTTCATATACTTCCAAGTTTATTGACATTTAGTTTTATTCAAATTTAATTAGTTTCCATTTACTAATTTTATATTTAATTAATTTTAAATTTAATTCATTTTACAACTTAAATTTGCTTTATATTTACAACTATCAATAGATCTTCACATTTTATTATTCGCAATCACACTTGTATATTATTCATTTACTTATCCATATTAGCATTTTAAACTTTTTAAGTATTTGGTAAGTTATAGCTATGCAAATAGAATGTAGTTAAACAATATACAACTTCTTTTCATTCAATTTGAGTGTTATACCTATTAAATAAATTTCCAATTTATTATTTTCCAAATTAAGGGTTACTCCTACAATTTTAATAATTTTTTTTTTTGAACACTTAAATTCAATTTCACCTTTTTCAATTCATAAGTTTCTAACAATTCAAGATTTACTTTAGTTTAATAATTAAAATCATTCCTTATTAGAGAACTTAAGAATTTCAACACCGGATTCGATTAAACCCTTTTTTTTTTAAATATATATATATATATATATATATATATATATACTAATATCTTTATATCTCAAATCATACTTTTTAGAAAAATTTTAATCAGCATTGAAATATATATATATATATATATACTTATTTTCATTACATACTTTAGAAAATTTCAGTTCAAGTTCTATTTAATCCAAAAGAGTACAGTTTCTAGTTTATTTCAATAGTTTAAAGTCATTAAATATTAAAGAACTTAAAATTTTCAACTCCGGTTTCATTTCAAATCAAGTTTGAAATAATATATACTTATATTAATATATATCAAGTCATACTATAGAGAATACAAAATAAAATTCAATTTTAATCAAAACAGGGTTTAGAAAAACTATTAAGTGATCTCCCCCACTTGGACTCTCGAAAATAAAGTCGATGATGCGTGCACTCATCACCGGAATCATTTTCTAGTGTCAAGAGGGGAGTATAACACTTACTTCATTTGAAAATCCTTTGAAAACAATTTCTAATCGAATATACTATCATATAATACTTATATTATACATTTCAAATTTTTGATAATAAATTTTCAAAACACCGAAATTTAAATTCTCCATCTTAATTTAAATTCATTTTTATTTTATTTTATTTACCATTTATATTCATTGTCAATCATATTTACAAGTTTCATTTCTTAAAATCATTCAATAGTCAATAGTTAGAAATATTGACTAATCAACAATAAACGATGATAATCTAATATTATCATCTCTAACCAATACAATCAACATTTATAAATTTTCAAGATAAGTCTTTTATATATAGAATATAATCCAAAACAATATTATGTCAATCTGTCCTATTCGAGTGTTTAGAAATTCCTATCGATGCCTTGGCGTCCCAAGTACCAACCAGAATTCATAAATACTCAACGGAACAAATTAACACAATATAAAATCATTTTTATATCAAAATTACAAATACGCTCTCTCATATACACTCAACTCATTCATATAGTTTACCTCTATTTCAATGAGTTATTCCCCACTAGAGCCAAGGTTTATCGCTAAACCAAAGCTCTGATACCAACTGTAACGACCCGCCTTTTTGACCGTTCAAATCGACAAATCAGACACACATGTCGATTCTAAACCATTCAAAAGGGCGGATGGTTATTGGGGTTAAATAAGAAAAGAAAAGAAAAGAAATAAAGGAAATGAAACAACACAGAATCTCACAGCGGAAGGCTAAAGTATGATAATAAAATAACAGTTCATGAAGCTGTTAATTAAATGAATACATTTGAAATGAATACATTTGATTATTATTATACAACATTTATCATAGTTACATACACAGCAAATATCATACAACAATGCAGTGGAATGGAATGAATATAATAGTAGTAGATAATATACCAAATCTTCGTCTCCGTCCTCCAAGGAAATGATCTTCAACCTAAACTGAAATGCTCAGGCTGACCCGAGCGTAATGAAAAGACAAAACACTCGAGTCAGGACTAAAATATCCTTATGAAAGTTAAATCAATCGTAATAAATATGAGTGTAAACGGCGTCAGAGATGTTTACGGGGTTTGACATCTCCTATCCAGTGTCAACGTGCGTGCAATAACTCAAGAGATGTTACGGGATTTTCCATCTCTCAAGGATCCGTTAAACTATCTATATATACAATAAGATACGCTATATAGATAATGTCTAAAGTAAAGTAAAGGTATCAAAATAGTGTTAAGTCAACGCCCATTCGCCGCTTAACACATTTATATTCCCAAGAGCATATACAAGACCGTAGTTTCCCCAAAACCGGAAGTCACCAGAGGGCAATCCATATACTCAAGGTACAAACCATAACGTAGTGGTCGCGAATAGGATAATCAGTATGACAAGGTACATGAGGCGATACCAACTAGGATACTAGTAGTTGCGTGATCCGGACTGATGTTGGGCATAGCAGCTACTACCCCAACACCGCGAAACAACACTCCCATAATCGCGGGGTGCACCCAAATCGAATCACAAAAGTAATAGACATGGTATCGAAGGAGTGTGTCCGCTAGAGATGGCGATCCTCAATGGCCCGGCGCGGCTCCTGTTTTAGTCATGTCAGGGGTCATCCAATATCGTTCTCTTTCTTCAGTCAACACGTTCACCAAACCATCCACTTCGTTCTGGATCAACACTCCGCGAATATAGTTATTAAAGTGGTTTTCGTTATCGACAGAGAGTATGTCCATATCCGATCCCGGTCTCTTTAATAACTACGTTATATTTTTCACACCGGTTGGATCTTTTACATTTTCAAAATCAATTCATAATTGATTATCAAAAATATCATATTCGCTTCAAAGATCAAATCCATTTCAAAATCATCATATCTACTCAAAATATACGATTTCGTTTCAAAAATCATTTTTCGCCTCAATATCTCATTTAAATTTCAAAATCATTTCGAATTTCAATTTAGGTTGCAACTTCATTTAACCCAATTCGTATTTAAATTCGAGATTTAAATATAAACAATTCACCTTATTGACCAGCTTGAAAATTTTAGAAAATAGTTTTAAGTAATTTAAAAGTAGTTTAAATAATTAAAATAGTTAAAATAGTTTAATAGAAAATATTTAAATAGTTTAATCGAAAATAATTTGAATATAAAAATGGTTTATATAGTAAAACAGTTTGAAAATCAAAATAATTTCAATATTTAAAGAATATAGATTTTAAATCAATTATACTAAAATATTCATTTAAAACAAATTCCAAAGTCAAACCGGTCAACTTCCCAATTTCCTACCCAAATCAATTCAAATTTCCATTTTGATTTAATCGATTCAATTCCGATTTCAACTCGAATAAATTTTGATTCCATATAAATTTCGATTCCAATAAACAAATTCCGTTCACTTTTAATTTCCAATTTCAAATTAATTTCTAATTCCAAATTAATTTCCAATTCCCAATTTATTTCCAATTTCAATCCCAATTCCAAATGAATTTAAATTTCAATTCCAAATTAATTTAAATTCCAATTTCCAATTAATTTCCAATTTCAGTTCCAAATCCAATTTCAAAATATCGATTTAAACATTAAATCAAATTTACTTTCAATACCAAATTTTTGAATCCAAATTTCAATTCTAAGCTCAAACCTAAAATATCATTTCATATAAGTTTTCTTAGAAATATTCAAAGTTTGAATAAAAGTCCAATCTTTAAAACAAATCAACTTCCGAAAATATATGCCGTATTTCAATTTTTAATTTAAAAAAAAAAACTAAACTTCGATTAATTAAACAATTTCGTTTATCAAGTTTAAATTCCAACATTTCAAGCTCCAATTCAAAATAATTCATTTTCCATAATTTGGATTTTATTCTTAAAATCAATTCATTTAAATAATTTCAAAACAACTTTTAAAATCAATTAATTTAGCCAATCCGGTGTCCGTATATAATTTTCTAACCTATGGCCAAGTGGATAATTATTTCAATTAAATTTCAGGAATAGATATATCATTTCAATTCGAATCATAGTGTCATAGGTATATATCATTTCAACATATATCTCAATTTATTCAAAATGATTAAATTTACAACTGTAAATAATACGCAGGGTGATGACAGGATATATACAACAAATAAACATTCAAACATTCAACATCAATCAATAGCATTCATCGCAACCAATCATCCAGACAACAATATAATTCATGGAAATTTCATAGTTATCAATGTCAGGTAATTTAATCGCAATCAAATTCCTATTTAATTTAACTGTCAATTTTAATTTCTAACATTAAATTCAACGACGATCTAGATGACAATTAAATTTTTATCAACAACGACTAATAAAAATCATATCACTTCACAATATCAAATTTAACTAGCATCAGAATATTCTAGTACATTGTGAGCGTTATAAAACACTCACCTTGATTTTACGATTTTAAATCAAATCGAATGGCGTTCGATTTAACTCAAAATTTTCTCTAACTCCAAATGCTTCCAATCCAACTCCATAGCGTAGTGCTCGTCAAAACGAAGCCAACGCAATTCGTTTCGTTGAATTCCGACCTCGTATGCAAAAGTTAGAGCATTTTAAAGATTGTACGAATTTATATATATATAAATCACAATTCTCTTTTTATTTTCTAACCCTATCAGATCTGAGCCATTGATCCCTATCCCTCCATCATCAGGCCGCATGCTTTGCTTCTCTTCCAAACGTGAAAATCACGTACCTTTGAACCCATATGCACGCACCACTCCTCCATGTCGCGGCCACCACAAGCGTCGGGAAGTTGATCAGAGACCGCCGAATGGAAGCTCGTCTCGAGCTCGACCCATGCCATGACTGCAGTTGAACTCGGCCTCCCATCTCGCCTCGAAAAACGTGAAAAACGCAGCCACTTTGAACGCGATTTCCCGTTAATTTGTTGCTCCGTTTTCGATCATCTCCGTATGGATTTGAAGAGCTCGCCGAGATCTACAACTTTGCTTTTGGAATTTTTCGATTTCGTTGAACGGATTGAGAGATATTAAGAGAAGAAATTTCGAAATTTTTCAGCCATTGAAATCTAGGGCCGGCTGCTGTTGAAGACAAGGGCTTGAGTGCAAATGGAACGATAAAGGGGTCCTTTTATAGAAATTTACCGAAAATCACTATTCACTCGATTTTCCGAACTCCGATTTACGCGCGGTGACCGGCGTTTCTAGGGTTTATCCCACGTTCCGGACACAATGGAATAGGTTTCGGAACCTAATTCGATCGTATGTGTGAGTTATGGCAATAAACGATCGATTTTAAATTAAACCGATTTAAACCGATTTCGATGCGATTTGGCTTGCCCCGGACAAACGGTAACTCCGATTGACACGAAATTTGAAACCCTACAATAATATGACATTACGGATCCGATGAAACTGGTTTCGTCGAAATCCGAGACTTTTTGAAAAATGACTATTTTCTCTCGCTGAATTAATATTAAAAACAATTCGATGCGTTTCGAGCTGCCACGATCAAACGATAACTCCGATTGCTACGAAAATTGAAATCCGACAATAACAAACTATTACGGATCCAATGGAACTAGTTTCGTTCAATTCTGAGACTGTTCGAAAAATGACTATTTTTCAGTCGATAATTAAATATTAAAATATTCAATTTTCACAAATTAACTTTAAATTCAATTTTAAAAGTTCTATAACATTACTATAACTCCAATATGAAAAGATAAAATTTTACAAATCATTTTCAATCATATTCAACTCGATTTTCAATTATTTCTGAAATTTAACTTATTAAGTTATCGATTTAATTGTCTAATTAAATCCAATATTCGAAAAATAAATTATTCGACTGTTTAATTTCAATCTAAAATTCCCAATTTTAAATTATTAACTTTTAAATCAAATTTCAATTGTTCACAAATTCCATTTTTAATTTCACAGTAATTAACCATCTTTTACAATGCAGTTTTCCATTATAAATCCAATATAAAAGATTATAGTAGATTCAGCGTTCAATTTTATTGTAATTCAAATTCAAGTTATTTAATCCCAAATGAATTCTTTTATTTCGATTTACACTTTCATTATTGAATCAACCATTTACTTATTCTTTGTTTACAATCATAACCAATTTGGTTTACAATCAAATTCAATTCATTATTTACATTCACTACAAGTTAACATCCATATTTAATTTACAAATAAGTTATTTCAGAATTTAGTTTTGTATTTTAACTTGTAATTCACTTTTAACAACACAAAATTTTATTTCCTTCGGATTTTTATCAAAATTTTCATTTTAATTCGTATTTTTAAAGTGTTAAAAATACGGGTCGTTACACGTCACCTACCCAACAATATATATAATATATACATATATATTAAAACATTATAATTTAGAAGTAATAACTATATTTTGATTAGAGACATACCTTAATCCCAATGCCTTGAAGTACACCTTGAAAAGATTATTTCCGCCTCTTGAAATTGTTTCCGATTTAATAGAGATCTGGTCCCTTAACCATTGACCACTAACTATCGGATATCGATCGAATTTGACTTGATGAGATGGAGAGAGACTAGTAAGAATGTTGACCAATAAGCACAGAGGAGGAGGCACCAAAAGTTCTGAATCAAATTAGGTTAAAGATGTTTATATAGTCGATAGAAAGGAGAGAAGTGTGGATCTCATCTCATACTCATTCTCCTTTAATCTCAGCCATCCAAAACTAAGCCCCACTTTACCAAAATTTTGAGCCACATATACCCTTATCATAGCTTAAATTTCTAGCACTACGATGGGCCTTAAACCTATTTCAAGCCCAAATAAAATATTATGCAATTAAATCAAATTAAATCGCTTATCAATATCGTATATCGATTGATATATTTATAACTATAATGAATATATAATAATATTTATTCATCAAATCATAATCAAATTTTATAATTAATGTTTCATAAATATTAATTAATTTATAATAATTATAAATTAATTCATTTGGTCAAAGGAGAATTCATCGCTTCGGTTGTGTGGCTTGTTAGGTGTAAATTTAGTCAACGATTAATATCTATTCGAATGTTAACGTTCACACATCACTTAATTGGTGGTGTGACATTTCGGCCAAATTTATCGCTTACTTGGTTTCGGTAAAATTCAATTTTATTTTAATTAAGAATTACCTGATTGTGATTTTTATTTACACCAATTCTCTTCATCAAAACTATATCATTTTGGACTTATGTAATTTGGTAATGGTCAAAATTCCAATATTGTTCATATTCAACTCTATAGTCCAAACACAATGCCCGTGGTTCAATAATAATAATAATAATAATAATAATAATAATTAACCGAACTACTCTGGCTAGAGATTTTGACTTTGGGTTGACTTGAGTTGACCGTGATACTAAACCCATATAACTAAGGAGACAAATCCTCTCTTGAATAGTGCTTCACTTCCAAATCTTCCACTTGACCCAACTATAGTCACTCAATTGGACTTAGTGCCATGAATTATCAAAGTGGAGCTTTCATATTCAAGGTCCACGTTATTCTTAAGTCGAGAGAACTGTGTAATTCAGTCACATTGATATTTTCTGTTTGACATTAGTTATATTAACCAACAGAAAACTATCGAGTGAGTCATTCCATAGTTATCTAATAACTATTAGTATGTAACCCCTAGGTGCCCCCAGTAGTCATCAGTAATATACTACCCAACATTTGAAGAGCGTTACGTACTCTAGTCTCAACGGATACGTCGATATCCAGTCTCGATGCATCTTGACTAGGAACATTTAAAATGATGTGTTGTATAATATTGTGATGCAATACTCATGATTACAACTATTTGTAATTACTATCACAAACACACCATTTATGGAAATTCTGTTAAATATATTTTAATTAAGCATTTAATTATTTACAACATATTATAACAAATATATAACAAAAAGGAAAACACCTTTATTACAAATGAGAGTTGATTACAAAGTTAATTAATTTACAATAAATTATAGAATTTCCCTTAGGGCATACCCCTAACTCTATCAATTTCCCATTTGCACTTGGGCCAATTATGAAATCTCAATCCTATCACTTCAATTAGCTTCTTAAGAGCCAACTGAGCTAGTCCTTTAGTGAATGGATTTGATATATTGTCCTTGGTATCTATCCTTTGTATCACAATCTCATTCTTCTCTACGAATTCTCTAATAAGACGAAACCTTCAAAAAATATGCCATGATTTCTTATGTACTCTTTCCTCCTTTACGATTTGCATCGTTGCATTGTTATCACAGAACAATGCCATATGATTCTTGGTATTATGAATCACTCCGAGCTCACTTAAAAACCCACGCATCCAAATTGCCTCTTTAGGTGCTTCGTTGAGGGTGATATACTCGGCCTCCATCGTGGAATCCGTTGGAACTGGGCCAGCTCGCAATGTAAGTTATGAGTGAATTTCCAAAAATTTCCATTAGTGGATCTTTATTGTGCCTATGAAGTTTAATTCATTTATCACATTTCTAATTATTTTTTAAATAAAATCTTTTATTTTATTAAAATTTATAAACTATATAGTTTTATTTAATTTATTTATGGATATATATTTGTGTGTATCATATATATATATATATATGTATGTATATGTATATATGTATGTGCGTATGCGCTCATGCGTGCATGTGTAATATATCAACCGATGCAGAGTATAAGATGCCCGTGTATAGATGTTGGAATTTACATCGCAACAGACACGTTAGCGCATCTAATATGCAAGTGTATGTTGTCCAAATATATGTATGCATATAAGCTATTATTTTATATAACTATTTTAAACTGTGTATATATACACATATGTTAATTTAGTTTATATATATATATATATAGTTTTCCGCCTAGCCTTGTCTCTCTTATGCCGATGAAGAAGAAGAAGGACTCCTTTGCCTCAGATCCGGAATTAGGTGGTGTTTCCCTAATGGGTTTGGGCCATCCTTTCAACCTCCTATTGTCAGTTTGTCAGAGAAACCGCCCTTGGATGCTCTACTTCTATTGGCTCCTTCCATTGATGCTCGCTCAAGCTATGCTACTTTACTACATGCATTAATTTCTGACTTGAAGAATTAAAACTCAATTGTAGGTGTATCTCCTGTTTTTGGCTTTTTCTACAATCGACCTTGGGGTACGTTGTTTTCCCCTCGTTTACTTGCCGTTGCCATAGGAGATATGCCTTAGTGGTCTAATTTAGATGGGCCATTCATTCGTGATGGAAATACTGATTTAGAGTGTAATGTTAAAACTGTGTTGGCTGTTGGGACTGATGTCGTCCATGGTACATTTGATACCACAAATTTGGTTGGTAATATGGATGCACTGATGATGTTTGTGGAATGTTGTTCATACAATTCAGCCGTAAAGTATTTTTCATGGTGTTCATGCCATTGCTGCACTTCCTAAGTGGTCTTCTTTATTTTCAAAACTCCCTAAAAATACCGTGGTCTATTCTCCTTATTTTTTTGACAACATCAAGATCGGCGGAGTGATGATTCCTCATGTTGATGTTTTGCAAGTGGACATTGATTATTGGTTTGAGTATCTGGTTGGGTTCTTCTTAGATTTTGACCCTCCCTATCATCTGGTTAAGTCGCGATGTGGCCAAAAGGTAGGCTTAGTGTGCATTTTGATAACGAGATATTCTTTTTTAAATATTCAAGATGTGACGAAAGGCAACGTGTTCTAGAAGCTGATCCGATAATTACTGATGGTAAGCCTTTCATTATCACTACCTGGAGTCCTTCAGTGGACAAGGCAAAGGCTTAGATATTATTGATCCCCGTCAAGACGCATTTCTCTCACATCCCTTCTATATTGCAACCTATGATTGAGTTTAACTGGCTTGATGACCTTGTTGGTAAGGCGATTTGTTTTGATACTAATACTGGGGCTAGGAAAAGGTTGGTGTATGTGAAAGCCTTGATCGAAATAAGTCCTAAGAAGCCTTTGCCTTCTTTGCTTAAGGTCAGAATTGCCCAGGGGCTGATACTGAGGTTGTTTGTTACAGCTGGAAACCTGATATATGCATTACTTGTCTCTCTTTTGGTCACTTTTTAGAGGCTTGTACTCTAGCATATGATGTTGCTCCTATTTCTCTTTTTGATAGGATCCCTCTTCCCCGGCCAGTTTTGAAATGGGTTCCAAAAGCTTCCCTTGCTACTTTGATCTCGACTCTCGATACCTTGCCTGATGACTTGGTTATTTCCTTTGATTATGTTGCTGTTATTCCTTCAACTGATGTTATTGTGTCTTCGTCTTTTGGGATGGTCCCATCAGTCCCCATCATAGCTACGCCTCCTATTGAGGTTATTGTTACTCCAGTTGTTGCTTCGGTCATTGATCCTCCTTCAATTTCTATTTCTTGGGATGTTAAGGAGCGAGCGTGGATTCATCCTCGTTCTGACATGAGATACTCTCCTGAGGATGATACATATCATGCTTATGTGAGCAACGAGGTAGGTGAGTGTAGGAGACTTTTCTATCACATTGAGGGTGACGATCATTCCTTAACTAGGTTAGGGAAAATTAGTGAAGTGAACAAGAGTTTGTTAAAGGATACTAATTGGGATAGGAGATTCATCTATAGGTTAGGTAGTTGTTACAGGATACTCATCTTGCAATAACCATAAATGTTCAACCTACGATAGCTATAAATATTCAACCCGTGATAGCCATAAATGCTCAACTTATGATAATTATATATGCTCAACCTGTGACAACTTATGAATGTCAACATGCAATAGTTTGTATAGATTAACCTACGATAACCTTAAGGCTCAACATGGGATAGCATCAAAATGTCAACTTGCTCAACATGTGATAGCTTGTATATGTCAACATGCGATGACTTGTATAGGTCAATATGCGTTAGCTTATAAATGTTTAACCCACGATAGCTTGTAAGGTTCAACATACGACGATTGTAAGGACTCAACCTTCAACATTTTTGAAAATTTAAACGTGATAGGTCAAGGTGTGATGTGATAGCTTCAAAGAGCGATAGTTTTGAGATGCGATGGCTTCAACCTACGATGGCCTTGTGTGATAGATTAAGTTACGATGGTCTAGTGCAGTAGCTTTGACGTGCGAAATCGGGGGCTAAAACTTCCTAAGTAAAATAAGAAAATACTTAGTCGCATTTTGGAAACCAAATTCCAAGATGTTGGATTTGAAATTTCATATGGATGAACTTGTGAAAGAGAATTTATAAGTTAAAATGAGTTGACTTAATTAAACATTGAAATGGACTAAGCTTAGGGAAGCTAAGAAATGATAATTGCAATAATTAAAGTAAAGATAAGCTTCGTCTAAAGAATGCTTAGGGTACATAACAATTAATGAAAGAGACAGACTGAACCCAAGATCATAAAATATCCGACTCAGGGTGGTGAATGTCATGGTGCCAAAACTAATGATGTCTAAATTCAACGGTATATGGCAGAGTGCCACGACTTGCAAAGTCTATAGGGTGTAATCTGAAAAAATGAAACTTTAGTGTAAGTTTATGGAAAGGTGCCAATAATCTAAATGGATGAATTTTAGCGAATGATTCGAGAATGATTCGACAACATAAAACAAAAGTGTTTCTTGGACTAGGAGGGGCTATTAACACATAGTAAGAGCACTTACTAGAATGTATTCAGGGTGCTTACATTCAACCTTATAGGAGAGTCAGGCTGGCTTACATAGTGGAATTAGCGGTCATTTCATCTGTGACTTGTAGCTAATAAAAATTGTTTTTATTCTACTGTTGTAATACTAGAGTTTATTGCTTCTTAAGTATTCGTGTCGGCATCTTCTTATGTCGGGTAGGGGTGTAAAACGGACGGGTCGGACCGGACAACAAAACATACGAACTCGGACTGAACTTCTAATCGGACGGACAAGTGCCCGACTCGATAACATACGGGCTGCATATATCATGCTCGAGCCCAGTCCAATAAAAATATACAGCGACCGTGTCCGACTCGTTTAACTTATTCGAACTCGAACGTACTCGGACGTACTCAGCCCATTTAACTTTATTAGAAATGTATATAAGCTTACAAACTGAAATAAATAACAACATGCAGATTGAACATCATATCATTTAGAGATTATAAATTTATAATTTAGTGAACACAGAACTGGAAATTAATATATCAAGTAAAGCATGAATCCATGATATCATTCATAGATTAAAACTGATAGTGTTGCATACAGTATGAAACATCCAAATGAAATACAAATAGAAATATTCAAGGCACTAGAAAATGTTTGACTTTAATCTAACTAAACATTGATAGTTTGGATACAATATTCTACTGCCTACGGTCTACACCATCACATTAGCCAACAAAATGTTAGTAAATTCAGTTTCCCAACAACAAAAAAGTACAAATTTAGCCTTGCAAGTTTCTTCCATCTGAAAAACAACCAAAAAAATGGTTAGAAACATTCATCAAATATACTAGTAAAGAAATTAACTAATAATAAACATGAACTATGACACATACATGCATTTATAACTCATTTACCTGCAATATAGGTCTACAATGGTATAAATATAACCAGGAAATATATGATTATTGAGGTGTATTGTTATGGAAGATCATTAAATATAAGCATATATGAAAAAGAAAATCAAATAAAATATCCTAACAAGTACTTGCTCTCGTGTAAAAATAAAATAAACTGCCAACGTCATAGAGTTCTGCAAGCAGATGGATGTTCAAATTTGTGCAAGCATGACATAAGTTAAATCTTGCAGAGCTAAAAATTTTGTACTCAAACAAAAGATAGACTAGTCACTCAAACAAAAGAAAAAAACCAGATAAGATGTTGCATTTCTATCTTCCTGCCTCTCAGATGTTTTCATGACTTCTTGTTTTGAAATATAATTTTATAAATGTAAGTTTTTAAGTCTCTAATTTCAAAGAGAATAAACAGATGAATTATTAACGTAGAACAAAGTTGAATCCCTACAAATGAAAAGCTAAGTCCTTCACTCCTTAGTAAGGTTTCCGATAAGCAATATTTAGAACATGAGAAGAAATCATTTAAACTTATCAAAAGCAACTTGTCTAATTAACTTGCTTCTTTAATGCAATATTTTTTTCAAATAAAAGATTTTTTTTCCTTACTTGTTAAAACTGAATATATTTTTTTGCAAATCAACAAGAAGCATCTGATAATAAATACTAAAACTCCCAATCAAAGTATAAGGAAAAAAACTCATAAGTGAAAATTCAACACCATGATCCGGTGAATCGGTGATTATAGTAATTGCTTGACTAAAGAACTAACCTTGACTACTAACATAAAGTTTCTTGATCTTTGCAGCAAAGAGACCAGTAGTTCGGGATATTATAGGACCAAATCACATTGTTTTTACTTCTGATGTTTAGAGCAGCTTGTTCAATTCCATTCAGTCAAACTTAATGTACCGGGTATCTTCTTCTTGTTGTTGCACCTTATCAAACAAAAGAGTAGATCATGTTGTCAAATTGCCAATTTTTTTGGCAATACAATGATTTTAATTCAATAAATAAGAAACCTATGAATACTATACTAACAGAAGATGAAGATATATTTTACCTCTTTCAATGCATAGTTGGATCGTAGCCAATCGCCACTGCATATCAAAGCTTCAACCGTCTCAGACTTCAAAGAACTTCGAAATTGATCAAGAACTCTACCACCAGCACTAAATGCGGATTTAGAAGCAACACTACTTATTGGAATAGAAAGTATATCATGGGCCATTCTTGATAATATTTTATATTTAGAAGCATTGAATTTCCACCACTCTAAGATATTGAATATGTCATCTAATCCATTATATTTGTAACGAGGTTACTTCAAATATACATCCAACTTTGATTCAGATGGTTCAATAATATCAGACTCTTCGGCCCATATTTCAAATTCAGATCTATTCTTTGTCATTAATCTACCATTAGAATCATTATTGTTATCACTTTTTCTGCTAGAATTAACATTCAATGGTATATTCAAAACATACTCAGAATATAGATCTTGCAAAGAAGAAGCGATATACTTCATATTTTGGTCCGATTCAGTGGCAGAATAAACCTTTGGAAAGAAAAACTCAAGTAATTTCATTTTGTATCTAGGGTCTAGGACAACAGCAATTGACATTAAAAGATTGCATTCACCCCAATATTTTTCAAACTTTATCTTCATTTTATTCACCATTTCACTCATATAAAAACAATTTTCAAACTCCACCAACTTATCATTCAATATTCATTTAATCTTCCATAGTTCAGGAAGAAATAAATTTGAAGTTGGATATAAAGTACCCGAAAAAACACGGGAAGCTTCACAAAAGATTTCTAGAATTTTACATACCGATTCAGCTTTCTCCCAATCCAGTGTAGAAGGAAGCCAAGTGTAAGATGGATCTCTCTCTTGATACATAGAAAACACTTTCTTAAACTGAATCGCGCACTCTAACATTTCATATGTTGAATTCCAACGAGTAGAAACATCAAGAACCAAGCATTTAGAGACCGGAAGTTGTAGTTGTTTAACTATATCTGCAAACTTGCTAAGTCGTTGGGGAGGAATTTTAAAATATTTCACACTTTCTCAGATATTTTGTAACACACCTTTTATTTCACTCAATCCATCTTGCACCATTAGGTTTAAAATATGTGCACAACATCTAACATGGAAGATCTTCCCTTTGAAATAAAGTCTACCCTTTAATGAAAAGCTTTCTTTTAATGTTCTCACAGCTAAATCATTAGATGATGCATTATCGAGTGTAATTGAAGATATTTTATTCTCTATCCCTCGATCTACAAGGTATGCAAAAATAGCATCAGCAGTAACTAGGCCGGTATGTGGTGGTGCTAGATTACCAAAGTTTAGAATACGCTTTTGTAGTTCCCAATTTGAGTCCAAAAAATGGCATGTAAGGCACATATATCCTATAGTTTGATTTGATGTCCATAAGTCGGTTGTTAAACTTACCCTTTCCACAACCCTTAGCGTCTCTTTTAGTTTCTTCTTCTCATTTTCATATACTTTCATACATTCACTTTTAATAGTTAATCGTGAAACTTGCTCATATTCAGGATTCAACATTTGAGAATATAAGACAAAAAATTTATGTTCAACCATCCTAAATGGATATTCATGCACGATAATCATTATAGCCATTATTTCTCTAATTTTTGCCTTGTCATATTTATGAAGAGCTAACTTCCCAATCAAACCATTGTCCTCGGATGTTTTTTCTTTCAAAATGTCTTTTCCTAAAATTTGTTGTTGCTTTTGTCTAGCAATGCAAACACGACATCTACTTAAATGTCTTTTAAATGTAGTTGTACATCCATCTTTTGTAATAGTTATTTTTTGTTTACAATGGATACACACCCCATACCTTCTAATTGTGTCGTCTTTAGTTTCCTCTGTATGTCTTTCAAACTCAAGCCAAACTTCTGATTTCCTTTTTCGTGTTTTCTCTTCAATCTCCTTGGCAGCATCCTTAGCTTTATGATTTGTTTGTTCTCCATCTCCATCTTTCACAACTTGATTGTCATCATCGCTAAGCATTTCATCCTGAGACTGTTTGTTAGTCATATCAGCATCACCTAAAATAATGCAAATGTTAAATATTAAAAGACAAATTTGATTCACAGAAGTTTAATTTATTAGCTCTGGCTTAGCATATGTAGAGTTGGGTGTAAACTCAAAAGTTGTTAAAATTGCATATCTATAAGAATTGGAAATACAAGTCATGAGAGCACCATAACAGCAGAACTAATTCAACTGATGCAGTCTATTGCCACTTTCGTATATGTAATACCAATTGTAAACTTCTACCAACTTGTTTCATAGACCAACTAGTCATAAAGAGTTTAGTAACTATCTCATTTTTACAAGAGAATGATAGTCAAAATATTTGATTCAATTAAAAATTTACCTAGACCCAACAACTGGGTTTTGAATCTCACTACATTCTACATTTCTACCATCTAAGCAAATATGAATTGTTGGATACGCGATGACCCATCCTCTCAAGAACAAAAAAGGACAGACTTTTACCCAGTCATTTGCGTGCAATAAGTAATCTACCAAAAATCTAAACTGCTGCTAGGCAGATTATTTAATATCAAACTGAGAGCAAACCATTTGACTTACTGTAAATAAATTATAAAACATCAAATCTCAAGCAAACAACTCATTTTAAAAATTGTAAATAGGTAGAAAGAAATTGCTATGGTGTTGTTAGACCTTATTTCAGCAGTTAGGGTTGTTAGAAATCACGAAATATATACAATCCATCAAATTACAGAGAGAATGATTTGTTAGAAGCAATTGATTGAGAAATTGAAGAGAAATAAACAAAAATTCCTCTTACTTCAGCATTTACAGTTTGCTTGGTCTGAAAAGTGAAAATATGTGGGTTTACAAAGACAATGAAATGGAACGATGAAATATCTAGAATTAACAATAAAATTATATCACAAATCAGAACAACAAAAGTTACAGAACAGTCCATGAATCGAATTTATGCTGCTGCTTCAAGGAATCAAATTAATACGCTAACAAATATAACCTATGAATACTATACTAACAGAAGATGAAGATATCTTATTGCTCGACTATTCTGAACAGATAAAAAAGCATTTTTTTTACTTTGAAATTTGAAAGAAAAAAAAGATGAGCGAACTCAGCGAAGCTTACCTACAAGCTGCGACGTAGAGGCCATGGAATGGAAAGGATAAACCTAGATTTATTTGATTATATCCTCTGGTTGATTTTGTATTGGGGTTTGGAAGTCATTTATAAGTTTGACGTGAGTTAGGGATTTGAGAGTGGTTTGAAATTGAAACGGTAAGTAGGATTTGGGTGAAAAGAAACATGGAGAAGATGGAACATTCATCTTGGGAAATAGGAATGTAATAATTATAATAGATTTTCCAAAGGGCCAAAGATATATTCGTTGAGCAGAGCTGCAGAGAGAGAGGATAATGTAACATTATTATTATATATACATGAAGGTAATATACGTCACCATTTTACTTTAACTTTCCAGAAAACATTGTTCACGGACAATATCGGTCCGAACACACCATGTTCGGGCTCGAGCTGAAATTTTCGCGCGGACTGCTAATGATGTCCTAATTTGGACCATTTCTTAATAGGATGAACAAACGGTCGAACAAAATTTCGGGTCGGACGCGGATGGACAACAGACAGTTTTGTTTGATTTACAGCCCTAATGTCGGGCACGACACTCTGTATATGATTATTATATTTCACCCCTGCATAGGCATGTTTTGGGATTATGGAAAATGTAATGATAATTATGTGCTATGAAAATTTATATAGTCATTTTATAGCATCATGGTGTTCATTTTTAGATGTCAAAATGGAAGATGTTACAAATTTTAAAATGAAAAATTGTTTTACTAGATCGATTCAGTATTTATGGTTACGAACTATACGTAACTACAATTGATATAATATTCTGCTTAGGAATTTTTTATTTATTAATGTTTAATGTTCGCAATCGTTATTATATCAAATATAACAGACGTGAAAATAGAAACAAAACCTAAAAGAATACTTTTATTTCGAACAAGTTTTATTACAGAGTTAAGTTTACATAATGAATTACATAATTGCTCCTAGGGTATACACTTAACTATCTAATATTGGTCTTATATTTATGGCTATGCTTAAAAGGTCTTAGCCTCACCAGGAGAACAAAAATGCACTAGCCTAGCGATTGGTGTCATGATGATTAGTATATGATAGACTTATTGCATATCCAGGCCCGGCCCAAGGGGTAGGCAAGCTAGGCCTGGGCCTAGGGAAACATGTAGGTGGGGGGCAACATTTTGACTATTTTATCTAAATTTATAAAGCACGTGTTGAGTTATTATTAGATATGTAGGTGGCAAAGTAGTATTTCTTGTATGTTATGGAGTTGGTCACACAGGCTGCATCCCGTCTTGTGGTATATTTTTACTAGTTTTGCTTCTTTCATTCTTTCTTTTATTAGTTAGACTTGGGCAACAATATTGAACGGGCCGGCCTTGTGCATATCACATAGCATTATAGTAAAAATGTGCTATATTTTTGGATGGAGGTGAAGATGCAGGTTTAGGTATGGTTTCATTACCTTGCATGTTACCGTTTGGTATTGTACATGATATAGTTATGTAATGGTAATTATGCAGATTATTGATATTTTCTTTTTAGTACACTTTATGTCCGACTCTCTATTTTTGCCTTTTTTATTTTCTATTCTTTGAGTAGGTTGATATAGAGATGGAGGTTCTAATGGCTGGAGGCAATTTATAGAGGCATAACTATTTATCGCTGTGATTTTATCTATCTAGTATTTTTATGATATTGACACGTTGCATATATATTCATTTTGAGATGTTGTATTTAAGATTTGGTGTACCATTTGCACGTTGTATTATGATATTTAATTTTATGTCTCTTAATATGATATGCACTACACGTTTATGTTGATATTATACTTTAATTCTTCCACTGCGAGACTTAGTATGATTATAGATGTGTTATATATATAGACACACACACAGACATACATACATATACACACATATATAAGCTATGTGTTGTTGTTTTAAATTCGACCTTTAATCGAAAGTCATTCATGATACTTATGCCATCCAGTTGCATGTATGTGTGGATTACGGGTGTCACGAATGGCGAGTTGTTACACATCTTCTTTAAATGGATCTTGAAATGATTTTCTAAAGCGACTCATACTAACCTCACTTTTAGATTTTACAACATTTCTTGAAGGAATATGTAACATCCCCAATTTAGAGGACCAAAACTAACAGCTACGGATGCTACAGTCATCCTTAGTTATAAATTCTCGGTGATCAAATGTGCTAATGTTAGATACATTGATATACCAGAAGCACATGAATATGAAAAAATTTAAACTCAATTTAAAACAAATTTCTCATTTCATTACAAATAGTATTTCAGATTCATTACATAATCTCATACGTAAGGCATGTTTATAGAAATTACAATTTATTACAAAATATGCCAAGAGTGACATATGAAGATGCCCCTTCGTTGATCGGAATCTAAATATAGGCAATTAAACAAATTTTCCCTTACATCCAAATAACACAGCGGACAATAGATATAATCACCAAAATAGCTAGCTGGCCTCCTGCACATCTCTGAAAGCTTATTCGTCAACTAATAACCTGAAAAACCCTTATCCTCAGCCTACACAAATTAATTTTTGAGCACCCGAGAGTTTAAGGGGAAAAACATAAACTTCGAGTCAGACAAAAAGTCTGGTTTGAATAATAATATACCATCTCGAACCAAATAGATATCTAGCAAGACCACGACGCTGAGTGGAACGGGTTTTCCCCTCGCTAGTACCTTAACCAAAAACTAATTAACCATATATTGTGCACCTGCATCCACAATGCTTAAAACATAACATAATATGATGATATGCAATTATACAATATATCTTGGATTTCCAATCCCCATTCATTGAACTATCTATCTCAAGTTATAGTTTCTAGGGTCACTATTAACCTATTAGTTTTCATGGGCTAACTAATAACATGTTCCAAGCTTATGAACTATCAGTCTGGTTTCATAGTTTTTATGGGATTACTAAGAACCTATTGGTGTCTACCAATAACATCATATAATCATAGTTTTCATGGGCTGACTATGAACGTACTGGATTCTCCAATAATATCTCCAAGGTCATAGTTTTCATGGCTGATAATGAACCTATTGATATCTATCAATAACCTATTCCGGACATAGTTTTCATGGGATCACTAAGAACCTATTGGCCCCTACCAATAACATTTCTTAAGGCATAGTTTTCATGGGCTATAACTTTTTATAGGTGTAGAATTAGGGTCTCTAACATCTTTCATTGCTTCCGAATGATGGTTTCTCTTTCCGTAGAGTGGTCGTAAGAGAGAAATGGACTTACGGTTAAAAAGTTGCACATGTTTTAAATTCTGAAAACAAAGCTAGCGTTACTGTAGCATGGCTACGAAAGATAAAGTTACTGTAGCATGGCTTTGAAAGCATTGGCACTATAGCATGGCTTCGAAATCTAACGTTACTGTTGCATAGCTATGAAAGCATTGGTACTGTAGCACGGCTTCGAAAGCAATTGGGTACTGTAGCAACACGAAAGCAATTGGGGGTACTGTAGCATGACTTCGAAAGCTAAAAGGTACTTACTGTAGCAATATGAAAGCAATTGGGCACTGTAGCATGGCTTCGAAAGCTTAAAGGTACTGTAGCAATACGAAAGCAAAGGTGACGGAGGGGTACAGTGGCAGACTCGTAATTAACATAAAAACTACTATTTTGCTAAATAAAGTGTATTCTTTTCACCAACTCTTATTATCTATCAAATTCTTATTGGATAGAGATATACTTTATCAATTTCTTCGTAGAAAAATTGCTATAATCAGATTTTATAATTTCCAAAATTATTTTCAAACCATTAAATTATATTAATATTTTAATATGATTATTAAGCCTTTCTAGCTTAGAAAATTCATAATAAATCAATAACACTTGGAAAAGATCCCAAAAATCCACCAAAAATCTGAAATAACATTTTTTTTACTATATATAAATTTCAGGGCAAAATCATTATTTTATTATTTTTAATAATTAAAAAGCCGAAATAAATGCCCATTTCACCTTAGGTAATCCATAAAATATTTCTATTAATTTTGAAAATTATGAAATTAAAAATGCATCTACAAAATTAGGTATCACACAACATATCCAAAAATCAGTACGTTGGGAGGTTATTCACTAAGGTTTTTCCCTTGAAACCTATCATAATAATTTCATAAAAATTCCAATAAATCACCATTCATGCAAACAATGGTAAAATCAACCATATCATCATCAAACAATGTGGAATACATCAAAAATCCAGAATTTAACACATATGAATGATGGTTTCTCTTTCCGTAGAGTGGTCATAATAGAGAAATGGACTTATGGTTAAAAAGTTACACATGTTTTAAATTCCAAAAACAAAGCTGGTGTTATTGTAGCATGGCTACGAAAGCTGAAGTTACTGTAGCATGGCTTCGAGCATTGGCACTATAGCATGGCTTCGAAAGCTAACGTTATTGTAGCATGGCTACAAAAACATTGGTACTGTAGCATGGCTTCAAAAGCATTGGGTACTGTAGCGTGGCTTCAAAAGCTAAAAGATATTGTAGCAATACGAAAGCAATTGGGTACTGTAACACAGCTTCGAAAGCTAAAAGGTACTGTAGCAATACGAAAGCAATTGGGTACTGTAGCATGGCTTCGAAAGTTAAAAGGTACTGTAACAATACGAAATCAAATAGGTACTGTAGCATGGCTTTGAAAGCTAAAAGGTACTATAGCAATACGAAAGCAAAGGTGACGAAAGGGTACAGTGGCAGACTCGTAATTAAAGTAAAAACTGTTATTTTGCTAAATAAAGTATATTCTTTTCACCAACTCTTATTGTTTGTCAAATTTCTATTGAATAGAGATATACTTTATCAATTTCTTTGCAGAAAAACTGCTATAATTTGATTTCTTAATTTTCGAAATTATTTTCAAACCATTAAATTATGTTAATATTTTAATATGATTGTTAAGCCTTTCTAGCGTAGAAAATTCATAATTAATCGAAAACACTTGAAAAAATCCCAAAATTTCGCCATAAATTTGAAATAACATTTTTTTCACAATATTAAAATTTTGGGGCACAATTCATTATTTTTAATAATTAAAACTCAAAATAAACAACATTTTCACCTTAGGAAATTCATAAAATATTCCAATTAATTTCGAAAATTATGAAATTAAAAACCCATCTCCAAAATTAGGTATTACACAACATATCCAAAAATCAAATCGTTTGGAGGTCATTCACTAAGGTTTTTCCCTCGAAACCTATCATAATAATTTCATAAAAAATTCAATAAATCACCATTCATCCAAACAATGGTAAAATCAACCATATCATCATCAAAAAATATATGGAATACATCAAAAATCCAAACTTTAACACATATAAATGAGATGGATATTATTATTCATCTTGTTTTGAGAAAAAAAGTTGAGATTTGAGTTGTTGATTTGATTCCCCTTAACTTTAACTTGATTCTCTAACTTTTCTTCCTTTAAAAGCTTCTGCAATGGCCTCTACTTTTTTGTGTTTTGTATGCATGTAAACATGAATGAGGATATGAGGGTGGAAGGGTTTATGTTTAGGAAATGAAGCTTATTCCTGTTTTTCCTCTCTCATAAATCCACCTACTTATGTTTAAGTTAAAACGATCTTACATGTTGATTAGTTAAGGCATAGCCCAATTAATTATCAAATCTCATCTCCTTCTCAGGCCACACATTATTCTGTTTAATTAATCTAATTAAATCTCCTAAATAATGTTAAAGAAAAATTAGGGGTGTTACAGGCTTCCGCCCTTAAAGAATTTTGTCCTCGAAATTCAGTAAGGACTATAAACAAGCATGTCAATCATGCCAACAAAGCTAGTATATCCCACGAGCGAAAAGTCCATATAAAACAAATATAGAACATACACTCATAACAGCCTAGGATAAGTATCCCTAATCATGTCTTCTATTTCCCAAGTATAGTCATTCTTGTTGTCACTCCACTGAACTTTTACCAACTTGACGGTCTTGTTTCTTAACCTCTTCTCATCTCTCGCTACAACCCGAACTAGTTGCCTAACAAAAGTCAGATCCAGTTATACTATTAAGTCTTCCAAATAGTCTCTGGATCACGTACATACTTACGAAGATGAGACACATGAAACACATTATGGACACGTGTCAAATTACTTGGTAACTCTACTCTGTATGCGAGCTTTCCGATCCTCTCTATCACTGGGAACGGTCCAACATATATCGATGCTAGTTTCCCTAACTTTCCAAATCGTACCACACCCTTCATCGGTGATACTTTAATGACAACCCTATCTCCAACTGAGAACTCTAGATCCTTACGCCTCTTATTTGCGTAACTCTTTTGTCTAGACCGAGCTTTATTCAGCCTACCTCGAATCAACTCCATCTTCTATGTTGCTTCTCTCACCATATCTAGACCAAGGACCAATTTGTCTCCGGTCTCTAACCAACACGCTGGTGATTTGCAAGGCCTTCCATATAAAGCTTCGAAAGGTGTCAATCCTATACTAGCCTGGTAGCTATTATTATAGGAAAACTCAACCAAGTGCAAATGGTCTTCCTATGACCCACCAAAATCTAATACACAAGCTCTTAATAGATCCTCGAGTACCTTGTTGACTCTCCCTATTTGCCCATTCGTCTGTGCGTGAAAAGAGATACTCATCTTAAGCTCGGTTCCTAACATTCCTTGTAGACTCTTCCAGAATTCACTAGTGAACAAGGCATCTCTGTCACTGACTATGCTACTAGGAATCCCATGTAGTCTAACTATGTTCTTTATAAATAATTTAGTAAGGACAGGTGTCGTCCTGGTTGATTTGACTGGAATGAAATGGGCACTCTTGGTCAACCTGTCCACTACGACCTGTATACTTTCATTTCCCAGGTTCGACCTTGGCAACCCGTCTATAAATTCCATGGACATCGAATCCCATTTCCAAACCGGGATCTCCAAAGGTTGAAGCAACCCACTCGACTTCTGATGTTCGGCCTTTACTTGTTGACAGTTCACACACTGCTTTACCCACAAGCCAACATCCCTCTTCATACCTTCCTAGTAGAAACTCCTCTTCATATCCTGATACATCTTGGTCACCCCAGGATGAATCATAAATTTTGATTGATGACATTCTCTAAGGACCTCTTTCCTTAGGTTTTCTATATTCGAGACACACAATTATCCCTTCTTTCTCAACCACCCTCTCTAGTCAAGACTAAAATCCTTCAGATCATCAATCGCGATTTCAGCATCTAGCCTTCTAATCTTCTCAGCTAACACTGGGTCATCTTTCTGCTTAGATGCAATCCTTTTGAACAATCTTGGTCGAACTTCCAAGTAGGACAACATGGTAGTACTCTGACTAGAACTACTCATACTAGAACTAGCAGTAGATCTTAACTGCACACTGCACATAGTCAACGCCTCAAAATCCTTCCATTCCGCCAACCTGGTTAACACCACATTTTGATGTTTCCTGCTAAGTGCATCCGCAACCTTGTTACCTTTCCCCGGCGTGTACTCTATACCAAAATCATAAGCTGCTAAAAACTCCAGCTACCTCTGATGTCTCATATTTGACTCCTTTTAAGAGAATAGGTATCTTAAGGACTTATGATCGGTATATAACTCGAATCTCTCTCCCAAGAGATAGTGTCTCCATTTTCAATGCGAAGATTACCACTGCCAACTCTAAATCATGAGTAGGGCATCTCACTTTATAGGGTCTAAGCCGTCGAGAAGTGTAGGCAATGACCTTACCCTTTTACATCAACACAGCTCCTAATTTGGTTCTACATGCATCGGTATACACTACTAATCCTTGATTTCCGTCTGGAACTACTAACACAGGTGCATTGGTCAATAAATGCTTTAACTTAAGGAACGCTTCCTCACATTTGCTAGACCAAGTAAACTTCACATCCTTCTTAGTCAGCATAGTCAAAGGCGCTGCTACCCACGAGAAATACTTAATAAACCTCCGGTAGTAACCATCAAGCTTAAGGAAACTTCTGATCTTAATCACCATCTCTGGTCTCTTCCAGTTGTTAACAGCTTCGATCTTATATGGACCAACTGACAAACCCTTCTCTGAAACCACGTGATCAAGAAACTTAACTTCTTTCTTCAAGAAATGACACTTTGAAAACTTCGCTTTCAGTTGTTCTACCTCAGCGTCTCAAGCACCACTCTAAGATGAACTTCATGCTCCCTTTCATTCTTAAAGTATATTAAGATGTCATATATGAATACCAATACAAACTTATCCAAGTGCTCTCGGAAAACCCGGTTCATCAAATCCATAAAGAAAGCTGGCGTAGTCGTTAACCTGAATGGCATCACCAACCACTCATATGACCCGTATTTGGTCCTGAACGCTATTAACGAAATACTGTCCTCCACCACTCTTAGCTAATGGAACCCTGTTGCCAAATCCAACTGGGAGAACACTTTGGCTCCATTCCACCGATTGAACAAATCATCGATTCTCGACAAATGATACTTATTCTTGATCGTCCTTTCATTCAACTTGCAGTAGTCAATACACAACCTTAGAGATCCATCTAACTTCTTCACAAATACCTCAGCTGCTCCCCGAGGAGAACTACTTGGTCTAATAAAGCTCTTCCCTTCCAAGTCCACTTGTACCTTCATCTCTCTCATCTCATTAGGTGTCGTCCGACTAGGTGGTCTACTTACAGGTTCTGTCCCTGGCACAAGATTTATCCGAAACTCGATAGCTCGATTTTGTGGTAGCCCTAACACTGGCTCAAAAACATCTGCAAACTCCCTTGCTACCAACTCGCGATCTAATTCTTCTTCCGCTTCCATTATATTCAGCAAAGCACAAGCGCTTGAGTTTGACTTCTCCACCGAGTATATAATTCAGTTATGGCTGTTAGGGTGTCTCAACGATATTTCCCCATCCTAGCAAAATATTCTAGCATCGTATCTATCTAAACAATCAATACCCAATATGATCCTGAAAACTCAAAAATAAGAAATATACAGATTGCATGCAAATGTATGACCTAACAAGTCAAGTTCTAACAGATCACATCTCATTCCCAGAGTTGCATACTTTTACCCCGCCTTTTGGACAAGGCCGGAATATCAACAAATTGGCTAAAAAGGATGGATATCCGGATTGGAGATCGATTGGAAACAAGACTATGATTGATACTATCAAAATTGGACCAAGCTCCAATCAAGGTGGGATCGATAGGTTATGATAAAGAAGGTTTGGTGAGGCTACACTTCGAATTTCAGGTCAATCGGAGTTCATATGCTCGAGTTATGGATGGATCAATGTTCACGGAAGGCTAGTTCGTATCGATACTTTCATATCGATCAAGGTGGATGTGGCTATATACTCCGGATCGATACATCTATATCGATACTTTCGTATCGATCAAGGTGGGTATGAATATGGATAACACACACTTTCTTTTGTACATTTTCTTTGGATCGATAGCAGTTCGTATCGATAGATTTCGTATCGAGTCTTCGTATCCATCATCCGTGTCCATAGCTTTCGCATCGATCCGATTCTCACGCTGTGATCCATGTTTTGTGCTCCATCTTTTGACCGGTTCCTTTGTATCGATCGATACGAAATGGCTCCGGAATCTCTTCGTATCCATCCAGCATAGCTATCCCCGAGTATGTCCTTCGTATCGATCAATAATTGATCGATACGAAATGCTTTTCCAAACCCCTATAATGATTGCTTCGTATCCATTCTTTGTTCCTTCCTTCGTATCGATCCCCAGCTCTTCTCTTCATATCGATTTGATGCCATAGATCGATACGTAGAGAAGGGCTGGGGATCGATATGAAGGAAGGAGCAAAGAATGTATACGAGGCAATGGTTACAGGGGTTTGGAAAAGCATTTCGTATCGATCAATTATTGATCGATACGAAGGACATACTCGGGGATAGCTATGCTGGATGGATATGAAGAGATTCCGGAGGCATTTCATATCGATCGCATTTGTATCGATCGATATGAAGGAACTGGTCAAAAGATGGAGCACGAAACATGGATCATAGCATGAGAATCAGATCGATGCGAAAGCTATGGATATAGATGGTGGATACGAAGACTCGGATCGATGCAAAAGTGATGAATACGAATCATGGATACGAAATCATCAGCCAACACTAGAAAATTGAAACTTGGATCGATCATATCTCAAAAAATACACACTAGAATTTCATGAAATTTGGAGAGCAAGAACTTTGCACCATCATCTTTCACCATGATCGGTCGCAGCTCATTTGGAGCGATTCTTGATCGATACGAAATCCACTTGGATCGATTAAGGATCGATCCCAAACAACCCCAAATCGATCTGGTGGGCCCACCCATGTGTGAGAAGAGGTATTTCGAGTTTTGGGGCAGATATTTCTAGATCTACTCCTATAAATAGAAACTCCATGGCAGCTAAAAGGGAATCTTCTTCTTCTTTGGGAGGCGAAACTCTGTCATTTTGGTTAATTGTTTTCAAAAGATTGTAATTGTAATCGGTATAAAAGGAACAAAAGGATCAATTCAAAGTGGACGTAGGCCAGAGATAGCCGAACCACTATAAATCTCGCGTCTTTTCTCACTTTCTTTCATTTTAATTTTGTTATTTCTTCATTTTTGTTCTCTACATCATCTAGTTCTGAGATCTGCGGCTGGATACTAAGGACTCGTGTGCAAACATGGGTGCTTTCACTACTTTTGGGGTTTGTGACCATTTTTGGCACAAACACATACCCTCCTATTGGATTCGCAACCCTTAAGGAAGTAAGTAGGTATGATGGTTTGAAACTTAATTTATCCACCAAACATTGAGATATAAATGAATGCAATGCACCGGTATCAAATAGTACCCTAACTGGTATATTATGAACCAAAAGCGTACATTCCATCATGGATTTCCCCTTCTCGGCTGTTGTTGGTCTAGAAGAAGATGGTTCCAGATCGATACATCTATATCGATACTTTCGTATCGATCAAGGTGGGTATGAATATGGATAACGCACACTTTCTTTTGTGCATTTGCTTAGGTTCGATAGCAGTTCGTATCGATAGATTTCGTATCGATCTATGGCATAAGATCGATACGAAGAGAAGGGCTGGGGATCGATACGAAGGAAGGAGCAAAGAATGGATACGAGGCAATGGTTACAGGGGTTTGGAAAAGCATTTCGTATCGATCAATTATTGATCGATACGAAGGACGTACTCGGGGATAGCTATGTTGGATGGATACGAAGAGATTCCGGAGCCATTTCGTATCGATCGTGTTCATATCGATTGATACGAAGGAAACGGTCAAAAGATGGCGTAAGAAACATGGATCACAACATGAGAATCAGATTGATGTGAAAGCTATGGACATAGATGAAAGATACAAAGACTCGAATCGATGCAAAAGTGATGGATACGAATCATGGATGCGAAATCATCAGCCAACACTAGGAAATTGAAACTTGGATTGATCATATCTCAAAAACTACACAGTGGAATTTCATGAAATTTGGAGAGCAAGGACTTTGCACCATCATCTTTCACCATGATCGATCGCAGCTCATTTGGAGTGATTCTTGATTGATACGAAATCCACCTAGATCGATCAAGGATCGATCCCAAACAACCCTAGATCGATCTGGTGGTCCCACCCACGCGTGAGAAGAGGTATTCCGAGTTTTAGGGTAGATATTTTCAGATCTACTCCTATAAATAGCTACTCCATGGTGGCTAAAGGGGGATCTTCTTCTTCTCTGGAAGGCGAAACTCTGTCATTTTGTTAATTGTTTTCAAAGGATTGTAATTGTAATCAGTATAAAAGGAATAAAAGGATTAATTCAAAGTGGACGTAGGCCGGAGATAGTCGATCCACTATAAATCTCACGTCTTTTCTCACTTTCTTTCATTTTAATTTTGTTATTTCTTCATTTTTGTTCTCTACATCATCTAGATCTGAGATCTACGACTGGATACTAAGGACTCGTGTGTAAACACTGGTGCTTTCACTACTTTTGGGATTTGTGACCATTTTTGGCGCAAACACTTTGGTGCTTTCATTGAGAAAGCTAACACTCAGGGATTCAAAAGCTTGGATTTTGGATTTGAAAGCTTAGGAACTCGGATTCTAGGAAGCAATGGCTAAGCAATCGACAAGGAGACAGAGAACAGAGAGGGGTCAGCATGAAGGAAGTAAGGAGGCATCCTCAAGAGCTAATCAGGCCTCAATTTTCATCACTAGAGATGAGATGGAAACAATGCTGAAAAGGCAGAAGGATATGATGCAAAACCTACTCCGACAGGTTGGACGAGCTGGAGTGCAAAGTCAAGGGAATGGAGTTGCAGGGAATGCTGGAAATGAGGATCACAAAGCTGGAGTAGTAGGAATAGAGACAATCCTGAATCAGGACCGAGGAAACGAAACAAACAGGATGCGGGACAGAGTGGAATCATCGGGAATGGCCCCTGAACCAGGGGCATGCCCCCGAATCATGTTGGCTCAATTCCAGGATAGATACGAGGCAGCGCTGTGCAGTTTAACGTTGATCGAGATATGGATGCTCGTCCAGAAGGACAGGTTTCAGGATTCCCTCGCGGACTCGGCGGGCAGGTTGGAGATAGCAGACAAAGGTAACAAAGGGAATCTAAATCTCTTCTTACATGGATTTGACTGAAACTCTTGAAAGGATTTTCTTGGATACACGAGGGCGCCTCCAGTATCGAAGGCCGACAAAAAGGGAGCCATCTGAATATGAGCGGGCATCAGGAAAGCATTGCCTATTCCATGAGCTGGATGGGCACAACACGAACGACTGCAAAAATCTGAAGGATATTATTGAGGAACATGTGAAGAATGGTCATTTGCAACAATACATAAGGAATCAAGCTGTGGCCGTGGAACAAGAGAAACCACCTCTCACCTCAAACGAAGATGGCACTAGATCTAGGCATCATCATCAGCTTATTATCAGCTGATTGGATTTATGGCATGGAATAAGTAATAAACCCCGAAACAATGCGACTAAGTCACTTACACATGTACGGGATCGAGGACGGTCCCTAGGCATACTCTGAGATGATGATAAACCATGATGCTCGGGTTTATGAAATCTTTTTTTTTCTGTTTTCTGCAAACTCTAGTATCTTTTTTGGCACTATGGTTATTTAGTTTTTTGGGTTGTATGACTTTTATTTTATCAATGGAACTCAGTAATGATTGAATGTGGATTAATGTAATAAACATTACAGGTCATGCGATTACGGTCCCGACCGGAGAGATGGGGCGGTAATCGCGGGTTAGGAGTCCATTCGCTGGAGAGCGAAGTAATGGACTCGAACACGGAATAAGTCCTCGACCGGAAAGTCGAGGTCGAAAAATATAAAAAGTCCCCGACCGGAGATTCAAGGCCGGAGAATAGAAAGTCCTCGACTGGAGAGTCGAGGCCGGAGAATATAAGTCCTCGACCGGAGAGTCGAGGCTGGAGAATAAAAAGTCCTCGACCCAGAGAATATAAGTCCTCGACCAGAGAGTCGAGGCCGGAGAAAGGTACCCCACGGATTAAGTCCTTGACCGAAGAGTCGAGGCCGGAGAAAAACCATGAATATGCCCTCGACTGGAAAGTCGAGGCCGAAGTAGGATAAAATGACCTGGCGATGTCTAAGGATTTGGACCCGGAGAGGTCCTGGCTTTGGATAAGGACCCGGAGCGGTCTCGTATTTGGACATCGACCCGAAGAGATCATTGATTTGGTTATTGGTTACTAGATATGGATGGATTGGAACTAGGTTTTCATGTTCGGCTGGATATGGAATTGGCTAAGAATTTGGTTACTGGATTTGGAATCGGATATCGGCTCAGAATAGTTGCGGATTTGGATAAGGATATGGCTATGGCACTTGGATAGAATGGCCTGGTAATGAATTGGATTATGGGTCGAATGATATGACTATGGATGGAATATGGACTTTGGATGTCGGATTTAAAGATATTCAAAACACGCCTTCCCATCGCAAGACATGTTTTGGGAGGAAAATGTTACCTCGCCTTTTGGACAAGGCCGGGATATCTACAAATTAGCAAAAAACGATAGATATCAGGATTGGAGATCGATTGGAAACAAAGTTATGATCGATACCATCAAAATTGGACCAAGCTCCAATCAAGGTAGGATCGATAGGGAATGATAAACAAGGTTTGGTGAGGCTACACTTCGAATTTCAGGTCAATCGGAGTTCATATGCTCGAGTTATGGATGGATCAATGTTCACGGAAGGCTGGTTCGTATCGATACTTTCGTATCGATCAAGGTGGATATGGCTATATACTCCAGATCGATACATCTATATCGATACTTTCATATCGATCAAGGTGGGTATGAATATGGATAACGCACACTTTCTTTTGTGCATTTGCTTAGGTTCGATAGCAGTTCGTATCGATAGATTTCGTATCGATCTATGGCATAAGATCGATACGAAGAGAAGGGCTGGGGATCGATACGAAGGAAGGAGCAAAGAATGGATACGAGGCAATGGTTACAGGGGTTTGGAAAATCATTTCGTATCGATCAATTATTGATCGATACGAAGGACGTACTCGGGGATAGCTATGTTGGATGGATACGAAGAGATTCCGGAGCCATTTCGTATCGATCGTGTTCATATCGATTGATACGAAGGAAACAGTCAAAAGATGGTGCAAGAAACATGGATCACAGCGTGAGAATCAGATTGATGTGAAAGCTATGGACATAGATGAAAGATACAAAGACTCGGATCGATGCAAAAGTGATGGATACGAATCATGGATGCGAAATCATCAGCCAACACTAGGAAATTGAAACTTTGATTGATCATATCTCAAAAACTACACACTGGAATTTCATGAAATTTGGAGAGCAAGGACTTTGCACCATCATCTTTCACCATGATCGATCGCAGCTCATTTGGAGTGATTCTTGATTGATACGAAATCCACCTAGATCGATCAAGGATCAATCCCAAACAACCCTAGATCGATCTGATGGTCCCACCCACGCGTGAGAAGAGGTATTCCGAGTTTTAGGGTAGATATTTTCAGATCTACTCCTATAAATAGCAACTCCATGGTGGCTAAAGGGGGATCTTCTTCTTCTCTGGAAGGCGAAACTCTGTCGTTTTGTTAATTGTTTTCAAAGGATTGTAATTGTAATCAGTATAAAAGGAATAAAAGGATTAATTCAAAGTGGACGTAGGCCGGAGATAGCCGAACCACTATAAATCTCACGTCTTTTCTCACTTTCTTTCATTTTAATTTTGTTATTTCTTCATTTTTGTTCTCTACATCATCTAGTTCTGAGATCTGCGGCTGGATACTAAGGACTCGTGTGCAAACATGGGTGCTTTCACTACTTTTGGGGTTTGTGACCATTTTTGGCACAAACACATACCCTCCTATTGGATTCGCAACCCTTAAGGAAGTAAGTAGGTATGATGGTTTGAAACTTAATTTATCCACCAAACATTGAGATATAAATGAATGCGATGCACCGGTATCAAATAGTACCCTAACTGATATATTATGAACCAAAAGCGTACATTCCATCATGGATTTCCCCTTCTCGGCTGTTGTTGGTCTAGAAGAAGATGGTTCCAAGGCAAAAACTTTTCCCTTGTTTGCTCTAACCGATTCTAGACACTGATTCTTGTAATGCCTGATCCGGTCACAATTGAAGAACTTCACTCCTTTCTTATCTGCAACCTTTTCCCTTTTCCAGTTCGACATTCATAAGCAAAATGTCCTTTCTTGTCGCACTTGTAGCCAACCACATCGGCTTTCCCTTTCTTGGCCGCTCCTCCTTTCCGAGCACCTCTCCGTTTAAATAACTTTCTCTTTTTTCCCTGGGGATCTTGAACCTCAACTGACTTTCCCTTACTAAATGTAGAGAGCATCTCTTCATTCCCGATAGCCATCTCCACTACAATATTGCTTGGGTTACGGAGGTGTAGCATGGTTGCCCTAGCAATCTCCGGCTTCAGTCCTCGAATATACTTTTCATTTCTCTTGATGATGGTGTCAATCAGGGCGTATTCGTATCTGGACAGCTCATCAAATTTCGTGGCATATTCGATTACCGACATATCCCCCTGCTCTATATCCAACTTCCTCATCAATGCCAACTTGGCCACTTCGGATAGAAACCTCTCTTCGAATCTCCTTCGAAACTCGGCCCAAGTTAATTCTTCTTCAGGCACTCCAACAGTAACCCCATTCCACCAGTATAATGCTGCTCCCTACAACTGTCTGGAAGCAAGTCTTCTCTTCTGTTCATCATCTAATCTCAAGTCAGCGAAAATTCATTCACAGTGCAATAACCAGTTTTCTACTTCGACAGCATCCTCTTTTCCCAAAAAGGCTACCCACCAAGATTGGTGTATTCCCTACTCAGCTTGGCACAGTTATTGCCAACTAGGGCCATAGGATTTGCTTCCCCAGCATTCACAACATTTCCCCCAGCAACTCCTGTAGCTGCACCAGCTTGCATCAAATTGATGAAGAACCGATACATCATCCTCATATCTACGGGCGAGGTTCCAGCACCTAAGTTAGCATTTGCATTTGGATTAGCATTTGCCTGTCGACTCGGGTTCCTTCTGGTATTGGGTCGAGCATTTCCATTAGTTACGGTGCTTCCTCCACCCAAATTTCCTCCTTCATTTCCTGCTTCCATATCTTCCTTTTTTATATATCTGCATACGAGTCTTAGTAAGATGCAGAAGAATGGTCTAAGAGAAGGGGAATACATACTCTTATATATATATATATAACAAATGCAAGAACGTTTCTATAGCGTTAACCCAAACCCGGTCTCATTCTCTGATTATTGGGTTATGTTATGAAAATCTTTTAGGTTTAAATTTCTTTTAAATTTACATAAACCTATGCTCTGATACCAACTTAAAACATCCTCCATTTGGAGGCCCAAAATGAACTGCTATGGATGCTACAATCATCCATAGCTATTAATTCTCGGTAGCCAAATGCGGCAATGTTAGATACATGATATACCAGAAACACATGAATATGAAAAAATTTAAACTCAATTTAAAACAAATTTCTCATTTCATTACAAATATTATTTTAGATTCATTATATAATCCCATACGTAGCCATGTTCAGAGAAATTACAATTTATTACAAAATACGCCAAGAGTGACATATGAAGATGCCCCTTGGTTGATCAGACTCTAAATATAGGCAATTAAACAAATTTGCCCTTACATCCAAATAACACAGCGGACAATAGATAGAATCTCCTAAATAGCTAGCTTGCCTCATGCACGTCTTCGAAAGCTTATTCATCAACTAATAACCTGAAAAACCTTTATCCTCAGCCTACTCAAATTAATTTTTGAGCACCCGAGAGTTTAAGGGGAAAAACATAAACTTCGAGTCAGACAAAAAGTCTGGTTTGAATAATAATATACCATCTCGAACCAAATAGACATCTAGCAAGACCACGACGCTGAGTGGAACGAGTTTTCCCCTCGCTAGTACCTTAACCAAAAACTAATTAACCATATACTGTGCACATGCATCCACAATGGTTAAAACATTACATAATATGATGATATGCAATTATACAATATATCCTGGATTTCCAATCCCCATTCATTGGACTATCTGTCTCAAGTTATAGTTTCTGGGTCACTATTAACCTATTAGTTTTCATGGGCTAACTAATAACATGTTCCAAGCTTACGGACCTTCTGTCTGATTCCATAGTTTTCATGGCATGACTAAGAACCTATTGGTGTCTACCAATAACATCATTTAATCATAGTTTTCATGGGGCTGACTATGAACCTACTGGATTCTCCAATAACATCTCCAAGATCATAGTTTTCATGGGATGACTATGAACCTATTGATCTCTATAAATAACCTATTCCGAACATAGTTTTCATGGAATCACTAAGAACCTATTGACCCTTGCCAATAACATTTTTTAAGGCATAGTTTTCATGGGCTATAACTTTTTATGGGTGTAGAATTAGGGTCTCTAACATATTTCATTACTTTCGAATGATGGTTTCTCTTTCCGTAGAGTGGTCGTAAGGGAGAAATGAACTTACGGTTAAAAAGTTGCACATGTTTTAAATTCTGAAAACAAAGCTGGCATTACTGTAGCATGGCTACGAAAGCTAAAGTTATTGTAGCATGGCTTCGAAAGCATTGGCACTATAGCATGGTTTCGAAATCTAACTTTACTGTTGCATAGCTCTGAAAGCATTGGTACTGTAGCAGGGCTTCGAAAGCAATTGGGTACTGTAGCAACACGAAAGCAATTGGGGGTACTGTAGCATGACTTCGAAAGCTAAAAGGTACTTACTGTAGCAATATGAAAGCAATTGGGCACTGTAGCATGGCTTCGAAAGCTTAAAGGTACTGTAGCAATACGAAAGCAAAGGTGACGGAGGGGTACAGTGGCAGACTCGTAATTAACATAAAACTACTATTTTGCTAAATAAAGTGTATTCTTTTCACCAACTCTTATTATCTGACAAATTCTTGTTGGATAGAGATATACTTTATCAATCTCTTTGTAGAAAAATTGCTATAATCAGATTTCATAATTTCCAAAATTATTTTCAAACCATTAAATTATATTAATATTTTAATATGATTATTAAGCTTTCTAGCTTAGAAAATTCATAATAAATCAAAAACAGTTGGAAAAGATCCCAAAAATCTACCAAAAATCTGAAATAACATTTTTTACTATATATAAATTTCAGGGCAAAAATCATTATTTTATTATTTTTAATAATTAAAAAGCCGAAATAAATGCCCATTTCACCTTAGGTAATTCATAAAATATTTCTATTAATTTTTAAAATTATGAAATTAAAAATGCATATACAAAATTAGGTATTACATAACATATCCAAAAATTAGTACGTTAAGAGATTATTCACTAAGGTTTTTCCCTTGAAACCTATCATAATAATTTTATAAAAATTCCAATAAATCACCATTCATGCAAACAATGGTAAAATCAACCATATCATCATCAAACAATGTGGAATACATCAAAACTTCAGAATTTAACACATATGAATGAGATGGATACTATTATTCACCTTATTTTGAGAAAAAGAGTTGAGATTTGAGTTGTTGATTTGATTTCCCTTAGTTTTAACTTGATTCTCTAACTTTTCTTCCTTTAAAAGCTTTAGCAATGGCCTCGACTTTGTTTGTGTTTTGTATGGATGTAAAAATGAGTAAGGATATGGGGGTGAAAGGGTTTATGTTTAGGAAATGAAGCTTATTCCTATTTTGCACCTCTCATAAATCCTCCTACTTATGTTTAAGTTAAAATGATCTTACATGTTGATTAGTTAAGGCATAACCCAATTAATTATCAAATCTCATCTCCTTCTTAGGCCACACAATATTCTGTTTAATTAATCTAATTAAATCTTCTGAACAATATTAAAGAAAAATTAAGGGTGTTATAGAATATGCCAAGCAAGTCAAACAATCCTAAATGATAATAGTCATAACTCCCAAGATAAATTGGTGAAGCATCATTTGTTAAACCTGACAAGTAATTTACGTCACATAAAGGATAGTAATTTCTTATGAGCTGAAAATTATCTGTCTTCGACCTCCATCGATCATAGAATACTGTAACAAGATGATGATTTAATCTAATGTATTAAACTTGCATTGCTTTTAAAAAATGACTATCTTTAAATTTTCTTCGAGTCGTAGATCTTTAAAGTCTATTACTTTAATCTTGTTTGAATGGTCTATTGGTTGAATTATTTCAACACTTTTATTTATAACAATCGATACAAATCAACATTTTATTATATATATTTTTGACCACAATCCAATGAATAAAAATACTGCCATAGATATTGCATTTTCACTCCTATATTTGTGTTGAAGATAAATGTCACTTCTACCAACTGGACCGGGTGGCAATTCTAATCCTTAAAATCAACCGAATTATGTACTATATAAATTCAAATTAGGATTTCTTTTTTCATATATCAAATAACTTACATACCAATAGCATATCAGTTAACTAACAAAATGAACCTTAAAATGAGTTAAATATAATAATAACAACTTCATTTGCGAATTTGGGTTCATGTTCAAAAAATTTATTCCTTGAATTTGTGAAGATCAATGTTAATGATCCTTCCATTTTAGAGCAAGAAAAACACTAATTCAAGTAATTTAGTAGTTGAGGTGGATTAGAATGAGGGTCGAAGAAGAAATGAATGGGAAATGGAGTAGAAATGGTTTTGGTGAGGAAGAAATGAGAGAAGAGAGCGGCTTTTTATCATGAAAGTAGAAAATTATTCCTACTTGTGCAATTTCAAATTGTGAAAGTAGAAAACTATTTTTTATCTCTTATATTATAGCTTGTACAAGCTTAAAATGCGCAAACTATATATTAAAAAAATTGTGTTTGCGCAATTTCAAATTGCACAAGCTTTTTTCCTTGGTTAAAAAAATGAAGTTTATTTTTGACATTGATTTTGCACATGCTTGTTTGTATAATAAGTTTTCATCACAATCTGTATCAAAAATTAATCCTATAAATAATAGTTATATCCTCACAATGAGCTGTCATAAAGTTCATTTAAATCACATACATGTTTGTTTAAAACAACTAGAGTATCCATATCTTTAGGGTGGTTTATCAAAGAAGATGCATATCCAACCTTCGCAAGTAGTACTTTGAACATAATGATTGAAAAATGAAAATTCATTAGCAAACCGTTCATAGCTACTAAAATATGTAAACATATGATTTTTAATTTATTAAATTTTATAATGACTAAAAATATGATGGAGTCGAATTAACTTATTACACCATTTATATTCCTAAAATATTTAGGACCTGCGCTGGGATCATTTACAAGTAGTACTATGGCTTACTCTGAATATGAACTCACAACCTGATTTTGTTGATATATATATATTTTTTTTTGGAAAATAAAAATATATAAACAAAAGGAGAAAAAACGCCTTTCTCCGGTGGCTCACAATACAACAACGAAGCATATGAAGGACATATGCCTCCCAGACTCGAAGAGCACAGGAAAAAATGGAAAAGACAAAGAGACAAGGCCACAACAGACAGAGACAAGACAACCAACCTCATAATAAAGAAAAAAGAAAATAAACCACCAACAACCACCAACCTGCCTTAACCTGAAGGTAAAGGCCAGACCACCAAGCCAAACCACAAAGAGAGCACACCGAGCAACAGGATAAACAGCTAAACCAGAGGAAGCAGACGCCTAGGGATGGAGCAGTGCCGACTGATATGAAGAACCAGCTTTGAAGACCCAAGAAGGCCCCACAGAAGAATCAGAACAGTACGGAATATCCGGGTGAGCTCCGGGAAATCCATCGCCCATCGAACAAACTCAGCGAGTACTGACCTAGCCACCGCCCAATGAACAAACTCATCGAGTACCGACAAAGCCACCGGCCAAAGAAGATGTCCACAGCACCTCGTACAGAGCTCCTCCGAAGCTACGTAGTAATCACTCATAAGCCCGAAAGGAGGAAAGCAAGGTCTAACCCTCAAGCACTAAAAGGGAGGGCCGAAGGCGTACAAAGACGAAATAAAACCCGACCAAGCAGCCTAGGATGACACCAGAAATCACCCGCCTATCCATCCAAAGCGAAATCCATGCCATGGAAAGACCAAAAACACCTGAAGAAAAGACTAGCAACCACATTAAAATAAAAAGGGTGGTGGGGGAGGGGGAGGGAGAGGTGTGTTAAGGACACCACCCCACTGCGACGGCTCAACCAACTCTAAGTCTAGCAGCGGTTGGAGAACAGGAAATCGAGAGGAGTCCCACTAGCCGCCCAGACCGGTGGCTCATGGGTCCCCTGTAGGGTCTACCATGGAAAGCCAGGAAGATATCATTCCTCACACGATGGATAATGGACTATGGATCCATAGGAGTGCTGTCGAAAATAGCCTTATTCCGCGCGCACCAGACGTGCCAGCAGATGAGACACGGGATTAATCTGAACATGATAGACCGAAGCGATTTTCCAGAGCTCCCAGGCCACCAAGAACTCAGAAGTACAACAGGGATTCTCGCATTACTTCGAACACCTACCAGGTTCCCGAAGTAATTCCAACAAGCTCTGGCAGTGAAACCACCAAAAAACAAATGGTTCAAGGATTCCGATTCCCCGTTGCCACAGCATCTACAATGGGAAACAAAAGGGATGCCGATCTTTTGGAGATTCTCGTCCAGTGGCAACCCATCATGAAGGATACGCCACATCAGAAGAGAGACCTTGGGAGGAATACGAGAATCCCATATGAACGAAAATTCAGGACGATTGATGGAAGGAATTCTGATTGAGGACCAGGCTTTCAGGACGGAAAACGAAGCGCCATCCCAGCCTGTCAAGCCGCCGTGAGAGTCAGATAAAGGCTTCACCGACTGCATATGCTTCCAGGTCTCACTAGCATAGGACGAAGAGCCCGAATAATTAGAGCCCGCGAGTCTTTGGTACTTAGCACGGAGGAACGACGCCCATAGGCAGTCGTTAGCCCCAAACATGTACCACAACTTACAAGAAAATAATGCCTTCACTAAGAACACAACGTCTACATGTTACAATGGTTTCGATACAAGGAGAAATATTTCTTTAGAAACTGTACACACAAAATCATGGTTGTATTCTTATACTTGTCTCTTCTTATATGTTACAAGTTTAATTAGCCAAAATGGGTCATCTAATGGACTTGTGGTTTTTCCTAATGAAAGCTGAGTTTCCAAATGTCCTGTCAACGCTTATTTGTAAATCATATTTACGGTGGATTTGAAAGTTTGGATTTTTGATTCATGCTACCCTATTATATATTGATATAGCGGTAATCTGAGATATTTAAAAAAGAAAAAAGAAAAAAAAAGAATCATCAACTGAAATGTTATTTGATAATAGTGTCGGCAACAAGCAACGATCGTATATTGGTATTATAATAAAATAATCCAAAGCATTAATACAAAACTTAAAAACATTGATGAATAGAAGGTCAAACGCGTCAGTACATCAAGTTGGCTATGAAATGTCATGCTGCTAAAAATCCTGAAGACAGAGAGAACTCGGAGAAATTTGTTGCCTGGAAAAAAGCACGTGAGAGAATGCAGGTGTATTCATAATTCATAAATTAATAGTTAAAATTTAAGGTTTACAAGAATTGCTTTGTTTATATGAGGTCGATAGTTCTCTAAATGGAGGATGCATGCTTAATATCCTAATCAGCTGAATGCATATGTCCGTTTCAAATATCTACATTGCGCGAAGTTCAAAGGAAAATAATAATGTACATGCCACCGTTTATTTTGGCAATGCATCAGCTGTTATGAGCAAAATCAATATGATCATATTGATACAGAGAGCACTAGATTTTGTTGTGAGTATTCACCTTCAAATTAAAATACAATTACAACTGACTTTTATAGTACAGACACACAAACCTCTTCCACACCAATGTTTTATGTTTTAACCAACTATCCTACAAATAAACATAAAGCCAAACATTTTCAAAAATCTTATTGTCCAAACCTGCCTTGTGATTTATCCCTTCAAAATTCTCAATCATTTTTTTGTGTGACTTTTTCTGAAACACTACAAGAGAAACCGGCTATTCCAACTGCTCCAAGCCGTTGGCGGCCGTTGGAAGCCGTTGGAAATACTGTTGAAATAGCGTTCACGCTTTCCAACGGCTTCTAATGGAAGCAACGAGGCTATTCCAACGGCTACCAACGTCAATTAGCCGATGGACGCTGTTGGAAGCCGTTGGAATAAACTGACCAATAAGCCGGTGGTAGCCGTTGCTAATCTGGATGAAATTTTTTTTATAGCAGCAAGTCATTCACTTTCCAGCCACACATAATCAATATATATCAATTTCTATTCCATTTCCACTCCATTTCACATATATATCACATATTCAACACATTATATCACAAACAATATAAACAACCAAAAATCAACATCAAACATTACATTTTCAAACCAAACTCCAAGTCAATATGTACATAAACAACAAAACCCTCACCAACACCAACTCCAACTCCATATTCAAGTCAATATATACAATGCAAACACTTAAACCTCACCACCTCAAAGTCAATACATACACAATAACCATCAAACACAATCCTCACAACCTCAATGTCAATATATATAATAACCAACCACAAAGACAATAATCATCATACCTCTCAAGCATCATCATCACCTCCGGAAGCACCAGACGACGAAGGGAAGGAACCATACCTTTGCGCGTACTCCGCTAAACGTTGATTCAGTTGCTCCATTTGTATAGCGCGAAGACGGTCCTGCTCTTGCAGCTGCTCAACCATGGCTCTAAGCTCTTTTATTTCAGCTTTGTCACATGCCTTTTGAGCTGCCCAAACCTGCAAATAGAATATGAGATGTTCACATTTGTATTATAATGATTTTCTTAAGCAATGTATATTTTAAAATATAGAAAGGTAAATGACATGATCTTAAGCAATGCATATACCATAAAGAAATGCATATTTTTAATACAATATATATGTGTTAAAAGTATTCTTATATTATTTTTTTTGTTCATCCATTTTCATCACATATCTTTGTATATTTTTCCTTTTTTACTTATCTAATATTTATAAATCACGTATATGTTAGATTTAACTCAAGTAGAAATCATCATATGTATAGTGTATCTATAGGTTAATTTATTAAATATAATATTGCAATGTTTATAAGATTACCGCTTGGTTTCCATAGCCATAGCGCCTATTCCGCTGCGTCGGATCCATAATAACGTCGAAAATATTATCTTGCTCCTCTACCGTCAACTCATCGTGATACGATTCTCAAATCAGCTCTGCCCGTGCCTCCTGAAACTTTGCCTAAAATAAAAAACAATTACAGGTTAAAATTAGTAGAATAGGATTTAAACATATCGATATTAATAAAATAAGATTTAAAATATGCCTACATATGCAGCCGTCGCCTTATCATCATCATCCCACTGATATGTAATATTGCCAGCATTGTCTACTTGTCTTGATGCGTGGGTACGGGTAAATACCTCCATCATAGACACACGACGTCCAAGCGATCTTTCCTGCAATAAATAATTTATATATTTTAATTTTTCATAGCTATTTACCGAACTGATTAATATACAAAATGTAATAACGGTTTAGATTCGTAATTGATAAATTTACCAAGTCCTCACGGTGATGCTGAAAAGACTTGGATCCGCCACGATGCGTTACAGGATTCCTACTTCTATTGGCAGAGTTTCTCTCCGACTCCATCTGCAATTTAAATTGAATATTATATTTATACTAATTGCGAAATAATTAACTATATATTTGGTAGATTTACCTTGAACTCGTTGGTCTCCCACCAACTCATCCAAGAATCCCATACGAAAGCGCCCATCCAGTTCGGTTTCTTTCCCGATTTTTTAAGAGCCGACATTACCTCCCTGTAATTTTTGGCGACCTTCGAATTCCAGTGGCGCTGAACCATGGCGACATCGGCCTCCGCCAAGTCCACTTGCCCCTGTACAAAGAGAAAACATTACTAATTGTTCATTTATACTTATTCATATAGTAAAGTGGTATAAACTCACCAGAAAATCCTGCCAGATGGCCTCCGTGACATGGTCAGGGATCTTACTCCACTTAGGCCAGCAATCTGTCATCCTGCTCATATATGATTGCTTGGAAATGCCAAGCACAACTCCCGAGGGCTCCAAATCAAATTCCATGTGTTAAATATAAAACAAAGCTTTAGACAAGTATATATATGTATGAACAAATTTATATTGTTATCATTTTAATTTTGATACTTACGCTCCATCAGCCTTCGGTTGCAAATATACAAGTGGTCGAGCCGGAGGCTCGCCACTACTCTCGCCGGCCGAGCGAGAAGAGCTACGACGTCTGGAGCCTGACATAATACATGTTGAAAGTTTCATTTTTAATTATAGACATATATAAAATGATGATGATATGCGATAATTGAGTGCCGCTAGTACATCCATTCCAAAGAGGTTTCTTAGCAGCATCCAATAAATCATACATTTTTTTCGCTTCAACATTTGGTTCATCTTCGACGTTAACATCGTCATTATTAATTTCAACAGTAGGGAACATTGATCGTGCTGCATCTTCAACCATATGTTCTATGAGATTCGTCGTACTAACTTCATCACTAATGACCTTTATTGACTGTTCTTCGTTACGTGTTATAATTTCTCCATGACGATCCCACACCAAATAATTGGTTACGAAACCATATTGGCGCAAATGAATCCTAACCATATTCGTTACTAAATGCTTCAACAATTTGCACCTACTACATGGATAACGAATTTCTACGTCGTTTCCAATATTACTTAAAGCAAATTCGACAAACACATTTACCCCGTTAAGAAAATGTTTACTTATTGAGCCTCCCATTTCTCTTCTTTGATACATCCAGCTCCGATCAATAAAATAATTGACCATTTTTCCTACTGTAAAACCTATGATCAATAGTAAAAAAATTATTAATCAAATTCGATAAACACATTTTAGATTTTACTGTTTTTTATAATCCATTTTCGTTTATATAGAAAGTTATATTTCTTGCTATTTTGTTTACATTTTTATACCTTTTGTGATGGTCGGTTATCCTACTTCCCATTACAAACACAATAGTAATTACATTTCTTAAATCATATCATTATAAACGATTTCCCAAAATTTCGGCAGCACTTCCCCCGTGTTCCTTGTATCGTACACATATGCATGTACACAAGGAACGAAAAGGAAATGCCGTCGAAATTTTGTGAACCGTTTATAACGATATGATTTACGAAACATAATTACTTTATAGTATTTGTAACTTGTCCAATACACGGACAAATCCAATAAATATTGTATCAGATGAATATGAATATCCGTTTTGCAATAAAAACGAATATTCATACAACGATCATATACAACACTTGTCAGACGGGGCCAAAAATTCACTAAGAGATTTAAATTTTGTTTGTCTAATAATTTAAAAGATATAATTTAAAGCAATCATATAGGCCAAAATTTCACTAAGAGATCATATTACTAAAAGATATAATTCATGTTCGTAAAATATTCGACTAATTCATGTTTGCCTAATATTTTACAAAACATACACAAAATAATTTAAAGCAATCCTAACTAATCTAACGCTAACTCAAATGCGCATTTACACTAAATTATCAACATATGTATATATGTGCATAATATATATACACAAACAATTTGGACATTTGGATGGTAATAATTGTAATTAGCACTTAGTTTGGTATAATAAAAAATCAATAGGCCATTAGATACAACTATAACAAACAATTAAACACAAAATTAGCAAAATTTTAAAATTTAGGGTTTTAGGCAAAACCTGATTTTGGAGTGGAATTGGATGGAGAGAGGCCGCTGGTGTTGATTGATGGCGTCGGAGTGGCTGCCGGTTGCGTGGGGAGGCTGGGAGCAAGAAAAGAGGAGGAGTGGAGGAAGAGGGCGGAGGATTTGGGGTTTGTTGGGGGAGAAGAGGAAAATGAAAGTTGCTCTCGGCCTGTTGCAGGTTTACACGAATATTTCCAACGGCCACAAACGGCAATTTTACAACGGTTACCAACGGCTACCAACGGCATGTTAAAAAAATAACGAGTCGTTGGAAAATCCCTTTGGCGGCCGTTGGAACACTGTCGTGGCTATATATTGTAGTTCTAGTAATTAAATGAAACAAAAAATTTAGATAGGATTAATTTGTTGTCACGGTCATTGAATCATTTCAAATCTTTTAACCCCTCTATTATTGCATTTCAAATTGATGGTTATTCGATATTTATATTGATTTGGATCTTAAAAGAGTTAGATGCTTTAAAGTTATAATTAACCTTGTGAGGATGGTGTTATTCTGAGATCATTTCATATCCATGCATGCATATACACGCTGCCCCTCCCCCTCTCTTAATGCATACATATATGGTGTTGTTGAACATAAATAAATGACATAAGTGTGACATGAGGGATGTCAACCATTAGACCACATCCAATATCTAGTGAGATTCGCATTCAATATCCATTATGTCCATATTTTGTGTGCTAATAGCCACTTTCGGGTGTGTGCTTTGTTGTGCAACTTGTCTCAAAATATCAAGATTTCGTAATCACCAACAAACCTAGAAGAGCAATCTCAATGATTCAAAATACTGCAAACAAACAACTGAAAATAGGAATACCATGGTTCATCTAAATTAACTTGCATCCACAGACCTAAGAAGTAATCGCAGCTAGGAAGATCAGTTTCACAAGCAGACTCTCCAAAACATAAACTTTATTTGATTTACAATATAAATTATGATTTCTCTTAGCTTGCTTTAATTTGATGTGTGAATTGCTTCCTGTGATAATTGTTGGAAACAAAGTCGATCTTCGGCTGAGTCGTGTACTACGTCACTTTCTTGAAGACGTTTCAATGATCTGCTGTACGGTGCAAAGCAGTTCGGATCAATCGCCACCGCCTCTAAGATAAAATAGCCTCTCAAAAGTTTAGTGGTACCGATTCGTTTGCACGTCCGAATCGATTTTGTTTGCACTAAAAAATGTTGCTCTAGTTTTTTTGATTTGAAGAAAAAATTCGAATCGAATGTAGTTCTTTTTGTTTCGTCTTCTTATCATTTAAAAAGGCGGAATAGCAAAAGAACATTACTGGTTGGGGAACGTGGTTTCGAAAAATGGATCTGAGAAAATAACGAGTCAAAATAATGAACGTTCTCTAATACAGGTTCGGTCTGATTTGACCGTTCCAGCCCGATCAAAAATGGTTAAAGAATTTTTCACCAAAAATATAAGTGTTACACCACTACAAGCCCGAGCCCGGACTCGACCCGAGTCGGTCGGTCGGCGCGCGCGTGTGTGGTGGTCAAGCATGGTCTCCCTCCTTACAAAAAAGCATCATTGAGTGTCCAAAGGGCCCAACTTAGCTTCAAAGAATCAAGTTGATTCTTTCATATAATCCTATAATGTGGGACTATTCCAATATAAGAGCCACTCATTCACACTTAGTCAATATTTTTAATAATTCACTTATTTTTAAAACATTTTTCCAACAATAATAAATGTTAGGTTAATTTATTTCAACTCTAACTACCACGATTATCTAATTAAAAATTTATTAATCATCATAGTTGAAGACTATGAACTACAATCCAAAAGAACAACGAAAAAACATGAAATTGGGAAAACAGCTCACGATTGATTCGCTCTCATCGAGGGGAAAAGTCCCTATGGATCTGATGGATTCACTCTCATCATTTGTTACTTTCTCTCTCTTATACCTAAAGCAAATTCAATACTGATTTGTTACATCGAATGGTTAAGAGTTACTTTTTCTCTCTTATACCTAAAGCAAATTCAACACTGATTTGTTATCCCAACTATAGCGTTTTCGTGGCTGGTTTGCGAACTAGGTCACTCTCTTTAAGACGTTTTGCTATTATGCCAACCCGTGCAAGAAAATCAATAGTACAACGTCCGTCTACAAATAAAACAGTCCCCTAGATGTCAATATCAACGGCCTCTTGCACAAAGACCGTCGAATCAGTAGCATCCAAATTTAATATTGTTCGGATGTTAAGAAAGCAGATGAAAAAGAAGAAGAAGAATTTAGTTTTTAAAACTAATAGCTATTATGCCAAATAGTTTGGTTTATATAGGGAAAAATCTAAGGGCAAAAACGGATTTTTTCTTTGATGAATCATGAGAAAACATAGGATCCGAATTTACCGGGTCTTATTACCAAATCAAAATCGGTTTAAAAATATACTGCCAAAAATAAAGAATTATACACCACATTAGCCAAGTCCGACCCGGATCGAGTTGAGTCGATCGTTTGGCGTGCGCATGGTAGTCAACGTGGTCTTTCTCCTCAATACAAGAGAAAACATTGAATGCCCAAATGGCTCATCCTTTCTTTTGAGAATTGATGCAGCCCAGCCTAATAGGAATTGCGAAACCCTAAATCGCGTAGACGAAGTAGTTCCCAGCTTCCTTAGGTCGCGAGCTTCCAGTTTCCTAAATCGTGAAGTTCCTCCATATGTCGAAGCTCCTCCGTATGTCGCGAACGACCTACTCCTCAAGTTGAAGCTCCTCCGTATGTCGCGAACGACCTACTCCTCAAGTCGAAGTTCTTCCTTAGGTCGCGCGCGAGATACTCTAGATCGCGAACGATAGAATCCCCTTGAATCACGAAGCACTAGGTCGCGAAGCACTAGGTCGCGAAGCCATAGGTCGCGGAGCCTAGGTCGCGAATTCTTCCGGTAGGTCGCTGCTATGCTTCTTCCTTAGGTCGCGTACAATCTTCCAGTTAGGTCGCGAAGTGTTATGCCGCTTCTTCCAGTAGGTCACGAGCAAATTCCCAGTAAGTCGCGAATTCTTTAGGTCGTTGAGGATTTTAGGTCACTCCAGTTATGCCGCTCGAGTTTCTTAAGTCGCTGAAGTTTAGATCGCGTGAAGAATCCTTATGCCGCTTCCATTTAACTCGCGAACTCCTTATGTCGCTGGTTGCTGTGCCGAAGAGACTTAAGTCGTTTTTCTTAGGTCGAATACTGTTAAGTCGTGTTATGTTGTAACCGTTTGTTTTGCTTTAAGTCGTTTGTACTGTGTGATGTATTTGTTAAGTTGTTGTGTTGTAATTTGTATATTGTTAGGTCGTACGAGGTTAAGTCATGTGAGTTGTATTTGCCTATAAATAGGCGGGTTGTGTCATTTGTAAAAGGGAGTTAAAATTTTGAATAAAATTTGGTTTGTGCTTCTTGCCTCCATTAAAATTGGTAGTTGAGTGTTATCTCCTATCTCCACTTTCGGCATTCGAGTGCGCTCGAATCAACGATTGTTGAAGCCAATTCACGGAATCAAGTGCGCTTGATCAACGTTCGAAGAATTGTAGATCTTCTCTCACGGCATCGTGCGCGATCAACGTGTAGAAGATTGCTAGAATCCGGTATCTTCGTGATCAACGGATTTGGGCGTTTGGGTATTCTTAAATTCACCAATTTATCATCGTTTCACCGATTATTTCCGCTAATCGTGTGAGATCCTGGACGGATTCGATTTACATCGTCGAATTCGCTTCCTTGGCTGCATCAGTTTGGTATCAGAGCGAGGAAACGAACTTTCCCAAGTTCGTTGGATTTCAAGTTTCGAGATTTGAAGTTTTTGAAGTTTGTGTTTGGATTTGTTGAAGATTCGACAATGCCTCCAAGAAGAGATAATCGTCATCAGAATGTTGCAGATGTGTATCGAAGAGAGGATGCTGAACAAATGGAGCAACGAATTAGTGATAAATTCAATGAGAAGTTTGATGAGGGGATTGGTCGATTAGAGAGAATGATGTTTGAAATGAATCAAAGTAGAAGAAGGGTTTCACCTGAATCGAGCCATGGGGGAAATAGAGTTTCACCACATTCAGATCGGGAGAGAAGAGAAGATCGTGATCGTAGAAATGCTGACGATCGTGATAGGAATGTTGATGATCGAAATCGGAGAGATGTGGATGATCGTGATCAGAGGAATGTAGATCGAAGGGATGTTGGTGGTAGAAATGATGGTGGTAGAGATGTTGGTGGTCATGATCGACATCGATATGCATCAGAATGAGGAGTTTGATGGTGGTAGTGTTCATGGTCGAAATCGAAGCCAAGGAAGAAATCATTCAGAGTATGATCACAAATGGGAGTCCGGAATGAAAATTGAAATTCCAGATTTTAAGGGTGGTATGCAGGCTGAAAGATTTCTAGATTGGTTATCTAATGTTGAAGAGATCTTTGATTTCAAGGAGGTTCCGGAAGATCGTCGAGTGAAGTTGGTTGCTACTAGGATAGGAGGGAGAGCTATGGCGTGGTGGCAGCAAACCAAACTTACACGAGAACTGATGGGGAAGTCGAAGATTGTTGCTTGGGAGAAAATGAAGAAGATGATGAAGGTTACATTCATGCCTTACAATTATCAATCACTCATGTATCAGAGGTTGCAGAATCTGAGGCAAGAGACGAAGGCTGTTAATGATTATGCTGATGAGTTTTATCAACTGATTGCTCGAAATGACATTATGGAGATGGAGGAACAATTGACTGCTAGGTTTGTTGGGGGGTTGAGGATCCAGATCCAGGATATGGTAAATATGTTTGACCCTAGATCTGTGGCTGAAGCGCACCAGAAGGCGTTGGCTTGGAAGAAGCAGGGAAGACGAGGAGGTGGTGTGTTTCCAAGTTCCAATACTCAGAGCAAGGGTGCTAGTGGGAGTTCCAATGTTTCTAAAGCTGTCAGTAAACCAGTTGTGAATGAAGTTGTGAAGGCGAAGGTCAACAACAGTTTCAAGTGTTATAATTGCCAGGAAGTGGGTCACAAGAGTAACGAATGCCCGAAACCGAAGAGGCGAGCTATGATTGCTGAAGTGGAAGGTGAGGATGTTGATGAAGGTTATTCTAGTCCAGTTGAGGAGGATGAACATGATATCGCGTCGGGAGATGAAGGATGTAATATAATGTTGAGGATATCATGTTTGACACCGAAGCAGGAAGAGGAGGCTAGTTGGTTGAGGAGTAATATCTTTCAGTCGACATGCACTATACTGGGGAAGGTGTGTAAATTTGTGATTGACGCGGGAAGTTGTGACAATATCATTTCTACCGAAGCTGTGAGAAAGTTGAAGTTGAAGACGGAGAAGCATCCAAATCCTTACAAGTTAGCGTGGTTAAGGAAAGGAGGAGAGGTGAAGGTGGACAGGCGAGTTCATGTTCCATTTTCTATTGGGAAGAAGTATAAAGATGAGATCTGGTGTGATGTGGTGGAGATGGATGTTTGTCACTTGCTTTTGGAAAGACCATGGCAGTATGACCAAGCAGTGCAGCATGATGGTCGAACCAATAGCTACAGCTTTATGTTTGAGGGTACTAAGATCATTTTAGTTCCGAAGAAGAGACAACAAGAAGTGAGCAAGTCAGAAGAGATTGAGGAGCTGAAGACTTTGTTGACTTTGAAGGAGTTTGTTGAAGAAGTAGAGGAGAGTCCAGAGGTGTTCTTGTTGATTGGACATGAAGCTACTGAATCTTTTGAAGTTCCAGAGGAAGTAAAGCCAGTGTTGGAAGAATTCAGAGATGTGTTTCCTGAAGAGTTGCCAAAGGAGTTACCACCATTGAGAGATATTCAGCATCAGATTGATCTTGTGCCAGGGGCGGCATTACCTCACAGGCCACATTACAGGATGAGTCCTAAGGAGCATGAGGAACTGAGAAGGCAGGTGGAGGAGTTGTTAGAACAAGGGCGTGTTCAGGAGAGCTTGAGTCCTTGTGCAGTGCCAGCCTTATTGGTACCGAAGAAGGATGGGACTTAGCAGATGTGTACGGACAGTCGGGCTCTAAACAAGATCACTGTGAGCTACAGGTTTCCTATGCCGAGGTTCGATGATTTGATTGATCAGTTGAGTGGGGCTGTTGTGTTCTCAAAGATTGACTTGAAGAGTGGATACCATCAGATTCGTATTAGACCGGGTGATGAGTGGAAGACTGCTTTTAAAACTAGGGAAGGTCTATACGAATGGCTGGTTATGCCGTTTGGCTTGTCAAATGCTCCTAGTACTTTTATGAGAGTGATGAACCAGATATTCAGACCATTTATTGGGAAGTTCATAGTAGTTTACTTTGACGATATTTTGATCTATAGTGGGAGTATGGAAGAGCATATCCAACATTTGAGAGAAGTGCTGTTGATTCTACGACAGGAGCAATTCTATGCAGCAACGAAGAAATGCGTGTTCATGACGCACAGTGTTTTATTTCTGGGATATGTTCTGTCGAAGGAGGGTATTCAAGTGGATGAAAGCAAAGTGGAAGCTGTCAGGAGTTGGCCACAACCCAAGACAATTACTGAAGTGAGGAGTTTTCATGGGTTGGTATCTTTTTATCGAAGATTCATTCCACATTTTAGCAGTGTGATGGCACCTGTAACCGATTGCATGAAAGGAAAGAAGTTCGTGTGGACAGAGGAAGCAGAGTTAGCTTTTGAGAAGATCAAGACACTTTTGACGACAGCACCCATTCTGGTACTGCCGGATTTTCAGATATTGTTCGAGTTACACACTGATGCTTCGAAGGTTGGGATTGGTGGAGTATTGAGTCAGAATGGAAGACCAGTTGCTTATTTCAGTGAGAAGTTGTCTGGAGCCAAGTTGAGATATATCACTTATGACGTGGAGTTTTACACAATTGTTCAAGCTGTGAAGCACTGAAGACATTATCTGTTTCAGAAGGAGTTTGTTCTTTATACGGATCATGAAGCTTTGAAACATTTGCAAGGGCAGGACAAAATTTCAGCTAGACACGCTTCATGGGTCGCGTATTTGCAGCAGTTTACTTTTGTTGTAAAGCACCAATCAGGGGTGACGAATCCTATAGCTGATGCCTTGAGTAGGAGGAATCATTTGTTGACGACGATGAAGGTTGAAGTGACAGGATTTGAACTATTGCCAGAGTTGTTTGAGGAGGATCCTTACTTTGCGAAGATTGTTGAGAAAGTCAAGGATGGGAGTACTGATGAGTTTGTGTTGGTAGATGGATTCTTATTCAAGGGGAATCGATTGTGTGTACCAGATTGCAGCTTGAGAATGAAAATTGTAAAAGAGTTGCATGAAGAAGGACATGTTGGTCGGGATCGCACATTGCAGTTGATTTCTCAGTCTTATTATTGGCCTTCGATGAAGCGGGAAGTTGAAAAGTTTGTTCGAAGATGTCATGTTTGTCAATTTCGAAAGGGACAGCTACAAATGCGGGTTTGTATATGCCTTTACCTATTCTTACAAAACCGTGGGTTGATGTAAGCATGGATTTTGTGTTGGGCTTGCCGAGGACTCAACGGGGAAATGATTCTATATATGTTGTGGTGGACTGTTTCTCGAAGATGGTACATTTTGTTGCTTGTAAGAAGACGGCAGATGCAGTCCATGTGGCACAGTTGTTCTTTAGAGAGATCTATCGTTTGCATGGTTTACCAGAATCTATAGTTTCGAACAGGGATACCAGATTTCTGAGTCATTTTTGGCTGAGTTTGTGGAAGATGGTGGGAACAAAGCTGAATTTCAGTAGTGCTTATCATCCGCAGTCGGATGGACAGACAGATGTTGTGAACAGATCCTTAGGTAATCTATTGCGTTGTCTTGTGAAGGATAATCTGAAGAGCTGGGATGTGAAGTTATGTCAAGCGGAGTTTGCTCATAATCATGCTGTCAACCGTAGTACGTGTTTCAGTCCATTTCAGATTATATATTCAAGCTTGCCAAATGGGCCATTGGATTTAACGATAGTGCCACAACCGAAGGCGGCAGTTAAGCAGGCTACTGATTTTGTTGATGGGTTGACAGAATGCCATAAAATCGTTCAGGAACGATTGGAGAAGACGAATGAGAAGTATAAACGATCTGCGGATCTGAAGCGAAGAAGTGCTGACCGAGCTGTACTAACTAAGGATCGTTTTCCAGTGGGAGCATACAATAAACTTAAAGCTCGAAAGATTGGTCCTGTAAAGATTGTGAAACGGATCAATGAAAATGCTTATAGGTTGAAGCTGCTGGAGGATGTGTACACTTCTGACGTGTTTAATGTTAAACATCTTATACCTTATTATGGAGATGAACAACCCAATGAAGAACCTTTAAATTCGAGGACGAATTTTTTTCAACCAGGGGAGGATGATGCAGCCCAGCCTGATAGGAATCGCGAAACCCTAAATCGCGTAGACGAAGCAGTTCCCAGCTTCCTTAGGTCACGAGCTTCCAGTTTCCTAAATCGCGAAGTTCCTCCATATGTCGAAGCTCCTCCGTATGTCGCGAACGACCTACTCCTCAAGTTGAAGCTCCTTTGTATGTCGCGAACGACCTACTCCTCAAGTCGAAGTTCTTCCTTAGGTCGCGCGCGAGATACTCTAGATCGTGAATGACAGAATCCCCTTGAATCGCGAAGCACTAGGTCGCGAAGCCATAGGTCGCGGAGCCTAGGTCGCGAATTCTTCCGGTAGGTCGCTGCTATGCTTCTTCCTTAGGTCGCGTACAATATTCCAGTTAGGTCGCGAAGTGTTATGCCGCTTCTTCCAGTAGGTCGCGAGCAAATTCCCAATAAGTCGCGAATTCTTTAGGTCACTGAGGATTTTAGATCGCTCCAGTTATGCCGCTCGAGTTTCTTAAGTCGCTGAAGTTTAGATCGCGTGAAGAATCCTTATGCCGCTTCCATTTAACTCACGAACTCCTTATGTCGCTGGTTGCTGTGTCGAAGAGACTTAAGTCGTTTTTCTTAGGTCGAATACTGTTAAGTCGTGTTATGTTGTAACCGTTTGTTTTGCTTTAAGTCGTTTGTACTGTGTGATGTATTTGTTAAGTCGTTGTGTTGTAATTTGTATATTGTTAGGTCGTACGAGGTTAAGTCATGTGAGTTGTATTTGCCTATAAATAGGCGGGTTGTGTCATTTGTAAAAGGGAGTTAAAATTTTGAATAAAATTTGGTTTGTGCTTCTTGCCTCCATTAAAATTGGTAGTTGAGTGTTATCTCCTATCTCCACTTTCGGCATTCGAGTGCGCTCGAATCAACGATTGTTGAAGCCAATTCACGGAATCAAGTGCGCTTGATCAACGTTCGAAGAATTGTAGATCTTCTCTCACGGCATCGTGCGCGATCAACGTGTAGAAGATTGCTAGAATCCGATATCTTAGTGATCAACGGATTTGGGCGTTTGGATATTCTTAAATTCACCGATTTATCATCGTTTCACCGATTATTTCCGCTAATCGTGTGAGATCCTGGACAGATTCGATTTACATCGTCGAATTCGCTTCCTTGGCTGCATCAAGAATTCTATATTTAATTATGATTTCTTTATAGTGTCCCATAATGCGAGACTATTCACTAAGAAGAGCATTCAAACACTCTTCTCAATGATTTTAAAAATTCATGTTTTTAAAACAAATTCCAACAACATAACTATCATAAACAGATCACGAATAAACCATGACCACTCAAGGTTTAACCTTTTTGATGATTCAACCAGTTGAACCGTGGATGTTTTATTTTTTGAAAATCTAAGTACAAGTTATACGATGGACTTGATGAAGCTTATAGTAGTAATGCACAACGTAGAAGCTTAGCAACGATAGACTTAATGAAGCTTATAGTGGTATTGGAGTTGTTTGTACCATCAAAGAACGAAATGATGGAATTTGCTGTCTAGATTTAGAATATTGATTATTTTTGAAATGTAATTTTTTTTCCTTCGAAACAGTAGAGAAAATGAGAATGATATACGTTGAAAGAAGTAAAAAGAAAATTAGAAAATCATGGTTTAACCAAATAAAATTAACTGTTACACCGCTGGTTTGCAGATCAAATCTTCGTTCGTGCACAGCTTCAAAATGAGCTTCAGACTGTAGTAATCCATGGTTCAGGATTTTTAAGATCGGACTGCGGTTGGATCAGGTTACGATAACAATGGTTAATGGTTAAGATAACAATGGTCAATGGTTAAGTAGTTACAAAGGAGATTAACATAAACGTCCTATAGATACACCAATCGAGAGGAGCGGCCCACATCTCAGCTCTGTTATTTCTATTTGTTGTCCAATTCGATTTTTGCTTATCTACACTCGTCTTCATTTGATATTTTTTGTAGATGTAATTTTTACTTAAACATCATATTTGGGTCAAAAAAATATCCATTTTCGATACTTTTAGCTCAACAAAAATAGTTACGCTTTCTATTATACATTAAAAAAACTATTTTAAGCATTAATTCAGCAGTATTAATTGTTAATTGCCAAACATTATCAAAGTAAGGTAAACTGCTGAGATGGTATTGAACATAAATGGATTATACTCAGATATATATATATATATATATATATATATATATATATATATATATATATATATATATATATATATATAAAATCTTCGATAATCGCATATACAAAATGCGACCTGGACATACTACAAGGATACAGAAAAAAAGTATGTGTTATTTATGTATGTCTGCGCATGTGTATATGTACATGTGTTTTAAATTGATAACTGATTCCAAAGTATTTTGAACCTTAGAAGTTTATGAGCGTGTGTGTATCCAAAATCAGATCATTATACCATTTTGCTTGTTGATTTTGACAATATGTATGTATATACATAGTGTCCGAATCTTGGGAGTATGATAGACTTCTAAACAATAAAAATTTGTTTGTATTATACAGACAACAATACTTGTGAAATGACAATACTTGTGATTTCATTTCACATACGACAGTGACCAGTATTGTTCATGTTCAGTGTAGCAAAAATAATTTAAGTGCAACACACTGATTTAACTACCTTCCGGAGACAGGGAAGATGCAGGCCTATAACTCAATAAAATGATTTGTACGGTTATATATGGTATGAAACCTACGTTGTTTGGATCCACATGTCAAAGCCCCTATCATTTTGTTGGTGGTGTATGACAGTGTAAAACCCAGAACACCATGTCTAATTAAGAAATATTTAATTTGCAATTTCATTGTCGTGCTCATTATACGCATATTATTTGCTTGCATTATATTGATAAGCTGAATTCGACATATGAAACCTGGTACCATATATTGATCGAGCAATATTTCTTTACTCTCTTGTTATCTTCTGATGCATGGAGGAAAGGGAAAGACTTTAATCACAGACCCATGTGAATGAGTTCATGGCACTGTGAGACTGGAAAGTGACTTGTAAGGTTCATTGTATACAGTTTCAGTTTCTATTCTATTATTATTATATAATTGCCTTTAAATTTATGTATATCAAAAGTGGTTGAATCTCCAGATCTCTCTTGGTTTCATTTGACAGTGACTATTACATATACCGCACTTATGTTCTTTATGACTTTGTGTTTATATCAGTTCCATGCATAACTTATATCTGGCCAGGAGGGATGTACAATAAAAAAAGATCATGGCCTAAGTTCAGTACTTGATCCATTAATGAATCATGTGTATTTTAACTTCATTTACCTTGCTATGTTTCTGAATTTCAACGCAACAACAATCATATATCTAAGCTAATTAATTTATCACAAATTACTAATGATCACGTCCGCATTTGGTAATTATCCGTTCGGATTTTGTTTAGTTTATAACTTATTTTATGTGTATTAGAAGTATCCCTTGAGAGGTCTATGCAAAACAATAGTGCAAACGCCATTAAATGTTTGACATAATATGTAGAATTTAAGAGGAGAGTGGGTATTTTTCTAACGGTGAAGATTGTGTGCAAACTAGAATACATGTAAAAGGATATTTATGGACGAAAGACTGCATGTGGCTGCAATGGTGATAAGAAGCACAGGGACCCGGCCACAGTAGATTTTGTACTGTGACGGGTACTGCGCTGAAAGATTTCGACCAGAATGATAGGATCGCTTGCTGTTCATTTCCTAAGGCGCCCGAGGTATTGTTAAGAGTTTTCCTCCTGCAGCTAGGAGTTTTAGAGGATCAGGCTTGTATTCAGACAACCAAGAAAATATTAATTGTTATTTGGTATCCCCTAAACTCCACTGTATGGATCATGGTACGATATAAATGATTTTTAGCTTATAATTCTCTGTTACAATCCAATAACAACGAACGTAAACAGAAGAAAATCAACTCCAAATCACTCAACAGAAGATAAAAAGTGCAAAAATTAGAAACGCTGCCTAATTTAGTGGTTCGGTGTAATTTTTATTCAGTTAATTTTACTCTAACTTCTATTACAAAACAATTTTAAAGTACAATGATTTTGAACCAAAAATTTGACCGAGTTTAGACTAGAAGCATTTGAACGACGTTCCTTTTCGCTTCAGTTGCTTCGGTATTTACAGGGTGCATTGGCGGATAAAAGGTTTGCTGGGTGGACAAGCGTTTCGTGAATATTTACATCCGACATAAATCGTAATACTTCAACGGTTTTCCATTGAAAGTTTTGCCGCTTCTAAATGAAGAAAGATGTAAATTTTACGTCCAACGTAAATACAATAAGTCGGACGTAAAATTTACATTCGAGAAACCATATATATAAATCCCAACATTTCATATTCATTTCAAAATATTCTCATTCCTTCTTCCTTAAATTATTTCCAACAATATCTAGATACGATTTTACGTCTAATAATTTAGAAAATGATTCGGAAAACTCGGATAACTTAACTAGTAGCGACTATATATCTTATTTCGGTAATTCATATAAGTATATAATTAGGATCTCACTTCTATTGCTGAAATGATGGTAAATCATACTTAGTTAATGCCTACTCCACATCATACTTCTTCCTACACTGGTCGAATGTGAGTTGATGATAACTTTAATGGTTATGAAAACAGAAGTCGAGATCTTTTCCAAATGAAAAGTAGTACTTTCATACGTCTTTGTGACGTTCTAGTTAACAAGTATGCCTTAATTTCAACTCAAAAAATAGACATTTCTGAAAGGATTGGAATGTTTTATTACACGATAAGTCATGGAGCATCACAAAGGTCGGCATGTGAAATATTTTATCAATTCATAGGCATCGTTAGGTTGTGTTTCTAATATTTTGCACAATGTCTTACATTTTTTCAAAGGTAATATTAAACCGATAGATTTCAATGAGGTTCCTCATGAAATTAGATGTGATACGTGCTACTATTTTTTTTTTCAAAATGTTATTGGAGTTATAGATGAAACTCATATCCCTACGAAGGTTAGTAAAGAAGAATTACCGATGTTTGTAAATAGAAACAAGTTTTCAATATAAAATATTCTTACTACTGTTAATTTTGATTTAATATTTAGTTTCGTAATGTCTAGTTGGGAAGGCTCTATCCATGATAGTTTGTTAAATCGTGTTATTAAGGAAGTTGAAACATTTTCGCATCCGACACCCAGTATGTATTACCTTGCAAGTTTAGAAATAATTATTTACTAACTTACGTAATGAACGCTACCACATTCTCGACTTTCAAAAAATCCAGAATGTTTCAAAATCGTGTAATGAAAATTTTAATTTTTCTCATTTTAGTCTGTGCAGAGCTGTAATGATTTTTCTTTTCGACCCCCAAATGTCGACACTAATACATTCACGGTATTCATGTGTCGATCACCCAAATGCCGGAAAAAAAATTTGTTAGGGTAAATAAAAAGTAAAAGAATAAGAAAGAAAGAACACAATATCAGAATCTCACAGTGGAACGATAACATATAATATCAAAAGATAGTACAAACTGTCATCTAAGTTACATAGCATTACAGAGTTACAATCCTAAGTATTATCATCAGCCTAGACAATTATAACAGCATGTCCTCATAAGTGCTGATATATACATAATAGTAGTGTAGCGTACTACTGTAGGAAAATGGAAGCATCCAGCTCATCTCTTGAAGCTCCAAAGAATATCAACAAAAATCTGCCTTTCTCATACTACTCGATAGAGCACCCATGAAATTAAGGAAAAGATAAAACAATGAGACAGATATAAGTCTAGTATGAGAAACTCAAGAAACATCCAATTAGCGTATAACAGTACTTTGAGACCATTTGAATCACCTTAATGGTTATCCGAAACTACCTTCTGAAACCACCCATATCTTTAGAGAAAATATGTTACAAAGGTAAACATAGCTGGTCCATGTTTGAACACGTGATGCCAAATACCAACAACTCCCGCGCATCTCAACCGAAAGTATCTCCAGACATTTAGACTTGATGCACCCTATGGGTTAGCTAAACCCCTTTGGCTATGCGCCTGCTCTATTTTATGTCATTATCGATGGTGATGTCGCGTTCATCATCTCAACATACAAACTTTCATCACTCGAACAAATCTTGAACCTTTCCACGGATTCCAGCATCTCGAACAATTCACGAATCTCCCCATGAATCCCTGCATAAGTCGTCCGTCGAATGTGAACCTGTCCTCTCTCTCGGTTAACTAAATTCCGGTTCTTTAAGAAATAAACGAACGATATAAAGGAGTCATCCTCGAGGATCTCATATATATATACATTTTTAAAGCAAGAGACGATTAATACGAATAAGTTCTCCTCGAGGCATCTCAAACTGTATCAATACATGATGCTTATAAATACCTCCAAAGTTAATTTGGTCAAACTCGATAGTCTACTAATCGACTACCTAGTAAAAAATAGAATCGATCACATATGGAAACCAAGTCTCGTATATTCATCGCGTTTAAGACCTTTTCAACTTACGCTATCCCTCGTCAAGAGTGAAGCCGGTAGGTTAGAGCACTGTTTGCTTCTAAGCCCTACTCGAACATCATTCTTAACTCTCACATATACAATAAATCTTTTGTTGGCTTTTAGTGCTAAATATATGACTAAATACTTTCCATAAACAAGTAAACATACAAAGCACGATTATGTCACATAAAGCATGATTAAGTTACATAAGCGACTTATTATCCCTTTTTTATTTAATTAATTCTTTTATTAATTAAAAATTTCTTGTAAATACTTGTATATATATTTAAAATACCTTTACAAAAGATATATACATGTATACTACTATTTCACTATTCATTTCTACTCTTTCAAATATTTAGAAATGGATTCATATTCTTATCCCAAATGGTATAAGAATATTCACAAATCTCAAAACAATATTTCACATTTCCAAATGTATAATTAAATGGTTTAAAACAAATATTATTTAAAACATTACTGCTACAAACCCAAAATATTTTATACTTGTCATTATCATTAAAACATTCTTTTTAAAAATCTAATTGCACCTACACTTCTTTAACAAGGTAATGTACTTTTAATTAACTTCTCAAAACCCATTCATTTTATTATGACATAAGGTTATAACAAAACACCTACCCTTTTACGGATTACTTAACTTTTCCAAAATTATGTATATACTTTATAAATATTTATAAATACATTTTAAATATCTATGTCAAATATTACTTAAAAATAACTAATTTATAATTTACTAAAAACCTTTTATTTTAAATGTTGTAAAGGAAAGCTTTTTCTTTAAAAATTAATATTTAATTATTAAAAATATATTTAAACTTCTAATCATTTTTCATACTTAAATCTATCTTATTAGACTTCCCTAAAAAGGTTCCACAAAGAAAATAAATTATAAACCATTTAAAATATGAAAAACTAGTCAAAATATCGCACAAAAAACAAGATGTTGCAACAAGCCCATAAGTGCTGCAGTAGACCAAAGGTAGTGTTTATATATACTATTTAAAGTTCGGGATAAAGAACAACATGAATATGCATGATGTTTGTAGCTAGTTTTAACAACTTAAACAAATGACTTTTGATTCAACTTTTACAGTAAGTATTATACTTTGGCTACTTAAAAACTATAAAGAGAAACCCTTAAAGATATCTTCCAAATTAATTATAAAAGTTCCCGAAAACAAACTATTTTTCAAAGTGCATTTACAACGACTATTTTTACTCCTAACCTTTTCAACTCCGTTCAACCACTTCTATAATTTTTTAAACCTTGATTTTTTTAGTAATAAGTATACATATTTTACTTATTAAAATAACAAAGAAACCGCAAAGGATGTCATACAAAAATAACTGAAAAATTGCCAAATGCTGGACAATTTCAATGTGCATCCATAGCGACTAATTCGCTTCTGACTTTCACAACTTTATTTCTCAAGTTCTATAGCTTTCCAAATCAATTCTTTGCTATCTTATACACCAAAATACATGTAGAGAACAACCAATTATGTCACAATATATTAACATATCACCAATTTAAACAAGTTTAAAGCAATGAGATTTCAAAGTGCACTTATAGCGACTATCGCTATACAAACACTTTCGAACACACTTCAATTCAATACACAAGCTAATCAAACATGTAAACACAAAGTCTAGACCATGATACATGTTTAAGAGGGTAATAGAAGTGAATATATACAATATAAAGTTATCATTTGCTTTCAAAAGCAAGAGGGAGGCCAAAGTTATAACTTGAATTAGTTAACTTTATTTTAATTTTACATTCAAGCACAAAACAATATAACACAATATATATTCATTCAATGGTGAACAAAATCAAACTATAACTAAGCTAGCAACCGACACAAGCTATAAGAACCTAAGAAAAACTTCCTACCATCACAAAACCTTCAGAAATCCAAGCTTTAGCCTTCACAAGCCAATACAACACCCCTTTACCTCCATGTTGCTCACGGCCAAACTCAAGTTCCCCATTTGTGCCTCCTTTCTTTCACTTTCAACTTGATATTCTTGCTTTCTATTTACCCTTGGGCCTTTACCCAAAGTTTGGTGATGTTTGAAGTTGATTTGCTTTAGTTAGAGAAAGATTAGTGGAGATAGAAATGGATTAGTACTAAATAGTTTCTACCTTTTTTAATTTTTTTAAAAAGTGATTACTATTTTCCTAAGGGGTGTATTTGTAGGCTTAAACAAGAGGTCATCCTCACATTCTATCCTTCACACAAGGTCACAAAGAAGCCTTCCCCTCACATGGCACCTTTACACCTCACTTTAACCAAAACAAATATCTTCTCTTCCTTAGTCAATTACCAAACTACCCCTCTTCACAAAATATCTAAAATTTCTTCTAGAAGCTTTTATAGGCAAATTATTTTTAGTTCTTAATTAATGAAATAGTAGTTAATGAGACAAGCACAACATTTCGAATAGCTCTATACTGAGTAAATAGTTATTTATCGACAAAACGATTTTCGGTCACATTATTGATATTTCTTCGAACTATTTATTTTTGTAAATATTTTTCTAAAACAAGTTTACCTTCGTTAGTTATTAATTAAATGGGAATTAACAAGGTTATTATATCAATTTAATCACATTAGATATAAGATTCAAATATTTAAATACGAAGTGTTCGAAATTCCGGGTCGTTACAAGAGCCATGGAAAGAACATTTGATATTTGGAAAAAAAATTCTATATTTTACAGGATATGCCAACATATAGTTTTGCCAAACAAGCATAGTTTGTTGTTGCAAGCTGTGCTATCCATAGTTTTAATAGACAATTCAACGGTCTGATTTTAAAGAAATAGTTAATGAAGAAATTCCGTGAATTTATGCTGAAAATTGGCGTGAACATCCTCAATACAACCATGGTGGTGCAAATCAAACACAAAATAGATTGATGCAACGCATGATTAAATTAGAGACACTTTGATTATTGTAAGACAACGTTGATCTATGTATTGTTTTACTATTGTATTTCGATTAAAGTTCTATGCACTGTTGTATTGCAATCTATCATTTATATTTGATAAATTATTAAATATTAAACATTAATTATCACAAAATAAAATTGAATTATCTTCACATAAAAAATACAAACAATTTTTACATCTTATCCAACCTCTAATTAAAAAAGTTGTCTGCGAACACTCTAGTCTCTAACCTCTAATCCAATTTGTCCACGAACGCAACCATAGACCTTTTTAGCTCAAAATATTTGTAGGATTCGAGATAGAATAAACTTCCTCAAACTTGTTTAATCAGATGCATTATACATCATTGTAAAATGGTAAAATTTTAAATTAAAAGAAATCATTTATTGCATTTTGCACAAAATCTTATAATTTATTATTATGAATAAAGTTGAAAACATTAAATCATATTTATATGTATTGTACTAAGTTGATTTGAAATTTTATTCCATAAATAAATCAAATAATATTAATAATTGTATTAAGAGTTACCTACCAAGTTGATTTGAAATTTGATTATTCCATAAATAAGTTAAATAATATTAATAATTGTATAAAGAGTTATCTACCAAGTTGATTTGAAATTTGATTATTCCATAAATAAATCAAATAACATTAATAATTGTATCAAGAGTTACTTACAAGGCTTGTTGGTAGCTCCTTTTTAAGTGTAAAATAATATTACACGAGTGCTCTTCTCCCCACAGAGGGTCACTCATTTCTCTTATATAAATCATGAACAACAAATATTCTATGGTTAAATAAAGGGTGAATATGCAAACATATATTATATTAATATTTAATATAAGGGAGTACTATGCTCGCATAGTGAAATAGTATATGCAAGTATATAAGTGCATGTGCATATATTAATAAATATTATAAATGTATATTTATATATAAAAACACACACACACATATGTATGTATGTGTGTGTATATTAAAGATCATGTTTAACGTTGTCCTATCTTTGAACCAGCCCATATCTGGATGAGTTGAAACCATTGAATGATCAAAAAGCAAACCAAAATTTTTTGGATCTTAAAGTTGGAGATCAGAATCCAATCGAAGTCCAAAGAGTACAAAACCTTGCTTGTCACTTGATAATAGATTGCCATCTTCCTAAGTGAACCAATTAATATAGAGAAGAGTTGCCAAAAAATATCTCGAGTGTCAACTCGGTATCGAGTTGAAGCCCTCAACTTCGTACCAAGTCATGAAATCAAAATAATGTATCTTTTTCAAAGAGATCGAAAAAAATCAAACATTGAGCAAATGGCCAAGGACATCCCACTCAAGAGAAAAAGAAATGAAGCTGATTACTTGGAAAAAACTATAAACACATGGCAATTATAAAGCGCAACTCGGTACCGAGTTGACCATCAAGTTGACAACATCACCACGATCTCCCTCTTGATCCTCCTCCTAAACGTAGAGAATGTGGATAGCAAATACCAGACCTTATTTCGCTGGTCTATGTCTATAAATAGGAGGAGAAAGACACAAAATCGATATATATATATACTTGCATTCTGAATTATTTGATTTTACACTATTACTTTGGTTTATTCTCACCGACTTGTAAGCACCGAGTTGTAAGATCACAGTCTATAAAAACTCTTAAAAACCATGAAAAAAGTATAAGTGGACATAGGTCAGCATATTGCCGAACTACTATAAATTTTTTTGTGCTAATTACTCCATTTTTTTAATTTAATTTCTTCACTTATTCTCTACTTATAACCTGATCGGGTGTTTGTCCCACTTTTGATGCAAACATTTTGGTGCTTTCATTGAGAGTACTCAATATTCTAAGGGTGCGTTTGCAACAAACAGAAATGTAGCATTTTGAGCGGGGAAATTGAGTGAATGGGGATGCGTTTGGGGCTACGAACGGGGTATGAATGAGATATTTAAGATATGATTTTTTATTTAATTGATTTATAATTAATTAATTATTTGTTTTGTTGTGTAATATGTGTTTAATTAAAATGAAATAACAGTACAAAAATCAAAATACATGCAAATAAATTAAAATACGGTAAAAAATACAACGACAAACTACATAGATAATACAACAAAAGTACAATTATAGTAAAAATCCTATTTGTTGCCACCACGTTGGTTCATCGGATAAGTTTGGTACTCTTCGGCATGCCGTTTTTTCACAACCACCGACGACAACCAATTTTTTGCTAAGTCTTCGTTAAGAGAATTGAATAAATCTCTATTATCCGGCTGCATAACAATTATCATCGTTTCACCAAAATCAAATTCTCCTCCTTCTCCAAGACATTGAACACAAGCAACTATATTTGCGTAATTTATAGAATTTTCTGTTGAGTCTACGCTGCTTGTGTTCGGACTGTTAGAATTCGTACGAGATTTTTTCATCTATCTCTCATGAATTACATCAATAATGTCGTACATCTTCTCATCAACTTCTCCACGACTTCTTCTCGTACTAGTACATGCACCAGAAGATGATCCAACGATTTGAGGAAGTTGGAATGGAGCTTGTTGCAATGGAGTTTGTTGTAACGAAGGATCGGTTGGTGAATTAAAATTTGGAATTTGTCCACCTTGCGTTTTTATCTAGTTGATTAAAAGACTCATCAAAAGCTCAAGTTTTATCAAACTAGGTCTATGGAAAGAGGAGTACTTTGTTGCGGTGCTTCTTAGATAGCAGCAGATGTATATGATGTTTGTCCAATTGCATTAATCTCCTGAAATAGTTGTTGCATCAACTCTAAATTCTCAAGCGGTCCTTTTCTATATTTCACCACATTGGGTCTAAATTCCTACAAGTAAAATAATTAATAAAAGATTACAAACACAAAATTACATTTATGAAAAATATCTTAACACGACCGCTCCACCATTCCTCACTGCCAGTAACAGTTTGTCAACGCTCATCGTAACCAGCACCTGTTTTGTTGCACAAACTTTTCCATTCAACCAAATCTCTTCGAAGACTATTGTATTTATATCGGATTTTGCCTTTGTCTGTCGGTTCAATGAACGAAATGATTTCTACAGCTCGGTTGAATTTTTCCGCTATAGCTGACTCCTTTTTATTAGTACCACGGGTGGAATATGCTTTTACAACACATTTTATCATAGCATGAGTAGCGTCGAACTACCAATGATATGGAGCCTTTTAGGTTGACATTTTGAATCAAAAAAATTAAGAAAAAATATAGAATGTTGGTATAAAAAAATATAGACAGAAGTATAAAAACATACCTAAATAGCCTTTCAGATCGACAGATAGAAATTTAGAAGTGTTGGTTTGAAAGTGTGAGATGTTGGAGAGGAAGGAGGTGAATTATATAGAAGTGGAGGAGGAAGAAGGAAGAGGAGCTGTTGGAGGCAAAATGGGTAAACGCTTCCGATGTGTCGAATGTCAACGTTACTTTTACCTCCAACGGCTCAAACGACTTGGTTAGGGGAAAGTAACGTTGGGACGTCGAACGCGTTGGACATGTCGGACTCTTCCCAAATGTAAATAGGGTAAAAATTACTCACAAACGGTGTTTAAATATTTCGATCTATCTCCAGCATTTGGATTGTTATTATCCACGAAGTAGATCTAAAAATTGTTGTTTGACGATCCCTGATTACTTCGATTTCCTTCAAATCTATTATAGTATCCAAGAAAGCCATGGTACCCAAAGGCCACCAAAGAGATATCTACTACTTCCAGACCCACCAATGATGCAGATAATGATGGCTTTCAACATGAAGAAGAGACCAATCGACCTGGTGCTGGAGAAATTCAAAGTGCAATAGAAATAGTTACTAAGGTTGATTTGGATAGGACGATGATGGAAATAAATAAAAAAAGTGATAAGAGAGCTAGAACGCTATGGTGAAGAAAATGAAAGAAAACAGGACTTGTTAACCCAGTTATGTTAAAGCCATAAGAGGAACATAAAGGAGTTACCATCATCCGATTTGGAAGAAGAAAGTTCTTCCTCATCGGATAAAAACCACAAAGATGGAAAATAGAAAATGAAGCAGAAGGAAGCTAGGACTTCAAAAATTAGGAACTAGAAAAACTCACCTCGACAAGGGTCCACTCGATATCGACCCAACTTTACAAGTCAGAACTGACCCAAGGACCCGATTTGTGATAAAATATTTAGATGCTGAGTTGCAACATGATGCTGATGTTGATGTTGGCCATGATGCTGATGGCTAGAGTAGTGGAGTTCAAACAACCATCGTTGATCCATCATATAGAGAACGTAGAAGTTGAACGATTAGACGAACGATTATTCCCATAATAGAGGAACTTGGATATCATGGAACTAACCAAGACCATCTGCGGAGCCAAACTTTCAAGGTAGGCTATAATTGAATTTGAGTTAAATGAAGTTGTTTTGGATTGTTGACATGTGGTGAATGGTTTATAACCGGATTAGGCTCGAGGAGAGGAGGAGATGACTGTCGAAACAGCCGAAATCAGGTCACGCGACCGGAAACATTACTGTTCCAGACCACAGACCTGTCCACCAATCCTGAATACTGGTGCGTCCATGATGCGCGACCTAGAATTTTCCATGCCAATGCATTGGCTTTTTCACCCTAGTTTAAAAAAATTTCCTCAAAAAATAAATAGAAAATTTGATTTTGAAAGTTGACATTAGATGCACCGTAAATATAAAAAATTTAAGCGGAAAAGCTTTATTAAAAATTTAGTATTAATACATATATTTAAAGCTATTAATTTGTTAATGAATATTTATTTTGGTTTTAAATAATTATTTTAAAAATCTTATATAATTTCAGAAAAATAAGAAATGTTTTCTAATTAATATTTTAAGGGTTTTAGAGTATATTTGATGATTGTTTAAAAAGGTATTCTATGTATTTTAATAAAATGAAATATGTACTCAATATTTGTAAATTCATTTAAGTATTTTATTTAATTCTAGAAAATCATGAGGTGATTCCTAAATATTATCAAGTGATTTTTACTATGTTTTATTAATGACTTTGCATATAAAGTAATGATTTTGTGTTATATTTTATGGGCTGAAGTAAAAAGAAATTATTTTAAAGTTTACAAATTTCTTTTAAAATAGTATTTCATTACAAAAAATTTTGAAATGATTTTTTTATAAATTATATTTGGTCTGGAAGTGATTTTGAAGGTTTGAATATGAAAGAGAGAATTTGGAAGTATGTTATAAGTATTTAAATCTATATTTTAGAATCCAATAAGTATGGTAGAATAAAATATTAGATATATATATATATATGTATGTATGTATGTATGTATGTATATATAATTAATTTTAGATGTTTTATTATGTTTTTATAAATCAAATCTCTTTTCTAGAATTGAATTTGAATACCATGATTGCTTATATTCTATGTAACGAGAAATCACAATAAACAGATTTATAATACCGTCTAGTATGGGACTTTTAGTAATATTTCTCTGATTACTCTTTGGACTCATTATATAGAATAATATTGTATGGAGATTCTAGATTATGAGGAATTTGACTAAACCGATTAGTAAAACCATTTGGTATGAGACACTTGGTAATATTTTTTCGGTTACTCCTATGACTCATAATATATAATATTATAATAGAGTGAGTGTGACTTATAAGTACTGAATAAACAAACTAGTAACACGCCGTGGTATTGAGTGTCATTGTGATATTTATTCCATTATTCTTTACTCGTGGATGACATTCATATGGGGATAAGCATGATAAGACTATGATGAGCTCGTCGTGGTGAGCTATGATGAGCTCACTGCGGTGAGCTAGCTTTGTGCCTATTGCCATGTGTCGACATATTTATATGGTTGTTTGTTGGCTAATATATTGGTAGTATCTGTTTCCCTATCACTGCCCGACTCCTCTTATGATATAGGGGTGAACCATATTAGGCTAGTATCCATTCTAGCGTGCGGTGTCACACCACGAATCTGTAACACCCTTATATTTATATAGATGTGTGCTATTGATGTGTGTGTTTGCCGTATGTCACATAGGCCAGAGTCTGTTACTATTAGGGGCACTTGCATGGTCGTGATAGAGGCCTCACAATGACGAGCAGCGATGGATATAAGTCAGAATGTCCATGGAGGTAACTACGACTATATGAGCAGTGTCAGACGACATATGTGTGGCTCCTAGAACAGGTCAACATGTTGTCAGTCTCTTGTATGGTTCTGGAGTGTGTGGTAGATATACATGTTTTATCTGTCCTCCCTTCTGAGATGATGAGCTGTGATTATACCCAAGATTATACCCAAGACTATATTTTCTTGAGTTGCCAACTACACTTTAATAATCGTATCCTTCTTTGGCGTTTGTTGCCAACTATATTTTCATAAACGTGCGTCGCCAACTATATCTTTCATTGGCTTGTGTCGCCATTAGTATGTTTTGGTATATGGATGATTTTTTGTTACATTTTTATGAGAATGACAGAACCAGGAAATGTCTGCTTTATATTTTTTTTAGGGCATTGTTATATGCTAGCCCAATTTTACTTGATGGTTTCTCAAACTTTGTTGATGATTAGATGTATGAATGATTCACTCATTTGACATTATTTCTATAATTTATTATTTGACTTAATTTTATATGGGTGGTGACATTTATATGCATGGTTTCATGGTAGTTTCTATTTTGAGATATTTTGATTTTGTTTATAATATCACTATCACACCTTGCATATTATTATGATATATTATGATCTATACATTTTAGTCATAGTCTGCCTCATGTGTTATCTATAAACACTCGGGCCAGTCTGAGATATTTTGGTTCCAAGGACTGATGACTAGTCTGTGGACGTTGAGTATAGATAGAGGATAGAGTATTATTGTATATCTTTGTGTATTATATTACATTATGTGTGTATGACATTGTTTTTTATATTGGACACCTTGTATATTACTTTGAGATAGTGGACATTTGATGTTATGTATTCCACACAGTCTTATATATATTACATATAATATTTTATCACTGCGTTTAATGACTCTATGTTTTCTCTATCATTTATAGTAAATTATATATTGTTCTATCATGGAAATACACTTGTTTATTACTTTTCACTGATATTGTTTACATATAGGTGGGTTGTTTATTTGATTTTGAAATACATACCCGTATTAGCTCAAGGGAATATTCACGTGTGACAGCCCAATATCGCTTCATTGTCTTTATTACCGAACAATATTATCTAGTAATATTCTTTCGTAGTATGGGTATAAAAGTGGGATGTTTCAACCGGGAACCGCTTAAAGTAGTAAGATTAGATTTTACCAAAATTGTGTAAGCGATAAATTTGGCCAAATTGTCACACCACTAGCTAAAGTGATGCAGCAGCGGATAACAAAAATGATGAATCGGTGAAAGTAGCGATTGTGGAATAGAAGATACCGAATGGCCCAAATCCGTTGATCCAAAGATACCGGATTTTAGCTATCTCAAACACGTTGATCGCGCACGATACCGTGTTTAAAGATCTACGATTCTTCGTACGTTGATCTAGCGCACTAGATACCGTGAATCGGCTTCAGCGATCGTTGATTCAAGCGCACTTGAATACCGAAGGTGGAGATAGGAGATCACACTCAACTACCAATTGAAGAAGTGGCACAAAGCACACAAACAAATTTTATTCACAATCAACTAACTTTTACAAATGACACAACCCCGCTATTTATAGAGTTTTACAACACACGACTCAAAATACAACACTTAGGTCGGCAGCAACCTATCAACTACGACTTACGACCTAACTAAGGTCGTCTGCGATCTACAGACACAACACAGAAATACAGTATGAAACATAGCACATTACAACACATATTTACAACACATAGATCGGCCTCGACCTAAAATACAACTCACGCGACCTAACTTCAATACATCAGCCTCCATCAGCGACCTAGTATAGGTCGTTAATGACCTACCACTTCACGCGACTTAAGAAATAGCTTTCTGGAATTCTTCATATGACCTACCCCATGAGCGACTTAAGAAGGCAGTAGTGAATGACCTAACAACAGAAAGCAGCGACCTAAAATAAAAGCGGCATCCAACTCAGCGACTTAACAAAGTTCACGACCTAACTCATAAGTCGGCAGCGACCTAACTTTCCCAGCGACCTAACTTGGGTCGTAACTCGTTCACGCGACCTAACTTAGGTCGTAGCTCGAAACAGTCTTCAACTGAAATATCGGAGCGACCTATCTTCTCGCGACCTAACTTAGGTCGTAGCATTTTTCCGCGACCTAACGTAGGTCGTATTCTTGTCTCGCGACCTAACTTAGGTCGGAACATTCCTCCGCGACCTAACGTAGGTCGTAATTCTGTAGCTCGTTCGCATTCCTTCACGCTTAATCCATTAACTCGCGTACCACCTTCACTAGGTCGTGAGCGACCTAAAATTTCGTTAGGTCGTGAGCGACCTAGGACTTCAACTCCCAACGTCTTATCCCCAAGTTTTAGTTCGTTAAGTCGTCTGCGACCTAGGAGTTCTTCAGGCTGGCCTGCATCATCCTCCCCAGGTTGAGAAAAATTCGTTCTCGAATTTGCGCCCCCTTCTTCCACAACAAATTCATTCCCATGATACGGTATAAGATGTTTAACATTAAACACATCAGAAGTATACACATCCTCCGGCAACCTCAACTTATAAGCGTTTTCATTGATCCGTTTCACAATCGTTACAGGACCAATTTTTCGAGCTTTAAGCTTATTGTATGCTCCCACTGGAAAACGATCTTTTGTTAACACCGCATATACTAAATCTCCTTCATTAAATTCAACGCTTCTTCTTTTCAAATCTGCAGATCGTTTATACTTTTCATTCGCTTTCTCCAATCGTTCCTGAACGATTTGATGACATTCTGCTAATCCATCAACAAAATCAACAGCTTTCTTAACTGTCCCCTTCGGTTGTGGTACTACCGTTAAATCCAACGGCCCCTTTGGTAAGTTTGAATACACTATCTGAAATGGACTGAAACCCGTACTACAGTTTATAGCATGATTGTGAGCAAACTCTGCTTGACATAACTTCATATCCCAACTCTTCAGATTATCTTGCACAAGGCACCACAACAAATTTCCCAAAGATCTGTTAACAACTTCAGTTTGACCATCGGACTGCGGATGGTAAGCACTACTGAAATTTAGCTTTGTCCCCACCATCTTCCACAAACTCAGCCAAAAATGACTTAGAAATCTAGTATCCCGATCAGAAACAATGGATTCCAGTAAACCATGTAAACGACACACCTCTTTAAAAAATAACTCACCAACACGGACGGCATCAGCTGTCTTCTTACAAGCGATGAAATGTGCCATCTTCGAAAACCTGTCCACTACAACATATATCGAATCATTCCCCCTCTACGTTCTAGGCAATCCCACAACAAAATCCATACTAATATCAACCCATGGTCTAATCGGTACAGGTAACGGCATATACAATCCCGCATTCATCGCGGTTCCCTTGGAAACTTGGCAAATATGACATCTCTCCACAAACTTTCCAACTTCCCGCTTCATCGACGGCCAATAATAAGAGTGAGAAATCAATTGTAAGGTACGATCTCGGCCCACGTGACCTTCCTCATGCAACTCCTTTATAATCTTCATTCTCAAACTACAATCAGGTACACATAATTGATTTCCTTTAAACAGGAAACCGTCCACCAATGTAAACTCATCTGTCTTTCCCTCCTTGACTTCATCAACAAACTTTGCAAAGTAAGGATCATCGACAAATAATTCTGGTAACACATCAAACCCGGTCACTTCAACCTTCATTGTAGTCAACACATGATTCCTTCTGCTCAATGCATCTGCTACTCTATTAGTAATCCCGGATTTATGCTTCACCACAAATGTAAATTGTTGTAAGTATGCAATCCATGAAGCATGCCTAGCAGCAATCTTATCTTGTCCCTGCATATGCTTCAATGCCTCATGATCAGTATATAACACAAATTCTTTATGAAACAAATAATGTCTCCAATGTTTGATAGCTTGCACGATAGCATAAAATTCCATATCATATGTATTATATCTCATCTTTGCTCCCGATAGCTTCTCACTGAAATATGCAATAGGATGACCTTTCTGACTCAACACCCCTCCAATCCCAACCTTCGATGCATCAGTATGCAATTCAAACAACAACTGAAAATCCGGCAACACTAGAATCAGTGATGTCGTCAAAAGCTCCTTAATCCTTTCAAAAGCAACCCCTGCTTCCTCTGACCATAGAAATTGTTTCCCCTTCATACAATCAGTAACTGGTGCCATCACGCTACTGAAGTGTGGGATGAACCTTCGGTAGAATGACGCCAAACCATGAAAGCTTCTAACTTCTGTAATCGTCTTGGGTTGTGGCCAATTTCTGATTGCTTCAACTTTATTCTGATCCACTTGTATACCTCCTCCCGATATAACATACCCCAAGAATAAAACACTATGCGTCATGAACACGCATTTCTTCGTTGCAGCATAAAATTGTTCCTGTCGCAATACCATCAACACTTCCTTCAGATGTTGCAAATGTTCTTCTGAGCTTCTACTATATATCATTATATCATCAAAATACACCACCACGAACTTCCCAATAAAAGGTCTAAAGATTTGGTTCATCACTCGCATGAAAGTACTCGGTGCATTCGACAAACCAAATGGCATGACCAGCCATTCATACAATCCTTCTCTCGTCTTGAATGTTGTTTTCCATTCATCTCCTGGTCTGATTCGAATTTGATGATAACCGCTCTTCAAATCAATCTTCGAAAATATAGTAGCTCCGCTAAGCTGATCCAACAAATCATCCAGTCTAGGCATAGGAAATCTATATCTCACTGTAATCTTATTCAACGCCCGACTATCAGTGCACATCCTCCACGTCCCATCCTTCTTTGGTACTAACAATGCTGGCACAGCACATGGACTTAGACTTTCCTGCACACGCCCCTGTTCAAGCAATTCTTCCACTTGCCTTCTCAACTCCTCATGTTCCTTTGGACTCATTCTGTAGTGTGGTCTATGTGGCAACACAGCACCTGGAACAAGATCAATTTGATGTTGGATGTCTCTCAATGGCGGTAACTCCGTTGGTAGCTCTTCAGGAAATACATCGTCAAACTCTCCCAGCACTGGTTTCACTTCTTCAGGAATCTCAACCACTTCATGACTCTCTCATCCAATTAACAATAATACTTCAGGCTCCTCTTCAACTTCTTTAACAAACTCCTTCAAAGATAATAAGGTTTTCAGCTCCTCAATCTCCTCCAGTTTGTTTTCTTCTTGTTGTCGCTTCTTTGGAACTAGAGTAATCTTCGTGCCTTCAAACATGAAACTGTAACTGTTGGTACGCCCATCATGTTGTACAGCCCTATCATACTGCCACGGTCTTCCCAGCAACAGATGACAGACATCCATGTCTACAACATCACACCAAATTTCAACCTTGTATTTCTTCCCAATTGAAAAATTAACACAAACTCTTCTTCCAACTTTCACCTCCCCACCTTTCCTCAACCAAGCTAACTTGTACGGTTTCGGATGCTTCTCTGTCTTCAATGATAACTTCTTTACAGCCTTTGTAGAGATAATATTATCACAGCTTCCCGCATCAATGACAAATTTGCAAACCCTTCCCAAGATAGTGCATGTTGATTGAAAAATGTTACTCCTCAACCAGCTAGTTTCCTCCTCCTTTTTTGGTGTTAAACACGACCTTTTCATCATCAATGAATACCCTTCATCTCCCGACACATTCTCTTCCTCCTCATCATGTAGTGAATTAGAACAATCAGCCTCTACCTCCTCATCCTCAACCTCAGCAATCATCGTTCGCTTCTTTAGCTTCGTACACTCATTGCTTTTGTGACCCATCTCCTGACAATTGAAACATTTGATACCACTATTGATTCTGGTCTTAGCAACTTCATTAACAACTGGTTTTGCGACAGCCTTCGAAATATTCGTATTGCTACTAGCCCCTTTCATTGGATTGTTGGAATTTGTAAACACACCACCCCCTCTCCTTCCTTGCTTCTCCCAAGCTAGAGACTTTTGATGTGCTTTAGCTATAGATCTGGGGTCAAACATATTCACCATGTCTTGAATTTGCATACGCAACCCTCCAACAAACCTAGCTGTTAATTGCTCCTCTGTCTCCATGATGTCGTTCCTTGCAATCAGTTGATAAAATTCATCAACGTAGTCATTAACAGTCTTCGTTCCTTGCGTCAAGTTCTGCAACCTCTGATACATAAGCGATTGATAGTTATAAGGCAAGAAAGTAGCTTTCATCATTTTCCTCATCTTTTCTCATGATTCAACCTTTGACTTCCCCATCTGTTCACGTGTAAGTTTGGTTTGCTGCCACCATGCCAAAGCTCTACCCCTCAACCTTGTAGCAACCAACTTCACTCTACGATGTTCTGGAACCTCCTTGAAGTCAAAAATCTCCTCCACATTAGACAACCAATCCAAAAACTCCTCAGCTTGCATACCACCTTTGAACTCTGGAATTTCAGTTTTCATTCCCGACTCTCGATCTCGATTTCGTCCTTGGCCATGATCTCGATAATGAAAATTCCCTCTATCATCATCTCTATATGGTTCATCTTCGAATTCTCTATGACTTCTTCTTCCTTGATGAGATTGTGGCGATATTCTCCTTCCTCCTTAAACCGATGGCGAAACCCTGTTTCCACCTTGGTTTGAAATTGGCGATTTTCTTCTTCGGGGTTGATTCATATCCATCATGAGCTTCTCTAATCTCCCAATACCTTCATCCAACTTCTCATTGAATTTGTTACTTATACGTTGTTCCATTTGTTCAGCATCCTCTCGCTTATACAAATCTTCAACATTTTGGTGACGATTAGCTCTTCTCGGCGGCATGGTTTGAAACTTCGCAAATACTTCAATTCTCGGCTTGGACAAATCAAAAGATACCCAATGATGCACGGCTTCAAATGATGCACGGCTTCACTTCTAGCTCTCGGCTCTAAACTTCAAACTCTTCGAAAGAATATTGGTTCCAAGACTCGGCTTAGCTATGATTGGCTAAGTCTCGCTCTGATGCCAAATGATGCAGTAGCGGATAACAAAAATGATGAATCGGTGAAAGTAGCGATTGTGGAATAGAAGATACCGAATGGCCCAAATCCGTTGATCCAAAGATACCGGATTTTAGCTATCTCAAACACGTTGATCGCGCACGATACCGTGTTTAAAGATCTACGATTCTTCGTACGTTGATCTAGCGCACTAGATACCGTGAATTGGCTTCAGCGATCGTTGATTCAAGCGCACTTGAATACCGAAGGTGGAGATAGGAGATCACACTCAATTACCAATTGAAGAAGTGGCACAAAGCACACAAACAAATTTTATTCACAATCAACTAACTTTTACAAATGACACAACCCCGCTATTTATAGAGTTTTACAACACACGACTCAAAATACAACACTTAGGTCGGCAGCGACCTATCAACTACGACTTACGACCTAACTAAGGTCGTCTGTGATCTACAGACACAACACAGAAATACAGTATGAAACATAGCACATTACAACACATATTTACAACACATAGATCGGCCTCGACCTAAAATACAACTCACGCGACCTAACTTCAATACATCAGCCTCCATCAGCGACCTAGTATAGGTCGTTAACGACCTACCACTTCACGCGACTTAAGAAATAGCTTTCTGGAATTCTTCATACGACCTACCCCATGAGCGACTTAAGAAGGCAGTAGTGAACGACCTAACAACAGAAAGCAGCGACCTAAAATAAAAGCGGCATCCAACTCAGCGACTTAACAAAGTTCACGACCTAACTCATAAGTCGGCAGCGACCTAACTTAGGTCGTAACTCGTTCACGCGACCTAACTGAGGTCGTAGCTCGAAACAGTCTTCAACTGAAATATCGGAGCGACCTATCTTCTCGCGACCTAACTTAGGTCGTAGCATTTTTCCGCGACCTAACGTAGGTCGTATTCTTGTCTCGCGACCTAACTTAGGTCGGAACATTCCTCCGCGACCTAACGTAGGTCGTAATTCTGTAGCTTGTTCGCATGCCATCACGCTTAATCCATTAACTCGCGTACCACCTCCACTAGGTCGTGAGCGACCTAAAATTTCGTTAGGTCGTGAGCGACCTAGGACTTCAACTCCCAACGCCTTATCCCCAAGTTTTAGTTCGTTAAGTCGTCTGCGACCTAGGAGTTCTTCAGGCCGGCCTGCATCATAAAGTGACATTTGACTATTAATATTCGAATTGTTGGATGTTAATCACTGATTGTATTTACACTTAAGAGTAACACAACCGCAATGTTGAATACTCCAAATACCACTTGATTTAATTAAATTATAATTATTATATTTTAATTAATTAATATTTGTGAAATATTAATTGTAAAATTTTATTTGATTTATTTAAATCAATACTAAAAATAGTACGTTATAAAAGTTAAATATATACATATCGATATACGGTATCGATGTGCATTTGAATTAGATTTAAAATATGAATTACTGATATGGTTTGAAAAGAAAAATAGGACTATTGGCCTATGTATGGTGGCCAACCAAACAAGAAGGAGGAAGGGAGGGAGGGAGTGATACGCTTGATATTTTAGGTTTAAATTAATAGAGAAAAGAAAGGATCTAGATCCTCATTTTCCTCTCTTCATCTATTCTTATTTAAACCCATTGCCCCTTCCAATTTTGAGTTCACTTTTCTTTAGCTCTATTCTCCCCTGCTCCTTTGGCCGAAAATATAAGCCATCTCCTCCTTCAAAATTTTCAAACCAAACATAAATATTAATCAAATTGAATAAAGGTGCTTAGATCTCTATATTCATTAGAAATTTCTGGAAGAGTCGGAATCAAATTCTAGGAGATCTTTTGAATCAACATTCGAGGTGTTACAACTAGGCTAAAACTAAGGTAATATTCATTTATAGCAATTTATATGTCTGGTCATTATGTCATTGTTTTAGTATAAGTTATATTTATATCGAAATTCTTATATATATCTATTGTCGGTTTAGATATGTGTATATGAACTTGCTTAAATAATTTTTTTATACAGATGAATAATATCTTTCAGCCATATCATATTTAAAAAAATTAACTTATAGTTAATTTTAAACTCTTTTATACTAAAATTTGAATTTTTAAACTGGTATATACATTTATATACATATAATAATTTATAAATTATTTTTATTAATATGTATGTATATGTGTGTATGTGATTTCCAATGTAGAAAAAAAATTCTTTTATTTATATGTATGTATTATGTAATTCGAAATACATTATTATAAATTTATTAGTTCAAAACATTAAATTGTAATTTATTAATATATATATATATATATATATATATGTGTGTGTGTGTGTGTGTGTGTGTGTTATAAAACAAAAGTTTTGCACGGAAGTAATCAAAACTAATTTTTTTTCATATGGAAATCTTAATTTTAAAATAAAATAAACTTTAATAAATCTGCATGAATTTATTTTTATTTTTGATAATTAGTACATGGTCAAAAACAAATGTTCAAACACACACACACACATAGATATATATATATATATATATGGCCATATTTTTAATTACATAAATTTAAAACATACATTACAACATTATTGTATTATATATATATATATATATATATATATATATATATGTTTGTTTATACATTTAAAAAATTCGTATATATTTATATAAATACAATTTAATGATTTATTTGAAAATTTTAAATTTGAACTTTTAAAGATATTTTAAATCTAGATCTAGTTTCAAATTTGAATTTCAAAAGATTTAAATATGAATTTCAATTTTTGTTACATTTAATTATAAATGATTATTTACATATGAACACACATATATAGATTAATATAATTACTTTTATAGTTATATTTAAATACACACACGCACGCACATACATAATTAGAAGTATATTTGATATTATTTTAATATTATATTATTAAAAACAAATATGTATATAACGGGGCTAACATGTTCGTTTCCCAACACTTAGATACAGTATTTTAAACTATGTATGTTATATATGTTGCACGTGCACGTGCACATACGTGTATATATTATACTCATGTGCACATTATATATCATATATATAATCAAATAAAACTTTTTTTATTGATTAATTAAATTAAATAATGATTTTATTAAAGTATATGTAGATTAGATTTAAATTAATTTAGACATCATACACCAATAAGATCCAATATGATAAAAAAAATTGAAATCCATCCATTTAACCCATGCATGTTGGCCCAGTTCCAATAGGTACAAAGTAAAGCAAACTGTGAGAAAGTGATTCCATTAAGTGTACGTCTAAAACTAAATTCCCAGGGAAAGTTCACGCTTGATCTAAAAACTTTGGAAATTAAAACATTTTTAAATTTATAAATATCCAAAGTTCTCTTAATTCTACTTTAAATGGTATAGCGGATATCAAGCAATCATGCGAGAATGATGTGCTATTCCTTGAATTAACTATATTACTTATAATATATTTAATTTAAAAATATCAAAGCTTTTTAAAATTGATTTCCAAAAGTAAGAAAAATTATTTGTGTTTCTAGAAGTAATATGTAAATTATAAATATCACCATAAAATTAATTCGAGATTACTTCCAGATTAAGTTATCGTTATTAGCATTGAATTTTAACCATTTTTCTACTAAAGACACATTTAAATTATGTAAATTAACTATTCTTAAATCTCTCTCTTCCCTCGCTTTACATACCACTTCCCGACTAACGAGACACATTAAACTAGTAGTATTATCTTTACATCATAAAAAATTTCTCCTAGCTTTCTTTATTCTACCAATTATCCATTTTGAAAAAGGTGAAATAACATCCAATGTATAAATAATGCCGATAAAACAGAATTAATAAGAACCATCATGTCCTTTTTTGATAAATATTTACCGTTCCACTTAGTCTTGAAAGAGATTTAAAATGAATTTTGTTCGACAGAGGTTTAAAATGAAAATTTGTTAAAAAATTAAACAGTGACTTGAATTTAGAAGTGAAATTCAATCTCGATAAGAATTAACCATAATCAGATTGATAGATGTGGAAAAAATAAACGATCAGACTTTTCTACTCAAAGTTCTCATAATTGTGACCATAAAACATGTTTTGATTTTCCTAATCCATCGTAACTTGTAAGTATAATATAACAGTATATAGGAACAAATTCAAAGTTTCGAAACCCTCCTGTATACTACAATTTCATATTGAGTTCTCTTAAAATTTGCCCAGTATTAACGTATTTCTTGGTTCCTTTAACCATCCTCTAAAACAACCCTATCAATACACGATCAGCGTTCTGGACAAGTTTATCCATGTACCTACACCACACCCCTATCTGCAACGCGTTAGTAGACCGTTTCAACAATAGAAGCAAGCAAACAAGTATAACCACCAACCTCTGCAATCAACGATTTTAAATAAATAAATTAAAGGATGCGTGCTTACACAGTGCTTATATTGGGACCAAAAACTAAAGGTCGCCTATATATTCATTCCTTGGATTTTCTTCACGTGATGGAAGATGATCCTACAGTGGTACTGTCATATCATGCCAAGACCACTCTATATTTTTTTTCTTCTCCAGATTGATATAACCAATTAATTCACTTGTACATCATTTATTTATTTTTACCTGTCTTCATGAGTTCATGGTGTCGTTAATTTTTACTGTTGCTAAACCGCTTTTTACTGCTTTTAATCAGGCATAATTAATATGACTAATTAATTCAATCATAGTCTTTGGCAGCATAGATTGAATTACTAAGTTGTAACATACTAAGCCTGTAAAATTTAAATATAAAGATGAGAAGGCAATGTAGCATAGTATAAACCATGTGACATGCATGTGAATAGCAGAGATGATCAATACAACAGTGGAGGGTTAAGTGATAAAATAATAACATGGAAACTTTCTTGATATAGATACGACATATATGGCATCCAATGATGTAGAAATAAAAATTCTAAATGTTCCAAAATCTATAATTTGGTGGACCACGCTCTCTACAACCAGGAAGCATTCTCAGTCACATCAGCATCCCACCCATCACCATTTAACTAATATCATCAGTGTAGATGTATCCAATAAACTTGTATTCTGAACTATACAATATATTATTATTATATAGTGAATGATTGATACATTTGTTCGAGTACTTAACCATGTACTGTTTTTTATATTTAACTGCAAATTGCTATTGCCTGGAATCCGATCAATGAAATAGAACTCCAAAGATTCATCAGTACTTACTGGCACTTTCAGTGTTGTACACCAGACTTTTTATGATTAAGCCCATATTATGTGGATTCATAATTTTCACTATATATGATGCAGGCTTTAAAGTTTAGACCAAGTATTTGAATCCATTTATTGGTTATAACCAGTAATATTATTAGCGCAATGCAGTTCCTCAGAAATGTTAGCTAGACGCACTCCATGTTTTGAATTTGGCTGTCTTCATACATATACTAGTATTTTGGGTTGAAGCAATTGATTTATGATGATAATAAATCCGTGCCCGATCAATGCTCCAGTTCACATGAGAAACATTTATCTATTTGATTTATGATCATAATTTGATTTTTACATTAGAAAAGTGCTTGACTTTCATATTTCAAAATAATTCATTCTCACAGGGATGATTCTTTGCCTTCTTTAATGTATTAAAAATGCCCATTGATTCAAAATATCTTCAAAATCTTCCTTAATTTGAAAATATCATACCACCGCGAAAAAGTGGAATGTTGGTAGTTTTTCTTCTGAAACCTGAGATAACACAATATAGTACTACTAAGGTGTCATTTCATAATCAGCAACAGTACTTTAATGAACATGATTTACATAGCTGCAGAAAACGTTAAGCTACATGTTGCTGTTGAAATGTAGTTTTATCTGCTGTATATATAGCCTTTCATACACCCATCTTACACTTTTAAATATCGGTACTATTGGGACTTAGATTAGCCAATTCAGAAAAATGTGAGAGTATATAATATGATTCATTTAACCAAAATTTGTGGATAATAAAAGTAACATATCAAGATCCAACAGTTCAAACACATGTTAATATTTCTACTTTTGTTGTGGTGACAGCATGTGTAATCTCACAGCTACTAAAATAAGTGAGAAAAATACAAAACAGTTGAAAGTAATTAACAAACAATTATTGCAATGGTTGCACTATTCCATTAATAATTGGTTATAAATAGCCAGGAAATGTTTCAAACAAGCTACACACCCTCTACACAAAAATATTCATAATACAGTAAATTTGCTAATGGATTCAGACATCATCAGCTCTTCCATAGAATCTCAAATGGATTGGATGCAAATCCTGACTCAACTTGAAGACAACTACCAAAATGAAACCCCTAGCCACTTCGATCAATTTCACAAAACCCCTCCAATTCCAACAGCGCATCCCTTAACCCCTTCGTTTCCAATTCATAACATCAAGTCAGGTACTTCGATGCAAGAAATGAGAGAAATGATATTCTGCATGGCAGCAATGCAGCCCATACACATCGATCCGGAGTCGGTGAAGCCGCCGAAGAGAAGGAATGTGAAAATATCAAAAGACCCTCAAAGCGTGGCTGCGCGAATGAGAAGAGAAAGGATAAGCGAGAAAATAAGAATATTGCAGAGACTGGTGCCTGGAGGTACCAAGATGGACACTGCATCTATGCTTGATGAAGCTGTTCAGTACATGAAATTCTTGAAAAATCAGGTTAGATCTATGGAAAAAGCAACTGCTGGAAGATACAATAGGAATACTATTTCCTTCAATAATGGGATTCTTAAACCTCCTCATCAGTTGCTTAGCTGATAAGTATAGTATGTACTTGATTTAATTAAGCTCTAATCAGATTGTGAAAATTAAAAGTACTGCTTATGTAATGAGTTGTGGTGTTTATAATGTTACCATACTAGTGTTTATGTTATCTGATGATGCTTCAGTATGTCATACATCAACATAGATTGAATACAAGATAATATTCTGTGTTGTATAACACTGACGCTAGAGTACTTTATCAAATTCTTTCTGAACTCTAGAGGTAAAGGTGTTTTTGTTCAAATACTCAGTAAATTGAGGGATCGTGGTCAATACACGGCATGAACCGAATTCAAACTAAAGGGAAACCAAAATCTGGTTTGAACTAAAAAGTATTTGGTTTGGTCACCAAACAATTTCTTAAAAGAAAATAATCAAAACGACCATCGCACCCAATACATCTCTCTTAACTCATTAAACTGTATTAAATATTAAAAAAAATGTTTTGTTTTAAATAATCCAAGAGGGTTTAAAATGGTTTTATGAAAGCCATTTTAAAACCTGAGAATTAAACGACATTTACAAATCCACTATGTTCTCTTCTATAAGCCATTGTTATACAAACGGTTTTGTGAAAGTCACCGTAAATTTATATTTTTCTTTGCTTAAAATGAGTATGAGAATAACGTTGTAAAAGCAAAGCCAACAATGCCTTGTACGGTTGCTAACCAAGCATCAGACCACCCATATGTTGCTTATTTAGTTCCATTAACTAACAATATACACAAAATGCGGCTACTCAACTGATCAAGTGGACCATTGCCTTGTTAAAACGGATTTGACAATGTTGTGCTATGTGTCTATGCTGTTTTAAACCTGCTATTGAATAAATGTGAATAAAACAGCAAACTAAATGCTATTTTACTTTATGTGTGAAGGGTTGTTTTAATATTATTTAAAATGGCTTGTGGTTGTTTCGGTTTGTTCTGGGTGTATGGGTTGTGTTGTTTAGTTTATTTTTATTCTTAAAAAAAGTTTTTTTTTTTTTTTTTTTTTTGAAAACACAGGAGAACCCGGCGGACCGGTAAACTTCTGAAGAGAGTATAGTAAAGCCGTCTGCTGATCCAAGCCTCCATACCACCGGGTAAACCTAAAACGCAATACTTCATACCCGTTCAGTGGACATAAGTCATAGAAATGGTTAGACGTGTAAACAAAATAAAGCCATTCTATTTGCTCTGTGGTTTGTTCAAAGATATTTTGAAAGTGAACAAACCGATGTTACTTTGTGCTCAACAGGATAAGTATTTATCTGACTTTTCACAGAACATAAAATTAAAGTTTGATTATATATATCTTTATTAATAATTAGAATAGAGTTGCGGCCCGATCGTAAAATTCCAAAAATACCCTATATACAAACAAGAGATCTAAAGGTTAACCCTTCATTAATGTTTTAAGAAGAAGAATGTTGGCTATCGTCAGGCCCGGCCCATTCATAAGGCAACCAAGACAAAGGCCTAGGGCAACTCCCTCTCAGCACAGCAACCCCCAGACGACAGGAAACAAAAAACAACGACAGGAAAAAAAAGCAACGGCAGGAAAAAAGAAAGAAAAAGAAAAGAAAGGCGCATGAAGAAAGAATTGCGCGACGATCGAAATCTGAAGAAGAGCAGCGACTAGAGGTAGCGGATTAGGCAAGACAATCCTGCACAACAGCACTACACATGTGATTTTTTGATTTGAGTTCGATTTGGGGGCTAATTATTAAATTAGGGTTAAGTAGAATAATTTGATTGAGATGTCATCCTTTTAAAAGAAAATTTACCTGGTCTAGCAAAATATTGAATGTTTTAAAATCACGACATATAACTGGCTTTTTAGCTTCGTGGAGAAATGCAAGCCCTTCTGTTGCATAAAAAGGCAATCTTCATTCTTGTTGCCCGCAATACCTCTGCATAAATGTACATAGCCCAATTGATATTAGACAAGAAGTTTTGCTATGGTATTATTCAACAGTTCAGTATATACATATATTTTTGAAGTAAAGCTGAAAAGTATTTGAAAAGAGATGGTCTTCTACACTTCGTGTGTTTATATTTCTTTTGTGCATGTATAAATAATATTATTTTATATTCATGTATAAGATGCCATTTTTCTAGTTAGTATGTATGTAAGTTTTAATAAGAGGTATGCATTTTTTATGTAAGTTTCTTATTTCAGTTTAAAATTCAGTGAACTTAATCGAATTGCAACTTGTAATATTTGGCTTTACTATTGGAGAATTTCAAACAACCATTGTCCATAATTCCATTAAGCTGATTAAAGGAAGAAATACAATTTCATGACCAAAGTAAAACTGGAGCAAGTTTTGGAAGAATTGATATTTTTTCACTTAACAAAAAAATTAATAACTTATGCTATGTTTATTTATGATTTTGAATTTGAACAATTACTAGATGAGCAAGTTGAATAATTACAATTTTGGATATAAAAGTTATGCATCTTTAAATATGTTTATTATGCCATTTTTTTATCATTTCACTCTTGTTATAAATAGAGGATAATGATGAAGAATGAGGATGACAAAAATCATGTAAGGTTTCGAAAAAAATTCCGGAGCTTACAACAAGAAGGTTAAACAACGAAAAGACAAACTAGCTAAATCATTAGCCGGATCAATTTTCAATTTATTTCAAGCAAAAGCTCAAAACTCTCAACCTTCAACTTCAAGTAAAATTGGAGAAAGTAATAGCGGAGATGATCACATTAATAAAAAAGTTGAGGTAGATGAAGATCTTGAATTCATTGATGTTGCACATGAAGATGAAAATATCAATGACATTGCTATGAATGAAGAGGAGCATAACGAAGATATTTTCATGGATGATCATAACAATGATGTTGTTCTTAATCTTGAAAAAGATGTTGATGTCAATTATGATCCGTGATTGTGGGGAAAGATTACCAACATGAAGAGAATTATGCTTATTCAACGAGGAGCTATTAAAATCGTAAAAGAAAACGACATGTTTCCAAAAATCAAAGCTAATGGTAGACACTTTACTTCCAAACACTATGTTGGTGGTTATCCACGTGGAGAAGAGCATGAACGAAAATGGTTAGTGTATTCAAATGAATGTGATAAAGTTTTTTTGTTTTTGTTGTAAGTTATTCAAACACACTCAAAAAACATCAAAGCTAGCCGAAGAAGGGATAGATGATTGGCATAATCTTCAAAACTTAGACATCATGAAAGCAATCCAAAACACATTACAAATCTTATCAAATGAGTTGATTTGCATAGAGGGCTCAAACAAAAAGAAACTATTGACAAAAGAATGGAATCTCAAATTGATAAAGAGAGACAACGTTGGAAGCAAGTGCTTGTGCGTATCATTGGTGTTGTAAAGACTTTATCTCGAAATAATTTACCATTTCGTGGATCTAATGAGAGAATTTATGAGAAAAACAATGGACTTTTTTGTCAACTTATCCAATTTGTTGCCGAATTTGATCCAATAATAGATGATCACTTAAGACGTGTGGTATATAATGGAACCAATAATCATTATCTTAGCCACATAATTCAAAATGAATTGATAGGTTTATTGGCTAAGAAGATTAAAGAAACAATACTTGTAAAAAAATTAAAAGCGAAGTTCTTTTCAATTATCCTTGATTGCACTCCGCATTTGAGCCATAAAGAACAAATGTCGATTATCATAAGATGTGTGGATGTTGATGATGCAAGAAATACAAAAGTGGAGGAATGCTTTCTTGGTTATATTAAAGTGAATGACACATCGGGACTTGGTCTTTTTAAGGAGCTTGAAAATGTGTTGATGGATCTTAAACTCAACATTAATGATGTAAGAGGTCAAGGTTATGATAATGGTTCAAATATGAAAGGTATAATTTGCTTCATTATGACTAACAACGTTGTTTAATTTTGATGTGTTGATTGATCATATTATTATTAAATTTCATCGGGAAACATCAAAGCGTTCAAAAAAGACTACTTGATGTTAATCTTAGGGTTTTCATATTTCATGTGGATGTCATAGCTTGAATCTTGCACTATGTGATATGACCAAATCATGCATTAAAGCTAGAATTTTTTTTGCTTATGTGCAAAAAATTTACCTTCTTTTCCGATTCAACTCATCGATGAGATATACTTAGAGATTATGTGAAAGGTTTGACTCCAAAAGCGTTATCCGCTACACATTGGGAAAGTCACATCGAAAGTGTAAAAACAATAAGAAATCAAGCTCCGGAGCTTAGAGATGCACTAATTGAAATTGCAAATAATTCCAATGATGATATTGTAATGATGGAGACTAAAGGTTTGTGTCATAATGCTTTGGAGAATTTTGAATTTTTGATTAGCCCATGCATTTGGTATACAATACTTGATAATATTAATCGAGTTAGCAAAATACTTCAACGAGAGGATATGAATATAGAAGATGCCATTGCAAGAGTAAATGAGCTTATTGTATTTTTCGAAAAACTTAGAGAAGATGGTTTTGAAAGTTTTATGAATGAAGCTAAGGAACTTTCAGAAAAAGTTGGTCTTTTTGATCCTAACTTTGAAATAAAAAAGAGAGTTGTTCATAGAAAGAAACAATTTGATGAAGATGTGGAAGTGGATGCTCTAGATAGCCAATCTCCAAAAGATAACTTTAGAATTACTTACTTTCTTCACATTATTGATCAAGCTCTTTCTTCACTTAAAGAGCGATTTAAGCAATTTGAGCTTTATGAAGAGACATTTGGGTTCCTATTGAATGCAAAGTTCAAAAATATTGAATGTGAAGAATTAAAAGAGCAATGTTTCAATTTAGAAACTTTTTTGAAACATGATGAAGAGCGTGATATTTGCGAAGAAGATTTATTTCATGAACTTCGACAATTGAAAAGAATTCTACCATTGGAAATTATAAAATCAATTGACATTCTTGGTTTTTTAAATTCTTATCGTGATGTAAGTGGGTTTTTGAACATATGGGTGGCTTATAGAATTTTGTTGACTATACCGATCACGGTTGCTTCGGCGAAAAGGAGTTTTTTAAAATTGAAGTTAATCAAAACTTATCTTCGGACTACCATGTCACAAGAGAGATTAAATGGATTAGCTATGATTTCTATCGAAAATTAATATTTGGATGTGCTAAATTATAAAGACATAATTGAAGAATTTGCTACAAAGAATGCAAGAAGAAGTTTTCTTGGTTAAAATGATATTGTAGGAGGTTATAATGTAACATTTTGTCTTGATTGTATATTTTGTATGTAAACCAGGTGATATGGTGAATATAACTCTAATTTTTTGTTTATGTTTTTTTTAAGCTTATACTTGACAAAATAGTGAGCAACAAAATAAATCTCGTCTTAGGAAACCCAACTCATAGGACCAGCCCTGGCTATCATCATATGCATCAATTAAAATCTCAAGAAAATAAAAAGATGGCAGCCACGAAAATAGTGAACAATCTCATCTTCATAGACGAGTGTCAAGATCAGATCAGGGGCTCATCTCCACCTTCCTATTCTCCTCCTCTACCAAATCTCAATCCCCCTTCACAACAAAGACCTAAAGAAAAACCGCCAAACATAGACGGTGAGGGTTTTCAGATGGTGAAAAGCCACCGTAAAAACGCACACCAATCTAATCAACTCTCAGCCACCCTGGCGAAGCCAAAGCCAAACTTCCAACCGTCTGTAAACAAGCATGCCATAAGAAATCAGGTTTATAAACCGGCTTTTGATCCAAGAAATGCACCAAAAAACATGCAAGCAGGCTCGAATATGCAGTATCAAGACAAGAATAAACAGAGAAAGGCTTCTTCCCGGGCTGATATGATCAAGAAATGGGGTCTGAATTCAGATTTCGATCTGAATTATGTTGAACCACCCTTTATCAACAAGAAGAAGGTTATTATTGTGAAGGAGGAGGTTAGTATATGAACAGAATCCAAATGGGCATTCTAAGTTGTTACTTATGTCTTTGGCAACAGACCCACTTATCATCACTTCAAAGCTTTTGTAATAAGATCATGGAACTCATCAGGCAGGTTTGAAATCTACATGAGAAATAACGATTTCTTTGTTATAAAATTCTCAAATGCATTGGATTGTAACAAAGCAATAAATGGAGGTCCTTATTTCATTAATGAAAAACTCATCATATTGAAAAATGGACCAAGAAACTAAATTTTGATAAAGACTTGCTTTCAATAATGCTAATCAAGATTCGTTTAGCAGATTTAAATATGAAACTATGAGATAAATGTTGTTATGCGATTCAAATATATGCCCATGAGTACTTCAGATTGAAGATGTTGTCTAGAGCTTCGGATTGGAAGAGTCGGTAAGTCGATTGGAGGAAGAGATCAAAAAACATGGAATATAGAAGCTAGAATTGCTAGTGAAAGACAATCATACGTCTGGGAACCCAAACCAGACGTTTGAATGCCTGTAAGTTTCAAAACAGCTAATCCTTCAGGAGATCAGACATCCAGATATGGGAGCCAAACATTTGAGTTGCTGCACTTGTTCAACCCGAGATTTTCAGGATGTTTGACAGAGACGTCTGATTCATCACTCAGACGTCTGACCTCTTCAAGTTAAATGACCGAGTCGCCGCTACGAGATTTTTTCAAGGATTTGTTGATTCGAATTTTTGAGGGCAGTTTCGTTATTTCGGTGCTCGTTTCTTCTCTATTGATGGTGCAGATTCTTTTGAAATGATCAGATGGTTTAGAGTGATTAGAGAATCTATATATTAGCGTCTTAATCATCTTTCTAATGATGAGATTGGATTTCCAATAATTGTAATTAATAGAAACCCTGGCTATATCAAATTGTGGGTTTTCTATTTTGAGTGCTCTAAATTGAAATTCTTCAATTAAGTATTTGATCAGATGGCGTCTCTACATCTTGTAACTCTCTAGTAATTGATTAGGCTTGTAATCTCTTTGAATTTGATGATTGGAATAAAGGGTTGTTGGGTCTCCGTGGATGTAGGATACAAATCTGAACTACGTTAAATCTTCTATGTCTCTCTTATTTCTGTTGTTTGATTTTGTGTGATATCATAGTTGATTTTGAGTTTGCATTGGTATTCAAATAGGTAATACTAGATTCTGGTTAAATCGCTTGCGCTTATTATTATTATTGGTGATAAACCTTTTCCTCCATTTTTCACCACAGTTTGGTATCAAAGCTAGTGTTATTATTCTGTTTGGGTATTAATGGCTACTTTTGAAAATTCTATTGGTAGATATGGTGTTTGTTACATGTATTGATGGAAAAGGAGATTTTTGAACTTGGAAGATGAAGATGAAGGCAGTGTTGAAGAAAGTGAAGACTTTTAAGATTATTTCTACATCTGAGAAATTGAAGGACATTGAAGCGACTGTTTTGGAAGAGATGGAAGATGAAGCTCTTGCAATAATCCAATTGAGTCTTTCATATGAAGTTCTTGGATAATGTTCTCAAAAGAAGACGGCAAAGGAATTATGAGTTTCATATCAAGGAAAGTCTCTCACGAATCAGATTATGCTTCAGCAACAACTCTATCCATTTAAGATGAAGCCTAAAGCCGATTTTATAGAGCATGTAGATTCTTTGACCACTTTTCTTATGAACCCGAAGGCAGCAGATGTTGACATTACTGATAAGGCTCAAGCAGCGATCCTTTTATGTTCGTTTCCTAAAGAGTATACTGCTTTTGTTAACTCCATGATATATGGTCGTAGTAAGATTAGTTTATCTGACGTAAAGGCTAGTCTTCATAATGAAGTGTTGAGAGGAAGATTGGCGAGCAAAAGACCCAAAGCAAACTTCAACATCTACATTAAAGAATCAGATATAGGGAGTGATACCGATGTGTTTACGGCTTTTGGCTCTTTTGGAAAGAGCAACTTATGGCTTATTGATTTTGGCACATCCTACCATATGACACCTGGTATGAACTATTTCTCTACATACCATGAGATTGATGGAGGAGAAGTTCTAATAAGCAATGATGGTTCTTGTCGTATGGTTGTTGTTGGCGTCAAACTTGACCACCAACACCCAATTATACGTGAAAGCACCAATATTCAGTCATAGATCACAGATAGTATATGATGTAGAGAATATAATATGAAGAACAATCAAATTAAAATGAAAGCAAGTAAAAGGGATAAGATTTATAGTGGTTCGGCTAACTCCGGCCTACGTCCACTCTAGAATAATCCTCTTTATTATACTGAAATTTGATTACAATTACAATTACAATCCAAAATCTAAGAGTAGAAATGACAGAGTATAGCCTAGGTAGAAGACGAAGAGAAGCCTAATGAAGATCCCCATTTTTGAAGCCAAGCCTGCTGTATTTATAAATGAAACTTCGGCTACAGGGCCTTCTCACCTACATGGGCTCACCATAACGATCGGCAAGTCCAATTCCTCTATAAATAACGATTGGCCTTATCACTACCGATCGTTCTTCCTTCATGCCGATCCCTCCCTTTCCATGTTTCTATGCCTATCCATCGCCTTCCAATATACTATGCCGATCCATCCACCCTGAAGCGTGCCGATCCTTCCTCCTCCACGAAGATGCCGATTGTAACGACCCGTATTTTTAACTATTTTAAATTATTAAATTTAATATGATTATTGAATAAAAATGGTTAAAAATAAAGATTTAATGATTTATTAATGTATTTATTTAACATGAACTCGAATAAAATATTGAAATAACCAATTTCGAAGATTTTTGGCAATAATAGATATTGAAATGAATTTTATGTATTGAATGAGTTTATAATCAATAGTGGAGATTGACCAATAAATGTTGAATTATTTAAATGATGATAAACTAATTGTTAATAAATGTTGAATTATTTATTAATGTAATTTATTGAACAATTAAATTGTTTGAATTTAATATTAGAAATTGTTTAAATAATTGAATTCTAAATTTAATGTGAATGAAAATGATGTCGAGAGTTGATTTAAATTTTTTTAAATAAGAATGAAGATTGTTTACTTTTAAAATTAAATTCAAAGGCGAATAAATAGAAATTGGAAATTTTATATTTTAATTAACGTGTAAAAATAGCCATTTTGGCCACTGTCTCGAATTTCGATAAAACCAGTTTCATCGAATCCGTAATAGTTATAGGATTTCAAGTTTTATAGCCATCGGACTTGTCGTTTGGCCATGCGAGCTTGAAACGCATAGAAATTAATTTAAGAAATTTAATTAAAATAAAGTGATTTTGAAAAGTTATCTTATGCATACGATTGAATTAGGCCTTGACACTAGTTCGATTGTGTTTGGAATATGGGTATAACATATAAAACGCCAGATGACACGCTTCGTTTGGAGTTCGGGATTTCGTGGGTCGATCGGATGAGATATTTTCTAATTAAATAATATATATTTACATTCCCCCTTTGACATATCATATACACATACATCCACCATCTTGTCTCCCCATACCATAACCCCTCTCCTTCATTTCAACTCGTGCAAATCGAAGAAAAAAAAATGAAACATCGATCGGAAAAAAGGAAATAGAAGAAAAAACAAATCGATGGCGCGATGCAAGCGGCGCTAGCTTAGGATCAAATTCGAGCGACGGGCAGAGTCGCGGTTGGAGGGCGGCGACTTTGGATGTGGATAGGTGGAGCGATAAAAAAAAGAGTATGAGGTCGCGATCTGGAGGAAGAAGATGCGGCTGGGTGGTTTTGTGCTTGCATGAATAGTGAAGGGTAGGTTTGTTTTTTTTATTTATTATTTTTATTATGTTAAGTATGTTAATTAGTTTGTTAATATTAATTTAATTATATCACTATATTAATTATCGCGTATCTTTTGCATACGAGGTCCATTTCGAGTGAATGCATTGTGACCGTATCGACATTGTCTGCGACATGGAGTGGGGACATAATTTATTTGAAGCTGAAATATTTTCAGTTTCAAATGAAGGTGTGTGTTTTGAATGCTCACAAATGACTAAATTATTTTTATGTTAATTAAATTGAAATCCTGAAGTGATTTAATTTTATTGATTGTTGTTCGGTAATTTGACTGACATAGAAATCGACATAGAAATTTATAAATTAGAAATTTTAAATTAATAGCTAAATTGAATTTGGAATTAAACTGCTAGTAGAATTCCTGATTATTGATAACCGATTAGTAGTTGTGATTTATTGATTGTTTTGGATATTGATTGTGATGGATAATTATTGGTTGATATTTTGGATGATTGGATGTTTATTTATTTTGATATATCATATTATCACCATGTATATTAGTGACATCACATAAACTGTCATCTGAATTATATTCGAATAAATTAAGAAATAGGTTGAAATGATATATATCTATGACATTTATTTTGGATTGAAATGATGTATATCCATCCCTGAAATTAAAATAAAGTAACTTACCACTTGGTCATAGGATAGAAAATTATATACGGTCACCAGATTGGTTAAATTAAATAATTTTAAAAGTCTTGGTTTTGAAATTATTTAAATGATTTTGATTTAAAGAAATAAAAATCGAATTTATGAAGATTGAATTAATTACGAATTCGAGTTGAAATGTTGAATGTAAAATTATTAAAGAAATTGTTTTAAAGAATTTAATTTGGAAATTGAAGTTATGGTTGAAATATAACTTGAATTATAGAAATTGAATTATTTTAAAAGGTTTGAACTTTTACTTGAACTTCGAAGTTATTTAAGTAAAAGTGATATAAATTGTTATTTCAAATTTGGACTCGAGAATGGAATTAATTTTAAGTTTTGAATCTAAATTCGAAAATTGAAGTTTAATTTGAATTAAATGATTTAAATCGATATTTTGAAATTAAACTCGAAACTGATATAAACTGAAATGGTTTAAAATTGGAATTGAATTGAAATTTAAACCATTGACTTGAATTGTTGAATCGAATTTGAAGTTAAAAATGAAAACCGAAATTGAAATTGATTTGAATTGGAATTGAAATCAAAGTAAATTTGAATTGAAATCAGAATTAAGCCGATTTGAATTGAATTAAAGTTGAAAGGTTTGGAATTGAATCAGTTTGACTTTGAAACTATTTTAAATAGATTATTTTAATATAAACCCTTTAAAATCTATCTTTTTAAATATTCAAACTATTTTGATTTTCCAAGCTATTCTACCATATAAACCGTTTTCAATACTCAAATTATTGTATATTAAACTATTTTAACTTCTAAACTATTTAAAAAAAATTCAAACTATTTTCAAAAATTCAAACTGGTCAGGGTGGGAATTGTTTATATTTAAATCGTGGATTTAAATGTGAATTGAGTTAAAATGAAGTTATAACCTAAATTATAATTCGAATCAAACTTTGCAGTGAAATTGACATGTCGAAATGAATTGACATATTTTGAGTAAATATAAGGATTTTTCAAACGGATGATATTTTGAAGCGAATATCATATTTTGATATCAAGTATGAATTGTTTTCGAAATATAAAAGTACCAACCGGTGTGTAAAACGAAGTTTGGTTGTTAAAGAGACCGAAGCCTCTTATTGGCATACTCTCTGTCAATATTGGAACCATTTTAACAACTGCGTACGCGGAGGAGACTCCAGAATGAAGTGGTTGGATTTGGCGTACGTTTACTGGATTTGAAGAAAGAGAACGATGATGGATAGACCCTGGCACTTGTGCCAATTTGAAATGACTAAAACAGGACGGCTTGACAGGGCCAAGCGGGCTAGCTACCCCTAGCGGACATCCGTTCTTCGATTTTCTTGGACTTGGTCCATATTATTACTCTTGTTGCTGGTTTCGATTGGTGCTCCTTGATTTTGGGATGACCCCCATTTGACTTGATATGGGATGGATGGACGCGGTGGGCGATCGTGGCTACGATGCGTTACCATTAGCCCTACCACCCGAACTGGTAGTATCCTACCTTGGGCATTGCCTTACGTGCCTTGTCATACTTTTATCCCTATACGATACCGCTATGATTTTTGTTTAGTGTTGTCGTATCATGGCGCATCCCTATCCCCGACGTGCTACTGGGGCGTTATATGCAAACTGTACGACAATGCTTAAAAACGCGTTAAGGGGGATTTGTGTAAAGCCTTAACGCTAAGAAAAATATTTATTTTACCGATCAGACATTATATATATAGCGTATTATACTATATATAATATTTTGGCGGATCCTTAAGAGATGAAAAATCCCGTAACATCTCTTGGGTTATTGCACGCACGTTATACACTGGATAGGAGATGTGAAACCCCGTAAACATCTCTAACGCTATTACACTCATGTAATGCGATATCGATTTGACTCACATAAGGATATTTTAGTCCTGGCTTGAGTGTTTTGTCTTCATTACGCTCGGATCAGCCCTGAGTATTTCAATGCATTGAAGGTCATTTTTTGGAGGACGAAGACGAAGATTTGGTATATTATTACCAGTATTATTCCCTGCATCATGTTGTCTGCTGCATTGTTTATTTTGTTCCGTTATATATATAACTCTGATAAATGTTGTATAAATTATAATCAAATGTATAATATAAACAGCTTCATGAACTGTTTATTTGATTATTATATTTTATCATTCCGCTGCCAGATTCTGTGTTTACTTCCTTCTTTTTTTATTTTTCTTAATTAACCCCATTGATTATCTATGTTCCGGATTGTTTGAGTTGGACATGTGTTGATTATTTTCAATTTAAACCTTCCGAAATGTGGGTCATCATAGTTGGTATCAAAGCTTTGCTTTAGCGATAACCTTAGCTTTGTGGGGTTTGACTCATTAAAGATAGGGTAGTAATACCCTAGAGTGAGTTATTTGAGCATGTGTGTGTGTGTTTATATATATGAGAGCGCGTACTTGATAGTGTTATAAAATGTTATATATTGTGTTTACTTATCCATTGAGTTGTTTATGAATTCTGGTCGGTGTGTGGGACGCCATGTTATCGATAGGGGTTTCTAAACTCTTAAATGAGCCAAGTCGACATAATATTGTTTTAAGATAGAGTAAATGAAATAATTTTACCTAAATTATGTATTATATATAAAAGTAATTGAATTTGATTTAAATGAGATTTAAATTGGATGTAAATAAATTAAATGCAAATCTAACGAGTTTAATAAATTAAATGTTAACTAACTGAATATGAAATAAGTGAATGTTAAATAAAGAAAAGTTGATACACTTAAGTATAGAGGTAAGAAATATAAGTTTAAATTATGAAATGAATAGATTTAAAAAATAAACTGAATATGAAGAGAATAAGTCTTAAAAACCAAGTTTGGAAATGCTAACTTAACTAATTTGAGTTTAGGGATGTTTATAAACTTAAGTAATGAGTTATGAAATAAAAATCTAATCTTAGTTTAAGGTAAAAGAATGGATTTAAAAACTGGAATTTGGGAACTTGAATTCGGGTAATTCTGAAAAATTTCTAAGTTTTTTTAAAATAATATTAGTATTATTTAAACCTATTTACGAATAGAAAATGTTTTAAAAGAAATTAAAAGGAAATAAATCATGTACTCCCTTCTTCTGTCGCTGGAAAATAATTTCGGTGATGATGGCCACATCATCAACATTCATTTTCGAGTCTCTGAGTGGGGGAGACCACTTAGTAGCTTTGCTACGCATTTGATTTAACAAACATATTTTAATTTAAAATTTCTAAATATGATTTGATATATATAAAAGATATAAGTATATATATTATTTCAAAATGATTTGAAATGAACCCGGTATTTGAATTCTTAAGTTCTTGTTAATTAATGATTTTAAGTTGTAGAAATAAAGTGAATTTTTGAATGTTTGGAAATTCCTAAAATGAGAAATCAGAAATTGTAACTAAGTATTTTAAATAAAATATGAGAAATTAAATTATAACTCTTAAATTTCAAGACAATGGAAATTTAAACTTGTAAAAAAAAAATTATTGAACATTCTTGTTAACTAAAATGAGTAAGTTGAATTTGTCTAATATTCATTTACGTTCTAGAAACATATATAAAACTTACCAGAAATGTTAAAAAGTTGAAATGTTAAATATGAATGGTAATAGAATATTATACAAGTTTGAACTTGAGTAATAAGAAATGTTTTTAAAAAAAATATTCCAAATTAAAATTGTGTTTAAAGACATGTTTAAAATTTTAAATTAAGTTGTTATAAAAAATGTATAAACTTAGTTAATGTTCTAAGAAATGTTAAATGAATGATTTGAGTAGTAAATGAAAAACTATTTAGATATATGAACTTAAGAGAAGGTGAACAAATAATAAATTAAATCATATCTTTGTATATTAGTTGGAATTTTTTTTTTTTGCAAATAATGTTTTAAGATTTAGTTGTAGCTTTCTGAGATAATTATAAATTGAATAATATTGTGTAAAAGAAGATACACTTGTATAAAATGATTATAAACTTAAGAAATGATTAATGGAATAAGAAGTTGGAATTTGAATTATGAAATGAAATTTTGGTTAAGTCAAGTTGAATGGAATAATTGATGAAGTAAGTTAATGAAATAAATTATAAAATGAAAATTAACTTAAGAAAAGTTGAATAAATTGATTGTGATATAAAGAAAATTTATTAGTATTAATTTGAGTTATAAATAAAATTTACTTAAGTTAATGATATGAATAAATGAAATAATGTAACGACCTAGAATTTCTGTCATTTGAAATTCGTATATTTAATTAATTTTAAATATTAACAAGTGAAATTTGTAAGTCAAATAAATTTAAAATTTCGAATATAGTGATTTAATTGGACAATTAAATTATTAATTTAATATTTGAAATTGCAGAGATAATTGATAATTGGATCAAATGTGTATAAAAATGATTTATAAAGTTGTATTAAATCATATTGGAGTTATAATGATGTTATAGAACTTTTAAAATTGAATTAAAAGTTAAATTGTGAAAATTGAATATTTTAATATTTAATTGACGAGTAAAAATAGTCATTTTTCAAACAGTCTCGGATTTTGACGAAACCAGTTTCATCGGATCCGCAATGTGAAATTATTGTAAGATTTCAATTTTCATAGCAATCGGAGTTGTCGTTTGTCCGGGGCAAGCCAAAACGCATAGAAATCGTTTTAATCGATTTAATTTAAATTTGATCGTTTAATTCCGTAACTCGCACATATGACCGAATTAGCTCCCGAAACACGTTCCATTGTGTTCGAAACGCGGGTAAAACCTTAGAAACGCCAGCCGGCACGCTTCGTTTGGAGTTCGGAAAATCTCAGACGAATAGTGTTTCGTCATTTTCTATAAAAGGACGTTATTATTTCATTTTGCTTCAGAAACCCTAGCTCCATCTTTTGAGCCGCCGTTCCCTCTAGTATCAATGGCTGAGAAACACCAATCTTCCCTCTTCATTATCTTCGAATCCAGGCAATATTTCAACAAACTTCCAACTAGAAATTTGTAGAGCACATCCTCCTCTATAATCTGAACGGTGGCGATCGATTTATACTGCGTGAATCGATGGAAAATCTCGTTCGAACGTTCTACGTTCAATCACGAATTGCGTGGGCATGGAGGCACCGAGCTAAGTGGGGTCACGGCCGTAGGGGCGCTGGACGAAGGCGGTCAGGGTGGTGGTGTTCGATCGACTTCTAGATCGTCGATGGTGGAGCTAGAATCGGTCAACGTTTCGAAGTGGATGGGTTCTCGCATTCGTATGTTGCCTGGGAAGTTTTCACGCGAGGAAGAAAGGCACGCAGCCACGATCTAATGCAAGAAATTGGACGGCCAGATTTAATTGTAGGGTTTAAATTAAAATAAAAGTTGTAATTAATTTACATTTAAATTCGTACAATCTTTATAATGATGTAACTTTGTCATACGAGGTCCGTTTTTGACGAAACGAATTGTGTCGGGTTCGTTTTGACGAGCACTACGCAATGGAGCTGGATTGGAGTTGATTGGAGCCAGTGATAATTTCGGGTAAAATTAAACGCTCATTTAATTTTATTCGAAACGAAACACTGCAACTGTTATCAGAAACTCAAGGTGAGAACTCCTCACTCAATCGAATTGTTTCGATTTAAATTTTAAATAGTTAAATTTAAAATTGCTTGATTGTGTGAATTGAATGATAATTGTTATCTATTGTGCTGAAATAGACCCTATACGCCACATATTAAGCAGAGGTTATTTATTAAACACATATACCGCGATAATTCCACCGTGAAGTGGAATTGGTATTATATATGTATTTGGAGTTGATTTCCCGCATTATATAGCGGATGAGACCCTATTTCGCCGCATAATAGCGGATAATATTTTATAAATCCCATATACCGCGATATTCCACCTCGAAGTGGAATTGGTATTGTGCTAACATCTGTGGATGCAGGGAAACAGATTGGAGGGATCCAACTGGATTCCTCAAACATTTGAATTTATTTCAATATTGTGTGTTGATTATTTATAATCTCTGTGTGATTATATTGTGATTTAAATTGTTGAAGGCTAAAATTTAGCCGAATATATTTTTGGTATCATTGGATACCGGAAATAAATAAAATTAGATTTTTTTTGAAAATTTCAAATTGAAAGTTTATAGTAAAATTTATTTTTTGAGAATTGGACAAATGTAAAAGAAGTTTTGAAAAGGATAAAGTTTTATTTTTTTATCTTATTGAATAAAATTTCAAAATATGGGAAAAGGGCCTAATAAATGGATTTCAGGTAATATTGTTTATAAGTTGAGAATTTATTTAAAATTTGGATTTTTAAATAGTTTGAAAAATAAAGGAATTTATCTTCTTAAAAAGGAATTTATTTTTAAAAAAGAAATAGATTTAGAAATCCATTTGGTAATTGATTTTTGGTGATTGAAAATAAATCTTTTGGAAATATTTGGAAATTTATTTGGTGTTTTGAAATAAATTTGAAAATCAATTTGAAATTAATTGATTTTTAATTTACTATAATTAGTAAAATTTATTTATAAAAATTTATTTGATTTAAATTAATTAGATGATTAAATTAATCCTACTTATGGATGTTGGATGATATTGGATGTTGAATTGTTTGATATCTCTGATATGTGATGCTTTGTGATATATCCTGATTTGTGTTGTGATCTGTAATTTGTTTATCTGTGATATATATATCTGTGATCTGTGAATGAAAGATAAGCGTTATAGTTTATACCGCTTATCAATTATATTGTTATATTTGATCTGTGATGGTTGAATGTTGTTGCACTATTGTGTTAAACCCCTGGGCTACACAATACACACACAAATGTGGATTTCACATGGAAATCAGTTAAGTCACAGATTTTAACAATTATAAAGATTGAATTTTTGAATCCAAATTAGTTTTAGAATTGGATTGAAAGTTTTTGAAAATGAGTTTCAAAAATAAAAGTTATTTTAAATAACTTAATAAAATTGGAATTTAAATCATTTGATTTAAATTTTGAATTCAATACTTGAAATTGAATTCAATGATTTGGGAATTTTGGTCTAAAAGATTTTATAAGTATAAAAGGTGTTTATATAGGTTTTTTTGTTACCATTTAAAATACGGTTTTGGAAATTTAAATTTATATTCAAGTTTTATGCTTGGATGGCTTTAAACTGTGTAATTGTAACCAGTTTTTCCCAAAACGCAAACTATCCATTTTCAAAAAAAAATAGCTTTCATAAAGTGAAAAGATTTCCAAATTGTATCGAAACATTTCAAGTCGAAATGAAATTGTGAATTGTTTTGAAAAACTATAAATTAACCTTTGTGAAGATGATTAAGCTTTATTTCGAAATCAAAGAAGATTTTAAAAGGTGTATCTTTTATATTATAAAAGACTTGAATTGTGAATAGTTTTGAAAGCTATAAGTTAAATCTTGATTTAAAGATTTAATGGGTTAATCCAATTGAAATGGGAAATGATTTGGGAATCTGTGAATGAATCTTTGTGAAACTGGGTAAACTTTGTGAAGTAAATCTTTTTGTTCAAAGATTTAAAATGGTAATTTGTTTAAACCATTTAAAGGGAAGGATTTGGGTAATAAGTTGTGACTTAATTGGAATCCCTATATCCATATGTTTTAAATATTGTCCTCACTATTCGGTTTAGCCGGGAAAGGACCTTTGTGTCATATATCCCATTCCGAATAAGTGATATGACGATATGGATAACATTTGAAGACCGGTGGTGAAGACCGGGTATTTGTGAAAATGATAGGATGACCTATCGATTGTCTTTGCACCGTTAGCTACGGTATAAAGATTTCCTTTGTGATGGGAAGTTCGATCGGGATTGTGAATACCCGGATTGCAAGAGCTTCTTTGGAAGTGCCTTTGGTTCTGTTCGAACCCGGAACAGACTTGTATGGTTACATGTCTGACATTACATCTTGAGATATAAATCTGATTTCTTTCAAATACATTTCTGTTGGTGGCGGAGAATTTATTCTCTTAGCTTAACACCCTTCTCTGAGACGTACGAGCTCAGAGGTTATGTAGTTGAAGGTTATAAGTGATATACTCCCAATTTGGTAGTATGGCATGCTGAGTGTTGTTGTGTGATGATTATTTATTGATCATTTGTGATCAAAGCGTGACTTTGTGAAAAAGCATAGCTTTGTGGACGAGACCTCATCGGACCTCACAACCCGGAAATGGTCGAAACAGGAATGATGCGGCAAGGTTATGAGGGTTGCTCCCTTTAGGGTATGTCATTTCCTTCTAGAAAAGGGTGGTATCAGGTATGGAGCCCTGGTATTTAACCTATGTGGATACTCCAATCTCATTTACTGTGTGATTGTTGTTTTGATCGAGGCGCCTCGGATAAAGGTCCCAAAGGACCGGGGGGTGGCATATTCGTGTAGTAGTTACCTAGTGTAAGAGGTAACCCGGCCTTGTGTTGGCAGAGAGCTAGTTAGTTCTCGGGACGTCCCGCCAGAGGCGATCCCATTGGCAGTAGGAAGTTCCTTAGCCTGACCCTTTGTTGGAAATCCAAAGAAACAATACGAGCCTTGTACGGTTTTAGTTGTATTACCTGCTATGGAATGTGGCGGTAACCTGCTATTGAACATAGTAGCTATAGTAGGCATAAGTGAGGAATGCCTATGCTGGCTAAGATTAATATTATATTTTCGAAATGTTTCCTACACTATGCGCTAGTAATAATATCAAAAGAGTTTTGTTTGCATAGTAAGCATATTTGACTATCATAAGAAGAAATCTCCTCCAATTCTGCGTTTGCATTGTGTGTGTGGCGGGAGGTCTTATGGTAGTTTCATTTTCTAAAAAGCATTGTGGATGTCTTTTACTTCCTTTGTTGTTGTTTTAAAGATAATAACTATTTTAAGTTCTCACACCAGTCTCATGACTGACCTGGAGTTTATTGTTCCTTTCCTAAACTCTGGGTGCCCATCAGTTTCCACACGGGCAGTCTAGAGTTAGTTTTCAGGTCATTCTGGATTCAGGAGATGCTGTGGAGCTCAGTGGCGAGCTGGATGGCGAGGCGTAGCATTTGTATATGATATTATTTATTTCGTTGTGTATTCGGTATGAGGACAAGTTTGTATAACTGTCCATTGATGTATTGTGTGTATATTGACTCTGATGATGTAATGTACAAACTAATATAGTTCTTTGTTTTAAAGATTATTCATTTATCTATTATATGTTGTTCCGCTGCGATATGTGAGATTCTGATATTGTTTCTGTTGTTTCTTCTTTCTTTCTTTCTGTCTTCTTCTACCTCTTCCTTTTAACCATAACAATTCGGTTTTCCGGCATTCGATTGCTCGGCAGTTGATACAGTGGACGTATTAATGTCGATTTTCGGAAGTCGAAAATCTCGAATCGTTACAAATAAACTAATGAAGTGAATCAAAGAATTAATATTGAACTTAAGTTATGAAGAAAAAATAATATAAACATGAGTTGCATTTTATAAAATGTTTATAATAAACTTAAATGGTTTATGAAATGGTTTATAAAAAATATTAGTATAAAAGAGAATATATAAGTGGTAATAAAATAAAATTTAACTTAAACAAGGTTAAATGAAATAATTTTATAAAATGGTTCATAAATGAATTTATATGAAATATGCTAAACAAAAAGTGGAACAATTAGAATTTAACAAATTAAATTGAATAAATTGAATGTGAATGAAATAAATGTGAATAAATTTGAAGCAAACCGATTAAATGTTAATAAAAATTGGATATTAATAAGAAATGAAGTGTATAAATTATGGATAATGTAAATTCACATAATTATGAATTAATTGGATTTATTGGATGAATATTGATTGTTGAATGGTTTCTTTTGTTGCAAACCATTGTTATTACTGCTTTGATTTGCATATGATTGTTATGGTTGTGTATTGGTGCTTGTGATTATGGCTTGGATTCAAATTTCATGTCATATAGCCTATTAAACTCATACATACTTCTATATCTTTTATAAGTGACTAACATTCAAATTTGAGTTGAGATAGGTACATACGAAGACCGGTTGGACGTATAGGTGGGTTTTAATATGCTTTTTCTTGCTTAATACGAGCGAACTCGCTCGTATTAATAATAATAAGGTACATATCTCGAATTACATACTGCATTTTTATATTTTTCCCTGCGGATGCCTCATCATTAAGATGAGATGTATATTTGATATATATTGGATATATTTGTGATATATATTGTATTGTGATATTTTTTCGATCGAGCCGCGTAAAGGAGACGTTGTCGAAATTTTCTGTAAATTCGAATGTTAGAAAAACTTTGAGGTTTTAAAATTTTATAACTTGTTTTTATATATAAGTTGTAATTTTCGTAAACCGATATCGGAGTGGCGTAGCGAGAGCATAGTAAAGGTTTTGTAAATAAGACTTAAAGTTTTATAAGTTGATTATTTTGGATAAAACACATCGTATGTTAAATTCCTTAATTAACTCCTTTTCGAGGACGAAAGTTTTGAGTGGGGGAGAATGTAACGATTCGTATTTTTAACTATTTTAAATTATTAAATTTAATATGATTATTGAATAAAAATGGTTAAAAATAAAGATTTGATTATTTATTAATGTATTTATTTAATATGAACTCGAATAAAATATTGAAATAACCAATTTCGAAGATTTTTGGCAATAACAGAAATTGAAATGAATTTTATGTATTGAATGCGTTTATAACCAATAGTTGAGATTGAATAATAAATGTTGTATTCAGATGATGATAAACTAATTGTTATTAAAAGTTGAATTATTTATTAATGTAATTTTTGAAAAATTAAATTGTTTGAATTTAATATTAGAAATTGTTTAAATAATTGAATTCTAAATTTAATGTGAATGAAAATGATGTCGAGAGTTGATGTAAATTTTATTTAAATAAGAATGAAGATTGTTTACTTTTAAAATTGAATTCAAAGGTGAATAAATAGAAATTGGAAATTTTATATTTTAATTAATGTGTAAAAATAGTCAGTTTGGCCACTATCTCGGATTTCGACGAAACCAGTTTTATCGGATCCATAACAGTGAATTATTTTAGGATTTCAAGTGTCGTAGCGATTGGGCTTGTTGTTTGGCCGTGCGAGCTTGAAATGCGTAGTAATTAACTTAAGGAATTTAATTAAAATAAAGTGATTTTGAAAAGTTATCTTCTGCATACGATCGAATTAGGTCTTGAGACTAGTTCCACTATGTTTCGAATAGGGGTATATATAACATATAGAACGCCAAATGGCACACTTCGTTTGGAGTTTGGGATTTCACGGGTCGATCGGGCAAGAATTTTCTAATTAAATAATATATATTTACTTTCCCCTGCAACATATCGTACACATACAGCCACTGTCTTGTCTCCCCGTACCATACACCTTCTCCTTTATTTCAACTCGTGCAAATCGAAGAAGAAAAAATGAAACAACGATAGGAAAAAAGGAAATAAAAGAAAAAAACAAACCGATGGTGCGATGCAAGCGGCGTTGGCATGGGGTCAGATCCGAGCGGTGGGCAGAGTCGCGGCTTAGGGTTTTGGGTGTAGTAGGCATCACATTCGCGCGTGAGTGCTGAAGGGTGGCGAGCACAGGCAATCGTGGTGGCGAATCACGTTGGCGGGGTCCGTTGGAGGGCGGTGACGTTGGATGCGGGTAGATGGAGCGATAAAAAATAAAGAGTACGAGGTCGCAATCTGGAGGAAGAAGATGCGGCTTGGTGGTTCTGTGCATGCATGAATAGCGAATGGTAGGTTTGTTTTTCTAATTTATTATGTTAAGTATGTTAATTAGTTTGTTAATATTAATTTAATTATATCGCTATATTAATTATCGCATATCCTTGCAACGAGGTCTGTTTCGAGCGAAACAAATTGCATTGCGACTGTATCGACGTCTTCCACGACATGGAGTGGGAACGGAATTTATTTGAAGCTGAAATATTTTCAGTTTCAAATGAAGGTGAGTGTTTTGAACGGTCACAAATGACTAAACTATTTTTATGTTAGTTAAATTGAAACCCTGAAGTGATTTAATTTTATTGATTGTTGTTTGGTAATTTAACTGACATAGAAATCGACATAGGAATTTATATATTAGAAATTTTAAATTAACACTTAAATTGAAATTGGAATTAAACTGCTAGTAGAATCCCCGATTATTGATAACTAATTAGTTGTTGTAATTTATTAACTGTTTTGGATGTTGATTGTGATGGATAATTATTGGTTGATATTTTGGATGATTGGATGTTGATTTATTTTGATATATACTGTTGTCACCCTGTATATTAGTGACATCACATAAACTTTTATCTGAATCATATTCGAATAAATTAAGAAATAGGTTGAAATGATATATACCTATGATATTTATTTTGGATTGAAATGATATATATCCATCACTGGAATTAAAATAAAAATAACTGGCCACTTGGCCATAGGATAGAAAATTATATGCGGATACCGGATTGGTTAAATTAAATAATTTTAAAAGTTTTGGTTTTGAAATTATTTAAATGATTTTGATTTAAAGAAATAAAAATTGAATTTATGAAGATTGAATTAGTTACGAATTCGAGTTGAAATGTTGAATGTAAAATTATTAAAAGAAATGTTTTAAAGAATTTAATTTGGAAATTGAAGTTATGATTGAAATATAACTTGAAGTCTAGAAATTGAATTGCTTTAAAAGCTTTGAACTTTTACTTGAACTTTGAAGTTATTTAAGTAAAAGAAATATAAATCGTTATTTCAAATTTGGACTCGAGAATGGAATTAATTTTAAGATTTGAATTTAAATTCAAAAATTGAAGTTTAATTTGAATTAAATGATTTAAATCGATATTTTGAAATTGAACCCGAAACAGATATAAATTAAGATGGTTTAAAATTGGAATTGAATTGAAATTTAAAGCATTGACTTGAATTGTTGAATCGAATTTGAAGTTAAAAATGAAAATCGAAATTGAAATTGATTTGAATTGAAATTGAATCAAAGTAAATTCGAATTGACATCGGAATTAAGTCGATTTGAATTGAAGTTGTAAGATTTGGAATTGAATCAGTTTGACTTTGAAACTATTTTAAATAGATTATTTTAATATAAACCGTTTAAAATCTATTTTTTTAAATATTCAAACTATTTTGATTTTCCAAGCTATTCTACCATATAAACCATTTTCAATACTCAAATTATTTTATATTAAACTATTTTAACTTTTAAACTATTTTTTTTTCTTTCAAACTATTTTCAAAAATTCAAACTGGTCAGGGTGGGAACTGTTTATATTTAAATCGTGGATTTAAATGCGAATTGGATTAAAATGAAGTTATAACCTAAATTGTAATTCGAATCAAACTTTGATGTAAAATTGACATATCGAACTGAATTGACATATTTTGAGTAAATATGAGGATTTTTGAAATGGAATGATATTTTGAAGCGAATATGATATTTTGATATCAAGTATGAATTGTTTTAAAAATATAAAAGTTCCAACTAGTATGTAAAACCACGTTTGGTTATTAAAGAGACCGAGGCCTCTTATTGGCATACTCTCTGTCAATATTGGAACCACTTTAACAAATGTGTACGTGGAGGAGACTCCAGAATGAAGTGGTTGGATTTGGTGTACGTTTGTTGGATTTGAAGAAAGAGAACAATGATGGATACACCTTGGCACTTGTGCCAATTTGAAATGACTAAAATAGGACGGCTTAATAGGTCCAAGCGGGCTAGCTACCCCTAGCGGACATCCGTTCTTCGATTTTCTTGGACTTGGTCCACATTATTACTCTTGTTGTTGGTTTCGATTGGTGCACCTTGATTTTGGGATGACCTCCCTTTGACTCGATATGGAATGGATGGACGCGGTGGGCGATCATGGCTACGATGCGTTACCATCAGCCTTGCGACCCGAACTTGTAGTATCCTACCTTGGGCATTGCCTCATGTGCCTTGTCATACTTTTATCCCTATACGAGACCACTACGATTTTGGTTTAGTGTTGTCGTATCACGGCGCATCCCTATCTCCCGACGTGCTACTAGGGCATTATATGCAAACTGTACGACAACACTTAAAAACACGTTAAGGGGGATTTATGTAAAGCCTTAACGCTAAGAAAAATATTTATTTTACTGATTAGACATTATTTATATAGCATATAGTACTATATATATAATATTTTGACTGATCCTTAAGAGACGGAAAATCCCATGACATCTCTTGAGTTATTGCACGCACGTTATACACTGGATAGGAGATGTGAAACCCCATAAACATCTCTGACGCTATTACACTCATGTTATGAGATTTCGATTTGATTCACATAAGGATATTTTATCCCTGACTCGAGTGCTTTGTCTTTTCATTACGCTCGAGTCAGCCCTGAGTATTTCAGCGAATTGATAATCATTTTCTGGAGGACGAAGACAAAGATTTGGTATATTATTACCAGTATTATTCCCCGCATCATGTTGTTTACTGCATTGTTTATTTTGTTCTATTGTATATATAACTCTGATAAACTTTGTATAAATTATAATCAAATGTATAATATAAACAGCTTCATGAACTGTTTATTTGATTATTATATTTTTTCATTCCGCTACGGGATTCTATGTTTGCTTCCTTCTTTTCTTATTTTTCTTTATTAACTCCATTGATTATCTATGTTCCAGATTGTTTGAGTTGGAAATGTTTGGATTATTGTCAATTTAAACCTTCCGAAATATGGGTCGTCATATCGATCCTTCTTCTTCCATACAAATATGCCGATCCATCCTTTACTATGAAGACATGTCGATCCATACGATGCCGGTCCAAGCTTTGTCGACCCATCATGTTTAGAACATTATGCCGATCCATATTGTGCCGATCCATATAATGCCGAACCATATTTAGCCGAAACCTCCTATGCCAATCCATGTTGTGTCGAACCTTCCTATACCAATCCTCCCTATGCCAATCCATATTACGCCGAACCCTCCTATGCCGATCCATATTACGTCGAACCCTCCTATGCCGATCTTTCCTTTTTCAAGCTAATATTCTCATTTCAAGCACCCTGCATCGTTTATCTACCCACTATGGTTAATCCTGGCTTCATGTTATTATCTGTAGTTGATCATTCATCCATTCATCTACGCCAAAGCCGTGATATCCCAGCCTCGATAACCGTGAAGTCTATTGGTTTAAATCCGCCGGCGTACGGCCTTGCCAAAAGGCGAGTTAACACCCTACCCCTTAAAACATGCCTTGTGATAGGAAGGCGTGTTTTGTATTGCCATAAATCCAAAATCCAAATTCCGTAATCCTTTGATTGCCATATTATCCAATCCAGAATCTAATCCGTTGCCAATCCGATTCCTTGATCTCTCCAGATCATTAGCGAAATCCATGACTGTTTCGAGTCGATATTCAATTCTGAATCCATCCCAAATCCATTAAACAAATCCACGATCTCTCCGAATCGTTTTATCCAAATCCAAGACCACTCGGGGTCCGATTCCAAATTCATGGACCTCTCCGGGTCCTTGCCGAGCACGATCTATACTCGACGATCTGAGTAGGCCGATCCTGTCGCTCTCCGACAAAGCATCCTAACCCTTACCAGGCATAGTCCATACCTGATGATCTGTTGTGTTCTATTCTCCTGCCTCAACTTTCCGGTCGAGGGCTTAGTCTGTGGGATATCCTACTCCAGTCTCAATCCCCGATCGAGGACTTGATTCGTGGGGTATCCTACTCCGGCCACGATCCCAAGTCGAGGACTTGATCCGTGGGGTATCCTACTCCGGCATCGATCACCAGTTGAGGACTTGGTCCGTGTTCGAGTCCATCTTGTTGCTCTCCAACGAAGGACTCGTAACTCGCGGTTATTGCCTCGTCTCTCCGATCGGGGCCATAACCGTGACCTGTGTTATTTATTACATTAATCCAGATTTAATCATTCCAAAGTCCACTCGGTAAAATATAAAAAAAAAGTCCATACAACCAAAAAACTAAATAGCCATAGTATTAGAAAACCAAAGTTCGTAGTAAATGGGAAAAACCAAAATTTCACAGACCCGAGCACTATGGTTCATCGTCATCTCAGAGAATGCCTAAGGACTGTCCTCGATCCCGTACATGTGTAAGTGACTTAGCCATATTATTGCGGGATTTATTACTTATTCCATGCCATAAATCCAATCAATTAATGATAAGTTGACGATGGCGCCTTGATCCAGTGCCATCTTCATTCGAGGTGGGCGGTGGCTGCTCCTGTTCCACCGCCATAGCCCGAGTCCTCATATATTGTTGTAACTGATCATTCCTCACATGTTCCTCGATGATATCCTTCAAATGCCTATAGTCATTTGTATTGTGCCTATCCAGTTTATGGAATAGGCAATGCTTTCCTGATGTCCACTCGTATTCAGAGGGTTCCCTTTTCGCTAGCCTTTGATACTGAAGGCAACCTCGAGTATCCAAATAAATCATTTCCAAAGGTTCAGTCAAGTCCATGTAAGAAGAGAATTTTGGTTCTCTCCATTGCCTTTTTGACATATTACTGCCATCATTCATTTTCTGTTTGCCTTTATCATTCTTGTTTACATCTCCTGATGACCCTCCACTTTGCATAGCATTCACCTCCGGTTTGTTTGCTCGTGCGTCTTCTTTCGTGGGATCCTTTCTGCTTCATGGTAAAACTCCCTTAGATCCTTAGGTGGATCCTGTGCTAGTGAATCCTTGAACTCCGTGCCATAAGCAATTCCAGATACAATCGCCATCAAAACTACGGATGGATCTGGAATATCCACCGATGCCGCCGCAGCATTAAACCGTGTTAGAAAACTCCTCAGGGACTCTTCGATCCTCTGTTTCAATGCTGTCAAACTCATCACATTTTTGGGTCTCGGGATGTGAACTCTAAAATGTCTCATAAACCCTTCGATTAATTCTGTCCATGTGCCAATAGAGCCGCTTTCCAACTGTCTGAACCATAGCGCAACTATATCCATCAAATACAAAGGGAAGCACCATGTCATGACCTCCTCCGATGCCCCAAGTACTTCCGTGTGCCTCATATATCTCATTAGATAAACAATAGGATCTGTTCTTCCATCATATGTCTCAAGCGTTAGTAGTTTGAATTCCAGTGGATTCCTAGCTTGCCTGATACTAGGAGTGAAGGGGCTCCTATTTTCATCTTCCAAATCTCTATTTACCAATCCTCCACTCATGGCCCGTCTGATCATTTCTACCAACCTGTTGTTGTCATCAAGTGGAAGTCTTCATCCATTGTCTCCAACCTGCCCCCAAGTCCATGAGGGAATCTGGAAATTCTTTCTTCTGGATGAGCATTCATATTCCGATCAATGGCAAACTGCATAGCACCACCTGGTATCTTACCTGGAATCGAGCCAACATGACTCAGGGGCATGCCCCCGAGTGTGGAACGATCGACACCGATTATTCTATAACGATCGGCTATGGTTTCGCCGATCGTTCCTGGTTGGTCAGGGGCTTCTTCCGGCGATTCCACTCTATCTCATACCCTGTTTTCTTTGTTTCCTTGGTTCTGATTCCAGCTTCCTCTGCTCCTACTGCTCCAACTCCGTGATCCATATTTCCAGTATTCCCAACTATTCTATTTCCATGGTTTTGCACTCCAGCTTGCCCAATCTGTCGGAGTAGGTTCTGCATCATTTCCTCCTATCTCTTCGGCATCCTTTCCTACATAGCATCCATCATTGTTTCCATCCCGTCCCTGGTAATGAAGATCGATGTTTGATTAGCTCCTGAAGAAGCCTCCTGACTCCCTTCATGATGGCTCTTCTCTGTTCTCTGTCTCCTTGTTGATTGCATAGCCATTGCTTCCTAGATTCAAGTTCCCAAGCTTTCAAATTCAAGATCCTAACTTCCAAATCCACAGGCGCAAGCTTTCTCAGTGAAAGCACCAAAATGTTGGCGTCAAACCTGACCACCAACACCCAAAATGTTGGCGTCAAGCCTTATCACTACCGATCGTTCTTCCTTTATTCAAATCAATGTCGATCGCCTCTAGAGGGTCCTTCATGCCGATCCCTTCCTTTCCATGTTTCTACGCCGATCCATCGCCTTCCAATATACTATACCGATCCATCCACCCTGAAGTGTGTCGGTCCTTCCTCCTCCACAAAGATGCCGATCCTTCTTCTTCCACATGAATATGCCGATCCATCCTTCGCTATGAAGATATGCCGATCCATATGATGCCGGTCCAAGCTTTGTCGATCCATCATGTTTAGAACGTTATGCCGATCCATAGTGTGCCGATCCATACGATGTCGAACCATATTTAGCCGAACCCTTCTATGCCAATCCATGCTATGCTGAATCTTCCTATACCAATCCTCCTTATGTCGATCCATATTACACCGAACCCTCCTATGCCGATCCATATTATGCCGAACCCTCCTATGCCGATCCTTCCTTTTTCAAGCCAATATTCACATTTCAAGCACCCTGCATCATTTATCTACCGACTTTGTTTAATCCTGGCTTCATGTTATTATCTGTAGTTGATCATCCATCCATCCATCCATCCGAGCCAAATCCATGATATTCTAGCCTTGATAACCGTGAAGTCTATTAGGTTAAATCCACCGGCGTATGACCTTACCAAAAGGCAGGTTAATAGTTGTTGTTGGTAGTGTGAAGGACAAAATGTTTGATGGTGTTATTCGTACTATTACTGATGCTAGACATGTACCTGATTTGAGAAGGAGCTTGATTTCTGTTGGAGCTTTGAGTAGGCTTGGGTTGAAGGTTGTAGTTGAGGGAGAGAAAATGAATATATCGAAGGGTTTCATGATTGTTATGAAAGGTGTGAGAGCATGAAATCTTTATTTATTGAAGGGCACTACTGTAGTTGGTGAATCGGCTTTTGTTACTTCTGCTGATTCAGATTCTTTCAGATTATAGCATCTACGAAAAAAACATATCAGCGAACATAGTTTGGATGAGTTGAGAAAGTGAGGTTTAATTGATGGTGTTCAACATTTAAAGCTTGGCTTTTGTGAAGAGTGTGTTCTTGGAAAGCAGACAAAGATTTCATTTGACACTGGTGAGCATAAAGCTAAAGCTATTCTAGAATATGTTCATATAGATGTTTGGGGGCTCTCCTCCTGTCCATCCTTGGATGGAGCTAAGTACTTCATTTCATTTATAGACGATTTCCCTCGTAAAGTTTGGGCATACTTCCCACAGTCTAACAGTGAAATCTTTGCAAGGTTTCAAAACTGGAAATCAATGGCTGAGAAGAAATTAGGGAAGAAGTTTAAAGTTCTCCGTTCGGATAGTAACATCGAATTTGTATCACAAGAATTCATTGATTTTTGTGACTTCGAAGGGATAAAAGGCATTGCACCACACTTGGCGACTCTCGGTCTAATGATGTTGCTGAAAGGATGAATTAGACATTGTTAGACATAACTCATTGCCTTAGATTGACTGCTAAGTCGAAGAAGGGATTTTGGACAGAAGCTTTATCTATTGTGCCTTTCCTCATCAACTGCACATCTTCTACTGCCATAGATATAAAGATCCCAGAAGAAGTATGGAAAGGAAATCCTGTTAGCTATTCATTTCTCAATGTGTTTGGATGTCCAACTTATGGATATGAGAGCAAAGGAAAACTGGAACCTAAAGCTCGAAAGTGTATCTTTCTAGGTTATAGAAGAGGAGTGAATGGATATATGTTATGGTGTCCAATTAGCAAGAAAATCATTATCAGCAGGCATGTGACTTTTGATGAGAAAGTTATGTCGAAGGTGGAGCCTTCCTCATTCGATGATAGTGTGAGGACCGATTCAGAATACCAAACACAAGACAATTCCTCTTCAGATTCTTTCCATAGAGGTACAGATGGTGTTTTCGATGGCACCATGATTGATGAGGACATTACCGATCCAAGTACAGAGGATCAGACTCAAGGTGGAGCTTATTTAGAGACTAGGCCTATTGGACAGAGAAAGAAGCCTAAGTGGCTTGATGAGTTTGTTGGATTGAGCATCAGAGACATTGACTTTGATCATATGACAACATATGCATTAAACGTCGTCCATAATGAGCCCAACGATTATAGAGAAGCTATTGCATCAGTTGATAATTCCGGTTGGTTAGTTGCTATGGAGGATAAGTGTAAAGACCTAGAATTTGATTAACTTAATAATGAATATTTAAATTTTTTTTTTCATTTAACTAATTAATGGATCTTATAACTCAAAATAAACTCTTTTTTAATAATAACCAAAGATGGTGAAATAGTTTTTGTAACGGCCCGGAATTTCACTACTTTAATTTGTGAATATTTAATTAATTTTAAATATTCAAATAATAGATATTATAATGAAAATAAAACTCTTTTAAACAATAATTAATGATGGTGAAATCATTTTCAAATTTTGTTTACAAAAATAATTAGTTCAAAGAAAAATAGAAAATGTGTCCGGAAATCGTTTTTCGAATTTTCGACTTTTAGGTGTCGAAAAATTGTCGAAAACGTTGTGCATTTGGGTAACACATACATACACTTTTATAAATGAGTTAGGACTTATAATATATACGTGTATATATTTACTTAAGAAATATTAAATATATGATATTACTTTTTATGTAAATGTTTAAAAACAAAATATAAATGTAAAGAAAAGTGACATAAGTTGTCATATCTTTAGAAACATGAAGTACTTAGGTAATAAATGCATGTTAACTTGGAAAAATGAAGGGGAGAGAAGGTAAAAAACGTTGGTTAAAGGGGGGGGGAGACATGCATGGTGATGTGGCAAAAATTTAGAGGAGGTTAAGTACTTTAGGGTAATATGGTAATTTGATTTATGCACTTAGTATATAATACATTTTCCTAACATTTCCTCCACTTTGCATTCATTTCTATTTCATAATTTTTTTCCTAAAGCTTTCATGTAAACTTCCATGGCATCCAAAAATAATTCCTAAGTAAAAAAATCTAGTTCCATTCTCTTTTAAGTGTTAAATCCTTGTTAAAACTATTCTCTTCCACTTTTACACTTCCTCCTCACAAAAACAAGTCCATACACCCCTCCACCATGTTGGCCGAGCATTAATACCCCCTTAGGCCAAATGTTTTTTCAACTAAAAGCCAGCAAAGACTCAACTTTTCCAAGCTAAAAGCAAAAACCTAGGTTGTGTTCGAGTAATAAAGAAGTTAACATGATTTAGTCCATTTTCCGTGAGTAAAGTTCTCACCTTTATTCAAAGTTATTAACTTTGTACATGATGTATATTTATTAGTTAAATATGATGCTTATTTGAGTAGTTATGATGTTGAATTGGTTATGCATAAGTATATTTAGAAATGGTGTTGATTTGGTTGTATATAAGTATGCTTGTATTAGGTGTTGTATAAACTTGAAATCAGAAGATAAATGTAGTAAATTAGTAAGGTATGATCTTGCTTATGTTTGGAATCATGTTGTTGTGTTGTGTTGTGGTTATGATATTGGTTATGATCTTGGTATATTTTTTTCATGCTAATAAAGATAGCATTTTTTCTAACTTATGCGACTTATGAAATCTCTCTTTGAAAGTTTGAACTTTGGACTTAAATTTTGAAAATATATTTAAGTTTAAACCTGTTTAGTTTCAAAACCCACATCCTTATGTTTAAAAGATAGTAATATTTCCAAAAGTTGAAGTTTTAAAGAAGACTTAGAAAACAAATTTCGAGTTTGGAAATTTCGAGGTCGTATAGCGGTAGTCGCTATAAGTGCAGTTCGTGAAAACGAACTCTTTTTGAAATCTAAAATTGCTTTCACATAGAAATCTTTTTGGAAAATATTTTAAAACTTATCTTAAGTAATTAAAAAGGTAATTATTAATTAATTATTTATTTAATGATTAATTAATTAATTAGTACTTAATCATTAGTTAATAAAAGTAATTAATATCTAAGTGTTAATTTTAATTAGTTAATTATTATTTAATTAATAATTAAGACTTAATTATTTTTAATTATTTATTAAAGATTAATTATTAATCAATTATTTATAAAAAGGGGTTTAGTTAATTATTAATTACTAATTTATTTAAATTTAATTAAGATTGTAATTAAGACTTAACTAAGATTTAATTATTATTTAATAAGGGTTTAATTTATTATTTAATTAACAATAAGGGTTTACAATCGCTTTGTTTTTAAATATTGGTTTTGTTTAAACTGTTTTTCTTTCAAAAAATGTTTTAAATCAAGGGATTTCTTCGTCGATTACCATTTAGTAACCTCCAACAAATATGAAACCAAAGTTAATATGGTGGCACATTTATGGGAAGTAAGTCATCCCATAGTTAGCACTAAAAGTTAATATGTCCATAACGGGACAACTCCTCAAACTTAGTGGCATACTCAACAATCGACATCTCTCCTTGCTCCAGATCCATAACTTCCTCATCAGCTTTGATTTAGCAAACTCAGACACAAACTTTTTCTCAAATCTCCTTCTAAACTCAGCCCAAGTCAATTGCTCCTCCGGAACTCCGGCAGTAACACTATTCCACCAATAAAGCGCCGACCCTTGTAACTGCCTAGAGGCTAACCTTCTCTTTTGCCCATCATCTAAACCCAAATCAGCAAAGATACGATCACAATGCAACAGCCAATTCTCTACCTCAATAGCATTCTCCATCCCATGAATGGCTTCCCACTAAGACAGATGTAGTCTCTACTCAACTTAGCATAATTATTCCCAACTGGAACCATAGGATTAGCTCCTCCTACATTTCCAGCTACTCCAGCAGCAACTCCTGCTTGCATCATATTGACAAAAAATTGATACATTGCCCCCATATCTACTGGTGGATTTCCAGCACCCACATTGCATCAACATTTTGGTTATTAGTATTAGCCGGTCGACCTGGGTTCCTCCTGGTAGTAGGTTGAGCATTTCCATTGGTTATGGTGCTTCCTCCACCGATATTTCCTCTTCCGTTTCCTGCTTCCATATCTACTTTCTCGTAAATCTGTATACGAGCTTTAGTAAGATACAGAAGAATGGTCTAAGAGAGCTGGCAATACGTACTTATATATATATATATATATCTATCAAATACAGGTATGTTACTATAGCACCCCAATCTTGTTATCTGATTCATTGGATTATGTTTGAAAATCTTTTAGGTTTAAATTTATTTTAAAGTTTCATAAACCTATGCTCTGATACCAACTTGTAACATCCCCCTACTTGGAGGCCCAAAACTAACGGCTACGGATGCTGCAGTCATCCATAGTTATTAATCATCGGTAACCAAATATGGCAATGTTAGATATATTGATACATAGAAACACATGAATATGGAAATTTTTTAAAATAACAAACAAATTTCACAGTCCATTTCAAAATATTTCAAATTCATTACATAACCCCAATGTGCAGACCACGTTCAAACAAAATATACATATTACAAAATACGCCAAGAGCGGCATATGAAGATGCCCTCATGGATGATCAGAGTATACAATAAGGCAATAAAACAAGTTTGCCTTTACAACCAAACACAGCGGAAATAAAAGAACTTTAAGTAGCTAACATGCCTCCTACACGTCACCGGAAGCTTTATTCGTCTAAAAGAACGCCTGAAAACCCTAAACCTCAAACTACTCAAAATCAATTGAGTGCCCGAGAGTTTAAGGGGAAAACAAAAACTTTGAATTAGACATAAAGCCTGGTATGAATAATAATCTACCATCTCAAATCATTTAGATATCTAATGAGACCACACCGCTTAACGGAACAAGTTTTCCCCTCACTAGTATCTTAAAACCTTTATATAATCATGTACTGTGCTCCTGCATCCACAATGGTTAAAACAATTCAAAACAGTATAATATGATGATACGCAAAATAAGTGAATCGATTCTGGATTCCCATCCCCATTCATTTTGACGATCTGTCACAATTATAGTTTCTAGGGTTACTATTAACCTAATAGTTTTCATGGGTTGACTATTAACCGGTAAAGTGATTATGGACTCCCTATCCAGTTACATAGTTTTCATGGGATCACTAAGAACCTATTGGTAACTCCAATATCTTTACTCTTATCCTAGTTTTCATGAGTTGACTAGGAACCTATTGACTAATTGTCAATATCTTAATCCTGATATAGTTTTCATGGGCTAGCTATAAACCTATTGGCCCCTGCCAATATCAAATCATAGTTCCATGGGCTGACTATGAACCTATTGGCCCCTCCCAATATCTTTTCCTTTATATAGTTTTCATGGGCTTACTGTGAACCTATTGGCCTATGCCAATATCTTTAATTAAGATTTTAACATTTTTAAGTTATATTCATTACTGGATCAACCTAGCTGGTTATTCTGCCATTCCCCAATGTACTGTTATGGGTTAATTACAATGTGAATAAACATATGAAGAGGCAATCATAATAATACCAACCCCTGTGGTTTAATGTCCCTGGAATCATTTTATATAAAAATTGGTTAAACCCTTTAACTTGTTAATCGAGGAAAACTTCTTCTATTTCAAAACTGTTTAATTTATTTATGCCATGGTTTTCCTTAAAAATGAGATTGGGTTATTTGTTTTGAAAACCGTAAAACATCACTTTCGAAACCCCTGGATAACCTCCTTCGAAAGAAGAGAAAACTCCTTTTCAAAACACTATATATACTTTTCGAAGCCCTTTTAAAACATCTCTTTCGAAACCAAATATACCTTTCGATAGTATCATAACGTTACTCAAAAGTCTTTAGAAACATAGCTTCGAAACAAATGAAAGCACCTCTTTCGAAAGTATTGGGTTTTACTTTTAGAAACATCTTTTGGGTCAAAGTGATCATAGGCGAAAGTACCTCCTTCGAAACCTTTAATAAAATAGTTTTGAAAAAAAATTGATGGTGTCGGAACCATCTATTTGAAAGCTCAAAATTTTTGAGTAAAATTTTGAAGGATAGCATCAAAACCCCCTTTCGACACCATTGCCTTCGAAACCCCTAACCCACTTCGAAAGCATTTAGGAAGTGACTTAGCTTAAGTTTAAAACAAAGCGAACCCTTCGAAAGTATTAATGGCTGCAATACATTCGAAAGGTAAAAGAATAGCGGCTAGGTTTCGACCAGGTTGGAACCACCTCTTTCGAAAGCATTATTTAAAAACAAAGGAACCCATTCGAAAGCTCCTACTTAAAACATTATATGGCAACCTACTTCGAAAGCTATTTAGAAAAACCCCTTTCAAAAATATAGCTTTCGACTACGTCAAAATCTTTAGGTAAAACAAAGTAGGCACTTAACATTTGAAAACAAAACTAAGGTTTTGATCCCATCGAAAGTATTGCTTTCGACAACTTGGCTTCCACCCTTCCTCCAATCCACTACGTACCATCTAAGTGATACCTTGTGTATTGGTTTTGACTAAGTGGGTTTCGGCTGAGTTGGTTTCGACTAGGTTAAAGCGGAAGCATTGGAGTCGAAAGGCACTACTATAGGAGGCGGAGTCAACTTTTCTTAATTAAAGGCTGAAATTATGCTATTTTTAGTAATAGCTTTATAATTATCTACCTATTTGTAATCCTTTAATTGGTTGTCTTAAAACTTTTCAAATACTTTACAAAATAATCGCCGCATTTATAAGATCTAAATCAAGGGAAAAAGTAACGTTTAAGCCCTTCCATTAAGCAAAACCAATATTGCAAATAAGTCCTTCTTTTAAAATAATTTATTTTCTATAGCAAATCAATTAGGAAAAATCTCCAAAAATCACAGAAATTCACTTTCATCATGTTACCTAACATATTAAAATTTCAGACCCAATTTATTTCTGAATTGATCGAAATAAATTTTAAACCCAATTATACCATATTTTCCTTTGGAAATTCATAATAAATTTTCCATAGCTTGGAAAATTATGAAAATTTAAACTCATCTCTATAATCATGTTTTACTTAACATATAATTTTTCTAGGGCATTCTAAAATCAATAACAATCGGTTTCTCCCTAAAACCGTGCAAATTCATATGTAAATGAATTGGTTTAAATCAAACATATAATAATTCAAGCATATCATCATCCAAAACATCATAAAAACGAATTTAATCTTAAATTCGAAAACATATGATTATAAAAATAAAATAGAGATGGAATGAATTATTATTCACCTTGAATATGATAAGGGCTTTGAGAATTGATTTAAGATTAATCCCCTTGCTTTAATTCCTTAGCTTGATTTAATCTTCCCCACTATTCTTCCTTGTAATGGCAAGCTTTCTTAGGTATACATTTGTTTTGTTTTTGATAAATAAAATGAACATGAGAAAATGGAAGGATACGTGAATAGGTGGGTTATAGAAATGAAGGCGGTCATTCCCTAATAGGCTTTTATGTAAATTAATAACATATTAGTCCATTTAAGCCCATTTAATTAATTACTCCAGCACGACCTTCTTATAGTTTTATTCAAATCTCAATCCCCTTATCATCATTATTCTATTTAATTTATCTAATTAAATCTTCTCAATAATTTTATAAAAATTAGGGGTGTTACATATGCTAATTCGAATTTTGGAGGGCAGTTTCGTCATTCAGTGCTTGTTTCATCTCTATTAATAGTGTAGATTCTTTTGAAGTGATCGAATGGTCTAAAGTGATTAGAGCATCTATATATTAGCCTCTTAATCATCTTTCTAATGCTGAGATCATATTTCCAATAATTGTAATTAATAGAAATCCTAGCTAAATCAAATTGGGGGTTTTCCATTTTGAGTGATCTAAAATGAAATTCTTCAATTGAGTGTTTGATTAGAGAGCGTCTCCACATCTTGTAACTCTTTAATAATTGATTAGGCTTGTAATCTCTCTGAATTTGGAGATTTGAATAAAGGGTTGTTGGATCTCCATGGATGTAGGATACAAATTCAAACCACGTTAAATCTTATGTGTCTCTCTTATTTCCGTTGTTTGATTTTGTGTGATATCATAGTTGATTTTGAGTTTGCATTGGCATTCAGATTCTGCTTAAACCGCTTCAGCTCATTTTTATTGGTGATAAATCATGCCATACATTTTTCACCATAATAAAGACGCTTTTAGTGCAATTGCTAGTGTAATTGGCATCCAATTGAAACTTAATGTACCTACTGCAAATGAAACTAGGCTATGCTATGCAAGAATATTGGCTGAGATTAAAGTGGATGCCGAGCTTCTAGAGGAAGAATACATCTTAACGCATGATGGGGATAACTTGGTGTAGAAAATAGAATATGAATGGATTCCCCTACGATGTAAAACTTGTGCATGTTTCGAACACAATGTAGAAATCATGTTACCAAAAAAGTTTAGAAAGAAAATAACCGCTCTGAAGCAAATTCAACATTTGAAAACGAACTGAGAGTATGATGGTATGCAAATAGACAAGAATGCAAATTCTGAAATCAATGCATCAGAAATCTTTGAAAAAAAACTATGCTACCAAAATTTTTGGAAAGAAAAGAACCGCTCTAAAGCAAATACAACATTTGAAAAACAAAATGAGAGTAATGATGGTATGCAAATAGACAAGAGTGCAAGTTCTGAAATCAATGCCTCGGAAATCTTTAAGAATGCAGACCCTTCTACAACAGAGGGTAAAAACAAAGAAGTTAATGCAACAATATTGGAAAACAAGACTCAACAGAAAGAACCAGAGATCATTACACCCATAGTTTCAGATAATGCGAAGTCTCAAGGAAGAGTTGCTCTTCTTGGCAAGAGTGTGCAAAACTTCATGCCACAAGTAGAAAAGGACAATGAGATGGTTGATCGGAATTTGATCAATTCAACTCCCACTATGTATACTACAGAAATAGCAATAAAAGCATATAATTTGACAATCAAGCCAATACAAAAGGAGATCAAATTATACAGGGATCTATAGCAGAGATTACAGATGGGCTAGACATCTCATTGCTATCTGGAAATTTAACTCCTCAATCAAAAAAAACAGTCTCAATCCAAACAATCGAGAATGCAATTAGTTAGATAGCAACTGCCTCTATAGCTAGAAGTAAAAGTAAAAGGAAAAAGAATAGACTGAAAGAAATAAAAGATATTATATCCACAATTGGCCCAGAGGATGTAGAAGATAGTGTTTTCAGGAAAATATACATTTTAAAAAACACAAAATGGGAAGACCAACTGAAAGTATAGGACAAGAAATCATGCAAGAGAAGTGGCAAAAAGTTTACAGTGATAGATGAGGATAGCAGATATAGTGCTTTACTATAATTGAAGACTATATCCTTTGTGTATCATTTATTTTCATATCTTATTGTTTTAATATGTCTATAATTGCATGGAATATAAGAGGGCTTAACTCCCCTGAAAGAAAACTAGACTTATATAGTCTGTTAACCTTAATTAAACCTAGCATCATAGGTTTGTTAGAACATAAATTATATTATAGTAAAATTGATGATTATCAGGCTAGAAGTCCGAGGAACTACAACATTTTGAATAACAATCATATGGGAGGAAATGGTAGAATTATGATTCTATGGGACCCTAATGTTTGGGAAATAAATTAATCTTCTTCTAATTTTCAGTACATATACTGTAAATGCACAAATAAGGGAGGATTTCTTTTAAAATTTATTTTTGTTTATGCATCTAACTGTGAAAAAGAGAAGTCGATTTTATGGAATCTGTTAACGAATAAATCCGTTAATCCCAAAAGTGTGTATAAAATGGGTTAATCAAAGAGAGGCATTGTCGAGGCTAGATGGAGTTGTTAGGATGAAATATGCATCTGTAACAAATCTTGACATAGTCACCAAAATCACATTAAACATCATATATGGTCCATGTAGGTCAATATGCATATTCAAACCGACCGTTAGGGAGGTTTGCTTAATGTCAGTGGCCAAAATCAATTTATCTGAAGCCAAAATACGAAGGCTGCTGTTTCTCGGCCGTCTCTCCTTTCTTTTACATATTCTTCGTTTTACAAATATCAAGCCTGCGGTTTCTCGTCAGTCTCTCCTTTCTTTTCCATACTCTTCGTTTTATCAAATCGACCGTCTCTGTTGAAAAATCAAAACCTCGTCTTCCTCAAAACCTTAGGTCCCGTTTGGCTTGTCGTTTTTAGTTTTGTGTTTTCGTCTATACAAAAACACGTCCTTTGTATGTATAGTTGAAAAACAAACAATTTTGAAAAATGAAATTAACATATAAAATAGAAAACAAGTTTATTTTGTTTTTCGTGTTTCGAGAGATAATAAAAGCACGAAGAACAATCAAACTCTTTCGTTGTCCGTTGGTCGTTCCAACGGCTAAGAATTATAAATCTTCTTCTCTTATTTCTTGTTGTTTCTTAATACAAGTTGAAAACACAAAACTCAAAATACAAAATGAAACCAAACGGGACCTTATCTTCCTCAAAATTCTCATTTCTAACTCGTCCTCACTCAAAAAACTAGATTTTATAGTAAATGCAAAACTCTTGTCATTTATTTCAATTCGTTTTACCCCAAAATCAGCTTCTGTACCCTAACTCTTCAACCCGGCTTTCCTCCACCATGCAATGATCCACCGGCTATCAACGCCTCCATCACAAACATCACAAACATCGTCAACACAAGGCATCGGTTTCGCAATCGCCGAGCGTTTCGGCCTCGAAGGCGCCGCAGTCGTGGTCTCCTCTCGAAAGCAAGTCAGTTTTTGCTCTGCAAACCCTAATTTCGCTGAAAACCAGTTTCAATCAGTGCGATGTTTTTTTTAACATCTCGATTCCTCATAGTTACCAATTATTAGTTGTTCCCTAACAAATTGATGCTTGAAATTATAGATTAGAACATAGAACACTTCATTAGTTTGATTGAAATTTTCAGAAGAACGTAGATGAAGCAGTTGAGAAACTTATATCCAAAGGGATTGATGTGTTGGGAGTGGTTTGTCATGTATCAAATGCATAGCATAGGAAAGAGTTAGTTGAAAATGCTGTTCAGGTAAAAACTAGATTTATCTTGCATAAAGTATGAAAATTATACAACAAAAGATTGATGTTGTTTTTATTTTTGTGATGCTATATTGCAGAAATATGGGCGCATAGATATATTTGTGTCAAATGCAGCTGCAAATCCATCTATTGACAATATATTGGTTACTAAAGAGGCTGTTCTCGATAAGCTTTGGTATATTAATGCGAAAGCTTCAATTTTACTGTTGCAGGTAATCTTCATGAAAATTATGGTTTCAGTATTAGATTTAGTATCTTAAGTGAAATGTTTGGTGAAATTGTTTTGAGTTTATAGAGCATGGACTTTAGAAACATGAAAAATCTATTGATCTATATAAAGATAAGAGCTTACTATTTGTCATCTTAGGTGCACAACTGAATCACTGGTGAATTGTTGCTGTGGTGGGTCGTAGGGTTTCTCATTATTATATCATCATAGAGATTGGCACATATCATTTTGTGTAGATGTGTTATTCATTTTATCATAAATAGCTTCTTCAATATCATTTTCAAACATAAATAAGGATTTTTTTTCCAAAAAGGCTCCATTATAAATGAGATATTAACTTTAATTCTGCAATGTTTATTTTATTAAACTTGCCTCTTTTAACCCTAACATCTACGGGCAAAATTTTGATAGACTTGGCTCGAGTTTGATGTTATGCTATAAAATGTGAAAAACAAGGCTGTAAATCAATTAAAATTAACTAGGAGTTTTGCACATGCATATAAAATTGAATGTCATTATCTTTAGTTACAATAAATAAATAAAACTTTAATGAGGTTTAAGATAAGATTTAAACATTTTAGTTTTAATGAATATGAATTTTGTGACAAATAAGAATGAATGATTGTAGAATATAAGATAAGAAGGAATATCGAGTTAAAATAGAATGAAGATTATTTCCTTTTCCAATAAAGAGGCTTTAGTTGTCATGAATAGTTTGTTTTAATAGCAATTTTGGTGTTGCAAAATTGCTTTACCAAGGTGACGTATTTGCATTATATGGTTGATAAATAGATAAGAAAAGAAGGGAAGTTTTATTAAAATAGGATGTAGATTGTTTCTTTTCTTGATAAAGAGGGATTTAATTGTTATGAATAATTTATGTTAAGAGAAATTCATGTACTGCAAAAAAGCTTCACCATGGTGAAGCATTTGCATTATTATGTTCAATGTCATAGCTGAAGCTGGCGTTGAATGAGCATCGAAGACTGAATTGGAACTGTCTTTGTGCTCAAAGAAGAGAAAACAATGCATGTCATCAACTCCTTCTCAAGTAATATTCAAGTTTCGGTATTATATTAGGCGTTGTTTACTTGCAATACGCGTTATGTGCATAAATTGCTATCGTCTTTTGATTGAAATAAAAAAGTCTAAATTGGCTTCTAAAATAATTGTCACTCAACGGAGATTGGGTATTATACATAGAAAGAACATGTACTGTAAACTAATAGCAATTCGTCAAATTCATAATAATTATATATTATACTTGTTCGTGTCTACATCATGGTTAAAAAAATGTCTCATATAATAAAGCTCTCTGAATCACCTTATTGATTCAACTAAAGCACATATTAAATCGGATTTCACATTTTGATTCAACTAAACCACAGATTAGATTTATACTCCACTTGATGTTGGATTTGAATTGCTTACTGTTCATTCCAGGTTAGGTCTTTCATTTGTTTTTATACTTTAATTTTTCTCTATTAACATAAATTCAGTTAACACCCATACTTAATGTTAATCAAATTTAATTTCATCTGGACATTAAATCAGGATATATCAGATGTGGAATTAGGCTATCCAAACTAATGACAATGGATAGGGAACACACGTATTAAAATACGTACTTAAGTTCATGTTGTTAGAAGTTGAAAAAACAATGTTTATACTATAAAGTGTTAACTTTGAGATGTTTAGATTTGTTAATATGATTTATTGATGACTTAAATCCCTATTTCTTTTGATAAACCCTTTTGCAACTTAAGTTTATGTTCCCATCATCGATTCTAGGGATTTCTCTATTATATTACTAGGAACTAACAGCAAGATTAAATTATTATTGACATTATTTTTGTCATATTTCTTTTGTGTTTTATGGCATCCTATTATATCATCCTGAAGAAGACATATTAATTTTGGATTGCCTTTTATATTCATTGTTTATTTATTACTATACAACATTATATAATTTTGTAAATATGATTTTATTGTTGAATGTAATAGGCATTCTATTTGTTATGGTAAGTCTATGCAAATAGTTAGTACAATATGGACATATAATTTTGATGCAACCATTGTTTCCATGTCCCATGGTGATAAAAGTTCTCCTTCATGATTGATTTTCACAGACACAAGCGCAAGATTAATTTACTTTAAATCGTAATTAGGAAATTTCATATTTTTAAGATTTATTAATAAATATTAGTTGACTAAGTTTATCAATTAATTTAAATTTTGATTTATGTAATTAATTTAAATGTGTGGACTATAATGTAAAATTTTAGTAGGGAAATGCGAAAGATTTGTAAATAATTGTAGATTCTTTTAAAAGTAGGTATTTAAATGTAACATAGTGTGAAAAGTTTAATAAAATAACCGTAAAGTGGTAAATTATAGGATTTTGAAAATAAAATATCAAGCTTGGAGAGAAGTAAGGAGAGTAAATATATCATAGAATTAATGAGAGAGTTTCAAATTCTGTTGCTTTGCTATTATTTAATAGATTAATACATAGCAAGATATTGTTCAGGATTACTTTCTGAAATACATGATTCATTCTCCTTATGGATGGTTGAATAATTATGTGAATTTAAGGATTGGAAATCTCGGTTATTATATTTATAGTATAATTATTCTTTAAGGAATAGCCTGAAAAAGACATTCTATATATGCTTCACTTGGAATAAATGTAAATATATTCTTTGTGATCCACTCCGTAAGAACTAGAAACAACTTATCATTATTGATAATTAGAAGGCTACATTGCTTTAAGGCGTACGATTGATGACATTGGAGACTTATTTTACATGTGTTTCTTTGTGTTAAATTTATAATAATAATTAGTTGAATAATTCGGTAAAATGTGATGTCAATTTTCATCGATTCAGACCCAAAAGCAAAACATATTTACCTTGATTGAGCCACATTTTCATCCATTATATAGCTCATTTGTTCAAGCTTGTCTTTATCTTTTACAGTTTGGCTGCTTTAGAAAAGTATACCCTTATATTAAGTGATTACGTGGTGTATGATTTTTGGTTTGAATATAGTTATTGTAAATTGTCAGCGATTCATTAAGCAAAAGATATACATATAGTACATATGCTCGTTATAACTTATTATTTTCTTAATACATGTATTCTAATAATAAAAAGCAGGATTACATTGTTATAGGTCTTCAAAGGTGAGAAATTGTCGTAAATGTTCCTTGGATGATTCTGATGATACCTTGAATAAGATGACTTATTCCCACAAATCCTTTGTTAATTTTCTTTCATCTTAGAGCAACTTCCATCTTTTCATGAAGTATTTACTTTACTTAGTGCATATTTTAGTTGCTGAGCTGGGTGAACGTCCATTTTTCATTTTAACTATTTAAATGGGCGATTTACAATTGTTATTGATTCACTTAAGGAACATTTTATTGTTTGCTTATCTTCTAATTCATTTCTCATTTCACACATCATGGATTTGTATACTTTTTCAAGGACAGTTGAGCTGTTAGTACGAAGATTCTAAAACCGAAAATTGCAAGTGAATTTTTTACTAGTGAGTACTTCTCGTTTTCTTTTAAACTCACTATATTCGTTACAGCTATTAAATTTGCTACTGTCTCATAATTGCTTCTATTTTTCTAGTGCAGGTCCTACTCATACCATTATCGATACCTATGCGCCTGTTCATTTTATTGGGCACCTAAATGCATTTGAGGTTATAATGATTCTGCAATATTGCAAGGTTCTTTTTACTAATAACCCAAACTTCTTGACAACTAATAGACTTGTTTCCATAGTTTTATTTGAGATGTACAGAACAAAATTTATCCTAATATATGACATGACTTTCATTTAATAATTTTCAGTTTTTATCTGTATATTGTAATCCTAACTAAATGTTCATGACTGTAAGCTTATGCACATATTTTTGTTCATGTGGTGCTTCTTCAATGCAATGGAGCATTAAAGTCTATTTGTTCTATACATCGCTTGGATTATTTTGATGACATTCTTGGCATCCAAGAGAGAGTATGTCTTTGATCTATAATGTTCAAGATTTCCATTTGAAACATCTAATTATGAATCAGAAATAACTATATTGTTTTCAAAAGTGGGCAACGTTCAAATACTAGATTATAAGTGTTATGTACTTTTTGTTTATATTCTATTAATTCTCATCCAACTGAACCAACAGCCAACACCATTGGCTAATATTTTAATTTTTTGTTTCTAATATACCATATAATTTTGTTTCAATATTAAGAGTGCAACTAAAATTAATGAAAATCTAAAATATTCTTTTTTGAAAACTACGCATTCAAACGGTCGGTTTTTCCACCGTTGTACGGTTGTACTGGTAATATATGAGTCCGTATGCAAGTCAATATGCATGTCGATGTATAAGTCATAATTCCAAGTCAAATGGATATGCAAGTCACGAGTTCAAATCAAGTCGATATGCCATGCTTTAATATCTAACGTGTACGAGGTTCTAGGTTACAATCCGCAAAAAATCCCCAATTGATTTAGGTTACAAATCAACATTGGCGGCAACGAATCAGACACTAACTGCGGCAACTCCAGACTCAAAGACTCGATGACAAATTCTGAGGACGCGGCAGGCAAGCGGCAAGAGCTGAAGGTACTCCTATCTTACTTCGACGAAGATAGTGATGGGTCACGAGTGTTGAGTCTGCCTGAACCCTAATTTCAATTTTTCCTCTGCTCCTAATCCTGAAGATGAAGTGCTGACTGAAAATTAATCTGTAAGAATTTCAGATTCATTCCATTTCTGTAAATCTCTTTATTGATTAATGATTTACTGTTAATCCCTATAAATTGATTGCCATTAGTTTTATATCAGTGGTTATATACATTGGTAGAAGAACTTGATTATGCACCTTCATTAGTTGTTTTTAAGCCAAAGAGCATCATCGACTTTCAAATTGATGTTGTTGTGCAAGTTTTACTTTATTTTTAATTTTTTGTAAAGAAATGTGTGGTATATTGTTTATTTATGCTCAATTTGTTTGCTTGCATTCCATTTTATTTATTTATTTTATGTTAGCAAATTTGTTTAAGGCTCATTTTATGAACTTGCATTTTGCACTTATTAGCATCAGAAGGGCCTGTGCATATCAGATATGCAAAGAAAGGCATGTATTAAATTCTTTTGAAAGTAATGAATGTTATGCCACAAATTTTGAGTCTCCAGAACCAATTCTTTGTTGCCAAAAAACTATATAACTTTGTAGATTTAGTTTCAAATATTGTAGAATTGTAGTTTAAAAAGCTTAGGTAGTGTTTGGTTTGTTGTTTTTAGTTTTGAATTTTCGTCAATACAAAAATGCACATGACGCATGTATATTGTCGAAAACAACCAATTTAGAAAACGAAGTTAACAAACAAAATGAAAAACAACTATTTATTCATTTTCCGTGTTTTGGAAAATAACACAAGCACGTGAAACAATACATTCTTTCGTCGTCCCTCTATCCCCTTCGTCCTCCCATCCGTCTTTCTTTCATCCCCTCCGTTGTCCTTCCATTCGTCTCATATTTGACATACATTTGAAAACTAAAAACATAAAATTCATTTTTAAACCAAACACTACCTTATATGGTTATTTTGAATAAAAAAATCATTGTTATTAGAATGTTCTCATAGATCAACCATATGTTTTTTCCTTCAATGTAGGATTTTTTTTCGTTCCTGGCGCATTGACTATTCAAGAACAAAGCCATTGGATTAGAGAGTGGCTGGTAAATTTTCCTCAGCCTCCCAATAGAACAAATCATAATGCTATATAGGCCCAATCCATGATTTGTTCAAATCTGTTGAGACTAACAAAGTTCTCATTGAAAAAGAGCAACTTGATAGAGATTTAAAGGGTGAGAAATATCTTGATGAAAACTTAGAAGATTCTCGTAGATATGTATTTATTGAAGCATATAACAGTACACGTTAGAAAGGAGATAATTGTAAATCTATACCTGCATCAGTTCTCTTACATAAACTACGCTGGAGCACTCTTGGTTTGCAGTTTGACTGGTCAAAGGTTGGTAGGTCTATTTTCACAGTTCAATACTTTTCCTTCTTGTATAATCTGAACAATTAGTGCTTCAGATCATCATCGTATTGCCTTAACTGCCGTTCAGCTTTGATATTACTCGCTTTAGAATATTGATGCCTGTTTAGTATCCCATTCATTCCAGTTTTCGGCCAATCACAGTAGTTAAACAAATTAGTTGTTGTTTTGAAAGGCTGCTGTGCTAATCTTATAAAGTTAAATTAAATTATTGTATTCTTTTGTAATTTGTTTTGTCTCCACTATACCTTGTATGTACACTACTAATCTATTTTTATATCATGATTGAATAGTGGTGCCATTTTAAAAACAAGGTTATTCATATTATTCAGTTAAAAAAGCAGATATCTGCTTCGATTAATCTAACAATCTATTTTGTAACATTGTCAAAAGATGGTGCATTTTCAAATAAAAGCCTGATTCTATCATCCAGTTATAACCAAAAGCAATCCGTTAGCATATCTCATCTTGTACAATCACTTTTGAAACGACGGTAAAACATAGTTTGAGAAAGTGGAAAATAGGCACAAAGACAAATTTTCATAAAATTTTTGACGGAAGGACAACAAAATTTTTTTAGACTGAAGGACAAACTTTGAAAGATAATTAGCCTGAAGGACAATGCTAATACAACTAGCATTTTGTACAATGTAAAACTGGATATAATGCTAGTTATAATTAGCATTTTGTACAATGTTTGCACTGTACAAAATGCTAACTATATTTAGCATTTTCCTTCAGCCTAATTTTCTTTCAAAGTTTGTCCTTCAGCCCAAAAATGAAACTTTGTGTCCTTTAGCCTAAGTTTTTTTTAAAATTTGTCCTTGTGCCTATTTTCCATCATTTTTTTACTACATGAAAACACATGGATATTGATGTCCGTGTAGTATGTCATATATATTATTGAACTGCATGGCAATTTTTTATCTATTGCCAGGGCCGACCCTAAGATTGGGTTGCTCTAGCCCAAAATTATTTTGGTTGCCCCCGAAAGATTTTTTATATTTTTTATATTAATTTTTTTATGTTTAAAATTAAGCACGTCGCCAAATAAAAAAGATATAACATATATGTTATTGCACTATGGTGATAGAATAGTCAGGGAATGTGTTGAAAATTTTGTAACTAAATTTTCATCTGGAACTATAAGTATCATTAAAGAATACGTAAAATTAGTTGTTCAAGACAGTGCACTTTGATGAAAGTCTAGGTAGTTAACAAACTAAAGCAATGAATTTAAAGTAAGAAAATCGACAAAATACCTCACAAACACTGACCGTAAATGACAGTTGACGGTAAGATATATATAGTACAAAACCAACGGTGTAATTAGTGCTTGTCTTAATGAATGAACAATCAAAGTTGAAAACTAATTGTAAATAATAAATAGCAATCTGCGGTAATATAGTAGAAAGAAATAATAAGTTTCCTTAATTTCTCACTCGGTCAAAGTTTTGTCTATCAACTGATTTTTAGAAACTTGAATGCATCAACTTCAAATCAGGCTCGTGCTATTTGTTGAATTTTTTTAGGCTGGCTACATCATTAATAAAAAAAATTGTTGCCCCAGCCCAAGGTGGGTTGCCCCAGCCCAGGGGCTTAGTGGGCTTGCCCTTGGGCTGGCCATGTCTATCGCTAACCAGTCAACCGACTAGTCTCTAGTGGTATTTGGTAGAGGTGGGCATGGAAGATTTTCATACCAACCGTAGCTTTTTCCGTTTCTACCGATCGTTGGTGGAAAGGTAATATTTGTTCCATGTTTCATTTCATCAACTCCGGAATTCCACTAGTTGAAAATCGCGAAAGTTGAAAAATGTGGAATGGAACATGAAAATTCCACTTTTTCCATAGCATGCAATTATAAAGATGAGAGAATTTTGATGTTGCTGACTATATGATGAGGCATGGACCTGAAGCCAACCAGTGTATCAGTGATGGCCTAAATGATGTGCTTGAAGTTTAAGTGTTAACTGGGCAAACTAAGAGAAAAGTGATAGAAATGAATCATTTAACTGCGCAAACTAAGAGTGCTGAAACCAACGTGTAAATCAGTGATGTTAACAGTGATGAAACCAATGTTATTCTAGACAAACTAGGAGTAATAAAATGTTAAGAGTGCTAAACAGAACGTCCAATTGAGGCATTTAAAAATGCAGAATTGCAGCAAGTTGCAATTATATAAAAATATGACCTATAGAAGGTTTGTAGAATAGTGTTAATAATATGAACAAATACACTGAAATCCTCAGTTGTACAATTAAGTGCATTACTTTACCAAATACACTGAAAATTCGTAAATATGAACAGAATACATTGAAAATATGAATATAATCAGTTGCAGAAATAAATATGAGCAAATACACTTAAAATACATTACAAAATACACCGAAATTCATAAAGGGAACTAAATTCATAAATCAACTACTAATCGAAGTGCATTGCTTTACAGAACTAATCCAATAACGAACTTCATATCTAATGATAGTAATAACAACTTGTGCTACCAAATTGTTCTAGTCTTTCAGCATCATAATCACAGATCTTCGCATGGTTTACTAATGATATAGCCCCAACTAGAAAATGATAATAAAAATTAACAATGATGATCAAAAAAAGATTAGATTCTACCGTGGAAAGGGATTGAACGTTTGTATATGAAAATTTTAACAAGAAAATTATTGTTTTCTTGCTGAATAAAATAGGTTTTAATAAATTTATACATACATGTTTAAAATACCATGCCCTTTTACTCATCTATTGCGTCATATTCTGCGATGATGATGCTGCAACCCATAAAGAAGTTCCTGTATATAGTTTTAGAAGTTGTTTAGAAAGTAGGTCATTCGATATGTCAAAACATTCAAAACCTATAGGACACTTATTTATTAAGTACAATTATTGCTACAAACATGACCTCGGACATTCTGCAAGAACTAGATGACAAATATAAACTACTGATACACAATTACACAACATAAACTAAACAAATATATTTTAATAGAAGGATCTGACAATTAATAGAATATATATATAACCTACTAAACATGAAAGAAGATATAGGATTTCCATTAAAAAGTGTAATATTTCAAAAATCATTAGTGCACCTCTTTTATTGATAAAATCAAATCATGACTACTAAAATGAAAAGTCATGTTTATTAAGAAAGAATCAAGAGTCATTTCCATCAATAGAATTAAAAGTCATTTCCATCAATAAAAAGTCTGTCATGGATATAAACATCTTTTAGATAATTTTTAAACTAATGTTATTTTGACATTGTTAGTGAAACCATCTCTAAATTTCTTATATTGTGATTAATCAGACATGTAATTGGTATAAGTGTGAACTAATGATTGTGCAAAACTCTACTTGTAATATATTAATACTTATTGAAAATATTTACCTTAACAAATTGCCTCCGTCTCCATGAACAATTCAACGTCCTCTTCAAATTGCATCTCAAGACAATTAAAGTTTTCCGCTCTTAACCAATCACTAAGACATACTAATGCTTCAACCATTTTAAGAGCCAATGAAGTCCTAAAAGGATTGATGACCTTCCGACCAAGACTAAATGCATTTTCACTAGCAACGGTTGAACTAGGAATTGTTAGAATACCTTTAGCTATTTTTGAAAGTGTTGGGTATTTTGTTTGGTTGCCTTTCCACCAATCTAACAAATGAAAATCTCTACTTGTAAGGTTTTCAAATGGATCATTTAAATATCGATCAACCTCATTATTTATTTCAAGTGATTGTTCTTTTCTTCTTGTTTGTTGAAGCCTTCTTAATTTTTTGCTCCTAAGATCATCATCAAATTGTTCGTCAATCTCTTCAATTCTTACAACAACATTCGATCCAATTACATTTGGTATATATTCATATACCCTTCCTATATTCATTATATAGTTCATTTAAAGCATGTTTTATAACTCCAAGAAACTCATTCATTTTACCATCGCTCAACCTATATCAAAAAAACCAATCTTCAAGGATTGAAATTTATATCTTGGATCCAAAATATGTGCTATAAAAATGACTTTATTAATTACTTCGATAGTTTCTCAATTTTGTCGAATTTAACTTTCATTAATTTTGCAAGTTTGAATCATGAATATTGTTGCTAGCTTCTTCAATCGCATTTTGAATTAATATAACCTCATCGAAAATTAACGAGGAAGTGACACTTTTAGTTGCACTAAGTTTCATGGTAGTTTCATAAAATCCTTTCAAAAACTCAACCAAAATTCTTCGTTTCTCCCAATTCTCATTTTTTGGTGGATATGTTCTTTTTACAAATTTTTTTTCTTATCTTTGACCATCTCATTAAAATATGCTTTAATCGGTTCATCTTCTAAGCACATTCTATCAAATACTTTTCTGAATTTGTAAGCAACATCAAGTATTTTATAAGTCGCATTTCATCTTGAAGGGCAATCAAGTGGAACAATAGTCATCTTATCTTTCTTCATCAAGTTGGAAAAATATCTAAATCTATCCAACCTTGAAGGTGAAGTGTGAATGTACTTAACTAAATTTCTATTGCCTTCAACAGCTTCACAATAAAACTTTAATCCATCTCTGACTATCAAATTTAATACATGACAAACACATCTCAAATGTAAATATTTTCCATTAAGCAATAAAGAATTGGAATATTCTAATCTTCTCCTTATATAACCAATTGCTGTATCGTTAGCGCTAGCGTTATCAATGGTGATGGTAACAAGCTTATCTACTCCCCATTCATTCAAACAATTTTCTAATACCCTTCCTATTTCATCCCCTTTGTGGCAATTGATCTTTGTAAAAGCTATGATTCTTTTATGTAATTTCCAATCACTGTCCATGAAAATGTGCAATGATTATCATGTAATTGATATTTTGAATGGAAGTCCAAGTATCGGTAGTGATGCTAACTTTTTGATCTTCTATTATACTTTTTAACTTAACTTTTTCTACCGAAAATAGATCCCAAATAGATTATGCACATTTTTTACTATTAAGTAATATAAGTCTTAGTTGAACTTCGACAATAATTCCCTAAACCCTTTACTTTCTACCATCCTAAATGATATTTCATTCTTAACGATGAATTTAGTCAATGCTAACATACACCTAGTTTGATTAAAAGAATGTGGAACCAAGGATCAATCCATCTTGAGGTGGCCCCTTGTTCACATCTTTTTTTCTATATATAGGAGATTTTGGACATAAATAGAAAAGATGATATTGCAAACTGTTGTTCCTTGCTTAGAATTAGCTGTGCACTCCGTTTTACAGTACTTGCATAGTGCAATCGTCTCCATTTCCCCATTGTCCTTCTTAAACATCTTTGTCGTGTGGTTCCATACTATTGAGTATTGACTTCGGTTGCCTTGAAGGTTTTTATACCGCATTTCACTATTGATAGTTGTATTGTATTTATATCATCCATATTTACATGTTAGTCTCTGTTTTTGTTCACGATTAGTTTCTAACTAGATGCAGATTTTTTCACGGAGTCAAGTGAATCAAGTGCAAATGCGGCAAAAGAAGTAGGACAAACAGGGTCTGATATGCAAAGTCGAAGTGGAATGCAGTATAAAAAACCTTCAAGGCAATCGAAGTCAATAGTATGGGACCACATGATAAAGATTTTTTTAGAAAGAAGGACAATGGGAAAATGGAGACGATTGTACTATGCAAGTACTGCAAAACAGAGTGCATAGCTAATCCTAAGCAAGGGACAACTGGTTTGCGATATCATCTTTTCTATTTAATGTCCAGAATCTCCTATATTTAAAAAAGATGTGGACAAGGGGCCACCTCAAGATGGGTTGGGTGGATCCTTAGTTCCACATTCTTTTAATCAAACTAGGTGTATGTTAGCATTGACTAAATTCATTGTTAAGAATAAAATATTATTTAAAATGGTAGAAAGTGAAGGGCTTAGGGAATTATTTGCCGAAGTTCAACCAAGATTTATATTACATGATAGGAAAAAATGAGCATCATCTATTTGGAATCTATTTTTGGTAGAAAAAGCCAAGTTAAAAAGTATAATAGGAGATCAAAGAGTTAGCATCAATACCGATACTTGGAGACTTCCATTCAAAATATCAATTAGATGGTAATCACTGCACATTTCATGGACAATGATTGTATATTACATAAAAGAATCATAGCTTTTACAAAGATCAATAGCCACAAAGGGAATGAAATAGAAAGGGTATTAGAAAATTGTTTGAATGAATGGGGAGTAGATAAGATTTTTACCATCACCATTGATAAAGCTAGTGCTAACGATATGACAATTGGTTATATAAGAAGAAGATTAGAATATTCTAATTCTTTATTGCTTAATGGGAAATATTTACATTTGAGATGTGTTTGTCATGTATTAAATTTGATGGTCAAAGATGAATTAAAGTTTTATTGTGAAGCTGTTGAAGACATTAGAAATTTAGTTAAGTATATTCACTCTTTTCCTTCCAGGTTGGGTAGATTTAGATATTTTTCCAACTTGATGAAGAAAGATAAGATGACTATTGTTTCACTTGATTGCCCTACAAGATGGAATGCGACTTATAAAATGCTTGATGTTGCTTACAAATTTAGAAAAGTATTTGATAGAATGTGCTTAGAAGATGAACCGACTAAAGCATATTTTAATGAGATGGTCAAAGATAAGACAAAAAATGAGGATTATGAGAAAGGAAGAATTTTGGTTGAGTTTTTGAAAGGATTTTATGAAACTTAGTGCAACTAAAAGTGTTACTTTCTCGTTAATTTCGATAAAGTTATATTAATTCAAGATGCAATTGAAGAAGCTAGCAACAATATTCATGGTTCCAACTTGCAAAATGTGGCAAACTTGATGAAAGTTAAGTTCGACAAATATTGGGGAAATATCGAAATAATTAATAAAGTCATTTTTATAGCACATATTTTGGATATAAGATATAAATTTCAATCCTTGAAGATTAGTTTTCTTGATATAGCTTGGAGCGGTGATAAAATAAATGAGTTTCTTGGAGTTATAAAACATGCTTTAAATGAAATATATGATGAATATAGGAATGATATATGAATATATATCAAATGTAATTGGATCAAATGTTGTTGTAAGAATTGAAGAGATTGACGAACAATTTGATGATGATCTTAGGAGCAAAAAATTAAGAAGGCTTCAACAAACGAGAAGAGAAGAACAATCACTTGAAATAAATAATGTGGTTGATCGATATTTAAATGATCCATTTGAAAACCTTACAAGTAGAGATTTTCATTTGTTAGATTGGTGGAAAGGCAACCAAACAAAATACCCAACACTTTCAAAAATAGCTAAAGGTATTTTAACAATTCCTAGTTCAACCGTTGCTAGCGAAAATGCATTTAGTCTTGGTCGGAGGGTCATCAATCCTTTTAGGGCTTCATTGGCTCCTAAAATGGCTGAAGCATTAGTATGTCTTAGTGATTGGTTGAGAGCGGAAAACTTTAGTTGTCTTGAGATGCAATTTGAAGAGGACGTTGAATTGTTCATGGATACAGAGGCAATTTGTGAAGGTAAATATTTTCAACAAGTATTAATATATTACAAGTAGAGTTTTGCACAATCATTAGTTCACACTTGCACCAATTACATGTCTGATTAATCACAATATAAGAAATTTAAAGATGGTTTCACTGACAATGTCAAAATAACATTGGTTTAAAAATTATCTAAAAGATGTTTATATCCATGACAGACTTTTTATTGCTGGAAATGACTCTTAATTCTTTCTCAATAAACATGACTTTTCATTTTAATAGTCATGATTTGATTTTATCAATTAAGGAGGTGCACTAATGATTTTTGAAATGTTACACTTTTTAATGGAAATCCTTAGTACTTAGCTAGTATGGTATCTTCTTTCATGTTTAGTAGGTTATATATATGTTTTATTAATTGTCAGATCCTTCTATTAAAATATATTTGTTTAGTTTATATTGTGTAATTGTGTATCATAGTTTATATTCGTCATCTAGTTCTTGCAGAATGTCTGAGGTCATGTTTGTAGCAATAATTGTATTTAATAAATAAGTGTCATATAGGTGTTGACTATTTTGACTTATCAAATGACCAACTTTCTAAACAACTTCTAAAACTATATAATAGAATTTCTTCTTTATTGGTTGCAGCATCATCATCGTAGAATATGATGCAATAGATGAGTAAAAGGACACGGTATTTTAAACTTATTTTATTCAGCAAGAAAACAATAATTTTCTTGTTAAAATTTTCATATACAAACGTTCAATCCCTTTCCATAGTAGAATCTAATCTTTTTTTTGTTTATCATCATTGTTAATTTTTATTATAATTTTCTAGTTGGGGCTAAATCATCAGTAAACCATGCGAAGATCTGTGATTATGATGCTGAAAGACTAGAACAATTTGGTAGCACAAGTTGTTATTACTATTATTAGATATGTTGAAGTTTGTTATTGGATTAGTTCTGTAAAGCAATGCATTTCAATTAGCAGTTGATTTATGAATTTAGTTCTCTTTATGAATTTTCAGTGTATTTTGTAATGTATTTTAAGTGTATTTGCTCATATTTATTTCTACAACTGATTATATTCATATTTTCAATGTATTCTGTTCATGTTTACGAGTTTTCAGTGTATTTGGTAAAGTAATGCACTTAACCGTACAACTGAGGTTTTCAGTGTATTTGATCATATTATTAACGCTATTCTGCAAACCTTCTATAGATCATATTTTTATATAATTGCAACCTGCTGCAATTCTGCATTTTTAAATGCCTCAATTGGACGTTCTGTTTTGCACCGTTAATATTTTATTGCTCTTAGTTTGTCTAGAATAACATTGGTTAACATCACTAATTTACACATTGGTTTCAGCATTCTTAGTTTGCCCAGTTAAATGATTCATTTCTATTACTTTTCTCTTAGTTTGCCCAGTTAAGGCTTAAACATCAAGCACATCATTTAGGCCATCACTGATTCACTGGTTGGCTTCAGGTCCACGCCTCATCATATAGTCAGCAACATTAAAATTCTGTAATCTTTATATTTGCATGCTACGGAAAAAAGTGAAATTTTCATGTTCTGTTCCACATTTTTCAATTTTCGCGGTTTTCAACCAGTGGAATTCTAAAGTTGATGAAATGAAACACGGAACAAATATTACCTTTCCACCGACGATCGGAAGAAACGAAAAAAGCTCCGGTTGGTACGGAAATCTTCCGTGCCCACCCCTACTTGCATGTGTGTGAACAATATGGAAATTTATTTCAACAATTAGCCAAATATCCTAGTATTCTGAAAGTTGATTCCTATCTTTAAAGGTCAAAGACCGTTATAAATTCTTGGCACTTAATATGTATTAGTTAGAATGTTGTTAACAAATGGAACAAATATGTACAGATTTATGTGCTTGTTTAATCCTTTTTTTATAATTGAAAGGCAAATGAATGTACCGCTAATTTAATTTCCTAATCTTACGTTATGTTGTACTGTAGAGGAATTACGATGTGTCACTTTAACATAACAAGATACCAGATTCCCTTTGCTTTCTGGCAAAGAAAATGGTAATTCCAGCTATGCCCATAGGAGATTTTTCAGCCAGACTGGAATAAAATTGTACTAGTTTTTTCCTTCTTGTTTGAAGCCGGTGATATGCTTGGAGGACATGTGGATGATATGGAAAAAGATTGGAGCAAACCTATTGTAAGCATAAGGTATGAATTATAATTCACATGTTTTGTATGCTAATTTTTATATGCAGTTGTATTTTATGGGCAAAACATTTTTTTTATAGCTTGGGATGCAAGGCAATTTTCGTATTAGGAGGAAAGTCGAGAGGATATTCCTGTAGCCATGTTTCTTGGAAGTAGAGATATCGTACTTATGGCTGGGCAAGCAAGGAAATGCTTTCATGGTTAGGCAATATTTACGAATGGCAGTTGTTAAAATGAGAATTAATTTGGCTAAAGGAAATGGAAGTTAAATGAGAAAATTATAGAAAATGATAAAATTTACCAGAGAGATGATGATGATGATGATACTAGTAGTACTGGTACTAATAACAACAGCAGCAACAACAATGATAATAATAAACCAAATAATTATAAGAAATAAAATAAATAAATCACAGGGAAGGCATAAATGCCACTCACTCTTCTTTACTAATTCCCTACCCTTTTTATACTTATCTCCTCTTTATTTCTTTACCACTGTCAAAATTGTGGCCTACTAAACACATAATACGTTGCTAGAAATAAATATTCTCCCTACACACATATGCGTTTCTTCTGTTTGTACTACTATAATACTTTATCAAAATTTTCATTAATAACTGAACACAAATTTGTACTTAATTTTGCAGGAATCCCGAGAATATTCACAGATAAGAATAATGCAGATGTTTCTCAGCTGTTATCTCAATTCTTGAGTGATGAAGATGTATATATCAGGGACTACGTTGCAACTTCAAGGATCAGTATATTATTGTTATGTAATTTTCTAAAACCTAGTGACCACCAAAATCAACAAAAGTATTTGATTTTCCGCTTACTTAACTGCCCCATTTTTTGGGATGAAACATTGGCTATTACATTTTGGTTTGTTCTTAAAACATATACAATGGAATATTATGGGATATTATGTGTGTGAACATTTGCTTATCTTTAATACAATGTGTTACATTTTTATGTTTATTAATTTCTATGATTATTGCATTATTTAAATGGTAGGTTTAGAAATATTCTGAATGTAGCATTTTGATATGGTATTGACTATCGTAATTTATGGGGATATAGCATATTTTTTAAAATGCAAAAAATTTAACCATAGCGCTTATAAAACGCTTGAAAGCTTGCAATGGTGGATAGAAAGCGTTATCAAAAGTAGAGCTTTTAATACGCTCATTTTGTATTATAAATAGTCCAATATCTATTATAATTATGTTGATGTACAACGTTTATTATCACGCTATTTTGGATTTTATAGCGGTTGTCCTATGCTTATAAGTAAAGATAGCACATAATAAATCGTTATAAAAAACTTACAATAGTGAATAAATGGTGCTATAGAAAGTAAACTTTTTATAGCGTTTTTTTGGTGTCGTAAATAGTCTAATATCTATTCTCTCACGTATCTATATACAGTGTTTATTAAATCACAATTATAGGCTATTACATCATTTTTTGTGCGCTGTCATAGGCTCTTTTTTATAGTGCGTGTTAACCTTTTACTGTTAAATGCGACCTTACTTAATTATAAACGATGTTATCTACTTTCGTCGTCGACTTTTAACTTAATACCGACGGTCTTATTGTTTGCTACCATTGTTCTGTTTAATACTGTAAGTTAAGCTTCATTTTGATATCATTTATTTTTTTGACCAGTACATTATCAACTCACTCCATCTTTATTTATCGGCGTCGACAATCTTCCTTACTTCAATATTGGTTATAATGGCAGTGTTACCAAGGCTTTATAACATTCATCATTGTCATAGCCAATGACTTATGTTTGTTAACGCTACGTAACCATTTTTATTTAATTTTCATATAACTTCTTCATGGGACTCTCTCATTGGAATCGAAATTAATATCATTTAAGAGTTGTTATCTTGGGAGTAGCATAAACTTTGTCACTTCGACAGTATATAGCCTACTTAAACAATAATTTTTTTCCTGCTTGGCATGTTCTAAATCTTTTATATAATATGAACATGATTACTTCCTAAGTTTGGAATAATATCACCTGCATGGAAGGTCAACAATCCAGCAAGAAGTCCATTAAGAAACCTAGTAAAGGGCCCAAACATTCACCATTAGCTATTAAGAAAGGAGATAATCTCTTGAACCCATCATATATAACGACTCAGTAAGAGGTGAAATCTATTCTTGAGCAGTTTGGCATTACAGGGATTGAGGCCATTCAGGCCGGCCCTGCAGACAGCATCTATAACCCACCAGAGGGATATTTCGCCTTTAGTTCCATACACACCTGGCATGTTAGTTATCTTCCTTTTCCTAACTTTCTCGAAAGATATTTGGAACATTTGGACATTGCTCCAATACAATTTTTGCCAAACTCCTATACATATTTGACTTACTTAGAAGTCTTGGCTCGGGAGGCGGTACTTCCCTCCCTTAGTGCTGATAATCTTTATTCGATAGCTGGTCCTGCTAAGGCCGGTGAACAGTCAGATCATCAATTGTACCAAATCCATCCTCTTCTAAAAAGTATGATTTCTGAAACCGATAAGCGTATATTCTCATATTCTGCTCCTAAGAAGCTAAGCTCATATGACCAAGCAATTGTGTTGTCTTTAACTCAAGCGGCAAAGAAGATAGGGAATAGGCTAAAATTGTTAACTCCAACTAGGCTTCTGAAATATTCTATTATTTTAGATCATTACAAGATCTTAGGAGAACCTCCCATGGTGAAATACAATGCCCGGGGAAATGTTCGTTGGTGATGGGCAAGTTAAAATCCTTCACTTCTAATTCTTTTATTCAGCCTAATCTTGATGGTAAATTCCAATTTAGCTAAAATGGAATTCTTAATGCTACCGGTTTACTACCTTTTCCTTTTGCTTCAGGCTCGTCTGCCCTTGTCATTGCTCTCGAAGAAGCAAGGGTTAAAGATGATGTTTCTAAGAAGAGGAAGAGCAAAGATGAAGCTTCAGTTCCATCTCAATTAATTGAACCCATTTCTATTAAAAACTTCATTTCCAAGGCCATTGTTAGACAAAGAAGAATAATCATGCAATGATGCTCTTATTGACATTCTTCCTTCCCCTCAAAGTAAGAAGTCCAGACTTACGAGTGAATTCTCTCCCGTTGTTGTGGATGAGGAGGGGCATGTAAACATTGATTCAAGTCCCGAGATGGTGAATTTAGATAAAGCTTCAGGGAAGCCCGAGAAGGCTCGAACTCCTAATCCCCTTCTGAATATTTCTTTTCCTACCTTCCCATCATCATCAGCCGCATGTGTGCTGATCTTGGTTTGCTTCTTTCTCCAAATGATCCTCTTCCTTCGAAGGCTCAGACTCAGTCCCCAGCGATGAATTTCGAAAAACTCGCTCGACTGGCCATTTAATCTTCTTCCATCACTTCTCTTGGATCACTACAGCCTCCAGCTTATTCTGATAATCACCTTTTCAATATTCTTAAACAACTTATATCGGTATGTTTTTTTTTCATTTGGTTAATCTTAACTTTATAGATTCTGTTCTGACTTAGATGGGTTATATATTCTAGATAGGAAAGCATATGTTTCTTCTTTGAGACGCTTCTCAAGGACCCTCCAATAAAGTGGTCGAGCTTAAAGAAAATATTTCTTCACTTAACAATAGTATGACGAACATTACTATGTCGAGAGATGAGGCTATTCTTGAAAAGGATGATCTTGCTTCCTCTCTTGATAAGGAAAAGAAAGCTAAGCAGTCTTCAAAAGAGGAAATGAAAAACTTGAAAGCCGACCTAGAGTTGGCTAATAAATTCAAAGTAGATCTTGAGAAGGTGATCAAGGAAAAGTCTGAGTTAGCTAGGAAGAACAAATTGCTGGAAGACCAGCTACAAAGGAAGTCTAGTATCTTAGCTTATTTGAATAACATTATCATTGATTCTAAGAAAAAAGTCACTTCCTTCCTTAATGTCGCTCTTCCTAAAATCATCGAAAAGTGTTACGAAGGCGCTTTGTATGTAGTGTATGCTAACAACATCCGAAAATGCCCAGATTTGGACTTTCCATCCCTTCCATATTTGAATGAAAAATTTAAGAGGAAGTTCAGTCTCAGAATAAAAAAGGACAAGAAGACTTGAAGACGAATTTCCTATCAAAGAGGAAATTGATGCTGAAAAATGGTTAACATTTGATGATGCTCCAAAGGATGAAGGAACAAAACCCGATGGAGAAGAAGATGGTGACGATGATAATACTAATGACAATAATAATGATCGCAATGATGGTGATGATTGTGATGACAATGAGTCCCTCTGGACAGCCAGATAATGTTCTCAAACTAGAGATTGAAGAGTTAAAGAGCATGGTTCAAACTTTGAGAGGAGCCAACAACGTTCTCCATCGTGCTTTAAAGATTCAAATTGATTCAGTTGATGATGCAAAAACTGCAACTGATGCAAAAACTATTCAGAGGAAGGAAAGGAAACTCAAGGAGCTTTTGGACGTAGCCCTTCGCCACATTATTAACTCTTTAATTGCCAAAGATATGGAAATCAAGCATGGAGCTTTGATCTTTAGCAAAACTTGCTTTAAGTAAGTAGACTCTTCTTTTTGTTTGATTTTTCTGCAAATTTGCATATAACATACTAGACTATAAATGAATTTTGCATTTGAATGAAAGTTACCTCAGTTGTAGTTTCGAATCAGATACTGATTCCTACTCGAAATCACTCGACGATCGATATCTTGCTTATTTTGTGTTTTGAGCTTTTGATGTATAACTTGATATAAAAATATGTGTTTCTATTAGTAGATATTCAACTGTTTGTTTAGTAACAGAGATTCCCGTTAAATGAATCCAAATCTGAGTCTAGGATTGATTTAGCGATGCACTGCCACCAGAAAATCCTTCTGTCCATCAATAAATGAATACCGAAAACCCTGATCTGGCAATAAAAGAGGCTAGAAATCCTTACCGAGCAATAATAGAAGAAGACCATAAATTTTATCTGGCAATAATAGAAGAAGACCAAAAATCCTTATCTGGCAATAATAGAAGAAGACTATAAATCCTTATATAGCAATAATTGGAGAAGATAAGAAATCCTTGTCTGACAATAGAAGAAAACTAGAAATCCTTATCTGGCAATAATAGAAGGAGACCAGAAATCCTTATCTGGCAATAATAGAAGGAGACCAGAAATCCTTATCTGGCAATAAATAAGAACACTAGACATCCTTATTTGGTAATAATTGAAGAAGATAAGAAATTATTATCTGGCAATAATAGAAGAAGACCAGAAATCCTTATCTTGTAATAATAGAAGTAGACCAGTAATAGAAGAAGACCAGAAATCCTTATATGGAAATAATAGAAGAAGACCAGAAATCCTTATATGAGAATAATAGAAGAAGACCAGAAATCCTTATCTGGGAATAATAGAAGAAGACCAGAAACCCTTATCTGGTAATAATAGAAGAAGGCTAGAAATCCTTATTTGGTAATAATAGAAGACCAGAGATCCTTATTTGGTAGCTGAAAATTACGTTTGTTGGGGTGCATAAATAACCACATTTGATGCACCTTCCACTAGACAATTTGATTGATTTTGAAGCGCTACTTGGCTCGGATTTGAAAGATCTTCCACTAGAAGATTGATTGATTTGGTGCACTGCTTGGCTCAAATCCCTTATCACCGTCTTAGATGATGATTTAGGTCTACTGTTCAGTGCGTTTGGTTAGCTATCTTAAGCAGGACCAAAGACTTACCCGACCTCCCTCTAGGAGGCGCTTTAGTAAGGCTTTTGATAATGGCACTAAAGGCTGGTTTAGCACTTTGGATAGGCCAAATGCTTACCCGTCCTCCCTCTAGGAGGCACTTCAGTGAGGCCTTTGATGACAACACTAAAGGCTGGTTCAGTGCTTTAGTGAGGCCTTCGATGATGGCACTAAAGGCTTACTTCGTCCTCCCTCTAAGAAGTGCTTTATCCAGGCCATCTTAGCAGGGGATAAAGGCTTTAACTGCTTACTACCACCTTAGGCACTATTATTTTTAGGAGAGTTTTACTCATCAACCATGTAGAAACTCTTTCTTTATTATAGATTCGTTCAATATCTTTGTACAAATTCATCAAGATTTCTTTGTCCTAAAAATTTGTTGATCATTCCTTCCAAGCTTCAGTAATGATTGGTGTCATGACCATTAGAGTGATGGTAATGACAATATAATCCTTTGAGATTCTATTAATTCTTTGGTCGCTTCTTTTGCGAAGGCCAATAGTTGAGCTTGTCTTTAGTCAGGAGATATATATTCTTATAAGATGTGGTAAGAGAACAGTTATTAGGAAGTCATAGTCTTTTGAGAGTTGATCCTTTAGAATTCCTTTTGGCTTTTTATGCATAATAGGCTCCTTAACTTCCGTAACAAGCTTTCTTTTAAAAAAGTCTTGAGTTTCATTTAATCCTTGAGGGTGGTTAATAATATTTCCCACCTCCTAGTGAATCGATCAAAATCCTTTGTTATTTCTCTTTCGAAAATAGTCCCCTTGGCTTTGAGTTGAATCTCTTTTATTATTTTTAATAAGACATCATCCTTTTTGCACTGTCTTCTTAGGGCAAAGATTGGTGATGACTCTAGATGGAACGGATTCATGCTCCATTTGCCTGGGTTGTAAAATGCTACTTGTCCTCTCTAATTTTCTATGATTTGCAGTGCTTTGACTCTTAATACCCGTCCTTCGTGAAGCCGGGGACTATTAGTGACTTTGTAAGTGAGCCTACTTGTTCAAGGCTTGGAGGATCCTTGTTCAGATACCTTATCATAATTAATTGGCATGACTAACAGAACTTAGTTGATGCGATTAATTGGTGTTGAAAATCAAAGGTAGGTTTTCTTGGAGATGAGATATGCTTGGTATGGGCAAGTCCTTTAAGCCCTAAATATGCAAGATAGGGTAGTTCCACTTAGGTTTTTTTTAATGGAGTTGGAGGTTCAAGCCTTCCTTCTAGCGTCAAAATGTTAACGAAATAATTCATTAACCCCAAAAGTGTGTATAAAGTGGGTTAATCAAAGAGAGGCCTTGTCGAGGCTAGATGGAGTTATGAGGATGAAGTATGCTTCCATAACAAATCTTGACATAGTTACCAAAATCATGTTAAACATTATATATGCTCCATGTAGGTCAATATGCATGTTAATATATGAGTCTATATGCAAGTCAATATGCACGTCAATGTACAAGTCACCATTCCAAGTCAAATTGATATGCAATTCATGAGTTCAAATCAAGTCAATATGCTATGCAATTGTTCAATATCCAATCCCTTATGTGTACAAGGTTCAGGTGTTACAATCAGCAAAAATCCCTAAATTGATCTAGGGTTTCAAAGTGAAAAACGTAAGAAGTTTAGGAAGAATGAATTCACCCCTCCTCCATAACCCTTAGGTCCATGTTTATAGGGGTAAATAAGCGACGTGACAGCTTGGAGTTCGAATCTCTGGTTCTCGGCTTTAACAGCATTGCTGGACATTGACTTCGACGTTCTTAGGCGCTCAGCTAGGCCTCGGTATAGAGATAATATTCTATGTCACCAACTCTCATTATGATCATGGAATAACATTGATGGAGATTGACGTCGATAGGAAGCAGCTTCAATGACTCTCATGAATATTGATGACTCTTGACATTGACATCACCTTTATAGATGCTTAATGTTCCTTGAGTGTTGTTGGCATGATATTGGTCAATGGCGATATCGGTGACGACCAACTTGAATTGATGTATGTACAAAGCAATCATTAATTAAGAGCAGCATCGATGAAAATCATGGACATAGACAACAAAAGTCATCAACATCGCATCTATAATTGTACGACATTCTTTAAGTGTTGATGAAAGTCGGCACTAGTGGCATTGATCTTTAGCGACATTAATGACGTGTGTTTTTTCCTAAAAGGCAATTCTATTGAACAACAATGTTAGACTGGAAGTATCATCAATGAGGCGTGACAGCATTGATTGCAGGCAGTATCAACAATGAACAGTGTCGACGAAGTGCAATACTAATGTTGTCTAGGGTTCCTGGCCTTATTGATGGTGCGCGATACCACCATTGATGTGGGCCGACATCGTTGGTGTCGGCTTTAAGTCATTCCCACTCTATCCTTAAGAATAATACATGCAGTAGCAGAATCATCTTGAGCAATTAAATAAAAATATAGGAAATCCTTAGCTGGTTATTGGAGATTTTAACACAATTTTGCACTCTTTTGAAAAGAGGGAAGGTATTCCAATTTCTTTCAAAAAGTTAGAAAAGCTAAATAACATTATTTTATAAAAGTTTAATTGAACCAACTATATTTGGAAATAAATTCACATGGAAGTCTGAGGAATTTAGAAACATTTATTGCAAATTGGATAGAATTTTAACTGACCAGAATTTTGAAAACATTTTTCCAGACCTTAAATGCTACACTTTACCTCAGGCTTCAATGGTCACACACCCGTTCAATTATATATTTCTCAAAATTCTTCATATAAGAAAAAACCCCACTTTAGATATGTGAATGGGTGAGTGTATGATGAAAACTATAAAGAAGTTGTTAATAAAAGTTTATCTACAAAAATTCAGGACACCGCCCAATATAATTTCAGCAAGATGCTTCAAATAACCAAGAATGATTTGAAAAAATGAAACAAATATAGAAACAAAAATGATATAAAGAAAATTAGAGAGAAATGTAAGATGTTGCAAAATGAATTGGACAATGATTGCTCAAACATTAGTAAAGTCAAAAAAAATTCAGGCTTAAAATGAGGTGTTTAGGTCATTTCATGTGCAATCTTTTAATTTGAGGCAGAAGGCAAAAGTTAATTAATTAGCTAATGGGGATGAAGCTAGAAAATTCCTTTATGCTAAAATATCTAATAGAAAATATAAAAATGATATAGGAAAATTAATTGATGCAAAGGGAAGAGTAATAAATGAAGCCTCGCGGATTAAAAGAGAGGCGGTAAAATATTTTGCATAATTATACAATATTGACTTTATATAAGTAATTTTCCAAAAATTAATACCAAGTTTTTGCTTCATGATGGTAGTCAAGATATTTTACTTTCCCCTATTAAATTAGAAGAAATAAAAAATATTATTTTTAATATAAACGTTGATAAAAGTCCCGGCCCTGATGGCTTTGGAGCTAAATTTTATAAAACTAATTAGGAAGAAATTAATAAAAATCTTTTCGATGCAATTGGTGAATTTTTCAGAACTGGGAGAATCTTAAGAAACTTAAATCATACTTTTATAACCTTAGTTCCGAAAGTTAAGATCCCCAATTGTTTAGAGGATTATTCGACCAATACCTGTTATAACTTTGTGTATAAAATTATTTCAAACATATTATTAATAGAATGAAAGTCTTTTTGAAATATCTAATTTGTGAGAATCAAAGTGCTTTTATACCAGATAGACTAATTGCAGAAAATACTTTACTTGCACATGAGCTGATCAAGAAATAAAAACAGAAATCACATGTGTATAAAAGTTGATTTACACAAAGCTTTCGATAAAATCTATATGCAATTTATAATACATATGTTGAAACAAATGGGTTTTTCATGAATTTTTTTTTGCTTTGGTAAATGAATGTATAAATAATCTTACTTATTCAGTTATTATTAATGGCACTCCCAAAGGTTATATACATAACAATTGGGGTGCTAGACAAGGAAACCCACTTTCTCTTATTTGTTTACCATTGTTATGGAATTTTTTTTCAATATTAATAGAAGCTGAACAGATAAATAGGAACAATAAACCTATAGATAGAACTAAACTAGGTATTTCCCATTTGCTATTTGCTAATGACTTATTATTATTCTTAAATGCAGACTTACAAAGTGCAGAAGTTATTGTCAGGGTATTTGGAAAATTGAAAGAATTTGTTGGCTTGCAAGTCAATGAATGTAAAAGAAAAATATATTTCAACAATTCATGCGAGAAAAAAGAAGAAATGCTGAGTATTTTACAATTCAAAGAAGGATCTCTGCCATTAAAGTATTTAGGATTACCTCTGAGTATAAATCTAATAAATGACAGAGACTACACAAGATTATTTGGTATTATTCAGGATAAACTTAAAGGATGGTCTAGCAAGTTGTTGCCAGTAACTGGTAGACTGGAGAACTCATATATAGTCATCATGGCAATAATAATGTACTGGATTCAATGTCACAACATCCCAACAAAAGCAATTCACAAAATAGGAAAAATGTGTGCTAACTTTATTTGAAGAGGAAAGCATCGTAAAGTTGCATGGGAAATAGTATACAAATTAAGGAAATCGGGTGGATTGAGGTTGAGAAACATAAATGAGTTAAGAGAAGCTTGCAATCTCAAGTTATTTTGGAAATTCTTGGAAGAAAAGTCTTTATGGGCCAAGCCAATGAAAGAAAATATCTCAAAAAAAAAAAATTTGTACTACTAGCATTGAAAGCCATTACTCATTTACATCGAAAAATATACATAATTGCAGAGAATCAGCCATCAAACTACTAGAAAGAAAGTTCAAGGATAACAAACAAACCACACTACACCAGAAAAGACCTTTTGCGTTGAAAAAACGCTACCAAAACTTTTAGCAGTGTTTCGATAAACGCTGCGATACGACATGCAACTAAAAGTCATAAACTTTTTGTTGCATTTAGAAAACGCTACCAAAACTTGACCTACTGTAGGGTTTTAAAAACGCTACAAAAGTTTCAGACTTTTAGTAGCATGTCGTATCGTAGTGTTTACTAAAACGCTACTACAAGTTTTTGTAGCATCTTTTCAACGCTTCAAAAGTTGTATCGCATCTATTTACATTTATTTTAGTAGCATTTTTAAAAGCCACTAAAAGTAATTAACTGTTATGTAGCATATTGTAAATATTTCATATTAATAGCCTGTACCATTTCCCGCCATCGCTCACATAATAGTCTTATTACAACTAGCAATCAATCACATAATCGTCGTATTCAAACAACCAATAATCAATTACATAATCATCTATTCAAACTGTTAACCCGCCTTTTGGCAAGGCCGTAGACATGCGGATTTAACTAAAATCGACTGCTCATTCGTCGAGACTGGAATACGATGAGTTTGAGTCAACTGGATGGATAGACGATCAAACACGGATGATGATCATGATTATGAAGCCGGGATTCGGCATACACTACAACAAACAGGACCTTTAACAGAGTTTTAAAAACACTATAAAACCCATTAACAACGTTTTTACATACGCTGTATATCGACATGCAGTTATATGTCAGAGATATACAATGACAATAAATAAACGCTGTTAAATGTCCTTTTTAACAGCGTTTCCCTGGTGTAATGAAATCATTTAACAACGTTTGGTTGGGTGCAGTTAGAGATCTTTCTTAGCGTTTGTTTCGTGCTAAGATAAGATTTTATAGCGTTTTTTCAATGCTGTGATATTTATTTACAGCGTTTCCTTGTTGCAATAGATACAATTTAATGGCATTTTTAAAACGCTGTTAAAACTTTCAACGGCGTTTTAAAAACGTTGTGGAATGTTTTAACAGTGTTTTAAAAACGCTGTGGAATGTTTTAATTGCATTTCAGTAAACATCCGCCATAATGTGTGTATACCACATTTCAAAATTAGCATATTATATCAATATCACATTTCAAAATCAACATATTGTATCAATACCATATTTTGGACACATATTTGATAACCAACGTATGAAATTTCATAATCAAAATACACAATATTCTTACACCAAACATAAATAGTTTGTCATCAATAGTTCAAAAACAAAATATAGAACAAGTAGCCATAGCAAAACAAAAGCAAGTAGTACATACGTTAAAACCAAAAAGTAGTTATAGCAGCAAAAATAACTTCGATCCATAACTCGTTGCAACCTTTTTTTGCATCACAGTCATCTATCTACCTGTAAAGCAAAAGTAATGCTTGAGAATCAATTCATCAAAAAAGTGTACACAAAGTAGGTTTTGTTGTATTGATGCTTGATCTTCGCAATTACTAACAAGATCATATTTAATAAACGAGAAATCCGAAGCTTGACCTTCACCAGTACTAACAAGATCATATTTTAAAAATGAGATATCTGAAGTGTGGAAAAGAGGAGTTTGGTATAATAGAGCACCAAGATCCGGGCCATCTGTTGTAGGACAAGAATTATTTAGCTTGGAAAAGGTAGTATTTTCACTCGAGTCTGTTAGCAGCAGCAATCATACCATTCCTACGGACTTCAAGTCTTAATATAATACTTAGTAACACATAATAATATACAACTTAACGTTTCAATCTACAAATGATAAAATACCAAGAGCCAATAGTTAGGTAGATGTGAATTGATGAGTGGTCACTGATATGTGCCTAATATGAATATAAGAGTCTCTGATGCTTCCATTTAATTTTCACTAGTGAAATAGAACAAAAAGTGTGGGAATCAAACATACCTACAGATTGCTGCTGCTGACTCCATCAACCCATGCTTCTGCTAATAACCATCAGATTGCTGTTGTTGAGTCCATACACACACGTATGCAACCTACAACTGAAAATGATATAGCTCCTGCTGCTAGTTCACATAGACCTACGCAGCCTTCCAATGCCCAACTTCAGATCATCATGTAGTTCTCATATTGTTTAACTCAAATCCATATGGCTTTCCACAAATTTTACTATAAAAAAATAAGTTATGACAAGTTAGACAGTTAAAGTTATTCATTATTCCAGTATAAAATAAATAAATTATGAATAACTCCGAGCAGACATTTAATCAGTGGCAACCAGCTTAGACAATGAAAGTTATTCATTATTCAATTATTAAAAAAGTTATGGTTATACATGTTTCCGCACTTCACTCTTAGTCTCTAGTAACAATTTCAGTTATTGAATAAAGCAGACTTCAATATCAAGGAACAATTCACATTAGCATTTATGCATATAAATCATTTCTCCAAATCTGTGCAGTTAAAGCGCTCGGCAGATTCAAAGCGGTGGAGGTGCAAAAAGTCATAGCGGGGATACAGCGAGGATATAGCGGGATATAGCGGATGGCTCTAAAATAGCATATAAAACTCATACTTAATGTTTTTACAAATATATAAATGGTAATTAAATGAAAAATTATCATTCAATTGAATTATAATTAATACATAAATAATTTTAAATAAAAACATGTGCGAATATACTGTAAATAAACGTAAAACTGTTATATAACATAATTGAATTTAGTAGAATATTAGAGTATTTTCATTTCTGAAAATATATTAAAAATTAAATCAAATAAATTAGTTTATTAATTTTTATAATGTATAAATGCAATTTTTCAATTCATTTTATAAAGAAGATATAGCGGAAATAACGGAATATAGCGGGAATAACGGGATATATCGGAAATAGCGGGGCTTAAAGCGGAAAGGCTATATTTTGGGGCTATATGGAAATATCGTAGCGGTAGAAATCCGCTATGAGATATAGCGGGGTTATAGCGGGGTAATAGCGGGGCATTAACTACACAGCTCCAAATACAGTTACTCACCACACATGTGAACAACATTTTATTTCTATGTTGATTATCAGGTGACATAAGAAACATATTTTTTCCTTGTAAGGTAAGTAAGTCAATAATAACCATTTAGAGTTATAGCTTTTAATAATTATTGATTTACAATTTCATCTTTAAACTAGTATACCAAAATTTAAAACAAATACCTGACTTGTTTTACCAAACATTCTTTCACTGTGATAAAGATAGAGGATGAGGAACAACAAATTTCCCAATAGCCATTAATGTAGATAGAATAAAGTAACGATGAAAATGGAATTCTATGTGATTTTCCATTACGACGGAAACAAAAACCATAAAATGAAAAAGTAAAGGCAGGACATGCACTACTCCAAAAGTTTGCAACAAAGCAATAATGGCAATGCATAATTGGTACACGAAAAGATAATACTATTGCAGTGACCAGTATAAAAAGAGCGAATGATTGAAAATGAATTCAGGGATCGTAAAAAAGTAATGTGGAATTAGAATCGTTAGGTCAGATATTTCAATGTAACCATATAGAAATAGACTTGACAATGTGGTCTGCCTTGTGTCCGTTTCTTATTTATATGGTAAGAGGTATACATCTAGCAATCTCCCCACTTATTGCCAGGCACAGTTCACAATATTCCAACCATGGTACAATGAATGCATCAATTTCATTATTCTTACCTTACAATAATGACAACTTAGATTAACAACTACATTATATGAACTATACTACACTGTAGATTCCAAATACAAATTGTTAGATAAAAGCTATAACGGAAGAGATGTATAATTTTAAAAGCATGAATAGCATGCTATTTCGTAAATGTCTGGGAAATCTAACCAAACCACATTCTTTGTGTGACAAGAGAAAAAGTATAGAAAAGAACAAAACTGTAGTGCAATATCAAAGCTAAAACTCATATGGCTTAATACCAAAATAAAAAAGTCAATCAGTAATTTATAAAAAAAACAGGTGTGCTTCTTAACATACCAGATTGTATATAAGCTCTAATTGTCTGCTTAATGCCTTATATGGCTCCTCGGTACATCTTTAATATCATTAATACCCTTATGCAACCTTCTCATCCTAAATTATTCCGACCATCCTAAGTTGAGTCGACCTTCCATACCGATAATTTGTTTGTTCCGATACTGGGAAACAAACATTAACAAGTGTAGATAAATTTGTCGTGGCTAGTCACCTTGATATAGTTAGAATAAAAATTATACAGCATTATTTGCCAGACGGTGAAAATGAAATTGTTATTTGCAACTCGGTTTTGCAAACTGAGTTGCATTTCGATTTGCAAAACTGAGTTGCAATTTGCAACTCAGTCTGCAACTGAGCTAGAACCAACTGAGTCGCAAATTGCAAATTAGTTTTTGCAAACCGAGTGCATTTCAGTTTGCAAAACTGAGTTGTCAGTTTTGCAATTGAGTTTCGTTTTGCAATTTAATTGCAAAACTGAGTTGTTTTTTGCAGTTCAGTTGAAGAACTGTTATAATACTAAAATGTAATTCAATTTTTTTGTAAAATAACCATATACTCTGCATAACATAATGATACGACTTTTAATGAAAAATGAATGTTTGCCATTTCAATTTATCAGCATTTCATGTATGCCAAAGTTTCAATTCTTCCCAATTACACATGCAAGTGCCTAAAATATATGAATGCTATAACAATCGCATACTATGTCTATCTTGGTTCATGTATACTAGTGATCTGAATAAAGAAAGGTTGTAGTTCAAGTCCTTTAATGAAATAATATACAAAGCAAAATAAACAACGCATAGAATATTTAACATGATGAAGTATCAAAATGAAAAAAAATATAGACCTGCACATTGTACTCTTCAGCGACTTTCAGAATAATCTCTGAATCGAAATCATTAGTGTGTCTACATGGGCATATCATGCGACGTAGTGGGTACCTACCTTGCATCTGCCTCTCTCATCCTAATCACCATTCCTAGTCCTATAAGTCTACTGCGCCTCCATCATCAACTCTCCTACATCGCATCTCTTCTTACGTTTCCCACTGGTTTTAGTTTAGCATCATTCGGGTCAGCTCAGTACTGGATAAGCTCAATGTTCTCTTCGAGCAAGGTAGGAACAACCAATGGGATTGCTGGAGGATGGGGCAACCTCGGAGGAGGTGTATCACAGCTTCTAATGTCATTGTTGTTCGATCTTATTACGAAGGTGGGAGCCACTAAATTCACTGCATGGAGGCCGGCCTTTTCCATTCTAGGCATCATGCAAACAATAGGTGTTGTTCAGGTTTTGACCTTGGATTAAGACTTGCCCAATGGAAACTTCAAGAAGTTGGAGATAAACACAAAGACAATTTCTCAATTGTTTTTAAGATATGGGAAAATATTATAGAGGTTGGATTATAGTAATGATATATGGGTGCTGTGATTCAAACAGCTAGTAAGTTGATATTTCAGGGTCTCTAGCATCTTTAAATTCAAATGTGTAATGATACATCACTGTTAAATCAACTGTTGAAGCAAACATCATGAAATTGGACGTCTTAATACATGAAATCAATTTATAAGTTTTAGATGTTCACCAACTGAGTTGCAAAACTAACAGTGATGTATCATTAAAAATCATAAATTATAGTTTGTAGTAACTAACTAACAGTTGCAATTTATTCCACATAAATAACAGTGATGTATCATTAAAAATTACAAATTTATAAAAATTATGAAATGGGGTCAGTTTTATAAGTTTTATTCTACAAACTAACAGTTGCAATTTATTCTACAAAACTAACAGTTTTATTCTACAAACCGAGTTGCAAAACTAACAGCTGGAGATAAACACCAACTGAGTTGCGTTTGCAATTTGTAATGTCACATTTGAATTTTCAGGGTCTCGATCAAGACTTGTAGTTCACCAACTGAGTTGCATTTTGCAAAACCGAGTGCTTCTTAACTGTTCAGGATTTTAACAATTTATTATCAAGTTTAATTCGACATCAAAAATTCACCAATCAAAGGTGTAAAACTCAATAAAATATCAAATTTGTAAGGTATTTACAGTTCACAATCAACTGACCCCATTTTTAGCCAATTAAAATGAAATCAAGTATCAATAACCAACTAACATTAAAATAATAAAATACTTATGTGAAACAATAATTTTTTTAGAAGAATCGATGGATAATGGAGGAAAAAGAATGAGCACAGGAGGTACCTAAATCGAAGTAACACATTTTCTGAAGAAGCTTCTGTAATTGAGACGACTTATAATCTAGGTGAGAGAGAATCAAAATGAGAGGAATAAAGCCGAGAGATCACAAATTGGAAAGAGGAAATTTTTAGGGTTCGTTCTTTCTTTTTTTTTGGTTTTTTTTGTTTTGGGGATTTGGGGGGGGGGGGCGTTGAGATGGAGAAGAGTGAAAGAGCGGCCAAGTAAATTTTTCACTGAAATTTCAGGGAAGGGTACGCGGGAACATTCAACAACGAGACATTATTTGGCTTTGTTTTATTAAATGGCTACCAACAACGCTCATTGTTAAAACACTATTTTCTTTAATTATTTTATGCTATGAATAAGGAATTTTCTTGTAGTGATATTAGATGGACAGAAGTCGCGGGATACTCGAAATATGGGTTTCGACAAAAGTAGAGTTGTCGTGAGTCACCCAGAGTTTACTTCGAGTCACACTTAGGTCTGCTTCGAGTTTTCATGGTGTTTGCTTTGAGTCCCAGTGAGTTGTGCCTCGAGTCGCTTGGGGTCGGTAGAAGTTCATTGGATCGGAATTTGAATGGGTCGGCATTGAAGTGGATCGGCATTGGAGTGGGTCGGCATTGGGGTTGATCGACGTTCGAGTGGATCGAAATTTGAGTGGGTCGGCGTTGGAGTGGATCGACATTTGAGTGGATTGGCATTGGTGTGGATCGGCATGTTGAAATGGGTCAGTGTTATGAAGGCGTAGAGTCGGTACAATCTCGCTTCAAGTTTTGGAACCAACTACTTCGGGTTGGTAGGAGTTCACGAGTGGATCAACATAAGGTAGTGGTTCGACATGCTTTGGCTCGGTCGAGCAGAGACACCGAGTTGGTGTTGTGAAGGCTTTGGGTCGGTAGGAAGGTGGTTCGGTCTGATAAAGTGGATCGGCAAGGTTGAGTGGATCGGGGTCGGCATAGGATTATACTCGGGTCAATACTCGAACATGCTCGGGTCGGTGGATTGGTTTTGGATCGGTGAACATGGGGTCGGCCATTTATGGGCTCTGGTCAGTATATCAAAGGAAAGGGGATCGTTGTGTTTGCTGCTTCGAGTCCCAGCTTCATTTACTTCGAATCATGGACGATCGTGCTTCGGGTCAATGCTATGTTTACTTCGGGTCGGCAAAACTCCAGCAGGGGATCGGTTGTAGTGATGGGTTGTGGATCGGCTATGGAATTGATAAGCCTGGATCACTCAGGAAGCCCAGTAACTCAGGTTTCGCCTATAAATACAGCATGTGGGGCTTCGGAAAAGGGGATCTGATTCTGTTCCCCTTCCTCTTCTCCACTAAGGCTACTCTGCCATTGTTGTTTTAAAAACTCCGGGTTGTAATTGTAGTTGATTCACATATCAATAGAAAGGAAATTTCTAGAGTGGACGTAGGCCGGAGTTAGCCGAACCACTATAAATCCTGTGTTATTACTGCTTTCTTTTTAATTTTCACTGTTCTTCATATTCATACTCTCTACATACATTCTATCTGTGATCTGTGACCATGATTTGGTGCTTTCATCTGGATTTGGGTGTTAGTGACCAATTTTGGCGCTAACATTTTTGTTCTTTCATTGAGAGAGGTAGCACTCAGGGATTCAGAAGCTTGGATTTTGGATTTAAAGGCCTAGGAATTTGGATTCTAGAGACTATGGCAAGGCAATCAACCAGGAGAACAAGGACGGAAAGGAGTCAGCAAGATGGAAGTCAGGAGGCTTCCTCTGGAGCTAATCAAGCCTCAATCTATATCACTAGGGACGAGATGCAGGTCATGATGAATTCCATGCAGGAGCAGTTGATGAAAAGGCAAGAGGAAATTATGTAGATCGTTCTCAGACAATTTGGACAAGCAGGAGATGAAGGAGCTCAGATCCATGGAGATGGATTAGAAGGACTCAACCGGCAAGCAGATGGAGTGGTTCAGCATGGGGTAGCCCGTGATCGCTAACATTTGACCTGACCAATGTAATCTTGATCTTCCACAAACAAAGTAGTGGGTTTTGAATCAATATCTGGACCTTCAATTGTTTCAAATGCATGGGTGTAAGGAAGTAAGAACCTACACATCTACCAATTGTTTCAAATACTAGTATCGTTAAATAGTTAGTTCAAAGGAAGAATTGTACATAAGTAATTTTATGTTACACTTATAATCATACATATGACATTGAAAAAAATTGCTAACTTAAAATGGAAAAAAATAGTTACTGTTCATATTCTAACGAGTTAATATTTTTAAATAATTATACAGCTGTGTAATTAACATAAGTATGAATATTAAATACCATCACAGGAACTGTATAGGACATTTAACCATCACATAGAAAATATTAATTCATTAGAAATAATATGTATACTGTCATATTAAATACCATCAGGTCTTATATTCTATTAGTTACTATGCATATTAAAAGAAGAAAGTATCTTTTATAGGACATTTAACTATCACATAGAAAAAATATGCATACAAAAATAATATGTATACACACTTTTAAGTAGTATGACATGTAACCAATATTGCATGACAGAAACCATTAGAATTGGAAGATTAGTAAATACAAAACCAGTGGGTATATCTGTTGTAAATAACATGTCAGATGCAATCCAGCGTATGTATTACTGTTCGGTTGCCTCTTTTAATAGTGATTTCAATATGTTTCTCAGGTGTATATATTTATCCCTTCTTGTAATATATGCGTGTGCCCTATGAAACAAAATCAACTTAAATGAAAGCACAATTGTGAAACTAAGTTAAAATTTTATTCAGTGCTATCCACAATCATTTATGGCAAGTCGATTGCACTTACAGGTTAAAATGGTATCTTAAACTCATAAAATTGAAACAAAATATAATTTTGTAAGAGCTTATCTATAGAGTAGTAGTAGGAATATGAACGAAAGAATCAATTCTACAGCTATACATGAAAGCAATTTAATAAGAAAACATTGTAACTTGAAATACCATTTCAAACTTCGTATATCTGTTGTGGATGGACAAACAAACTTTAGTGAACTATCATATTAAATTTGTAAATAAGTGAACTATCATGTTAGATACTACTTTGAAATAGTAAAGAAAACTATACCTCAGTTTTTGGTTCTCCCTTTCAAATATACATCTTTGATCTAAACCAAGATTAAATTACTTGTTCTGTGCACTCCAAAACCATGAAGAATGAGTCTTTCGGCATTGACACTTCTAACATCTCTACACGGTTCAATGGCTTTTTCTCCGATCATAGGCTTGTGAATAACAACTTGCACAGAATCTGAGTTCAATATGCCCTCCTTTCCTGCAGGCTTTTTATTAATTACCTTGATCTAATCTTGCATTCCTGTTGTGTATTTGAGATAAACTCAATCATTACGTCTGCAGAAATGAGGATAAATTCAATCATTACACCTGTTCCATATTCATCATCATCACAGCTCTAAGTTCAGTAAAAATAAACTAAGTTTACACCTGTCCCATTTACTATCATTTATATCAATTTGTATCGACGCCAATATTTTTCTAACAAACAGAAACTTATCTTTCTCAAATAAATTTGTTTATATAGGACACCGGACCAACGGTAAAAATAACCTGTAACATGAAAATTGAGAAAACCAGTTATTAATATCATTATCACTGTATTAAGTTCACCAAATAAGCAACAACATGTAAACAATTCTCTTTATACCTTACGAAATTACTGAGCTTTGTATGATGCTCTGACTAAAGAATAAAAATCAGTTCCATCTTCTTCTGCTCTCCTTGGCAACAACACATGCTCGTAAAGTCTGCAAATATTTAAATATAATTATAAATTGAAAGAATGCATAATAGTGGATGTTAAAATGAATAGTAACATGGAGAACTATCAGACCACGATGACGTTTTTCAATGAGCTGTTCGTGCTCTTATTGTCCGAGTCTTTCACTTTCTTCCTTTGCCTTCTCTTCGGCCTTGGAATAAAAATATTCACTTGGTACACTATACTTCGGTAAAAGGAATTTTGCATTGCTATTAAATTGGATTGCAAAAAAATAATTCTACTGACTGAGGCCACAAGTTCACAAGTCCACAATATGACACAATCATGTGTAATTCTCAACTGTGTTGTATTATGTCGGTGTTACTTTTTGCACTCAAAAATAATTTACATCGAAACCACCTCTTTCTTCCTACTCAGTAGCCTAAGTTGTTTGATCCTAACTCACAAAGTTATGTCAGTCATCATCACACAGTTTGATGACCTCATTGTGAAGCTTGATAAAATATCAAAATTCAAATAAAAAATGAATGAAGTTACCGCATTCGAAGTTCGCAAAGCATGCATAGAAGAATCAGATGTAACATAGTCCAAAAACAGTTTGAATGGCTAGAGAAAAAAAGCATATGAATCAATCATTGTGTAGGCATGGGTCCAAATTCATGTGTGGGCGGTGGTATTGAACTAGATACATTATTTCACAAACAAGAAGAATTTGTTTGGGGTTTTCTTTATTTGGGCGGAGTTTGGCAAAAATTATTAGGTGGTGAGATAAGAAAGCAAAGGATATGAAAAGGCGAAAAAGGAGGATATGAGCGGCCAGGAAAAAATTTCAACAAATTTTTTTGAATTCTTAGTGGGATTGTTAGGCAGTGTTTCATTCTTTACTTTTATTGGAAAAAATGGCTATTTGTTGCATTTAATATCCAAACGCTGATAAAGAATGCTACCAATAAAAGATTTCCTTGTAGTGCTCATGTTGTGTGATTTTATTGCATAAGATTAACCTTTGGATTTTCCTTATTTGCATACCTTTAAAAATGAAGCTATTAACTTGTTTTATTTTATTAATGTGTCAAAGTAGTACCAGTGTATAGAGTAAACAAAGAACCTGCATGAATCAGATCATAGGTTCATGGATAAGTATACATTGCCTTACGCCTGAGCATTTCAAAACGATTTTTAAATGGAATTAAATGTGTCACTCAAAAGTTTATGAATAGAGTATTGTTTACATTAAGATAAACATAGTAAACATTATTTTACACTTCAGTATTTTTATCAAAGTATACATTATTCCTTTAACTGTAGATCACTGATATTTATCAAAGTGTAACTCCAACCACATTGGAATCAAATAGACACATGATTATATATGTTTCGTGAAAAAAGAAGACGGCGATGCATAGCTGAAGATTATGGTAGGATACTTCGCTGCTACTGATATTTTTAAAAGATATGTAGTGGAATATTTAGTGGTTACGCTGATATATAGTGGAACAGGTGGAATATCATCTTCTATCCTAGGAATCAGTCTACAACCACTCTTTTGTGTATTGTAATAAGTGTGATACTTTTTGTATAGCCAAATATTGGAATGATGATAGTATGTACTTTTTCTATAGCCTTTTACAATTCAGTTATGCGGTTATCATTTTTTCAAGTATATAAACGTGCAAGTCTGAATAACCCCCAATACAAAAATGCATGAATGTTATAATCAATTGAACCAATATAAGAAGAAAATAAATTATGTTGCCACAACTAGCACATGCACTTGTGTGTTTCTGTATGGGCTCAACATGAATTTGCACACATACATTTTTCTACTTTCAAAAGCCAAAAGGAGAATTAAATGACTGAGATATAAAAAACTATCCTATCCAATATTTGCAAATAGTTTGAATACTACTTATTTTTGCTAATAGTTATCAAAATTGGTATAAATAGAAGTTTTATCTCTAATAAATAATTGAAAAAGTCCAGAAGCATAGCAGGGTTTATCATTATGGGGAAACATCAACATTCAAGTAAGAAAAAATAGTATCATGCAGAGTAACGAGAGAAGTGCAGAGAAAATTAATAGAAACACCTGACCAAGCATCGCAGCTTCTGCTTCAATTCTACGCACTCCCCAGCCAGCAATGCCAAACCCATTAATCATAGTTGAGTGTGAGTCTGTACCAACTATCAGGATAAAGCATCCCTTTCTTTTCTTTTCACTAATTTTATCATATTTTTTCTTTTTGGTTCCAACTCTCAAGCACTGCCATGGTAGGATGATCCAAAGTAAAGATAACATAGTAAATAAAACACTTACACAAAAAAGAGGACATAAAAATAATACCAATTTTTTTCATGAAGTATACCTTCTTCTTAGGAAATACATAACCAAGAGATTCCAGATCATCCCTCCTGCTCTGCTCTGCATTAAATTAAAAGCATCCACCAATTTCAAGATGAGTATTGATAGGAGCAACTCAATTGATTGAAGAAAGCATTGCATGTCATACACACCAATTCCAAGATGGGTATTAACACTTGCATACCATGCTATTCCTATGAGATTCTTGTTCTCCCTGTTAATAAGAGTGATCTTAGATACTTCACAAAATAACAAATATTGTATGAATATAAACTTCTCTTAAGGAGAGAGTATATTTTGTTAAAACAAATGCTGATGTTATATTAGAAGAACATGTTTGTTGCACCTGGACAATAACATTTACTCCAGCTTCTATATTTTGCTTTACCGTTATGCATCTTAAGTCAAAGTTTATTTATTTCTCATGTCAAGCAGCGACATGGATATCAAGGTCAAAAAATAGTATGGACCAATATGAAAAAAGATTATGGTCAAAACGATTCATTTAATTTGAATGGTATAAGGCAACAAAATTTACTGGAATTTTTTTAATACTTAGAAATAGGATAAAAAGCTTGGAGTCACCTGTATGGTATATGCTTATGAGTTTGTAGATCCCTATATTTCTTTGCAAGTCCGTAATCGATTATATGAACCTGTCAAGTGAAACAAAGTGCATAATGGTCAAAAGAGCAAGGTGCTATTCTAAAATAACTTAGTTTAAATATCATATAATAATTTACTTCTATTTGAGCAATCTATGATTAGGGAACAGTAACAAGACAGGGGATCATTGATTTGTCGGCGTCTCAAAATTCTCACACACAAACACACACACACATAAACACAAAAACTGTTAGAAATTGATACCTAGATTCCCAAATCGAGAAGAAGCCCTAGCTTGGAAGCTCGTTCGGTGACGAAGGAGATGCTTGGAAACTGAAAATCTTGAGCGGTGGAAGCTCGAAGGAGATGCTTGGAAGCTGATTTGGAGAAAGGGAGTCGTTCGGTAAAATGGAAGAACGGAGCAGAAGAAGTCACGCTGCAAAGAGAAAGAACGGAGACAGAGTACTAGGGTTTGGAAGGGTCTTGGATTGGTGTTGAGGAAGAGGGAGCTACGTTCGGTAAAGTGTGTCGAACGACAAATCTCGTCCGGTGATTATGGAGCGGCGTTAGTTTTTGTCGAACGAAGTCTTCTTTGCCGAACGAAATGTTGACAAGGTTAGAGGAAGAAGTCACAGTGATTGGAAGGATTTGGAGCGGTGATTTGCCGAACGAGATATTTCGTTCGGTGTTTTGCCGAACGAAATTCTTTGTTCGGTATTTTGATGCCGGTCCAAAATTTTCACTCGGCGTTTTGCCGAACCAAACCAGATACATGCCGAACCAAACCATAGGGCTGCTATATTGCAGCTACCCCTCCTCATTTCTTCACTCTATAAATAGAGGAGCTTTTGGACAACAATGACAGCCGAAATTGAGAGCTAATTTCAGTCAATTTCAGAGCCATCCTAGAGAGCTGAAACTTTGCAGAACTTTGTCTGTATTGTTGATTCTTCTTATATATAGCCTCCAAAAGTGAATCAATCTTATAACTCTAATCTTTTAGTGATTAATAAAATCTCCTCTCCCCAAGTGGACGTACACTGCCTCGCGGTAGTGGAACCACTATAAATACCGGTGTTATTTATTTTTCTATATTGCATAGATCTGTGACTGTTTATTCTGGTGTTTATCTTTGTTTGTATCATCTCACTACAATCACAATCTAGTTGTTTTCGCTGCGTTGGGTTTTTTATTCCCTTAAACTGATCATCTGATAGGATTTTCCCCAACAGTCTGGTATCAGAGCTGCAAGGTTGATTAAGGAGTGTTAGACGCTATGGCAGGAGATGAAGCGACTCCAGTTGTTACAAGACCGTATACTAGAGGGATGTATATCGCGTCAGGATTATAGTTGGCAATTGAGAAATGGAATGGGGATAAATACTTCGAGAAATGGCAATGGAGGATGAAGGCTGTTCTAATAAGGAATGAAGTCCATCCAGTATTGTTTGCTCCTGAGGAGTTGACGGCTGACAACCCAGTCGCGGAAAGGAAGGAGATGGAGAAATGGGCATTTACTACTTTACAGCCAGCTATGGGAGAGAATGTCATTTCAGAGATTAGCAGTGAGACCACTGCTAGGGGCATTTGGACCAAGCTAGAAAATCTCTACTTGAAGAAATCTCTTACTAACCGTCTGATATTTCTGAAGACATTTTTCACCATGCGGATGAGAGAAGGTACTTCAGTGAAGGAACATCTTAATTTCTTTGATGATCTTGTAATGAAGATGAAGACCGTTGACTTGAAAATGGATGAGGAGCAAATGGCAATGATTCTTTTATGTTCTCTTCCGGAGCGATACACAGGTTTCACTAACAGCCTTATCTTCGCTAGAGACACATTGACAGTGGAAGATATGAAGTCAGACCTTCTATCCGAGGGCTTGAGAGATCAGATGAAGGAGATAAGTGAAGGAAGTAGAGGTGGAAGTAGTAGTCACGACCTGTTTGTTTATAGAGGTAGAGAAGATAAGAAGAATTGGCACTCTAGAGGGCGTTCCAAGTCTAGGAAGCCCTGTAATGGCAGGAAAGGAAAGTCTAAGGATGGGAAGTGCTTTATCTACAAGAAACCTGGTCATTGGAAAAAGGATTGTCCAGATTGGAAGAAGAAAGGAAGAAGATGGATCTTCATCATTTGCGGTGGAGAAGTCTGTATCTGACGACGTGTTGTCTGCAGCAGTATCGGATGTCTCAGACCATTGGGTGCTCGACTCGAGGGCGTTTTTCCATATGATGCCTAATAAGGATTACTTCAGTTCTTTTGTTGGATGAGAGGTAAGTTATATTCTTATGGGTAATGATGCTAGCTGTAGAGCAATGGATGAAGGTACAGTGAGGATCAGGATGTTTGACAGAGTGATACGCACTTTGCTAGGTGTCCGGTATATTCCAGGTCTTCGAAAGTCCTTAATTTCTTTAGGACAATTGGCATCTTTGGGATGCAAAGTAACTATCGAGAAGGATAGTTTGAAGGTTTCGAGAGGTGCACTAGTTCTTATGAAAGGAGATGTGTTCCAAAATCTGTATTTGCTAAAAGGAACCACGGTTCTTGGAGAGTAATGTGTTGGAGTAGATAGTACTCGTGCTTTGGATTCCCCAAAGCTTTGGCATCTCAGGTTGGGTCATACTTCAGAGAAAGGCTTAGAGTTGCTCAAAGACGGAAGATGATCAAAGGAGAAAGCTTCGACAAGATGGACTTTTGCCAGGAGTGTGTGTTAGGCAAGCAAACTAAAGTATTTTTTGGAGTTGGACTCCATAGATCGAGGCGAGTACTTGAGTACATGCATACAGATGTTTGGGGATCAGTTGCTACTCCTTCTCTCGGAGGAGCAAAGTATTTTATCTCTTTCATTGATGATTTTTCTCGAAAAGTATGAGTGTATGTGATGAAGGCCAAATCTGAGAGTTTTGAGAAGTTCAAAGACTGAAAAGCGCTTGTTGAGAACCAATATGGTTCTAGGTTGAAGGTGCTGAGATCTGATAATGGCGATGAATTTGTCTCTAGGGAGTTCCTTGACTTTTATAGACAGCATGGCATTCAGAGACATTTCACTACACCCGGAAATCCGCAATCCAACGGGGTTGCAAAAAGGATGAACATGACTCTACTAGAGAAGGCTCGTTGCTTGAGATTGACGACAGGCTTGTCTAGAGGCTTTTGCGCTGAGGCATTATCAACTGCAACGCATATCATAAATCGAATTCCATGCTCAGCCATGGATGGAAAGATTCCAAAGGAGAAGTGGAGAGGTAAAGCAGTGTATCTTGGTTACTTCCGAATTTTTAGTTGTCCTGTGTACGTTCACCATACAGATGATGACAAGTTGGAGGCTAGAGCATATAAGGGCATACTAATGGGATACACCGATGGTATCAAAGGGTATTGAATTTGGAACCTAGTTGATTGGAAAATTGTTCATTCCAGACATCTTACTTTTGATGAGTCTGCTATGTTCAATCCGAAGGAGAAGCTACCTACCACATCAGAAGATTTTGATAGGCCTAAGGAGATGGAAGAAGTTCCCGTATTCCAGCCAAGGAGTAGAGTTGTTGATGTTGTCGAGGAAAACGCAGTTGATGAAACATCACAGAATAGTCCACAAGTACCTTCTAGTAGTGCTTGTGATGTGCTTGAATCTAAAGGAAGTTCAGTTCAAGGTGGAGTTGAAAAAAATTTAGGCGAAGCAATACCTACTCGGGTTAGTCGTAGGATTATTAGGCCGCCCAAAAGGTATGGTGATTGGTAGTTTGCGAACCTTAGCCTTGGTGATCAGTTTGACTATGCCCTACATGTGGTTCATGAGGAGCTGCTTGACCTTGATGAAGCTTTGAAGTCATGTGACAGTTCAAAGTGGATGTGCGCTATGGAAGAGGAGTTAGAGTCGTTGAAGAAGAATAAGACTTGGGATTTGGTACCACCTCCTCCAGGAAGCCGAGCCATAGGTTGAAAATGGGTATGCAAGGTGAAGGATGATGGGAGATACAAGGCTAGACTAGTTGCTAAAGGGTTTTCACAAAGAAAGGGATTGGAGTATGATGAGATATTCTCTCCAGTAGTGAGGCATACGTCCATCCGCATTTTGCTCATTATCGTCACAGCTCATGACTTGGAGTTGGAGCAACTGGACGTGAAAATTAATTTCTTGCATGGAGACTTGGATGAGACCATCTACATGAAGCAGCCAGAAGGTTTTGTTGTAGATGGGAAAGAAAATTGGGTTTGCAAATTGAAGAAGTCTTTGTATGGACTTAAGCAGTCGCCTAGATAATAGTACAAGAGGTTTGACTCTTTTATGCTTTCACTTGGTTTTGATCGTAGCATCAAAGACGCTTGTGTGTACTTCAAGCATTTAAAGAATGGTAGATGGGTGTACCTACTCTTGTACGTGGATGATATGTTGATTGCTTCCAACGATAAGGCTGAAATTGATAGTTTAAAGCGAAAGCTAAAAGCGGAATTAGATATGAAGGACCTTGGAGAAGCAAAGAAAATTTTGGGTATGGAAATCCAAAGGGATAGAAAGCTAGGACTTTTGAGCCTTACTCAAAATGAGTACATTCGGAAGGTGCTTGCTCGGTTCAGCATGAAAGGAGCAAAGGCAATCAGCACACCATGCCTTTGCACATATAGGTTTCTAGTAAAGGCTCTCCGATCTCGAAAATGGACAAGGCTTATATGATGAAGGTCCCTTATGCAAGTGCAGTTGGCAGCTTGATGTATGCCATGGTCTGCACTAGGCCTGACATTGCACAGGCAGTTGGATTGGTGAGTAGATTCAAAGCGAATCCAGGAAAGACGCATTGGGAAGCAGTGAAGTGTATCTTCAGATATCTTAGAGGAACTCCAAACCATGGACTTGTCTTTGGCGGCAGAGAAAGAGATTTCAGTTTGGTTGGATTTTGTGATTCCGACTATGCCGGTGATAGACATCGAAGGAAGTCAACCTCTAGATATGTGTTCACCATTGGTGGGACAACATTTAGTTGGAGAGCGAGGTTGCAGACGATTGTGGCTTTATCTACTACAGAGGAAGAGCTCATAGCTGCGGTTGAAGCAGCTAAGGAAGCACTTTATTTGAGGCGACTATTGTATGATTTGGGCTTCGTATATGAAGGCGTGAGTGTGTGCTGTGATAGTCAGAGTGCAATTCACTTAGCTTAAAATCTGGCATTCAGCTTGAGGATGAAGCATATTGAGGTGAGAGAGTCGTTTCTTGTCTCGATGAGTGAAGAGAAGCTAGTTCGTCTTCAGAAAGTTCACACAAAAGAGAATGCAGCATACATGTTTACCAAGTCATTGCCTATTGCTAAGTTCGAGCATTGCTCGAACTTGATTTGCTTAATGAAGTGCTAGGTGCCACGGGGTGGCACGAGGGAGGGGGGAAGAGTTGAGATGGGTCATGGAGACGTTTGTTTTCATGGTGGAGATTGATATATTCTACACGGACTGGGTACTTCGAACACTTTGTTGACGGGCGGTGGCCTTGTCGAAGTTCATTGACAGAGTGTAATGGGTGATGGCATGGGTAAGTATCCATTGCTTGGAGCATGAAGGTGTAGATGAAGTTGGAAAGTCTGTTTGGAAATCTGGTATCAAGATAGAGATTGTTAGAAATTGATACCTAGATTCCCAAATTGAGAAGAAGCCCTAGCTTGGAAGCTCGTTCGGTAATGAAGGGATGCTTGGAACCTGAAAATCTCAAGCGGTGGAAACTCGAAGGAGATGCTTGGAAGCTAATTTGAAGATAGGGAGTCGTTCAGTAAAATGGAAGAACATAGCAGAAGAAGTCACGCTGCAAAGAGAAAGCGCAGAGACAAAGTACTAGGGTTTGGAAGGGTCTTGGATCAGTGTTGAGGAAGAGGGAGCTACGTTTGGTAAAGTGTGCCGAACGACAGATCTCGTTCGGTGATTGTGGAGTGGCGTTAGTTTTTGCCGAACGAAGTCTTCTTTGCCGAACGAAATGTTGATGAGGTTAGAGGAAGAAGTCGCAGTGCTTGGAAGGATTTGGAGCATTGATTTGCCGAACGAATTATTTCATTCGGTGATTTTCCGAACGAGATATTTCGTTCGGTGTTTGCCAAACGAAATTCTTTGTTCGGTAGTTTGATGCCGGTCCAAATTTTTCGTTCGGCATTTTACCGAACCAAACCAGATGCATGCCGAACCAAACCCCAGGGCTGCTATATAGCATCTACCCCTCCTCATTTCTTCACTCTATAAATAGAGGAGCTTCTGGACAACAATGGCAGCCGAAATTGAGAGCTAATTTCAACCAATTTCAGAGCCATCCTAGAGAGCTGAAACTCTGCAGAACTTTGTCTGTATTGTTAATTCTTCTTATGTATAACCTCCAAAAGTGAATCAATCTTGTAACTCTAATCTTTCAGTGATTAATAAAATCTTCTCTCCCCAAGTGGACGTACACTGCCTCGCGGTAGTGGAACCACTACAAATACTGGTGTTATTTATTTTTCTGCCTTGCATAGATCTGTGACTGTCTGTTCTGGTGTTTATCTCTATTTGTATCGTCTCACTACAATCACGATCCAGTTGTTTTCGCTGCGTTTGGTTTTTTATTCTCTTAGACTGATCATCTGAAGGGATTTTCCCTAACAAAAACAATAAAGGGAAGAGTTTAAGAAAATTGCAAACTAGTAAATCGATTCCTAAGATATTATCCATTTCATAATAACTTTTACAAGACATAAACTTGCTTCTAACAAAATAATTGTGTAAGTTAATTAAATAATATAACAGCGATTTAAGTCAAATTCATTTCACAGACTACTATAATTGCAAACAAGAAGAAATGCCTAAGAACATAAATGATGGATTCAGTTGTCAATGGGTGATGGTTTGGGCAAAAAAACTTATCTACCTCTTTCTCCAACTATTGCTAATTGCTAAAAACACTTTCAACAGCTAAAGTGGGTCTTCTATTAAACTATATTATAAACACTACCCCCCGAGACATGTGAGTCAAAATGGAAATACATACAATGCTTGATAAAATAAAAAGCATCAACTTCTTTGAACTAAGTAGGAACATTGAGTTTACCGGAGAATTGTACAGTAAGCATTATGTGAATAAAGATTAAGTTTTGAGATTTATATTTGATGCATAAAAGCACACTCATTTAATCATATTTTAGATACGATTCCCTCCATATGCAAGAGAACTGTATATTAAGTATTATGTGAATCATGTGGTCATTTTCTTGAATTCTATGTTGGTACAATTTAAGTGCTCACGGTTTCCATTTTAGCTCAAAAGGTGAATTTTTGCTTAAGAGGTTATAAAAAATGCTCAAATACAAAGATTTAGTAAATTAATTGATGAGTACATACCTTAGAAACCTGAATATTTTAGGATGTATCCTTTTTAGTTGAAACACAGTTACGTTTCTGACATGAAATCTAAGTAGGAACATGTCTTTGGACTGTGCACTACACCAGAAAAGCCATTTTGCCACGGCTCTGGGTCGTGGCTAAATAATTTTGCCACGACCCAAAGTCGTGGTAAAATTGGGAGTGGCTAAATAATTTTTTTTAGAAATTGTGTATGTTGTTTTTTTAATAGAAGTGCAATGCAAATGCAAAAGAAAACAAGAAAAAACAAGCACACAACAATTGAAAACAAAGTTTTCACAACAATTTTTTTTTGTTTAAATGTAAACAAACATAAAATAAAAACACACAATGAAATCAAAAGAAAATAATTCGAAGAATAGAAAATAAAATCAAAACAATTCCCCGGCAACGGCGCCAAAAACTTGTTTAAAGGCAAATTTGCTATCGATTAGAAAATGCCGATAAATTTTGAAATAAATTTAACCGCAAGTGCACGATCTACAAAAGTTTGTACGTGGCGACTACGGGCCGATCCGTAGGGAATTTTTAAGATTTTAAAATTTTCAATTCAATCAAATTAGACCAAAGTGAGATGAAATTGTTAACTACACAGAAGAAGCTAAAGCTATAATTAAAATGTAATTTAAAAACTATTAGACTAGAAAACAATTTAGAGGCAAATCCACTTTCATATTTTTGTAAATCAGCAAACAAATAATTTATGATCTCTAACTTTGATATTAAGTGAAATAATCATTGCATTTATCATAAGTATGGTTTGTTTATGTTATTAATTAACATAACTCAAACCATCAAACTATAATACAATAATTATATCACTTATAATTCTCATGAAAATGAAGCCAAAGCAAAAGCTATTTTAAGTATGATCTATTTACTATTGTAACTAGTAATATAGATCATCAAATTTCATTTTTACTTTCATTTCAAAATCAAAAATTAATTTGCAAATGATGATGTAAATTGTGTTTATGTTAAATAAGAATATCTCATTTGCATAAGCAATATAATCTATCAAACCCACTTGTATAAACTTACATCAAAATTCACTTTCATGAAGCACAAGCTAAAGATATCATAAATCATAAAATGTTGAAAGTACATAATATTTGAGAGCTTCATTACCCCTAAATTGAAGGGGTTTAGCTACTCATTTGTGTTATCAAATCAACACTTGTAAATTACAACATTAAAAAGCAAAGAAATTAAAACTAAGCAAAGGAAGAAAGAGAGATTAACTACTAACTATTTGCATAAAAATTAAAGCTACACTACTTGCATAAATGTAAATCTAAGCTATGAACATTAAAAGAAAGGGAGCATAGAAATAAACATTAACAAAGAAGCAAAGAAAAAGCATGTAGAAAAGCAAGGAGAAAGAGGCTTGGAAGCCATTTTTATTTCACTTTGATTTTTGTTTACAACTTGCTAATTTCCTAACTAATGTGAAAGAGTAGAAGATATGTTCATGTACATAAGAGGGTTATTTATACATGCATAAAACCCTAATTCCATTTTTAGGGAGCTTCCCAAAATACCCTTTAGGAAGTGTGGCCACCAAGTAACCATTAGCCACTAATTAATCCATCATTTGATGTGCATGAAGCTTTAACCTCCACTTAGTTGTCCATTAGCTCCTAATTGTACATTTAGGTAAGTGGGTGGGGTCCTCCATGATCTTGAACTTGAAATATTTCCTCTTCGTTCCTTGGTATTTCCTTGTGCATGCATATATCATCATGAATCTCTCTTCCATATGCATCAAAATATCCTATAAAAATCATAAAAATTGTCTAAGTAAAAATTCTTAAATTGACACATGCACAAAAATGACCATTTTGCCCTTGAATGAAGATGAAAATATGATGGTTTGAAAATAATTGAATTTGGTTTTAAAATGTAAAAATGCCCAAATATGATGTTTATTTAAATAAAAAGAGATAAAATATGGATGTAAATATATGCACATTTATGTGCACATCAGTAATAAACGAGGTTATGTAATATATCTTTTGAAGATGTTATAGAAATAGCTTCAGATTGATGATAAATTCAAGGATTTAAGAAAAATTCATAAAGAATGTTTAGGAAAGAAAAATATATTAGAATTAGAAAATGAAATGATTAAAGATGAAAAAGCAACTTCAAAAGAAGAAATTTTAAATTAAAAACGAGAATTTAATTTCTTTTTAAATTGGGTACTCTCTATATAAAATATTTCTTTCAAAAGTGCTATATATATTTAAAACATTTTGCATTATGCTGGATGAGTGGGAAATTTTATTTCAAGGAAAATAAAAATATTTTTGAAAGCAACAAATATTTTTAAAATGTATAACTATGCTTAATATAGCATACTTATATAAACAAATTATTTAAGGGGTATAATGGAAAAATTGACCATAGTGTTAACGGTTAATAAAATTAATGTGGTGAATATTCCTATACCATATCAAAGAGGATATTTTAAATGTCATAATTATATTTTTATACTTATATAAACAAGAATCCATAAATTATTTTTTAAGTGTATGTATAATTGTATAAATTATATTTTATACTTATATAAACAAGAATCCATAATTGTATTTTATACTTATATAAGTGTATATATATAATATATAAATTTATATACATAAATGATACATAATAAAATATTATAAATAAATTAACCGGAAATTATATTTTTAACTGTAAATATAAAATTAATATATGTATATTTAATTTTAATGTTCAAGTTTAAATTTAGAAAATTGACTTTTTCAAATTTGAAATTTTGGAATATTTACATTAAATTAATTAAAAAAAAATATTAGTTTTTTTCTAATTCTTGGACAGTAAAATAATATATAAAACAAAATTTTATTTTAGTTTTAATTATTTCAACCAAATTAAATATATTTCCAAATTTTGAATTTCGAACATAAGTAATAAATAAAGAATAAGAATGATATGTATGTTTTTCATTTTGGGCCGAAAGCAAAAGGTGAATTTTTTTTAAATCTGTTTGTTTGTCTCAACCGTTTGTTTCTTCTAATTCATGTTTAGAGGACAAAAATACATAACATAAAGGAAAACTAAATCCAGATTATTATTATTATTATTATTATTAACAACATTTGCAAATAATAATACTATAATAATAATATTATTATTATTAAAGGAAAGAAAAATTCATTCGTCCTTGACAAATAAATAAGATCTAAATCAAGATTTGAAGTTTCGACCGAAACACCAAGATTCTGCTTGTCCTATTTCAGTTTAAGTAGAGATCGAAACGAAATAAAGCAGAAACCACGTTCCAATAGAAATACTACCGAACATCAAGTTAAAATGAAGAATTAATTTGAGTATCAAATATATGAATGTTCAAATTTTAAAATTGTAACTTCAAAAAAACATACAAAATCACAAAATATATAAATAGTGCAACTAAATAAAATTTAAAACGAAGTAATGAATAAATATTTATAATTTATAATTGACTGATATTGTATGTTCATATCTTATATTTCAATTCAACTTGATTAGACATTTTATTTCAATAAATTAAAAAAAAGTGTAATTATATGAAAAATAAATTACAAAATCCAAAACCGAGACCGAACCAAAATTTATAAACTAGACAGAAAATCCTAATATTACAAAAGATCAAAACCGATATCTCGAACCTTGATCTAAATACATCAAATATAATTACACTAAGAATTAAAATACATTCAAAGTTACATATAATACTAATTCCAAAAGCATTAGAAATTATCTAGAAAAAAAACAAAGAAATGAATATAAAAAAATTCACCCAATTCAAAATCTAGAGATAAAAAGAAAATGACGTACCAACCTGCCATTTGCCTCTGCTATGTGATTTCTTCAACATTTGCAAGTAGCAAGAGAGAAAAAGTTCTAAGCATATAGGCTTGTCCCATGATCTGAAGAAAAAGAATATCAGCCGGCAATTCCAATGAGTGAAAGTTTCATATTCACAATAGTAAACCATGGTGCCTACTGGTCATGTATGAGTATTACACAAGCACTGAACTTAAGAACACAATGTAAGAACATTTAACAAAGTTTCATAATTTGTCAACAATAACTCGTGTTATGGACAAACAATTCAAGAGTTTATAATTTTGCATGTTTAAATGAGCAATTTATGTATAATTATGCAGTGGCATACTTTTGAAAATGACCTGCATTTTATGTGTCAAAATTGTACTGTTCAAACTGTTAGGATCAGCTTCCCACATCTTATCTTATAGATAAAATGGAACTAGCTATTGAAGATGGTTTGGTTGCTTAGTTTTACTCTGATATTAATGTTAGTCCATTTTAACACTATCGTAGTTACACAAAATGTAGGAAATAACCATCTCATAATTTTGTTCGGAGAAGCCTTTTGTCTGGTAATATTGACCACAATTTAGAAATGTATAATCATGTAAGTTCAAAAGAGCATTTTATGCACAAATTTATGGTAGCATATATATTTTGAAAATGATTACCAGTTACATGTAGATAAATGTTTACTCATATTTTTAGATTCTTAAATCAAATTACACGTCCATGAAGTTTGCAATGTCTAATTTTGTTCATGTAGATAACTCTTTTATTCATAATGCTAAACAATTCACCAATGTCTAATTTTGCAAGTTCAAAAGAGCAATTTATGCATAATTTTATGGTAGCATATTTTGAGAAATAATTTGTACCTACCATCGATAGCTCTGCATGTTATAATTGGACTTTACAAACATGTAGGATTCTTATTCCAAGTCTTATACACAGAATGGAACAAACAATTAAATCCTATCTTATTGCTCACTTTATTTCTTTATAGAAACATCAATCCATTTTTACCTTATCATAATGGCAAAATATACACTAATTAACCATTCCAAGATTTCTTTACAGAAACTCTTTGTTCTTACATCACAACCTATCAATAGAGGAGCCTACAAAATTTACAACCATTAACGAAAATATACATTCAAGAAAATAGAACTCGAAAGCATATATTCAAGAAAACAGAACTTACACAAGAAAAAGGATCAAGACTAATGGAATAATTTAAATATATCAATTATTAGGATAACATGAGAATATTCATTTTTCTAATAATGGTTTGCTTCAAACTTAACTCTTTAACAAATTAAAATGACTGAAAGCTGCACGATCAAGTTTAGATCAACTAGACCAAAATAATTTTTAAAAAAATTGCAACAAAATTCTTAGTCGAAAGAGCGTGTTAATACAAAATAACAAAAAAAATTTATATGTAAATTTCAATCACTACAAAATAACGAAAGCAAAATAGTATTGGTTTGTCATTATTTAGTAGACAATACTAGAAGTAGTATATTTTTTTAGTAATAATCTTCTTTCTATTTAATTGAATAAATTTTTTTTTGGAAATAATGAAATTAGGAACCAAAATTGAATAAATTTCAAATCTGACCGAAGTTTTGGAAATAATGAAATTAGGAACCAAAAATTTGAGGAGTGCAAGATGTTTGTTTTATAAGCTTCGTATGCCTGAAGATGTTTGTAAGTCTCAAGCTGTTGAGGCGTAAACTTTAGAGGTAAAAAGCCTCAAGGCATTTTACTCTCATTTACTCAAAGCACTACCTAGATGAGTATCGAGACGGGTTTTTCTAAAACAATGCAAATAGCGCGTGTTTTCTGGGGCTTGCAAAAAAAAGAAGCGGCGACATCTGACATGTCGGGTGTACATTTTTTGCATATGGAGCTAACTAGTCAAAAGTGACATATATTTGTAAATAGTTGCCTATTTTGAGATGGTAGGAAATTTCACAAAAAAGGGGATGATATTCAAGAACCAAAATAAGATCGAAAAATGTAAAGTTTAAATCTTGGTTTCAAGTTCTGACGATAGATTCATTGAGCTACTAGAACAGAAGCTGTTTTGAGTCTCAAAAGCAGGTGGGCATGTGCATCTTTCATATGCTCATTTTGTTGTTAAAACCCTCACCCAAGTTAAGATTGGTTCCACGTTTAACGGCCTATGGTTCAAAATACTCTCACAGTTTCATAGTAGACATAGGGCTCGCAGATCGATAGGTGATCTAAACACAACAGTAACAAGGAAAGGAAAATAAAATCCACCAAAGATGCTTCGTATGCATAGGAAAATATTATTGAGAATTCCAACTTAATTACCGCCATGCCTCTAGGTCCCTGAAACTTGAACACAAGGTGTGTATTCTAGTGGATGACTTCGGACTTTAGACAAAAATTACAGCAGCATAAAACTGGAAGCACCTGAAACAAAATTGAGATATTTGCACAATTTATTTTTCCAAGCTTCAAATTTACCATGAAAATAATTTTCTCAGCGTATATATGTTCATTCTAAAAACTGTGAAATAGACCATCATTTTGTAATGACAACTAACATCCAATTTTATCCATTAACTATCAAACAAGACTTTGAAAGGGAGAGAGAGAGAGGAAAAAAAAGTCATAGACTTCAACGGTTTTCCCTCGGTACAAATTGACAACGAAAATGAATAAAATCAAACCTTGCGAAAATACGAGTAGCGGTTTACACATAAGCGTCCACCAATTTCTCAGGAGTAGGAGCAGGACCTGTAGAAAATTAGTAGTAATTGACCAGTAGTTATAAGTACATCCTTAAAACAAAATGCCGTTCGACCCGAACCTAATGTCATCGTCAATTCACCCTCCTCTATAATTGCTTAAGATTAATGACCAGGTGAATGGTTGGGAGCGAAGTAGAGATGTAAATTAGAAATCGGCAGAGCAACAGGTTTGGATTTTTGGGAAGGAAGACGATGAAGTAGAAGTTCGACGATTGATTAGAAAAGAGGTGAAAGGGATAGGGCGACGAAGTCGGAAAGCCGTCGACTTGAAATTAGGGTTTTAAGGCAGTGGAAGAGAAAATTTTGCAGATGAGAACCAAAGGGAAAGAGAAAGGCGAAGGTTATTGAGATGGAACGGTGGGGGGAAGGGGGGTCAATTTTTTTTTGTTAATATTGGAACGGTCCATAGCCGTCTCAAAATTGCCACGGCTAGTGACCATGCTAGTTTATTTTACCACGGCTCTAGACCGTAGTCAAATTTCCACGGCTCAAAACCGTGGTAATTTTTTCACATTGGGGCATGGCAAATTGAGCAGTATGGTGTAGTGGTGGTTCCAAAGTTCTTGGTTTAAACCTCACACAAATCAATTAGCACTTTATAAATACAATATAAACTTGAACGTTAGTTTTTACATTAGTAAGTGGCTTAGAATAATTTCACTGTCATGTAGGGTTAATGTTTCTCACTTTATTGAGAATCATAAATGAATTCACTTCCTAGCAGGAACATAACATTGTCCAATAAAACTTTATATCAAATTTGTGATATCGGATATGACCTATTCACGAGTGATTTTGAGTAATTTAACATTACATTGTAGAAAATCTTGTATATATTTAAAGCCCAACAATTCTTCATATCCCATTGACTAGTTCATTTAACATTTGTTACATGACATTTGGTGCTTATTAGACAATAAGATAGAGAAGAGATTAGAGTTTATTTTGTTTGCATTTGAAAGTTAGCAAACTTTACAAACAAACTAATCTAACAAGTAAAGGGAAAAAATCATATATTTCAAAGTTTGATAATTTTATAAGACGAGCAGATCCATTATAAGCAGTTAAATATGATTTCTACACCTCATCATTACACTTAAATAATAAATGGTACAACATTCACTCTGTAACATATAAATCTTATTTGCAAATGTGTTTGATATAAATTCATATGCATTCCCTTTTGATTTAGGTACTTAAAGTTTTAGAACTAACCAGTTTCTAGGATAAGCAAGATTATCTCTATAAAAATCTGAATCACACAAAATAATTATTCTACATATAACAAATAAATTCATTGTTTAATAGCAATGGGTATCGGTTCTATCTAGCCTTACAGTGAGTTATGTCATATAAATAAAAATAATTATCTACACAAAACCAATTGTTAACTCACCATAATATCACGGTACTTGGCACCAAGGTACTCAGAGCAGCAGGCCGTTCCAAGCCCTATCGAAAGACCCACCAAAATCTAACGCTGCTCTAGCCAACGCTGCTGTCTTCCAAGCTACATACTTCGTCGTTAGGTTAGACCGGTCGATTGCTGGGATAATGACGACTTGCTGAGAGTGAGGCATGACAATTAGTTAAGGCAAGACGTGAGGTTGAGGCGCAATGACAGTATGAGGTCAAGGCGCGATTTGATGTTGACTAGAAGCTAGGGTTTTGATATTATCATTCAAGAATGAGAATCGCTATTTTAAATTTCAGATCCAAAAGGAAACTTTTAAGCTTTTCCTTTGTTCTTTGGAGAAGAGAAGCTTAATAAAATTTGTGAAGTAATAAGCGGGAGAAAAAGAAAAAATGAGTGGCCAAAGAAAAAATTTCATCAAAATTTTAATAAATTACTCACGGGAACACTTAGTAGCATAGTAGCAGTGTTTCTTTCTTTAATTTTGTGTTTCTATATTACCAGTAGTTGCACTTAAGCTTAAATGCTGCTAACTAATGCAACTATTGGTTAGTTTTGTTGTAGTGCCAGTTTATGGTTTGATCCATGGATACATGGAAAATCACTAGTCAGTTTGTTGGGATGGCATAACATCTACATGTTTGGGGAAGCTAATGAAAAGGTCCAAAGCATTATTCAAAACCACAACTGGAATGCATATAATCATCCAGCTACTTCAATATTCAATGCGGCAATAGGAAAAATCACAATAGATCCAAATCTACAAAAAGATACTTGGCATTGGAAACTTTCTTCAAAGGTAGATTTTCATTTAAAAAAACATGGGAGTATATAGAAGTAAATGAAGCAGAGGTAGATTGGCACAATGTTATTTGAAATTAAAAAAATTGCCCTATAATGTCTCATTGTGCATACTTTGCTATTTTGAATAGAGTATCAACTAAAGATAGATTCTTCGATGGAATAAGAAAGGAGAAACCAACTGTCTCCTTTGCAAAACAGAATCAGGAAATATAGGTCATCTATTTTTTGATTGTGAATACTCAAAGCATATCTGATTCAAGCCAAATCAAAATTGAAATCCAGTCAATATCAAGTCGTGCAAAACATCAGGGAAAGCATTTAATATATTCAATAAAACTTCAAGGCAAAATCAAAAGAATTCATAAAAGTAGTATAACTTTAATAGCTATAATCTTTCATATATGGAAATAAAGAAATTTGAGATTGCATACAAAAAGAGAAACAAAATGCACACAACTATGGAAATTAATTCAATCTGAAAGTCAAATACTCCTCAAGAAATCAAACAATCATACAAAATTTTTAGATAATTCACATCAGGATATATGGAAAGTCAATAATTATGAAAAATGGATAGAAGCCTACTTACAAAGCGGGAAACATAATACTGATGTTTATCCGGGCATATTTTCACTTCTAGTCCAAGATTCAAAGAGAGTGCGAACTACAGGCGGCTGAAGTCCTCCACAAACTAGAAAATATTGCTCTACATAAGCAAAGGAGGGAGTTAGAACAACGAAACATAGTAACAATTCAAGAGAAGGAGAAGAGATTTATATACATGATTTGAAGAAGCTTTACTGCTCTAATAATCACCCGTAAACTTCGAATTAAAGTGGACCCGAATCTGCAAAATTAGGGCAGATCATTAACAATAAAATTGTTAATATTAACAATCAAATTGTTAATGGAGAGTATTATAGAAGTGATATCGACAATCACTACAACAAAATGTACCTATCATAGGGTTTCAAAAACGCTATAAAAACCTATAACAGCGTTTTTAACTACGCTGTATATTAACATGCCATTATAGGTCATACATATACCATAGCAAGGTAGAAAATGCTGTAAAATCTACGTATTTATAGCGTTTTTTGATATCATTAATACATTTTACAGCGTTTTTGTTGATGATTTTACAGCGTTTCTTTTGTTGTTATGATTCTACAGCGTTTTCTGGAATGCTTGGGTTAGCGTTTCTATAGCGTTTCGAAAAAGCTGTTAAAACTTTCTGTAGCGTTCCGAAAACGCTGTTAAATAGTTTCATTGCATTTTATAAACGCTGTCTGGTTTTGTTCAGTTCCTAACCAATATATACCAGGTTCCAATTCTATATGCAGCCACAATTTATGTATAACACAGTTTATATAAACACATATATTTCGTAACAAACATATATTATATTAATCACACATTTTATAATCAACATATTATATTAATCACACATCTTACAATTAACATGAAACATTACATAATAAACATACGCAATATTCTTACATCAAAATTGACAATAAGTTCATAATATTTCAATGTAGAACAAACAACAACCAGTGACCAAAAGTAGTAATACATACAAGCATACAAACCAAAATGTAGATTTGGCATCAAAAGTAACTTTGAATCCATAACTTGTTACGGTAGGTTACTATTTTTTCCATCAAATATATATACCCACCTGCAAAGGAAAAGTTCTTTATTATACGTAACATTAAGTAGCTAGTTCTCAAGTTATTTTAAGTTTTATAAAACAAACATGTGAAAGAATGAACTTGAAACTTTTCTTTATACTTGTTTTTTGCTATTATTAATTGCAAGGACGGTTACAATATAAACTTGTACCGTTTGTGTTTGATCAGTATATAATTCAATGTGTATTGTTTTATCAGTTATCCATTGTACCATTAATGTGATTTTACACAAACACATGTACATATACGTACAGATCCTCCTTTTGTTATTATTATTTTCAATATTCGATTATTCTCGACATGAACACATACCATATACCAGAGACAAATACGTACACAACCATACTGGATGATGTGAAAAACATGTATAATAGTTAAGCTTAACACACAGATGTGTCTAGCATAGTAATGTGAAGAATGGAATTTTCATATTTACACAATTTTCTTTGATATTGAATTCTTTATGCAGAATTATTCTTGGTGTATATTTAAAAAGAGGTCCAAAACGCTTTCTAACTAAAACATGCAATATTCTTACAAGTAGCACAGGTAACAAGAAATGTGAACTTCCAGCAAAATGATTTCTTAGACCTCAAGCAAGATTGTTGATTGCTTGAATAGCCTCAACAGATACATCAAGGTAATATCTGTAACAAGCTGCAACCAAATGTGGTGAAACTAAAGAGTTAAAAATATGTTTTTCAGAAAACCCTAACATATAGAGAAACTGAACATATGCAGACACATTTGCATTGACTGATGTTTTTACTAGTAAAAAGTCTACCGTGTTCCTGTTTTTTTGGAGCACAAACATTATACTGGTCCAAGACTTTAATTGTTAATGAGAAAAAAAAGGTCGAACTACCTTTTAAGTGTACGACAGATTTCAGAAAAATCACCCGGAGATTTTTTTTGGTTGAAGCAAGCTTATTAAGCTCTACAATAACATCCCGTCTTTCCGACCACTTGGTAGCTTTCTACAAACACAAGTTTAAGTTTTACACCAATTATGGTACCAACATAACTTAAAGGTAAAAGTGGAAGTCAGTAAGATTTTCAAACGCAATTGAAAGTTTCATAGTAGAGACATTTAAACTATGTCTTGCAGCACAATTTGAATAAATTTTTTTCAAATATGTTACATCTGCAGAATATTTAATAAAACATATGGGTGTGTGTAGTGAAGAATAGATCTGCATTTCGTCCGGTAACAAAAGATCCAATGGAATATTTTTTTTTCATTTGACAGCATACACTAAAATACCTAATTTTTCGGGATGGCTTAGCCGTCCCTGTGACATTGGCCAGCTCTGCTTCCAATTCTTTTTCTGCAAGCATCAATGAACAAGCCGCTAACTATACACCCATATGACAAGCGTATACATGTTATGGATATTGACATCTTACCATGGTATCTCTCATTTTCTCAAAAAGAATTGATTTGACTGGATCCTTGCCAATCCAGCGGCATAATTCGAGTGTTAATCCTTCTGAACATGCTCGAACATTCTTTCCATTGAAAATTAAATTAAGATGAATGAAACCAAACTACTTCCTGAGAGAAGCCAAGTTGAAGCCAATAAAATGTCAGTGGGAAGCATATTCACATAGTTCAATATTATTTAAAATAAAAGTCTCAACTGATTCATAAATTATTGTATCTCATTATTCAATGGTTGTTCATATGGATTAACTACTATAGTAAAACATTTGATTTTTCCAGCCCGAGCAATCTTGTACAAGCACTTTTGAATCCATTGATCTCCAAATTTCTATTGGCAAAAAATGAAATTATACTTTATTGAGTAGCTCAGAATATTTACCGAGTATTTAAAAATTTAACATTTCAAGTCTTCATAATATATGAGTAATGGAGATGTTAATATTTTATATATCATTTTGAAGTTTTTTTTGTGGTTCCATCTCTGAAATCTTTATTGATGTGCATAAGAGTTATCCTATTTAACTTGGGTATTTTTGTGAAAGCGGTGGCAAAAACTGTACATGCTTCTGAATAAAACTGCTACATCTTGAAATCCCTCATCATAAGATGGTCTCTATAGACAAAAATTACCCAAATGATTTATGATTTAGATAGAGAACTATATCAACCTATAAACCATTGACCAATACAAAAAATATCATATATTAACTGTAAAATTTCTAATGGAAATAATGAATAGCGGTATTACCTAACAACACCAAAATGAATCGAACTGTGTTCCCCATCCATGCTTATTGCAAGCCTTGGACATTCCAGGTCCTTGTAGAAGCATGTAGATCATAATACCAGGCTCAACTCCTCTTTGAATGCTTAAAATACTGTTAATAACGGCTCGCTCATAATGATCAGCATAACCCATTCCTTTACTCCATTTATACAAGTTACGAGAAACCTGTTTAAATTAACATGGACACTAGTTAATCTAACAAGGATTTGTATTGCTAAGTTAGTAACAAATGAATGCGGAAGCTTGCTTTGTTATATGTTTGGGTTGCAAGTTTTGTTGAACTAATTTAACAAGGTTAAGAATGAATGTCTCTTAATACTATAATGCAGTTCCTATATATATATATTTCAGATTGACAAGAGGTTTGCCAAATATATGTTGAAGACCATGAATGCCTTAACATGAACAAAGCCCAATTCGTTCACTGTTGGCATCATAAAATAAAAGTGAACTACCTTAAGCATGTTGTAAGTGGTGCATGATTCCTGGTCCTCAGCATTAAGAGTGTCTGCAAGTCGCTTTGGATCTGACCTGCAAATGATGAAATGGATTTGCACATATGAATAAAACAGTCATCAATTAACTACACTATCAGATACCATAGTAGAACGTTAGATTAAGTAAATATTCTTTCATGATTTTACCAATGCTCGTCGATAGAAGTTCCTCCTATTGCATAAGTGTGGGAAGAGTTGACAATATGCATAAAGAAAGTTGCTATTTCCTGGAAAGTTTAGGAGAAATAAATGTATCTTCAGATTTAGTTAGATGAATTTGTAAGTCATTTCAACTTATAATATTTGGTATTTTTTAAGGCTGGGTATATTTATGTTTATCGGGTAAAATCTTCGCTTTTGACTAGATATTACCAATTGTATTACCTTATAAAGCGGATCACCGGTAACCTTATAGAGCGTTTGTGCTCCAATAACAATTGAAATATGTGTATTGGCATGGACGCCAGAAAAATCGTCAACCTGCGACAAAACCACAAATAACAGATTCTCGTTGATTCAATCAATAAATAAATAATTACAATTTTAGTCAGTTATTACTATATCCAATGGCCTCATAGTAGCATTAGCCTATTTCATGATTCAAGCAGGTATCAAAAGAGGCTAATTGACCTTTAATGCAAGTGGACAAAGCATGGCTTGTCAAAGAGATGAGCCAAAGTTAAATGCTTTTGATCACCTTGCATCAATTCAAATGTTCAAAAAATAAATAAATAAAAGCCAATAGATGATGTGGTTATAAATCTAAAGACCGCTTAGATATTTGCATAATAAGTTAGGAAACCGCTAAAGAGACTCCAAAACGGTTAAGGTGGAATTTTTCCAAGTGGACTCTGTATAACAGCCACTTTGAATAAAAAGAATTCACATACTCTTATTTTCAGTCACAAAGAACAGGACTCAAATCCATCATAACTAACTTCAACACATTTTCAATGGTAAGACAAAGTCTGTTTATTGTAAGTTTATTAGGAAAAAATATGGAGATTTTATATGACTAATTATTGTGTAGAATTAAAAAAATGATTGATAGTTTAGTGTATAAGAAAAATATTGATTTTTGCAATATGATGATGAAACAAAATGTAAAAAGGTGTTTGATATCATGTCAACGAAAATTATTCAAGTGCCTTACGGTTTAAGAAATTTTATTATTTGAGGCTACAAATGAAATCAATAATTAGATTATAAAAGAAAACAAAATAAATCTAGTGTCCTCTCATAACAATAATTAGACTAGGAGAAAATAATACAATTCTTAACTAATTCGGGAGTCCTTTAAACAGTCCCGTGGAGTATACTCGGTATATGTTAGTAATGAAGAAAATAGTACCTGTTATGTAACGACCGTGATTTTATTATCGTCGTAATAAATATTTTAAAAATCTGTAACGAACGATTTTTGAGTTACGGTCGAGAAAATATTTTAAAATTGAAATAAATCTGTTGCCAAGTCAGTTGAATTGCGTTACACTTTTATTTACTTTCACATAAAAAAATGCTAAGTATAAAGAAATTTATATCCAAATTCTGTCACATTCTTTTCATAAAGCAAGTGTAAGCACTTGCATTGCTGGCATTCGAGTAGTAATACAATGGCATAACCAGAGAAGCAAAACAAAGTGTTTTGTTAAGTGGCTAGCTCTTAAGCACATTATAGTTTGATTAATAAAATTTGATGTGTGCTATTTTTTTATACGTGTTATGCGTGCGTACCAAATTTATAGCATAGATTTTCAATTCACAGAGTACAAGTTTGCACGTAAATAGCAAGCAAGTGCATTTCATAAAAAGCAAGTTCACGTTATAAAACTTTTATATGCGAAATTATGGTCTGGAAGTTAATGCATACACGTGTGTAGCTTGTTGTAATGCAGGCCTAGGTTGCATATTCTTGTTTTTTTCGTGTGTTCAAAAATGATTAGCACTCATACAGTTTAGTTAATTAGTTTTCAATGGATGAAGCGAAGTCTTTTTTTTTCTTTCTCCAAGTCCTTTTCTTATATTGAGCACGTATAGCTTTCAATGCTCTTGTTCTTAAATGTGGCCAGCACGTTTTCAATTTAATGCATTGTACCCTGAGTTGTCAGATTTCATATTTTATTCGACTTGTTCATAACTGTGAGAAAAGAAAAATATCTGCAACGTTAGTTCATTTTGTTTTAAAAGCTTCAATTGCAGTGAAAATTTGCATTAATGGCTGTTATTCTTGCCACTTGAATCTCTGGTGCTTATTGCTTTGAAAGAGTTAAAAGTGAGTTTAAATACTCACGTTTCTAATTTATTGAATATTTTTGCATACAAAATGTGTCCGTCACTACAACAAAGGCAGCGTATAGCGACGGCAAAAATGCGTCGACGGCCGTCGCTAGCCGTTGCGAGCCGTCGCTATTTGCCGTCGCTATTCAATCCGTTGCCATCAGGAAAAGCAACGGCAGAAGCGACGGCTCCGTCGCTAAGATAGCGACGACAAGCGACGATATCTTACACGTGGCAGTTAGTTTGTTTCCATAGCAAGTCTGTTACTTGCCGTTACGTGCCGTTACTAGCCGTCGCTATTTTTGGCCCAGAAAGCCGTTACTAGCCGTCGCTAGCCGTCGCTTTTCTGGGCAAAATCTGCTGTGCACACAGCAGCTATCCTTCCATCAAACCTCATCCCAAACCTCAAACCGTCTTTTCAAACCTCAATAATATCAACAATAACACATCTCAACAATACCCACAACATCAATATTCAACAATATAACCAAAAAAGCACAAAAACCAACCAAACCAACATAGTATACAAAACCAAACCAAGTATCAAGGTACAATGATCAAATCTAAATATAACCAAACCCAAACATCATCCAAAATACCAAGTATCCAAACCCAAGTATCAAATCTAGTCTAAATACGTACATAAATACATACCCACAAGAATAGTAAAACTATGCATCATCATCCTCCTCGGCATCATCAGATCCATCTCCCTGCTCCCCAGGCATAGAGCCATGCTCCTGATAAAATGCTGCAATGCGCTCATCTATCTGCTGTGCCAGTTGGCCCTTTCGCCAATCGTTGAGCTCATCCAGCTGCCTCTGCATCTGAGCAATACGCTCCTCCTCCATCGATTTTCCATAAGCTCTTTGAAAATTAACAGCCTGTGAAATGACTGAAGTTAATACGATAGCATTTCACATGAATTTTGAATGAATTGGATAGTATATAAATAATTCTTTTGATGTGAGAATAATGTGGATCTTTTAATATGAAGTTATATGCTTTGACTGTAAAGTATGTGTTAATAACAATAATAATTATTATGTCAAAGTATGTGTAATTGGACTATAAAGTTGAATGTGAGCAATTGTATCATAATTATTATAAAGTATGTGTCAATAAGCTAGTACTTCACAACATTGGAGGGAAATTTGTATTGATGTGAGAATAATGTGGATCTTTTAATATGAAGTTAGTGAAATGGTTTACCTTCTGATTGCCGAAACCATAACGCCTATTTCGAGTAGGCGGTGCAATAACGAAATCCCAAATCCTATTGGACTTCTCAACTGTAAGCTCTGCTCTTCCACTCGCCTGTGTCAATGCCGATGCCTTTGTCTCATATCGCCCCTGCAATTACAAACATAATTTTGAAATAATTGGTATACAATCACTACAAGAAAATAGTTTATTAATAGCTCGAAGGGATAGCATTGTAATAAGACTTGCTATTGTTAGCTAGTTTAAAAGTCATTCATATGCAAAAACACAGCTCAATACACGCTGTTAGTATCGAATAATGGAAAAAGTACATTTTTACAATTCCCGCTCACATATTACACTCCTCGCTCATATCACAATCTATTCCAAATCTTTTTTCCATGCCTTGCTTCCAAATCCCTAAATCAATCCACAAAATCCCTAATCAGCCAGCTTCCTACCGTCCGATATGTCGCTGCCGTCTAGTCTGTAGCTGCTTCGATCTGCCACGTGCCGCTTTCTCGTTGTCCGCTTAGCTGTTTCAACAAAAGTTAGTTTGCTTCCTCTTTGTCACATACTCCCCTTACCTCTTTGCCTCTTCGTGCCACCACCATGTCTCGACCACCACAATCGACAGTACTGGTATGTTATTTTAGGTTACTTGTGCCAATTTCCATTTATTGATGATGAATTTTGAATGTTGATGAATATAATTTATATAAATATGTATAGATAGGTAACTTCTTGTATTGTCGTTCTTACTTCTAAGGTTTGTCCGGTAACTGTATGTTACAACAATTACAACATGCAGTTAACTACTGACCTCCTCAATCAACATGAAACTATATAACCCATAAATACAGAATAACATGTATATTTTTCCTGCACATGGTGGAAAGTTTTCTATTCATACACTGCTATGTGTTCTAACTATTTATAAATTAGATGTCAAGGGTGAAGATGCTAAAATGTGTTGGTGAGGACCCTACAAGCTTAAAGTGATATCAATTTTTAAATAAAAAAATCCATGGCTTATATTTGATTTATTATGATCTCCTCAAACATACAACAATTAATTTACATGTTTGGGTATTAGAGTTACTCTTGGGTGGGTAGTTTAAATAAATTGTCTTATGTTTAATAATGTACAAATCTGTTGTAAAAACGAATAAAAATATCCCAGAATCATTCAAAAACAGCCATGGAAGAAGCATGCGTGTGCTATGTGCCATCATTATTGCACTTGGAATAGCTAATGATTGGAAAAGCGCAGAGAACATGATTCAAGAAAAGCGACCCTTCATTAATATGAATTCCCTTTATCCGAAAAACCTTGAAGTATGGTCTAAACATTGACTTTCTTCATTAGACAATGGAGAATCCGTAGTGAGTTCTGTGATCAAAACTAATTCTAAGAAATTATTCTCAATCAATAACCAAGTGTGAACATTAATTTATCATTTGAACCCTAACTGTTTTATTTAATGTTGGTTATGTGTACCTTTGAAATATAAATTTTTCACTGGTTTAAATGTTGATATATGTAGTGGGTCTGTACCATACATTAGTTGTGAAGCAGCATTGTAAGTCCACAATATTATTTTAAGAAGTATGTTAATTTGATGATTTAATTAATTGTGTTCTTATTCGAAGTAATTAAAGGGTGTTTTTTTATGGTTGCAGCTACAAGAGAAATGCAGACTTCGGTGAAGAGGGAGGAGCCACTTCAGGAACTGTCATCTTTGGTGTAGCTCCTTTTAAAGGGTACTTACTGCTATTGCTATATTTTGATATTAACATCTATTTTTAAATGAAAATTTTAAAATGTAACCAATGTTATATGTTCGAAACTATTCCGACCAAAAAAGCACAATTTTTTCTTACGGTATTTCACTTCGTTTCATGCTTCGTTTCATGGTAGAAACAACTTTTTGAACCATGTTAAATGTTTACTATTGTTATCATCATTCATCATCAAATCCAATGAATGAATAAAAATATTTTGGAAATCACCAATATAAGAGCATCTTGAATAAATATATTATCACCCGTCGACCTTTTACAGGTTTGTGTAATAATCTGGGATATAAACAATTGAAGTTCTATGATCACCTCAACTCCAACATAATTTATGAAAGTTCAACTTTCACAAGCACTATGGCGCCGTTGCCGGGAAAACAATTTAATTTAGTTTTACTCTTCGAATTTTATTTGTTTCTTTTATTTTTTGTTAGTTTTCAAAAAATACATTTTCTGTTTGGATACAATTTGTTTCAACTGTTCAGTAGTTCATTTGTTCAATCTTCTGACTTGTTCAGTAGTTCACTATTTTAGTTTTCACTATAAAAAAATTTCATTGCATTTTTGGTCTCTGTAGTGCATTTCCATTCTTAGTACTGCTTTGTTACAAGTCTGTTCTGTTGCATTATGTTGCATTTGGATCTGTTGCATTATGTTGCATTTGGAAGCTAATTTCTCAATGTCTTGCATTTGTTCACATTGATACAAATCTGCTGAAACAAATCTGTTGCATTGCACACGATCTCAGCATTGTATTTTATTTAAAAAAACATTTGATTTCAAGTGTTTCCATCCTCTGTTTTTTTGTCTGCACTTTTTTTTACTGCCTGCTGCAATCCAAACCATCAGCACCTCCCAAAACCATCACTCTCCCACTGCACCCATTGCATCAGAGAATCACCAACGCAGAAAAGTTCAACTGCTCCTCCCCTAACAAGTTCAATCACCAAGCAATAATTCTGCATTACAACCTACCTGCTTTAAAAAAAATTATGTCACTGCTATATACAATTTTTTTCCCTGTTATAACTGAGTAACAGACAACATTTCCAGGTCATTCAACATTTTATAACTACGTATAATCAACCAATTAATCTGCTACAGACAACCTTTTATATTCACTTGGTTTTAAGGAAGTAAGTACTATGATTTTACCTTGCATGATTTATGGAATCTTAGTAGTTGTATGTTCTTTGTTATTTAATGAACTAGAAACTAAAATTCAGAAAATATCGTCGAATCAATCACTACAACAAAATGTTGATTTAATAGCAAGTAGGGATTGCACAGTAAATTAACTTGCTGTCATTTGATGCTAATCCCTTTTCTTATTTAATTGATAACGCGTTTAGCCGCAGTTAATTAGACAAGAAAATTACTTCGCGGTCTTCTTATTCCTGCCCGCCTAAATTTCGCTATTTCGTTTTCCCCAAAAAAAGATCCCGCTCTAAACCTAAATTCATCCTTCAACCACGACCCCCTCAAATTCAATCTCCATCTCATAAAAGCCTAGAGAAATTCGATCCCCAACTCACGACTCTCCACAACTATCCACGCCTGAAGCTGTCGCCTATTGCTCTGACTCTCCACGCATCCTTGAAGAAGCTGTATCAGGCGTCGATGAAGAAGCAGTAGCCGGCATCGTTGAAGAATCTGTAGCAGGCATCGCTGAAGAAGCTGAAGCATTGAAAACAGTAAGCTTTGATTTGTATGTTGGTATTTTTTTAGTTTCTGTATGTTTCGATCTCTATTTTATTTTGAAATCGGTAAGCTTTGATTTGTAGATAAGTTTGACAATGTTAGCTGAGTTCTGATTTCACTTGCCATGTTAACTGAGTAGATAAGTTTGACAATGTTAGGTTTCGTTGTGGCTTCTCTCAAATTGGTATTTACCGAAAATATTCTGAAATGAAGACTCATCATGAAAGCTTAGTAGAATTTAAAAATGATATTCATAATAATTTGATTTAGTTGTCGCATTTGAATTAAATGGGCCAAAGTGGGTCATAATGTTACAGGTTTCTCTCAGCATGATCGGTGATAGATTTTTGCTATTGCTCCAAATAGGAGATTTAAAATATTGTCGGTTTTAGGAAAGTCGACGAGATTTAATGTCAATGCTTATGTCTTTACTTTGAAATAAATAATGGTAATCTGAGCCTGATAATTCTCCTTTGATTCCATTTTGAATTAGGATTTCCAAAGATGTCAGTAACAGGTATCTGAGTACTAACAAGATTTAATGTGATTTTGATTAATGCTTATAATTAAATTAAATTTTGTTACCAACAATTTTTAACTGATGGAATATACTATTTTCAATATTCGATATCACTAATTTACTATCATATGATATGATGGGTTAATAAATGTGTATAGTATATGTTAGGTTTCTACTGAATAAATTGTGTGAACCATGTCAGGCCATAAATTTTTAGCTGTAATTATTAAAATTGCTAAAATTAAGCTTTGATATCAATGATTTTGATGATAGGTGAAGATTGTATAGATACTTGAAGTGTAGAAATATGAAGACATATTTTATAAGATGGAAAAGAGGTTGGTTTTATGCTTGTATAAGCCAATATAAGTATCAACTATGCAGTAAGACCTAGTGATATCATTTATGATTGCTGAAATTATATATTATTTATTCATTGTAAATGCCAGTGTACAATAGGAATCCAATCGTATTCATATTCTATAGTACCACAACATTCTTCCATTTATGACTGTTGGTTGTGCATATGATGTTATAGTCTTATATATGTTTATTTAAGCAATCACAAGAAAAATAATATGCCTAACTTGTTTTGTTGATCTAATACAAGATATTGTCTTTTCCATAAAACTTTGTATGTAAAAATTATAGAATCACTTTCACGGTTTATTCCTGGTTTACATGCTAGCCACCAGTCTCTATGTCCCTATTGAAAAATTCAATCAGGCTTTTATTATGCTTTGTATCTCTTGCATTTGTAGCCTGCTAAACTATACAAGATAAAGCATCTTATGAATGTGGAGGTTGTTCAAAGTGATCCCACGGGTTGTACATTTATGCTAGTATGTAATTTACCTGCTTACTTGTATTAATCTAATTGCCAGTAAATACCCATTGAGAACTTTTATGCATTTTTGATTTATCAATTGAATATAAACAAGATTCTCTTTTGGTTTTATTTCATTTAGGGGTTTGATAATCTCAGAAGCCAGAGTGTTGCTCCACCACAGTAGACTATGCGTAACATAGATAACATGTGAATCTTTTTCTCTTATAAGCATGCACATCATGTTATTAAAATTGAATCAATAATTTGAAAAAAACTATATTCCCCTTTTGTAGTTACTGTTGAACTTATTTATATAGGAATCGACTTCTTATGTGAATTTTTAACATGTGTAAGGAGATAATTGGTCAGATGCCCAAGGTTGTTGGTATAGATATTGTTGAAATGGCCTTTTGGGCAAAGGTATAGTTACATTTGACTTTTCAGATTGTAGGCGCTATTTGCCTATACCTAATCACGTTGTTTCCATCAAATCATATAACCAATTTAGAGCTGTTATTCCCCATATTATGCATATATACATTGCAACATACAACTGGAGTGTCATATGCACTATATTATATATGCAGAGTATGACCTATATGCTTAGGCATAGTAACAATTAACAAACTAGCAATCGCATTCACAATTATGGTACATAATTAAAGATGCATCTACATTTGTTCACACATCAACACTTAACTATTGCATACCTAACCAGGATAACTGAAATATGCGAAATATATATGTTTTATGTGACTACATTACGTTTGTGTAATTGTTCGCATATTATAGGCTAAATTGCCCCATGTGAAACACCTGGGAGTTATTAGGGGTTAAAACTTAAATCTGAATATCATTATACCTTTAAGGATTCTATATGAGGACATTATTAGTAAGCAGTGCATATCAAAGCATTGATTTACAAAAGTTACCACTTTAATTTACCTTACTAATGTTGCTGATATTGAAGTTGGTAGTTGAGAGGGTAGTTTGCTGATTTTGCTGATATTGAAATTGGTGGGTTAGCTTCAATATTTCTTATAATAGTTTAGCTTGCTGATGTTGCTACTGTTTATGCCATCAACTGTATTATTCTTATGTTGTGTTTCTTTGGAGCACTCTCTGGTATATGCTGCATATACATGCCATTGCTTATACATGCCACTCCTAGAGGTTATTCCAGAAAGTGTCTTGATAGACTAGTCCATCACTATTTCATCGAATTATGCTATTTGTACTAAATTATGCTATTTGTACTGAATTATGCTCCTTTCAGTTCAATTGGAACTAAAAGACTTAAGTACAGAATTTCAGAATAAAATTGTTGAGACAAAAAAATATTAAAGAAAACAAGACACTTCTTAATATTGATACCAAAATATTAATAATACCGTGCTAACATACTTCATAATACTGAACCCTTAGATTTATATAACAGCCATGCTAACATACTTCATAATATTAATAATACCAAAATAACCATAAGTAAAAATAGAAACATATTACTGAAGTAATATTTCGTTATGGTTCAAACAAACATTTCTTCCGATCCTGTTTTGTATTGCTTGTTAGGAGAGTCATATTATTCTTCTATTTGCATGATCAAAATTTTGATTTTGATTTTTCTTTCTTTTTTTCGACTAAAGTATTCTCAGCTCATATACTAGTTCATTTAGTAGGCTGAGTTCATGAGCTCAATCAGCTCATATACAGTCCTTATCTTTTTTTGTTATGAAAAATTATATAACTTGCGGATGATGTTTAGATTGAAAAATAACCTATGTGCTTCGTTTTGACAGGTGCTGTATGATGTTACCGGGGTTACTACAAGTTGCAAGGGAGGAAAAATTATTTTGCTGCATTTATTTTCTTTCAAATCGGTCTAAAGCTTGGATTAATGTATTTTGTATTGACGTATATCTTTGCTTTTAGTATGTATCGTTTTGGTTAGTTACGGTTGTTATTGTTTTTTTTTGAAATCATAAATATTTAATGTTTGAACTTTGTTTACGAAATATTATGGATATATATATATATATATTGTGGTTTGGCTTATGTCTTCATTTGATTATGGACATCACAATGTGAATTGTATTTTTTTGAAATTTTATAATATATTCGTAGAATTGTAAATTGTAAGTTGGAATGTATGTAGCAGCAATGATAAAAACTTATAGCGTTTTAACTGTGCTATGGAAAGATAGTTTTTCCCAGTTTTAATATACTACAGCATTATGATAGTGCTATAAACATTTTAACTTATAGCGTTTTAACTGTGCTATGGAAAGATTGTTTTGTATAGCGTTTTTGGACGCTATTGTATATTTCGTATGTATGGCAACTTATTGTTATATAGCATTCATAAAAACGCTATAGTTTTACTTCATAGAGATTTTCCAAGGCTATTACAAATTATGTTTATAGCACTTTTAAACCGCTATGAAAAGTCCTTGTCCATAGCGTCTCTTATAGCGTTTTTTATGTTGCTATTATAGGTCACTGACCTATAACAACATGTTAATATATAGCGTACCAAAACATGCTATAGTAGCCTATAATAGCGTTTTTTCAACGCTATTAAAAGGTGTTTTTGTTGTAGTGAATTTACATATATACAATTTGAATCACGAGTTAGCATATTTACCATCGCTGCTTCAGCTTTGCTGTCGGTCCAATCATAGGTCGCATTCCCCTCATCATCAACAGACTCAACTGCGTGTGTGGCTCTAAAAACCTCAGCCATTGTAGGCTCCCTTCCGTACTTTGCAAACTGAAGATATACACGAATAAGATATATTGAAAATAAGCATAAATGTTATACATGAAGATATGCATCACCATATGCTAAATATATTTTATATTTACCAATTCTCTCCTATGCTGTTGGAAAGATTTAGAGCCACCTCGATGTAAACCAGGATTCTTATTCCTATTGGCTTGGTTTCTTGCTGCTACTTCCTATTAATTTAGATACACGATTAAAATAATGCAACTAACATAATTGTAAGCATTCTCATCATAGCTTACTTTAGCTGCTTCTGACTCCCAATATGTGAGAAATCCGTTACAGACTTCATCGCTCATCCAACCTGGCTTTTTGCCAGCCTTCTTCGCCCTTGATATTGTCTCTCTATAATTCTTCCGTATTTTTGGTTCCAATTATTGCTAAATACATCTAAATCATGCGGCTCCACTCGTATAACAGCCTGCATATTGAATTTATTTTGAATTACATACAGCATATTATTTTCAATAGAAATATATAAATTGTAATTACCATCAAGTCGGCCCATATAGCATTTTTAATATGAGCTGGAATGTTATCCCAATGCGGCCAAACTGCTGACATCCGACCCTTATATGATTTCTTCAAGACATCTAAAATAAACTGTGATGGTTCCACCTCGAACCCCCTGTAATTGTTAACGTGCATATTTTATATAGTTTATATATTTTAAATAATATAATTGAAATAAATTTAACATTTACCCAACACTCTTCGAAATAATCTCTGCAACTCGGCGTGTATTTGCCTCTAAGCTACTAGGACCCGTTGCAGCTCCAGGAGACTGAGATGGAGAAGGCTGAGATGGAGAAGGCTGAGATGTACTCCTACGTCTTCTATCAGCCATATCTGCCACAATCATATATTATATATATCATACAATAAAACGATAACGCATAAATCAGAATAATATATCGTTCAGAATAGTACATCGCTCAGAATATTACATAGCTCAGAATAGTACATTGCATAAGTGAATACATAGCTCAGAATAGTACATTGCATAAGTGAATACATAGCTCAGAATAGTACATTGCATAAGTGAATACATAGCTCAATATAACACATGACATAACTCAGAATAGTACATCACATAATACAACAAACGATGCCATCTGTGATCATTCTTCATCATCTTCCGATTCAGACGTCTCGGTCTCGTACTCTATATCGTTTTCTTCATTACTAACAAATGCATCTATTCAAACATTCGCTTCATCATTCAACGATCCTACATCGATGTCATCGGCTATTATTATTTCAGAATTTGGCTCAAGATCTGCTTGATACGCTGCTTCATCTGGAATATTATTTCCATCAAATGTAAATCTTGCCTTTGTTTTAAAAACAGCCCACCAGTCTGCTTTATCTTTTTTTAAGGATGGATACGGAGCAAAATAAACTTGTAATGCTTGCTTAGCTAACACGAAAGGATCATATTTATAGTAATGTGACGTATGCTTTATTTCAATTAACTTATAATCCTTATGTACGTTAATTCCAAAACCGGGAACGTTGCTAAACCAGTTGCATTTGAATAAAAAAAACTTTCTCTAGCGGTTGTGTATAATAAGTCAACTCTAAAATTTGTGTTAAGACTCCATAAAAATCTTTTATATGCTCTTCTGGATCATCGCTGTCTTTGACAAATACACCGCTATTATACGTTGATTTTTCAGCTCCATAATCTTTGGTGTTAAATTTAAATCCGTTGACGAAGTATATAGGATAGGTCTTGACATTTCTTCTTGGTCCGATAGCAAGGTGTCGTATTCCTTCGTCAACAACACTGTTATTCGGATCGTGAACATAGCTGTGACGCCCCACCTCTATACCCACGCTAACCAAGAACACTACGATGTAGTGCTGTCAATTAGCACGGAGAATAAGGCTGTGGAGGAGCGACCATCCATGTAACTTCTTTGTGCGAGCACCGATACGTCAGATAGAATAGAATGCATATCTTTTAAGGAGGAAATCCGACATACCGATACAAACACAAAGCTATCACACGGTGGCTATATATAATCTTCGGAAACAAACATAGAAATAATCATAACATAAATCAGTCACAGACATCCATATCACAAAGGCGGAAGAAGATATGAATAAATATATAACACATGAAAGTGTACATCAGAGTAGTGGTCAGAAAGATCCACGATAATACAAAAGAATAGCATCACGTGCTATACAAAAGAATAGATACACAACATAGAGTCTATCTCTCAAATGTGTACAACCAAAAAAACTACTAATCTAAGTAGTTAGCCAAAAGTCAGAATAATCCAGAAGAGAAGTCAAGCAGAAGCACCTGTAACATCTCGGTCTGACCCGAGTATTATTTATAAGAAAATAATAAACGGACCAGTCTAACTATAAATATCAGATAACATGATATAGGATAAGGGGTATGGCATAAACATATAATAACCATGATGGCATACTACTATAAGTATGTAAATGATAATCAACAAGGGATTAATCAATGTTACAAGAATCTTCTCAAAGATCCAAACGCATAAAAAGGTAATGACACACAAATTCACCAATACACAAAAAACTGATATCATATCAGTGAAAATCACAAAAGTTGGTGAAGCACTAAATCCAGAAATCAACACACGAAATTCAGAACAAATCCCAGAAATCAACACACGAAATCCAGAAATCACTAAAAGGGGGAAGTCCGAACACACGGACGAGAAGCTATCTCATGGAAGCTATCCATTTAATTTTTCCGAACACACGGATGGCCCGAAGGCAAGTCCGAACACACGGACGAAGAGACATCGCTCAATCGCTAGTCTAAATCACAAGAATGATCGTCATGATCATAAGGAAGTGTCAATCACACCAAGCTAGTAAATATATGAGTTTAGCTTCATGTCCCATAACCACTTGCTTAACTTAAATATTTACGAACAAGCTGTAAATCTTCACTAGGAAATTGTCACAAAAAGGGTTCAATCGAACAAGTCCAAGAGCTAACCGACGAAGTGAACGCAAGCGTTTCATACCACTCGTTTTACTAAGTCGTTTAAGTCGATTTCTCATCCGAGTGATGTAAAGGCTTGTATATACTAGTAGATTGAAAATCGGTTTGAGAAAACGAACTTTTGATATTTAAAATAGTGTTGAAATCGCTTTGATGAAAGAGTTTTGATATTTACTATTAGTATTGAAACCTTCATATATCTTTAAAGTGACAAGTCATAAAACGATTGTAGAAACAAATCAATTCACGTTCGAAGACGTGAGTAAAGTCCAAAGAAGTCAATCCCAAAACCACCAAAGTATAAATTCTGATAAATGTTTTTCAGAAGAGATTGCCTACGCAGAGTAATACGGGGTTCGACCTGCCCGATCAGGTCGCGGGGGTCCAGGGGGCAGCGCCCACGGCGGGGTGCGGGGCAGCGCCCCGTCACGGTACGACTTAGCGAAGGCAAGCTGGTCCAACGACCTAAGGAAAAGTAGGTCATACGACCTAAGAGTTCACGCGAACTAACAAGGCTAAGGACAAGGTCGGAGACGACCTACGACTTAACAAAGTCCTGCGACCTAAGTGGGATGCGACTTAGTGGGGCATAGGTCGGAGACGACCTACGACTTAAGGTCAAGCGACCTAGTGAAATAGCAGGGGAAACATTAGGTCGGAGGCGACCTACGACTTAAGGTTTTAACTCGCGAACGACTTAGTACTTGCTTATCTCGCGAACGACTTACGACTTAAGAGGGTGTACGACCCAACGACTTAAAGTCGATACGACTCAACGACTTAAGCTCAAATACGAGCTACGAGCTAAGGTCTATACGACCTAACGACTTATCTCAGTACGACCTAAGCCAGGGCGAGATAGCAGAAGGCAACGACTTAAGTCTTAACTCGGGGACGACCTAAGATGTTAGCTCGTGTACGACTTAAGGGGTTAACTCGTGGACGACCTATGGCTTAACTCGTGAACGACTTAGCACAGGCGAACAGAAATACAAAGGCGGTGACTTTTCAACGCGCGCGACTTAAGCCCTTAACTCGCGAACGACTTACGACTTAGGCTTAACTCGTGGACGACTTAGCGATGGCCAGAAACGACTTAAGGCCAGAAAAATCACCAAAACAGTGAAAATTGAAGTTTTTCGCCAATCCAATCCAAACCAAATGCAAATGCTGATGCTAAAATGATAGGGAACCATTCCCAACAGTCCAAGATAGATATAGGCAAGATGTGAGATCAAAAATCTCACCTTTTCACGGAATTTGATGAAGATGGAGATTTGAGAGCAAAGCAAGAACACCAACAAACTTGAAGCAATGTTCTTCACGTGAATTTGATGTTGAATCTCGGATTTGCAATAGAATATGTGTTTGGAGTTTTAATTTCCACTTCCCACCACCATTTTTGATAAAGCTTGAAGTGTTTTGATAGAGTGAGGAAGATGGTTGGGCTGAACTAAAGGGGTGCAGTCCAAACCAAAGTCAGAGGCGGGAAAAAGTGCCGAAAATCTCACTATCTCCAAACATATCGAAGTTTACACTCAAAAAGATCGCAAACGTCATTTTGAACTCAATGGAAGTGGTCTCGAGCCCTAATTTGACCGTATGCAAAAAGTAGCTTTTCGAACTAACATCCGACTAACGATAAAATATTTAAATATAAAATATTTAAATATAAAATCGATAGATATGCGGGTTGTTACAATAGCTTGCAAACCACCCAGCAAATTGTTTACTGAAATCACCAGATGGATGTTGTGATTCGTATATGCTGCAAATAAATGTATTATATTCCCCTAATTATTAATATATAAATACACGTATAATTAAACTGTACAATCATTCAGTATTACCTGATAAATGGTCCAACTTCAACACAATTTAAAAGAACATATGTGTGTGCCACATGGTAGTCTCTATCATCTAACCATATTTCCACACATTTTCCGGCAGGTCTTCCATGTTGTCTAAAAATAGATAACATTGTTTGAGAAGAATCATGCTCAACAGCTTCTTCATTACGGGGAACACTTACAAACGATAAGTTCACATCGTCACTAAAGTAGTGTGAGAAAAAAAAAGAAGCTTCCTCTTCCAGGTACGATTTACAAATCGAACCTTCTACTCGTGCTTTTTGTCTAATTTTCTTCTTCAAATGATTCAAGTACCTATAACAAAAATAATTAATTTTGTATATTGGTACAAGAATATACATTTTCAACTAATCAACAAGAATATTGAGGAGTTTAAAATCACCTCTCAAATGGATACATCCATCCATATTGCACAGGACCTCGAAGGAGTGCTTCGGATGGTAGATGCACAGGCAAATGCTCCATTACATTAAAAAAACCGGGCGGAAATATTTTCTCGAGTTTGCAGAGCAATACAGGAATTTCTACTTCAAGTTTACGTAAATGATCTACCTTTAACGTGGTCGAACAAAGCTGTTTGTAAAACATACTTAATTCTGTTATAACACTCCATATTTTTGTTGGCAACAGTTCTTTGAATATCACAGGTAAGAAATATTCCATCATGATATGGCAATCATGACTTTTCATCCCACTCAATTTATTGTTTTTCAAGTCAACACATCTGCGAAGGTTAGAAGAAATCCCATCAGGACATCTTAGTCCTTCCACCCATTTGAGCACGAGTTTTGCTTGCTTGTTGTCTAGCTCATAACATGCTTTGGGTTTTTTGTTATCGTCGTACAACTGAAATTCGGGCCGCTTACAGAAATGTAATATATCACGTCTCGAATTCGCATCGTTCTTGGTTTTCCCCTTTACATTCAAAACTGTATTAAAAACGTTATCAAACACATTTTTTTCATTGTGCATGACGTCAATATTATGTCGCAGTAAGAGATTTTTCCAATAAGGTAACTCCCAAAATATACTTTGCTTGCACCAGTTATGAATGTCCGATTTACCCGGAATGTCGACCTGTTTCCCAGTTTCATGAATCTTAGGATAGTCTTTCACGATTTCATATATCTCTTCACTTGTCCAAACTTTAGGTGGTAGCATATTCTCTACTCTATTAGCTTTAAAGTTCTTTTTATCCATTCTGAATTTATGATTAATACGTAGAAAACACCGATGACAGTCAAACCAGAAAATTTTCTTGCCGTACTTTAAATGAAAATGCTCGTGATTCTTCCATACAATATGGACAAGCTAGACGTCCAGCTGTGCTCCAACCTGAAAGCATGCCATATGCGGGAAAATCATTAATAGTCCATAATAAAGAAGCGAACATACGAAAATTTCTTTTTCTCGAAATGTCATATGTTTCAACTCCTTCATGCCATAGTGTTTTCAATTCTTCGATCAACGGTTGTAGATAAACATCAATTCCTTGAGTCGGATCATCAGGACCGGGAACGACAATCGTTAAAAACATATATGGAGTTTTCATACACATCCATGGAGGTAAGTTATAAGGAGTGACAATAATAGGCCATGATGAATATTTACTACCAAATTGAGAGAATGGCGAAAATCCATCTGTACATAAACCGAGCCTAACATTACGGCTCTCTCGAGCAAATTCAGGATACGTCCTATCGAAATGTTTCAATGCTTCTCCATCAGATGGATGTATCAATGTTCCTTCTACTGGTGTTCTCACGCTGTGCCATCGCATATGACATGCTGTAGCAGAAGAAGCATATAGCCGTTGAAGTCTGGGAGTGATGGGTAAATAATGCATTCTTTTATAAGGGACTTCTTTTCCTTTCTTTTTCCTTGGTTTGTATCTTTCCTCGTTACATATTCTGCATTTTCTAAGGTGAGCGTCGTCTTTCCAAAATAACATGCAACCTTTAACACATGTATCTATCTTCTGGTATGGCAATCCAAAAGCAGACATAAGTTTTTTAACTTTATAATGACTATCGCACATCAAATTATTGGGTGGCATGTGTCGTTTAGCAGTTTGTACAATTGCTGTAAACGATGCTTCTGTAAGATTGAATTTTGATTTCATCGTGATGTATTCAGCGGTTACAGATAATTCGGTTCCACTTTCACATCCATCCCACAATGGTCTCTTAGCGGAATCCAATAAATCATAAATTTTTTTAGCTTCCATAGTCGGTTTTTCACCATTTTCGTTTTCAATGTCGTCTTGATCAATGGATGGAAACATTGATCGGGCTGCATCTTGCACCATATTTTCTATTGGATTTGCCGCTGTATTATCATCCTCTTCCACTACAGGATTAGGTGTATATTGAACAAACTCTCCGTGACGATCCCATAAATAATAATTCGGTACAAAATCAAATTTATACAAATGAACTTCTACTACATCTGCCTTCCAATGCTTCAGATGTTTGCACTTAGCACACGGACAACGAATGTCTACGTTATTTCCATTATTAGATTTAGCAAATCTAATAAACTCGTGTACACCGTTAACAAAATGTTCCTTTATTGATCCTTTCATACCTTTTCGGGATTCATACATCCAACTACGATCGAGAAAATAATCGAACATATCTCCTGATTTGCAAAAATTATATTAGAAAATTCAAACAAACACTTCACTGAAACAAATTAGACCGGACTTTAGTAAATTTTATTAATTTAGTAACTTTATTAATTTGACAAATTAGAGTGAACTTTAGTAAATTTAATAATTTGGTAAACTAGACTAACTTTATTAATTTGGTAAATTTTAAACTAACTTTAGTAAATTTTAAACAAACTTTAATAAATTAGACTGAACAAGTTTATTAGTTTCAAACTAACTTTTAAATTTTATTACTTTAGTAAATTGCACTTAATAAATTATTTGATTGTTTTATAAAATACAGATCATATATATACAACACTTGTTAATACTTGTTTAACGGCCGGTCATCCTACTTTCCATTACAAACACAATAACGTAATCATATTTTATAAATCATTACAGATTAAACGATTCAACAAAATTTCGGCAGCACTTTCCTTTATTCCCTGTATCGTACACAAATGCATGTACACAGGTAAAAAAAGGAAGTGTCATCGAAATTTCGTTAACCGTTTAAACTGAAATGATTTATAAACTGCGATTACGTTATTGTGTTTGTAACTTGTCCAATACTGGGACAAATCCAACAAATATTGTATTAGATGAATACAGATGTCCGTTCTGTGTAAAAACGAACATCCATATAACGATCATATACAACACTTGTCAGACGGGGCCAAAAATTGTCTAAGGGGTTCACACAAATAAAACAAATTTTCTAATTTATATTTTAACAACTATAAATTTTTTAATAATACGTTCAATAAATATTTGTCAAGTAAATTTCACATTTTAACACGTACTTTAAAATTTGGCTAACTAAGTCAAATTTTAAATAACGAATTTTTTTAAATCAAATTAGAAGTTAGCACTTATAATAAATTGAATTATTTTTATTTTAAACTATATACGTTTAATTGGAAATTCCACAATGAGACAAAAGTGAATCATTGTAATTCTTTTAGGTTATGAGTACTTTAGCATGGCCATTGCAAGTGAGCATAAATGATATATTTGAACAAAATACAAAGTTGTAGTGTACTTACACTTATAACTAACGCATGCTAAATAATTAAATTTTCACCTAATCGACAACCGACATTGCATAAACTTATCAATAAGCATCTTAAACATGTTATCACCATCTTAATCCAAATCACATCACCAATCATTAATTCTACAATAACCAACATCATAATAGTATGCGTTAATCATCGTTTTCAACGTCAAAATAAAATGATTATATTCTCAAATCAACCTACAATACTACTATCACCATACATATACCACATAACTACCAATCTCAAACCCATAAACATGCCATTAACAACTAATTTTTAAGCCCAATAAACATGCAAATAAACCCTAATTAAACCCTAATTGAATAGGAAATAGGGTTAGAACACATACCGGATCAATTTGGGAGGTAGGGAGCGAATGTTTGAGTACTGAATCGGGGGGGCGACCGGGGGGGGGTGTTTGGTTTTGCAGAATGGGGAAGAAGAAGGCTCGGGTTTGGCTGATATACAGGTCGAGCAACGGCTAGCGACGGCCGCTTTTTTTAGCCGTTGTCCCTGTCCGTCGCTATACGAACCGATTTTTGTAGTGCGTGCCTAGACCTGTTATATAAATACATTTGTTATCTAAATGCATTGGATAGGTCATTTATTTCTAGTCATTACTGCGTGAATGTAAATTGTTAATTGCGTTTTTCATTTCTTGATATAGTTAGTACGTGTTGGTGTTGAAATACCAATTGCGTGCATTTTTCATTACCAGGCGTTGCACGCATCCTGACATAAATTGCTAGTGTGCAAAATTTTTCTTAAAACTTCATATTGGCTTTGAGATATCTGATTCTTTTCGTGCATGCATAGAGAAGTGTATTTATAGTGTTAGTATGTATATTCTGTGCAAACGTAAGGTAGCTTGCTAAGTTATTTTTGTACAAAATGTGTCAGGGCAATTTAGGTGTCCAGATCGTATATATGCATGCTAAGTTGTGTGCAAGTTTAAGGTGTGCATGTTTCTAAAATTTCCTCATACACAAGTTTAAGTTTATTATAAATTGCAGACCACAATTCTTGTATATTTAACCTAGTAACCATGGAAGAATGTCACCGACTGTTTTATAATTTTTGTGAGAGCGTACGCACAGTTTATATTGTAAAGGATATTTATGTCCAGGTCTAAGTCACTTGTTTTGCAATTGTTTCTGGATTTTTCATTCTTTTATTTTCCAGTCCAATATTTTGATGAAAATGTAGTGGCACTGCCACTATTTAATTTACGTTGAACCGGTGTCACGTTTTAAAACGTATTGTGTCGCCATTATTTTTATAACGGAATTCTCACACCGGTATTATATTTTTGAAGCGTATTGTTTTGATGACATTTTGACGAATAAAAATTACTGTTGTTTTTATTTACTTCAGTAAACGTCAATTTTAAAGTGAATTTTTAAGCGGTTATCCCGCAACGCTGATTTAGTATCCGTTTTTACGGCGTTTTGTGAAGCGCAATTTCTTTGTCGAAATTGCTATAGATGTTGCGGTTTTAATCACGTGTTATTGTTTTAAAATAAAAATATGTTTTCAAAATTTTTACAGTTTGCGCTTTCAAAAGAATGAGGAAGCGATTTAAATGCTTTAGCAAAATTGAGGACTATGAAACCTTACTTTTACTGATTCGCTTAATTTCGGACTTGTCCGTTTGAGAACGTAAAATGTTATTTATTTAAAATACACAATTTTGCACTTTCAAGGAAACGATAAAGAGATTTAAACGATTTAGCAAAAGTGCGGAGTATGGAACCATACTTTTACTATTTCGGTTAATTCCGGACTCGTTAATTGAAATATTTGTTGTTTGATGATTTTGTTGGGCTTTCGAGCCACTATGATGGACCTTCGAGTCAAATACCAGTACTAGACCTTGGGTCATATGTTGGACCTTCGGGTCATTTGTTGGGCGCTAAAAATTATGATGACAGTACTTGGTAGGCTTCGGCCATATGTTGATGCACGTGCGGCGTAGCTTAGACTCGCCATATGATGGGATCGATCCATCTTTTATGTTGACTCTCTAGTTATCTATTTTTGATTTTTAGATTTTGTGAATTGCTGTCTTGAATTCAATTGTGAATTTGAAAGTTGATTTTGATGGAGTTTAATGTGATTTCTTCATTTATCCATGTTGATTTCTTAAGTTGAATAGTCTCACTCGAGATTATTATTATTTTGATTGATGTTGTTTATGATGCATTCACTTCTAAGAATAAATTAGACCGATCCTTTTATTATTTTCTTTTAAATAATACTCGGGTCAGACCGAGTTATTTCAGGATAGTCGCTATCTCTGATTCAGTTACAGCTTCAGCTTTTGGGATCTCACTTCATCTTTTGTCTAGCCTTCGAGGAGTTCTTTTGGTTTATTGACTATCGTCTTATGTATGTTGATGACATGTATTTGTACATTTGGTTCATGTGAACTATCGATTGTTGTAGCATGTATCCAGACTTGTCTTCCGCTATATCTGATATTTCTATTCTGATGTGATTATACTATCAGTGTTGTTGTTATTATGAGTTGTTCTGAATTTTTCTTAAGCCACTGTAGTTTCGTTTTAGATTTGGATTGAATATATATCCTTGGGAGTAATTTACACAACTCCTATCGATGTAATCAATACTCGTCTAAGGCATAACTTACAGATGGTCGCTTCTAACAAGCCTTATTCTTCGCAATAGCAGACGTTATTCCTTATAATAACCTTTGTTATTGTGAGCATAGAGGTGGGGCGTCACATGTTATGTGAAAATATGAAAGTGAAGATGCTTATAGTTATTTTGTACAGTTTGTAAAGAAGTTCATTCATGCCTCCTGTTTCATCATTGAGGGATGTCCAATGCCTTTCAATGTTATAATCTTGTATCACATTTTTCACTCGATTTGCAAAATAGTCTGCCATCTTAGTAACCATATGTAAATCCCAAGCATTACCAGCATTTGTGTATTGATCTAGTAGTCCTGCCATGATCTGTTTAAGCAACATGATCAACATGATTTGCACTTACTGCAGTTCTAGTAAATCCGCTATTAGAAATTGGTGATTTAATTCAATAGAGTGACTAATATAATATGTCAAACATTTTGAAAATTTTTCTAATCATTATTATTGGACCGTAATGACTAAGATTTAAATATAAACTAAAACAGATTGCCATTTGATTTAATGGAGCAATTAATACAATTTGCCAAACATTTTGAAGAGTTTCCTTATCATTAGCACTGTAGCATCACTACACCACAAAAGGCTTTTAACAGCGTTTGATAAACGGCGCTGTAATACGATACAACAGCGTTAGTTCAAACGCTGTATAACGACATGCTGTCGTATATACAGAACTTACAACAGCTTTTTGATAAACGCTGTTGAAACATCACTTTAACAGCGTTTTGTACAAGCTGTCAATAACGTTTTTACAGCGTTTTCAAACATGATGTATTATGTTTCTACAGCGTTAATAATTTAGTTGTCGGAGATGTTTTAATTCTACTTTAATTGTTTACAACAGATTTTTATAAACGCTGTTATTGAATCACCAACTATTTCGACAGCATGTACTAAACGCTGTTATTGACTATTTAAAGATAATTACAGCATGAATTGAACGCTGTTGTTTCTTCATTGACAGCATTAATCAGACACTGTCTTCTATTTATATAACAGCTTTAATATTCCACTCTATTTTTGAATATTCCAGAACTATATTTTGAGTATATTCAAGCAACTAGTATATATAACATGTTCTAATAACTATTAATTAGTTACATAAACTAGTTAAGACAATATTAATAAACAAAAGACATCCATAAACCAAGTTTCAATAATATCCATAAACAAAAATAACAAAGTAAACCAAGTTGCCACAAATTCTGTTAAACAAAGACACATTATATGTTAAACAAAAATATAATATCAATACAGTAAGTCCGCACCAAATGCCAACAACAAAACATGTATCTAAAAAGTTTCATATGCTTGCTACTTGCTACGGAAGAAGAATGTGTCATCGCCATCTTTAATTACCTGCAATGAAGAAATTTGAAGTCAGTGAGTAAACGCCATCTAAAAATTTGAAGTTTCATATGCTAAAATGCTTAACTGCGCCAAAAAATCACTATATGGTATGTTAAGCCGAAACCTAGCCAATATACTATATCAGTATAATACTATATTATTTGTATTTGGTTTTTATTTTCTTGCATGCGCCTTGCCCCACCCCTTTCCCAATAGTTAGTTTAAGATATGCAGGGTATAATGTGTGATCAGACTGCATGATACTTGTTTGATTTAATGAAATTAAATGTTGATGATCTTGTTTCAGTTAATGTTTTCATGATATTGTTATTTCCAGTTATATCCATCTTTTTTCTTTTAGTTGCATGTACAATATGTGTTTATGGGTTTGATCAATTTTTGATTAACATAAATACCGAAAATAATGTTTATTGATCATTTATCTAGCTAAAAGGTTTGAAGGGAAAGAAAAAAAGTTAATTTTAGAAACGATTTTCACTTATATTAGCCCTTTAATATAGGAAGATAAGCTTATACTTTATAGTATAAAACCTAAAAACAATTAATAATAATGATAAAATTATAGAGATGGGAGAAGAAATTTTTTAAAATCACCATTTTAAGTTTCAAATTATACAGCGCCTATTTCTCTAAAAATAATTAAACAAGTTTACTAAATCAGTGCTACTTTTAATTTCAATCAAAACTGATAAAACTATAAATTTTTGCAGTACAAACATAGGAAATAAATTTCAAAAAAAAAGAAGAAACAAAATGTTGTCATATAAACCTAGGATTAAGTCCCAATTTGGTTTTTGACAAAAAAAAAAGAAGGGAAAAATAAAAGGACCTAGAGAAAACTAAAAAATGAATTCATTTGTCTACCTCAAATTGAGAGAAACCCTTCAGTTCAATTTTTAGATTTTGAAATATGGAAGTCTATGCCTGTAACATTGTTGTCTCAGTTCACATAACAATCGCTAAAGCCAAGTGAACAAATGTTTGCACCAGTGAACATCAAAAATACAGTTTCATGGCAACCTATAGTATTGCCTACAAAATTTGACATATGAACATTAGAGGTACTACAGGTTTTCAGAGCAGCAGCTTCTATGGTCAAAATTGTTTTCCTCGTGGTGACGTTAGATTGCTTGATAGCAAAACCAGGTGAAGAGCTTTCTATCTAATGTTAAAGTAGCTTGCAAGGGGGAGAAAGACAAGGGGTAGTTGTATGCAAGGGACAGAGAAAGCTCAGCATTGGTAGTGCATGCATAGCCGTGAGTAAAGCATGGTGTACATGCATTTCAAAATGAAAGAAGGAAAAAGAGGATATAGGTGTGACATAAAGAAGTATGCATGAGGGAGGATAAAAGGAAGTAGCATGCAAGTTTGGTATGTGTTGGGCCTTTGGAGGTGTGTGAGTGTTCATATCAGAATTTTTATAGCTAGGTTGTTGTGTTTATTTGGCGGAAAAGAAAATGTCAGAATTTTTTTTAAATGTCAGAATTTATATATCTCTATCAATAAAGAAAATGTCAGAATTTATATATCTCTATCAATAAAGAAAATGTCAGAATTTATATATCTCTATCAATAAAGAAAATGTCAGAATTTTTTTTAAATGGACATTTTTTCCCAAAGTCAGTGAGAATTAACAATGGAATTGAATTTATGAGATTTAATAAAACCGCTCACAGCCAATCAATGCTCATTTACACTAGCATATTTAATCAAATGAAACTATAGTAGTTTTTTTGTTGTCTATTGCATATAAACAAGATGTGAAACTTACATGGAAGTTGAGCCCATTCTAACATTCGCAACAGGCCATGCTACAGTCGAGCCAATAGCATCTGATAAGCATTCCATGAAGGATGTAGGCCGCTATAGAGGTGCATTTGGGACTATTACAACATCCACCCAAACTCTTATCGCATTTGTCCCAGTGGAACAGAATGTACCAAAGCATTTGGATCTGTTGAAGACACGGTTTTTTCTGCTACTATTTTTCCCGTACCCTCTAAATCAATCAACTTGCATTTGGTATTTGCAAAAAATTTTGCACTCTATCACATAACAAAAAAAATGGAAATACGCTATCAACAATTCTTTGAGAGGAATATTAGCAATATGAACATGTTACCGTAAGAGATGTTGGAGCATTGATCATAGGAGCAGGACATGTGCTAGCGTTAATCGTTTCAACAACCACTGTTGATTCTGGCCATGCTATTTTCTTACCAATAGCTTCTCCAATACATTTCATGCCAACTATAGGCCTCCACAAAAATGCATCTTCTTTTTTCGGATTGTCCACCCAAACTATCTTGGCATCTGGTCCAAGAGGAATACCATTAATTATCTGATTTGGATCACTCGAGTACACTCGTCCTTCAGCAACCAGTTCTTTGCTCCCACCCCAATCATACAGCTTGCAATTGGTTTCCATGCTATTGGTTTTACTCTATTAAAAAAATACATTTGTTTAAGTTGAACATAGAAATATACAAAAACATTGCAAAAATTTCAGTAATACATCTTTAAAGCGTTGTAGCAATAGAAATGAGGGGTAATCAAGTCTCTAATTTTTAGATAAACTGGCTTTGTATCTAGTCGCTAAACTGACATATGAAACCCAACCATGCTATCTTTGTTGTAGCAAAGATGTCATTGTAATTGATATATAATTTATTTTCTTTTCTTTTTTAACATTTTTCCCCAGCTTAAACATGTTTTTCATTATTTTACAAAGAGTATGCGATCAGTTGACAATTCATTCATCGCTTTGGAAATTAGTTACTTCAGAAACTTTGTTACCCGGAGCTTTGTCCCCCTTTCTACACAGATTTACATTAACAACATTACTAGCTGGAAAATAAAAAGTTTGATACCCAGAGCTTTGAAACTTGCAATTTATAAAGCAAATCTGATCATTATGTTCGGAGTATCCTTAGTTTTTTTGCACATTCCGAGTCAGGTTTATTACTCTTATAAATTTATCAAACATTTCAATTTTTTAGTTAAAGTTTCATGTGATGAGAAAAAGACGCATTACTCTTATAAATTACTCTTATTATCCACGATGGCCCTACATATTAAAAAAATGCTAATTAGTGTTAAACTTACCTCGTTTTGTTTTCTAGAGTCCTCACTTTTGTGTATAACAACTTTATCAGCTGACCATACTACTATCTCATCCTTGGCATCTCTTATATATACCAAACCAGGAGAAGGCCTCCACAAGAAAACATCTAATTTTCTTGATGGACAATCAAATTTTTTTTGGAATTTGGACCTAAAGGGACTTCATTGCACAGTTCTTTCGGATCGCTTGACACAATTTTTCCTTCGACGACAACCTCGTCATCATCTCCATGCCAATGCAGTAAACTACAATTATCACCTGTTTGACTATACTTACTCTGCAATTAACCAAAACTAGATTATATTGATTATTGATTTAGATATCAAATTATGTATGATGTTGCAACCGTCATATAGTTGATTTTTACCACTACGGATGTGTTCTCTTCTCCCCAACTTCCTTTATCCTGCCAAATCAATAATATTGCAAATTAAAGGTAAAAATAAATAGACGTTCATTTAACCAAAGTATAAATTGACTACCAGAATTCGATTTACGCAACTATTTGCATTCCCCAATTTATGTCAACATACAAAGAGATTATCTTTTCATAACTCAAGCCAAATAGAGAAATATTCTGAATAAATATTTAAGCAAGTAAAAACAAACTTTATTTATCTAGTTTAATTAGTGTTGATATTGTCGAAATAATCACAGAAAAATAATCATAGAAACTTATAATAAAGCTTTGATACCAATTATTGCTGCAGAGTGCTGAAAAGAAAAGAAAAAAACTGAAAGTAAGATCTTTACTTTTTAAGCAGAAGAACAAGATATTATCAAATAGGAGAGGAAAATGAAATCAATGAGGGAAGAGTAATTAGGAAGATAATTTCATATTTTGATTAGTACTGTACTGTGCTATGCATGATTCAGATTTCAAATTTCACTTTCCATTTACTACTCCATACTCTAATTTGTTGCTGCAGTTAACAATTTCTACCCTCCGTTGAAATACATAACAAATTAGTTTTAAAGATATAGAATATTTAAATGATACATTATCGGTACATGAATAAAAGAATATTAAGCATGTTAAATGGTACAGATTTTTTACCTTTAATTTTATAGTTCAAGTCCTGTTATATAGTTCAAGTCTTGTTTCCAGATTTTTTTATGTACTTTTATATATGTTATTTTTACATTCTATATGATTCCATAATGTTTGTATACTTTTCTTAAACTCAGATCTTTGCTAGAAGGTATTATACACAGTGCTTTTCCCCCTCTTTTTACATTTTTTTCTTTTTTTAAGGACAATGGACGCCAAAACATAGATATCTTGTTTTGTCATTTAGGTTATCTCCATGAAATTAAAAATCATTCTCGAAATTTCTAAACCCCAAAAACATTTAAAATATAAATTAAAAGTCGTACCAGACGCTTCATTAACATGTAAACCACTTGCTTTAGTTCTGAAACACTATGTTGACATTGAGCTACTTGAGTATCTTTGATTTGTGAGAGAACCGCCTTGGCCGCAGTCATGCCTCTTCCCATTCCACGTAGTCGTCCCGGTCTATCTTGTCCCAACACTTGTGAGAGAGCATCATCTTTGAAATTACATGTTAAGCTAGATTGTGATTCATTTTCCACCTTTTTTATTTTCTCCTACAAAAAGTATATTTTAAATATGAGTTCTAAATTATATTATTTTCAAAATAATTACTTTAAAAAAGGTCAAAAGCACTTACAATAATTTCGGCAACATGTGCATTCACGGGTTCGCCATTCTTTTGAGTGTGAGATTTAACCCAAACATAAATTCTAGAAATGGAAGAAGGATTTACACTTTCCTCTTTCTGCATTAAAAATGACATAACATTAGATAAAACAACTAATCATAGTAAATTAATCAAATATTTTTTCTCGCCATATCTTCAGTTAATCATGCCATTCCTCGACGACTACAAGTATGTGGAATTTGTTTACCCCTCATGGATTTGAATTTTTCGCTTCGTAACTATTTATAAAGATTTATCACATTTATTAGTTAATTTGCATTCTTTGTGCACTTATATTTTATATATAGAAATGATTAAAACAATTACTATATAATTACTTTAAGCTCATTACTCGTTCTGGACTCAACAAACCTTTTCCATTCCTTCATAGTTTTGACATTATCTGGTTTTAGTCGAAGCCGTTCCTCCGTGGTTTTTGCCTTTAATAACTTGTCAACTAGTTTTCTTTTTGAACACCTCCAAATACATCCCATTTGCCGAAGAATGGGAACCTTTTTCCATTCTTCATCCGGTTTAAATCTAGCCTGTAACAAAGAAAAATATCAAAATATTGTAACTTTATTTAAAAACTGAATAAAGAAATTAATAAGATCGCAAAATTTTGATAATCAACATTAGCCATGGACTACATATCAACACTTCTAAAATTATTGTTTTCCAACTTAAGAATGCACCCTTAATCTTTAACACAAACTAAACCCTATTTTAATTTGTTGGAAAGGTTTCCGGATCATGGATTAACCAATGTTTTAGAAAGTGTGATTTGTGGACACAATAATTACAGGCTATCTAAAAGTGCGTCTTTGATTTAAAGTAATCAATGTCAGGGTGTTATTATCCAATTATGATATCTACTTTAATTATACTGAATAAAACTTAGGAAAGTATTAAATCTGCATTTTTGATAAAACTCAAGAATTAAATCTGTATTTATTATATTATTCATTCATAGTTAACAATTACAAAAGCTTACCCAGGTTACATAAAACTTAGGGAAGTATTAAGTAACAAGAGCCAAATGCAACTACAAGTGTTGATTCTATCAGTTAGGAAGTCACTCAATTTCAAACATATTGTTACCAAGCAAGGAAATTGTGACTTCCTCCCTGTGTCACTACCGCTGCATATCAAACACACAGATAAACTGAATTTGAGATGGCAAGCAACAACAAAATATTTAGTCAAGTTCTCATTGTATACCCGTTCTCAGTACAATTTTATCGACATTTAATAAGACTTCAAATCTAACTTAAACTTCTCATAAGAAAACAAGACATCAAAACTACTCAAGTATGCCTTCACAATCCTCCCTGACATAACTAACATTCTCAACTAAATCATCTGCATCCATATCGTTTTCTTCAGGGCCGCTCGCAACATAGTTAGCTTCTTCAACAAAATCATCTATCTCTAATTCATGAAAACCTCTTGGCGGTGCTTTCATTACAACATACCAATTAGAAGAACCATTTTCTCTTGAATAAAAGACTTGTTTCGGTTGAGATGCGAGGATATAAGGATCTTTTGAAAATGAAACCCGACTTTGATGTAAATTAACAAGAGTGAATCCATCTTCAACTTTTATCCCGTTTCCTATGTTCGCCCAATGACACTTAAAAACAGGAATATAAAAAACATTATAATCTAGTAAAATTATTTCAGTCAGTATCCTATAGTAAGTAACCACATCAACCATGTCTTTTGCACTTGCTCTACACATGGTAGTCGCGTCATAAGTCACTCCGCTATTCTGAGTTTCTCTATCAACATCTTTTGTATGAAATCGTTGTCTATTAATAATATATCCTTTGCAGGAGAATGCCTTCTTTTTAGGACCATATGCAATCCATTTTAATATTTTATCATGATCCTTTGAGTCAATAAGTATCTAAAGAAATATTTAAACATATTTTAAAAGTAATTTCATTAATTCATATATGAAAATATTGAAATTATTTAACAAACCTTCCTTTTAATCCAATCAGCGAAGCTATCTCTATGGGTTTTCCACAGTAAGGTCGCATTTTTTTCTAAGCGCTTGTTTGAATTTTGCAACTCCTCCAAATGCAAACTAGTACGATAAAAGTGATGTTAAATTATAGTTGCCAATAAAAGCACATCAAATCAATGAAAGTGGGACATAACATATACTCACTCTAAAAATGGTTCCACCATAGCCATATTCATTAACACAACTAAATGTGCAATTTCTTTCTCATTGGAAGACAATGTAATTGATTTGGACATTGAAATTGGACGCCCTTCAAGTATTGCGTTATCTTCATAATCTTCATTTCGATCTTTTTTTTCAATATCTACCGACTTACTCAAAAATTCACAAAAAAATCTCATGGATTCTTCGGCAAGATATGATTCTGCAATGCACCGCTCAGGTCGTGCATAATTTCTTACGTAGTCTTTGAGTGTTTTCATATACCTTTCAAAAGGATACATCCAACGAAAATGAACTGGTCCGCACAATCGTGCTTCTCTTCCAAGATGAATTGTCAAGTGTATCATAATATCGAAAAATGAGGGTGGAAAATATCTTTCAAGTTTACATAATATTTTAACGATATCATCATCAAGTTGTTGCAACTTCTCCCTATCAAGAACACGTTGACATATTTTATTGAAAAATGAACATAGACGAATTATTGCATTTCGGGGTCTGGTTGGCAATAAACCTCTTACTACAACCGATAATAATTGTTGCATTAAAACATGATAATCATGAGACTTCAAACCACTAATTTTACAATCCACCAACGACACACATTTTTTGAAATTTGAACAATAACCATTGGGGCCTTTGAAATCATACAACCTTTTGCAAAATATTTTTTTCTCCAATTTTGACAATGTATACGGAGCTGGTGGAAGATATGTTTTGGTTCCATGAGGTTGTGCATAAAGACCATGCCGAATACCCCAATCCTCTAAATCATGTCTACAATTAATCCCATCTTTTGATTTGTTATCATGCAACATTGTACTTAGTGTGCTTTCACAATTATTTTTCTCAACATGCATTACGTCCAAATTATGACGTAATGGAAGTTCCTACGAAAAAAAATAGCATTTAAATTTTCTATATATTCTTTTTTTAAGATTAATAAAGAAAAATGAGATTTGAATACTAACCTCCCAATATGGCAAGTAAAAAAAAATTGATCTTTTTTTCCACCTTGATAGCTCCTTTTTTACAGAATTATCATCTTCATTATCTTCATCCTCACTACTGTCATCGATCTTCCTTTTCTTACTTTTTCCCTTAATCTGCCCTTTTCCAAAATCATTTGGAAAGTCCTTCAAAATAAGAGAGATGTTTTTACCTGTTAGAATTCTAGGCATCTTTCCATCCTCTATAGTGTTATCAAACCAAGCTTTTTTTTCCTCAATGGATGTGCAGTAGGCAAAAATCTTCTATGACTCATATAAACATTCTTTCGACTATATTTCAACCATCGATGATGAGTATTGACACCACATAATGGACAAGCCTTTTTACCCTTTACACAACATCCAACAAGATTACCATAAGCTGGAAAATCATTTATCGTCCATAATAAAATAGCTCTCATATTAAAAAGTGTCTTACTAAATGCATCTTACGTCTCAACTCCACTACTCCACAAGTAATGCAAATCTTCTACTAATGGTGCCATATATACATCAATATCATTCCCCGGTTGCTTTGGACCTGGAATTAGAAGTGTTAGCATAATATTTTCCTTCTTCATGCACAACATAGGCGACAAATTATATGTCATAAGCATTACCGGCCAGCAACTATATTTGGAACTCAACATGGAAAATGGATTAAACCCATCTGTAGCAAGACCAAGTCTGAGACTACGTGGATCGGCTGAAAATGATTTCCAATTTTCATCAATTGTGCTCCATGTTAAAGAATCTATGGGATGTCGCATCTTTCCATCACTGCTTTTATTATTGAAATGCCACCTTAATGCTTCTGCCATCTTTTCAGATCTGAACATTCTTCTGAATCTTGGAATTATTAGAAAATATCTCAACACCTTAACCGGGATACCCTGCATAATCTCATTTGTATCCTGATTCATTTTCCATCTTGAGGAACCACATTTCGGACAGTTATTCAAAATTTTATACTCTTTACGAAAAAGAAAACAATCATTCTCACATGCATGAATCTTTTCAAACCCCATATCAAATAGTTTGAGGAATTTCTTTACTTCATATAAAGTCTTAGGAAGTACATTATTCTTTGGCAAAAACAGTTGTTGCACATTAAGAAGCTTATCAAAACTAGAATTGGATAATCCAGTTTTGCATTTAAGGTTATACAAAATAGTGATGGCAGATAACTTTGTATGGTCTATGCATCCATGATATAATGGGGTTTCTGCATCTTCCAAGTTCTTAAGTAAATCATCATGTCGTCTTTGTGCATCATCCTTATCTTTATCATCATCAAAAAAATTATGATTAAAGTAGTCTTCATCTTCATAGTGAATTGCTTTGAGTAAGTCGTACGCCTCACTCTTTTTATTATTATTTTCAACATCTACTTGCTCGCCATGATTATACCACCTACCATCTTTGTACTTAGGATCCATTCCCTTTATAATTAAATGCTCAATGACGGTTTCACCATAATGATGACTAAGATTTCGACAATCTAAACAAGGACACAAAATTTTCTCTACATCCCCTAACTTTTTCTTCGCAACACGTACAAAATTTTGAGCTCCTTGTCCATACTCTTTACTGTTTCTATGTTTAAAATTGAAAGCAACAAGAATGTTAGCTTTCATTATCAAAACATGTTAAGTCTAAAGTTATGTGTAAATTTACTTTTATATGATTAGCTGTGTAGACGCAACCAGTCTTTCTCCATCATCATATATAATATGGAAGCAATCAAGTATCTAAAATTCAAAATAGTAATTGGTTTTACAACATATGTGTAAATTTACATAAATTATAAAATAGTAAGATTGCCATTTTTTGGATAAGAAAGAAAATTATAAACTTAGATTTCGTGCAATTGAAAATAGCACTCTTACTTAAATTCAGGACACTTACATCATTGCTTCATTATTTTTTACCGTGAAGTACTCCAATTTTCAAATCCACATTTTAGGCATGGTAAGAAACAAAGAGCTATTACTTTATTAATATGTCAAAGTTACGTAAATTACACATAAGATAGGCTTCATGATCTATAAAGAGTATGGTTAATGGAAAAAAAATTTGTTGGCGTCTGAATAAATGTTTGATAACAGTTATTTAGAAAACTAATAAATGGAACAAATATGAGTAATTACAACTTTTACTACATGTTGACAAAACTTAAATTCGTATCTACATATATAAGAACAAATAGATGTTGGAGGCAAAGTCTAAACATTACCGTGGGAAGAAAAATTATTAGGCCACAAATTTAAGAAAATTGATGGTAATTGTGGTAAAACAAAATAAATAGTCTCTGCATGCACCATTTATGAAATTATTTACCGACCTTCTAACTTTCTCACATGCTCTGTTATAAATATTATTTATTATCCTTTCAACTTGAGCTTTATATGTCATGAGTGTCGTTACCTATGTGGTTCTTTCATTATTTTTTTATTGTTTCGTTGGTAAATGGTGTTTATTGATCCATAAATGTGTGAATGCTTGGTGTTAGTAAAATAATGTTTAAGCGACTTATGCAAAGTCGTATGAAGTCTTTACTTGTAGTATTTGTATAAATTATATCATTTATGATACATTGTTTTTTCATCTGATTTTTTGATTACAAATAATTTATTGTTATATTTAAACAAGTTGAAACGTCTGACCATAATTTCAAACTCCAGCGTTTCAAAATAAATTTATGCATATAATGCAATTGTATCATATATGCTTTCCGTGTAAAGCTAGAATCCCTACTATTAATAATCTGAAAATTTTCAAGTTAATCAACCTGCTTAGGCTGCAACCATGCATATGTTTGAATTTATTTATTTATGGATTATTTCAGCGCCTTTGCAATGGTCTCCCTTTTCAAAAGGAGCCTTTGCCAAAGTTAATTTACAGTTAACAGGTACTACATTGATAAAGGCAAATTCAGTTTTTACCAGATATGAGCATAGGGCGAGCTTCATAAGCTTCTGAAAATGAAAAGGGAAAACATTTTTCACTTTTCAAAGTGTATATAGATGAATAAATAAAATTTAATCTCAAATGAATCTAAAATAAAATTTATGCTCAATTGTAAATTTACTTTTATATGATTTCATATTTGTATGTCAGTCTCAAAATGCATTCTATTGAGCTTTAAAACAAAATGCTCCCCTGTTAAGTTCGAATACACATTTTTTTCCGAGCATGCACAATCCAAAACAACAAGTTCTTTGCCATTTATCAGTGGATTTAGTGTTGGTAAAGATTTTGCACACCTGTTGTTTTTTTTAGCAGCAGCTCGAGCTTTTTCTTCTCTGAGCCTTCTTCTCCGAAGAGCCTACACATTTAAATACATTTATAAACTTCAAACTTTTCAATACTTTCCCCATAGAAGGTTTGTTTCTGTAATAGATAATGGAATTCGACTCAGGTACATAAAAAATCTTTCCGAAATTTAACTTCAATACTTTCGAATTCAATACTTCAATACAGTAACAAATTCGAATTCAATACTTTCTCGGAAAGGTTTTTTATAAACTTTGAACTTTTAACTTTTATAAAATGAAAAAAACAAATAAAAAAACACACAGTTTACATACAAAGTCAATCTGAGGTTCCCTTTGTACCTGAGATGGAGACGATTAGTTGAAATGAAATCCGGTTGTGAATCCTAATTCGACCGTATGTAAAAGACATCGACAGAAATGATTAGTTGAAAAAAAAAGAAATCGACGATTAGTTGAAACACGTACCTGAGATGAGCAGCTAGCAGTGACATTTCAGATTCGAAACCAAAAGAGAGGTAAAGGAAGATGCATGAACGATGAGGGCAGTGACGAAGGGAAACTTCAGTGATTGGAAGAGAGACTTAATTTGCTCTGGGTTGTGAAGGCGGTAACGAAATGAAAGGGGGATAGAATTAATTGGGGAAAGTGGGAAAAAGTAGGCGGCAAATGATAATTAGGTTTTCCTTAGTGTTTGGGACGTAAACATTTTCCCTCCAGAAATTTTATGATCGCATTTTAAGGAGAAACGCTGATATTGGATGCTGTTGATAGTATGTTTTCTTGTAGTGCATAATGAACAAAGATTTATAAATCAACTAATATAAGCTGACCATTTAATTGAATGAAGCAGTAGCATAATACGTTAAACATATTGAATTTTTTCTTTATCATCAATGTTGCACCATATTGATCGGCATTTAGATATTAACTAATACAACTTAGCCATTGAATTAAATGGAGAAATTAATGAAATATATCAAACAATTTGAAAATTTTTCTTATCAACAATCGTGTACCATAATGGTCAGCATTTATAAATTAACAAACAAAGACTGACCATTCAATTCAATAAAGCAATTTGCAGAGCATGTCAAATATTTTCAAAATTTTCCAAATTATCAATGGGCTACATTATTAACATTTTAAAATATCATAACTTCATATCAAAGTTTTAACTACAAATTATAGGGGTTTAATCTTATTTTCAAGTTTCTATTGCATTAATAATAAAGTCCTAAAATAAGATAATTTAATGAATATAATCTAGGTATAATGATATAAAAATTTAGTAATAGAATATCTAGAGCATGCAAATAAGTATTGCGTAATTCATCAATTCATCATTAATGCCTACACGAATCAGTGAATGGTGGATCCTCAATGAACAAAAACCAAACCAGCCAGTTAGAAATGAAACAAGATGTCTTAATAAAATTAGAAAGAATATAACTCAACTAGAAAAGAAATTTCATCAAAGAGGTTAAGAAAAGGTTCATACAATTGTAATCGATAAATATTGAACAAAAACTAGGGAAAACATTGAACTCGATCTAATAAGAAAGAACTGATAATTCACAACTATTCTAACTCAAACTAAAAACTAGGATTGAGAAAAACACTCACCACTTTCCCATTTCGCTGAGTTTAGGGCTACAAAATTCGAAATCGATGACAGGGATACTCAACCAAAATCGAAGCGATGGATGAAGGAAGATGATTTCTGGTGTTGAAATCGAAATCGATGTATGGAAACTAGAAATTGGGGATGGAATGGAAACTGGAATCAACGTATTTTATTTTTTCTCCAAGTAAATGAGAAGTGGCAGAAAACGAAATAAACACTAATGTATGTGGCGGCAAACAAAATAAACACTAATAGTATTGTCAGCGATGAACCTTTGAAACAAATTTCTTATAAACGCTTTCTAAAGCATTGAACTTTAAAACGCCGACTGTAATTGCAGTTAAAACTCACTTTTCTTGTAGTGAATAAAATATATCGCCCATCCGTATAACAAAGGGGAGAATCCAGTTATTCACATCAGCTGTTCAAAGTCAAAATTGAAGCTAAAGCCTACTACTTTATTAGAGAAACAAACTCAAATTTGGGATAAAGAAGAAGAAGATGAGGATTGGAGCTAGAGACCCTTTGTTAATACCATAACTATTGATTTTAATGATAACAACCTTAATTATAAACAACAGTATACAATTATATAAAATATGGATACTAATGTTTTGCTAAGTTATATAGTATATAATGCAGGATATTACACAGGTATTGAATCGAAGTTTTTATAGTATAAAGTCTCAAGAAATGGACATGAAGACTCATGAGTATAAAGACCAAGATATGAAGATCTCAAGATTATATTATATGTATAAAGTCATATAATTTTCTTAAAGTCCTTGGTAGCAATCTTTAATCTACACTTCTTATTTTCTTATCTTTTATATCTTCAACAAAATAGATTTTCAAAATATCTTTTTTTTGAGAAAAATATGCGATCCTCTAGAATAGAAGAGAGCACACATGTAAATATGTATATATCACAGAAGACAAGGTGCTGCCAACATGCCTGACAGGTAGCTAATCATAGTACAAATAACAAAGAAAAGAACTCAGGTACCCCTGGAATGAGCTCCGGCAAGGCCACCGCCCATTACACTCTAATATTGAGCTCTAGCAAGGCCACCGCCCAGTATTGAGGTGTTAGAAGTACCTAAAAAATCTAAAAAATCTATGAAACAACTCAGCGCCAATGATGCTAGAAGATAGCTCCATCTGTGAAGGAAACGCTCCGCTGTAGACTCTAAAGAACTGGAAATGCGAATGATCTAGGATGAAAAACATCACTGTGTAGACACGGTATAATTAGAGAAAGCGCCTCGCTGAAAAGTGAATCATCCAGAAAGTAGAACGCCACACTGAAGATGTAGAAGAACTGAGAAGAAATTCCCACTACAAACAGCAATCCTGCCATCAGCAATCCTGTGAACTTGCAAAAGAAACTAACACCATTTTTGGCCAAAACTTGTATCTGTGAAAGGAACTAAAGAAAATTATAAGAATAATACACATATATGTAAATAAATGAAATTTATATATATATATATATATGTATATGTATGTATGTATGTATTAATGAAATAAAAGTAAAAATACAAAAGCTAAGTTAATAGGACAGAAAACTATAAAAATTAGAAAACAGACTAAAAAAGAATCTATGATCAAAAGAAGATAAAAATCTATAAACTAAAACAAAAATAAACTAAAACTAAAACAAAAACTAAAACAAGTTAAAACTTATCCTCATGTTCGTTTGATCAAAAGGATATTATGATAATCAGTGAAATCATCATTTAAGTTTGAAAAAATGTTAACGCTACAATTATTAATGTCAAAAATATTGTTTTTATGTTTAAATAACTTATGTTATTACTAACCTTATTAATATATTCTTTAAAATGATTATTATTAGCTAATTTATATTTAGGATTTGAGATCCAACTAAAACAAAATAAAGATATTATAAAAACCAATTTATTAAAATGACTATTATTATTATTATTAAGAAGTCCCTGGTTTCTCTTAAATCAAATATACCAACAAAAATATAATGAATAAAGTATCAAGTAAAATTCTATTTTCCTTTTTAAACTTAAATCTTAAATTATTCCAATAATATTCGCAATTAGTAACTTTAGTTGTAAGATTAAAGTTAAAGATTTTGAGAGTATTATTCAGAATGTAGTAAGTATCCATGCAATCATAGTATATATGTTTAATATCTTCAAAATGCAGATTACAAAAATAACATTTATTATCAATTTGCATATTTTTTTAAAAATTCTATGGTATTTAGTTTTCCATGCATGATTAACCATATTTGAATATTAGATTTAGGAAGAGCATTTGTTTTCCAAATAAATTAAAAAGAGTTATTAGCTACACCCGAGAAATTAAGAAATTTATAAAAGAATTAGAAGTAAATTTATTACTCTTATCCCATTCCCAGCTAATATTATCATTTTCATTATCAGTATTATAAAGTTCAATCTAGCATAAAGCAAAGAAACTTGCCTAAGAGTTCTACCTACTAAAATTCTATTAAAACTAAAATTCCAAGGGGGGTTATTTTCGAGAGAAAAAACATCTATAATTAAAGCATTCTTAAAGTTACAAATTTCGTAAAGCTCTTTAAATTCTATCCTAAGAGGGATAACAGAAATCCAACGGTCATGCCAAAAAGAGGTACTATTTCCTGAATGAACTATTGTATTTGTACCTAAGTTAAAAATTTCATGACATTTTAAAATTGATTTCCAAAAATTAGACATTTATTTATAATTGTAGGAGTGATTTGGTGTAAATTATCACTACCATTATAGTAATGTTTAGTAATAATTTCTTTCCAAATAGAATTATCATTTATATCCTTAAATTTCCATAGTCGCTTTCCTAGTAAAGACAAATTCATGTTACGTAAATTAATGACTCCTAAACCACCTTACTTTTTGGATTTACAAATAGTTTCCCAATTTACTAAACATTTAATACTACTGTTAGAGTTGTCCCCACTCCATAAGAAGTCCCTTCTTATTTTATCAATTTTGTTAATCATCCAGTCTGGAAAAAGATGCATAGACATCCAATAGATTGGGAGAGCTGATATAACAAAGTTAATAAGAACTAATCTACCAGCTCTATATAAAAATATCCCATTCCAATTAGAAATCCTATTTTAATTTTATCTATAATAATAAGCCAATCATCATGTTTTAGTTTGGTTGGTCTAATCAGAAAACCAAGATAATCAAAAGGAAAATTCATAGTTTTACAATTAAGCGTATTAGAAACTAAATCTTCAACCTTTTCAAAATCGTTTAAACTAAAATCAAACTTTTATCAAAATTGATTTTTAAACCTAAAAGAAGTTCAAAACTATACAAAATAAATTTAAGGGTAATAACGTGATTAGGCAGCCATTACGTGAGATTTCACTACCAACATTCCCCAAAGACCCATTATTAACCGCTTTTTTAATTATCTTAGCGAAAACATCTTCGGCTAAGTTAAACAAAAGAGGCGGTAAAGGATCACCTTGCCTTAAACCTCATTTAGATTGAATTTTATTACCTAAAATACCGTTAACCATTATACTGGAGTTACCAGTTTTTAGCAAATTCATAATCCAGCTAATCCATCTATGACTGAAACCTCTAGCTAATAACAGATCAACTAGAAAATCCCAATCAACCAAATCAAAAGCTTTCGCAAAGTCCAGTTTAAGAAGAGCACACGTACTGTTATTTTTGCAGCAATGGTTAATGTATTCTTGAACAGCAGCCACTCTATCTGTGATATTTCTACCCTTTATAAAAGATGTTTGTAAACAATCAATTAAATCATTCATTTTCGTAAAGTCTATTAACTAACACTTTTGAAATAATTTTAACAGAACAATTAATTAAAGAAATAGGTCTAAAATCCTTTAAATTATTAGCACCAATCTTTTTATGTAATAAAATTACATTTGCAAAATTAAATCTTCCTAATTGTAATTTACCATTATAAAACTCAATAAACATGTTGATTAAGTCAAATTTTAAAACATCCCAAAATGATTTGTAAAATAGAATGGGAAACCCATTTGGACTCGAGGCTTTATCACAAGGCATGTCATTTATAGATTTAAAATTTTCCTTTTTAGAAAAAGGATTATCAAACTCAGTAAGATCAATCCTAGAGTCACTAGGATAAATATCATTCCATCTAACGCTAATTATATGTTTATTCTTAGTACCTATATATTCTTATAGTAATCAGTAAAAGCCATATTAATATCCCTTTGATTAACCAATTCTATGTTGTTCACAAAAATAGAATTAATCGTGCTACTACGTTTTCTACCGTTAGCCATATTATGAAAAAATCTTGTATTATTATCACCTTCATTAATCCATTGAATTCTAGATCTCTGTTTCCACATAACCTCTTCTTTTTCTAAAATCGAACTAAGTTCCTCTTTTAAATTAGGTAGAATGTTACGTTCACCAAGATTTAGTTGTCTAGTTTCTTCTATCTTGTTTATTTTAAGCATTTTAGAAAGAATATTTTCTTTTTAACTTTAATATTACCGAAAACATTTTTACTCCAAATTTTAAGAAAATTCCTAAGACCCCTAAGTTTTAAAACAAATTTTTTTGCAGAATTATCCATATTTCAGATATTATAAAAATTCATTAAAGTCCATTTATTTTTAATTAAAAATAAGAAATTGGATTCTAATAACCACATTTCTTTTGAATTTAAAAGATCTATTAACAATCTTATGCTGATCACACGTAATAATTATAAGGCAATGATCATAATAAGTGTAAGGCAATGATCATAATAGGTGTAAGGCAAACCCAAAACTCTATAAATAGGAAATTTATCCTTGATTTCATCACTAACGAAAAATCTATCTAGAAGGACCATTGAAGGGGACTCTCTAGTATTACTCCAAGTGAATTCTCTATTAGAGAGAGGAATTTCAATCAAATTAGAATTAATGATATAATGGTTAAATTCTTCCATAGAAGAGAAATCACCTTCCCTTGGTGAACGCTCTCCTAGAAAACACCCCCCATAATCCAAGAATCAGGAGCTAATGATCTAAAATCTAAACATTCATTCCAAAGAATCCTATGACCAATTTTTATGTTTGGCCCATAAACATTAGATATATTTAAAAGAGAATTGTCACTAAGATTAATGAGAATAACGTGCAAAGAATGTTAAAAATATATTATAAAAGTTTTTCGAAGTTTAAAATGTTTATAAACTATGTTTAAATTATTTTACAAAGTATCAAAATATTTTACAAAATATAGTATTTCCAAAATGTTTAAAAAGAAAAGTGTTTTCAAAATAAACATACATATGTCGACATATGTATAGGAGGTATGTCGACATACATGCTGCAAAACAATTTTTAAAATTTTGAAATAATGTGTCTATTCATCGCAACACTTCACGAACGGACACCTGTTTATACACTATATATAGGATGTTTCAAACGAATTTTTCGGCAGTTATTATCTTATTTTCTTCCCTACTCTCACTCTCTTGAAAACTCCATTGAAACTTTATCAAATTCCCTTCAAAATCAAATAGAATAAACTCATATTTTTGTGTATTGATTTAATACTACTTTCTTACTATTTTGAAATAATCTCTCTCTCAAATCAAATAGAATACTACTTTCTTACTATTTTCCTATGTTTTGAAATGAAGAAGAGTAGAAAAATATATTTTTAGAATGTATATATAAATTTGATTTTAAATCTCAAGTATATATATTATAAAAGAATATTTAAAAAATCAGAAGATAGTTTTTAAAAACAAACGAAGTTTGAAACAAGAGTTTAAAACAAAAACAAAAACAAAGAATATTTTAAGGCTAAAATAATTTGAAAAGCAGTTTTGAAAATCATTTTGAAGTAGTTTTGCAAGCTTCTTGCTGCAGAATATCTCATCACATCAGGACTCGAGAACTTGTACAATACCAGGATGTTCGTGGGTTTGTAAGCCACTTGTCGTAGGTTTGTAAGCTACTTGTCGTGGGTTTGTAAGCCACTAAGAAGATAGAAATGGGTTCCATCCCAAATGAAATATGGAATGAAGATTTCCGTGCTATTATGAAGTTTTAACAATAAACTAGACACTTATCTTGAAATCTTGATCTTGATACTCATGAGTCTTCAAACTTGATTTCTTCATTCTTGATCTTTATACTGTACAGTTTTCAATAATCAGTACCTGCCTTATATATATCCTGCATAATAACATTCATATATATATCTAGACAATAGTGTTAGTATATAAGTTATAATAAAATAAGTTACAAAGGTTGTTGTCATCAAAACCACTATCTCCAGTTCCTAGCACATTCATGTTGTATCGAAAAAGTCTGGACTTACCATTGTCAAGAATGATTTAATGAACTTATTCCAACTCGTACTCAAACGGGTTGGCGTGTTTGCATTGACTATCAAAAATTAAATGCCGCAACACGTAAGGATCGCTTCCCTCTTCCTTTTATCGACCAAATGCTCGATCGTTTAGCCAGTTACGAATTCTATTGCTTTCTTTATGGTTATTCCAGCTATAACCAACTTCCAATCGCTCCCGAAGTTCAAGAGAAGACAACTTTCACGTATCCCTTTGGCACTTTTGCGTATTGACGTATGCCTTTTGGCCTTTGTAATGCTCCTGCTACTTTTTAAAGATGTATGGTCAGCATCTTTTCTGATATGATTGAACGTTTTCTTGAAGTGTTTATGGACGATTTTTCTATCTTTGGAAACTCTTTTTCCGAGTGAGTGCACCATCTTGAATTGGTTCTTAAACGAAGCAAGGATAAACACTTAACGCTAAATTGGAAAAAATGCCACTTTATGGTCACTCAAGGCACAGTTCTTGGACATGACATTTCAAATAAAGGCATTGAGGTAGATAAAGTGAAAATCGATGTCATTGTAAACCTACCCATTCCCAATCTGTTAAAGATATTCGCTCATTCCTTTGACACGTGGGTATTTATCGACGCTTTGTAAAAGATTTTAGCAAGATTGCTCGACCACTTACGACTCTTCTTGGAAAAGAATTCAATTCGACTAACTCAGATTGCATCTCTTCTTTCGAACATCTCAAAAAATGAACTTGTTTATGCTCCAGTAATTCGCTCATCGAATTGGGATCTTCCATTTGAAGTAATGTATGACGCTTCGAACTTTGCAGTTGGTGTTGTCTTAGGACAATGCATCAACAAAATTCTTCATGTTATCTATTACGCTAGTATGACTCTAAACGATGCTCAACTTAATTACACAACCGCTGAAAAAGAGCTTCTAGCGGTAGTTTTTGCGCTCGAAAAATTCCGACAATATTTGATAGGCTCACACATCACTGTTTACATGGACCATTCCTCTCTTCGATATCTTTCCGTTAAAAAGGATGCTAAGTCTCGCTTAATTCATTGGATCCTTTTATTACAAGAATTTGATCTTAAAATCAAGGACAAAATACGATCCGATAATGTCATAGTCGATCACCTATCTCGTCTTCCCAATGCACCATCGCCTTTACCAATCAATGAAAACTTTCCCGACGAACAACTTCATTCTGTCTCTGTCGATCCGTGGTATGTGACATAGTGAACTATTTAGTCACTAAAGAAACGCCTTCATTTTGGTCGAAACAAGACAAATATAAATTTCTTTCCCAAGTCAAGTACTACTATTGGGATGATCCATACTTGTTTAAGTACTGTTCTGACCAAATCATTCGATGTTGCATCCCGGATAATGAAATAAGGAGTGTTCTTGCGGTGGACATTTCGATCCTCAAAAACTGCTAAAAAGGTGCTTCAGTGTGGTTTCTATTGGCTTACTCTTTTCAAAGACTCATTCGAATTTTGTAAAACTTGCGATCTTTGCCAAATGCTTAGAAGAATTTATCGATGAAATATGATGCCTATAAACCCCATTCTTACGATCGAAATCTTTGATGTTTGGGGTATCGACTTTATGGGTCTTTTTCCCAATTCTTTTGGAAATTTGTATATTCTTCTCATTGTTGATTACGTCTCGAAATGGGTCGAAGCCGTTCCGTGTAAAACCAACGACCACATAATTGTTGTGAAATTTCTCAAAAAAAACATCTTTTCGAGGTTTGAAACACCTCGCACAATAATCAGTGATATCGGAACCCATTTTTGCAATCGTTCATTTGAAACTTTAATGAAGAAATACTCGATAACCCACAAGTTGTCCACTCTGTGTGATCCTCAAACTTGTGGCCAAGTTGGAGTTTCAAATCGTTAAATAAAACAGATCTTGGAGCAAACCGTTAATAAAAATCGTAAAGATTTGTCTTAGAAATTAACCGACGGGCTTTGGGCTTACTGTACCGCTTTTAAAACTAACCTTGGGATGTCCCCATTTCATTTAGTTTATGGGAAAGTTTGCCATTTACCTATTGAAATCGAACACAAAGCGTCGTGGGTAATAAAGAACTTAAACTTTGATCTTGAAAAGGCCGGTGAAAACATAAAATTGCAAATCAACGAACTAGAAGAGATTAGGAATGATGCGTATGAATACGAGAAAATTTACAAAGAAAGAAAAAAAGTTTTTCATGACAAGTCAATCCTAAGAAAAACATTTTCACCAAACTAGAAAGTTCTTTTATATGACTCTAGACTTCATTTATTCCCTGGGAAACTAAAATCGAGATGGACCGGACCATTTGTGGTACGAACTGTTTTTCCACATGGTGCCATAGAAATACAAAACCCCAGGGATGGATCGATTTTCAATGTCAATTGTCATTGTTTGAAACCATTCTATGAGTTGTCGTGTGATCAAGAGGAGGAGTTCATGATTCTTCATGAGCCATGCTACGTCTAGTAAGAAATGTTAACCCTCTTTTGTAAATATATACATATTATTTCCCATTACACTCATTATATCATGCATTGACTATGGGGACATAGTCAAAATCAAGTGTGGAGGAGGGGAGTCTCATTTTCATTTTGATTTTTCATGGTTTGCATTTTCTCTCCAAAACTCAAAATTTCTAAAAAAATCTCAAAACAAATTTTCCTTTTAGCATCTTGATTTATTTTTTGAACAAATACCATAGGATAAGTACAAGTTTTGGTTATTAAATTGAAATCTTTGAAAATTTATTTATCTTAACAAAAATAAAAAAATTAACGATGGTTGAACTAGTATATAGGAAGGTTCATGGGTAATAATTATGAAGTATATCATAATTGAAATCTTTGTTTAATAAGTGGTTGATTTAAAGTAAAGGCGATAACATTTTAAATCTTTTAAGTTAAGTAATACCAAGATGATGTTATAAAACTCTTTCTTCATAAAAACACAAAAACAAAAAAATGTATATATGTATATATTTTATTAACATCTAGAGGCACGTGTTCACATGCAAGTGTGCAAACTCGCTATGCTCTATACTCTTCTCGCGTAAGCCCGAAAGGCAGTGCATGATCGATATATCTGGCCTCAGTTTATCTAAGTTAGGTGTATGTATATAAAAAAGATTCTTTCACTAATAACGCCTACGGTCGATAAGTGTACATACTTATGTGTACACTCGCCATGCTCTGTATTCCTCTCACGTAAGCCTGGAAGGCAGTGCATGTGTCATATATCTGACTTCAGTTCTCCGAGTTAGACATAAGTAAATATTGTTAATATCAATAAAATTTTCAAATAAAGAGGGAGTAAGCAATTGAAATCCAAGCACTATTTTCACTTTTTTGAGTTGACTTGTTATTCAAAAGAAATGAAAATACCACTTTGAAAAACTTTGATGATCAACTAAGGATCCATTTCATAGTTGCACTATGTTATCAACCGAAATAACTAGCCCAACTGAAGTCTAATTGTGATGATTACTTAATTTTTGTTTGAAGTTTGATGAGTAAAAGGACTTAAATTTCTTGACAAGAACTAGAACTTATATTCAACTTATTCGTGTCGATTTGAAAGTAAATTCTTCATTTGTAAATATTTTCAAAAAAACTTACATCTATCTCTTTGTAAATAAATCTTGCATTTAGGAATTTCTCATGTTGCATTTGGATTTTGTGGGTAGTATCCACTGAAAATCCTCACGAGACAACACTCGTCCTACTAGGGGCACTTAGAGGTTTAATGGCTTGTTGCATACGCTCAATGCAATCATGTTTTCCACAAAAACGGATTTATCTTAGTTTTTCTTTATTCGAGGATGAATAAAAAGATAAGTGTGTGGATATTTGATGTGCAAATAAATGTGCATATTTTTACATCCATAGTTAATCTGTTTTTATTTAAATAAATGTCATAATTGGGTATTTTTACACGTTTAAAACCATATTTCAAATATGCTTTCAAGTCACCATTCATACATCAAAGTGGGGGTAAAATAGTAATTTTGTGCATGAATTAATTTTGAGAATATTTATTTACTCATTTTCTTTTAAATTATAGGAATTTTGGATGGAAATATGAAGATGTTCTCATGGAAATAGACATGCACAAGGATGGAAATAAAGGAACGAAGATGGAAATAATTTAACTCATGCATCATGGAGGACCCCACCTACCCACTTACCTTAATCTACAATTAGAAGCTAATGCACAAGTTAGTGGAGGTTAAAGTTTCATGCATACTTGATGATGGATTAATTAGAGATTAATGATTACTTTGTGGCCACACTTCCTAAGGGGTATTTTGGGAATCCCCCTAAAATATGGATTAGGCTTTTGTGCATATATAAATAGCCCTTTTATGTTCATGTAATGGATCTTTAATCACTTAGGAAATTAGCATGCAAGTTTTAGCCTCAAAGTTATATGAAATAAAAATGGCTTCCTAAGCCTCTTGTTCTTATACTTCTACCTTGTTCTTATACTTCTACCTTGTTCTTATTTTATTTTCTTGTTTATTTTTATTTACACGCTCTTTCATTTCATGTTGGTAGCTTATTTTTATTTTTATGCAAATAGTTTAGTTCTTTATTTATTCTAATTAACCTTCTTTGCTTTTGTTTAAATGTTGAAATTTACATGTGTTTATTTGATAACATAAATAATTAGCTAAACCCCTTCAATTTAGGGGTAATGAAGCTCTCTAAAAGTATGTAAATTCAACATAATTTGTGATTTATGGTCTTTTTTATGCTTCATGAAAAGTGAATGTTGATGTAAGTTTATAAAAATGATTTTGATAGCCTATGTTGTATTTACAAATAGGCTATTCTTATTCAAACATAAACACAATTTACATCATCATTTTACTAATTTATTTTTGATTACGAAATTAAGGTAGAAATTAAATTTGATGATCTATGTTATTAAATACAATAGTAAATAGGTCATACTTAAAGTCGCTTTTGCTTTGACTTTATTTTCATTCGAATTGATAAGTGGTTTTATGTGTTGTATTATAGTTTGATGGTTTAAGTTATGTAAATTAATAACATAAATAAACCATACTTATGATAAATACATCACTAATTACATTTAAGATCAAAATAGAGAGATCATAGATTATTTGTGAGTTGATTTACAAAAATATGATAGTGGATTTGCCTCTAAATTGTTTTCTAATCTCATATTTTCATTCTCTTGTTCTAGCTAGGTTTTACAATTTTTAGCTTAAAAACAATCACAACTTCAATTCTTGGTTTAATTTGGTTGAGTAGAATTTTAAATCTATATAATTATCTGAGGATCGAACCGTATTCGCCACGTACTAAAATTGTACGCCGTGCGCTTCCGGTTATTTTTAATTAAAAAAATTCGGCTATTTTCTAAACTGATAGAAAATTAGTCGTTAAACAATTATTTGTGATCTGCATTACTACAATGGATAAAACATGATGTGATTATTGTCCCTACCGGAGTGATGGGACAGTAACCAAAAGGTGTGAATCCCTTCGTCGGAGAGTGATAAAATGGATTCGCACATGGATTAAGTCCTCGACCAAAGAGTCGAGGCTGGAGAATAAAACCCAACAAGACACCAAGTATAGATTAAGCTTGGCAAGGAGTAGGTCGCTTCATCGAAAAGCGACAGGGTCGGTCCACTCAGGTCGTTGGGTATGGATTATGCTCGGTAAGGGTTCGGAGAGACTACTATCAGCCTAGGACTTAAGCCAAGACACCACTTGATGTTCAATGTCACTGAAACGGAGTTCAGGAAATAACACCGCTTCGTCGAAGAGCGATGGGATCGGCTTACTTGGACATCGAATATGGATTGTACCCGACAAGGACCCGAAGAGGTCAGGATTTGAATATCAGCTTCGAACTGCTATTGATTTTGACATTGACACGGAGCGGTCACGGACTTGGATATGGGCCCGGAGCGGTCCTGGAATTGGCTAACGAACTGTTAAGGTCGAGGGTTTGGAAGAACGATCTGGAGAGAACGTGGATTTGCAATGGATATGGATTTGGATGGAATAATTTGGAGAGATCGCAAATTCAGAATTGGATATCGACTCTGAATGGTCATGGATTTCACTAACGATTCATATATATCATGGATTTGGATTGACAATGGATTGGATTCAGATTGGATAATATGGCTATCACTGGATTATGGGATTCGAACTTGGATTTATGAAAATTCAAAACATACCTTCTTATCGCAAGGCATGGTTTGGGGGGAAAAGTGTTAACCCGCCTTTTGGCAAGGCGGTACAAAGGCAGATTTAACCCAATGGACTTCATGATCATCAAGGCAGAAAGACCGAAGAGATGGTTACTAGGATTGGAGATCGATTATATTTGAAACTATGGACTATAGTCGAATAGATTCAGATGGACGACACTCAAAAAATGGCTAAGTATGAAACTAATACTTTCCCTAGAAGAGGGATCAGAATAGAGGGATGGGATTAAAAAGGATGCACATAACACAACTCAACGATGATCGCTGCATAACTCAACAACCACAAGACAGATTGAAGTGAATCTTTGAAAACAGGAAGAGGGGACCCTAGGAAGTCTACCCTAGGGATCGTATGGCATTTGGAGAGGTTTAGAGGGATCAACCCTGTTTCACAATAGGGATCGGCCCTCTTCCCTCTTAGGGATCAGCTAAACCCAACTTTATAGCAAAGATCGATCAATATCTCAACATCTATACATCCAATTGACATGAAACTTGGACACAAGCTTACTACAACATATGGAACACCCCCATAGAGATCGCACATCAAATGGGATAATTTAGAGGGATCGGCCCCTATCCCTCCAAAGGGATCGGCTGAAATTAGAATACATGCAACACCACTTCATGGAAAACGCAATATCTCACAAACCATAAGTCGGAATGGCACGAAATTTGGAGGGCAAGTAGCTAACATCATGGAAACCCCCAGGGGCATCGCACCCCATTTGGACACCAAAAATAGGGATTAGGACCGATCCCTATTATTGGCCCCGATGGGCCTGAAAATTCTTGTGTGGCCTCGTCATGACCTGGAATTCTCCTACCGAATTTTCAACCCGATCCATGCACGTTTTCCCTCATAAATATAGCTGACATGGCATAAAAAAAGTTCTTCTTTCTACTTCTCTTTATCTTCAACCTAGGCTACACTCTCCCAATTTTATTCTTGAATTTTGGATTGTAACTGTAAATAAACTAAAGTATAATAAAAAGGATTACTCTGGAGTGGATGTAGGCCGGAGTTTGCCGAACCACTGTAAATCTTGTCTCTTTTTACCTGCTTTCATATTTAATTTATTTTCTCTTCATATTATATTCTCTACATTAGATACTATCTGAGATCTATGACAATATATTGCTGCTTTCACATAACTGGGTGTTGGTGGCCAATTTTGACACTAACATTTAAAGCTTTTAAATTACAACTCGTTACATTTACGTACTCTAGTCTCAATGGATCTATCAATATCTAGCCTCGATATATCTTAAATAGGAATATTTAAAACGATATGTTTATTTTATTATGATAATAACTCATGATTACACCATATTATAACTACTATTACAAAACATATCATTTATGGATTTCTATTAAATATACTTTTAATTAATTAATTTATCAATATAACACATTATATCAAGTATATAATAGAAAACAATTTTTATTTCAAACAAGATTGGTTATTGAGTTAGATATATGTAACAATTACATAATTGCCCCTAGGGCATACATTTAACTCTATCAATTTCCTACTTGCACCTGGGCCAATTATTGAATCTCCATCCTATCCCTTTGACTAGTTTCATGAACTGATCGAGTTAGTTCCTTTGGGAATGCATTTTCTTTGTTGTTTTAATCATTTAGTATGTCAATCAGCTCTCTCTAATGCTGATAAACTACCTTTATCATGTGGAACTAGTCGGGGTATGTTTCTGGACTTCTGGTGAGCTCTTATCATTGAATTGTTATCATAGAAAATAGTGTAATATCCCAATACTTGGAATCACCCTTAGCTCATTTCTAAATTTGTGCATTTACATTTTTACACTATTTTTACTATGGCGCTATTCAAGGCAATGTACTTTGCCATTTCATCAAATCAGCCACAATGTGCCGTTTAGAACATTTCCAACATAAAGCTTTTTAGTTAAGGTTTGGACATAAATTTAATATTGACATCTTATACTCGATAGCACTTATGAAGTTCAAGTCTAAACACTCCTTCACAAGAAATTCGTCTTTTTTGTAAATAATTTTCTAGTATTTCATAAATACTCGTGAGTACTCTAAACTACCATTTAGTGATATAAATTTGGATTTGATATTTACTTCATTCATCAAATACATAAGAAAATTGCAATATTGTAGACAATACACCATGTATGATAATTCTTATTGCCAATGCATAAAATATCATTTTATATGGTTCATATTAAACATTTTAATAAGGTGTCTTTGCATATCATTTGGGACATTCCAAAAATCCTGTATACTTAATGTAAAAAATATAATTTAGCAATCCAATATCAACTATTAAACAACCAAACTATTACTAATTTTAACATAAGCGAATGGTTAATAATCAGCAATATGTTGTTTACTTATAGTTCAAAAATATCAATGTACCTTTAATGCCTTTTCTTATGGACACATGCTTCCTCTGTATTTTGGTTAAAAATCAAACTATTTTATATTTCTATCAAAACATTTTTTTCAACTTTGATGCTTGTTGAATGACATCTTCATATCTGTTCTTGGATCGTATCCGCAAACCCACTAACTCAATATTGCTCCATTGACTTCAAGACACTTTGGTTGTTGTCTGTAAATAGTTTATTCCAAATCAATATTTATAATTTTCTATTTCAACATATATTCACTAAAATACGAAGTCAAATAAAGCGATTATTTTGTGAGTAAAATTCGAATTAATTTGAGTACATCAGATGGTGAATCTATTTTGTTAAAATCAACAACAGAAATTTACAATGTTATCCATATCAATGGTGCTCACAATATACCAATTGCGTTAGCCTTTCTCTTAAAGACATATTGCGGTCAATGGATTATATCCCTTCGGGTAAATCTATAAAAATCAAATTTTGATAATGTACTTGAAATCCGTTTTGGATTTACGCATTATACCATATTGTAGAGTCGGTAGTCTTAATGTTTTAATTGACAAATGAGGATTATCTATTCTTGATAGTGATAAGAAACTCATCGTCTCTCTTCAATGTGTGAGAATATTTATTAGACTCTCTATGTTCATTTAGGTTAGATTAATTTTGTTTCATCCCACATAATCAGTTTCTTCTTTGGATCATATCCAAATCTATTTTACTACTAATAATTTCTAAAAGAATTTCCTTCACTACGAAGTTGGTCTTTCTTGAAACAATAATTGTTTCTTAGTGCAATGGAATATGTATTCATAAACAGTTTATGAATTGTCTTATATGTAAAAATAATTTGATTTTTGAGTAAAATACTTATGTTCAAAGCATAAATTAGTCATCCAATGACTATCCTTCCCAAACTTCTTTTGGGGGCAGTTCACATAAGATCCCTTACATACAATTATTACGTGTAGTCTTTCGACTCGCATAACCTACCAACTGCTTGGCCTAGGATATGTTGGAGTTTCTTATAAACCCTTATCTTGTATGATTTGTAAACCATTCTTTAGATGAAATTAATTTTAACCTCATGTACTACTCTTAAGTATACAACCTTATAGAAAGAAATTAACTCAGTTTCACTCACCATTAACTTTATTCAACAATGTCCAATTACTCCTTATCGATACATCAACATGTATCATAGAAAGGAGTGACTTTTGAGATTGAATCTTTATCCATTTTTAGGTACTTTCGGAACTCTTTCCAATATACTCACCAATTCGATCAAATTGGATCATTTTTATCTCAATTGCACATTATTTTATTTACTTTCATTTTATATTCTATGAACTTATCATTAACATACCACATATGTATCATATACACATGTTCATATTTGTGATAATTCATCGGTGAATATAACAAAGTACATGGAACCATTTTGGAAATAATAGACTTTCAATTACATACATCTATATGTATCAATCCGTAGAATTCATTAACTCTTTTGATGCTGTCACAGAATGGGTGATTTGCCCTTAACTGTCTGAGATATAATTTACTAGCACCGTATGATTCAAAATCTTATACTAAAAATTATATCTCAAAACTAGGTCTTAGTCCATAATTCAAAAATAAGTGAAAATAGATTTAGGTAATTCTGTATTTTCCAATGCATTATAAATACTAGTACTATAGTTTTATTTTACAATGAATATTCATCTTAAAATAATACTACATCTATTTTTCAGTCAATACTAAAAAATAATTATTATTTCATAAATAATGTTTGGTACGTTTTACGAATATAATTTTCGTAACTTGATGCATCCAATAAATGTTATATAGTATGCTCCCACTATTTCTACATTATTATAATAGCGTATGAAATACGAAGCTCCATTCAACCACTTAATATAGGATATCTTTTTCATTTACTATAACTGGTTTACAGTCGAAAATTTTCATCATGTATCTTAAATTCAAAGAAATAAATATCATAGAAAACAATTTTCTGTGGGAAAATACTTTTCGAAATATAAATCATATTTCTCATTCCTATGTTAAGTATCGGTTATTATTTTACAATTCTCATTTTTGCATTTACTTATGAAGCAGAAATGACCATTTACTCTCTTTATCCCAACTGTGGTATAGGTTACATTCACCCTTATACATTCGATCCTTTCTAGATGGTCGAACCATTCAAAGGAAATCCTTACTACAATATCATGATGAACTCTTTACAAAAGTGCATTTGCTCATCCTTAATTATTAAGGATATCAAATAAACTACACTTTCCGTAAACTGATCAAACTGACATTTTAGCTATCGAATTCTTAGATCTATTTTGTAGCCTTCTGTCCAGTATTACATTTAACACAACAAGATCATTATTGTAATCAATCATATTGAATATACAATCTCATACTACAGTTTACTTGCATATTTAAATGAACTAATTTCATCGAGATTTTGTACATTATGAATTGTGACTATTTACCATAAAATATTTCTATGTGCTCGTATATAGATCAAATATCTATATTCTTGTATTACTTTTAGAGTTTGAAACTCATTGAAGAAAATACAAAGTCTCGGGCAAGTAAACTTGCAAGTGACCATGTTAGCAATGTATTTAGTAGGTGTACAAAAAGGTGCTTACATGGGTCAACATGCAAAAATTTATCGGTAAGTATATTTCATATTGCTATTTATCAGTATTAAGCCACTTCAGTTGTATATTTTAATTGATAAACATTTTATCAATTACATTAATTGCATAATTTTATCGATGTAAATTATTACAAGTTTATATTGCAGATGTTCTTACAATATTAGAAAGGTTGAAAGTTACCATTTTCTTTGATAAGGCTCCTACTAATCTTTTATGTTTCTTGTGATGCCCCACCTCTATACCCACGCTAGTCAAGAACACTACGATGTAGTGCCATCAACTAGCACGGAGAATAAGGCTGTTGAGGAGCGACCATCCATGTAACTTCTTTGAGCGAGCACCGATATGTCAGATAGTATAGCATGAACTTCATTTAAGGAGGAAATCCAACATACCGATACAAACCCAAAGCTATCACACGGTGGCTATGTAAAATCTTCAGAAACAAATATAGAAATAAACATAACACAAATAAGTCACAGACAGTTCATATCACAAAGGCGGAAATAGATATGAATATAACACATGAAAGTGTACATCAGAGTAGTGGTCAAATAAGATCCACAAAAACACAAAAGAATAGATACAAGTGCTAGCCAAAAGAATATGTATACATCAAGGAGTCTAATCTCAAATGTATACAACAAAATTACAAAACTAGAGTAGTTAGCCAAAACTCAGAAGATGGCTCTAGATACGAAGTCATGAGGAAGCACTGAAAAATCTCAGTCTGACCCGAGTATTATTTAAGAAGAAAATAATAAACGGATCAGTCTAGCTATAAATATCAAATAAGGTGATATAGAATAAGAGATATGACAAAAACGTATGATAACCATAAAGCAATACTGTGATAAGTATATAATCGAAAATCAATCCAGAGATTAATCAATATCACAAGAATCTTCTCAAAGATAAATAAGAATGTCATATTCTTAATTTAATTCACCAAGCCACAATAAATGACATACATATCAATGCCAACTGAAAAAGGTGGTGAAACATAAACCCCAGAAATCAATAATTAGAAATCCAGAAATCACAAGAAAAGGATGGCCAATCCCATAAACTAAACATCGACGCACCTAGAAAGATACACCCCATGTAAAGTCTAGCATCGATACACCTAGAAAGATGCATCCCATGCAAAGTCGAACATCGACGCACCTAGAAAGATACGCCCCATGCTCTAGCATCGACCAACCTAGAAAGATACGCCCCATGCATAAATAAACATCGACGCACCTAGAAAGATACGCCCCATGTAATGTCTAACATTGATGCACCTAGAAAGATACACCCCATGCAAAGTCGAACATCGACGCACCTAGAAAGATACGACCCATGCATAGACGAACATCGACGCACCTAAATAGATACGCCCCCATGCCCCGACTTATTGAGCTGATTGCTCCACGAAGTAAACAAACATCGACGCACCTAAATAGGTACGACCCATGCGAGAAATAAACATTGACGTACCTAAATAGGTACGACCCATGCGAGAAGTGAGACGAAGCTCAATAAAACGAGGAACGGTCCTCCACGTGGACAAAGAGACATCGCACATTGCTAGTCTAAACCATAAAGTGATCATCATCGATCATCAAGAAGTGTCAATCACACCAAGCTAGTAAATATATGAGTTTAGCTTTATGTCCCATAACCACTTGCTTAACTTAAATGTTTACGAACAAGTTGTAGGTCTTCACTAGAAAATTGTCACAAGAGTTTCAATCGAACAAGTCCATAAATTAATCGACGAAGTAAATGCAAGCGTTTCATACCACTTGTTTTGCTAAGCCGTTTAATTAGATTTTCCCATACGAATGAGGTAAAGGTTTGTATATACTAATAGATTGGAAATAGGTTTGAGAAAACGAACTTTTGATATTTAAAATAGTGTTGAAATCGCTTTGATAAAAGAGTTTTGATATTTACTACTAGTATTGAAACCTTTATATCTTTAAAGTGACAAGTCACAAAACGATTGTTGAAACAAATCGAATCACATAAATTCACATTCGAAGACGTGAGAAAAATCCAAAGAAATCAATTCCAAAACCATCATAGTAGAAATTCTGTTGATTGTTTTTCGGATAAGATCCCCTACGAAGGGGAGTACGGGGTTCACATACGAAGACGTGAATCAAATCCAAAGAATTCGATAATAAATCCATCAAAATGGATATTCAAACTAGAAAAGCCTAAACAGGCAGAAATGCACACTTCCAGACGTCTGATTTGGAATCCAGACGTCTGGATTTGTTTTCTGGAAATGGCCCAGAAAACCACCCAGACGTCTGGAATAGCAAATCAGATGTTTGAGCCATGGCCAAACGTCTGGTTTTGAATCCAGACGTCTGGTTTCGTTCTCTGGAAATTCTCCAGAGAAAACCCAGACGTTTGAAACTTCAAGTCAGACGTCTGAGACTCATCCAGACATCTGATTTGAATTCCAGACGTCTGAAATCAGTCTCTGGCATTTTTTAATAAAACGCGTGCATACACTTTTCTCTCCAGGTCCAAACCAGACGTCTGGACTTGGTCACCAGACGTCTGGTCACCTGGTCTGGGCAACATTTTGCCTAGGCCAAAGTGGCCAAAACGATTCGGAAGCGATCGGATGAGCAATGGCGACTAAGGATTTACGCCAAGCGACAACCCGGCCTTAAAGGCTGCTCGATACACTCCGAATATCAATGTCCAAATGTCCATAGAAGGATTTTCATAAAATTGGACCAAAACACCAAAATTGAAGAATTCGCAAAACCAATTCAAATCACAACAAGTGAACACGAAATAGATGATAGGAATTCATACCTAACAACAAAGATAGTTATAGGCATAGATGTGAGATAAAAATCTCACCTTTTACACGAAAACAATGAAGAGGAAGCTATAGAGCAAGGCAAGAACAATCGCACTTCAATTCCAACTCAACGACCTTGAATCAAGGCTAAAAAGAGAAACACTTCCTAAGTTAGGTTTAGGAATTTCTGAAATTGATAAGAGAATGAGTTGGAGAAGAAGAAGAGGAGGCTTACCAAAGCTTCTACTATTAGTTTGGAGCTAGAACTTGATTTGCAAAAGAAAACTAGGGTTTGGAGTTTTAATTTCCCATCTCTCCCACCATTTTTGCTTTAGAACTGAAAAGAGGAGGAAGTGAGAGTGAATGGGGAGGGATGGTTCAGTTTGGGGTATAAGGAGGTTGATGGGCTGAAACACAAACCCAAACTCAAAGTGAAAAAGTAGCAAAATTCTACTAACTCCAAACATATCGAAGTTTATACTCAAAAAGGTCGCAAACGTCATTTTGAACTCAATGGGGGTGGTCTCGAGTCCTAATTCGACTGTTTGCAAAAAGTAGCTTTTCGGACTTCAATCCGATTAATGACTCTATATTTAAATAAAATATTTAAATATTTGATCGAAAAATATGCGGGTTGTTACATTTCTCCAAAACCTAAGATGAAACATAAAAATCTTTCAACTTCACTAGTGGATGTTAGGGCTCGTGTGGCTTGGGATTCCAACTTTTAGAAAAGCTCAACAAATCATAGAACCACATACGATGGATAGCTCCTTATCGATTGTATCACATACAAATCCTAACTTTGTGATCTTTGTCATAATCTGATCTTTACCTTAAGGAAAGCTCAACAAATAAAGAGAAATTATTCTCGTTCCCACCATTTCATGACAATCTAAGTATAATGCACATACCTTGAGGAAAGCTCAAAAAAGATGCACAGTTATTTTACCTTGTCTATTCTACATATTGATAGTGCTACTACACATAACATCCCTAGCTTGAGGAAAGCTCAACAACTAAGGAGTATGCAAGTAATCTAGTGATATAAAAATGGTAGAGGACAACATTTATACTAAAGATTCACAATCTTTAATATATTTAAATTGAGTAATATAGACCAATGGGATAATATATTTCCTATGAAATATACTTGTGATCCAAGTGTCAGACATGTCAGAAATCATGATATACATACATACGTATGTATTTATTCCTTAAGTTTAATTAGGTTTCTTACTGTTCCCCTTTAGTTTAGACATTTATATTATATATGTTTTATTATTGTATAACTTTAATACTTAATTTAACTTGTATAATTATTTATGTATAACATCATATTAATTAATTTTTATTTAATTAAGTTAATTAATTAACACTTTAATTAAGTATTATATTATCCAGTTATAGCATATTAAATTAAATATATTTACACACTATAACCTTTATAGTGTACACATATATTATATATGTATGCATATTTTAATTTATTATTTAACTTTTAATTAATTTATTCAATTAAAAACTTAAATTAGATTTTGTTAATTTCAAAAATTCTTTTATATATACATGTATACTCGTATTATCTTAAACAATTCAAGACAACATAACATATATCATATTATATATATTATACATGTATATTTATATATTTAATTAATTAACTTATTTAAATAATTCATTTATGTTTATTAATCTTATTAATAAATAATATTTTTGAAATTATTTTATAACATTTTCAAACATTTTAAAAAATTATATTATAACATTAATATTATTTTTCTTTTTATAAATTTTTAAATTTTATTTTAGTTTCAAAACAATTTTAGAATCAGCCCAAAGCCTATTTCAAATTGGGCCGTTTCTATTAGGGGATACCTTTGGGCTCACATAACTGTTCGGACCAGGCCGGTAGCTAGGTGAACATGGTACTTGATTACCTAATAATCCAGCCAAGACACTACCTTTCTTAGACACCTTACTAAAGGGATTTTAAGCTCAATTAGCTTGCCCTAATATGATTAATTTAAACTGCATTACTTATCGGGCTCCGATACCATTGTTGGAACTAGGCCAACCCATAGTGGAGGAATTGGGTAAATTTCAAAAAAAAATTTCCTTGTTGGAACTTTAATGGGCATGTGTAGTCTAATTCATTTAGAACTTTTCTACATTTTCTATTAAATAAAATCAATATTTTATTTAAATTTATAATAAAGTTTTATTTTATGTAATTTGTATTATATTTTATATATGTGCACCATATACATATATTTGTGTGTGTGCTCATGCAACAGGATAATGTGTATATGCTTTGACATGCCTATGCATAGATGTTGGGATTTACTCTACAGTGGATATGTTAGCCCTCGTGTATACAAATGGATTGTCTAAATGTATGTCTGTGTGTATGCATCAAATATTATATACATATATGCATATATATATGTATGTATGTATGTATGTAAAATATAATTATATAATTATTATAAATATGTACAAATATATGTATATATATTATAATAATTATATTTTACATATATATATATATATAATTAAATTATTTTAAATATCATTTTGTAAAAAAAATTTAGAATAATTATAATATGAAATTTGAACTGATTTTTTTATTTTATATAATGTATATTACGTATACACATAAAATTAGCTATAACAATATATATATATAATAAAATTTTATAATTAAATATATATATTATGTTGGTGCTTTTGGCTAGAGAATAAAAATAAATTTTTATTTAAAATTGAATTTTTGGTTTTAAATAAGTTATTAATTAAACATATATAAACAATTAAAACCGTTCAAAAGTAATAATTTTTTTGCTTAAAATCATTTTTAAAACCATAATGTACATTTTATATTTCATAAAATTTTACTGAATTTTATATTATCAATACATATATACACACACACATATTTTATATATATAATCAATTTTTAATTAAATAATAGTGTATATATATAATAAATATCCTCAAAAAAAATTAATTTTTTCGATTTTTGTTGAAAGCCTTTTAGGTATGAACAAAAAAAATTATAAAATTGAAAATATATTTATTATATGATTTAATAATATTTTTTTGGCCATGAGCATCATACAACTATACATAAAAATAATAATTATGTATATATATATATATATATAATATATCCATTTATATATACAACTATCAGCATGTGACAATCTATCAATATACCGAACTGTGATATCTCTAACTAGCAACATATGGAACAATGAATATATAAACGTTATTTTATAATAATAGACCAATAAAATACCTTTTAACAAAGCCCAAAGTTCGCACGTTGAAATGAAGAAATTGACTCCCTGAACCCAATCGCAATCCTGAAGTCATTAGCTTTCGAATTGCCTTACCATTGATGATCGAATCAATGCAAATTGATGTGAATTAGTGCTTGGGTTTTTGAGACTGTTATAAGGCGATGGCGGTCTAATATGTGCAGCAAAAGGAAGAATGCAAAAGTATCAAGGAAAGTAAATGCTAGAGGGGATAAATAAAGGAGGGGTGAGAGAGTGAAATAAGGATCATGATCCTTGTTTTTCTCCTACTAGTTCTCTCCTTTTGAATTCAAAATTTCTCCCTCTATATAATCATATGGCTGGCCCTAATTTGTTGCACTATAGCTGCCTAAACTAAGTCCCAATTAGACCTTAAAACAATTTCAAGCCCAAACAATATTTATCGCATTTAAATCTAATTTAAACGTGTATCGGTATCGTGTATGGATTATTGTTTATATAACTATTATATGCACACTAATTAACATTGCTTAATTCACATCAAATAAAATTTTGGATTTAATATTTCATAAATATTAATTAATTTTTAATGATTACAAATTAAATAAATCTGGTGATAAATAGGAGTATTCAACATTTCAGTTGCGTGACTCTTAGATGTAAATTCATTCACCGATTAATATCGAACAATTCGAATTTTGACGTTCATACTTCACTTAGCAAGTGGTGAAACATTATGGCCAAATTTATCGCTTACTTTGTTTTGGTAAAATCCAATTTTACTTTATTAAGCATATATATAAGTGTATGTGTGTTGGGGAGTGTATACCCGATAGTGACAATTATTTACACCTATTCTCTTCGTCAAAACAATATCACTTTGGACTTATGAAATTTGATGTTTGTCAAAATTCCAATATTGTCCATATTCAACTCTATAGTCCAAGCACAAAATCCTTAGTTCAATAATAACAATTATTATTAATCAAACTGCTCTAACCAGAAACTTTGACTGTGAGTTGACTTTAGTTGATCGTGATACTAACCTCATGTAATTGTGGAGACGATCCACTTTTGAATAGTTTTCAATTCCAATACTTCCACTTGATCCAACCAAAGCCGTTCGATGGACGCTGTGCCATGATTTAACTATAATCAAGCGGAGCTTCTACATTGAAGATCAATAGTATTCTTAAGTCAAGTGAACCGTGTAATGTTGTAACATAGATATTTTCCTTTTGACCTTAGTTATATCAACCAACATAAATCTATTGGGTGTGTCATTCCATAGTTATCCAATAATTGTTGGTACATAAACCCGTGGTGCCCCCAGCAACCATGAGTAATACACCGCCTAACTTATGAAGAGCGTTATTGTAATGACCTAGAATTTCAGTCATTTGATATAGAAATATTTAATTTGTTTTAAATATTTAAATGATAAATAACGAGTCAAACAACGTAAATTTCAAAAATAAGGGTTATTTGAATAGGTGTTTGTGGATTTAATACGAATCAAAAATGATTTGGAAATCTTATTTAAAATCTGTTTAGATAAGGACGATAATAGTAAACTTTTAATTTAGAATTAAAAGTGTTTCAAATGGTTTTAATAATAATTCATTTTAATTAACGTGTGAAAATAGCTTGCTGGAACACTGTCTTGCATTTTGACGAAACCAGTGCCATTGGATCCGTAATAGTGAGTTATTATATGTTAACGAATTTCACGGTGATCCGACGTATCATTTGGTTGTGCGAGCTTAAAACGCATAGAAATTAATTAAAGGAAATTGAATTAATATAATTTGTTTTTAAAAGATAACTTCTTTATATGATCGAATTAGAGCCCCATAACAGTTCCGTTGAGTTCAGAATAGCGATATTTAGTATAGAATGCCAGTGAGCATGCCTCGTTGGAGTTTGATATTTTTGAGCGCATCGAGATAGATATTTTTGAATAAATTAATGTATACTCTCCTCATAACCTCCCACGTCTTCACTGTTCAGATCTTACTTCCACTTTGCTATTTGTATCTGAGTTTTGAACTAGAGAAGAATTCAACATTTTTCAATTTAAACTCCTCCAAATCCTTCGACCTGGTTCATCAGAGCCATTAACGGTGTTTTCAAGCGAAGTCTTCAACTAGGAACTTGTCGACGAGGATGTGTTGGATTTGGTCAACGGTGGAGATCGTCATCGATGAAGTGTGGGGGCCGCAGTTTGTAGATGATCAGAATAAGGAATTTTGGCTCGTTCTCGGCCTAGGGACGGCGTTAGGTGATGGGGTCGAGGTCTTTGGGACCAACGTGGATGGGGCGACCTCCTATAGAGGCGCGATAACAGCAAGGCTGTCAATGGATACTCGAAAAATCCGAAATCCGTTCGCTTCTGTATTCTTAAAGTGGATAATATCCGGTATCCGAAAAAACAGATGCGAATGCGGATACGAATATATCCGCATCCGAAAATTATCCGTCCGATTTTTGTCAAGATTATAGTATAAATTATGTGTATTTCAGTATAATGAAATATTTTATTATTGTTTTATTGAGCTAGTAGTTTATATTATATGCATTTAATGAACTGCTCAAAACTATTTATTATCGCGATATTTGTTTATATTTAACACTTTTAAAATCAATTGGATTGAAAAAAATGTATGTTAAACTTAAATTTTATATTTATATTTCATGATTTATCGGTTGTTCGGGATACGATAATTATTCGATATCCATCTGTATCCGCGGATGCGGATGCGGATATGACACTATCCGCATCCGAAAGTATCCGTTGATAGGCCTAGGTAGTAGACAAGGGTTTGAGGTGATCGGAATTTAGATTTAGAGTGGTGGTAGTTTTTTGGTATTTTGTGATAGTGGAGGCGTTTCAAACGACGAGGCAGGTATCATTAGGTCGGGGACGGAGAGGCGAGGCTTCGGTAGGGATGAGGTGGCAGGATGTGGCATCTGGTGGCATGGAGACGCGATAAAGTCACGTGTTTCATTCGTGTGGCTCAGGTATTTTCATGAATGAGGAGGAGGGGTTAGTGGGAGAAGGATTAGATTAATACGAGGTCTTAATTTAGTTAATGGCTATAATTAGTTATTATATTATATTAATTAATTTGTAATTCTATTAATGCTACAACTAATTTATACGAGGTCAGAATTGAGCGTGACCAGTTGCATTGTACACGTATCAGCGAATACTAAGAAATGGAGTTGGATTGGTGACGATTGAAGCTAGTGGAATTTCACATTGAATTTGAACGCCGTTCGAATTCGGGCAGAACCAGAACGTGGAAGTGACAACTGGAATTTCGGTGAGTTACACTCACCTTTTTAATTAACCAGTGTGTATATAGTTGATAAAAATTGTTGATTGGATGTTTGGATGATTTACTGTATTATCAGTTGGTTTGGATTTATTCTCACCCCTGGAGTGAATAATCTTTTATATGTACCCGCTAGTAGTGGATGACCCAAATTATATGATTATATATTATATGAGATGCAGGAGGACAGGTTGGAGGCATCCAACGTGATTCCTCGCCATTGTTGAAATGTTTTCGGTAATATTATCATTGAATGATTATGAAATATCAAAACTGATTGTTAACCCTATGGGTTATGACATTGTTATATGTTCAACTTAAACCCTGTAGTAATAGGAAATCAATATCGATATTGGTTAAGCGTTTGGTAGCTATTAACCTAAAATTAGTATTTTAAAATACTATAAATTTCCATTTAGGTTGGAATTGGTTTTTGAGATGGAGAAACATTTAAAATCTAAATTTGGGTTTTCAAAAATATTTTTATTTTTAAATAAATTAAATTTCTATTTTACTCCAACCTTTTTATCTATCCTTTCTGAATTATTTAGAAATGATTTAAAATGACCAACTATTGTTTAATAATGTTTTAAAATATTATTTATTTATATTTAATAATGGTTTTTAAAAAAGGCTATTTATTTATATTTAATATTATTTTAAAGTTATTTATTTATTTTTTATATTGTTTTAACGTTATTTTTATTTAATAATATTTTAAGGTTATTTATTTATATTTAATATCGTTTTAAGGTTATTTATAAATATGTCAATATTGGAAGGTTAATTATTTAAATAATTAATATAGTTTAAAATTGTAAATAATGATTTATTAATAATGTTTTGGAAATTAATTATTACTATTTATAATAATGATAAAGATTAATTATTGTTGTTTTATTAATAATGTTTTGAGATTATTAATTATTATTTTGAAGATGTTTTGAAGTTAATAATTATTATTTATTTATACTGTGTATTGTTAATAATTATTATTTTATAATTGTGTTTTGAAGTAAATGATTTTTATTTATTTATAAATGTTTTCGAGATTTATAAATATAGTTTTATAAACGGACTTGAGTTTTATAAGAGGAGTTCTATAAATAGTTTATGGATTTATAAAAGAGATTATAAATGATTTTTTAGAAATTATAAAGGGGATTATAAATGATTTAAGAATTTTATTAGTAGAAATCATTCTTGGTGTTTGTAAATATACTTATACCATTGAGACAAGTATATGAGTACATATTCTTTATTGTGAAAGTGTAGTGTTTTGTGAATATACTTATACAGTTGAGATAAGTATATAGATATTTTGCAAGTGTTGAAAATATAAGGATTTGTGAATATATCTTTGTAAGAAAATTTTATACAAGTTATTTACAAAGTGATTTTAATTAATGAAAAGATTAATTAAAGAGGTTAGTAGTTGCTTATGTCTTAACCAGTGTTGGATTTCCCTATTGAATTAAATCCCTGATTTGGATGTGTGTTTGTTGATAGTTAAATAACCCACTATCAAATATGGACCCAAAACGTAACTTTGGAAATATTTAGGAGAAACATGTGAGTTATATGGCATAGTCATCTTCGTTGATGCAGTACTATGCATATAAATCTCATTTCATTCTCCTAGGATAAATGATATGGAAATCCGTCCACTAATGGTTGGGAGATGACCTCCGCTCTTATTTTTGAATGTTTATTTCCTAAAAAATCGGGGTTGAGTTTACCGAAAACAATCGAATGTTGTTATCGAAGAGACCAAGATTGGATATATTATTCGAAAAACCACTTCGATCCAACTCAAGCATTTCGAAGTGAAGACATCTTGAAGATGATAGAATTGAGATGGAGCACTTTGAAGTGTAAGGACTGCTTGCTACTAATCCTAAGGGTGATTCCAAAATGGATGTAATAGAAGTAGTGCCTTTGGTTTGTTCATATCCTGAACAACTTGTATGGATGAATGATGGCATTGCATTGCTGCTTGGAGGATAGTGTTAGCATCCTAAGTGGGAAGTTCTATATGAAAGGTAAAACGTAGCCTTAAGCCTCATCAACTGGGAATGACTAAAACAAAGGATATGCAGTAAGGCTAGGTGGGTTTCTCCCATTAGGGTATGATCATCCCTATCTAGAGTCTATATTATCTCTCATTTGTATGCTTCAGGGCCCATTAACCAAGGGGTGATCATATTCAGTACTATCCAGTATGGGTAAGCCGATTTTGTGTTGGTAGGAGTCGATAGGTTTGACTTCGGTGTTATTTTATCTAGAGATGCACCATGATGGGCAGTACCCCAATAGCCCAATCATTGTATGGAATCCATTTTTCAATAAGCACCGTATAGACTTAGTTGTGCCCGACCATGCTTAAACGTGAGATGCAAGCATTTTAGCTATTTTCATATTTTACTTTGGTCCCTAGAAATTATTGTAATATCACTGGTTTTTCTATAGAAAATGTTTTGTTTATCGTAAGATAAAAACCCATCCGTGTTTATGTGCGGCGTAGTCTTACGGGATACCTTTATTTTGAAATGAGTTTGATAACTTTAAAAAATTTATTTGGGTGTGTTTTTCTGATGCTGGTTTACTAGACTGATCCGGGTGTTCTTCCCTTTCAATGCTCGAGTCAGACGGAGCATATTTACAGATTGCTTTGGATGCATTGGAGCCCAGGGGATGAGGTGGATGCCCAAGATGTAACAACGTACTTCTTTGTGTTCCGTTGTGTTGTCTATTGGTTGCTTTTTCCAACAATTGTAACGACGGACTGTTATAATTGTCTAGGCTGAAATATGTTAGTGTACTCTGATTGATGTGTGTAAATTACAATTTTTTCTTTATGTAAATATATTTTTGTATATTATAGATTATTCATACCGCTGTGAGATTCTGTTTTGTTGATTTTTCTTCTATTCTATTTCCTTTTTTCACCTCTCACGATCGAGTTTTTTGACATTCGATTACTCGGCATGCAATACAGTGGACATATTAGTGTCGATTTTCAAGGGTCAAAAAACTCCGTTCGTTACATTTTGTATTAGAGCGCAAGGTTAAGCGAGAACCTTGGCTTTGGTAGGGATTACTCATTAGAGATAGGGTCAATAGCACCTTAGAAAAAGTTTGAGTGTGTCTATATAAATATGAGAGCTTATTTGTTAGTGATATAAAAATGTTTTATATTGTGTTGATTGATATATTGAGTGGCTTATGGATTCTAGTCAATACGAGTAATTAACGTTATTGATAAGGATCTCTAAACACTTGAACAGAGCAATTGGACATGGTATTGTTTTGAAATTGGGTAAATGAAATAATTTTACCTAGATTATATTTTACACATACATGAATAATTTTTCAAAAATTATTATAGTTATATATGGTATGCTTGGTTGTTAGGAAAATGATAATATTCAGTTATTGTCATTTATTTTTTATTTGTCATGCTCATTCAGTTAGGAGCATCTACTATTGTTGTTGAATTGTTAGTCGTGCCTAACCAGTTTATGGGCATTAAGTATTGTGCTAGGTTAGGAGCAGATTTATCCTTTTTCTGCAAGGATTGGGTAGATTAGTGATTGTGGGAACATTAAAATGAACACCTTGTGAATTCAGTTTCATAATTTGATTACAAGGAGTTCGAAGATAATGTTGGGTTAAAATTTAATTTTTGATAAAGGTGTTTGATATAAATTAACAAAGTAACATTTGTGAAATGATTTATATAAGAAGGTGAAATTAAATAAATAGAATGTACAAACATGGTTTCTAATTTAAAAAGATTTAAGTTGAGAATTTGAGAACTAAAACTCTTGATGTTTCTGGAAATGGATCTTCAAAATTTGGAAATGGTGTTTCAAAGGTTTTGGGAAAAATAAAAATAGTATTATTTTGAAGTATTTTAAATAGCAATATTTCAAAAAAGTGCTAAAAGGAGATAAAAAGCACCGAACTCACTTCAGTCATTGGAAAATAATTTCGACGATGACTGCATCATCATCGACTTTCATTTTCGGGTTTCTAATAGAGGAATTGCTACCTTAGGGGATTTGTTTTGGTAAAACAAGTTGATTTAAATTCCAAATATGATTTGTTATAAAAAAAGAGATATATATATTATATTTTGTATTATTTCAAAATAAAATTGAAATAAAACCGGGTGTTTAATTCTAAAATTTTCAACCAAATATTATATGAATGCATGTATATTATGCATTAGAGTAGATTGGTTTTGTTTCTCATTTTTATATGTTTGTTATTTTCCATTTATTAAAATGAAATGGAATTTTCGACGATTTTTGGGTAGTCGGAAATTCTAAATTGGATATAAAAATTAAGCTAAATGTTTTTAGGAAACATAAGAAAAGGTGTTTTGCTAACTTATAAATTTGAGGAAAATAGTGATAAATAGGAAAATTTTAAATTTGTTAGACATTTGGGTTAAGTAAAACAAATTTGGATAGTGCGTATATACTCGTAGGATATATAAGAGTGTTATACAAATATAAACTTAAGTTGTAATTATAGAATGTGAGTGAATTTAAGTAAGGATCTATGAAATGGGTGATAAGAAATTTTAGTATTAAAGGAAATATACCGAGTAATAATTGAATGTGAATAAAAAGGAATTGGTAAAGTTAAGGAAACCAATTGAAATAAATGCGTAATTTGTACGTAGATCATTTTATTTGCATAACTACTCTTGATCTAGATTCAGGCGCATGATTTCGAGCTAATTTACACCGATCCGAACAAGGATTTTTCACTCTTGATGGTGAACCCTTGATATGAATTTTAGATTGATTCTGGTGTTCTCTATCATAGAATATGGCTATGAAAGGAGAATGGTGGTTTCTAATCAAGGAACCGGATCAGAGTATACACTAGAGAAGTCGATTGGACGATACTAGTTTTGAAGTGAAATTGTGTGATCGAGCGAGCAATCAGATTGACATTACGTAGGATGGTATATGTACATCATACGAGCTTTATTGCAATTAAATGTTGTCATTGGAAAATGCAAAATGATATGGTTAGATATTATGTGTAAGTAAGATGTAGGCATATAGAAGCAAAAGCTAGTTTGATGTCATTGGTTTCACAAGTAGAGTTGGTTGCCAGAAAAATAGGTACATGTTTATATTGTTGTTTAAATTTGATGATTTTATGACTAGCCACTTGTCTTTTGTTTTCTTTTGGTTGGTTTAGGTCCGTACTGATGGTTTGTAGTATTTCCAATCTAGCCGCACAAAGGAGAAGCTGTCGAATTTTTTCGAAAATTTAAAAACTTAGAGAATTCTACAATCTTTTCAACAAATTGATTTTGAAAGGTTAATGGATTTGGAGAATTTTTCTTACCTTGGTAATTTCAGGGACGAAATTCTTTTAAGGGGGAAGAATGTAACGACCCAGAATTTTAATAATTTGATTTTGAAATATTTAACTTATTTTAAATATTAAAATGTTACATTATGAGTCAAATAGCATGAATTTCAAAAATAAGGGTTATTCGAATAAATGAATTGTCGATTTAATATGAATCAAAAATGATTTGGAAATCTTATTTAAATTCTGTTTAGATAAGGATGATAATAGTAAACTTTTAATTTAAAATTAAAAGTGATTAAAATGGTTTTAATAATAATTCGTTTTAGCTAACGTGTGAAAATGGCTTGTTGGGACATTTTCTCGGATTTTAGCGAAACAAGTGCCATTGGATCCATAACAGTGAATTATTGTATGTTAATGAATTACATGTCGGTCAGATGTATCGTTTGGTCATACGAGCCTGAAACGCATAGAAATTAATCAAAGGAAATTTAATATAACTTGATTTTAAAAGCTAACTTCTTTATATGATCGAATTAGAGGCCGATAATAGTTCCATTAAGTTCAAAATAGGAGTATTTAGTATAGAACGCCAATGAGCACGCCTCGATTGGAGTTCGAGGTTTTCGAGTGCTTCAAGATAGATATTTTTGAATAAATTAATATATACTCTCCCATTACCTTACACTATTCAAACCATACCCTCCCACGTATTCATTGTTCAAACCTTACCTCCACTTCCCTATTTATATCTGCGTTTTGTACCAGAGAAGAATTCAACATTTTTCAAATTAAACTCCTCCAAATCCTACGATTGAGGTTCATCGGAGCCATTAACGGCGTTTTCAAGCGAAGTCTTCAACTAGGAACTTGTCGACGAGGATGTGTTGAGTGTGGTCAATGGTGGAGATCTTCGTCGGTTAAATATGGGGGCCGTAGGTTATAGATGATCATAATAAGGACTTTGGCTCATTCTCGGCCTAGGAACGACGTTTGGTGATGGGGTCATGGTCTTTGGGATTGGCATGGATGGGGCGACCTCCTGTAGAGGTGTGGTGGCAGACAAGGGTTTGAGGTGACTAGAATTTAGATTTAGAGTAGCGGAAGTTTTTGGGTATTTCATGATGACGTAGGCATTTCAGGTGACGAGGCAGGCATCGTTGGGTCAGGGGACGGGGAGGTAAGGCTTCGACAAGGATGAGGTGGCAGGACATGGCATCTGATGGCGTTAAGACACGACAAAGTCGCATGTTTCATTCTTGTCGCCTAGGTATTTTCGTAAATGAGGGAGACGAGATTAGGGGGAAAATGATTAGATTAAAACGAGGTCAATTAATTTAGTTAGTGACTGTAATTAGTTAGTATATTATATTAATTAATTTGTAAATCATATTAACGCTACAACTAATTCATACGAGGTCAGAATCGAGCGCAACAAGTTCCATTGTACTCGTATCAACGAATATTATGCACTGGAATTGGATTGGGGACGATTGAAGCTGGTGGAATTTCACGCTGAATTCGAATGCCATTGGAATTTAGATGAAACCAAAATGCGGAAGCGACAACTGGAATTTCGATGAGTTAAACTCACCTTTTTGCTTAACCAGTGTGTTATATAATTGATAAAAATTGTTGATTGGATGTTTGGATTATTTACTGTATTACCAATTGGTTCCGCCCCTAGATCGGATGACATTTTATATATACCAGCCTAGTAGCGGATGACCCGAATTATATGATTATATATTGTATGTGATGCATGGGGACAGGTTGGAGGGATCCAACATGATTCCTTTCCATCGTTGAAATGTTTTCAATAATATTATTGTTGAATGATTATGAAATATCAAACCTGATTTTTAACCCTATGGGTTATGAAATTGTTACATGTTCAACTTAAACCCTGTAGCAATAGGAAATCAATATCGATATTGGTTAAGCATTTGATAGCTATTGCCCTTAAATTAGTATTTTAAAATACTATAAATTTCCATTTAGGTTGGAATTGGTTTTTGAGACGGAGAAAGATTTAAAGTCTGAATTTGGGTTTTCGAAAATATTTTTATTTTTTAATAAATTAAATTTCTATTTTACTCCAACCTTTTTATCTTTTCTTTTTGAATTATTTAGTAATTATTTAAAATGTCCAACTATTGTTTAATAAGGTTTTAAAAGATTATTTACTTATATTTAATAATGTTTAAAAAACTATTTATTTATATTTAAAATTGTTTTAAAGTTATTTATTTGTATGTAATATTGTTTTAAAGTTATTTATATTTAACATTGTTTTAAGGTTATTTATTTATAACTAATATTATTTTAAGGTTATTTATAATTATTTAAATAATTAATATGGATTGAAATTAATAGTAAAGATTTATTGATAATGTTTTGGAAATTAATTATTATTATTTATAATAATGGTAAAGATTAATTATTATTGTTTTATTAATAACGTTTTGAAATTATTAATTATTATTTTTAAGATGTTTTGAAGTTAATACTTATTATTTACTTATAATGTATATTGTTACTAATTATTATTATATGACAGTGTTTTGAAGTAAATAATCTTTTTATTTATAAATGTTTTCAAGATTTATAAATAAAGTTTTATAAACGGACTTGAGTTTTATAAGAGGAGTTTTATAAATAGTTTTATGGATTTATAAAAGATATTATAAATGATTTTTTAGAAATTATAAACGGGATTATAAATGATTTAAGAATTTTATAAATAGAAACAACTCTCAGTGTTTGTAAATATACTTACACCATTTAGGTAAAAATATGAGTACATTTTCTAAGTTATGAAAGTGTAGTGTTTTGTGTATATACTTATACCGTTGGGTTAAGTTTATGGATATTTTCCAAGTATTGAAAATATAGGTATTTATGAATATATCTTTGTAATATTATTTTTATACCAGTAATTTCCAAAGTGATTTTAATTAATGAAATGATTAGTTAAAGAGGTTAGTGGCTGCTTACGTGCTTAACTAGTGTTGGTTTTCCCTATGGAATTAAATCCCTGATTTGGATGTGTGTTTGTTGATAGTTAAATAACCGTCTATCAAATATGGACCCAAAACATAACTTTAGAAATATCTAGGTGAAACACGTGAGTTATATGGCATAGTCACCTCCGATGATGCTGTATTGTGCGTATAAATCTTGTTTCGTTCTCCTAGGACAAATGATGAGGAAATCCATTGTAACAACCCGCATATTTTACGATTCGTATATTTAAATGTTTAATTTAAATATAGCATCGTTAGTCGGATTTTAGTCCGAAAAAGTCACTATTCGTAGAAGAACAGTCTAATTAGCGAAAAGTCTATGCAGATCGTGCTATTTGGAAGTGCCTATTTGAAAACGTCTGAAATAAACGATTTAGACGTCTGAATATTGTTCTAGACAACTTCTGTTTTTCCAGATTCAGACGTCCGAATGAAGTTAGAAAACTCATATTTTTTCCAGATTCAGACGTTTGGATTGTAAATTTCAGACGTCTGAATGAAGATTGAAATTGGGATTCAACAATTTGGACTCGAGACCAATTCCATTGAGTTCAAAATGGAGTTTGCGACTTTTTTGAGTATAATCATCGATATGTTTTGAGCTGGGTAAAATTTTGAAGTTTTCAACTAGGGCTTTGGGTTTGGGTTTCAGCCCATCAACCTTCTAATAACTTAACCCTTCATCCAACTCCTCTTCATTCACTTTATTATTTCCTAACACTCAAGCTTAAAGAAAAATGGGGGAAGAGAAAAGAAATTAGAAATTCCTAAGCCTTAATTCTCTTAGGAATTATCATCTTCAAGCTAGAAATCAAAGAAAAGCTTAGGTAAGCATCCTCTTCATCTTCTCCATCTCAATCCCTCTTTAATTTTCAGAAATTCCTATAACCTAACTTAGGGTCAACTTCACCTTTGATATTAGATTAAAGATTCTAGAGGTGGTATTGAAGATAGATCAACCTATTGCTTGTTCTAGAGCTTATCATTTGTGTTTAGGTTTAAAAGGTGAGTTTTTGGGACTCACATCTATGTCTATATCTTTGATAGTCGTTGGGAATGAATTCCTAACATCTATTTCTTCTCCACTTCCTTTGAATTGAATTGGTTTAATGAATATTCCAATTTTGGTGTTTTGAAATCAAAATCTATGAAAATCCTTATACGGATGTTTGGACATGTTGGTCGGGGAGTATTGGTGAGAGTTTAGGGTTGGGAAGTCATTTGGCGTCAACCCCTAGCAATTGTCACTCATTCGATCGCTTCCGATATGATTTGGCCATCATTGGCCTAGGCAAAATATTGCCCAGAGCTTTAGGTTCAGACGTCTGAATCTGCTAGCCCCGGCCCAATTTGCTTAATTTGTGTGGGTTTCCAATTTTAATCGATTTTAGTTGATCCGGATGTTGTTATCACTTACTATCAACTTTGATTACTTCTCTCTTTGGATTTGTTTGGGAATACCCATTTTGAGGGATTTGGTATCGATTTCTTTGGGTTTAATTCACATCTTCGAATGTGGATTTTTATGATTGATTGTTTTTACAATCATTTTGTGATTTGTCACTTCCAAATACAAAGGTTTCTATACTAGTAGTAAATATTCAATCTCTTTCATCAAAATGATTTCGACACTATTTTAAATATAAAGCTCTCTTTCAAAACCATATTCCAATCTATTAGTATATACAAACCTTTACTTCATTCGTGCGAGAAATCCAATTAAACGACTTAGCAAAACAAGTGGTATGAAATGCTTGCGTTTACTTTGTCGGTTAATTCTTAGACTTGTTCGATTGAAATCTTATGACAATTTTCGAGTGGAAATCTACAATCTGTTCGTAAATATTTGAGTTAAGCTATAACGCCCCACTCCGAGACCTACATTAGCAAAGAGTATTACTAGGTAACACCGTCTGCTAATGCGGAGAATAGAGCTGGTTAGGAGCGACCATCTATAGCCTTGCCTTAATTACGTACTGAATACGTCGACAAGGTAGCATATATCTATTTTTCTCAAGTGGATCGACATATCCGATAATTACTTAACACAAAGCCATAGGTGGCTGAAGGGTCTATCAGAACAAATATAACAACTCAAATGTAATACACATCACAGAACAGTAAATCATCGCTTACATTTACACATACACAGATACATTACAGAGTTTACAAATTGAGACATGTCAAGTGGTAAAGCAAACCACTATATACAGACGAGTCAAAAGAATACATATCAGAGATACAGACAAAAAGGACTACACAAAAAGCTATAACAAAAAGGAGGTAGCAGAGTAGTCCATGCGGAAGCAAAATAGGCTAAGTCCAAAGTACCTAACCTGAAACATCTCGGTCTGACCCGAGTACAAAATACACGGGTCAGTCTGGCTAAACAAATCAATTAGATAACTAAATGATAATGAACATACAAGATCATAAAATACGACAATTATTTCCAAAAGAGATATCCAAATCATCTATCATAAGATGAATCAAAACAAGCCGCATACATCGGCAATTCAAATAAACAAAGGATATCATATCCCAAAACAAAGAATAATATTACTCCCACTTAGGAGATATTCCAAAACTCGCCATATCGGCAATCACAAGCATAAATGGAAACATATCCAAAAATCAATGCAACATAGCAAAGAATAGTGCCCACATAGGCAAAATAAATTTCCACGGGGTAGTCGCACTCATATCGTGTGGTTCCATGTAACCATCGCCGAAAGGCGCTACTCAAGGGAAATATAATAATAAAACATCAGAAAGTCGCACACGCTAAGACCAGAGTCTTTATGCCAAGTACTGTTGATTTAGTGGTATCATACGCCCAGGGGCGATACACACGGAGGCTCTACTCCCACATAAGAGCAATTGTCCACATAGACAAAGCAAATATAATACTCCTACATAGGAGTAATTGTCCACATAGACAATCAATGACCCACATAGGTCCAGTACTGGCCGCCGAAGCTAATGTGTCAAAAACTCTTGGAGAGGAACCCGAAAAATGTTAACGTGAGTCCCATACCCCACGTTCGCACTAAACGGTTTACTAACCGTTAATCAACTTCACACTCAAAGCAGTATAAAGTTCACCTCATCTCATCAGAAAACCAGACCCAAAAGTGAAAACGGTCAAACGAATAGATTGGGAATTAATTGAAAGGATGAACGCACGTATTCATAGCACATGTTTTATCCAATCATTTAATTCTTCTCCCTCTTCGCTCGAAGTTCAAAAGCGTGTGTGTTTTAATTAGAATATATATGTAAATTGGAGAAGAGAGCTTTTAATACGATTTGAATGGATCATTTATAAAAACCCGTGAATGAAATCTAAAAAGAAGCCATCAAAATCAATCATGAATGATAACAACAAACCAAGTCGACAAAAATTGATAAACAGTGAAACTTCAACCAAAAATAGGCAACTAGGCAGAACTGGGGAAATCCAGACGTCTGGGGGTCAATTCAGACGTCTGGTTTTGGCCTCTGAAAAATTCCAGAAAAGCCAACCAGACGTCTGGTCCGTCAAACCAGACGTCTGAGACCATCCAGACGTCTGGGTGTTTATCCAGACGTCTGTGTGTTTATCCAGACGTCTGGTTTCGGTTTCTGGAAATATTCCAGAAACGCTACCAGACGTCTGACATTGCAAAACAGACGTCTAGCCTCCATACAGACGTCTGAAATGCCAGTTCAGACGTCTGAAAATAGTTACTGCCCCTTTTTCTTCTATCTGCCGTATGTTTATTTTCGCTCCAAGTCCAAACCAGACGTCTGAGCTTGGCCTCCAGACGTCTGGTCACCTGGTCTGGGCAACAATTTGCCTAGGCCAAAGTGGCCAAAACATATCGGAACAAGCCAATCCAAGACAAGAGCAAATGCACATGAAGAGGTGTTAGGAATTCATACCTAACAACCAAAGATGATTATGAACAAAGATGTGAGATAAAAATCTCACCTTTTATCCCAAAAACACAAGAGAGAGGCTACAAGCAAAGCTAGAACAATCACTCTTCAATTTCAACCGAAGGAGCTTCAATCTAAAGCTCAAAATGATACATTTTCTAAGTTAAGGCTTTAAGAAATTTCAGAAATCGAAGAGGAGAAGAGATGGAGAAGATGAAGATGGGGCTTACCTAAGCTTCTTCTATAATTTGGGGCAAGAATTTGGAGTTTGCTATTCAATCTAGTGCTTGGAATTTCTAATTCCTCTTCTCTTCCACCATTTTTAGTTTTGCTAGAGTAGAAGAAATGAAATGAGGAAGAATGGATGAAGAGAGGGGCTGAGTTAGAGTATACGTTGAGTTGGGTCAAACCCAAACCCAAAAGCCCAACAGAAAATAGCAAAATCCAACTTACTCCAACCATATCGAAGCTTATACTCAAAAAAGTCGCAAATGCCATTTTGGACTCAATGGAAGTGGTCCCGAGTCCTGATTTGATCGTTTGCAAATAGTAGCTTTTCGGACCTTAATCTGACTAACGACGTTATATTTAAATATAAAATTGTAAAATATGCGGGTTGTTACAGATCTCCCCTCCTTAACAAAATTGCGTCCACGCAATTTCTAGAGAAGAATTTGCAACAACTACATACTTACATCCAAAAGGAAAGAAAATAAGCTTGAGATAAAAAGGTATTCTCACCATTTCTAAGCAAAGATAGAAAACCCGGATAGGATCGCTCGATAAACTCTCTGGTATCCCAAGTACAGTCATTGGGATTAGCGGACCATTGAACTTTAATGAGCGGCACGTCCTTGTTTCGAAGGTGTCTCACCTCCGTTGCAAGTACGCAAATAGGTTGCTGTACAATAGATAAGTCTGGTGAGATCTCAAGCCCTTGCAAATCAGGAGAGTCGATAACAGAATCCGATTCTCGAAGACACTTCCGAAGCTAAGAGACGTGAAACACGTTGTGAACTCCGGATAGATGAGCTGGAAGTGAAACTCTATAAGCCACAGGGCCAATACGTTCAGTAATAGGAAATGGTCCTACAAAGCGAGGAGCCAATTTCCCTGTCACACTGAAGCGCATAACCCCCTTCAAAGGAGAAACACGAATAAAGACAAGATCACCAACCGAGAACTCGAGAGGCTTCCTACGGTTATCCGCGTAGGATTTCAGGCGGCTTTGTGCCTCTTTCATTCTCTGACGAATAAGAACAATCTTTTCAGAAGAATCAAGAACACAATCTGGGCCAAGAATAAGCTTCTCCCCAGATTCCAACCAACATGAAGGTGATCGACATGGCCTTCCGTATAAAGCTTAGAAAGGAGCCATACCGATACTGGACTGAAAACTATTGTTGTAGGAGAACTCTACAAGGGATAAATGATCCTCCCAACTACCTCCAAAATCAAGAATACAAATACGGAGCAGATCTTCCAAGATACGATTCACGCGCTCAGTCTGTCCATCAGACTGCGGATGGTAAGCTGTGCTGAAATTAAGCTTTGTTCCCAAAGCTTGCTGAAGACTTCCAAAAATGACTGGTGAATAAAGGATCACGGTCATTGACAATCGAACTAGGAACACCGTGAAGTCTCACGATTTCCTTGATAAATAACTTAGCCAAAAGAGAAGCTGTCCGAGTGGACTTAATCGGAATAAAGTGAGCGGACTTGGTCAATCGATCAACTATGACCCAAACAGAAGTATGGCCCGACCTCGATCGAGGTAGACCATCAATGAAATCCATCGAAATCTGATCCCATTTCCACAATGGAATCTCTAACGGCTGAAGAAGACCAGAAGGGCGCTGATGCTCTGCTTTAATACGTTGACAAGTCATGCAATTGCTCACATAACTTGCTACATTGCGCTTCATGCCTTCCTAATAATATAAGCGACACATGTCGGCATACATCTTGCTAGAACCAGGATGAATGGTATACTTAGAACGATGACAATCGTCAAGAATGTCACGCCTAAGTGTAGGATCAGAAGGCACAATAACCCGGTTCTTCTGGCGAAGGCACTGATGAGAATCAATACTGTAGTCCAATGATGTCTCATCACTGGATCCAGTCTCATAAAGCTGAATAAGATGCACAAGATCAGGATCACGCCGCTGAGCATCGGCAATACGATCCAATAGAGAGGGTCGAGCTTCCAAACTGAATAATGCTATCAAAGAATTAGAGGATGAAGCTCGATCACGAATATCACAAAAAGATGAGTCTCAAGAATATCCCATTCGACAAGCATCATAGAAACGACAGTCGAATGTCTGCGACTAAGCGCATCAGCAACACGATTTCCCTTACTAAAGGTATATTGGATATCAAAATCATAGGAAGCGAGAAACACGAGCCAACGCTGTTGCCTTATATTGAGTTCCTTCTGAGTGAACAAATACTTCAAGGACTTATGATCGGTATAGAGAATGAAGCGCTCGCCTAACAAATAGTGTCGCCAAATCTTCAAGGCGAAGACGATGGCGGTTAACTCAAGATCATGAGTGGCATAACGAACTTCATTCAGACGCAGTTGCCTGGAAGCATAAGCAACTACCCAATCCTTCTGCATAAGCACGGCACCGAGGCCACTACCACAAGCATCGGTGTAGACAACAAGATCATGATTCCCCTCGGGAACCACGAGAATAGGAGCATTAGTGAGAAGTTCCTTTAATGTCCGAAAGGAAGCTTCACACTTGTCGGACCAAATATAACGAATGCCTTTCCGAGTAAGGCTGGTGAGAGGAAGCACAACACGAGAGAACTCCTTAATGAACCTACGGTAATAACACGCCAATCCAAGGAAACTACGAATCTCATGAATATTCTCAGGCTTCTTCCAATTTTGAATGGCTTCGATCTTTGAGGGATCGACAGAGATGCCGTCGGAAGATACAACATGGCCTAAGAACTTAACCTTATTCTCCCAAAAATTGCACTTGGAGAATTTGGCTTTTAGCTGATGGTGACGAAGAGTACTCAAGACAATTCTCAAGTGATTAGCATGCTCGGCTTCAGACTTAGAATAAACAAGAATGTCGTCAATGAACACAAGAACGAACTTATCGAGATATTCCCGGAATACCCGATTCATAAGATCAACAAAGAAAGCCGGAGCGTTCGTCAAGCCGAACGGCATAATGAGCCACTCGAAAGAACCATATCGAGTGCGGAAAGCTGTAAGGGGTATGCTATCTTCCGCGACTCGGAGCTGATGAAAACCAGTGGCAAGATCGAGCTGGGAAAAGACCTTAGCGCCACTCAATAGATCGAACATATCATCGATCCTCGGCAAAGGATACCTATTCTTGATGGTCAACTCGTTAAGCTTGCGATAGTCGATGCAGAGCCTAAGAGTTCCATCGGACTTCTTCACAAAGACGACCGCGGTACCCTACGGTGAAAAACTGGATTGGATCAACTGTTTGGACTCAAGCTCTAAAAGCTGCTTCTTGAGTTCCTCATTTTCTATTGTAGACATCCTCGTGGGAGGACGCCCAACTGGCTTCGCGCCTGGAATGAGATCAATGCGGAACTCGATCGCCTGCTTGGGTGGCAAACCCGAAACCGGCTCAAAAACATCAATGAAGTCACAAACAATCGGAACACGAGATATATCGTCATCATCTCGTGAGTCAAGAGAATATAGAGCCATTTCGGAATTATCCACATTCCGAAGAACAAGTGATAGCTAAGTAGACGAATCCGGATGTCGAAGATATAAAATTCTTTCAGAACAAATAATCCTGGCATCGTATCTCACTAGCCAGTCCATACCCAAAATCATATCAAAATCCAAATTTTCTTTACGTGCAGATTCGCACGAAAAGAAAAGCCACATAGAACAATCTCAACATCATCACAAAGCATGCTAAGGGTTGCAAACCCCCCAATAGGATTCGCAATCCTCAACGAAGTAATCATACAAGAAACATCCAAAGACAAACTATCGACGAGCGTCTTCGAAACGAATGAATGCGAAGCACCCGTATCGAAAAGAATTCGAATACTACGGTCATGAAATAAAATAGAACCTTCCAAAATAGATGGAGATATACCTTTGGGCTGAGAAGGACCTCCAGAAGCTTTAGCAACATAAAGCTTGCCAGACTTAGCACTAGCAAGAGCAGTAGGGCAAGTGGAAACACGGTGACCTTCCTTCTTGCAATAATGACAGAAGAGAGGCTTAGGACAAGCTCGAATCATATGATCAGGAGAACCACAATTGAAACACTTCCGAATGGAAGGTGTTCCAGCAGATTGAGAGTTAGAACTAGATTCAACCGGCTTCTTCTTCTAAGAAAGAAGAAATCCCTGCTTATTAAATGGAAACTTCTGCTTATTGGGGTTCTTTCGAACCTCAACATCATCACCACTATCACACTCCTTCTCGATGGCCTCAAGATGAAGTGCCGAATCAACCAACTCCTCAAAAGAAAGCTTAAGCTGGAGCATTAAGGACTTCTTATGATATTTCTTAAGACCAGAAACAAACTTCAGATTCTTCTTATAAGAAGTGCTAATGAATTCAAGACCATACTTAGATAAGGCCTCGAAAGATGCAACATAATCAGAAACGGAAGACTTCCCTTGATTCAACTCAAGGAAGCGACGGGCTAATAAAACTTTCTCAGATTCAGGAACGAATTTGAGTTCGAAGCGTTCCCGGAACCGAGTCCAAGAAAGAACAGACTCATCAAGTTCAGATATAAGAAGCTCGTACCAATCAAGGGCACGCTCTTGCAATAAGCTAGAAGTTACAAGAACTCGATCATGGTCAGAAAGATCCATGCGAGAGAAGATACGTTCACATGTGCGAATCCAAGCTTGAACTTCAAGAACGGACTCGGAGCCTTTGAATGGCTTTCCACCAAGATGCGAACAATCACTGCACAGACATGCAAAGGCAGACTTGCGCGGAGGAGATGCACGAATAGGAGCTGGAGGCTGAGTGCTCCTAAATAACTCCATGAACTGATCAGCAGACATATAAACGCCGTCCGGATGCGAGCCACTGGATTTCCCAGCATCCGAGCGTCGTCCTCTGCCTCTTCCGGCCATTAGCTGAAAGATAAGATGAGAAAAGATTATTCAAAAGGCAGATATCATTAATTCAATTATGGGATACTACGGAATAAAATGCAGTCCTAGACGTATTCCCAAAATTCTAACTACTCCAAAGGCACGGTGATTCAAAGATTCGTAACATTCGTACAACACTTTAATGTACCGTAATATGTGTCTCTATTCTATGTTTATCATATTTTGTTCTGAACCTCGCTCTGATGCCAAGCTGTAACGCCCCACCCTGAGACCCACATTAGCAAAGAATATTACTAGGTAACACCGTCTGCTAATGCGGAGAATAGAGCTGGTTAGGAGCGACCATCTATAGCCTTGCCTTAATTACCTACTGAATACGTCGACAAGGTAGCATATATCTATTTTTCTCAAGTGGATTGACATATTCGATAAATACTTAACACAAAGCCATAGGTGGCTGAAGGGTCAATCAGAACAAATATAACAACTCAAATGTAATACACATCACAGAACAGTAAATTATCACTTACATTTACACATACACAGATACATTACAGAGTTTACAAATTGAGACATGTCAAGTGGTAAAGCAAACCACTATATACAGACGAGTCAAAAGAATACATATTAGAGATACAGACAAAAAGGACTACACAAAAAGCTATAACAAAAAGGAGCTAGCGGAGTAGTCCATGCGGAAGCAAAATAGGCTAAGTCCAAAGTACCTAACCTGAAACATCTCGGTCTGACCCGAGTATAAAATACACGGGTCAGTCTGGCTAAACAAATCAGTTAGATAACTAAATGATAATGAACATACAAGATCATAAAGTACCACAATTATTTCCAAAAGAGATATCCAAATCATCTATCATAAGATGAATCAAAACAAGCCACATACATCGGCAATTCAAATAAACAAAGGATATCATATCCCAAAACAAAGAATAATATTACTCCCACTTAGAAGATATTCCATAACTTGCCATATCGGCAATCACAAGCATAAATGGAAACATATCCAAAAATCAATGCAACATAGCAAAGAATAGTGCCCATATAGGCAATATAAATTTCCATGGGGTAGTCGCACTCATATCGTGTGGTTCCATGTAACCATCGCTGAAAGGCGCTACTCAAGGGAAATATAATAATAAAACATCAGAAAGTCGCACACGCTAAGACCAGAGTCTTTATGCCAAGTACTGTTGATTTAGTGGTATCATACGCCCAGGGGCGAAACACACGGAGGCTCTACTCCCACATAGGAGCAATTGTCCACATAGGCAAAGCCAATATAATACTCCCACATAGGAGTAATTGTCCACATAGACAATCAATGACCCACATAGGTCCAGTACTGGCCGCCGAAGCTAATGTGTCAAAAACTCTTGGAGAGGAACCCGAAAAATGTTAACGTGAGTCCCATACCCCACGTTCGCACTAAACGGTTTACTAACCGTTAATCAACTTCACACTCAAAGCAGTATAAAGTTCACTTCATCTCATCGGAAAACCAGACCCAAAGGTGAAAACGGTCAAATGAATAGATTGGGAATTAATTGAAAGGATGAACGCACGTGTTCATAGCACACGTTTTATCCAATCATTTAATTCTTCTCCCTCTTCGCTCGAAGTTCAAAAGCGTGTGTGTTTTAATTAGAATATATATGTAAATTGGAGAAGAGAGCTTTTAATACGATTTGAATGGATCATTTATAAAAACCCATGAATGAAATCTAAAAAGAAGCCATCAAAATAAATCATGAATGATAACAACAAACCAAGTTGACAAAAATTGATAAACAGTGAAACTTCAACCAAAAATAGGCAACTAGGCAGAACTGGGGAAATCCAGACGTCTGGGAGTCAATTCAGACGTCTGGTTTTGGCCTCTGAAAAATTCCAGAAAAGCCAACCAGACGTCTGGTCCGTCAAACCAGACGTCTGAGACCATCCAGATGTCTGGGTGTTTATCCAGACGTCTGGTTTCGGTTTCTGGAAATATTCCAGAAACGCTACCAGACGTCTGACATTGCAAAACAGACGTCTAGCCTCCATACAGACGTCTGAAATGCCAGTTCAGACGTCTGAAAATAATTACTACCCCTTTTTCTTCTATCTGCCGTATGTTTATTTTCGTTCCAGGTCCAAACCAGACGTCTGAGCTTGGCCTCCAGACGTCTAGTCACCTGGTCTGGGCAACAATTTGCCTAGGCCAAAGTGGCCAAAACATATCGGAACAAGCCAATCCAAGACAAGAGCAAATGCACATGAAGAGGTGTTAGGAATTCATACCTAACAACCAAAGATGATTATGAATAAAGATGTGAGATAAAAATCTCACCTTTTATCCCAAAAACACAAGAGAGAGGCTACAAGCAAAGCTAGAACAATCACTCTTCAATTTCAACCCAAGGAGCTTCAATCTAAAGCTCAAAATGAAACATTTTCTAAGTTAGGGCTTTAGGAAATTTCAGAAATCGAAGAGGAGAAGAGATGGAGAAGATGAAGATGGGGCTTACCTAAGCTTCTTCTATAATTTGGGGCAAGAATTTGGAGTTTGCTATTTAATCTAGGGCTTGGAATTTCTAATTCCTCTTCTCTTCCACCATTTTCAGTTTTGCTAGAGTAGAAGAAATGAAATGAGGAAGAATGGATGAAGAGAGGGGCTGAGTTAGAGTATACGTTGAGTTGGGTCAAACCCAAACCCAAAAGCCCAACAGAAAATAGCAAAATCCAACTTACTCCAACCATATCGAAGCTTATACTCAAAAAAGTCGCAAACGCCATTTTGGACTCAATGGAAGTAGTCCCGAGTCCTGATTTGATCGTTTGCAAAAAGTAGCCTTTCAGACCTTAATCCGACTAATGACGTTATATTTAAATAAATTATTTAAATATAAAATTGTAAAATATGCGGGTTGTTACAGATCTCCCCTCCTTAACAAAATTGCGTCCACGCAATTTCTAGAGAAGAATTTGCAACAACTACATACTTACATCCAAATGGAAAGAAAATAACCTTGAGATAAAAAGGTATTCTCACCATTTCTAAGCAAAGATAGAAAACCCGGATAGGATCGCTCGATAAACTCTCTAGTTTCCCAAGTACAGTCATTGGGATTAGCGGACCATTGAACTTTAATGAGCGGCACGTCCTTGTTTCGAAGGTGTCTCACCTCCGTTGCAAGTACGCGAATAGGTTGCTGTACAATAGATAAGTCTGGTGAGATCTCAAGCCCTTGCAAATCAGGAGAGTCAATAACAGAATCTGATTCTCGAAGACACTTCCGAAGCTGAGAGACGTGAAACACGTTGTGAACTCCGGATAGATGAGCTGGAAGTGAAACTCTATAAGCCACAGGGCCAATAAGTTCAGTAATAGGAAATGGTCCTACAAAGCGAGGAGCCAATTTCCCTGTCACACTGAGGCGCATAACCCCCTTCAAAGGAGAAACACGAATAAAGACAAGATCACCAACCGAGAACTCGAGAGGCTTCCTACGGTTATCCGCGTAGGATTTATGGCGGCTTTGTGCCTCTTTCATTCTCTGACGAATAAGAATAATCTTTTCAGAAGAATCAAGAACAAAATCTGGGCCAAGAATAAGCTTCTCCCCAGATTCCAACCAACATGAAGGTGATCGACATGGCCTTCCGTATAAAGCTTCGAAAGGAGCCATACCGATACTGGACTGAAAACTATTGTTGTAGGAGAACTCTACAAGGGATAAATGATCCTCCCAACTACCTCCAAAATCAAGAATACAAATACGGAGGAGATCTTCCAAGATACGATTCACGCGCTTAGTCTGTCCATCAGACTGCGGATGGTAAGCTGTGCTGAAATTAAGCTTTGTTCCCAAAGCTTGCTGAAGACTCTTCCAAAAATGACTGGTGAATAAAGGATCACGGTCACTGACAATCGAACTAGGAACACCGTGAAGTCTCACGATTTCCTTGATAAATAACTTAGCCAAAAGAGAAGCTGTCCGAGTGGACTTAATCGGAATAAAGTGAGTGGACTTGGTCAATCGATCAACTATGACCCAAATAGAAGTATGGCCCGACCTCGATCGAGGTAGACCATCAATGAAATCCATCGAAATCTGATCCCATTTCCACAATGGAATCTCTAACGGCTGAAGAAGACCAGAAGGGCGTTGATGCTCGGCTTTAATACGTTGACAAGTCATGCAATTGCTCACATAACTTGCTACATCGCGCTTCATGCCTTCCCAATAATATAAGCGACACATGTTGGCATACATCTTGCTAGAACCAGGATGAATGGTATACTTAGAATGATGACAATCGTCAAGAATGTCACGCCTAAGTGCAGGATCAGAAGGCACAATAACCCGGTTCTTCTTGCGAAGGCACTGATGAGAATAAATACTGTAGTCCAATGACGTCTCATCATTGGATCCAGTCTCATAAAGCTGAATAAGATGCACAAGATTAGGATCACGCCGCTGAGCATCGGCAATACGATCCAATAGAGAGGGTCGAGCTTCCAAACTGAATAATGCTATCGAAGAATCAGAGGATGAAGCTCGATCATGAATATCACAAAAAGATAGAGTCTCAAGAATATCCCATTCGACAAGCATCATAGAAACGACAACCGAATGTCTGCGACTAAGCGCATCAGCAACACGATTTCCCTTACCAGGGGTATATTGGATATCAAAATCATAGGAAGCGAGAAACTCGAGCCAACGTTGTTCCCTCATATTGAGTTCCTTCTGAGTGAACAAATACTTCAAGGACTTATGATTGGTATAGAGAATGAAGCGCTCGACTAACAAATAGTGTCTCCAAATCTTCAAGGTGAAGACGATGGCGGCTAACTCAAGATCATGAGTGGCATAGCGAACTTCATTCGGACGCAGTAGCCTGGAAGCATAAGCAACTACTCGATCCTTCTGCATAAGCACGGCACCGAGGCCACTACCACAAGCATCGGTGTAGACAACAAGATCATGATTCCCCTCGGGAACCACGAGAATAGGAGCATTAGTGAGAAGTTCCTTTAATGTCCGAAAGGAAGCTTCACACTTGTCGGACCAAATATAACGAATGCCTTTCCGAGTAAGGCTGGTGAGAGGAAGCACAACACGAGAGAACTCCTTAATGAACCGACGGTAATAACCCGCCAATCCAAGGAAACTACGAATCTCATGAATATTCTCAGGCCTCTTCCAATTTTGAATGGCTTCGATCTTTGAGGGATCGACAGAGATGCCGTCGGAAGATACAACATGGCCTAAGAACTTAACCTTATTCTCCCAAAAATGGCACTTGGAGAATTTGGCTTTTAGTTGATGGTGACGAAGAGTACTCAAGACAATTCTCAAGTGATTAGCATGCTCGGCTTCAGACTTAGAATAAACAAGAATGTCATCAATGAACACAAGAACGAACTTATCGAGATATTCCCGGAATACCCGATTCATAAGATCAACAAAGAAAGCCGGAGCGTTCGTCAAGCCGAATGGCATAACGAGCCACTCGAAAGAACCATATCGAGTGCGGAAAGCTGTAAGGGGTATGCTATCTTCCGCGACTCGGAGCTGATGAAAACCAGTGGCAAGGTCGAGCTGGGAAAAGACCTTAGCTCCACTCAATAGATCGAACATATCATCGATCCTCGGCAAAGGATACCTATTCTTGATGGTCAACTCGTTAAGCTTGCGATAGTCGATGCAGAGCCTAAGAGTTCCATCGGACTTCTTCACAAAGACGACTGCGGTACCCCACGGTGAAAAACTGGATTGGATCATCTGTTTGGACTCAAGCTCTAAAAGCTGCTTCTTGAGTTCCTCATTTTCTTTCGTAGACATCCTCGTGGGAGGACGCCTAACTGGCTTCGCGCCTGGAATGAGATCAATGCGGAACTCGATCGCCCGCTTGGGTGGCAAACCCGAAACCGGCTCAAAAACATCAAAGAAGTCACAAACAATCGGAATACGAGATATATCATCATCATCTCGTGAGTCAAGAGAATATAAAGCCATTTCAGAATTATCCACATTCCGAAGAACAAGTGATAGCTGAGTAGACGAATCCGGATGTCGAAGATATAAAATTCTTTTAGAACAAATAATCCTGGCATCGTATCTCACTAGCCAGTCCATACCCAAAATCATATCAAAATCCAAATAAGAAACAACGTGCAGATTCGCATGAAAAGAAAAGCCACATAGAACAATCTCGACATCATCACAAAGCATGCTAAGGGTTGTAGACCCCCCAATAGGATTCACAATCCTCAACGAAGTAATCATACAAGAAACATCCAAAGACAAACCATCGACGAGCATCTTCGATACGAATGAATGCGAAGCACCCGTATTGAAAAGAACTCAAATACTACGGTCATGAAATAAAATAGAACCTTCCAAAATAGATGGAGATATACCTTTGGGCTGAGAAGGACCTCCAGAAGCTTTAGCAACATAAAGCTTGCCAGACTTAGCACTAGCAGGAGCAGTAGGGCAAGTGGAAACACGGTGACCTTCCTTCTTGCAATAATGACAGAAGAGAGGCTTAGGACAAGCTCGAATCATATGATTAGGAGAACCACAATTGAAACACTTCCGAATGGAAGGTGTTCCAACAGATTGAGAGTTAGAACCAGATTCAACCGGCTTCTTCTTCTTAGAAGGAAGAAATCCCTGCTTATTAAATGGAAACTTCTTCTTATTGGGGTTCTTACGAACCTCAACATCATCACCACTATCACACTCCTTCTCGATGGCCTCAAGATGAAGTGCCGAATCAACCAACTTCTCAAAAGAAAGCTTAAGCTGGAGCATTAAGGACTTCTTAAGATATTTCTTAAGACCAGAAACAAACTTTAGATTCTTCTTATAAGAAGTGCTAATGAATTCAAGACCATACTTAGATAAGGCCTCGAAAGATGCAACATAATCAGAAACGGAAGACTTCCCTTGCTTCAACTCAAGGAAGCGACGAGCTTATAAAACTTTCTCAGATTCAGGAACGAATTTGAGTTCGAAGCGTTCCCGGAACTGAGTCCAAGAAAGAACAGACTCATCAAGTTCAGATATAAGAAGCTCGTACCAATCAAGGGCACGCTCTTGCAATAAGCTAGAAGTTACAAGAAATCGATCATGGTCAGAAAGATCCATGCGAGAGAAGATACGTTCACATGTGCAAATCCAAGCTTGAACTTCAAGAACGGACTCGGAGCCTTTGAATGGCTTTCCACCAAGATGAGAAAAATCACTGCACAGACATGAAAAGGCAGACTTGCGCGGAGGAGATGCACAAATAGGAGCTGGAGGCTGAGTGCTCCTAAATAACTCCATGAACTGATCAACAGACATATAAACGCCGTCCGGATGCGAGCCACTGGATTGCCCAGCATCCGAGCGTCGTCCTCTGCCTCTTCCGGCCATTAGCTGAAAAGATAAGATGAGAAAAGATTATTCAAAAGGCAGATATCATTAATTCAATTATGGGATACTACGGAATAAAATGCAGTCCTAGACGTATTCCCAAAATTCTATCTACCCCAAAGGCACGGTGATTCAAAGATTCGTAACATTCGTACAACACTTTAATGTACCGTAATACGTGTCTCTATTCTATGTTTATCATATTTTGTTCTGAACCTCGCTCTGATGCCAAGCTGTAACGCCCCACTCTGAGACCCACATTAGCAAAGAGTATTACTAGGTAACACCGTCTGCTAATGCGGAGAATAGAGCTGGTTAGGTGCGACCATCTATAGCCTTGCCTTAATTACCTACTGAATACGTCGACAAGGTAGCATATATCTATTTTTCTCAAGTGGATCGACATATTCGATAAATACTTAACACAAAGCCATAGGTGGCTGAAGGGTCTATCAGAACAAATATAACAACTCAAATGTAATACACATCACATAACAGTAAATCATCACTTACATTTACACATACACAGATACATTACAGAGTTTACAAATTGAGACATGTCAAGTGGTAAAGCAAACCACTATATACAGACGAGTCAAAAGAATACATATCAGAGTTACAGACAAAAAGGACTACACAAAAAGCTATAACAAAAAGGAGCTAGCGGAGTAGTCCATGCGGAAGCAAAATAGGCTAAGTCCAAAGTACCTAACCTGAAACATCTCGGTCTGACCCGAGTATAAAATACACGGGTCAGTCTGGCTAAACAAATCAGTTAGATAACTAAATGATAATGAACATACAAGATCATAAAGTACCACAATTATTTCCAAAAGAGATATCCAAATCATCTATCATAAGATGAATCAAAACAAGCCGCATACATCGGCAATTCAAATAAACAAAGGATATCATATCCCAAAACAAAGAATAATATTACTCCCACTTAGGAGATATTCCAAAACTCGCCATATCGGCAATCACAAGCATAAATGGAAACATATCCAAAAATCAATGCAACATAGCAAAGAATAGTGCCCACATAGGTAATATAAATTTCCACGGGGTAGTCGCACTCATATCGTGTGGTTCCATGTAACCATCGCCAAAAGGCGCTACTCAAGGGAAATATAATAATAAAACATCAGAAAGTCGCACACGCTAAGACCAGAGTCTTTATGCCAAGTACTGTTGATTTAGTGGTATCATACGCCCAGGGGCGATACACACGGAGGCTCTACTCCCACATAGGAGCAATTGTCCACATAGACAAAGCCAATATAATACTCCCACATAGGAGTAATTGTCCACATAGACAATCAATGACCCACATAGGTCCAGTACTGGCCGCCGAAGCTAATGTGTCATAAACTCTTGGAGAGGAACCCGAAAAATGTTAACGTGAGTCCCATACCCCACGTTCGCACTAAACGGTTTACTAACCATTAATCAACTTCACACTCAAAGCAGTATAAAATTCACCTCATCTCATCGGTAAACCAGACCCAAAGGTCAAAACGGTCAAACGAATAGATTGGGAATTAATTGAAAGGATGAACGCACGTGTTCATAGCACGCATTTTATCCAAACATTTAATTCTTCTCCCTCTTCGCTCGAAGTGCAAAAGCGTGTGTGTTTTAATTAGAATATATATGTAAATTGGAGAAGAGAGCTTTTAATACGATTTGAATGGATCATTTATAAAAACCTGTGAATGAAATCTAAAAAGAAGCCATCAAAATCATGAATGAATGATAACAACAAACCAAGTCGACAAAAATTGATAAACAGTGAAACTTCAACCAAAAATAGGCAACTAGGCAGAACTGGGGAAATCCAGACGTCTGGGGGTCAATTCAGACGTCTGGTTTTGGCCTCTGAAAAATTCCAGAAAAGCCAACCAGACTTCTGGTCCGTCAAACCAGACGTCTGAGACCATCCAGACGTCTGGATGTTTATCCAGACGTCTGGTTTCGGTTTCTGGAAATATTCCAGAAACGCTACTAGACGTCTGACATTGCAAAACAGACGTCTAGCCTCCATACAGACGTCTGAAATGCCAGTTCAGACGTCTGAAAATAGTTACTGCCCCTTTTTCTTCTATCTGCCGTATGTTTATTTTCGCTCCAGGTCCAAACCAGACGTCTGAGCTTGGCCTCCAGACGACTGGTCACTTGGTCTGGGCAACAATTTGCCTAGGCCAAAGTGGCCAAAACATATCGGAACAAGCCAATCCAAGACAAGAGCAAATGCACATGAAGAGGTGTTAGGAATTCATACCTAACAACCAAAGATGATTATGAACAAAATGTGAGATAAAAATCTCACCTTTTATCCCAAAAACACAAGAGAGAGGCTACAAGCAAAGCTAGAACAATCACTCTTCAATTTCAACCCAAGGAGCTTCAATCTAAAGCTCAAAATGAAACATTTTCTAAGTTAGGGCTTTAGGAAATTTTAGAAATCGAAGAGGAGAAGAGATGGAGAAGATGAAGATGGGGCTTACCTAAGCTTCTTCTACAATTTGGGGCAAAAATTTGGAGTTTTCTATTCAATCTAGGGCTTGGAATTTCTAATTCCTCTTCTCTTCCACCATTTTCAGTTTTGCTAGAGTAGGAGAAATGAAATGAGGAAGAATGGATGAAGAGAGGGGCTGAGTTAGAGTATACGTTGAGTTGGGTCAAACCCAAACCCAAAAGCCCAACAGAAAATAGCAAAATCCAACTTACTCCAACCATATCGAAGCTTATACTCAAAAAAGTCGCAAACGCCATTTGGACTCAATGGAAGTGGTCCCGAGTCCTGATTTGATCGTTTGCAAAAAGTAGCTTTTCGGACCTTAATCCGACTAACGACGTTATATTTAAATAAATTATTTAAATATAAAATTGTAAAATATGTGGGTTGTTACATAAGCCAGTGGTTATGGGACATGAAGCTAAACTCATCTATTTACTAGCTTAGTGTGATTCACACTTTTTATTGATCGATGATGATCATTTTGTGATTTAGACTAGCGATGTGCGATGTCTATTTGTTTGTGTGGGGATTACAATCCCCGTTTGTGGAACTTCGGTTCAATTTGGCGGGGTAGCGACCCGTGGTCTTCAGGCCATTTGTGGAGCTTCGGCTCAAAATTTATGGTTAGCAACCATGGAATAGCGTTCCGTTTGTGATACACGTGTTAGTGAGTTTTCATGCTCCCGTTTGTGATAGGCCTCCCCTTTGTGATTTCTGGATTTCTAATTGATGATTTCTAGAATTTGTGTTTCACCAACTTTTGTGATTGGCATTAATATGTTTGTCAATATTTGTGGTTTGGTGAATATAATAAAGAATATGATATTCTTTTTGGTGCTTTGAGATTCTTGAGATATTGTATGATTTTGTTGTTGCTTAAATCATACTTGTCCTAGTATGACATTATTGTTATCATACGTTCTTATTATATCTCTGCTTATATCTCATTTCTTTAATGATAATTATAGCTAGACTGATCCGTTTATTATTTTCTTATTAAATAATACTCGGGTCAGACCGAGATGTTACAAGTGCTTCTGCTTGACTCCTTATCTGGGATCATCTTCTGCATTTTGTCTAACTACATTACATTTGTAGTTTTTGTTGTTATACATTTGAGATATAGACTCCATGATGTATACTTATTCTCTTGTCTAGCACTTGTATCTATTCTTTTGTGATATTGTGGATCTTATTTGACCACTACTCTGATGTACACTTTTATGTGTTATATTCATATATGTTTCCGCCTTTGAGATATGAACATCTGTGACTGATTTAGGTTATGCTTATTTCTATATTTGTTTCCGAAGACCACATAGCCACTGTGTAGTAGCTTTGAGTTTGTATTTGATATGTCGGATTTCCTCTTGAAAAAAAAATGCATGTTATATACTGTCTGACATATCGGTACTCGCACAAAGCAACTACACGGATGGTCGCTCCTCAACAGTCTTATTCTTCGCGCTAGTCGACGGCATTACTCAGTAGTGTCCTTAGCTAGCGTGAGTATAGAGGTGGGGCGTCATAGAATGGTATCAGATCCAAACTTTGGAACAATGTAGAATAATCTAGCAAGGATCATTGTCCAAAGTCTTTCTTAGGAGTCGTGCCTTAGGATCAATTCGAGTCATTGAACCCGTTCTATCCTATTTCTTTTTATGATGCCTTGTTTTATCAATCAAGTTTGTTTGATATTCATTTTGAGATTAACCTTTTTTCTCTTTTCTTTCTTTCTTAAAGAGAAGAGAAATGGTTAGACTAGGCCGTCCCAGCGCCGGTCAATCGAGTGCTACTCCTCAGGATGGAGTATTTATGTCTGCTCAGCAACTTCTAGATCTTGTGAGAAATGCTCAAGCTAACGGACCTATTCCTGAGCCTACTCATCCTAAATCTGGGTTTGCATGCTTGTGCAGTGATTACACCAACTTGGGTGGAAAGCCATTTAAAGGTTCCGAGAGCGTTATGGAAGTCCAGGCTTGGCTTCGAACATGCGATCACATCTTTTCTCGCATGAATCTTCATCGAGTCCAAGTGGCTTCTACTATGCTCCAAGAAAGAGCATTAGACTGGTACGAGCTTCTGATCTCCGAAATTATTGAAGTGGATCTTACTAGGGAGCAATTTCGGGAAAGATTCGAGTTAAAATTTGTGCCAAAAGCTGAAAAAGTATCTCTAGCTCGATGCTTCATTGACCTTGTCCAAGGTGAATCTTCCGTGACGGATTACATCGCATCTTTCGAATCTCTATCTAAATATGGGGTCGAGTATATTAATACCCCATTGAAGAAAAATCAGAGATTTGTTTATGGGTTGAACAAGAACCTCAAAAAGCCATTACTTCTGAAATTGGAAGTTTATTCTGATCAGCTAGTTGATATCGCTCTTCGACTCGAAGAGGCAGATAAAGAAAGTTATGTTGAAGTCAAACAAAACATCAACAAGAAGAGACCTTTTAAATTCAAGCCTAATCCCAACAAAAATGGGAAGCAAACAACTTCGGTAGCAAATACTCCTAACCCTCGACGTGGAGAATGTTACAACTGTGGTTCTAAGGACCATTATGCAAACAAGTGTCCGAAGTCTCTTTCTTGCCGCTATTGCAAGAGTTCGGGTCACACTATATCTTTGTGTCCCAAACTTCAAGGCAAGAAGGAGGGCAAGCTAAATGTTGTACAAGTCCCTACTAACACTTCTCGTGGTCAAGGCATTTCTCATTCAATCCTTGATGGCATTATTATATTTCATGACCTTCCTATTCGAGTTCTTTTTGATACGGGTGCATCTCACTCTTTTATATCAAAAGAACTTGTTGATGCTTTGTCTTTGAATGTTATTGGCTTGATGACTTCATTAAGGATTGCGAATCCAGTTGGTGGATCCGCAACACTCAGTTTACTTTGTAAAGATGTCGAAATTATTTTATGTGATTACTCTTTCCGTGCCGATTTGCATGTTATGCGTTACTTAGGCTTCAGAATGATTTTGGGAATGGATTGGCTTAACCGTTATGAAGCCCATACCCTATGTCTTGAGCGGACTATATATCTTCGACATCCTCAATCTGTTAAGAAGATTTCTCTTGTTCGAAAGATTCAGATTCCAATTCGAAAGCATCCTTGTATTCACTAAATCCTCATGATGACGATAACGATGATGAGGAAGATGACATTTCCCTCATTCACATTGTTCGTGAATTTCCCGACATATTTGAGCCCGTTTTAGGATTACCACCTAAGAGAGCAATTGAGTTCAGAATTAATCTAATCCCTGGAACTCTACCTATTACTCGTCCTCCTTATCGTATGTCCAATAAAGAAAATGAGGAGATGCGAAAACAATTATCCGAATTGTAAGCGAAGCAATTTATTCAATCTAGTTCCTCTCCATGGGGAGCTTCAGCTATTTTTGTGAAGAAATCTGATGGTACACTTAGGCTTTGAGTTGACTACCACAAGCTTAACGATCTCACCATCAAGAATAAATATCCCTTGCCTCGGATTGATGATTTATTCGATCAGCTTAGTGGTGCTAAAGTCTTTTCACAGTTAGACTTAGCAACCGGTTTTCATCACCTCCGTATTGCAGATGATAGCATTCCTTTGACATCGTTCCGTACTCGTTATGGATCTTATGAATGGCTTGTTATGCCATTTGGTTTGACGAATGCTCTAGCTTATTTCGTTGACCATATGAATCGATTTTGCAAAGACTTCCTCGATCGATTTGTTCTCATCTTTATCGATGATATTCTTATTTATTCTAAAACCGAGGAAGAGCATGAAAATCATCTTTGGATTGTGTTGGAAACTCTTAGGAGCAACCAATTGAAAGCAAAATTTTCTAAATGCCACTTTTGGCAATCTCGTGTGAAATTCTTGGGGCATATTATTTCCGAATCTAGAATATCCGTGGATCCTTCAAAGATTGAAGCGATTCAAAGTTGGAAGAGACCGGAGAGTGTGATAGAAATTCGTAGCTTTCTCGGATTGGCGGGCTATTACCGTCGGTTCATAAAAGACTTTTCTAAGATTTTTGTACCTCTTACTAATTTGACAAAGAAGGGAGTTAAATACATTTGGTCAGACAAATGTGAAGCTGCTTTTCAGAAACTAAAAGAACTCCTTTCCGATGCCCCTATTCTTGTGATTCCTGATGGGAACCAAGATTTTATTGTTTATACCGATGCTAGTCGTGTTGGTTTGGGTGCTGTTCTCATGCAGCGGGAACGTGTTATCGCTTATGCTTCTAGGCAATTAAAGCCTGCCGAGACTAGATATGCCACTCATGATTTAGAGCTCGCGGCTATTGTTTTCACCCTTAGAATTTGGCGTCATTATCTTTTGGGAGAGAAATTAGTTCTCTACACCGATCATAAATCTTTGAAGTATTTATTTTCTCAAAAGGAACTAAATTTGCGTCAACAACGTTGGCTCGATTTCCTTGCATCTTATGATCTTGATATTCTTTATACTCCCGAAAAGGGAAATCGTGTTGCCGATGCCCTTAGCCGTAAGCAACAAGCAGTTGTTTCCATGATGATATCCGAATGGAATGATCTCGAGACTTTATCCACTTGTGAGATTCGAGATCGTGAATCCAATTCATGTTCATCTCTTGTATTATATAGCCTTGAGGCTCATCCTTCTCTTTTAGACCGCATTCTTGAAGCTCAAAAGCATGATCCCGAATTGGTTCTTCTTAGCCAAAGTTGTACGGATAAAATTGATATTGAAGGTTTGAAAGACTTTGATATTGATGCTCGTGGCGGCATTCGAAAATTTGGTAGACTTATGGTGCCAAATATGATTGATCTTCGTAAAGACATTTTAGAAGATTCTCATCGTTCTAAATTTACCATTTATCCCGGTAGTAGTAAAATGTACGCGGATATGAGGCAACTTTTTTATTGGGATGGAATGAAATCTGATATTGCTAACTTTGTTAAGAGTTGCATGACTTGCCAACTCGTTAAGGCCGAGCATCGAAGGCCCAGTGGGTTATTGCAGCCATTGGAAATTCCAATATGGAAGTGGGATCAAATTTCCATGGACTTTATTGACGGTCTTCCCCGTTCTTGTTCTAGACATGATAGCCTATGGGTGATAGTAGATAGACTTACAAAATCCGTCCATTTTCTTCCCGTTTGGTCCAATCGGACCGTACCTATTTTGGCTAAACTCTTTGTCAAGGAAATTGTTAAATTGCATGGAGTTCCTACTTCTATTGTTAGCGATCGTGATCCATTGTTTACTAGTGTATTCTGGAAAGGTCATTAAAAAGATTTGGGAACGAAGCTTAATTTTACCACCGCTTATCATCCTTAGTCCGATGGACAAACTGAGCGTGTGAATCAAACTCTTGAAGATCTTCTTCGTGCATGTGTTCTTGATTTTGGTGGAAGTTGGGAAGACCATATTTCTCTTGTTGAGTTTTCCTATAAGAATAGCTTCCAATCTAGTATTGGTATGGCACCTTTCGAGGCACTATACGGAAGGCCATGCCGATCTCCTTTGTGTTGGCTTGAAGCCGGTGAGAAGCTGGTTTTAGGTCCTGATTTTATCTGTGATGCCACAGAAAAGATTGACCTTATTCATCATAGGATGAAAGAAGCTCAGAGTAGGCAAAAATCCAATGCCGATAATCGAAGAAGGAAATTAGAATTTTCTGTGGGAGATTTCGTGTTCATTCGTGTTTCACCTATGAAGGGTATTGTGCGTTTCAGTCGATCGGGAAAATTAGCACCTCGATATATTGCCCCATTTCCCATCACCGAACGCATTGGTTCTGTGGCTTATCGCCTTTTATTACCGGCTCAATTTTCTGCTATTCATGACGTATTCCACGTCTCTCAATTACGGAAATGCCTTCGAGATTCCGATTCTATTCTTGAGCCTGGTGTTATTGAAGAAATTGAAGTTTCGCCTAATATGACTTATGAGCAACATCCTATTCATATCATTACTTCGGAGGTTAAAGGCCTTCAAAATAAAGATGTTCCTCTTGTGAAAGTTTAGTGGTCCTCACATCCTAAGGATAGCTCTTGGGAATCTAGAGAATTCATCGAGCGAACACATCCGGACTTACTCTCTCGTGTTTATTAAGGTGAACTTCTTATTTCAAATTTTCTTCTCTTTGTATTGATATGCTTTTATAGTTGTTACTCTTTAATTTCTTCTTAATTATTGCGAGGACGCAATTTCTTTAAGGAGGGGAGTCTGTAACAACCCGCATATTTTACGATTCGTATATTTAAATGTTTAATTTAAATATAGCATCGTTAGTCGGATTTTAATCCGAAAAAGTCACTATTCGTAGAAGAACAGTCGAATTAGCGAAAAGTCTATGCAGATCGTGCTATTTGGAAGTGCCTATTTGAAAACACCTTCAAACAGAAATTCAAACGTCTGAAATGGGTCGTTCAGACGTTTGAAATTGCTCGAGTCAAACCAGAAAGGAAATAGGCTAAAATTGCCATTTTCAAACGTCTGAAATAAACGATTCAGTCGTCTGAATATTGTTCTAGACAACTTCTATTTTTCCAGATTCAGATGTCTGAATCGTTCATTTCAAACGTCTGAATGAAGTTAGAAAACTCATATTTTTTCCAGATTCAGACGTTTGGATTGTAAATTTCAGACGTCTGAATGAAGATTGAAATTGGGATTCAACAATTTGGACTCGAGACTAATTCCATTGAGTTCAAAATGGTGTTTGCAACTTTTTTGAGTATAAACATCGATATGTTTTGAGTTGGGTAAAATTTTGAAATTTTCAACTAGGGCTTTGGGTTTGGGTTTCAGCCCATCAACCTTCTAATAACTTAACCCTTCATCCAACTCCTCTTCATTCACTTTATTATTTCCTAACACTCAAGGTTAAAGAAAAATGGGGGAAGAGAAAAGAAATTAGAAATTCCTAAGCCCTAATTCTCTTAGGAATTATCATTTTCAAGCTAGAAATCAAAGAAAAGCTTAGGTAAGCATCCTCTTCATCTTCTCCATCTCAATCCCTCTTTAATTTTTAGAAATTCCTATAACCTAACTTAGGGAAAACTTCACCTTTGATATTAGATTGAAGATTCTAGAGGTGGTATTGAAGAGAGATCAACCTATTGCTTGTTCTAGAGCTTATCATTTGTGTTTAGGTTTAAAAGGTGAGTTTTTGGGACTCACATCTATGTCTATATCTTTGATAGTCGTTGGGAATGAATTCTTAACTTCTATTTCTTCTCCACTTCCTTTGAATTGAATTGGTTTAATGAATATTCCAATTTTGGTGTTTTGAAATCAAAATCTATGAAAATCCTTATACGGATGTTTGGACATGTTGGTCGGGGAGTATTGGTGAGACTTTAGGGTTGGGAAGTTGTTTGGCGTCAACCCCTAGCAATTGTCACTCATTCGATCGCTTCCGATATGATTTGGCCATCATTGGCCTAGGCAAAATATTGCCCAGAGCTTTAGGTTCAGACGTCTGAATCTGCTTGCCCTGGCCCAATTTGCTTAATTTGTGTGGGTTTCCAATTTTAATCGATTTTAGTTGATCCGAATAGTTGTTATCACTTACTATCGACTTTGATGACTTCTCTCTTTGGATTTTTTTGGGAATATCCATTTTGAGGGATTTGGTATCGATTTCTTTGGGTTTAATTCACATCTTCGAATGTGGATTTTTGTAATTGATTGTTTTTTCAATCATTTTGTGATTTGTCACTTCTAAATACAAAGGTTTCTATACTAGTAGTAAATATTCAATCTCTTTCATCAAAATGATTTTGACACTATTTTAAATATAAAGCTCTCTTTCAAAACCGTTTTCCAATCTATTAGTATATACAAACCTTTACCTCATTCATGCGAGAAATCCAATTAAACGACTTAGCAAAACAAGTGGTATGAAACGCTTGCGTTTACTTTGTCGGTTAATTCTTAGACTTGTTCGATTGAAATCTTGTGACAATTTTCGAGTGGAAATCTACAATCTGTTCGTAAATATTTGAGTTAAGCCAGTGGTTATGGGACATGAAGCTAAACTCATTTATTTACTAGCTTAGTGTGATTCACACTTTTTATTGATCGATGATGATCATTTTGTGATTCAGACTAGCGATGTGCGATGTCTATTTGTTTGTGTGGGGATTACAATCCTCGTTTGTGGAACTTCGGTTCAATTTGGCGGGGTAGCGACCCGTGGTCTTTAGGCCGTTTGTGGAGCTTTAGCTCAAAATTTATGGTTAGCGACCATGGAATAGCGTTCCGTTTGTGATACACATGTTGGGGTGAATTTTCATGCCCCCGTTTGTGATAGGCCTCCCCCTTTGTGATTTCTGGATTTCTAATTGATGATTTCTAGAATTTGTGTTTCACCAACTTTTGCGATTGGCATTAATATGTTTGTCAATATTTGTTGGTGAATAAAATAAAGAATATGATATTCTTTTTGGTGCTTTGAGATTCTTGAGATATTGTATGATTTTGTTGTTGTTTAAATCATACTTGTCCTAGTATGACATTATTGTTATCATATGTTCTTATTATATCTCTGCTTATATCTCATTTCTTTAATGATAATTATAGCTAGACTGATCCGTTTATTATTTTCTTATTAAATAATACTCGGGTCAGACCGAGATGTAACAGGTGCTTCTGCTTGACTCCTTATCTGGGATCATCTTCTGACTTTTGTCTAACTACATTACATTTGTAGTTTTTGTTGTTATACATTTGAGATATAGACTCCATGATGTATACTTATTCTTTTGTCTAGCACTTGTATTTATTCTTTTGTGATATTGTGGATCTTATTTGACCACTACTCTGATGTACACTTTTATGTGTTATATTCATATCTGTTTCCGCCTTTGAGATATGAACATCTGTGACTGATTTATGTTATGCTTATTTCTATATTTGTTTCCGAAGACCACATAGCCACCGTGTAGTAGCTTTTAGTTTGTATTTGATATGTCGGATTTCCTCTTGAAAAAAATGCATGTTATACTGTCTGACCTATCGGTACTCGCACAAAGCAATTACATGGATGGTTGCTCCTCAACAGCCTTATTCTTCGCGCTAGTCATCGGCATTATCAGTAGTGTCCTTGGCTAGCGTGAGTATAGTGGTGGGGCGTCACATCCGTCCACTAACGATTAGGAGGTGACCTCCGCTCTTATATTTGACTATTTATTTCCTATAGAACCGGGGTTGAGTTTACCGTAAACTATCGAATATTGTTTTTGAAGAGACCGGGATCAGATATGGCATCCGAAAAACCACTTCGATCCAACTCAAGCGTTTCAAAGTGAATACATCTTAAAGGTGATGGAATTGAAGACGGAGCTCTTTGAAGTGCAAGGGCTGCTTGCTACTAATCCTGATGATGATTCCAAAATGAATGTAGTAAAAGTAATGCCTTCATTTTGTTCATATCCCGAACAACCTGTGTGGTTGAATGCTAGCATTGCATTGCTGCTTGGAGGGCAATGTTAGCATTCTAAATGGGAAGTGCTATATGAAAGGTAAAACATAGCCTTAAGCCTCATCAACCATGAATGATTAAAACATGGGATATGCAGCAGGGTTAGGTCGGTCACTCCCATTAGGGTATGATCATCCCTATCTAGAGTCGATATTATCACTCATTTGTATTCTTCGGGGCCTATTAACCAAGGGGTGATCATATTCGGTATTATCCAGTAAGGGGTAGGCTGGTTTTGTGTTAGTAGGGGTCGATAGGTTCGACCTTGGTGTTATTTTATCTAGAGATGCATGTGATGGGAGGTACCCCAGTAGCCCAGTCATTGTATGGAATTCATTCTCCAATAAGCGCCCTATAGACTTAATTGTGCCCAACTACGCTGAAACGTGAGATGCCAGCATTTCAGCTATATTCACATTATACTTTGATCCTTACACATTATTATAATATCATTAGATTTTCTATAGAAAACATTTTGGTTATTGTAAGATAAAAACCCATCTGTGTTTATGTGTGGTGTGGTCTTACGAGATACCTTTATTTTGAAATGAGTTCGATAACTTTAAAGAATCCATTTATGTGTGTTTTTCTCATGCTGGTTCACCAGACCGATCCGAGCGTTTTCCCTTTCAATGCTTGGGTAAGGCCGAGCATATTTACAGATTTCTTTGGATGCATTGGAGCCCAAGAGACGAGCTGGAAGCCCAAGACGAATCAACATACTTCTTTGTGTTCCGCTGTGTTGCCTGTTGATTCTATTTATTAGCAATTGTAAGGACGGGCTGTTAAAACTGTCCAGGCTGAAATTGGTTAGTGTACTTTGATTGATGTGTGTATATTACAGTTTTTTTTCTGTGTAAATACTCGTTGTATATTATAGATTATTCATTCCGTTGTGGGATTCTGTTTTGTTTAGTTTTCTTCTTTTCTATTTCCTTCTTTCACCCCTAACGATCGGGTTTTCCGGCATTCGACTGCTCAGCACGCAATACAGTGGACATATTACTGTCGATTTTCGAAGGTCAAAAATCTCGGTTCATTACAGTTATATACCCTAGCCTCAACGAATGTATCGAAATCCAGTCTTGATACATCTTGACTAGGAATGTTTAAAACAATATATTTATTTTATTATGATAAATCACTCATGATTACAACACAATGTAACTACTATCACAAAACAAACCATTTATGGATTTCTATTAAATATACTATTAATTAATTAATTAATACAACACATTATATCAAGAATATAATGGGAAAAAAACACCACTTTTCGAACGAGATTGATTATCAAGTTAGATATATGTAACAATTACAAAACTGACCCTAAGGCATACCCTTGACTCAATCAGATATTTTGAGTAAACTTTATAAAGCTACATGAAGTAGTGTTGAAATAAGAAGGTATTTTATGGATATTTGGAATAAAATATTGATTTTGTGAATTATTTTGGGTAAACTATAATTTTATAATAAATAAAGAATTTTCGAAGTACAGAAAATTTGGAAAATATGTGAAAGAAAACAGTTTGAGTTTAGTAATATGAAAATTTAAAGAATCTTTTTCAAGTGGGAAGCAATGGTCTTATTACATAATATACTTTGGAAGTTAAGCTTTTTGATTAAAGAATTATATTAAAATCATTTAGGAAATATATTTGAAAAAGTGAATATCTAGAGAAACTTATTAGGAAAGGGATTTATGTACGATAAAGTGTTTTGAAACTAAGGAAGCATTTTTAAATTTTTAAAAGGAAGTCAGCTTTGATAAGAGGCTTTTGAGAATTTAGTTTTGATAGAGTTAGGGATATGCCCTCGGGGCAATTATGTAGTTCGTTACATATATCTTACTCAAAAACCAATCTTGTTCAAAATAAAATGTCTTTTCTTTTTATTATATACTGGATATAATGTGATATATTAATTAATTAATTTAATTAAAAGTATATTTAATAGAAAATCCATAAATGATATGTATTGTGATAGTAGTTACAAAGTGTTGTAATCGTGAGTAATTTATCACAATGAAAATAAATATACCATTTTAAATGTTCCTAGTCAGATACATCGAGATTGGATATCGATGTATCTGTTGAGACTAAAATACATAACACTCTCCAATGTTGGACAGTGTATTACCCATGACTGCTGGGGCACCTAGGAGTTACGTACCAATAGTTATTGGATAACTATGGAACGTCTCACTCAATTGTTTTCTGTTGGTTAGTATAACTAAGGTCAAAAAGAAAATATCAATGTGACTGATTTACATAGTTCTCTCAACTTGAGAATACTATTGATCTTCAATATGAAGGCTCCGCTTTGATTACAGTCAAACCATGACACGACATCTATCAAGTGATTATAGTTGGATCAAGTGAAAGTATTGGAAGTGAAACACTATTCAAGAGAGGATTCATCTCCTCGATTATATGGGGTTAGTATCACAGGTCAAACCAAATCAACTAAAAGTTAAAATCTTTAGATAAAGTAGTTCGGTTAATAATAATTCTTATTATTGAACCAAGGATTTTGTTTTTGGACTATTGAGTTAAATATGGATGATATTAGAATTTTGACCGCCACCAAATTCTATAAGTCCAAAGTAATATAGTTTTGATAAAAAAATGGTGTAAATAAAAGTCATAACTGGGTAACGCTTAATAAAGTAAAATTGGATTTTACCAAAACCAACTAAGCGATAAATTTGATAAAATGTCACATCACCTGCTAAGTGACGTGTGAATATTAATATTAAAATAGTTCAATATTAACCTCTGATCAAATTTACATCCGACGAGTCACACAACCGAAATAATAAATTCTCCTTTGACCAAATGATTTAATTAGTTTATAATTGTTATAAATTAATCAAATTAACTAATATTTATGAAATATTGATTATAAATTTGAATACGATTTGAGAAATATATATTATAAAATATAATAGTAATGAATATATCAATCTACATACGATACTGATAAGTGATTGAACTAGATTGAATTGTGTAATATTTTTACATGGGCTTAAATTGGTTTAACGCCCATTACAGGGGCTGTAAGTTTTGGCTACAAACATGAAATAGGCAGCTAGGGTTTAAGGGTTAAAAGAGCTTTGTTTTGATGGATGAGATTGAAGGAAAGAGATATAGGATTAGACCCGCCTTTATTTCTTTTCTATCCACATATATAAGCTCTCTAAACCTAATTAGATCTCACTTTTTCCTTAGCCTCCTCTTTCATCATTTTAATCGCAGAAAATTAATCCCCTCTCCAACAAAAAAAACTTTCAAATCAAATTCAAGATCCAATTACTATTTGATAGTTAAAGATCATCAATTCAAGGTTAGCACCCCTTTGATTTAGAAAAGGTTTCAATAGGAGAATTCATTTTTTCAAGGTGTACTTTAAGGTTTGGTAATAAGGTATGTCCTTTCCTATATAGATAATGATTTTAATGCAATGTTTGATGAAAATTAAATTTGATTATCATAATTTGTATGTATGTACCATTGACTCGTTTAATTAAAATTGTTTATGAAGATTGAATTGTTTGTTGAATGATATAATTGGGTTTTTTATCTTGATAAATAAAAATTTAAATATGTTTATGATTTGAACAATTTTTAAGTGTAGATCTATGTTTTAAACATTCAAATTAAAGTGTAATTCTTTAGATCTGAAAGTTTGCATGTTCAAATTTACTAATTGTTTTTCTTTATTTTCTTCAATTAAAACTAAATCTATATATGTTGAAATACAATATTTTATTTTAGATCTATGTTTTTAACATGTAATTTAAAGTCTGATTCTTTAGGTTTGAAAATTTGTATGTTCATGTTGATTGATTAAATTAAAGTTAAAACAGAAATTTGTACAAAATTAGTATAATGTTTTAATTGTAGATCTATGTTTTACTCGTTCATAACAAGTGTAATTTTAGGTTTGAATGTTTAGATATATATGTATATATATTTGCACTTATATTGCATTAGATATTTGCATATGAATAAAAGGATTTTGACAACAAATCAATGTTTTAAAATTGATTGCAATAACTATCTAATTTGTATTATAAGAAAATTTTGATTGAATCATATACACATAATTAAATCCTCATGTATGTGTTCATATAAAAATTGTTTTTATTTTCAAATTGTCATAGTATGAAGTAGTTTCTTTTCTTTTAATTTAAATGAGGCAATACTATATACATACAATTTATTGTTGACTTTTTGAATTCTTGTATTATGATACCTATTGACTGTCATTTATATGAAATTGTATCAACCATTCTTGTCATCCTTCATTTATTTCCCTTCTTAACTCTTATGTGATAACCATTTAACTTATTCTTACCTACATGTATACATATCTTGTCATCTATGGATTACACCTTGTAATTACTTAATTATCTTAACATACATATATACATACAATTTATTATTGACTGTTTCTATTCTTATATTATGGTACCTATTGATTGTCATTTATATGTTGAATTAATTAAGTTTATCAAAGGGGAAATTGTATCAATCATCCTTGTCATCCTTTATTTCTTTCTTTTTTTAAGTCTTATGTAACAACCATTCAACCGATTCTTACCTTCATGCATATCTTGTCATCTATTGATTACACCTTGTAATTATTTAATTATTTTGACATATAATTAAAATGAATATATTTAATATGTTCATACCCTTTCACATTTCACACTTAACTAAATTATAAAACAATATCATAATTAATAAAATATTATTTTATTAAAAACAATATTAGATTTAGATCTAATAATACCTTTAGGCTTCATTGGCCCTAAAGATCTAAAATAGGATTTTTTTTGAAATTTGTCCTTTTCTCCGCTGCGGACTGTCCCAATTAGATATCGAAGCCCAATAGCTACGCGGTCTAAATTAGTCATGTTAGAGTTGACTAATTAAGCTAGCCTACTTAGTACCTATGCAGTTAAAGCGCTCGACAGATTCAATGCTGCGGAGGTGCAAAAAGTCATAGCGGGAGTACAGTGAGGATATAGCGGGATATAGCGGATGACTATAAAATAGCATTCAAAGCTCTTACTTAACATTTTTACAAATATATAAATGGTAATTTTATGAAAAATTAACATTCAATTGAATTATAATTAATATATAAATATACTGTAAATAAATGTAAAACTTTTATATAACATAATTGAATTTAGTAGAATATTAGAGTATTTTCATTTCTAAAATATATTAAAAATTAAATTAAATAAATTAGTTTCATAATTTGTAAAATGTCATTTTTCAATTCATTCTTTTAAAGAAGATATAGCGGAAATAGTGGATTATAGCATAAATAATGGAATATAGCGGAAATAGCGAGGCTTAAAGCGGAAAGGCTATATTTGGGGCTACATGGAAAAATCGTAGCTGTAGAAATCCGCTATGAGATATAGCAGGGTTATAGCGGGGTAATAATAGCGCATCAACTGCACAGCTTAGTATGGTGTCTAGAAAGATAACGTCTAGGATTGGAATTGGATAATCAAGTACTATGTCCTACCCGATTACCTATCTGGCCTGAAAGATGAAGTGAGCCCAAAGGTTGCCCCTAATAGAAAAGACCCAATTTGAATTGGGCCTTGGGCTAATTTTCATAATTGTTTTGAAAATTAAAATTAAAGATTTTAAATTTAATAGTTAAACTTAAAATAAAAACATGTTTATTATAAAAGTTATAATATAACATAACCCTTTAAAATGTTTGAAAAGATAACGATATTTTCAAAATGTTTGAAAATATTTAAATAATAATTTGGAAATTTAAAATCTATTAATAAGATTAATAAAATAACTTAATTAAACAAGTTCATTAATTAATACTTATATGCATGTATTATATATATTGATATATGTTATGTTATATTAAAGTGTTTAAGATAACATATGTATACATATATGTATATAAGATAAATTTTCAAAATTATTATAAATAAATTAAATTTAATTAAATAAATAAATAAATCAAAGGTTAATTAATTAAATAAAAATACACATATATAAGATATATGTGTTATACTATAAAGTTATAGTATATGCTCTAAAGGTTATAGTATATACAATAAATGTTATAGTAGACATGTCAAATATAAAAGTTGTATTGGAATACTAATATAAAATTAATTAAAGAGTTAATTAATTAAAATTAATCAAAGAGTTAACTAATTAAAATTAATTAAATAAGATTTTATTTATATAATGATATACATAAGGTTATTGTATTAGTTAATTAAAATATAAAAGTTATATATAATAATGAAACTTATATGATATGAGTATATAAAATAAAGGTGGAACATTAAAAAACCCTAAATAGGTTTAAAGAATAAATACATGAGTATAGTACGTACACCGTGATTTCAAATGTGTCCAACACTTGAATCACGAGAGTATTTCATAGGACATACATTATTCCATAAGTCGATAGCACTCGATTTAATATATTAAAGATTACGAATCTATTATATAAATTTGTCCTCTATCATTTATATATTAATAGATTACTTGCATACTTTTCAATTGTTGAGCTTTCCTCAAGTTATGGATGTTACATGTAGTACTATTAATATATTGAATAGATGAGGTAAGATAACTGAACATTGTTGAGCTTTCCTCAAGGTATGTGCATTATGCTAAGGTCGTCGCGAAATGATAGGTAAGAGGGAATAGTCCCACTTTACTGTTGAGCTTTCCTCAAGGTATGTGCATTATGCTAAGACCGTTGCGAAATGATAGGTCCGAGTGAATAGTCCCACTTTACTTGTTGAGCTTTCCTCAAGGTAAAGGAGGGATTAGGACAAGGAACCATAAGTCAGGAGTTGTATGTGATACAACCGACAAGGATTTATCCATTGTATGCGCCTATTACTTGTTGAGCTTTCCTCAAGGTTAGAATCCCAAGGCAATTTATTTAAGTAATTTTAATTAAAATAATTCGATTCAAAAACCGATCTTCCAAATATGATGGAATTAGCCTCCGATATATATTCATTATATTCGGAAAAGGTGTAAAACATTATAAACGCCAGGCGGCACGCTTCGTTTGGAGTTCGAAATATTTTTGGATGAATAGTGTTTTGTAGTTGTCTATATAAGGATCTTCATTCTCAAACCCTAGCCTCAAATTAGGTCAGCCGCCACTAACTATTCCAATGGCTGAGAATTGCCGAACTTCTCCCCTCAATCTCTCCAAATCCACGCATTTTTATGCTTCGGCTTCAACACGAAAAGTGTACAGCACTGATGTGCATGTAAATGTGCATATTTTTAATTCCATATTTTATCGAATTTAATCAAATAAATGATCATATTGGGTATTTTAACATGATTAAACCAAAATTCAAATTATGTTCAAATCATCACATATTCATCTTCATACAAGGGCAAAATGGTCATTTTTGTGCATATATTAAATTGAGAAAATTTACTTGAAAATTTCTATGTTATTTTGTAGGAATTTGAAGTCAAGTTACAAGTGGTTTCATGGAAAATATGCATGCACAAAAGAATACAAAGGAATGAGATGGAAATAATTCAAACTCATGATCATGGAGGACCCCACCTACCCACCTACCTTGATGTACAAATTAGAAGCTAATATACATGCTAATGGCCATTAAACTTTCATGCACACTTAATGGAGGATTATCTCATGCTAATGATAACTTGATGGCCACACTTCCTAGAGGGGTGGTTTGGGTATTCCCCAAAAATATGGATTAGGGTTTCAAACTTGTATAAATAGCCCTTATGTTCCATGTAATCTCTCTTAGGCTCTCTTCTTCTTAGCCTCTTTAGTTTAGTTTAGGCTCAAAAATAAAATGAAAGCTCTCTTTCTTTTCATGGCTACTTAGTCATTTCTTATTTCATGTAATTTCTTTTTTATGCAACTTTAATACATTGCTCTTTTCTTTTCTTGTGTATTTACTTTCATGTTAGTAGTGTAGACCTCTTTTATTTTATGCAAGTAGCTTAGTTTTTCTCTCATTTAGCTCTCATTTTCTCTTGTTTTTATTTCATGTGGCATGCTACAATTGTTGATATGATAAAAAATATGAGAGGCTAAACCCCTTCAATTTAGGGGTAATGAAGCTCTCTTAATCATGTAGCTCCAACATTTTGATAATTTATGTTCTCTTTATGTGCTTAATGGAAATATTTGAAGTGGTTTAACTTGTTGTTTTAGCTTTGAATTTGATAGCCTATATTGTTGACACCAAATAGGCTACGCTTAAACAAACAACAAACACAAATTACCTCTTCATCTACATATGATTATGGTAATGAAGTTATTTTAAAATCAAAATTTGATGTTATATATTTCTAATCAATAGTTAATAGGCCATACTTAGAATAAATTTTATTTTCAATTTCATTGTCAATTTTCATGAGAGTTAAAAGTGATTTAGTGGTTGTGTTATAGTTTGATGGATTATATTGGGTTAATTAATAACACGAATATGTCATACTTATGATAAAAACATCAATTAAATTCACTAATGACCAAAAAAGAGAGATCATAATTTCATATTTTGTTGAACTATGTGATCTAGAGAGTGGAATTATCTCTAAATTGCTTCAAACTATCATCTTTTTTATCAAATTTCTTTTGCTAGTTTTTACATTTTTTTAGCTTAACACTCTCAAATCTTGGTTAATTTGATTGAATAGAAATTTAAAATCTAACAATTCCCTATGGATCGACCCGTACTCACCACTTACTATCATTGTACGCCGTGCGCTTGTGGTTATTTTATTATAAAATTTTCAGCGATTTTCTAAACTGATAGAAAAACCGTCGTTAAACAAGTTTTTGGCGCCGTTGCCAAGAAATAGTTTTAATTTTAATTTTCTATTCTTCGAATTAGTTTGTTTCATTTTTTTTGTGTTTTAATTTTGTGTGTGTATTGCATTTAAAAAAAATGTGTGTTTGTGTTGACATATTATGTGTGTTTGTTGCTGTTTTCTAGTTATTTTGTCCATTTGCATTTCATATTTAAAAATAAAGAAAAAATACACAACTACAATCAAAAAATAAAAAAAATCTTTTATTACATTCCTCTTTTTTTAAAATTTACATTTTTTTGTACATTGCTTAAAAAAAGAGCAAAAAACTATCATACAACCACATCTTTGTGCACATTCCTGTGCACCATCTAACAGTCCTTCATCTCTATCATATACCCACCACTGCCTGCCTTCGAACACCACCACAGTCAGCAGTGCAAATACCTAGCCAATTCTAAACTGTCAACCACCTCTACTATACTACCTTCACAACCAAAACCACATTGCACTGTGCATAGCCTCCCTCTGTCAAAATATAGTGCATCTCCTTCTCATTAACACCATAGTTCATCAGCAACTCATCACATATCCAGTCACCCCGCCACCTACTTCTATTTCATCACCACATACCACATTGCTACACTGTAATCCCTCCATCACCATTTTAATTGTTTCAAACTGCTGTAATTCATCTCACCTTCTCAGCAGTGCACTGACCATCTCACCAACATAGCATATTGTTTGCCACACTTTGCCATCAACCAACATACAAACTCTACCATCAACTCATCTTCACTTCCATAACAACACTGTCATCATACAATCCACACCACCTTATTTCATACATCATTTCATTTTCTTCGACCACCAGCCTCTGTCACTTACAGTCAGTGCAACTGCATCACCATCAGTGTACAACTACTGCCCTGCTTCATAACAACTGCATTTCCTCACTACCATTTCACCAGACTTCCCAAACATCACAACATAACCATACATCACTACAACTCGACTCATCCCTATCCCTCTGTACAAACTTACATCACTGCTAACTTACATTACTGCAACTCGACTCATCCTTATCCCTTCATACAAATAAATACTGGAAACACTTCAATACTACATCTCATTCAACCAAGCTACTACGACCATCCATCTGCCTGTCCAACAACATCACTCCACATTACCATTCCTGTCAGCAATCCACTCTCATATTTATAACTATCAACTGGCAACTGGCAACTGGCAACTGCCAACCACTTCAAAACCCTAACAACATCTTACTGTTAACTGGCAGCAGTGCTTGTGGTCAGTTCATTTGCATCCAAAAAAATTCACAACCACCTCCACATTTTCCTCTACAACCACTGTGACCATACTCAACAACCAATTTTCAGCATTGCAATTGCAATTACATCATTCTCAACAATATACCAATTCTCCTCTATAATCACTGTGACCATACTTGCCACTGCCTAGCATTGTTACTCACTGTTACGGCTGCAACTTCACCATCTTATCACTTGCCAATATCCTCCTGCATAACACCACAACCCAACAGCCAATCCCCTAGCACCCTTCACCACTCCACTGAACTTCGTCTACCACCATCAATTAGCCAATACAACCGCAACTACACAGTTCCCCAATCACTACCGTCAACCCACAGCTACAAGCCATCTCCACTTCCCAGACGTTGAACCGCTCACCGAACCAACCATGCACCACCTCCGAATCGCATGCGACAGTGATACCACCAACAACCACCGCGGTCGAACAATTTACCTCCTCTTTGTGACCCGCCACACCGCAATCCTCCTCCACAATCATCCATCGACCAAATCCCTAAAATCACAACCATCCCCAATTCGACTCCAACCCAAAACCGAGCGCGACGATCAAACTCTGACTTCGTGAATTTGAAAAGTCGAGTTCGAGAATTTTTGAATTTATGAAGACTTGTGAATTTGCAATTTAGTTTGACTAATTTCCAGTTACTAGATAATTTATTTGCGGGTTGAAAGTTGTGGGCTGGTTAAAAACGTTGCCAAGCAGAAAATCGCAAGAAGAAGAATAGCTTGCTAAAAACTGCCGCTCTGCTTGCCAAATAAATTGCTTGCTTAAAAAAAATTACACCCCTATCCCTTTTTTTTATTTTTCATTATCGTTTGCTTGCATTTTAAAAAAATTTCAAAAACAAGAAAAAAATCCATTCTAGTTGCATTGTTGATTCACGTTTAATTTCAATTTTGCATTTTCATCCTAGAGTTTTGATTAATAATAATGGTTAGACATTGATAACCCTTAATTGCATATTGACAAGTTGTCTTCTTTGAACAATTTAATTTCTTGGTGTCTAGGCTACGGCAAAGCAATAACCATTTATAAATATTACGGTGACTCGTAAATATTATAGTGGTTGTTTCTCTAAAGGTACTTAAACCTTCGGCTGCATTGCTACGGTGATTCGTGGTGCACCGATAAATCCTGTCTGTTACCTAACCGAGAACTATCTTGTTGATTTAAGACAATGTGTGATTATACAATTTTTGGTTAGGAGCTACTTAGGATAAATCATTTGTAATTAAAACCTTGCATTTATTTAGTTGCATTCGTTCATGCATATTTAAAAAAAACAAAAAACAAAAAAAATTTCAAAATCCAAAACTAAAAAAATTGTAAATATTTCTTAACTTAGTTTTTTTAATCCTTTGAAGTATTTTTAATCAAAAACGAAAAATCCAAAATAAATTTTGAGTTAGTTTTTTTTAGAAAAATAAAAATCCAAAAAAATTTAAACATCTTTTCAAAAAATTTATTTATAAAACCTTTTTAGAAACAAAAAAAATTTGAAAAAAAATTCCAAAAATCAAATTTCCTTATGAAAAATAAATTCCTTTTGGTAAATAATTTTCCTTTGTAAAAATAGACAACATTCTTGAAAATGTCGAATTTTCCCTACTTACATGAAATTTACGATAGTTGTGAAAATCAATATAATTTTAATCCAAATTCTTATGGATGTTTTAACAACAACTATTGTGTAAACAATTCTAATTTCGAACAACAAAATTTTCAAAATGATGAACAACCCTCGACTCTTGAAAATAGCATCGAAATGATTTCATCTTTACTTGAACTCTCTACACAACAAAATCAAAAGATAAATGACTTGTGTAATTCATATTTGTGCAATAATTCAAGTAAAAATTTTCAAGGATTTCAAAATTTGAATTCACTCCAAAATTCAAACGATTTGGAGTATAACTCATGCCAAAACAACTTCGAACTCCAAAATGAATTTCAAAATCAAAATGGAAATGTGATCCACTTTTCAAATAATTTTGGCAATGAGAATAATCTCGACTACGATGCGATTGACAATTTTTGTTCTTAACAAATTCAAATTGAAAATTCTCAAATTAAAAATCATGAATTTGATTTAGTTGAGCAAATAGAAAAAGATTACAGGGATTTGTTGCGTGGAACCTACAAAAAATTTCGTGAGAAACAAAATCAAATCCCAACGTGTGAAGAATCAAATGATAATCCACCGTTTATCGGAATTGACAATTTTTTGTTCTCAACAAGTTCAAATTAAAAATTGTCACATCAATAATTATAAATTGGATTTTGTTGAGAAATTGGATGAAATTTACAATGATCACACGGATTTGTTATTTGAAACATATATGAAACGATGTGAGCAATAAAAGCAAATCTCAACTTGTGACGAGTCAAATAATAATCCACCTTCTACCCAAAATGAAGATTTTCAAATAACAAGTTTTGAAATTGAAAATGACAATCTCAATGAAGTTGTTGAAAATACGGTAATTGAGTTAGATTTTAATTCGTTTGAAAATGTGGAACCAGATTTAAAACTTGATCCTCCTTTTTCTGAAAAACTGAATTTAACCACTTTGGATTTTGAAATTGGTACATTGAATGAAGTTGTTGATAATCCATCAAAGGAAGACGAATTTAATGAACACGAATTTTATGGACTTTTCGATGATGAGTTGTTAAATTCCAAAGGGGTAGAGTTAAATAACCATTTTGATTTTGAAATCAATAATTTTGAAGAAATTTTCAATGGTAAGCTTGACTTTCAAATTGGTGAAAATAAACTTGAACTTCAATCAATTGTCTTATCAACCTCGAAAATTATCGAAAATAAAACAACTCGTATGATTTTTAATAAAACAACATTTGTTTTTTCAAATCACCATTCAACTCCGAAATCTTTTATGGTTTGGTTTTCTGTTCTTAAGTTGTGTCTCACATACTCAACAAGACAAATGTATCGGTCTTTGAAAGACCGTTTCATTTACTTTTTAACGATATACTTTCTGATATCGTGTAAATAATAATCTTTGCATGTAAATATAGGTCATGTTTTTATTTTATTTTTCTCCTTCCACTTGGGATAACTGTGGGGATACAGTCAAAATCAGGTGTGGGGGGAGTTTCATCTTCACTTGATTTTTCATGGTTTAGGTTTTCTATTTTCTTTCCAAAACTCAAAAAAAAATACAAAAAAATCAAAAATCCCAAAAACAAATCATTTTTTAAGCATTTTGATTTATTTTTAAAGAAACACTATAGAATAAATATATTGTTTTGGTTAATTAAATTAAAATTTTTGAAAAGTAATTTTTCCTAACAAAAATAAAAATAAAGTTTGATTACAAATAACGATGATTTAACTAGTATATAGGAAGATTCATATGTGTTAATTATGAAGTATATCCTAATTGAAAATCTTTGTTTTTTTAAAAGTGGTTAATTTAAAATCAAGGATATAACATTTTTTATCTTCTAAGTTAAATGGTGCTAAGAATGATTTTGCAAAAATCTCTCTTCAAAAAAAACCAAAAAATAACAAATAATATATTTATATATATGTATATATTCTTTTTTATTAACCCTAGAGTCATGTGTTCACACTTGTGTGTTCACTCGCCATGCTCTGTACCCTTCTCACTTAAGCCAAAAGGCAGTGCACGATCGATGTATCTGGCCTCAGTTTATTTGAGTTAGGTGTATGTATATAAAAATTCTTTTTAATAATGCCTACTGTCGATAAGTGTGCACACTATTGTGTTCACTCGCCACGCTCTGTATTCCCCTCACATAAGCCCGCAAGGCAGTGCATGGGTAATATATCTAGCCTCAGTTTATCGAAGTTAGACATATGTAAATATTGTTAATATCAATAAAATTTTCAAAAATAAGAGAGAGTAAGCAATTAAATCCAAGCACTATTTTGACTAGTTATTCAAAAGAAATGAAAATGCCACTTTAAAAAACTTTGATAATCAACTAAGGATCCATTTCATAGTTATACTATGTTATCAACCGAAACAACGAGTTAAACTATAGTATATTTTTTATGATAACTTGATTTTTGTTAAACAATTTGACAAGTAAAAGGACTTAAATTTCTTGATAATAACCAAAACTTATATTTAACTTATTTGTGTCGATTTAAAAGTAAATTTTCCATTTGTAAATATTTTCAAAAACTTGCATCCATATCATTGTAAATAAATCTTGCATTTAGGAATTTAACATTTCACATTTGGATTTTGTGGGTAGTATCCACTGAAAACCCTCACGAGATAACACTCATCCTACTGGGGACACCCAGAGGTTTAACGGCTTGTTGCATACGCTCAATGCAATCGTGCTCCCTACGAAAACGGATTTATCTTAGTTTTTCTTTATTCAAGGATGAATAAAAAGAAAAGTGTGGGGGTATTTGATGTGCACGTAAATGTGCATATTTTTACTTCTATATTTTATCGAATTTAATCATATAAATGATCATATTGGGTATTTTAACATGTTTAAACCAAAATTCAAATTATTTCCAAATCATCACATATTCATCTTCATACAAGGGCAAAATGGTTATTTTTGTGCATATAATAAATTAAAAAAGTTTACTTGAAAATTTCTATATTAGAATTTGAAGTCAAATTACAAGTGGTTTCATGGAAAATATGCATGCACAAAAGAATACAAAGGAATGAAGATGTAAATAATTCAAACTCATGATCATGGAGGACTCCACCTACCCACCTACCTTGATGTACAAATTAGAAGCTAATACACATGCTAATGGCCATTAAACTTTCATACACACTTAATGGAGGATTATCTCATGCTAATGATAACTTGATGGCCACACTTCCTAGAGGGGTGGTTTGGGTATTCCCTAAAAATATGGATTAGGGTTTCAAACTTGTATAAATACCCCTTATGTTTCATGTAATCTCTCTTAGGCTCTCTACTTCTTAGCCTCTTTAGTTTAGTTTAGGCTCAAAAATAAAATGAAAGCTTTCTTTCTTTTCATGGCTACTTAGCCATTTCTTATTTCATGTAATTTTTTTTATGCAACTTTAATCATTGCTCTTTTCTTTTCTTGTGTATTTACTTTCATGTTAGTAGTGGAGACGTCTTTTATTTTATGCATTAGCTTAGTTTTTCTCGCATTTAGCTCTCTTTTTCTCTTCTTTTTATTTCATGTTGCATGCTACAATTGTTGATATGATAACAAATATGAGAGGCTAAACCCCTTCAATTTAGGGGTAATGAAGCTCTCTTAATCATGTAGCTTCAACATTTTGATCATTTATGTTCTCTTTTTGTGCTTAATGGAAATATTTGAAGTGGTTTAACTTGTTGTTTTAGCTTTGAATTTGATAGCATATATTGTTGACACCAAATATGCTATGCTTAAATAAACAACAAACATAAATTACCTCTCCATCCACATATGATTATGGTAATGAAGTGATTTTAAAATCAAAATTTGATGGTCTATATTTCTAATCAACAGTTAATAGGCCATACTTAGAATAGATTTTATTTTCAATTTCATTGTCAATTTTCATGAGAGTTAAAAGTGATTTAGTCGTTGTGTTATAGTTGATGGTTTATATTGGGCTAATTAATAGCATAAATATGTCATACTTATGATAAACACATCAATTAAATTCAATAATGACCAAAAAAGAGATCATAATTTCATATTTTGTTGAACTATATGATCTAGAGAGTGGAATTATCTCTAAATTGCCTTTAAACTCTCATTGTTTTATCAAATTTCTTTTGCTAGTTTTACATTTTTTTAGCTTAACACTCTCAAATCTTGGTTAATTTGATTGAATAGAAATTTAAAATCTAACATTTCCCTGTGGATCGACCCGTACTCGCTACGTACTATCATTTTACGCCGTGCGCTTGTGGTTATTTTTATTATAAATTTTTCGACGATTTTCTAAACTGATAGAAAAACCGTCGTTAAACAAGTTTTTGGGCTATCATTGTACTGTCATTGTACGTCGAGCTCTTTACATCCAACGGCTATGGCCAGCTAATTTGCGATGATCGAGGTGCAGCAGGCCCATGTTGGCCGTGCGTTCATGGGCAAAATTCTTGCCTTTGGAGGAGAGGTGGGGGATAGGTCTTGGCTAGGAGGTGCGGCAGGAGGAGGCGCACGACATGGCAGGGGTTGATCGACCTCTAGGTGATCGAGGGTGGAGCGACGTTTAGATTCTCGTGCATGTTGATGGGTTTGAGTTGCATAAGAAGGAGAAAGATTAGGGTTTTAATAATCTCAGTAATTAACTTTAGTTACGTTGATTAAAAAAATTAATTATTTTTATGTGAATCGATTGTTTAAAAATCCATAACTTGTTCATACTAAGTCATTTTTGCACGAAACAAATGCGTTGGGTTTGAATCAATTTGGAGCTGTTGAAATTTTTGGTTAAATTCGAACGCCTGTTCGTTTTTAATTCGAACAAAACGCTGCAACGACTATTGGAACCAAAGTGAGTAAAACTCACTCTCTTTGGCTCGCTCTTATTTTTATATAAGTCGGAATAAATTTATTTTATGCTATTTGATGATTGTTTGGATGTTATACTATATTATTAGTAGTTGGATATATTCCTGGTTATTGGAGCAGATGAGACCTTATATGTTCCCATGTATGAGCGGATGACCCTTTGTACGCGCGTCTGCCTCGAAGCATACATTGTACATATTTTTCTCAATGTATGTTGCAGGTGACAGGTTAGAGGGATCCAATAGGATTCCTCACTATGGTTGATGTATATTTACACATATTGTTATATGCTGTATTATGTGATATTTGATATGATCGATACCATGATTGTTATTATTGATGTGAATCCCCTTATTTAGTACTTTTGCAGCATTGGGCCTTATTTTGGAATTTTAAAATATTAAAATGATGATTTCAAATTAAAAAGGGTTTCAAAGTGATTTTGAAAATATATATGTTTTAATAAATTTTTGAATGATTAAAGAAATGGATTTATTTTAAATAAATAAAAAGTTATAATTTTTATGTTATAAAAATTATGGTTTTGTGAAATATACTTAAATATGATTTTTGAAATATGAAGTTAACTATTTTGTAAAATAAGTTAAACTAAGAATTTTGAACTTATTATAAATGGTTTATATATAAGATTTATAAAATTGATATTTTATAAATAAAAGTAATGGAATTATAAACGAGTTTTATAAGTGTTAAAATGAAAGTTTATAAAGAATGAACGTGTAAATAAAAAAATTTATAAGTAAATAAGCTTATAGTAGGATTTTGATATATAAAAAAGATAAACGGGAAATTGGTTAATAAAGGAATTTTATAAATGGAAGTTTTTATAAAATAGAAATGTGAATTATAAACACTATTTTATACATGTGAAATCAATTTAATTTGATAAGCTAAATATGGATTTTTATAAAGGGAAACATATTCACGTTTTTAAAGTGAAAAATCCTTAAAATGAATGTTTGGAAAGTGATATTTTAAAATGAAGTTTAAATGTTTTGAAAATACAATAAGTAGTGAATTCACTTATTATTAAAATAAGATTATGAAATGTTTTCCAAATATTGAAATGGTTTTGAGAATATATCTTTTTAAAGGTAATTTGAAGTAAATGATTTGGAAAAAGCGATTTAATTAATGAAAGATTAATAAATTAGGCCTAGTGACTGTTTAAGTGCTAAATTATATTTTTGGCCATTTTAGTTTCTTGACTTGATCTGGAAACTATTTAATCATAGTACGTAGTCTATGTAGGCTTGATTATTGTTTGGTGTAAAGGATGTTGATTCGAGTAGTGCGGAGTGATTACTCCAATCTACCGAGCTTCCTTCTTGGCCGAAGGATAGCAAGTTGAAAGTTTGAAACGTGATAAGTCTACAAGACTTGGTTTTTGTATGAGGTTGAGTAACGCTTTTACGTTGTTGGTGCGAAGAGACCGAGATCAGATTTATTTGAAAACCACTTTGGACTAACTTATTTGCTACAATTGTGCAGGTTATTGATGGCACTGAAATTTAGGATTTTCATAGTGAATGACTGCTTGTTGATCGTTTGGGGTTAAAATCTCAATATACATATAGTAGCAGTAGTCTCTTCGTTATGAAATATCTGATGCAAGGACTATTCACTACTAATCCTAGGGTAACTCCCGATAGGATGTGGTAGGAAAGTACCTTCGGTTTGTCCTGTTCCTGGACAACTTGTATAGATGGATGTTTGATAGTGCATTTTATAAGATTACGTACATTGGTTTTTACAAACATACATCTGTGGTGGCGGAGAAGACAACTTCTCTTAGCTAAACACCCTCCTTGAGATGTACGAGCTCAAGGGTTGTATTTTTGTGGAAGGCAATTAGTAGTCAACGGAAATGACAATGTGGCATTCAAAGATGATGTGATATGTGATATGTGAAAAGGTAATGTTGCCTCAAGCCTCATCAACCGGGAAATGACCGAAAAAGGGTTAGATGCAGCAAGGTTATACGGGTCATTCCCATTAGGATATGATCATCCTCTTCTAGATATATTTCTTCCCGCAATGACGTTCGGGATGTAAATTATTGTGGATGTATTCTATAAGGGCCCTCGGATAAAGGTCAGTAACGACCGGGGGATGATATATTCAGTACCATCTAGTTACAGAGATAGACCGGTCTTGTGTTGGTAGAGGTGCCCATGTGTGGCCCTCGGGACATCCATTTGAAGGTGTACCCATCGGAAGGTGGTCCCTTCACTTGGTCATTTGTATGGAAATCCAAAATCCACTACGTGCCTACCAATTTGTTTGTAGAGCCTAGTATGCTAAAATTTAATAATGGTAATAATTTCGACTATTTTAATTATTATTTATATACTAAACACTAGTATAATATAACATGATTTGATATGAAATGTTTTGGTTATTGTAAGATAAATCCGTCCGTGTTTATGTGTGGGTGTGTCTTACGAGATACTTTTCTTTTGATAAAAGAACGTCTTTATAACTTTAGAATAAATTCAGTTGAGATGTGTTTTCTCATGCTGGTTTACCAGACTGATCCAGGTGTTCTTCCCTTTGAATGCTCGGGTCAGACCGAGTATATTGACAGGTTCATATTTGGTGCTTTTGGAGCTTCAACAGACGAGCTGGAGATCTTCATGTCGTATACACGTATCTGTTTATTTTCTACTGCATTGTTGTTGTAAATTATCAGCATTTGTGAGGACATGTTGTCATAACTGTCCAAGCTGATAATTATTTATTTATGTACTCCGATTGATGTATGTATATTATAGTTTCTCTTTTGTAAAGATATTCATCTATATCTTATGTTGTTCCGCTGCGATATGAGATTCTGTATTGTTTTGGTTCTGTTTCTTCTCTTCTGCTCTCTTCTTTCTTCTTCTCACCTCTCTCTCCTTTCTCATGACTTTCCGTCATTCTGTGCTTTTTGGGTCGGACATGTGTGGTTTATTGTCGATTCAAAAGGTACAAATTTGCGGTTTGTCATAAGAAGAATAAGTGAAAAGGTTATTTTTCAAATAATTTGTTTAGAGTTTCTATTTTGTCTTTTATGTGCGTTATCTCACTTAACCTTAATGTAAATTTTGTTTCTAAAAATGGAACTTGTGAAATTTTTTGAAAAGCCTGTAAAATACTGCTTTTGAACTCTTTTTGTGTTTAAGTAATAAGCGTATATTTGAGGATATTTTTAGAAATGCTTTGTCGCATTCAAAATAATGTGTTTACTTATATTTTTACTAAGTTAAGTTAATTATTTTTGAGAATTTGATTAAAGAAAATATTATGGTCTTAATAAAAAGGAAACATCTCTTAAAAATTAAAAGAAAGCTTTACAGTTTTAAAAACTTTCTATTTTGTGCGGAAGAAAGCTAAAAACGGAAAGATTTTTAACTAAATTTTTGATTTAAACTATAAAAAAATTGAAACAAAAGTGAACTTCACAGTTTTAAATACCTATTAACTTTGAGATTTTATGTTAAAATAAAAAGATCTTTATTAAGAAGACAATGTAAAAATATTTTGATTATCACTTAAACGAAGAGAAATAGATTTGGAGTTAGATAAATAGGATTAAGTAGCCCACTAGGATAAGATTGACTATGGGATTTGAATAACATTTTAGTTCATAGGAATGGAATATGTAGCAATGTAAGTTTCCATAAATCATCTAGATTCAATATAAAAGTGTATCGTTTGAAATAATTAAGAATATACCCTAAAAGAAAGAGATGTACAAAATAGGGAGGTCATCGTATTTTGTATTGTCTATTTCAAAAATAAGTAAACAAAAATGATGTAGTTCCAATGCATTAAAATGCAAAAAGTCCTAAGTATAAACCTAAATGGTTGACAAGATGGAAAAGGACGTTTTTGAGAATTCAAAATGCAAAGAGGTCCAAAAATGATAATTAAGTCAAGATCTTCAGAATGGTTGGTTAATTCAAAATTTTGGGATTTCAGTTATGAAAAGGTGTTGTTGTTACATGCGAAGGAATTTTTCATGATCTTCGACTATAACTCTAATGAATTTTAGATGCTTGTGGAATTGTCTATATGGGGTAGTTACCCTAGTCAAACCATTTTGGATAGAAAAGCTTATTCTTGAACTTAGAATGTATGTGCCACCTTTTAGGCTAAGGCTTTTGGATGATAGGAATGGTTGTAAACATGCCAATAGGACATGTTATGGTATAAACTTTGGATGCTGGTTGTAAATTACATTCTTATGTCCTTAAAGATTTCGAGGACGAAATCCTTTAAGGAGGGGAGAATGTAACACCCCATTAGTTTTAATAATGAATTAAAATGTTAAAAATGTAAACTTACATAAAAGGATGAAATAGTAAATTTTCACAAATAAATGAATTTGGGAATTTTGTCTTTTCCATTGTATTAAGTAGATTTTGCTAGCCCAAATTCATATATAAATTGTCAGAAATGGATACCATATAAAGAAGATACGAAGCATTTACTGTAGCTTGCATTTTGTGTTTTGCGTCTATTTTGAAAATAAGGGATTTATGCCAGAATATAGTAAAACTTAATTATTAAGAAACAAGTTAAATGTGCATTTAAAAGATGAGAAGAAAAGGGTGTTTATGCATATAAATATGAAAATGATTCAAGTGGGAAGTATTAATTGCTGCACTTAAAAGGTTGAACATGTTAAAAAGAATGGAACGAACATAATTAATGCAAAGAGAGAGGGAGCATCAATTACCCTTTTTGGAATTATTTGAAATTAGGATAAATGTGTATATATTTAAATAAAGGGTTATTTGAAAGGAAATGCGTAGATAAAAAGTGCTAGTTATTAATGTATACGTATATATGTTTAAAACGGTTGATAATACTTGCATGCATTAATAAATCTGATTTATCAAATACAAATTAGGAGATGAATTATGTAATGACCGAGGTTTTCAAATGTTAAAAATCGACACTAATACATCCTTGTGCCGCAAATCCAAGTGCCAAAGAGCTCGATTGTTAGGAGAAAAAGAAAATAAAGATAGAACATAATCTCACACGAATGGAATAACATATATTATTTCAATATAAAATCTTTACAGTGGAAAGTTTTGAATACAATATCAGAGTCTAACTTAGATTCAACCTGGACAGTTATAAATCTTTGTCCTTACAAATGCTGAAAACCAAACAAACAAATGCAATGGATGCAGCGGATAATAGAATACGTCCATACGTAGATGAAGATCTCCATCTCTCCTCTGAAAACTCCAAGCATCTTCAAGTAAACCTGAAACTACTCGGAGCTGACCCGAGTATTAAAAATACCCGAATCAGGCTTGATAAACCATCATAAGATACTCAAAATTTTAAATGCTGATGTAAATCAAAACCTTTGAAAAGAAGGGTATCTCATAAGACTACGCCTACACATAAATACGGACAAGTTTTTATATTATGATAACCAAAATACTTAATACTGAAAAACACTTTGATATTATTATTAATGACATTCTTTTGAAAACACTTTTCAAGTAATATATCAAAATTAAAGTATCAATATCCGGACTAAGTCTCTAGTAATATATACCGACTAGGTCAACTGAATACACCGGACAAAATATATGATACCAAAGGGGTAGCTGAAATGTTTGCAAAGTATTTCAGCTATTTTGGGAATACAATTAAAACTATAAGCTCGTATTGGAATTGGATTTCCAACATGATAGGGAACTAGTGGCCTTTTTCTCCGATCCACGCATAGCAACCATAGTCCCCTCGGAAGCCTTATCGCATTTCTCAAGCTAACTACTTAGAACTACACTTGCTACACTACCAATATCCGGTAGCCTTATCACTTTTCTTAAGCTGCCTACTATATTCAAATAAATGGGGCAATAAATGCCTTGAGGATCCAGATTCCACCGGACTCCTCCATACTCATACAACCGATAACCAGAAATATATGTCCTGCATGCCACATAATTACCCGTATCATATCTAGGATGTGAGGCTCGTGAGGCTATGCTCAATTTTAACAAAGCCACGCTTTGCTATTCATAAAGCCACGCTTTATTCTTCCATAAAGCACATTCCACTTATAATGCTACATTGTCATTCCTTAATCATACAACCGATTTATACCAACATATAACTCTTGAGCTCGTACGTCTCAGGAAAGGGTGTTAAGCTAAGAGAATTTTCCTTCTCTGTCATCAAGCAGATAATATGTTGATAGAGATCAATTAATATGATCAGAAATGCACTGTCAGACATTCGTCCATACAAGTTCGTTCTGGGACTGAACGAAACCGAAGGCACTCCTCCTACTACCATTAGTAGCGAGTAGTCCTTGCAATTCAAAGATTCCAAAACATGAAAGGACCACTACTACAATAAATGTCTCTATATTGAGAGAGACCCAGAGAATGTAAACAAGCAGTCTTTTCGCTATGAAGATCTTCGGTCTTCAATAATCATCATCTTCAACAAGTCTTCACTTTCGAACAAATACATTGGTTCGAAGTGGTTTTCGGTTAGGAGTTACCCAAATCAGACCTTGGTTCCTTCAAACCAATCATCGATTAAAAAGATGTTAAGTTCATATGTGACTATCAATCATCATTCAATTTAATTCATCTTTTTATTCATTCATAAATATCTTTTAGAGATATATTCATTTAATTATTCCTTTATCTTCTAAAGTATATGAAATGATTAAGCCTCATTTATCAAATTATTTGGTAAATTTAAACCTTTTTAGTATTGGAATAATTCCAAATCAATTCACCTTTTACTTAGGAAAATATTTCCAAAACATTTATTAAATTTTAATCAAAGATTTCTTATTTCCAAAACATAACTTTTAAATAGGTCAAAACGATGTTATTTAAGACATAGTTTACTACAAACCCAAAACAATTAATTCAAATATAGAAATTAAAATAATTCCAAATCATTTATTTAAATCTTTACAAAGATTTCTTAATTCAAAACTCAACTTTGATTAAGTTAAACCAAGTTATCTAGGATATTAATCCAAAACCAGTAAATATTAAGTGAGCAGAATCTATAGAAATAATCTAATTCTACTCAATATCAATTCCCATGTACAACTAGTACTATGGGTGGAATAACGGAGAAATCACCTTTTAAATTCCATGAATAGTACGGGTTCCCTCTTCGGGCTTTAACATTGAGTACAAGAAGATTATCTCTATAAAATCCAAGTTATGTTTATTTGGAAAATTATATCCTTTATACTTTGGAAAATTGTGATCCGAGTAAATAAAATTTACTATCCCCTCCGTCGGGCCAGTCCAGATAGCCAGGGAGAGCAAGAAACTGGTTTTCCAAACTCAAGCCTAGACATTATCTCTCTAACACCCATAAGGCGGTCAGTTATTTGATCGACTCTAAATCATTAATCATTTAACCATTCCATAAATTTCTCAAATTACCTTAAAATAATTTATTAATCACTTGAAAACATTTATAAAAGATTTGGAAAAGAACGGTCGCATTTAAAATTGTATTTCAAAAGTTATAGAAAAGTGCTGCGGAAAAGTGCTACGGAAAGTGCTTTTAAGCTATATTGATCAAAACGACATTTTATCACTTGAAAATTTGTTTTTATAACTCAAATCACTTTTAAAACATTTTAAAAGATTTTTATAATTTATTTCATATTTTTAAACAATTTTAAATTATCATTTTCGAAGAAATCCTTTTATGGATTTCGAACTGCAAAACCGCGATCTTTCCAAAAACTTGTTTTACTCAAATTTCAAAATCTACTTATCGAAATCTCGATTTTCTTTCTTCATTTGAAAACTATGGATATAATAGTTCGGAAAATTCTTATCTCAAAGAATTTCGAGCTATATTCCACTCTCTATACATGTTTGAATTTTACGACGTGAAATTGGGAACTACTGTTACGCGATGCGCCAATTTTTGACTAAATTTCCAATTACCTTTCAAACTTCACCAGAACTGTAACGATCTCGGATTTTATATAAATTTAAATTGATAATTAAAATTAATTTTTGAATAAAATTTGTGAAATTAATTGATAAATTGATGCGAGTTTCCCCGAATTCAAATAAATTCTGTATAAATCATTTAAATTTAAAATATTGTATATATATGTGAATGTATATGTATATATATATTTGGGCATATATGAGTAAATTTGAAATTATATATATATATATATGTATATTTGATTTGAATTTAAATCGTAAATAAATGGTTTAAAATAAAAATACAAATTATATAAGATAAAGTATAAAAATATAAAAGTAACCCATTAGCTAATATTTAACAACAGATTAAAATATAGAAATTATTTATATTACAAATTAATAAGACTAAAGAATAAAAAAATAAAAATAAAAATATATAAGATATAAAATTATAAAGTAAATATATTAGAATAAATTTAAACATCATGTTAAAATTAGAATTCATTTATATCACAAAGCATAAGACAAATAAAATACATACAAGTAAAGGAATATTGTAAAAGAATGAAACAAATAATACATTCAAGTATATACACATAAGTATGAACACTTGAAAAAAAATAATAATATACATATGAATGAAGCTTGCAAGAGAAGGCATCAACTATCTTCATACCATGTACAGCCGAAATGAAAAAAATATAAATATGGTACAACACAATTAATGCAAGCACAAAATGTATCCATCAGCCACCCAAAGTAAGAAATATCTCTGCCTCTTGTATAAACAAATAATAATATCACCTGTATTCATTTTATACATATCAAACTTCTTCATTTCAGTTTCGTAAATCATAAGCTAAGGAAAATCTAATAAAAGCACTATCTAAAACTCAAACAAAATCTCAACTTGATCAACATACAACTTCATATAACCAGAGATTAAAGATGAGAATTTCAGCTTGCATTTTCAAAAAGCCTGTTTCATCAAAGGAAGAACTATGTTCTTTTTCTCTGGAAATCTGTGAGTAACAACATTTTTCTTTTAAAACTTTAAGTATCTGAAATTTTTGCAAGTTTAAGTTTGGAAATATGTATGTTGAACTTTGTTTTTGAGCATGTATGTGAGTATATATGCTTGTACAATGTGAGGCATCCCTGTTTTTTTCTTTTTAGACCAGACATGCAAATAAATTCGTTTCTCTCGATCTAAAAACTATTAGCACTTGGAATATAAACAAAAGCTGTTTGTTATAGCATTTATTAAAGTTTAAAAATTTGTTTGAGTTAAAATAATTTGTAAATATCCCTGAAAACTAAAGAAATCTGAGTAAACTTTAAACTGGTCGAATTTCAAACATTTTAATTCACGAATTCAAGTATATAAATTGAATTCTCATACCTAAACATGATTTTTAAAATAAAAATCATAATTTTTATAGCTAAGTTTAGAGAGCAGTTCGTGGATGAGCGAGAAATGATTTTCGACCAATTGCCGGCAATAAGTTGAACTGGAAGGGTCGGGCTTGCTCATGGTGATGGAGGAGCCGAGGGTGGTGATAGGAAAAATGGTCGGAGGCGACCTCGACCACTGTGGCGACAGCGGTGAGCAATTTCTTTTCGTAAACCTAGTTTTAGGGGAGTTTGTTTTTTTGATTCATTCATCTTCGTTCGAGCATCGAGTTGCTTGGGGTTTTGGGCACTGGTGGCTGGTGGGTTGACGAAGTGATGGCCGAAGTCTCGACGTTTCTAGTGGCCTGTGGAGTAGAAGCAAGGCATTCCTTTGACGATCATCTTTGTTCTAGACTGGCTCGCGCAGCGAAATCGCGAGTTCGTCAACGTTCTGAGATTCTGGGTGTTCGTGAGGATCGTTGTAACGACCCTAGATTTAATTAAATTTAAATTGATAATTGATTGAATTTTTGAATTAAAATTGTAAAATTAAATGATAAATTGATGCGAGTTTCCCCGAATCCAAATAAAAATATATTAAATCATTTTAAATTTAAATATTGTATATATATGTGAATATATGTATGTATATGTAATATATGAGTAAATTTGAAATTATATATATATATATATATATTGTATTTGAGTTTAAAATCTCAAATAAATGGTTTAATAATAATTTGAGTTTATAAAAATATATATAGAAATACAAGACAAATAGTATTAAAGTAAATTTGATAATAAATAATTTAAGCTAGAAATAGAGATAAATATATATAAAATAAACTATAAAAATATCAAGTAAATACATTTGCTAAACTTTAACAACTAATTAAAAATAGAAATTATCTATATTACAAAATAATAAGAAATAAATACACATAGTTGAAATTCAAATAACATGTTAAATAGAAGTTCATTTTATTTTCTAAAGTGATAAGGCCAAAGCTAAAAACAAATATAAAAGATATAAGCATGAAGATATAAGTAAACAAAATACATTCAAGTATGAATGGCTTGCTAAAGAAGATACTACTATAAATATTTATATAAAAAAATCAAATCAAATAAGGATAAGTATATTGTACAAGGCAATTAATACAAGCCATCACAAGAAAATCACGTCATCCACCATATGAGAAAATATCTCTGATCAAACATTGTACAAACATATTTTTTTTATCAGCTTAAACAAACAAACTTATCACCCTGTACAACAATCTTTTATCCATCTTCTTCAATTCATCAGTTCGTCCATCAAAGCTGAGAATAAACTAAAGTTAATATCATTCAAACTTTAACAAAATTCAACAGAAAACATCAAACAACAAAACAAATCAAGCAATTCAATTTGAATCAGAGGATCAAAAGAAGGCAAGATACTCAAGCCTGTTCAAGTGGAAGCCCTGTTCTTCTTCCAAAAATATATGTGAGTAAACCTATATACTCAATGTCTGGATCTGTATATAATTGTTGTTTGTGACTATGCTTAAAGTAGAAAATTTTGAAACTATGCTATATGTATGCAAATCTATACATGTTGCCTGTGCATGTCTGGAACAGGAAATATATCTCTGTTCTTAGTTCCCGGTTTTCAAAAATCTGTTTAAAAATCGAATTCTTCTTTTCTAGTTCTTGTTAGACTTCAAGATCTATATGGAATTTGTTTGTATACTCAAGATCTAGGTCCTAAAATTATTTTTTGAAAATAATTGTTTTTAATTTATCTGGAAATTTTAAAAATACACAAAGAAACCTTAAAACATGATAAATTCAAATCTCGTAATTTGTTGATTCATATACATCATTGTGTTCGGCATCGGAAATTATGATTTTTAAAATAAAATTCACAAATTTTAACTTAGTAAATTGCGAGAATTTGTGAGATGAACGTTAATTGGGTTTTGATGAAATTCTGATGATCAGAGTAATGATAAATCTCGCGATCGAAGATGGAGCATGTTTGGAGGTCAAGGATCATATGAAAAATGTTCGATGATTTTATAATTCATCGTGGATGATGAACGAGGATGATTTAGGGTTTTATCCCTTGTTTTAATCATGGAGGGTTTTCGCGTTGTTGTAGCTTCGCCGTCGCACCGGAGTTGATCGCTCCGGTGGCGATCGAAGCTGGAAAGCCTTATGCAGCTATGGCCAGAATTGTGTGGCCTCTGGTGGCCTGTGGAGTCGGAGCGAGGCATTCCTTTGGCGATCATTTTTGTTCCAGACTGGGTCATATAGCTCGTTCATGAGTTCGTCGACATTTTGGATACCTGAGTGTTCGTGGCAATGGAGGAGAGCATTGTCGTCTTGTTGGTGATCAGAACGATGGCCGGAGGTGGCCAAGCCTCGTGTGCAGGTGCATGCGTGTTACTCATATCTGGGTTGTTTGAGTTTGGAGAAGAAGCATTTTTACTCGAGGTCGAACTCGAAGTTGGATTGGGTTTGACTCGAAGCAAATGGGAAGTGTAGGCTATTCGAAGTTGGACTCGGGTATTCCAACAATTAGCTCGGGTTTTAGTTGAATAGAAGTAGGCAAGTTTTAATTTAAAAGAAATAAAAAGTTTTAAAGTTTAAACTTAATCAAGATTAAATAATTTATTAACCATTTCTTTTAAAATAATTAATGTTTAATCAAGATGGAGTTTATTAAAGGCTTGGGAAAAATAAATTTATTTGAGTTTAAAGTATTTCAATATATATATGTATATAACCTTTGTTTTGAAAGTTTATTTTAAATAAACTTAATATTGTGATTAAGTAAATAAATTAAGAATGAAGTGTTTTAATCCTTAATTTAATTTAAAGGTTTAAAGTGATTAAATGATTAATTACTTAATTACTTAAAAAGATTTAATTTATGTGATTCATTAATTAATGTAATTAATTTAAATATTTATTATGTGGTTAAAGGTTAATTACTTAATAATTAAAGGTTAATTAATTTATGATTAACGGTGATTTAATTGATGATTAAAAATTAATTAATTTTTAATTACTTAATGTAATTAAGGGATAACTAATTATGTAATTAACTTGAATGTTAATTTAATTAATGTGATTAGTTAAGGAATAATTAATTAATTAAAGGTAATTAATTAAGATGAATAATTAAAATTGATCAATCAAGTGATTAAAGGATAATTGCTCCATGTAATTAATTTGTGATTAGAGATAATCATTTAAGTAATTAATTAAGGGTTAATTAATGATTAATCAAAGGGAAATTATTAAATGTTTTGTAATAAATTGATTAGTAATTTACCATGACTAGCAAATTATTCATAGAAATTAACCTGATTTAAATCAATCAGATAATTAAATTGATCCTACTCATGGATGTTTGGATTATATTAGTTATTGAATTGTTTGATATCCCTGATTTTTGATGCTTGTGATATATCCTGACTTGTGTTGTGATCTGTAATGAAATTTTATTATCTGTAATATATATATCTGTGATCTGTGAATGAAAGATAAGCATTATAGTTTATACCGCTTATCAAATATATATTCTATGATTGAATCTGTGACGATTGAATGATGTTGCACTACTGTGTAAAACCCCTGGACCACACTCTTACACACACAAATATGGATTTCACGAGGAAATCGGTTAAGTCATAGATAATTTAGATTTAATATTTTGAAATTGAAATTTTAATTTCAATTGATTTTGGAAATGGATTTGGATTAAATGTTAAAGCTTTGGAAAGAAGTTTTTAAGGTAAAAGTTATTTTGAATAACTTGGTAAAGTTTCGAATTTAAATAATTCAATTTGAATTTGAATTCAAAATTTGGAATTGAATTCCATGTTTGGAAATTGTGGTTAAAGATGTTATAAATATGTTTATATGAATTAAAACCATTTTAAAAGTATTGGTTTGAGAATTTGAATTTAACCCAAGGATTTTAATTCGTCTAAATGAATCAGATTTTCCGAAATGAAAACTATTTGTTTTCAAATAACAGAAGCTTTCATATAAGGAATGAATTTCCAACTTGCGTTAAAAGAAATTCAAGTTTTAATTGGAAAATTTATGAATAAATCTTTGTGAAAGATTGTTGAACTTTGTTTTGAAATTGGAAAGGTGTACCTTTTGTATAAAAGGTCGAAATGGAGTTGTTTTGAAAGCTATCAGTTAAATTTTTGATTTAAAGATTTAATGAGTTAATCCAATTGAAATGGAAATTGATTTGGAAAATCTATGAATAGATCTTTGTGAAACTGTGTGAACTTTGTGAGATGAATCTTTTTATGTAAAAGATTAAAATGGTAATTTGTTTAAACCATTTGAAAAGAAAGCTTTGGATAATAAATTGTGACTTAATTAGAATCCCATTATCCATATGTTTTAAAATATTACGCTCGCTATTCGGTTTAGCCAGGAGAGGACTTTGTGTCATATAACCCATTCCGAATACTGATACGACGAGAATGGATAGCATTTGAAGACCGGTGTTGAAGACCGGTTGTTTGCGAGAACGATAGGATAACCTATCGATTGTCTCTACACTGAGTTGCTCCGGTATAAAGATTTCCTAAGTGATGGGAAGTCCGATCGGGATTGTGAATATCCGGATTGCAAGGGCTTCTTCGGAAGTGCCTTCGGTTCTGTTCAAACCCGGAACAGACTTGTATGGTTGTATGTCTAACATTACACTTTGAGATATAAAACTGATTTCTTTCAAATACATTTCTGTTTGGTGGAGGAGATTTATTCTCTTAGCTTAACACCCTTCTCTGAGACGTACGAGCTCAGAGGTTATGTAGTTGAAGATTATCAGTGATATACTCCCAATTTGGTAGTGTGGCATGCTGAGTGTTGCTGTGTGTTGATGATCATTCGTTGATCATTTGTGATCAAAGCATGGCTTTGTGAAAAAATGTAGCTTTGTGGACGAGACCTCATCGAGCCTCACAAACCGGAAATGGTCGAAACAGAAAAGATGCGGCAAGGTTAGGAGGGTCGCTCCCTTTAGGGTATGTCATTTCCTTCTGGAAAAGGGTGGTATCAGGTATGGAGCCCTGATATTTAACCTATGTGGTTGCTCCAATCTCATTTACTGTGTGATTGTTGCTTTATGATCGAAGCGCCTCGGATAAAGGTCCCAAAGGACCGGGGGGTGGCATATTCGTGCAGTAGTTACCTAGTGTAAGAGGTAACCCGGCCTTGTGTTGGCAGAGATCTGGTTAGGTTCTCGGGACGTCCCTCCAGAGGCGATCCCATGTGGCAGTAGGAAGTTCCTTAGCCTGACCATTTGTTGGAAATTCAAAGAAACAATATGAGCCTTGTACGATTTTAGTTGTATAACCTGCTATGGAATGTGGCGGTAACCTGCTATTGAACATAGTAGCTATAGTAGGCATAAGTGTGGAATGTCTATGCTGGCTAAGATCAATATTATACTTTCGAAAGGTTTTCTGCACTATGCACTAGTAATAATATCAAAAGAGTTTTTCTTGCGTAGTAAGCATTTTTGACTATCATAAGGAGAAATCTCCTCCAATTCTGCGTTTGCATTGTGTGTGTGGCGGGAGGCCTTATGGTAGTTTCATTTTCCAAAAAGCATTGCGAATTTCAATGTTTAAAATTCTTTTGTTGTTTGTTTTAAAGATAAACTGTTTTTGTTACTCACACCAGTCCCATGACTGACCCGGAGTTGTTCCCTTCCTAAACTCTGGGTGCCCATAATTTTCCACACGGGCAGTCTAGAGTTGGGTTTTTCAGATAGTCAGGTTTAGTAGATTATCTGGAGCTGGTTCAGTTCTTGGAGTTCATGACTGCACTTGCTTCTCTTTGTTGTTCGAGCTTGACATTGGAGTGGTTGGACTCAGCCTCTCTAACTGATCATTTGGAGTTATAACTTCTGTTATTTTCCGCTGTATCATTATTTATCTCTGATATTGTTGTATCATATTGATATCATTGTTGTATATCATTTTAGATATTGTATTCATTGGAGTGGTATATGATATCATCTATTTCTTTATTTCGCTGTGTTGTTATACTTAATGGTGTTATAAGCTCAGGAGAGCCAGATTCGGCGTTTGAATCTGTGACATTTTAAGTACAAGTGAAGTACGGGTGCCGATTTTCGAAGGCCGAGTTTAGGGTCTTTACAGTGGTATCATAGCTGAAGGTTAAACTTTAGCTTTGGAGTATAACACATTAAGTAGCTCATTAGAGATAGGGTGAAGTATACCCTAGAATGAGTATATCTCTAAGATATCTGTCTGTATGGCTCAGTAAATTCTCTTACTATCCACTGACTGTAAGTATGAGTGCGAGAAGAGGATGAGATAGGGGACAGGGGAATACGACTATAAATGGTCAATACTTTGTAACAACAAGGAAACAATCTTTTCTCTATCAATCTCTTTTGTTCAGCATCTTTTCTTAATTCTTCGATATTTCCTGGTAGATCCAGGAAGAAGATTTGATATATTTGCATGGGACATAAACTCCAAATAGGTCAGAATTGTTTGTTTGGATGAATTGGTTACTTTGGTTGCTATGGCTGATAGGTATACTTTAGTTCTAAACTGAAAGTTTTAGAATTGTATCCATATATCTATCTATTCTTTGGGTCCCAATATATTCTATGAATGGTTAGTTATCCCTTCGAACTAACCAATGCCATTGCATAGTTCGTAGATCTCGATAACCCGAGTATCTTGTGGAAAAATTTAAAAAAGATTCATTCTTATATCTATAATTGATAATCTGATTTGTTAAGCCAAATGCAGAATAAATATTCAGTTTGATTTGATGAAACATTCTTCATCTATCTTTGTGTCTCCTTGGCAAATTTCGGGGACGAAATTTTTTTAAGGGGGGAAGGTTGTAACGACCTCGGATTTTAATTAAATTTAAATTGATTATTGATTGAATTTTTGATAAATTGATGCGAGTTTCCCCGAATCCAAATAAAAATATATTAAATCATTTTAAATTTAAATATTGTATATATATGTGAATATATGTATGTATATGTAATATATGAGTAAATTTGAAATTATATATATATATATATATATATATATATATATATATTGAACTTGAGTTTAAAATCTCAAGTAAATGGTTTAATAATAATTTGAGTTTATAAAAATATATATAGAAATACAAGACAAATAGTATTAAAGTAAATTTGATAATAAATAATTTAAGCTAGAAATAGAGATAAATATATATAAGATAAACTATAAAAATATCATGTAAATACATTTGCTAAACTTTCACAACTAATTAAAAATAGAAATTATCTATATTACAAAATAATAAGAAATAAATACACATAGTTGAAATTCAAATAACATGTTAAATAGATGTTCATTTTATTTTCTAAAGTGATAAGGCCAAAGCTAAAAACAAATATAAAAGATATTAGCATGAAGATATAGGTAAACAAAATACATTCAAGTATGGATGGCTTGCTAAAGAAGATACTACTATAAATATTTATATAAAAAAAATCAAATCAAATCAGGATAAGTATATTGTACAAGGCAATCAATACAAGCCATCACAAGAAAATCACGTTAGCCACCATAGGAGAAAATATCTCTGATCAAACATTGTACAAACATATTTTTTTATCAGCTTAAACAAATAAACTTATCACCCTGTACAACAATCTTGTATCCATCTTCTTCAATTCATCAGTTCGTCCATCAAAGCTGAGAATAAACTAAAGTTAATATCATTCAAATTTTAACAAAATTCAACTGAAAACATCAAACAACAAAACAAATCAAGCAATTCAATTTGAATCAGAGGATCAAAAGAAGGCAAGATACTCAAGCCTGTTAAAGTGGAAGCCCTGTTCTTCTTCCAAAAATACATGTGAGTAAACCTATATAATTAACGTCTGGATCTGTATATAATTTTTGTTTGTGACTATGCTTAAAGTAGAAAATTTTGAAACTATGCTATATGTATGCAAATCTATACATGTTGCCTGTGCATGTCTGGAACAGGAAATATATCTCTGTTCTTAGTTCCCAGTTTTCAAAAATCTGTTTAAAAATCGAATTCTTCTTTTCTAGTTCTTGTTAGACTTCAAGATCTAGGTACTAAAAATATTTTTTGAAAATAATTGTTTTTAATTTATCTGGAAATTTTAAAAATACACAGAGAAACCTTAAAACATGATAAATTCAAATCTCGTAATTTGTTGATTCATATACATCATTGTGTTCGGCATCGGAAATTATGATTTTTAAAATAAAATTCACAAATTTTAACTTAGTAAATTGCGAGAATTTGTGAGATGAACGTTAATTGGGTTTTGATGAAATTCTGATGATCAGAGTAATGATAAATCTCGCGATCGAAGATGGAGCATGTTTGGAGGTCAAGGATCATAAGAAAAATGTTCGATGATTTTATAATTCATCGTGGATGATGAACGAGGATGATTTAGGGTTTTATCCCTTGTTTTAGTCATGGAGGGTTTTCGCGTTGCTGTAGCTTCGCCGTCGCACCGGTGGCAATCGAAGCTGGAAAGCCTTATGCAGCTATGGCCAGAATTGTGTGGCCTCTGGTGGCCTGTGGAGTCGGAGCGAGGCATTCCTTTGGCGATCATTTTTGTTCCAGACTGGGTCATATAGCTCGTTCATGAGTTCGTCGACATTTTGGATACCTGAGTGTTCGTGGCAATGGAGGAGAGCATCGTCGTCTTGTTGGTGATCAGAACGATGGCCGGAGGTGGCCAAGCCTCGTGTGCACGTGCATGCGTGTTACTCGTATCTGGGTTGTTTGAGTTTGGAGAAGAAGCATTTTTACTCGAGGTCGAACTCGAAGTTGGATTGGGTTTGACTCGAAGCAAAAGGGAAGTGTAGGCTACTCGAAGTTGGACTCGAGTATTCCAACAATTAGCTCGGGTTTTAGTTGAATAGAAGTAGGCAAGTTTTAATTTAAAAGAAATAAAAAGTTTTAAAGTTTAAACTTAATCAAGATTAAATAATTTATTAACCATTTCTTTTAAAATAATTAATGTTTAATCAAGATGGAGTTTATTAAAGGCTTGGGAAAAATAAATTTATTTGAGTTTAAAGTATTTCAATATATATATGTATATAACCTTTGTTTTGAAAGTTTATTTTAAATAAACTTAATATTGTGATTAAGTAAATAAATTAAGAATGAATTGTTTTAATCCTTAATTTAATTTAAAGGTTTAAAGTGATTAAATGATTAATTACTTAATTACTTAAAAGGATTTAATTTATGTGATTCATTAATTAATGTAATTAATTTAAAGATTTATTATGTGGTTAAAGGTTAATTACTTAATAATTAAAGGTTAATTAATTTATGATTAAAGGTGAATTAATTGATGATTAAAAGTTAATTAATTTGTAATTACTTAATGTAATTAAGGGATAACTAATTATGTAATTAACTTGAATGTTAATTTAATTAATGTGATTAGTTAAGGAATAATTAATTAATTAAAGGTAATTAATTAAGATGAATAATTAAAATTGATCAATCAAGTGATTAAAGGATAATTGCTCCATGTAATTAATTTGTGATTAGAGATAATCATTTAAGTAATTAATTAAGGGTTAATTAATGATTAATCAAAGGGAAATTATTAAATGTTTTGTAATAACTTGATTAGTAATTTACCATGACTAGCAAATTATTCATAGAAATTAATCTGATTTAAATCAATCAGATAATTAAATTAATCCTACTCATGGATGTTTGGATTATAATAGTTATTGAATTGTTTGATATCCCTGATTTGTGATGCTTGTGATATATCCTGACTTGTGTTGTGATTTTTAATGAAATTTTATTATCTGTAATATATATATATCTGTGATCTGTGAATGAAAGATAAACGTTATAGTTTATACCGCTTATCAAATATATATTCTGTGTTTGAATCTGTGATGATTGAATGATGTTGCACTACTGTGTAAAACCCTTGGACCACACTCTTACACACACAAATATAGATTTCATGAGGAAATCGGTTAAGTCATAGATAATTTAGATTTAATATTTTGAAATTGAATTATTAATTTCAATTGATTTTGGAAATGGATTTGGATTAAATGTTAAAGCTTTGGAAAGAAGTTTTTAAGATAAAAGTTATTTTGAATAACTTGGTAAAGTTTCGAATTTAAATAATTCAATTTGAATTTGAATTCAAAATTTGGAATTGAATTCCATGTTTGGAAATTGTGGTTAAAGATGTTATAAATATGTTTATATGAATTTAAACCATTTTAAAAGTATTGGTTTGAGAATTTGAATTTAACCCAAGGATTTTAATTCGTCTAAATGAATCAGATTTTCCGAAATGAAAACTATTTGTTTTCAAATAACAGAAGCTTTCATATAAGGAATGAATTTCCAACTTGTGTTAAAAGAATTTCAAGTTTGAATTGGAAAATTTATGAATAAATCTTTGTGAAAGATTGTTGAACTTTGTTTTGAAATTGGAAAGGTGTACCTTTTGTATAAAAGGTCGAAATGGAGTTGTTTTGAAAGCTATCAGTTAAATCTTTGATTTAAAGATTTAACGAGTTAATCCAATTGAAATGGAAATTGATTTGGAAAATCTATGATTAGATCTTTGTGAAACTGTGTGAACTTTGTGAGATGAATCTTTTTATGTAAAATATTAAAATGGTAATTTGTTTAAACCATTTGAAAAGAAAGCTTTGGATAATAAATTATGACTTAATTGGAATCCCATTATCCATATGTTTTAAAATATTGCGCTCGCTATTCGGTTTAGCCGGGAGAGGACTTTGTGTCATATAACCCATTCCGAATAGTGATACGACGAGAATGGATAGCATTTGAAGACCGATGTTGAAGACCGGGTGTTTGCGAGTACGATAGGATAACCTATCGATTGTCTCTGCACTGAGTTGCTCCGGTATAGAGATTTCCTAAGTGATGGGAAGTTCGATCGGGATTGTGAATAACCAGATTGCAAGGGCTTCTTCGGAAGTGCCTTCGGTTCTGTTCAAACCCGGAACAGACTTGTATGGTTGTATGTCTGACATTACACTTTGAGATATAAAGCTGATTTCTTTCAAATACATTTCTGTTTGGTGGCGGAGATTTATTCTCTTAGCTTAACACCCTTCTCTGAGACGTACGAGCTCAGAGGTTATGTAGTTGAAGATTATCAGTGATATACTCCCAATTTGGTAGTGTGGCATGCTGAGTGTTGCTGTGTGTTGATGATCATTCGTTGATCATTTGTGATCAAAGCATGGCTTTGTGAAAAAACGTAGCTTTGTGGACGAGACCTCATCGAGCCTCACAAACCGAAAATGGTCGAAACAGAAAAGATGCGGCAAGGTTAGGAGGGTCGCTCCCTTTAGGGTATGTCATTTCCTTCTGGAAAAGGGTGGTATTAGGTATGGAGCCCTGATATTTAACCTATGTGGTTGCTCCAATCTCATTTACTGTGTGATTGTTGCTTTGTGATCGAGGCGCCTCGGATAAAGGTCCCAAAGGACCGGAGGGTGGCATATTCGTGTAGTAGTTACCTAGTGTTAGAGGTAACCCGACCATGTGTTGGCAGAGATCCGGTTAGGTTCTCGGGACGTCCCGCCAGAGGCATCCCATATGGTAGTAGGAAGTTCCTTAGCCTGACCATTTGTAGGAAATCCAAAGAAACAATATGAGCCTTGTACGGTTTTAGTTGTATAACCTGCTATGGAATGTGGCGGTAACCTGCTATTGAACATAGTAGCTATAGTAGGCATAAGTGCGGAATGTCTATGCTGGCTAAGATTAATATTATACTTTCAAAAAGTTTTCTGCACTATGCACTAGTAATAATATCAAAAGAGTTTTTCTTGCGTAGTAAGCATTTTTGACTATCATAAGGAGAAATCTCCTCCAATTCTGCGTTTGCATTGTGTGTGTGGTGGGAGGCCTTATGGTAGTTTCATTTTCCAAAAAGCATTGTGAATTTCAATGTTTAAAATTCTTTTGTGGCTTGTTTTAAAGATAAACTGTTTTTGTTACTCACACCAGTCCAATGACTGACCCTGAGTTTATTGTTCCCTTCCTAAACTCTAGGTGCCCATAATTTTCCACACGGGCAGTCTAGAGTTGGGTTTTTCAGATAGTCAGGTTTAGTAGATTATCTGGAGCTGGTTTAGTACTTGGGGTTCATGACTACACTTGCTTCTCTTTGTTGTTCGAGCTTGACATTGGAGTGGTTGGGCTCAGCCTCTCTGACTGATCATTTGGAGTTATCACTTCTGTTATTTTCCGCTGTATCATTATTTATCTCTGATATTTTTGTATCATATTGATATCATTGTTGTATATCATTCTGGATATTGTATTCATTGGAGTTGTATATGATATCATATATTTCTTTATTCCGCTATGTTGTTATACTTAATGGTGTTATAAGCTCCGGAGAGCCAGATTCGGCGTTTGAATCTACGGCATTTTGAGTACAAGTGAAGTACGGGTGCCGATTTTCGAAGGCCGAGTTCAGGGTCTTTACACTCGTGTAGGTCGTCGCCGATGTGTGGACGATCGTAGCATCGGTCGGAGGTGGCTAGATTAATGGTCCACGTGCACGCGTGTATGTGTGGTATCTGGAATGTTTGCAAATTTGGGAAGAAAGGGCAGGCTCGGGTTTGTCTCGAAGGAAATTGCGAAAATACTCGGGGAAAAGAAGGTGAGGAGAAACTCAAAGTAGGGCTCGAGTAAATTAGAATTTGGCTCAGGTAATTTTGAATGTGCCTCGGGTCTGTAGATTTCAGTATAAAACAGTTTTGAAATTTTAAACAAAATTGTTTTATGTTAACTAAGTTAAAGGTGTTTAAGATATATATATATATATATCACTTTTATTTTAAAGAGTTTATTTTGAATAGACTTAATAACGTAATTAGAAAAGTTAATTAAGAAATTATATGTTTGTTAACTTAAGTTTGTTAAGTTAAACTATAAGAAATTTAGCTTAATTTTTCATAAATATAATTAAGTGACGATTAAAGGTAAATTGTTTAAATAATTGATTAGTCCTTAATAAAGTTAATAATTTACCTTAAAATTTATCAAGGTTTTGATGATTAATGATTAATTAATTTTAGAGTAATTAAGTAATTTAATTAATTAAGATAATGGTTAACATTAAAGGATAATTAAGGTTTTAATGTTTTGTGATTAATTAAGCTAACTAAGAAATTTAAGTATAATTAATTTATTTAACAAATTTATAATAAAGGATTAATTTAATTATCTCAATAAATAAGGTTGATTAATTGATGATTGGAGATTAATTAATTTGTATTTAAAAAGTAATTAATTTGTTTTAAGGTAATTAAGGGATGAATTACCAATTGTAATCAAGGAAGTGAATGTGATAAATTTAAGTTAATTAATTTGTTAATTAATTAAAGATGATCATTTGATGGTTGTTTAAGTTTAAAATTACTTAATGAGATTGAATCGTATAATTACTTAGTGAAGTAATTAAGGGTAATTACTGGATGTAATTAATTGAATGATGATTAGTAATTTGAGTATAATTATTGTTAGTAATCAAAGGATAAATTAATTAATGTGATTAATTAAGGATTAATGTAATTAATTTTAGTTAATTAATTTATGAAGTAATTAAAGGTTAATTACTATAATTGGTTAAGAATAATTAATTTGTGTAATTAATTAAGGATAATTACTTAATGTAATTAGAGCATAATTAATCAAGGGTGATTAATTAGTACTTAGAGGGTGATTAATTAACTTGTAATTAATTAAAGGGAAATTAATGATTAATTAATTATTAATTAACCCTGACTAGGAATTATCCCTAGGCAAATGATCTGGTTTAGATTAATTAGATATCTAAATTAGTTTCACTTATGGATGATTGTATTCTATTGAATGCTGTGAATTGTTTTGTCATCTCCGTTGTGTGATGCTTTGTGATATATTGTAATGTAATTTATTTATAATGCATTTATATTATCTATCTGTGATTCTGTGTATATAGATAAGCGTTATAGTATTATATCGCTTATCGATATTGTTGTGATTGTATCCGTGATGACTGATGATGTTGCACTATTGTGTTAAAACCCCTGGACCACACTTTTACACACACAAATGTGGATTTCATGAGGAAATCGGTTAAGTCACAGATGATTTAAATTTAATATTTTTGAAATTGAAATTTTAATTTCAATTGATTTTGGAAATGAATTTGGGTTAAATGTTAAAGCTTTTGAAAAGGAGTTTTGAGATAAAAGTTATTTTGAATAACTTGGCAAAGTTTCCAATTTAAATAATTTAATTTGAATTTGAATTCAAAATTTGGAATTGAATTCCATGTTTGAAAGTTTTGGTTTAAAAAATGTTATACAAGTTATAAATGTGTTTAAACCATTTTAAAAGTATGGTTTTGAGAATTTGAATTTAACCCAAGGACTTTAACTCGTATAAATGAATCAGATTTTCCAAAATGAAAACTATTTGTTTTCAAATAATAGAAGCTTTCATATAAGGAATGAATTTCCAATTTGTGTCAAAAGAATTTCAAGTTTGAAATGAAAATGGTTTTCCGAGTTATGAATAAATCTTTGTGAAAGGTTGTTGAACTTTGTTTTGAAATTGGAAAGGTGTACCTTTTATATAAAAGGTCGAAATGGAATTGTTTTGAAAGCTATCAATTAAATCTTTGTTTTAAAGATTGGACGAGTTAATCCATATTGAAATGGAAATTGATTTGGAAAATCTATGAATAGATCTTTGTGAAACTGGGTGAACTTTGTGAGATAAATCTTTTTGTAAAAGATTGGAAATGGTAATGTGTTTAAACCATTTGAAGAGAAGTTTTGGGTAATAAGTTGTGACTTAACTGAAATCCCAATATCCATATGTTTTAAAATATTGCGCTCACTATTCGGTTTAGCTGGGAGAGGACTTTGTGTCATATAACCCATTCCGAATAGTGATACGACGTGAATGGATAGCATTTGAAGACTGTGTTGAAGACCGGGTATTTTCGAAAATGAAAGGATAACCCGTCGATTGTCTCTGCACTGAGTCGCGCCGGTATAGAGATTCCCTAAGTGATGGGAAGTCCGATCGGGATTGTGAATACCCGGATTGCAAGGGCTTCTTTGGAAGTGCCTTCGGTTCTATTCGAACCCGGAACAGACTTGTATGGCCGTATGTCTAACATTACACTTTGAGATATAAAGCTGATTTCTTTCAAATACATTTCTGTTTGGTGGCAAAGAATTTATGATCTTAGTTTAACACCCCTCTTTGAGACGTACGAGCTCAGAGGTTATGTAGTTGAAAGTTATCAGTGATATGCTCCCAATTTGGTAATGTGGCATACTAAGTGTTGATGTGTGTTGCTGATCATTTGTTGATCAAAGCACGACTTTGTGAAAAAGCGTAGCTTTGTGGACGAGACCTCATCGGACCTCACACCCCGGAAATGGTCGAAACAGGAAAGATGCGGCAAGGTTTCAGGGGTAGCTCCCCTAGGGTATGTCCATTCCTTCTGGAAAAAGGTGATATTATGGTATGGAGCCCAGATATTTACCTGTGTGGTTGCTCCAATCTCATTTACTATGTGATTGTTGATGTGTGATCGAGGCCTCGGATAAAGGTCGCAAACGACCGGGGGTGGCATATCTCAGGTTTACTACCCGGGAAGGGGGTAACCGGCCTTGTTTTGGCAGAGAGCAGTTGTCTCTCGGGGCGTCCCTCCAGTGGCGTTCCCATGTGGCATAGGAAGTTCCTTAGCCTGACCATTTGTTGGAAAATCCAAAGAAACAATACGAGCCCTTTACGATTGCAATTTGTATAACCTGTCTCCTCAGGCGGCAGCTATAGCAGGCATAATATAATGGTACCTATGCTGGCTAAGATTAATATTGTATTTTCGAAATGATTTTGTACACTATGCACTAATAATAATATCAAAAGAGTTTTCTCGTATTAAGCATATTTGACTATCATAAGAAGAAATCTCCCCCAAGTCTGCGATTGCATTGTGTGTGTGGTGGGAAGTCTTATGGTAGTTTCATTTTCCAAAAAGCATTGCGGATTTCAATGTTTAAAATTCCTTTGTTGTTTGTTTTAAAGATAAACTGTTTTTGTTACTCACACACTCGGAGTTTATTGTTCCCTTCCTAAACTCTGGGTGCCCATAATTTTCCACACGGGCAATCTAGAGTTGGGTTTTTCAGATAATCAGGTTTAGTAGATTAGTTGGAGCTAGTTCAGTTTTTGGAGTTCACGGATGACTTTCCTTGCTTCTCTTAGTGAAACGTGATGGGGGATCGAGCTTGATGTTGGAGTTGTTGGACTCATTCTCTTTTCCAGATTGTTTGGAGTTATCACCTCTATTGTTTCCGCTGTAGCATTATTTGTCTTTGATATTGTTGTATCATATAGATATCATTGTTGTATATCATATTCTGGACATTGTATCATTTGTGATGTATATGATATCATTCATTTCTTTCTTCCGCTGTGTTGTTATACTTACTGTGTTATAAGCTCCGGCGAGCCAGATTCGGCGTTTGAATCTGCGACATTCGAGTACAAGTGAAGTACGGGTGCCGATTTTCGAAGCCCGAGTCAGGATCATTTCATTTGGTATCAGAGCTAAGGTTGAACTTTAGCTATGGAGTATAACACATTAAGTAGCTCATTAAAGATAGAGTGAAGTATACCCTAGAATGAGTAATCCCTAAGATATCTGTCTGTATACCTCAGTAAATTCTCTTACTATCCACTGATAGTAAGTACGAGTGTAAGAAGAGGATGATATAGGGGACAGGGGAATACGACTATAAATGGTCAATACCCTGTAACAACAAGGAAACAATCTTTTCTCTATCAATCTCTTTTTTTCAACATTTCTTTTCAATTCTTCAGTAGTTCCTGGTAGATCCAGGAAGAGATTTGATATATTAATATGGGACATAAACTCCGGATGGACCAAAATTGTTTGTTTGGATGTATTGGTTGTTTCGTTTGCTTTGGTTGCTATGATTGATAGGTATACTTTCGTTCTAAACTAAAAGTTTTGAAATTATATTCATATATCTGTCGGTACAATTTGGGTCCCAATATATTCTACGAATGGTTAGTTATCCCTTCGAACTAACCAATACCTCTCCATATGTCGTAGATCTGGATAACCCGAGTATCTTGAAAAAAATTAAAAAGATTCGTTCTCGTATCTATTATTGATATTCTGATTTGGTAAGCCAAATGCAGAATAGATATTTAGTTTGATTTGATAAAATATTTTTCATCTATCTTTGTGTCTCCCTGGCAAATTTCGGGGACGAAATTTCTTAAGGAGGGGAGCCTGTAACGATCCCAGATTTTATATAAATTTAAATTGATAATTAAAATTAATTTTTGAATAAAATTTGTGAAATTAATTGATAAATTGATGCGAGTTTCCCCGAATTCAAATAAATTATGTATAAATCATTTAAATTTAAAATATTGTATATATATGTGAATGTATATGTATATATATATTTGGGCATATATGAGTAAATTTGAAATTATATATATATATATTTGATTTGAATTTAAATCATAAATAAATGGTTTAAAATAAAAATACAAATTATATAAGATAAAGTATAAAAATATAAAAGTAGCCCATTAGCTAAAATTTAACAACAGATTAAAATATAGAAATTATTTATATTACAAATTAATAAGACTAAAGAATAAAAAAATAAAAATAAAAATATATAAGATATAAAAGTATAAAGTAAATATATTAGAATAAATTTAAACATCATGTTAAAATTAGAATTCATTTATATCACAAAGCATAAGACAAATAAAATACATACAAGTAAAGGAATATTGTAAAAGAATGAAACAAATAATACATTCAAGTATATACACATAAGTATGAACACTTGAAAAAAAATAATAATATACATATGAATGAAGCTTGCAAGAGAAGGCATCAACTATCTTCATACCATGTACAAACGAAATGAAAAAAATATAAATATGGTACAACACAATTAATGCAAGCACAAAATGTATCCATCAGTCACCCAAAGCAAGAAATATCTCTGCCTCTTGTATAAACAAATAATAATATCACCTGTATTCATTTTATACATATCAAACTTCTTCATTTCAGTTTCGTAAATCATAAGCTAAGGAAAATATGAAAATAAGCACCATCTAAAACTCAAACAAAATCTCAACTTGATCAACATACAACTTCATATAACCAAAGATTAAAGATGAGAATTTCAGCTTGCATTTTCAAAAAGCCTGTTTCATCAAAGGAAGAACTCTGTTCTTTTTCTCTGGAAATCTGTGAGTAACTTCATTTTTCTTTTAAAACTTTAAGTATCTGAAAATTTTGCAAGTTTAAGTTTGGAAATATGTATGTTGAACTTTGTTTTTGAGCATGTATGTGAGTATATATGCCTGTACAATGTGAGGCATCCCTGTTTTTTTTTTCCTTTTTAGACCAGACATGCAAATAAATTCGTTTCTCTCGATCTAACAACTATTAGCACTTGGAATATAAACAAAAACTGTTTGTTATAGCATTTATTAAAGTTTAAAAATTTGTTTGAGTTAAAATAATTTGTAAATATCCCTGAAAACTAAAGAAATCTGAGTAAACTTTAAACTGGTCGAATTTCAAACATTTTAATTCACGAATTCAAGTATATAAATTGAATTCTCATACCTAAACATGATTTTTAAAACAAAAATCATAATTTTTAGAGCTAAGTTTAGAGAGCAGTTCGTGGATGAGCGGGAAACGATTTTCGACAAATTGCCGGCAATAAGTTGAACTAGAAGGGTCGGGCTTGCTCATGGTGATGGAGGAGCCTTGGGTAGTGATAGGAAAAATGGTCGGAGGCGACCTCGACCACTGTGGCGACAGCGGTGAGCAATTTCTTTTCGTAAACCTAGTTTTAGGGGAGTTTGTTTTTTTGATTCGTTCATCTTCGTTCGAGCATCGTGTTGCTTGGGGTTTTGGGCACTGGTGGCTGGTGGGTTGACGAAGTGATGGCCGAAGTCTCGACGTTTCTGGTGGCCTGTGGAGTAGAAGCAAGGCATTCCTTTGACGATCATCTTTGTTCCAGACTGGCTCGCGCAGCGAAATCGCGAGTTCGTCAACGTTCTGAGATTCTAGGTGTTCGTGAGGATCGTGTAGGTCGTCGCCGATGTGTGGACGATCGTAGCATCGATCGGAGGTGGCTAGATTAATGGTGCACGTGCACACGTGTATGTGTGGTATCTGGAATGTTTGCAAATTTGGGAAGAAAGGACAGGCTCGGGTTCGTCTCGAAGTAAATTGCGAAAATACTCGGGAAAAAGAAGGTGAGGGGAAACTCGAAGTAGGGCTCGAGTAAATTAGAATTTGGCTCGGGTAATTTTGATTGTGTCTCGGGTCTGTAGATTTCAGTATAAAACAGTTTTGAAATTTTAAACAAAATTGTTTTATGTTAACTAAGTTAAAGGTGTTTAAGATATATATATATATATATCACTTTTATTTTAAAGAGTTTATTTTGAATAAACTTAATAACGTAATTAGAAAAGTTAATTAAGAAATTATATGTTTGTTAACTTAAGTTTGTTAAGTTAAACTATAAGAAATTTAGCTTAATTTTTCATACATATAATTAAGTGATGATTAAAGATAAATTGTGTAAATAATTGATTAGTCCTTAATAAAGATAATAATTTACCTTAAAATTTATCAAGGTTTTGATGATTAATGATTAATTAATTTTAGAGTAATTAAGTAATTTAATTAATTAAGATAATGGTTAACATTAAAGGATAATTAAGGTTTTAATGTTTTGAGAATAATTAAGTTAATTAAGAAATTTAAGTATAATTAATTTATTTAACAAATTTATAATAAAGGATTAATTTAATTATCTCAATAATTAAGGTTGATTAATTGATGATTGGAGATTAATTAATTTGTATTTAAAAAGTAATTAATTTGTTTTAAAGGTAATTAAGGGATGAATTACCAATTGTAATCAAGGAAGTGAATGTGATAAATTTAAGTTAATTAATTTGTTAATTAATTAAAGATGATCATTGATGGTTGTTTAAGTTTAAAATTACTTAATGAGATTGAATCGTATAATTACTTAGTGAAGTAATTAAGGGTAATTACTGGATGTAATTAATTGAATGATGATTAGTAATTTGAGTATAATTATTGTTAGTAATCAAAGGATAAATTAATTAATGTGATTAATTAAGGGTTAATGTAATTAATTTTAGTTAATTAATTTATGAAGTAATTAAAGGTTAATTACTGTAATTGGTTAAGAATAATGAATTTGTGTAATTAATTAAGGATAATTACTTAATGTAATTAGAGCATAATTAATCAAGGGTGATTAATTAGTAATTAGAGGGTGATTAATTAACTTGTAATTAATTAAAGGGAAATTAATGATTAATTAATTATTAATTAACCCTGACTAGGAATTATCCCTAGGCAAATGATCTTGTTTAGATTAATCAGATATCTAAATTAGTTTCACTTATGGATGATTGTATTCTACTGAATGTTGTGAATTGTTTTGTCATCTCCGATGTGTTATGCTTTGTAATATTTCCTGATTTGTGTTGTGATCTGTAATGTAATTTATTTATAATGCATTTATATTATCTATCTGTGATTCTGTGTATATAGATAAGCGTTATAGGATTATATCGCTTATCGATATTGTTGTGATTGTATCTGTGATGACCGATGATGTTGCACTATTGTGTTAAAACCCCTGGACCACACTTTTACCCACACAAATGGGGATTTCACGAGGAAATCGGTTAAGTCATAGATGATTTGAATTTAATATTTTTGAAATTGAAATTTTAATTTCAATTGATTTTGGAAATGAATTTGGGTTAAATGTTAAAGCTTTTGAAAAGGAGTTTTGAGATAAAAGTTATTTTGAATAACTTGGCAAAGTTTCCAATTTAAATAATTTAATTTGAATTTGAATTCAAAATTTGGAATTGAATTCCATGTTTGAAAGTTTTGGTTTAAAAAATGTTATACAAGTTATAAATGTGTTTAAACCATTTTAAAAGTATGGTTTTGAGCCCAAAGACTTTAACTCGTATAAATGAATCAGATTTTCCGAAATGAAAACTATTTGTTTTCAAATAATAGAAGCTTTCATATAAGGAATGAATTTCCAATTTGTGTCAAAAGAATTTCAAGTTTGAAATGAAAATGGTTTTCCGAGTTATGAATAAATCTTTGTGAAAGGTTGTTGAACTTTGTTTTGAAATTGGAAAGGTGTACCTTTTGTATAAAAGGTCGAAATGGAATTGTTTTGAAAGCTATCAATTAAATCTTTGTTTTAAAGATTGGACGAGTTAATCCAAATTTAAATGGAAATTGATTTGGAAAATCTATGAATAGATCTTTGTGAAACTGGGTGAACTTTGTGAGATAAATCTTTTTGTAAAAGATTGGAAATGGTAATGTGTTTAAACCATTTGAAGAGAAGTTTTGGGTAATAAGTTGTGACTTAACTGAAATCCAATATCCATATGTTTAAAAATATTGCGCTCACTATTCGGTTTAGCCGGGAGAGGACTTTGTGTCATATAACCCATTTTGAATAGTGATACGATGTGAATGGATAGCATTTGAAGACCGGTGTTGAAGACCGGGTATTTTCGAAAATGAAAGGATAACCCGTCGATTGTCTCTGCACTGAGTCGCGCCGGTATAGAGATTCCCTAAGTGATGGGAAGTCCGATCGAGATTGTGAATACCCGGATTGCAAGGGCTTCTTTGGAAGTGCCTTCGGTTCTGTTCGAACCCGGAACAGACTTGTATGGCCGTATGTCTGACATTACACTTTGAGATATAAAGCTGATTTCTTTCAAATACATTTCTCTTTGGTGGCGGAGAATTTATTCTCTTAGCTTAACACCCTTCTCTGAGACGTACGAGCTCAGAGGTTATGTAGTTGAAAGTTATCAGTGATATACTCCCAATTTGTAATGTGGCATACTAAGTCTTGCTGTGTGTTGCTGATCATTTTTTGATCATTTGTTGATCAAAGCATGGCTTTGTGAAAAAGCATAGCTTTATGGACGAGACCTCATCGAACCTCACACCCCGGAAATGGTCGAAACAGGAAAGATGCGGCAAGGTTTCAGGGGTAGCTCCCCTAGGGTATGTCCATTCCTTCTGGAAAAAGGTGATATTATGGTATGGAGCCCAGATATTTACCTGTGTGGTTGCTCCAATCTCATTTACTATGTGATTGTTGATGTGTGATCGAGGCCTCGGATAAAGGTCGCAAACGACCGGGGGTGGCATATCTCAGGTTTACTACCCGGGAAGGGGGTAACCGGCCTTGTTTTGGCAGAGAGCAGTTGTCTCTCGGGGCGTCCCTCCAGTGGCGTTCCCATGTGGCATAGGAAGTTCCTTAGCCTGACCATTTGTTGGAAAATCCAAAGAAACAATACGAGCCCTTTACGATTGCAATTTGTATAACCTGCCTCCTCAGGCGGCAGCTATAGCAGGCATAATATAATGGTACCTATGCCGGCTAAGATTAATATTGTATTTTCGAAATGATTTTGTACACTATGCACTAATAATAATATCAAAAGAGTTTTCTCGTATTAAGCATATTTGACTATCATAAGAAGAAATCTCCCCCAAGTCTGCGATTGCATTGTGTGTGTGGTTGGAGGTCTTATGGTAGTTTCATTTTCCAAAAAGCATTGCGGATTTCAATGTTTAAAATTCCTTTGTTGTTTGTTTTAAAGATAAACTGTTTTTGTTACTCACACCAGTCCCATGACTGACTCGGAGTTTATTGTTTCCTTCCTAAACTATGGGTGCCCACAATTTTCCACACGGGCAGTCTAGAGTTGGGTTTTTCAGATAATCAGGTTTGGTAGATTAGTTGGAGCTAGTTCAGTTTTTGGAGTTCGCAGATGACTGTCCTTGCTTCTCTTAGTGAAACGTGATGGGGGATCGAGCTTGATGTTGGATTTGTTGGACTCTTTCTCTTTTCTGGATCATTTGGAGTTATCACCTCTATTGTTTCCACTGTAGCATTATTTGTCTTTGATATTGTTGTATCATATTGATATCATTGTTGTATATCATATTCTGGATATTGTATCATTTGTGATGTATATGATATCATTCATTTCTTTCTTCCGCTGTGTTGTTATACTTACTATGTTATATTCTCCGGCGAGCCAGATTCGGCGTTTGAATCTGCGGCATTCGAGTACAAGTGAAGTACGGGTGCCGATTTTCAAAGGCCGAGTGAGGATCATTTCAAGAACACTTTCATATGTTTATAAAACATTTATAAATCATTTTCAAACTTTTAAACCAATATTTTTCCATATTAAATCTCCTTTTCACTTTTAAGTCATTTCATAATATTATATTATTATAATATTCATTTTCAACTTTTTTTTATTTTCAAAACCATTAAGAGGCTAAATAAACTCCATACACATATTATATGAATTCATTTCTATTCATTAACCATTTTATTATAATTTCTCATAATTTATCACAACCAAGTTATCAACCATATCAACATCCATATAATCAACCATATAATCAACCAAGTCTAACAAGCATTTAAAATTTATAATTTATACTTTCATATAATTATTTTCTAAACGAAAGTAAATCGAGTACTCGCCGTTCCAAAACAAACTTCCTACCAACATTCAATCGAATCAACACTTCACTAATACACCACCTAAACAATTCCACTTCTCCTCAATGCTTCCTAAAATCATTTAGGCGGTATTTCTCTCCACAAATTTCACTCCGGAGCTCCTCGAATCTCCTCCTTGACTCTTAGTGGGCTCGGCCTCCTCTTGGAATAAGGTGATGCACAGCCAAACATGGACATGGGGTATGGTTGTGGGTTATAGAAGGTGTAAGATGGAGTTTGAACTTGTTTTGAGAAGGTATCGATATAGTTTGCATATGTATATAATTTTGAAATTTCTTTGCCATACCTTTGCTGACTTTTTTAAGGCTTGGAAGCCATTGAGGAGGAGCTCTTGGAGCTTAAGAAGAAGGAAGAAGAAGTGGGAATGAAGTGTGGAAATATGAGAATGGGGGTGGTATTTATCCGGAAAAAGTTATAATAAAATATCATGATATTTTCATGATACTTCACATCACTTTCTTTTATATATATATAATTATTATGTCTAGTCACATCACTTTCTTTTATATATATAATTATTATGTCTAGTCACATCACTTTCTTATATATATAATTATTATGTCTAGTCACATCACTCTCTTTTATGTATATAATAATTATTATGTCTAGTCACATCACTTTCTTTTACATATATAATTATTATGTCTAGTCACATCACTTTCTTCATATATATATAATTATTATGTCTAGTCACATCAATTTCTTTTATATATATATAATTATTATGTCTACTTACATCACTTTCTTTTATATATATAATTATTATGAGATAATTTATTTATAAATGTATTGATATCTAGTTAATCAACTCTTATATATGCATGTATATAGTGCACAAAGACAAACAACGTTCCCGATAACTTTTTGGTGTCGAAAGGTCGAAATTTCGGAAAACGTTCTTCGGTCACATTTTCTGTTTTTCTATGAACTATTTAATTTAGTAAACAAATTTTGAAAACAATTTCAACATCATTGTTAATTAATTAAAATAAGTTTATTTTCATTATAAAACTTATATATTGAATATTTTAAATTAATTAAATATTCACTAAACAAAGCAGTGAAATTCTGGGTTGTAACAAATTAATTAATTTACCGATCGATTAGGGGAAGCGTTTCTTGAAGAAAAAGGAAAGATAGGATATTAATTAAAAAGGATAACACTGATTTGAATTGTATGCATCAATAAATACAATCAATTGCAAAATTAATTGCATAATTAAAAGGCATAATACAAGATTTATTATTTATGCATATGTAGTTAGATACCAATTAATAAAATTGGTATGAATTCCAATTGATTGATTGGAAATGAAATTAATGCCATAAATGAGAATTATGTAACCATCGCACTAATGAGGGAAAAGGAGTAATGTTTATTTAGGCTACAAATTAAGGTAATAAGAAAAGGAAGATATTAATGCATGTTTGAAAAGAATAACAGTTTATGCAAGAGTAAAAGGTTAATTTTTAAAATCCGGCATTTAATAAAAGTTAAACAGTTTGAAAGATATGTTTAAAAATTATATGTTTGGATAATAAATTGTTTTTAGGGAAAAATAGAGAAAAGATGTTAGTTAAAAAAATATGGAATGGAAATTAAGAATATTAATTAAGATTAGAATCCTAATTGACTGACTCAAGTGGTAAATTTGTTGCATTGATTTGTGCAATGTAATTGTTGGAAAAGGAATATGGTTTATTTATACAAATAAAGGGACACAAATAAAGAAATGATTTTTGGTATAAATAAATCTTCACTGGAGTTCTTCAACAAGTAAAGAGGAAACCAACATGTGTGTGTACATATATGTATGTATGTATGAAATACTTCTGAATTAATTACATGGTACTTTTCCATATTTAATTTTAGTAGTAAAGTGTAAAATGTGAATGTATTATGGACTAAATTGGTATAAATGAATTAATTAGCGTAACATAAATGATGGTAATGGGAAGATTTTATTTAGAAAGGAAAGTAAATAAAAATTGATTTATTGATTTATGGATTGATTGATGTTATAGGCATGTACACATATTATTAACCTTAGAAGAAGATTTGACATATTATTTAAAAATGTGTCTGGGTTCATTGGATTAAATCTAATGGTCTAAGTTTAATAAGATAGGATTACTTAGAAATAAAGCAATCAATCAATGGTTAGTATTCATATAGATCTCCTATAAATTAAACCACTAACCTAACCTAACTCTTGACTCTTCTCTCTAGTCCTAGTTGTTGTCATCTTCTTACCTCTCCTCCATTAATTCTTATATTTACATATAACTAAACAAAAATAAAATCAAAATTGAATAACGAGATTAAATAAGATCTAGCGATTTGAGAGAAGACTAAGTGGATCTAGGAAGGAAAATAGAAGGATTGGGACCAAATCCAAGGGAAATACAGTATCCAGAGATTGAAATTAAAGCCAAGGATTTAAGCAAGGGAATTAATCTCAATCATAAGTTCTTATCCTAATCAAGGTGAATAATAATCTAAATCATCTCTATATTGTTTATGATTATTTGATTTTTGGGTTTAAGACTAAGTCAATAATAATGATGATTTTGATGATGATATACTTGGATTTTATGTGATGTTAACTCAAATAAGATTATTTGATAAATGATTTACATAGTTTTGAGGCTAAAACTGATTATAATGAGTTTCGTATGCCGTGAGAAAATTTTATGATATGGAAAACATGATTTTAGAGATGGGTTTTAATTTTTATAATTTTCCAAGCTATGGAAAATTTATTATGAATTTTCAAGGGAAATTTGAATACTTGGGTTTAGAAATTAATTTCGGTTATTTTATGAAGAATTTGGGTCTGAAATTTTTATATGTTAGATAAAATATTGAAAATGAATTTTTGTAATTTTTGGGGATTTTTCCTAAGTGATTTACCATGGAAATTAAATTATTTTAGAAGGATGATTTAATTGTTTTGATTGTTTTGCTTAATGGAAGGGCTTAATTGTGAAAATTAATCATTGTTTAGATCTGAAATTATGCGGTAGTTATTTTGAGAAAGAATTTGAAAAGATTAAGGCAACCAATTGAATGTTTACAAATATGCAGGCTAGTTATAAAGTTATTACTTTAAATAGCATTAATTCAGCATTTACCCAGAAAAAAGTTGGTTCCGCCTCTTTTAAAAGGACCTTTCGACCCATTACTTCCACTGCGACTAAGTCGAAACTGACCAAAGCCGAAACCAATACACAAGGTATCACAATGATGGTACGTAGTGGATTGGAGAACGGTGGAAGATATGATATCGAAACCATTGCTTTTGATGGGTCGAAACCTTTGTTTCGCTTTCCAAAGATAAGCACCTGTCTTATTTTCAAAAGAATGCTTTCGACCAAGTCAAAATCTTTTTAATATTTTGAAGATGTTTCTTTCGAATCTGTTGCTGCCTCTTTGTTTAAATGGAGCTTTGGAATGAGTTCCTTTGTTTATAAATCCATGCTTTCGAAAAGGGTGGTTTTGACTTAGTCGAAACATTGCTGCTAATCTTATGCCTTTCAAAGGTGTTGAAGTCATCAATGTTTTCGAAAGGTAGCTTTTGTTTTTAAAATTATACTACGCCACTTCCTAAAAGCTTTCAAAAGGGTTCAAGGGTTTCGAAGGCAATGGCTTCAAAAGGGGGGTTTCGATGCTATCCTTCAATATTTTGCTTTAATGATTTAAGCTTTCGAAAAGGTGGATCCGAAACCATCAAATTTTTCCACAATCAATTTTATATGAAGATTAATGGTTTTGAAAGGGTTACTTTTTTTATATTCACTTTGACCCAAAAGGCATTTTTAAAGATATACCCAATGGTTTCGAAAGGGGTACTTTCAATGGTTTCGAAACTATGCTTCTAAGAGCTTATAAGTAATGCTTTAATACATTCGAAAGGTATATTTTGGTTTCGAAAGAGTTGATTTAAAGAGCTTTGAAAGGTATATACTTAGTGTTTGAAAAGAAGTTTTCTATGCTTTTGAAGGAGGTTATCCAAGGGTTTTGAAAGTGATGCTTTAAGATTTCAAAACAAATAACCCAATCTCATTTTAAAGGAAAAACCATGGCATAAATAAAGGTCTTTGAAATGAAGTTTTTGAGGAAGTTTAAAGGGATTAACCAAGTTTTATTTAAAATGATTTCAGGGATATTTAACCATAGGTGTTGGTTTTACTATATTGTTTTTCCCAAGGCAAGCGGGGTTGGCTGGTCCCCTACCAGTTTATTCCAAATAAAAAGGAAAAAAGTTATGAACAAGCTCATACCAAAAAGAAAAACAGCAAAGGGACAAAGAGAATGTGAAAAACACAAACAACAAAAACAAGAAAGGAAAAAAAGAAAAAACACAGCAGGCAACACCAGACAGAACTATATCCAAGTGTCAATATTCTTATAAGTGAGTGGATAAATGTTTTTCCTCATGCCATGCACAATTGCACACTTGAGACTGGACCATAGGACTGCATAACTCCTTCACTTGTTATCAAAACAATGCAAATTCCTTTCCTCCAAAACCATCTTCAAATATTTCTTTATGACGAAAAATAATACAGCTCTGTCATCACTTCTCCACTTTCTGCCTTGCTAATCAAATCACACTCAATAGTAGAAACCCCAAACACATGGCTCCTGCCAAGATTGTTCATGAGGCTACTCCATAAGAAATGCAGTTCTGAACACTCAAAGTAGAGATGTTCAATACTCTCTTCATGCAAATTACAAAATAAACACAGTGTGTTAACATTCATGCCATAATACTTCATTTTGCTCTTAGTCAGTAGGGCATTCATTCTAACCTTCCACATTAGCAGATTGTCCCTGGTAGGAGAGGATCTACTCCATATAGCTTTGTGCCACATAACTTTGGTAAGCTGCTTATGTTTGATAGGAGATCATAAGCCACAGAGATAGTATGTGACTTACCAAACCAAAGAAGGGAGTCAGTGTGAACTGTTAGGTAAGTATTGCACTATGTTCTATTCCAAACAGCCCTGATTTCTTGGTTACTGGTATAAGGGAGGAGAAGGCTACCATCAGCAATATGATCAAAGGCCAAAGCATTCCTACTAATACCAGATTGTATTATATGGTGGGGAGCAAAAATTTTACATAAAATAATGCCATAGTCTATCCAGGGATCATTCCTGAAATTCTTGTTACTAAATTGAGAGAGAGTGAATTTTAAGAATGGTAAGATAGTGGATCTTAAATCAAGTATTTTTCTCCAAACCCAACTGTAGTTTTGGGGGACATCCATTGTCCAGAAGTCCTTCCTGCCAATATTGTGTCTTGCAGTCCATTCAACCCACAAATTGACATGCCTACAAAGCAGTGCATTAAAATGAACATTGAAGGCAGCCTTGTTCCAGTTCACAATATTAAAAACTCCAAGCCCTCCTCTGTTCTTTGGCAATTCAAATTTTGCAAACGAGCATGGGACAGTTTCTTAGAGTGTATAGTTCCTGTCCAAAAAAAATCTCAGCATTGCACTTCTAACTATCCTCAGCAGCTTGGTGGGCAGAATGAAAGCTCTGGCCCAATACACCATCATAGAAGAGATAACTGATTTGATTAAAACTAGTCTGCCAGCTTGTGAGAGAAATCCATTGGCTAAACTGTTCATAAATGTACATAATTTGTCAAATAAAGGTAAGCAGTAAGCAGTTAGCAGCTGTTATTCTAGAGGTACATAAAGGGAGACCAAGATATGTCATGTCATTGTGCATTGATTGCAATCCAGATAAGGAGATTAGCTTATCAGTTGCTTGTGAAGGAATTCCAGAAGTTAAGATTTGTGATTTAGCTAAATTCAACTTCAACCCAAAGAATTTGTGAAATTTATCAAGAGTGGTTATTAAGCAAGCAATAGAATATATATCAGGTTTGCGAAATATCATAATATCATCAGCAAATAGAAGAGATAAAATGTGAGGGGATTTACATTTAGAATGGAACCATATTTCTTTGTTCAAAAATTTACTTGATATCATTGATGTAAATACCTCCATCACAAGAATAAATAGATAAGAAGAGATGGGATCACCCTGTCTAATTCCTTGTTTACTTCTGAAAAATCCAAAGGTATAACCATTGTATTTGATAGAGAATGAGGGAGTTAATATGCAACAGTAGATCCAGGCAACAAACTCCTTAGGAAATCTCATCACTGACGTAATTCTGAAAATTGTAGACCAATGGACACTGTCAAAGGATTTCCTTAAATCCAGCTTCAGCATAGCTTTGGGGGTAGCTTGGGCACGGCCATAACCCTTGAGCAACTCATGGGCCAGCATGACATTGTCAAGTATACTTCTTTTGGGTAGAAATGCAGATTCGTTAATAGATATAATTATACTCAGAACTTTAACTAGCCTGGAAGCTAAGATTTTTGAAATACACTTATACATCACATTACAGCAGGAAATAGGTCTGAATGATGTAACAGAAGATGTATTGTTAGATTTTGGAATGAGCACAAGGTTAGTGGCATTTACCTCCCCAAGCAATTTAAATTTCTCAAAGAAGTTGTGAACCGCTTTTAGAAAGGCGGACTTTATAGTGTCCCAACTATGGACAAAGAACATGACATTGAAACCATCGGGACCACCGCTTGATTTCTTATTCATAAAGAAAAGGGTGTCCTTTATTTCTTCACCAGTGACTTTGTGAACAAGAAGGGAAGCCTCAGCAGGTAGGATTTTAGGTAGCTGAATGTGTGTCAGTTCTTCAGGATTAGGCTTGAAGTTATCTATGTTTCCAAACAAGCCCTTGTAGTAGTTGAGAAGAGCATTGTCAACTTCATGAGGGGTAGAATGCGGGACTCCAGATTCATCATATATAGTGCATATTTGTTCCTTTGTTTGCTTTACCTTTATTGCTGCATGAAAAAAGGCAGTATTGTTGTCCCCTTCATAGTCCCATTTCTGACAGAGTTGTTTCTTCATTTTCCCTTCAATGTTTAATGCTTCGTTTAAGTCATCAAAAAGCTTTTTTTATCTGTACTTGCAGCATTAGGGTCATTTGGATTGGCTATCATAAATTCCTGTGCTTCCTTGAGCTGGATTCTAAGCTTAGAAGATGATAAGGAACCATCCCCGTACTTCATTTTATCCCATTCCCATAGATCAGATTTGGTTGCCTTTAATTTCCTGCAAAATATAAACATGGGGTTTCCATTAAAATTCTTAGGCCAAACTTTATGTATTATACTATTATACTCAGGTTCAAGGACCAAGCATTATAAAATTTGAAGCTTTTATTCTTTAAATGGTTTCTGCCCAAAGGAGAAAATTATGGGGGCGTGATCAGATAAAACAGGATGGGGTAGGAAGGTAGACATAGATAGCTAAAAGGATAGAGCTTGATAATTTGCAAAGGAGTGATCAATGGTAGTAAAAGTTCTGATACCAGTTTAGCTCCTATTATTCCAAAAGGACCTAGCACTAGATTTTTGAATTGGCATGAGATAGGAATCAGAAATTGCATTATTAAGAGGGAGAATGTATTTAGGAAGAAGAGGGATACCACCCTGCTTATCATGAAAGTTGAGACAACAATTGAAGTCCCCAAAGACCAGCCAATGGTGAGTATTTTTCCTGAAGGCAGGAAGTTGATCAAGCAGAGATTGCCTTGAAACCTTAGAGTTATGAGCATACACTATGGATAAGTAAAAGGAACAGCTTTTATTAGTCAAAGAGACATGGAAGTGCATAACTTGGGCAGTAGATATAAGAGGGGACAAAGACATTAAGGTTGGGTCATGAAGTACCATGATTTTGTCATATGATGCTTCATTCAAATTATGATTGAGGGTCCAAGATGGATTGATATGATTGGCTGCTTTATACGTGAGATGTTTGTTAAGTTTGGTTTCTAGAATTGCAAAAAGGGAAATGATATGTTGGTGGATTAAGTACTTAACTTGATCAAGCTTGGTTTGGGAATGTGCACCCCTAATATTCCATATTGCAAAGTGTTGTATTATTTGGTATATTTTAATGATTGATGCACAATGTTTTTCTTGCTCCTTGTTGAAGGAGACCCCAAGTTACCCGAAGTTTGTTTTGGTGTTTGAACTAATTTCTTCTTTGGACCTTTGTGTTTTTTCTTGGAACTATTGGGAACTGTAGGTGGTAGCTCAGGGGAAGGAGGTGGAGAGGACCAGCCAGGGATGGAACCAGTAAAGTTGTAGAATGGTGCAATGGTGGAGGTATGATCAAATGCAGAGTGGTAAGAATCATGAATAGAGAGAATCAATTGCAATATCTATTTTTCAAGAGCTTCACAAAAGTTAGAATCGGCAGTGTGTGTGCTTGGTGATTTACTTCGGGCAGAAAGCAAGTCTGCTTGGGGTTTTCTTGGAGTTTGTGGAGTAATTACTTTGAACATGTCATTAACATGCACAACACAGTCATTGTTCACATGTGCATCCTTCTGGGTGTTATTACTAGCATTAACTGATGATGGTATAGATCTTTGGGTATTAAGTTCATGCAGAACTAAATGATTTTTATTCATGATTTCTCCTTCCTCTCCCTGATCTTCATTATCACTGATGTCATAGCACATATTAGAATCCTTTTTCATTCATCAATAAATGAAATTTATTCATGGTACAGATAGGCTCTTCTTCTAAATCAGTTTGAGATTGACTGGTCTTCTCAATATCAACAAATTAGACAGCTGCTACACTGCTATTGGTTCATGAGATTTACTCACTAATTCATTACTTGTATGCTCATTTTGGTTTTTATCAACCTCTTCTTGTTTATCTTTAGCACCTTTTTGTTGAACTTTTTTCCACATTTGCTTATTCTTAACAACTTTATTACAATCCCAGTTTCATTTTTCCTATGAAATTGCTCATTAGCTTTTACCTCATCCAGTTTTTCTTTTGTTTCATAATTTATATTTGTTTTCATACAATTACCAGTATTGTGACCGAACTCTCTGTGGCAAGTGCAAATTTTTGGCTTCCACAGATAATTCACTTTCACTATTTCCTCTGACCTGTCCAATAGTTTCACAGGAAATTCATCTAATAATTTAACAAGTGGTATGATTTCAACCAAACATTTAGCATATCCTATTCTTTCCATTTTTTCAGTTGTTTCATCCATACTGAGGAGTCTCCCTAGTCTTGAAGCAAGCCAGTTAATGCCTATATGCGACCATGAGTATAATGGTATGTTCGATAATTTAAGCCAAACAGGTATAGATTTTATCATACTACTGCTATTTCCCACAGAGGGATCCTACTATTTAACAGTGAATATTTTTTTCCTCAAGATTATTGGATCAGACTCAATAATTTTCCTTCTATCCTCATAAAGATTGATTGAAAAGGAACAAGAATCCATCCGATTTAACCGAAATTGATACTTTTAATTTCCAAACCCTCTTAAGGTGATTAATAACTGTCATGTATGAAAGGGGTTTGTCAAGAAAAAATCCCACTAAGTACTCACCCCACACTTCATTTCTAGCAGTAATAACATTCGCTGCTGGAACTAAGACATCACCATCAAATACTAGAGGAATATCAACAGGACAATAAAGCCCAACATTTCGAGGTTTGGATTTAAATAGGGAATTCCAAGGAGGAGAGGGGGGAGGCAGAGGAGAAGGATTCGAGACACTAGGAGAGGAGCTCAGGTAGTTAGTTGGAGAAGAGAAGGAGGAGGAGGGGGAACAGGGTCAGGAGGTACAGGACATGAAGGCACGATAAGAGGAAGTTGAAAAGGAGGAAGCGGGAGATTTGAAGTGACAGGGACAGGAGTGGAGGGAAGAGAGGACATTAAAAAAGAAAAAAAGCTTGTGAACGTTTTACTATATTGTTATGATTGCTTCTTTATATATGTGTTCACATTGTTATGAACCTATAATGGTACTTTGGGGAAGAGAAGAATAACCAGCTAGGTTTACCCAGTAGTGAATATAACTAAAGAAACGTTAAAATCTTAATTAAAAATATTAGCAGGGGCCAATAGGTTCACAATTAGCCCATGAAAACCGTGTATAGCAAAAGATACTGGCAGGGGCCAATTGGTTTATATTTAGCCCATGAAAACTATATCCAGATTACGATATTGACAGTTAGTCAATAGATTCCTAGTCATCCCATGAAAACTAGAATTAGAAATTAAGATATTGAAAGTTAGTCAATAGGTTCTAGTCAGCCCATGAAAAATATGATAAGAAATAAAGATATTAGATTTACCAATAGGTTCTTCGTAATCCCATGAAAACTATGAAATCAGACAGGTAGTCCATAAACATTGAACAGGTTTTATTAGTATGCCAACGAAAACTAATAGGTTAATAGTAACCCTAGAAACTATAATTGTGACAGATAGTCATAATGAATGGGGATGGGTAATCCAGATTTAATATCCTTGTTTACATATCATCATATTATTTTGAATTGAAGTATTGGGGATGTAGGAGCACAACATATAGTTTCATAAAGTTTTTAAGATACTAGTGAGGGGAAAACCTGTTCCGCTAAGCGGCATGGTCTCACTTGATATCTAAATGGTTTGAGATGGTAGATTATTATTCATACCGGGCTTTATGTCTGACTCGAAGTTTATGTTTTCCCCCTTAAACTCTCGGGTGCTCAATTTATTTTGAGTAGTTTTAGAGTTGTGGATTTCAGGTTCTTTTTAAACAAATAAAGCTTCCAAAGACACGAAGGAGGCAAGCTAATTAATAAGAGTTCTTTATATTCCGCCGTGTTTTGGTTGCAAAGGCAAACCTGTTTTGTTGCCTTATTATATACTCTGATCAACCAAGGGGGCACTTCTTATGTCGCTCTTGGCGTATGTTGTAAAGTATATTTTGTCTGAACATTGTTACGATTGTGGGATTATGTAATGAACTTGAAATGTTTTTGAAATGGAATATGGAATATGTTTTGATGATTTAATTTTTTTACATATCCATGTGTTTCTATTGTATCAATGTATCTAACATTACTGTATTTGGTCGTCGAGGATTAATAACTATGGATGACTGCAGCATCTGTAGCCGTTAGTTTTGGGCCTCCAAGTGGGGGATGTTACATGAACCAAGGACTTTGTGTTTGGACTATAGAGTTGAATATGGATGGTATTGTAATTTTAACCATTACCAAATTCCATAAGTCCAAAGTAATATAGTTTTGATGAAGAGAATTGGTGTAAATAATAGTCACAACTTGATAACGCTTAACAAAGTAAAATTGGAGTTCATCGAAACCAGGTAAGCAATAAATTTGGCCAATGTCACATCACCTTCTAAGTGATATATAAATGTTAATATTTGAATTGTTCGATATTAATCATTGACCAAATTTACATCTAAGAGTCATAAGACCGAAATGTTGAATACTCTTATTTACCGCCCGATTTAATTAATTTGTAATCATTATAAGTTAAATTAAATTTATTAATATTTATGAAATATTAATTATAAAATTATATTTGATCTATTGAATAATCTTAAACAATGTGTTTATAATAGTTATAAAAAATTGATCCATATTTGATATCGGTACTTGTTTAAATTGGATTAAAGTTATGACGAATTTTTTTCAGGCTTGGTCTAGGTTTGAGGCCCATATAGGGCATGATAATATCGGTTACGAAGTGGGAAAAATTAGGCCGATCAAGGGTTGGTATGTAGGTGAGGTTTGAATAGATAAAAGGGAAAAAATGGTAAAGAGAAAAAGGGGATGGTAATCCACATTTGCTCTGTTGTCTTTCCTTTATATAATGCCACTTAATCCTTACTTTTGATAGACTTTTCCCACTTCTCCTTCCTAATTTTTTTGACTAGAAACCCTGTTCCAAGTACCAAAAAATTCCAAGTTCAAATACATATCACAAACACTTCAACCCGATTGACGGTGGTAGACAATTTGGAGCCGACATCTTCCAAGTTGTGAATCTGATTCAAGAAGTATTCAACTTCATTTCAACGTGTCTTTTATAGGCTTTGGGAAAGGTAATTCTATGATTGGCATTCATTTATCAATGTTTAGTTAATTGTTATATCATATGATGCTTAGGTAGAAATACTATGAATCTACTTTATCAGTATGCTATCACATATCTGATGTTCGAAAATATATTAGTGCATATATATATATATATAAATAAAGTTTGTTATCATTTTAAATATACTTAAGCATTGAATTCTTGGCCTAACTTAAAATAAAATAATAAAAAAACTAGAAAAAAATTATAATTAAATATTATTTAAATATGCCTTTTTAAATAATACTCATTTTCTAACGAATAAAATAATATAATAAATGTTTTAAAATTTATAAAATTTTATTTGTATATAAATATAATTTGAAGGCAATATTTTATTTATTTTAATATATATTATATTTATTTTATATTTAAATATTAATTTAACTTATTACCTAACTAGAAATTAATTATATAATCAAATAAATATACATAAATTCAAATAAAATATGAAACGAAGTGTAAAATTATATATGATAATAAAACATAAGTTTTAGATTTTATAGGTTTTAAATAATTTTTAGTGTTTTTCCAAGCGGGTTTTATATTTAATTATAAATCGTTTATTTAAAAATTATTTTATAAATAAAAAAAATAAAAATAAGATTATCATTTTATTATGTGTGCCGAGAGCTTGCTGTAAATTTACATTAATTTATAAACAAAATTTATCATTATATATGTATATTTATACAATTAAATATATGTTTGTAAATGTGGAAAATAGGCCGAAGGACAAACTTTGGAAAAAAATTAGGCTGAAGGACAACAGATTTCATTATTAGGCTCAAGGACAAACTTTGAAAAAAATTAGGTTGAAGGAAAATGCTAAATATAACTAGCATTTTGTACAGTGTAAAACTGAATATAATGCTAGTTATAACTAGCATTTTGTACAGTGTAAAAACTGAATATAATGCTAGTTTGAATTAGTATTGTCCTTTAGTCTAATTTTCTTTTAAAGTTTGTCTTTCAGCCCAAAAATGAAACTTGGTGTCCTTCAGCCTAATTTTTTTCTAAAGTTTGTTCTTGTGCCTGATTCCCTCTTTGTAAATTAATAAATACTTACAATTTAATATATTTATATATAAATTGTTTCCTGAGTCAAGCGTTCTTTGTAAAAATATATTGAATTATATATAATAAAATATATTCAAATATTTTATGTATTTATAAATACTTATTATTTCGACTTATTAATAAATAAACGAAAATTAATATTTTATTCTAAGGTTTGCTACAGTAATATATACATAAATTTTTATATTCAAAATTATTTTATTTTATATTAATTAATAAATGATTTTATAATTTAATTACACACACACACTTACATACATACAAACATACATATGTCTACTTATAAATTTAATATAAATTATTATAACTATCGATTATTTTCACACACACACAGATACATACATACATACATACATACATAGATATATATATATATATCATTTTGTGCACACATATATGTCATTAATACAGCATGATCGAATACTAGAGGGAGTAACATGTCCGTTGTGGTGTAAATCCCAACACCTATATACGGGCATGTTAAACCGTATACACATTATTATGTCGCACATGCACGTGCACATATATGTGTTTATGATACACATATCCAAAATATAATACAAATCCTATAAAATTAATCTTTATTATAAAGTTAAATAAAATATTGATTTTATTTAAATATAACACAAATCATATAATATCACTCTTTATTTATAAAGTTAAATAAAATATCAATTTTATATTGAAGAAAATTTAGAAAATTTCTAAATGGATTAGACTTCATAGACCCAATAAATATCCAATAAAGGAATTTTTTTAAAATTTACCCTTTAACTCCACTACGGGTTGGCCAGTTCCAACAATGGTATCAGAGCCCAAAAGCCCATGCGCTCTAAATTAGTCATAATAGGGCTAACGAATTAAACTTGCCCACTTAATACAGTGTCTAGAAAGGTAATGTCTAGGATTGGAATTGGGTAATCAAATACCATGTCGTACCTGGTTACCTAGCCTAAAAGGTGATGTGAACCCAAAAGTTATCCCTAGCAGAAAAGCCCAAATTTAAACTGGGCCTTGGGCTAATTTTCAAAATGTTTTGAAATTTAAGTAAAGTTTTAAATTTAAAAGGTAAATTTAAAATGAAACATGTTTATTATTAAAGTTATAATATAACTCAAGTTTTCAAAGTGTTTGAAAATAATAAATTAATTCAAAATTTTAAATTTTTTATTAATAAGATAAATAAAATAAGTTAATTAATTAACATATATACATGTATTATATATTATGATATATGTTATGTTATTTTAAATATTAAAATAACATAAGTATACTTGTACGTATATGAAATGAACTTTGAAATTAATAAAATTTAACTAAAATTGTCTACGTAAAAAAAATTAATTAAAGTGTTAATTAATTATATAATATAGGCATGTATATGATATATGTGTTATACTATAAACTTATGGTATATGCTAAATATTCAAAATAAATGTTACATTAAGATAATATAAAATTAATTAAAATGTTAACTAATAGAAATTTATTAAATAAGATTTAATTAATATAATGTTATATGTAAGACTATTATATAAGTAATATGAAATAAAAAAAAGTTATATAATAATAAAACTTGTATACTATGAATGTATAAACTAATTATGGAACATTATAAAAACCCTAAATTGACTTAAGGGATAAATACATACGCAAATGAACGTATACCATGATTTCTGATGTGTCTGACACTTGAACCACAAAGGTTTTTCATAAGAAATACATTATTCCATAAGTCAATATCACTCGATATAATATATTAAAGATTATGAATCTTTAATATACACTTGTCCATTACCATTTATATATTAATATATTAATAGCATACTCTTTAGTTGTTGAGCTTTCCGCAAGCTAGAGATGTTATGTGTAGTACTATTAATATATTGAATATACGAGGTAAGATAACTGCACGTATTTATTAAGCTTTCCTCAAGGTATGTGCATTGTACTTAGGTCATCACGGAATGGTAGGCCCGAGTGAATATTCCTACTTTATTTATTGAGCTTTCCATAAGGTAAAGACGGGATTAAGACAAGGAACCATGAGTTAAGAGTTGTATGTGATACAACCGATAAGGAGTTATCCATCGTATGCGGGCCTATGATATGTTGAGCTTTCCTTAAGGTCAGAATTCCAAGGCATACGAGTCCTAACAGCCACCGGTGAAGTCGAAAGATTTCTATGTTTTGCTTAGGGTTTGGTGAAACATAAAAGACTAATGGAAGCCTTATTAGAAAAATTAAATGATAACATTTAACCTTTCTAATATTGTAGGAGCATATGCTATATAATGTTAAAATAATCCACATTGATAAATTTGTGCATTTAAAATGATTGATAAAACGTTTATCAATTAAGATATGAAATGAACTGAATTAAAAATTGACAAATAGAAATATAAAATACACTTATTAATAAACAATTATTGTATGCAAACGTTTCTATACCATGCAAGCGTCTAATTTTACAACTACTTAATACGTTCATTAATTGGTCGCTTACGTGTTTCTTTGGTCGAGACCGTGTATGGAATTCTATGAGTTTCGAACTCTAAATGCAATACAAAACTATGGATATTTAATCCATAACCATCACATATAAATGTTGTATGGTGAACGGTCACAGTTTGTAATTTACAATATTTTGATGAAGATGGCTCATTCGAAATAAGCCAATAAAGAGAACTATGAGACCGAGTATCCAATTTGATTGATTACAAAAGAATCATATTGTGTTAAATTGAACATTAGACCAAAACTACAATATTAATCTAAGAACTTGATCACTGAAATGTTGGTTTGATCGGTTTATGTAAGGTGCAACATATTTGATGTCCTTAAATGTTAAGGATAATTGAATGTGCTTTTTGAAAGATTTCATTAAGATATTATAGTTAGGGTTTTTCTTTTGAATGGTTTGATCATCTAGAAAGGAAAACAAATGCATAAGAGTAAATGTGATTTAAGGTATAGTTGGGATAAAGAAATAAAAAGTCACTTTTGCTTCATAACGAAACATCAAAAATGAGAATTGTAATACTTAATAATTGATACTTGACATTGGAATAAGAAATACGATTTCTGTCTAAAATGTATTTTCATATAGTGTTATCTAGGTTTTTAACTCAGCAGAATCCAAAGGAAGTCGGAACAGCTTGGTCAAGTCAGAGTAGCTCAAGAGCCAACCAAAAAGACTAGAGCAACTAACCAAGAGAAATCGGAGGAATGGAAAGCAAAAATACGCAAAGGCAATGGATCGCTAGCGATCCATAATCTTGGCTTATGGATTCATGAATTCACTTGCGTCGTGGTCCAATGGGTATTCTAAGGAAAATGGCTAAGTTCGATAGGTTTCAGAGCTAGTTAAATCGAGAAGCAATCATTCGTCAAGTTCAATCAGCAGTCTAATTCAAACAGTATGCAGATCGTCATCAAAACAAGGTAGCGTGCTATGAAATTACATGGAGCACATCAACACGAGACGACAAATGCACCCCAGAAGACAAAGTCCATAAATCAGTTAATTACATGGATCTCTAGCGATCCATGTACTTGGTTCGCTAGCTATCCATACCATTTCGCCAGATCGCCATGAACTTTAAGGTAGAAGGTAAGGTGAGGCATCTCAAGCCGTTGGATCACCACCGAGCCAGAAGTAATGGATTGCTAGCGATCCATAGCCTATGGATTGCTAAGGATCCATCAAGTTAGCTCGGTTGATGAAACTTGTAGTGTGTCTTCCTACGGTCATTTCCAAGCATCTTGTAAGAAGGCCTAGCCCAATAGCTGTCCAACCTCTATAAATACTCACCTATCTACAACATAAAGGGGATCCTCGGGACTGGCGGCTGGAACTCTGCAGAAAACCTTCTTCACTCTTCTCCTCCCTCATAATAGTCATCCAAGGAGTTCATTGTGATTCTCTAGTGAACTCTAGCATTGGGGACTCAGTCTAGCTTAGGGTACTCAGCGACTTTGTAATCCAATTCACCTTGTAACAGCAATCAATCAACAATAAAAGTTATAAAGTGGAAGTAGGCTTTATTAACAGCCGAATCACTATAAAAATCTTCTTGTCTTCTTACTATTTATGCTCTTTTTACACTTATTCTCTATATTATTGCTCTGTAAGAACAGAGCTGGTGCTTTCACACTCAATGCAGGGTGTTGATCCATTTTTTAGGTTAACATTTTAGTGCTTTCATTGAGAGCCTAACTCATGTTTAGATCTTGCTATCTGCTTTGGATCAGATAGGTTCAGAATTTAGATCCTTAATCTCTGTTCAAAAGATCTGCTGCTAAAAATCAATGGATCCGAGAAGAAAAAGAACTGCTTCTGGAAGATCTATAGGGGAAGTAATAGCCAAAGAAGAAATGAGTCATCAAAAAATTGAAGCAAATGGCGCCAACGCATGATCAGGGGCCAAGAACCTCCAATCAACGTGAAGTCGTTACAAGAGATGAATTGAATAAAATGGTTAATGAAATCAATCATAAAATGGAAAGCAATCAAAGAACTCTTATGGATAAGCTTAATTCCCTCTTAACCTTACAATCACATCCTGCTCCAAGAACTATGGCAGAACCCGTGGCTGCCGTTAAACATGAAAATTCTTCCATTTCTGGTCTAAACAGAAGAAACAGAAAGCAGCCGCAAAAAGGAGTGATAGTTGGAACCAATCAACATAGAAGGAAATACAAGTACTCCACCGACCATAAGGCAACCAGTTATGAACTTGAACCAAGGAGCGAAGACCCCATAAGAGGATATAACTAAGGACCTCTTCGACTCAGAAGATGGAGAGCAATAATGACGGCAAGTTGGAAGGAAATGCCAATGCATTCGATAACGCCAGGAATGCCCAAACTGACCCAATCAGGAAAACCGCTAGCCAGGGGGATCCCGAGGGAGTGGCTCTTTCGAAGGCAGGAGATCCTAGGCTCTAGCCTACTCACCAAGACCATTTGCAAAGCCAAACACTCAATGTAGTGATTGACATCTGTCCTCGGACTACTGGACATCAGGGACATTTATCGCGGATATGGTCAAGTGACTGATGGATGAGAATAAGAATAGAAGAGATGATGAATGTGGATCTGCTCCAAGTCGGACTCCCTTCACTAAGGAGATCTTGAATGAGTGGTACCCAGAAAAGTTCACCATGCCAAAAGACCCAAAAACCCATCTGTACAAGTACAGGTGGTACATGACAGAGCGAATTCTTCGAACGTTGTTCGATGTAGTTGTTTCGTAAATTTTTCTGGAAGGAATTGATTCCATGTGGTTCAATAGGCTTCCACCAAGATCCATCTCCACATTCGACCAACTAGCAACAAGATTCCTTGATCCGTTCAGACTTCACATAAGCAGCCTAAAGATGTGATGTCTCCCAGCCTATTCTAGGGACGAAATGAATCTCTAAAGTCTTTCATGAATTGGCTCAATACCGCAGTGCGAAGGTAAGCAATCCAAATAAGGATATGGTTTTCATGGCTATGGTCCGCACCATCCATCTCGAAACTGAGTTTGGAAAATGGATCAAAACTAAACAACCTACCAATAGAAAGGACTTCAATCGTAAGGCGTTCAATACTTTAGATTGGAGGAGACATAAGAGGTAGAAAGGAAGTCTACTAGCTCGCAACCAATGAATGGTGGGCAGAGTGACATGGCGATGAACTAGAACATAAACGCCTCTGGGACCACCGAAGGAAGTGCAGGGAAAGACGGAAACCTAAAAAGGAAAAATCGGAATTGCAATAAATAAAATGGTAACAATACACGACTTAAAGGTTTAAGGCTCGAGGATTACACCTCGCGCAATGATACTCCTGAAAACATCTGTCTCAACACAGGGAACACAGGAGTATAAAAAACCCTCTAAGAAGGAAGCAACTGAACAACAAAAGCGCTTGGGGAAGTTTTTTTATTTCCACGAGACCTATGGTCACAACACAAACGAATGCCGGCATCTAAAGAACTTGATTATAGAGCTGATCCGGGAAAACAAGCTTCAGCAATACGTGAGAAAATCGCAAAATCCTGACCAACCCATGGCTCCCCAAGCTCCTAGTCAAAGAAACCAAGCCGGAACCAGTGAAGAGGGATCTAAGAGAACTGACTAGAGACTCATCATTGGAATGATATCCGTAGGACAATATCCCGCAAAGAGAAGTTAGGGAGAAATAGAGCGGTATGCGAGTTCATTAAATCATGCTCTGAAGGATTTGTGCCTCGCAATCGAAGATGGAGCTCCAGCCAAGCAGCATAAAACTTGGAATGATGATGTAGTATTCCGAAATTGAGGGACCAATGGGATTGAAGCTCCAACTCCCAATCCAATGAGTATTGGTTGACAGTGGCAGTTCTGTGAGTATCCTTTTCAAGCGCACCTTTGATCAAATGAAGATCAGCATGAAAGACGTATTTGCCTGCCAAACCAAAATTCAAGGATTTACCTGCGAGCCTAAACAACCTTCTGGGATGATTGACTTGCCCGTAGAAGTTGGGGAGGGCGATCAAAGAGTCACACTCATCCAGACTTTTGTAATTGTAGATGAAACTTCCGCATACAATGCCTTCTTAGGACGGCCCGCACTGGTGGATTTCAAAATCGCTTTAGCCAAGTGGTGCCTTACCATGAAATTCCTAATAGCAAATGGAATCGAGATGTTCAAAGGAAATCAATGTGTCGCCAGAGAATGTTACATTGTAGAACTATGAAAATCCAAAAGAAAAGAAAAAGGGGAAAATATGGGGAGAACTCTCCACATTCACGAACCTACCGAATAGCAACTATAGAGCCGCCTCTGGCTTAGGGACCATAACCGATTCGACAAGCTTTGGACCCTAGAAAGAAGAGATCAAGGGAGGATCGGGCAGCACCTGCAGAATTGACGGTATCTGTTCTTATCGATATGGATGACCCGACACGGGTCTTGAAAATTGGATCGCACCTTGGAAAAAGATGCGATTAGAACTCACCAAATTTCTTCATGCCAGCTTGGATGTGTTCGCTTGGACACATTCCTATATGTGTGGGTATCACCATAAATTGCATGCCACGCGCTCAACATTGACCCCATGTTTACACCGGTAAAGCAAAAGAGGCATAGCCCAGGCCACGAGCGGTCACTACACCATACAGCTCAATTTGCCACACCCAGATGCGCAAAAATTGCCACGGTCTTAAGCCGTGGCAATTTTACCATGGGCCTGAGCCGTGGTAAAATAAATTACCACGGTTACAGACCATGGCAATTTTGGAACGGCCTTAGACCATGCCAAAGTTATCAAAAAAATTCACCCACCCCGACCTCAGCATATTTCACGCCTTCTCCAAAAGAATATAACACCCCTTCCTAAATCTCATCCATTATCCTCCTACGCCCTAAATCTCATCCCCAAACCACTGGCTCGTGAAAATCAACATATTCATTTTGCTTCCTCTAAAACTAAATCAAATCCCTAATCCCCAAATCATTGGTTTGTGAAAATCCCAAGCAAGCATGGTCCATGCAGCGATGCGATGTAGGTGTAGACGATCAAGCTTTTTAGTGGCCGCGACCTGGCATGCACATACGATCGTCGCGTGGAGAAGCTGCGCCATAAGGAAGGTCGTGGCGGATAGACCAAATTCTATATTTTGAAGAACTGTAATTGTTCGTCGACGGAAATTCTATCGGTTTAGAAAACCGTCGAACGAATTTAAATTAAAATTTACCGCAAGCGCACGGTGTACACTTTGTAGTACGTGGCGAATACGGGTCGATCCGCAGGGAATTGTGAGAGATTAAAAATCTATTCAATCAAATTAGACCAAAGAGAGATGGAGTTGTTAACTACAAAAAAGAAGCTAAATCTAAAATTAAAATGTGATTTAAAAACTATTAAACTATAGAACAATTTAGAGGCAAATCCACTCTAATATTTTGTAAATCAACAAACATAGAATTTATGATCTCTAACTTTGATATTAAATGAAATAAGTGTTGCATTTATCATAAGTATGGTTTGTTTATGTTATTAATTAACATAACTCAAACCATCAAACTATAATACAACAATTATACCACTTATAATTCTCATGAAAATGAAGCCAAAGCAAAAGTTATTTTAAGTATGATCTATTTACTATTGTAACTAGTAATATAGATCATCAAATTTCATTTTTACTTTCATTTCAAAATCAAAAATGGATTAGCAAATGATGATGCAACTTGTGTTTATGTTGAATAAGAATAACTCATTTGCAAAAGCAACATAAGCTATCAAACCCACTTTTATAAACTTGCATCAAAATTTACTTTCATGAAGCATAGACAAAGAGATCATAAATAATATAAATGTTGAAATTACATAATATTTGAGAGCTTCATCACCCCTAAATTGAAGGGTTTAGCTACTCATTTGTGGCATTGAAGCAACACTTGTAAATTTCAACATGAAAGAGCAAAGAAATGAAAACTAAGCAAAGGAAGAAAGAGAGATTAACTAGTAACTAATTGCATAAAAATTAAAGCTACACTACTTGCATAAATGTAAATCTAAACTATGAACACGAAAAGAAAGAGAACATAAAAATAAACATCAACATAAAAGCAAGGAAAAGCATGTAGAAAAAAGAGAAGAAAGAGGCTTGGAAGCCATTTTTATTTCATAGAATATTGAGCTTACACTTTGATTTCTTAATTTCCTAAGTAACATGAAAGAGTAGAAGATATGTTCATGTACATAAGAGGGCTATTTATACATGCATAAAACCCTAATTCTCTTTTTAGGGAGCTTCCCAAAATACCCTTGAGGTGGTGTAGCCTCCAAGTAATCATTAACATTCAATAATCCCCCACTTAATATGTACATGAAGCTTTAAGTCCTTTTAGCATGTGCTTAGCTTCTAATTGGAAGTTAGGTAAGTGGGTGGGGTCCTCCATGATATTGAACTTGAATTATTTCCTCTTCATTCCTTTGTATTTCCTTGTGCATGCATATATCATCATGAATCCCACTTCCAAATGCATCAAAATATCCTATAAAAATCATAAAAATTGTCCAAGTAAAAATTCTTAAATTAACACATGCACACAAATGACCATTTTGCCCCTGAATGAAGATGAAAATATGATGGTTTGAAAATAATTGAATTTTGGTTTTAACATGTAAAAATGCCTAAATATGATGTTTATTTAAATAAAAAGAGATAAAATATGGATGTAAATATACGCACATTTACGTGCACATCAAATACCCCCACACTTATCTTTTTATTCGTCCTCGAATAAAGGAAAAATTAGATAAATCCGTTTTTGTAGGGAGCACGATTGCATTGAGCGTATGCAACAAGCCGTTAAACCTCTAGGTGTCCCCAGTAGGACGAGTGTTGTCTCGTGAGGGTTTTCAGCGGATACTACCCACAAAATCCAGATGCAAAGTGAAAATATTTACAAAATGCAAGATTTATTTACAATGGGATGAATGCAAGTTCTTGAAAATATTTACAAATGACGGATTTACTCTTAAATCGACACAAAGAAGTTAAATATAAGTCTTGGTCATTATCTTGAAAATTTAAGTCATTCCTCATCAAAACTTCCAACAAAAATCAAGTTATCATAGCAAATAGACAATAGTTTAACTCGATGTTTCGGTTAATAACAAAGTGTAACTATGAAATAAATCCTTAGTTGATTATCAAAGTTTATTAAAGTGGTATTTTCATTTCTTTTCAATAACAAATCAAATCAAATAAGTAAAAATAGTGCTAGGATTTCAATTGCTTGCTCTCTTATTATTTGTAAGAAAAAAATTACACACCTTGCTCAGGTAAACTGAGGCCAGATATACCACCCATGCACTGCCTTTCGGGCTTATGTGAGGGGAGTACAGAGCATGGCGAGTGCACACACTTTCATGCATACACCTATCGACCGTAGGTGGTTTTTTATTAAGTCTGTTCTTTGTTTTATTTTTCTTTTTTTTACATGTGTTCCATACATGCATAACCGTGAGGACTTTTAAATGAGTATGAAAGCACATAATTAAAGATTCCAAGTAATTCACCCATGCATAACCGTGAGGACTTTTAAATGAGAGTGAATACTTTGGATGTTATTATTATTATTATTATTTTATATTTTTAAGAGAGAGAGAGAGTTTTGCAAAATTATCTTAGCACCATTTAACTTAGAAGACAAAAATGTTATATCCTTTACTTTAAATTTACCACTTTTTAAACAAAGATTTTCAATTAGAACATACTTCATAATTAACATAGATGAACCTTCATATATACCAGTTAAACCATTGTTATTTGTAATCAAACTTCATTTTTATTTTTGTTAAGACAAACAAATTTTCAAAAATTTCAATATATTAACCAAAACTTATACTTAACCTATAGTATTTCTTCAAAAATAAATCAAAATGGTAAAAAGAAAATGTTTTTGAGATATAGGAGTTTTGAGATTTTTTTTTTGAAGTAAGAAGATGAAAATTCAAAAATGCCATGAAAAACCATGAAAAAAAAATGAAAATGAGACTTCCCCCCACACTTAATTTTGACTGTGTCCCCATAGTCAATGCGTGATATAATGAGTGTAACGAGAAAAATATGTACATATTTACAAAAGAGGGTTAACATTCTTACTAGACGTAGCTTGGCTCATGAAGGATCATGAGCTCCTCCTCTTGGTTATTTGGAAATTCCAAGAAAGGTTTCAAACGATGACCGTTGACTTTGAAAATTGATCCATCCCTGGGGTTTTCTATTTCTATGGCACCATGTGGAAAAACAGTTCGTACAACAAATGGTCCGGTCTGTAACGACCCAGAATTTTTGATAATTAAAATTTGAATATTTAATTAATTTTAAATATTAATAAATGAAATTTAGAAGTTGAATGATCTATTTTTCGAATATTGGATTTAATTTGGTCAATTAAATCGATAATTTAATGATTGAAATTCCAGAGATAATTGAAAATCGAGTTTAAAATGATTGAAAATGATTTGTAAAATTTTATTTAATCATACTGGAGTTATAGAAAGGTTATAGAACTTTTAAAATTGAATTTGGAGTTAATCTGTGAAAATTGAATATTTTAATATTTAATTATCGACTGTAAAAATAGCCAATTTTCGAACAGTCTCAGAATTGAACGAAACTTGTTCCATTGGATCCGTAATAGTTAGTTATTATCGGATTTCAATTTTCGTATCAATCGGAGTTGTCGTTTGACCGTGGCAGCTCAAAACGCATCGATATCGTTTTAATTTTAAATCGTCGAGTTAAAATAGTCATTTTTCAAAAAGTCTCGGATTTCGACGAAACCAGTTTCATCGGATCCGTAATGTGATATTATTGTAAGATTTCAAATTTCGTAATTTTTGGATTTACCATTTGTCCGGTACAAATTAAAACGCCTCGAAATCGATTTAAATCGGGTTAATTTAAATTGATCGTTTATTGCCATATCTCACACATACGATCGAATTAGCTTTCGAAACCTGTTCCATTGTGTCCGGAACGCAGGGCAAACCCCAGAAACGCTAGTCACCGCGCGTAAATCGGAGTTTGGAAAACCGGGATGAATAGTGTTCGATATTCTCTATAAATACACCCACTTTTATTCACAAAAAAATAAAATAAAAAGAGAAACCCTAATTTCAATTGACCAGCCGCCACCATAGTAATGCACGGCTAGAAAACAATTTCATTTCCCCTCGATTATCTCCTTATCCACGCGTTTTTAGGCAACGATCTCAACTAGAGAATCGAAGAGGGTAGCGAGGCCGAGGTATTCAACGGCTATGATCGCATGATTCGCAACAGGGAGGCCAGAAATCGACCGTGAGTGACGCGCGTTCAACCACGTTTCTCGAGGTGATAGGGCTGCCGAGCTAGCCGTGCTTCTGGCCGATGGTGGCTTTGGGGAAGGCGCTTCGAATGGTGGCAAAGTGATGGGTTTTCGTCATCGTTTGTGAGGTGCGTGTATTAGGGCTTGGACGTTGGGATGGGTTCGAACGCGATGTTTACTGGGAGGGGGAAGGAAGAGCATGCGTGAGGGAGAGGGAAGAGGCACGGCCCAGATTTTCTTTCCTGAGAACGAACGGCTATGATAAAAGGGTGAAAATTTATAAAAGAAATGTTATTTAAATTTTGTAATATAAATTCGTTTGAAGTTTAAAATGTTGTAACTCTATGATACGAGGTCGGATTGAGACGAAACAAAATGCGTTGGAATCGTATCGTCGAATACTACGCTATGGAGCTGGATTGGAATTTATTTGGGCTAGCAGAAAATTCGGGTAAAATTAAACGCCTGTTTAATTTTATTCGAAATAAAACGCTACGAATTGCTATCGAGAAAATCACGGTGAGATTTTCTCACTCAAATGAAAGTGGATTTTCTTTTACAGTTATTGATTGATTGATTGACTGCTTGGATGTGATATTAGATATAGTAGGATATATATCTATATATAGCAATATATACATATTGGCATATGTATATATTGGATTGATTGATTTCCCGCCTCGTATAGCGGATGAGACCCTATTGCGCCGTTAGTAAGCGGATTATTTTTATAAAACCCATATACCGCGATAATTCCGTACTGGAGCGGAATTGGTATTGTGCTAACATCTTTGGATGCAGGGAAACAGGTTGGAGGGATCCAACTGGATTCCTCACCGTATTGATTATTTACAGATATTGTGATATATTCTGTTATCATATGATGATATATGATATTTGATTGTTGTGATTGATTGTTTGATGCTGTAGCATCATCGGATCCAAGTTTTAAAAATAACGACTTTTACTTTAAAAGGATTTTAAAGTAATTTTTGAAAGTAGACGTTTTATTGAATTGTTGAATTGATTTATTTTAAATAAAGAAACGTTCAAAATTTTGAAGTTATAACAGTTAAGATTTTTGTGAATTATGACCGTAAGGTGATTTTTGGAAAAAATAGTTTAAGCAATTTATAAAATGGTTTGAACTGAGATTTTCGAATTTTTGTGAACAGTTTATTTAAAAGATTTAAAAAGTTGATATTTATAAATTTAAAATATTGGAATTTTAAAACGAGATGATAAGTGTTAAAGATGAAATTTATAGAATTATAAGTCGTGAGGATATGGAACTTATAGATTCATAAATTATGAAATTATAAAATGGATGAAACTGTAGAATAAAAGATTTATAAGAGATTTACTTATAAATTGGATTTTTTGCCTTTAAATGGGATATTGATCGAATTATTAATAAAGAAGATTTATTAAATTGAAGTCGTTAGAAAATAGAAATAGAATTTATAAACGTTGTTTTATAAATTCGAAATCAATTGGATTTGATAAATTAAAATGTTAAAGGGGATATATTCGCGATTTTGGATAGCGGATTATTATTGGAATAAATGTGTAGAAAAGATTGAAATTTGGTTAGTGAAGTATATTCACGATTTTGGACAGTGAATATATTATTGAGTAAATTGGATATGTTTTGGAAAAGTGGTATTACGAAATGAAGTAATTGTTTTAAAAGATGTTTTAAAATGTGTTAAATATCGAAACCATAGATTTCAACATTTTATTGTTGAAATAGACATTTTCGAGAAATTTAAGGAAATGGTGGACTATAACACTGTTGTTATAGTAAATGATTTCCAAAAGGAAATGTTTTATATAGTATTGGGATTTATATATCTATCTTAATTTCGAATCCCTATGCTAGTGATTTTGAGTCGCCGTAACGATGTTTTACGTAACATTCGTTTTGACTCAAATAAATGTTGTTATAGTAAATGGTTTCCTTAAAGAACGAAATATATACTTAATATTGATTTAAGTATATTGAATATTTTCAAATGTTGAAAATAAATGATTTGTGAATTACTTATTATTAAATGAGTATGGGAATGTTTTCCAAAAATGAAATGAAACGTTTTGAGATTTTATCTTCTTAAAGATAAAATGAAATTGAATATTTGAAAATCGATTTGAGAATCATATATTAGTAGATATTTTGAAAATATAAATTCACTATGGAATTTATGAAGGAAAGGGAAACTGTTTAGAAAAATAAGCGTTGATTTATTTTTGAAGTGTGGAAAAGTTTATATATCTAGTAAAGATATTTTGGAAAAGAAATAATTTGGAAAATTATTTGGAATCTGATGATGTTGCGCATCTTTATTGATAGTTAAATAACCGACTATCAATAATTACCTCGAATGGTATTTGTTGTAAATTGGATGAAATTGAATGCCACACTTATTTTTGAATAAGCGCTCACTATTCGGGTTAGCCGGGAAAGGACCATGGGGTCGTATAACCCATTCCGAATATGTGATACGTCGTTATGAATTGCATTCGAAGACCGGTGTTGAAGACCGGATATTTTTGAAAACGGAAGGATTACCGTCGAGTTACTCTACATCGACTGATCTCCGATTTAGAGGTTTTATCACCCTTAGTGACGGGAAGTCCAGACGTGATTAGAAATTTATCCGGATGTGCAAGGGCTTCGTGAGAAGTGCCTTCGGTTCTATTCGATCCCGGAACAGACTTGTATGGATTGTGTGTCTGACGTTACAATTTGAGATATAAAGCTGATTTCTTTCAAATACATTTCTGTTGGTGGCGGAGAATTTATTCTCTTAGCTTAACACCCTTCTCTGAGATGTACAAGCTCAGAGGTTATGTAGTCGAAATTTATCAGCGATATATCCCAATTTGGTAACGTGGCATACTGAGTGTTGCTGTGAAATGATCAGTGTTTGATCATTTGCGATATGATCATTTGAAATGACCCTCCTACTTACACACTAATTTCATTAGTGATTTTTTTTTATATAAATATATTTCCCAGGGTCATTTTCTTTCTCTAATAAACAAAATATATCCAGGATCTTTCTCAATATAAAAATATTGTTTAATTCTAAATCATTTGTAACATACATATATGAAGATATCTATGTTATATTCTACTTGAATCAGAGCATGATAATAAGTAGAAATCCTTTTAAATTTATTAAAATGTGATAAATTCCCTTTTTAAAAGATTACTTATTGTATTCTGATTTTTGACTATAGTGTCCACTGGAAATATGTACTTTAGGTTGTTATTAAACTTAAGAAATGATCAAGCAATAATCAGTGGAAAGCAAGCTTATAATATAGATGATTTTCTTAAAGTCTGAATATTATCAAACTCAGGTTAAAAGAAAGTGGATCCTAAGTGAACACAAGCAACATCTAGGCGTAATGGAAACGCGCCTAACTTATACATGCAAGGTCACGAGTTCGAGTACTATGCTTGGTCGGTTCAAACACAATTTTTGTTTTTCTTTTTATTTTCTCCTGTATGGCTGAAATCTGATACCTACCTATATATATACTCAATTTTTACTTATAATCCATCATACAAAACAATATTTCTTGCTTTATTATTTTTGAAATCCTTTCCTACAACTGTTCTAGGATTTATATTTATATTTTTGCCCAGTATCAACATGTACACAGATATACATGTACATGTCAGTGTTTTTGTTCATTTTCCAGAAAACTGAGCTCAAATGTTCCCTTGCTTCATTGATTTGAAGTGAATCATTTGGCCTGACCTATGGTCTAACCATGTGGTTAATCTGGCCATTCTTTTATTTGCATTTTACAACCCAGATTATACACAAAACATTGATGCCTCTCCTTTTCAAAAACATGTTTATATGTATATTTGTATGAATCAGACACCTTGTGAATCAGATATATATCATTCTTCCTAACCATAGTTCTCTTTTAGAAATACATTTTCAGGGTATAAACACTTTTTCTTGCATTTGGATATATATCAATCTCATAACTTGAAAGTATAGCAGTTTGATTCTTTTCTGGGTTTTCCCAATGTGATTTTCTATATATCTATATTCTTTTTGAAAGGACTCAGGATTAACTGGAATCATCATAAAATGATTATGCCTATAAAAATCCAGGTTTTTCCTCAAAATCAAAACAACTTTAGCAAATAAGTTTTCAAATCAGTTTAACATCAAGATCCTTAGTACATACCAAATCAGAAATAACCAGAGACAACATAGCACATGTCTCTTACAAGTTCTTCCTACTTAATACATTTAGATAGCCATATTAATCAGGGAATACATGCATGAATTAACACATTTTAGCTTTTATTTCTAATTATCTTAGCATCCTCTATTCCATATCTTTTTAATCTTGCTTACTTAGCTCCATCACAACCTGCAAAAGCATTAGTGGCTGCCCCATTATAAATGAGACACCCCCATGTGCCATGAGCAATAAGGGTCAGATCTATGATCTGGTGTGAGCATTTCTAACATATCCATGATATTAAGCTAAGGATACAGCAAAAATATACTTTGCATACTTGACAGGTATTATCATGTACAATACATAAGAGCAAACATATGCAACAAAACAACTTTTATCTGGAACTACTAAGGTTGCCTTTTCTTTTCTTATAAATTCCTGGCCTCATCTGCTATAAGGAATCAAAGGGACACATTGCCATGAACTAATTAACATCATGGCACAAAGATCTCAGGGCTTAAACAAGCCATGTGCCAACTTGTCTACTTCAAATAGGACAAGCATTCCAGCAGCCTTCTTGGCACAAAATCCTTAGTTATATCACTAAGTGTATTTGTGTTCATTCTATCAATGATAGCTAGGTGTACAAACCACCTGTACACATGAAGCATACTAGTTACCTTGCAGACATAATATTGCAAGCAAATTAAAGGTTACTTTCTAGAGGTATAACACCCCAGTCATTTCATCTCACATTATTTAGCATATAAACACCCTATTCAAGCATATACCAGAATATTTGCAACTGAGAATAAATGCATGGCTCTATTGGGTTTATTTTGATTTTGCAAGCAACTATGTTTAGCCAGATTTTTAATCTTGTTTAAACACAGTTTTTAGGCTTGTAAATTTCTGTTTGGTTTAGGGCTCAGCACTTATAGAGAAAGACTCCATTGCACCCTTAACCAATTATTTCAAGCCTTAGCACTATACCAATGTATATGCAGCTCATAGTTTTCTTTTTTTTTTCATTCTTTGTCTTAAGCCATTATTCTGTCTAGTTACAAATACTCTATTATATGTTCTTTAAGGTTTTGGTATAATATACAGAGATGAAAATAGAACAACAAAGTTATACATCCAGCATAGCAGATCATATCTCATCAAACATTCATGAAACCATCAGTAGCCAACATAGTTTGTAAATCAAAGCATGCAAAATGTAGCATATAAAAGCTTGGCTGCCTAATCCCAGGTCTTAATGCCATGTATATGAGTGAGGATACTCACCTAAATGCTTGCACAAGCTTAAACCAGAAAACCCCTCAAATCTTTAGCCTTATCTTCCTCTTCTTCCTTAGGTTAATTAATTAGTGAGAGAGAGCAGTTTTCTGGTTAGGCTCTTGGTTTAAATAAGGGTTCTATCTAGGGTTTTGGGTGATGCAAAATCCCTATTTTAGCCCAGACCAGAATCATGCATTTGGCATTGCATATTCCCTCCCTTAATGTCCCGGCCAATATTTTAAAACAAGGCTAAATTGTGCCCATTTCCTTTTTCTTTTCAGAAAGTAATTACTTTAAGTATTTTTATTATATTTACCTCAAACATGATAATGGTGTGACTTTCTATTTTCTGCCTATGTACATTTGCTTTCTTGCACTTTGGTTCTTACTGTTTTAGTGATTCCTTTATTAATTTTCTGCTCAAATAATATCTGGATATATATATACTTTTATACAACTATAGGTGTTAATTTAACTTTAACCTTTTATTTGCAGAAAACAGGTGCATACTTATGTGCATTTCTACACCTATTATTCAAATAAAATTTCACTTATTCATTATAAATCAATGTTCTCTTCTGTCTTAATTTTCAGACAAGTCATACATAGGCATATATATAGATATATATATATATACACATCCTCAGGAATTTTAATATTCATGTCTAGGCCTATATTTCCTTTATTTAAAACATTTTATCTAAATGTTTTCCTTCCTTGTTTTATCATTCAGGAATTCTGGATTTTCTCTTAGTGCTATAAATAGTGTGCACGTGCACACATGCACACAACCTTGCACCACTGAAAATCCCACCTATATAATAATTCTGATTTTCCCCCAGAATTTTAATCATTTATTTTAAAAGAATTTTCCTCAAAATCTTGGGGTATTACAATCACCCCTTCTTTTAGGAATTGTGCCCTCACAATTTGCAACATATTCTTTGAGTACTCCTACTTTCTTAGGAAAATTTTTTCAAATATGCATGAGCAATTTAAATAGTCACTGTCTATCATACATATCAAACTTTCTTAGTAATCTAAGAATTTACCTTTTAAATTTGCAAAGAGCCTAGGGTAATCCATCCTGATTTTATCCTCTAGCTCCCAAGTACAATCACTAGGATCCATACTCCATTGAATCTTTACAAGCTTCAATGTCTTGTTTCTTAATTTCTTTTCTTCCCTTAATCATCTCCATACTTATCCCACTGCTCTCATCTATTTCCAAATCAGTGAGCATGGTCAAGTCTCTAAACTCCTCCATCATCAACATGGCCACTTTTGCATGCTGCCTGCTCAATGCATCTGCCACTTTATTAGCCTTGCCTGGTGTATAAAGTATATCTAAGTCGTAAGCAGCAAGAAATTCAACCCATCTGTGTTGTCTCATATTTAAATCTTTCTGTGAAAAGAGATACTTTAAGGCCTTGTGATCAGTGTATAAAATGAACTTTGCACCTAATAAGTAATGCCTCCAAAGCTTCAAGGCATAAACTACTGCTGCCAACTCAAGATCATGAGTTGCATATCTAGTTTCATGGGGTTTTAGTTGTCTAGATGCATAGGCTATGACCTGATCTTGCTGCATCAACACAGCCCCTAGCCCTGACCCACATGCATCTGTATATACAACTAATCCCTCATTGCCTTCTGGTACTCTCAACACTGGTGATCTTACCAAAGCCTCCTTGATCTGGGTGAAAGCTTGTTCACACTTATCAGTCCATATAAACTTTTGGTTCTTCCTAGTCAGGTTAGTGAGTGGCATTGCTATTTTAGAAAATCCTTGTATGAACCTCCTATAGTATCCTGCCATCCCCATGAATGACCTAACTTCACTAACATTGTTAGGCTTCTTCCATGCTTGGATTGCTACTATCTTATTGGGGTTTACAGAAATTCCTCTAGCAGAGACAACATGTCCAAGAAAGTGTACTTCCTCTTGCCAGAACACACACTTAGAGAACTTTGCCTTCAAATCTTTTTCTCTTAATCTAGATAAGACCAAATGTAAGTGGTTCTCATGTTCCTCTATTGTTTTAGAGTAGATTAGAATATCATCTATAAAAATCAGAACAAACTTGTCTAAGTAATCTCTGAATATCCTATTCATTAGGTCTACAAAGTAAGAAGGGGCATTTGTTAGCCCAAATGGCATAACCAGAAACTCATACAATCCATATCTTGTGTTGAATGATGTATATTTAACACTTGATTCCTCAACCTTCATCTGATGAAATCCAGATGCCAAGTCTAGCCTAGAAAACACTTTAGCTCCACTGAGTTGATCAAAGAGATCATCTATCCTGGGTAATGGGTATTTGTTTTTGATGGTTACTTTGTTTAATTCTCTATAATCTATACACATTCTTAAAGTACCATCATGCTTTTTAACAAATACTACAGGAGCACCCCAGCATGAATTACTTGGCCTTACAAACCCCTTGGCTTCTAATTCTTCCAGCTGGTTCTTAAGCTCCTTTAACTCACTTGGACCCATCCTTGTAGGCTTTTTGATAACTGGGCTAGCCCCAGGCATAAGGTTAATCTGGAATTCAACAGGTCTATGGTGTGAGACACCTTTTACTTCCCCAAATACATCCAAGTATTCTTTAACTATGGGGATTTCATTAATAGCTATTTCCTTGGGATTATTTTCTAATTCAATTAAATGATTTAGACTGTTTTCTTTGATAGGTTCACATAGAATTGTAACCCTTTGGCCTTTAGAATTTTGTAGTGAAATGGTGGATGCATCTAGGTCAATTATGGCTTTGAATTGTCTTAGCCAATCTGCCCCTAATATAACTCCTATATTTGGGAAATTTAGAACATATAAATTGGAAACAAATGTGTTTCCCCCTATGTTCAAATTCACATCCACACAAATCATATCTAATACACTAGAACTTCCTAAAGGGCTTTGTATTAACAGAGGTATTTCAGCCAAATTGCAGTTCATTTTCAACCTTTTAACTATTTCATGGGAAATGAGTGAGTGGGTTGCCCCGGTATCATATATTACAGCTAAAGGTATGGTACAAATAAATAGTGTACCTTCCACTTGACCATGGTTTTCAGCATTAGCCTCAATTATGGCCTTGCCCCTACCTTCCAGGTTTGCCACTTTCCCTTGTTGCTTGTATTCTGGGCAATTTCTTTTCATATGCCCTTCCTTCCCACATAGATAGCATTTGAAAGCTCCCCCTTTAAGCTCTGGGCATCTTGGCTTAATATGGCCTTCTTTCCCACAATGGTTGCAAACTATTTTTCTTTTGGCTTCATTGGGTTTTGCATCTACTGCCTTCTTACCATCTGCCTCTCCTTTCTTCTTATCATAAGGATGGTACTTCCTTTTGTTCTTCTTGTTGCTATTGTTTTTGAAGCTCCTAAACTTATCTCTTTCCTTGTCATGCTGCTCAATCTTCAGAGCCAAATCTATCACTTGATCAAAAGTTCTGTCAGCATAAGGCAGTATAGCCCTGCTAAGCCCTGGGTTCAATCCCTTGATGTATCTATCATTTTTGGATGCTTCATCAGCCACTAACATTGCCCCATAGGTTGACAATCCCTCAAACTTCTGGGTGTATTCTGTGACATTCATAGTCCCCTGTCTAAGTTTGATGAACTCCTCAAGTAAAGTGGTTTTTGCTGAGGCTGGAACAAACCTTGCCTCTAACATCTCCTTAAATTGATTCCAATTAATTTCATTTTCATTCCGGCCAGCTATGATCACCTCCCACCAACTCAAAGCTGCACCTTTTAATTGCCTTGAGGCCACTTGCCTCTTCCTTTGGTCATCTAGTTGCATATCAGTGAAGATCCTCTCTAATGTCCTCAGCCATGCTTGAATCTCCATTACACTTTCAGTTCCTTCAAAGCTCTTGCCTCCCAAGTTGGTATAAGTCTTCACTAACTTGGAGAGCTCCTCATGTGGGTTCTCAGGTCTGTGCCCAATTCCATCTCTCAAAACTCTCACAAATTCCTGCATGTCAAGCATTTGTGGTGTGCTAGATCCTCCTTGATGATGAGACCCTCTTCCTACCATATTTCTAAAAGTATATGTATTTCATCTTATTAGTTTATAACACTTAGCTTTAATTTTTAAATTGATTGTATCTTTCCTATTTAATCATTGTGTATGTCACATGCACACACATACATACATTCAGGGAATACTTATAAACAGTCAAATATACAAACAAACCTAGTATAAACATAAGCATACAAACATTTTGCTATGTTAATTAAAACATAGCTCTGATACCAAATGAAATGACCCTCCTACTTACACACTAATTTCATTAGTGATTTTTTTTTATAAATATATTTCCCAGGGTCATTTTCTTTCTCTAATAAACAAAATATATCCAGGATCTTTCTCAATATAAAAATATTGTTTAATTCTAAATCATTTGTAACATACATATATGAAGATATCTATGTTATATTCTACTTGAATCAGAGCATGATAATAAGTAGAAATCCTTTTAAATTTATTAAAATGTGATAAATTCCCTTTTTAAAAGATTACTTATTGTATTCTGATTTTTGACTATAGTGTCCACTGGAAATATGTACTTTAGGTTGTTATTAAACTTAAGAAATGATCAAGCAATAATCAGTGGAAAGCAAGCTTATAATATAGATGATTTTCTTAAAGTCTGAATATTATCAAACTCAGGTTAAAAGAAAGTGGATCCTAAGTGAACACAAGCAACATCTAGGCATAATGGAAACGCGCCTAACTTATACATGCAAGGTCACGAGTTCGAGTACTATGCTTGGTCGGTTCAAACACAATTTTTGTTTTTCTTTTTATTTTCTCCTGTATGGCTGAAATCTGATACCTACCTATATATATACTCAATTTTTACTTATAATCCATCATACAAAACAATATTTCTTGCTTTATTATTTTTGAAATCCTTTCCTACAACTGTTCTAGGATTTATATTTATATTTTTGCCCAGTATCAACATGTACACAGATATACATGTACATGTCAGTGTTTTTGTTCATTTTCCAGAAAACTGAGCTCAAATGTTCCCTTGCTTCATTGATTTGAAGTGAATCATTTGGCCTGACCTATGGTCTAACCATGTGGTTAATCTGGCCATTCTTTTATTTGCATTTTACAACCCAGATTATACACAAAACATTGATGCCTCTCCTTTTCAAAAACATGTTTATATGTATATTTGTATGAATCAGACACCTTGTGAATCAGATATATATCATTCTTCCTAACCATAGTTCTCTTTTAGAAATACATTTTCAGGGTATAAACACTTTTTCTTGCATTTGGATATATATCAATCTCATAACTTGAAAGTATAGCAGTTTGATTCTTTTCTGGGTTTTCCCAATGTGATTTTCTATATATCTATATTCTTTTTGAAAGGACTCAGGATTAACTGGAATCATCATAAAATGATTATGCCTATAAAAATCCAGGTTTTTCCTCAAAATCAAAACAACTTTAGCAAATAAGTTTTCAAATCAGTTTAACATCAAGATCCTTAGTACATACCAAATCAGAAATAACCAGAGACAACATAGCACATGTCTCTTACAAGTTCTTCCTACTTAATACATTTAGATAGCCATATTAATCAGGGAATACATGCATGAATTAACACATTTTAGCTTTTATTTCTAATTATCTTAGCATCCTCTATTCCATATCTTTTTAATCTTGCTTACTTAGCTCCATCACAACCTGCAAAAGCATTAGTGGCTGCCCCATTATAAATGAGACACCCCCATGTGCCATGAGCAATAAGGGTCAGATCTATGATCTGGTGTGAGCATTTCTAACATATCCATGATATTAAGCTAAGGATACAGCAAAAATATACTTTGCATACTTGACAGGTATTATCATGTACAATACATAAGAGCAAACATATGCAACAAAACAACTTTTATCTGGAACTACTAAGGTTGCCTTTTCTTTTCTTATAAATTCCTGGCCTCATCTGCTATAAGGAATCAAAGGGACACATTGCCATGAACTAATTAACATCATGGCACAAAGATCTCAGGGCTTAAACAAGCCATGTGCCAACTTGTCTACTTCAAATAGGACAAGCATTCCAGCAGCCTTCTTGGCACAAAATCCTTAGTTATATCACTAAGTGTATTTGTGTTCATTCTATCAATGATAGCTAGGTGTACAAACCACCTGTACACATGAAGCATACTAGTTACCTTGCAGACATAATATTGCAAGCAAATTAAAGGTTACTTTCTAGAGGTATAACACCCCAGTCATTTCATCTCACATTATTTAGCATATAAACACCCTATTCAAGCATATACCAGAATATTTGCAACTGAGAATAAATGCATGGCTCTATTGGGTTTATTTTGATTTTGCAAGCAACTATGTTTAGCCAGATTTTTAATCTTGTTTAAACACAGTTTTTAGGCTTGTAAATTTCTGTTTGGTTTAGGGCTCAGCACTTATAGAGAAAGACTCCATTGCACCCTTAACCAATTATTTCAAGCCTCAGCACCATACCAATGTATATGCAGCTCATAGTTTTTTTTTTTTTTTCATTCTTTGTCTTAAGCCATTATTCTGTCTAGTTACAAATACTCTATTATATGTTCTTTAAGGTTTTGGTATAATATACAGAGATGAAAATAGAACAACAAAGTTATACATCCAGCATAGCAGATCATATCTCATCAAACATTCATGAAACCATCAGTAGCCAACATAGTTTGTAAATCAAAGCATGCAAAATGTAGCATATAAAAGCATGGCTGCCTAATCCCAAGTCTTAATGCCATGTATATGAGTGAGGATACTCACCTAAATGCTTGCACAAGCTTAAACCAGAAAACCCCTCAAATCTTTAGCCTTATCTTCCTCTTCTTCCTTAGGTTAATTAATTAGTGAGAGAGAGCAGTTTTCTGGTTAGGCTCTTGGTTTAAATAAGGGTTCTATCTAGGGTTTTGGGTGATGCAAAATCCCTATTTTAGCCCAGACCATAATCATGCATTTGGCATTGCATATTCCCTCCCTTAATGTCCCGACCAATATTTTAAAACAAGGCTAAATTGTGCCCATTTTCTTTTTCTTTTCAGAAAGTAATTACTTTAAGTATTTTTATTATATTTACCTCAAACATGATAATGGTGTGACTTTCTATTTTCTGCCTATGTACATTTGCTTTCTTGCACTTTGGTTCTTACTGTTTTAGTGATTCCTTTATTAATTTTTTGCTCAAATAATATCTGGACATATATACTTTTATACAACTATAGGTGTTAATTTAACTTTAACCTTTTATTTGCAGAAAACATGTGCATACTTATGTGCATTTCTACACCCATTATTCAAATAAAATTTCACTTATTCATTATAAATCAATGTTCTCTTCTGTCTTAATTTTCAGACAAGTCATACATAGGCATATATATAGATATATATATATATATATACACATCCTCAGGAATTTTAATATTCATGTCTAGGCCTATATTTCCTTTATTTAAAACATTTTATCTAAATGTTTTCCTTCCTTGTTTTATCATTCAGGAATTCTGGATTTTCTCTTAGTGCTATAAATAGTGTGCACGTGCACACATGCACACAACCTTGCACCACTGAAAATCCCACCTATATAATAATTCTGATTTTCCCCCAGAATTTTAATCATTTATTTTAAAAGAATTTTCCTCAAAATCTTGGGGTATTACATCATTTGTTTGATCTTATATCTTTGTGGTCATAGGTTGATCATTTTGTTTGACCCGAAGCAGGGCTTTTTGAGAAAGCGTAGCTTTGTGGACGAGACTTCATCGAGCCTTACACCCCGGAAATGGTCGAAACAGGAAGGATGCGGCAAGGTTCTAGGGAGTAGCGCCCCTTAGTGTATGTCATTCCTTCTGGATAAAGGTGGTATCATGGTATGGAGCCCAGATACTTAACCTCTGTGGTTGCTGCACAGTTATTATTACTTTGTGGTTTGTTGGAAATCGGGGATCCTCGGGAAGATCGGTGACGATCGGGGGATGGCATACGCGTGTCAGTAGTTACCTATTTTTGCAGAGGTAACCCGGCCTTGTGTTGGCAGAGATCCGGTTAGGTTCTCGGGTCGTCTATTCCAGGGACGTACCCATCGTGGAAAGGAAGTTCCTTAGCCTGACCATTTGTTGGAAATCCAAATAAACAATACGCGACTTGTACGGTTTTAGTTGTATTACCTGCTATGGAATGTGGCGGTAACCTGCTATTGAACATAGTAGCTATAGTAGGCATAAGTGCGGAATGCCTATGCTGGCTAAGATTAATATTATACTTTAGAAATGTTTTCTACACTATGCACTAATAATAATATCCAAAATGATTTGATTTTGCGTAGTAAGCATCTTTGACTATCATAAGAAGAAATCTCCTCCAATTCTGCGTTTGCATTGTGTGTGTGGTGGGAGGTCTTATGGTAGTTTCATTTTCCAAAAGCATTTCGAATTGACTTTAAAAAAATTATTTTGTCGTTATAAAGAATAACTGTTTTACGATCTCACACCAGTCACCATGACTGACTCGGAGTTTATTGTTTCCCTTCTAAACTCTGGGTGACCACCAATTTCCACACGGGCAGCCTAGAGTTATATTATCAGGATATTCTGGATATTCTGGAGCTTTGGAAGCAAGCTGGATGGCGAGACGTAGTATTTGTATCTGATAGTATTTATTCCGCTGTGTATTCTGTATGAGGACAAGTTATATAACTGTCCATTGTTGTATATTGACTCTGATGATTGATGTATGTATAAAATGATATAGTTCTTTGTTTTAAAAGACTAGTAATTATCTATTGTATATTGTTCCGCTGCGATGTGTAAGATTCTGATATTGTCTCTGTTTCTGATGTTGTTCTGTTGTTCTTCTTTCTTCTACTTTTTCTTCTTCTTAAAACCCTCACTATTGGAGTTTCCGGCACTCGATGGCTCGGCAGTCGATAAAGTGAGTATCGATGTCGAATTTTCGAAAGTCGAAAATCCGGTATGTGACAGCGTGGTATCAGAGCATATGGTTAAGCGACAACCCTGCTCTGTTGGGTGTTACTCATTAGAGATAGAGTCAGTAGTACTCTAGAATGAGTTGAGTGTAATAATAGATACGAGTGCGTATTTGTTAGTGAATATAAAATTGTTTTATATTGTGATGATTGGTTTGTTGAGTGGTATATGGATTCTGGTCGGTATTGTCCGTACAACTCTATCGATAGGGATCTCTAAGCACTTGTATAAAACAATTCGGCACAGTATTGTTTAAATAGGGTGAATGAGATAATTTTGCCCAAAACTATTTTTGTATAGAAAATAAATGTTTTTCTATAAAGTACTATAGTATATGGTTGCATGGATGTTAGGAAGTAATAATATTAAATTATTATCAATGAAATTAAATGAGAAATTGGAATTATAACCCCAAAGTTAAGAAATAAATCCATGTACAAATGAAATTTAAGAATATAAATTTTAAAAGTGATTTGTAATTTGAAACGAAATTCCAGAGAAGTTTTTGGATATGAATTGAAAGAATTTGAAATTTTTGGGGATTTGGAAAGTTTAATTCCTTTTTGGTTTGAAAATGATTTTTCAAAGGATTTGATATTGTGGAAAATTGTTTTAGAGAGTTGAAAGCTCTAAACTCTTTTCGGTCGCTGGAAAATAATTCCGATGATGATCGCGACATCACCGGTGTTCATTTTCGGGTTTCCAAAAGAGGAATTGCTGCCAAATTGTTTTAAATGGAAGTTGTTTGGAAAATTTGGATTTTGTTTTAGAAAATTCAAAGGATAATTTGAACTGTTTTCAAAAATGGTTTTTGAAATGTTGGTAAACTCTGGAATACTATATAAAGATATTTATGAGATATTACTAAGTTGATAACTTATACCATTTGCATTTTGATAGAATAAATTTAACTTAAAAGATGGAGTTAAATTAATGCAAGTACAAGTGAATCAACTTAATGAAAGTAAATTGAATGTTGAAAAAATTCATTTCGAATTTGTAGAGTAAAGTATTGAAATAAAATTAGTAACTGAAACTAATTGAAGAAATGACAAATTAATATGGTTTGAGATGAATTAAAATTCATATGGAATTTGAAATCCAGTTTAATATGAGTGGTTATAAACCATAATAGTGAATTGAAAATAAATATAATGTGTATATGGAATATTTACATTGAACTTAAGAAATGAAGTGTGGAATTCTTAGGTAAAATTTGATGATTGAACAAAAGAATAAAACTGGAGTTAAAACTGAATATTGAAAACGAATTTGAATTGTGTGAAATAAAATGAAGTTTTGAGATTAGTTTGAAGTGAACTAAAGTTAATTGATAAAAATTCAATATTCAGAAGTCGAACTGAATCCAAATTAGGTTGGAATTGTGAATTAAATTCAAATGAAATTTGAAATGTGAAATTGAATGACGATGAATATATAACTTCAACAGTGAAGTAAAAATGTATAAGAAGTATCGAAATTTTGTAATACAATGTACAGATTGGATTGAATATGTAACTAGATATTATGGCTAGTAGGATATACAGGTGTTATGAAGGAATTGGGATTTTGAATTGCAAAGATAAATTTGAATTGCTCAACAAAAGGTAAGTATTTGAATTATAATATGAGATTTGATGACTTATTTCTTGTCTAGCCGCTTGGCATTTTTCTTTTCTTTTTGAAATCTGAGAGTCCGTAGGGACGTTTTGTAGTCGTATCGTATTAGCCGCGCAAAGGAGACGCTGGCGAAATTTTTTGAAAATTCTGAGTGTTAGAAAATTTTTGTGAAAATTTTGAAAGTTTAAAATTTGAATTTAAACTCGAATTTGAATTGAGAAGTTAAACAATGCTGTTGAAACTTATAATTGAAGTGGGAAAACGAGTTGAATGATAACAAATCTTTAGTAGAAGATTTGTTTTGAAAAATTGATAAAACTATTAGATTGTGAAAGATAGTAGACGAGTTAAGGACCTTTTTCCCTAACTTGTAATTTCGAGGACGAAATTCTTTTAAGGGGGGAAGTCTGTAACGACCCAGAATTTTTGATAATTAAAATTTGAATATTTAATTAATTTTAAATATTAATAAATGAAATTTAGAAGTCGAATGATCTATTTTTCGAATATTGGATTTAATTTGGTCAATTAAATCGATAATTTAATGATTGAAATTCCAGAGATAATTGAAAATCAAGTTTAAAATGATTGAAAATGATTTGTAAAATTTTATTTAATCATACTGGAGTTATAGAAAGGTTATAGAACTTTTAAAATTGAATTTGGAGTTAATCTGTGAAAATTGAATATTTTAATATTTAATTATCGACTGTAAAAATAGCCAATTTTCGAACAGTCTCAGAATTGAACGAAACTTGTTCCATTGGATCCGTAATAGTTAGTTATTATCGGATTTCAATTTTCGTATCAATCGGAGTTGTCGTTTGACCGTGGCAGCTCAAAACGCATCGATATCGTTTTAATTTTAAATCGTCGAGTTAAAATAGTCATTTTTCAAAAAGTCTCGGATTTCGACGAAACCAGTTTCATCGGATCCGTAATGTGATATTATTGTAAGATTTCAAATTTCGTAATTTTTGGATTTACCATTTGTCCGGTACAAATTAAAACGCCTCGAAATCGATTTAAATCGGGTTAATTTAAATTGATCGTTTATTGCCATATCTCACACATACGATCGAATTAGCTTTCGAAACCTGTTCCATTGTGTCCGGAACGCAGGGCAAACCCCAGAAACGCTAGTCACCGCGCGTAAATCGGAGTTTGGAAAACCGGGATGAATAGTGTTCGATATTCTCTATAAATACACCCACTTTTATTCACAAAAAAATAAAATAAAAAGAGAAACCCTAATTTCAATTGACCAGCCGCCACCATAGTAATGCACGGCCAGAAAACAATTTCATTTCCCCTCGATTATCTCCTTATCCACGCGTTTTTAGGCAACGATCTCAACTAGAGAATCGAAGAGGGTAGCGAGGCCGAGGTATTCAACGGCTATGATCGCATGATTCGCAACAGGGAGGCCAGAAATCGACCTTGAGTGACGCGCGTTCAATCACGTTTCTCGAGGTGATAGGGCTGCCGAGCTGGCCGTGCTTCTGGCCGATGGTGGCTTTGGGGAAGGCGCTTCGAATGGTGGCAAAGTGATGGGTTTTCGTCATCGTTTGTGAGGTGCGTGTATTAGGGCTTGGACGTTGGGATGGGTTCGAACGCGATGTTTACTGGGAGGGGGAAGGAAGAGCGTGCGTGAGGGAGAGGGAAGAGGCACGGCCCAGATTTTCTTTCCTGAGAACGAATGGCTATGATAAAAGGGTGAAAATTTATAAAAGAAATGTTATTTAAATTTTGTAATATAAATTCGTTTGAAGTTTAAAATGTTGTAACTCTATGATACGAGGTCGGATTGAGATGAAACAAAATGCGTTGGAATCGTATCGTCGAATACTATGCTATGGAGCTGGATTGGAATTTATTTGGGCTAGCGGAAAATTCGGGTAAAATTAAACGCCCGTTTAATTTTATTCGAAATAAAACGCTACGAATTGCTATCGAGAAAATCACGGTGAGATTTTCTCACTCAAATGAAAGTGGATTTTCTTTTATAGTTATTGATTGATTGATTGACTGCTTGGATGTGATATTAGATATAGTAGGATATATATCTATATATAGCAATATATACATATTGGCATATGTATATATTGGATTGATTGATTTCCCGCCTCGTATAGCGGATGAGACCCTATTGCGCCGTTAGTAAGCGGATTATTTTTATAAAACCCATATACCGCGATAATTCCGTACTGGAGCGGAATTGGTATTGTGCTAACATCTTTGGATGCAGGGAAACAGGTTGGAGGGATCCAACTGGATTCCTCACCGTATTGATTATTTACAGATATTGTGATATATTCTGTTATCATATGATGATATATGATATTTGATTGTTGTGATTGATTGTTTGATGCTGTAGCATCATCGGATCCAAGTTTTAAAAATAACGACTTTTACTTTAAAAGGATTTTAAAGTAATTTTTGAAAGTAGACGTTTTATTGAATTGTTGAATTGATTTATTTTAAATAAAGAAACGTTCAAAATTTTGAAGTTATAACAGTTAAGATTTTTGTGAATTATGACCGTAAGGTGATTTTTGGAAAAAATAGTTTAAGCAATTTATAAAATGGTTTGAACTGAGATTTTCGAATTTTTGTGAACAATTTATTTAAAAGATTTAAAAAGTTGATATTTATAAATTTAAAATATTGGAATTTTAAAACGAGATGATAAGTGTTAAAGATGAAATTTATAGAATTATAAGTCGTGAGGATATGGAACTTATAGATTCATAAATTATGAAATTATAAAATGGATGAAACTGTAGAATAAAAGATTTATAAGAGATTTACTTATAAATTGGATTTTTTGCCTTTAAATGGGATATTGATCGAATTATTAATAAAGAAGATTTATTAAATTGAAGTCGTTAGAAAATAGAAATAGAATTTATAAACATTGTTTTATAAATTCGAAATCAATTGGATTTGATAAATTAAAATGTTAAAGGGGATATATTCGCGATTTTGGATAGCGGATTATTATTGGAATAAATGTGTAGAAAAGATTGAAATTTGGTTAGTGAAGTATATTCACGATTTTGGACAGTGAATATATTATTGAGTAAATTGGATATGTTTTGGAAAAGTGGTATTACGAAATGAAGTAATTGTTTTAAAAGATGTTTTAAAATGTGTTAAATATCGAAACCATAGATTTCAACATTTTATTGTTGAAATAGACATTTTCGAGAAATTTAAGGAAATGGTGGACTATAACACTGTTGTTATAGTAAATGATTTCCAAAAGGAAATGTTTTATATAGTATTGGGATTTATATATCTATCTTAATTTCGAATCCCTATGCTAGTGATTTTGAGTCGCCGTAACGATGTTTTACGTAACATTCGTTTTGACTCAAATAAATGTTGTTATAGTAAATGGTTTCCTTAAAGAACGAAATATATACTTAATATTGATTTAAGTATATTGAATATTTTCAAATGTTGAAAATAAATGATTTGTGAATTACTTATTATTAAATGAGTATGGGAATGTTTTCCAAAAATGAAATGAAACGTTTTGAGATTTTATCTTCTTAAAGATAAAATGAAATTGAATATTTGAAAATCGATTTGAGAATCATATATCAGTAGATATTTTGAAAATATAAATTCACTATGGAATTTATGAAGGAAAGGGAAACTGTTTAGAAAAATAAGCGTTGATTTATTTTTGAAGTGTGGAAAAGTTTATATATCTAGTAAAGATATTTTGGAAAAGAAATAATTTGGAAAATTATTTGGAATCTGATGATGTTGCGCATCTTTATTGATAGTTAAATAACCGACTATCAATAATTACCTCGAATGGTATTTGTTGTAAATTGGATGAAATTGAATGCCACACTTATTTTTGAATAAGCGCTCACTATTCGGGTTAGCCGGGAAAGGACCATGGGGTCGTATAACCCATTCCGAATATGTGATACGTCGTTATGAATTGCATTCGAAGACCGGTGTTGAAGACCAGATATTTTTGAAAACGGAAGGATTACCGTCGAGTTACTCTACATCGGCTGATCTCCGATTTAGAGGTTTTATCACCCTTAGTGACGGGAAGTCCAGACGTGATTAGAAATTTATCCGGATGTGCAAGGGCTTCGTGAGAAGTGCCTTCGGTTCTGTTCGATCCCGGAACAGACTTGTATGGATTGTGTGTCTGACGTTACAATTTGAGATATAAAGCTGATTTCTTTCAAATACATTTCTGTTGGTGGCGGAGAATTTATTCTCTTAGCTTAACACCCTTCTCTGAGACGTACGAGCTCAGAGGTTATGTAGTCGAAATTTATCAGCGATATATCCCAATTTGGTAACGTGGCATACTGAGTGTTGCTGTGAAATGATCAGTGTTTGATCATTTGCGATATGATCATTTGTTTGATCTTATATCTTTGTGATCATAGGTTGATCATTTTGTTTGACCCGAAGCAGGGCTTTTTGAGAAAGCGTAGCTTTGTGGACGAGACTTCATCGAGCCTTACACCCCGGAAATGGTCGAAACAGGAAGGATGCGGCAAGGTTCTAGGGAGTAGCGCCCCTTAGTGTATGTCATTCCTTCTGGATAAAGGTGGTATCATGGTATGGAGCCCAGATACTTAACCTCTGTGGTTGCTGCACAGTTATTATTACTTTGTGGTTTGTTGGAAATCGGGGATCCTCGGGAAGATCGGTGACGATCGGGGGATGGCATACGCGTGTCAGTAGTTACCTATTTTTGCAGAGGTAACCCGGCCTTGTGTTGGCAGAGATCCGGTTAGGTTCTCGGGTCGTCTATTCCAGGGACGTACCCATCGTGGAAAGGAAGTTCCTTAGCCTGACCATTTGTTGGAAATCCAAAGAAACAATACGCGACTTGTACGGTTTTAGTTGTATTACCTGCTATGGAATGTGGCGGTAACCTGCTATTGAACATAGTAGCTATAGTAGGCATAAGTGCGGAATGCCTATGCTGGCTAAGATTAATATTATACTTTCGAAATGTTTTCTACACTATGCACTAATAATAATATCCAAAATGATTTGATTTTGCGTAGTAAGCATCTTTGACTATCATAAGAAGAAATCTCCTCCAATTCTGCGTTTGCATTGTGTGTGTGGTGGGAGGTCTTATGGTAGTTTCATTTTCCAAAAGCATTTCGAATTGACTTTAAAAAAATTATTTTGTCGTTATAAAGAATAACTGTTTTACGATCTCACACCAGTCACCATGACTGACTCGGAGTTTATTGTTTCCCTTCTAAACTCTGGGTGCCCACCAATTTCCACACGGGCAGCCTAGAGTTATATTATCAGGATATTCTGGATATTCTGGAGCTTTGGAAGCAAGCTGGATGGCGAGACGTAGTATTTGTATCTGATAGTATTTATTCCGCTGTGTATTCTGTATGAGGACAAGTTATATAACTGTCCATTGTTGTATATTGACTCTGATGATTGATGTATGTATAAAATGATATAGTTCTTTGTTTTAAAAGACTAGTAATTATCTATTGTATATTGTTCCGCTGCGATGTGTAAGATTCTGATATTGTCTCTGTTTCTGATGTTGTTCTGTTGTTCTTCTTTCTTCTACTTTTTCTTCTTCTTAAAACCCTCACTATTGGAGTTTCCGGCACTCGATGGCTCGGCAGTCGATAAAGTGAGTATCGATGTCGAATTTTCGAAAGTCGAAAATCCGGTATGTGATAGGGTCCATCTTGATTTAAGTTTCCCCAAAAATAAATGAAGTCTCGAGTCATATAAAAGATCTTTCTGGTTAGGCGAAAACGTTTTTCTAAGGATTGACTTGTCATGAAAAACTTTTGTTCTTTCTTTGTAAATTTTCTCGTTTTCATACGCGTCATTCCTAAGTTCTTCTAGTTCGTTGAGTTGCAATTTTCAGTTTTCGCCAGCTTTTCAAGGTCAAAGTTTAAGTTTTTTATTGCCCACAACGCTTTGTGTTCGATTTCAACGGGTAAATGGCAAGCTTTACCGTAAACTAAACGAAATGGGGACATCCCAAGGTTAGTTTTAAAAGCAGTACGGTAAGCCCAAAGCGCGTCAGTCAATTTCTGAGACCAATCTTTTCGATTTTTGTTGACAGTTTTCTCCAAGATTTGTTTTATTTGTCGATTTGAAACTTCAACTTGGCCACAAGTTTGAGGATGATACGGAGTGGATAACTTGTGGGTTATCGAGTATTTTTTCATTAAAATTTCAAAAGAACGGTTGCAAAAATGGGTCCTGTTATCACTGATTATTGTGCGAGGTGTGCCGAACCTCGAAAAGATGTTTTCTTTGAGAAATTTCACAACAATCTTATGGTCGTTGGTTTTGCAAGGAACAGCTTCGACCCATTTTGAGACGTAGTCAACAGCGAGAAGGATATATAAGTTTCCAAAAGAATTGGGAAAAGGTCCTATAAAGTCGATACCCCAAACATCGAAGATTTCGATGGTAAGAATGGGGTTTAGAGGCATCATATCTCGTCTAGAAATTCGTCCAAGCATTTGACATCGATCGCAAGTTTTACAAAATTCGAATGAGTCTTTGAAGAGAGAAGGCCAATAGAAACCACACTGAAGCACCTTTTCCGCAGTTTTTCGAGGACCAAAATGTCCACCGCACGCAAGATCGTGGCAAAACGAAAGAACACTCCTTATCTCATTATCCGGAATGCAACGTCGGATGATTTGGTCGGGACAATATTTAATCAAGTATGGATCGTCCCAATAGAAATATTTCACTTGGGACATGAATTTGTATTTGTCCTGTTTGGACCATGATGAGGGAGTTTCTTTAGTGACTAAGTAGTTCACTATATCAGCGTACCATGGGTCGATAGAAATTGAAATAAGTTGTTCATCATGGAAGTTTTCATTGATCGGCAAAGAAGATGGTGCGTTTAGAAGACGAGACAAGTGATCAGCTATGACATTATCGGATCCTTTTTTGTCTTTGATTGTAAGGTCAAATTCTTGAAGTAAAAGGATCCAACGAATCAAGCGGGATTTGGCATCCTTTTTAGAGAAGAGATATCGAAGTGCAGAGTGGTCCGTGTACACAGTAATGTGTGACCCTATCAAGTATTGTTGGAATTTTTCAAGAGCAAAAACGACAGCTAGAAGCTCTTTTTCGGTTGTTGTGTAGTTGAGTTGAGCGTCGTTCAAAGTCATACTCGCGTAGTAAATCACGTGAAGGATCTTGTTGATTCGTTGTCCTAAGACAGCACCAACAACAAAGTTTAAAGCATCACACATTATCTCGAAAGGAAGATCCCAATTGGGCGCACAAATGATTGGAGCAGAAATGAGTTCATTCTTAAGACGTTCAAAAGAAGAGATACAATCAGAGTTAAAATCGAAAGGAACGTCTTTTCCAAGAAGAGTCGTCAAAGGGCGAGCAATTTTGCTAAAGTCTTTCACAAAGCGTCGGTAAAAGCCAACGTGTCCAAGAAATGATCGAATGTCCTTAACAGTTTTGGGAATGGGTAGATTTGCAATAACATCGATTTTCGCTTTATCTACCTCAATGCCTTTATTTGAGATGATATGTCCAAGGACTATGCCTTGTTTGACCATAAAGTGGCATTTTTCCCAATTCAAAGTCAAATGTTTTTCTTTACATCGATTTAGAACCAACTCGAGATGATGTAAACATTGGGAAAAAGAATCGCCAAAGATTGAGAAATCATCCATAAAAACTTCTAGAAAGCATTCAATCATGTCGGAAAAGATTCCAACCATGCATCGTTGGAAAGTCGCAGGAGCGTTACAAAGTCCGAATGGCATACGTCGATAAGCAAATGTACCAAATGGACACGTGAAAGTCGTTTTCTCTTGATCTTCGGGAGCGATAGGAATTTGGTTATAGCCGGAATAACCGTCAAGGAAGCAGTAGAATTCATGGCCGGCTAAACGTTCGAGCATTTGGTCAATGAAAGGATGAGGGAAGTGATCTTTTCGTGTCGCGGCATTTAGTTTTCGATAGTCAATGCAAACACGCCAACCCGTTTGAGTACGAGTTGGAATAAGTTCGTTTGAATCATTCTTGACAACGGTTAGCCCAGACTTTTTCGGTACAACGTGAATTGGGCTAACCCATGAACTATCGGAGATTGGGTAAATGATTCCATTGTCGAGAAGTTTAAGAATTTCATCACGTACCGCATCTTTCATTTTTGGGTTAAGCCTTCGTTGCGCGTCACGAACAGGCTTGGCATCGTCGATTAAATGGATACGATGTTGAACAATAGCAGGGCTAATCCCCTTTATATCGGAGATCGACCATCCAATCGCTTCCTTGTTTTTAGAAAGAATAGAAAGTAAGGAGGTTTCTTGGTCAAGGGAGAGAGTCGTAGAAATTATGACGGGTAATGTTTCGTTATCACCTAAGTATGCGTACTTAAGGTGATCGAGAAGTGGTTTGAGGTCCAACTTCGGGAGTTTTTCGATCAAAGAATGGGGTTGAGATTCGGTCTCTACTGGAAGCTATTCAAAGGGAAGAGTGTATTCAATTTCGCTGGGAATTTCGTGAAATAATTTTTCATATTCAGTTTCACGTTCGTCGCTAAGGTTAATTGTTTCGTTTTCGAGGTTTTCGTTGATGACACTAACTTCCAACGTTTGGTCATGAGGTTCGTTCGATTGGCTTTCAAGATTGAAAATGTTAAGATCCAAAGTCATGTTTCCAAAAGAAATTTTCATGGAACCGTTACGACAATTGATTAAGGCATTTGAGGTGGCTAAGAATGGTCGGCCTAAAATCAATGGAATTTGATTCGAGGGATTCGTCATGGGTTGTGTTTCAAGAACGATAAAATCAACGGGGAATATGAATTGCCCTACTCAAATGAGCACGTCCTTGATTTCTCCCACGGGCTTCTTAATCGAGCGATCGGCAAATTGAAGCATGACTTTTGTGGGTTTGAGCTCACCTAAGCCTAATTGTTCGTACACAGAGTATGGAATCAAATTGACACTCGCGCCTAAGTCTATCAGACATTTGTTAATCGTCTTGTCTCCAATTGTACATGAAATCGGAGGGCAGCCAGGATCTTTGTATTTTACGGGCATGGATTGGGACAAGACTTCACTCAAACTGGCAGCTAAGAAGACTTTTTTGGGCACTTGAGTGTGTCGCTTTTGGGTACATAAGTCCTTAAGGAACTTCGCGTATGTTGGGACTTGCTGAAGGATGTCAAGAAGCGGAATGTTAACTTTGACTTGTTTAAAAATTTCCAACATCTTTTCCATTCGGTCCGAGTGTTTCTTAGGTCGGAGACGATGTGGAAATGGGACACGATACTCGGTAGGTGGGTCTACTCGAGTAGAAGAAGAAGAATTTTGACTGGCATTCGATTCAACATTTGGCTCCACGTTCTGTTCAGGTTCATTTGTTGTTTTAGAAGTATCGAGAGAAGTTTCCGGTAAATCATTTGGATTAACGACTTGATTATCGATTTGTTTCCCAGAACGAAGAGTTGTGATAGCATTCAATTGGGTGACGTTGCTATCTTGAACAACATGGGCTTGATTTAAATTTGCGTTTTGATTCCTGGGATTTGAAATGGGTTGGCTTGGGAATGTTCCTCGTTCACGTTCGCTCACAGACGTGGCTAATTGACTCATTTGCATTTCGAGTTTTGCAATTGATTGGTTCGTGTTTTGCATATATGAAGTCAATAAATTTTGCAAATTGCTGTTTGATTGAAGGCTTTGAGTGGTTGCTTTAGCCAACGTTTCAAGAGTTTTCTCAAGTGAAGTTAAGCGTTTATCGTCTTGGGGAGGATGAGCAGCATTTTGTTACGGCTGATTATGCGACGGACCCGCAAGGTTTGGTTGAAAATTGTTGGGTTGAAAGGGGGGATTCGAAGCATTATTCGGAAATGCTTGAAAATTGGGACGAATCGTATTTGTGTTGGGATTGTTTTGGTTCCACGCAAAATTCGGATGATTTCTCCAACCAGGGTTGTACGTTGGAGAAAACGGGTCATTTTTGGCTTTATTGAAAGCATTGATTTGTTCAACAGAATTGGGACACTGATCGGCTATATGATTAGGATCGTTGCATTTATAACACATCGGTTGGGAAGTTTGGTTCATTTGATTCGATGAGAAAACGTTATCGAATTTTTTAATCATTGCGTCGATCTTAGCTTCCAAAGCAACAGAGGATCCTATCGAGTGTGCACTCGATCGTGAGTAAACTGATTTTTCGTTCGATCGTTCCCATTGGGATGATTTTTCGGCGAGATTTTCAAGAAATTGCCAAGCATCGTCGTGATGTTGGGCAAGAAAGTTGCCTTGGCACATTGATTCGAGCATGGTACGTGAGCTATTTTCGAGTCCATCGTATAAATTTTGGAAAATCGTCCATTTTTCGAAATTATGGTGTGGACATTTTATCAAAAGCTCTTTGAATCTTTCAAAATATTTTCCGAATGGCTCTCCCTTGAATTGATGAAAGTTTACAATTTCGTTTCGAATTAATTCTACTCGTTTTTTCCAAAGGGTAGAACTTTTTTAAGAAAGCTTTTACGAATTCTTCCCATGTTTAAATCGAGTTCGATGGTAAGCTGTACAACCATTTTTCAGCGTAATCCGTAAGAGCGAATGGGATTAATCGAAGTTTGATTCCGTCATCAGAAAGTTGTTGGAGTTTAATGGTTGCACAAACTTGTTCGAATTTAGTCAAGAAGATGTATGGATCATCGTGTTCGAAATTGCCAAATTTCGGAAGAGTGGCAATATGGTTTGAGTGAATTTCGAAATGGTTACCCGTAGGGGCGGGTAACGTGATGCAAGATGGAATAGAAACTCTATCGGGAAAGATTCTATCCATAAGAGTTCGAGGGGCGTTCTCGTTCGCCATTTCGGGAGGATCGTCTGTTCGAGTTAAACGGTTTGTAGAAGGGTCGCGAGTCCAACGATTTGTTGTTGTGTCACGAGTCCAAGTACTCATGCACAAGTGAAAGTCGAGAAGAGAAAGAAGTTAGAATCGAGTTTAGTGAATGAAAGAAGATTTGAAAATCGAAGTGAAAAATTTTTTTAGAGGAAGAAAAATATTTACCAAGTGAAATTTATTTTCAAAAGAGAAGTTTGATTTTTGTTTTGTTCTTGGTTTTTCAAATTTTTATAATTTTTTTTTCAAATTTTTGTTCTTTTTTTTTGTTTTTAAGAAGGTTTTTCTTTGTGGAATTAAAAACTAAGTTAATTTTTTTTTGGATTTTGGAATTTTGAAATTTTTTTTTATATATGCATGAACTAATGCAACTAAATGAATGCAAAGGACTTAATTACAGTTTTCTGTCCTTAGTAGCTCCTAACCCAAAATTGTATAATCACACTTTGTCTTAAATCAACAAAAATATTTCTCAGCCAGGTAACGGGCAGGGGTTATCGGTGCACCACGAATCACCGTAGCAATGCAGCCGAAGGTTTAAGTACCTTCAGAGGAACAACCAGTATAATATTTACGTATCACCGTAATTTTTATAACTAGTTATTACTCTGCCGTAGCCTAGACACCAAGAAATAAAATTGTTCAAAGAAAACAATTGTGAAGATACAATTAAGCCCTAGATGAGCTCGCGACACCCTTAAGTCGAATGTCTAACCTTTATTATTAGTCAAATTCTACGATGAAATGCGTTTGTGGGCTAAGGAAAGGGTGATGAAATCCCTCACCTTATGTGAATTGGGGTATTGCCCTTAGAAAAGAAAATAAGATGAGATGGATGCAAAACAAAAATTAAACGTGAATTTACAATGCAACTAAAATGAAGTTTGTTTTTGTTTTTGGGTTTTGTAATTTTTTTTGTATATATAAATGCAAATGCAAGCAACCAACAATGCACTAAAGATGAAAGCACAATACCAGAGCGTGCAGATTATTAGCAATTTTTTTTTTAAGCGGCAATTTTTTTTAAGCAAGGCAAAGCAGTTTATTTGGGCAAGCACTTCTTCCTTTTGGAATTTCTGCTTTGGCAACCTGAGATGAAACACAAGATATATTCAACAATTATTATTATTATTATTATTTAGTATGTTTATCAAAGATGAAAAACAAAATAAGCAAAAAACAAAAACAAGTGAAAACAAATGGAAAATGAAAATTAAACAAAGTTGAACTTTATGTTTTTTTTTGGAATTTATTTTAATTTTTTTTTAATTTTTTTTTGGAAAGGAAACTGAAAAGTAGCGTTTTACTTTAAAAAAAAATTAAATTTTGAGAGCAAAAGAAAACTAAAAACAAAGGAATAACAGCACCAAATAAATTGGAATAACAAAGGAAAACAAAAACACACTGATATTTTTTTCTTTTTAGGAAATAGAATGGACTAAAAAAACTAGAACAAAAAAAACAAATCAAAACACCTTACTAAATCAAAAGAAAGCACAATATATATTCACAGGCCTGTAAACTTACTTTATCCGGCCCTTAAAACAAACGAAACTTTCTCGTTCCAAAATTATTCAAACCCGATGAACTTCTAAAATAAAAATTAACGCAGCAGAACAATTCAATTCCTGAAACAAACTCAAATCCTTTTCGTTCGCGGATTTACTCGAATGGCGAGGAGATGTAATTCGTTGTTGTTTTAGAGGTTCGTACTTTGCTAAAGAGTGTTACATTTTGGTTCGAATTGGGTTGCTTTGGGGCGATTCAGGAACGAATTGGGAGGCGATGGTGGTTGCAGAGGGTCGCAGTGATTTGGGAACTTGCGATTTGTCAGGCGAGATGTTTGGCTCGTGAGTTGAATTCGAGTTTTTTGTGTTTGGTTGAGGGAGGTGCTGTAGGGAGACGTACTATAGTGGTAGATGGTGGAGGCAAGTTGATGTTAACTGTTCGAATTGGTTTGGCAGTCTGCTGTAGGGAGGTGTAGTTCACGATGGCTCACACGATTGGGTTTGTTCGATTTGGCTTCGTAGTCTTCGGAGGAGGGTGGTTCACTGAAGAGTTCGATTGAATGAGTTAAGGCAGATGTGGGTTGTTTTTGGTATGGTTAGGGAAAGTGGAGAGATTAATGTTGTGATACGAAAGTGGATTGAGGTGAGTAGTCGTGGCAGTGGTAAGTGGTGGAATAGTGTATTGCAGTGGTCACTGCAGTTGTATGGGGTAGATTCGATCGCTGCTGGATTCGATGGCGGAATCAGGTGATTTCAGGTAAGGGTCCTGGATTGAATTAGAATGAAATTTGTGGAGGAGATAGGACGCGATGGGACTATGTAGTATTGCGATGAATGTTGGTTGCTGTTCTCTGTGAGATGTTGTTCTGTGAGGTCGATGTTGGTTGGTTTTTTTTTTGGAGATGAGGGGTATTGGAAGAAGTCTCGTTGAAGTATGGGTGTATTGATGTAAGCGAAGTGCTGCTGTAGTGAATGTCGGGTCGTAGTCACGTATTCAAGTAGGCAAGTGCTGCTGTAGTGAATGTCGGGTCGTAGTCACGTATTCAAGTAGGCAAGTGCTGCTGTTGTTGGATATATGGTGGAGTTGTACTACTGTTTTGTACAGGTGTTGGTGTTGTATTGATGGGAAGAAGGCAATGGGAAGTTTCAAGTGGATGTTTGTAGTTGGTCTATGGTTGCTGTAGATTGAATATGTACTGATTGAATGTAGATGTGTGCAAGTGTTTGGGAGAGGCAGTGGTACTGGGATGGTTGTTGAACTTGCGTGAAGCAGTGGAGTGTTGATTGTCAAGGGCGATGATGTAGATTGGATTTATGACAGCAAGTTTGAATAAGAGGAAATGGTCAGGTTGAGAAGTGAGAATCCGAGCAAGCAATTGCAATGCAAAGAAACAGTGAAGAAATGAAGAAATTATATATAAAACAGTGAAGAAATGCAAAGAAACAGAAGCACAGAGGGGAGAAGGAGAGAAATGCAAAGAAACAGTGAAGAATGAAACAGGGAATGCAAAATTGTAAATAGAGCAAGAAATTGTAAAAATGAAAATTGCAAATGCAAAATGGAATGGAATTTTTTTTCTTCTGCAGATGAAATTGTGGATGTTTTAATTTTTTTTTTTGAAAATGCAAATGGAAAATGAAAAGAAAACAAGCACACAAAGAAAATGCAATCAAAAATCACACCACAAACAATATATATATATTTTTACAAATGCAAACACACAAAACAAACACACAATAAAAATCAAACAAAAATAATTCGAAGAATAGAAAATCTAAAATCAAAACAAATTCCCCGACAACGGCGCCAAAAACTTGTTCGTCGACGGAAATTCTATCGGTTTAGAAAACCGTCGAACGAATTTAAATTAAAATTTACCGCAAGCGCACGGCGTACACTTTGTAGTACGTGGCGAATACGGGTCGATCCGTAGGGAATTGTGAGAGATTAAAAATCTATTCAATCAAATTAGACCAAAGAGAGATGGAGTTGTTAACTACAAAAAAGAAGCTAAATCTAAAATTAAAATGTGATTTAAAAACTATTAAACTAGAGAACAATTTAGAGGCAAATCCACTCTAATATTTTTGTAAATCAACAAACATAGAATTTATGATCTCTAACTTTGATATTAAATGAAATAAGTGTTGCATTTATCATAAGTATGGTTTGTTTATGTTATTAATTAACATAACTCAAACCATCAAACTATAATACAACAATTATACCACTTATAATTCTCATGAAAATGAAGCCAAAGCAAAAGTTATTTTAAGTATGATCTATTTACTATTGTAACTAGTAATATAGATCATCAAATTTCATTTTTACTTTCATTTCAAAATCAAAAATGGATTAGCAAATGATGATGCAACTTGTGTTTATGTTGAATAAGAATAGCTCATTTGCAAAAGCAACATAAGCTATCAAACCCACTTTTATAAACTTGCATAAAAATTTACTTTCATAAAGCATAGACAAAGAGATCATAAATAATATAAATGTTGAAATTACATAATATTTGAGAGCTTCATCACCCCTAAATTGAAGGGTTTAGCTACTCATTTGTGGCATTGAAGCAACACTTGTAAATTTCAACATGAAAGAGCAAAGAAATGAAAACTAAGTAAAGGAAGAAAGAGAGATTAACTAGTAACTACTTGCATAAAAATTAAAGCTACACTACTTGCATAAATGTAAATCTAAACTATGAACATGAAAAGAAAGAGAACATAAAAATAAACATCAACCTAAAAGCATGTAGAAAAGAGAGAAGAAAGAGGCTTGGAAGCCATTTTTATTTCATAGAATATTAAGCTTACACTTTGATTTCTTAATTTCCTAAGTAACATGAAAGAGTAGAATATATGTTCATGTACATAAGAGGGCTATTTATACATGCATAAAACCCTAATTCTCTTTTTAGGGAGCTTCCCAAAATACCCTTGAGGTGGTGTAGCCTCCAAGTAATCATTAACATTCAATAATCCCCCACTTAATATGTACATGAAGCTTTAAGTCCTTTTAGCATGTGCTTAGCTTCTAATTGGAAGTTAGGTAAGTGGGTGGGGTCCTCCATGATATTGAACTTGAATTATTTCCTCTTCATTCCTTTGTATTTCCTTGTACATGCATATATCATCATGAATCCCACTTCCAAATGCATCAAAATATCCTATAAAAATCATAAAAATTGTCCAAGTAAAAATTCTTAAATTAACACATGCACACAAATGACCATTTTGCCCCTGAATGAAGATGAAAATATGATGGTTTGAAAATAATTGAATTTTGGTTTTAACATGTAAAAATGCCTAAATATGATGTTTATTTAAATAAAAAGAGATAAAATATGGATGTAAATATATGCACATTTACTTGCACATCAGTAACCCAAACGCGTTTGTTTTATGCTGCCGATAATTGTCACCATCACACTTTCCATCTCTAGTCCACTGGATTTGTCCGACTCCAATTGCAAGTTTATCGATAATTGCACAATATAAACAATCAGCCGTCTTGGGGCTACGAACATGGTCCCTTGCCAATTTATGCCAGGTAATTTTAGTGAATTTTTATTCTTACTGCTTCCGTATGATTTGACGTTTAATTCACCATCTGTACTATGTTTACTGCACCAAAAATTTGGATTTTTTTGCTATATATGTTGATTTTGCTCATCACAGCTGCGATTGCTCTTGTTTGAGTTTGATTTTTGACCTGCCACATGCCTTGTTGGATAATACTGCTATTCAGTGTTCCCCACCTATAGTATTCAAAGCTTGATGCCCAATTTGTTGATTAGTCTAGACCCGTAAGGAAGCAGCCAAGCCATAATTTTTTAGCTTTACCATCACAATAACTTTTTCTCATAAGTTCAAGTGCCTTGCTATTCAGCTGAAGCATTATCTTCCATGTCCTAACTAAGAGAATCAAAACTGCATTCTCAGAAAGGTTCGCTAAAATTTACATTGAATGATGAAACACATATGGTAGTTAAACTTAGCGTCAAAAATTGAAAGTCTAGAACTATCACGTATCATATTCGAAAATCACTTCTAGTTAGAATCACCATCATGGGTAATGCGCAATTGTATATATATATATATATATATATATATATCCAACTACCACTATCTACCTGATCATAAACTCTTAACTTAAATATTCATCAATCTTTGCTCAGCTCAAAATTCTACAATGGCTACCAGCTACCATATTCAAATCTCAGAAAAGAAAACAGACACTCGAAGTCCACTGCCAAAAAGATGTCAAATCAAGGCAAAAATACTAGGCGAAGTGATTTCTGCAATTGTGGGAGACTGAAAATGATGGTGTACAGGACATTCCTTCAGTTCAAAGCAAAAGCAATTCAAATGCATGAAAAGTGATTATACGTGCATTAATTTTATATAAGCTTCCTTTATGTAGCTCTATACCAATTACCATTACCTACAGATATGAGATGATTTTCCCGTATTGTTCACTTCTTCTGTAAAACAAATGTTATAAAATATGTTTATGTTATCTTTTTATTCGTGGTCATCCATTCACACATATGAGATTGCCTGTTTATGTTCGTCAACATAAATTTTTGATCGTCATTGCCAAATAGTCCTTTTATTCTATTCTGCTATAAAATTAATAACTAAACTGTGATTGGGATGTCAAAGGGTTATTCCAGTAGATTTAACTTTGATATTAAAAAGAAATGCAAAGAGTTTGTTTATAACTACTGGATTTAAGTTATACCAACTACAAGCCTATTGGTATTTTTATTTCCTACTGCAAATAGCCACGGCTCAAAGCCGTGGCAAAATTTTATTCAGCCACGGCTCCGAGCCGTGGCTAATATTAATTTTGCCACGGTTCAGAGCCGTGGCTGAATAAAAGTTTGCCACGGCTCCAAGCCGTGGCAAAATTTTTGCCACTCCCCATTTTGCCACAGCTCTGGGCCGTGGCAAAATTAGTTAGCCACGGCCCAGAGCCATGGCAAAATGGCTTTTCTGGTGTAGTGGGTCCAAGGCATTGAGAGAAGAAGTAGACAAACTGATGGCCAATAGTTTTATCCGTGATGCGACCTACCCCGAGTGGGTATCTAACCCGATTTTGGTCAAGAAGTCCAACGGGAAATGGAGAACTTGCATCGACTACTCAGACTTAAACAAAGCCTCCCTGACGGATAGTTTTCCACTGCCCAGAATTGACTAGCTTGTGGATGGAATGGCTGGGCATGAACTACTATCAGTTATGTTTGCGTACTCGGGCTACAATCGGATCCTGATGCACTGCCGGACTAGGAAAACACCAGCTTCACCACCGACCTAGGATTATACTGCTATAGGGTAAGCCGTTCGGTCTAAAAGAACGTAGGGGAAACCTACCAGAGATTAGTAAACACCATATTCAAGCATCAGATCGAAAAAACCATGGAGGTCTTTGTGGATGACATGTTGGCAAAATCATGAGTAGCAACCAGTCACCTAGATAATCTCACCGAAATGTTTGAAATACTCCGAAAATATTGAATGAAACTCAATCCACTCAAATGTCACTTCGGGGTAGCCTCCGAATTTTTTTTGGGATTCATAGTGAGCGCCGGAGGCATTGAAGCAAACCTAGAGCAAATAACTGCCCTGTGAGAAGTCCAAGCCCCGAGGAACAAGAAGGAATTATAGAGCTTGAATGGGAAAGTCGCAGCGCTAAGTTGGTTCATCTCGGAAGCCACCAACAAATGCATACTATTCTTTGATGCATTAAAGAAAGGAAAGAAGAACTTTGAATGGAATGAGGTTTGTCAAACCGCATTTGAAGAATTGCTGCGACATATGGAAGCCACACCAATCCTATCAATTCTAGTGGACAGAGAGGACTTGTTCATCTACTTAGCAGTCTCACCTCACGCGTTGAGCGCTACCTTATGCGTAAAGAAACTAGGATTCAGTGACCCGTATATTACATTAGCAAGCGGTTCACTGGAGCTGAGAAAAATTACCTATAATTGGAAAAGCTCGCGTATTGCCTCTTAACCGCGTCTAGGAAGTTACGACCGTATTTCCAGGCGCACTCGATTAAAGTAATGACTAATCAACCTTTAAAGCAAGTATTGTACCGGCCTGAAACTTCCGGGCGACTCCTCAAATGGAATATCGAATTGAGCCAATATGATATCACTTACCATCCGAGAAGGGAAATCAATGGGAAAGTGCTGGCAGAATTCATCGCTGAGTTTACAATACGAGATGATGAGGAAGGAATATCGGTGGAAATTGAAATACGATAGAAACTCTTCGTCGATGGCGGGTCTAAAAACCTCTACTTGGGGGTAGGGGGTGTGCTTGAAACCCCCAAAGAACGAGCCATTTGCTACGCCATACGCTTGGAATTCCCTACGACAAATAACGAGGCGGAATACGAAGCATTGATAGCAAGACTGAAAGTTTTGAAGGAACTCAGAATAAAGTCTGTTCGCATCTACAACGACTCTCAACTAGTTGTTTGCCTGGTGAAAGGTAGGCTCGAGGGGAGAACCTTGCCTCATATCTATCTAAAGTACAAAAGTTGCTGAATGATGTCGAACACTACACCGTAACTCACATCCCAAGGGAGCAAAACACGAAGCTTGATTACTTAGCCAAACTGGCTAGCTCCGGAGAAGCTCAATCGTTGGGACTAGTGTCGGTTGGGACCCTGACCGCTCCAAGTATAAGCGAAATAGATATCAACTGGATTTTTGAAAGTACTATCGAATCAGAAACGTGGATGACACCAATCAAAGACTACTTGCTTATGGAAACCCTTCCCGTAGATAGAAACCAGCGGAAAAAGCTTCACCAAAAGGCATCGCGATTCATAATACAAGATGTGATACTCTACCAAAGGGGTTCTTGACCTCCTTGCTCAGATGTGTGACCGACGACGAAGGTCGGCGGATCCTGAAGGAAATTCACAAAGGCGGCTTTGGAGACCATACTACGGGGAACCCCTTGCAAAGAAAATCCTCTAGTATGGATATTTCTGGCCAACGGTAAATCGCAATACAACAGATTATGCCAGACGGTGTGACCGATGCCAAAGATTCAACAAGATTAAAAGAATTCCCTCGGCAGAGCTAACGCAGATGGCCAGCCCATGACCATTCACAATATGGGGAATTGACATAATTTGCATATTGCTGATAGCTAAAGGAAGGGCTAAATATGCCATAGTTTCGGTTGACTATTTCACAAAATGGGCCAAAGCGGAATTGCTGGCCACCATTACCACAAAGAGAGTTATGAATTTTATTACTAAAAACATCATTTGCAGGTTCGGTGTGCCACAGAAAATCATCACCGATAATGGGACCCAATTCGAAAGCGCCGAGTTCAAAGACTTTTGCAAACGTCTTTGAATCGAGAAAAGCTTTTTCGTAGTCGCTCATCTGCAAGCAAATGGGAAAGTGGAAGAAAAAACAAGATTGTCAAGTCCGCTATCAAGAAGTGGCGGACTAAAACTATAGCAAATTGGGTTAATGAAATTCCACTCGCACTATAGGCCTATAGAACAACACACAAAGCAGCAACCGGGCATACCCCATTCGCTTTGCCATATGGTTTAGAAGCAATGATCCTCATAGTACTAGAAGTTCCCTTCCATCGAAGACAGAATTTCAATCAAAGGCAAAATGAGCAGCTTCTAATCTAGTCGCTTGATATGATTGAAGAAAAGAGGAAAGAAGCCGAACTAAGACCACTGCTCAGCAAAAAAGGTCGCATGGTAAATCAACTCCAGAGTTCACAACCAAACCTTCGAAGTGGGAGACCTCATCCTCAAAAGACTATATCTTGTACCGGGAGCCTTCGTACCGAACTGGGAAGGGCCATATGTGGTCAATCAAAAGTTGGGGGACGGAACTTTCAAACTGACAACCGTGGATGGAATCCAAATTCTCCGAGCATGGAACAGTGAATCGCTGCATCCTTACATTATCTGAAACTATCTTATGTACTTTATATTTTTCAGCAAATAAGCCATCCCGAAACATTGGGGGCGTTGTAAATAGGCAAAATTTGCCCAACCTTTCTTAATAAAATTGCTTTTCTTTCTGAACCAATAAAACCGCGTTCACAAAATGACCTATTGGGTTGACGGTGTCAAATCGGCTCAAAACCATTTAATTGCTACTTGAAATAGTGGAATTACGCTCAAGTATACCCCACTTACCCGACGGGTCGACGGAAACAAATCGACTCAAACCGTTGGATCAGTGGAACCCGATCCCCGCCTTCTAAGAACCGATGTTGCTCCGGCAGCACTAGGAAGGCTCAAATCAAAGCCGCGCATCCCATAAGTCGCTCACTACCTTCTCAAGACGTTGAATCATGCCCTTAAAAGCATAAACTCCTCACGTTGCCCGAAGATTGGCAACTTCGAGAAGTTCAAAAATCGCTCTAGATCGACGGGTCGTATCGGTCCCGAAAGCCGTGCATCCCTTCGCACACAATTCTAAAAGCCGCACATTTCATAAGCCGTGCATTATTTAAATTACCGGTATTGCCCCGGCAATTCCGAAAAGACTCGCCCATTGCAAGAATAAAAAGAATCAACCCACTCCAATTATCAGGAGCAATGGGCATGAATCCAACAAAATCAAAATGCTACAAATCGGCAGAAAATTCAAATTGTTGACCAATAATAAATCTGTAATTAAACCATTCAAATCATAAGTTCCCAAGGATAGGAACCATAAAGCAAGTCTGGTGATAAAAAAGACAATAATAACTGAACATTTAGATTAACCAGTCGTTTGTCAGGTGTTTTAAACAGCCCCGTGAACTGGGGGGCACACGCCGATACTCAAACAGAAATACTCAAAAACAAAACACTTCTCGGTTATGTTACTCCAAACAAAGAATTTTAGCGGTAATGATATGATTAGATAAAATATAGCAGCAAATAAAATTGACATAAGCGCATGAAACACAGATAAGTAGACAGGTAAAATTACGATCAAAATGTTAGCATTGTATTACTTATGATGTTTTGTGTAAAAAGTCAAAATGTAGGGGCTGTACCCACACAACATTGACCAATAAAAGGAAAATACAGACGTTACAACAAAAGCAGTAAGTGCTGACTCTGCACTTGAACAAAATAAAACAAAATGTCTTGAAAATCAGCTCCACTGCCATCCAGACATCTCAACACCTCTTTCCGCCACTCCCCTTCCCGCCTTTAGTTGGAAGTTTTTGCTAATATTCAGGATCCCGGCCAAGGGTAGTGTTGCTGCCGGTGATATCAACTCTCTCTTCGGTGCCGACATCTCCTCCTTGCTCTCCAACTTTCTCAGAGGACTCCCCGTTTGTCTTGTGTTTCCAAGATTTGTGGGGGCTCTTCGAGGATTTTATCGCTTCAACCTTTTCTTTCTTAATGGCAACTAGTTGATTTTCGGATTTACACAGCTGCTCAGTCTGGACCTCCTGCTCTCGAGCTTCGGCTGCCGTAAGGTCGCCCTCCAAAGATATAGAAGGGTCGTCCAAGCCATGCAATGTTGCGATCTTCTCAGACTCCGACCCCTGCTGTGAACCAGACATAGACGCAACAGTCGAAGCAGCTATAGAAACAAGCACTAAGGTGGTTGAAATAGGCGACAGATCTGACCATCAAAGAAACTGATGGATCATTGGGTAAGGAGGATGGACCTATAAGATCAAAAATGAAAGCGTTAAGTTCATCTTGTTCTTACGGCGTGAGCTGGAAACTTTCAAACTCGGGGGAAACAAGAAGGTTACCTGCATCGGAGGAGTGGCCAAGAATGTCGATCCCATATTCACTACCTTCTATTTCTTTTGATGGTTGCACAATCTGTGGAGAAGCTTTGGGCCCAGAACTTGCCAATTGATTATGAGGCTGTCTTGAAAATTCACCAGGTCTAGAAACAAGGGGCTCCGGCAACGTTTTGACAGTTGCAGTCATGGCCACATCTACAACTTCCTGTTCCTTTTCAATTCACTAGATCTCTTAGCCTTCTATCAGTGCTTTCTTTGACTCCTCGTTAAGGTAGGCATCCTATAGCTCCCACTCAGTGTAGACATCCCCGCTATCTTGGAAACAGGTCAGAAATTTCTCCCAAACCACGACAAGAGTGTGTGGGAACTAAGGGCCCAAATAACTGAGACTCTCCTGATGCAACAGGGAGTTGACGTAGAAGTTTAAGATGGTATCATCCATCTTCTCCATTTTCCTCTCAAAGTTTTCATGTAGCTCTAGATAATCTGCCATAATGGCGGCCTTTTCAACTTCAACATGAGTTTTGTCAGCGCTAAGTTGCGCAACTCTTTCTTGTAGTAGGGTACTCGTTTGGGGTTGATCGGAGATGGTCTTATCATAGGACATAATGATCCCTTCATACTCCGCGATTGTTTTATTATGCCTTTCAACAATCTTGTCGTGATCAACAATAGTCTTCTTCTGGACTTCAATAATTGTGTTGTGAGCTTCGAGCTCCTCTTTCAACTTAACTTCGTCCGCATAGACCTTCTTAATTTCATCTCGGAAGACGTTCTCTTTTTTCGCATGGGCCTCTTTCAGCTCTTTCAGCAAGCCGGCATTATTCTTACTCTCCCGGAGCGCCGCGTCACTTTCTTGTACCAGTCGTTCAATTCTGGTGTCGCGTTCCACCAACGCCTTCTCGAAGTTATCCTTTTCCGATTTAAAGGAGATGATCTCTTGGTAATTATAGCGGTTTGTATCAGCCAGCTGCTTGTATAGTTTTTCCTATCCCTCGGGCTGCTCTAAATCACTTTGGATCGCTTGAAGGTGTGGCATATAGGAATCTTTGTGGATTGGACGAAGGTTGTGGTCAAAATTAACTCCTTTTAAAAACCACCTGGAAAGCGCTGCTTCAAGTCTAAGAGGACCAGACGGAAGAATGTAAGCCGATCTCTAGCGAGGGCGCGAAGAACTAGGGGTGAGCGCCACGTGGACGATGGAACTTGAGATGAAGATGGAGCTTGAACGGGGGAAACCAGGATTTCAAGATCGATGGAAGTTGGGGCCAGGGGAAAGGCTTGTTGCGTAGAAGGATGAGAACTGCGATCGACCTTTGACTTCTTAGATGGTCCCTCGCGCTCATCAAGGGTTTTTCTCTTCTCATAGCCACCTTTGTACATCCGATCCCATTCCCTCTCATCCCGACGATGAGCTTCAGCCTCCAAGTCCTTCCACTTTCTCTATTCCTCCTTGGTCTCGTGAGGCTTATGATGGCTTGTGGATCATTTCGATAAAAGTTGTGAATTGGTGAATTCCTCGAGATCGTCATAAAGGCCACATCCTCTCATGGTACCTGACATAAAGAATAAATAAAGAGCTTTAGTAATGGAAAATGGGCTTGAATAATGTATGTGTCGGTAAATGTGACCCTAGTGAAACGTGCAATGTGTTTGGGAGACCTAAACTGATGTCACAAACCAGATCTGTCGACCACTGTGGTGGAAATCAGACTGATTTCGGGCGCAACATGGCTTGGGCGAGGGGATGTCTCTTCAAATTTGAAATCTCCCCCCATAAGTTCGTCAATATCCACAAGGACGTTGCTCAAATCCCCAAAGTCTATGCCGACATCTTTAGTCGGGGAATCCTGACGCCACTCGGTGACTGGTGAAGCATCTTTATTGCGATCTTTCGGTGCGGCGAATATGGAAGAACACGACCCATCCTCGGGGTCTCGTCGCACGATTCAGAGTCTCCATCACCAGAAACTGTGTCAAAATCATCATCACTAAAGGAGGAATCGTATCTACTGCTACTCTCAACTTCACCCTCCTCCTTTTCTATTGCCGCTGCAGCCTTGCCTTCTCATTGCTTGAACTCTTCTTCCCCTTCCTCTGAAATAGAGGACATTCCGGCTGGACAGTTGACTTCAGTCATGACATCTCTTCTTTGATGAGTCTCTTCAGCTGACTCGTTAGATAAGCCCTCATTTTCTTGAAAAACTCTCCCTTCAGAACCATGCGATGAAGAAGTGGAGTGCATTCATATTCTGGAGCAGGAAGGAGACGGAACTTCAACCGCTATAGCGGGTCTCCTTGGATGCAACAGCCCATACCGGAGCAAATTTTCGTCTATTATCAGAAATCTAAACGATCTCTCCCCAGCATCTATAGCCTTTAGAGTATGGAAAATTTGGTCAAGCGATAAGTCTGTATTTGGCTTTGGAATAACTGTCGGAAGCATTTGACTTGTTAGAAACTCCATAGCGACATTTCAAAATTAAATGATTAAAGAAGAGAACTTACCCCCATTGTCCAAAGGCGATTGAACCCTTCGGGACATCTAACGAAGAAGTACCAAGTCTTGAGTTGGGACAAATTGCTTTGACGCTGCAGTAGGATCTTGCGAGTCCTCTGGGCCTCAATTACGACAAGGAATGGACATTCGTCTCTCCTTTTAAATGAAAGGAAATATCTCAACTTGTTGAAACTCGAAGCACGGTTAAATGTCCGCATAAATAGAACGTGTAGGCAAGTCAAGATCACATACCCATTAGGATGAATTTTGAATGCGGCAATTCCCAAGTTCGAAAGTTACTCTCAAGAAGTCATTGAAGAGAGGCACTGCTCCATTTAGGCGCATATGTCGATAGCAAGCCGTGTATCCCGGAAGCGGCGTATGGGTGAATTCATTCTTCTCTGGCAGGCGCACGTCATCCTGCGGAATGCCATGTTGCAAGAAAATGTTATGCAAAACCTTGGCGAAGATTACGGAGGAAACTCTCTCCGGTGGGTTAAGAAGGACTCCGAAATTCGGCGGAGTCCGGTCCACAACCGGACAAATTGGGATTAGCTGACCGTATTCAGGCTACAAAACAGAAGAGGAAGGGACGATAGACGATGATTGGCTTCTGAAAGTGCTTGACTTCCTTCGCCGGACTTACGGCGAGAAGACAAATATTTCATTATATACAATAGGACTTGCGTCCAAAGTGATAATTTAGTTCTATCTTTAACTAAAAAACTCCCCTAAAACACTTGAATTCCGAAAGGATATCAATTCATGCTGACATGTCGAATTTCAAGTATATACCGGGGCAAATGCAGTGTGTTATCTATAGGAGGTGAGCTTGGTGTCTTGAATACTACAAATGCTCTATCCCGTGTAGATATTTCACTCATAGTAAAGAATAAAAATGGCTTTTCGTATCATTTTCTGAAATTATTTCTTCTAGACTAACCCGTTATCGATCAACGATCTATAACAGATCCGTTGTTCGAAGCGACATGGAAAGCTCTTCCTACCTTATAAGTACACCGAACGTATAAGAAGCAAGACCATTCTGAATTCTCTAGAAGGCGACAACAACATAAGCTGCTTGCAAGACGCTATCCTAAGCTGTTATCCCCCTTTGGAAGGGTTAAAACTAATTCGCGATTCATCGTGTTGTGTCGACAATGTAACTTAGTACAATTCAATTTTGACTCTATAGATGAAGACAACAAAACATGTCAGGCACCGGGGAAAGGCTCGAGTGTCGTTCCGTGAAGAACACAAGACTCGATTTACTATCTTCTTCTATAAAATCACAATCAACTTGGACTCTTTACTATAATCATCACCAATACACTCCATCATCAATTAGCTAAAGGAACGTCAGAATCAGCATTACCGACCTCGAATCAAGAATCAAAAGTCAAAGATGGTCGGAGATTTCAACCCAGTGATCCAAGAAGGAGGGTCGGTGGTGATCCAAGGAAAGAGATGATGGAGTTAGGGTTTGGTCAGCGACGATCCAAAAGGAGCTAGGAACGAAATCAAAGCATCGGCATGCCTCAAATCAATCAATGGCGAGAAATACCAAAGATAGATGATCGACGAAGGTGGTGGAGTGGTTGGATTTAGGGATTGTTCAAGAATCGGGTTGAGTCGCAAAGGATAGGCTCGGGTCGTAGAAAGAAGATGGGAGTGAGGTTATGGATCAGCTCGGGGTAGTTAAATAGGGATTACACGAGAAAAATGCCTAAGTCATTGGATCGCTAGGGATCCATCGAATCACATGCGATCAATCTCAAATTTATCTAGCGAGATCCACGTGCTGCTTCAAGGCATTCTAAAAGTTATGGGGTAAAACTTGGTTTGTTATGACAAGCAACGACAGTTCAGGTCAAAACTTAACGAGCAATTGAATGGCTTAAGTCAAATTCGTGTAGCCCTAACACGATTACTTGAACCTCGCCAAGCAGAAACTGGAAAGCAATTACATCCAAAGCATGCCTTATTTCTAGCAAAGGCATACTCTGAGGGGGAAAATTTTATCTGGGTTTCAACCCATCAGAATCCAAAGGAAGTCGGAACAGCTTGGCAAGAGCCAACCAAAAAGACTAGAGCAACTAACCAAGAGAAATCAGAGGAATGGAAAGCGAAAATACATAAAGGCGATGGATCGCTAGTGATCCATCATCTATGGATCACTAGTAATCTATAATCTTGGCTCGTGGATTCATGAGTTCACTTGCATAGTGGTCCAATGGCTATTCTAAGGACAATAGCCAAGTTTGATGGGATTCAAAGCTAGTTAAATCGAGAAGCAAGTGTTCATCTAGTTCAATTAGAAGTCTAATGCAACCAGTATGTGGATCATGATCAAAACAAGGCAACGTGCCATAAAATTACATGGAGGACATCAACACGAGGCAACAAATGCACCCCAGAAGACAAAGTATAGAAATCAGTTAAGTACATGGATCAGTAGCAATCTACACCATTTCTCCAGATCCCATGAACTTTAAGGTAGGTAAGGGAAGCATCTCAAGCCATTGGATCACCACCGAGCCAGAAGCTATAGATCGTTAGCGGTCCATAGCCTATGGATCGTTAGCAATCCATCAAGTTAGCTGTATTCGTGATGAAACTTGTAGTGCATCTTACTACGGCCATTAGCAAACATCTTACAAAAATGCCTAGCTAAATAGCTCTCCAACCTCTATAAATACTCACTTATCTGCAAAATAAAGGGGATCCTTGGGACTGGCTGCTGGAACTCTGCAGAAAACCTTCTTCACTCTTCTCCTCCCTCACAATAGTCATCCAAGGAGTTCACTATGATTCTCCAGTGAACTCTAGCATTGGGGACTCAGTCTAACTTAGGGTATTCAGCGACTTTGTAATCCAATTCACCTTGTAACAACAATCAGTCAATAATAAAAGTTATAAAGTGGATGTAGGTTTCATTAACAGTCGAACCACTATAAAAATCTTCTTGTCCTCTTACTGTTTCAGCTTTTTTTACATTTATTCCATGTATTATTGCTCTATAAGAACAGAGCTGGTGCTTTCACACCAATCCAGGGTGTTAATCCATTTGTTGGGCTAACATATAGATAATTTTTTTCTATGAGATTTATTTATTTGAGTTCAAGATATTTGATCCAAAGAACATTCCACTATAAACTAGTTGCAGTATATAAAGTAAATAATCTATATTAAGTGAGTAATGGACCTCCAAATATAGTACGCTATTACAGTAATGGCTGAAATAATGGGAGCATTCCATATAGCACTTACTGATTACATAAAGTTATGAAAATTGTATCCGTAAAAATGTAACATACATTATTTATGAAATAATGACTAATTTTCGGTGTCGACTGATAAATAGATATGTTATATAGTTATATTTCAATATGAATAATCGTTATGAAATAAAACTATAATGTGGTATTTGTCTTCATACCAAAAGTGATGCATTAGAAAATATAGAGGTATCTAAGATTATTTACAATTATTTTGGAATTACAGACTAAGCCATAGTTTTGAGAAATAATTTTATTATATGATTATGAATCATATGATGTTGATTAATTATATCTCAAACAATTAACGGCAAAACACCCATTCGCTGGGAGCATCAAAAAAGTTGATGAACTCTTAGGATTGATCCATATAGATGCATGCAATCATAAGTCTATTAATACCAAAATGGTTTCATGTACTTCATCATGTTCACCGATGAGTTATCACAGACATGGATATGTATATTTGATACACACGTATAAGTCTATCATAAGCTCGTAGAATATAAAAAGGAAGTAAATAATATAACATGCATTAGAAATGATTCGATTTGATCGAATGAGTGAGTATATTGGAAAGAGTTCCATATGCACCTAATATAAAAAAAGATTTAGTCTCAAAAGTCACTCCTCCATGTGATACATAATAATGTTTAAGGAGTAATAGAACTTTAATTATAGAATAAAATGCAATGAATTGTGAGTGAAGTTGAGTAAACTTCTTTTAATAAGGTTGTGTATTTTAGAGTAGTACACAAGGTTAAAATTAATTTCATCTAAATAATAGTTTACAAAATCATACAAGATAAGGGTGTATAAGAAACCCCAGCATATCCAAGGCCAAGGAGTTGACAGGTTGTGTGAGTCGAAAGATTACACGTAATAATCGTATGTGAGGAATCTTGTATGAATCACCCCAAACCGAGTTTTGAACAATTATCATTGAATGACGAATTTATGTTTTGAACATATGTTTTGTAAACTAAAAACCAAATCAGTTTTATATAGAAGACTTCATAAAGTGTCTACGAACACCAATTTCATTGCACCGAGGAACAATTATTGTTTCAAGAAATACCAACTTCATGGTAAGGAATTTCTTTGAGAAATTATTGGTAGTAAAATGGGCTGGATATGATCCAAAGATAAAATCAATTTCATGAGGTGAAATGAAATTAACTAACCTAAACGAAAACATCGCATTAGAATGTTTAATAAGTATTCCCCTACATTGAAGAGAAACTATGAGTTTCTTATCAATGTCGAACATATATAATCCTTAGTTGTTTAATTAAACCATTAAGATTATTGACTCTATAATATAATACGATGCGCGGATCTGAAATAGATTCCAAGTACATTATCAAAAAATGATTTTGATAGTTGTACCCAAAGGGATACGATCCATTAGCTGCAAACGCATCTTTAAGAAAAAGATAAATGCAGTTGGGATATAGTGAGCCACATTAATAAGAATGCTACTGTGAATTTCAATTGTTGAAATTAACGTACCATATTCACCATTCGATGTGCTCAAGTTAGTTTGGACTTACATACAAAATTGTTGCTTAATATAACTTTGTCTTTGGTATGTATGTGTTGTAGTAGAAAATTCTAAATAATGATTTAGAATAGACTGTTAGTACATAATAACCAAAGTGTCTCGAAGTTAGTGGGAGCAAATTGAGTTTGTGGTTTTTCGGATATGATCCAATAAATGATAGAAAATATCATTTTAAAAGCATCGTAGTAGAATAAATATTTTGAAAGAAATATCAAATAGTTTGACTATCAATCAAAATGTAGAGAAAGCGCGTGTTCATAAGAAAGAACATTAAAAGGTACGTTAATATTTCTAAATCATAAATAAATAACACATTGCTGATTGTTAACAATGTACTTGTGTTAAAATCATTTTTTGTTATTTTAATACTCGATGTTGGATTTGTAAATGATGTCTTTTACAGTAAGTATAAAAGATATTGGGAATGTCCCAAAACGATATGCAAGGACGCTGCATTAAAATGTTTAATACGAAACATGTAAGATGGATTCCATATGCATTAGCAATAGAAATTATCATACATGTTATGTTGTCTACAATATTGATACTTATTTATGTATTTGATACATGAAGCAAATATCAAATCCAAATCATTGAATGATAGTTTGGAGTGTTCTCGTGTATTTAGGAAATACTAGAGAATTGTTTACATAAACAATAAAGTCCCTATGAAGGAGTGTTCAAACTCAAAATTCATAAGTGATACTGAGTATGAGGTGTCAATAATATATTCAAGTTAAAAATCTTTAGTTTAGAAATATTCCTAATGAAAGACTGTGGCTGATTTAATTAAAAGGCTGATTACATGCCTTGATTAGCACCGCAATAACAATATATTTAAATATAAATGCACAAATTTATAACCGAGTCGAGGGTGATTCCAAATGTTGAGAATCTCGTAACATTGTTATATGATAACAATATCACGATATAGCTCGTAAATAGAGCTTAAAGCTCACTAAAAGTCGAGAGACATACTCCAAATTGTTCCACATGATAAAGGCAGCTTCCAGCATCGAAGAGAGTTGATTGACAGAGTAGATAATTAAACATAATAGCATACTCGTTCATGAGGGATTGACCTAATTAGTTTTAAGGAAACCGATTGGAGAAGTTGGAATAAGATTCCATGATTAACACCAAATGCAAGTGGGAGATTGATAGAGTTAGGGGTGTGCCCTAGGGGCAATTATGTATTTTGTTACATATATCTAACTCGTTGACCATCTTGTTCGAAATAGAAGATTTTTTCTTTCTATTATATACTTGATATAATGTGTTGTATTAATTAGTTAATTTAATTAAAAGTACATTTAATAGAAAATCAATAAATGATATATTTTATGATAGTAGTTACAAAGTGTCGTAACCGTGAGTAATTTATCACAATGAAAATAAATATATCATTTTAAATGTTCCTAGTCAAGATGCATCGAGACTGGATATCGATGTATTTATTGAGATTAGAGTATGTAAAGCTTTCCAAATGTTGGACAGTGTATTACTCATGACTACTGGGGATACCAAGAGGTTACATACTGATAGTTATTAGAAAATTATGGAATGACCCACTCGATAGTTTTCTGTTGGTTAATCTAACTAAGGTCAAACAGAAAATATCGATGTGCCTTATTTACACAGTTCTCTCGACTTGAAATACCATTGATCTTCAATATGAAAGCTCTACTATAATTATAGTCAGATCATAGCATGCCGTCCATCGAATGACTATAGTTGGGTTGAGAGGAAGTATTGGGAATGAAGCACTATTCAAGAGAGAATTCATCTCCTTATTTATATGTGGTTAGTTCACGATCAACTTAAGTCAACTCAAAGTCAAAGTCTTTGGCTAGAGCATTTCGATTAATAATAATTGTTATTATTGAACCAAGGACTTTGTGTTTGTATTATAGAGTTGAATATGGATGATATTGAATTTGGACTATTATCAAATTCATAAGTCCAAAGTGATATAGTTTTGACGAAGAGAATTGGTGTAAAAAATAGACACAATCGGGTAATGCTTAAAAAATAAAAGTGGATTTTACCGAAACTAAGTATGCAATAAATTTGACCAAAATGTCACACCACCTGCTAAGTGATGAGTCAACAATAATATTTGAATTGTTCGATATTAACCAATAACCAAATTTACACCTAAAGAGTCATACAACCGAGACGTTGTATACTCCTTTGACCACTTGATTTAATTAATTTATAATTTTTATAAGTTAATCTAAATTAATGTTTATGAAATGTTGTTAATTATAAAATTATATTTGATATGTTGAACAATATTAAATAGTGTGTTTTTGATAGTTATTAAATACTGATCGATATTCGATATCGGTATACATTTAAGTTGGATTTAAATTACGATGAATTTTTTTGGGGCTTGGACTAGATTTAAGGTCCATATGGGGCATTAAAATTTTGGCTCGAAAGTGGGTAAAATCAGGCCCGGCAAGGGTTGGTGGTAGTTGAGGTTTAAATGGCTGAAAGGGAAGAAATGGTAAAGAGAAAAAAGGGATGGTAATCCACTTTTTACTCCATTGTCTCTCCTTTATGTAATACCACTTAACTCTTACTTTTGATATAATTTTCCCACTTCTCCTTCCTAAAAATTTTGACTAGAAACCCCGTTCCAAGTACCCAAAAATTCCAAGTTCAAATACATATCACAAACACTTCTATCTGATTGACGGTGGTAGACAATTTGGAGCTGGCATCTTCCAAGTTGTGAATCCAATTCAAGGAGCACTCAACTTTATTTCAATGTGTCTTTGATAAGAATTGGGAAAGGTAATTCTCTAATTTACATTTATTTATCAATGTTTAGTTAATTGTTAAATCATATGATGCTTAGGTAGAAATACAACGAATCTAGTTTATTGGTATGATGTCACATATCTGATGTTTGAAAATAGATTAGTGCATACATGTATAAATAAAATTTGTTATCATTATGAATATATTTGAGCATTGAAATCTTATCCTAACTTAAAATTAAAAAAATATAATTAAATAATATTAAATATTCCTTTTTAAAAAATAAATCATTTTCTAGAAAATAAAATTATATAATAAATGTTTAAAATTTATAAATTTTATTTTTATATAAATATAATTCGACAGTAATATTTTATTTATTTTAATATATATTATATTTATTTTATATTTAAATATTAATTTAACAAATTACCTAACTAGAAATTAATTATATAATCAAACAAATATATATAAATTCAAATAAAATATGAAATGAAGTGTAAAATTATATAGATAATAAAACATAATTTTTAAATTTGGAAATTAATTTTTTAATATTTTTCCAAGCGGGTTTTATATTTAATTATAAATCGTTTATTTTATAATTGTTTAATAAATAAAAAATAAAAAAATTATCAAAAAATTTGTTATATGAGCCAACAGCTTGCTATAAATTTACATTTATTTATAAACAAAATTAATTGTTATTTATATATATATACATATATTTATTTATTTATATAATTATATATATATGTTTATAAATAAATTCTTATAATTTAATATATATATATATATATATATATATATATTTAAAAAATATTTTTCTCAAGTCAAGAGTTCTTTGTAAAAATATATTAAATCATATATATATATATAATTTATTGCATATTTATTATATATTCAAATATGTTTGTGTATTTATAAATACTTGTTTTTTCTACTTATTAATAAATTAATGAAAATTATTATTTTATTCTCAGGTTTGCTATAGTAATTTACACACAAATATTTATATTCAAAATTATGTTAATTATTAAATGATTTTATAATTTAATTACACACACATATATATACACACACATTTATATAAATTATTTTAATTATCAATTATTTAAATAAATAAATATATATATATATAAATGATATACTTTCATACAAATATATAAATTATTTTGTGCACACATATACATCATTTAGACAGCATGATTGAATATTAGAGGGGGTAACTTGTCCGTTGCGGTATAAATCCCAATATCTACATACGGGCATGTTAAGCCATATATACATTATTATGTCGCACATGCATGTATACATATATGTGTTTGTGATACAAAATCCAAAATATAATACAAACCATATAATATTAATCTTTATTATAAAGTTAAATAAAATATTTGTTTTATTTAACTTTAATACAAATCATATAATATTAACCTTTATTCATAAAGTTGGATAAATATCGGTTTTATTTAAAAGAAAATTTAGAAAAGTTCTAAATGGATTAGTCTTCATAGGCACAATAAAAATCCAATAAAGAATTTTTTTTTTGAAATTCACCCTTTAACTCCGTTGCGGGCTGGCCCAGTTCCAACAATAACTATCTAATTTGTATTATTAGAAAGTTTTGATGGAATCTCATATACACATAATTAAATCTACAAGTATGTATTCATATAAAATTTATTTTCTATTTTCAAATAGTCATGGTATGAAGTAGTTTCTTTTCTTTTAATTTAAATGAAGCAATAATATATACATACAATTTATTGTTAACTGTTTATATTCTAATATTATGATACCTATTGATTGTCATTTATATGTTGCATTAATTAAGTCTATCAAAAGGAAAATTGTATCGACCATCCTTATCATCCCTTATTTATTTCCCTTCTTAACTCCTATGTGATAACCATTTAACTTATTCTTACCTACATGTATACATATATTGTCATATATTGATTACACCTTGTCATTATTTAATTATTTTGACATATAATTAAAATGAATATATTTGATATATTCATACCCTTTCATATTCAACACTTAACTAAATTATAAAACAACGTTATAATTAATAAAATATGATTTTATTAAAAACAATATTAGATTTAAATCTAATAAAACCTTTAGACTCCACAGGCTTTAAAGATCTAAAATAGGATTTTTTTTATTTTTGAAATTTGCTTTTTTTCTCCACTGTGGGTTGACCTAGTTCCAACAAATTTTCTATAAGTGGATTTGAAAATTAAGATCATAAAATAAGCTAATTATACTCGGTTTTAAGATTTTCAAAGTGAGAAGTTGATTTGAAAAGAATTAAACTTTTGGACGAGATTTTTGGAGACATTTCATCGGTTTAAAGGTTAAATTTAGTAAAGGACAACTTTTGTAATAAATAATTTTGAGATTGTGAAGTTTTCGAGTATTAAAAATCTGTCTGAGAAGAAGTATATACCTGCCTAATTTTTCTAAGCAAAGGAGTTGAATTATTAGATCATAACTCTTAAATGAACTTATGTTGTGATTGGAGTGTTGTGGATTTTCAAAATACACTTCGTACCATATAGATTACTATGAAGTTTTCCTAAAGTTTCGACATATGGTAATATTTGACTATTTGTGCAAGTATTGGAATCTTCCAAATGAGTTTGTTTGAACTCATAGTCTATGATTATAGATGATGGGGCAAGGAGGATGGTCCTTTATTTTGTGTAAGCCACCACTAAAAGCTCTAATAATTGGTTTTGAGTAGCTCTATTTAATACTTGATGGGTTAATACAGATCACTATAGGTGCTAATCTTAGATAGTAAAGGTAGATCATTATGTGTTATGTAGTAATTGGTTATAATTGTGTGGATGTATCGATGATTGATTGTTGTGTATGTAGTGTAAATTGTAGATGGGTGTTGAAAAACTTGAAGTATTAGCCTGTTATGGTTTAACCTATAAGAAATTGCAAGGATGAACTTTTCATAAGAGGGAAGTCTGTAACAATTCAATGTTGAGAAACTATTAATTAAATTAATAATAGAGGTTTAACTAATTAAATGATTTGTTAATAACAAAATGTGAATATTAGGATATTTGGAAATGCAAAACTTATTTAGGATTTAGAATAAAGGTTTAGTTAGTTAAGATAGGTTTTAATAATTAAAATGTGGATAAATGGAAATAATTGGGAAGTGATATGGGAATTTTTTATAAAGTAAGAAAATAATTTATTTAGGCAAATTTTGATTTTTTTTAAATGAGTTTGGACATTTTTAAGGGTCAAAATGATCTTTTAATTTTAATTAAAAAGGGTAAATAATTTGTGTAAAGTTAAATATTAGAAGTGATTAAGATAAGGAACTTATTTTAAAGAAAGTGAAATTTTATTTCACTAATAAATGAAGATTATAAATTTATTATTGTGGGCTTTAAAGGAAAATAAGGAAATAATTGTTTAATTATTATAAATTCTAGAAAATAAATATTGGAAAAATTATGAAATGGTTTTAAAAACACTTAAGAAAGATAAATATGAATTTTATTCGATGATTTTAACAAATTTAACATCAAAGATAAATTGATTAGCGGAGAGTAAAAAGAAAGAAAACAATGGAAACAAGTGAAAATAAGCCCATTTGGCCCATCTACAAATTTAGAAAATCTCCATCTTTCTTTCATTTCATGATATTTAGACGCCTCTTTCATTGCTTCATTTTCCAACCCATAAGCAATTCTACCTCCATTCCTCAAATGTCTCAATTATGAAACACTAAATCCCATTCTTCAAAAATTAATATAAAATAAAATAAGTTTATGTAAATCATGAGACTTGAAACCAAGTTTCTCCACATGATTATACACCTCTAATAGCCATCAAAGTTAAATTTCTAGTTTGTTAGTGTCACGTTGCATTTTTGTAAAAGAAGGAAAATTGAGTTTGTGGATGCTATGGAAGGGAATGGGATGTCAGAAGCTTCTCTAAGCTAAGGTGAGTGTTACTCACTCACAACTATGCTTAAAATGCCTGAATTGCTTGTTGAAATTAATGTGTTTGAATTATGTGATGCATATTTATCTTAAACCCAATTCTTGCTTTGTTCCTTGATTGAATTTGTGTGATATGGATATGCTTTAAGTTGCTGGAATGTAGTTTTGTGTGTGGAAGAGAGTAAGGTAGCTGAAGCCATCAAAATTTGTGTACAAAAACTGGAACATCATCGTTCTAGGTCGTGGACTGGTCTGGTAGGACTACTGCACTGGTGTGAAGCATAGAACAATGACGTTCCAAGTAGTGTGTGTATGGTTTTTTAAGTTCAACTAAAATTTAAAATAAATATTTATTTGAAAATTAGAAAATAGGTGCATTGTAAATGTAAAATTATTTTAGAGAAAAGTTTTGTTTAGATCGAATAATAATTATTTTATTAAAGTTATTGATTTATTAAAGAAAGTTTGATTTTTGACTTTGAATAATTATTTAAAATCCTATAAATTCCAGAAAAATATGAAATGGTTTCTAATCAATATTGTATGATTTTCAAGGTTTCTTTCATGAGTTTTAAGAATAAGCAAGAGTTTTGGAAGATATATTTTATTGATGTGAAATAAAAGAAATTGATTTGTAGTTTATCATATTTGTTTAAAATTCAAACTTGATCGTGGAAAATTATTAAATGATTTTTATGGGTAATATTTAGTTTTATAAGATATTTCTAAGATCTTAAAATAGAAAAGAGGTTTGAAAGTTAATTAATAGGATTAAAATCCATATTTTCTAGTTTTTTACAAATGGGAAAAATGGTAATTTAATTTTTTAGAAGTAGATAAAATCTTTTGGAACACTTAAAATCTTTTCTATAAATTAAGTTCTTTTCTAAATAAATTGAGTGCTTTGTTTAACTGTATATTCTATATGACAAGAATACCAAATAAACGAAGTTATAATACCGTCAGATATGAGACTTCGGGTAATATTCCTTTGATTATTCATTGGACTCGCTAAATAGAATACTGTCGTGTGAAGTTCTATATGGTGAGAATTCCAAGTAAACGGATTAGTAACACCATCTGGTATGGGATAGCTAGTAATACTATTCTGATTACTCTTTTGACTCATAGTATAGAATATTATTATGTGTAGGGAGTGTAGGTTACGAGCATTGATTAAACGAGTGGGAACACCAAGTGGTATGGGATGCATGCGTTGATATTTGTTCGATTACTTTCTATAAGTGAGGGACACTCGTATTTTGTGGGCTAATATCTAAAGGAATATTTTGTTATGTGCTTACCAAGCATGTTGTGTGCTTGCCATATGTGATTGCGTATTGGTTTGTTGTATGCCTGAGGACCAGTTTATATGTGATTATTGGTTGTGTGCATACTTGTGATGTGTGTCATTTATCCAAATAGATTAGTGTCCAACCTAGTTGGCTGATTGTGGGTAGCGCCCTGGATCCATGGCATCACCTTATTATATGAGTTGTGTGTTCATATGTGGATTGTGTGATGATAAGCCCCGTTGCCATACTTACCAAACTGTCTGTTACCATTGGGCGGTAGGCTCGTGACCATAGTGTATAAATAGACATAGAGTCATGATGATCGGAAGTAACCAAGACCGTAGAGTGTGCTATTCGTTGGAGCATGCTCTTTTGGAATATGTGAGATTATATGTTTATACTATATTATAGATACCTCTTCTAGAAATCTATTCAGAGACGAGGACCTCTTAACTCAAAGGATTTGGTGTATACTCGTCCATCTTTATGATAGTCTTCCTTCCTATAACTATATTATTGGGGCTAGTTATGTGCTCGACCATTTTGTGTTAGATCATATTTGTATGCCTTATGATGAGTCTCCATATGCTATTAGTTATATATCTCTTAGGGTCATGCAGTCAAGAGCCTTCATCTCTCATTAAGGTTGATGGTCGAGATATACATATTGTACTTGGTTTTGGCATAGTAGTTCATTGTTAGATGATGTTTCACCTATATTACTCTTGTGTTATTAATGAGTTGATCGACTTGCTTTGTTATGTGTGATATTATACGCGCATGGTTTGGGATGGGACGAATACATATGGATGTTATATGATGTTTAGAGATATTTATGTTTACACCATTCAAGTTATTGTTATATATTGGCATCTACATTCGACACATAGTCTAACCCATATGTTATGTATATAATACTTAGGTCAGTCCGAGACATTCTAGGTTCAGGGACGAAGTGACCAACTTTGATTACTGGGCATAGTAGAGGCTAGTTATTATGTATAGATGTGTATCATCATGTATTATTTAGCATCTTGTATATATGTAGTTTGATGATGTATACTAGATTTATACTTGTGTATTATTGAGATAGTAGGTATTTTACTTATTTTTATGTCCCACTTAGACTTATGTGATGTATTATATTTGTGTCGCTAAATTATTAACTCTATATTCTGTATTATCAATTTTATATTGTGTATTGTTCTATCTTGGAATTACACGTGTTTTTTGCTTTGTGTCGATACCATATACATATAGGCAAGTTTTATGAAATTTTGGATATGTGCCGATGTTATCCCAAGGGAATATTCATATGTGAAAGGCCAATATTTCCTCATTCTTCATATTATCAAACAGTATTACCTAGTAATACTCTTTGGTAGTACAGGTATAAAGGTGAGGTGTAACAACCCACCTTTATACTCATATTACCCGAGAATATTGTAAGTAATATTGTCCAGTAATACGGAGAATAAGGATAGTTATGAGCAACCATAAGTAATATTGCTTTGGATGAGTATTGATACGTCGAATATTATGACTATATTTTTTTGTTTTCTTATGAGGAGGGATTCGACGTATACAATCCAGGCGCAAAACAATAATACAGTGGTTTACTAATAATTCAGAACGATATATCACATAATACACAACATATAATCACAAGTCGCGGTGGAAATAAAATACATCAAATATCTCATAATAGTGTAATTCTACAAAAGGAAAAACTAGACTTACATATACAACAATATACATGCACAGACTATGACAACCCTAAAAGTATACATAACAACTCAAGTCAACACAACATCAAATATACAACAAGAATACATGTAAGACTTGCATATCAAAATAAACTCTATCCTATAGATATACTGCGTAGATCTACTATAGCTAGCCCACATCCAAAGTCACTGAGTCCCTATACCTGTCAAGTCTTGATGCAGCCCAGCCTGAAGAAGTCTTAGGTCGCGAGCGACCTAACGAGCTGTTAAGTCGCGTGCGACCTAACGGGGTGAAGAATGATGCGAGTTATGCGAGAAAGAGTAGTTCAGCGACCTATGATAAGTCGCCAAGCGAGCTAACGAGCTACGACCTAAATGAGTTACGACCTATCAAATTAGCACCAGCAAGTATGAAGCGAAGCAACAATGAAACGCAACGACCTAACAAGTTGATTCTTAGGTCGCGTGAAGAGTTAGGTCGCTCAAACGAATCCCAACGACCTAACGAGTTAATCCTTAGGTCGCGAGGCCTTAGGTCGCTCAAGAATAGGTCGCGAGGCCTTAAGTCACTGGAGGAGGTTTCCATAAGTCGCTCAAGTATTAAGTCGCGTGAAGATTTCCAGAAGCTGTTTCCTTAGGTCGCGAGGCCTTAGGTCGCTCAAAAGTAGGTCGCGAGACCTTGGGTCGCTGAGAGACCTTAAGTCGCTGGAGGAGGTTCCTTATGACGCTGTGAAGTTAGGTCGCTGCCGAGTTCCATTAGGTCGCTAATGGATGCTAAAGCTTAAGTCGCTGGAAGAAAGGCCGCTAAGTCGCTCCTGGAGGATATGTTATGTCGTTTGAGTTCTTAGGTCGTTATGTTTGTAACTCGTATATGTTGTAAATATGTTAAGTCGTAAGTCACTGTTTGTTTTAGGTCGTGAAGGCTTTGTAATGTGTTGTATTGTATTTGTTTGTTTATAGGTCGTTTGTCTGTGTTAGGTCGTTCACGACCTATGTGTTGTGATGTAAGTGTAGAGTTGTAAACTGCCTATAAATATGGGTGTTGCGTCATTTGTAAAGTTAGTTGATTTTGAATAAACTTTTGTTTGAGAGCTTTGTGCCTCTTCTTAAATTGGTAGTTGAGTGTGATCTCCTATCTCCACCTTCGGTATTCGAGTGCGCTCGAATCAACGATTGTTGAAGCCGATTCATGGAATCAAGTGCGCTTGATCAACGTCGAAGAATCGTAGATCTTTAAACACGACATTGTGCGCGATCAACGTGTTTGAGATAGCTAGAATCCGGTATCTCTGGATCAACGGATTTGGGCCTTTGGTATCTTTCAATCCACCGATTGCTACTTTCACCGTTACATCCATTTCAGTTATCCGCTGCTGCATCATTTGGTATCATGCAGCCCAGCCTGAAGAAGTCTTAGGTCGCGAGCGACCTAACGAGCTGTTAAGTCGCGTGCGACCTAAAAGGGTGAAGAATGATGCGAGTTATGCGAGAAAGAGTAGTTTAGCGACCTATGATAAGTTGCCAAGCGAGCTATGACCTAAATGAGTTACGACCTATCAAATTAGCACCAGCAAGTATGAAGCGAAGCAACAATGAAACGCAACGACCTAACAAGTTGATTCTTAGGTCGCGTGAAGAGTTAGGTCGCTCAAACGAAACCCAACGACCTAACGAGTTAATCCTTAGGTCCCGAGGCCTTAGGTTGCTCAAGAATAGGTCGCGAGGCCTTAAGTCGCTGGATGAGGTTTCCATAAGTCGCTCAAGTATTAAGTCGCATGAAGATTTCCAGAAGCTGTTTTCCTTAGGTCGCGAGGCCTTAGGTCGCTCAAAAGTAGGTCGCGAGACCTTGGGTCGCTGAGAGACCTTAAGTCGCTGGAGGAGGTTCCTTATGACGCTATGAAGTTAGGTCGCTGCCGAGTTCCATTAGGTCGCTACTGGATGCTAAAGCTTAAGTCGCTGGAAGAAAGGCCGCTAAGTCGCTCTTGGAGGATATGTTATGTCGTTTGAGTTCTTAGGTCGTTATGTTTGTAACTCGTATATGTTGTAAATATGTTAAGTCGTAAGTCGTTGTTTGTTTTAGGTCGTGAAGGCTTTGTAATGTGTTGTATTGTATTTGTTTGTTCGTAGGTCGTTTGTCTGTGTTAGGTCGTTCACGACCTATGTGTTGTGATGTAAGTGTAGAGTTGTAAACTGCCTATAAATATGGGTGTTGCGTCATTTGTAAAGTTAGTTGATTTTGAATAAACTTTTGTTTGAGAGCTTTGTGCCTCTTCTTAAATTGGTAGTTGAGTGTGATCTCCTATCTCCACCTTCGGTATTCGAGTGCGCTCGAATCAACGATTGTTGAAGCCGATTCACGGAATCAAGTGCGCTTGATCAACGTCGAAGAATCGTAGATCTTTAAACATGGCATCGTGCGCGATCAACGTGTTTGAGATAGCTAGAATCAGGTATCTTTGGATCAACGGATTTGGGCCTTTGGTATCTTTCAATCCACCGATTGCTACTTTCACCGTTACATCCATTTCAGTTATCCGCTGCTGCATCATTTGGTATCAGAGCTAGACTTAGCCAATCATAGCTAAGCCGAGTCTTTATAGCCAATTCTTATTGAAGAGTTCAAGCCGAGCCAATTGAGTTTAGGCCGAGCTAGTTGAAGGGTGTGAAGTGTTTGAGCCGTTCATAGTTTGTTCATTTCTAAGTCAAGGCCGAGAGTTGAAGTTTTTATAATGCCGCCGAGAAGAGCTAATCTCCATCAGTATGTTGAAGCGTTGTATAGAAGAGAAGAAGCCGAGCAAATGGAACAATGCATCAATGAAAAGTTTGATGAAGGCATTGGGAAGTTAGAGAAACTGATGAATGATATGAATCAAAGTCAAAGGAGGAGGTCGCCGTTCTCGAACCATGGAGGAAACAGAGTTTCACCATCGGTTACGGAAGCGAGGAGGGTGTCGCTGCAATCTTACCGAGAAAGGAGAGAATCTTCAGTTTCATTGAGAAGAGAACATCATGAGTATAGAGATGAAGAGAGAAGAACTCCACATGAGTTTGAACATGAACCATACCGTGATGATGAAAGACAAAGTAGAAGGGATATGCGGGATCATAGAAATGTGGATGGTCGAGATCGTTATCGAAGTACATCTGTTTTTGATGAAGATGGTGGTAGATGTAGTATTCATTCTCGAGATCGAGACCAAGTACGAAATGCATATCGGGATATTGAAGATGATCGTCGATGGGAATCGGGGATGAAAACTGAAATTCCAGAATTCAAGGGTGGAATGGTAGCGGAAGAATTTTTGGACTGGTTGTCTAATGTTGAAGAGATTTATGACTTTAAGGAAGTTCCCGAGCATTGGAGAGTGAAGTTGGTTGCTACTCGTTTGAAAGGAAGAGCTATGGCATGGTGGCAGCAAACTAAACTTACACGGGAAAGGATGGGAAAGTCAAAGATTGAATCATGGGAGAAGATGAAGAAATTGATGAAAGCTACTTTCTTACCTTACAATTATCAATCTCTTATGTATCAACGATTGCAGAATCTGAGACAGGGAACAAAGTCAGTGAATGATTATGCGGATGAATTTTATCAATTGATTGCGAGGAATGATATCATGGAGACGGAGGAACAGTTGACCGCTAGATTTGTTGGAGGGTTGAGAATGCAGATTCAAGATATGGTGAATATGTTTGACCCCAGAACTGTTGCTGAAGCACATCAAAAAGCTCTAGCTTGGGAGAAGCAAGGCAGGAGAGGTGGTGGTGTGTTTACAAATTCCAACAACCAGGGCAAGGATGTTAGTAGCAGTATGGATGTTTCCAAAGTCGTCAGTAAGCCAATTGTGAATGAAGCCAACAAAGCAAAGGTCAATAGTAATCTCAAATGCTTTAATTGTCAAGAGTGGGGCCATAAAAGCAATAAATGTACAAAGCCAAAGAAGCGAGCAATGATTGCGGAGATTGAGAATGAAAATGCGGAGGTAGAGTGTGTCAATTCAATACTAGTTGAAGAAGAAGTGTCGGGAGATGAAGGGTATTCAGTAATGATGAAGAGGTCGTGTTTGACACCAAAGCAAGAGGATGATTCAAGTTGGTTGAGGAGTAACATTTTCCAGTCAACGTGCACTATCATGGGAAGGGTTTGCAAGTTTGTCATCGATGCGGGAAGCTGTGATAATATCATTTCTTCAGAAGCTGTAAAGAAGTTGTCATTGAAAACAGAGAAGCACCCGAAACCTTACAAGTTAGCTTGGTTGAGGAAAGGAGGGGAAGTGAGGGTTAATCGAAGAACTTGTGTTAATTTTTCCATTGGGAAGAAATATAAAGACGAAATTTGGTGTGATGTGGTTGATATGGATGTTTGCCATTTGTTGTTGGGGAGACCATGGCAATACGATAGAGCTGTGCAGCATGATGGTCGCACCAACAGCTATAGTTTTATGTTCAAGGATACACGAATCATTTTGGTTCCTAAAAGGCGTCAACATAGTGAAAATAAATTGGAGGAGATTGAAGAACTTAAAACTTTGCTATCTTTAAAGGAATTTGTTGATGTGGAAGATGAAGTCGATTGTTTCAACCACCAAAGTTTGATAAAGATGAAGTTGATGATTTTCAACCAATGAAATCTGATGAACATGAGGTAGAAAATTCACAATCAGCAAAGTTGGATGAGTGTGAAGAAAGTAAGTCAAGAGACGGAGAGGGTAATTTGTTGATGAAGGAGGTGGATTCGACTAGTCTACAATCTATAAGAGATTTTGTTAAAGAAGTGGAGGATAATGCAAAAGTATTCCTGTTGAATGAAAATGAAACCAGTGAAAGTGTTGAAATTCTCGAAGAGGTTAAACCAGTGGTGAATGAATGTGAAGGTGTCGTTCCTGCAGAGTTGTCCAAGGAATTACTACCACTGAGGGGCGTAAGACATCATGTTGACCAAGTATCAGGTGCTATTGTACCGCATATGCCACGTAATCATATGTGTCCGACATAGCAGGAAGAGTTGAGGAAACTGGTTGATGGGTTGCTAGTCGAAGGAAGTCAGTTGTCAACTACAGATTGCAGTTGGAAAATGAAATTTATCAAAGACTTACATGTAGGAAGACACTTGAGCTGTGATCGCCCTATGCAGTTAATCTCACAGTCTTATTTTGAACCATCACTGAGGAAGGAGGTTGAAAAGTTTGTTCAGAGGAGCCATAATTATCAAATTTCAAAGGAGACCGCGGCGAAGTCAGGATTATGTATGTCATTACCTATACATACTAGATCATGGGTGGAGGTAAGTATGGACTCTGTATTGGATTTGATGAAGACGCAAAGTGGCAACGAATCTATCTACTTGATGGTTGAACGATTTCTTATTGGTACGTACAACAAGCTAGATGCCGGAGGAATGGGTCGTTTGGAAATTGTGAAGGAAATTTGTGAGAATAATTGTAAGTTGAGTTTGTCGGATCATCTTCCTATTGCTAATGTTGACAATATCAAACACATGGTTCTGTTTCACAAGGACGAGAATGTCGAAGACGAAGAATTTTTAAATTCGAGGACGAATTTTTCTCAACCGGGGGAGGATGATGCAGCCCAGCCTGAAGAAGTCTTAGGTCGCAAGCGACCTAATGAGCTGTTAAGTCGCGTGCGACCTAATGGGGTGAAGAATGATGCGAGTTATGTGAGAAAGAGTAGTTCAGCGACCTATGATAAGTCGCCAAGCGAGCTAACGAGCTACGACCTAAATGAGTTACGACCTATCAAATTAGCACCAGCAAGTATGGAGCGAAGCAACAATGAAACGCAACGACCTAACAAGTTGATTCTTAGGTCGCGTGAAGAGTTAGGTCGCTCAAAAGAAACCCAACGACCTAACGAGTTAATTCTTAGGTCGCTCAAGAATAGGCCGCGAGGCCTTAAGTCGCTCAAGAATAGGTCGTGAGGCCTTAAGTCGCTGGAGGAGGTTTCCATAAGTCGCTCAAGTATTAAGTCGCGTGAAGATTTCCAGAAGCTGTTTTCCTTAGGTCGCGAGGCCTTAGGTCGCTCAAAAGTAGGTCGCGAGACCTTGGGTCGCTGAGAGACCTTAAGTCGCTGGAGGAGGTTCCTTATGACACTGTGAAGTTAGGTCGCTGCCGAGTTCCATTAGGTCGCTACTGGATGCTAAAGCTTAAGTCGCTGGAAGAAAGGCCGCTAAGTCGCTCCTGGAGGATATGTTATGTCGTTTGAGTTCTTAGGTCGTTATGTTTGTAACTCGTATATGTTGTAAATATGTTAAGTCGTAAGTCGATGTTTGTTTTAGGTCGTGAAGGCTTTGTAATGTGTTGTATTGTATTTGTTTGTTCGTAGGTCGTTCACGACCTATGTGTTGTGATGTAAGTGTAGAGTTGTAAACTGCCTATAAATATGGGTGTTGCGTCATTTGTAAAGTTAGTTGATTTTGAATAAACTTTTGTTTGAGAGCTTTGTGCCTCTTCTTAAAATTGGTAGTTGAGTGTGATATCCTATCTCCACCTTCGGTATTCGAGTGCACTCGAATCAACGATTGTTGAAGCCGATTCACGGAATCAAGTGCGCTTGATCAACGTCGAAGAATCGTAGACCTTTAAACACGGCATCGTGCGCGATCAATGTGTTTGAGATAGTTAGAATCCGGTATCTTTGGATCAACGGATTTGGGCCTTTGGTATCTTTCAATCCATCGATTGCTACTTTCACTGTTACATCCATTTCAGTTATCCGCTGCTGCATCAAGTCTCAATCTGACCAGATTATTATATAATATAATAAACGGGATAGCTGATCTCCAAATATCTAAGGGATATGATGATAATAATAAACATGCATAAACAACAAGGGTATAGAAACTCGTATGGTAAATTAAACTAAACAATTTCAACTACCATGATATTAACTCATGGCGAATGATTCCAAACTCTAGAAATAGTCATATAAAAGTAAATGGCAACACATCACATAATGATATAGTCTTTCATAAGAAAATCTGAATTATGGTGAACCCCAAATCGAATCTCAATAGCACCACATAACCACTTAGTCGCAAAACAAAAGGACATTATTATACTTAAAATTTATTCACCAAACCCAAAATCACTTTTATCTCATGAAAGCAAAACCCAAGAAATATTTGGTGAAAACCTAAATCTCGCAGAATCCAGAAATCAGTAGTAGAAATCCAGAAATAAAAAGGGGGCGGCTTATCCAGATTGGTGAGCATGTAAACTCACCAAACTCTTACGCTGGTTTAGAAGAACCATAAATCCCATGATGGATATAAAATCCATAAAATCCCATGATAGACCTAAAGTCTATAAAAAATCCCAAGATATACATAAAGTTTATAAAAATCCAACAATAGACATAAAGTCTATAAAATCCCATGATAGATATAAAGTCTATAAAAATCCCATGATAGATATAAAGTCTATAAAACTCCCAGGATAGACATAAAGACTATAAAACTCCAAGAATGGATCTAAAACTCGTCAAAATAAGTGTCATATACTAAATAGTAACCATTCAAGTAGTGACCATGTGTTCTATAACCACTTGGGTTTGCTTGAACATTTACTAAATGTTAGTAAACTCCACTTGACTAAAGAATTCAATAAAACAAGTCCAATAATTAACTGGTAAAGTAATACAAATATTCCATACCACTTATATTACCAAATCGTTTAATTAAATTTCTCATTTAAATGAAAGCAAAAATTGCAAGAAAGCAATAAACTCCAAAAGTCACACAAAAAAGCCTAAATTGCATAAAATAGCCAAAGGCTAAATATAATATAATTCAATAAGCGTTTATGGTCTTAAAAGCAACTAATATACCTTTAATAATATAGAAAATGGTTTCTAAAACACTTTATTTATATATTACTTTCAAACTTCACATTTTAAAAATCCATAAACTCGTCTATTATTCAACAATATATATGTATTTGACACTTAGTGAAATATATACTATAAATCCGAATAGATTTAAAAGCATATTTATATATAGCTATAGTTGTTCCAAAAATCCCATAAAAGCCATATAATTCAACCATCTATATTTCAAAAGCCATATATAGATGTACTATTATTAATTTAGAAACAATATAGGTTTATATTTTGAAACCATACTTTTACATCCTTAAAACAATTTCTACTAATTGTATTTAATATATAATTGCTTAATAAAATAATTTATAAAAGAAATTGAATTGATTTAAAACTACCCAATTTAAAAGATAGCAAAGGGTTCTAAGATCATTACCTTGATTATACTGGATTTATAGCAATAGATTCCTAATTTAATTTGTTGATTTGTTTCCAAGGTTGATGGTGGAATTTGGTTTCTAACCTGCTATTTGTTCTCTCCTTACTGTAATGAACATACAATAAAAAGAAAAGGAGAGTTTTCTCCTTAGCTTGAATTGTTATTGGGCATGGGTTTTAAATTAAACCTAAGGAAAATAAAATCCTATTTACATTAAAATAACTATTTCTCTTTTTATTATCTTATAAACCCAACTTCATATTTTATTTACTTACTAAAAGCTTCATGAATCAAAAGCCTAAGTATTTAAACCATAGCTTATTTAAATAAAATGACTTCTTAATTTCTCTTGGTTGAGATAAATTTCAATAATGATATAAAAAGAGAATTTTGCACTTTTAATGTAGAAACCAATTTAAACACTAATTAAATTTAGTTATCATAATTGAAATAAAATCCAAATGATGATTTTAAAGTGTTTTTAACATCTAGAAAATTCCTTTATTTTCTAATTTTCCAATATTTAGAATTAATCATTCTAAAAAGAATTATCTTTTATAAAAAGAGTACAAACTCCAAATTATTGATTTAATTTTTCCAATTTAAATCATTGCTTAATTTATTTAATTAACCCAAAAATCCGGGTTGTTACAAACTTCCTCCCGTAAAGAAATTGCATCCTTGCAATTTCCAATTTAGAAAAAAGTCTATAATATATTTTCAAAATTTCAACTTTTGGTTTCCTCTTTACTCTTTAAATTTAACCAAGCATCATTAGAATAAAAACATTGTTTTAACTAAACTCCATTAACAGAAACAATAATTTAATCAGTATACTAGTTTACAAAAGTCAATGTCCCATTCATCTTTATTTTCTAGATTGAAAATAAGTTCACACTAATATTTCAGATTCTTTTAAAATTTATAACAACTTTTATAATTTAAAAATACTAAATAATTAAATTTAAAAAAATATTCATCTTATTTAAATATCTTAGAATAATAATGTGAAAACAATAAAAAGACTTCCTTCATTTTCATCTTCAATTCCACTATTTAATTTCATTTTATTAAAAAGAAATCATTTCTCCAAGATTTAATTTTGTATAATATGAAAAATTACAAATTTTCATCCAAAACTCAACTTTTAATTTCTCTTCAATTCAAATTCTTGTATTTGAAATTTATAAACTAGGAAAATTAATTCTTAGTAAAAAGTTACATATATGCTCAAATCAATGAATTTTTTTTCCCTCACTAAAATATTTAATTCATCAATCTTCATAGACTTCCTATGCTTAAAAAGAAAATTTAATTTAGTATAAATCATATCCTTATACTAAAATTCAAATTTTATAAAATCTCTTCTCTTGCTTTATAAAAGAACTTCTACAATCTCATTGTTGTTTTATAAAGCTATTTAGACTTGAATACTCTTATTTACTAAATTTTAGTTTTCGAAAAGATTCACTTACTAATTCCTATCGTAACTACAAATTCCATCTTTTTAATATAAGCAATTTAAGGTGAAAAGAATTTCTCTTGCAAAATAATGTCAAGTATTTACCATTATCTTCTAAATCAAATTTGGTTGGAGAGGGATTGCTAAATATCCAAACCAACTTGTACTTTGGATTGCAACCTATAAGTTTAAACTTTTTAAATTCTCCATCACTTGAAAAGTAAATCACTCCAATTATTCAACTACGTTAAGTGTTCTCTTGATAACCAAAGTGTTATATGTAACACTTTAGTCTAATATCTTTAACAAATCACTGAGATAAATTCAATTTTCTTAAAGGCTAAAGGTTATAAATAATTATTTTCACTAGCTCATAAATTCGTCAATGTGAAAATACTTCTTGTATTCATGTTTTCTTTACAAAATATGTTTTTCAAGAGTAAAAAGTTTCCTTTACAAATTTCTTAAAACTTAAGTGGCCAATTCTTATACCTTATATTTTTTGACGAAAGAAAACAAACATACATATTAAGTTGATTTACCTAAACCCAAAATCTTATCTTTTGTTATATGATAACATATCATTAATTCCAAGTTAAGTATATAACCTAAAACAATAATGATATTATTGTTCTTTCTACAAACTTGTTCTTTAAAGCCTTATTTGTTGGAATAAAATTATCTTCACCTTAAAATGTTTAAGTTTCCAACTTCTCCTTTGAGAGTCCAATCATTTATAGCCAAAGCAAATTTCTATTCTCAAGATTGATTATTAACACTCTTATCTTAAATAAACTCCAAATTTCTTTTCACGATTTAAATATATTTTGATTATGAAAAAATCTTTTATCCAAAATAATTTTCTAACTTTATATTCTTCGACTAATATACTAACTTCTTCTGGTATTTATTTTTGCCAAATCTTGTTTATATAATTTATCTTTTAGATTTCAAATAAAAGGAACAAAAATTCATTTTCTTCAATTAATTTCTTATTTTGAACTTCCAAAATTTATTTACACAATACTTACATCTTTTATTTTAACTACTTATTGCAAGGGCTCAATTATAAAAGTTAACATCCATTTAAAGTATGTAACAACCCGCATCCTTAGGCATCCTTAAATAGGCCATGACAATATCGTGAATGTGTCACAAACTCACGGATAGGAATCCGAAAAGTGTTAACGTGTGTCCCATACCAACCGTTCGCACTAAACGGTTTACTAACCGCTAGAAAATTTCACACTCAAAGCAGTAAAAGGTTCACCTCATATCATCGGTAAACGAGACCCGTAGGCCAAAACGATCAAACGAATAGATTAGGAATTAACTGAAAAGATAAACGCACGTGTTCATAGAACGCGTTTTATCCAATCATTTAACCTCCCTCTTCGCTCGAAGTGCAAAATTGTGTGTTTTATATAGAAATTAAGTTGAAGAAAACGAGTTTTAGGAACGCTTCGAAATCGCTTTAGAAATTGCCTTTGAGAGTTGTTAGCGACCTTGTCATGGGGATGAACTGCTTCGGGAGTTGTTAGCGACCTTGTTAGGGCTGACAAAACGGCTTGGAAAGATGTCAGCGACCTTGTCATGAGGACGAGCTGCTTTGGGAGGTGTTAGCGACCTTGTCTGAGGCTTCGGCCGTCTGAGTTTAGCACGTGCAGCATTGCTTCGGCATTATAATTGGGGATCTAGCCAATCCGAGTTTTTTGAGTTTTGAGTTCGCCGTTTTTGGCGCATTAGTGTTAAGATTTTCTGAGTTTTGAACTTGCATCGAATTCTTTATTGAGTTTGAGATTTTATGAGTTTGAATTCGCATCGAGTTCCATGAGCTTTTAAGATTGAGATGTATGTGTGAGATTTAGCCGTCTTGGCTTACTTATGAGTTTGAGATCTCACATTCTTATGGAGTTATCTTGTGTTGCTTTCATAACTTCTATTTGTGATTGAGATGAGTTTTCTCCTTTTTGGAGTAATCGTTCATCGAACCATTTGAGTCCATGTTTGCAACAGTGTAACTTTTTCAAATCCTTTCGGAATTCATTGATTATTTTTTTTGTTTGAAAGATAAAGTTTTCTAGTATGTGCGTACCAATTTTCAGCATAATATGAGGTCGTTTGATCTTCTGTTTCAGGCCTGTAATTTGAACCCAAGATAGTTTTCAGGCCTTGGCACATTTTTGTTTTTGAACTGTTGCAAACATGGCCTGAGTCCATATTTGAGACAAGGTTACTTTTTCATTTCCAGTCGGAATTCATTGATTCTATTTTTGTTTGAAAGCTGAAGTCCTCTACTATGTGCACACAAATTTTTAGTTCAATCAGTGGTCGGTTGGCCACTTATTTCATGTTCGAAACTTGAACCCAGAGAAGATTTCAGACCTGGGTATTATTTTGACTATGCATTTTTATGTTCTTTTTCCGTCCAACTTTTGACTTTTACTTCATGCTTTTGTGATATTTCTAAAATGTTTTGAGAGCTATGTTGCCTATCAATAGGCTAGCTATATTTGGAAAATTTGAAAATCAAATTTAAATAGAATTTGAATTGATTTTGTGTTAAATTTGAATTGAATTCGTATTGAATCCAAATTATCGGTCTTGAGTTATCTTTCTTGTTTTTCATTGTTTTCGACCATGGTTTTCACTAAACCATTTTTGAAGTGATTTTTGAAATAAATGGACATTTCAAATTATTATTATATAGTATTTTAAAATTATTTTTCTAATATAAAATCTATTTATTTCCTATAATAAAGGAATTTCAAATATTGGTTTTATTAATCTTTTCGGCAAAAGGTTTTAAAAGCTTGTTTTCTCTAGTAAACTATTTTAAACATAAAACATACACTTTTACACTATTCGAACGTATGAGAAAGAGAATTAAACGATTTAGTAAACGCACATGTCCCATACCACATGTTTTACTAAATCATTTATTAAATGATCTTCTTTTTCCTAGAAAGCTAAGACATACAAAATTTTCGAAAGTGTTTAACAATAAAGTTCACACCCTTTTCAGCTTTCCAGAACTTCATAAAAAATCAAATTCTGATTTAAAACGAAAGAGATATGCCCAATTTACTGACAACAATTTCACAAATGAATATGCAACAAATGAAATTGAGATTTCTTGCCTTGAAATCTCAATCAAAGCTAGAAAATGTGAGTTTTAAACTAAGGGTTGTTGGTAATTTGAGCATATATTTTTCGTTTGATGACCGAATTTGATGATTCTTGATGTTCCTGAAAGCTTAGATTATCTTCTGCAACTTTTCTGTTTTGGGTTTTATTAAATTTTGATGTTTACATGGTTGAAAGTTCATTCTAGTATCGCTGTCCCGAAACTAAAACGACAGCTGTAGTGAACTTCAGATCTAGAATTTGTTTTGGCCATATCTTTCACGTTTCTTATCCAAATTCAATAATTTTAGATGTTCCGGAAAGCTTAGAGTTTGTGCTAAAAGATTTATATTTTGAGTTTTCTGAAATTTCGAAGTTATCTTGGTCAAAACTGTGTTTGTTTGTTGCTATCCCGAGGGCAAAACGACAGCAATAACAATCATTGTATTAGCTCATTTTTGCTCTCATTCTTGTTCGATTTTGATGTTGTTTTGAGATGTTTTGAGAGCTATGATGCCTATCAACAGGCTAGCTATATTTGGAGAATTTGAACTGATTTTGGGTTAAATTTGAATTGAATTCGTATTGAATTCAAGTTATCGGTCTTGAGTTATCTTTCTTGTTTTTCATTGTTTTCGAGCACGGTTTTCACTAAACCATTTTTGAAGTGATTTTTGAAATATGTGAACATTTCAAATTATTATTATATAGTATTTTAAATTATTTTTCTAATATAAAATCTATTTATTTCCTATAATAAAGGAATTTCAAATATTGGTTTTATTAATATTTTTGGGAAGAAGTTTTAAAAGCTTGTTTTGTCTAGTAAACTATTTTAAATATAAAACATACACTTTTACACTATTCGAACGTATGAGAAATAGAATTAAACAGTTTAGTAAAACACGTGGTATGAGACATGTGCGTTTACTATTTCGGTTAATTTCGGACTTGTACGATCGAAGCTATTTGAGATTATTGATTCTGAGATGTTTTGCCATTTTATGGCGTATTTTGAGTTTTATAATTCCTATTTATTGGAATTATTAAGATGACCAATATTTGGCAAATATTATGGTTTGAGATCTCCTATGTAGGAGTATGGTTGATGAGAACCATCACGATGTTTTATTTACTTGCCAATGATATAAGGCAAGTCTTGAGTATATGATTTCTTATTTTGAGATTTATGGTTTATGAGGAACCATCACGATGCTTTCACTTGTCGATGAGATGAGATAAGTTACGATGCCATTTAATACTTGTCGATGAGGTGAAACGAGTATGGTGTCTCTTTATCACTCGCCAATGAGACGAGGCGAAATATGATTTTCTGAGTTTTATAATGTTCCTAGTGTGGCATCGACTAGCGGCTAGTAAGCCGCTAAGTGCGAACGTGTGGTATGAGACACACGTTAAATTCTCATTCTTATACGCCGAAAATCATCTAAATAGGCTAAAGACCAGAGATTAAGGAATTTGTAACACTTGTACTATACTTGGATGTATCGGCATATATGCTTCTGTTTTGTGTTTGTCATATTTTGTTCTTAACTCAGCTCTGATACCAAGCCGAGTTCAGAACAAAATATGACAAACACAAAACAGAAGCATATATGACGATACATCAAAGTATAGTACAAGTGTTACAAATTCCTTAATCTCTGGTCTTTAGCCTATTTAGATGATTTTCGGCGTTTAAGAATGAGAATTAAGCGATGAGGCGAAAATACGTGAAAATCAAAGACACAAGATGAACTCATCGAGATATTCCCAGAATACTCAATTCACAAGACTGATTGAATAGACTGGAGAATTTGTTATAAATGAATTTTTGTGTTGGGTTGTCCGTCTAGTGCTTTAAGAATTCCGGTCGATGTGTTTGGCCAACGTTATCGATAGGAATTTCCTAAACGCCGTGATGAAACAATCAGACATGGAAATTTGAGTTTTTATATAAATTAAGGGGATGTCTTAATAAGAAGAAAATATTTAGCTTGATGTATGAGGATTTGTCGCCACTACGGTTTGTTGCCTTCGGGTTTGTGCCATCGGGTTTGTGCCTTCGGGTTTGTTGCCTACGGGTTTGTTGCCCTATAGTATCGCTTTTGGAGTTGGTCCTTCGTCACTGCTTGAGAGATACTTGGGTTTGTCGCCTTCAGGCTTGTGGATCCTTGTTTATACAATACTGAGCACGTGCATCTTTGGTTTCATTGATATTTATATTTCCCTACAGTATCGCCTTTCAGAGTAGGTCCTATGAACCACTCGATACATAGCGATTACCTTATACAAAATGGTGTTACCTTCATTGGTATTTGTTATTTTCCTTTTTGGCTTGATTTGGGATATTCATATCCTTTGTTTATTTGAGTTGCCGATGATATGAGGCTTGTTATGATTCATCATTTGTTAGATGATCGAGTTATCTCTTTTAGAGATATTTGTGATACTTATGAACTTGCATGTTGAACTTTGTTTTACGAACTTTGGTCGAAAAATATTGTAATTTGAATGTTCAAACCGTTGCTGCAAAATCAACAAAACATAGTTTTTCTGCCTGTAGAAATTGTGTTTTGAGTTGCTGCAAACATGGTCTGAGTCCATGTTTGAGACATCATAACTTCCTCATACTTTATCCAAAATGTGTGATTTTTTTTTTGAAAGATGAAGTTTTTTAATATAAGCATACCAAATTTCAGGTCATTTTGACCTACAGAGCTAATAGAAATATGCTGGCGAACTTTGACTCGAAGCATATTTTTGCCCAGATTTTTACAGTGAAAACACAGCCTGGGTTCAAATTTGAGACATCATAACTTTCTCATACTTTATCCAAATTACATGAATCTTTTTTTGTTTGAAAGTTGAAGTTTACTATTATAGGCATACCAATTTTCAGCTTAATCTGAGCTAAGTTGATCCTCTGTTTCATGCATGGAAGTTGAACCCAGGATGGTTTCAGGCCTGTACATTTTTTGTTTTTGAACTGTTGCAAACATGGCCTGAGTCCATGTTGAGACAGCATAACTCATTCGTTTCAAATCGGAGTTGAGTGATTCTTTTTGCATATTGAAGTAGGAGTGTTTATTTACATTCCTGAAAATTTTCAAGACAATCTGAGTTCGTTTGCTATTTTGAAACTACCGTCGAACTTGAATCCGCAGCCTACTGGAATTCAGCGATTTAACCTTGTTTTGGTCCAGCTTTGAAACGATGCAGATTCTTCGTTTCAAATCGGATTTGAATGATACTTTTTGCAGGTTGAAGTAGGAATGTTGAACTACATACCTGCAAAATTTCAAGTCATTTTGTCATCGTTAACTTGTTCAAACCTGCTGTCGAATATTGAGTTGCAGCTTGTTTTAAACGGATAATACGGTGTAATTTCCGTTATTTCGATGTTTCCTTGATATTTCTTTCTGGATTTCATACACAGGTATTATAATGTGTTTTAAAAATGTTTTTCAAATAAATCGGCTTTTTAAATTAGTATTATATATTATTTTTAGTATAAAAATTATATACTCTATAATAAGAGAATTTCAAAGGCAATTTCTAAAGCGATTTCGAAACGTTCCTAAAACTCGTTTTCTCCAACTTATAATTTCTATACAAAATACACATTTTTGCACTTCGAGCGAAGAGGGAGGAGAATTAAATGATTAAATAAAACGCATGCTATGAACACGTGCATTTATCTTTTCAGTTAATTCCTAATTTATTCGTTTGATCATTTTGACCTTCGGGTCTGGTTTACCGATGAGATGAGGTAAACTTTGTACTGCTTTGAGTGTGGAATTGACTAATGGTTAGTAAAACACGTGGTATGGGACATGTGCGTTTACTAGATCGTTTAATTCACTTTCTCATACATTCGAATAGTGCAAAAGTGTGTGTTTTATATTTAAAATAGTTTACTAAGGAAAACAAGCTTTTAAAACTTTTTCCCAAAAAGATTAATAAAACCAATATTTGAAATTCCTTAATTGTAGGAAATAAATAGATTTTACATTAGAAAAAATAATTTCAAAATACTATATAATAATAATTTGAAATGTTAATTTATTTTAAAAATCACTTCAAAATGGTTTAGTGAAAACCGTGCTCGAAAACAATGAAAAACAAGAAAGATAACTCAAGACCGATAACTTGAATTCAATACGAATTCAATTCAAATTTAAATAGAATCAAATCGTTTAATTCTCTTTCTCATACATCCGAAATTCATAAAATAATCAATTTTATTTATATAAAATGATTTTCCAAAAACGATTTAGTAAACGAACATGTCCCAACCCAGCAGCATATAGAGACTAAGGCATTAGTATAAAAGTGTAAATAAATAATCACAGTAGAAACATATAGTGCTTAAAAACCATAATCTCAAATTTAATATAACAGTCACTAATAAAAATACCAAAGTCTCAAATAGCATCAGTACCAAAATAAAACATTAGAGTACAAAAGTCTAGAGTCTCTCTTAATAGAAAAGAAAAAGGTACTGAAAGTAAAAGTGTTGGAATACATGGTAAATGGAGTAAGTCCACAAACTTCAGAAAATCGCCCAAGCTTAGCAACTCAACAAGAATCAACCCTGTACTCATGTGGGTGGGAAAAATATGAATGGGTTAGACATAAAGTCTGGTGAATGGAAGCTAAACTAAAAAGAAAAGTGAACCATCTAGAGCCAGAGCTGCTCTATACTCCATAAAGTAGGAATAATAGGAGTGTCAATCCAAGATATAATTTCTAATAAGAATGAGCCTGTAATATAGGTCCTACTGAAAAGGTCAAACCAAAGTCATCAAAACGTAGATCGGCCTATCGAAACTACTGTCCTTATCTATCCACGTTACTACTACGAGAAGAGCATGTGGGGAAGCCTACCCAAGGGATCATCAGACACAATCCATACCCTTCTCTAGTCATACCATGACCAAATGTCTCCTATGTCTACCCCGGTTCTGCAACAATATTGTGCGAACGCCGCTAGACTGGACTGCTATCAACGTACCCTCGGTTTCTACAGATGGACCGCCAAATGCCTACAGGTATAACCTGGACCGCCAAATGCATACGCCACAGCCAACCGAAAAAAATCCCACAAACTCCCACAAACATGATGGACTGCCTTTTGCCTACACCATGTATCCCACAACGGACCGCCTAATGCCTACATTGTTTTGCAACGATACCTGGACCATCTGACAAGTTTTGCAACGATACCTGGACCACCTGATGCCTACAAGTACTAAAACGTAGCTTGGTGCCTACAGGTATAAGAAAACATAACCTGGACCGCCAAATGCCTATAGGTATAAGAAAACACAACCTGGCCCACCAAATGCCTACAGGTATAAAATCTAAGTGCATAAACTTTCTTTTCAGCCCATTAACTTCATAGGAGGATTCATTCACAAAAACAGATATATATAGGCTGAAATCATCTATAAGTTAGCAAAATAATAGAATTAGGCTAATCTGTTCCTTTTATTTATGTTGGCGCTGTGTTAAAAAAGTCGCCATTCTTTTTCTGATTTACAAACAATTAAAAACTGAGGATCTGATCTATTTCTTTTTATTCAGATTTAATTTCATTTGTCCCTTATTTTATTCACCAATCTTGATTTTAAAGTCCACATTCTTCTACTTGTATGGTTTATAAATAATTTCCTTTGATTTGTTTAGATCTGTTTTAGAGTTCCAAGCACTACAACAAAAACACCCTTTAATAGCGTTGAAAAAACGCTATTATAGGCTACTATAGCGTGTTTTGGTACGCTGTATATTAACATGTTGTTATAGGTCAGTGACCTATAATAGCAACATAAAAAACGCTATAAGAGACGCTATGGACAAGGACTTTTCATAGCGGTTTAAAAGTGCTATAAACATGATTTGTAATAGCCTTGAAAAATCGCTATGAAGTAAAACTATAGCGTTTTTATGATTTGTAATAGCCTTGAAAAATTGCTATGAAGTAAAACTATAGCGTTTTCAGTTTGTTTTTATTAAACTACATAGAAATTTCAAATTTAATAATTTAATAAGGGGCTTTATATGCACGTGTGTGCGCCGATCTCTTATTTATTTATTCATTTATTAATCAAAAATTTGTAGATAGAAAATGAATTGACCTCAACAGGCTGATTATAGTGCCCTACGGAACTCTTTCCTTGTCATCATACCTAGAGGCGTTATTAAATCCTCATCCCCAAATGAAGTGACAATAAATAAGAACTTTTCTTATTTACAAAAATGATTACAATGCTATTGTTTTCAATTTTATTTTGCTATAAATAAGAACTTTTCTTGTAGTGGCTTAATGTATATTGGATCAAATTGTACATGATGCCACAATGGTAAAGGAATAAAATAAGCAAACTGAAACAGGAATAAAATGAAGTAAACATGACAAATGCAGATTGCTCACGGCTAAACTGAATTTGCGTGAGGAAACTAACCTTAGTTGGGATATTTTCAGTTACATGTCCTTCCAACATAAGTTCTTTCTTCAAAGATGCAGCTAATTTCCTAGGTAGCTAATTTCCTTATTTCTTGGTTCAGAATTATACTCAACAGATTTAGGTCTTCATGATTTTGCCTATGTACATAATAAAAAGCATGTGAGAACTGTCCCTGATATAAGTAAGGTGAGGAGCTATTCTTTAACACTAGGATTTATGTGGTTACATGCAGGCAACGAGTGCAAAAATGCAGTGCAAACTTCATAAGATTGAGATAAGCGATTAAGCAATCAAGAAAGCAATATGAATCCAGGAAGGTGATCAACACACTAATTCTTAAACACTCCTGCAAGTAAAATGTACATTTTTTCATTAATCTCAACTAAAACACAACAAAAGTATATTTCAGTGGTGATTAGTAAAAGGTTGAAGTTCCAGTAGAATTAACTGTCACAAAAGAAAAATAAGACGAGAAGTATGTTATTTGAAGGCAACGAAAAGAAAAATTGTTACCAGCGTAAAGAGAGAAAGGTTTGTTTGATTGTTTAAATAAAATAGTTTCTTTATTATTAACTAAACTGTGCCATCAAAGAGATCGGTATGGACAAACAAACCTTTTCGATGTTAATTTACCAAATAAACTAAATATTGCTTAAACGAACTATCTAATTTATAAAAAGTTGAAACATTAAAATATAACGATGTTATCGTATAAGAATGAAAAGCGCATGCAAAAAGCGACAAATAGAGATTGATCCATCCACCATGTATTTATGTCTGAAGCTTTGTTTTTCTATTAATTAACATATTTGAACTATATGTTTTTTAACTATCTTCATTGACACATACAAGTTATCATAAAAGAAAGATTTTGTTAAACAGTACCTTAATATCATGTTTATTATGAACATTGGATAAATTTGTATGTGAATGTATGAGTATAGCCGATTACGTTTTGCAACCCATCGTTGCATGGTGATTTGGGGTTTCATATACAGTTTAACTTCCAGTTTTGTTGTTGGAGATCATCTAAAGAACAAAGCCTTATATATATTAGCATAAAAAAAAGATTTCTTGTGTCCATATTTTATGTTCAAATAGAATTTCCCTAATAATAATGTTAGTATCAAGTAACTAAATGAAACACGGTATAATACTACTATATGTAATGCTTTAATCAATCACAGACTAGTAAGTCAGCATATGAACCATGAATATTGGATTTAACTGAAATACAAAATATGGATTACAATCATACTCAGTTTTAAAGGATAGGAAATTGATTCATGGCACCAAAATTGATTATGTATTCCTATACTAGATACAACTAAAGCAAAGGATTTGAGTCCAGTAACATCAAATTTTGACACAATAATAGTGAAAAACCATTTAAACCAATCCAACAAAATATGGGTCCATGACACATAAAAGGGAAAATGACCACTACATTTGTATAGAAACAGCTTGGCATTTATCCAATCATGTATAATATGTGATACAAATGTACAGTACATGTTTAAGTGGTAAAAATAAGTGGAGTTATAAAAATTGCTTGGTCCAAAATGATGGTAGTGTAAACATGCGCGGTTAAAGGACATGTGCTTCTGAGAGCATGCTATGAGGTAAGCCTATTTTGACGCATACATTATACATGTACATCGCTTCAGTATAAACAAGTTATATAGATTTATGGTTGTGCATCGATTACTAGTTTAGTGCTAATAGAAACATATCGCATTGACAATGACGTTATTGTTTGTATGCAAATACCGTGTTAAAAATTTAGCTAAGAGGTGGTAACAACTGTTGGGTATAAAATGACAATTGAAATGGTTGGAAGTTGTTTTAGAAAAAATCGAACCTGTCAAGCTCCAAAAGCAAAAGAGCTCCCTAAATCAAAATTTCTTGAAAAGTCGGAAGCCTTTAGCTTGTGATGTCCTAGACAAAATCAAACATCCTAAAGATATAAAAGATTCAAAATCATATCATTCTTCCACATACAAGAAAAAAATCCATTAGATACCATTACCATAAATATAATGAGCAGAAATACTGTTAAAAGTTACCGGGTAAAGTTATCCAGTTGGAGTTGATTTACGCTATACAGCAAGTAATATTATAGAAATTTATTTCAATTCAGTAGTGACAAAGAAGGAATCTGAAAGTTTTAAGAGAGGTAAATCTATTGCTGTATGTAGCAGTTTCAGTAAACAAAGTTCAGTTCTAGATTTTATCAATATGTAATTTAAAGCTATTAATTGACTATTTCCCCCTGTAGCATGTGCAATACATTAATGCACTAATTAAAACCTCCTTCAGCCTCAATCTTAGGTCCCAGCTCAGATACTTTGTGCTCAAGTCCTCTATCCACACTAATTGTCTACAAAATAAATAAAAATGAAGCTAATGAAATTCTACAAATAAAAAAGTTAGGTATAAAGGTGCAAAATTAGTTAAGGATCATATATTCCATAAACAATGATGCTATGTCCAAACCAAAAATATTAATATAATACAGTTCCAATAGATTTCCTGTGTTTTGGTAGCCAAGCAACTCATCACCCAAACTAACCTTTGCAAAACTCAAAATTAAACGTAAGAAAAAATTGCAAGTTTGCAATTTAATTTTGTAACTCACTTTGTTGTCCAGTGTCGATGTTCTCCTCAAGCTTCTTGTTCTGTGAATGGATTCATCCTCTCTCCAGCAGCTGAGCAACTAGATTAACTGAAAAATATATCAAATAATTAGTATAATTACAATAACATTAACAATGGCTCCCAAAAATGAAGAAGAAAGATCTATAATAAAAGATATTTGCATGAACTCAGCACATCCCTATCATATAGCAGCTCGGTTGCTTCGTATTGTAGCCTTCATGTGCATAACTCAGCTCTGTCCTTCTTGTTGTAGTTCTGTATGTTTCAGCTTCAATGCCAATTCTGTCTGGATAACTCCTTGCAATCGTTCTTACTCCAGCTCTGTTGCAGTTTCATTGCCCCTTAGAGCTCAGTTCTAACATAACCCATGCCTGCCCCAACACTTCAACTTCATTGCTTGGACCTTCATATGTGCTTTGCACCTCTCTGTACTACTTCATTGGACCACTACATATGCTTTGCACCTCTCGTTTCCCACAAAAATAGTAGATTAAAATTCTATCAAATTCTATCATATTCTTGTATAAATAATAGCTTAGCTATCTCGTTTCCCACAAAAGTAGCAGCTTAAGCAACATATAAAATCTATATAACACAAACACAAAACAACATAGATATACGAAAAGTTCTAAAATCTACGAACAAAAAGGACAGAGCTGATTAGATATTTTCACGGCATAATAGAGAATCAAATTAGGGTTTTCGAAGCATGGAAAATTAAGGTTTCTAGAACATATCAAACCAAATTAATCAAATAATGCATGATAGAGAACAGAAAAATAACATACCTGACTTAGGGTTTTCAGAGCAAAGTCAAAGAAGGAATCTAGGGTTCTTAGTCGACTTCGATTGCGATGACTTGAGTTCGAATCGGCGAAGAAAGGAGGAAAATGGGGTTGAGAGAAGTCGAAGAAGAAGAGGCCAGGTAAATAATGAAAATAAGAGGGAATGAAATGTTTTGCCGCTTAACCTTTTTTATTTCTATTTTTGATGGAGCGTAATAAAAAGACAGCGTGTACACGGAAAATACAGCGCGTTTGAAAATCTAGACAATAAAAAGACGGCACAATTCTTTCATCGCTGTTGCATGTTGCAATCAATGATATATTTTCTTGTAGTGAAGGATCTATTCATTTTAACCAAAATTTAATATAAACCAAGTCAACATTTTATCCAATTCCAAACTAACCAATTTATAATTTGGATCTGAGAGGAATCTTCATTATACTTGAAATTAGAGATTAAAAAAAGATGAAAACCAGAATAGATTTTAGATCAGAAGAAGTAGAAAAAGATCTAAATCTAAATATTAAACTTTTGCTTTAAGAATTTAGATTCCACTCACCTGAATCCTTGCAACGCATATAAGTGTACCAAACTCCTTTTCAAGCGTCCCTGTTATTCACTAATCTACTTCTAACTTTATTTTATGAAGAAGATGAAAATTTAGAAGAGGAAGAGAAACTAGAATAGAGAATAGCTTTTAGAATGAGAATTAGGTTAGGCTTAGGCTGAATTTATAGGATTTGTAAATTCATATACGCCATTGGATAATTGCTTCAGGTGGAGGGAATTAAATTGGGGAATTGAATAAGATACGTTGAACTTAGACACTTTTCTAAATAAAATATGTACATGTTTAAGCTTTTAATTTAGTCTATTAATAAATCAATTAATTGGTATCAAACATACATATGTGTATAAAATTGACCATATTCTTTACTATCCAACTACGCAATCAATTTTGAAATTGATTGGTATTAATTAGCTTCCCTAATTCACATAAATGTTACCCTTTTAAACCGATATTAAATCCTCCTTAAGTTAATCTTTTAACTTCTTATACATTTATTTATGGTTTAAATGTGCTCATAGAAAATTGTACTCTACGTGACTTGAACCCAGGTCACTTGGTTGGAATGCACATGTCTTACCACTGTGCCACTCATGCTTTTGTCTTTCATTTTTCTTTTTAAATGTATACTCATCATTATACTTTTCTTTTCTTATAGTCTACCTACACATATTCAACTTATTTATTAACAAATAAGTCTTCTTAACTCTTTCTTTAATCTTTAATCTTACTCCCAAAATATGCGCAAAACGTAAAATGCGCACTACAATAAACATTCTGTATCTTTTTCATGGTGTCTATTTCTAATAAATTATATATGAATTTTGGCTAGAAAAATCTACTTGACATAATGTAAAAGTCAAATTTCCCAAATTCCTTCATTTGTAAAAAAATTAAGATTTCATTTTTTATGTAAATTTACATTTTTATTCTTAAACATTTTAATTTATTTTTAAAATTTACGAGGGGTTACAAAGTATAAAATGATATGCACAACAAATTAAAAATATCACTCAATTTTCTTCTTAACATACATCTTAAAATATACCTTCACAATTTAAAAATATCAAATAATTTAATGTCATTGCCTCGTTGTCGTTTTATAGCGAATCGCTTAGTCACATGGCTACGATGTTGATCGTGAAATCAACATGGCCTCGCCACAGATATCTGCTATTGCTAAGGCTCGGTGGCTACACACATCACCTAAAATTAATATACAAAATGCATTTTTATAACTGAATATTATACTTTTTGTAACGATCCGGAATTTCGGACACTTCGTATTTAAATATTTGAATCTTGGATTTAATGTTATCAAATCCATTTAATAAGCTTCTTAACCCCCTTTTAAATCATAAGTAATGATGGTAAATTTGTTTTGAAATTTTTTTTACAAAAATATATTCTTTGGAAAAAATACCGATAATGTGACCGAAAATCATTTTTTTCGATAAACAGCTTTTTTCTCAGTAAAAGTTGTTCGAACTTTTGTGCATATCTAATTAATGACTAAAGAGATAATTAGCAACTAAAAATATTTGGATGTTTATGGCTAACTAAATGTGATGATGTCTATAACGACCCACCAATCTGTACTATTCAAGTTGGCAATAAGCCACACATATCCAACCCAAATCGAATGGAAAGACTGATAGTTATGGGAAAGGAAAAGAAAGAAGAAGAGAAGAGAAGAAGAAGAGAAAAGAAATTAAAAACAACATAGAATCTCACAATCACAGCGGAACAATATATAATATAATATCAATGGTCTTTACAAAGAGAACTGTTATATACATACATCCATCAGAGTACAACAACAAATCACAATCATTGGCCTGGACAGTTATAACAACCCATCCTCACAATTGCTAATGATTTCAATGACAAAGCAGCGAAAAATAAACATATACGTGGATACGACTTGAAGACCTTCAACTCGTCCCTTGAGCTCCAATGCATCCAAAGCAATCTGTAAATATGCTCAGTTTGACCCGAGCATAATAATAAAATAACACCCGATTCAGTTTGGAAAACCAGCGTGAGAAAACACACCCAACTGGATATTAAAATTATAAAAACCTTTAAAAATCAAAAGTATCTCCTAAGACCACGCCGCACATAAACACGAACGGGTTTTTCCTTACGATAACTAAAACATTTCATATGAAATTCTCTAATATAATAATAGTGTCTAAGATACAAATACCTATTAATCATAGCCGAAATTATTATATTCCAACATACTAGGTTCTACAATCAAAACTGTAAAGACCCATAGTGGAGATTGGATTCTATACTATGACAAGGTAAGGAACTACTTTCCGAAGGTACATCTCTAGATAAATGCACTGGGGTCTGACAAGAACATCTTGTACCTCTACCAAACAGGACTGGCCTACCACTTAACTAGTAGTACCGAATATGATCACCCTACTTGGGCCTCGAAGATACAAGAATAGATAGTAACCGACCAAGATTTGGAATGACCATACCCTACTTGGGAGCGACCCACTTGGCCCTGTTGCATGCCCGATTTTTGTCATTTCCCGGTTGACGAGGCTTGAGGCTACGTTTTACTTTTACATAGCACTTTCTACTTGGAATGCTAACACCACGCTCCAAGAAACAATGCAATACCAGCATTCATCAATACAAGTCCATTCTGGGGCCGAACGAAACACTTGAGAGCTCCGTCTCCAAATTCCATCATCTTTAAGATGTCTTCACTTCGAAACGCATTTGTTGGATCAAAGTGGTTTTCGGATAACATATCCGACCCCGGTCTCTTCGAAATAACTCTTGATAATTTCTAGTAAACTCAACCCCTATTCTTTAGGAAATAAACAGTCAAAAATAAGTGCGGAGATCACCTCCTAACCATTAGTGGATGGATTTCCTTATCATTGTCCTAGGAGAACAAAATGAGATTTATACGCACAGTACAGCATCATCGGAGATGACTGTGCCATATAACTCTCATGTTTCTCCTAGAAATTTCCAAAGTTCCATTAGGTCCAAATTCGGCGATTGGTTATTTAACTATCAAATAACAAACATTCAAATCAAGGATTTAATTCCATAGAAAAAACCAACATTAGCTAAGCACCAAGCAATACTAAACCTCTTTTAACAAATCCTTCGATTAAGTCAAATCACTTTGTAAATATTTGGACCAAAAATACTTTAACAAAGATATACATATATACTCATAAATCCCTATTTCTCAATACATGGAAAAAATATCCATATATTTATCTTAATGGTATAAGTATATTCACCAACATTTGGGAAGATTCCCTTTTTTATTCAATTCTAAAATCATTTATAAACTCATTATACATCCACAAAACTATTTATAAAATTTATTTTATAATCCATAAACCTGTGAGAAATGCGGATTACGGATCTTAAAGCTAGAATTAACACTAGAGAGGGGTGAATAGTGTTTTAAGGAATTACTAATTCTTTTTGAGTTTATATTAATTTGAACACAAATGTATGTAATATTCAGACACAAATATGATCTCAGAATCAAACACAGATGCAAATATAAAGTAAAAGCAATAAAGGAAAGAACACATCGGATTTTATATTGGTTCAGAGTTACCCTACATCTAGTCCCGCAACACAAGTACGGATTTCCTTTCAAAATCAGTTCTTACAATTACACTCTCGATTTCAAGGCCACGAGGTACATCACTCCAGATTCACAATCCTCTGGGTAGAGATACTTGATTTTACGGGCAACAAGTTCACCCAATTGATTTCCTAGGCTACAATCACACCTTTTCTCACTTGATTGATTTTCCAGGCTACAATCACACCTTTTCTCGCTCGATTGATTACAAAGAAGCCTATAACTCTGAATAGCACTGGGATCTTGTTGAGATAGTGATAGAGAATCAAACCAGAGATGAACTAGTTAGATTCAATGGAAATTTCGGCAGAGTAATAGTATAAATGTATATAAAGAAATGTGGAAGAAGAAGAGAAGTGAAATCAGAAAATTATGAATATAAATTTGTTAAAAACATCCCGTATTTATAGTAGAACAACAGCCATGTCCATTCGTAAAAGGTTATGACGAATAGACACTTCTTTTGAAATTTAAACTTTTGAAGTTAACTGACACCATGTCGACAAGGGTCCCTAGGGGTTGTCGACATGCCTAAGGAATTTTTGATAATTTGTTTTTCTTTGAAAATAACTTTTATCTTGTATTAACACTAATTTAAACTTTATAAATATACTTTACTATACTTAAAATACATAAATAAGTATAGAGAATAATATTTTGATATATATATATATAATTTTACTATAATTTCATATTTAAATCTAAGTATAAATATTAAAAGTTAAATATATAATAGTTAAAAGATAGTTTAAAATCAAGGATAATTTGATATTGAAAATAAAGATTATTTTGAGGCTAAAATATTTAAAAACCGGGATATATGTTTTTGATTTTAAAAGGAAGATTTTGAAATCATTTTGAAAACAAGATATAATTTTGTAAAACATTTGAATAAAAGTTAGTGGATACAAAACAATGTTCCACTAGATTTTTCGTAGGTTCCATCCCTTTAACAAGCTCGAAGTGGATTTCATTCCACGAATAAAATGGATTTTAAGATGTCAGTGCTATTCTAGGAGTTTTAACATAATTCTAGACTTGATACTTATCTTGTACTATTGAAATCTTGAACACTTGATATCTTGATACTCATGAGTCTTCAATCTTGATATCTTGGATCTCTATACTGTACAATCTTCGTTCTTGGTACCTGCATGGTTAAATCCTGCATATACATATATATCTAAACTATAATATTAGTATTTATATTTTATAATCTTATTCTAAGGTTGTTGTCATCAAAACTAACTTCTCAAGGACTAACAATCTCCCCATTTTTGATGATGACAACCTTTGTTTATAAAATATTACTTCTATCTTATTGACTCCCCATAAAACTAATAACTCCCCCTTAATCTATGTCTAACTATCCTATATTTTATACTTCTCTCCCTTTGTCATCAACAAAAACAAACTATCTCCAAACTATAGAACTCCCCCTTAATCTAATACTGTATTATATGTGATTATAATGATAGTGTTATCATAAATAATCAATACTTAATTCTGAATCTAAAACTTAGCCCTTAATAACTAACTCTCCTAACTAAGAATCCATATATGATAATGTGATAAACACAAATCATTTAATTATATAATGTTTTATTTACATTTGTGTACAAAACATAAGTAAGATTATATACAAATAAGAAAGAACGAAAAGAAATAATTATATAATGTTTTATTTACATTTGTGTAGAAAACATAAGTAATATTATATACAAATAAGAAAGAACGAAAAGAAACTAATGTGTATTCTTGACAATGGGAGATCTATGAATCGAGCAATTTGGGTAATGGAAACAGAAATTTCCATTTTGTTCGACTAGATTTCCATCCTTGTCAAAGCACACTTCGCCAACGCAAACAACTTTGTCGTCATCTTCAGTGTGCTCTTCGTCCATGGGGGCTTCTTCTTCTTCTTCCTCGCTATCCTCTTGCACTTGAACACCTAAAGATTCTTCATCGATCAAGATGGGATTGGCGTGATTGTCCATTAGAAACTTTTGCAAGTTTCTAAAGATTTTTCCTTGCCATTCTTGTTCTTTAGCCATTCTGATTTGCACCACTTGAATTTCAGTCATAAGTTGCAGCGCATCCTTCAAGGAATCTTCCATTTTCATCACCCATGCAAGCGTAGTACGTTGAAATGGTCCGGTTGAAGGAGAAGGGAATGAAAAGATTGAATTTTTGTTTGATTTGGAGGAGGAGGCCATTGTTTTAATTTTTCAGAAATTAGAATCAGAGAAAGAACAGAAGGAATGAACAAAATTTTGAAATAGGAAGAATATATAACCATTCATTTTGAATTTTGGTGGGAAAAAAAACTTAAATTTAAAAACGTTGTATGTCGACAGGGGTGTAGGGGGGATGTCGACAGGGTACTTGTAGTTTTGCTTATTTGATTTAATTTAATTTAATTTTAATTATTGTTGTTATATATTTATATTTTATATTTCAGTTATTGAACAAATACCTAATTCTCTTCTTAATTTAGTAAATATAGATTCATTTAAGGGTTTTGTTAAGATATCAGCAATTTGATTCTCGGAATTAATATAATCGACAGAAATTACTTCTTTACATATATTATCTCTGAGAAAATGATGTCTGATATCAATATGTTTAGTTCGAGCATGATGAGTAGGATTTTTGGATAAATTTATTGCACTAGTATTATCATAATAAATTTGTGATTTTGAGATATTTAAACAAAAATCTTTTAAAGTTTGTTGCATATATATTACTTGAGAACAAGCCAAGCAACAGAAATATACTCTGCTTCGGTTGTTGATAAAGAAACCGTGTTTTGCTTTTTACTAAACCAGGAAACCAGAGAATGCCCCAAAAAGTGACAAGTTCCACTTGTACTTTTTCGGTCTGAGTTACAACCAGCATAGTCAGCATCACAGTAAGATATTAATTCAAAAGAATCATTTTTAGGATAGAATAAGCCATAATCAAAGGTGTGTTTAACATATCTTATGATACGTTTTACAGCTTTTTAGTGGGTCTCTTTAGGTTGGGATTGATATCTTGCACAGAGACAAACACTATGCATGATATCAGGTCTACTAGCAGTGATATAGAGTAGTGATCCAATCATTCCTCTATATAATTTTTGATCTACATCTTTCGAGAGATCTTCTTTACTTAGGTACTCATTGGTTGCCATGGGAGTGGGGTTTCCACTTGCAGTAGTCAAACCAAATTTACTAACTAGGTCTTTTTCATATTTTTCTTGACTAATAAAGATACCATTATCTAATTGTTTTATTTGCAATCCTAGAAAGAAGTTTAATTCACCCATATGACTCATCTCAAACTCTTTTGTCATTATTTTGGAAAATTCTTTATTCATTTCAAAATTAGTTGATCCGAAAATAATATCATCTACGTAAACTTGTACTAGTTGAATATCATTCTTATTTCTTTTAATAAAAAGAGTATTATCTACTTTACCAATTTCAAAGTTTGATTGTAATAAGTAAGATCTTAGTCTATCATACCAGGCTCTAGGAGCTTGTTTTAGACCATATAGAGCTTTCTTAAGTTTGTAAACATGATTTGGTAATTTTTCATCTTCAAAAAGTGGTGGTTGTTCAACATATACTTCCTCTTTTACAAATCCATTTAAAAGGCACTTTTAACATCCATTTGAAATAATTTGAAATTATTATGATTTGCGAAAGCAAGTAGAATCCTAATGGCTTCTAATCTTGCTATGGGAGCAAAGGTTTCATCACAATCTATTCCTTCTTCTTGACAATAACCTTGAGCGACTAACCGGGCTTTATTTCTAACGACCTCACCTTGTTCATTCATTTTATTTTTATAAACCCATTTAGTTCCAATTATAGTTTTATTTTCAGGTCTAGGAACAAGTTCTCAAACATCATTTCTAGTGAATTGATTTAGTTCTTCTTGCATAGCCAAAATCCATGAATCATCAGTTGATGCTTCTTTTGGATTTTTGGGTTCAATAGTCGATATAAAGGCTACATTGCTCATTTTACTTAGTTGATTTCTAGTTGTAACAACAGATTGCATATCTCCTAGTATATTTTCTACAGTACGTTCTTTTAAAAGTTTTATCTTTTTATTAGGATGATTAATTTCATTATTAGTTTCAGTTGACTTCTGATTTTGAGTAATTAAATCCTCTTCATCATTTGTATCTTCAAAATTTTTGAGATTTTCATCGAATGAAATATGCATTGTTTCTTCGATGGTGTTAGTTCTTAAATTAAACACTCTGTATGCTTTACTTCTATTAGAATATCCGATAAAGATACCTTTGTCGGATTTAGGATCAAATTTATCTAAGTTATCTTTTGTATTTAAAATAAAACATTTACTTCCAAAAATTCTAAAATAAGATACCTTAGGTTTCTTTCCGTGAAAAAGTTCATAAGATGTCTTATCAGTTAAAGGTCTAATTAAAATTCTATTTAAAATATAACAGGCGTTAGCAACTGCTTATGCCCAAAAATGTTTTGGTAATTTACTATCTGAAAGCATAGTTCTTGCACACTCTTGAATCGTCCTATTTTTACGTTCTACTACTCCGTTTTGTTGTGGAGTTCTTGGAAATGAAAAATTGTGAGTTATTCCCTTTTTATTGTGGAATTCCTCAAACTTTTCATTTTCAAATTCACTACCGTGATCACTACGGATGGTTATAATTTTTACAGAAAGTTGATTTTGAATCCTTTTTGTAAAGTTCTTAAAACTTTCAAAAGTATCACTTTTATGTTTCAAAAATATTGTCCATGTAAATCTAGAATAATCATCTACAATTACAAAAACATATTTACTGTGATTTATTACCTGAATTTGAGATGGACCAAATAAATGAAGATGAAGTAATTCAAGAGGTTTTGAAGTTGAAATCATATCTTTTAATTTAAAGGAACTTTTTCTAAGTTTTCCTAATTGACATGCATCACATAAACTATCTACTTTAAAATTCATTTTAGGGAGACCTCTTACTAGATCATGTTTTGACAGTCTAGATAAGAGTTTGAAATTCAAATGCCCAAATCTCTTATGCCAAATCCAAGGGTCACTTGTATTTGCCAAAAGACACAGGTTATCATTTGAAACTTTCATACTAAGAATATAAATATTCTTTTTCCTAATTCCCTCAAATATTATGGTTGAATTATTATCTTCAATGTGACACTTATCTTTTTCAAATTTAATTTTATATCCTTTACCGCAAAGTTGACTAATACTTAGCAGATTATGTTTCAGATTCTTAACTAGCAGAACATTAGAAATAATTGGAGTTTCAGAGTTACCGACATTGCCGAAGCCAATCACATATCCTTTTGAGTTGTCTCCAAAGTTAACCAGTCCTCCGTCTTTGTATATTATATCATTCAGCATATCCGGATTACCAGTCATGTGTCTAGAGCGTCCACTATCGAGTATCCATTTATTCTTTTTGATCTGCACAATTTGTCCATTGTGGATTGATTCCTCAACAACCATAAAACATGTTTCCTGCACATCATAAAATTTTTGTAGACACCGAATTTGTATATAGATTATATGCAGCCTCATAATGCAATGATGATTTGAATATTTCTAAACTAGTATTAACAAGTTTTTCAAACATAGCCATTTTAAAGAAATTTTCAAAATTCATATTATGAAACTTTGAAAACCTTGCTTTGATACCAAATGTGAGAAATGCGGATTACGGACCTTAAGGCTAGAATTAACATTAGAGGGGGGTGAATAGTGTTTTAAAGAATTACTAATTCTTTTTGAGTTTATATTAATTTGAACACAAATGTATGCAATATTCAGACACAGATATGATCACAAGAATAAAACATAGATGCAAATATAAAGTAAAAGCAATAAAGGAAAGAACACACTGGATTTTATACTGGTTCGGAGTTACCCTACATCTAGTCCCGCAACACAAGTACGGATTTCCTTTCAAAATCAGTTCTTACAATTACACCCTCGATTTCAAGGCCACGAGGTACACCACTCCAGATTCATAATCCTATGGATAGAGATACTTGATTTTACGGGCAACAAGTTCACCCAATTGATTTCCTAGGCTACAATCACATCTTTTAACACTTAATTGATTTTCCAGGCTACAATCACACCTTTTCTCGCTCGATTGATTACAAAGAAGCCTATAACTCTGAATAGCACTGAGATCTTGTTGAGATAGTGATAGAGAATCAAACCAGAGATGATCTAGTTAGATTCAATGGAAATTTCGGCAGAGTAATAGTAAAAATGTATATAAAGAAATGTGGAAGAAGAAGAGAAGTGAAATCATAAAATTATGAATATAAATTCGTTAAAAACATCCCCTATTTATAGTAGAACAACAGCCATGTCCATTCGTAAAAGGTTATGACGAATAGACACTTCCTTTGAAATTCAAACTTTTGAAGTTAACTGACACCATGTCGACAAGGGTCCCTAGGGGTTGTCGACATGCCTAAGGAATTTTTGATAATTTGTTTTTCTTTGAAAATAACTTTTATCTTGTATTAACACTATTTTAAACTTTATAAATATACTTTACTATAGTTAAAATACATAAATAAGTATAGAGAATAATATTTTGATATATATAAAATTTTACTATAATTTCATATTTAAATCTAAGTATAAATATTAAAAGTTAAATATATAATAGTTAAAAGATAGTTTAAAATCAAGGATAATTTGATATTGAAAATAAAGATTATTTTGAGGCTAAAATATTTAAAAACCAGGATAGATGTTTTTGATTTTAAAAGGAAGATTTTGAAATCATTTTGAGAACAAGATATAATTTTGTAAAACATTTGAATAAAAGTTAGTGGATACAAAACAATGTTCCACTAGATTTTTCGTAGGTTCCATCCTACTTAGGGTTCCATCTCTTTAACAAGCTCGAAGTGGATTCCATTCCAAGAATAAAATGGATTTTAAGATGTCGGTGCTTTTCTAGGAGTTTTAACATAATTCTAGACTTGATACTTATCTTGTACTATTGAAATCTTGAACTCTTGATATCTTGATTCTCATGAGTATTCAATCTTGATATCTTGAATCTCTATACTGTACAGTCTTCATTCTTGGTACATGGATGGCTAAATCCTGCATATACATATATATCTAAACTATAATATTAGTATTTATAATTTATAACCTTATTCTAAGGTTGTTGTCATCAAAACTAACTTCTAAAGGACTAACAAAACCCATTTCTAAAATTCTTTTATAAATATTTAAAACCATTTATAAAATGCTTTTACCCTTTCAAGTAATATTCCTTTACATTTTCCAAACATGTTATAAGATTTTTCTTATAAAAAACCCATCTTTTTATAAAACTCCATTTATAAATCTTGGAAACAATTATAAATAAATTCTAATCATTTACCTTTAAATACTACTATATTCCAATAACATTATAATAAATAAATACTAACTTAAAAACATCTTAAAATAATAATTAGTAATTTTCAAAACATTCTTAAATAAAAAATAACAATTTAACTTCAACATTATTATAAATAATAAAAATAAATTTCTAAAATTTTACTGATAAATAATTTAAAACTAATTTCAACCCATATTAATAATTTAAATAATAAACTTTCAAATATCAAAAATATTGATGAACCCCTTCAAAACAATATTAATAGAAAGAAACAACTTTTAAAACATAATTATATTTCCTTGATAAAAATCCATACTTAACTTTCCACATAATTGTTTCCATGTTTATAAAACTATATTTATAAATCTATTTTATTTTATGAAACTTCCTTTCATAAAATCCCTTTTATTTATGAACCCAATTTATAACTCCTTCCCTTTATAAGTCTCACTTATTCATAAAGTCCCATTCAAAGCATTGTTTCAACCGTTTTAATCTTGCTTTCATAGATATAAATTTTCTTATATAAATTTCTTTCAATTTATAAAATATCATTTAATAATCCCATTTTACCCCCACATTCAATTTCCAAAAATAAAAACAGTAAAAAATATTTCTATCTTCTTTTTTAAAATCTGTGTTCCTTTATTATAAAACATAGACTTATTTCAAGATTTTTTTAAAAAAAAATCTTTATTCAAAATTCAAAATCTCTATTTAAAATATCTCATAAAACTATTAATTATAATATTTAAAAATCATACCCTTTTTTTAGAAAATATAAAATTTTCAAAATCACTTTGAAATCCCTTTTAAAATCAAATCACTATTTTATAGTATTATAAAATATCAAAAATTAGGCCCAGTGCTACTAAAGCACTAATTAAGCAAACTCATATCCATGTCATCATATTAACATCCGACATATTAAATTTAACTGGTTTTAATAACGTTATTAATTGAAATTTTGCGAAGTTTAAACGATAAAATTTTGAAATATAAGTTTGATATTTGGAATGCGTCTAGTTAAACATAGCAACTGGTAAATTTTCGTCCGAAAATACGAAAGTTTATTTCGCGCATAAATTTACTTCAATTTAATCAGTTAAAAAGCGATGAAAATAAAATGTTTTCAGAACCTAAATATTTTTACATAGAAAAATTATAAATCGTCTTCTGAGCAAGACGTCATTTTTCATTTTTCCAAATTCGGACTTCTTTAGCTCCGTCGATCTTATTTTTCTGCGTTTTTCTTGCATTTTCCGTTTGTAGAAAATTTGAAATTTTATAATTCAATCATACCACTGATATCTGTATACCGTTTCGATCGTCTCGTCGTGCTGAGCTCTGCGGTATATTCAAATTCTGTGTTCCGGTGTCCGGTACGCGGTAAAGCAAGTGAAACGGTCAGCCGTATCGGTTCCGAAATTTTTGGGCTGTCTAACTACTCGTGACATTCACTTGTTCATCGTATATTAAACCAATAGCCACTTGTTTTCATATTCCCGAAATTATAACTTGACTGTTGCTTTTCTTGGTTCTCTCATCTTCTCGGTTTCATTGGAATACAATTTAATACGACGATTCATTTCTCCTCATTTCGTTGGCGTTGCTCTGAATAAAGCAAATAAAAAGCTTTTGTTGTCTCCTTCATGCAAGCCATCTCCTCCTCTGGCACCCTTTCATCCATTTCTAGAAAAAAAAGAAGGCAAACAATGTCTTATTTCTCCTGTAGCCACTCGCATGTTCCCTTCTTCCATTTCTTTACCGCATGCATACGTTCCACCACCCTCACAACAGCCGCAAGCATCCTGAACCGACCTACTCCTCTCTCTCCTCCATGTTCGGCCGAGCCTCACCACCCTCCGCCTCTCTCTACCGTTAACCCAGCCGGCCGCTCACCACCTTCGCCTACCACAAGTGCAACCTCCTGCGTGATCGCCCGCAACACCACGCCAAGCCCGCCACGTCACTCCATCATACCCAAACGGCACATGCCTCTCTCCCCTCGCCAGCATGGCAACCAGCCAACGCCTCTCCGGCCAGGCAACCCGACCTTCAACTCACCACACCTCGCCTAGCTTTGCATTGTCGATAACCAAGCCACACACCTGATCAGCCTCCAACCTTCGCCCGCCCTATTGACCTCCGCCGGAACCAACTCATCATCTCCTCATCCGCCATCACTGAACAACCGTGTCCCTCCTCTATCGTGCGCAGCCTTCCTCCTTGCTAGGAGTCAGCCACATCCACTCGGGAACCAGTTTTTCCTCCCTCCTCCGCAGATCTGCCAAGCCCAAACCTTTAATTTCCTCCATAGCCCAGCCTTCCAGATCCACCCTCCACCTAAGTTAGCAGCCGCCTCACCTGCCGTGGCCGCAAATCCACTCATGGAGCAGCTCGGCCTCCACCGGCATGTGCCGTCTATCTACCATCACTTCGTCTTCTTTTCTATAAGGTATCCTATATATATACACTTTTAAATTGTATGCTGAATTCTTATATACATATATAAGTTACTGTATATTTCAATATGTACAAGTTTTGGGGTAAGTTGCGTGTTTTATTTGGTTACCTATTCATTTTCACGCTTTTGCTTTTAGAAATATTCAAGGTTTGCATATAAAAGCGTGCGCATATGCATATGAACATTTTGAAATAGCTTTGGTATATCATCGGTCTACATAGTTTATATTATATATATATATAAATATATATATATATATAGTTATAGTTTGTATGTCAGTTTGTGTCAGTATATGTAAGTTATATTAGTTTAAGGGTATAATATATATATATTACTTTATATATACGGTCTGGCGAGTTTATTTTTAAGTTATATATATATATATATTTTTATGTTGCTTATATTTGTATTTGGTTTTAAAATATGCGTGCCTGCTCTGTTATAATAGTGTGTTCTTGTTTACATATGTTGTCAGCCGTGCATATATAATATGTGTATCTCTGGGTATTAGTTTGTAGATATTACTGTATGTAGATGAGGATATATATGTTAGCTCATATATGTTATAGAATATTTTATATTATAGATGAGTTATCAACAATGTTGCTGTTTGTATATGAATGCATATATTATATATGATAGTTCTGTTTTGATTACTATTATATAATTGTTTATAAGTAAATATATTCTATTATATTTTTTTTGTATAAGGGTATATTTTAAAAGTTGTTATACATATTAGTTGCATATGTTGTTATAAGATTTTGTTTATGTTATATATACATGTGATATGTTTATATCTGTATGAGTATTTATCTCAAATATAATTTTTCAAAACGATAATTTTAATTGTATGTATGTTATTTGATGTTTTTTTAAATTTAAATAATTATTTCATGGAAATAATAATCATACATGCATATATATATATTTGCTGTTTCTATCTAGTTGTTCTAATTGTCTAATCAATTTCCATTATCAGCTCTATCCGTCGTATTTGTGCCAATCTTGCTTTATTTTGGAAATCGTCCTTTGGATTTGGTCAATTTCGCAATTCAAAATCATAGCCTATGTGTCGTCTAATCTCTCTAGCCTCGAAAGGTGAGAAATCACTCACGATTAATGTTCTTTTATTTATTAAATTTGATTTCAATTGAGACGACAATTGAAATATGCTGTTGTTAGATATTTACACTGTTATTACCTATATCAGTTCACCTGTGACATTTTTGTAATAGCCCGCTTTTCCGTACCCCTTGAATAAACACTAATCTCCATCGATTTACTCAAGGTGAATGAAAAACCGAACCATTATGGTTTAAAAGAAGAAGAGGTAGAAGAAAAGATAGAAGAACAAGAAAAGAAGAACAACAGAACAACTTCAGAAACAGAAACAATATCAGAATCTCACATATGGCAGCGGAACAATATATAATAGATAATCATTAGTCTTAAAACAAAGAACTATATCAGTTTATACATACATCAATCAGAGTCAATATACAACTTAATACAACAATGGACAGTTATATAAACTTGTCCTCATACAGAATACACAGCGGAATAAATAATATCAGATACAAATACTACGTCTCGTCATCCAGCTTATCTCCAAAGCTCCATAATATCCAGAATATCCTGATAACCTAACTCTAGACTGCCCGTGTGGAAATTGGTGGGCACCTAGAGTTTAGAAGGGAACAATAAACTCCGAGTCAGTCATGGTGACTGGTGTGAGATCGTAAAACAGTTATTTTTCACAAAGAAAATAACAGATTCGCAATGCTTTTAGAAAATGAAACTACCATAAGACCTCCCGCCACACACACAATGCAAACGCAGAATTGGAGGAGATTTCTTCTTATGATAGTCAAAGATGCTTACTACGCCAATCATTGGATATTATTATTAATGTCTAGTGTAGAAAACATTTCGAAAGTATAATATTAATCTTAGCCAGCATAGGTACCATTATAGTATGCCTACTATAGCTGCTATATTAGATAGCAGGTTCTACAACTAAAACCGTACAAGTTTCGTATTTGGGAAATGGATTTTCAACAAATGGTCAGGCTAAGGAACTTCCTTTCCTCCTGCCAAATAGGATCGCCTCTGGCTGGACGTCCCGAGAGACAAACTGCTCTCTGCCAAACAAGGCCGGGTTACCCCTGTAACAGGTAACTCACGAATATGTCATCACCCGGTCCTTTGGGACCTTTATCCGAGCGCTCGATATCCAACATCACACATCATAAAGGAAGTGTATCCACATGAGTAAGTATCTGGGCTCCATACCATGATACCACACCTTTCCAGAAGGAAATGACATACCCTAAAGGGCGCGACCCTCATAACCTTGCCACAACATTCCTGTTTCGACCATTTTCGGGTTGTTGAGGCCCTGACGAAGTCTCGTCCACAAAGCTACGCTTTTTCAAAAAGCCACGCTTTGGGTCAACAGATGATCAACCTATGATCACAAAGATAAATGATCAAACAAATGATCATATCACAAATGATCAAACACTAATCATCACACAGCAACACTCAGCATGCCACATTACCAAATTGGGAATATATCGCTGATAACTTCAACTACATAACCTCTGAGCTCGTACGTCTCAGAGAAGGGTGTTAAGCTAAGAGAATAAATTCTCCGCCACCAACAGATATGTATTTGAAAGAAATCAGCTTTATATCTCAAAGTGTAATGTCAGACACACAATCCATACAAGTCTGTTCCGGGATCGAACAGAACCGAAGGCACTTCTCACGAAGCCCTTGCAAATCCGGATAATTTCCAATCACGTCCGGACTTCCCGTCACTAAGGGTGATAAAACCTCTAAATCGGAGATCAACCGATGTAGAGTAACTCGACGGTGATCCTTCCGTTTTCACAAATATCCGGTCTTCAACACCGGTCATCAAATGCAATTCATAACGACGTATCACATATTTGGAATGGGTTATACGACCCCATGGTCCTTTCCCGGCTAACCCGAATAATGAGCGCTTATTCAAAAATAAGTGTGGCATTCAAATTCATCCAATTCACAACAAATACCCATTCAAGGTAATTATTGATAGTCGGTTATTTAACTATCAATAAAGATGCGCAACATCATCAGATTCCAAATAATTTTCCAAATTATTTATTTTCCAAAATATCTTTACTAGATATAAAATTTCCACACTTCAAAAATAAGTCAATATTTATTTTTAAAACGAATTTCCATTTCTTTTTATAAATTCCATAATGAATTTATATTTCAAAATATCTACTGATATACGATTTTCAAATCGATGTCAATATTCACTTTCGATTTATCTTTAAGAAGATAAAATCTCAAAACGTTTCATTTCATATTGGAAAACATTTCCATACTTATTTAAAAATAAGTGATTCACAAATCTATTTATTTTCAACATTTGAAAATATCGATATACTTAAATCAATTTTAAGTATAAATTCATTCTTTAAGGAAATCATTCTCTTAAGCACATTTATTTGAGTCAAAACGAATGTTACATAAAACATCGTTACGACGACTCAAAATCACTAGTATAGGGATTCGGAATTAAGATAGATGTATAAATCCCAATACTAGATAAAAACATTTCCTTTCGGAAATCATTTACTATAACAACAGTGTTATAGTCCACCATTTCCTTATTGCTCGAAAACGTCTATTTCAACAATGAATGTTGAAATCTATGATTTCGATATTAAACACTTTTGAAAACATCGTTAAATCGTTTTCATTCTATTTTAATATCACTTTCCCAAGACCAGATTCATTTTACTTAATAATATATATTCACTGTCCAAAATCGTGAATATACTTCACTAACCAAATTTTCAATATTTTCTACACATTTTATTTCAAGAATTATCCACTATCCAAAATCGTGGATAAAATTTCCTTAATAACCTTCTATATTAAATTCATCAAATTCGATTGATTTTCGAATTTATAAAACAACGTTTATAAATTCTATTTCTATTTTCTAACAACTTCGATTTAATAAATCTCCTTTTATTTAAAAATTCGATCAATATTCCATTTAAAGGCAAAAATCCAATTTATAAGTAAATTACTTATAAATCCTTTATTCTACAACTTCATCCATTTTATAACTTCACAATTTATAAATCTATAAATTTCATTCACTTACGGATTCCATAATATTTCATTTTTAACACTTATAAAAACTCATTTTATAATTTCAATATTTTCAATTTATAGATATCAATTTTATAAATCTTTTATACGAATCGTTTATAGTTATTCAAAAATCCCAACTTAAACCATTTTATAAATAAATCGACTTTTATTTCAAAAACGACACTTTGGTTATATTTCACCAAAAATCTTAACTTTTATAACTTTAAATTTTAGACGTTTATTTATTGAAATAAATCAATTCAAAAATTCAATAAAACGTCTACTTTCAAAAATCACTTTAAAATCCTTTTAAAGTAAAGCCGTTATTTTTAAATTTCAAAACTGAATCCGATGATGCAACAGCACCAACTAGTCAATCACAACAACAAACCTCATATATCAATATGATAACAGAATATACATCAATATCTGTAAATAAATAAATACTGGTGAGGAATCCAGTTGGATCCCTCCAACTTGTTTCCCTGCATCCACAGACGTTAGCACAATACCAATTCGACTTCGAGGTGGAATATCGCGGTATATGGGTTTTATAAAAATCATCCGCTTACTAACGGCGCAATAGGGTCTCATCCGCTATACGAGGCGGGAAATCAATCAATCCAATATATACATATGCCAATATGTATATATTGCTATATATATAGATATATCCTACTATATCTAATATCACAACCAAACAGACAATCAAACAATAACTGAAAATTCCACTTTTCAATTTGAGTGAGAAAAATCTCACCTTTGCTTTAATTTGCAATCCATTTCCCATTTCTGCTTTGATTTCTCGTTTTTAACCTTGTATAAATAATTATATAATTCATTAATATTCGAATTTAATCGAATCAACAATTTTCGTTTTGATAGTTTTAATCATTCAATGGTTTTATTTCAATAGAATTCTCCAATCCTTTTATTATATATATTTTTTTTTCTTTTCAACTACTATAATTATTTATCTGTCTTCATAAAAATCACAGTATGTCAACTTTTCAAAAATACAAATATTTAAAATTCATTTTCAAATTTAAATCGAATTAACATTTTGTAATTACCTCATTGACGAATCGAGTAAACCCAGAACCTCAGATCGACTTCGTCGACATCGTTACTTCCATGCTTCAGTCGCCAGTCAATCGCGAGCCCCCTCCGACATCGAACGCGACCCCGACGAACTCGTCGCTGCCTCGAACTTGACTTCGACCCCGGCCACCGCTTGCCCATCTTCGCCTCTAGCCTTCGACCGGCTCGAGTTCGCGAACCCTAATTCGCTTTCACCCACGCGAATTTCCATCACCATCGCACACTGCCTCCTTCCACGCCTCCCAGGTCACCGCCCTAGCTCGCGTACGCCTGCCTACTTGCGTTCGATAACACACTCGTGATTTTTGATACAGCTCAAGACGAGCGACACTCCCTCCATCTATGCCGACCCTCTTCCCTTCGAGCTCGGCAGTCGAGCTTCCCCCTCGACGAACGCGATTCGCCCCAGCCTCGCGAGATTCGCGAATCCCCTCTTTCCTTTATTTATTTTTATTTGTACGCGAATTTGTAGATTGAGGCGGCCAAATCTTCTTCGAATTGTTTTTCTCACGAACGAAATGATTTTGCTTCCTGGCAATTTGATTTTGAATTGAAGAAAGGTAAGGAGAGGCTCGATTTTTTATTTAAAGAGGAGAGGAATGTTTAAAATCAGAGGAGCCATGCTTGCACGATCCCATTTCGTGATTCCAGGCGAAATCTTAGGCGTGATTAAAGGAAAAGAAGGGGAGACAAGGGTACACGATGTTCAGGGAATAGGTCTGCTAAATACATATCTAGGGTGGCTGATGTTGACCAAATATATATTTAAATTCAAATTGAATTCGATAAAGATTCAATGCGTTTATGTGTTGTACGTTCACATAACAGCTTCGATAAATACGAAATTTGAAATTCGGTAATAATAAAATATTATGGATCCAATGGAATTGGTTTCGTCGAATTCCGAGACTGTGCCTCGGACGGCTATTTTTAAATATTGATTCGAACAATATAATTTCAAAACTGATCAAAGCAGTTCCAAATTCGATTCTGAAGCTTCAATTATCTTCAGTATTATCAATACGAATTTTAAAAGTTATCAAAATATTTTTCTTCAGCTTAAAATTGAAGATTCAAATTTTTATTCAACTTACAGTAGATTAAATTTTATAATTTAATCGCCAAATTCAAAGTTATATCGGGGATTCAAATTAAATTATCGTTCAAATATTTAAAATTAATTAAATATTTTCAATTTAATTTGTTCAAAATTCAGGGTCGTTACATCTGACACCATTATCTGTTAATAATTATACTATGATAATCCAGTTGGGTTGATAATTGATTTATTGTTGGTTGTTTATATTGGATGTTAAATCGTAATGTATTAAGTGATAAATATTAGGCAATTGAAATTGACGTAGGATAGTTAATAGTTTAAATCTGATATATGTGTTAAATTGGATTTGTTAAATTTGTTTAATATGACCCTTAATGTTGAATTAATTGACACGTAGGATTTGATAAGTTACACCTTGAACCATTGAATGTATGTTGTTTAAACTGATGATGTATGAAATTGTAAATAGATGAAAAGTGAAGGACCGTAATGCAATAATCTTTAATCTACAAGAAATGATAGTGTAGATTCTAGAAATAATTATATTAATTTGCACAAACAACAATGTGAATTAATACGGTTATTTCGGGATTATTTGAATTGATTATTGGATTGTTATTGATTGTTGTTATTGCTTGTTTATTTACTTTGACACCATCCCAGTTATCACACTGCAAGTTCCCTTTGCTATGCTTTGATTTTGAATTGAATTGGAATCGGGTTGAAATGATAAATACCCAAATTGAACTTTGACCTAGGATAGAGAGTTAAATAAAAACCCGATTGGTCAATAATTTGATTTAAAAATAAAATGAAGATTTTATTTGAATAAATAATATGGTTTTGAGACGAAGTTGGAAATTGAACTTTAATGAAATTTAATTGTGAATATTTAATAATCTGAAACAAAATATTAATAAAGAAATTTATGAAAGAATGTTGTTTAATTTAAGAAATGATTGAATTAATTTTTGAAATTATTTAATAATTTAATGAGATTGAATTATTTAATAATTAAATAAATTTGAATTCTTTATTAAGTAAAAAAATTGAACTTCTTGAATAAGTGAAATCAAGTTTCTTTATTAATTGAGTTTGAAATTTGTAACTAAGTAAATAAATAATTGAAATCGAATTTCTTTAACAAGAAATGAAATTGTGATTTATTGAAATTAATGAAAGACTTGTAATTTAAAGAATTGATTTGACGAATCTAATTTAATTCAAATTTGTAAGTTCTGATACAATGAAGTTGAACTTAAGTAATTGATTTAATGAACTGGAAATTAAATAGAAATTGTTTTGAATGACAAATTTACTTAATGAATATTTAATAAAATCGATCAATGAAGTTAAATTGATTTGAATGTTAAGTTAATTTAATTTAAATGATTTTGGAATGAAACTTATATACGAACTTGGATAAATATTTAAATTGTTTTAAATAGAAATTGAAATTGAATTATAAGATTTTGAAATGTGAATTTGGAAGTTTTGAAACGTAAATTTTGGAAATTGATATATAAAGACAAAGGAAATATTGGTTTATAAAATACTAATTGAAACTGAATTGATTTGGTTTTGAAATATATAAACGACCAATCGGTGTAATAATCACGAAAGTTATTAAAGAGACCGGAATCGGTTAAGGACATACTCACTATCTAAACCGAAAACCACTTTAATAACTATACGCGGAGTGTGATCCAGAATGAAGTGGTTGGAATGATGTACGTGATGACTGAAGAAAGAGAACGATAATGGTTAGCCTTGACACTTGTGTCAAATTGGAAATGACTAAAACAGGAGCCGTGCCGGGCCAAATGGGGGGTTAGCTACCTCGAGCAACACGCTTCTTCGAAAATTACTCATTACTTGTTGTCGATTGGTGCACCCTTGATTTGGGAGTGTTGTTTCGCGGTGTTGCGATCACTGCGACGATGCGTTCTCACCAGTCCGGATCAGGCAAACGGTAGTTTCACTACCTTGGGTATTGCCTCATGTGCCTTGTCATACTTGTATCCATATATACGCGACCACTACGAATTTGTTTTGTGTTATACCTATGGAGTACTCCCTGATAGCCCACTAGTTTACGGTGGAGTTTACAGTGTTGTATAGTCTATAATGCTTATATAAAATGTGTTAAGGGGGATAATGGTAACGCCTCAACACTATTTTGATACCTTATATTACTGATAGACATTATCTACTTAGCGTACATTACTACCTAGTAGATAGTTTAACGGATCCTTAAAGGATGGTTATTCCAAACATCCTTTGAGTTACTTGTATTTCAATTGCTATTTCACTTGAGTTGGATTTATTGATATAAGAATGTTAATCCTGACTCGAGTGTTTTGTGTTTTGCTTTACACTCGGGTCAGACTGAGTGTACCAGTATTCGAGACTCACCTTTGAAGTTGGAGCTTTGCTTGAAGATCCAGCCATCTATTTTGCTTTCAGTATTCGATGATTCCAGTGATGTATTCTGATTTTATCTGATGTATCGTATTACTCTTCTGTTGTATCTATTTTAACTCTGATGTAACTTATACATTTATATAGTAGCTTCATGAACTACTATCTCTTTTGTTTCCGCTGCATTTAGTTCTCTGTGTCTGTGATCTGTGATTATTTATTTACTGTATATGCTCAGTTTTGCCAAATTTAAATTAACAATTCGGTATTTTGAATTATTCAAGTCCGACATGTGCGGATGCGAATGGTGCAAAATAGCGGGTCGTTACAGTTGGTATCAGAGCTTTGGTAGCTCAAGGCAAAACTCAGCATATAGGGTAAATGTATTTACAGAATCACTCTCATTCGAGTTTCAATCTCTTCCTTTGACTCAATTCCTTTGAATTTTGGAACGATCCCCTCGGTTCCGAAATTCATTCATGTCCTTCACTATTCGTCTTCTTTCAATTCTGGAGCACCCCATAACTCCATTTTGAATGATATCTATAATAGATCGGCGGTCCCGCCAATCTCAAATTGATTTTTAAAAAAGGGGTGAAACTCCTTTACAATAGGCATTGATTTACCGGAGATTTCTATATCCTCGGTTTACGATGTTATCTATCTCCTGCTATGCCTAAATTCTATTCCTTGAGATTTGATGTAGATTTGCCTCGAAATTCTGCATCGATCTTATTTTTGAAGTCACGGTCGACCCGGTTAAGGTTGCCCGCGAGTTATATAAACTTATCCATCGCCCTATTGTGTTATTTAATTATCTTATCTTTGTTTCGAACTTATCTTCGAATTAAAATTTTCTTTGATTTGAGTCCATCAAATTTAAATCTCTATACTTATTTTGAAATCCATCCTTGTATCGTCGAGCGAGGAGGTGCATTTGTTATTAATATAATAAAAATGTTTTTATATCGTGTTGTTTGAGTTGTTGATGTTGATTTGGGTTTCCGATCGATTCGTCTGATCAACGCTATCGATAGGATTTCCAAAACACTTGAGCAAAGCAAACTGACACAATATCATTTTCGAATTTGGTAAATAAAACAAAATAGTTTTGGATGATTATATTATATATAAATTTAAGTTTTCTGAAATTAAATTCTCAATGAGTTTGTTGTCAAAATGATAATATTTGATTTTATTAATTGTTTTGCAAACCATTGATTATCGCATAATATAAATAAATTTATAAACTTGGTTATAATTTGATTTGAAATTTGAAATGAATTTAAATCAAGAATGTGAGAATTTAATTTCCGGTGTTTTCAAACTTTGGGTTTAAAATTTAAAATGCATATTATAAAAAGTAATTTCGAATAGAAATCAATTCTAAAGAATTTTAAATGATTAAATCAGTGCTCTTCTCTTTGTCGCTGGAAAATAATTTCGGTGATGACGGCCGCATCATCGACATTCATTTTCGAGTTTCGAAGTGGAGAAACCATTCTGTAGCTTTGCTACGGTTTTGTTTTGGAAAAATATTTTTGATTTGAATTTCTTAAGTATGACTTGATTTATATATATGTATGGGTATATTATTTTAAATTTAATTTGATTTAATATATATAGTATATACATGATTATCTCTAAAGGGTTTGAAATTAAAAACGAAAATTTAATTCTTAAAATTACGTTAAAGGATGTTTTCAATTATAAATAAAGCTAAATTTTGGATAAATATTTAAACTTGAAATATTTGAATTTGAAAATTTTATTTTTATAGTACTAAATTGCATTTCAATATAACTTACCTAAATTATTCAGAAGTTAAAATGTAACTGGATAATATACAATATAAAATGATTTTATAAATAAAAATTTGAGTGTTTATAATAAATATTATACACTTAGATTTTAATTATATATAAAAAAAAGCTAATAAGGATAATAGAATAATAAGTTAATTGAATGAGATAAATAAAGTAAATTTTGTTCTGAAAGAATTAACAAATTGAATTGAATCAGCTTAATGAAATACCTTGAATTAAGATCAATTGTTGAATATTAATTGATTTAAAATGAAATTTATATGATTAGAATTAACACTTGAACTAACAAATTTAAATCGAATGACTATTTATTGATTTAATATAAATGGATTTAACCAAATTGAAAAATATAAATTGAAATTTATATGGTTTAAATTAATTTATATGGTTTAAGTATATTTAATAAGATATATTATGTGGAATAAACTTAATAATAATTTGGGATAAAAGAATTAAATTCGTTGAATAAAATATGAGTATATTAAATGATTATACAAATTGATTGATTTAGAAAATTGTTAATTTAGGATTACTAGATAATAAGATAATGAATGTAGAAATAGATAGATTGATTTAACTTAAGTGAAACCAATAGATTTAACCAAATTGTTAAATATTAATTAATTTAAATTGAATTTATATGGTTTAAATTAATTGTTTACTTGTATTCCAATCTATTTTCTTTCTGCTTGTTCTATTCTCCTTCCTCCTTCCTCGAGTGTTTTGTGTTTTGCTTTACGCTCGGGTCAGACTGAGTGTACCAGTATTCGAGACTCACCTTTGAAGTTGGAGCTTTGCTTGAAGATCCAGCCATCAATTTTAATCCTGACTCAAGTGTTTTGTGTTTTACTTTACGCTCGGGTCAGACTGAGTGTACCAGTATTCGAGACTCACCTTTGAAGTTGGAGCTTTGCTTGAAGATCCAGCCATCTATTTTGCTTTCAGTATTCGATGATTCCAGTGATGTATTCTGATTTGTATCTGATGTATCGTATTACTCTTCCGTTGTATCTGTTTTAACTCTGATGTAACTTATACATTTATATAGTAGCTTCATGAACTACTATCTCTTTTATTTCCGCTGCATTTAGTTCTCTGTGTCTGTGATCTGTGATTATTTATTTACTGTATATGCTCAGTTTTGCTAAATTTAAATTAACAATTCGGTATTTTGAATTATTCAAGTCCGACATGTGCGGATGCGAATGGTGCAAAATAGCGGGTCGTTACAAACATTGTGAGGAATCTCGTTGGATCCCTCCAACGTGTCCTCATGCATCACATACGGTATATAATCATAAAAATATAAATCAACCGCTTCGAGGGGGGATTCATATACAAAGGGTCATCCACTCTTACACGGGAACATAACAGGGTCTCATCTGCTCAAATAGGTGGGAATATATCCAAACCGACAATATAAACTAGTAATTCATCCAAACAATCAATAACAGTCAACTATAAAATATTTTCGCATCCAATAAATGAATTTCATTGACTATATAATATTCTAGTTAAACAAAAAGGTGAGATTAACTCATATTGATTTTAATAGTTGCCAAACGTTCCATTTTGAACTAAAATTGAACGAACGTTTAATTTTAACCCAAAATCTCTATCAGCCATGAAATTCATCCAATCTAATTCTAGAGCGTAGCCTTTGTTGATACGATCACAACGCGACTAGTCGCGTTCAATTTCGATCTCGTAAGAGAAAGATATGGATTTATTAACATTTGAATAATAAAATGAATATTAACTAAATTAATTAAGTTTTAACAGTTAACCTTTCTCTTATCTCCTCGTTCACGTGCGCGCATACCAGGCGAGCTCGCTTTTTTTATATTAAATCGATCAATCGCCGCCCAGAACCTCGCCGTTGCACCTACCACCACGCTCCGCTCCTCCAGCGCCTCGCCGCGCCTTCTGCACAAACGCACGATCAAACCCAAAAACCGCGTGTGTTGCATCTCGTGAACGCGACGCCGTAGCTTCCACCTCGGTCGACGATAGTCCGATCGCACCATTGATCTTGTAGAGCTCGTTGAGCTCTCCATCTTCCTAGTTGAAGTCAATGCCTAAAAGCGCATGTATGGGGAGAAATTAAGGGACGAAATTGGTTAAATTTTGGCCATTAAATTTTTAAAGAAGGCGGCTGAAGTTAACTAAGGTTTTGATTGCAAAGATAGAATTTTCAAGTCCTTATATAGAAAATTTCATGTTGTTATTCATCCGTGAAATTTTCAAACTCCACATGAAGTATGCCGCTTGTCGTTCTATATGTTATACCTCTATTACAAACATAATGGAATATATATCAGGACCCAATTCCATCATATACAGAAGTTAAATTTTTAAAATTGAATTATATTAATATAAATTCCTTTAATTAATTCTACGCGTTTCGAACTCACACGACCAAATGATACGTCAGATCGCCACGAAATTCGACGGCATATTATAATATACTATTATGGATCCAATGAAACTAGTTTCGTTGAAATGAGAGACAGTACCTTGGAAGACTAATTTTACACGTTAATTAAAATGAATAATTTCCAAAATCAGTTTATTCACTTTTAAATCTAATTTAAAAGTTTACTATCTTCATTCTTATTTGAACAGAATTCAAACCAGCTTTCGAAATCACTTTCATTTATATTAAATTTAAGATTCAATTATTTAAACAATTTCAAATATTAAATTTAACAATTTAATTACCCAATAAATCGCTAGATTTGAAATTCAAGTTATTAACTTGAAGAAAATAACTTTTCAATATTTAAAATCAATTAAATATTCCAAATTTAAATGACTAAAATTCTGGGTCGTTACAATGTTATAAGGTATTTCAAAAATAAGCAAAAAAGGAAAATGAGCAAATAAGGAAACATTTAATTCTTAAGCTAATGATCAAATGCACACATTAACAACTAATTAACACATACCCCTCTTCATTGAGCTTGGAAGGTTCTAGAATGTTCTAATGGATAAGAGATATTATGACGGTAAGAGTATAATGATAATTGGCGTAAAAGAGAAATGTGCATAAATGGAAATGCTTAAGTGTTAAGCATATGATAAAGTAGATGTGATGGGAGGTAAGCCTTCCAAGAGGGGTAAGAGCAAGCTTATGCTTCACCATTTGAAGCCTGCAATAGAGGGGAGGGGTTCACTTTATAATCACACAATATCAAATAAGCTTGAGATGAAGTAGGAAGGTTGAAAATGGTGGAAGTGCTTAAGCACTAAACCACTAATTACTCTCTAACTATTTCAAAAGTTAACCAAATCTTCTCTAATCTCATTTAAACTTTTCCTTTGGGCCTAAGACATCATGGGAGGCATGATTAGTAAGTAAGAAGTGGGAGGAGATGAGAGGAAGAGAGGTTCTTGGATGGCCATGAGCATGGAGGAGGAGGAGGAAGGTGTTGGCTTTGCTTTGGAAATGCTAAAGATTGAACCTTTAGGCTTGTGTTGATGAATGAAGGTAGTTCTTTGGTTCTTGTGGCTTTGTTCTTAGATTAGCATGGATATAAGTTAGTTATCTCACTATCTTATAAGTATTATTGTGTATATATATATGTTGTGTTTGAATTACAAAGTTAAAGTGACATTAACTAGGTAAAGTTATAAACTTCAGACCCCTCTTGCTTTTGAAAGAAAATGACAACTTTATATTGTATAAACTCACTTCTATTACCCTCTTAAACATGTGACATGGCCTTGAATTAATGTTTAAATGGTTTTTTGAGTTAAATTGAAGTAAGTTTGAAAGTATTTGAAGTGAGAATAGTCGCTAAAAGTGCACTTCAGAATCCCTTGTTTTCGGACATTTTTATAAATAAATAGAAAGATATTCATAGGGATTTCTTTATATGTTTTTGAGTACCCCAAGGGTAGTACATACTATAAAAATTTCAAGTCTTAAATCATTTTTTTAAGTCGTTAAAACTAGTCACAAAGATGGTGCTTTTCAATGTTGTTTTAATAAGGACTTTTAACAGCACTTATAAACCTTGTAGTAAGTCGCTTATTGTTTTAAGTGTTTAAAATGCGACGTATTGTCTAATTTTTCATGATTTAAATGGTTTTTAAATTCTTTTTTTATAAAATCTTCTATGGAAGTTCTTACGAAAAGTATTTGAGTATGAAAAAAGTAGAAGTTTAAATGTAGTCTTAATGATTATTTCGAATTTTGAAAGTATAGTGGTGCAAAATGTAAAATATGTTTTTAACCAAACTTCTAAATTAGTTAATTTTAAATAATATTTTACATAGATATTTAACACCTATTTATAAGCATTTCTAAATATATATATATATAAGTTTTGACAAAGATGATTGACAAGGCTTAATATTAAAAGCCGACGAGTAAACGTGTCTATTTGTGAGATTCAAGAATGAGGTTTCTATGCAAGGCTTAGAGCAACTAGTGCCCAAACTTACCTGCTTCACTTTTGAATGGGGAACAGTGTAAGTTGAATTGTTGAAAATGTGTTAATTTTGTTGTTTACTTACTTGTTTAAAAAGGATAATTACCTTTACTTAACGCTAAAAGCCAACGGAGTAGGTTTATCTATTTATAAGAGTTAAAGATTGATGTCGAGTAGGGACAGCGCAATAGATCTCTAACCTACCGGGCTTCCCTCTTTAATGAGGAATAGTTAAGTCAGGAATGTCGAAAACGAGTTATGTACAAACATTGATTTGTATAAGCAATGGTTTTTTACTATATAATCGATTAGTCGATTATCGTTCTTAACCGAATAAGAACTTAGATTTTTAAAACAAAGGTTTGCAAAGATAGTAACAAGTAGGAAAATAATTTGGGTTTGTTATGACAATGTGTTAATTGCATTTGTCTTTAACCCTTTTTGATTATATTTAGGGATGTAAATAAATCTTTAAAAGAATGTTTTAAAGATAAGCATAAGTGAAATAGTTTTGGTTTGTCGTGACAATGTGTTAATAACATTCATCTTTAACCCTTTTTTATTATACTTATGAATGTAATTAGATCTTTAAAAGAATGATTTGAAGATAAGCATAAGTAAAATGGTTTTGGGTTTGTAGTGACAATGTTTGAGCAACATTAGTCTTAAACCTATTGAATGAATTTGTGAAAGTACTTAGATCCTTAAAATGGATATTTTAAAGGAAATATTAAAGTAAGAAATCTTGTTAATAATTTGTGAATATACTTATACCATTTTAGATAAGTATATGAATACTTTTTGAAGTATAAAAGAAAAGGTAAAGCTTCAAATTAAGTAATCTTGTTAAATGATTTGTGAATATATTTATACCATTTGAGATAAGTACATGAATACATTTGAAGTATAAAAAGAGTAAAGGTTTAAAGTAAGAAATCTTGTTAAAAGATTTATGAATATACTTGTACTATTTGAGATAAGTATATGAATACTTTTTGAAGTATTAAAAAGAGTACAAATGAATAGTAGGAATTGATAAATGATTTTTATTAAGTAAAAGAAGTTTTACTAATAAAGGAGGTTTTAATTAATAAAAGATTAATCAAACAAAAAGAGGAATAGAAGTTGCTTATATGATTTAATAGTGCTTTTTTTAACTTGATTGTGCGTTGTATGTTTACTTGTTTATGAAAAACATGTATTCGTATACTTTGCACTAAAAGCCAATGAAGTAGGCTTGTCTAATTGATGGGATTAAGACTGATGTTCGTGTAGGGATTTAAGCAATAGAGCTCTAACCTACCGGCTTCACTCTTGATTGAGAGATAGTGTGAGATGAAAATATCAGAAACGTGATAAGTATATGCGACTTGGTTTCCATATGTGATTGCTCTCATTATCATCGAATGACCAAATTCATCAATTCAGTCTTGGAGAGACTGGGATTGGTAAGTGTTTTACTTACCGAACACCACTTCAAGGTTGAGATACGTGTTCTATATCTTGGAAGTGGATCTGTTTGAGATGCAGGAATCTATGTGGAGATTCGAGATCTTTTTAAGATACTCGAACACATGTAGTTGTTTGTGATCTATTCAGGATGTTGGAATCCATGTTTGATTCCAAGATATGTTGAGATATGGGAATCCATGTGTTGTTTCAAGATCTGTTTGAAATGTGAGGATCCAATTTGGGATTCGTGTTCTGTTTGAGAAATGAAGACACATGTGAAAGATGTCGAACATAGCCTCAACATCGAAAATGACAGAAAACATAGTAGAGGCATAGCTTGAGGTTTGGCTGACCCACGACAGGATATTATCACTTCATATCTAGAGTATGCTTACCGATATTGCGCGTAGGAAGTGATGGTATTCGGGATCACGTATTTAGACGTGGAGCGGTTATGTTTTCCTTAATGGTATATTCTATTTAGAGATATATGACGCTTGGTGGAAGTTTCTAACCCTTGTGCAGGAGATTAGATTTTGGCTTGACCGAAGGGATCTCCACAGAAAATCCATTATGCGAACATTCCTTATCGGGTTTTGATTATGCCCTTTAATATGCTGTTGAATGTAACCAATGTAACCATTCCAGCTATGTTATAATATTTATATTCTACACCCTAGACATTATCTATTATATCACCTTATGTACCTATTATATGGTGGTTTTTTGGTGGGGATAACCGTTATGGCATTCCATGCGGTCTCAAAAGTACTGTTATATGCTAGCTACATATTTCTTGATTTTCTCATACAAGACTTATATCTGATGCTTGGTTTTTGTTTTCCCTAGATTCCTCACGTGCTTTTCGAGTAGTCTAAGAAAGGCAGGTTTTCCGTTGATGTTCATTAGAGCTTGAGAAGATGATTTAGGTGTTTCACCTACCGTAGTATTCTTATTTCAGCTGCATTACTATATTGTACATACCAGCATTTGTGAGGATAGGTTGTTATAACTGTCCAGGCTGATGATGGTACTTAGCTTTTGTAACTCTGAAATTTCTATATCGGAGTAAACCCTTATATTGTTCCTTTGATGTTATATATTATCGTTCAACTATGAGATTCTGATATTGTGGTCTCTTCTTTCCTGTTTTATTTATTTTTATTTTACCCGAACTTTTGTCTTGTTGGCACTTGAATGCTTGGCACACGAATACTATGGATGTGTTAGTGTCAACATTCGAGGGTCAAAAAGTCAAATTGTTACACTTTTTTAAACCACCAAAATTTTGAACACATAAATATCTATAGATAAATTTTCTTCTTAATTTATTTCCAAAATATCTTTTCATAAAATATTTCACTTTCGCAAATAATAATATTCAATTCCAAATCATTCACTAAATATTATTATTAAAACTTCAATAATACTTCCTTTGCAAATAATCATATAGTTCATAATATTTTTTTGTAAAATATTATTATTCTTCAAGATACTTGTTTTTGATACTATCGCATTTGTATAAACATGTATACATACTTTTTCCAAATATCCTTTTACTTCCAAAAGTTTATTACATATGCATATAAATATATTTTTCAAAATATTTGTCCCATTTTAAAATAAACTTTATCTCGTTCTTAAATATTATTTATAATTTATTCACAATTATTTATAATACTTTAAATATTATAACTCAAAATTATTGTGTTTGACTGTCTCATCAAAGTGTTTAGTGGAAACAGTTTATCAGCTTCTGATGCGCAACTTTGATCACTAATGGATCGGGTCACTACTACCCAACACTTAACTTTTAAAATCATTTTATAAAAAATAATAATTTGTAAAGTAATTCAAAATTTCTACAAATACATCCTAATGATTATTTTACTTCTATTTTAGATAGGAAATAAATTCTAATTTCTACCCAACACACCTAACGGACGGGACTCTAAGTCTGTCTAGGCTAAGATTGGTGTTTTTTACGTTATATATTGTTCTGGACCTCGCTTTGATACCAATTGTAACGCCCTACCTTTATACCCATATTACCCAAGAATATTATAAGTAATATTGTTCAATAATACGGAGAATAAAGCTAGTTAGGAGCGACTATCCATAATATTTCTTTGGGCGAGAAAGGACCTGGAGTAGGCTCCAAGCTCAGGTCCAGTCGACCGAATAAGGTGGTTCAGTCGACTGAACAACTACCTAAAGCTATACGCTCTAGGTAGGATTAGCTAGTCGACTGAACCCCCAAGTTCAGTTTACTGGTCGCGATTCCTAGAGCTACACGGCTCCAGGTCTTATTTCCATTGACTACAGGTGGAAATTCCAGCGAGTTTACTCGATTCTAGCAACTTGAAATTGCAATAACAACTCAGAAATCTAGCATGCAATCAACAAGAATTCATTAGAGAAACCAAAACATTGAATATTGGTGAACTAGAAAACACAGTAACTGGTTTTATAGTAAATAGACAGAGAAGAATCTATAGGTTCTCAACCATAGAAGCAAAATTCACTAATCAAATTCTCAATCATGAAATTGAAGTCAATGGAAGAATTACAAGCTTCTCCAATTAGCATCTCGCCTGATCATCTGCTGAGTGAATATAGAATTCCTACATATGCATCTACAAATTTAGAGATATATTGTGTGAGTATTCACTCACCTTTTCTCCTTAATTTAGCTGCTAAATACAACAACAATAACTTCCAATTCTCACAAGAACATAACCTTAACAAACATCTCAGCCCGAAACAAATAACACAAGAACTACATACTGAAAAAACTGAAATTACCCAATTTAAAAGATAGCATAGGGTACTAAGATCATTGCCTTGATTATACTAGATTCATAGCAATAGATTCCTAATTTAATTTGTTGGTTTGTTTCTGGGGTTGAGGATGGAATTTGGTTTCCAACCTACTGTTTGTTTTCTCCTTACTGTAATGAATGTACAATAAAAGGAAAAGGAAAAGGAAAGTTTTCTCCTTAGCTTGAATTGTTATTAGGCTTGGGTTTAATTAAACCCTATAAGAAAATATATCCTATTTACATTAAAAGAACTATTTCTATTTTAATTATCTTATAAACCTAACTTCATATTTTATTTACTTACTAAAAGCTTCATGAATCAAAAGCCTAAGAATTTAAACCATAGCCCAACTAAATAAAAATGACTTCTTAATTTATCTTGATTGAGATAAATTTCAATAATTATCTAAAAAGAGAATTTTACACTTTTAATTTAGAAACCAATTTAAACACTAATTAAATTTAGTTATCATAATTGAAATAAAATCCAAATAATGATTTTAAATTGATTTCTACCATCTAGAAAATTTCTTCATTTTCTAATATCATAATATTTAGAGTTAGTCATTCTAAAATATATTATCACTTATAAAAGGAATACAAACTCCAAATTAATGATTTAAATTCTCTAATTAAAATCATTACTTATTTTTTTTAATCAATCCAAAAATCCAAGTTCTTACACGAGGTGTTACAATGATTTTGTTAGGCCTCTAGGGTGTAGAGCAGCAAAGAAGAAGCAAGTCGCTGATGTTTTGCAGGCCAAAAAAGAAAGTCTTTTACAAGCTTCTCAAGAGAGGCATAATCATGTGATCGAACTTTGAATTGCTCAACATTAGGAAAAATAAAGAAGTTGGAATGACTTATTGCTAGGAATATACAATAGATGGGGATGCACTATTGTTGTTAGATACATCGAATTTAACTGAAAAACAATTAGCATATGTGGAAATGAGAAGAAATGAAATTATGAGACATAGGAGTGGAGATGGCACTGGTATTGTTGTAACTTAAGAATTATCATATCTTTTGATTTTGTGTCAATGATGTATGGCCTTTGACTTCTTATTTACATTAATCTAGTATGTTTCTCTTTTTACGGCAACAATGGAAATTTAAAGAAATTGCGATAATATTAGTAACTTGTAGTAAAACAACAACAACAACAACAATCTACAACAATAATAATCAACTACAACGTCAATCTTATACTATAACAAAAATCTTCTACAACAAAAACATTCTTCTACTATTCGCCATAAAAGTTTCATATATGATTTACTCGATTATATTGAAGTCTATGGTATAAGTGAACATTACGATATGTCATTTGTTGAGAAACATGAAACTTGAAATCTTGCGTGCTTTCTAACACATCTTTACGCCATATATTTGGTGTAGGAATAACACCCTCGTAGTCAAAGTCCTTTTGCATATTTTTCTCATCTTCAAGTATCATGTTCTGTAAAATTACATAAGTATTATCATTTTATCGGATGAACATAGCCTACATGGATTGCTGACTATCGAAAATATTAGTTGAAGAACACCAACTACATGAGTCTTATACTGTGTTCGATATCGAGTCTATTGTTGATATAGGTCAGTTTGATAAGTCTAGTACATATTATAAGTGTAGCCAAGTGTCATGTGGTAAAATGTAGCAATAGTCTATCTTTATTTAGGCATTGAGCATACTATAATGAAGAAAAAGAATATTATACACATGTCAAAGAGAAATATAGTACTCAACTATATGAAAATTACACAATCGTGCATATCTCATGCTAAGGATATAAACCAGTATATGGTACACCCTCAATAAACTCATTTGCTGGATACAACATAGGATACTCTATGATCACACCTTGTAAATCACAAGCTCTCAAAGCATGCGATGAGGAAATGAACAAAGGAGGCTGTGTGTACTAGGAGGATGAAGACTCAAAAGTCGCTGCTGGAATAGGAACTCTACACTAGGACATACGAGGACCAATATGATCGGAGTTCAAACTACATATATAATCAAGTAACGAGTAAGCATATGGGGCTACCCAAGTCCAATAGGCATCGAAGTCTCTAGCTACGATAAAAGGATCCCCGTCTACCCATCCTATGACCCTCGTAGTAGCTATATAAGAAATGTTGGAATGAATAAATCCATGCATATCATACCAAGGGAGCAGATCGAAAGGAATACAAACTACCCCAAATAACTGTAACTAACACTGCTCCCCAAAATACCATATGAATGGACATGTAGAAACCTGAAAGCATACTTATGTCTGGAGATAAAAAACTAAAAAGTAATGGGATGTTCTGTGCTGGGCTCAAATACCATATACTCGTGCCATGGACAGGGAATAATGTTATTGCACCTCATCAAATCCATCTGTTGTATGGCATCCATCAAGTCATTATGCACCCCCTATGAGACATGGTGTACATGCAAAGCAGTCCTTTAATAACGTAATCTAGGGAAGTAAATATATGAAACAATGCTTGCTTCATCACCAAGTCGTGGATGCATGTGGTCATATACCCATAGTACCAATATGGGAGGATATCCAAAATCTAAACAATTGTTTGGATTCCCGTAGAGCATATGTACCCAACGCTATATGTAGATATCCTAGGATGGCAGAACCGTAATTGTAAACATGAAGTGCATCAATATCAACCAAACCAACTAAATATCTATGTGTACTGGTACCTTTGTTATTCAAAAAAAATGGAATCAAAAAGATATAATATAAAGGCCCAAGTGATATAAGCGTGCATCTCAATAATGTTCTATACTCGACTATATATCTCAATAAATATGTAGGGGTCGTTGCACCCCCTCTATCCTCATCTCTGGCAAACCCGGTAAATATGTAGAATAAGATGCAAACTTCTCATAACCACTATCAGAAGATATCGACTCATGGTTTAATTGACCAACCTCTATACCAACGAGCATATAAAAGTAAAAAGGTATTGCACCTAGAAAATGAAGTGTATGTGTAGTAGGCCACCATCTTTCTATAAGAGTCACTACTACATAATGGTCTATGCATACAAATGTGGGTAACTAAAGTAAATCACCAAACGGTGATGCATATAATAATCCTTATTCGGTAGGGGTAATGTAACAACGCGATGCTAAGAAGCAATTAATTAAATCAGTAATGGAAGATTAACCGATTAAATGAGTTTTTATTAATAAAATGTGAATATTAGGATTTGTAATGATTTGGAAATATAGAACTTATTTAGGATTTAAAATAAAGTTTTGATTAACTAAAATTGTTTTAATATTTAAAACGTGGATAAATGGTAATGATATGGAAATTACATGGGAGAAATTAATTTAAATACATTGTAAATAATTATATAAGTTTGTTAAAAGTGTATATATTTTTATTTTGAAAGGAAAGAATTTGGAATTTAATCATATAGATGGTTTTATAGAAGGGAAGAGTTAAAGAGGTTTCTAGTGATAAATTTAAAATTAGTTGATTTAAAAATAAAGAGAAGGGGAAAGTTTTTAAGTAAATATTTTTGAATTTATAAAATAATAATTATATTTGAAAATTAAGGTTTGTGTATTAATTTATAAATGGAGATAAAGTTTTTATATTTAAAGGAAAGTTTTGTATAAATTATTATTTTAGATGTTAAGTTGTTTGGTTTCAAATAAAGAGAAGAAAAATATATTTGTTTTGAACCAAAAATGGCCCAAACACCAAAATGAATTTAGTAGAGAATAAAGGTAAAGAAAGTAGAGTAAAACAAGTAAGAAAAGAATAAACAAAGTTTTATGGTGGTTCGGCAAACTTCGGCCTATATCCATTTAATGATTTTATTTCTTATCTCTGACTTAGAGGCGGAAGTTCTTAGGACTCGGTACAACTTCCACACTTATTTTTAGAGTTACAAGAATATAGAGTAGTGAAGAGTTATAGCCAAAATATCCTAAAAATGAGCTCTACTTCCTATTTATAGAAATAGGGAGCCTAAAATCTTGCACCAAATATCTCTTAGCCGTTAGCCATGATTTAGACCAGTTCTCCCTAAAAATTAGGTGTCGCGTCATCAATACTATTAGTCATCATTTGAGAGTCGTCATTTTAGGAGTCTTCATTTGGGAGTCATCATTTTGGGAGTCTTCACTTTAGGAATCATCACCGATCCCCAAGTTGGCCATATTTGTTGTCTTTGACTCTTCACCTTGTATCATCTTGTGGTTAGCTTCGAGATTCCATAGTTGTTTGCACTAGCAATAGCTTTTTTCGGAGTCCAAGTGATGGAGTTTTCTATAAGAAAAGAGTTGCAAACTTGGGAGTTCGTTGAGATCGCTAGAGAATCATATTGAAACAACAAAAAAACTTTGGAAATAGGCTTTGCAATGGAGTTAGGCATGTTGATAGAAGACGGGGACCACCCAAGCTATATTTAGGAGTCAGTACTGATCCCAAGTTAGGAGTCGGTACTGATCCCTAACTTGGGGAATCCTATTGTTGTGTTGTTTTGATTTAAGTTGTTTTGGATTTGGTTAAACTTGCTTGGAGTCCGACCCGAGTAATTTGAGTGTTTGTTTGGAGTTCGACCTGAAGATTTTCTGAGGTTTTCGTGTTCTGAGTTTCCCTTCACTTGCTTTGAGTCAAACCCAAGATTTTTGTGTGTCTGACTTGAGTCTTGACATGAGTTCGCTTGCTTGGAGTCAGACCCGAGTTTTTCATGTGTCTGAATCGAGTTTTTGGGACTCGGTACCGATCCCCAGAGTGGGGATCGTTAGCGACTCCTGACTTGGAGTTTTTGCATAGGTTGCTTTGGCCCGCGCTTGGAGTTTTTTCAAGACTGTCCTCCTTTGAGTCAGACCTGAGGATTTTGTGGGTTTTCTTCGGGTCAACTCTTCCAAATACTTGAACTTCCAAATTTTCAACTTTTTTGCTCATTTTTTTTATATTTCTTTTTTCTTGTCTTTTTATGGTATTGCTAAGGTCTTTGGATCATTTATTCATCGTTCACTCATCTGATTTGAACATTTAAGTTTGTTCGAATACTGCCTGGTCAAAAGGTGGGATAACACTTACCCCCTATAGCATGCCTTGCGAATGGAAGGTGTGCTTTGTTTAAGAAAGAATGTAATGTCAGTCTTCGATGATTGAGATCTCTGGCTACTTCAATCTTGATGAATCGTCCAGTTCCTTCGGACTCTTTTGTTAATCACGGGTCGTTCTAGATCTACTATAGCCTAAGATTCTAGACCTGGTCTAAGTATAATCTATATGTCATCACAATTTTGATTTCATTTGGAGTTACTACATCACATATCAGAACTACCTCGTGTTCATCCTAGATTTACATCATTATCTCTCCAATTTCATTCAGAGTTATTGCATATCAAAAATGTCCCATGTTCATCTGGGATTTACCAACTCTATTTCAATTATAAGGCGTTCGAATACTTTTATCAAATTAATATCCATCCAAGGGTTTGATATCTTTGGATCATTTTATATTCAGTTTAATGTGGATCTCTCCGGATCGTTAGTTGAATTCATGGTTGTTCAAAGCTGATAGTTAAATCCGTAGCCGTTCGAGGCTGATAATCAAATTTGTAGTCGTTCAAGACCGATAGCCATTCGTGGCGAATAATGGTCGTTCAAGACTGATATAGCCATTCGAGGTGGATGATGGTCGTTCAGGACCGATAGCCATTCATGGTGAATGATGGTTGTTCGAGACTGATATAGCTGTTTTAAGGCGGTGATGGTTGTTCGAGACCGATATTTAAATTCATAACCATTCGGGGGCTTTTATTTAGCCTAATTCGCTCGCTCTATGGTGAGGGAACTCGATGACAAACAAGCCCATCCATTCACTCTCGGGTAAAGGGACTTACTTCATGTACTCCGATCCCGTCTTTCTGGATGGGACTTAAAGCAATTGGTATTAGTTTTCACGTTCAAGTGGGTTTAGAATCAAAGTTTCATCTAACGAAATCAAGTTTAAACCTAAAATCACAAAGTCCAATATCTAGATAGCTGCCTCTTCGGGCATTACTACATAGCATTCAACAAAGAGCGTGCCTAGGGACTGTTTGGGATCCGATACATGAGTAAGTGTCTAGGCTGTATTATTGCATTCCTTTTTGTAGAAAAGGAAATATAGTACGAGAATCGGACCTGATTCCCTACCATCCGACCAAGAGATAACCAACCTTGCCCTTGATCCAAGGTCATTTCTGTTTGCTGCGGTTGATGGCTGCTCCCATTTTGTCACCGCAATTTGGTTTATAACATACCGTTGTAACCAATTATCTCTAACATGTTCCTCTATCTGATCCTGCAAATGTCTGCAGTCATTCGTATTGTGCCCGTCCAGCTCATGAAATAGGCAGTATTTTCTCGATTTTCTTTCATTGTCTATGGGCTCTCTTTGTGCTAGTTTTCGATAGGGGATCTCTCCCCTAGTATCCAGATAGATCCATTCTAGCGTTTCATTTAAATTTATATAAGAAATGAATCTTGGTTCTCTCCTTTGTCGCTTTGATCTTTTAAAGCCATCATCCATCTTTCTCTTTCCTTTGCCTTTGTTGGATCCTTCTCTGGGCGGTCCTCCGCCATCCAGAGCATTAACCTCTCCCTTGTCAGTTTAGTGTCCTCTTGATGTAGAAACCTCTCGGCCTTATGACAGAATTCCACGAGATCCATCAGTGGATCTTGTTTCAAAGCAATTTAAAAATCCGTTTTCGTGGCTATTCTCAAAATTGCTGCCATCAAAGCCATTGAAGGATCCAGTTTATCCACCACAGCTGCCGCCGCTTTGAATCTTGTCAAAAACTCCTGAGGGTCTCTCCGGCCCTCTGCTTCATACTTTCCAATGTTACCACGTTCATTGATCGTGAGATGTGGACCCAGAATTACTTCACAAATATGTTCATCGGCTCGACCCACGTGCTAATGGAACCGTTTTTCAGCTGCCTAAACCATTATGCTGGCAAACCTGTAAGATATAAAGGGAAGCATCATCCCATGACTTCCTTAGATGCTCCTAGCACTTCCATGTGCTAGATGTACCTCATCAAATGAACTATAGGGTTTGACGTTCCGTCATATGTCTCTATTGTTGGAAGTTTGAATTCCGATGGATTCCATGCATATTAGATGTTTGGAGTAAATGAACTTCTATTCACATCTTCTATGTTCTGATTGGGCAATCCACCCCTCATTGCTCACCTTACCATCTCAGCGAGCCTATTGTTGTCATCCAAAGGAACTCCCAAGTTTGCATTTCAACCTACCCCCCAACTCCACGAGGGAATTCTAGTACATACTACTCTGGTCAAGCCTTTACATTCTGATTCATGTTCGGATGCTCCGAGTCAATTCCTGGAAGTGTATCATTCCTTCCTGGAGTAGGACGACCCGTGTCCCAAAGTTCTTGGGAGTCGGCAACGACTCGTATTCGGGGGTCGGTACCGATCCCCACGTTTGGCTCGGGGTTCGTCCCAGGTTGTTCTGCCCCCTCTTCCAGCTTTTTGTGCTCCAGCTTCTGGTCTCTGATTCCGAGTTGCAGCAACTCCAGTTGTTCTTGTTTGTCCCATCCTTCTAAAGAAGTTCTCCATCGTCTCTTTCTGTCGTGCTATCATCATTGCCTGTAGTTCGTTCATCATGGTTTCCATCTCATCCCTGATCATATAGATTTATGTGGGGTGAGATTCCGAGGATGCCTCTTGATTGCCCCTTGTTGATTTCTCGTAGTCACAGCCTTCCTAGTTGATTGTCTAACCATCTTCAATATCCAAGTTCTTAGATCAGCAAGTTCAAGTGTCCTTCTTCCCGGCGTGCCAAAATGTTTGAACCAAAAATGGCCCAAACACCTAAATGAATGTAGTAGCGAATAAAAGTGAAGAAAGTAAAATAAAACAGCTAAAAAAAGAACGCACAAAGTTTTATAGTGCTTCGGCAAACTCTGGCCTATGTTCACGTAACGATTTTATTACTTATTTTTGATTTAGGGGCGGAAGTTCTTAGGACTCGGTACAACTTCCACACTTAGATTTTTAGAGTTACAGGAATATAAAGTAGTGAAGAGTTATAGGCAAAAGATCCTAAAAAATGAGCCCTACCTTCCTATGTATAGAGGTAGGGAGTCTAAAATCTCGCACCAAATATCTACTAGCCGTTAGCCATAGTTTAGACCAGTTCTCTCCAAAAAGTAGGCAGCATCATCAGTAACCAGAAGTCATTAGTTGGGAGTCGTCATTTGGAAGTCGCCATTTGGGATTCGTGATTTTAGGAGTCGTCATTTTGGGAGTCGTCGTCGATCCCCAAGTTGTCCATATTTGATGTCTTTGACTCTTCACCTCGGACCGTCTTGGGGTTAACTTCAAGATTCCATAGTTGTTTGCACCGGCAATAACTTGTTTCAGAGTCCAAGTTATGGAGTTTTGTAGAAGAACAGAGTTGCAGACTTAGGAGTTCGTGAAGATCGCTGGAGAATCGTATTGAGACAACAAAACAACTTTGGAAATAGGCTTTTGGCATCGAGTTAGACATGCAGGCAGGAGATAGGTTCACCCAAGCTATATTTGGGAGTCGAAACCGATCCCTAGGTAGGAGTTCATACTGATCACCAATTTGGGAAATTCCACTATTGTGTTGCCTTGATTTAGGTTATTTTGGATTTGGTTAAACTTGGTTGGAGTCCAACCTGAGAAATTTGAGTGTTTATCTAGGATTCAACTTGAAGATTTTATGAGATTTTTGTGTTCTAAGTTTCCCTTCACCTTCTTGGAGTAAAACCTAAGATTTTTATGCATCTGACCCGAGTCCTGACATGAATTTGCTTGCTTGGAGTCAGACTCGAGTTTTCCATGCGTCTGACTCGAGTTTTTGGGACTCGGTGCCGATCCCAAAAGTGGGGATCGATACCGACTCTTGGCTTGGAGTTTTTGCATGGGTTGCTTTGGGCAATGACAAATTTTTTTTCAAGACTATCCAACTTTGAGTCAAACCTGAGGGTTTTGTAGGTTTTCTTCCAGACTTCCAAAAACTTGAACTTCCAAATTTTCAACTTTTTTTGCTCATTTTTTGATATTTCCTTTTTCTTGTCTTATGGTATTCCCAAGGTCCTTGGATCATTTGATTGTTATTCACTCATCCAATTTGATCATTTAAGTCTGTTCGAATACCGCCTAGTCAAAAGGTGGGATAATAATATTTAAAAGTAAATATTTTTAAGAAGTATTAAATAGAAAGTGGCTTTTGAAAATTCTTTTGGATTGAAATAAAAGAAATTTGATTTTAGAGTTTATAAATTCATTTAAAATCATATTTAATTGCAATAAATTATGTGAAAACTTTTATAAATAATATGAGATTATAAAAGAGATTTATATGGATTATAATTCCTTATTTTTGGTTTCAAAGAAAATGGAAAATTATATTTTCATTATATCGACATTTATATATGTATGTATATATGTATGTATGTATGCATATACATACATACATACATACATACATACATATATATTAAAATCTTTGGAATAAATAAATATAATTTCCTTATATAATAAAATCTTTTTTCTATATAAATTGTGTGCATTATGTGGTTTTATTTCTATGTGACAAGAATATTGAATAAACTGAATTATAATACTGATTAATATGGGATTTTTGGTAATATTTCTCTGGTTATTATTTGGACTTGTTGCATAGAATATTATTCGATAAAACGAGTGTAATGAACCGTCTTTTCGACTATCAAAAGTCGGCACCAAATACATCCACGATATTCTAATGCAGGACATCCAATTGTCGAAAAAGCAGATTGTTAGGGTAAAATAAAACAAACAAACAGGGGAAATAGAATCTCATAGTGGAAACGACAACATATAATATAATAAAGACATTATAAACTGTCACTCCAAGATACAAGGTACATCAGAGTTAACAAAACCTCATTAGCTGTACAGTTAAAATTTTATGACCTTAAAATTACTGATAGGTATATAATATAATACAGTGGAAAATAAAATACTATGGTAGGTGAACATCCAGGTCTTCTCCAATAGCTCCGTAACACCAATGCCAACCTGGAAAATACTCGCTCGACCCGAGCATTATAATAAAATAACACCGGGGTCGGTCTGGAAAAACAGTGTCAGAAAACTCAAGGGATATGTTGAACATAAAATAATTCTAGGAGACCACGCTGGTAAACATGGTACGAGTTTTTATCATACAAGAACATCATTCATACATGAAGAAATGGAAAACAAATCAGAACAACAATCCAAACAACAAAGGATAGACACATAAAAGGTTAAAATCCAAACCTAAAGAATGGACAAAAATAATAAAACATAGAGAAGGGCTCAAACACTTCTCGATTCAATTAAAAAAAGATTAACTCCAAAGTTCAAATCAAACAAGGAGAATGAATTTATCTAACATGACTAGGAGGGTGCGTCCTCTACACAAAAGTGTACCTCTAGATAAAATATACGTAAGAGCCTACACCAAACATACAACACTCTCTGGAACTTCCAAGCCAAACCCCGCATCACACGAGCATCCGAATATTTCACATCGCCACATGCATGCTACCAACAAATCTCTAGATAAATGTGAATATACCCTAATGGGTGCGACTCCACTCGCTTGGCTTCCACTCGCTCTTTATTTTTAGTTATATATGATGTTGGATGCTAATGCTCGAAATGAGCAACAAATCATCTTAGATTGATAAAGCACAAAGAAGGATATCAAAGTGATAGTCAATGAATCAACTATCGAAAACAAACTAATACTACCCCGGGGAAAACAATGTAGCAAACAAGTTACGACAGTGTTGCTTCCTATCTTGACTCGACATCATTCTTAGCTTTAAGAATAGCAAGAGTTTTAAATTCCCCAAAAGAGCAAACAAATCGTCTTGAATTGATGAAACATAAAGGAGGATATCGAAATCGATAGTCAGAAAATCAACTATCGAGAGTAAACAAATGATTGTATTTGGAAATTAGATCGCATACACTTGTCACCAATAAACGAATCAAGCTTTTAAAACATTTGATTCTGACATGTGCTTGATTTTCACATCATAAATATTTCTATAGCAGTTTAAAAATACCCTTTAAAAATATCACTTTAAAGAGCTAATTATATTTTTAAGTATACTAAATAGAAGGGTCAAAAACGAACGTCATTGAAAAAATTGTTTACTATAAACCCCAAAACAATTTACACTTAACTTTGTTTTCAACCATTCCTTTTTAAAGATTTCCACATTTATGAACTATTATTTATAAATTCAAAACAACATTTATTATCCCAGAGATAATAAATCAATTTAAATACTTTTATTAATTTTAAACAATATTAATCATCCTGAAAGATAATTGATATAATTCTTTAATAAATTTTAAAACCACATTATTTATCCCAAAAGTCCATAAATCAAATTATAATCTTTTCATACACTTTAAACAACATTAATTATCTCGAAAAATAATAGATCAAATTTATAATTTTTATAAATTTAAAACAACGTTAATTATCCCAAAAGAAAAATAAATCAGATTTATAATCTTTTATAAATTTAAAACAACATTAATCATCCTGAAGGAAAACAAATTAAATTTATAATCTTTTATAAATTGAAACAATTTTAATTATCCCAAAACATAATTAATAAAATTTATAACTTCTTTTATAAAATTTTAATCAATACTTATCCTTTATTTTCTAAATTCTCAAACTATTAGAAAATATAGTTTTAACAACTTTCAAAGTGCAAAAACGCGACTAAACATTTATTTTGTAAAATACAAGCACAAGTTCAACATACACAAGGGTTTAAGGAGATGATATTTCATAAGTGATGGTATAGTGAAAATCGCTATAACGCTACTTACACAAATCAAACAGTATATCACAAATATTTTAATCAAACGTCAATATAAGCAATATAATAATATAAATAAATCAATATTGGCGAGAAACCCCTTAACGTATCTTTACAAAAGTTCCCTGCAAATCTCATATATATATATATATATGCACTTCAAAGTGTCCCATAGCGACTTATTCGCTACGAAATCACTTCGACTTCTTCTTTTTGTCCCCTGCAACACTATGGTTATTTATGTCATCCGCTATCAAGCGAGATTGCACAACAATATATAGTCATATGGGTTCCATGAAAATCATACAATATTTCATCCGCTTTCTAAAGCGAGAATCTAAACAATTCAAACAACCAACAATAAAGTGTCATTCAAGCAATTAACAATAATCTATGGTAATACATATATCATATATTTTATTTAAGAATGAGTTTACTTACCGAAATTCCAGTCGACATTTTCGCGTTTTGGTTTAGTATTTTAGCTCGAAATTGTACTAGCTCCAAATTCAATGAAATCAGCTCCAGAGCGTGGATGACGTTAATACTTGTCCAATGCAAAAGACTGCGTCCAAATCCGATCTCGTATGAGCAAGATATCAATTTCAAAAGATTCGATAATTTATTAAATAATTAAATTCACTTAACAACTTAATTAAATATTAATTACCTTACTCAACCCATCTTCTTCCTCCATCCCTAATACGTGCACACCTAATATGCATACAGTTGTATATCGACCTCCCCTCTCTCCTCACATTTAACTCCATACTTGACGGTATCGTGCCAAATGAATTCCATTATCCATTTCTCCGCGATAGCTCAACAACCCACCCCTTCACGACAGGCTCAATCCTCTCCCCATAGATGCGACCTAGAAGCTCCTATACATGACCTTAAACCGTCGTGTTTCTCAAATCGCTACCGCTCCTTCCAGAACTTCAGCCGCCGGTGCTCTACCACATGAGAAACACCCCTATAGCTTCGAAACCATCTAACTCCCTCTAAATTGACCCAAAAGTGAAACCCTAGTTCACGCTCAACATGTCGATCTCACCAAACAACAGCCGCTCCCATCAAGACATATATGAATGTACAGATCTCATCAATACGATCTCAAAGAAACTTATTTTATATTTTTCATTGGGTAGATTTATTGATTTTGAATTTTAAAGGAATGACCATTTTTATTTTTATTTAATGGAAGATTCAAAATGAAAAAGAAAGGGACAAGGGGAAGGTGAATATGAAAGTGGGAAAAGTTTAAATGAATTTATCTAATTTTATAACCCAATTCCAAATATTTTACTTCAGGCACAAATAAACTTAAATCCAAAAGCAAAACAAGATTCTCAAGCCAACGTCACATCGGCTTTAAGGTTAGTTGAAATTTTTTGAATTTTGATTTGATTTAAAATATTTTGGAAAGAGAGTTTTGCGGTACTCCACTACACAATATTATGTTCGCATATGAACCGCGAATGATATAAATAAAAATACAATCATGCACCAAAGTGCGACACGATCACAAATCAACAATAAAATACACAAATTATTTTATTCTGTGAAATTTCAAAAATATCATCGTTTGCTAAAATTACGTCAAACGATGATTCAAATATTTTTCAAATTAAATTTTTTTGGAAAAATCCAATAAACTCATTTAAAAATGCGATAAAAACCAAGTCGTTTTATTAATAATTGATTTTTAAGTTATTTACTCAAACCATTTATTATTGTAAATAAATTTACAGTATGAGTTCACCGTTATTATTAATTAATTAAAAGGTGTTAAATAAGGCTATTAAATCCATTTAATTAACATTTTAACTCACAATTAAAATATTTAAATAATCCCTATATTTGAATATAAGTTATTACATTATTAAACACCAGTTATTTAAATACTTAAAATTATTTAAATATTCAAAATCAAAATGATAAAATGCCAAGATGTTACATTCTCCCTCCTCAAAACAATTTCATCCTCGAAATTCCCAAAGGAAGAAAATTGTCTCAAAAACCTTAGGCTTTGAAAATAATTAATTAAAATGAGTTACTAAACTTTTAAAGTCCTTTATGTTATGAAAAATTTCAACTGCACTTCCTTTTTGCGGCCAAATCTTAAAAACTACAACTCGCCCCAATTGGCCCAGCTCAACAAAATAAAATAAAAAACCACGTGGCCTCCCATATCTGGGGCATAAAATCATGAATCAATCAACAACTTCTAAATCTACTACATACCTCTTTTGCATTTGATTTTTTCTACAGGCAACTTACGAACTCGATGCGAATGTAGGTGCACAAAAATTCAAATAGTAATCGCGTACTTCCCTGTACCTATCTTGTATGTAAATAATCCAAAAGGGAATCAATTTGACAAAAGAGCAATACGCTAGCTATTTCTATCATAAGCACAAACAACATAAACGAGATAACAACCATATGCATCAAGGTAATATGATGCAACTAATAATAATGACGCAACCAAAAGCAATATAACAACCCTATGCGGCAAAAGTACAGATAATACTTTGTAATAAAATACTAAGCATCTAATCTTTTCAAAAGATAATTCTAGAACTAAATGCCCAGGTTTATATATTCAAAATATATTTTCAAATTCCTCCAAAGAGAAATAAATCAAAACCAAAATTAATTATAACAAGGAGGGGGCTCCTCCTACCGAAGTATGGTATAACTCTAGAATCAAAACAACACGAAGTATCCAGTAGTATTTTGGTTCCTCATAAAACAATAACTAAAAGTAAACAAATATACATGGCTAGTCTTCCAAATCGAAAAAACTCCCAATCACCCAACTTTAGTCATAACAAAATATTCAAAAAACCACTTCACAAAAACTTTTTTCGAACATCTGGAAATAATAATACTTCACCAAAGTTTTCAAAATAATAATATTATTATTCCTTTCACAAATTCTTTCGAAATCACTTTTTATTTTCAAAAGCACCGAGGTTTAAGTCCTAATAAATAACAACTTTATAGACCGTAGTCTATAAAATCACATTATCATCAAATTAAATTCCATAAAGGAATAAACTAACACTTAACATTATTTAAAATGTTAAACTACTTAATAAGCAAGATTTAGAATTTTTCTTAGGTTTACAACTTTATCAATTTTCAAGGATATAGTTAATTTTCTAAATGTACAATTACGCTCCTCAGCCTTTGATTATTGCTTAGAAGATTATCTAACATTTCTCAAACAAAATTGAAAGTCACTCCCCAAACTTTTCTAAGCAATCAAACATGGTATACCAATACACTGAGCCCGTATGATGAACATAGATCATTTGTACGCAATATCTGATCCAACCACTTTCTCGGGTATATAAACATAACTTCCGAACTAGCATTGCTCATTCGACCTCCCTAGTGTGGACTCTGATCAGGTTTTTTGATTAAAAATCTCTGTTCTCCTTGCATAGCCATATATTATGACAAAAACCCTAAGTATCATATTGAGAATCTGAATCAAGTGTTCGCTGATAAGAATCAAGTGAGAAACCCTTTTTTGGACTGACGTGAATCATCCCAAAATTATGTACTCGAAACCTAGATCCAGAATTGTGCGAATAAAATGATCTACGGACAACATATATACTTAATTTTTATATGGTTTCTCAATTACACCAATCTTTTTCTAAATCACTTTCATTTTTAGTATTTCATTCAATACTAAAATTATTTATGAATTATTTCACAAATTTCACATAATTTTTTAAACATTTTATAATGACACAACTTTATAAAACATTAAATTAAAAACTTATTCTACTATTATTTACTTGTATAATACTCTTCTATATTCTAAGAGTACATACAAAACAACAATTTAATTTTACTTTTCAAAATTTAGATTGAGGCCCAAACAAAATGTGGGTCTTTAAAATTGAGTCAACTTTTTGAACTTTTTTACTATAGAGTGTTCTGCAGAAAAATGTTTACGGCTGGCCCAATAACATCGAATAGTTTATAAGACTTAGATGTTTAAACAAAACTACCATTTTAATAGAATATTGCTTATTAAAACCTTCCTATCCAATTTAACCCACTTAAAACTTGAGTTAAATTATTATTATTTTTTCTATCTAAGAGTTTAACATTTTCTTCTATCAAACATTCTTTCATCAAAATGGCATTTTTTAAAATCAATTTCCTTTAAGGAAACTTAAGAAATAAATACTCGGTTTTTATTCCAAAACTCTTTTAGAAATCATAATACATATATTACTATATATATATATAATATCTTAACAATTTATTCACTAACACTCGCTCTAGATGCGTTCGGATTCGAACTCATTTCGATCGCATAATGATAATGAGAATAATTTACTAAGTGCACTACAACGTTCGCCTAAGCAAACATTCGATCGTCACTTATAAGATGATTCAGATTACCACAAAACTAATCGAGATATTTTCCCCGAACTACCTAAAGAAAATGCATCTTTATTAAAAATTCTCTTTGAAATATTTATACTGATGAATACTTCTAAGTAATACCTATATTACTTTTCTCAAAAATCCTTCTGAAATTAATTCAAGCAATATCGAGATTTAAATACTTGAAAACCCTTTTTAAAACACATTTTATAACCCAAATTTATATAAAATTTCCTTTATATAAAATCATCTCATCTTATAACAATTTTCCTGTATTACAATAAAAATTTCTCAAATATTTATCCTTGAAATGTCTTATCTTCCCATTTAGATTATATTAACAACTTTTATTAAAAGATTATTTTAACTCGATATTATTAAAAGATGATTGTTAACTTAACATTTTCTTCGAACACCTTATAGTCAAATTGTGAAACTTAATTCACAAAGGGTTAGTTTTAATGTACTCACAATTATCAAAACAATAAATTCTCATAAACTAATCGAGCATAAATTAACAATCAACAAACAAAACTCAATGCTTCTAAACTATCCGAGCATGACAAAATCAAATAATAATGATTATAAAGAAATATTATCATTAACAAACAAACACACCTTAAGTAACTATATAAATTTGAAAATTATTTCTTTATATATAAAAATATATAATCCTAGGTAAAATATTTCATTTACCAATTTTCAAAAATCAATATCATGTCTGTTTGCCTTGTTCGAGTGTTTAAAAATCCCTATTGATACTGTGTCATCCCACGTCTCAATCAGAATTCATAAACTAGTCGATAGACCAATTAACATAATATGTTTTTATAGCAATAACAAATACACTCTTGTATATATAATACTCTCAAACTCATTCTAGGGTGCCACCCTATCTCAAATGAGTTTACCCCACCAAAGCCAAAGTTATTGCTTAAACTTCAACTCTGATATCAAGTGTAATGACCCACCTTTTTGACAATTGAAAGTCGGTATAAAATACATCCACGGTATTCCAATGCTAAGCATCCAATCGTTGGAAAGACAGATTGTTAGAGTAAAATAAAAAGAATAAACAAAGGAAATAGAATCTCACAGCAGTAATAATAACATATAATATATTAAAGATATTATAAACTGTCACTCCAAGATACTAGATACATCTAAGTTAAAAAAACCACATCATCTGTACAATTATAATTTCCTGACCTTATAATTGCTGATAGATATATAATATAATACAAAGGAAAATAAAATATTATGGTAGGTGAACATCCATCTTTTCTCCAAGAGCTCCATAACGCGAATACCACGAAAATATTCTACCTGGCTAGAGCATTATAATAAAATAACACATGGGTCAGTCCGTGAGAAAATTCAACGGATATGGTAAACATAAAATAATTTTGGGAGAACACACCGCTAAACACGGAATGGGTTGTTACCTTACAAGAACATCATTCATACATAAAGAAATGGAAAACAAATTAGAACAACAATCCAAACAAGAATGGATAGACACATAAAAGATTAAAATCCAAACATAAATAATGGGCAAAAATAATTAAACATGGAGAAAAGCTCAAGACACTTCTCGATGCAATTAAACAAAGGTCAACTCCAAGGTTCAAATCAAACAAGAAGAACAGATTTATCCAACATGATTAGGAGGGTGCGCCCTCTACACCGAAAGTGTACCTTTAGATAAAATATACTTGAAAGCCTACACCAAACATGCAAACTCTCCGGAACTTCCAAGCTGGACCCTGCCTCACATGAGCATCCGAATATTTTGCATCACCGCATGCATACGACCAACAAATCTCTAGATAAATGTGAATATACACTAATGGATGCGACCCAATTGGCTTAGCTCCCACTTGCTTTTTGGTTTTAGTTATCCATGGTGTTAGACGCCAATGCTCAAAATGAGCAACAAATCGTTTTAGATTGACAAAGCACAAAGAAGGATATCAAAATCGATAGTCGATGAATCAACTATTGAAAACAAACTAATACTACCCCGGGAAACAATAAAGTCGGACAAGTTAGGCAGTATTAATTCCTATCATGACTCGACAACATTCTTGAATTTAAGAATAGAAAGAATTTTAAATGCCCCAAACGAGTAAACAAATTGTCTTCAGTCGATGCAAAACAAAGGAGGATATCTGTGGCGCCCCACCTCTATGCTCATAATAACAAAGAGTATTAAAAGAAATACTGTCTATTATTACGAAGAATAAGGCTGGATAGGAGCGACCATCCGTAATTGGCCTTACACTAATATTGGTTATCTCGATAGGAGTGGTATATACTTTTTATTTTTCATCTATTATTTATTTACTCCCATCGACATATCCAATTATCAGTATAAAACAAACTACGATAGTTCATAATAGTTTAGGACATTAGATGTAACAATAACACAGATAATATAAATGCGGAACACAGAATAACAATAATCTCATATATATATAACCGATGTCAGTTACAATATAGTTGACACGATACACATGATACAACTACAACTGTCGACTCTAGAAGTTATATATACAAGTACATTATCGACTAATATACATGAATACATATCGTTCTATACAATGACGCGACTACTACAAAATGACACTGACAACTTCAGAAGATGTGAAAAGTCTTCACATCCTGAACAGCAACTCAAAGAAGAAAATCTACAACCTGAAATAACTCGGGTCTGACCCGAGTATTACATTCAAAAGAAAATAATACCCAGGTCAGTCTAATTCAAACCAGTTTATTGTGCATATAGGCAGTAATAATTTAAATAGACGACAGTCACAATAATTCCCGTCTATCCGATCCTTTAAACAAAGAAACCGGATAACGGTCAATATAACACTTAACAGTGTTTAGCAAAAATCAGCAGATTTAAATCATCTACAGAGATAAATAACAATTTATCAAATCGACCAATTCAATTTAAAGCAATTTAAATTGTCACTTTAAAACCATCAAAAATTCGATTGGCTGCCGTACACACACGCGTGTACGGCCTCGCCAATACGGCATAAAAGATCAATGCATCAGAAGCAAAAGAAAGATTAATTCAAAACTGTCGAGTTTGGGGTGGCTGCAGTGCACGCACGCGTGCACTGCCTCGCCACCACAGCATATACTGAAATATCAATAAGGCACAAAAGGCCAGTGCTCAAGAATTCACAGTGCCAACGAATGCAATAAGCAAGTGTATGATACAGTGAACTACATAACACATCAGCCCTACGACAGTACTACGAGTCAGGAAGTAGTGAGCAAGTCAGAGATGCATAATGAATCAACCACAACATATAGAGCAGCAGGTTAAACAGTAAGCAACTATGATTACCAAGGTCAATGTAAATGCAGACTGAAGTGCACATCTAAACCAATACAACCCAAGTGAAGCTTGCAGCAAAAATCTAGTATCAGCATGAACAGACTATATGAAAATATCATAGGTGAAGACTACAAGGTGATGTTAAATGACCAAGTCGAGTATCAAATGAAGTACAGTTCAATATCTAGACCAATGTCGAAGATAACCCGGATGTCACGAAATCCAAACAAGTTAGAACTCAAGCGAAATCAAAACTGTATTATTCAAGCATATAGGGAAATCAGTAATTAAGGTCGAAACAATTTCCAGCATTGAAGCCACCTAATACAACCACTAACCCAAAGCTACCATATTTTTAAACTCGAAATCGATGATTAAAAACGAGTTAAAGCCATGTATAAATATGGTATAAGTCAAATACACCACAGGCATAAATAATTTCTTTTGCCGAAGTCAGTGGTTCGAGCTCAATACCGAAGTCATTTTTCATTTCTCACAATAGATAATATAAGGACACAACTAATATCAAGCCTAAGGCCGTGGATCAGTCATGAAAGAAATCAACATCACCAATTAAATAGAAATGACCTGAGCCATCATGAACTAAAACCAATTATCAAAATTCGAATGGTACAGGTGAAAAAGAAGAAAAACCCCAGAACAGTCTCGTTGCAACGGTGATGGTTGAAGACCTGGAACGACATAAAAATCAAGTGACCGAAGTCAAATAGAACTCAAGCCATAGTGGTCACGAGATAATGTCGTGACAACCAGGAAAAACACAAAATCGAACCCAGTCAAAATTCAATGTCATCAGTACCGAGCATCAATTTATACGAATTTGATAAAATCTGGAAAATCACCAATATCCAAACAACTTTGAACGGCCAAGTAAATAAATTGGCAAGTTCCAACAATTTTACACAAACGAAATTACAGAATTCAAACATGTCTGGTTTAAATACCAGTAGCAATAACTTCACAAAAATCAAGCAATTAAAACATCAAAACCATGGCAATCACGAAATCATTTAAAGCCGAAGGAACAAAAATTACAACTCGATACTTCAGCAATCAATTTAAAATGGTCAACGTCGAAACCACTAATCATCAGACAAAATCGAACGAAGTCGAAGTCAATAAAACCCAATTTTTCACATCAAAACCAATAGATTGAGGTTAACCAGAAACGAACGAAAACCAACAGGGTCAAGAGAATTAGATGTGAGTTTTCACTCACCTCTGTCGAAGCGAAGACGAGCGCGGCAAACCCCCTTCAAGCGACGTCAATTCGAAGTCTTGAAGCCCTCGCAGCCCATGTAGTATCGAAGAGACGAACTTCATCTGAGCTTTAGATCGAGTCTTGAAGTTGCAGCTTCGAGAAGAACGAATTAAGGAGTACTCGAGACCGCCATTCTTCTCTATCGTTTAGATTAGGGATTTTTTGAAAGTGAATAATGGGTAAAGGGGACGGGATATTGAACGAATGAAAATAGAGAGGGGGATCGATTATTTGCCTTGAAAATTTTCACGGCCCCAAACACCTATGGGCCACGATTATTATAAAGCCCACAAATCCTTTTTAACAAATTGTTAGAAGAATTTGCCCGATTAAAACACCCAAGAGAAATTTGCCAACAATAATAATCGTCTAATAACGATAATAAAAAATCACGAAATCCTGGGTTGTTACAATATCAGAATCGATAGTCAAGAAATCAACTGTTAAGAGTAAACGAATGATTGTATATGGAAATTAGATCGCATACACTTGTCACCAATAAAAGAATTAAGCTTTTAAAACATTTGATTCCGACTTGTGCTTGATTTACACATCACAAATATTTCTAAAACACTTTAAAAATACCCTTTAAAAATATCACTTTAAAGAGATAATTATATTTCAAGTATATTAAAAAGAAGGACCAAAAACGAATGTCATTGAAAACATTGTTTACTATAAATTCCAAAATAATTTACACCAAGCTTTGTTTTTAAACTTTACTTTTTAAAGAGTTTCGCATTTATAAAGTATTATTTATAAATTCAAAACAACATTTATTAGCTCGAAAGATAATAAATCAAATTAAATACTTTTATTAATTTTAAACAATGTTAATCAGCTTGAAAGATAATTGATATAATTCTTTTATAAATTTTAAGACCACACTAATTATCCCAAAAGACCATAAATCAAATTATAATTTTTTGTACATTTTAAACAACATTAACTATCCTAAAAGATAATAAATCAAATCTTTATAAATTTAAAACAACGTTAATTATCCTGAAAGGAAAATAAATCAAATTTATAATCTTTTATAATTTAAAACAACATTAATTAGCCCAAAAGAAAATAAATCAAATTTATAATCTTTTATAAATTGAAATAATTTTAGTTATCCCAAAAGATAATTAATCAAATTTATAACTTCTTTTATAAATTTTAATCAATATTTATCCTTTATTTTCAAAATTCTCAGAATATTTGAAAATATAGTTTAAATAACTTTCAAAGTGCAAAAACGCAACCAAACATTTATTTTGTAAAATACAAGCACAAGTTCAACACACACAAGGATTTAAGGAGATGATATTTCACAAGTAACGATATAGCAAAAATCGCTATAAGGACACTTACACAAATTAAATAGTATGTTATACATATTTTAATCAAACATCAATACAAGCAATATAAGAATATAAATAAATCAATATTGGTGAGAAACCTCTTAGGGTCTCTCTACAAAAAGTCGCCTATAAATCTCTTATATATATGCACTTCGAAGTGTCCCGTAGCGATCTATTCGCTATGAAAACACTTTGACTTCTTCTTTTTGTCCCCTGCAATACAATGGTTATTTATGACATCCGCTATCAAACGGGATCAAACAACAATATATAGTCATATGGGTTTTCTGTAAATCATACAATGTGTCATCCGGTTTCCAAAGCGAGAATACAAAAAATTCAAATAACCAATAATAAATTATCATCCAAGCATTCAACAATAATCCATAGTAACACATATATCATATAGTTTATTTAAAGGTGAGTTAACTCACACAAATTCCAATTGACACTTTCGCGTTTCGGTTTGATCTAAAATCGAACGACATTCAATTTAAGCTCGAAATTCTACTAGTTCCAAATTCAAAACGAAATCAGTTCCAGCACATGGATGACATTGATACGAGTGGAACACAAAAGACTGAGTCCAAATTCGATCTCGTATGAGCAAGATATCGATTTTATAAGCTTCGGTAATTAATTAAACAATTAAATTCACTTAAGAACTTAATTAAATATTAATTACCCTACTCAACCCATCTTCTTCCTCCATCCCTAATTCATGCATGCCTGATATGCACATGGCCGTGTACTGGCCTCCCCTCTCTCCTTATATCTCACTCCATACTTGATGATCGTGCCAAATGACTTCCATTCTCCTTCTCTCCGTGAGAGCTCAACAACTCAACCCTTGAGGATAGGCTCGATCCTCTCCACCTAGACATGACCTAGAAGCTCTTGTATGCGACCTTAAACTATCATGTTTCTTAAATCGTCGACGTTCCTTCTAGAACTTCGGTCGTCGGCACTCTACCACATGAGAAACAACCCCATACCCTCCAAATCACCTAACTCCCTCTAATCGACCCAAAAGTGAAACCCTAGTTCACGCTCAACATGTCGATCTCACCAAACAACAGCCGCTCCAATCAAGACATATATAGATGTGAAGATCTCATCAATACAACCTCAAAGAAATTAGTTTTGTATTTATTATACGTTGAGTAGATTATTTTATTTTGAATTTTAAAGGAATGACATTTTTCTTTTTCTTTTTTGGAAGATGCAAAATGAAAAGGAGAGGAAAGAAGGAAAGTGAATATGAAAGAGAGAAAAGTTTAAATGAATTTATCTAATTTTATAACCCAATTCCAAATATTTTACTTCAAATATAAGTAAACCTAAATCCACTACAAACCAAGATTCTCAAGCCAACATCGCATCAAATTTGAGGTTAGTTGAATTTTTTTGAATTTTGATTTGATTTAAAATGTTTTGAAAAGAGAGTTTTGGGATACTCTGCTACATAATATTGTGTTACGTACGAACCACGAATAATAGAAATAAAAATATGATCGTGCACCAAAATGCGACACGATCGTAAATCAACAATAAAATACACTGATTATTTTATTCTATGAAATTTAAAAAATACCATCGTTTGCCAAAAATACGTCAAACGATAATTTAAATATTTTTCAAATTAAATTTTTTAGAAAAATCCAATAAATTCATTTAAAAACATGTCACTAAAAATCAAGTCATTTATTTTCTAGTTATTTATTCGAACAATTTATTATTGTAAATAAATTTACAATATGAGTTCAACGTTATTATTAATTAATTAAAGGGTGTTAAATAAGGCTGTTAAAATCTATTTAATTAATATTTTTAATTCAAAATTCAAATATTTAAATACTCCCTAATATAAGTTATCTACATTATGAAACACCAATTATTTAAATATTTAAAATTAATTAAATATTCAAAATAAAACGATAAAATGCCGGGATTTTACAGTGAGTGTGGTGTTCAAACATCGAGTAAACGAGCGAGTAACACCTAGTGGTATGGGACATCGGAGTTGATATTTGTTCGGTTATTCCTTGTATGTTGATGATACTTAAACCCGAATAGCGATACCGTGGTGATGCATATGTGTGAATATGAGGTGATGCTCACTATGGTGAGAAAAGCTATGTGCCAATAGATATATACGGCTATGTGGTGATATAGATATATAGGTATGTGTATCACTTTGTGTGCTCCTATTATACGTGGAGGAGTAAACAAGATTAGGTTAGTATCCATCCTAGTGTTCTAATTGCGGGGTCGCGTCCTGGATCCGTGACACGCTTAATATTATATAGTTATGTGCCATTGTTCTATGCGTTTGCCCCAGTGTCACATAGGCCACCTCTAACAACCTGCCTCGAAATATGCTTAAATTTCGATCCAGAAAAGGCCCATTGAAACATAGACCCATTCCAAAGCTGGTTGTTGGTTGGAAAAAGAACCAACAATAAAGAGCTATAACTATTCTTTCAAAACTCACAGCAGAAGGAACAAAGTATAATAGCAAATTGTACCCGTTTATTTCAAAATAAATTCAAATGTCATAATACTGAATAAAACATAGTCACTACAGTAACTGTTACATCATTTGATTAAAAGTATTCTTTCATGAGTACACTAAAAAGCATCATAAATAAATAACAATAACTGCCACAAGCTTTGCTCACGCCATCTTCAAGCATCATCATCACACTTTCCTTAACCTATGTTGTAACAAGGATGGAGTTAGAACAAGAAGTGTCTGGCGAGTAAAAACCTCGAGCCTTGTTATTTCAATACTTGGGCAGTATATGTCTTATGTGTTTTAAAACTATTTAATACTTCATATAAGGATAGGAGGCTGGTCCTCAATCAACCACTTAATGCCTTTCATTCTCGAAGCCCATAACCAACGTCGTAAATGTCTAACAATGCGAGAGATAGAACCCAAGCCACTTAATACCTTTTAATGAAAAATAGGTTGACCCTGACCATTTAAAACCTCAATTGAGTTATGCTTCCATCATATAATACTTATTCCCAAGGCGGACTCCACATAAGCATCTATCTAGCCGACATTGCATGGAAATATCTTCAGATACTTATAATCATTATTAAAGCGGACCTTTCCGAGATATCCTTAACCGTGTGCAATCCCGACCATTTAACTTCATTTGGGGAAGAAGGCGAGGCCCTCAAACAACCACTTAATACCTCAAAAATTCTGAAGCAGGTCCTTCGTCTTATGACCAGTACCCACGGTGACGTCTCACAATAGCCCGACTATTTGTAGGTACTGGTAACCAGAATAACTGGGTAGATTTACCTTACATAATTGGGACTAACCTCGCATGATCGTAGTTACTTATCATAGGCGATGTCTCACATCAGCCCAAGGTCACACTACTGGTGCCAGATTAGCTGGGTAGACTTCTGTATGTCTTTTGACTGACCTCGCACCACTTATGACTTAGTCATATTATACAACACTCTATATATTATTACACATCTCACCTTGTCTATTAATTAGGTTATACAAAAATTTCTTCTTGCTTTGGCTTAACAAATTAATTAATAAATCAATTACTATCCTAAGGGGGATTTAATGATGCTTATTACCTAATTAACTACATAATTATACATTAGAATTGTACCCTAAGTACGGTAATTAATATATAAATAAATACATACTTATTATTTTCTATGCGTGCGGAGATTATGCACTAACTAACGTTAAATGTCTATTCATTTCTAATAACAATAATACAAGTCTTTTTTCAATATTATCAATGGCACCATATTTCCAATATCCATAACAAGGGATTTCAATATCCTTAACAAAGGATTCAACACTCATTCCAAAAATTGTAATATAAACTTGTACATAATAAAATTTTCAACTTAATCTATCACATCAAATCATGGAGTCATCTCCAAAATAGAAATTGCAATTCTAGTTTCAATCTCTATTCAACCCCTCTTTTACAAAGAATTTAAGTATTTCTCTTTTATTTTCATATGGAATAAATGGTGTAAATTACAAATAAATTGATACTTTACACCATATTTTTTAATTGAATTTCATAATCAAATTAGAATTAAAGAGGAGTAGAATAGAAATTGAAATCACCAAAAAAATTAAAAGCTACATATTCCAACAATTTAAATGTAAACAATTGATAATTCCAACAAGAATTCACATTTCAATTTATAGGAGTTTTTGGGGGTTTCATTTTATTTTATTTCCGTAAACCCAAAACCTCTAAGGCATACTCAAATCTATAATATACTAATCAATTACAGAAATAAAAATGCTAAGATTTCCACTCACAGTTGGTCCTTAGCATTGCTTTTTTTTTGGATTTGAAATACTCCTTATAAACTCCTTTATATGTCTTCTTATTGATACACACAACAAATGATTTGTATATATATATTAGATTCGGAAAGATTGGAGGAGAAGAGAATTAGAAATTAAATAATAAACAAAGATATGTATATAGGATTCCTTACTTGAAACCCTAATGGAGTTTTTTGAATCTAAGAAGAGATGAACTAATAGAGCTTCGCTGATGTTTCCAAAATATTTGTAAATAAAAGTAAGGGGTCTAGGATTTTATTTATAGAGGTTGAAACGTACCAGAACTATAGGATGAAAATAGGCTAAAATACGGATAAATCTGGAACGTTCGTTGATAGGAAACCCTAGCTGCCACCAATAGAAGCGGTCATCCGCCCCATACGCATCGATCGAGCGCTAGTGGTCGACAGGTTGGGGTCGACGGTTGACACCTCTATTTATATTGAAAACGTAATTATTTTTGTACTGTTGGTTTTATTTAATTCCTTTATTATACTTTTAACATTAATTATTAAAGTTAACTATTTCTTAACCCCCAAGTTTAATCTTAATGTAAATTTCAAATTTAATTATTTATTTGAATTCGAACTCAAACTAAATTGTTTTAAATATGAAAAATTCAAATGCCCATAACTTCTTCATCTGAGCCCTGTTTTCAGCATATTATATATCAAACCAAACTAGAATTTCACCACGAATGCAATGGTACAACTTTCATGGCTGCTTTCCAACTTTTAAAAAATTTCCATTTTTATCCCTACTTAATTCGATTTAATTTACTTATTTAATTTTTACTGATTTTACATGGTGTTACATTCTCCCCCTTAAAAAGGATTCCGTCCCCGAAATCTTTCCAAAGGACGAACAGTGTAACATGCAATAACATCCATGTTATACAACCAAGTATCTATACAACCAAAGTGCAATGTGATTATGTATTGCAGTCATGCTATAAATGAGCTCAACTCTAGCATAAGTGTGTGATTGTGTCATGTAAGTATATATGCAAATACCCTAAATATGCATAAAACGTCTACATGAGTTTAAACTGATTGTGAAAAGATGTAGCAACCATCTTCTACCATCTAATCTTGCAACCATAATGCAACCAAAATCCTAATTTTGGAGAGAAAAGTTTAGGACGAGAAGTCCTTATGCCTTTTACCAGACTTTCTCCCTATTGTACTCGGACCAATATAATTTCTTTATTACGGAGCTTCCTTGTTCCATTCTCCACAATGCATGCAGTGGCACAGGGCGCTATTGGCTCCATCTTAGTATCCCCCAATTGATTAGGCTCTACCATAGATTTTATGCTATGAAGGTATTTTCTCTAATACAAAACGTACAAAATGTCATGGACTCCTGTCAACTTATAGGTTTTCTTATTTTCCCCAATATTGGGAAAGGCCCAATATATCTTGATGCCGACTTTTTAAACTTTCCAAACCTTACGATCTTCACATGCTGCCTAACTAACTCTAACTTTCCAAAGTCTCTTAATTAAAATCTGGTCCGAGTAGAGTTTTGTCGGTGGTTTCCCACCCACAATTTGGCGATTTGTATTGCCTCACATAAAGTGTTTCAAGAGTGCCCTACCAATCGTCTATTGGTGACTACTATTATACGAAAATTCTACTAAGGGTAAGTGCCGCTTTAGATGTCCTTTAAAATCCATGATGCAAGCTCTTAATAAATCCTCCAAGCTCTCATTCACTCCTTCAGTTTGTCGGTCAGTCTTCGGTTGGTAAGCAGTGCTAAGTTTTAACAAATTTCCAAAAGCTGCCAGCAAACTTCTCCAAATTTTGCTAGCAATTAAGGGGTCCCTCTTACTAATGATGCTAAATTAAATTATAAGAAGTCGATTCTCCTCCTTGATACGAATCTACGCTAGAGACGCTACGGTCCTACTGGGCAAATGAGAATAAAAGGGTCTCTTTCTCTCCTAACGGCATTTTTTTCTACCTTCTTTTCCATCCTTGTCCAATAGAAAATTCTCTTCACATATCTATATATTTTAACTCTTTGTTGAATGGTGACACTCTGTGAGCTAAATTTTATTTTTTTCCAATATTCCAAAGTTTTCGGATTGAAACATTTATCTACTTTAGGTTGCTAACATAATTCCTTATTAACTTCCAGTCTTACTTATGGTTTATTACTAGTTAAGTGTCCTCATTAAACTTCCTTACTTACATTTCTTCTCAATATGTATATATTTATCAAGTGATTTAATCCCATTCATAAAATCAACACAGGAATAAAATATCACATTATTCACCTTTTTAATAACCAAAGGAGACAACTAGTGATTACAACCCAAAAACTCTAAAAGAAAATTTTGTTGGAAGCTGTCATTTATTATCAAGTGGTATAAATTATGTTGAGGTCCTAACACTCCTTGCTAACTTAAGATGTGTATTTCTTAATAGGTCATTCCATTATTACCCATTTTTCTTAAAAAAAATTATTTCTAATAAATGTGGTCCATCCATAGCAGTTGATCATTACTGTCAAAATTAGACCATCTCCAATTCATCCTTATTTAATCCCTTTTAACCTTCTTCAGGTTCTAAAATTTATCAATTACTTAGGTCCAATTCTTTCATAAATGCCACATTAAGTCTCCTTAATCAGTCCTTATTTAATTCCTCTTTCCTCTCATTAATTACAAATTTATTGCCCATTAAATTTGTAATCAATGTCCATAAATCGTAATTCATTAATTACTAGTTAATACGCATATAGTCGTAATTTATGCTATTTATATATATTCTTATTGTTAGTGTTAAGCGTAGTTATACATATATACTAATTTCTAAACTAGAATGCTTATTTCCACATTTTTAATTTATTAGAGATATCCTTAAAAAAGACTACCATCATAATTTCCCATAAATTAACCACACATGGAATTCTTGCTTTGTTTGAATTTATAAAGGATTATTTATTTTCTTTTACTGAAAGAGACATTGTAAATAATGGAAAGAGTATTCATATCATGCCCCATCTCTTTTCCTTTTTGGTGCATCCTTTATTAATTCAAAAAACGCGCTTTTATACATATTTTGGAATATGGTAATTTATGGAAATTACGTGGAAACTGCTCCAAATAAATTAAACATTGAAAGTTACATTTTAAGCTATCTAGGACAACCTAATTTATAACCCAATTATAGATCTGGAATATCTTTACAACTTTACCAACTTCCACCAATAGTGGTTTGAGACGGATTTCAAAAATTCAAATTAGGTTGTACATTCTATTCTTATTTTCATATCCTAAAAACTTTAATTTGTCCTGCCTAGGTAGTAATCCTTATCTGCTCCATAAAAATTTGGTTTTACATTTTTTTATAAAACCAAAATTCCAACAACATACAAAATAGTAAACAATTTTCATAACAAATAAGCTTATTATATTAAATTAAAAATTAGCATTTATTACCTCATTTCTTGTAAACCTAAAAATTTCACAAACATAAAGTGCTAAATTCAAAATCTCCCTCTTTGAAAATATAAACTTAGAAACCTTCATCAAGAATTCAGAATTGCTTAGTTCCAAGAAGGAGCAAAATAATTTCTCTTTTTAAAACTCTCTTCATCAAAGACTTATTCCTTTAAAAGTTAGACTTTTAATTCATAGCATTCAAAAATTGCTTAGTTTTCAAAAAGAAACTATGAAAAACTTCCCTTTTTAATGACTTTCTATAATAAAGACTTTTTCCTTTTGAAAATAAGCACTTTAAAACAAAACATTCAAAACTCAATTATCATTCCAAAATAATAGACTAGACATTTATTATTCCAAAAAATTTCTAGTTACAAGACAATTATTTTATTTTAAAATATACATCAGCATCTATTGCTTTATTGCTTAAAATATACTGTCATTTAACAAAATAGCTTTTATAACTTTGTTCAAAACTCTTAAAATCTTTCGCATTCCTTTTCTTGTCAGTTCCAATAATATTCTTATTCAAAAGTTCTAAGTTCGAATAGGAAAAACGTATATATAAAATTCTCATATTTACATAGATGCTTTTCCTTATATACAAAAACATCCAACTCATTTATTAATTACCATCCAAATCCATTCAATTGTAAAATATGCCTTTTTAAAACTTTAAACGATGGAAAATGGAGTGGAAAAAGATAACTTCTATCATATTCCTATTACTCCTCTCCTATATTATTTATCATTGGATTAAAATTTCCACTTTGACTACTACCTAAATTTCAGCTATTATTCTCTTATTCCCTTATAAGGAAATGTCCCTCATACCTATCTTATCGGCAAATCTTATCATTTTTATTTTCTATTTCCCCATTCCAATCAGGTGTCATTTCCATTTATTTACCTTTTTTTAAATGAAATTTAAGGAAAAGAACATCAAAATTTATAAAGTAAAAGAAACTATATAACAATAGAAGAATCCAAAAATGAAGAATCCAAAAGTTGAATGCTTTTTAATTTAACAAAATTTTAAATTGAGAAGTTAATAGATGAAAACCTTCTCTCTTCTTTTTTTGTTTTCAACTTTTCAAGTCATTAAATTTGTAATTAAAAATCGTCCACCATTTTCTTTTTAGAATGTTCCACCGCTTTTAAAATTACATCCTCTTTCCAAACTTTTTACAATTGGTAGTATATTTCCAAAGCCGTCTAAAATCACTTTTCTATCAAAAAAATTCAACTTATTATAAGATATTCACTTAATAATCTTTTGAAAGGCTCTATCAAAACATTCAAGGAGCTTTCAAAAACATTTTTATCAAATTCTTTCTCATAGGGTTAGGTTTAAAAATTGGCTTCAATTGTTCTTTCCATTGAACTTTCCTACTCAACCCTCTTAAAAATTTAGTTATCTTCTTGTGATGATTAACGTACACCTTCTTACGTAAGCTTGTTTCATTCCTTCTTATACCTCATTTTCTAATTTTTACCCATATTCTACCTTATACTATTTAATTAATACTTAACATTTTATTCATTACCTACATAAATGTCATTTTTTCTGCATTAAATGGTTGTTATCTTAACGGACGTTTCCTAAAGACATTTACTTTTTTATTAAAATTTTACTTATTTAACTTCTTCCTTATCTTTCCATAATTATCTTAATGGTCTCATTAATCTATTTAATTTCTTGTGACTCCTCACTTATTGCACATTCACTGTCTATTAAATTTTTAGAGTTACAACCTTTTTTATCCCTATTATTCAATATGCTTATATGGTCCATAATTAAAAGGAAATCTAGGTCTAACAAAGAAGTCAAGTACTATTCAGCTTCTGGTATGCTTCCCTATATTGTGGTCATGCACTTCTTAGTCCACTCCTCACGATACGATCCTCGCTTCTTAAGTAACCAGAGTAGGAGTATAAATTTAGCTCTATTTATTTTTTGAACCCATAATCAGTTCACCCATCCTTTCGTAATATGGTCGCAACTATTTCTATAGTCGGAATTTATAGAGTTAGACATATATTCAAAATAAGTATATATATTTATAGTAAAACATTTTCAAAAACAATAAGTACACCACCCGTACGTATAGTTTCCTAATTGACCGGGTAACCTAAGCACTAATACCAAATGTAATAACCCACCCTGAAATAGGCCTAAATTCTGACCCAAAAAAGGAACATCGATACTTAGACCCATTCCGAAGATGGCTGTTGGTTGGTAAAATTTAATAACAATACAGAGCTATAACTATTCTTTCAGAACTTACAGCGGAAGGAATAAAGCATAATAGTAAATTGTACCTATTTATTTCAAAATAAATACCTATTTATTTCAAAATGAACTCAATATCATAGTACAAAACAAAACATAGTCTCCACAATAACCGTTACATCATTTGTTCAAAAGTATTTTTTCACAGGTACATAAAAAACATCATAAATAAATAGCAATAACTGCCACAAGCTTTGCTCATGCCATCTTCAAGCATCATCATCATTATCACTCCTTCATTAATCTGTGTTATAACAAGGAGGGAGTCAAAACAACAAGTGTCTGATGAATAAAAACCTCGAGCCTTATTATTTCAGTACTTGGGCAGTATATGTCAAAATAGGAATATGTCTTACGTGTTTTAAAACAATTTATACTTCATATAAGGAAAGAAGGCAGGTTCTCAATCAACTATTTAATACCTTCCATTCCCGAAGCAGGTTTCCCGATCCACTTAATACCTTTTAATGGAAAATGGGCAGAATCTGACCATTTAAGAACTGAATTGAGGTAGGGTTACATCATTTAATACCTATCTCCAAGGCGGACTCGACATAGGCATCCACCTAGTCGACATTTCATAAAAATCTCTTTGGACACTTAATACTTTCTATTCAAGCGGACATTTCCGGGATATCCTTCACCGTGCCTAAACCTAATCCCGGCCATTTAATACTTCATTTCGGGAAGAAGGTGGGCCCTCAAACAACCATTTAATACCCCCAAAACCCCAAAGTAGATCCTTCGTCTTATGACCAGTACCTACAGTGGCATCTCACATTAGCTCGACTATTCGTAGGTACTGATAGCCAGATTAACTGGGCAGATTTACCCTACATAACTAGGACTAACCTCATGTCATCATAGTTATTTATCATAGGTAATGTCTCACATCAGCCCCAAGGTCATTGGTGCCAGATTAGCTGGGCAGGCTTCCGTGTGTCTTTTGACTGACCTCGCACCATTTATGACTTAGTCATATTTTACAACCTATGTCCATTAATTAGGCTATATAAGAATTCCTTCTTATTTTGCCTTAACAAATCAATTACTTTCCGAAGGGGGATTTAATGATGCTTATTACCTACTACGCAATTAATATGTTATAATTGTACACTATTTACGGTAATTAATATATAAATAAATACGCGCTTATTTATACATGCGGAGATTACGCCCAAAGTAACGTTAAATGTCAATTCATTTCTAACAACAATAATACAAGTCCTTTTTTTAATATTATCAATGGTGCTATATTTCTAATATCCATAACAAGGGATTTCAATATCCTTAACAAAGGATTCAACATTCATATCAAAAAATTGTAATAAATAGACTTATACATAATAAAAAATTTCAACTCAATCTATCACATCAAATCCTAGAGTAATCTCAAAAATAGAAATGTCAATTCTAGTTTCAATCTATACTTAAGCCTTCTTTTACAAAGAATTTAAACATTTAACTACAAATAAATTCATACTTTACACCCCTATTCCTTAATTGAAATTTCATAATCAAATTAGAATTAATGAGGAGAGGAATAGAAATTGAAATCACCAAAGAGTGCAAAAACTACATATACCAACAATTTAAATTTAAACAATTGAGAACTCCAACAAGAATTGACATTTTGAATTATACGGGTTTTGGGGGGTTTCATTTTGTTTTATTTTCGTAAATCCAAAACCTCCAAGGCATATTCAAATCCATAATATACTAATCAATTGCTGAAATAAAAATGCTAAGATTTCCACTCGCAGTTAGTCCTTAGCTTTGCTTCTCTTTGGATTTAAAAAACCCATTATAATATCCTTTAGATCTCTTCTTATTGATATATATACAACAAGGGATTTGTATATATGTTAAATTCAGAAAGGTTGGAGAAGAAGAGGATTCGAAATTAAATAATAAACAAAGATAGGTATATAGGATTTCTTACCTGAAACCCTAGTGGAGTTTTTTGAATCTAAGGAGAGCTGAACCAGTAGAGCTTCGTTGATGTTTTCAAAAATATTGATGAATAAAAGTGAAGGGTCTAGGGTTTTATTTATAGAGGTTGAAATGAACCAAAACCCTAGGATGAAAATAGGTTAAAAACGGATAAATCTAGAACGTTCGTTGATAGGAAAACCGTAACCACCACTAATATAAGGTTGACCACCCCATACGCATCGCTCGACCCTAGCGATCAACCAGTTGGGGTCGGCGGTCGATACTTCCACCTATTTTGGAAACGTAATTATTTTTATACCATTGGTTTAATTTAATTCCTTTATTATACTTTTAACATTAACAATTTCTTAACCCCCAAGTCTAATCACGGTTAATTTTCAAATTTCAAGTTTTGAAATTAATTATTTATTTGAATATGAATTCAAATTAAATTATTTTAAACCTGAAAACTTCAAATGTCCATAACTTCTTCGTTTGAGCTCCGTTTTCAGCATATTATACATGAAAACATATCAGAGTTTCACCACGAACGCAACGGTATGATTTTTGTGGCTAAATTCCAACTTTTATAAAACTTTCATTTTTACCCCTACTTATTTTAATTTAATTTACTTATTTAATTTAAACTGATTTTACGGGGTGTTACACCACCAATCTGTTATCGTATGGGCACTTGCAGGGTCGTGATTGAGCCTTAGCGTTGACTAGCACCCAATGGATGTTGGATCACGATGGCCATCGAGGCAACTAAACATTGTAGGAGCCATGTCAAACGGGCACGTGTGTAGTCTCCTAGAGCAAGTGTGCGCTGTCATTCTCCTGTCTGGTTTTGTGTGTGTGTGTGGATGATAGACATATAATATTTAGACTCCTCGCTCAATAGGATGAGTTGCGATTATACTTGAGACTTTGTGTCTAGCGCATGGTCAATTCCAGTCACTTTTATCGGCATGTGTCACCAACTATCATTTATTGGTATGTGTCGTCATCTATTCTTTATTGGCATGTGTTGCCATTTGTATGTTTGGATGTACGATTATCTTATATTATATTGTTTATTTTGATAAACGAGGATGGTATCTTTTATGAATTTGCTGTATGCATGATTGAAGGTATGATTAGCTGTGTGCTCATCTACCTTATATTCTGTTATTATATCACGCCCGATATTATTGTAGTAGTTGTGATATTGCATGATGTTATCCCTATTCTAAACATAGTCTGACCCGTGTGTTATTTTATAAAACTCGAGTCAGTCCAATACATCATAGGTTCAGGGATGAAGTGACCAATTTTTGATTGTGAGCGTAAAGGAGGACATATATACATTATACAGTTGAGTATCATTTTGTATATTTGTAGCTATATGTATACATGTGTTGTTGAGATGTATATAATGGACATGCTATGTATCGTTTTGATGATAGTGGGGATTGACTCTTTTATAACGACCTACTAAGAATTATGTATGTTCCATACTATTTATTATCGCTGCATTTATTGACGTTGAATTCCTGTTATTTACTTTATATTGTGAATTGTTCTATTTTGAAAAAGTAGGCATTTATTGCTTTGTGTCGATGCTATGTACATACATATGGGATATTTATATAATTTTGAAACACATACCAGTGTTAACTCAAGGAAATATTCACGTGTGATAGTCCAATATCGTCATATTCTCCGTATTATCAAATAGTATTAGTAATACCCTTTGGTAGTATGTTGTCCATCTTCCCCACGAGCAACAATTCCGAATCGCTTCCCTGTCTGACATGGTCGGCAAGGCGAGTCGTAACCCCTAAATTGTTGTCCACCGAACTCCGATTCTACGATCATCGAGGTGCTGATGATCAACAAACTACGGTTTAGTGACAATAGCTTGCGTTGTGTGACGGCGGATTTCTTACTAACATTTGTTTCTGATAAATTATGAATAACCCTAAATCCCTTCCCTGACCTCTCATGGCCTTGTCTGTCCAACGGGAGTACTCACGGACCCTCACGCCAGCTCATGCAAGCCAAAGCCACTTTATTTCTTCCTTTACCGAATACATGTATTGATTTTGTATTTTAACTATTTATTTGCTTGATATATTGAATTGCTGAATCAAACGCTTGGTATCTGATTTTATTGATCTTATGAGAAACACGGGAATAACATATGTAAACGAGTTAAGGAGTCAAAACCAAAATCGTTAATATTCAATGCATGGGTGTGTCAATTACTACTGTATGCAACTATGATGGCAAATATGTGAGCTATTAGATTGTGCTAATACTATATTCTCTTTATTGATGATAATTCAATAATCGGTAAGAGTTAGCATTCAATTTTCCAAGAGTGAGAACAAATCTCATCTTACCGCCAGCAATTGTGTTGTGTGATAAGTATGGCTACTTTAAGAAAGTCCATCAATTCCAAAGCTTGTTTTTTTAACATGCATGCTAGATTTTCTTTAGATGGTCCAGTTAATAAGTGGAGTACTGGGTTGATAAAAGTAAGGATAATTTGGACTATCAAATTATCTTTTCCCAACAAGCAATACTGCACATGCTGTCCAGACTTGGTTGTTGACTTGTGGGAATAATGTGCCTGAATGGTAGAACCACACTCTATTTACTGTCCAGACATGATTAGACACTTGTGGGAATAGTGCACCTACATTGTAGAACCACACTCTACAGTCTACATTCATTAACCAGTAACCTCACTAAGCATTAATTATAGAAGCAATTCTCTCAACAAATACGAGTGCAATCCTACTCTTTCCCTCTTCTGAAAGGGTATGGAGTCCTACATTTTAATTAGTTCAAACGTACTTGATAGTCAAGTGGGGACATTCTTAGGTGTGGTTGCTTCCTTTATATGATGAGTATACCTTTACATCCATCAGCTGATAAGATAACTTCTCTCCTCCCTAGTTTTATTAACATAGACAATTCAAAAATAAAACAATACCGCTGTAAATATGCAACAGCTAGGTCATGAAAATTGGTCACTGTAAACCTACTGTAAACTGCTTGATTCTAAAGGTATGGTCACTATAAGAAATTAGGACCTGAGTTTAATCTTGATAAATTACAGTTAAGCTTTTAACCCATGACATTTTTAATTCATCAATAATGCATACAAATTAACAATTTGTTGAATTCATGTAGTAGGGAAAGGCTGCATCAATTAATGCTTCTGCATGATCCTCCAAACATTCTAGCTAAGGTTGATGCTAATGAAGAAGTTGATAAAGATCTATCCTCGAAGCACAACGTTCATGGTTTTCCTACCATTAAAATACGTAAAAGTGAAGAGAACATCCCCAGACTGTAATGCTCCTTGAGAAGCTTATGACATGGTTAAATATTTGAATGAACTGTATGGTCCTGCTCCTTCTTGAACAAAATCCTAAACTTGATGTTTGAGAGGATTGAGATCTCTGACAGTTAGGATTGTCGTTTATACGCTTATATCAAAACATAACAGCAGATATACTTACAAGATCAGAACACAAATTGCAAATAATATAATATAAAATGAAAATAAAGGCCAACATACAGTTTTTTTTTTTTTTTTTTGGCAACGGTTTGACAATCTTTGATGTATATCCACTTTTATTGCTAACGTTTGAACTTATATTCAGATTGAATACAATACAATAGTCTTGGATACAAGTAGAAAAAAGAGATTGGAGTTTGGCAGAGTTTCAACAATGACATATCGGATCTCCTAGGTGTTGAATGTTTTGGGGTATTTATAGGAGAAGTATGGAGGCTCTATATGTTAAAATCCTTCCGAAATATCTTTTGAAAGTTGTTTAGGGTGAGATGTGCTTAGATCCATACATATACACTGAAGAATGTGTCTCTGGTTAGTGCAGATATATAGCAATCGATTTAGTTTCAAGTTTTAGACGGATTGGTGGGAGTAGATTGCAGGAACTCGATTGGTTGAACCCAATGGTTCGATAGACCCCCCCCCCCCCAGACCAAACCTGTTATTTGGTTCAGTTGGCCCCTAGGGACCGGGCCTATTATTGGGTTCAATTGGCCAATTATAGGTACCAAACCCACTAATCGGTTCGGTAGGTCATGACTTTGAATCAAACACACTAATTGGGTTCGACTGTCAAAGGATCCTTGGGTCGAACCCATTAATGGGTTTGGCACCAAGGGACTCTTTGTCGAACCCATTAAAGGGTTCGGCTACCAAGGGCTCTTCTTGGGTTCATGTCAACTATTTTGATTCCCGGGTCTCCGTACATCTTTCGTGTGTTGTGCGGCAATTCTCTCACTGTCTTCGAGGCTTTCTGTACTTGGCCATTATTTCAAATTTTCGATGAGTAGGAGCAAGGTTGAATCGTCAATTGAAGTGTGATAAATGTAAGCTTTGTGATACAATATTTTCAATTGCAGAAGATTTGAAAGATATTGTTGATTTCAGTGATAAAATATTTTCAATTGTAGAAGATTTGATAGATATTTGAAATAATTACTCAAATATATATTGTCTCTTTTATAGCATCAAAAACAGTAATAAATTACCTACGTGAGAAGAAGAATTATTTTGGGAGATTGATGTAATCAATTAATTCTCTAATTAGTTGATTAAAGAAAGAATCTTATCAGGCGTATGTAAATTGGAAGAAATTGGAAAATCAAATGGATAAACGTTCATGTATGAATAGAAGAATTAATGAGACATTGACTTATGATCATAAATCAGTTACTTCAATCCCAAGTAATAATCTCTATATAAAGGCAGAGATTAGCATGAGTAAATTTATCTCTTTCAGTTGTATTTTTTATTATTCTTCTTCATTATCGATCTTGTAAAATTTTCTCCTCTTAGAAAGTAATAAAATCTCCTCTCCCAAGTAGATGTACACTACCTCGCGGTAGTGGAACCACTATAAATCATGTGTGTTACTTTCTCTTATTGTTTGATCTCTGATTGCTTTTAACTGGTGACTATCTGTTGTTTGTTTTGCCTCATCATCAATCCGGTCCTATTTGTTTTTCCGTAAAGTTGGGTTTTTTGTTGCTAAGGCGATCTCGAAGGATTTTTCCCCAACAATAACTTTCTCGACTTAACTCGGATTAGGGAGAAACTTGAACCAATACCCTTTATCTTTAAAAGGTATATTCTGAAAATCTTGGGCATTGTTCTTGTATGAAATCACATGTAGTTATCCAAGGCGTGCACATTAGTTAAGCTGATAGAACCGAGTAATCGGATAATCATATCTCCTTCATAGTAGTTCAGATTTGGACGTACTTTCATCCCCGCATAATGCCGCTCTCTAAGAAACATTATACAACATGTTGGCGTCTCATTCGTGGCTGTTGAAATTTGCCTATAATACTTGCTCCTCAAAATGTTCTTTTGTGAATACAGAACGCACGTTATATAAGAACAAACATAGATATTAGTTAATTTGTATAACGGAGACTTTGTCATTATTTAAAAAGAACATATCATCACTAAACCTCAATCACTGGCAATAAATCGATCATTAATGGGCATGTTACCCACTTAAAGACTCCATTAAGAAGGCAATAAAGAGAGTCATCGCTTGATACATTCTAAGCTCCAATCAGCTTGGAGCATTCATTTCAATCACTTAATCACGAATGGAGGCTGCACCATCTATCGATTAATTCAATGTGTTAATAGTGGTTTCACATGCAATTCAATGTCGCATTAGACTGAGAGAGGTCAAGGATGTGGTTTCTTACCTAGTTGTTAGTTACAAGCTATGTAACTTCAATATCATGGGTTCTTCACTTTCTAATAAATTTACATGTATAAACTTAGCTATCATATTCTACTAACTACATCCTTTTATCAAGATATACATAAATCTCCGCTATCCACGATAAATAATGTAATGGTCTGCCTTTTTGGACGGTTTAAATCGACGATAAACCACACACGTCAGACTCAAGCCATTCAAAAGGGCAGATTGTTATGGGGTAAATAAGAAAAAACAGAGAAAGAAAGGAAAAAATACAGAATCTCGCAGCGGATGACAAAATATAATAATCAAATAAATAGTTCATGAAGCTGTTTACAAATAACATTGATTATACTTTTAAAATACAGATCGGAGTTACATACAAAAAGAACAAATAATAAATAAATGCAGCGGAACAATATGATGCAGTGGAATAAATATAATAAATAATAATAGTACAAAATCTTCATGTTCATCCTCCAGAAAGCAGTCTTCGATAAAATGAAAAGCTCAGACTGACTCGAGCGAATTGAAAAGACAAAACACTCGAGTTAGAACTGAAAGATCTTATGAAAGTTAAACCAACGGTAAATAAATATGAGTGTAACGGCGTTGGAGACGTTTATCGGTTTTGACATCTTCTATCCAGTGTCTAATGTGAGTGCAGTAACTTAAGAGATGTTCGGGATTACCATCTCCTAAGGATCCATTAAATTATCTACTATGTAGTACAATACGCTATTATAATATATCTACAGTAAAGTAAAGTATTAAAATAGCGTTAAGGCGTTACCCATATCACCCTTAACACATTTTATATATTCCCATAGTCTATACAGTATCGTAATTCCTCCGTAAACTGGAGGCCTATCAAAGGGCACTCCATAGGTATGGTACAAACCAAACTCGTAGAAAGCGCGATAGGGCATGTGAACACGGCACTCGAGGCAATGCCAGGGTAGATATACCATTTGCGGACCCGGACTTGTGGTAATGCATAGCAGCTACTACTGCCCACCTTGGAACACACTCCCAAAATCAAAATCGAGGGTGGCCACCAAATCAATCACAAAGTCATAATATGGTATCGAAGAAGCATGTCCGATCGGAGGAATAACCTCACTTGGCCCGGCGTGGCTCCTGTTTTAGTCACATCTAAGCTGACTCATGAGAGTCAGGGTCACGTAAATACCTCATACAGAATCGTTCGCCAAACCATCCTACTTTATTTCTGGAATCTCCACCACGTACACAGTTGTTAAAGTGGTTTTCGAAACCGGTCTCTTTAACAACCTAACGCTTATTACACACCTGATGGTTCTTTTACATTTTCAAAACCATTTCATATTAATATCAAAATATCATATTCAATTCAAACTGTATCACTTACGAAATCATATTCATTTTCGAAATCATATTTTCAAAATAGGTTAAGCCCTCATTTCAAAATCATCATATTTACTCAAATATGTCATTTCACCAGCAAATGTCATTTCAAATCCCAACTTATGTTATAACATTATTAAACCTTATTCGCTTTAAAATCAAGGCTTTAATTATAAACATTTCCACTCTACACCATTTGAAATTTAGAAAATAATTTAGATAGTTATAAATAGTTTAATTAGTTTAACATAGTTTTCAAAATAGATATAAATTAGGTTAAATAAGTTTAAAATAGACTAAATAAAATGGTTTAAAATAGATTAAATAGGTTTATTATGGATTAATTAGATTTAAAATAGATTAAATGAATTTAAAATATATTAAATAGAATTAAAATAGATTAAATAGTTTAAAATAAACTGAAATAGTTTAATATAGTTTAATAAAGTTTAAATAATTTAAAATATAGTAAAATAGTTTAAAATAAATTAAAATAGATTAAGATTGATTAAATAGGTTAATTAGTTTAAAATAGGTTAAATTAGATTAAAATAAATTAAATAGTTTAAATTGATTAAGTTGGTTTAAAATAGATTAACTTATTTTAATAGTTGAAAATCTAAAAATTAGAATTTAAAAGAACATTTACAGTTTATATTGAGATAATAAATTTGAAATCCACATCAGATTTAATATTTCAATTTTAGTAGATTTTCAAAATTAAAGTTCCAACATTTCAATAACTCAATTTCGATAATTTCATTTATACTTCAAATTCAACTTTAGAATTCCAATTTAAATCTTTTAAATAATTACTTAAAACAATTCAATTTATATCAGTCAAATTCTATTTCAATTATCGTTTAACCGAATTCAAAGTTTGAAGATTAAAAATCATTAAATTTAACCAATCTGGTGTCCGTATATAATTTCTCTACCCTATGGCAAGTGATACGGATATTTATCATTTCAATCCACAAATATTTAAATTTACGGGTATATATCATTTCAACCCGCAATCCTAAATTTATTTCAATGAAAATCGCTTGGGTTTATCATTTCAACCCATAACGATTTTCCCTATTCTATATGATCGTTCGGTATGTATCATTTCAACCCATAGGGAACTTGCAGTGTTATAACAATATAAAATATAACATCCAGTCATCCAATATCAGCAAATCAAACATACATCACATCATCATCCGAATCAACCAATAAACATTAATAGATAAATGATTATCATTAGTAGGTATTCAATTGACAACTAAATTCAATAATAAATTAAATGATGATTAAATGCAATAAAAGTCGTATTTGACTAGAATGACAATTTAAACATACCAAACATCAATCAATTAATTTCTAATCATACCATAAATTTAATTTAACTAACATAAGAAAATTTAGTAGTTGTGAGTGCGTTAAAACACTCACCTTTGATTTCAAATCGATTCGACATCCAAAATAAGACCCAAAATTCAACGGGCTCAGAATTCATTCAAACTAGTTCCAAAATGTTCAGAATTTCAATACGATCGCAGTGGAATAAACCGCATGTGAATCCGACCTCTTACGCAAAAGTTATGTGCGTTAGAAGTTATAAATATTAAATTTAATTTAAATTAAATACAAGGGCAAAATTGTAAATTCGCTCACCTCGAGAAACCCTAAATCCATACTCGTATGCGACCATCTCGTACCTAGTCGCCATCATCTCAGATGAACGCACGTCCCTCTGTTCAACAACGACCAAATCGAGGCTCACCATCGCGCTCGCTTGTGTGAGAAATGCGGATTACGGATCATAAGGCTAGAATTAACACTAGAGAGGGGGTGAATAGTATTTTAAGGAATTACTAATTCTTCTTGAGTTTATATTAATTTAAACACAAATGTATGCAATATTCAAACACAGATATGATCACAGAATCAAACACAGATGCAGATATAAAGTAAAAGCAATAAAGGAAAGAACACACCGGATTTTATACTGGTTCGGAGTTACCCTACATCCAGTCCCGCAACACAAGTACGGATTTCTTTTCAAAATCAATTCTTACAATTACACCCTCGATTTCAAGGCCACGAGGTACACTGCTCCAGATTCACAATCCTCTAGATAGAGATACTTGATTTTACGGGCAACAAGTTCACCCGATTGATTTTCCAAGCTACAATCACACCTTTTCTCGCTCGATTGAATACAAAGAAGTCTATAACTCTGAATAGCACTGGGATCTTGTTGAGATAGTGATAGAGAATCAAACCAGAGATGATCTAGTTAGATTCAATGGTGATTTCGATAAAGTAATGGTAAAATTGTATACAAAGAAATGTGGAAGAAGAAGAGGAGTGAAATCAGAGAAAATATAATTGTAAATTCGTTTAAAACAGCCCTTATTTATAGTAGAACAACAGCCATGTCCATTCGTGAAAGGATATGACGAATAGACACTTCCTTTGAAATTCAAACTTTTGAAATAAATTGTCACCTTGTCGACAAGGGGTCCTTGGGGTTGTCGACAAGCCTAAGTTATTTTTGGTAATTTGTTTTTCTTTGAAAATAACTTCTATCTTGTATTAAAACTATTTTAAACTTTATAAATATACTTAACTATAGTTAAAATACATAAATAAGTATAGAGAATAATATTTTGGTATATATAAAATTTTACTATAATTTTATATTTAAATCTAAGTGTAAATATTAAAAGTTAAATATATTATAATTAAAAGATAGTTTAAAATCAAGGATAATTTGATATTGAAAATAAAGATTATTTTGAGGCTAAAAGTATTTTAAAACCAGGATAGATGTTTTTGGTTTAAAAAGGAAGATTTTGAAATCATTTTGAAAACAAGATATAATTTTGTAAAACATTTGAATAAAAGTTAGTGGATACAAAACAATGTTCCACTAGATTTTTTGTAGGTTCCATCCTACTTAGGGTTCCATCCCTTTAACAGGCTCGAAGTGGATTCCATTCCACGAATAAAATGGATTTTAAGATGTCAGTGCTTTTCTAGGAGTTTTAACAAAATTCCTAACTAAATTACTTATCTTGAAATCTTGAACTCTTGATAATCTTGATATCTTTGATCTTGAGTTCATCAGTTCTTGAATCTCTATACTGCACAATCTTCATTCTTTGGTACCTGTATATATATCCTGCATATACATATATATCTAAACAATAATGTTAGTATTTATATTTTATAATCTTATTCTAAGGTTGTTGTCATCAAAACCAACTTCTCAGGGACTAACAATCTCCACTTTTTGATGATGACAACCTTTGTTTATAAAATATTACTTCTATCCTAATAACCCCCCCTAAAACTAATAACTCCCCCTTAATCTATGCTTAACTATCCTATTTTATACTTCTCCCCCTTTGTCATCAACAAAAACAAAGTTTAAATCTATACAACCCCCCCTTAATCTAATACTATATTACATGTGATTATAATGATAGTGTTATCATAAATAATCAACTCTTAATTCTGAAACTAAATCTTAGCCCTTAATAACTAACTCTCCTAACTAAGAATCCATATATGATAATATTTATAATAATGATAATGTGAGAATTCAAATATGAGAACACAAATCATTTATTAATTATATAATGTTATATTTACATTTGCGTAGAAAACGTAAGTAAGATCATATTCAAATAACGATAAGAAAGAGAGAAAAGAAACTAATGTGTATCCTTGACAATGGGAGACCTATGAACCAAGCAATTTGGGTAGTGGAAACAGAAATTTCCACGTTGTTCGACTAGATTTCCATCCTTGTCAAAGCACACTTCGCCAACGCAAACAACTTTGTCGTCATCTTCAGCGTGCTCTTCTTCCATGGGGGCTTCTTATTCTTCTTCCTCGCTGTCCTCTTGCACTTGAACACTTAAAGATTCTTCATCGATCAAGATGGGATTGGCGTAATTGTCCATTAGAAACTTTTGCAAGTTTCTAAGGATTTTGCCTTCCCGTTCTTGTTCTTTGGTCATTCTGATTTGCACCACTTGAATTTCAGTCATAAGTTACAGTGCATCCTTCAAGGAAACCTCCATTTTCATCACTCGTGTGAGCGTAGTTCGTTGAAATGGTCCGGTAGAAGGAGAAGGGAACGAAAAGGTTGAATTTTTGTTTGATTTGGAGGAGGAGGCCATTGTTTTATTGTTTTCAGAAGTTAGAACAGAGAAAGAACAGAATGAATGAACAAAATTTTGAAATAAGAAGAATATATAACCACCCATTTGAATTTTAGTGGGAAAATTTCAAAAGAAAAAAATTCGTTATATGTCGACAAGGGTAAAGGAGGGTTGTCGACAAGGTACTTATATTTTTGCTATTTGATTTATTTTAATTTAATTTTAATTATACTTGTTATATATTTATATTCTATATTTCAGTTATTGAACAAATACCTAATTCTCTTCTTATTTTAGTAAATATAGATTCATTTAAGGGTTTTGTTAAGATATCAACAATTTGATTCTCGGAATTGATATAATCGAGAGTAATTACTTCCTTACTTATATTATCTTTGAGAAAATGATGTCTGATATCAATATGTTTAGTTCGAGCATGATGAGTAGGATTTTTGGATAAATTTATTGCACTAGTATTATCACAATAAATTGGTGATTTTGATATATTTAAACCAAAATCTTTTAAAGTTTGTTGCATATATATTACTTGAGAACAAGCCAAAGCAGCGGAAATATACTCTGCTTCGGTTGTTGATAAAGAAACTGTGTTTTGCTTTTTACTAAACCAGGAAACCAGAGAATGCCCCCAAAAGTGACAAGTTCCACTTGTACTTTTTCGGTCTAATTTACAATCAGCATAGTAAGCATCACAGTAAGATATTAATTCAAAAGAATCATTTTTAGGATAAAATAAGCCATAATCAAAGGTGTGTTTAACATATCTTATGATACGTTTTACAGCTTTTAAGTGGGTCTCTTTAGGTTGGGATTGATAACTTGCAAAGAGACAAACACTATGCATGATATCAGGTCTACTAGCAGTGATATAGAGTAGTGATCCAATCATTCCTCTATATAATTTTTGATCTACATCTTTCGAGAGATCTTCTTTACTTAGGTACTCATTGGTTGCCATGGGAGTGGGTTTTCCACTTGCAGTAGTCAAACCAAATTTACTAACTAGGTCTTTAGCATATTTTTCTTGACTGATAAAGATACCATTATCTAATTGTTTTATTTGCAATCCTAGAAAGAAGTTTAATTCACCCATATGACTCATCTCAAACTCTTTTGTCATTATTTCAGAAAAATCTTTATTCATTTCAAAATTAGTTGATCCGAAAATGATATCATCTACGTAAACTTGTACTAGTTGAATATCATTTTTATTTCTTTTAGTAAAAAGAGTATTATCTACTTTACCAATTTAAAAGTTTGATTGTAATAAGTAAGATCTTAGTCTATCATACCAGGCTCTAGGAGCTTGTTTTAGACCATATAGAGCTTTCTTAAGTTTGTAAACATGATTTGGTAATTTTTCATCTTCAAAATGTGGTGGTTGTTCAACATATACTTCCTCTTTTACAAATCCATTTAAAAATGCACTTTTAACATCCATTTGAAATAATTTGAAATTATTATGATTTGCGAAAGCAAGTAGAATCCTAATGGCTTCTAATCTTGCTACGGGAGCAAAGGTTTCATCACAATCTACTCCTTCTTCTTGACAATAACCTTGAGCGACTAACCGGGCTTTATTTCTAACGACCTCACCTTGTTCATTCATTTTATTTTTATAAACTCATTTAGTTCCAATTATAGTTTTATTTTCAGGTCTAGGATCAAGTTCCCAAACATCATTTCTAGTGAATTGATTTTGTTCTTCTTGCATAGCCAAAATCCATGAATCATCAGTTGATGCTTCTTTTGGATTTTTGGGTTCAATAGTTGATATAAAGGCCACATTGCTCATTTTACTTAGTTGATTTCTAGTTGAAACAACAGATTGCATATCTCCTAGTATATTTTCTATAGGATGATCTTTTAAAAGTTTAATCTTTTTATTACGATGATTAATTTCAATATTAGTTTCAGTTGTCTCCTAATTTTGAGTAATTAAATCCTCTTCATCATTTGTATCTTCAAAATTTTTGAGATTTTCATCGAATGAAACATGCATTGTTTCTTCGATGGTGTTAGTTCTTAAATTAAACACTCTGTATGCTTTACTTCTATTAGAATATCAGATAAAGATACCTTTGTCGGATTTAGGATCAAATTTATCTAAGTTATCTTTTGTATTTAAAATAAAACATTTACTTCCAAAAATTCTAAAATAAGATACCTTAGGTTTCTTTCCGTAAAGAAGTTCATAAGATGTCTTATCAGTTAAAGATCTAATTAAAATTCTATTTAAAATATAACAGGCGGTAGCAACTGCTTCTGCCCAAAAATGTTTTGGTAATTTACTATCTGAAAGCATAGTTCTCGCACACTCTTGAATCGTCCTATTTTTACGTTCTACTACTCCGTTTTGTTGTGGAGTTCTTGGAAATGAAAAATTGTGAGTTATTCCCTGTTTATTGCAGAATTCCTCAAATTTTTCGTTTTCAAATTCACCACCATGAGCACTACGGATGGTTATAATTCTTACAGAAAGTTGATTTTGAATCCTTTTTGTAAAGTTCTTAAAACTTTCAAAAGTATCACTTTTATATTTCAAAAATATTGTCCATGTAAATCTAGAATAATCATCTACAATTACAAAAATATATTTACTGTGATTTATTGACTGAATTTGAGATGGACCAAATAAATCAAGATGAAGTAATTCAAGAGGTTTTGAAGTTGAAATCATATCTTTTAATTTAAAGGAACTTTTTCTAAGATTTCCTAATTGACATGCATCACATAAACTATCTACTTTAAAATTCATTTTAAGGAGACCTCTTACCATATCATGTTTTTACAGTCTACATAAGAGTTTGAAATTCAAATGCCCAAATCTCTTATGCCAAATCCAAGGGTCACTTGTATTTGCCAAAAGACACAGGTTATCATTTGAAAATTTCATACTAAGAATATAAATATTCTTTTTCCTAATTCCCTCAAATATTATGGTTGAATTATTATCTTCAATGTGACACTTATCTTTTTCAAATTTAATTTTATATCCTTTATCGCAAAGTTGACTAATACTTAGCAGATTATGTTTCAGATTCTTAACTAGCAAAACATTAGTAATAATAGGAGTTTCAGAGTTACCGACATTACCGATGCCAATCACATATCCTTTTGAGTTGTCTCCAAAGTTAACCAGTCCTCCGTCTTTGTATATTATATCATTCAGCATATCTGGATTACCAGTCATGTGTCTAGAGCATCCACTATCAAGTATCCATTTATTCTTTTTGATCTATACAATTTGTCCATTGTGGATTGATTCCTCAACACCCATAAAACATGTTTCCTACACATCATACAATTTTGGTAGACAACTTGAATTTGAATATTGATTATATGCAGACTCATGAGACAGTGATGATCTGAATATTTCTAAACTAGTATTAACAAGTTTTTCAAACATAGCCATTTTAAAAGCTTTTTCAAAATTCATATTATGAAACTTTGAAAACCTTGCTCTGATACCAAATGTGAGAAATGCGGATTATGGATCTTAAGGCTAGAATTAACACTAGATGGGGTGAATAGTGTTTTAAGGAATTACTAATTCTTCTTTAGTTTATATTAATTTGAACACAAATGTATGCAATATTCAGACACAGATATGATCACAGAATCAAACACATATGCAGATATAAAGTAAAAGCAATAAAGGAAAGAACACACTAGATTTTATACTGGTTCGGAGTTACCCTACATCCAGTCCCGCAACACAAGTACGGATTTCCTTTCAAAATCAATTCTTACAATTACACCCTCGATTTCAAGGCCACGAGGTACACCGCTCCAGATTCATAATCCTTTGGGTAAAGATACTTGATTTTACGGGCAACAAGTTCACCCGATTGATTTTCCAGGATACAATCACACCTTTTCTCGCTCGATTTAATACAAAGAAGTCTATAACTCTGAATAGCACTAGGATCTTGTTGAGATAGTGATAGAGAATCAAACCAGAGATGATCTAGTTAGATTCAATGGTGATTTCGGCAGAGTAATGGTAAAAATGTATATAAAGAAATGTGGAAGAAGAAGAGGAGTGAAATCAGAGAAAATATAATTGTAAATTCGTTTAAAACAGCCCCTATTTATAGTAGAACAACAGCCATGTCCATTCGTGAAAGGATATGACGAATAGACACTTCCTTTGAAATTCAAACTTTTGAAATAAATTGTCACCTTGTCGACAAGGGGTCCTTGGAGTTGTCGACAAGCCTAAGTTATTTTTGGTAATTTGTTTTTCTTTGAAAATAACTTCTATCTTGTATTAAAACTATTTTAAACTTTATAAATATACTTAACTATAGTTAAAATACATAAATAAGTATAGAGAATAATATTTTGGTATATATAAAATTTTACTATAAGTTTATATTTAAATCTAAGTATAAATAATAAAAGTTAAATATATTATAATTAAAAGATAGTTTAAAACCAAGGATAATTTGATATTGAAAATAAAAATTATTTTGAGGCTAAAAGTATTTTAAAACCAGGATAGATGTTTTTGATTAAAAAAGGAAGATTTTGAAATCATTTTGAAAACAAGATATAATTTTGTAAAACATTTGAATAAAAGTTAGTGGATACAAAACAATGTTCCACTAGATTTTTCGTAGGTTCCATCCTACTTAGGGTTCCATCCCTTTAACAGGCTCGAAGTGGATTCCATTCCACGAATAAAATGGATTTTAAGATGTCAGTGCTTTTCTAGGAATTTTAACAAAATTCCTAACTAAATTACTTATCTTGAAATCTTGAACTCTTGATAATCTTGATATCTTCGATAATGAGTTCATCAGTTCTTGAATCTCTATATTGTACAGTCTTCATTCTTTGGTACCTGTATATATATCCTGCATATACATATATATATCTAAACAATAATGTAAGTATTTATATTTTATAATCTTATTCTAAGGTTGTTGTCATCAAAACCAACTTCTCAGGGACTAACAGCTTGGACCTGCCGACCCCTACAGTATGGTCGTGATCACCTCCGCCTCAACAAATAGCCAGCGCCGCCGATGATCAATCAACTTTCTGGCGAACTTCGATGATCATCTCTCCAAACGAACACCATCCGTAGGGCCTGCTCAACCTCCTCTTTCCAATGTCGCCTCCCGATCGACGATCGGATGAAAATCCACCGTTGGATCGTCGAAAACTAGAATGGACGGCTGCGGTTCATCGTCGATTTCTGGACAAATGGTGATTCGATAGAAAAATGAATTGTAGATCTGGGTCACGCTCGTCGAGAGCTTTGAAACAGTATATAGTTTTATATGGTTTGGAGTAGTTTGATTTTGAAATAGGTTTGGAGATTGAATTGTAGCGTTTGGAATTGGAATTTGTTTCTGCCATTGAAGAAAGGAGCAGACAGAAGTTGATGTACGTACAGAATAAAAAATAGAAACACTGCTAGGGTTAGAACAGAACAATTTATATGAACAAGGCCCGGTAAGAATATAAACACAATCGAATTGGTACAAATGACAATAACGACCCGAAAAACCCGTTCTGCCTCCGAAAAGAAAGTGAGTCATCCCATATATCAAAATAGATGTTTTCGATATTTTTAAACTCAATGGTACCGGTATCGAGTCCAAAATCCATGGTATGAAGAAGTTATCTTTAAAATCAGCTTATTTCAAATTGATTTCAATTGAATTTACTTAAATTAATTTCTAAGAGTTTCGAGCCGGTAAGATCAAACAACAAGTCCGATCGCTATGAAACTTGAAATCCTACAATAATTCGCCGTTTCGGATCCGATGAAACTAGATTCATTGAAATCCGAGACAGTGGCCAAAATGGCTATTTTCACGTTAATTAAATAAATTATTATTAAATTGAATTTATCACTTCTTATATTCAAATTAAATAACTAACCATTTTTATCATTTTTGATTACATAGACATCTACCATAATTTAAAAAAAAAATTACATATCAAATTCAGTGTTAAATATTTCACTAGTTATAGTGTTCAATTTCAATGGTAAATAAAACCCAATTAATTAAAATTTAATTCCAATAAATTGATTTAATTTGATTTCAATCTTTTTTATTCAATCAATTATTACTCTATAGACATAGTTAACATTTGTTAATATCTTACTACACTAACATTCTACAATTTATCATCCTTTACCATATTAGTTGCAATATTTCAATTTCATCGAATTTTTGTCAATTTTATTAAACTTTTAAATCCCAATAAATTAACTTATCTTGGTTTCAATCTTTTATTTAAATCTATTATTGCCTCATGAATATAATTGAAATATTTGTACATTTTATTGCATTCACCTTTTACAGTTATCGTTTGAACTCATTTTACGTAATATTTAATTTCATTTAATTATAATTGATTAAATAAATTGGTAACGAATAACAATTGTCACCATTTCTATATTTAATTACATTTGTATGTTTGTTATCTACACACAAATGTTAAGTTATTTACACAACACTAATTTTATTCAATTACAATTTATTCCTTACCATTTCATTAATTAATACAACATTTACATTATCAATTACTTTTTTAATCCAATTATCAATTAATACACACATTATTACAATTAATTTACAATCTATTATCAATTATAACTCTTTAATCATTTCAATTAATTGGAATTACATTTAAAGCAGTTATCAATTACCTTAAATTAATACTATTACATTTCATTCCAATTATATTCTGATTATTAAATCACAAATTTTATTTCTTCCAACATTAAATTACAAAACTTTATTAAATTAACTATTTTTAATGATCGAAAATTACGGGTCGTTACACTCACCCCACACAAACTTTTCATCCTCGAAAAGGGAAGAAGCAATCAAGAAATTAATATATCTTATTCAAAATATTAAATTTATAAACAATTAATTTTCATAATTAAATAATTTAAATAAAATAAATCAATTTATAAACAATTAAATCCTTTATATTCAAGTTAATAAACGTTAGAAAAACATTTTACAAAATTTTCTAAGTCCAAAATTCATAGAAAATTTCGGTAGAGTCTCCTTTGTATAGGAAGGTCTGAGAGAAATAATAATATCAATAATAACAATATAAATCACATATTTTTCAAAATAAACTATCCCAAACCACGAGAAAAACAATATAATATCGCTAGAAAACTGCAATCCGAAAATGTACCTATTGGTCGGGCAAACAAACGCTTATTTATGAAACCAAAAGTAGTAGCAATTACTTCCATAACCTATATTTCACTTATATAATCCAAAGAAGTTAATAATTATGTAAAAGAGAAATATTACGTTGTTTCAACTAATAACAATAAAACAATCACAACATAACAACAATCATTTTGCAAAAAAAACAGTACAAACATCGTTTTTAACAAAGAAAACAATTATCCATCCGTAACAACCAAAACAAATGGTTTGTTCGGGTTTAGAACTTCTAATCATATAAAATGATAAATAAACTGAAGTAAATCATACACTCAACAGTCGTAGATAAAACTTTATAGATTATTTTTACATCTCTATACAAAATAGAAGTATCCTTTCCCAACCAATCCATAAGCCAAACAAACAATAATTTCAATGTTATTTAAGTTTGTTTCACCTCATTTACTATTCTTTTCTCATTCATATAGTGCTTATTTTCATTAATTTACATTCATTACTTACAAAAATTCAATTCCCGTTTATTTATACAATGCCATTTTTTTTCTTTTCATTACTTTACATTCATTACTTACATAAGTTGCTTTTATTTCAACTATTTAGATTATTCATTATTATGTAAGTCTCTTTACAGTTTAATCCACTATTAATAGATTATTTCTTTTTCACATTCATTCTTCCATATATAGTATTATTGAATATTAAATCCATTTTTAAATCATTTCAATGTTTTCTGAAGTTATAACCACTCAATTAATATAGTACTCATTTTAATTATAAATTGCTTTAATTTAAATTTATAATTATTTCCCTACAGCATTCACCTTTTACTATTCAATCTGATCATAAATAGCTAAAAATGTTAACTTAAGTTTACAATCGTTTTTCTTACATTATTCACTTTATTATTACATTTGATTAGTAACATTTCAAACTATTAAACTAAGTTTATAACAATTTATAATATAAGAATTCTTATTTATAAAAGTAATTCCATTGGACAATTTCATTACTTAAGTTTTTCTTGTATAATATTCTATTACATATTCTTATTTAACATTTCAACTTTTAACATTTTGGTAAGTTATATATGTCTTCTAAAATGTAATTGAATGTTACACAAGTTCATCTTATTCATTAAGTAAATAATATGTTCAATAGTTATCATTTCTCGTTTTCATATCCTTTTGATTTGCAGTCTACATAATTTTGATTTCTTATATTTTCATTAATCACTTAGCATCTAGTTTCTAATTACACATATTGAAAGTTTCCAACTATTAAAATAGTCAATATTTCATTTCATTATAATAATTGAAATTTCCAATTTGCAGAAAACTTAAGAACTAAATATCGGGTTCCGTTTTCAATTATTTTAAAATTATATATATATATATATATATATATATATATGTACACACACACACTCATAACTTATATATATATATATCAAATCAAACTTCAGAAACTAAAATTAAGATTTTTTTTATTAAAACGAATGTGCAGTAAAACTACTACAGCAGTCTTCCCACTTTGAAACTCGGAAATGAACGTCGATGATGCGTGCACTCAGCACCGAAATTATTTTCCAACTACAGAGAGGGGAGTATTTAAGAATTTCTTTCAAATCGTACAGAAATATTTTTATCAGAAAATACTTCCAAATAATACTAATATTATATATCCCAAAAAATTTCGAAAGAAATTTTCAAAAATCCCGAAACTTAAGTTCTAAATTTCCAATTTATATTTATTTTATTTTCAATCCCATTTTCCCAACTAATATTTATAAATTCACTTCTCAACAAGCAACATATACATCCAACTATATCATTTATAAAAGTTATTGATTTATATACAAAATATAATAATAGTTAAAATTATTTCATTTACCCATATTTCAAAACCAATATTGCGTCGGTCTGCTCTATTAAGTGTTTAGAAATCCCTATCGGTGCCATAGCGTCTTATGTATCGACCGGAATTTATAAATACTAAACAGAACATATTAACACAATACAAAAACCTTTTATAACACTAACAAATACGCTCTCTCATTTATATACACTCGGTGACTCATTCTATAGTGTTACTACCCAATTCTAAATGAGTCAGACCCCACAAAGCTAAGGTTATCGCTAAACTTGGCTTTGATACCAAATGTAATGGCTTGTCTTTTTGGACGGTTTAAATCGACGATAAACCACACACATCAGACTCAAACCATTCAAAAGGGCGGATTGTTTTGGGGTAAATAAGAAAAATAGAGAAAGAAAGAAAACAAATACAGAATCTCGCAGTGGGATGACAAAATATAATAATCAAATAAACAGTTCATGAAGCTGTTTACAAATAACATTGATTATACTTTTATAATAGTTACATACAACAAGAATAAATAATAAATAAATCCAGCAGAACAACATGATGCAGTGGAATAAATATAATAAATAATAATAGTATACAATCTTCGTGTTCATCCTCCAGAAAGCAGTCTTCAATAAACTGAAAAGCTCAGACTGACCCAAGCGAATTGAAAAGACAAAACACTCGAGTCAGAACTAAAAGATCTTATGAAATTTAAATCAACAATAAATAAATATGAGTGTAACGGCGTCAGAGACGTTTACGGGTTTTGACATCTCCTATCCAGTGTCTAATGTGAGTGCAGTAACTTAAGAGATGTTCGGAATTACCATCTCCTAAGGATTCGTTAAACTATCGACTATGTAGTACAATATGCTATTATAATATGTCTACGGTAAAGTAAAGTATTAAAATAGCGTTGAGGCGTTACCCATATCCCCCTTAACACATTTTATATATTCCCATAGTTTATACAGTACCGTAATTCGTCCATAAACTAGAGGGCTATCAGAGAGCACTCCATAGGTATGGTACAAACCAAACTCATAGAAGGTGCGATAAGGCATGTGAACATGGCACTCGAGGCAATGCCAGGGTAGATATACCGTTTGCGGATCCGGACTAGTGGTAACGCATAGCAGCTACTACCGCCCACTTCGGAACACACTCCCAAAATCAAAATCGAGGGTGGCCACCAAATCAATCACAAAGTCATAATATGGTATCGGAGAAGCATGTCTGATCAGCGCAATGACCTCAATTGGCCCGGCGTGGCTCCTTTTTTAGTCACATCTAAGCTGAATCACGGGAGTCAGGGTCACGTAAATACCTCATACAGAATCGTTCTCCAAACCATCCTACTTCATTTCTGGAATCTCCATTACGTACCAGTTGTTAAAGTGATTTTCGGTATTGGCAGTTTAACAACCAAACGCTTATTACACACCGGATGGTTCTTTTACATTTTCAAAACCATTTCATATTGATATCAAAATATCATATTCAATTCAAACCGTATCACTTTCAAAATCATATTTTCAAAATAGGTTAAGCTCTCATTTAAAAATCATCATATTTACTCAAATATGTCATTTCACTAGCAAATGTCATTTCAAATCCCAACTTATGTTATAACATTATTAAACCTTATTCGCTTTAAAATCAAGGCTTTAATTATAAACATTTCCACTTTACACTATCTGAAATTTAGAAAATAATTTAGATAGTTATAAATAGTTTAATTAGTTTAACATAGTTTTCAAAATAGGTATATGTCACGACCGATATTTTCGACCATTGAAAATCGACATCAATACGTCAACTGTATTACATGCCGAGCAATCGAATGCGGGAAATTCCAGATTGTTAGTGAGAAGAAGAAAGAGGTAGAAGAAGAAATAGAAACAACAACACAGAATCTCACAATCGCAGCGGAACAATATATAATAGATATAACATGTCTATATACAAAAAGAACTACAACTGTTATTTATACATTACATCATCAGAGTACAGTACATCAATAATACAATACTAGACAGTTATAATAACTTGTCCTCACAAAAGCTGAATATACAGCCTACAATACACGGCAGAATATAAACTAGATACGTGTGATACATCTCGTCTCCTGAACTCCATAGCATCCTATCCTGTATTTGTAATACTCGGTCTGACCCGGCCATTATAGTAAAATAACACCCGAGTCGGTCTGGAAAACCAGCATGAGAAAACACACTCAATTTGAATTATTAAGTTTATAAATCCTTTGAAAATCAATGGTATCTCGTAAGACCACGTCACACATAAACACGACGGGTTTTCACCTTACGATAACCAAAACATTTCATATCAAATCCTCTGATATTATAATAGTGTCTAAGTACAAATACTTATTCAAATAGCTGAAATTGTTACATTAATTAAATTCGAGCATACTAGGCTCTACAATCAAAACCGTAAAGGCACGTATTGAGGATGGATTCCATACGAATGATTAGGCACTGGGGTACCACCTGTCACAGTACACGTCTAGAAAAAGTGTAACGAGGACCACACCGGGATCCCCTGCCACACAAGACCGGACTATCCCTAACCTGGATAGACTGAATATGCTATCATCCCGGGTGTTCCCACCCTCTTTCGAGCTTCTTCCATATACCGTAGTAATAAATAATATCCGAGGTTATCTAGAAAGGTGATAAACATACCCTAATTGGGTGCGACCTACATAGCCTTGCTGCATCTTCCCTGATTTTCAGTCATTCCCGGTTGATGAGGCTAGAGGCTACGATTACCTTTTTAAGGAATTTTTCACTTAGAATGCTCATTGTCCTCCGATGACAATGTACCGATGGCATTCATCCATACAAGTCCAATCTGGGTCCAAACGGAACCGAAGGCACTATTCCTACTACATCCATTTTGGAATAATCCTCAGGATTAGTAGCGATTAGCCCTTGCACTTCACTCCTCCAGCTTCAACTCCATGCTCTTGTTTTCTTTTCGAAAATATACTCGTTGAATCGAAGTGGTTTTCGGATAACTTATCTGATCCTGGTCTCTTCGAAACAACGTTCGATAATTCCGGTAAACTCAACTCTGGTTCTTCAGGAAATAACAGACAAAAATAAGATCGGAGATTACCTCCTAACCGTTAGTGGACGGATTTCCTGTAACAACCCTGAGATTGCAATTACCGAATAATAAATTAAAATTATTATTTTAAGTGGAAAAGGGAGCTAAACAAAAATCTTGGGAATTTAAATTTGCAATTGGTTTGCAAATTAAAATATTTTGGGTTTAAAATGGGGAAATTGATATTTTTGGAATTTAATATTAAAAGGGGAATTTTAATGTAATAATGGGTTTAATTGGCTAATGAGACAATTATATGGTTTTAATTAAAATTAGGATGCCACTTAGGATTTTGTTCACATGATAACCTTAGGAAAATAAACTAAGTCCTAATGGGTTTTAAAACCTCTTACCATGACCCATTAGCCTACCCACTTCTATATAATATCTTAAACCCATTTCATAACCCTAACCCTCCTCCTCTTCATAATTCCTAAACCTAAATCTAAGCATAATTAATGGCCTCTCTTTAGAAGACGCATCTCCTTCTCTTCATAATTAGACTAGTTTAACCTTTGAAAGGTAATGCAATCCTAGGCCTAATCACCTTCTAATCTTTTGTTTAATTTTTGAAATCTCTTTGTAATCCTTGGTTTTGTTCTCTTTTTAATTTTGAAGCTCTCTAATCCCCATCCTCTTTGCTTTGGAAAGTTGCACTTGAAGTGTTTGCTTATTTGCTTGATTGGTAGAGGTAATTACTATTTATTAGTAATATATGCTAGCTGAAATTATAATTAGTTTATTGCTGTTAGTAAATTAGTCATATCTCATTCATCTTAAATCGGAATTAAGATTTTTTTGATGTTCCGGAAAGCTTAAAACATAAGCTACAATTTTTGTTCAGTGAGTTTTCTGTAATTTTTCCATTTAGATGACCTGAAATGCGTTCAAAGACAGAAGACCAATTCTGTCTTTAACAAGTTATCTTGAGTTTCAATCTGATATTGTTTTGCATGTATCTCTCTCGTTTTTGATCCGAATTAGATAATTTTGGATGTTCCGGAAAGCCTAAAACATAAGCTACAATTTTTGTTCAGTGAGTTTTCTGTAATTTTGTCATTTAGATGACCTGAAATGCGTTCAAAGACAGATGACCAATTCTGTCTTTAACAAGTTGTCTTGAGTTTCAATCTGATATTGTATTGCATGTATCTCTCTCGTTTTTGATCCAAATTAGATAATTTTGGATGTTCCGGAAAGCTTAAAACATAAGCTACAATTTTTGTTCAGTGTGTTTTCTGTAATTTTGCCATTTAGATGACCTGAAATGCATTCAAAGACAGAAGACCAATTCTATCTTTAACAAGTTATCTTGAGTTTCAATCTGATATTGTTTTGCATGTATCTCTCTCGTTTTTGTTCCGAATTAGATAATTTTGGATGTTCTGGAAAGAATAGATTTATGGCTAAAACTTTCATGTTTTGAGTTTCATGAAGTTTCGAAGTTAATTTGGTCAAAACTGTGCATTCTTACCACTGTCCCGAGAGCACAACGACAGTGATATAAAATTTAGATCTGAGAATTGTTTTAGTCATAGAATTTTCATCTCTGGTCGGAATTTGACGATCTTGGTCATTCAGGAAAGCTTAGAAACTAAGCTACAACTTTCATTTTATTCATTTTGCCAGAATTTGAAGTTTACTATGCCAAAATTATGGTTTTTCATCTCTGGCCAGTTAGTGCATAGCTATAGGCCTTAGTCTCTTTTCTCCCGTTGTTTTCAGCGTAGAACCCCGACTTTGCGACGCCATCCCGGGCTCGTCCTTTGTCGGATTTCATCGTTTTTGGTCTCGTTAAAAAATGAGATCGAGATCTTTAACCATGCAAAGTTTGGTTTAGATCTGGGTGCATTAGATACTTCGTTTCTATTGCCGAAGTAGCACCCAGAAACTGTTTTACAATAGTGATCATTTTCAGTTATCGTCGGACCAACTTTGAAACATTGTCGTTTCTTCATTTCAAGTCGAAACCAAACGATTCTTGTTGCATATCAAAGTAGGAGTACTTTACTACGCTCCTGCAAATTTTCATCAAGATCTGAGTTCATGTGACCCTTCGACCATGTCGTCGAAGTGAGACCTTTACACTGTTTTGACACAGTAAAGTTTTATGATTTTTGTCCGACTTTGAGACGACGCCGTTTCTTCGTTTCAAGTCGGAATTTCCCGTTTATTTTTGCAGTTTGGAGAAGGGATGTTGGACTACATGCCTGCAAATTTTCATGACATTTGGACACAGTTTGTTGGTCCAAATAAATTGCCGAACTTGGGTTCGTAGCTGTTTTTGAATGTTTACAAACACTTAGAATATTTTTCAGTGATTTTCTGGTTTTATTGATTTCTTTGAGATTTGTCTCTAGATTTCGTACACGGGTTTTATGAATCATTTTCAAAAGATTTTTCACTCCTAAATGGCTTTCGAAATTATTATATAATATTATTTTTAATTATTAAATTAATTACTCCATAATAGGAGAGTTTTCAAAAGCCGTTTTAAAGTGATTTCAAAAATCAATTATAAATCCGTTTCGCACCATTATTTTCTATAATAAAAATCTCACACTCACTTTTTAGCACATCAAGCGAAGTGGAAAGGTGCTTAAACGGTTAGGAAATCTCCGGCCTATGGAACCATGTGTATTTTCTTTCCGGTTAATCCCCGACCTATTCGATTGATCGTTTTGACCTTTGGGTCTAGTTTACCGATGATATGAGGTGGACCTTTTATTGTTTGGAGTGTGAGCTTGCTATTGGTTAGTAAACCGTTTAGTGCGAACGTGGGGTATGGGACTCATTGTTAACACTTTACGGGTTCCTCTCCAAGAAGTTAGTGACACATTAGCCTTTGGGCGGCCAGTACTGGACCTCTGGGTCACCACGCCTCTGGGCAACCGTCTCTGGACACCTGCTCTTTGGAGCAGTTTATTTTTCGGCATATGCCTCTGGGCCTTTATCCTTCTGGGAAGGATCTTGCCGTCTTGCGCGTTCCGCATCTGTGCGAGTGATCGATCACAACTCTACAGTACTTGGCAACAACGACTCAGGTCGGTGCACGTGCAATATTATTATTATTTGATGATTTTTACATTCATTCGAGTACCGCCATTCGGTGTTGGTTCTATGGATCCATACGATGTAAGTGCGATTACCTTGTGGATTCACAGTGTCTCTGGACACTGCTTTTCAGTGATTGATTTCATTGACTTTTCAGTATATCCCCATTGCTCTTTGGAGCATCGATCTTTGCTTGGGCATTGATTACAGACTCTGGTCACTCTTGGGATTATTGCCTATGGGCATCTTTTTATAGCTTTGGCTACGCCGATGATATGAGGCGATTTTATTTATTCTACACTTTGGTGTTGATTTCTCTTTGGAGATTTTTATTGTTTATTGATGATTAGGGATCGTCATTATATTCATGTGGTTCATAATATACTTCTCTTTGGATAAGTACTGTTTTATTTATGTACCGCATTACTATATATCTCAGTTATTACTGATTGTTTAGCTAGCCTGACCCGAGTGTTTTCGCTCGGGTCAGACCGAGTTGTTTCAGGTTAGGTCTCTGGACTTAGCTTCTGTGCTTCCGCTAGGACATTATCTGTTATGCTGATAGATAGCGCTTTTATTTGTCCACTATTCCACTACTCAGTTATTATTCAGACTTTGATATGTACATATTTTTAACCCACATGTGTGAGTAGTGGCTTTGTACCCACTTATAGTATTTGGATCTGTATTGATGATGTATTGTTCTGGGATTTTATATCTATTATGTGATTCTGTTCTGTGATGCTATTTCATTATGTTATTATGCTTTGTCCTGATAGATCTTTAGCCATTTGCAATTTCGTTATAAGTATTTACCGAATATGTCGAACCACTTGACAAACATATATAGATACCATCCTTTCGACGTATTCAGTAGATAGTTATAGCTTGATTACAAATGGTCGCTTCCACTATACTCTATTCTCCGCTTTAACAGACAGTATTACTCCCGTAATACTCTTTGTTATAGTGGGTCTCAGAGTGGGGCGTTACATTTCCTTATAAACGTCCTAGAAGAACAAAACAAGTTTATACGTACAGTGTAGCACCTCGAACGGTAACTGTACCATATAATTCTCGTATTCGTCCTAGATATTTCCAAAGTTATACTTTTGGTCCAAATTTGATAGTCGGTTATTTAACTATCAAATAAACAATCATACAACCACAGATTCCATTTTCCACTGAAAAATTCAAAATATCTTTCTAATTTAATTTTAATAAATTAAATCTCTTTATCCAAAATATATGTATTTAACTTATCGAATTTAGTAAATTCACCAACTATCCCTTTTTCAAAAAGAATATTTGAAAACCCTTTTTAAAATAACATAGAAAGTACCACTGCAGTATCAAACCATGGATTCACAGCTCAATAGTTACATCTTTATCCTAGAGAAATCCAAGACTTAACTGTAGGCACTCACTGCCTCTGATTTCGCCATGCAGGTATACCATTACTTCCCGGAAACTTTATTTAAAAATTCTTCAAAATAATACTTATGAAATTTCTATAATAATTTTCCAAGTTAATTTTAGGCAGTTACTCTTTAAAATAAAATTTATTATAAAATATTGAATATTGAATAATTTGTCCTTTAAAAATAATAATACCGGTTAATTCTTAAATAATAATTAACTTAATATCAACCATTTATAAAACTACTTAATGAATACCTAAATATACTTTAAACAATTTTAAACAACTAAATAATTAATTTTCTGAAATATTTTTAAACACTTTTAAATTTTCTAATTAACACTTAAAAATTCCCTTTTTAAAATAAACTTAACTTCTTAGAAAAAAATAATTTTTTCCAACTCCCATATGGCCAGTCTAATATTATTAATCCTTCTCAATTTATTTTCCAATTTGATTTACGTCCCAATTCCGTAACTTCCATTTTTTCACATTTCTACAAATAAATCTACCATTTATTTTTTCAACCGATTTACCCATCTCCTTATAAATCCTGACCGTGAATTTATAATTTCAATTTATCCACTGATAATTTACTTTATTTATAAACTTCGTTTATAAATTCCATAGTCTCATTTCCCTTTTTATGACCGTTTCACAATTCTTAATCGATTTTTTTTATCGATTTCTAAATTAAATTCCATTCTTAAACCAGTTCCTTAATCAACCCAACTATATTCGGATTCCACTTTTTTCATGATTTTAAAATATTATTTTAAATCAAGTATAACAATTTCATATTTTATTCCCAAATTTACTTTTTATTTTTTCCAAACTATTTTAAATCTCGATTTTAAAATTCTTTTCCACTTAAACAAATATCGCTTAAGTTTATTATTTAAAATCCTTTAATTTAACTTATTTCCAAAATTCCTATTTTTTCCATATTTCAAAATTATCAAGCCCAATTTTGAAATCAAACTATTAATTTTACCCAATTTTCATTTCTTTAAATAAATCCAAAATTTTGCTATAAATATTTTTACTTCTAATTTTCCCCTTTATTTTCTTTAAAAAATTCAATATTCATATTTATGGTATTTTAAAATACCAAAATCTATCCAGTAATACCAAAGCATTCAATAAATTCAATTTCCACTATAATCTATCACAGATTATTCAAATAAATCATATTACTGAATATGAAAATAATTTCAACATTTTTTAGGAATCCAATTGGATCCCTCCAACCTATTTCCCTGCATCCACAGATGTTGATACAATATAAAAATACCAATCCCACTTCGAGGGGGATATCGCGGTATATAGGGTCATCCGCTATTATGCAGGGCGCATAGGGTCTCATCCGCTATATATATGCGGGAATATCAATCATTCCAATATATATATACTACTATATATAATAACACATCCAACTGATAAAAATATATCAATTTCAACCAATCAATCAATAATTAATTTTTAACTATTTAAAATTAATTACGGTAATCCAAAATTGAGTGAGATTAAGTCACCTTGATTTTTTTTAAATTTGCTGATCGAACCAATTTTGGCTCTATTGCACATACTCCGCTCGTTTTTAACCTCGTATAAGCAATTTACGAATTTATTAACATCGAGATAAATAAATAATTTTTTTTAAAATTAACTTAACTATATTTAAATTCAAAACTTAAACCCCCTCACCTACAACTCGATCAACATCACTAGCTGCTGCTTCCCACTGATCGAACCACCGCCTGCCTCCAACCGAGCTTCCATTATTCACTGCTGCTCGTTCACATCACCACCGCGCGCTGCCCAAACTTCACCAGAATGCTGTCTCGACCATTACGGCCCTAACAAGCCTGACCTTCGATCATAAGCATCGGTCATCGCCGCCCTCCACCACACTCGACGCTCCATCATCCCTATCGCACTCCAAGCGCGCCTCACATTCGTGCGCCTCCTCCCCTCGAATTCAAGCACACCATCGCTCATCGTCCCCGACCATTGAGCACACCAAACCGTGACTCCCAATTGAAAACACTCGAGTTTCCTACCTAAGCCCAGCGCCATCGATCCCCAATCTGAATCCGACGTTCGCCACTCCCACCTTTCAGCTCGAACGTCACCACTACGATGCCACCGCACCGACTCTCCCCTGAGTACGTGCGATCGTGATGCCTCTTTCTTTTTTTCCATTTCGTTGTATTAAAGAATGTAGGGGTTAATAGAGGAACGAAGGGAATAGGCTCGTGACCATTTTTTTTGCACTGAGAATCGATTTCGAATTGTCTTGAATCAGAAGAAGATGAAAAGGGGGAACTCGTGATTTATACGAGACAGAGGCGTCTCGAGTACGAGTATGATTCAAAGAAATTCATTTTTAAAAGTTATATTTTTTTAAACATCGGCCATGAGTTTAAATTGATGGAGGGAGAGTGATTGAAGAGAAGGTATCGTGTAAAAGAAGGGCTACAGTGATTTGCAAGGAAGGAAAAGCTGATGTAAATAGATTTTGATTGGTCAATATATAATATATTATTTTAAAATTTCAAATGATCTTGATTACACAGCTAAAAATCTCGAACCCCTATCGAGATGTGCCGCTAGGCATTTATAATGTTATAACCCTATTCCGAATGCAATGGAAAAGGTTTTGAGTCCTAATTCGATCGTATGGAGAAGATAGCTTTTTTCATCCAATTATTATATTAAATTTTCGATATAAATTTCAGCGCGTTTATATCCCGTACGATCAAACGATAACTTCAAACGCTACGAAATTTGAAATCCAATAATAATACACTATTACGGATCTAATGAAACTAGTTTTCATCGAAATCTGAGACTGTGCCTCGGAATGCTATTTTTAAATGTAAATTTAAATGATATATTTTTAAAACTGAACAAATCACTTTTAAATTCAATTTTAAAACTTTTATTATCTTCATTATTATCGATATAAATTTTATAAGCCTTTAAATTATTTTTATCAAGCTTAAAACTCAAGATTCAACAATTTAGCCAATTTTCAAGTATTAAATTCAATAATTAATTTATCCAATATATCGTCATATTTGAATTCAAGTTAAAAATTAACTTTTAAATATTAAAAATCAATTTAATATTCCAATTTCAAATAACCAAAATTTTGGGATGTTACATTCCTCCCCCCTTATAAGAATTTCATCCTCGAAATTGCTAGGTAAGAAGAATGTCCAAAACTCGTTAACTATTTTTCCCAAACCCAATCAGTGTTAAACAACTTCCCGAAAACAACTTTTATCGAAGACACGCTATCACTTTTACTAATTTCCAAATTCATCCGTAGCTTACAACTAATTTTATACCCTTAATCATTCAAATTATAATTTAAAACCAAAATTTAAATTATCAAAATTTTCTTCAAAATTTTTCTAACTCCTTAAATTTTCGAAAAATTTCGCCAGCGTCTCCTTTGCGCGGCTAGATCCGAAAAACTACAAAACGCCTCTACGGGCCCAAATCATCAAAAGAAAACAAATGCTAAGTGGCTCTATCTAAAAATCATCAATTTTATACAACAATTTAAACACAAACCTTTTGTCGGCCAATAAAATTTTACTTCTGAAATCGAAGACATCGGTTTATCTTTTGCTTCTAAGTACTGCATCTTACTTATCAATAATATCCAATCATCCAATTTAAAATCATTTTATTTATTTCTTTTCAAAATTTTCAATATTCGCTTTACTTAAGCCCGTACGATGTACATATATCATCCGTACGCAATATCAACTGTGATCGCTCACTCGATCATAAAATTTCACTTCCGAACTAGTATCGCTCACACAACTCTCTAGTGCGGACTCAGATCTGGTCTCTTGATAAGAAACCGTCATTCTCCTTGCATAGCCATATACTATGATAGAGAATTCTAGAATCAATCAAAAATCCATATGCAGGGTTCGCCGTCGAAAATCGAGTGAAAAATCCTAACTCGGATCGCTATAGACTATCTCGAAATTCTGTGCTCGAATCTGGATCAAATCGTTATGCGAATTAGATAATATACGTACAACTTACGTTTTTATTTCCAATTAATTCTTTGCTACATCAAATTATTTCTATTCACATTTATTTTAATTTCCATTCACTTATTCACAATTATCCTTTTACAAAACTTTTATTTAATCTTCATTCGAATACTTACTCAGTATATTTTCCAATACCAATTTTACTTAAGAACTTCACCATCAACTTTCTTAAGTTTATTATAAATATGTTATACAACTTCTTATATTATTTCCACTTCATCACTTTGGCTTATATATTTATTTATATTCAAATTCACTTCCCATTTTTATTTGGGCTCAGTTTGCCTTCCAATTTTTAAATATTGAATTTTATCAACCATCTCTCAAACCATCTTCAATTCACTAATTTATTTCATATCTCAATCAAATTTTATTTCCAAACATTTATTTTATTTAGTCCACTCGAACTATATTTTTTTTTCAACTTCAATTTATTTAACATAATTTAAATTAAACATCATCCCAATATTCAATTTCAATTTCATTTACTTGAAATTTAAATTAATTTGCTCATCCACTAATTTATTCCCAACTTAATAAATTTTATTTCAATAACTATTTCGTTCAGCCTGCTTAGGCTCAATTTCTCAAAATTCACTCTTATTTAACTTAATTTAAGTTAAATTTCACTCCACAAAACCAAATTTCAAAATTTCTTAAGTTATCAAGCTTACTAATATTATATTCACCAATTTCCTACAATTCACTTAATTTAATTGGTTTACTTTGCCAATTTATTTCATTATCACACTTACTTTTATTTAACTCCTCTTAAGTTAAACTTCATTCTAAACAAAATTCAAATTCTTATAAGTTTTTAAACTTATTTATATTCCATAAAACATTTTAGATCAAACTCCAGATCATTTGATATATCAAATCATTCCTTTGAATTTCAACCCAACTATATTCCGATTCCACTTTCTTTTCATGATTTTAAAACCTTATTTTAAATCAAGTATAACAATTTCATATTTTATTCCCAAATTTCCTTTTTATTTTTCCCAAACTATTTTAAATCTCGATTTTAAAATTCTTTTCCACTTAAACAAATATCGCTTAAGTTTATTATTTAAAATCCTTTAATTTAACTTATTTCCAAAATTCCTATTTTTTCCATATTTCAAAATTATCAAGCCCAATTTTGATATCAAACTATTTATTTTACCCAATATTCATTTCTTTAAATAAATCCAAAATTTCACTATAAATATTTTTACTTCCAATTTTCCTCTTTATTTTCTTTTAAAAATTCAATATTCATATTTATGGTATTTTAAAATACCAAAATCTATCCAGTAATACAAAGCATTCAATAAATTCATTTTCCACTAAAATCTATCACAGATTATTCAAACAAATCATATTACTGAATATGAAAATAATTATCTAGTTGGATCCCTCCAACCTGTTTCCCTGCATCCACAGATGTTAATACAATATAAAAATACCAATCCCACTTCGAGAGGGATATCGCGCTATATAGGGCCATCCGCTATTATGCGGGCCACATCGGGTCTCATCCGCTATATATATGCGGGAATATTGTAATGACCCAAGATTTTAGGAATTTATCCTGAAAAATATAAATGAATTTAAAATAATTTTTAAATAAATTTTAAAGGAGGAATTGATATAGCTTGATATTGTATCAGTGTGTGTACATGAGTGCACAGGAAATGCACATGAATATAAGCTAAAACCCTGAACTCCAAGAATACATACATATTGATGTGTATGGAAATAAATATATATATATATATATATGTAGATTAAATTCTTAAAAGTAGTATGCACAAGTAAATGTATATATGAGTGCTACTGAATAATTTGAGTGTACATGTGCATATGTGTGTGTGTCAGTATAGAATGATGTAGGGATATATAGGAGGGAATACTAATTATTTCAGAAAGACTTATATACAAATATATGTGTGTTAATAAAATACTAGAGTTTAAACTAGTGAAATAAAATATACAGACACATTTTAATATAAGCAGAAATGAAAAGAATGGAGATATAAAAAGGAATAATTCTCTTATAAATAAAATGAAGGAAGTACATACCATTTACATGAAAGCTAAAAATAGGAAAATAAAATAAAACAGAGAAGTTCTTGGTATAGGCAGAATTAGAAAAGAGTAATTAATAAATAACAAAACCAAGTCACATTTTTAGCATGATTGTAGACAAGGGGGAAAAGTATTTTCTGAAAAGCAAATTTCTGGAAAAAATATGTAACCACTTTTCTCTTCACCCAAATTAAGCCGGGAAGGGGTAAAACTTTGGGTTTAAAATTCAGATAACATGATTTTCTGGTGGGCAAAAATGGCTTTAGCCAATACCCAAAACCCTAAGAGAGACCCTGTATATATATACATGTATATGCAGCAGCCTCCTCTTCTCCTCAGAAAAGAATTTTGAAAAAAAAAAGAAGAAAAACAATACCACAGAAATCATAAGACAAGGGAAGAAAGAGAGCTTGAGGATAAGAGCAGGAGTTCATCAGTTAATTAAGGAAACAAAGGAGAGAGCTAGGTGAGAAAACTCACTCAAAAATCTAAGGCAATAAGTCCTAATGTAGGCAGCCAGATAAAAGTATTTTTATTCAAAGAGTATTTTCATATATGAATGTTTATCTGTGAATTTAAACCTAAATATGTTTTGATTTTCTTCGGTTGATCACTTGTTTTATTATAACAAAGTTTTATGTGTTGTTAGCATACATGTCTGTTTTATACACTCAGATCTCTGATATGTTAATGTTTAGGGATATAAACAAATACCCAGAAAATAAAATGTTGAGAATAGGCAAGTAGTATTGGTTTTGGCTCAACCCAGAAAGATGTAAATAATGTTGAGCTGCAATATACTCATGTATAAGTGCTGAGGCTTGAAATAGAAAGGAATTAGGGGTGCAATAGGGCTACCTATGTGCTGATGCTCCTGATTCAATAAAATGCATAGCAAACAAAATTTTGTGATTCAGTGAAACCAGATTATTCTGAGTTTAACTCAAGCACAAATGGTTGCAAAAAAGAAAAACTCCCCCAGAAGCCATAAACCAATGTTAGCTGCCTAAACTCCTTTAAAGAAAAATATACCAGGATGAATATCTCTATATATATATACAGAACCTTATTTTTGTAGTCACCAATGGTTGTTTGCTTGTTGTTTCTGTATGGTCATGAATAACATGAGATACCATGATATAGATGTTTTCAGTTAATGAATCACTGAATGGTTTTGTCATGAACAATCAAAAGGGGTTATTATTAATTAAAACCTGATTAGGAAATTGGGGTCAAGAACACTGCAGGAATGACTTGTGTGCTTGAGTAACATAAGTTGACACATGGCTTGTTTAAGTACTGAGATCTTTGTGTAATGGAGTGAATTAGTTCATTACAGTGTGTCCATTGATTCATAAATATTGCAGATGAGACCAAGGATAGATAAATATACCAAGGAAATAATACTTGAGCAGATGAGAAAACTAGAGTTTTTCCCAGATTTGAAATATGAGAATTGAATAAGTGAATTAATTCATATTAGTTATTTTCCTGTTTGGTATGAATGATTGTTTGTCTATGATTGAGTTGTATGCTTGAATGTATGTGCCATATTCATGTGAGTAGTCTCTGGAAAGAAAGATAAAGTGTGCACATGCACAATGACACAGAGCATGCACATAAGTATTTACCCGATTCCAAAGGACAGAACCTTATGTATATGTACTTAACTTGATTTTAACTTAATCAACAAATTGCTTTTGTGAATTTTCTCATACCAGACATGTGTCTGACCCTAGTGTGCTAATGGCATCTGGGGTGTCTCATTTAAAATGAGGCAGTTTCAAATGCTTTTTCAGGGATTGCAGCAACTAAATAGGAGTAGGAGCAAGGCCTTGAGAAGAAGATATAGCATGCTAAACTTAGTTAGATAAGAGCCTAAATGTGAAATCTGCATGTATTGATAACTTAAATTGCTACTTGTACTAAGTGTTGAATATTGGAGGGATATTTTGTTAAGTATTCTGTTAAGAATTTGACTTGTATCTGGAATCTATGAATTTAGTTAAATATCTGTTATGTTTTAAAAGGATTTTGATCAAATCTTGTAAGAGAATTTAGCAAGAACACCATGTTAAAATTGAATGATTACCCTTTTTATAAATGCATTAGTCAATCATGAATCTTTGGAAAGGATTTAAGTTTTAGAAGATCAGGATAGTTGATTCTCAGAAAATTAAATGGTTTTATTTTCTACTATGGCATATGAATACAAAAGAAAATAGGCATATGTTGAATGTTTTATATGGCTGCAAGGTTTCCATAATTAAACTTGTTCCATACAAATGTTTCATGTCCTATTTTAATTAAAAAAAAAGGATCTGTAATAAGGTAGATGGAAGCCAGATTCAAATAGTTGCAGTTATATATGCACATAAACATGTTTAGTGCAAACATCAACACACCTTTTCCTTTGCACTTGTGATAGGAATCTGAATTTCACTCAGATTTTAACCAAATGCATTTTAAATGCCAGACAGATCTTATAAGAAGAAATACAAACATGAATAATGATAAACACTTCTATCATCCTCAAAACCCAAGAACCAGACTCTTAATTCATATTAATCTTGAAGCCTTCCAGGTTATAGGGATGGGTTTCAAAAATAATTAAGCAAGAATTATTGTTTTGTATGATGGAATATAGGCAAAAATAAAGTATATATATATATGCAGATATAGGTAGATAATAGATTGCAAACTGTATAGGAGGAAAAAAAAAGGAAAAACCAAAAATGGTGTTTGAACCGACCAGCATAGCACTCGAACTCGTGACCTTTCATGTATAAGTTAGGCGCGTTTCCATTACGCCTAGATGTTGCTTGTGTTCCCTTAGGATCCACTTTCTTTTATACTGATTTTTGTCACTATTCAGAGCTTAACACAAACATCTATATTAAAAGCTTGTTTACTATTGATTATTACTTGATCACTTCTTAGTTAGTATAAACAGACTAATGTGTATGTTTCCAGTGGATTGTTTGGTAAAAAAAATAATAATAATAAAATAAGTTAGCAATCCAACCTCCTCTTGTTTTCCAGAACTCTGATTCAAACAAGAGAGGCATATACATCCTCACATGTATGTGCTTGTATTTGTGAATGTACTGATATATTTATATTGGTTGATTATTGTGATCCTGGATATATTTTGTTCATTGGAAAAAGATATTGACCCTGAGAATTATATTTGAAATGGATGATATATCTATATATTTATATATCCTCTTTACCTAAAAAAAAAAAAATTCCTTATGCAATTAGGGTAGAAATATAGGAGGGTCATTTCAGTTGGTATCAGAGCTATGTTATTTGACATAGGAGAAGTAAGGATCAAGTTCTTAGATAAAAATAAAATTAAAAAGGAACTAAATATCAAACTAACCAGCTATGTAAATTATTATTAGCAAACTATGGTAGGGAGACCACCCAATCAGGGAGCAGGATCTTCCCATGCACCACCAATGGTCAATCTGCAAGACTTGGTGAGAGCATTTAGGGATGGGGCAGGACAAAGGCAAGAAAATCCCTATGAAGAACTCTCAAAATTGCTTAAGACATATACTCATTTAGGAGGCAAAAGCTTTGAAGGGACAGAGAGTGTCATGGAAATTCAAACATGGTTGAGAACATTGGAAAGAATTTTCAATGACATGCAACTTGATGATCAAAGAAAGAGGCAAGTGGCTTCAAGACAGCTGAAAGGAGTAGCTTTAGGCTGGTGGGAAGTAATCCTTGCAGGAAGGAATGAGAATGAAATCACTTGGAATCAATTCAAAGAGATGTTGGAGGCAAGGTTTGTACCAGCATCAGCAAAGACTACCTTGCTAGAAGAATTCATTAGACTTAGACAAGGAACCATGACTGTCTCTGAATACACTCAAAAGTTTGAGGGGCTTTCCACATATGGAGCAATGCTTGTGGCAGCTGAGGCATCTAAAAATGATAGGTACATAAAAGGGCTGAACCCAGGACTTAGCAGAGCCATGTTACCCTATGCAGACAAGACTTTTGATCATGTGATAGACTTAGCTTTGAGATTGGAGCAGCATGACAAGGAAAGGGAGAAGTTCAGAAATTTTAAGAGCAATAATAACAAGAAAGGTAAGGGGAGGTATCACCCTTATGATAAGAAGAAAGAAGAGGCTAGTAGCATAAGCACTGGAGATGTCAAAGCTAAGGAAAACAAGAAGAAGATTGTGTGCCATCAGTGTGGAAAGGAAGGGCATATCAAACCAAAATGTCCAGAATTGAAAGGAGGAGCTTTCAAATGCTATCTATGTGGGAAAGAGGGGCATATGAAGAGGAATTGTCCTGAGTATAAACAGCAAGGCAAATTGGCAAATTTGGAAGGAAAAGGCAAAGCCACAGTGGAGAGTAACACTGTAAACCATAGCCAAGTGGAAGGTACATTACTTATTTGTACCATACCCATAACAGTAGTATATGATACTGGGGCAACTCACTCCTTAATTTCTTATGAATTGGTTAAAATGCTAAAACTGAATTGCATATTGGTTGAAACCCCATTGCATATACAAAGTCCATTGGGGAGTTCTAGTGTTTTAAATATGATTTGTGTGGATGTGGAGTTAAACATAGGAGGAAATATGTTTATTTCCAATTTATATGTTTTGAATTACCCAAATATAGGTGTTATATTGGGGGTAGACTGGTTAAGGCAATTTAGAGCCATAATCAATTTAGACTCATCCACCATATCATTGCAAAATTCTAAAGGCCAGAGAATCACAGTTTTATGTGAGGTAGCTAAGGAAGGAAAACTATATCATTTAGTTGACTCAGAAAAAGATTTTAATGAACTAACCATTGAAGAAATTCCCATAGTCAATGAATATTTGGATGTGTTTGGTGAAGTCAAGGGTATTCCACACCATAGACCAGTAGAATTCCAGATCAATCTAGTTCCAGGAGCAAGCCCAGTGATTAAAAAGCCAACTAGAATGGGGCCAAATGAACTAAAAGAATTAAAGAAACAGTTAGAAGAATTGGAAGAGAAGGGTTTTATAAGACCAAGTAATTCTTGCTGGGGAGCACCAGTGGTATTTGTTAAGAAGCAAGATGGCTCCTTAAGACTCTGCATAGATTATAGAGAATTAAACAAGGTAACTATTAAAAATAAATACCCATTGCCAAGAATAGATGATCTTTTTGATCAATTAGCAGGGGCAAAAGTATTTTCTAGACTAGACTTAGCATCTGGTTTTCATCAAATGAAGGTGGAAGAATCAAGCATCAAGTACACTGCCTTTAACACTAGGTATGGGTTATATGAATTTTTGGTTATGCCATTTGGCTTGACCAATGCACCATCTTATTTTGTAGATTTAATGAACAGAACCTTTAGAGATTGTTTAGACAAGTTTGTGCTTATTTTCATAGATGACATTTTGATTTATTCCAAGACAGTGGAAGAACATAAACATCATTTGCACCTGGTTTTGTCTAGACTAAGGGAAAAAGATTTAAAGGCAAAATTTTCAAAATGTGTGTTTTGGAAGGAGGAAGTACATTTTCTTGGCCATGTTATATCTGCCAAAGGAATTTCTGTGAACCCCAATAAAGTAGTGGCTATTCAAGCATGGAAGAGGCCAAGCACTGTGAGTGAAGTGAGGTCATTTATGGGGATGGCAAGGTATTATAGAAGGTTTATAAAAGATTTTTCAAAAATTTCTACACCACTCACTAACCTAACCAGGAAGAACCAAGCTTTTGTTTGGTCAGAAAAATGTGAAAAGTCTTTTGAACAGTTGAAGGAGGCATTGGTGAATGCTCCAATTCTAAAGGTACCACATGGAAATGAAGAATTAGCGGTATACACTGATGCTAGTGGATTTGGCTTGGGTGCAGTGTTGATGCAACAAGGCCAAGTCATTGCATATGCATCCAGACAACTTAAACCCCATGAAGTAAGGTATGCCACACATGATCTCGAATTAGCAGCTGTGATATATGCTTTAAAACTTTGGAGACATTATTTATTAGGCACAAAGTTTGAACTCTACACTGACCACAAGTCTCTAAAATATTTGTTTTCACAAAAAGATTTGAATATGAGGCAACATAGATGGGTGGAGTTCTTAGCTGCCTATGATTTTGACATACTCTATACACCAGGCAAAGCAAACAAAGTTGCAGATGCTCTAAGTAGACAGCATGCTAAATTGGCTATGATGATGATAGCAGAATTTAAAGATTTGTCTTTGCTAACTGAGTTAGAGATTGAGGAGAATGGTTGTGTGCAGATGCATGGTGCACAAGAAGATAAAGGGAAGTTAAGCTTAATGACACTTCAACCAGATTTAATTCTGAAGGTAGGAAAAATGCAAGAACAAGATGCTCACTTATTAGAGAAGAGAATGCTCCTCTCAAGAGGGGAGGAAGTAATGAAACACCACATTGATAAAGATGGTTATGTGAGATACCAGAATAGGATGTGTGTACCAGAGGACATAGAATTGAAGAGGGAGATATTGAATGAATATCACAGGAGTAAATACTCCATACACCCAGGTAACACAAAAATGTATCAAAATTTGAAAAGAGACTTCTGGTGGAAGGGGATGAAATCTGATACAGCTAAGTACATTGCCAAATGTATGACTTGCCAACAAGTCAAGGCTGAAACTCAAAGACCATCAGGGTTGATGCAACCTCTTAGTGTACCACAGTGGAAGTGGGAAGACATATCTATGGACTTCATAGATGGACTGCCTAGATCTAAGAGAAGTAATACAAGTATATGGGTGATAGTTGATAGGCTAACCAAGGTAGCACACTTCATCCCAGTCAAGTCAGAAAGAACTGCACCAAAACTAGCTCAAATTTTTATAAAAGAAGTGGTAAGGTTACATGGCATTCCCAAAACCATTGTGAGTGATAGGGATACCATCTTCACTTCAAAATTCTGGAGAAGCTTTCAAGAAGCAATGGGAAGTGAACTATGTTTAAGTACTGCCTACCATCCTCAATCAGATGGGCAGACTGAGGTGGTAAACAAAGTTTTGGAGGACATGTTGAGGGCATGTATACTGGATTTTGGGGGCAATTGGGAAGATTATCTTCATCTAGTTGAATTTACATACAACAACAGCTACCAAAGCACCATCGGAATGGCTCCATTTGAAGCCTTATATGGTAAACCCTGCTTGTCACCTGTTTGCTGGGTAGAAGCAGGAGAAAGGTCTATTTTAGGACCTGAGTACATACAAGAAACCAAGGAGAAAATTGAGTTGATAAGAAGAAGAATGACAGCAGCTCAAGATAGGCAAAAGAAATTTGCAGACATGAGAAGGAGGCAGGTAGAATATGAAGTGGGAAATTTTGTTTTCATCAAAATCTCACCCATGAAAAATGTGCTGAGGTTTGGAAAACAAGGCAAATTAACCCCAAGATATATTGGACCATACAAAATTCTGGAGAGAATTGGTCCCTTGGCATATAGGTTGGAATTACCAGAAAACATGCAAGGTATACATGATGTTTTTCATGTATCACAATTGAGAAGGTGGGTCCATGACAAGGCAGAAATTCTTGAAACCCCAACCCAAGTGCAGATAAATCCTAATTTGATTTATGAAAAGGATCCAGTGGGAATTTTGGCAAAAGATGTGAAGAAGTTGAGGAATAAGTCTCTGAAACTTGTGAAGGTACAGTGGAGTCTAGATCCTAGTGATTGCACATGGGAATTAGAAGACAAGGTTAGGATGAATTATCCTAGGCTATTTTCAGATTAAGGTAATTCTGATTTTTTTGATTGTTTTCTTTATTTTGGATGAATATATTTTTAGTTAGTATAGAACTAAGAATCTATTTAGTAGAGAATATACTTGTTCTCTGAATTAAGTTTAAAGTTTATTTTAAGCTTAGGAAAATTGTGGGACACAATTTCAAAAAGGAGGGGTGTATGTAATGACCCAAGATTTTAGGAATTTATCCTGAAAAATATAAATGAATTTAAAATAATTTTTAAATAAATTTTAAAGGAGGAATTGATATAGCTTGATATTGTATCAGTGTGTGTACATGAGTGCACAGGAAATGCACATGAATATAAGCTAAAACCCTGAACTCCAAGAATACATACATATTGATGTGTATGGAAATAAATATATATATATATATATGTAGATTAAATTCTTAAAAGTAGTATGCACAAGTAAATGTATATATGAGTGCTACTGAATAATTTGAGTGTACATGTGCATATGTGTGTGTGTCAGTATAGAATGATGTAGGGATATATAGGAGGGAATACTAATTATTTCAGAAAGACTTATATACAAATATATGTGTGTTAATAAAATACTAGAGTTTAAACTAGTGAAATAAAATATACAGACACATTTTAATATAAGCAGAAATGAAAAGAATGGAGATATAAAAAGGAATAATTCTCTTATAAATAAAATGAAGGAAGTACATACCATTTACATGAAAGCTAAAAATAGGAAAATAAAATAAAACAGAGAAGTTCTTGGTATAGGCAGAATTAGAAAAGAGTAATTAATAAATAACAAAACCAAGTCACATTTTTAGCATGATTGTAGACAAGGGGGAAAAGTATTTTCTGAAAAGCAAATTTCTGAAAAAAATATGTAACCACTTTTCTCTTCACCCAAATTAAGCCGGGAAGGGGTAAAACTTTGGGTTTAAAATTCAGATAACATGATTTTCTGGTGGGCAAAAATGGCTTTAGCCAATACCCAAAACCCTAAGAGAGACCCTGTATATATATACATGTATATGCAGCAGCCTCCTCTTCTCCTCAGAAAAGAATTTTGAAAAAAAAAAGAAGAAAAACAATACCACAGAAATCATAAGACAAGGGAAGAAAGAGAGCTTGAGGATAAGAGCAGGAGTTCATCAGTTAATTAAGGAAACAAAGGAGAGAGCTAGGTGAGAAAACTCACTCAAAAATCTAAGGCAATAAGTCCTAATGTAGGCAGCCAGATAAAAGTATTTTTATTCAAAGAGTATTTTCATATATGAATGTTTATCTGTGAATTTAAACCTAAATATGTTTTGATTTTCTTCGGTTGATCACTTGTTTTATTATAACAAAGTTTTATGTGTTGTTAGCATACATGTCTGTTTTATACACTCAGATCTCTGATATGTTAATGTTTAGGGATATAAACAAATACCCAGAAAATAAAATGTTGAGAATAGGCAAGTAGTATTGGTTTTGGCTCAACCCAGAAAGATGTAAATAATGTTGAGCTGCAATATACTCATGTATAAGTGCTGAGGCTTGAAATAGAAAGGAATTAGGGGTGCAATAGGGCTACCTATGTGCTGATGCTCCTGATTCAATAAAATGCATAGCAAACAAAATTTTGTGATTCAGTGAAACCAGATTATTCTGAGTTTAACTCAAGCACAAATGGTTGCAAAAAAGAAAAACTCCCCCAGAAGCCATAAACCAATGTTAGCTGCCTAAACTCCTTTAAAGAAAAATATACCAGGATGAATATCTCTATATATATATACAGAACCTTATTTTTGTAGTCACCAATGGTTGTTTGCTTGTTGTTTCTGTATGGTCATGAATAACATGAGATACCATGATATAGATGTTTTCAGTTAATGAATCACTGAATGGTTTTGTCATGAACAATCAAAAGGGGTTATTATTAATTAAAAACTGATTAGGAAATTGGGGTCAAGAACACTGCAGGAATGACTTGTGTGCTTGAGTAACATAAGTTGACACATGGCTTGTTTAAGTCCTGAGATCTTTGTGTAATGGAGTGAATTAGTTCATTACAGTGTGTCCATTGATTCATAAATATTGCAGATGAGACCAAGGATAGATAAATATACCAAGGAAATAATACTTGAGCAGATGAGAAAACTAGAGTTTTTCCCAGATTTGAAATATGAGAATTGAATAAGTGAATTAATTCATATTAGTTATTTTCCTGTTTGGTATGAATGATTGTTTGTCTATGATTGAGTTGTATGCTTGAATGTATGTGCCATATTCATGTGAGTAGTCTCTGGAAAGAAAGATAAAGTGTGCACATGCACAATGACACAGAGCATGCACATAAGTATTTACCCGATTCCAAAGGACAGAACCTTATGTATATGTACTTAACTTGATTTTAACTTAATCAACAAATTGCTTTTGTGAATTTTCTCATACTAGACATGTGTCTGACCCTAGTGTGCTAATGGCATCTGGGGTGTCTCATTTAAAATGAGGCAGTTTCAAATGCTTTTTCAGGGATTGCAGCAACTAAATAGGAGTAGGAGCAAGGCCTTGAGAAGAAGATATAGCATGCTAAACTTAGTTAGATAAGAGCCTAAATGTGAAATCTGCATGTATTGATAACTTAAATTGCTACTTGTACTAAGTGTTGAATATTGGAGGGATATTTTGTTAAGTATTCTGTTAAGAATTTGACTTGTATCTGGAATCTATGAATTTAGTTAAATATCTGTTATGTTTTAAAAGGATTTTGATCAAATCTTGTAAGAGAATTTAGCAAGAACACCATGTTAAAATTGAATGATTACCCTTTTTATAAATGCATTAGTCAATCATGAATCTTTGGAAAGGATTTAAGTTTTAGAAGATCAGGATAGTTGATTCTCAGAAAATTAAATGGTTTTATTTTCTACTATGGCATATGAATACAAAAGAAAATAGGCATATGTTGAATGTTTTATATGGCTGCAAGGTTTCCATAATTAAACTTGTTCCATACAAATGTTTCATGTCCTATTTTAATTAAAAAAAAAGGATCTGTAATAAGGTAGATGGAAGCCTGATTCAAATAGTTGCAGTTATATATGCACATAAACATGTTTAGTGCAAACATCAACACACCTTTTCCTTTGCACTTGTGATAGGAATCTGAATTTCACTCAGATTTTAACCAAATGCATTTTAAATGCCAGACAGATCTTATAAGAAGAAATACAAACATGAATAATGATAAACACTTCTATCATCCTCAAAACCCAAGAACCAGACTCTTAATTCATATTAATCTTGAAGCCTTCCAGGTTATAGGGATGGGTTTCAAAAATAATTAAGCAAGAATTATTGTTTTGTATGATGGAATATAGGCAAAAATAAAGTATATATATATATGCAGATATAGGTAGATAATAGATTGCAAACTGTATAGGAGGAAAAAAAAAGGAAAAACCAAAAATGGTGTTTGAACCGACCAGCATAGCACTCGAACTCGTGACCTTTCATGTATAAGTTAGGCGCGTTTCCATTACGCCTAGATGTTGCTTGTGTTCCCTTAGGATCCACTTTCTTTTATACTGATTTTTGTCACTATTCAGAGCTTAACACAAACATCTATATTAAAAGCTTGTTTACTATTGATTATTACTTGATCACTTCTTAGTTAGTATAAACAGACTAATGTGTATGTTTCCAGTGGATTGTTTGGTAAAAAAAAATAATAATAATAAAATAAGTTAGCAATCCAACCTCCTCTTGTTTTCCAGAACTCTGATTCAAACAAGAGAGGCATATACATCCTCACATGTATGTGCTTGTATTTGTGAATGTACTGATATATTTATATTGGTTGATTATTGTGATCCTGGATATATTTTGTTCATTGGAAAAAGATATTGACCCTGAGAATTATATTTGAAATGGATGATATATCTATATATTTATATATCCTCTTTACCTAAAAAAAAAATTCCTTATGCAATTAGGGTAGAAATATAGGAGGGTCATTTCAAATATCAATCACTCCAATATATATATATATATATAATAACACATCCAACTGATAAAAATATATCAATTCCAACCAATCAATCAATAATTAATTTTAACTATTTAAAATTAATTTCGATAATCCAAAATTGAGTGAGATTAACTCACCTTGATTTTTTTTTAGATTTGCTGATCGAACCAATTTTGACTCTATTGCACATACTCCGCTCGTTTTTAACCTCGTATAAGCAATTTATGAATTTATTAACATCGAGATAAATATTGTTTTTTTTAAATTAACTTAACTTGATTTAAATTCAAAACTTAAACCTCCTCACCTACAACTCGATCAACATCACCAGTTGTTGCTTCCCACTGATCGAACAGCCGCTTGCCTCCAACCAAGCTTCCACTATTTACCGCCGCTCGTTCACATCACCACCACGCGCTGCCCAAACTTCACCAGAATGTTGTCTTGACTATTACGGCCCTAACAAGCCCGACCTTCGATCGTACGCCATTGGTCACTACCGCCCTCCACCGCACTCGACGCTCCATCCTCCCTATCGCACTCCAAGTGCGCCTGACATTCGTACGCCTCCTCCCCTCGAATTCGAGCACACCATCGCTCATCGTCCCCGACCTTCGAGCACACCAAACCGAGACTCCCAATTGAAAATACTCGAGTTGCCTACCTAAGCCCAGCGCCATCGATCCCCAATCTGAATCCGCCGTTCGCCGCTCCCACCTTTCAGCTCAAACGTCACCACTATGATGTTGTCGCGCCGACTCTCCCCTGAGCACGCACGATCTCGATTCACTCGCGATGCCTCTCCCTTTTTTCTTTTCATTTCGCTATATTGAAGAATGTAGGGGTTAATAGAGGAACGAAGGGAATAGGCTCGTGACCAATTTTTTTTGAACTGAGAATCGATTTCGAATTGCCTTGAATCAGACGAAGATGAAAAGGGGGAACTCGTGATTTATACGAGACAGAGGCGTCTCGAGAACAAGTAGGATTTGAAGAAATTCATTTTTAAAAGTTAAATATATATATATATATTAAACGTTTGTCGTGAGTTAAAATTGATGGAGGGAGAGTGATTGAAGAGAAGGTGGCATGTAAAAGAAGGGCTACAGTGATTTGAAAGGAAGGAAAAGCTGATGTAAATAGATTTTGACTAGTCAATATATAATATATTATTTTAAAATTTCAAATCGTCTCGATTACACAGCTAAAAATCTCGAACCCCTATTGAGGCGTGCCGCTAGGCATTTATAATGTTATACCCCTATCCCGAATGCAATAGAAAAGGTTTCGAGTCCTAATTCGATCGTATGTAGAAGATAGCTTTTTGGACCCAATTATTATATTGAATTTTTGATATAAATTTCAGCACGTTTATATCCCATTTGATCAAATGTTAACTCCAAACGCTATGAAATTTGAAATCCGATAATAATACTCTTACGATGGAACTGGTTTTCTTCGAAATCCGAGTTTGTACCTCGGAAGGCTATTTTTAAATGTAAATTTAAACGATATATTTTTAAATGTAAATTTAAACGATATATTTTTAAAACTTAACAAATCACTTTTAATTTCAATTTTAAAACTTTTATTATCTTCATTATTATCAATATAAATTTTATAAGCCTTTAAATTATTTTTATCAAGCTTAAAACTCAAGATTCAATAATTTAGCCAATTTCCAATATTAAATTCAATAATTAATTTATCCAATATATCGTCATATTTGAAATTCAAGTTAAAAATTAACATTTAAATATTAAAAATCAATTTAATATTCCAATTTCAAATAACCAAAACTCTCGGTCTTTACAATATAAATTAGGTTAAATGGTTTAAAATAGATTAAATAAAATGGTTTAAAATATATTTATTATAGATTAATTAGATTTAAAATATATTAAATGAATTTAAAATAGATTAAATAGAATTAAAATAGATTAAATAGTTTAAAATAAATTAAAATAGTTTAATGTAGTTTAATAAAGTTTAAATGATTTAAGATAGACTAAAATATTTTAAAATAGTTTAAAATAAATTAAAATAGATTAAAATAGATTAAATAGGTTAATTAGTTTTAAATAGGTTAAATTAGATTAAAATAAATTAAATAGCTTAAATTGATTAAGTGGTTTAAAACAGATTAACTTAGTTTAATAGTTGAAAATCTAAAAATTAGAATTTAAAAGAACATTTACAGTTTATATTGAGATAATAAATTTGAAATTAACATCAAATTCAACTATTTCAATTTTAATAGATTTTCAAAATTACAATTCCAACATTTCAATAACTCAATTTCGATAATTTCGTTTATACTTCAAATTCAACTTTAGAATTCCAATTTAAATCTTTTAAATAATTACTTAAAACAATTCAATTTATATCAGTCAAATTCTATTTCTATTATCGTTTAACCGGATTCAAAGTTTAAAGATCTAAAATCATTAAATTTAACCAATCCGGTTCCCGTATATAATTCTCTACCGTATGGTCAAGTCATACGGATATTTATCATTTCAATCCGCAAATATTTCAATTTACGGGTATATATCATTTCAACCCGCAATCCAAAATTTATTTCAATGAAAATCGCCTGGGTTTATCATTTCAACCCATAACGATTTTCCCCTATTCTATATGATCCTTCGGGTATGTATCATTTCAACCCATTGGGAACTTGCAGTGTTATAACAATATAAAATATAACATCTAGTCATCCAATATCAGCAAATCAAACATACATAAAATCATCATTAAAATCAACCAATAAACATTAATAGATAAATGATTATCATTAGCTGGTATTCAATTGACAATAAATTCAGTAATAAATTAAATGACAATTAAATGCAATAAAAGCATATTTAACTAGAATGACAATTTAAACATACCAAACATCAATCAATTAATTTCTAATCACACCATAAATTTAATTTAACTAACATAAGAAAATTTAGTAGTTGTGAGTGAGTTAAACACTCACCTTTGATTTTAATTCGATTTGAAATCCAAAATCAAACCCAAAATTCAACAGTCTTAGAATTCATTCAAACTAGTTCCAAAATGTCCGGAATTTCAATACGATCACAGCGGAACAAACCGCTCGTGAATCCGACCTCTTACGCAAAAGTTATGTGCGTTAGAAGTTATAAATATTTAATTTAATTTAAATTAAATACAAGGGCTAAGTTGTAAATTCGCTCACCTCGAGAAACCCTAAATGCATACTCGTACACGACCATCTTGTACCCAGCCGCCATCATCTCAGATGATCACACGTTCCTCCATTCAACAACGACCAAATTGAGGCTCACCATCACGCTCACCTGGACCTGCCGACCCCTCCACTACGGTCGCGATCACCTTCGCCTCAACAAATAGCCAATGCTGCCGCCGATGTTCAATGAATTTTCTTGCAAACTGCGATAATTATCTCGCCAAATGAACACCAACCCTAGGGCCTGGTCAACCTCCTCTTTCCAACGCCGCCTCCCGATCGACGATCGGATGAAAATCCACCATTGGATCGTCGAAACCTAGAATCGACGGCTGCGGTTCATCCTCGAATTCTGGACAAACGGTGATTCGATGGCAAAAATGAATTGCAGATCTGGGTCACACTCGTCGAGAGCTTCGAAACATTATATAATTTGACATGGTATGGAGGAGTTTGATTTTTAAATTGGTTTGGAGATTGAATTGTAGCGTTTGGAATTAGAATTTGTTTCTGCCAATGAATAAAGGAGCAGACAGAAGTTGATGTACATACAGAATAAGAAGTAGAAAGACCGCTAAGGTTAGAATAGAACAATTTATATGAACAAGGCCCGGTAAGAAAATGAACACAATCGAATTGGTACAAACGACAATAGCGACCCAAAAAGCCCATTCTGCCTCCGAAACGAAAATGGGTCATTCCATATATCAAAATAGATGTTTTCGATATTTTTAAACTCAATGGAAAAGGTATCGAGTCCAAATTCCATTATATGAAGAAGTTAGCTTTAAAATCAGCTTATTTCAAATTGATTTCAATTGAATTTACTTAAATTGATTTCTATGAGTTTCGAGCCCATACGATCAAACGGTAAGTCCGATCGCTACGAAACTTGAAATCCTATAATAATTCACCGTTTCGGATCCGATGAAACTAGTTTTGTCGAAATCCGAGACAATGGCCAAAATGGCTATTTTCACGTTAATTAAATAAATTATTATTAAATTAAATTTATCACTTCTTATATTCAAATTAAATAACTGACCATTTTTATCATTTTTGATTACATAGACATCTACCATAATTTAAAACAAATTTACATATCAAATTCAGTGTTAAATATTTTACTAGTTACAGTGTTCAGTTTCAATGGTAAATAAAATTTAATTAATTAAAATTTAATTCCAAAAAATTGATTTAATTTGATTTTAATCTTTTTTATTCAATCAATTATTACTCTATATACATAGTTAACATTTGTTTATATCTTACTACACTAATATTCTACAATTTATCATCTTTTACCATATTAGTTGCAATATTTAAATTTCATTGAATTTTTGGCAATTTTATTAAAATTTTAAATCCCAATAAATTAACTTATCTTGGTTTCAATCTTTTATTTAAATCAATTATTGGCTATAATTGAAATTTATTTACATTTTAATGCATTCGCCTTTTACAGTTATCGTCTTAACTCATTTTACATAACATTTAATTTCATTTAATTATATTTGATTAAATAAATTGGTAACAAATAAAAATTGTCACCATTTCTATATTTAATCACATTTGTATGTTTGTTATCTACACACAAATGTTATAGTTATTTGCACAACACTAATTTTATTCAGTTACAATTTATTACTTACTATTTCATTAATTAATACAGCATTTAAATTATCAATTACTCTTCTAATCCAATTATAAATTTATACACACATTATTACAATTAATTTACAATCTATTACCAATTATAACTCTTTAATCATTTCAATTAATTAGAATTACATTTAAAGCAGTTATCAATTACCTTAAATAAATACTATTACATTTCCAATTATATTCTTATTATTAAATCACAAATTTTATTTCTTCCAACATTAAATCACAAAAATTTATTAAATTAACTATTTTTAATTATCGAAAATTATTGGTCGTTACATTCTCCCCCACTCAAAACTTTTCGTCCTTGAAAAGGAAAGAAGCAATCAAGAAATTAATATATCTTATTCAAAATATTAAATTTATAAACAATTAATTTACATAATTAAATAATTTAAATAAAATAAATCAATTTACAAACAATTAAATCCTTTTATATTCAAGTTAATAAAAGTTGGAAAAACATTTCACAAAATTTTCTAAGTCCAAAATTCATAGAAAATTTCGGCAGAGTCTCTATTGTACGGGGAGGTCTAAGAGAAATAATAATATCAATAATAACAATATAAATCACATATGTTTCAAAATAAAATATCCCAAACTACGGGGAAAACAATATAATATCGCTAGAAAACCGTAATTCAAAATGTACCTATTGGTCGGGCAAACAAACGCTTATTTATGAAACCAAAAGCAGTAGCAATTACTTCCATAACTTGTATTTCACTTATATAATCCAAAGAAGTTAATAATTATGTAAAAGAGGAATATTACATTGTTTTAACTAATAACAACAAAACTATCACAACATAACAACAATCTTTTTACAAACAAACAGTACAAACATCGTTTTTAACAAAGAAAACCATTATCCATCCGTAACAACCAAAACAAATGGTTTGTTCGGGTTTAGAACTTCTAATCGTATAAAATGATAAATAAATTATGAAGTAAATCATAGTCATAGATAAAACTTTATAGATTATTTATACATCTCTATACAAAATAGAAGTATCCTTTCCCAACCAATCCATAAGCCAAACAAACAATAATTTCAATGTTATTTAAGTTTGTTTCACCTCATTTACTGTTCTTTTCTCATTCATATAGTGCTTATTTTCATTAATTTACATTCATTACTTACAAAAATTCAATTCCCATTTATTTATACAATGCCATTTTTTTTCTTTTCATTACTTTACATTCATTACTTACATAAGTTACTTTTATTTCAATTATTTAGATTATTCATTATTATGTAAGTCTCTTTACAATTTAATCCACCATTAATAGATTATTTCTTTTTCACATTCATTCTTCCCTATATAGTATTATTGAATATTAAATCTGTTTCTAAATCATTTCAATGTTTTTTAAAGTTATAACCATTCAATTAATATAGTAATCATTTTAATTATAAATGGCTTCAACGTTAGTTTAAGTTTATAATTATTTACCTACAGTATTCACCTTTTACTATTCAATCTGATCATAAATAGCTTTAAATGTTAATTAAGTTTACAATCATTTTTCTTACATTATTCACTTTTCTATTACATTTGATAAGTAACATTTCAAACTATTAACCTAAGTTTATAACAATTTATAATATCAGAATTCTTATTTACAAAAGTAATTCCATTAAACACTTTCATTAATTAAGTTTTTCTTGTATAATATTCTATTACATATTCTTATTTAACATTTCAACTTTTAACATTTTGGTGAGTTATATATATGTCTTCTAGAATGTAATTGAATTTTACATAAGTTCATCTTATTCATTAAGTAAATAATATGTTCAATAGTTATCATTTCTCATTTTCATATTCTTTTGATTTGCAGTCTACAAAATTTCGATTTCTTATATTTTCATTAATCACTTAGCACCTAGTTTCTAACTACACATATTGAAAGTTTCCAATTATTAAAATAGTCAATATTTCATCTCATTATAATAATTGAAATTTCCAATTTGTAGAAAACTTAAGAACTAAATACTGGATTCCTTTTTCAATTATTTTAAAATAATACACACACACACACACTCATAACTTATATATATATGTATCAAATCAAACTTTAGAAATAAAATTAAGATTTGTTTATTAAAACGAATGTGCAATAAAACTACAACAGTAGTCTTCCCACTTTGAAACTCAAAAATGAACGTCGATGATGCATGCACTCATCACCGAAATTATTTTCCAACGATAGAGAAGGGAGTATTTAAGCATTTCTTTCAAATCGTACTGAAATATTTATATCAGAAAATACTTCCAAATAATACTAATATTATATATCCCAAAAAAATTCGAAAGAAATTTTCAAAAATCCCGGAACTTAAGTTCTAAATTTCCAATTTATATTTATTTTGTTTTCAATCCCATTTTCCCAACTAATATTTATAAATTCACTTCTCAACAAGCAACATATACATCCAACTATATTATTTACAAAAGTTATTCATTTATATACAAAATATAATACTAGTTAAAATTATTTCATTTACCCATATTTCAAAACCAATATTGTGTCGGTCTGCTCTATTAAGTGTTTAGAAATCCTTATCGATGCCATAGCGTCCTATGTACTGACCGGAATTTATAAATACTAAATAGAACAAATTAACACAATTCAAAAACCTTTTATAACACTAAAAAATATGATCTCTCATATATATACACTCAGCGACTCATTCTAGAGTATTACTACCCAATTTTAAATGAGTCAGACCCCACAAAGCTAAGGTTATTGCTAAACTTGGCAATGATACCAAATGTAATGGCCTGCCTTTTTGGACGGTTTAAATCGACGATAAACCACACACGTCAAACTCAAACCATTCAAAAGGGCATATTGTTATGGGGTAAATAATAAAAAACAGAGAAAGAAAGAAAACAAATACAGAATCTCGCAGCGGAGTGACAAAATATAATAATAGAATAAACAGTTCATGAAGCTGTTTACAAATAACATTGATTATAATTTTATAATACAGATCAGAGTTACACACAACAAGAATAAATAAAAAATAAATCCAGCAGAACAACATGATGTAGTGGAATAAATATAATAAATAATAATAGTATAAAATCTTCGTGTTCATCCTCCAGAAAGCAGTCTTCGATAAACTGAAAAGCTCATACTGACCCAAGCGAATTGAAAAGACAAAACACTCGAGTCAGAACTAAAAGATCTTATGAAAGTTAAATCAACAATAAATAAATATGAGTGTAACGGCGTCAGAGACGTTTACGGGTTTTGACATCTCCTATCCAGTGTCTAATATGAGTGCAGTAACTTAAGAGATGTTCAGAATTACCATCTCCTAAGGATCCGTTAAACTATCTACTATGTAGTACAATACGCTATTATAATATGTCTACAGTAAAGTATTAAAATAGCGTTAAGGCGTTACCTATATCCCCCTTAACATATTTTATATATTTCCATAGTCTATACAGTACCGTATGCTCCTCCATGAGGTTTACCCAAAGGGCACTCCATAGGTATGGTACAAAACAAACTCGTAGAAGGCGCGATAGGGCATGTGAACACGACACTCGAGGTAATGCAAGGGTAGATATACCATTTGCGGATCGGGACTGGTGGTAACGCATAGCAGCTACTACCGCCCACCTCGGAACACGCTCCTAAAATCAAAATCGAGGATGACCATCAAATCAATCACAAAGTCATAATATGGTATCGAAAAAGCATGATCGATCGGAGGAATGACCTCACTTGGCCCGGCATGGCTTCTGTTTTAGTCACATCTAAGCTGACTCATGGGAGTCAGGGTCATGTAAATACCTCATACAGAATCGTTCGCTAAACCATCCTACTTTATTTCTGAAATCTCCACCACATGCACAGTTGTTAAAGTGGTTTTCGGTATTGGCAGTTTAACAACCAAACGCTTATTACACACCGGATGGTTCTTTTATGTTTTCAAAACCATTTCATTTTGATATCAAAATATCATAATCAATTCAAACCGTATCAGTTTCGAAATCATATTCACTTTCAAAACCATATTTTCAAAATAGGTTAAGCCCTCATTTCAAAATCATCATATTTACTCAAATATGTCATTTCACCAGCAAATGTCATTTCAAATCCCAACTTATGTTATAACATTATTAAACCTTATTCGCTTTAAAATCAAGGCTTTAATTATAAACATTTCCACTGTAACGACCCAGAATTTTGAACCAATTAAATTTAGAATATTTAATTAATTTTAAATATTTGAACGATGATTTAATTTGAATCCCCGATTCAACTTTGAATTTGACGATTAAATTATATAATTTAATATATTGAGAGTTGAATAAAAATTTATATCTTCAATTTATAGTTGAAGAAAAATATTTCGATAGCTTTTAAAATTCGTATTGATAATACTGAAGATAACAGAAGCTTCGGAATCTAGTTTCGAATTGATTTGATCAGTTTTGAAAATGTATCGTTCAATCGAATTTAAAAATAGCCGTCCGAGGCGCAGTCTCGGAATTCGACGAAACCAGTTCCATTGGGTCCGTAATATTGGATTATTGTCGGATTTCCAATTTCGTATTTTTCAAGGTTGTTATGTGAGCGTACGGTAAGTAAACGCACTGAAGTTTTAAATCGAATTTGATTTAAAATTTAAATTTCAAATATTAGTCAACCCACACGATACTTCCCCTTATCTCACGCCTAAATTCACGTCTGAAATCACGGAGAAAATCGTGCCAACCATCCGCCTTCAATTTCAAATACCCCTCTCCCCTCTCTCCATACTTCCGTTCAAAGAAAATCGAAAACTTCTTCGCTCAAAATCAAAGTAAATGGCCACATACCCTTCCTCTTGTTCAAAAACGAAATCATTCCTCGGTTCCCAAATTCAAAAAATAAAAATGGCCGAGCCCATTCGTTTGAAATCTCCAGTTCAACAAAGCAAAAAAAAAATGTGTCGCGATGATTTAAAAGCAAGCTCGCGTTCGAGCGGTAGGCGAGTCGAGTAGAAGTCGCGATGCGACTGGGCAATGGGAGGCTGGCAGCGACGAGGTTGGAGGAAATTGGCGGTAGTCGAGCTCGCGACCAGGGTGTGATGATGCGAACGATTTAGCTCGCGATAGGGCAGTTCGTCTCGAGGGGACTACGAGGGAGGCGCGCGAGAGCGGCGGCGGCACTGTCAAGTCGAGGTGGCGATTCGAGGGCGAGTTCGCGCGCGTATGTGAAGTTCGACGAGGCAGCGGCGAGCAGTTTCGCGATGAGGGAGGTGCTAGTCTTTGGAAATGTCGAGTTCGATCTCGATAAAGTCTGAGTTGCGAGCGACAGTGAGGTATTCTCGAATTTTTGCTTTTATTTAAACCAAATTATATCTATATCGCTGGACAATAATTTTATAAACCAATGAATGAATTTTCTGTAAGGAAGTTTGTTTTAAAATTTAAATTTAATTTAAATACAGAAAATACAATAAAATATAAATGTAGTTTACCCATATATATACAGAAGTAGTTGCTGGAAATAACTATATAAAGAAAATTTTGTTTTAAATTTAATTTTAGTTAGATCAATTTATAGAAAGAGAAATTGGTTTAAAAATTAAAGGTATTAGTTGAAATAAAATCGATAGTTGATTAAATTGTTAAAAACGAAATAAATTGTTCGATTTAATTCGAATATTGATAAATCGTATAAATGTTCATACAAGGTTAATACAATGAAGAAATCGAGTCAAGAATGGAAATGGATGCTAATAAAGCTAAGGTGAGATTTTCTCACTCAAATTGAAAAGTGGAATTTTGCAGTTATTGATTGTTTGACTGTTTGGATGTGATATTAGATATAGTAGGATATATCTATATATATAGCAATATATACATATTGGCATATGTATATATTGGATTGATTGATTTCCCGCCTCGTATAGCGGATGAGACCCTATTGCGTCGTTAGTAAGCGGATTTTTATAAAACCCATATACCACGATAATTCCGTACTGGAGCGGAATTGGTATTGTGCTAACATCTTTGGATGCAGGGAAACAGGTTGGAGGGATCCAACTGGACCCCTCACATTGATTGAATTTATTTATACTGTGATATGAATCTGTGAATGATTATATTGATGTTATTAATCATATTGATATCTGGAAATTGTTTGAAGCTAAAATTTAGCTGAATGGATGTTTGATATCATTGGATTCCAAAAATAAATGAAATTGGATTTTTGAAATCAAAATAGAAATTTTTAAGTAAATAAATTTTTAGAAATTGAATAAATTCGAAGAAAAGAATTTAAAAGTATAAAAGCTGATTTTTATAATCTTATTGAATAAATTCCAGAATAAAGTGAAAATGCTAAATAAATGAATTTCATAAAACAGTGATTATAAATTGAAGAATTTAATTTAAATTTGGATTTTTAAATAGATTGAAAGAGATAAAGAAATTTATTTTCTTTAAAAGGAATTTATTTAGAAAAGAAATAAGTGGGAAGTCCAATTAGAAATTTAATTGCAAATTGAAACGAATTTGGAAAAAGAATGAAATTTATAGATGTATAAATTGTGAAGTTAAAAAGGATGAAATTTATAGATGTATAAATCGGGAAGTTAAAATGAATGAAATTGTAGAATAAAAGATTTATAAGAAATTAACTTATAGATTGGATTTTTGCCTTCAAATGAAATATTGATCAAATTTGTTAATAAAGGAGATTTACAAATCGAAGTTGTTATAAAGTAGGAATAGAATTTATAAACGTTGTTTTATAAATTCGAAATCAATTGAATTTGATAAATTTAAATATAGAAGGTTATTAAAGTAGATATATTCGTGATTTTGGATAGCGAATTTCTATTGAAATGAAAATGTGTAGAAATGATTGGAATTGGGATAAATGAAGTATATTCACGATTTTGGACAGTGAATATATTTTTAAGTGAAAATGGTTATGTTTGGGAAGCGATGTTATAAATGAAGTTAATTGTTTTAAAGGATGTTTTAAAACGTGTTAAATATCGAAACCATAGATTTCAACATTTATTGTTGAAATAGACGATTTCGAAAAATAAGGAAATGGCGGACTATAACACTGTTGTTATAGTAAATGATTTCAAAAAGGAAATGTTTTATATAGTATTGGGATTTACATATCTATCTTAAAAATTCGAATCCCTATACTAGTGATTTTGAGTCGTTCGTAACAATGTTTTACGTAACATTCATTTTGACTCAGATAAATGTGTTATAGAAATAGATTTCCTTAAAGAATGAATATATACTTAATATTGATCTAAGTATAACGAATATTTTCAAATGTTGAAAATAAAAGATTTGTGAAACACTTATTATTAAATAAGTATGGAATGCATTCCCAAAATGAAATGAAACGTTTTGAGATTTTATCTTCTTAAAGATAAAATGAAAATGAATATTTGAAATCAATTGAAAATCGTATATCTGTAGATATTTGGAAATATAAATTCATATGGAATTTATAAAGGAAATGGAAACTGTTTAGAAAAATAAATGTTGATTTATTTTTGAAGTGTGGAAATTTTATATCTAGTAAAGATATTTTGGAAGATAAAATAATTTGGGAAAAATTATTTGGAATCTGATGATGTTGCGCATCTTTATTGATAGTTAAATAACTGACTATCAATAATTACCTTGAATGGTATTTGTTGTGAATTGTATGAATTTGAATGCCACACTTATTTTTGAATAATCGCTCACTATTCGGGTTAGCCGAGAAAGGACCATGGGGTCGTATAACCCATTCTGAATATGTGATACGTCGTTATGAATTGCATTTGAAGACCGGTGTTGAAGACCGGATATTTTTGAAAACGGAAGGATTACCGTCGAGTTACTCTACATCGGCTGATCTCCGATTTAGAGGTTTTATCACCCTTAGTGACGGGAAGTCCGGACGTGATTAGAAAATTATCCGGAAATGCAAGGGCTTCGTGAGAAGTGCCTTCGGTTCTGTTCGATCCCGGAACAGACTTGTATGGATTGTGTGTCTGACGTTACAATTTGAGATATAAAGCTGATTTCTATCAAATACATTTCTGTTGATGGCGGAGAATTTATTCTCTTAGCTTAACACCCTTCTCTGAGACGTACGAGCTCAGAGGTTATGTAGTTGAAATTTATCAGCGATATATCCCAATTTGGTAACGTGGCATACTGAGTGTTGCTGTGAAATGATCAGTGTTTGATCATTTGTGATATGATCATTTGTTTGATCTTATATCTTTGTGATCATAGGTTGATCATTTTGTTTGACCCGAAGCAGGGCTTTGTAGAAAGCGTAGCTTTGTGGACGAGACTTCGTCGAGCCTCACACCCCGGAAATGGTCGAAACAGGAAGGATGCAGCAAGGTTCTAGGGAGTAGCGCCCCTTAGTGTATGTCATTCCTTCTGGATAAAGGTGGTATCATGGTATGGAGCCCAGATACTTAACCTCTGTGGTTGCTGCAAATTTATTACTTTGTGGTTGTTGCGAATCGGGGATCCTCGGGAAGATCGGTGACGATCGGGGGATGGCATACGCGTGTCAGTAGTTACCTATTTGTGCAGAGGTAACCCGGCCTTGTGTTGGCAGAGATCCGGTTAGGTTCTCGGGTCGTCTATTCCAGGGACGTACCCATCGTGGATAGGAAGTTCCTTAGCCTGACCATTTGTTGGAAATCCAAAGAAACAATACGAGACTTGTACGGTTTTAGTTGTAGAACCTGCCATCTAATATGGCAGCTATAGCAAGCATACTATAATGGTACCTATGCTGGCTAAGATTTATATTTTACTTTCGAAATGTTTTCTACACTATGCACTAATAATAATATCAAAAATGATTTGATTTTGCGTAGTAAGCATCTTTGACTATCATAAGGAGAAATCTCCTCCAAGTCTGCGTTTGCATTGTGTGTGTGGCGGGAGGCCTTATGGTAGTTTCATTTTCCAAAAGCATTGCGAATTCAAATAAAGTTTTCCTGTTGTTTATTCTAAAGATAAACTGTTTTACGATCTCACACCAGTCACCATAACTGACTCGGAGTTTATTGTTTCCCTTCTAAACTCTGGGTGCCCACCAATTTCCACACGGGCAGTCTAGAGTTAGGTTATCAGGATATTCTGGAGCTTTGGAGATAAGCTGGATGGCGAGACGTATCATCCGTATTTGTTATTTATTCCGCTGTGTATTCTGTATGAGGGCAGGTTTATATAACTGTCCATTGTTGTTTATTCACTCTGATTGATGTATGTATAAAATGATATAGTTCTTCGTTTAAAGATTATTGATTTATCTATTATATATTGTTCCGCTGCGATGTGTAAGATTCTGATATTGTTTTTCTGTTTCTGCTCTTGTTCTGTTGTTGTTCTTCTTCTTTCTTTCTTCTCCTTTTCTTCTATCTTCTTCTTCTTCTACTTTTTCTTTTTCTTAAAACCCTCACTATTGGAGTTTTCCGGCACTCGATTGCTCGGCAGTCGATAAAGTGAGTATCGATGTTGAATTTTCGAAAGTCGAAAAATCCGGTATGTGACAGCGTGGTATCAGAGCATATGGTTAAGCGACAACCCTGCTCTGTTGGGTGTTATTCATTAGAGATAGAGTCAGTAGTACTCTAGAATGAGTTGAGTGTAATAATAGATATGAGCGCGTATTTGTTAGTGAATATAAAAATGTTTTATATTGTGTTTGCTTATCCGTTGAGATGTTTATGAATTTTGGTCGGTATGTGGGACGCCATATTATCGATAGGGATTTCTAAACACTTAAACGAGGCAAGACGACACAGTATTGTTTTAAATAGGGTGAATGAAATAATTTTGCCCAAAACTATTTTTGTATATAAAGGAAATAATTTTCTATGAATTATCATAGTATATGGATGTTTAGATGTTAGGAAGTAATAATAGTGAATTATCATCACTGGAATTGAATAAGAAACTGAAATCGTAACTCCAAAGTTAAGAAATAAATTCATGTACAAATGAAATTAAAGAATGTAAATTATAAATGTGAATTGTAATTTAAAACGGAGTTCCAGAGAAATTTTTGGAAATGTTTTGAAAAGAATTTGAAAATTTTGGAGATTTGGAAAGTTTAAATCATTTTTGGAGTTGAAAATGATTTTCAAAGGATTTTGGAAAAATGTTTTAAAGGAATGAAAAGCTCTAAACTCTTTTCGGTCGCTGGAAAATAACTTCGATGATGATCGCGACATCACCGGTGTTCATTTTTGGGTTTCCAAAAGAGGAATTGCTGCCAAATTGTTTTAAATGGAAGTTGTTTTGAAAATTTGGATTTTGTTTTAGAAAATTCAAAGGATAATTTGAATTGTTTTCAAAAAAGGATTTTTGAAATGTTGGTAAGACTCTGGAATACCATATTTATGAAATATTATCAAGTTGATAACTTATACAATTTGATTTTTGATAGAATAATTTTAACTTAAAGAATGAAGTTAAATCAAAGTAAGTATAAGTGAATATAACTGGAATTGAATTTGATTTGTGAAGTTAAACTAAAATTAGTAAGTAAAGCTTAAAGAATGAAGTTAAATGAATGTAAATACAAGCGAATCAATTTAATGAAAGTGAAATTAAATGTTGAAACCCATTTCGAATTCGTAAGCAAATAAATTGAATTGATATCAATTTGAATTAGTAATTGAAACTAATTTAAATAGTGCAGTTGAATGAAAGATAGTTGATAAAACTTCAATATTCAGAATAGAAGGTAAAATTGAATTCAAATGAAATTTGAAATGTGAAAATTGAATGATAATGAATATGTAACTTCAACAGTGAAGTAAAAATGATATAAGTAGTTTATATTGAAAATTTTGTAATAGAATTTGCAAAATGGTTTGAATGTGTAACTAGATATTATGGCTAGTAGGACATACAGGTGTTATAAAAGGAATTGGAATTTTGATTTCGAAGATAATTTGAATTGCTCGAAAAAGGTATGTATTTAAATTTGAATATGAGATTTGATGACTTATTTCTCTAGCCGCTTGGCTTTTTCTTTTTCTTTTTGAAATTTGAGAGTGCGTAGGGACGTTTTGTAGTCGTGCCGTATTAGCCGCGCAAAGGAGACGCTGGCGAAATTTTTCGGAAATTTAGGGCGTTAGAAAATTTTTGAGAAAATTTGAAAGTTTAACATTTGAATTTAAACTCGAATTTGAATTTTGAAGTAAACGATGTTGTTTGGAAACTTATAAATTGAAGTTGAAAAATTAGTTGAATGATAACGAATCTTTAGTAGAAAGATTTGTTTTGAAAAATTGATAAAACTATTGGATTGTGAAAAATAGTAGACGAGTTAAGGACCTTTTTTCCTAACTTGTAATTTCGAGGACGAAATTCTTTTAAGGGGGGAAGTCTGTAACGACCCAGAATTTTGAACCAATTAAATTTAGAATATTTAATTAATTTTAAATATTTGAACGATGATTTAATTTGAATCCCCGATTCAACTTTGAATTTGACGATTAAATTATATAATTTAATATATTGAGAGTTGAATAAAAATTTATATCTTCAATTTATAGTTGAAGAAAAATATTTCGATAGCTTTTAAAATTCGTATTGATAATACTGAAGATAACAGAAGCTTCAGAATCTAGTTTCGAATTGATTTGATCAGTTTTGAAAATGTATCGTTCAATCGAATTTAAAAATAGCCATCCGAGGCGCAGTCTCGGAATTCGATGAAACCAGTTCCATTGGGTCCGTAATATTGGATTATTGTCGGATTTCCAATTTCGTATTTTTCAGGGTTGTTATGTGAGCGTACGGTAAGTAAACGCACTGAAGTTTTAAATCGAATTTGATTTAAAATTTAAATTTCAAATATTAGTCAACCCACACGATACTTCCCCTTATCTCACGCCTAAATTCACGTCTGAAATCATGGAGAAAATCGTGCCAACCATCCTCCTTCAATTTCAAATACCCCTCTCCCCTCTCTCCATACTTCCGTTCAAAGAAAATCGAAAACTTCTTCGCTCAAAATCAAAGTAAATGGCCACATACCCTTCCTCTTGTTCAAAAACGAAATCATTCCTCGGTTCCCAAATTCGAAAAATAAAAATGGCCGAGCCCATTCGTTTGAAATCTCCAGTTCAACAAAGCAAAAAAAAAATGTGTCGCGATGATTTAAAAGCAAGCTCGCGTTCGAGCGGCAGGCGAGTCGAGTAGAAGTCGCGATGCGACTGGGCAATGGGAGGCTGGCAGCGACGAGGTTGGAGGAAATTGGCGGTAGTCGAGCTCGCGACCAGGGTGTGATGATGCGAACGATTTAGCTCGCGATGGGGCAGTTCGTCTCGAGGGGACTACGAGGGAGGCGCGCGAGAGCGGCGGCGGCACTGTCAAGTCGAGGTGGCGATTCGAGGGCGAGTTCGCGCGCGTATGTGAAGTTCGACGAGGCAGCGGCGAGCAGTTTCGCGATGAGGGAGGTGCTGGTCTTTGGAAATGTCGAGTTCGATCTCGATAAAGTCTGAGTTGCGAGCGACAGTGAGGTATTCTTGAATTTTTGCTTTTATTTAAACCAAATTATATCTATATCGCTGGACAATAATTTTATAAACCAATGAATGAATTTTCTGTAAGGAAGTTTGTTTTAAAATTTAAATTTAATTTAAATACAGAAAATACAATAGAATATAAATGTAGTTTACCCATATATATACAGAAGTAGTTGCTAGAAATAACTATATAAAGAAAATTTTGTTTTAAATTTAATTTTAGTTAGATCAATTTATAAAAAGAGAAATTGGTTTAAAAATTAAAGGTATTAGTTGAAATAAAATCGATAGTTGATTAAATTGTTAAAAACGAAATAAATTGTTCGATTTAATTCGAATATTGATAAATCGTATAAATGTTCATACAAGGTTAATACAATGAAGAAATCGAGTCAAGAATGGAAATGGATGCTAATAAAGCTAAGGTGAGATTTTCTCACTCAAATTGAAAAGTGGAATTTTGCAGTTATTGATTGTTTGACTGTTTGGATGTGATATTAGATATAGTAGGATATATCTATATATATAGCAATATATACATATTGGCATATGTATATATTGGATTGATTGATTTCCCGCCTCGTATAGCGGATGAGACCCTATTGCGCCGTTAGTAAGTGGATTTTTATAAAACCCATATACCGCGATAATTCCGTACTGGAGCGGAATTGGTATTGTGCTAACATCTTTGGATGCAGGGAAACAGGTTGGAGGGATCCAACTGGACCCCTCACATTGATTGAATTTATTTATACTGTGATATGAATCTGTGAATGATTATATTGATGTTATTAATCATATTGATATCTGGAAATTGTTTGAAGCTAAAATTTAGCTGAATGGATGTTTGATATCATTGGATTCCAAAAATAAATGAAATTGGATTTTTGAAATCAAAATAGAAATTTTTAAGTAAATAAATTTTTAGAAATTGAATAAATTCGAAGAAAAGAATTTAAAAGTATAAAAGCTGATTTTTATAATCTTATTGAATAAATTCCAGAATAAAGTGAAAATGCTAAATAAATGAATTTCATAAAACAGTGATTATAAATTGAAGAATTTAATTTAAATTTGGATTTTTAAATAGATTGAAAGAGATAAATAAATTTATTTTCTTTAAAAGGAATTTATTTAGAAAAGAAATAAGTGGGAAGTCCAATTAGAAATTTAATTGCAAATTGAAACGAATTTGGAAAAAGAATGAAATTTATAGATGTATAAATTGTGAAGTTAAAAAGGATGAAATTTATAGATGTATAAATCGGGAAGTTAAAATGAATGAAATTTTAGAATAGAAGATTTATAAGAAATTAACTTGTAGATTGGATTTTTGCCTTCAAATGAAATATTGATCAAATTTGTTAATAAAGGAGATTTACAAATCGAAGTTGTTATAAAGTAGGAATAGAATTTATAAACGTTGTTTTATAAATTCGAAATCAATTGAATTTGATAAATTTAAATATAGAAGGTTATTAAAGTAGATATATTCGCGATTTTGGATAGCGAATTTCTATTGAAATGAAAATGTGTAGAAATGATTGGAATTGGGATAAATGAAGTATATTCACGATTTTGGACAGTGAATATATTTTTAAGTGAAAATGGTTATGTTTGGGAAAGCGATGTTATAAATGAAGTTAATTGTTTTAAAGGATGTTTTAAAACGTGTTAAATATCGAAACCATAGATTTCAACATTTATTGTTGAAATAGACGATTTCGAAAAATAAGGAAATGGCGGACTATAACACTGTTGTTATAGTAAATGATTTCAAAAAGGAAATGTTTTATATAGTATTGGGATTACATATCTATCTTAAAAATTTGAATCCCTATACTAGTGATTTTGAGTCGTTCGTAACAATGTTTTACGTAACATTCGTTTTGACTCAGATAAATGTGTTATAGAAATAGATTTCCTTAAAGAATGAATATATACTTAATATTGATCTAAGTATAACAAATATTTTCAAATGTTGAAAATAAAAGATTTGTGAAACACTTATTATTAAATAAGTATGGAATGCATTCCCAAAATGAAATGAAACGTTTTGAGATTTTATCTTCTTAAAGATAAAATGAAAATGAATATTTGAAATCAATTGAAAATCGTATATCTGTAGATATTTGGAAATATAAATTCATATGGAATTTATAAAGGAAATGGAAACTGTTTAGAAAAATAAATGTTGATTTATTTTTGAAGTGTGGAAATTTTATATCTAGTAAAGATATTTTGGAAGATAAAATAATTTGGGAAAAATTATTTGGAATCTGATGATGTTGCGCATCTTTATTGATAGTTAAATAACCGACTATCAATAATTACCTTGAATGGTATTTGTTGTGAATTGGATGAATTTGAATGCCACACTTATTTTTGAATAATCGCTCACTATTCGGGTTAGCCGGGAAAGGACCATGGGGTCGTATAACCCATTCCGAATATGTGATACGTCGTTATGAATTGCATTTGAAGACCGGTGTTGAAGACCGGATATTTTTGAAAACGGAAGGATTACCGTCGAGTTACTCTACATCGGCTGATCTCCGATTTAGAGGTTTTATCACCCTTAGTGAAGGGAAGTCCGGACGTGATTAGAAAATTATCCGGAAATGCAAGGGCTTCGTGAGAAGTGCCTTCGGTTCTGTTCGATCCCGGAACAGACTTGTATGGATTGTGTGTCTGACGTTACAATTTGAGATATAAAGCTGATTTCTTTCAAATACATTTCTGTTGGTGGCGGAGAATTTATTCTCCTAGCTTAACACCCTTCTCTGAGACGTACGAGCTCAGAGGTTATGTAGTTGAAATTTATCAGCGATATATCCCAATTTGGTAACGTGGCATACTGAGTGTTGCTGTGAAATGATCAGTGTTTGATCATTTGTGATATGATCATTTGTTTGATCTTATATCTTTGTGATCATAGGTTGATCATTTTGTTTGACCCGAAGCAGGGCTTTGTAGAAAGCGTAGCTTTGTGGACGAGACTTCGTCGAGCCTCACACCCCGGAAATGGTCGAAACAGGAAGGATGCAGCAAGGTTCTAGGGAGTAGCGCCCCTTAGTGTATGTCATTCCTTCTGGATAAAGGTGGTATCATGGTATGGAGCCCAGATACTTAACCTCTGTGGTTGCTGCAAATTTATTACTTTGTGGTTGTTGCGAATCGGGGATCCTCGGGAAGATCGGTGACGATCGGGGGATGGCATACGCGTGTCAGTAGTTACCTATTTTTGCAGAGGTAACCCGGCCTTGTGTTGGCAGGGATCCGGTTAGGTTCTCGGGTCGTCTATTCCAGGGACGTACCCATCGTGGATAGGAAGTTCCTTAGCCTGACCATTTGTTGGAAATCCAAAGAAACAATACGAGACTTGTATGGTTTTAGTTATAGAACCTGCCATCTAATATGGCAGCTATAGCAAGCATACTATAATGGTACCTATGCTGGCTAAGATTTATATTCTACTTTCGAAATGTTTTCTACACTATGCACTAATAATAATATCAAAAATGATTTGATTTTGCGTAGTAAGCATCTTTGACTATCATAAGGAGAAATCTCCTCCAAGTCTGCGTTTGCATTGTGTGTGTGGCGGGAGGCCTTATGGTAGTTTCATTTTCCAAAAGCATTGCGAATTCAAATAAAGTTTTCCTGTTGTTTATTCTAAAGATAAACTGTTTTACGATCTCACACCAGTCACCATGACTGACTCGAAGTTTATTGTTTCCCTTCTAAACTCTGGGTGCCCACCAATTTCCACACGGGCAGTCTAGAGTTAGGTTATTAGGATATTCTGGAGCTTTGGAGATAAGCTGGATGGCGAGACGTATCATCCGTATTTGTTATTTATTCCGCTGTGTATTCTGTATGAGGGCAGGTTTATATAACTATCCATTGTTGTTTATTCACTCTGATTGATGTATGTATAAAATGATATAGTTCTTCGTTTAAAGATTATTCATTTATCTATTATATATTGTTCCGCTGCGATGTGTAAGATTCTGATATTGTTTTTCTGTTTCTGCTCTTGTTCTGTTGTTGTTCTTCTTCTTTCTTTCTTCTCTTTTTCTTCTATCTTCTTCTTCTTCTACTTTTTCTTTTTCTTAAAACCCTCACTATTGGAGTTTTCCGGCACTCGATTGCTCGGCAGTCGATAAAGTGAGTATCGATGTTGAATTTTCGAAAGTCGAAAAATCCGGTATGTGACATCCACTCTGCACCATCTGAAATTTAGAAAATAATTTAGATAGTTATAAATAGTTTAATTAGTTTAACATAGTTTTCAAAATAGATAAAAATTAGGTTAAATAGGTTTAAAATAGATTAAATAAAATGGTTTAAAATAGATTAAATAGGTTTATTATGGATTAATTAGATTTAAAATAGATTAAATGAATTTAAAATAGATTAAAATGAATTAAAATAGATTAAATAGTTTAAAATAAATTAAAATAGTTTAATATAGTTTAATAAAGTTTGACTGATTTAAAATAGATTAAAATAGTTTAAAATGGTTTAAAATAAATTAAAATATATTAAGATAGATTAAATAGGTTATTAGTTTAAAATAGGTTAAATTACATTAAAATAAATTAAATAGTTTAAATTGATTAAGTTGGTTTAAAATAGATTAACTTATTTTAATAGTTGAAAATCTAAAAATTAGAATTTAAGAGAACATTTACAGTTTATATTGAGATAATAAATTTGAAATTAACATCAAATTTAACTATTTCAATTTTAATAGATTTTCAAAATTATAGTTCTAAAATTTCAATAACTCAATTTCGATAATTTCGTTTATACTTCAATTCAACTTTAGAATTACAATTTAAATCTTTTAAATAATTACTTAAAACAATTCAATTTATATTAGTCAAATTCTATTTCAATTATCGTTTAACCAGATTCAAAGTTTGAAGATTTAAAATCATTAAATTTAACCAAGCCGTTGTCCGTATATAATTCTCTACCCTATGGTCAAGTGATACGGATATTTATCATTTTAACCGGCAATCCCAAATTTATTTCAATGAAAATCGCTTGGGTTTACCATTTCAACCCATAACGATTTTCCCCTATTCTATATGATCGTTCGGGTATATATCATTTCAACCCATAGGGAACTTGCAGTGTTGTAACAATATAAACTATAACATCCAGTCATCCAATATCAGCAAATCAAACATACATCGCATCATCAAGCAAATCAACCAATAAACATTAATAGATAAATGATTATCATTAGCTGGTATTCAATTGACAATTAAATTCAATAATAAATTAAATGACGATTAAATGCAATAAAAGTCGTATTTAACTAGAATGACAATTTAAACATACCAAACATCAATCAATTAATTTCTAATCACACTATAAATTTAATTTAACTAACATAAGAAAATTTAGTAGTTGTGAGTGGGTTAAAACACTCGCCTTTGATTTTAAATCGATTTGAAATCCAAAATAAGACTCAAAATTCAACGGTCTCAGAATTCATTCAAACCAGTTCCAAAATGTCCGGAATTTCAAAACGATCGTAGTGGAACAAACCGCGCGTGAATCTGACCTCTTACGCAAAGGTTATGTGCGTTAGAAGTTGTAAATATTTAATTTAAATTAAATACAAGGGCTAAGTTGTAAATTCGCTCACCTCGAGAAACCCTAAATGCATACTCGTACGCGATCATCTCATACCCAGCCACCATCATCTCAAATGAACACACGTCCCTTTGTTCAACAACGACCAGATCGAGGCTGACCATCGCGCTCGCCTGGACCTGCCGACCCCTACAGTACAGTCATGATCACCTCCACCTCAACAAATAGCCAGCGCCACCGCCGATGATCAGTCAATTTTATGGCGAACTTTGATGATCATCTCGCCAAACGAACACCATCCCTAGGGCCTGCTCAACCTCCTCTTTCCAACGCCGCCTCCCGATCGACGATCGGATGAAAATCCACCGTTGGATCGTCGAAACCTACAATGGAGGGCTGCGGTTCATCCTCGATTTATGGACAAACGATGATTCAATGGAAAAAACGAATTGTGATCTGGGTTATGCTCGTCGAGAGCTTTGAAACAGTATATAATTTGATATGGTTTGGAGGAGTTTGATTTTGAAATTGGTTTAGAGATTGAATTGTAGCATTTGGAATTGGAATTTGTTTCTGCCGTTGAAGAAAGGAGCAGACAGAAGTTGATGTACGTACAGAATAAGAAATAGAAAGACTGCTAGGGTTAGAATAGAACAATTTATATGAACAAAGCCCGGTAAGAAAATAAACACAATCGAATTGGTACGAACGACAATAGCGACTCGAAAAGCCCGTTCTGCCACCGAAACGAAAGTGGGTCATTCCATATATCAAAATAGAAGTTTTAAACTCAATGGAACAGGTATCGAGTCCAAATTCCATTGTATGAAGAAGTTAGCTTTAAAATTAGCTTATTTCAAATTGATTTCAATTGAATTTACATAAATTGGTTTCTACGAGTTTCGAGCCCGTACGATCAAACGACAAGTCTGATCGCTATAAAACTTGAAATCCTACAGTAGTTCACCGTTTCGGGTCCGATGAAATCAGTTTCGTCGAAATCCGAGACAGTGGCCAAAATGGCTATTTTCACGTTAATTAAATAAAGTATTATTAAATTAAATTTATCACTTCTTATATTCAAATTAAATAACTAACCATTTTTATCATTTTTGATTACGTAGACATCTACCATAATTTAAAACAAATTTACATATCAAATTCAGTGTTAAATATTTCACTAGTTACAGTGTTTAGTTTCAATGGTAAATAAAATTCAATTAATTAAAATTTAATTCCAATAAATTGATTTAATTTGATTTCAATCTTTTTTATTCAATCAATTATTACTCTATAGACATAGTTAACATTTGTTTATATCTTACTACACTAATATTCTATAATTTATCATCTTTTACCATATTAGTTGTAATATTTCAATTTCATTGAATTTTTGTCAATTTTATTAAAATTTTAAATCCCAATAAATTAACTTATCTTGGTTTCAATCTTTTATTTAAATCAATTATTGCCTCATGAATATAATTGAAGTTTCTGTACATTTTATTGCATTCACCTTTAACAGTTATCGTCTTAACTCATTTTACGTAACATTTAATTTCATTTAATTACAATTGATTAAATAAATTGGTAGCAAATAACAATTGTCACCATTTTTATATTTAATCACATTTGTATGTTTGTTATCTACACACAAATGTTATAGTTATTTACACAGCACTAATTTTATTCAATTACAATTTATTACTTACTATTTCATTAATTAATACAACATTTAAATTATCAATTACTCTTTTAATCCAATTATCAATTAATACACACATTATTACAATTAATTTACAATCTATTACCAATTATAACTCTTTAATCATTTCAATTAATTGGAATTACATTTAAAGCAGTTATCAATTACCTTAAATTAATACTATTACATTTCATTCTAATTATGTTCATATTATTAAATCATAATCTTTATTTCTTCCAACATTAAATCACAAAAATTTATTAAATTAACTATTTTTAATTATCGAAAATTACGGGTCGTTACACATAAGGCATGTACTTCCGGTTCTACACCATGTATATTCTAATTAAGTCAAGTTATATTAAGTTTACATATGTGTTTCACTGTGTGCCTACCCTTAAGTCATTTAAATAGTTTTATTCATATCGAACATGTAAGATGTCATTATATGTTCGCAGGTGTGATATGTTATCATGTGAGCCCAAATCATGGCATGAATAATTAATTGCTTGGTTCATGCCAAGATCTTACTACTATAGTACCTGATTGGATCATGGCATACAATACATCATTGACAAAATCATAGTTAATATCGAATTCAAACATAAAGTAATCGCACCATTTACGTTGCATTGCTCATCACATGATGACTCTTTTAAGATAAAGCATGAAATGATCCATCATTATGCACAACAATAAGGCTTGGTCGTATGGTCAAGGTTAGAGATTCTCTGTCATCATGTCGAGCCATAAGGTTCAATCGAACGGGGATCAACGGAGGAGCGTCTATCGTCATGCTAAGCCATGAGGGTCAATCACATGCGGACTTCATTGTTGATAGAGTTGAGGGCATAGACATATGGGCAATTATATAAATATATTTAATGTTTGTACACTTAATTCTTATATACGAATCTTATTCGAAATTAAAATATGTTTTCCTTGTTTCTATTTCTATTGTATGTGCATATATTTATAATTGCATGTTGATGGTTACATTTCATATATACAATGGTATTTTTGAACCAAGAAACGCTCAGTTTCGGGTTATAGGTGTAACCAACTCGCTGTTAAGGATATAGCAGAAAGAAATAATAAAAAAGATCTCAGGTATAAAGATCTTCGTTAGTGCGTAATCCGATTGTATACCACCACTGAGAAAGACCGGAAGAAGCGATATTAATCCCCGTGACTAGGTATTTAATTGATTGCAGTTACGAATGTGTTTGTAATCGCGAGTAATGAAACAATATATATACATATATCTAAGTCAAAATAAAGGATCTCATATGACGATGTGTAGTTTTCTTTTGATTTGAGAGTACTATGAATCTTGTTTATCAAGATCCTACTTTGATAACGGTTAATCACATGATATGAGTTCATGTTAAGACCATAGTTGGGTACGAGATTAGATATTCGGAATGAAACACTACCCAAGAGAGAATTCTTCTCTTTTAATATAGAAGATTAATATCACCATAATTTGCTTATAAATCTAAGTTAGAGCTCTAACCAAAGTAAATTGGTTAATCAATAATTGTTATCAATTGAACTAAGTAACTTTGGAGCTTAAATTCGTAATTAAATAAGGACATAATTAGGGTTTTGACCGATGACCTTATCCTAGATGTCTAAGTGACATAGTTTTGATAAAGAGATAAACATGCATAATTATTATTGCACTAGGGTGCAATTTTATAATGATTATGAAATATGACTTCATCTAGATGATTGATAAGCATACGACTTCGTGATCTTTACTATACTTAAGAAAAGTTCACACAAGCTTTGATATTTAAATAGTTTAAATATTAACTATGGACTTAAGTCATAAATATGAGTCACACAACAATGAATTTTAGTATTGGACCTAAAAGCTAAAATAAAATAATTTATGTGTATAAATTATTACAGAGATGATTTAGATGCATATAATTTTTATGTTCATAGATACACACACGTACACATTATAAATTATTTTATTGTAGCTTTTAGGTCCAGAATTCATTGTTATATGTGTGAGTGATTTGATTTTTTAAATTGCCAAAATTAATTGAGTTAAATATATATAATTGTTGTATATATTTAACTTAGTTTAAATGAGAAATTTAATTAATTAAAAGGGGTAACATAAAATATACAATGTATACGTTTTATGCTATGTATTTATCAATTAATATATATCAACCGATTTAAATATGACTACCCCTATGATGGTAGGAGCAAAAGTCTAGTGTGTTTGGTCGAAAGAAAGAAATAGAGGTATAATATATGCTATATATTAACACTCAAATCAAATACAACTAAATTTTACATTCATCTTGTATGTGATGGTCGGTCATACATAAGGAAAGGAAAGGGTCAATTACTCAGAAATAAATGAGATTTATTTTCCACTATAAATACATCCACGATTTTTCAGTCTCTTGCCTAAAAAAGTTTATACAATTCAAATTAGAAAAAAGAAGAAAAGTTTTCTTCTTCTCCTCTGGTAAAAACAAAAGTTCTTTTCTTCATCTCCTCTATTAAAACACTTCAAGTTAGGTCTTGCAAACCATAGCTGGAATTGAAAAATTGTTTTCGAAGTTTGATCTACAAATTCCAACGTGTACTAATTAAGCTCTTTCATCAAGGTAATTCTATAATCATCATTTTATATATGTCATTCAAACCCTTTAATATATTTTATATATCTAGCATTCAGGTACCTCTAGTTTAGTGGTTAGAAATATGACGCTTTAGACAGATGTTAAAGGTCATGGGTTCGAACTCCTAAGACATCATAATGAGTGTTCTGCTTAAATAAAATATCACTCTTGTCATAGAAAATATATTTTATATATCCGGCCATTAGAAAAAATCATTTATCATACACACATAGATACATATAATTATTTATTATACTAATTGAATTTTGAAACATTGGTTATCGATTTTCATTTGAATAACGATTCAACCATTGATCCAAACATTGATATTCATATTTATGTATATATAATTATTTAATAAAATTATATTAATATATGATTGTTTAATACATTGATGATTTAAAACTTGATTTTCATTTAAACTTAAACTAAAAAGGGGATCTTAAATAATAGGATTTAATTTGACCACACTACAAGAAAAACCATTTATAGTTGCAAAAATCGGTGGCGTTTTATTGTAAATGCAACAAAAAATAGATTACCAAATAATATAAACGTGGCAAAAAATAATTCACGTTTCCCGCTTCTAAAAAAAAGAGTCCGCGCGAACTAAATAAACGTAACCTATCATTTTACTCTCGTACTTAACAAAATTCTCGTCCCTAATTTGCTTTCTTCTTCAGAAAAAAAATTTCCCCTTTTAATCGTGTTAAATTTTCATCGCACTCAAGTATCATCGTCAACTCCGTCGTTTCCCCCTTACTCAATATCGAGTCGCGGCAGCCAGCAGATCTAGGTATATTTAGGTATGAATCTTTTAAATCGATTAGGTATATTTAGGTATGAATCTTTTAAATCGACTTTGTGATTCTATTTTGATTTTATATGAATTTGAATGCATCTTATTTTCGTATTTTTTCCTAAACTATTAATGAAATGGTTGATTTAACCCTAATTGCAATGATCTGTTGGGATATTGCTTTGATTTCTTTGAGTATATGAATGTTCTGTTGAAGTGGTTCAGTGAATCAATGGTTGCTTGCTGAGAGGAGGTTGAGGTTGCGTGTTTCGGGAATTTGGTGGGTTCAAGTAGCATTGATGGAGGTCGTGGGTTTGTTTGCGATTGGGTATTGGCTGGCTCGATGGTTGAGAGTGGTAAATGTTGGAGCATAAATAGTCTTTTGTGGAGTGGCAGGCACTGGAAATATGTCAGTTGTGTGGATGTGAGGTAGTGAAGAGGAGGCGGTGAAGTTGACTGTTGGTTTGGTAAGAGGAAACTGTTGGTTTGTACATTCTGAGGCTTTGAATTTATATGCAGTAATTCTATAATTTGCTAGACTTAGGCTTTGAATTCATGCATGGATTAATTATAAATACATGTAAATCTGAGGTTAAATGCAAAATATAAGTGTAAAATTTATATTTTTGGAAAAGTATTCTTTGCCTTTGTCTACTAAACCACCATGGTTATATGCAGTAGTGCTACAAGTATTTGTACTTCAACGTCTAGTTATTTTTTTGATTAAAACAGATAACCAATTTATACGTCAAAGATTGGAAACTTATTTGCCTTCAAATGTCGATAATGGAAAAGGCTGGGTTTTTTTAAACAGTTGATAAAACCATGATTAACTTAATATGTATTTTGAGAATTAGAACATATAATCTAATACTAAAGCTCACTTTTTTTTTTTACTTTTTTCATAGAACTAGTATAGAATACCGACAAGGAGCAATGAATTTCGTGCATGCTGCAAAGAGGAATGTAAGAAGTGTAGAAAAAAATTTATGCCCTTGCAAGGATTGTCGGAATCTTAGTCGTCATGATGACCAAATCATCGTTGAACATTTAATTATAAAAGGAATGGATCCTAAATACATTGACGGTGTATGGTTTAACCATGGTGAAGAGATAAATGTAGAGAATAAAACAAATACGTTTGACGTATATGAACTATTCAAGATGATTCACTATGAAGATGAAGATTTTTTGAATCAAGATTTTTTTGATGATGATAAAGACGATGTTGATTGGAAGCTGCGAATACTATTGTAAAATTGTTTTTAATTTTATTGGTATATTTTTTTGAAACTATGATATTTTTACCATTGTATCTATGTGTATTTATTTATATAGGAGGAGATCAAAAAATATGGTAGCCTATCCCAATCCGGCTCGACACAGAATGATATTGGAAAAGATGCTCTTGTACATGTACTGGGACAAGATAAACCGGGACGGTTAAGGGCATTGGGTAGGGGTTGCACTTTAACCAAGCTAGCTTTGGCCCAGTCCAAAGATAAACAAGTGTCTCGGTGTCGAGAGGAAATAGCAGAATTGAAGGGAATGATACAGACTCTGATGGACCAGAAGGTAAATTTTTGGAAATTAATTTATATTCGTAAAATATTAATTTATATTCATGCTTCGCTGCAGGGTAAAGAAAGTTCGAGAAGGAACTCACCTGATTCGGTAAAAATAATATTTATATTACTCAATAAATGAAATTTATATTTTAATTTTTTAATCCAGTAATTGATTTAATTTTCGGTTGATTAATTGTAGATCGACGACGAAGTATGTTTGCTGTTGAATTGGGATGGAACCTCTAGAGTTGTTGCCCATGGGAGGCTGTTGTCCATGGACCCAAATGACGTTGTCAATGGCATTCGTCTTGGACCAAATGCTGGGAGCGTTGTTATAGATTCAGTGGATAAAGCAGATACTTATTTATGGAGGCCTACACCTGAAATGGCAGTCTTAGCAGACGCTAAGAATAAGGTAGTTGCTTGGCCATCAGTTTGCATCAAGGTCCCGCTGCGAACACGGTTGAACTGTAGTGCAGCCAGTACGGTAATTTTTTTCACGTTAAGTATATTAGTGTAATATGCTGCGAGCTTATTGATGTCTAAAATGCAGCGAGCACACCCCCCATCTGAATAAAAATTTAACACATATTCGTTGTTTTTGTATAGCATACTAAAGTCTTGAATTTCACTTCTCATTTTAGAGTACCAGCATCATCGAAGACACTTGCAAGATTTACGGTTGGACTGAGGGTGAAGGTGTAGTTGCCGAAGGAAGAATCCACGCCACTGATCCAAAATATACTGTTAATGGTATTCCACTCGGTCCGTCTGCTGTTGTGATTTGGGTGGACAAAGTAGTAAATAAAGATGCTTATTTGTGGCGACCCACATCTGATATGTCGTGCATTGGAGATGCAGTTGGTACGAAAGTAGCATGGCCAAGATCAAAAGTAGAAGCTGATCAAGAAAAACTAGATGAGAGTCGTGATGATACTGAAAATGTTGTGAATTCTCCCATGAAATCCGCACATATGGTCATGAATAAATCGCAAAATGTAAGTATTAATTTTCAAATTTGAAGAAGTTAACTGTGTATAAAAGTTTATTTAATGTGCATGTATACATTGTGCATAATAATCTCTTTTCTTTCAGCCGATTGCAACCATGCAAAAGGATGCCAAATGCCAGTTGATCGATTTGGGTGGAGCAGACGTAGTGGCTGAAGGAAGTATTGCATCAACTGATCCGATAACGATGGTCCATTGTCGTCCATTGGGACGTAATGCTGTAAAAGTTTGGATTGAACTGGTGATAGTTCCAGATGCAGAGATATGGAGACCAACATCGGGTCTGACGTGCATGGATGATTGCTTTGGCGTTCCCATAGCTTGGCCAATGGAAAAAATCATTATTAAGTCAAAATGAAAGGTATATAAATTTTTTTTATATATACATTAGGAATGCTAGCAGCTAAAGTGCAGATAGATTTTTGGTAAAATGATAAAAGTACATAAGTAAGGGTGTTATATTCGAATTGTGATTGAATGATTGTGATTGGTGGTTCAGGTTCAGGGGAGGGAAAATAATTGATGGTGAGGAGTTATGTATGGATTGTGGTGGAATGTTAGTGATGCAATTTGTAGGAGATGCAATATGGGATTGATGAGAGTTTGGGTGAGCGTGTTTGTGTGGTTGGATGTTTTCAGGTGGATTTTGTTTCAGGCAAGCTGGTCGTTTGTGGAGGTGGATTTTGTTTCAGGAAGGAGTGTATTAGAAGGTGGGGCGGTGCAGGTGCTTTGTTTGGTGATGAAGTTCAGGCTAAGGCAGTACAATGATAGTGTAGGAAGAAGTGGCAAGGTAGTTGAGTGTTGTGGAAGTGCAGAGAAGTGGTCGATTGTCGTCCATATGTTTTGTTTCAGTGCATTGCTTATTTAAGCAGTTTTAAGTTCAGGTTTTGTTTTCTCACTCTTTTGTTCTGTTCTTTGTTGACAGGTAGTTCAGGTTTTGAAGACATCAACAATGACAGGTAGTTCGGGTTTTTATGGTGGTTCAGGTTTGCTCGGTACTTTGGTTATTTCAGACGTTTATTTCAGATGTATATGTACGGTTATGACACTTATGGTAGTTTGGTTATAACACTTATGGTAGTTTGGTTGTGTATGTGTACGGGTAGCTTTTTGTCGACACCTATGTATGTGGATGTATGAATGTCTATGTATCTTGTGGATATGTATGTGGATGTATGAATGTCTATGTATCTTGTGGATCATCAATGCGTATACGTATTTTGTAGTTGTTTAATATATTGTGTTCAAAAGTGTATGTGCTTGCGTATTATGTTATTATATAATTGGATGCTAGATCAGGGGTAAATCTGGAGTAGCAGGTGGAGGGAAACAAACGCTACTGGATATTATTTATTTTGGTAGCGTTAAAATGTTGCTACAAAAGAGTGATTAAAAACTCAAGTACACTTATGCTGGCGTTTATTAAGCGCTACAAAAAATGTATATAACGCCATGAAAAGGTAACGTGGAGGAGAAAACCCTTTCGGTGGCGTTAAACAGGCGCTACAAAAAATTTAGATAACGTCATAAAAAAGTATCATGGAGGAGAAAACCTTTTCGGTGGCGGTAAATAGGCGCTACAAAAAAGGAATTCTATGGCGTTATAAAAACGCTATCAAAAAAATAAATTTGGTGGCGTTTAAAAAAGTGCAACTAATACTCGAGGATTTTTAGTGGCATGTTTTCTCGTAACGATTATCGGAATGCCACTAAAAATACGTAGTGGCGGTTTTGGGCGCTACAAAAAATCAGTTTTCTTGTAGTGCCAGTTAATTGTTAACTTAGATAAATATCATTAGAGGATATATATTATAACTTATAATATCTCAATCAATATTTTCACATATGGAATATTTGTATGTGCACATACATGTTTTATCTGTATATGTATGTTATAGAATGTGTGTGTATACACACACAAATACATACATAGATGTGTAATTGAATTGGTTCACACACTTATATAGAAAGGAAAAGAAATAAAATCATACTTTGTTTAATACCTTGCATTAAATATTTTGGTCATGGTAGCATGTTAAAGGCCTTCAATAAGTTCGTATATGAAACAACTAATTGTATAATGGTCATTTGGATTATTTGATAAAGATTTCCTTGTCATTAAATGTGTGCATATAATACACTTAGAACGAAATATAAATATATTAACATTTATGTTCTGGTCAAATGAGTAATTCACCATCCATCATATGGAGAGCATTATGTAAAATAGTCTCAACGGATATATCGATGTTTCATTATGAATTCATTTTGACTAGGAACATTAAGGACAAATATTTGTTTTATCGATTCAATACTCATGGTTAAAAATACATTCATAACTGCAATTGACAAAGTACATTTCCTAAGTGTTTTCTACTTGTATATACTTAATGTATTTATAACATTATTTATATTATGATATAACAATATATACAATAGAAAATAAAATCAAAAATTTACTTTATTTTGAACAAGATTCGCTATAGAAATTATATAATTAATTACATAATTGATTGCCATTGGGCACACCTTTAACTCTATCATTTGCGTCCTTGCACGAGTCCGTCACATGGATCATCGAAGAAGGAAATATGCCACTTAGGCGCATTGTTGAATTAGGCACCGCCTTGAACTATTGCAAGGTTGGTGACCTTTGTTATAATAGATGGTTTTTCAACATATAATACTTTTTTATACAATCCAACTATGTCAGAGTTTAGAGCTGTGATGGCGATGTGGTGTTAGACTTTGAAGTACTTGACTTCGAATGGAGTTGGGATTGTGAAAGAAAATCAATTTGCTTCCAAAGAATTTTATGTGACGAAGCTAAGAGAAGAGTGTTGTTTGATAAAGGAAAGAAAATATTCGTCCAACCCTATGCCAAAACAATGAACACATAACAACTCCAAGAACAACCCTTGCTCGGGTCATGAGTACTTTCTACGATGAGCTAAACCCCATGATGAGCAGGATAAAACTAAGGCAACACGGTTGGGACCCTTAATGATGTTCCAATCTATGAAGATGACACACATGGGCCATCAAGATTAGAACATGACGACCTAAGAACGAAGCATGAACGTACTGGATTTCTAAAAGCTAATAAGAATGTATTTGCATGTTGCACTTGAACATATGTGGCATTTCTCTTGATATCATCTTCCATGCGTTGAACATATATCCACAAGCTATTCTAGTAAGATAAAAGAGAAAAATGCTACTTCCAAATTGTTGTGCTGCTCTTAAGGAGAAGAATGCTATGCCAAGACAGATTTGGCACTCCTAAGGATAAAGATGAAAAATTGCTTCCACACGGCTTTATTGTGGAATCCAGATTGGACAACTAATCCCATATTGGTGAAAAAGGCAACTCATAGCGGATGACGTGCATTGATTTCTCCAACTTAAATGATGAATGTCTTAAAAGATTATTTCCCTCTCCCATAAATCGATTAATTGGTGAATGTTACTACTGGTCATGAATTATTATCTTTCATGGACTCTTATTTAGGATGTAACCTGATTGTGATGCATATTCCGAATAAAGAGCATACGAGCTTCACCATCAATTTAGAACATATTGCTACATAGTTATGTCATTCTACTTAAAAAACGCTATGGCAACCTAACACGCTTGGTGAATATGATGTTTGCTAATAAGATTGGACAGACAATAGAAGTCTATGTTATCATAATTTAGTGAAGTCTCAAAATACCGCTAATCATGTGAAAAGCTTACCTAAATTGTTTAACATTCTTAAGGAGTGTTTAGTGAAGCTAAACTCGTCGAAGTTCTCTTTTGTGGTACCTTTTTATTGTCAAAGAAAGAGGTACAAAGGCAAATTTGAAATAGATTAAAGCCTAAAAAATATGTTAAATCCTCAAACTATTTGGAGTAAAGTGCATAGTTCAAATGAAAAAACAACAGCTCTAAGAAGATTCATCTTGAGAGCAATTGATAAGTGCATATATTTCTTTAATGTGCTTAAGAAGTAACAAGGTGAATTCAAGTGGACTAATGAGTGTCGGGTGACGTTCGAGCAATTATTGGTGCATTTGAAAACGCCTTCAAAAGCCATTGTGCGGGAGGATTTTTTGTATTTAGCCGTATCACCTCATGCTCTTTGTGTGACCTTGGCACTTGAGGAAAAGAAGGTCAAAGGCCATCATACTATAAGAGTGTTAACTGATCAGCCTCTTAAGTGTATTTTGCATCACTTAGAGACTTCAAGGTGGGTTATTATTGAAGTGGAGTATAAGATTGAGCCAATATGAAATACACTACCATTTAAGAACCAATGTTGCGTCAAAAAGTGGCACAACATCCCAAAGTAGATAAATCCAAATCAAACAAGCAAAAACAAGAAGAAAACAAGAACAAACAACACATTTTATAATGGTTCGGCGAATACTCGGGCCTACGTCCACTTTAATCCTTGTTAATGATTGTTTTCTCTTTAGATTGTAATAAATTCAATCAGATCCGACCACAATCTAGTGGATCACGGATTTACAATGGAATTTCAAGAGTTAAAGAAGAATATAGCACTTAGATCTGAAAATTCTCCTCTCAAATAAAAAGGGAAAAAGTCTCTCTCTATTTGAAGTTAGGTTGCTATTTATAGATAATTCCCTCCTTAAATCTCGCAATTGGACAAGTCCTCCAAGTCTTCAAGATCCGCAAATCCAAGCATGAAGACCGAATCATTCAACATGATCTTCATGTAGAAAATCAACTCGGTACCGTCCACTTCTTGTCAATACCGATCTGATTTTTCCATCATGCTTCAAGTTTTTCTTCATGTCTTAACTCTCCTCATCGACCTCTTACCAAATCAAGTCTTCGTTTCAGATCGGTGGTCATCAAAAGTGGCTGGTACCAACCTAAATTTTCACATCCAAAGTTCATTTTGTCTTCATGTTTGGGCTTCGTTTATCCATCTATTATCATCCTGACTTAGTGTCCGACCCGAGTTTTTTTGTGTGTTTGCTTTGAATCATGACTTGGGGTTGCCGAACTTTGAGTTTTCCACTGCTCGCTTGAAGTCTGACATGAGATTTTTGTGTGTTTAACCCAAGTTCTACTCGGTACCGACCTGAGGATCCCGACCAAAAATACGAATTTTCAATTTTTCAACTTTCTTCAACTATTTTTAATATTTCTTTTTTCTTGTCGTTTTATAATGTTTCTAAAGTCCTTGGGTCATTTCTTCATAGTTTGTTCATCCAATTCACTCGTTTAAGTTCGTTCGAAGACTGTGGAAAATTTGGTTATAAAACTTGCGCCCCAAAATACGTCTTATGAATGTAAGGTGTGGTTTTCTCAAGAACAATCTTCAGCGGTAGCGATCAATTACTGGCGGTCGAACTCTCTAGCTATCTTTTGATCCAAGTTGTTGTGAATCATTCGGTTATTTCGGATTCACTTGCAAATTAAATGTCGTTCTAGACCATTATAGCTAAGGACTTTAGTTTGCTTAAGTGTTAGTCATAAATCATAATCGTACCATTTTCATCTGGAGTTATCATATCATATATCAATATCGACCCATGTTCGTTCGAGATTTATCCATTTTAGTCTATTCAAAAGGCGTTCAAATCCTAAGATCAAGTCAACGTCCATTCTAGGATCCAATCTATCCGGATCGCTTAACACCCAATCTGAGGTTTGACCTCTTCAGATTGTTTAACATCCAATCTAAGGTTCGATCTCTTTGGATCATTTAACATCCAATCTAGGGTTTGATCTCTCCCGATCCATGCTGAGTCCAGTCCACTCGCTCTCTGACGAGGGGACCTAACGTCCAAGCAAGTGCATCCGCTCACTCTCCGGTGAGGGGACTTACTTTCCTAGCTAGTCCATCCGCTCACTCACCGATAAGGAAGCTAACTATTCATACAAGTCCAATCGCTAGCTCTCCGACAAGAGGACTTGTTATGGTCATCGCCCCGTCTCTCCGGTCGGGACTACCACGATCAATCAATATCAGCCATTACATTCAAGTGATTTATAAAATCCTAATCAATCTCAAGGGGTCATCAATCTTCATTGATGTTTTCTATTCAGTGTCAGTCATCACTTATGAAGCCTAAGTAAGGGCATCTAACAAACATCAAAACACTTAATCCTCTCAAGAATCACCTTCAGACATCCCACTCAGAGCGTGCCTAAGAACCAATCAGGATCCCATACACGTGTAAGTGGTTTGATAGTAATATTGCATTATTTAATTAAACCAAAAGGCAAAGTAAGGGAATCAAACCTGACTCCAATCCATCTCGATCATGGAGCTATCATTCAATGGAAGTCTTTGATCCATAGCTTCATTCCGCCCTTTGTTCCTATAATGAGCTTCTAGTTCCGCTTCTATTATTGTGCATTCGCATTTTGATCTACCTTTCTAGCTTCAACATCGTCTGTTCCAAGCATTAGAGTTCATCCTAAATTTGAATCGACCGTGCCCTTGAGTAAATTCATCTTGATACCGACCTGTTCTGGTCGTTGGGGCTCGGTTGCAGTTTGCTTCGCTCTAACTCCAGATGCTCTTGCGTTGGTTCCTACCCTTTGATTTGAGTTCCAGTTGCTCCGTCTGTTCTTTGTTGATCCATCCTTCTGAAAGTCCAACTAGCATCTTCTGTTGTCGAGCTATTATTTTGTCTCGCATCTCTTTTATCGTCATCTCCATCTTTTCTCTGGTCACGTATACGAATGGAGTTGAACTTAAGGACACGTCCTGGCTGCTCCCATGTTCTGATTGACTTGGTTATATGACTGCTCTGGTAGAAGGCCTCTTCATCTCTCCCAAACTTCAAATCCAATCTTTAGGTTGTCAAATCTAGCTCGTTCTTAGTGAAAGCACGAAAAATGTTGCGTCAAAAAGTGGCACAAAAATCCCCAAAATAGATAAATCCAAATCAAACAAGAAAAGAAAAGAACAAATACACTTTTTATAGTGGTTCGATGAATACTCGGCCTACGTCCACTTTAATCCTTGTTATCGATTGTTTTCTATCCGGATTATAATGAATTCAATCAGATCCGACCACAATATAGAGGATCTCGGATTTACAATGGAATTTATGGAGTTAAAGAAGAAGGAGATAACACCTAGATTTGAAAATGCCCATCCCAAAATCAAAAGATAAAAAGTCCACCTCTAGTTGAAATTAGGTCGTTATTTATAGGTGATTCCCTCCTTAAATCTTGCAATTAGGTTAGAGTTCGTCCACATCTTCAAGGTCCACAAATTCAGGCATGAGTACCGAGTCATCAAACACGATTTCAAGTAGAAAATCAACTCGGTATTGAATATACCGACCACTTATAGTTGGTACCGATCTGATTTTTTTTCTAACCACAATTAAAAGGTCTATGAGAGTCTACAGCACATTTTGATGAAGAAGTCGAAGATATGATTCAAACGCTAAAGTGACCGCTAAATGTTGACGTAGTTGTTAGGAATTATACCAATGGAAGAACTTTCTGGTACAAGCATTGATGATATCGACTACGTCATGGAAGTAAAAGAGAAACGGTCATTGATGACTCAGTTTAAGGAGTACTTACTAAAAAAATCTTATCAAAAAGAAAGAATGAATTCCTCAAGTTACTGCGAAAAGAGCCATGGTACATCATGCAGGATGGTGTGTTATATTAAAAGGGATTTTCAACTCCCTTACTGAGCTGTGTAGATATGGATTGAACCAAAAGAATACTTGATAGCTTTCATCAAGGTCATTGCAGGGACCATACTGAAGGCCAAACCCATCAATGGGTTCGACGCCAAGGGACTCTTGGTCGAGCCCATAAACATTTCAATTACTTCTCTCACGGTCTTATGGACTTTTGGTATTTAGAAATTTTCTTTGACCCTTCAACGAGTAGAAGCAAGGTTAAATCATCGAACTGTGATAACTTACTTATCTTAACCGAGATCCGAGCAAAACTTGGATATCGGTACTCTTGTATCTTCAAGAGGCACATTGTGGACCACTCAAGCATCCTGTTTGTGGAAAATTATGTATAGTTCTCCAGGATGAGCACACTGGTTAGCTAGTAAAATCAGTTACTTAGATCGTATATCATCATAAATCAGGCTTGGACGTGGTTTCGGCCCAGTGTCATGTCTCACTCCAGTGATCGGTATATAATAGGTTGGGGTCTCATTCATGACTATTGAAATTTACCCACAATGCCATCGTATATATATACGTTAACCGTTGATTAAAAATATAATAAGAGTTGGACATTTTGAATCTAAACTATTATGTAGATGATCTCGACAATAAATTAATTATATTTACAAAATTTTGTTTCGTTTCTAAATATTTCAGCACAAAAGCAAACCAAGGAATTGATGAAGAGTTACATAAAAGAGAGGTGATAATCATTGCATATAAATATGTATATGTATGTGTATTGAGAATGAGAATTTTTATTGGTGTAATTTACAATTTCAAAATTACAACTATTGACCTTTTCAACCCACAAAAAGAGGCAAACAAAAATAAATAAACAAAGCTAGATGTAACTACACGGCTAAGCTTAGAGAAGCCCACGTTGACTTAAAAAACCACTCATTGCCTTTTGGATTCAGTAAGATTATTTTTTGGAAAGAGCATAAAGATTGAAACCCTAATATCAATAATTAGATTCAATAATTAATTGACTTTAATAAATATAGTGTGATGCTAAAAGCACTCAAGAAAGTGCTTATTAATGCCATTAAAAAATTTAATTCATCTTAATTAATCCATGTACTTCCTAATACCATACTTATTTCTTCACTCAGTTATTGGTTACCTAAGAAAAACATTTTTCTTTTTTAAACCGTTCTTCTTCATCACGTAAATTCGAAAACCCTAAGCACGCACTTCCTCTTTCTTCTTCATCACGTAAATTCCAAAACCCTAATATCCAACTTTCTTATTCTTCCTCATGTTAAAACTTAAACCCTAAACCTAGAGTCTTCATGGTTGAAACTCCCATTATCAAAAGCAATTTAAATTTTCTACTTTGGATTGCTAACCAATGAAGTTCAAGGAAGAAGGTGATTTAGAGAATAATCAACGTTCTAAGGAAGGAAATGAGATGATTTTGATTTACATCAATTTTATAGGCTTTCAATATTATTTGCAACATGTATTTGTATAGGGGTCGTTCAATTGTGTTATTTAGAAATGAGTAATAGTGCGTTGATATTAATTTTTTCAATTGGTTAATAGGGGACATTGTTTTTCATAAATTCAAATAATGAGAAGGAAGAAGAAAACTCTAATGATCCAAATGCGGTATTTATTCATAGTTAAGTATTTGATTTCATACCGTTCATTTGATGAATTTAATAAAATAATTAATTTTGTAGGCCTTTCTTAATGAGTTTGTTGGGTATAAAAAAATCGATGATGTGAAGATTAATGATGTAGAGATTGAACCTCCTTATGTAAGTATATTTTAATTTTTTTCATTCGTTGGTTTAATATTATATGTACATATACACACAACATGATTGATAATTGATGTTGTATGGATTGAATTAGTTATTAGGTTTTTTTACACGAGCAGTGAGAAAGCAATGAAGCATGACAACAAGTCAATTGTAGAAGCAAGAAAAAATTAGGGCTTGGGTGCTTGTTTTGTAATTATTATGGTATTGTATTATATTTTAAATAATCGTGGTATTCTTTAGAAATTGTATTAGGAAGCACTTTCTTGGGTGCTTTTAGTAGTACACTAAATATATAACAGAGAGAAAAGTAAGAAATGATGAGATATAATGCTAATAACTTCAACTATTAATTTATTAAATCTAATGGTTGATATTAGGTGGCTATGAAGGGACTAAAGATGAATGAGTTATGTATGTGTGCGCATGTGTACTCACACAGTCCAACACCATTGTCTCAGTGGTTGGGAGCTTCGACTTTGATCCATAAGGTCGCATGTTTAAATCCTACGTAACGTGATTCGAACCAATAGACATATGCTGACTTGTAGCATGATATATACTATCAATGACTTGTAGTACATTATGTACTACCATCTAAGTACGTAATTTTAAATACACACATATGCACACATGATGTTTTACCTTGCATGAATTGTGTTGTTAAATTTAATTATGACAATAGGTTTTAAATCATATCATATGTTTTTTTCCTACGCTTTAAGACATTTCTACGAGGGGTGGATTTACTATCGACCCAGGAAGGGTTGAAGCCCTCACTGAGATTTTAGAGAAAAATAATAGATATACAGTTTTTCTGATATGATGCCTGTTTAGGGTTGAGTGAGACATGCTTCACAAAATCTGAACCTACGAGAGTAATATCTACTATTTGATTTGAATCTATGTAGATTAAGAGATCCATGATTGAAGAAAAGTTTAATTGTGTACAAGTTGCTTTTTGAGGAGAAGACAGACAATCTTTTTATATGCTGCATGATATATTTTAGATACTGGATTTCCTATTTAATTGTTTTTGCTATAATGTTTTCTATGGAATAATTAGAAGGTAATATTGTTTGTTCTCATATGTGATCATTGCTTTTTATTATAACCCAAAGAAAAGTTCTAAAATTAATGATAGTAAATTTGGTCGATTACCATTTATATCAAATACATTAGTTTCATAAATTAAGTTACCATCTACGCTACTCTTGACCGCTAATAATATTCCTTTTAGGGTATTTGTTAACAATACTTTAAGTGGTTGAATTGTGGAAGTGTAAATTAAATTTTTTTCCTAATACATTATAAGAAAGACAATTGCTTGATTTCTTATGTTGTTGTTGTTGGTTTTTTCTTCTTAAATTTAGTGTATTTGTTGAAATTTTCCACTTCTCACTACAAATTTTGGTTCCGTAACTGATTTCCGCAATGTTCTATGAATGCTATAGAAAAAACTTTTATGTCACTCCTTAATGCATTTTAACAGATTTTGTAAAAACTTCACCATATTTACACCTATGAACATAACAATTTGGAAAATGTTATTGAAACGTATTAACAACATATTTCACATGTTGTAAAACATCAATTTATTCTTGTACGTTTTCAATGTCACCAAGAAGCAAGAGGAACAATGCTTTAGAAAATCTAAACCATAGAATAATTAGTTATTTGTGATGTGTACTTTTTCATCCCTTCCTTCCGTTGGAGTTTTCATATTGTACCTCTTATATAGACCTGTCAAAATATGACTCATCCCATTAATCCAACCCATTTACCCTACTTATAAATGGGTTGGATCAACCCATTTATGAATATTATTAAATGGGTTAAGGGTTGGGTTGATCCATTTTTAAAAGGGTTGTAAATGGGTAACTTATTTACCCATTTATTAAAAACATTAAATTTTAATATAAATTTGAAAAATAAGAATTTTGAACGAACATTGTAGTTTTTCATAGAGACGACAGTTTTACTTAGAAAATAACAGGCCACCGCATCCCCATATTTGAATTCCGCCTAGTGCAGAAGCCGCTATTTTTTTGTTAAGACTGCAATAAATCCTTCGTTCTAACTCGGAATCAGGCGAGACTTCGACCGATGAACTCCCACCTATATTACAGACAGTATAGAACACTCGGATACTTCATCGTGTGAACGCACATTGTAGTTCTCCAAGGGGACTGACTGTTGTATTTAGAAAATAATAGGCTACCACATCCCCATTTTGAACTCTGCATAGTGCAGAAGCCGCTATTTTTTTGTTCAGACTGTAATAACTCCTTCGTACTAACTCGGAATCAGGCGGGATTTCGATAGATTAACTCCCACCTAAATTACGGATAGTGTGGAACACTCAGATACTTCATCGTGTGAACACACACTATACTTCTCCAAGGGGACCGACAGTTGTACTCAGAAAATAATAGGCTACCGCATCTCCATATTTGAACTCCGCCTAGTGCAGAAGCCGCTATTTTTTTTGTTCGGACTGCAATAACTCCTTCGTTCTAACTCGGAATCAGGCGAGACTTCGACCGATTAACTCCCACTTAAATTACGGACAGTATGAAACACTCGGATACTTCATCGTATGAACGCACACTGTAGTTCTCCAAGGGGACTGAAAGTTGTACTTAGAAAATAACAGGCTATCATATCCACATATTTGAACTCCGCCTAGTGCAGAAGTCGCTATTTTTTTTCTTCAGACTGCAATAACTCCTTCGTTCTAACTCAGAATCAGGCGGAACTTCGACCGATTAACTCCCACCTAAAGTACGGATAGTATGAAACACTCGGATACTTCATCGTATGAATGCATATTGTAGTTCTCCATGGGGACTGACAGTTGTACTTAGAAAATAATAAGCCATCGCATCCCCGTATTTGATTTTTGATGAAAATTAGAATTTTAAATTTTTATCGGAACTCAAAATATAAAAATTAGAATAAGAATTATTTTATATTTACAAGTACATATGCACGCCCAGTGTAACGACCCGTATTTTACGGATCGAAAAGTTCGTAAAAATCTGGAATTCTTAGCATTGTTAAGTCGCTTCAGATTTTGGGCAGAATTTTGTTCAAGTCCTAAGTCGTGACCGACTTAAGGAAATCGGCGAGTTAAGTGATAAGTCGACTGGGCGAGTTAACGACCTAAGAGATAGACGACCTAAGGAACTGACCGACTTAGGGGAGATAATGACCTAAGGGGTAGGTCGACGACGACCTATGGAAGCTGGGTAGCAGTGGAGCGACTTAAGAGCTTAGGTCGTGTAGGAAGTAAGTCGTGGGGTGGCTTAGGTCGTGGGATAGGATAGGTCGAATGAGCGACTTAAGGTAGTGGGCGACCTAAGGAATGGGATGACCTATAGAAGTTGGCGACCTAGTAGACTGGACGAGGTAAGGGTTTAGGTCGTAGACGACGTAAGAGATAGCGCGACCTAAGAGTTAACGGCATAGGAAGCTTTGCGAGTTAACGACCTAGGAGTAGTAGTTAGGTCGTAAGCGACCTATGGAGTGCTATGATAGTTAGGTCGTAAGCAACCTAAGATGGTTAGGTCGTCCAAACGACTTAAGTGTTAGGTCGTAACCCAGCTAGGTCGCGTGAGTAGCTAGGTCGCGTGAGTTGCTAAGTCGAGGCATTGTTAGGTCGCGCATTCGTTAGGTCGTAAGTCGTATGAAGGCGCTGATCTGCTAAGTGCTAGGTCGTAGGTCGTAGAAGCTTTGTTTGTTAGGTCGTAGGGTTTTGTTAGGTCGTGATGGTCTATAGGTCGTGGACGACCTAAAAGTGGACGATCTAATTCCGAGTGACGACTTAAGGAGGATTTCAGCTATAAATACTCGTCCATTTCTTCATTTTTGGGATCCGGATTTCGAAGCGACGAAGTGCTGCCATTTTGAGAGCTCGACTTCTACACTTCTTCACTTCTTTTCTCCACTCTAATCTAGTGATTCCATCCATCCAAGTTGAAGATCAAATTGAAGATTTAAGAGCTTAGATTGAAGATCTACATCCATTGAAGTGAGATTTCATCGTTTGAAGCGGATTTGTGATAGATCAAGTTAGATCCTTCGCTGTCCAGATCTGAAGCGTGTTGATTTGGGGTTGTTTAGGTGATTTGGTGAGTGGTGATTATCTCTCACACGGATCCAAAGGAGTATATCGGATTGTTGGCTTGATTTTGGTGTAAAGTAGTGATTTTCATGCATCTTTGTAAACTTATGTATAGATCCATATAGATCCATTGTTCATGATGATTCGACAACCATTTTACTAAGTGTTAACCTATGCAAGTTCATTTATCAAGATTATAGAGATATTGTTCATGTTTTCATGTTTGTTAGACTTTTGACTCTTTAATTACGAAATTGCCATTATTTTTATAATTGTCTATTTAGATCATATTTGAATGCTTGATTACTTGGATTAATGTTTGACTTGATTGATTGCTATGAATTAGATGATTGATGATTTGATTTAGACCGAAGATGATTCAAAAGCTAAGAGAAAGGCTCTTGAATTGGGAAAGCTGCTTGTGGCATATGTGGCGGATGAGGAAGCTCATATGGATAGATTTGATGATGATGTTGAGATGAAGCTTTGCTATGATGATGATGATGAGGCGAAGCATGATATGAGATAGCCTTGGTCTAATCCAGACGGGATCATTCCAAGCATGTTGATAACTCGGTGAAATGTTCGAGTTTGAGGATAATGGTTTGCTCGAGAGGCGCTTGAGCTAGTATGGAAATAGTCGTCAAGGAGGATGACTAGAAGGCTGAGATCTCATCGTTGTTGAAGGTTCTAGCATGCTCAAAGCAAGAGTACGTTGGGCAGATTCGATAGTCCCTGAAGGCTACTGATTGGGTAGTCAAGTACTCTGGGCAGATTCGATAGTCCTAGGCACGGGTCACGATGACGTGCAAAGTTATGTCTAGAACCGGGGTTTCCATTAGCCCTTGACGGACGGATGAAAGAATGAGCCGGTCATTCAATTAACGATGATATCGAAGCAATGATAACAGTGATAGCCAGAGTCATGGATGTTTGGTTGTATCGTCATTCGGACTCAAGAGCAGTGTTTTTTGGATGCTTATCTGATCTTGGTTTAGGCCTTGGGGGTTTGTACTTGGAAAACATCGCCCTTGACTCGAGTGATAATTGCTTTACTTTAAATTGTATGCTCTGCTATGTTTGCTTCTGCTTAGTGTGTGTCTGGAGGCTATCACTTTAGAAAGAGGTGGAGTGGGAGGGTTGTATTCCTATTCCTTTTTCCTTTATGCTCTTTTGGTATGTTGTTAGTTAATTTACTGCTCACTAAGACTGTTGTCTGACTCAAGGCTTTATGTTTTAACTCTTATTGCCTTGGGCTGTTCGTCCATTTTGGGACGGGCAGACTAGGTAGCAGGTGACAGGTGTTGTTCTTGCTTTCCACGGTGTTGATATCGAAGACGAGCTGGAGGGTTGCATATTATCTTCTTATTATATGTACTGGATGTTCCGCTGTTTGTATATTCTCTGAGTGTTATGTAGTGAGGCTTGATGTATTGACAATTCAGATGTTTGCATTCAACTATTATGAAGTTTTATTGATGAGATTCTATTCTGTGAAGCTTCACTATGTATATGTTCTATTGTATTTTGTCCATGCGCTGTGAGTAATACGATAGATTCTGTTGTTTTAATTTACCCTGACAATCCTCCATGGCTGCCTGGCACACTTTACAGCGCACTTTCTCTAGGTTCAGTGCAGGGGTTATGGGCGGTCGTCACATTTGGTATCAGAGCATTGGTTAATCGATTTTACCCAACGCTCACTGACGTAACTACGTATGAGAGACGTAATTGTATTTTGATGGATGATTACTATATATAATATAATAGCTTAGTATAGTTTGAGTCCTTTAAGCAGTTGTTTCTCAAGATGTTCTGATCATTCCTTTTTATAGATATTAAGAATGTGTCGAAGAGGGAGACCAGCTGCGAGGGAAGGCCGTGCTGCTGAGGGGACTACTGATTATGCAGCTATGTTCGAAGCTATGATGACTTCGATCATGAGAAGGATACCAGTTCCGAGGGCAGCAGTAGATGTTGGTGATCAAGTTCAAACTCCAAAACCGGTGGATTTTGCTAAGCTGTGCAAGGATTACACTGCTCTTGGAGGGAAGGTTTTCTTGGGAACAGAATCAACTATTGAGGTCCAAAGGTGGATAGATGCTTGTAGGAGGATCTTTGGTGACTTGGGAATTGAGGATGCAACTAAGAGGGAGTTAGCATCAAGACAGCTTCAAGGGAGAGCCTCTGATTGGTGGAACTCTATTACCATCAATACCTCGGAGGAAGAGATTACTTGGGAGCAATTCCAAGCCAGATTTGAAGCTAAGTTCATTTCTACAGCTCAGAAGTCTGTTCTGTTCAAGAAGTTTGTGGAGCTCAAGCAAGGTGGAAGACCAGTTCTTGAGTATGTTTCTGAGTTTGAAGCTTTGTCCAAGTATGCCCGATCGTATATTGAATCTGCATATCAGAAGAATGAGAAGTTTGTGACAGGCTTGGACAGTTATCTTGGGAGGCAGTTGGTGGATCATCTGGATGATTCATTTGAGAAGCTTGTGGAGAAAGCTCTCAGGCATGAGAGTCTGTTTCCTAAGGAAGGATCTGTAGCAGGGTGGAAATAAGAAGAGGAAGCAGCAGCAGAAGGGTAAGGATGGCCAGAAGAAGCCGAAAGGCGAGGTGACCTGCTTCAATTGTCAGCAGAAGGGCCATTTCTCCAGGGATTGCAAGAATCCGAAGGTGTCGATGAAGTGTCACAACTGTGACAAGCCGGGGCATATCAGGAATAATTGTCCGGAACCGAGGAAGGACAAGCAGATTGTGCAAGCTTATGCTTTGGGGGCTGTTCCATCGTCTTCGAAAGCTCCTACCGCTGAAGAGAAGGGAAAGAGTGTGGTGGTTCAAGGTACTCTTTCCATATGTGGTGTTCTAGTTAGAGTTCTGTTTGATAATGGGGCGTCGCATTCTTTTGTTTGTAGTGAACTTGTGAGCCGGTTGGGTTTAGAACCGGATATTGTTGATAGGCCATTGGTTGTGACTAATCCAATCGGGGGTTCGTCTTGTTTGTGTATGTTATGCCGTGGTCTGATTGTATCGAGTCATGATTGCTCTTTTGTTTGTGATTGTTTTGTTTTGAACTTTACGGGGTTCGGAATTATTTTGGGTATGGACTGGCTTAGGAAGTATGCGGCAAAGGTTGATTGTGAGAGGTTGGAGGTGACAGTCGAGAATGTGGAGGGGCGAAAGATTTTGATGCGATGTATGCATGAAGAAGGCGTCTTCATGAGCTTCATGTATTCGCTGGTTGTTCCACGGGATGGACTGTCATCTGTGCCAATCGCTAATGGATTTGAGGATGTCTTTGACGAGGTCAAAGGGTTACCGCCGCATAGAGAGATCGAGTTTCGTATAGATCTAGTTGAAGGAGCCAGACCTGTTGTGATGCCTCTTAGGCGGATGGCGCCTAGGGAACAGCAGGAGTTGAGGGTGCAGATTGATGATCTTTTGCAGAAAGGATTCATTCGGCGTAGTGTGTCCGAATGGGGTGCACCAGTTGTGTTTGCAACCAAGGCAGATGGGTCATTGAGATTGTGTGTGGATTATCGTGAGCTGAATAAAGTGACTAAGAAGAACAAGTATCCATTGCCGAGAATAGATGACTTGTTTGATCAGCTTCACGAAGCGAAGGTGTTTTCTCAGATGGATTTGGCAACGGGATTTCACCAGTTGAGAGTGGCTAAGGATAGTGTGCCGAAGACTACTTTCAGGACACCATCCGGTTTCTTTGAGTGGCTGGTATTGCCGTTTGGATTGACTAACGCGCCAGCATATTTTTTGGATCTTATGAATAGAGTGTTCAGAGATCAGTTGAACAAGTTCGTGCTTGTGTTCGTGGATGATATTCTGATTTATTCCAGAACTGAAGAAGAGCACAAGACGCACTTGCGTATTGTTTTGGAAATCTTACGGAAACATCAGCTGAAGGCTAAGTTTTCGAAGTGCCACTTCTGAAAAAGTGAAGTGAGGTTCTTAGGCCATGTTATTTCTGGAAATGGAATAGCGGTTGATCCCGCTAAGGTGGCAGCAATCCAGGATTGGGTTAGACCTAAGAATGCATCTGATGTGAGAAGTTTTCTTGGATTAGCAGGATATTATCGACGGTTTATCAAAGACTTCTCCAAGGTAGCTGCACCATTGACAGGATTGACGAAGAAGAACCAAGTGTTCAGATGGGAAGATAAGTGTGAGCAAGCTTTCAGAATCCTGAAAGAGCGACTGACAAGTGCTCCTGTTTTGACTATTCCAAGTGGGAATGATGAGATGGTGGTTTACACCGATGCATGTGGTACTGGACTTGGAGCAGTGCTAATGCAGAAGGATAAAGTTGTTGCGTATGCTAGTCGACAACTGAAGCCGCATGAGAGGAATTACCCGACTCATGATTTGGAGTTAGCGGCGATTGTTTTTGCTCTGAAGATGTGGAGACATTATCTATTGGGAGTTCGATTCGAGTTGTTTATGGATCATAAGTCGTTGAAGTATCTTTTCTCCCAAAAGGATTTGAATCTTCGGCAGCAACGTTGGTTAGAGTTTTTGGCATCATATGATTTTGGTATAGCTTATACTCCGGGAAAAGGTAACGCAGTGGCAGATGCGTTAAGTCGAAGACATGCAGGATTGGGAGCCATGTTTTCAGAATGGAAGAATCTTGAGTATTTAGCTGAATTTGACTTCAGGCCTAGATGTGGATTGGAACCTGAGATGTTGGCAAACTTATCGATAAGACCGACTCTTGTGGAAAGGATTGGCGAGAGCCAAAAGCGAGACAATAAGATTGTCAAGATTATCCGTGATGTGGAATCTGGAATGGACCCAGAAAAGGATAAAGGATTCGAGGTCGATCGAGAGGGTTGGCTTCGGAAGCAAGGACGACTAGTTGTTCCCGATATAGATGAATTGAGGAGTGAAGTTATGAAGGAAAGTCATCACTCGAAGCTGACAATTCATCCAGGTGGAAATAAGATGTATCGGGATATGAAGAGAACCTACTACTGGGAAGGTATGAAGAAGGATGTTGGAAATTTTATTTCCAAGTGCATGAACTGCCAGTTGGTAAAAGCCGAACAGAAGAAGCCAAGCGGATTGCTTCAGCCATTAGAAGTTCCTACATGGAAGTGGGAGCAAGTATCGATGGATTTTATTGATGGACTACCTAGAACCAGAACGGGAAATGAAGGGATTTGGGTCATCGTAGATCGTCTGACTAAGAGTGCAAGATTCATTCCTGTTCGATCGACTAGGACTGCATCAAAGTTGGCAGAATTGTATGTTAAGTGGATAGTTCAATTCCATGGTATTCCGAATAGTATAGTGAGCGATCGAGATCCATTGTTCACTAGTGGATTTTGGAAGAGCTTTAAGGAAGTTTTGGGAACCGAGTTGTGTTTGAGTACAGCTTATCACCCCCAAACAGATGGTCAGACCGAGAGAGTCAATCGAGTTTTGGAAGATCTTCTTAGAGCTTGTGTTTTAGATTTCGGAGGATCGTGGGAAGATCACCTTCATTTGGTGGAATTTTCGTACAACAACAGTTACCAGTCAAGCATTGGTATGGCACCGTATGAGGCATTGTATGGAAGACCGTGTAACTCTCCGACATGTTGGTTAGAGACCGGAGAAAAGTTGATACTTGGGCCAGAGATGATTCGACAGACTTCGGATTTCATAGAGATCATTCGTCAACGAATGAAGGCAGCCCAAAACCGTCAGAAAAGTTATGCCGATAAGCGTCGTAAGGATTTGGAATTCGACGTTGGTGATATGGTTTTTGTGAAGATTTCTCCACTGAAGAATGTTATTCGATTCGGGAAGAAAGGAAAATTAGCTCCAAGATTTGTTGGACCATTCCCGATCATCGAGCGGATTGGAAAGCTCGCCTACAGATTGGAGTTACCGGAGAAGGTGTCGGGTGTGCACAATGTCTTTCACGTATCGTATCTACGGAAGTATGTGCACGACTCGAATGCAGTGGGTTCTGCTGATAGCTGTGTAGATTTCGAAGTTGATCCAGTCGATAGAAGACCTCGTAAGCCGCTTCGTGTTGTGGAAACCGACACGAAACAGCTTAGGAGGAAGGTAGTTAAGTTGCTCAAGATACAATGGAGTGATGATGATAACGACTGTACGTGGGAGATGGAAGAGAGGATGAAGGCAGCTCATCCTGAACTCTTCAAGGTATGGCCCTAAGGTGTCGTGTCATCTCACGATATTGTAACTTGTTCTGGTTTTAGAATTCTGCATGCTAAGCTAGAATTGGATGCATGGTTTGTTGATTGCTATGGATGGTAGGTGTGCAGAATAGTCTTTGATTGCTTGTTTGTTTGGAATTTCGGGGGCGAAATTCCTAAGGGGGAGAGAATGTAACGACCCGTATTTTACGGATCGAAAAGTTCGTAAAAATCTGGAATTCTTAGCGTTGTTAAGTCGCTTCAGATTTTGGGCAGAATTTTGTTCAAGTCCTAAGCCGTGACCGAGTTAAGGAAATCGGCGAGTTAAGTGATAAGTCGACTGGGCGAGTTAACGACCTAAGAGATAGACGACCTAAGGAACTGACCGACTTAGGGGAGATAATGACCTAAGGGGTAGGTCGGCGACGACCTATGGAAGCTAGGTAGCAGTGGAGCGACTTAAGAGCTTAGGTCGTGTAGGAAGTAAGTCGTGGGGTGGCTTAGGTCGTGGGATAGGATAGGTCGAATGAGCGACTTAAGGTAGTGGGCGACCTAAGGAATGGGATGACCTATAGAAGTTGGCGACCTAGTAGACTGGACGAGGTAAGGGTTTAGGTTGTAGACGACCTAAGAGATAGCGCGACCTAAGAGTTAGCGGCATAGGAAGCTTTGCGAGTTAACGACCTAGGAGTAGTAGTTAGGTCGTAAGCGACCTATGGAGTGCTATGATAGTTAGGTCGTAAGCAACCTAAGATGGTTAGGTCGTCCAAACGACTTAAGTGTTAGGTCGTAACCCAGCTAGGTCGCGTGAGTAGCTAGGTCGCGTGAGTTGTTAAGTCGAGGCATTGTTAGGTCGCGCATTCGTTAGGTCGTAAGTCGTATGAAGGCGCTGATCTGCTAAGTGCTAGGTCGTAGGTCGTAGAAGCTTTGTTTGTTAGTTCGTAGGGTTTTGTTAGGTCGTGATGGTCTATAGGTCGTGGACGACCTAAAAGTGGACGATCTAATTCCGGGTGACGACTTAAGGAGGATTTCAGCTATAAATACTCGTCCATTTCTTCATTTTTGGGATCCGGATTTCGAAGCGACGAAGTGCTGCCATTTTGAGAGCTCGACTTCTACACTTCTTCACTTCTTTTCTCCACTCTAATCTAGTGATTCCATCCATCCAAGTTGAAGATCAAATTGAAGATTTAAGAGCTTAGATTGAAGATCTACATCCATTGAAGTGAGATTTCATCGTTTGAAGCGGATTTGTGATAGATCAAGTTAGATCCTTCGCTGTCCAGATCTGAAGCGTGTTGATTTGGGGTTGTTTAGGTGATTTGGTGAGTGGTGATTATCTCTCACACGGATCCAAAGGAGTATATCGGATTGTTGGCTTGATTTTGGTGTAAAGTAGTGATTTTCATGCATCTTTGTAAACTTATGTATAGATCCATATAGATCCATTGTTCATGATGATTCGACAACCATTTTACTAAGTGTTAACCTATGCAAGTTCATTTATCAAGATTATAGAGATATTGTTCATGTTTTCATGTTTGTTAGACTTTTGACTCTTTAATTACGAAATTGCCATTATTGTTATAATTGTCTATTTAGATCATATTTGAATGCTTGATTACTTGGATTAATGTTTGACTTGATTGATTGTTATGAATTAGATGATTGATGATTTGATTTAGACCGAAGATGATTCAAAAGCTAAGAGAAAGGCTCTTGAATTGGGAAAGCTGCTTGTGGCATATGTGGTGGATGAGGAAGCTCATATGGATAGATTTGATGATGATGTTGAGATGAAGGTTTGCTATGATGATGATGAGGCGAAGCATGATATGAGATAGCCTTGGTCTAATCCAGACGGGATCATTCCAAGCATGTTGATAACTCGGTGAAATGTTCGAGTTTGAGGATAATGGTTTGCTCGAGAGGCGCTTGAGCTAGTATGGAAATAGTCGTCAAGGAGGATGACTAGAAGGCTGAGATCTCATCGTTGTTGAAGGTTCTAGCATGCTTAAAGAAAGAGTACGTTGGGCAGATTCGATAGTCCCTGAAGGCTACTGATTGGGTAGTCAAGTACTCTGGGCAGATTCGATAGTCCTAAGCACGGGTCACGATGACGTGCAGAGTTATGTCTAGAACCGGGGTTTCCATTAGCCCTTGACGGACGGATGAAAGAATGAGCCGGTCATTCAATTAACGATGATATCGAAGCAATGATAACAGTGATAGCCAGAGTCATGGATGTTTGGTTGTATCGTCATTCGGACTCAAGAGCAGTGTTTTCTGGATGCTTATCTGATCTTGGTTTAGGCCTTGGGGGTTTGTACTTGGAAAACATCGCCCTTGACTCGAGTGATAATTGCTTTACTTTAAATTGTATGCTCTGCTATATTTGCTTCTGCTTAGTGTGTGTCTGGGGGCTATCACTGTAGAAAGAGGTGGAGTGGGAGGGTTGTATTCCTATTCCTTTTTCCTTTATGCTCTTTTGGTATGTTGTTAGTTAATTTACTGCTCACTAAGACTGTTGTCTGACTCAAGGCTTTATGTTTTAACTTTTATTGCCTTGGGCTGTTCGTCCATTTTGGGACGGGCAGACTAGGTAGCAGGTGACAAGTGCTGTTCTTGCTTTTCACGGTGTTGATATCGAAGACGAGCTGGAGGGTTGCATATTATCTTCTTATTATATGTACTGGATGTTCCGCTGTTTGTATATTATCTGAGTGTTATGTAGTGAGGCTTGATGTATTGACTATTCAGATGTTTGCATTCAACTATTATGAAGTTTTATTGATGAGATTCTATTCTGTGAAGCTTCACTATGTATATGTTCTATTGTATTTTGTCCATGCGCTGTGAGTAATACGATAGATTCTGTTGTTTTAATTTACCCTGACAATCGTCCATGGCTGCCTGGCACACTTTACAGCGCACTTTCTCTAGGTTCAGTGCAGGGGTTATGGGCGGTCGTCACACCCAGGTGGGCCTGCATTTAACCACAATGTGCATGCATTTTTATTTGTACCTGTGAAAGTAGATTTGATAGTAGCATCCCTACATTTGAACGCCGCCTAGGCAGAAACCGCTAATTTTTTTTGTTCTGACTGCAATAACTTCTTCATACTAACTCGGAATCCGACGAGACTTCGACCGATTAACTCCCACCTGAATTACGGACAATATGGAACACTCGGATACTTCATCTTGTGAACGCACACTGTAGTTCTCCATGGGCATTGACAGTTGTACTTAGAAAATAACAGGATACCACATCCCCATATTTGAACTCCGCCTAGTGCAGTAGCCGCTATTTTTTTTGTTCAGACTGCAATATTTTCTTTATACTAACTCGAAATCCGGGGAGACTTCGACCGATTAACTCCCACCTAAATTACGGACAATATGGAACACTCGGATACTTCATCTTGTGAACGCACAATGTAGTTCTCCATGGGGACTGACTGTTGTACTTAGAAAATAAGAGGCTACCACATCTCCATATTTGAACTCTGCCTAGTGCAGAAGCCGCTATTTTTTTGTTCAGACTGCAATATTTTCTTCATACTAACTCGGAATCCGGTGAGACTTCAACCGATTAACTCCCACCTACATTACGGACAATATGAAACACTCGGATACTTCATCTTGTGAACGTACACTGTAGTTTTCCATGGGGACTGACAATTGTACTTAGAAAATAACAGGCTATATTCCCATATTTGAATACTATTTCTCTATAAGATAAGATGTAAAAGGGTATATTTGGAATTTTAAAAGGACACTGAGTAAATCTATTCAATGAATTCTCTTTATTAGTAGTAAAGATAAAGATAGAGTGAACGATTTCCATTATTATAATGAGGGGTATTTCGGGTATTTCAAAAAGACACGGTTGAATTCCTATTCAAGGAATTCTCATTATTAGTATTAAAGATTAAAGATTTGTTTTTAATTAGTCAAATTAAGTTTAAATCTTTAAATGGGTTAAATGGGTAACCCGCTTATTAAGTGGGTTGGGTCTTAAATGGATAAAAAGAATGGATCATAAATGGGTTGGGTCAAACTCGACTCAACCCATTTTGACCCAACCCAACCCGTTTGACAGACCTACTCTTATACATGTCTGTCAATAAATGTTTTCGGATGCGGATGTGCCATATCCACATCCGTATTCAAAATCATTTTCGGACATTTGATATTCGCATCCACGGATACGGACGAATATCGAATAATTATCCTATGCGCTAACGACCGATAAATTAAGAATTATAAAAAGAAAAATTTAATTTAACATAAATATTTTTCAATCTCATTTATTATGAAAGTGTTAAAAATTAACAAATATGATGATAATAAATAATTTCGAGCACTTAATAAGCATTAAATGCATATAATATGAACTAACAACTTAATAAAATAATAAACGAATATCATTTACTGCATTAAAATACACATAATTTGAACAATAATTTTGACAAAAACCGAACGGATAATTTTCGAATGCGGATATCTTCGTATCCGCATCCGCATCCGTTTTTTCGGATATCGGATATTTATCTGCTTTTCGGATGCAGATGCGGACGGATTTCAAATTTTTCGGATATTCATTGACAGACCTGCTCTTACAGAGGTCACATTCGAATTAAGTAAAGAAAGATTTATTTTGCATGAACGCGGCTTCTACTCTCATCCATCCCACACTCACCTTCTTGTTCTATTGTAAAGAACTTAAATATTCTGGGATTCAAAGCAAATGTTGCAGTAGACAATCAATAGTGATGTATGCTAATGTCGTTAATATTGTTATTAGAAACGGAAAAAATAAAGAACAAATTTTCCCTGTGATACATGTATTACATATAATATAATCTCACAATGCACAAGCAAAGTACAATATGATGAAATATAGTAATGTAGACGAGATAGTAACATGGTAAAAAATTGATCGTACGTAACTCTAGGGGTGTTATGGTTGCGGTAACCGTTGTTATTATCACCAACCGTAACCGTAACCGTTGTTGACGGTTATAAATTCTTATAACCGTTACCGCAACCGCCTATGACGGTTAACCATCGTATTTTCAATTTTGAAGCATGTCGTACATATATTTTCAATTATATGCATTGTGATGATAAATTGATATAGCTCTAACTGTTTTTTGCAAATTTATTTATTTGTTTATAAATGTATGCACATGTTATTAGTTCATTAAGACATTTATTATTAATGTACATGCTATTACTTTAACTTAAATTACTAATTTTTATACTTTAATGTTAAATATTACACAAAACAATCATGTACGGTTGGTATGGTTAACCGCGGTTTTCAAAATTTTCAACCGTTACCGTTATAGATGGTAACCGCATGAACGGTTGGTACGGTTGAACGGTTGAGCGATTCAACCGTAACAGCCCTACGTAACTCCACACTCGACCAAGGTCGGTCAAAACTGGAGCATCCTAGATGAAATTCGCCCTCGCTTCTTCTTTGTTCTCCTATTCATTTTCAACAAGCTTTTCGATAAAAACCCAACTCTCTAATATTAATTTTCTAGATAAAATCATTCGTTTTTGCCCAAAACCGATAGCATACAAGCATACAAATATCCATATCATGAATTACATCCAAAAATGCTACAATTCAAGCAAGACATCATCAAATTTAACATAATAAAAAAAAAGACAAAACCAATATGTTTTATTATAAATTAGATTTAAACAACAATAAACTAAAGAAAGTTACCAATGATGTAGGAGAGCGACTACTGATCTGTTTCAATCAAAAGAACACCAAAATTTAATATAAAATGGGAGATCTTTAAAAGTTTTAAAATAGATTTACAAAATTAGTCTCAAAATTTCAATTTGTTCTTGCTGATGTGTTGAGGGGATCTCAACTAGGCTAGGGATATTCTCCTTTTAATTTTAGGATTTTTATTTGTTTTGATTTGAATTTTTGAAGTAAACACTAATGAAGTTTTAATGAAATGATTATAAACGAAGAGAACGTACATTGTGGCGGCTAAGAGAGAGCAGGATTACGATTAGGATGTTTTAACATTGCGGGTAAGACAAGACTCGAACCTGCATCTGTTATCAAATTGAATTCCATCACACCTGCAAACACTTTATGTGATTTATTTAATTCAAATAAATCTTTAGAAATTAATAACTCTAAATCCGTAGTTTCAAACTTTATAAATTTAGAGTCCAAATTCATCACCTCGACAAGATCTACGCAGTGGTCAGAAACACATCTAAATTCTAATGTTACTCGAATTCAACAATTCAATATTTTATCGGTGAATTATGGAAGAGTATAAAAAAAGGCATACTTGAACCTATTAAACCTGTATTAAAAGTGTGGGGGTCATACACAATATTGCAAGTACCTTATTTTTTGTGATGTTTGTAAACGTTGAAAATATTAGTTGGGCGTTAAAATACTCATTAGTTAATCTTTTGTGGCATAAACCCTTGTAGTGATTGATTGGTACATCCCATCAATTGATTGACATACCGAATAGCTGCTGCATTTTGCCAAATTGTTATTTTTATCCCATTTATTTTGTTGTGCCCTGAATCTACTAACCACCACTTTTGTTTACTGTATATTTGTGCACAAAGTTTCAAACAAATATGATCATAATTATAATAATTTTCAATTTGAAAATAATATATTAGATTGGATTTCCCATTCCCAAATGATCTTGCACATTAATTCCTTAAAAAGCCTGATCAATTTGTTTGGATATAAACAATTTAAATTAGTTCATTTAAGTAGGAAATATATTGTTTTGACTATTTGTAGGCATAAGATACATTTAATGTTAGGATATGAGATCTCAATACATTTTTCTCAACTAAGAGGTATAGTTTATAGGATTTTGTAAAATATATTACATACGAAAGTGCTCAAGATTCTGGGTTCATTTTTCTGAACTGATAGATGATAAATACGTCTAAGTCGTAAACTAAAGATGTAGTTTATTTTTCGATAGAGGAAATACTAATGAGATATATTTCAATAATATTGATTCCTCTACGTAACATTAAACACTAAGTAGCAAACATGAATCAATCTTATTAGAAAAACACACACTTAAGTATCCATACAAATGAATAATATTAAGCACCATACGCTCATACCCAAACAGCCTTACTGAGGAAGTTTATTAATTTTGCAATAAGCATAATCTTTGTATTTTTTGGTCTTGAACTTGGGAGGATTCTCATCATTCACAAGTTGGGGCAATGGACCCATCATCATGTCCCCAGGCGGCGAGCAGAATACTGGCCACGACATCCGTGACTTTTCCTTGTTCACCGTTGTTCTGTGTAGCACGCTTTTGTACTTTCCATTGCTAAGAATCTAAATTTCATTACGTTTTGTTAAAGCTAATAAGTTGCATCATCATACATATATCGTCAAAAGACTGAAAACATAAAAATTTCATAACAGGCTTAATATTTTTCTGATAGAAATCATCTTTGGTTGGTCAATTACCGCTAATAGTTGCAAGACGTTTGCTTCTTTTTTTTTTTCAGAAATGGCAGTTGATGTCAAGGTGAAGCTCAAAAAATAAAATTAAAATGCTGTGACAGATTCATTTGTGGAATATAATGTATGATGCTGAGAAATGTGGGTGTACCTCAAGTTGATCACCAATATGACAGATGAGGGCATTAGGGATATACTTGGCGTCAAACCAGTGGTCGTCCTTAAAGACCTGCAGGCCAGGAACTTCATTTGGCACAAGGATGGTGAGGCTGGACATGTCAGTGTGGGCTACGACGCCTAAGGCCAAATCAGGGCGAGGACAAGGAGGGTAGTAGTTTATTTTCAGCAGATATTCCAGGTCATCTCCTCCTACTGCTTCTTTAAGAACATGGCTTTCCAATCCTAATCCAAGTGATAAGTAGCTGTGCATTTTGTCCACTACGACTTGTAGATACTTTGTGTACTCCTCGTTTGCCTTCCTGTAATTGCAGCCACACACACACCAAAAGAAAAAATGATTTACAAATGACACAAATACTGGCGTTTGAATAATGTAGGAATGTCAGACATACTTCAAATGGCCCATTTTATCTACGTTTCTTACACAAATACTGAAACAACACAACATTCATCGTTGCTCTAATTATTATGTTATTTATATTTGGTATAATCTCATATTTTTATCCTATTTTCGGCATAGCATTTCTATTGCTGAAGTGATTATTTAAGGGAATTAATAGCTGTTAACAGATCTACAAAAAACCACACATGAATTGCCTTTTTTTTTCAACCATAAATTGTTTTCTTGTAGAAATGCTTTTTGCTTCGAGGGAATTAGAATGAAAAACAAACTTTGAAGAAGAAAAAATGGGTTGAAGGATGTTAACCTAATTTAGTATCTGGGATGCCTTGTGGATTTGTATTTGTTTCCATTCTTTTTCATGATGAGAAACGGTTAAACGTTTTGCAGGGATTCTGTTATTGGTCTAACTTCATACTCCATTCTATATACAATGTGGTTTTAAAGTAAAACCAGCATACTTTGAGATAATACTTTAGACCAGTTCAATTTCTTTTCAAAACAACAAAGCTATATTTCTCTAAAATTCTTCTAACAGAAAACAGAAATACATACCTATAAGCAGGAGGATTCTTAGGCCAAAACTTATAATTAATCTTGTGCTTGGGCCACACATTATGAAACAAGTAATCAACCCAGGCCTTCTTCCCTTCCAAATCCTTCTGCAACTTCGTGCCATATCCTTCAAAACTCCCTGAATCCGGAACCGTGGCATAAGCCTCCTTCTCCTCCTGCGGCAGCTCGAAGAACTCCTTCCCTACCCTCTGCAACTCATTTATCACTTCGTTCGGTATCCCATGGTTCACCAACTGAAATATCCCGTATTCCCGTGCTGCCTCGCTTATTTGCTTTACCACATTCTCTTGGCTACCGTTTGCAAGGTCGATAACTGGTAATTCGGGTACGGGTCCGTGGTATGTGGTTAGATCCGGACGTTCATGGTCCGATCTGATGAACTCTGATGGTATTGTGCCCAGGTTTGCCGTTAGCGTTGCTATCGCCTGCACTCTCTCTACTTCCATCGTATATATGTTGGTTAATTATTTAGAATGTATACGGTAGTTGGTAAGATGGGATGGTACTCTGATGTTTATATATAAGAAGAGGGGTTTGGTTAGATGAGACGTAGTAAATGGACCGTGAATGATGAATGAAACCAAACACAAGGATCACGTGGATAGAGTTTGTTCACTTGTTGCAGCTACCAACTTACCATGCTAGATAAGGTCGTTAACAATAACCATAATGACAAAAGGCTTTGCCGTTTATTATATAAATTAAATACTTTGCAGTTTTATTGTCAAAGACTTAGCCGGTTTATTGCAAAAATGGTTAAAATGACAAAATCTTTGTCATTTTAACCCATTTTCATAGTTCGCCGTTTTACAAATCAGTCATCCATTCAGTTCACCAACCATAAAATCACTTAAAACTAGCTATAGATATCTGAACAAAGCATATCTGATTAGGCTGTGACTTGTTTACAACTAGACAAATCATTGAGGATTATGCTACGAATAAATCTGTTTATTAAAAAAAACACAACGGTTATTTTTTTTACTGTCATCTGTTTATCGCATTTTGAATATTTGCAAATTTAACAACTTTGACAATAATTATAGAGCAAGAACACAACAATCTAAAATACAAAGATCAAATCTTCCTATTTGTTCTTTTTTTTTGTTAGCTGCCCACGAATTTACTTTACGTTTGATATACATATATGTATGTATGTATAGACACACACATATACATACACACACATAAAATGAGATGAATCTTCCGAGCAGTGGAGTTAAGAGTTATATCAGTTGCAAACTTAAATTGATCGTTTTGTGTCTTATGTCTAAGTATACAATTTGTTTTGTCCCTAAGACATACAAAAACCTAGAGAAGATAATACACATGCTACATCTGTGGTCAGTTGTGCACATATTTTTTTGTGGATGCCAAAACCAAACAGATCAAAGTCTCCTGGGTCAGCAAATTAAGTTTATATTGGCATTTTCTTGCTTACAGCATGACATTCCATCACTTAACCGAACACAGGCAGGGTTGGGTCTTGAAGTTCAAATGAGTTCACCGTAGAAGGTAGAAATATCCTCAAAACAGAGTTTTGTTAGCTACTTTAGAAGAAGACAAATGCTAATAATTAGATTCAGGTAGGAAATAGGAGATGGATATTTCAAAGGAGAAACACAAACACAAAAAACGTACGGATTTTGTTTGTAATTTTCTTGCATACATAGGCTCAACCTCTAGTTATACAAATCTACGCACGTTTCAAATTAAAGATGTAGAAGACATATTAATTATTTTCTAGGACTTTCTTATGAAGTATCTTAGACGATTCATTTCGCAATTCTGCATGAGAAAAATCTAGAGATTATTCTACGATGACGATCCACATTACAAAAACAAGGGAATTTATCGACGTCAAGAGGACGTCTGTAAACGTCTTACCGACATCGCATCGAAGCATTACAAGACATTGGTAGAACGTAAGTCGAAAAATTTATTCTGACGCCTTAAAGACGTCTAGCGTGGGATTGTTATTGACGCCTATAAGACGCCATTTTGCGACGGTTTTCCAACGTTTTTTTTTCAAATGCATTTGCAATGCCTTGCCAACTACAATTAAAACTGGGTAACTTAAATTTTCCGACGCCGTTTCGACGATTTTCCGATGCTTTCACGACGCCCTATTAAATTATTAAAATCGGATTTTCCAATGTCATTTCGACACATTTTCAATGCCCTATTAATTTGTTAAAATCGGATTTTCCGATACCTTTCAAACTCATTGTCAACGCCGTTGTCGTAACATATTTGCAGCATTTCCGCTGCATTTCTAACCGGTCACAAATTCAAATATATGCAATATACACTCACATCAACATAACATATTGATATTACAAATTCATATATCATACTATCACATATCATCAAATTCATAAACCAAAACATATTCCCACCATAATAATATCATAAATATTACCATAATATCCAAACAATACCATCACAATACAAACGAAATATCCAAACAGTATCATTATAATACAAACCAAATATCTAAGCAGTATCATCCTAGTATATACAAACCAAACATCCAAACAATAACATCACAAATACTTCATACTCCCCCGAATCATGCCCACCATCTCCATCGCCATCACCAGAAATGTCCTCGTTTGGAAAGCGTGCGTCCGTAAGCAATCCGACGTGTGACTTCAACCGTCGATTTTCTTCTTCTACAGCATTATTAACTATAGCACCTCAATCTAATGATGATCTCTACATTTTAACCAAATTTGTTTGTTAATAACGAGTAAATTGTTATTTCAACTACTGTATTTATTGAAACAAATTTTTTAAATTTGCATTAACCGTATATTTATTTAATAAATTGACTGATTTAACTTATATATTTGTTTAATTTATTGGGGATTTAGAAAAAAGATAATTTAACTTGAATAAACTCTTGTTTAATTTATTGAAACAAAATTTATAAGTTAACTCAATTATATATACATTTGTTTAATTTATTGAGTGATTTAACTTATATATTTGTTTGATTTATTGTGTGATTTAAAAAACCTAATTTAACTTGAACAAACTCTTGTATAATTTATTGAAACAAAATTTATAATTTTCACCTAATTATATATATGTGTGTATACATACATACATACATACATATACATATATATATTATTGTGTGGTTTAACTTATACAAACATACTCTTGTTTAATTTATTGAAACAAAATATATAGGTTAACTCAATTATGTATACATTTGTTTAATTTATTGAGTGGTTTAACCTACATATTTGTTTAATTTATTGTGTGATTTAAAAAATCTATAATTTAACTGGAATAAACTCTTGTATAATTTATCGAGACAAAATTTATAATTTGACCTAATTATATATATATATATATATAATTTATTGAGTAATTTAACTTATACAAACATAACCTTGTTTGATTTATTGAAACAAAATTTATAAGTTAACTCAGTTATATATTTATTATTTAATTTATTAAGTGATTTAACTTATATATTTGTTTAATTTATTATGTGATTTAAAAAATCTATAATTTAACTCGAATAAGCTCTTGTGTAATTTATTGAAACAAAATTTATAATCTAACCTAATTATATATATATATATATATATAATTTATTGAGTGATTTAACTTATACAAACATACTCTTGTTTTAAGAAATTAATAATGGCGATCTTATCTATCGCTTGAAATTAGGGTTTTGCTTAGCCTCGTTTCACCACATCGCGATCCTTCTTCCACTCCTCTTCAATGCTCTCTCTTTTTCTTCATCATCTCCTCCCCCTTCCACTTGCATTAAGCCAATCCGATGAAGAAGGGATTCTTTGAATCCCCAAATCGGACGGTTGGTCGGTTGCTTCTTGGGGCACCAACACCAAATATGGTAAACCATTCAAACCCCTTGTGTTGACCGATCCCGTCTCCTTCCTCCTTCTATCAACCACTCTCCAAAAACCTCTACTGAAGCACAACACCAAGCGGGCCCCTCCTATTCCTGTGCATAGTCAAGCTTCATCCTATGAGAACTTGTCGCTCCCTCAATTCTTGCTCGACACAATTCCTCCTCCTGCCAATGCTTCAACCCCCTCTGGCCAAGATAATGCGGTGTGTGATAGAGCTACTATCGAAATCTTTGAAAATAATGTAGATAGGGTGGCTTTTGGAAATTCTGTGCCTATTCATGAAGTTAACCAGGCTCAAGCATCTGTACAATATGTCGATAGTTAGGCTTTGAAAAAAATGTTGCCCATGCTAAGCTACATACTCAAAATCAAAATGTTGCAACAGTGGATAAACTGGCTTCACAAGCAAGCCGCATAATGCGGGTAGTACATTTCGGAATGCTTTAAAGTTTCAAATTCTGTGGATGAAGTTCATATTCCACCTCAAGATGTTGTGGATGCGGGTGATAACTTTTGGAAAAATACGCTTGTTGGGTTCTTTTTAGATGACAATCTTCCCTATTCTGTAGTTCGTAGACACCTTAGGACCAAATGGAAATTAAAAAGTTCTTTGAAGGTCCGTTTTGATAGCGATATGCATTGTAGATGGAAAGTTCTTTATCATTACCGTTGGAGCCCGTCGGTCGATTTTGCTCGTGAACAAATAATGTCAATTCTCGTCTGGACGAAGTTTATTAATATCCTATCCTCTCTCCAATCTCTTGAAGGTCTTGACTGGTTGGCTAGTCACATTAGAGAGTTTATATGTTTCGATGAGGATACTAAACATAATGTGACCGTCTTGGATTTTTGCTAGAGCCCTTATTGAAATCACTCTAGACCACCCTTTACCTTGTACCCTCTCAGTAGCTCATTTTGGAAATAGGACTGGACATGTTAATGTATCCTACTTACGACAACCTCCTATTTGTACTAACTACTGCACTTTTGATCATACAGACTCGCTTTGTTCACGTCGCCTTGTTGTTGTTGATGGTGTATGCCCTAAGCCTCCTCCATTACCCTTAAAAGTTCCTCTTTAGAAACTTCCCCCAAGAAAATGGAAGGTTAAAAATAAATCTATAACTAAACTGAAGCAGCGCTCTCTGACCAGCATGCCACCACAACCCGACTCAGTGGAAATTGACAGTATTGATACTTTCCTTACCTCTGTCTTTACTCCTGTTGCACCACAATTTGATATCCCTTCTGTTGACGTGCCACCTTTGGATGTTGATCCTCCCTCACCTGATATCTCCATACAACCGTATACTCTAGTTGCACCAAATGACACTACAGACCCTTCAATTTTGCATAAGCATGCGTCTATTGATGACTTAGATGATGGGATTGAGTACATGATTGTAGACCTATTTCCATCTTAGGCTATGTCTTTCTTATGGTTACATTGGTTTAGGACTGTTGTAGTTTTTATGGATGTAATGGGTTGTACGCACTTATCTTATGTCTGGTATTGTGTGAGTTTGTACTATGGTTTCTGGGGCTAATAGCCTCGCACGTGTTTTCTAAGTTTAATAAAACGTGAACGGGCCACATAAAAAATCGGCTTACCTTTCAATTTTTTTTTATAATTTAACTCAACTATATATGCATTTGTTTAATTATTGAGTGCTTATATATCTGTTTAGTTTATTTTTAAAATGACGATTATTGGATACATATAGCATGCATGTGGTTCATGGAAATTAAAATAACTCGAACTTAATTATACTAAACATTCGTATAAAACACACACACACACACACAGATATATATATATATATATACATACATACATGCATACATGTGGTTCTTGGGATTTAAAACCAATGTATACATAAATATAATATATTATACACATATATGCATATGGTTTTGTATACATATATAATTATTATCATATTATGTATATAACGAATGTTTAAGCTATCACGTTCCCTCGGAAGTGGTTGGGCTTACGATATGTCTTTTTTGTAGCAGTTCTAGTGGATGCGTGGAATGCATCTTCATCTACTTATTTTGTTATCTCCACACCTTGACTCTGTTGCTCCTCAATCCTAGCTAGTGTTTTGCCTATTTTGCATTTTAAATATCGTTATAATTTTATACATGTATATAATCGCAAATATTATGTAAATACATGTATACATATCGCAAACTCGGTGGAGGCATCATCTACCCAGCTATTAGCAGTGGACCCATCTGATGACTCAATCCTCTGAGTCTTGCAATAGAGTTGGCAAGATAAAGGCTCATTGTGCTGCTCCTCGTACTGTAATTTGAATTAAGTACACAATCATATAAGTCTATTTTAATTTATTTATAATGTTAAGTAAATTTAACAAATAAATAAATTCCAGATCGTTACGATGATCTGCGTATGATCTGGAGCCACCAGAGTGCAATCTAGGATTTCTATTTCTGCTTTCGGCATTCTGTTTCGATATTTTCTTGAATTCCTCTGTCTTTCAGTGCCGTAAGAACTACTCGTATATCTCCTGGGTAATGGATGGATGCTTCTTGCCACTTCTATGCATACCGTACGTCCAATCATGATATTTTTTAGACACTGCAGCCGACCAAGCTCTTTGCACTAGCTCTTCATGAACATCCTTTTCCAAGAGAATTTCCTCTACAAATGCAGATTGAATATATTACAAACAAAATGATATACACATTTATATGGTATGTTATGTAATAAAATTAATTTATCATAAATTCTTCGAACATGACTTTCTTCACTTCACTAGGAATGTCGCTGAATGTAGGCCAGAATGTTGTGATCCATTCAAGCAAGCCATCACATATGGCATCGGATGCGACGTCGCTGCTGAAATCATACCTATACATATATGTGTGTATGTGTGTGTGAGTGTATATGTACATGTATATATGTGTGTGTGTGTGTATGTGTATATGTGTGTATTCGAAGTGTATGTGAGTGTGTATGTGTGTATGTGCATGTGTATGTGTGTATGTAATCACTCATCCCGATCCTTTCTCTCTAGGGAAGACATCAAGTCGGGCCACAGATGTGGAAGAGTCCGTCTTTGACACACGAGTGAATGAACCGATACCATATTCCATAGGAGCAGCGTCAAGAGTCTAAATTAATGGTGACATCATATGTACATTGTCAACGTCATGCTGTGATGAGTGAGAGCTGCCCCGACCTGATGATGAGTCACCCTTACCTAATGATGAGCCACCATGGTTGTATCGGCTTCGACTAGACATATTTGTTATAATAATACATATATAGATGTATACAATAACATAAAGAATGATCAATCCATCTTCATATTATAGACTTGGCACGACAAATAGAGAAAACAGTCTTTCAATAAATATATAAGCTACCAATTATCAGCATCATTATCAATATCATCATTTACAATATCATCATCATATTCATGTTCATTTACTTTGCCATCATCATCGTCATAATCATCATCATCAACCTCGACATCTTCATCTAATTCAACTCTATCAAATACTTCATTGTTAAGTGGTCCTATATCATTAGCAATGTTCTATTATTTGGACTATTTTGTTGTCCTCCAGATCATTTTGGTACGGTAGATCATTGACTATGATTATATCCCCATTGATTAACCATCTAGGTTTTGATTTAATGAAAGCACACCAGTCATCCTTGTTGTTGTAAATCATCACCATATTCACCGCCTTTAACACATACTAACATAATTAGGGGTACGCCCTAAGGGTAGTTTTGTAATTTATTGTAAATTAATTAACTATGTAATCAATTCTTGTTTATAATAAATGTGTTTTTCTTTCGGTTATATATTTGTTATAACGTGTTATAAATAATTAAATATTTACTCAAATTACAGAAAATCCATAAATGGTGTGTTTGTGATAGTAATTACAAATAGTTGTAATCATGAGTATTGTATCATAATACAATAAACACCATTTTAAATATTCCTAGTCAAGATGCATCGAGATTGGTCATTGATGCATCCCTTGATACTAGAGTAAGTTACGCCCTCTAAATGTTGGGCAATGTATTACTCATGCCTACTAGGGGCACCAAGGGGTTACGTACTAGTAAATAATGGATAACTATGGAATGACTCACTTGATAGTTTTCTTTCGGTTAATATAACTAAGATCAAACAGAAAATATCAATGTGACTGATTTACAAAGTTCTCTCGACTTGAGAATACTTTTAATTTTCAATATGAAAGCTCCACTTTGATTAAAGTCAAATTATGGCATGACATCTATTGAGTGAATATAGTTGGGTTGAGTGGAAGTATTGAGAGTGAAACACTATTCAAAAGAGGATTCGTCTACTTGGTTATATGAGGTTAGTATCACGGTCAACTCAAGTTGACTCAAAGTCAAAATCTCTAGCCAGAGTAGTTCAGTTAATTATAATTATTATTATTAAACCAAGGACTTTGTGTTTGGACTATAGAGTTGAATATTGACAATATTGGAATTTTGACCATTACCAAATTCCATTAGTCCAAAGTGATATAGTTTTGACGAAGAGAATTAGTGTAAATTATAGTCACAATCGGGTAACGCCTAATAATGTAAATTGGATTTTACCAAAACCAAGTAAGCGATAAATTTGGCCAAAATATCACACCACCCGCTAAGTGAAGTGTGAACGTTAATATTCAAATAGTTCGATATTAATCGCTGGCCGAATTTACACCTAAAGTGTCACACAACTAAAACATCGAATACTCCTTCGACCAAATGATTTAATTAAATTTGTAATTGCTATAAACTAATTAAATTGATTAATATTTATGAAATATTAATTATAAAATCTTTATTTTTGATTTGATGAACAATATTAATAAATATATTTATAATAGTTATAAATACAAAAATAGATATACGATATCGATACACACTTAAATTGGATTTAAATGCAATATTATTTGTTCGAGCTTTAAATGGGTTTGAAGCCCACATGAGGGCATGTGTATTTCAGCCTTGCATGGACCAGGTAGAGGTGGCTATGTGATGGCTAATAGGCTGAGATTTTGATTGGATTAGAGGAAAAGAATGGGTAAGAGAGAAATGTAGATCTTGATCCAAACTTATCTCTATATTGTCTCCTCTATAAATACATCATAACCCTTATTCCTTTACTAACTTTTTAAGTCTCTATCTACCTCTCTTCTGGGCGAAATACATCTTTATCCCCTTCTCCATTTCCAAGCTCAAATCAGATTAAACACAATCGTTATTCGATAGTTTCTATCTACCTTGCTGAATTGTAATCTTGTTCAAGGAGTCAACTCTTCATTTCAGCATGTACTTAATAGACTTTAAGGATAAGGCAATTTTCCAACTTACAACTATATATTAACATTTAGATAATTTATATATCATATATTATTTTATTAGTTAGGTGACGAATCTAGTATACCGATATATCATCACATTTAGAATGGTTGTATGTTTATATGCATATATAATATTAAAAAAAATTATAATATATACATGCTTGGTACTCACAAATTAAGAAAAAAAGTTGATTTTTTACTCAAATTAATTTAATATAGATTATTTAAATTATATATGCTTTATAATTTAAATATTAAATCTTATACTATGCAAAATATGGTTTTAATATAGATAATATCATACTTAAAATACTTTTGGCATAAATAAAATAAATTATATATATATTATTTAAATCAATTAATTCCATACATTAATAATATCAACTTATATATATTATATAGAATATGTTTTACATCTTATAAAATTAAATTTATGCACGACATACTTTCGACACAAATCAAAAGAAAATATTTTAATTTTTATATCTATGCAATTTAAATATTTAAATAATTGCTGAAATTAATAATTGGTTTTTAAATTATAAAATATTAAAATATCTTTGAGATTTTTACTGAAATATTTAAATTTGAAATTATCTTTCAATTTTTTATATTTTCTATTAATTTCCATATGGAAATTAATTTTAATATATATAAAAATAAAATTAAAAGAACATCATGTTACCGTGAGCATTATAATAGGTATATATATTTATTTTATATGTATTTCATTTAAGAGTGTGTATATATATTAAATTATTTATAAGATATATATATATATATATCATATGCGTTTACTTTAATTAAAAAACTTTAATTTTTAATTTTTAATTTTATAGCATAATAAATAAATAAAATTTTAATATAATTATAAAGGATTTCAAATATACATATACATAATTTTATATATATATATATTATAAATTCTATATATACATACACACACACACACACACACATATATATATATATATATAATTTCAAAATAGAAACATGTATATATATGTGTGTGTGTAATATTTTATTTACATAAATTGAGATATATGAATTTACATTTGGACGATATATTTGTACACTAGAGGGGCGGTGTAAATCTTCGCACTTATACACGGGCATGTCAAACTTTGCACGGATTGCTATATTACACATGCGTGCACGCACACACACGCACATACACACACAAGTGGAAAGCCCAAGCATTGCGCGGGTCGATTGATTACTAATAGTTGTACTATAAAGGTGTGAACATGTTGATGGAATATATTAATGGACATATAATTATTATTTTACAACAGTTGTATATATACCTTTGAGCGAGTAAAATATTTCTAATGTAAGTTATTTATCATTCTTATAGTGTTGTTATGAAAGTGAAATTTCACACCTAAAGGTGAAATAATGAGCAATGTACGTATGAATTGATCTGAAGTAGTTTTCAGTTTGTGTTTATATTTTAAAATTTTGTTTAGTTAATGTTAATATGCAGTTTTTTATTGGTAAATTACCATTGTTAGAAAAATGAATGAGGAAATGGTTAGGGAAGAGAGAGATTTTGGCTATTGTGTGTATTGTATGGAAACAATGTCCCACATAGTGGAATATTTGTGCCAAATCCACCATATATACTATAACCTAATATACTAAATCAAAACAAAAGAAGAAGGAGACAAGAAGACTTGAGATGTGGCAATGTAGGCTTTGGGCATGTAGGCTTTGGGCCTTCATATTAATATTAAAATGTCAAAGATTGGGTCTTGGGGCTCTTGGGGTCTCGTGATTAGATGGGCCTCCGTCTGCCACTTGGGCTTGCTGCGTTGAAACGGCTAATTTTGAACTTCAAAATTAGAACGTTGCGCCTGTGCGCGCACGTCTGTCAGTTAAAAAGGGTCGCAACCTTTCCAACTGTCACAACCGCTCCGAATAGGCACCTCCTCCAGCCTATATATAGGGGCCCGCAAAACGAGATTAATTACTAAGAATTAATTCATTTCTTCCTTCTATTCCTCTTCCCAGAGTTCTATTCACAGTTCAATAATTTCTTCAGTTCGTCGTCACTCCGTCTGCACGCACAACATATTGGGGCCGGTCCGTTTCATCCTGGGAGACAAATTGCTCAAATCCTTCGGTGCATATAAGGGGGCAATATTGTTTCAAGGAAACAGATATTCTCTAGACTCGGACGACTAGGTACTTCTCTGAATTTCATACAAATTCAATTGCAACAGTTTTGTACGATTCTGTACCGTACCAGTATTTATTAAAATTTGTCACACTTTATTCTGTTGCTGCTTTTTGCAATTTAATTGTGAAAATTATAAACATTTCTCTGCTGTGACTATTTCTGAACAGTTTAGTAACATTATTGAAGTTACTATCAGATTCGTAACACTTTTGTGTAGTTGCGGATAACATTCTTGAAACAATATTGATTGTTGTAGACGACGATGTCTCAAAATAGCAACAACAATAACGCTGCACCAACGCAGACGGTGACAAACGCTCAGCCGGCGCCTCTGGTTCCGACAATGACACTGTCTTATGGAGAAAGGCCAGAAAAGTTCAACGGGACGGACTTCAAGCATTGGCAACAGAAGATGTTGTTTTTTCTAACAACATTAGGCCTAGCCGGGTTTCTAACCGAAGATGCTCCTGAAGTTGGCGAACTCGAACCCGATGCAATCAAAGTGGAGGCCGTAAATGTCTGGAAAAATTCAGACTTTATGTGTAAAAACTATATTCTGAATGGACTGGATAATAGCCTCTACAATGTCTATTATATTGTTGCAACATCCAAGGAACTCTGGACGGCCTTGGACAAAAAGTACAAAACTGAAGATGCAGGCATGAAGAAATTCATCGCTGGCAAATTTCTCGACTTCAAAATGGTAGATTCAAAGACTGTGATCAACCAGACTCAAGAACTACTACTGATCATCCATCAACTACAAGATGAAGGGATGATGCTTAGCGAATCTTTCTGGGTTGCCGCAACCATTGGGAAACTTCCTCCATCGTAGAAGGACTTCAAAAATTACCTTAAGCATAAGCGTAAGGAAATGACAATGGAAGAACTCACAGTTCATCTGCGAATTGAGGAAAATAATAGAAATTCTGAGAAAAAGATCTCTCAAAATATGGCTGCCAAAGCAAATGTTGTTGAGTCAGACAAACCTAACAAGAGAAAACGTGAGAATTCGCCTCAGAAGTCGAAGAAGAAATTTCAAGGTTCTTGCCATAACTGTGGAAAGAAGGGGCATAAAGCAGCTGAATGTCGCGCTCCTAAAAAGAAGAAATTAGAAGCAAATACGGCTGAAGTTACAGATAGCATTTAGGATATGGATTTATGTGCAGTAATATCAGAATGCAACCTTGTTGTTAATTCAAAGGAATGGTTTGTAGACACAGGTGCCACTCGACACATATGTGCTAATAAGTGGATGTTTACAACTTATAAAACCACAACTGATGATGAACAACTTTTCATGGGCAATTCATCTGCATCAAAGGTCAAAGGCAAAGGAAAAATTATGCTGAAACTAACTTCTGGAAAAGAGCTTACTTTGAGTGATGTTCTTCACGTTCTAGAAATCCACAAGAATTTGATATCAGGATCCTTGCTTAGTAAGCATGGTTTCAAATTAACCTTTGTAGCCGATAAGTTTGTATTATCAAAGAATGGAGTGTATGTAGGAAGAGGATATGTATGTGATGGTTTATTCAAAGCAAATGTAACAACTATTGTACCAAACACTGATATGAATAAAAGCGAATCTTCTGCTTATATTGTTGACTCTTCTAACATATGGCATTCTAGATTAGGGCATGTGAATTTTGATACACTGCGAAAAATGATTAATCTAGAATGTATACCAAAATGTAACATAGACTCCAACTATAAATGTCAAATTTGTGCAGAAGCAAAATTGACAAGAACCTCGTTTCATCATGTTGAACGAGAAACTGAACCTCTAGACCTTATACACACTGATGTATGTGATTTGAAAATGTGTCAAACTAGAGGTGGAAAAAGGTATTTCATTACGTTTATTGATGATTGTATTAGGTACTGCTATGTGTATCTTCTTAGAAGCAAGGATGAAGCATTCGACATGTTTAAACGGTATAAAGCAGAAGTTGAGAATCAACTCAATAGGAAAATTAAAGCTTTAAGAAGTGATAGAGAATGAGAATATGAATTTCCTTTTGAGGAATTCTGCACACAGCATTATACACCAAACTACAGCATCATATTCACCTCAATCCAATGGTATAGCTGAACGGAAAAATAGAACTCTTAAAGAAATGATGAATGCTTTATTAATCAGTTCTGGCTTGCCAGATAACTTTTGGGAAGAAGCTATTCTTTCGGCAAACCATATTTTAAATAAAATACCACGAAAGAAAACATCCAAGTCTCCTCACGAACTTTGGAAAAATAGACCGACATCCTACAAATACTTAAAAGTGTGGGGGTGTCTTGCCAAAGTAGAGATACCTAAACCAAAGAAGGTCAAAATTGGACCAAAAACAATCGACTGTGTATTCATTGGATATGCACAAAATAGTGCCGCTTATCGATTTCTGGTACATAAATCTGAAATTGATGATATTCATGAAAATACCATCATCGAATTGAGAAATGCAAGATTTTTCGAACATATATTCCCTTTAAAACAGGGTACTGACAATGATACTCAAAAGAGACCAAGAGAAGATGAATTTACTGATTCTCTTGAGAATATTGAACAAAATATACTTCGAAAAACTAGTGCTGATCAACAAGTGGAGGAACCAAGAAGGAGCAAAAGGTCAAGGACCTCTAGGACCTTTGGACCAGACTTCTACACTTTTATGTTACAAGATGATCCTTTGACATACAAACAAGCTATGTCCTCCAGCGATGCCCCTTACTGGAAAGAGGCTATTAACAATGAGATAGAATCCATTATGGCTTTATTTGTGGGATTATTTCTACATCTAAATTGTCAGAGACTGGATATATATTTCATTGTGAAAATAATGTTATGAACATTAGTTTGAATAGAAATAAAGTCTGCGATGATGTTCTTGAAAATGTCATTTATGTGATTAGTACAAATTATGTTTGTTCTATGAGTAGTTCTTCTAACAATATAAATGATAGTTATCTTTGGCACTGTAGGCTAGGTCATATTAGTGAGAAACGACTACACAAACTGAAAGTCAGGTTTTCTCCCATCGCTTGATTTTGAACCATTTGACATGTATGAGTCATGTTTCAAAGGTAAAATGATGAAGCACCCCTTTAGTGAGAGTAATGAAAGAGTTGATGAAAATTTAGTGTTAGTGCATTGTGATGTATGTGGATTGATGCATGTAATCACCAAAGATAATAGTTATTACTTTGTTACCTTCATTAATGATTTCTCAAGACAAAGATATGTGTAATTTATTGAACGTAAAAATGTAGCAGAAAACCAAACTGGCCGTAAGATTAAGATTATTTTATCAGATGAGGTGAGTATGTTGGACAGGAATTTCAATAGTACTTAAAAGATAATGGGCTTATCTTTCAGATTACTCTACCATATACTTTGCAACACAACGATGTATCAGAGCGAAGGAGAACCCTATTAGATATGGTTCGTTCCATGATGAAAAAGGCTGAGTTACCTCTATCCTTTTGGGGATATGCACTAAAAACTGCAGAGCATATGTTAAACTTGTTTCCCATTAAATTTGTGCTCAAAACATCATATGAGATATGGCATGGTAAGAAAGCCCAGCTCAAGTATTTGAAGGTGTGGGGTTTTCCAACGTACGTTAAGAACATTGGTCCGAATAAACTAGAGGCAAGATCGGTATTGTGTAAATTTATGGAATATCCCAAAAATTCAATGGGACATGCTTTCTACAATACCGAGGAACAAACAATTATTGTTTCTTAACATGCTGTCTTTTTAGAAAAGGAAATTTTGTTAAAGGAAATTAACAGTGAAGTTGTAGACTTGGATGAGATCTAAGAAGTTAACACTAAGGTCGAACCAGTGGGAGAACCAAGTTCACCCGTATACGAAAACATGCAACCTATTACAATGTCTAGTAGGGAATCTCGTGTACAAGAGAGATACTACGTATTCTCGTGGATGACGAGAAGGAGGATGTGTCTTAAATGACGACACTACTCTATCGTTTCCAATAAGCACTGCAGAGTAAAGACTCTACACTCTGGCTTGGTCCGAGATGAATTCCATGTACGAAAATAAAGTATGGACTTTGTCAGACGTACCGGAAGGGATAAAACCATCGGCTGCAAATGGATTTGAAAAAGAGCTAAATGCAGATGAGGAAGTAGAGACTTATAAGGCAAGGCTAGTTGCGAATTATGCCAGTCACTGCTGATTCTATGACTACGATATATGGAAAATTTAAAGATGGCATTTCTAAATGGCGATTTAGAAGAAACCGTCTATATGTCATAGCCTGAGGGTTTTGTGGTTAGTGGGAGAGAGGGCAAGGCTTGCAAATTGTTAAAGTCCACTTATGGACTTAAACATGATTCAAGAATTAGAATAAGTGTTTCGATAAGGTAATTAAACGGTTTTGGTTTTTATCAGAATACAGAGGAAACATGCATATACAGAAAGGAACAGGGCAATGTTATCATATTCTTAGTGCTACATGTCGATGATCTATTATTAATTGGTAATGATACTTTGTTATTGCAATCAGTGGCTTAGATTTCCAAGAACTTCTCCATAAAGGATTTGAGAGAAGCAGCTTATATACTAGGTATAAAGATCTGCAAAGATATATCTAAGAGGCTTTTGGGACTGTCCCAATCCCTATACATAGATTTCATACTAAAAAGGATCAGTATGGAGAATTCCAAATGTGGAAATGTTTCAACACAATCTGGAATCGTCCTTTATAAGAAGGACGCTTCTCATACCGATGAGGAGAAGGAGTGCATAAAGAGGATCCCCTATGCTTCAACCATTGGATCCATAATGTACGCCATGCTATGTGCTAGACCGGATGTGGCATATGCATTAGGATTCATAAGCCGATACTAGTCTAATCCTAAAGAAAAAGATTGGATTTCCGTAAAATGTATACTTAAGTATTTAAGAAACACTCAGGACTTATTCCTAATATACGAAAATGGAAACCTCCTTATAAACGGGTATACAAATTCGAGCTTTCAAAATGATATTAATGATAGTAAATCAGTATCTCATTATGTCTTTACACTTAACGGCGGAAACTCGGTTGGAAAGTTCCAAATAAGAGACATTAGCTGACTCGACGATGGAGGTCAAATACATCGCCCTCAATGAAGCGACTAAAGAGACAGTATGGATGTGCAAGTTTTTAAGTGAGTTCAGAGTGATTCCCATTATCAAAAATCTAAAAGAATTATTCTGTGATAACAATGCGGTGATTCAAATCGTAAAGGAACCTAGAGTACACAAGAAGTCATGGCACATTCTTCAGAAGTTCCACCCCATTAGAGATTCATCGAGAAGAAAGAGGTCATGATACAAAGGACAGATACCAAGAACAACATAGGAGATTCATTCACCAAGGGGTCTAGCTCTGTTGGCACTTGAGAATCTGATTGAAGGGATGGGATTGAGATTCCATAATTGGCCCCAAACGTAAGAGGAAGGTTGATAGAGTTAGGGGTATGCCCTAGGGGTAATTCTGTAATTTATTGTAAATTAATCAACTCTGTAATCAATTCTTGTTCATAATAAAGGTGTTTTTCTATCTATTATATATTTATTATAATGTTTTATAAATAATTAAATATTTAATTAAAATATATTTAATAGAAAATCCATAAATGGTGTGTTTTTTATTATAATTATAAATAGTTGTAATCATGAGTATTGTATCGCAATATAATAAACATATCAATCTAAATATTCCTAGTCAAGATGCATCGAGACTGGATATCGATGCATCCGTTAAGACTAGAGTACGTAATGCTCTCCAAATGTTGGGTAGTGTATTACTCATGCCTGCTGAGGGGCACCAAAGGGTCACATATGGATGGTTATTAGATAATTATGGAATGACTCACTCGATGGTTTTCCATTGGTTAATATAACTAAGGTCAAACAGAAAATATCGATGTGACTGATTTACACAGTTCTCTCAACTTGAGAATATTGTTTATCTTCAATTTGAAATCCCTGCTTTGAGTATAGTCAAATCATGGCACGCTGTCCATCGGGCGACTATAGTTGGATCGAGTTGAAATATTGGGAGTGAAATACTATTCAAAAGAGGAAGGATTCGTCTCCTTGGTTATATGGGGTTAGTATCACGGTCAACTCAAGTCAACTCAAAGTCAAAACCTCTGGCCAGAGTAGTTCGGTTAATAATTATTATTTTTGAATCAAGGACTTTTTGTTTGGACTATATAGTTGAATATGGATGATATTGGAATTTTGACTATTACCAAATTCCATAATTCCGAAGTGATATAGTTTTGACGAAGATAATTGGTGTAAATAATAGTCATAATCAGGTAACACTTAACAAATTAAAATTGGATTTTATCGAAACCAAGTAAGTGATAAATTTGGCCAAAATGTCGCACCACCTGCTAAGTGACGTGTGAACATTAATATTCAAATTGTTTGATATTAACCATTGACCAAATTTACACCTAAAGAGTCACATAAACGAAACGTCGAATATTCCTTTAACCAAATAATTCAATTAATTGTAATTGTTATAAATAAATTAAATTAATTAATATTTATGAAATATTAATTATAAAATTTTTATTTTTGATTTGATGAACAATATTCATAAACATATTTATAGTAGTTATAAATATATAAATCGATACACGATATCGATATGCGTTTAAATTGGATTTAAATGCAATATAATTTGTTCAGGCCTTAAATGGGCTTGAAGCCCATATATGGGCATGTGTATTTCGACTATGAATGGACCAGGTAGGGGCGGCCAGGGGATGGCTAATAGGCTAAGGTTTTGATTGGATAAGAGGAAAGGAATGGGTAAGAGAAAAATGTGGATCTTGATCCTAACTTATCTCTCTAGTCTCTCCTTTATAAATACATCACAACCCTCATTCTTTTACTAACTTTTGGAGCCTTTATCTACGTCTCTTGTGGATGAAATACATTTTCATCCCCTCCTCTATTTCCAAGCTCAAATCAAATTAAAAACAATCGTTATTCGATAGCTGGTGGCCATCAATTCAGGAGCTAGCACCTTGCTGAATTGGAATCTTGTTCAAGGAGTCAGTCTCTTCGTTAACATGTACTAATAGGCTTTGGAGATAAGGTAATTTTCTGATCTACAACTATATATTAATGTTTAGATACTTTATATATCATATATTATTTTGTTAGTTAGGTGCTGAATCTAGTATAGTGATATATCATTACATTTAGAATGGTTATATGTTTATTTGCTTATATAATTAAAAAACAAAATTTATGACATATACATGCTTGGTACTCACAGCATAAGAAAAAAATTGATTTTTTATTTATTTAAGTTAAGTTAGTATACATTATTTAAATTATATATGCTTTATAATTTAAATATTAAATCTTTTACTATATAAAATATGGTTTTAAAATTTTATATAGATAATATCATACATAAAAAACTTTCAACATAAATAAAATAAAAATTATATATATATATATGTTATTTATATATATTATTTAAATTAATTAATTCCATACATTGATAATATCAAGTTATATATATTATATAAAATATTTTTTACATCTTATAAACTTAAATTTGTACATGATATACTTTCAGCACGAATCAAAAAAATTAATTTTTATATATATGTAATTTAAATAATTGTCGAAATTAATAATTGATTTTCAAAATTGATTTTTAAATTATAAAATATTAATATTAAAATATCTTTGAGATTTTTATTGAAATATTTAAAATTGAAATTATCTTTCAAAAATAGTTTTTTAATTAATTTCTATTAATTTCCATACAAAAATTAATTTAAATATATATAAATTTTAAAAAACAACCTTTTATCATAAGCATTATAATAGGTATATATATTCATTTACATATTTTATATGTATTTCATTTAGGTATAAATATATATATTTATATGTATATATGTATTATTAAATTATCTATATAAATAAAATTTGATTTTATATTTCGAATTTTCCTACAAAATTAATAAATAAATTTTTAATACAATTTTAAATGATTTCAAATATACATATACATAATTATGTATATATATATATTATTAATTATATTTACATATATATTTATAAATAATTTCAAAATAAAAACATATCTATGTGTGTGTGTGTGTGTTTGTGGTATTTTGTATACATAAATTAAGGTATATAAACATACATTTGGATAATATATCCGTATACCAGAGGGGCTAACATGTCCATTGCGGTGTAAATCCCAGTAATTATACGTGGGCATGTCAAACCTTGCACGGATTGCTATGTTACACATGCACACACATAAATTTGTGTGTATGATACATATATATAGATACAATAATATTAATCACATAATATAAAACTATATTATAAATTTAAATAAAGTAATGATTTTTTTAAAAGGAAATTTAGAAATGTTCTAAATAAATTAGACTTCATAGGCCCAATAAAGATCCAAAACGATTTTTTTTGAAATTCACCCATTTCTTCCGTTGAGGGCTGGCCCAGTTCCAACACATACCCCACTATTGTAAGTTGTTTTACTAGCTCCAAACTCCTTTGTGTGAAATTTAAAGCATTTGAGTTGTTTTATAGGATTTCATTAATATCGTCATATCAATGACAATGAATTATCGAACAATTTAAAAACAATACCAATGATATCTCAAATCGTATATGAATTATCATACTAACAAATCTATGTCAGCGATCATATACCAATGAATATAAACCAATAGATCTATGTTATATACAATGTTACTCAAATCATAACATTGCATAGAAAATGAATTGGAGAAATAAATCATACCGGCGGAGCCTTGAGCGGCGAGTTGAAGGAGGGATTTGCGGCTTCGGATTGCAGCGATCGACGAGGTAGTCGATTGGGGATTTTCCACTAGGGCTTGGGATTTGCGGTGGCATCAATGGAGGAGGAGGCATCGTTCAACGTCGATGAAGGAGGAGGGGGCCTGCAGTGATCGACAAGGTGGGGATATGTAGCTAGGGCTTGGACGTCAGCTTGAGCATGGGATTTCCGACGTCATCGTCGAGGGAGGAGGAGCCGACAGCAATCGAAGTTGATGGAGAAGGAGGAAGCCGTAATCGAAGTAGAGGAAGGAGGAGGAGGCAGTGTGACGCAGCCTACAGGATCACACAACTCAGGAATTGATGAATTCGCGGGAAATGAATCGATGAGACAAAATGAATCGATGAATTGAAGATACCCAAGTGCTCAAATCCGTTGATCTCTCGAGATACCGGATTCTAGCTATCTTCAACACGTTGATCGCGCACGATACCGCGTTAGAAGATCTACGATTCTTCGACGTTGATCTCGCACACGAGATTTTGTGAATCGACTTCAAGTTCGTTGATTCGAGCACACTCGAATATCCGAAGATGGAGAAAGGAGATAACACTCAACTTCCAATTTCAATGGTGGCACAAAGCACAAACCAAAATTTATTCAAAAATCAACTCCTTTTACAAATGACAACACACCCCTATTTATAGGGAAAGTTACAACACACACACGACTTAACAACATACGACATAAGAAAATAACGACATAACAACAAGCGACTTAACAAACAATGACTTAACAAACAACGACTAACAAACGACTTAACAACATAGGCAGAGCGACTTAACAAATGCGGCATTCAATCAGTGACCTAAGGAGAAGCACGGCAACGACCTAACTGGAGCTTCACGACCTACTGGATGTTATTCGCGACTTAACATAAGACTTCAGCAACCTACTGGAAGATCGCGACTTAGGCTTCGCGACCTAACTGGAAACTCGAGCGGCATAGGTCGTTCGCGACATACCGGATTTGCCTCACGACATTGCTGGAGCGACATAAGGAATGGCAGTGACCTAACTGGAGCTCGGCTGCGATCTAGGCTAGCGAGATAAGGCTGGAGCGACTTAAGAATCAACAGCGACTTAAGGGGAAGGAGCGACCTAGGCTGGAGCGACCTATGACTTCTGTTCGTCCGCGATTCAGGGCTTCACGATTCAGGGCTTCGCGATTCAGGGGAAGCGATTTTGGAGTTAGGTCGTACGCGACCTAAGGTGTTGGAGTTAGGTCGTACGCGACCTAAGGTGAGCACTGCATCATCCTCCCCTGGTTGGAAAGAATTCAACCTCGAATTCACGCTCTCCTTTTCTTCGACATACTTACTCTCATGATATGGAATCAAGTGTTTGACGTTGAAAACGTCAGCAGTATGGATATGATCCGACAATCTCAACTGATAAGCATTCTCATTAATCTTCTTTACGATTTCCAAAGGACCAATCTTTCTAGCAGCTAGTTTGTTGTAAGTGCCAACAGGAAATCGATCCTTGGTCAATACTGCATATACAAAATCTCCTTCTTTGAAGTCAACATCACCTTGTGACACTCTTGCAATTCATTCACAAAATCACTAGCCCGTTTGATCACTCCTTTCTGCTGTGGAACTACAAATAAATCCAACGGTCCTTTAGGAATTGTTGAGTACACAACCTGGAATGGACTGAACCCAGTGCTACGATTAACTGCATGGTTGTGTGCAAATTCAGCTTGACAAACTTCGAATCCCAAATCTTCAAATTGTCATCCACGAGGCATCGCAATAGATTACCTAGGGATCTGTTTACAACTTCAGTCTGTCCATCCGTCTGTGGATGATAAGCACTACTGAATTTCAGCTTAGTCCCGACCATTCTCCATAGACTCTTCCAAAAATGACTCAGAAAACGAGTGTCTCTATCTGATACAATAGATTCAGGCAACCTATGAAGACGATAGATCTCTTTGAAGTATAATTGTGCAACATTAACTGCATCTGCCGTCTTCTTGCATGCGATAAAATGTACCATTTTTGAAAACCGGTCAACCACCACATAGATAGAATCATTGCCACGTTGCGTCCTCGGCAATCCCAATACAAAGTCCATACTAACATCCACCCATGGTTTAGTAGGTATAGGCAACGGCTTATATAAACCTACATTTGTTGCCGTACCCTTTGAAATCTGACAAATATGGCACCTCTGAACAAACTTTCCAATCTCCTTCCTCATTGATGGCCAAAAATAAGACTTTGAAATCAACTGCATAGTACGATCACGACCCACGTGTCCTTCTTCATGTAATTCTTTGATGATTTTCATTCGCAGACTGCAATCTGGAATACACAATTGATTTCCTTTGAATAGAAAACCATCAACCAACATATACCCATCCATTTCTCCCTGTTTGACTTTATCTAGGATTTTGTAAAAATATGAATCTAAAGTAAACAAATCTGGAAGTAAATCAAAACCCATCACCTCTACTCGCATGGTTGTTAGTAAATTATTCAGTTACTCCAGACTTGTGCTTTACAACGAATGTAAATTGCTGCAAATAAGCTATCCATGATGCATGCCTAGCTGCAATTTTATTCTGCCCTTGTAAATGTTTCAATGCTTCATGATCCGTATACAAAACAAATTCCTTGTGGAACAAGTAATGTCTCCAGTGCTTCACGGCCTGTACAATAGCATAAAACTCCACATCATAAGTATTGTATCTCATCTTTGCTCCAGAAAGCTTTTCACTGAAATAGGCAATTGGACGACCCTTCTGACTCAACACTCCTCCAATTCCAACTTTCGATTCATCTGTATGTAACTCAAATAGCAACTAAAAATCTGGCAGTGCTAGAATTGGTGCTGACGTTAAAAGTTCCTTGATCCGCTCAAAAGCAAGTTTTGCTTCTTTCGTCCATGAAAATTGCTTTCCCTTCATATAATCAGTAACAGGCGCCATCACACTACTAAAGTGCGGTATAAATCTTCGATAAAACGAAGCTAACCCATGAAAACTTCTGACTTCTGTTATAGTTTTGGGCTGTGGCCAATTTCTAATTGCGACTACTTTACTCTGGTCCACTTGTATCCCTTCCTTGGACACGACATAACCCAGAAATAAAACACTCGACATCATGAACATGCATTTCTTCATCGCTGCATAGAACTGTTCTTGACGAAGAATAGTTAACACCTTTCGCAAGTGTTGAACGTGCTCCTCTGTGCTAGCACTGTATATCAAGATATCATCAAAGTAGACTATGACAAACTTCCCGATGTAAGGTCTAAAAAGTTGATTCATTACCCTCATAAATGTACTTGGTGCATTAGATAGACCAAATGGCATGACCAGCCATTCATATAATCCTTCCCGAGTCTTGAATGCTATCTTCCATTCATCACCTGGTCTTATGCGAATCTGATGATACCCACTCTTAAGATCGATCTTAGAAAAGATTACAGACCCACTAAGTTGATCCAATAGATCATCAAGTCTTGGCATAGGAAATCTGTATCTGACAGTTATTTGATTTAGTGCCCTGCTGTCTGTACACATTCTCCACGAACCTTCTTTCTTTGGCACCAACAGAGCTGGTACAGCACAAGGACTGAGACTCTCTCGAACACGCCCTTGATTAAGCAACTCCTCAACCTGTCTCCTCAACTCCTCATGCTCCTTCGGACTCATACGATAATGTGGCCTGTGCGGTAAAACAGCACCTGGCACTAGGTCAATCTGATGTTGTATGTCCCTCAGTGGTGGTAATTCCTTGGGCAATTCCGAAGGAAAGACATCTTCAAACTCATTTAACACCGGCTTAACTTCCTCAGGAATTTCAAGATCTTCACTCGTTTCATACCCAATCAACATAAACAATTCAGCACTATCTTCCACTTCTTTAACAAATTCTCTCGAAGATAATAGACTAGTTGGTTCCATTTTCTTCTCTGACTTGCTTTCACTTTGTTCACGCTTCTTAGGGACTAAGGTGATTTGAGTACCTTCGAACATGAAACTGTAGCTGTTGGTGCGACCATTATGTTGTACAGCTCTATCATATTGCCATGGTCTTCCCAATAGTAGATGACACACATCCATACCGACAACATCACACCATATTTCATCTTTGTACTTCTTTCCAATAGAAAATGTAACAAATGCTCATCTTCCCACTGTCACTTCTCCACCCTTCTTTAGCCATGCTAGTTTATAAGGTCTAGGGTGTTTTTCAGTCTTCAACCCTAACTTCTTGATGGCTTCTTCAGAAATAATGTTATCGCAGCTTCCCGCATCAATTACAAATCGACAAACCTTTCCCAAGATAGTACATGTAGACTGAAAGATATTGCTCCTCAGCTAACTAGAATCATCCTCATGCTTTGGCATTAAACAAGACCTCCTCATCATCAAGTTACACCCTTCGTCTCCTGACACAACTTCTTCATCTTCATCAAACTTCGGTGGATGAGAATAATCAATTTCAGCTTCCACATCCTCAGACTCACATTCCTCTGCAACTAATGCTCTCCTCTTTGGCTTTGTACATTCATTACTTTTATGGCCAAACTCCTGACAATTATAGCACTTGATACTGTTATTGACCTTTGCTTTAGCGGCTTCATTGACAATTGGTTTATTGACTGCCTTGGAAACATTAGCACTGCTACTAGCACCCTTAATCTAGTTGTTGGAACTCGTAAACACACCACTTCCTCGTCTTCCTTGTTTCTCCCAAGCTAGAGCTTTCTGATGTGCTTCAGCAACAGACATTGGATTAAACGTATTAACCATGTCCTGAATTTGCATTCGTAACCCTCCAATATTTCTAGCCGTTAGTTGTTCCTCAGTTTCCATAATATCATTCCTTGCAATCAATTGATAGAATTCATCCGCATAATCATTCACCGTCTTCATCCCTTGTCTCAAATTCTGCAAACGTTGATACATAAGAGATTGATAATTGTACGACAAAAAAGTCGCTTTCATCATCTTTCTCATCTTCTCCCAAGTGACAACTTTTGATTTTCCCATTCTCTCCCGAGTTAGTTTAGTTTGTTGCCACCAAGCCATAGCTCTTCCCCTTAGTCTTGTAGCAACTAATTGGACTCTGTGATTCTCAGGCACATCTTTGAATTCCAAAATTTCTTCAACATTCGACAACCAATCAAGGAATTCTTCTGCTTGCATACCACCTTTGAATTCTGGAATTTCCATCTTCATACCTGACTCCCATTTACGATCATTTTCTGAATCCCGAAATTGATTTCGCACTTGGCCTTGATTTCGATAATGAATACTACCTCCATCACCATCTTCCTCAAAATCAGATGTATTTCGATATCGATCCTGACCATCGACATCCCTATGACCACGCATATCCCTTCTACCCTGTCTTTCAGCATTACGATATGGTTCATTTTCAAAACCACGTTGAGTTCTTCCTTCTTCGTTTCAATACCTATGGTGGTCTCGCATCGTTGAAACCGATGATTCTCTTCTATCTCGATAAGACTGGGGTGGCATCCTCCTTTCTTCCGAAACCGATGGTGAATCCCTGTTTCCACCCTGGTTCGAAACTGGTGACGTTCTCCTTTGATTTTGATTCATGTCGATCATCAATTTCTCCAATTTTCAATACCCTCATTGAATTTTTCATTGATACGCTGCTCCATCTGCTCAGCTTCTTGTCTTCTATACAAATCTTCAACATTTTGATAACGGTTAGAACGTCTCGGAGGCATGATCAAATCTTCAACAAATTCAAACAAAAACTTCAAATCTCGAAACTTCACACACAACGAACTTGGAAAAGTTTGTCTCCTAGCTCTGATACCAAATGACGCAGCCTGCAGGATCACACAACTCACGAATTGATGAATTCGCGGGAAATGAATCGATGAAACAAAATGAATCGATGAATTGAAGATACCCAAGTGCCCAAATCCGTTGATCTCTCGAGATACCGGATTCTAGCTATCTTCAACACGTTGATCGCGCACGATACCGTGTTAGAAGATCTACGATTCTTCGACGTTGATCTCGCGCACGAGATTCTGTGAATCGACTTCAAGTTCGTTGATTCGAGCGCACTCGAATATCCGAAGAGGAGAAAGGAGATAGCACTCAACTTCCAATTTCAATGGTGGCACAAAGCACAAACCAAATTTTATTCAAAAATCAACTCCTTTTACAAATGACAACACACCCCTATTTATAGGGAAAGTTACAACACACACACGACTTAACAACATACGACATAAGAAAATAACGACATAACAACAAGCGACTTAACAAACAATGACTTAACAAACAACGACTAACAAACGACTTAACAACATTGGCAGAGCGACTTAACAAATGCGGCATTCAATCAGCGACATAAGGAGAAGCACGGCAGCGACCTAACTGGAGCTTCGCGACCTACTGGATGTTGTTCGCGACCTAACATAAGACTTCAGCGACCTACTGGAAGCTCGCGACTTAGGCTTCGCGACCTAACTGGAAACTCGAGCGCCATAGGTCGTTCGTGACATACCGGATTTGCCTCGCGACATTGCTGGAGCGACATAAGGAATGGCAGAGACCTAACTGGAGCTCGGCTGCGATCTAGGCTGGCGAGATAAGGCTGGAGCGACTTAAGAATCAACAGCGACTTAAGGGGGAGGAGCGACCTAGGCTGGAGCGACCTATGACTTTTGTTCGTTCGCGATTCAGGCCTTCGCGATTCCGGGCTTCGCGATTCAGGGGAAGCGATTTTGGAGTTAGGTCGTACGCGACCTAAGGTGAGCGTTGCATCATGGTGGATCAGTCATTTTTTTGTTATTGGAAAAGTGGAGAAGGAGAGGACATCGACCGGGGTATCATATATAGGGCCAATGCCAAACAAACGCCCCATCGATACCTTAACATAGGCGTCCAAAAGGCATTAGTATTTTTGCGTAGGTTGGTATTCACTGACTCTATTCCAGTGCACCGTCGATGCCACTTTAACGATGTCGGAATGGCGTTGGTAAAACCAGCTGGTAGGTAAGTGTTGCATTTTCTAGTGGTGCTATTTCTACATATCTTTTTTATTCTCGAGGTTTAGCCAATTTCAAAACAATTTTAATACTTGTGGGCCAGATTAATAAAAGTTCAAAATAAATATTATATCCAATTACGGTTAATTTTCAACATCTTACCGTGAACTTAATTTTGTAACTCCGAGAAAGTCTCACAATTTAAAGTATTCATGTTTAAGAGAGTTAGTGAAACATGTATTGCTTGATCTTTTGAATTAATATGCTTTACTTATACTTCGTTTGTTGTAACCACTCTCGAATAAAGTGATAACATGTATCAATATGTAAACCTTGATCATGAAGGACATAATTGACGAGTGATATAGCTAGCTTGTCCACAAAAATCTTCTTTGTACTATTATGTGGCGATGTTATTCCTTTGATAAAACTCAAAGTCATATAACATGGTACATACAAGTTGAGGAAGCATTGCATTTAGTTCACAAGTGAGAAATGTAAAAATTAGTTGCTTTTATGAACTTTAAGTCAAAGAAGTGTCTCTTATGAAGAAAACAAATCCAATAGTACTTTTACGATCAGTAATATCTCCAGTCCAATCACTATCGCTGTAGATAACTGATTTGAAGTTGTAAGAATGTGAATACAATAAACCAAAGCTAATATTACTTTTGATATATGAAATAATTCTTTTAGTTGTATTTTTTGATAAGATGTTGTAGGTGTTGGAACTAGGCCAGCCCACAGCGGAAATTATGGGTGAATTTTAATTATTTTACCTTATTGGATCTTTATTGGGCCTATGAAGTCTAATTTATTTAGAACATTTCTAAATATTATTTAAATAAAATCTTTTATTTTATTTGAATTCATAAATCATATAGTTTTATTTAACTTATATATATATATATTTATGTGTATATGTATGTGTCATATACACATATATATGTGTGTGCATGTGTAACATATCAACCCGCGCAAGGTATAATATGCCCATGTATAGATGTTGGGATTTACATTACAACAAACACGTTAGCTTATCCAATATGCAAGTATATATTGTCCAAATATATGTGTGTGTGTGTATAAGCTATTACTTTATATAACTATCATAAATTGTGTGTATATATATATGTGGTGTTAAGTTAGTTTAAATAAATATATTTACATATATAATATTTCAAATATATTAATAAATATTTATGTATATATTATTTTATAAATAAGTATTAATATTATGCGTATACATATTATTATAATATATTAATTTAAATATATATGCAAGTTATTTTAAATACTAAAATATACATTTATATTTTATAAGCCATGAATAATATGTGTGTGCATATATTAATTTAAATATATATGCAAGTTATTTTAAATACAAAATATACTTGCTACTGATGTTGGTTGTGTTCACACTCAAAGTAATTTAGATACACAAATTCGAACAGATATTATTGGTCCTTTGCAACCAATGACCTTTGGTGTTTCTACTTTGAACAAGTTCAGTGGATTGGATATGATAGAAGAGCATGTTAATATGGATTTTGAACAAACCACTGACATTTGTATCGGTAATAAATCCAAAACACATGCTAATTCTTCACTTGTTGAGACTGTTATGGTTGATGCGGCAGTCTTACCAGATATAGCAAAGGAGGTTGTATTCAATTGTCAAGGTGCACTAGTTATTCCCGAAGCTGGTCTCGAAGCAAGCCTGAAGCAATGCAATCTCCACTTCTGACTACAGAAATGCCCGAAGCTATCCCCGAATTAATTGCCTCATTGTCTGAGGTCGTGACCGATGCAGTGCTTTCTAGACCCAACTCAACTGTCAGAAGAGAACTGTATTCTCCTCAAAAACATTCTAATGATCAAACTGCAAACCTAACTCACCCAGATTCATTGCTTAACATAGTCACTTCTGATTATAGTGCTAGCACACTTCTAAGTAAATTTATTCACTATTCCAATGGACTTATTCCTGATACGAGCCCACCAACCATCTTTTCTGTTGCTGCTCAAAACCATGCAAACCATTACGTGCATGCGTGCATGCACAGTGATGCTTCTTCAACCCTAACCTCACTTCCAAATTCCACCCCCATGATGACATCATTCTAAATGTGCATGGATTTAATTCTACCGCCTATAATCCATCACCATCACCCCATGGGCCTCTCCACCTCCAGTCTAATGCCTTATCCTGCAATGCTTCTACCTCTCTCTCATCTTTGTCAGTCCTCTGCATTGCCAATTCACAACCTTTAGATCATCCTTCAGTTGACATATCTGTTTCCACTAAAAAGAAAAAATTCAAGAAGAACAAAAAAGGTCCAAGTCTGGATTTCAATGAAAGCCTATCCCACAGCTCAAATCCGATAGTTCCACTAACCAAGATTACAAACACCCCTACCACTAGGAGTAGCAGAAATAAAAGCTCCACCAACCCCTTGTAGTTTCCTCCATGATACACAACATTGGTGTTCATTAGAGGGGCTCACCGTAATGAAAAGCTTAACAAAGTCAAAACTTTAATCCAAACCCACTCTTTGAAACTAATTGCTATTCTTGAAATCAAGCTCAACTCTGTCTTAACTTCGAGAGTTACAAACTACATCTGTCCCCAATGGAATCTGACTACCAACCTTGACCATGCTCCTTATAGTAGGATCATGGTTTTTCATGACCCTCTTATATACTCTCTCCATCCTATTTTGGCCTCCAAACAGTTCATTCACCTTCATGTCATTCATCTCCCCACCAAATATTCCTGATCACTACAAGAAAACTGCGGTTTACCTACGCCAAATTGGCGTAGGCGGGGCATAGGTAAATGCATTAACTACGTAACACCTACGTCAATTTTGGCGTGGGTAAAACTTGCGTAGCTAATAAAATACCTACGCCATCCGTTGGGTTGTTTCCTACGCCTTTCCTACGCCATAATTTTCTTACGCCTTCCCCACGCCTGTGTTTTTAATGTTTTTCCTACGCCATGCATATGACTTTTTGCTACATTAATATTTCATTTACCTACGCCTTCCCTACACCTTCCCTATGTCTTTTCTGAAGCAATTTTGATATATTACTATTCTATTTCATTTCACCACATTAAATAGAAACTAAAATCAACTTATTTTATATATATACACATTCCAACAAAAAGATTAATGTCAAACCGTTCATCTTTAATTCATAAAACAAATATCTCATTCATATTACAAAGTCAAACAATATTAATCAAGTTCTTATATGTTAACTTTGGAAATCTTGGATTTCCTCTCTCCACTATCACTCAAATCCTCATCTTGCCCTCCATGCCCCCACCGAAATCAAACCATCACCCTTCTGGTCTGGTGTCGTATCAACCCTTCCACGCGTCAAACGGCTCTTCCACGTCAACCTGGGTAATGGGGCTAATTGCCTCTTCTAGCTGGATACATGGCATAACCAGCTTCCCCTCTCCTCCATCCTTCCCAACCTCTTCTCTCATACATCTAACATCTTCGCTTCCACCCTGGACATTTCTATTTCGGGCCCAGTTCAGCTTCTCCCGACCTCCTACTTCGACCTCTCCACCCTCACCGAACTTCACCTTGTCACCTCTATCCTCCGTAACATCCATCCCAACCCCCGGCCATACTCCTTCACCTGGGCCCCCAACCCATCAACCGGCTTCTCCGTCGCCTCCTGCTACGCTCACCTGAACAACCCCGGACACCTCTTCACCTTCCCCAGACTTTGGAAGTGCCGGATCCAGCCCCGCTTCGCTTTCCTGCAATGGTGCCTTATTCACGGGCGAATCAACACAAGAGACAGGCTCCTTCGCCATAACATCGTAGTCGACCCCTGCTGTGTCTTATGCTCTACCTCAACAGAAAGTTTACAACATCTTTTCTTTGAATGCGATTTTGCTGTCAGGGTCTGGGCTGCGACGACTGTCCACATTCTTGGACACATTCCCACATTCAACTCGTTTTTTGACCACTGGCAGTACAATCCCCCCAACTATCATTTAGATCTCATCGTAGCTATATTCAGTTGGTGCATTTGGGCCGAGCGAAATGCACGTGTATTCTGCAAGCCCATATCCAACTTCGAAGGAACTTGTAGACGTATTATTCACTACTTCTCTTCTGTATCAGGTCATAGCTTCTCCGCGCCATTCAGGCTGAGATTGCCATACCCCAGTTCTCCACCAACTGAATCCTCGGGCAGCACATCAGCAGTTCCTTCTGGCAGACATCGAGGGCATCACTAACCGCTATATAGTTCTAGCCTTTTATCATTCCTGTTGTTCGCAAAATGTATTTTGTATATAAAACTCTGTCTCGCAATGACTAGCTTGCTGTATCTTACTACTTTCTGGCCAGCGATCAGGCTTGTTGATCGCGCTATTTACCTATTTATATGATATCTAATCGGCTGTGTAGCCCCACGCTACACAACCGTGTCGCTCTAAAAAAAAGTTCTTATATGTTAAAATAATATGATAATATGTTCATGATACATGACATCATACAGACCATTAAAAAGTTTTCAATACCCTCATTCCTCATGACGATCGTTCGGCTCTTCATCAAATCGCCGTCGAAGCATCTCGGTGAGTTGTTCATACTGCATCTTCAGCATTTGAATCTCCCCTTCTTGACGCTCCACCTTTTCCTCTAGTTTGGCTCTAGTCCGTGCTTCTCCCTTATTGATGCTATAAGTAGCGTCTTTGTATTTCTGCATTTTATCAAATATGATGCAACTGTGATAGATTTAAATTATACTGTCCACTACGATGCATCAACAAAATAAGGCAGAATAGGATTTTTTTTAAAAGCAACAACGGCTATTTCAATAACTTAGTTATAAAGCAGGGCTAATTCAAAAGAGTAATGTTAATTCTCTGCACACAAATTGGAGGTAAAAATTTATGGATTTATTTCAGAATTTATTTCAAAAAAATATTATCCAATAAAGACTATATATGATTTGCGCTAGGCAATGCCCGACCCAACATCATACTCAAACTGTAATTAGTACAGATTTTGTTTTACCTCATTTTATGCTATATTTTTTTGTTCATAGATTGATTTTTGAGAAGTTTATAGAAAATGGACAATCAAAATGTATCATATAATTATCTATGTTCTTGTGTCTGATTTTTTTTTGAATATAAATTTGTTTGTAAAATTTATTTTATTGCAATTCAAACAATTTTTCGATTATAACAAAATTGAACTTCTATACTATTTTCCCATCAAAACAAAATTCTGGCTTCATCAATGATATGATCATAAACTTGAAAGTCAAACCTTTCAAATATATGCACAAGCCATGATTCTAGAATTTAGTAGCTTACTGTAGTAAAATAATCCATCTCTTCCACATTGGTGGTTTTTTAAATAGATAAATGCTTAAACTAGTAAAATAAAAGTCTCTAAAAGGTGAAAACTAGAATAACTTTTGCACCCTACATATACCCCAAATAAATATTCAACTGAAATACACATACACCTTTTTGCAGTGCTGATTAACGCTCGTGCAATGCTTCCTTTTCTCTCTCTATGTTTTCTCGTAAATTTTCGTTAGCTTTTACCTGAATATTTAGCAGTATAAATATCATAATCCGAAAGCAATCGATAAAGGATGGCATTAATATTATATACACAAAGAAACAAAAACCAACCTCCTTTACAATTTTATTTTCCAGATCACCTTTTTCTATCTCAAGCTTCTGAATAGCAATCCTGGTAATTTTAAAGATCCCATGATGATATTTCTAGAAATTTACCAAGTTGAAAAGAAAGAAATATAGGTCGAAGATACAGATAGATCAATAGGAGATATTTGACTTACTCATCGTCTATTGAACCCTTTTTTCTGTTGGAAGATCCTTTTTTGTCTGAATACAAAAAATAATCACTTTTAAGAGATACTAGAGGGAAAATAATAACGCAATAAAAATTGGTGCTCACAGAGGTTCGTCCCCATTTAGTTGGTTTCCTCATCTGAAAACGCAATAATGACATCTGAAAACAATAGGAAACCTCAAGGATGCAGTATACTAAAATTAGATATCCCAAAACAGAGCTTTGTTAGATAAAAGGTTTGGTTAATCAAAATTTCAAACAATACATTGCAAAAGCCGCTCTATTAACTTAACTTCCAGTTTGATGTTTATTTCCAAATTTTCTGCCCTCTGTAATGGCTATTCCAAAATATAGTCCAATAGCAAATTCAGGGATGAACACATAAACATGAGTTCAGTCTAAAATAATTCTCTGAAACTTAAGTTCATTAACTGTAACCATATTGCCATACTATATCAGTAGTCAAACAGCAAACGCAAAATCAAAAATCCTACCCCAAAATATGATGCATCTTGTAGAAATTGAAAAATTCTTAGACAAGTACTGGGTGTTGGCCACCTGAAGCTATTAATTTCAACTGGAAAACATCAGGGAAACATATTGTCAAGTGCTGCTGTATTCCACTAGAAAATTTACAGTTAATCACTGGCCATGTTATTGGAACTTCGCTATAAATTCTTTCTTACTCCAGTAAATCATTATGTTTTTATGTCCCAATTCCAGTTTAGAAAGTCCTGAAATTTATACACATTCCAATTTCAACTTTACAACGTAAAAAACATTTCCTTTGCTGTTTTAAAAGCTTTAGCTCCATTTAACAAATGACAATCCCATTCGACTAAGTCAACATAAACTATATGAAATCTCACTTATGATTACGTGCAGAATAACTCAAATATTAAAATCTTGAAACCAAATTTAAAACCCAAACCTGAAATCGGCATCTTGGTTCTAGAGCAGAAGAATCATGGACCATCTGCAACACAAGAGGCCGCCTCGTGCCCATCTCAACCTCCTCAATATTAAACCTGAAGCCTAACAAAGCTTCTGATATGTATAAAATGTAGTACTGCATGAAAATTGTTGACATTCGCAGTCATTGAAATTATGTGTGTATACTACATCATGGAGGTCACTATAAAAAGACAAGAACAAGTTGTGTAAGGTTTAGAAAAAAAACACAAAATCTTAACCTTCCTATCTTCATCCCATCACCTCTGCTACATCCTGCTACCATACCCCCGTCCCACACTTAACCTTCATGCTCCTCTGTCCACCAATACTCCTCATTCTAACAGTAATGAACAAAATGAAAACAACAACAAATGCATGGATATGGATGAAATGAATGCTATAAAGAATGGAAGCAAGCTGCAAAATCAGGTAACAAAGGAGACATTTAATAAAACTCAAGCCACATCATCAATAGATAATAGTTCTCATAAATTGGAGACAGACATAAGTCAAGTTCAACATAATAGTCATGTTCAATTACGGGCTAAATGTTTAGATCTAACAGATGGAAATAATATAGATAATCTGCATACTTACCGCTCAAACTTACAGATTCGCGTGGTAATTATCCTATTGTTTCCCCTTCTTTTTTTTTCTCCTTCTTTCTTATATTTACGCATTTCTTGGAAGTAATTATCATCGTTTACTTGATTCGCGTAGTCGTTACACCAATCTCACCCCTATACTCACTCAACAATTGTCAATCTGTTACGTAAAATATTCATGGAAACGAAAACCACGTCAACAATTGTAAACGGTGAAGATTACAAATTAAATCAATTTCTAGCCTCCTGGCGATGACTTGTACGAGTAAAATAAAGAAATTCGCATACTTAATTAGCAGTGGCAGTATAAAGAGACTGTAGCGGACTTCAAATCAGCAGTAAATAAGTTGTATTGCAAAGGAAGTAGACAAATCAAGGATGTAAGTCACAAAAATATAAGCAACTTAACAGCATAAACCAACATATAAATTTATAATGTGATAACATAGTAGTGTGGTATAAAAATTTGCTAATTTCATCGAAAAATATATTTGCCTGACCTCGGTTCGTTTAAGAACATGTCCAATTGGATCTTCCATTTCTGCAAGTACTCGTACAGAGTTGGCAAGGCTTGATATCTGCATGATCAATCAGTTTACAGTCAATCAAAATTTATGCATAGAAGAATGGATATAGAAAATGAAACTAACAATTTACAGTTTTATCAGTATATAATATGTAATTAAGTGCATTAACTTTTAGGTCCCAGAAACATGCAGCTACAACTCAAATAAATATAGTTATATACCTTTCCAGGCTTCAAAGTGAGGCGAGATATCAGCGCCTTTTGATACCCTGCTGACTGGGCAGCAGCAACATCAGCCTCATTTTCAGTTCTAATCGACTCCTCATTTGCTTCCAAAGCATCAGCTATGGCCAGTAAGATTTTCCTTCTATCTCTTGAAGACAAGCCCTAAAAAACAAACCACTTAAAAGTTGTTAGTACTTACATGCTTACAAGTATCAAATCTGGGCAAGATTTATAGCTTTTCTGTTCCAAAATTGAGATATAGGGGTCTTGATTATAACACAAAAAGAAACTAATAGAGTAAAACTCAGAGTACGAATCATATTTTATTTACATTTTCGGTAAACAATTTGGTAGATTAAGCATTCAGGTAAAGTGGATTTAATGTGTACCTGAAGGCGCCTGGAGCATTCTCTTGCTGACACAGCCATGTTTCGAGCATCAGCTTCTTTAGGTAGAACCCATAAATGCGCATCTTGATGAAAAAGGTACCAATTCTCTCTCCATCCAACACTCTAATGACATTATCAGTGGCAGTATAAAGAGACTGTAGCGAACTTCAAATCAGCAGTAGAATCGCGTAGGAGGAAAGGATGAGCCGACGATGGCTGATGGAATAGCCGAGTATGCAGCGATGATTATTTAGAAGGCGTTGATTTTTGAAACCCTAGTTTTTTGGGTTCAAGCATCGCCAACATGTAGAATTAGGTTTTTTTATTCGGTAAAAACTGAGGTAGGAAAAGGAAGTATACGGTGATTAGCGTAAAAATCAAAAAAAAAAATTTGCATGTGTAGGGACGGCGTGGGAAATTTCCTACGTTTTTCCTACGTCAATGTGGAATTGTATAAAATTAACATAGGCGTGAAAATGGCGTAGGAGATTATCTACGCCTTTTTTACAGTATCATTTTAGTGTAGACGATTTCCTACACCTTACTTATGCCTCGATTTTTTTTCTACGTGTTGAATTTGGCGTAGGAGAAGCGTAGGAAATTTCCTTACGTCTTCCCTACGCCTTTACCTCTTTCTACCAGTTTCCTACGCCTACCCTACGCCCCGCCTTTTGGCGTAGGAAAGACGTCGGAAATTTTGTGTAGGAAACTGCAGTGTTTTCTAGTAGTGGATATGTGACGACCCGGAATTTTTGTATATTTGAAATGAGAATATTTAATTTATTTTAAATATTCGAAGATTAAATCTTAACTTTATTTTCAAGTATACAGTATTTATTGGATGATAGATTATTGAATTAAATAATCGAAAATAGGGTAAAATAGAGAATCCTGAGTTTTGAGCCTATTAAAAATAGTTTAAAGGTTCAGAAAATTTATATTGTTAATATTTAAGGTGATGAAACTTTTAAAATTGAATTTCAAAGCGTTTTGTTCAGTTTTGAAATTTTATTGTTTAAATTGATATTTAAAAATAGCCTTCCGGGGCACAGTCTCGGAATTCGACGAAACCAGTTCCATTGGATCCGTAATATTGTATTATTATCGGATTTCAATTTTCGTGGTATTTGGAGTTGTTGTGTGAGCATACGATATATAAACGCGTTGAAAATTAAATCGAATTCAATTTAAATTTAAATTTTAAATTTGTCAACATCAGCTGAAATTCCTTTTCCATCAGCACGTTGTCTCCTTAGATCATGCCGAAGATCACGAAATAAATCGTGCAAAGCATACCTCGTTCGATTTTAAATATCTCGTTCCCTTTCTTCCTTTATCGTTCAAAATCAAAACAAAGAAAAACAATGGCCGCTCTCATCCACCTTCGAATCGAAGCCGAGCCCTTCATTTCCCCTTCTCCCCTCTTCCGTTCGACCTTCAATTCGATTCCCCTTTCCTCTTCAATTTCGAATCGAACCAAGCAAAAGAAAAGGAAAAAAATGATGAAGCCGATCTCTCCTCCCCAGTTCAATTCAAAGTCGAGATCCTTATCCATGCGTTCGTCACTCATCTTCGTTTCTAAGGGAGGGCATCGCATCTGAGCACGCGATTCGAAATCGCGATTTCATTTGGCCGAGCATCTATCGAGTAGGAGCAATCAGAGGAGGCGCCATGGACTGCGAAGTAGGGCAGCGACGATGGGTTAGGGGCTGCGTTCGTTTCGTTAGGGTTGGTTCTGGATGGCAAGCGACGAGGCGTTCAGGTTGGAGGGGCTCCTCGAGCGAGCGTATGCGATGGTTGAACGGTGCTCATGAGGCAGATAGGTTAGCGGCTAAGGTTTCGTCAATAGGATGCTGGGAGGTATATGTTTGCAGATTATTATTTTTATTTATTTAATTTTAATATACATGTAGGAACAGAAAAGCAAATTTGACAGTGAGGAATAGATGCAGATGTTTCAATTTATATGTATAGTCAGTAGAAAAAATGTTGTAGGGTTTATGAAGATTTGATTTTTAGGTATAGGTGATTTCAAGCAGGAAATAAAAATGAATATTTTTATTCTACTAGTTTAATTTTAAAATAAATGGGTTGAAGATTTAACTATTTTAGTTACAAAAAGGATTTTTATGAAAAGTTAGTCTAAATTAAATTATTCTTTAACGAAATAAATTATTGGGTTAAACCCAACTTATTTGTGTAGAATGATTTATTGGTCAATTCAAATTTTAAAATGGAAAATAATTAAGCGGTAATGAATTGTTTGGTAAGTCCAAATAATAATAAATTGTGAATTGTTTATTCAAGGTCAAAATCTGAAGTGAACAAGTCGAGGTGGGATTGGATTTCATATTAAAAATCAAAGGTGAGTTAATCTCACTCAGCTGAATTTTATCTTAAATTTAAATGGTTAAATTTAATTAATTGATTGAATGGTTGAATTGATTTGGATGTGCTATATCATATATAGTAGTATATAGCAATATATACATATTGGCATATGTATATATTGGAATTGTTGAAATTCCCGCATTTGTATAGCGGATGAGACCCTATGCGCCGCATAATAGCGGATGATTTTATATAAATCCCATATACCGTGATATTCCACCTTGAAGTGGAATTGGTATTTTATATTGTGCTAACGTCTGTGGATGCAGAGAAACAGGTTGGAGGGATCCAACTGGATTCCTCAAAAGTATTAGATTATTTAATATTCTGTGTTCTGAATATTTGATATCATGTGATGATTTTATATTGGATGATGTGGTTGATTTGGATTGTCCAGTATAATAAATTATAAAATCTATGGAATTGAATTTTTGGGAAAGAAATCAAGGAATTAAAGTTTAAGTAAAATAATTCGAGGAATTGGGATAAAATTTATAACGAATTGAAATAAAAATAAGGTGATTTGGAATTTTTAACAAATATGAAATAAGGGGATTTTGAATTCACAAGGGATAATAAATTTTATACTTAAGTGATATTATTTGAAGAATAAAAGAAGTTATTTTTGAAATTAAGGATTAAAGTTAATTAAAGAATAAATAAGAAGTTTTGGAAACTGTAATCGATATTGGTAAAAAAAGGGGTTTAACTCGTAATAAGGAATAAAATCTAAAGGTTAATGTATTTTGGAATAAATGAAGTAGCAAAGGAAATTTATTTCAAAGTAAGTAGAGTAAATTGGGAAATCAATTGGAAATTGATTTAGTTGTTTAAAATTGGAATTTTAGAAGAGAAATGAGATTTTGGAATTTATAAACTGGGTTTATAAAGTAAAATAAAATATCAGTGGATAGTAGAATTCAAGGTGGGAATTTATAAAGGGATATGAATTGGTTTAAAATAAATGTTGATTTATTTTTAAAGGATGGGAATGAGAAGTGTATTTCTCTGGATAGCCAAGTACGTTTTTCAAGGTAGTTTTAAATATAAGTTAAAAGTTTTAATATGTTTTAAAAAGCATGTTTTAGAAAAATTTATTATTTTTAAATGTTAAATTTTTAAAGTAAGTCTTTTCAAAAATCTATTATTGTAGTAATTATATAAAAGTGATTTGCTATTATGTTTTAAAAGGAGAAATTTAGTTTATATTATAAAGTGGTTTATTTTAAAGTATATATTTTTAATAAAGTATTAAAGTAGTTTAATTTCAATGTTATAAGATATATTTAAATAAAGTGTTTTTAAATTATTTTAAAATTAAAAGTATTTTGTACTTGGTGATCCAGTGGAAATAAATATTTGAGATATGTATTCCGTAAGAGGAAACTGTTTTGAACTGTTTTCAAAAGAGGTTTGAAAATAGAAATATATCTTGCGAAGATATTTGGGCAAATAAATAATGTGGGAAATTATTTATTGTGTGATGGTTGCTTGTGGATGTTAATTGATAGTTAAATAACCGACTATCAATATTGGCCAAATGCGCTGATCGTTTCGAAGAGACCGGGATCGAGTTTCCGTATACCGGGATTCTAGGTCTGGAGACTCGAATACCACTTCGATCCGGTTTGTACGTTTCGTGTAATGTGTTCGGAGTCGAAGATTGGAGCTGTGAAGTGCAAGGGCTAGTCGCTACTAATCCTGAGGATATTTCCAAAATGGATGTAGTAGGAATAGTGCCTTCGGTGCCGTTCGAACCCGGGACGGACTTGTATGGACGAATGCTTTCGTGACCTCGTCAGGTGGACGATGGGCATTCTAAGGGATATGTTCTGAAAAAGGTATCGTTTAGCCTCAAGCCTCATCAACCGGGAATGACTGAAAATCAGGGGTTATGCAGCAAGGCTTCGTGGGTAGCCCCCACTTGAGAGTAAAGTCATCCCTGTCTAGATGTCCCTTTTATTTCGGCTTAGTGGTGCGGTTGCTGATCCCAACCGTGGGGTGATTTTATTTGGAATTATCCAGTAAGGGATGATTCCGGCCTTGTGTTGCAGGGGAGCGGGCGTACTCCTCGGTACTGTGATCTAGGCCACGTACTGTGATAGGTGGTACCCCAGTGCCTAGTCATTGATGGAAATCCATTCTCCCTACGTTCCTTGTACGGTATTTGTTTGTATTACCCACGTTGTGGCTAGTATGCTGGAATTTAATCATGTAACAATTTCATCTATTTTAATAAGTATTTGTGAATAGACACTATTATAATATCAGAGGATTTTGATAAAAAGTGTTCTAGCTATCGTAAGGTAAAAACCCGACATGTTTATTTGTGGCGTGGTCTTACGAGATGCTTTTATTTTCAAAAGGATTTTTGAAACTTTAATAATCAATTGAGTGTGATTTTCTCACGCTGGTATTCCAGACTGACTCGGGTATTGTTTTATATGATGCTCGGGTCAGACCGAGATAAACAGGTTCGGATTGTAGCTGTGGAGCTCAGGAGACGAGCTGGATGGCGATACGTACTTCCGTATTTGTTTATTTTTCCGCTGTGTATTTGGATGTATGTCATTGATGTGATGAACTCTGATGATGTATTCTGTAAATATATTGTATAAACAGATATATTTTTCTGTTTGAGTAAAGATCTGTTTTGTATATATTATATTTTATTCCGCTGCGATGTGAGATTCTGTTGTTGATTTTCTGTTTCTTCTTCTTCTACCTCTTCTTCTTTAACACAAATGGTTCGATTTTCCAGGACTGGAAAGTCGGGTCGTTACAGTGGTATCAGAGCTTAGGCTGGCGACAACCTTGGCTCTGGTGGGAATTTTGAGAGTATTAATAGATATGAGCGCGTATTTGTTAGTGAATATAAAATTGCTTTATATTGTGTTGATTGGTTTATTGAGTAGTTTATGGATTCTGGTCGATGTGTGGGACGCCACAACATTGATAGGGATCTCTAAACACTTGTATAGAAAAATTCGACACAGTATTGTTTTAAAGTAGGGTAAATGAAATAATTTTACCCAAATTATTTTTGTATAAAAAGAAACGTTTTGTAAACTATTCTAGTTAATATATATGGTTGTTTGGATGTTAGAAGTGATAATATGGAATTATTATCATTAATATATGGAAACTTAACTAGAAATTGAAATGTATAACCAAAGTAAAGAATAAAATTTTATAATAAAATAAAATTTGAAATATAGATTATAAATGGAATTTATAAATTGGAATAAACTCCATATCCAAATGAGATAGTAATTTAAAATAGAATTCCAGAGAAAGGTTTAAATTTAACTAGATGGATTGGAAATTTGGAATTTTTGAGAAAGGACTTAAAATTCCTTTGGATTTGAAAATGGTTTCAAATGGGTTTTGGAGAAATAATGGTATTATTTCAGGAATATTTTTGATTTGAATTTGAAATCTTGTGAGATTAGGAAATTAAAAATATTTGAAATGTTTTAAAGAGATAAAAGCAATTAATTCTCTTCCGGTCGCTGGGAAATAATTTCGGTGATGACTGCAGCATCATCGATGTTCATTTTCGAGTTTCCAAGAGAAATTGCTACCTGGATGTTTTGGACTGGTGTTTGTTTGCAAAACTGAGTTTAGTTTTGAAATTGAAAAGGGTTTTGGGTGTAGTTGATTTCAAAAAAAAAAAAGTGATTTTGAAATTTTGGGAAATTGTTAAAAACTCTGGAATCTTATTTTAATTGTTTATAGAAAAACAAATAAAAAGAAATAAATATACTTGACTAAATTTAATGTATAATCCGGAATAAAGAGTAAAATGTGAATGGGATTGCTTTTAATGGATTGAAGTGATGAAATAAACCAAATATTAGGTATAAATTGGAACAAAATTAACTTAAGTGTGAATGAACTCAAGTATAAATAAATGGAATATGACCTTGAAATATTATCCAAATGAGTTTGGGTTATGGAATTTAAATTGGTTAAATAGAAATTGAATTCTGAATTAATAAAATTGGGTAGTGAATTAAAAATGAATAGTAAAAATCAGAATTTGAGTTATTAATTAAAATTCGACTTGGAGTATTAACACATTAAATATAAGTGGAAATGTGTTAAACAAAAATGAAAATTTGAATTAAAATAGTGATGGCTTGTATTGCAAACGAAAATTCAAGTGGGTATGAATGAAAATGGCCTTGGATATTATTCAATGAACGGAATATTGAATTTAGAATTAAAAGGGGACAAATTGAATGAATTGGTGCAAACTACAATGAAAATGAACTTAAGTTGTTAACTTAAGTAAATGTTGGATGAAGACTGTACTCAAATCGAGGTGTTGAAATCAATTGAGAATTAATTATTAAATGAAATAGCCTGGATTGTTTTCGAGCTAAATAAATGGATGTGAATAAATTAAATGGAATGGGTTGAGTATTGTTTGGAAAAAAAAAAGAAAAAAAAAAGAAAAATGGGAATAAGGGTCGAAACATTTCATATGTGCTTATGGAAGTATATAACATGCATTGTTTGTAGAATCCATGTTTTAGCAATTTAAATTTTAGTGAAATGTAAATAAACTTTGTATATTTGGCACTTACATGTTGTAATTGAGTTAGTACAGGTTCAAGGAAGCCGGTTGGCTGAATCTGATGGCACAACATGCTAAAATAAATAACCGCTTTGCTTTAAAAATGCTAAAATAAGGTACGCTTACGCAAAAATTCAAAATAGGAGATATGAACTGCATATATTGATATATATTGTGATTTCCGGTCTGAGGCCGATGTATATATATATTTGTGCATCCTACGATATCGCAGAAGTCCCTCCGTGCAAGGGAGACTCTGCCAAAATTTCCAAAAATTTTGGAAGTTAGAAAATTTTTGAAAATTTTCATCAACTACAAATGATTTAAAATTTGTTAAGCAAATAAAGTTGAACTTGAACATTTAAATCTATTTTAAATATGAATGTAAAGTAAGTGAAATCGAAGGAACTAAAGAAAGAAAAGTTCACAAATAAACTTTTAATTGAGATTTAAATTAATTAGTAAGTGGAACTAATTCAATAGTCAAAATGAAAGCCAAATTGAATTCAAATGAAATTGTTTGGGCAGAATGAATAGTAATGAAATATAAACTTTGATAGTAAAGTGAAAATTAATGTAGGAAGTGTATAAATATTTATATCACACTTAAGGATTGGAAAATGAGATTCTTAAGTAATTTGGTATTGAGGAAATCATTCTAGATGAATAATTGAATGACAATTAAAATTTGAAGTTGTGAATAAGTGGATAACAATCAAAATGAATGTGAATAAAAGAAATTGATATAGCTGATAATCAATTGAAATTAATATGTAGGATGTGCGTATATTATTTTATTCGCATAGCTATTTGATCCAGAATTCGAGCATAGAATTTCGAGATAGTTTTATCGATCCGAATTGGGATTTTTCACTCGATTTTCGACGGCGAGCCTGGATATGGATTGTTGATTGATTCTGGATATTCTCTATCATAGTTTGTGACTATGCAAGGAGAATGACGGTTTCTGATCAAGAAACCAGATCTGAGTCCGCACTAGGAAGTCGGGTGGACGATACTAGTTCGGAAGTGAAATTGTGTGATCGATTGAGCGCTCGAATGTGATATTGCGTACGGATGATATGTGTGCATCGTACGGGCTTAAGTAAAACAAATATTGAAATTTGTAAAGGAAATGTCTAAAATGATTTTGAATCCTATGATTGGATATTATTGCTTAATAGGATATACAGGTGTATAAAAGCAATGGATAAATTGGGATTTTTGATTTTTGAAGATAAAATTTAATGGCCCGACAAAAGGTATGTATTTGAATTTCTATATGAAATTTGATTGGGGTTTTGATCCAGCCACTTGGCTTTTTGTTTTCTTCTTGAGATTGGGAGGCCGTAGAGCCATTTTATAGTAGTACCGAGCTAGCCGCGCAAAGGAGACGCTGGCGAAATTTTTCGGAAATTTAGGGAGTTAGAAAAATTTTGGAAAATTTTGATAATTCAAAATTTGAATTGATAAGTAGGTGGTATGGGTTGAACTTATGAATAAGTTTGGGAAGTTAAAAAGATGATTAGTGTATCATTAATAAAAGATTGTTTGGGTATTGTTAAAACTATTTGAATTTGGGAAATAGTTAACGGGGATTGAATCATTCTTCCTAACTAGTAATTTCGGGGACGAAATTTTTTTAAGGGGGGAGGAATGTGACGACCCGGAATTTTTGTATATTTGAAATGAGAATATTTAATTTATTTTAAATATTCGAAGATTAAATCTTAACTTTATTTTCAAGTATACAGTATTTATTGGATGATAGATTATTGAAGTAAACAATCGAAAATAGGGTAAAATAGAGAATCCTGAGTTTTGAGCCTATTAAAAATAGTTTAAAGGTTCAGAAAATTTATATTGTTAATATTTAAGGTGATGAAACTTTTAAAATTGAATTTCAAAGCGTTCTGTTCAGTTTTGAAATTTTATTGTTTAAATTGATATTTAAAAATAGCCTTCCGGGGCACAGTCTCGGAATTCGACGAAACCAGTTCCATTGGATCCGTAATATTGTATTATTATCGGATTTCAATTTTCGTGGTATTTGGAGTTGTTGTGTGAGCATACGATATATAAATGCGTTGAAAATTAAATCGAATTCAATTTAAATTTAAATTTTAAATTTGTCAACATCAGCTGAAATTCCTTTTCCATCAGCACGTTGTCTCCTTAGATCATGCCAAAGATCACGAAATAAATCGTGCAAAGCATACCTCGTTCGATTTTAAATATCTCGTTCCCTTTCTACCTTTATCGTTCAAAATCAAAACAAAGAAAAACAATGGCCGCTCTCATCCACCTTCGAATCGAAGCCGAGCCCTTCATTTCCCCTTCTCCCCTCTTCCGTTCGACCTTCAATTCGATTCCCCTTTCCTCTTCAATTTCGAATCGAACCAAGCAAAAGAAAAGGAAAAAAATGATGAAGCCGATCTCTCCTCCCCAGTTCAATTCAAAGTCGAGACCCTTATCCATGCGTTCGTCACTCATCTTCGTTTCTAAGGGAGGGCATCGCATCTGAGCACGCGATTCGAAATCGCGATTTCATTTGGCCGAGCATCTATCGAGTAGGAGCAATCAGAGGAGGCGCCATGGACTGCGAAGTGGGGCAGCGACGATGGGTTAGGGGCTGCGTTCGTTTCGTTAGGGTTGGTTCTGGATGGCAAGCGACGAGGCGTTCAGGTTGGAGGGGCTCCTCGAGCGAGCGTATGCGATGGTTGAACGGTGCTCATGAGGCAGATAGGTTAGCGGCTAAGGTTTCGTCAATAGGATGCTGGGAGGTATATGTTTGCAGATTATTATTTTTATTTATTTAATTTTAATATACATGTAGGAACAGAAAAGCAAATTTGACAGTGAGGAATAGATGCAGATGTTTCAATTTATATGTATAGGCAGTAGAAAAAATGTTGTAGGGTTTATGAAGATTTGATTTTTAGGTATAGGTGATTTCAAGCAGGAAATAAAAATGAATATTTTTATTCTACTAGTTTAATTTTAAAATAAATGGGTTGAAGATTTAACTATTTTAGTTACAAAAAGGATTTTTATGAAAAGTTAGTCTAAATTAAATTATTCTTTAACGAAATAAATTATTGGGTTAAACCCAACTTATTTGTGTAGAATGATTTATTGGTCAATTCAAATTTTAAAATGGAAAATAATTAAGCGGTAATGAATTGTTTGGTAAGTCCAAATAATAATAAATTGTGAATTGTTTATTCAAGGTCAAAATCTGAAGTGAACAAGTCGAGGTGGGATTGGATTTCATATTAAAAATCAAAGGTGAGTTAATCTCACTCAGCTGAATTTTATCTTAAATTTAAATGGTTAAATTTAATTAATTGATTGAATGGTTGAATTGATTTGGATGTGCTATATCATATATAGTAGTATATAGCAATATATACATATTGGCATATGTATATATTGGAATTGTTGAAATTCCCGCATTTGTATAGCGGATGAGACCCTATGCGCCGCATAATAGCGGATGATTTTATATAAATCCCATATACCGTGATATTCCACCTTGAAGTGGAATTGGTATTTTATATTGTGCTAATGTCTGTGGATGCAGAGAAACAGGTTGGAGGGATCCAACTGGATTCCTCAAAAGTATTAGATTATTTAATATTCTGTGTTCTGAATATTTGATATCATGTGATGATTTTATATTGGATGATGTGGTTGATTTGGATTGTCCAGTATAATAAATTATAAAATCTATGGAATTGAATTTTTGGGAAAGAAATCAAGGAATTAAAGTTTAAGTAAAATAATTCGAGGAATTGGGATAAAATTTATAACGAATTGAAATAAAAATAAGGTGATTTGGAATTTTTAACAAATATGAAATAAGGGGATTTTGAATTCACAAGGGATAATAAATTTTATACTTAAGTGATATTATTTGAAGAATAAAAGAAGTTATTTTTGAAATTAAGGATTAAAGTTAATTAAAGAATAAATAAGAAGTTTTGGAAATCTGTAATCGATATTGGTAAAAAAAGGGGTTTAACTCGTAATAAGGAATAAAATCTAAAGGTTAATGTATTTTGGAATAAATGAAGTAGCAAAGGAAATTTATTTCAAAGTAAGTAGAGTAAATTGGGAAATCAATTGGAAATTGATTTAGTTGTTTAAAATTGGAATTTTAGAAGAGAAATGAGATTTTGGAATTTATAAACTGGGTTTATAAAGTAAAATAAAATATCAGCGGATAGTAGAAAATATAAATTCAAGGTGGGAATTTATAAAGGGATATGAATTGATTTAAAATAAATGTTGATTTATTTTTAAAGGATGGGAATGAGAAGTGTATTTCTCTGGATAGCCAAGTACGTTTTTCAAGGTAGTTTTAAATATAAGTTAAAAGTTTTAATATGTTTTAAAAAGCATGTTTTAGAAAAATTTATTATTTTTAAATGTTAAAATTTTAAAGTAAGTCTTTTCAAAAATCTATTATTGTAGTAATTATATAAAAGTGATTTGCTATTATGTTTTAAAAGGAGAAATTTAGTTTATATTATAAAGTGGTTTATTTTAAAGTATATATTTTTAATAAAGTATTAAAGTAGTTTAATTTCAATGTTATAAGATATATTTAAATAAAGTGTTTTTAAATTATTTTAAAATTAAAAGTATTTTGTACTTGGTGATCCAGTGGAAATAAATATTTGAGATATGTATTCCGTAAGAGGAAACTGTTTTGAACTGTTTTCAAAAGAGGTTTGAAAATAGAAATATATCTTGCGAAGATATTTGGGCAAATAAATAATGTGGGAAATTATTTATTGTGTGATGGTTGCTTGTGGATGTTAATTGATAGTTAAATAACCGACTATCAATATTGGCCAAATGCGCTGATCGTTTCGAAGAGACCGGGATCGAGTTTCCGTATACCGGGATTCTAGGTCTGGAGACTCGAATACCACTTCGATCCGGTTTGTACGTTTCGTGTAATGTGTTCGGAGTCGAAGATTGGAGCTGTGAAGTGCAAGGGCTAGTCGCTACTAATCCTGAGGATATTTCCAAAATGGATGTAGTAGGAATAGTGCCTTCGGTGCCGTTCGAACCCGGGACGGACTTGTATGGACGAATGCTTTCGTGACCTCGTCAGGTGGACGATGGGCATTCTAAGGGATATGTTCTGAAAAAGGTATCGTTTAGCCTCAAGCCTCATCAACCGGGAATGACTGAAAATCAGGGGTTATGCAGCAAGGCTTCGTGGGTAGCCCCCACTTGAGAGTAAAGTCATCCCTGTCTAGATGTCCCTTTTATTTCGGCTTAGTGGTGCGGTTGCTGATCCCAACCGTGGGGTGATTTTATTTGGAATTATCCAGTAAGGGATGATTCCGGCCTTGTGTTGCAGGGGAGCGGGCGTACTCCTCGGTACTGTGATCTAGGCCACGTACTGTGATAGGTGGTACCCCAGTGCCTAGTCATTGATGGAAATCCATTCTCCCTACGTTCCTTGTACGGTATTTGTTTGTATTACCCACGTTGTGGCTAGTATGCTGGAATTTAATCATGTAACAATTTCAGCTATTTTAATAAGTATTTGTGAATAGACACTATTATAATATCAGAGGATTTTGATAAAAAGTGTTCTAGCTATCGTAAGGTAAAAACCCGACATGTTTATTTGTGGCGTGGTCTTACGAGATGCTTTTATTTTCAAAAGGATTTTTGAAACTTTAATAATCAATTGAGTGTGATTTTCTCACGCTGGTATTCCAGACTGACTCGGGTATTGTTTTATATGATGCTCGGGTCAGACCGAGATAAACAGGTTCGGATTGTAGCTGTGGAGCTCAGGAGACGAGCTGGATGGCGATACGTACTTCCGTATTTGTTTATTTTTCCGCTGTGTATTTGGATGTATGTCATTGATGTGATGAACTCTGATGATGTATTCTGTAAATATATTGTATAAACAGATATATTTTTCTGTTTGAGTAAAGATCTGTTTTGTATATATTATATTTTATTCCGCTGCGATGTGAGATTCTGTTGTTGATTTTCTGTTTCTTCTTCTTCTACCTCTTCTTCTTTAACACAAATGGTTTGATTTTCCGGGACTGGAAAGTCGGGTCGTTACAGGATATGTCACCTTTGTTTATGCTGACAACAGTATTGTCTCGAGGCAATCTTTTCTTGACACTGTGCCCTCCTTTAGGCAGAATTCTCACCTATGGCTGGTGCTTGGGGACTTTAGCTGCTGCCTCAGAACCAGTGATCGACATGGTGGTATGCCCTTGTCTCTGAGAGAACTCAAACCACTCAATAATGCCATTCTAGAGTTTGAGTTAACTGAGATCAAAACTTCTGGAGCTCAATTTACCTGGAATAACTGCAGTAGACATGGTTTGAGAACCTTTAGTAAAATAGACTTTTCTTTCTACAATTAATACTCCCTCTCCTCCTTTCCTACTATTCTCAACCATATCCCTCTTCCATTGCTATTCGATCACTCACCCCAGATTTTGTTATTTGGAGCTCCTGTTATGAAAGTCAAATCCTCCTTTAAATTTTTTAAAACTTGGTTATGTGATCCTGATGTTTTATGCATTGTTAAGAATGTGTGGACTAAACCTTTTTATGGTCACCCTATGCTACTTTTGCAAAAAAAACTCAAAGCTTGTAAGGTGGAGCTAAAGGCATGGTCTAGAGATAAGTTTGGTAATGGCAGTAATGTTTCTTTGTCCATCAAATCCAAGTTGGAGGAGGTGCAGAGGCTCATGCTGGATTTCCCTGATGATCCCACCTTTTTTGCACATGAATCTGAGCTTAATCTTGAATATAGACAAGCCTTACAGGTGGAAGATAACATGATCAAGGAGAAAACTAGGCTCAAATGTGAGTTAGATGGTGACAGAAATTCCACTTTTTACCATGCAACCATAAAAGCTAAACACTGTAGAGATAACATCCTATCTATTCGTGATCTTGATGGTACTCTACATCATTCTCAAGAGAAGATCAATGAAAGTTTTCTTTTTTATTACAAACAGCTCCTAGACAACTCTGACAATTTCTACCTCGGCTTGATATTCTTAACAGATATATGCTACCAGCTCTTTCAACTGATGATAAGGATGCTCTATATATGGATATATCTAACTCTGAAATTAAACAAGCTTTGTTTGATATGAATAGGAATTCATGTGGAGGGCCTGATGGTTTCAATGTCTCCTTTTTCATTGCTTGTTGGGACTTTATACAATTTGATGTGTGCAAAGAAATACATACCTTCTTCAACAAAAGTATCATGATGAGTTCTATGAATGCCACGAAGATTGCACTGATTCCCAAGGTTAAACATGCTGAGTCAGTTGCATCCTTTAGACCAATCTCATGTTGTAATATTGTTTACAAAGCTATTGCTAAAATTATAGCATCCATGCTTAAGTCCGTCCTTCCTAGTATCGTATCCCCTAACCAAGCTGCTTTTCTTCCAACCGGGTCTATTTTGGGTAATGTGCTGTTAACACATGAACTACTAAAGGGGTATGAAAGATCTACTATCTCTCCCAGAGCAATGGTGAAACTTGACATAATGAAAGCATTTGATACTATCAACTGGGCCTCTATTATCAGTGTCCTTTCCCAAATGAATTTTCCTTCTCAATTTTTTGATTGGATACATGCTTGCATTTCCACTGCCAGGTTTTCGATTATTGTCAATAGTAGCCCCATAGGATATTTCAAAAGTAGCCGTGGTATTCGGCAAGGAGACCCAATGTATCTTTACTTATTCATCAGCATAATGGAGATTCTAACTCAAATGCTCAACAGACATGTGGAGGCTGGTAACATCATTCTTCATCCTAAGTGTAAAAACCCTAGAATTGTGAGCCTAATGTTTGCCGATGATCTAGTGGTTTTCACTAAACCTACTATGTCCTCTATTCTCTGTATTATGCATGTTCTCACTGAATTCCATTAGTTGACTGGCCTTAAAATCAACTTGCCTAAGTCTGCTATTCTTACTGCTGCGATCTCTATTTAACTAAGCAATGATGTTATCAATGCAACCTCTCTACAATATAATCAGGATTCCATGTCTTATCTGGGAATTCCTTTGGCAACATCTAGAATAACTAAAGCGCAATGTATGCCTATGTATTAGCGCATCATGGCTGTTTTTTAACATATGGACGAATAGGTTCTTATCTCAAGCAGGTAGATTGACTTTAATTAAATCTGTGATTTTCTCCATGACAGTTTATTGTTCAAGGACTTTATCTTGCCCATCAAACTTCTGAAATTGATTAAAAGTTCCATGTTGCAATTCTTTTGGTTTGGAAGTGTGTTCTCCTCTAAATTAACTCCCTGCATATACAAGAAAATTGAACTTCCAATGCAAAAGGGTGGTCTAGGTATCAAGAATCTTCTGACCAGGAATCAAGCTGCATTTTGCAGACACGTTGATGATGTATTATGTAACCATGAAAGCACCTGGGTTCAGTAGACCCTCAATCACAACTTGGGTAGGAATAAACTCTGGCTCATGGATATTCTGCAGCATTGTAGCTAGACATGGCGTAGTATTCTAAACCTAAGGCCTTTACATTTACCTCATGTTCGTTATGGTGTTGCTATGGGAGGCTCTGTTAGCTTTTGGGATGATCCATGGATCAAGAATGGATTAATACTCCGCAATGTTGTGTCCCACCAGCAGTTGTTGCAGTCTGGAATTGGGATCAATGCAAAGGCATTTGAATTTGTTCATAATGGCCGCATTTCAGTCCCATTCAGTTCTAACCAAATCTTAAGACAGTTATGATTAAGCTTGTAGCATTACAAGATTAATATGGTGAATAAGGACATGGTTTTATGGTCTATCGGAGAGGTACAGTTCAACATTTCAACTGTGTACCACTCTTTGATGTGCAATGACAGTTTTCCTAATTTCAGTTGGAATCAAAGAGTATGGTTAAAACATAATAATGAGAGAGAAAACCCGATGCTTTGGAAAATTGTTAATAATGCAGTTCACACTAAAACAAATCTCCATGCTAAAGGATGCGATGTTCCTCTTAGCTGTAGTTTTTTTGATGATGCACCTGAAGACACCCTACATCTATTTTTTAATTGCAGTTTCGTACACTTTCTTTGGGCTTACATTTTGTCCAAGCTTGGAATATAGAGCTGCTCGAGGAACAATGTTCAGGAATGGCTTTTAATTTTTAAAGCTACTAGATGGAGATGTCAACAGTCCTTTGTCCTTCTCTTTGTTCTCAAAAAATTTGTCAAGTTGATATGGAATGAGCGCAACCAAGCTGTATTTCATGGGAAGCATAAGAATGAGGTACAAATAAAGCTTTTTATTCGGCATGAAATCAGGGAAGGCATGGTGCTTAGTGCTTTTGATTTCTCAGAAAATGTAATTCAGAGATTTGACTGATCTTCTGTCCTTCTTCTTTTGGTGTTTTAGTACGTTGTGTCCTTCTTCTGTTGTTTTTTCCCCTTCTTTTGTTGCAGTGCTTGTTTGCTGGTTAGTTTCTTTTTTTCTTGTTTTTTTTGTTAGTTTCATCAGTCCTCCTATTTAGGCTTTTTCATTTTTTCCCTTGAGTCTTTCCTTGTAAGTTTTTTGTTTTAGTTCTTGTCACTGCAATAAAACTGGTAGGGGCCCAGTTAACCCCGCTGGTAGGTGTGTCAAAAGGGTATAACTGAGTTGCATAATGGTTGCATAGAAATTGATCCAACTCTTTTGACGTAATTTTTAATCCAACCCTTTTAACCTTTTTTAAATATGGGTTAACCCTTATGACCCATAAAGCAAATTCACGTAGCATGTGGTTGTTAAAAGTCTTCCTTCGCACGTAAATGATAATCTTTTGTACAATTTCCTTGTCCATAAATTTTGATGTAAACAATTGAAGCAACTGGGTACAGGGGTTTAACTTGTATATAAAAGAAATAAATGAATGATTATTACTTAATACTAAACTAAGTGTGCCGAGTGTCCATGAATTTTCATGCATAACTATTTGATAATTAAATACTGCAAGTTAAAAGGCATAATTATTGGTTTACCTGTAGTTATAATCTACTAACAGTAAACATATAAAATAGTATAGACTTACTCAAATTACAAGCAAAAATCCTAATCTGTTCACACTTACTCAAATTACAAGCACCACTATTACATATCAACATCAAAACACCAAATAAGAATGCAGCTGAGAAAACAACCATTCAGCCGTGAAAGAGTAATGGCCCTAAAGAAATGAGCATACTACAAACTGAAGGTTATTTCTTCACAATTCACTAGCATGTTCTTCTCCAAACCTGCATATAAAATAGTATAGACGAAATTATAGCAGCAGCAACAAAACAATCTCAATATGACCAAAAGACAGAAAATGAAAGATAACTATAAATCAAGTAGTGTACCTCTAACAATGCATCAATTAGCTAAAACAGGAGTTAAAAATTAAGTAGCTTGTTCATTATCAAGAACGGTAACATCTTCCGTATGATCTTCGATTGTTGACATTATAGATGTTCCATACAACCAATCTCTTGAACAAAGTAATTCTTCAACAACATCCTCCTTAAGTGAGCTATGATAGTCATCTAAAACTCTACCACCAATACTAAATGCACTTTCAGAAGTGATGGTGGTAATTGGAACAACTAAAATATCTCTTGCCATGAGAGATAAAATTGGATATTTATATTGTTGCGATTTCCAAAATGAAAGAATATCCAATTGCATTTCACGATCAACTAATCCATCTTCCAAATAAGAATCAAGTTCGGACTTGCGAGGATTGCTAGCAAATTCTGAATAATCAAATCGATCCATCATATCTTCGCATTCTTGCGAGTAAGGACCCGTAAATGATTGTGTGGATTCCACGATTTCCACGACACATGTTTCAATGGACGATTCTTTTCTCACCCTTTCCCTATACTCATCATATAGTGCTTCCAACTTTCTTTCCACCCTTTCAAACTCTAAGCAGTCACCATACAATGTGTTATAAAAAACCGAACGAAATTTGTTTTGTATCGCGGATCAAAGATGCAAGCAATGGAAAGTAACACACTAAATTCACTCCAATATTTATTAAACTTTTTGAGCATTTCACTTGCCATGTGAGACATAAAGTCATTCTCTTCCGTGCACTTCTTTAAAGTAAAATGAACCAAGAAATTTTTTGAAAAAAATAAGTTAGCCGTTGGGTAATTTGCACCAGAAAATAAGGAAGTGGCATCGTAAAAAACTCCTAGAAAACGTGAAATTTTCTTTGCTTTGATCCATTCTTCGGATGTTGGAAAATAAATATAACTAGAATCAATAAGATTAAGATGGTAAAGCGCTTGTTCATAATGTATTGCGCTTTTAAGCATTATAAAAGTTGAATTCCATCTAGTAGGAACATCTTGACGCAATCCTTTCCTAACGTCATTCAATGAAAGAGTGGTTATGCATTCGACGAAACTTTTCTTTCTAGATTGAGAACCCTTGATATATTTAATACTCTCACGTATGTTACCACTACAAGGAACGGAAGGCATAGCAACGGCAAATAGCCGTTGGCGGCCGTTGCTAGCCGTTGCTAAAAGCCGTTGCAATTAAGCTCGTTGCTACTTGTTCCAGCAACGGCAATAGCAACGGTTCCGTTACCAATTTAGCAACGGCTAGCGATGACTAGTTGTCCACGTGGCAACAGTTAGTTCCAATCCTTGTCGTCCTATGGCGTCGCGAACCGTTGCAAGCCTGGAACCAGATAGTCGTTGCTAGACTGAACCAGAGAGCCGTTGCGAGCCGTTGCAAACCTGGAACTTTTTTGTTTTCTAGCAGCTAGCTTTCACTCTTCTAACCTCTGTCGTCGCAAACCATTCCACATCACAATAATCACTTCCAATCCATCGTATACATTCCATTCCAACCATCATATAACCAAATACATCGCAAATAATCAAATAAAACACATATATATCAATAATCACGCAACTATATAATCAACTAACACAAATATTTCATCATCAACCAAACAAAATACATCTCAAATCCATTACACATAATATCCATCACCAACACCATAGGTACATAAAACACCAAGCAAACTACCAAGCCCATCAACCAACATAAGTACACAAGTCCAACAAATATCCATTAAAACCACAATCTTGCCCAAAAAAATAACCATCAACAAAACATACCTACTCATCATCATCATCACCATCATCGTCATCACCGCCACCACCACCACCAGACCCTGGCATGGTCCCATGCTCTGAAATGAATGCGGCAATGCACTCATCTATCTGCTGAGACAAGAAGCTCTGTCGCCAATCATTTATCTCGTCCAGCTGTCGTTGCATCTGGGCTATCTCCTCCTCGGCCATATATTTCTTGTAAGCCCTCTGGAAGTTAAGAGTTTGTAAAACGATCAAACAAACTAGTTCTAATTCACGTTCGCAACGGCTATATTAAATTCAAATATAAGTTATTAAAACAGTTTACCTCCTGATTGCCGTATCCATAACGCCTATTGCGAGAAGGCGGATCAATAATTCTATCCCATATTTGATTGGACTCTTGAAGCGTAATATCCTCCCGTCCAGTTCTTTGCGCCATCGCTGCCCGCTCCGCTTCATATCTACCTTGCAATTACGAATACAAATTTGACTCAATATATAGCTATACAATTTACTTATACACTACTAAAGGAATGTGAAACGTTGTCATTGCGAATAAACATATTTACCCTAACAGATTCAGCCTTCGCATCTGTCCACTCATAGGTGACATTCCCATCATCATCGGTCTGCTCCACCACATGAGTGACTCTAAAAACCTCGGCCATTGTAGGCTCCTGTCCGATTCTTGAATGCTGAAATTATACATGAATAAAAACGTTACTAATATGATTAAATAATATTACAGTTTATAAACTCAAATTACAAATTTACCAATTTCCTCCGCCATTGTTGGAATAACTTGGACCCACCACGGTGTAACGCTGGATTTTTATTTCTGTTCGCGCTATTTCGCTTTGTTATTTCCTGTTAATTTAAATACACGGTTAATTAAATTAATAATGCAACTAACATACATAATTTAAATAAATAATACTAACAATACAGCAATACATAACTTACTTTGACAGCTTCACTTTCCCAGTGGGTGACAAATGCAGCCCAAACATCATTACCCATCCAACTGGGTTTTTTTCCGCTTAGCTTGGCCTTCGAAAGAGTCTCCCTGTAATTTTTCCGCATCCTCTTATTCCAATGATTGAAGAAGACATTCTTATCTTCCGGGCGGACACGTATTGCAGCATGCTTATTGAAAATAATTTGAATTATATACAGTATACTAATTTTAAATTGAAATATAAAATTTTACTTACCATCAAATTAGCAACTATAGCGTTCATCACTTAGCCTGGGATGTCGTCCCAATAACGCCAGCAACCAGACAGCCTACTCTTATAGGATTGCTTTGAAACTTGAAGAATGTAATCATCACTTCACTTCATATTACAGTATTTTATGATTGATTCATAATTTGTCATTAAATCAACTATTTAACAATTGAAAAACATTTTATAATTCATTGACGGTCGGTCATCCTACTTCCCATTACAAACACAATATCGTAATTACATTTTATAAATCGTTTCAGGTCAAAAGATTCAACAAAATTTCGGCAGCACTTCCCTTTATTCCCTGTATCGTACACAAAATGCGTGTACACAGGGAACAAAAAGGAAGTGCCACCAAAATTTTGTAAACCGTTTAAGCTGAAATAATTTACAAAATGTGATTACTTTATTGTGTTTGTAACTTGTCCAAATACTAGGACAAATCCAACAAATATTGTATCAGATGAATATAAATGTCCGTTCTTGGAAAAAACGAATATCCATATAACGATCATATACAACACTTGTCAGATGGGGCCAAAATATCTCTAAGGGATTTACAGAAATAAAACATATTTTCTAATTATTCTTCTAACAACTACAAAATATTTTATAATTAATTCATTCATTATATTTATTAACTAAATTTTAAAACGTGTTTTAACTTTCACTGAATAATTAGCTCATTGTTATTACGCTCATTTCAAAATTTTATAATTCGTTCAACGAATTATATTTATTTTAAACTACGATAACAGTTATAATTAGAACTTCTGAATTAAATTATCGTTAACTGTACCAATCTATCAAGATATGTATTAATTACTATACAATTAACTTTGGCGTAAACTATACACATTATTTTAAATAAAAATAAATATTGTCATAAACTTAAATATCAACAAGCATGTTCATCAATAATATACACTAATTTTAAAATCAAACCACCAATCAAAATCAACTAATACAAATATTACCATAACTAATACGCATTAATCATCATTTTCAACATAATCATAAACTAATTTAACTTCCACCTAACTTAAAACACTATAATCATCACCCAATATCACTATAATCATCACCCAATATCACTATGATCAACTAATACAATTATTTTCGAAATTAGGGTTTTCCAATTAATCCTAAATTAAACCTAAATCAAAGCCAAATCAAGTTTAGAAGAAATACCAGCGAGTTTTGGAGGTGTTTGAGCGACGTGGAGGCAACGAGCGACGACTGGAGTTGGAGAGGCGGCGGATTGCGACGGGGAGGAGGATTTTGGGGAGAAAATGATTTTGGTGGGAAATGAGATTCTATTCGTGGGTTCCAGATCTGTAATCGCGATATGCAACGGCTAGCAACAGCCGCATTTTTTAGCCGTTGCCAGCCGTTGCAACCATCCGACACAAAATGGGGCCTTTTCTTGTAATGTACTTAAGAATGAAGCGACACATTTTAAACCATCCTGCACTATCAAATTTAGCATGTGGGCGGCACATCTGACATGCAAAAATTATCCATCCGCAACCATTGCTTTTCTATGACAAAGATGTGATTTCAGTAAATCAACGAATTTATCGTTAGCAGATGCATTATCTAGAGTGCATGCAAATATTTTATCGACTATTTCCCAATCAACCAACATACTCGAAATTTTTCCAAATATAGCCGAGCCCGAGTGTGGAGGTGCCATTAAACAAAAATTCAACAATTTCTTTTGTAGATTCCACTCATTATCAATAAAATGAGCGGTTAGAGTTATAAAACCATTCGTATTTACTGAAGTCCATAAATCAGATGTTAAACTAACTCTTCCACTACATGATTTTATAAAATCCTTAAGTTTGACTCTTTCATTCTCATATACTTTCATAACATCAGAACGCGAAGTGTTTCTTGAATAATGCTCCACTTGATTGTTCAAGTAGGAATGAATCTCACGAATACGGTCATATTGAACAAATTTGAAGGGTAAGTTATGTTGTATAATTGCTCTAGCCATCTAGTCTCTATATTTCTTTTGTTCGAAAGCACTTCTTTGATTAACCTCTATGCTTTTATCGATTAAAGGACAGTTTTCTACATGATTCAGCAAATTTTTAGTCCCATAAGTACCACCCCATATATATTTTCTTTTACATTTTTTGCAAAAGCAAGTACGTTTCTGACCCTCGATAGTTTCATTTTTTTCAAAGTATTTCCAAACATCGAAATACATACCCTTTTGTCGCTTATTTCTTGAAGAGCTACCCACTGAATCTACATCTGCTGCCAACTCCGGTGTGTTTCTTAATTGAGTATCTTTGGTTAACAATATCCATATTGTAAAAATTTGTAAGTGCACATGTAAATTAAAATTATAGTTACAATTAAATATAAAAGGGTTAAATAAGGTACAAGTAAAACTGTAGCACTTCTGAAAAAGCATGTACAGGCATTGATTTTTTATCCATCTAATTACTTAGCATACATACAATATAAAGGCATCTTGCGACTCATTTCATCATAATAAATACATGCATGTTCACAATTGTTTAATTATTATCTGTTGGTTAGAAACTGATCTCAGCAATTTCAACCGTAACCCATGAAATGACATCAATATTCAATAATATAGTCATTTCTATCTCTATTTAGTAGTTAGAGTTGGTTGTATATGATTGACTGGTGCTGTCATCAAGGTTGCAAAAACTCTCATTATCATGCACTATTATAAATGACAGTATGCGATTAGATGCAAGCCTAATCGGTATTAGCCAAAACGACTTATGAGATATGAATTTCAAATCTTATTCGAGAACTCCAATCTAAAGGTGCAATGTGTTATAAAATCAGATTTTGCTTGAATATAAATTAGTGAACTAATTTTAGCATGGTCTAATCTTGTCTTTCAGAATAGTACAAAACAAATGTTTATGCAAGCTAAGCAAAAAGGAAAAAGAAAAAAGTACGAAAACATTTGTTGCAAATCGGAACAGGAAACACATCCAAATTTTTATAACCATAAACAAAGTAAAACCGAAACTAATACTGATGACAGAATATCAAAGTATTGGACATTTCAATATATGTATGTAACTAAACATAGTTCCCTTGTTTCCTATAATATCTGTAATTCAGGTGGCCCGATAGCACTAAACTAGGACTAGTTTGAGTTATGCTCTGATAAGTAGATATCAAATATAACGGTATTGAATTGCATAAAGTTGAAGCTTAAAACCAGCACAGTTGATCTATATGAAAAGAAAAACAAAAGGAAATTAATATGATAATCTTCACCTTAGTTATGCCATTATGTATTCCATCATTAAATCACACTAACGCCTTCACCGTCACTAAGAATTGACATTTATACTTAAGGTATTATACAAATATTGCTTCTTATGTTGATGTGGATAACTACTTCCTGGTTGAGAAAAATTAGCAAGTATTAAATTACTACTATATAGTCAAAAGGCAATACAGAGACTTGTCTTTCACTAGATAATCAACGCATTACCAGCTCATTCGCAACATTCTATCTCACATTAACGACCTGCTTTCCTAACTAGCTCAAAGTATAATCTTCTTCCACTAGATAATCAACGCATCACGAATTTCACATGTAGTCTAAAGTGACCATCTTCATCTACTATGCAACTTGTTACAACACCTGCACTTTAACATCTCCATCCAGTACTCTTTGTAACCTAAAATTTGTCTATAGGAACATCTCATTCAATGAAAAAATCACTCAATGCATCCTTGTTGCATTCTCCTCCACATCTCTCAAGATAAATTAATCTAATTACCTATATAAATTACCTTTATGCCTCAATAAATAAAAAGCAACAAATCGTAAGCAAATCAAATAACAGGAAAAAGTTGAATCGACGAAATACCTTTATGCCTCCTTTTCCTCCGAACCTCTTCCTTGCTTACGGCCTTGTTTGATGTGAACTGGGATCAAAATCAATGTGAAGAAGACTCGTAGGTGTGAAGAAGAACAAATCAACTCGACCCGACAAAAGAACAGTTTGAATCAACGAAATAATGAGCAATCACCATTGATTTAGGGTTTGGAATGTAACTGGGTAGAGTCGGCAACAAGGTTAAACAGGTTACGTGAAAAGTAGACAGGTTGAACGGGTTGGTAAGAAAATAACTTCAAGAAAGCCCAGGCCTGTCTAAAATAAGGTTAAATGGGTCGGGTTAAATGGGTTTATTGACCTTTGACAGGCCTACCCGCTGGCATTGGCAAAAAATAATAATAATAAATATATACACACACATACATAAATGTATATTAATAATAGGTATATATATTAATTAATTACATTATTCAAGATAAAAAAATTAATTTTATTTCTAGGTCATGCGCATAGCACAATATTTTTTATTTTTATTTTTCCATTTTAAAATGCATTTTTAATTAAATATTCATTTAAAATTAATAAAAAATAATTTTGAAATTTTTATTTCAAATTTTAAAATTCTAAAAAAATCCTAACTGATATTTTATGGCTTGAAGAATTTAACCACATTTTTTGGGTTTAAATTTATTTTTAATAGTTTATTTATTTACTGTCATTTTAAATAATTAAATTTTAAAAATAAGAAAAATTATTTTTTTATATTTCGGTCAAAAGCTTATCTAGTGCTAATATAGTTTTATAAAATTTAAAAATAAATTTCATGACAAATTAATAAATTTATTGATGAGTAAATTGATTTAAATAATACTTATAAAATATTATTTTTACTGTTGAAAATTAATATCATTGTAATACATTATAAATAAAATTATATGGCTAATTTTAACAATAACATAATGTTACAACTAATTATAAGATATATATATATATATGTAATCATATAATATATATGTAATTATATAATATATATATATATATATATTAATTTAATAAATATAATAATTATATTATTTTATATGTGTGCACTGATCTGACATATTTGATTAAAAAGATTATTAAGCATAAATATATACATGCATATAACCAAACTAATTTGTGATAATATTGCTTGCATATCAAAATCGTCATTTAACTAACAATATAATATACATATACATATATGATAAAACATTATACTAATAAGAATTAACTATAAAATCATACCTTAATCCCAAAACTTTGAAGTACACCTTAAAAGATAAACCCTCCTCTTTGAAACCTTTTTCGATTTAGTAGATTGCTAGTCCTTGAACCATTGACTATTTGCTATCGAATATCATTTGAATCTGACTTGTTTTGAGTTTGTATTGATGGAGAGGGTAGGGTATGAATTTGGCTAGCAAAGAAGCAAGGAGGAGGCAGCTAAAAAATGTCATCTAATTAGGGTTAGAGATGCTTAAATAGTGGATAGAAGAGAGAAAAGAGTGGATCTCATATCATACTAATTCTCCCTCAATCCAAGCCATCCAAAATCAAGTCTCTTACACCATAATTAAGCTGCATATACCATGTATGTGCTATCGAAATAACAAGCCCTGTGATGGGCCTTAAATCCATTAAAACCCATATAAAAATATTACACAATTTAATCTAATTTAATCGTTTATCGATATCGTATATCGATTTATATATTTATAACTATTATAAATATATTTTGTAATATTTATTTCTCAAATCATAATCATTTTTTATAATTAATATTTCATAAATATTTAATTAATTTAATTAGTTTATAACAATTATAAACTAATTAAATAGTTTGGCCAAAGAAATATTCATCGTTTCGGTTGTATGACTCGCCAGGTGTAAATTTGGTCAGCGATTAATATCGAACTATTTGAATATTAGCGTTCACACATCACTTAGCACGTCGTGTGACATTTTGGCCAAATTTACCTCTTACTTGGTTTTGGTAAAATCCAATTTCACTTTGTCAAGCGTTATCCAGTTGTGACTTTTATTTAAATCAATTATCATCGTCAAAACTATATCACTTTGGGCTTATGTAATTTGGCAATGGTCAAATTTCTAATATTGTCATTCAACTCTATAGCCCAAACACAAAATCCTTAATTCAATAATAACAATTACTATTAACCGAACAACTCTGACCTCATTTAACCGAGGAGACAAATCCTCTCTTGAATAGTGCTTTACTTTTATTACTTCCACTCGACCTAACTATAGTCACTCAATGGATATCATGTCATGATTTGACTTAATGAAAGTGAAACTTTCATATTGAAGGTCTATAGTATTCTCAAGTACAGAGAACTATGTAAATTAGTCACATCAATATTATATATTTGACTTTAGTTATATTAACCAACATGAAACTATTGAGTGAGTCATTCAATAGTTATCTAATAACTATCAGTACGTGACCCCTAGGTGCCCCCAACTGTCATGAGTAATACACTGTCCAATATTTGGAGAGCATTACATATTCTAGTCTCAATAGATACTATTCAGTCTCGATGCATCTTGACTAGGAACATTTAAAATGGTATATTTATTTTCATTATAATAAATTACTCATGGTTACAACATGTTGTAACTACTATTACAAAACATACCATCTATAGATTTTCTATTAAGTATAATTTTAATTAAATTAATTGATTAATATAACATATTATATCAAGTATATAATACAAAGAAAATACCTTTTATTTTGAACAAGATTGATTATCGAGTTAGATATATATAACAAATTACATAATTTCCCCTTGGGCATATCCCTAACTCTATCAATCTTCCACTTGCACGGGTCAATTATGGAATCTTATTCTAACTTCCACAATCGGTTTTCTCAAAACCAATTGGGTCAGTCCCTAAGTTAACGGGTATGCTATTATGTTTTGATTATCTACTATGTCAATTGACTCTCTCCGATGTTGATAAAGTACATTTATCATATGGAACAACTCAGAGTATGTCTCTCGACTTCTAGTGAGCTCTCAGTTCTATTACGAACTCTACGTGACATTGTTATCATATAACAATGTTATGGGATTCTCGATAATTAGAATTATCCTTAGCTCGATTATAAATTTATGCATTTTTATTATTATACATTTTTTTATTGTGGCACTATTATGGTGATGAACTTAGGCTTTTTCATTAAATCGGCCACGGTCTTTCATTTGGAACATTATCAACTTAAAAATTCTTAACATGAATTTATTATTGACATATTAAACTCAATATCACTTATGAAGTTCGAGCCCGAACACTTCTTTATAAGGTGTTCGTTGGTTCTGTAAAGAATTCTCCAGTATTTCATAAATATACGAGAACACTCCAAACTACCATTTAGTGATATTAATTTAGATTTAATATTTTCCGCATGAGTTAAATATGTAAATAAATCATGATATTGTAGACATCATAACGTGTATGATAATTCTTATTGCCAATGCATAAGGTATCCATCTTACATGCTCCGCATTAAACATTTTAATAAGGTGTCCTTGCATATCATTTTGGGACATTCCCAATAACTTTTATACTTACTATAAAAGACATCATCTACAAATCCAACATTAAGTATTAAAACAACTAAAACTGATTTTAACACAAGTACATCGTTAACAATCAATAGTGTGTTGTTTACTTATGATTTAGAAATATCTATGTACCTTTTAACGTTCTTTCTTATGAACTTACGCTTCCTCTGCATTTTGATTGACAATCAAACTATTTGATATTTCTATTATAACATTTTTTCAATTTTGATGCTTTTAAAATGATACTTTATATCATTTCTTGGATTATATCCAAAAACCCACAAACATAATATCGCTCCTACTGACTTCAAGACAAGTTGGTTATTATGCGTAAAAAGTTTACTCTAAATCATCATTTAGAATTTTCAGTTCCAACACATACGTACCAAAAAATAAAGTAATACAATGCGATGATTCTATGAGCAAAATCCGAACCAACTTAAGCACATCGAATGGTGAATCTATTACATTAATTTCAACAATTGAAATCTACGTTATTATTCTTATCAATGTGGCTCACTATATTCCACTACATTTGACTTTCTCTTAAAGACTTATTTGCGACTAATGGATCATATCCCTTTGGATACAACTATCAAAGTCATATTTTGATAATGTACTTAGAATCTATTTTGGATTTGCGCATCGTACCATATCATAGAGTCAATACTCTTAATGGTTTGATTAAACAACCGAGGATTGTTTATTCTTGACATTGACAAGAAACTCATGGTTTCTCTTTACTGTAAAAGAATATTCATTAGACGTTCTATTATATTTGTGTTCATTTAGGTTCGTTAATTTCATTTCATTTCATGTAATCAGTATTATCTTTGGATCGTATCCAGTTCCATTTTACTACTAATAATTTCTCATAGAAATTCTTTCACTATGAAGTTGGTATTTCATGAAATAACAATTGTTTCTCAGTGCAACGGAATAGGTATTCATAAACACTTTATGAATTACCTTATATACAAAACTGATTTAATTTTAGTTTACAAAACTTATGTTTAAAACATAAATTAGTCATCCAATGGAAATCGTTCCTGTTAACCCAAAAAATGGATCAACACCCTGGTTAGAGTATGAAAGCACCAACCCTATTCTGATAGAGCAATAACACAAATAATAGGTATAGAAAAAGATAGTAAAAGAAAGAAGACAAGGAATTTTAATAGTGGTTCGGCTGTTAATGAAGCCTACGTCCACTTTATAGTTTTATTATAGACCGATTGCTGTTACAAGTAGAGTTTGATTGTAAGGCTTTTGATTACCCTTAGCTAGATCGAATCCACAGAGTTGGAATCTACTGGAGAATCACGGTGAATCCCTTTGGAGATTTTTTTGAGGGGGATAGAGAGTGAAGAAATTTTTCAGCAGAGCTTCAGCAACCAGTCCGAAGAAGATCCCGTTTGTGTAGCAGGTAGGATGATATTTATAGAGATTGGAGAGTTTTTGGGCCATGCATGTTCACTGATTGCTTGCAGATGGACTCGGGAAGATGCAACGAGACTTAGCTCACGGCCCGAGCCAAAACCATGGATCGCTAGCGATCCATAGATTTAGCTCGTGTGCGAGCCAATCACTTAGTTCCTCTTTTCCCTTCTTCGCCTAGTTAGCTCGCCAAGAGTCTATGAATGAGTATGGATCGCTGGCGATCCATGGTGTATGGATCGCTAGCGATCCATATACTTAGCATATTTTGGCTTTCTTTGCTTCCCGTATGCCTTAGCGACCAAGTGATGAAGTATGGATCACTGGTGATCCATTGTGTATGGATTGCTAGCGATCCATGCACTTAGACTTTTTCTGGACTTTGATGTCTGGCATGCTTTTGTTGCTTTGTATTGATGTTGTTCATGTAGTCTCGTTGCATGTTGCTTTGTTTTGATGACGATTTACTAGCTAGTTGTATTTAGCCGCTGATTGGACTAGACGGACGTTGGTCTCTTGATTTAGTCATACTCAGTCGTAGCTTTAGCCCTTTTTGGTTGAGTTTTAAGCCGTTCTGACTCCATCAAGTCGTTCCATATTCTCCTAGATCCCGATGGGTTAAAAATCCGGATAATAGTTCCCAAACTCCTTTTGGGGTAATTCATAAAAATTCCTCGCATATGATTATTATGTGCAATCTTTCGACTCGCACAACCTGCCAACTCTTTGGCCTTGGATATGCTAGGGTTTCTTATAAACCCTCATCTTGTATGATTTTGTAAACTATTATTTAGATGAAATTAATTTTAACCTTGTGTACTACTCTTAAATACGTGACCTTATAGAAAAAAGTTAACTCAACTTCACTCACAACTAATCGTACTTTGTCCAACAAAGTTCGATTACTCCATATCAATACATCATTATGTATTATAGCGAGGAGTGACCTTTGAGATTGAATTTTTGTTCACATTAGGTACATACAGAACTCTTTTCAATATACTCATACATTCGATCAAATCGAATCAATTATGTTGCATGTTATATTATTTACTTCCATTTTATATTCTATGAGCTTATCATAAGCTTATACATGTGTATCAAATATACATGTCCATGTCTCTGATAACTCGTTGGTGAATATGACGAAGTACATGAACTGTTTTGGTATTAATAAACCTACGATTGCATACATTTATATGTATCAGTCTGAAGAGTTCATCAACTCTTATGACGCTTCCACTAAATGGGTGAATAGCTTTAATTGTTTCAGATATAATTAACTAGTATCATATGATTCATAATCATATAATAAAAATTATTTATGAAAGCTACGACTTAGTCTATAACCCTAAATAATTGTAAATAATTTTAGATACTTCAATATTTTTCAATGCATAAGTTTTGTTGTGGAAAAAATACCACATTATAGTTTTATTTCATGATGAATATTCGTAATATTCACATTGAAATATAGCTATGTCTATTTATCAATCGACACCGAAAAACAGTTATTATTTCATAAATAATGTGCGTTATGTTTTACGCAAACAATTTTCATAATTTGATGCAATTAATAAGTGCTATATGGCATGCTCCCACTATTTCCACTATTAATATAACATCGTACTAAATTTGGTAGTCCATCATTCACTTAATATAGATTATTTATTTCATATATTGCAACTAGTTTAAAGCGGGGAATTCTTTGATCAAATATCTTAAAATCAAAGAAATAAATCTTATTGAAAACAATTTTCTATATGAAATACATTTCGGAATAGAAATCATATTTCTCATTCCAATTTTTAAGTATCAATTATTATTATTACAATTCTCGTTTTCGATGTTTCATGAAGTAGAAGTGACTATTCACTCTCTTCATCCCAACTGTACCTTAAATCACATCTACTCTTGTATACTCTTTTTTCTTTCTAAATGGTCAACCATTAAAAAAAATACCCTTACTACAACATCATAACGAACTCTTTACAAAAATGCAATTGATTATCCTTAACATTTAAGGACATCAAATATGATGCACCTTACATAAACTGATCAAATAGATAATTTTGTGATCGAATTCTTAGATCTATGTTGTAGTTTGGTCTTGTGTTACATTAAACACAATATGATATTTTATTGTAATCAATCAAATTGATTACTCGATCTTGCACTATGGTTTATTTGCCTATTTCGACTGAACTAACTTCCTTGAAATATCATATATTATGAACTATGACCGTTTCCCATATAACACTTATATGCGATAGTATATGGATCAAATATCTACAGTCTTGCATTGCTTTTAGAGTTCGAAACTCTTAGAATGAAATACACGATCTCATCCAAAAAAACATATAAGCGACCAATTACGAATGTATGCGGTAGTCGTAAAATAAGGTGCTTGCATGGGTACTGAGACATTAACATGCAAGAAGCATTCACTAGTAAGTATATATTATATTTCAATTTGTTAATCTTCAATTCAGTTCATTTGTATATCTTAAGTGATAAATGTTTTATCAAATATATTAAATGCATAAATTTATCAATGTAGATTATTATAACATATATAGCATATGTTCTTACAATTTAGAAAGGTTATGTTATGATTTCATTTTTCTAATAAGTCATCCACTAGTCTTTTATGTTTCACCAAACCCTAAGTGAAACATAGAAGTCTTGTGACGTCCTAACTTTCTGACTCCAAGGAAAGACACTTAATACATCCATGATATTCATGTGCCATTGCCCAAGCGTCCAAAAGGCAAGTTGCCTTGGGTAAAATAAAGAACAGAACAAGACAAAATAGATAAACCTCACAACAGAATGGTTACATATAATACAAAATGACATAGCACAAAAGGTTACTCCTTATATGGAGTTATCAGAGTTATACAAAACTACCACATCTAAAATATTGTAGTTATACATTCTGACTTGTCATTTTTAGATACAAAATACATTTTCATAATCATACAGCGAAAATAAATAACTAGATAACTAAGGAGTCGCCTGCTCACTCATCATCTTTAAAGTGCTCCAAAGAGAAACATGATACTCTCGTACCACTCAAATATAACTGAGTACCCGAGAGTTTAAGGAAAATAAATGACTCGGGTCAGACAAAATGTCTGGTATGAGTAAAACTTTTAAACAAATGACGGTGTATTTAATCAATAACATGTAGGACCGTGTCGCTAATGCAGAACGGGTTTTCTCCCACATAAACAACAAGCAAACATAAAAAAAAGGAAATGAACAATAGAGAACAAATCCAAACATAGATGATGGGCATAATTAATAAACATCCAGACTTGAAAGAATGGAAACAGTCTGAATAGAAATCCAAACTGGACAGAATGGATAAACCAAGATAACAGTTCAAACTCGAACGAATAGACTAAACAAAATAACAGTCCAAACTTGATAGAATGGATAAAATAGGATAACAGTCCAAACTCGATAAAATGGACTAAATCAATAATTAACACCACGAAGAGTGGTTGACTCTTCCCGTTGCAATTAAAGAAAATAGATTTAAAGGTTCGAATCAAATAAGGAAAGGAAAATCTCCAACAATGACTAGAAGGGTGCACCCTCCTTACCGAAAAGTATACCTCTAGAAATATACTTGAGAACTCTGATGGTTCTCGGACATGTCCAAGCCGGACCCCGCCAACGGTTACCGAGTATTTGAGTAATTCACTTCCGGGTGCACAAATATCCGAACCAAATCTATAGTAGATGTGAAATTACCCTAATGGGAGCAACCCCACATAGCTTGGCTTCCACTCGCTCTTTGGGTTTAGTCATTTCCGATAAAGGATAACAAAGCTCAATTGAGCCACACATCATCTTAGAATGACGATAAAAAAAAGCTTAAGTAATCGATAGCCGGGAAACAAACTATCAAGGATACAAAACGACTGTATATGGAAACTAAGTCTTGTATACTTACAACCACTCATCGAATTCAAACTTTTACTATTTCTTGGTTAACAATAATACTGGACAAGTCAAGGTAGTATTACCCCAAAGTCATGCCTCACGACTATTCTTATATTTCGAAATAGGGACAAGTCTACTTCATCGAGATTTAGTGTTAAGTACACAAGTAAATCATTTCCATATAAGTGATATCGCTTTGTGGAATTTAATTCAGTTCCATAACCGAATCAAACGTTTACTTTTAAAACTGACTTTGTGATTGGGTTTCACATTACAAGTATTAGCTTTAAAACACTTTGTTAAAAGAGTTCAATAATTTAAAACATCATTATAAAAAGGATTTAATAACTTCAAACATCATTATTACATTGATTAATCAACTTTAAGCTTCATCACACAATTTAATTATTGAACTTCTAATGACTTTGAATAATAAAAAAAGCAAACCACTTTTAAACCTTTTTAATTCAATTAATTAGTAAAATATAATTAACTAAATTAATAAATAATTTAAAATGAATGCCAAAGTCAAAACATCCTTGTTACTTTGATAAATTCACTTTGAAATTTCATAAAGTAAGTTGGTTTATTAACTCCACTAACCTTTAATTAAAAAGGGTAAATCACCTTTAAAACATCATCAATTCAATAAATTAGTAATATTTATATATAATTAATTAAATTAATTAATAATTAAATATCATTATTTTAAAATGATTAATCAATTTAAACCATCATTAAGGAAAGATTAATTAAAGTTAAAACAAGTTGATTTCCTTTTAAGAGTCATTAATTAAAAGATTAATTAATTTTAAAAACATCATTAATTAATTGCTTAATTAACTTTAATCAATCATTTTCAAAAGATTAATTAGCCTTAAATATCATTAAATAAAATGATTAATTAAATTTAAAACATCATTAACTAAGTAATTAGTAAAATTTAAAACACATCATTAATAAGTTAATTAGTTAACCTTAATCCTTATTAATTAATTAATTAAATAAATAAAATAATAATTTTTAAAATAATTAATTATTTTTAGAAACATCATTAATCAAAATCTTGCTTAACTTGTAAAATAATTCCAAGCACGAAGATGAAACCAAATGGTTTGATAAAAAGTGATTTTCCGAAAGTGCCGATATAGTGACTATCGCTATACGGGCAGTTCGGCAAACAAGTTTATAATATTATCAATACAACCGAACATCACATAGCAATGGTTTAAGCATACATACAACAAGCATTCATAGGCAATAAATATGAACATGAATATAGTTTTAAAGCTTTGGTTTTTTAGGGTAAAATTTTACTTACTAACCAGTTTGCTAACTAACCATTACTTAACATGTTTGCATCCATCACACATATACATTTCAAGCCAAACATGAACAAATTCACTTCATATCCAAACCAAGCAAGCAATATATATCACAATAACTAAAGAAAAAATATTTCCCAAAAAAGTAAGAGTTTTACTCACCGAAAAGCTATCCAAACTCTTACTAAATTAGGGTGTAACCTAGAACTTCCATTCCTAAGCAAAAAAGATGGAGTTTTTGACCCTTATTACACTAGGTAGGCTCGGCTTTGAAAGGAGAAGGAAGCGAAACTTGTTTTGGTAAGGTGGAGTGACTTTAGATAATCATCGAATTCTCAAAATAGAACCCGAAAATAGGTTATTTTCCAACTAATTTTTGGACTATTTACTATCATATTTTGAAATAGTGATAAAGAGGAAAGTTTTAGAAAATTCTTTTCTCTATCATTCAAAAAAAGAATCACTCAAATTGGATTATTTTTGAAGAAGATATAGTTGGAAGAAGAAGGACCATTTTCGAGCTTGAAATTATGGGTCGAAAACACTTTGTAAAGAATTGATAGTTTAACATAGCTAAGCTCAAAATTTTGAGTAAGTGGTACCAATGAAAGTTGTAGCCACTGGAATCCTCTACGGTTAATAAAAAAATAATAACTTGATTTGAAGTAATATGGAGGAGGTTATGGCCGTGAGAAAATGAGGTAAAAATGGAGAAGATGGTGTGATTTTAAAACAAGTTTTTAAGGATTTTGAAAGCCATGATTTTTTCTCAAAGCCAAAATAAGAAGCCATTAGAGCTTCTTTGAGAAGCTTAAGAAAGTGAACTTTAAGAAGTGAGGAAAAATGAAAGGAATTAGGAAGAATTGTTTCTTTTATAAGAAGGCAAAGCTTCCTAAGCAAGCTTCTTTATTTTAATTTAAGTTGGTAGCTTATATAGGAAGCTTCTTTATTAAATTATATTTGCTAGCTTACATGGGAAGCTTCTTTATTTAATTCATTTTGGTGGCTTATGTTCGAAACTTCCTTATTATATATATATATATTTCCTTAAGCATATATACATATATTCACATGCATTCAAACATGCCTAAGTAACTTATAAACATGTATTGGTGCATACAAAAGAGTTATGACATTTCTGATAACTTTTAGCCGATGAAAGGTCGAAATTCGGAAAATGAATTCAGGTCACATTTTAAATCTTACATCAAACTAAATATTTTTGTAAACTAAATTAGAAAACTCTTTCACCATCATTATTTATTTATTTAAAAGGGTTTAATTTTAGTTATAAACCTATTATTTTAATATATAAAATCAATTAAACATTCACAAATTCAAGTAATGAAATTCTGGGTCATTACAAGTCTTTCGACTTCACTAGTGGGTGTTAGGACTCGTTTGTTTTTGGTTTCTAACCTTGAGTTTGCTCAACAAATCATAGCTCCACAAATGACAGATAACTCCTTATCGTTTATATCTTATACAACTCCTAACCATTGGTACCTTGTCCTAGTTTCACTTCGACCTTGAGTCTGCTCAACAAATCTAAACGAAATTATTCAACCGTACCCATCATATCGCTACGGCCTAAGTATAGTACATGTACCTTGAGTTTGCTCAACAAATATACAGTTATCTTACCTCGTCTATTTAAAATATTAATAATACTATACATAACATCCCTGGCTTGAGTTTGCTTAACAACTAAGGAGTATGCACGATTAAAATATTAATAGTACTATACATAACATCCCTGGCTTGATTTCAATTAATTAAGATTAATTAATTTTATATTATCTTAATATAAAATTTATATTAAATATTTATTATATACTATACCCTTTACCGTATAACACATATATCATATATATATATATATTATTTAATTAATTAACCTTTTAATTAATTTATTTAATTAAACAATTTTAATTAAATTATATTAATTTCAAAATTCATTTATATACATACATGTATAGTTTTGTTATTTTAATATTTTAAAATAGTATAACATATATCATAATATATAATACATGTATATATATATTTATATATTAATTAATTAACTTATTTAATTAATATATTTTATTAACCTCATTAATAAATTTTATATATTTCAAAATTAATTTATACTAATATTCAAACATTTTATAAAAAATTATTATATTATAACATTTATATACGTATATATTTTATTTTAAATTTAACTATTAAATTTAGAAACTTATATTTTTAGTTTTCAAACCATTTTTAAAATTATTCCAAGGCCCAATTGAAATTGGGCCTTTTTTATTAGGGCAAACATTAGACTCACATATCTATTCAGGCCAGGCTACTAGCCATGTAGTGTAGAGTATTTAATTACCCAAACTCAATCCTTCAATGCTACCTTTCTGCATACCATACTATTTGGGCTGTGAGCTTAATTAGTTAACTCTAAAATGAATAATTTAGACCGCATAGGCTATTGGGCTCCGATACCATTGTTGAAACTGGGTCAGCCCTTTACGGAAGTTATGGGTGAATTTCAAAATTTTTACCTTATTGGATCTTTATTGTGCCTATGAAGTCTAATTCATTTAGAACATTTCTAAACATTATTTAAATAAAATCTTTTATTTATTTGAATTCATAAATAAATTATATAGTTTTATTTAATTTATATATTGATATATATATATATATATATATCTATGTGTGTGTGCATATCATACACATACACACACATGTGCGTGTGCGCACGCTCTTGTGTGTAACATATCAACCCGTGCAAGGTATAACATGCCCGTGTATAAATGTTGGAATTTACATTGCAACAGACACGTTAGCTTATCCACTATGCAAGTACATGTTGTCTAAATATATACATATATAAGCTATTATTTTATATAACTATTATATATATATGTGTGTTAGTTTAAATAACTATATATATAATATTTAAAATATTAATAAATATTTATGTGTGTATATATTATTTTATAAATAAACATTAATATTACGAATATACATATTATTATAATATATTAATTTAAATATATATAAGTTATTTTAAATATTAAAATATACATTTATATTCTTTAAGCCGTGAATAAAATGTGTATACATATACAATAATAGAATAATTTATACCTATATACACACACATACAAATATATATTTATAATTTATAGGTATATATATATTAATAACATTACTCAAGATAATTTCTTTTTAATTTTATTTCTAGGTCATGCTCACAACACAAAAAATTTATTTTTTATTTTTAATTTAAAAATCCTTTTCTAATTAAGTATTCATTCAAATCAATAAAATATTAATAAGAGTTAATTTTGAAATTTCTATTTCAAATTTAAAAATTCCACAAAATCTTAACTGATAATTTTTGATGACATTTTCGAATTAATATAATTTATTAATGGACTAAATTGATTTAAATAGTATCAAATAATAATAATAAATTTATAAAAAAATATTTTTGCCGTCGAAAATTAATATCACTATAATACATTATAAATAAAATTATATGACTAATTTTAATAATGATATAATGTTGCAACTAATTATAAGATATATATATATATATGTATGTATATATGTATGTATGTATGCATGTATATGTGTATATATATAATTGAATAATATATATTAATTTAATAAATATAAAAATTATGTATTTTATATGGCTGGACTGACTAGACATATATGATTAAATATTTTTATTAAGCATATGTATGTGTATGCATATAACCAAACTAGTTTGTGACAACATGTAACGACCCGTAAATTTTAACTATTTTAATAATGTAATTTGTTGAAATTTTAAACGATAAAATTTTGAAATAAAAATTTGATATTTGGAATGCGTCTAATTAAACATAGCAACTGGTAAATTTTCATCCGAAAATATGAAAGTTTATTTTCGTGTGTAATTTTATTTCAATTTAATTAGTTAGTAATTGATGAAAATAAAATGTTTTCGAAACCTAAATATTTTTATATGGAAAAATTCTAAATCATCTTCTGAGCAAGACGTCATTTTTTGTTTTTCCAAATTCGGACTTCTTTAGCTCCGTCGATCTTATTTTTCTGCGTTTTTGCTGCATTTTCCGCTAGTAGAAAATTCGAATTTTTATAATTCAATCATACCACTGATATCTGTATACCGTTTCGATCGTCTCGTCGTGTTGATCTCTACGGTATATTCAAGTATATGTTTTGAAGTCCAGTACACAGTGGAATCTGTGAAACGGTTAACTGTAACGGTCCGTCATTTTAGCTCCTTGTGACCATTCATTTTTCCACTGTTCAGAAGCCAATGGTCAGCAGCTTTAATTAATTCTTGGAATTCACGTACGACCTTTGGCTATTCCACTATTCAATACACTTTTTGGTTCCCTTCCCTTCTCCTCTGGTCCGTTCATTGTTCAAGCCTGGAAAAAGAAAATATGATATATATTTCTCGGTTATATTGGACTGTTCGTTTACTTCCCTCCTCCTCTTCATTTTTTGCAAGTATGGCCGAGACATCCACCGAACCAAGCTCGGCTTCACACCGCACCCTCTTCCCATTTCTCCTCCCCTCCTCTGTGTCCCTCCTCTTCCACCATTGACCCACACCAAACTAGGTAGTCTTCTCGCTTACCACCAGTAAACTCCCCGAAGCCGTACACCACAGTCAGATCGGGCAACATCCCTCTTCCCTTATTGCTAACTACTCGCCCGTTTCCATCTACCTCAGCCTGACACGCCCACGCGTTTGCGCCACCCTCCGCTTCCGAGCGTTAACCCTTCCTCACCCTTCTCCGGCCAAGGCCGCCTGCATCTCCTCCAACGCGAATGGCCATCATTTCCTCGTGTACTGCTCCCTTTACCCCTCTTGCCGACCACCACTTGAACTTCAATTCCTCTGCACTCGAGCCTTCTTTTGCTGAGGTAATTATTTATATGTTTTATTAGTTATATATATTAGATATATATTATGTTTTGGGTGCAGTATAAATATTTATATATTGGTTATATGTGTTCGGTTACATCTATTTTAGTTCGCATAGTCTAACATGTATACGTTAGTATATTGGTCTGCATATATACCTATGGTCTGCATTAGTTTGAATATCAAAAGGGGTATGCACGTGTCCATTTGAAGAAGCCTGCATCCATTTGTTAGTATGCATATAATTTAAGTATGTTTGTATAGGTGGAGTATAGACTTACCGTACATTATCATAACAAAAGTATTATATTATATTATAAGTTGTTATATTAGTTAGATATTTTGACATAGTATAGTATAATCGGTTGTTGTGTTGTTGTATATATGGGTTCATATACATATATATATAGAGAGAGAGATCTGTTCGGTTTATAACCGAGTTATATGTATATATTGTTGGTTTTATTCAAGTAAGTCAGTATGCATATATGTCCGGGGTTTTTCTAAGTATATAAAGGTTTTTTTACTGCATTTATATGTAGTCTAAGTATATTAGATATGTTCGAAAGTGTTTAAGGATGTATATTAAATTTAGTGTTATATATATATTATATCATAATTTGGGTTTGATTTTAATTTGCTTATTATACATCCGTCCTTGTTATAAAAGTTATAGTTTTATTTTCCAAAAGCTTAGTTGTTATTAAAAAAAAGATTCCTATACAGTCGTTTATATATTATTGATTCCAAAGTGTTTATGTAGGCAAGTTAAATATATAGATTTATATATGTTCATTTTATATATATAAGTAATGATATGGTTGAGTATATACTTATATAAGAAATTATTTCAACATATATTATGTATTTTGATATATACCTGACTCCAATATATGAGTTAAACTAAATAATGATTTTGTATTATTTTGATTTGTCTTAAATTTAAATTTTGAGAGAAAAATAATATATATATAATAATAGTAATAATGTATATATTTTCAGTTATATCAAAACTAATTTGGTCTGTTTCATCGATTCGTGTTATCAGCTTTGTTCGTCAAATCGTGCCAATCTAGCTTTACTTTGGAATTCGCGCCTGGATTCGTAGCTCATTCTGTTTTCAAATTCTCTAACCTCGAAAGGTGAGCGATCACTCCCGATTAATGTTCTTTTGTTTATTAAATTTGATTTCAATTGAAACGACAATTGAAATATGTTGATGTCTGTTATTTACGCTGTTATATATATGTTATTACCTGTATCAGTTCACCTGTGACATCCGACACCATTATCTGCCAATTGAAATATGCTGATGTTAGTCATTTACACTGTTATATATATACCTGTATCAGTTCACCTGTGACATCTGACACCATTATCTATTATTTAATTGATGATATATGCTTGTTATATTATTATCATATCTGTTATCACTCTACAAGTTCCCTGTTAGTATAGAATTCACTATGGGTTGAAATGATACATACCTGAACGATCTGTAGAATAGGAGAAAATCGTTATGGGTTGAAATGATAAACCCAAGCGATTTTCAATTGAATTGTTTGGGATTTCGGGTTGAAAAGATATATACCAGAATATAATTTAAACTACGGATTGAAATGATAAATATCTGTATCACTTGACCATAGGATAGAAAATTATATACAGACACCATTGGTCTATATATATATAAATATTTTGAAAAATGATTTCTATTGTTTTGAAAAGAAATATATGGTTTTAATAAATATTGATTTTAAAGATTTATTAAGGTTGATTTGAATCAATATAAAAATATGTTTTGAGTATTTATGTAAAATTTATATTTTCAAATATATAGTTATAATGTTTCAGGCTGAAAGATAAATTTGAAATTGATTTGGAATTCTTAATTTTTTAAGAATTATACTTAAATAAGTTTGATGTGAAATTTATTAAATTTGAAACTTATTAAATTTGAAATTTAAAGATACGATTTTAAAACTTGGATTTGATTAAAAGTGACTTAAATGAATATTTCAAGCTTATATAAATTTAAATGGGATAATTTGTCTATTTAAATTTGTAAATTGAAGTTGTATTTTGAATGTTATTGAAATGATTAAGTAAATATTACAAAACTAAATAATAGTAAAGTGAATTTGATATGTATATATGGAATTATCGAATTTAGTTTTGAAATATATTGAATTTTAAATGGTTTATTTTATGGTTCAAAAATGTATTTGAAATTGATAATTTGAAATGGTTTATTGAGAAGCTGAATCGAGTTGAAATTGATGATTTGAGATTTGATTAAATTTTAATTTTGGAATTCGAGTTTATGTGAATCGATTTGTGAAATTTGAGGAAGCTATTTTTATATATAAAGTATTTTAAACTATATCTAAAACTATTTATATTTTACTTTATAAATTTTAGTATAAATTATTTTAATATAAATCATTTTCGATATAAACTATTTTATTATAAACTATTTTATATAAACTATTTTATTGTATAAACTATTTTTCTATATATACAAATTTTAATATCTAAACTGTTTAAGAGGAAAGTGTTGGGATTCCAAAATGTTATGATTTCAAGCTATGATTTCAAAGTGTTATGAATTTCAAGGTTTTGATTTCCCAAGTGTTTTGATTTTAAAAGACTTGTGATTTCGAAAGCGATATAACTTTGGAAAGTGATATGATTTTGGAAATGGATTTATTTGAAGTGAAAGTGATATCGTATTGATATGGTTTTGAAATGGCAATGATATGTCGGTTTTGAAATATAACTATTTTGAAATTTTATTAAATGACCATCGGTGTAATAGTACGTAGTTATTAAATAGACCGGGATCGGATATGGACATACTCTCTGTCGATACCGAAACCACTTTAATAACTAATATACGCGGAGTGTTGATCCAGAACGAAGTGGATGGTTTTGATGAACGCGTTGACTGAAGAAAGAGAACAATTTTGGATGACCCCTGACATGACTAAAACAGGAGCCCTATCGGGCCATTGAGGTTCGCCACCTCTAGCGGACACACTTCTTCGTTACCATATCTATTACTTTTGTGATTCGATTTGGGTGCACCCCTCGATTATGGGAGTGTTGTTTCATGGTGTTGGGGTAGTAGCTGCTATGCCCAACATCAGTCCGGATGACGCAACTACTAGTATCCTAGTTGGTATCGCCTCATGTACCTTGTCATACTTTTTGTCCTATCACGACCACTATGATTTGTTTTGTGTTATACCTATGGGGTACCCTTTGATAACCACTAGTTTAGGGTGGGGCTTGCGGTGCTCTATAGACTATGACATTATAAAATGTGTTAAGGGGGATTATGGTAACGCCTTAACGCTATTTTGATACTTTATGTAACATTCCCCCTTCTGACCGCCTCCAGTCGGTAATTAAACCAACTCAAAACGTTCAAAAAGACGAATTGTTATTTAGTTTATAAGGTTTAAACAGAATCAGCCACAGAAACACAGAATAATAACACTGAATTAAAACAAATGAGAATTTATTTCATTACTATAAATCTTTTTATATACATCAGAGTTTTATACAATTTAATACTGATACAGCGGAATATCTTAAAATACAATTTTTCTGAAACTAAAAAATGATTCTTTACTCTCTCTAACTTCGCTGCTCGAAAATCTTCAAGCTATAAAATACTCGGTCTGACCCGAGTATTATATTCAAAAGAAAATAATACACAGGTCAGTCTAATTCAAACCAGTTTATTAGTGCATAGAGGCAATAATAATTTAAATAGACGACAGTCACAATAATTCCCGTCTATCCAACTCTTTTAACAAAGAAATCGGATAACGAAAATTTTAACACTAAACAGTGTAAAAAAATAAATCAGCAGATTTAAATCATCAACAGAGATAAACAGTATTATTGGCTGCCGTACACACGTGTGCATTCGTACCCGTGTGCACTGCCCCGCCGACTCGTGTGCATAGATAAAGGTGCAACATGCAACTGCTACAAATACACAGAGGCAACATCACATAACTAAACTGCAACAAGCCTCAGCGTGCTAGTGCAGAGACCATAACAATGTACAATATGATGATGATCTCAAAATGTACAAACAGATGGACATCAGCACAGCACCCAGGGATGCAGTGAGATACAATTAACAATAATGCAGACTCAAGACTATAAATATGGACAGTGACACAGTGAAATGCCAACATCACAAACTACTGAAATGGCCAAGATTGGAAGGTAACAAACTCACATGCAACAAGCCTCAACAACCAAGAAATGCACATGTCCAATTTCAAGTGACTCCAGTTCAACAAATTCAGAGATTAGGCAGAAGATACACGAAAATATCAACATGGATGCAGACTCAAGTCAGTCTGTAAGCAATTCAAAGTGACAGTAACCAATGTGCAAAATATATATTCAAATATGATCGAGTGCAACAGGTCGAAATGATGCAGACCAAAAGCCATGGAACTGGAGATTGCAACCTGAATAGAAATGCATATGAATGTGATGGCAACAGTTCAAGGCAACAGTGACAACCCAAATGCAAAATAGGTCGTACATATATAATGACAAATTGCATAAACAAGTTCAAGTGTGCTAATGCATATAAACATGAAGAGATGTAACATGACAGTAAACAGGGCCACAAGACCACCAAGTTCAACAGTCGAATATCATATCAATAATACAACATGGCAATGCAGACTCTAGTATACTGCAGTCAGTGAACATATATGCAAGCAAAGATTACTTGTATAACAGCTTCAAAAATAAAATAGCCACGTGCAAAACTTGATACAAGAACTACATAATTAACAAGCATGTAAGTGAATGCAACGTGAACCAACAGTGCACTAGTAAGGTTAATAGGATTCGACAGGTACATGAAGACGACGAAACAAGTGCAACAAAATGGATGTTTTTATCATTTACTTACAATCACCTTTATATACATGCATACTTGTCCCAAAGAAGTCAAGGCTGAAACAATGCAACTGATACATGACAGAGATGAACAACTTGCAACTGCAGACTACAACAATGACCAAAACAAGAAGCTCAACAACAACAATGCCCAAAATAACTTGAACGAAGCTACTAAAGGAATGCAGACAGTGGCCGAGAACCCAGATCAATACTACAAATCAAATGCTAGGTCGAACAACTACATGATGAACCCAGACTCATGAACCATATCAATGCTAAATGCTCACATGCTCAAAACTCAACTACCAGTGTACTGTAATACCATCAGAGAAGACAGTAGCAAAACAAACCAGAAATGCACCAACCAAGCAATGGACTCGACCAAATTCAACTGCAAGTCCAGACTAAATACAATGCCACCATGAACTGTACTTGTAATAACAATGACTCAATGCACATCAAGCAAGAACCAGACCCACTCCAATCTGGCAACAATAAGTACACTGACCAGACTATGTACATGTACACAAATGCAAAGGCCACAACAAAGTCAACAGTGACCAAGTATACAAAATGCAAACTCAGGTTTATTATGAACAAGTAACAGTGCAACATGAAGCAAGACCAAGTGTAGCTCGAAGACTGTATATTTCTTCTTAAAAATCAAATTTGAAAAAGATTAACAGGAATTTTCAAGATAGAGCAGACTACAAAGTCAATGCCGAGATTACTAAGGAATCAATAACATGACCAAGCAAATAAAAAGCAGTACAAAACCAAGAAAATTCACAAATATATGCACAGACAATATGGGATTAAAGTCTGCAGTTGATAAAGCACAAGAATGAAACAGAGGTAGTTACAGGGATGAACAGACATAGCCGAAGTCTAGTCAAACTCAAAACTGCAATGAACAAGTCAGAACACAGAACGAAAAAAATCAACATTGTCAAGCCGTGTTCCAGATCAAGTCAAAATCGTGGTGGCCACGAAGTGAAATCATGCCCTAAAATTCAAGCTACCAGAAAATATATACGACTTTGAACAAGTCGTAAATCATTTCGTTTATCAATACGAAAATCGGTGGCCATAATATATAAGCTGACAAATTCAAATAATTTTATACGAACGAAAATTATGGAGTTCGACTCCTATATAAAACCCTAGCATCATCATCGGCATGAAATAGATGTGAGTAGATAGTACTACTCACCTTAGATCGGAGAGGCAGCCGTGATCGAAGAACGAAAGTTGGAGCAGATCGAAGGAGGAACGAACGAGGCTGAAGTCCTTAGCTTGAATCCCTCGCGAGTTGAAGCCGTAAAAATCGAAGATCGCCGAAGCCCTAGCTTCCTCTCGTCGCCATTTTTGTTCGTCTGTTTGATTTTATTTAGGGTTTTCGAATGAGATGAGGAGAGGGGGTCAGGTTCGTATTTGTGCAGAGAAACATCGTGGGGGGCATGGGTTTAGGCATGGGCCGGTACGAAATAGGGTGTGGTATATTTTTTTCTTTTATTATGTTTTGTTTTTATAATTTTTTTCTTTATTTTCTAATAACTTATGGTATTAAATTTTGTAGATATAACTTCTCTTTTCTATATAACATTTATTTGCATATTTCTTATCATATCAAAATGTAGTGTTTTTATTTTTATTAAATAAGATAAATTCGATTTTTAAAATCCAAAGATTTTATATTTAAAATTTTAAAGCAATTGTCTTATTATTATATAAATTCCGATTCAAATCTATTATTAAATTTTCAGTAGATTAAATCCTAAAATTAAATCGCAAAATTTATTCTGAAAAGTTGAAATTCGAATCAATTCATCATTCAATATTTAAAATTCATTAAATATTTTAAATTTGAATTTTTGACATTTCAGGGTCGTTACAAACTCCCCTCCTTAAAAACTTTTCATCCACGAAAAGGAAAGGTTGTTAAAATTTCATCGATATTTATACTCTAGTCAATTTTTCCTAAGCTCGATATTTATTGCAAATAGATGAATATAGGATTCATTCCATTTGTTTTAATCTCTCTAGTTCTGTTTATTTTCTCTTTTGTTCATTGATTTTCTAAAATCAAAACCCAAAAGTCTTTTTACTAAATTTTTTTTTTGACTTACAAACTCAGATTTAAACTTTAAAATTCTTCACGTTAGAGATTTATACAATATATATCTCTTCCAAAGCTGTGGACTTTCAAAACATTACAAAGATCCTCTTCCTTAGTTCATTAGGTAGGAATTTTGAAATTTTAATTTCAAATTATTGACTTGCTATTTACAGTTTGAAAATACTTGCTATCTCGAAATTTAACAAGTCCATCTTCGTTCTCACAGACATTAGACATACGCTGGCCAGGCGCAGGTCTAAAAATCTCCAAGTACTAAATATACTTGCTTCAATTCCCAGTGAAAATACTTTAAAAATTCTTTTTCAAAAATGGATATGGAAAGCACGTTCCCCCATGGATTACAGTTCCACCCGGCGGTTACGCTACTATCCCAGTAGAGTCGCTTATGGCTGTAGATTTCACATCTCTTAAATTTCGCCATGGTTGTCGCCATAGATTGCAGTACACACGGCGGTTACGCTACTATCCCAGTAGAATCGCTCGTGTCTGTAGGCATCACGCCCCTCAAATTTCGCCTGGCATTAGATTGTAGTTTACCCGGCGGTTACGCCACTATCCCAGTGGAATCGCTTGTAACTGTGGGCATCTCGCCCCTCAAATTACGCTAATCATCAATCAAATCTAATCTCATCGCGATGATCTATCGCAAAGGATTTCCGATTCAAATAGTCACTCTGACTAAATGTAAATTCTACGTAGCTACGAATTTCAAATGGACACTCTTCACGAGTTCCAATACCTTCTCCAATAATAAATGGAAGGTACTTTTCCATATCCTCAGTTTAGAAAACATAATATCATATATGTAGTACTTTCATTTCACATTTCGTACATATAACATCTATGTAAACATACATAAGATTTCCATAACAATGTCTTTCTAAACTAACGGTTTCAAATTCACCGCATTCATATATATAAGTTCTGAAAACCTACATATCCCATATTCATAACAAAATAGAGGATTTCAAAATTTTCCTCTAAGTCGTTTTGGAAATTTAAGGTTATCTCAAACCTAATTCATATTCATAATTCCATTCATTATCGACTTTCACATTCAATTTGGATTACACGTTACATCGTCAATTCTCAACACAGAATTGATGTCTATCGATATATAACCTCTGAGCTCGTACGTCTCAGAGAAGGGTGTTAAACTAAGAGAATAAATTCTCCGCCACCAACAGATATATATTTAATAGAGATCAATTGCTATGTCATCAATTCACAATGTTAGACATACAATCCAAATCATCATCTGAAATTCAAAGCTCAACTTATATTGTCTTTGATGTCGAAGTTAAACTCAATTTTAACTCAACGATTCAATCTTTTTGAAAAATTTCAAATTGAACAAATTGTTCAAATTCTCATTTAACTTTTCAACTTCGAATTCAAAAATGAATTTCAAATCATTTATTCCTTACGGAATATATTCACAACATTTCATATTTGGAAAAACATTTCCATACTTATTTAAAAATAAGTAATTCACAAATCCATTTATTTCAACATTTGAAAATATTCGATATACTTAAATCAAAATTAAGTATATATTTCATCTTTAAGGAAATCATTCTCTTTCACATATTCATTTGAGTTAAAACGAATGTTACGTAAAACATCGTTACGACAACTCAAAATCACTAGTATAGGGATTCGAAATTTAGATAGATGTATAAATCCCAATACTATACAAAACATTTCCTTTCGGAAATCATTTACTATAACAACAGTGTTATAGTCCATCATTTCCTTATTTCTCGAAAACGTCTATTTCAACAATGAATGTTGAAATCTATGGTTTCGATATTCAATGCCTTTGAAAACATCTTTTAAAACCATTAACTTCGTTTTAAAATATCACTTTTCCAAAACATGTCCATTTTATTCAATAATATATTCACAGTCCAAAATTGTGAATATACTACTTTTAACAAACTATAAAGATTTTACTTATCAAAATAAGTCAGTTTCGAATTTATAAACAACGTTTATAAATTCTATTCCTATTCATAAAGACTTCAATTTATAAAAATTGCTTTATTAACCATTCCTTTATAACTCAATTTTATATCAGAATTTTAATTTATAAGTGAATTACTTATAAATTCTTTTATTTCGCAACTTCGATTCATTTTATAACTTCACAATCTTAATTCTGTAATTTCCATTCACTTATGAAATCCATTAAATATTTCACTTTTAACACTTATACAATTCCAATATTTTATTAACACTTTTCAAATCTTCAATTTAAGCCGTTTATAATAATTCAAAATTTCCAATTTATACTATTATATAAATTTATCAGTTTTCCATTTCCAAGATAATCAACTAGTTCTTTAGTAAATCCTTCATCGAATTGATTTTCAATTTAATCGCATTTGATTCATTCACATTGGATTTTACTAACATTCATTCATATTCAATTAGTTCACATTCACTAATTCGTATTCAAGTTAGTTTGCTTTCAATTCAAATCAAATTTGATTCTGGTTAAATTTACTTATCCTTCAATTTGAATTCAATTTACATAGCTTCCAATTTCCATTAATTCAATTTCATTAACACTTAATGAATTTCTATACAATCAACTAGCAACCAATGCACATTCAACTTAACCAAATTTATTTACTTTGCTTACATTCAATTTGGTTTAACACATATAATTTCAATTGGTTTATATTCTAATTCTGATTGAATTCTTATACTCACCATATTCACAACTCACTTTTACAATTAAAGTTGAATTTCCTTTATATAACTCAATTTCATATTCATTACTTCACTTGCATTTATTTTCACTATACAACTTAAGTTCGTCTCAAATTTATTTGAAATTCTATTTTATTTAACTTTTACTAAAGTCAAATTCATATCACATTTCAAAATTCAGATTTTGTTTTACTTAACAAAACTGTTTAACCATTTTAACAATTGGTTTTACTTAAATTTTCTCATTTTATAAGTTAAACAACTTATTAATTTAAACTTTCCAATTCATATCATATAATCACTTATCTTTTAAGTTTAAATTTCCATCTCAATAATTTATCAAATCAAGTTCAATTTATTTAACTTCCTTTAGTTAAATTTCAAATCATATATTTATTAATACTAATTCAATTCAATTTAACTTTTCTTAAGTTAAAAATCTTTATTTTCAAAAACAATTTTATACTTCTTTAAATTTGAAAAACATTTTCCTTTAAAGTGTTTCTAGTAACTATTCATATTAAACATCATAAACTAAGCTTTGTGTAAACCAAAGCTCTGATACCACTCTGTAACATTCCCCCTTCTGACCGCCTCCAGTCGGTAATTAAACCAACTCGAAACGTTCAAAAAGACGAATTGTTATTTAGTTTATAAGGTTTAAACAGAATCAGCCACAGAAACATAGAATAATAACACTGAATTAAAACAAATGAGAATTTATTTTATTACTATAAATCTATTTATATACATCAGAGTTTTATACAATTTAATACCGATACAGCGGAATATCTTAAAATACAATTTTTCTGAAACTAAAAAATGATTCTTTACTCTCTCTCTAACTTCGCTGCTCGAAAATCTTCAAGCTGTAAAATACTCGGTCTGACCCGAGTATTATATTCAAAAGAAAATAATACACAGGTCAGTCTAATTCAAACCAGTTTATTAGTGCATAGAGGCAATAATAATTTAAATAGACGACAGTCACAATAATTCCCGTCTATCCGACTCTTTTAACAAAGAAATCGGATAACGAAAATTTTAACACTAAACAGTGTTAAACAATAAATCAGCAGATTTAAATCATCAACAGAGATAAACAGTATTATTGGCTGCCGTACACACGTGTGCATTCGTACCCGTGTGCACTGCCCCGCCGACTCGTGTGCATAGATAAAGGTGCAACATGCAACTGCTACAAATACACAGAGACAACATCACATAACTAAACTGCAACAAGCCTCAGCGTGCTAGTGCAGAGACCATAACAATGTACAATATGATGATGATCTCAAAATGTACAAACAGATGGACATCAGCACAGCACCCAGGGATGCAGTGAGATACAATTAACAATAATGCAGACTCAAGACTATAAATATGGACAGTGACACAGTGAAATGCCAACATCACAAACTACTGAAATGGCCAAGATTGGAAGGTAACAAACTCACATGCAACAAGCCTCAACAACCAAGAAATGCACATGTCCAGTTTCAAGTGACTCCAGTTCAACAAATTCAGAGATTAGGCAGAAGATACACGAAAATATCAACATGGATGCAGACTCAAGTCAGTCTGTAAGCAATTCAAAGTGACAGTAACCAATGTGCAAAATATATATTCAAATATGATCGAGTGCAACAGGTCGAAATGATGCAGACCAAAAGCCATGGAACTGGAGATTGCAACCTGAATAGAAATGCATATGAATGTGATGGCAACAGTTCAAGGCAACAGTGACAACCCAAATGCAAAATAGGTCGTACATATATAATGACAAATTGCATAAACAAGTTCAAGTGTGCTAATGCATATAAACATGAAGAGATGTAACATGACAGTAAACAGGGCCACAAGACCACCAAGTTCAACAGTCGAATATCATATCAATAATACAACATGGCAATGCAGACTCTAGTATACTGCAGTCAGTGAACATATATGCAAGCAAAGATTACTTGTATAACAGCTTCAAAAATAAAATAGCCACGTGCAAAACTTGATACAAGAACTACATAATTAACAAGCATGTAAGTGAATGCAACGTGAACCAACAGTGCACTAGTAAGGTTAATAGGATTCGGCAGGTACATGAAGACGACGAAACAAGTGCAACAAAATGGATGTTTTTATCATTTACTTACAATCACCTTTATATACATGCATACTTGTCCCAAAGAAGTCAAGGCCGAAACAATGCAACTGATACATGACAGAGATGAACAACTTGCAACTGCAGACTACAACAATGACCAAAACAAGAAGCTCAACAACAACAATGCCCAAAATAACTTGAACGAAGCTACTAAAGGAATGCAGACAGTGGCCGAGAACCCAGATCAATACTACAAATCAAATGCTAGGTCGAACAACTACATGATGAACCCAGACTCATGAACCATATCAATGCTAAATGCTCACATGCTCAAAACTCAACTACCAGTGTACTGTAATACCATCAGAGAAGACAGTAGCAAAACAAACCAGAAATGCACCAACCAAGCAATGGACTCGACCAAATTCAACTGCAAGTCCAGACTAAATACAATGCCACCATGAACTGTACTTGTAATAACAATGACTCAATGCACATCAAGCAAGAACCAGACCCACTCCAATCTGGCAACAATAAGTACACTGACCAGACTATGTACATGTACACAAATGCAAAGGCCACAACAAAGTCAACAGTGACCAAGTATACAAAATGCAAACTCAGGTTTATTATGAACAAGTAACAGTGCAACATGAAGCAAGACCAAGTGTAGCTCGAAGACTGTATATTTCTTCTTAAAAATCAAATTTGAAAAAGATTAACAGGAATTTTCAAGATAGAGCAGACTACAAAGTCAATGCCGAGATTACTAAGGAATCAATAACATGACCAAGCAAATAAAAAGCAGTACAAAACCAAGAAAATTCACAAATATATGCACAGACAATATGGGATTAAAGTCTGCAGTTGATAAAGCACAAGAATGAAACAGAGGTAGTTACAGGGATGAACAGACATAGCCGAAGTCTAGTCAAACTCAAAACTGCAATGAACAAGTCAGAACACAGAACGAAAAAAATCAACATTGTCAAGCCGTGTTCCAGATCAAGTCAAAATCGTGGTGGCCACGAAGTGAAATCATGCCCTAAAATTCAAGCTACCAGAAAATATATACGACTTTGAACAAGTCGTAAATCATTTCGTTTATCAATACGAAAATCGGTGGCCATAATATATAAGCTGACAAATTCAAATAATTTTATACGAACGAAAATTATGGAGTTCGACTCCTATATAAAACCCTGGCATCATCATCGGCATGAAATAGATGTGAGTAGATAGTACTACTCACCTTAGATCGGAGAGGCAGCCGCGATCGAAGAACGAAAGTTGGAGCAGATCGAAGGAGGAACGAACGAGGCTGAAGTCCTTAGCTTGAATCCCTCGCGAGTTGAAGCCGTAAAAATCGAAGATCGCCGAAGCCCTAGCTTCCTCTCGTCGCCATTTTTGTTCGTCTGTTTGATTTTATTTAGGGTTTTCGAATGAGATGAGGAGAGGGGGTCAGGTTCGTATTTGTGCAGAGAAACATCGTGGGGGGCATGGGTTTAGGCATGGGCCGGTACGAAATAGGGTATGGTATATTTTTTTCTTTTATTATGTTTTGTTTTTATAATTTTTTTCTTTATTTTCTAATAACTTATGGTATTAAATTTTGTAGATATAACTTCTCTTTTCTATATAACATTTATTTGCATATTTCTTATCATATCAAAATGTAGTGTTTTTATTTTTATTAAATAAGATAAATTCGATTTTTAAAATCCAAAGATTTTATATTTTAAAATTTTAAAGCAATTGTCTTATTATTATATAAATTCCGATTCAAATCTATTATTAAATTTTCAGTAGATTAAATCCTAAAATTAAATCGCAAAATTTATTCTGAAAAGTTGAAATTCGAATCAATTCATCATTCAATATTTAAAATTCATTAAATAGTTTAAATTTGAATTTTTGACATTTCAGGGTCGTTACACTTTATATTACTAATAGGCATTATCTACTTAGCGTACACTATTACATAGTAGATAGTTTAACGGATCCTTAAGGGATGGTTATCCCAAGCATCCTTTGAGTTACTTGTATTTCATTCGTTATTTCACTTGAGTTGGATTTATTGATATAAGAATGTTAATCCTGACTCGAGTGTTTTGTGTTTTCTTTACGCTCGGGTCAGACTGAGTGATACAGTATTCGAGACTCACCTTTGGAGTTGGATCTTCGCTTGGAGATCCAGCTATCTATCTAGCTTTCAGATATTCAGTTGATTCCAGTGATGTATTCAGATCTTGTATTTGACTATTGTATTGAGATATCTATTGTATTCGAGATCTGTTGTAACTTATTTAACTCTGTTATATATAGTAGCTTCATGAACTACTATTCTTTTGTTTCCGCTGCATTATTGTTATATTACTCTGTGTCTGTGATCTGTGATTATTTTATTTACTGTACATGCTGAGTTTTGCCAATTTAAATTAATAATCTATTGTTTTGAATTATTCAAGTCGGACATGTGTGGATTTATTGTCGATTTGAATGGTCCAAAATAGTGGGTCGTTACACAACATTGTTTGCATATCAGAATCGTCACCTAACTAACAATATAATATACATATACATATATGATAAAACATTATACTAATAATTATTAACTATAAAATCATACCTTAATCCCAAAACCTTGAAATACACCTTAAAATGATAAACTCCCCTCTTTGAAACCTATTCCAATTATGTAGATTGCTAGTCCTTGAACCGTTGACCTTTAGTTATCGAATATCGTGCGAATCTAACTTGATTTTTATTTTGTATTAATGGAGAGGTTAGGGTATGAATTCGGCCAGCAAAATAGCAAGGAAAAGGTAGCCAAAATATGTCATATAATTAGGGTTAGGTATGCATAAATAGTGAATAGAAGAGAGAAAAGAGTGTATCTCATCTCATACTAATTCTCCCTCAATCGAAGCCATCCAAAATCAATCCCCTTACACCATAATTAAGCCACCTATACCATGTATGTGCTGCCAAAATAAAAAGCCCTATGATGGGCCTTAAACTCATTTAAGCTCATATAAAAATATTATGCAATTTAATCGCTTATCGATATCGTATATCGATTGATATATTTATAACTATTATAAATATACTTTGTAATATTTATTTCTCAATTCATAATCAAATTTTATAATTAATATCACATAAATATTAATTAATTTATAACAATTCTAAACTAATTAAATCGTTTGGTCAAAGAAGAATTCATTGTTTGTATTGTGTAACTTGCCAAGTGTAAATTTGGTCAGCAATTAATATCGAACTATTCGAATATTAGGATTCACATTTCACACGTCACTTAGTAGGTGGTGTAACTTTTTGGCCATGTTTGTCGCTTACTTGGTTTCAATAAAATCCAATTTCACTTTGTTAAGCATTACCCGGTTGTTATTTACATCAATTCTCTTCATCAAACCTATATCACTTTGGACTTATGGAATTTGGTAATGGTCAAAATTTCAACATCATCCACATTCAACTCTATAGTCCGGACATAAAATCCTTGCTTCAATAATAATAATTAACTAGACCGCTCTGGCCAAAGATTTTGACTTTGAGTTGACTGTGATACTAACCCCATATAACCGAGGAGACGAATCCTCTCTTGAATAATGCTTAATTTCCAATACTTCCACTCGACCAAATTATAGTCACTCGATGGAAGTCGTGTCATAATTTGACTATAATCAACATGGAGCTTTTATATTGAATATCCACAGTATTATTAAGTCGAGAGAACTGTGTAAATCAGTTACATCGATATTTTTTGTTTGACCTTAGTTATATCAACCAAAAAAGAACTATCAAGTATGTTGTTCCATTGTTATCCAATAACTATTTGTACATAACCCCTAAGTGCTCCCAGCAGTCATGATTAATACACCATCCAACATTTGAAGAGCATTATGTACTCTAGTCTCAACGGATACATCGATATCCAGTCTCGATGCATCTTGATTAGGAACATTTAAAATGGTATATTTGTTTCCATTATGATAAATTAATCACGATTACAACATTTTGCAACTACTATCACAAAATATATCATTTATGGATTTTCTTTTAAATATACTTTTAATTAAATTAATTAAGTGGAAATTAGCCACAAGGGTCTCTTTAGCAAGTGGAATTAGTTTTTAGGACCCACAACTGAAATAATTATTTTTAAGGACAAAACGTAAAATAATTAGTTTCTAGGGCCTAAAAACCTATGTAATTATGTCCTTAAAAGTAATTGGACTGCTAACTTTGTCCTTAAAAGTAATTATTCTGTTGATTTTGGCCTTGAAAGTAATTTCTTTGAATGTGTGTCCTAAAAACTAATTGGACTGCAAAGTTTGTCCTTTTGGTGAAATGCCCCATTAATTAATTAATAAAACACATATATCAAGTATATAATAGAAAGAAAACACCTTTTATTTCGACAAGATTGATTATCGAGTTAGATATATGTAAAAAATTACATTATTTCTCTTAGAGCATACCTTTAACACTATCAATAGGAACTTCCATGTAGTGACTAATGAGACTACCTTCACAAGTACATCGGGTCTTGTGCAAGTTAAGTATCTGAAGTTACCAATTAAACTCTTGAATACTTATGATCCACTATCTCTTCTTATGTATAGCTTGGGAACTTTGTTCCACATTTTTTAGATCATTTACCAATTTACATCCATATATATTATTTTACTAATATCTTTTTTGCATATGCTTTTTGGAAAGTAAATATGTCATGCTCATTTTGAATCACTTGGATTCCATGATAATATAAGACGGTCTAATATCCATCATATTAAGCTCTAAAGTCATTTTCTTCAAGAATTCATCAAAAATCTATGATTCCCCAGGTCCACTGACCAAATTATCAAACGGAGTTCACCGTCTGAGAGCTTGGATCAAAGGGCATAGAAGGAGTGATCTCTTGTACACTCTACTTTGGTTCAACACTGATACATTACAATATCCGAAAAGGTCTGAATAATACGTATTACGTTTTGACACAAAGCAACATATACATGTTGCCTAGACTGAATAATACAGTCATATAAGAATAAACCTAATTTAATAGAAATCGAAGTCAAATAATGATAACAAATGTATATAATCGACATCTGTTACAATATCTCATAAATTTACATCTAATATAGAATACAAGGCTAAACAACTCAAATATATCATGTCATCGTACCTCATGAGATAAACAATACAAGAAAAATAAATATCTATCATCATCATCGACTCATCTCCATGTTGTAGCCCACAAAGCACATACAAGTATAACATCAAACCTGTATAATAACATCAGTCTGCCCGAGGTTGTTAAATACATAATAAACCCCGAGTCAAGCTAGAAACTAGCGTGAGTGTAACCATGCTCAAAACATAACATAATGTGTGGTTATCGGGTACAACTAAATATGATATGCTTTTCTCTCAAAGATGCACATACTCGCTAGTCTAATACCCAACCCACATCTCTTTATCATCATAGAAGTTTTAAAACACATGTCACGACTCTTAATTATGTGACATACAGCTTCAACTCTAATCAACTAGGATATCAAATCATATTCATATATATGAGTTGCAACCATTATACTTATCATTCACATCATCTCATCAGTGTACAAGTGTAAATGAGGTGTCCATTTATAAGTAGTCTTATTCATTTTGTTAATATTGAGTTGACACTAAGACCTTGCAGTCCTTTTCACCCACATCCCCTTGACTAGTCTTTATTAGACTATGTCTCAATGCCAAGTTATCATGGCCTATCCTATTTGTATGTCCCTCAAGTAGATGTTGTGGGTGCCCCCACACGATCTATTTGTTGCACCATCTTCTCTCATTCTCATTGGCGCGCCCCTTGTTATGCTGCAACCATCATCCCGTCTCCTTATATATCCATCAATGTAATTACTATTATCCTCCCCATTTCCTGTTTGCACCACAACCGTCATCGTAGTTATGTCCATGCAATAGATCATTTGGACAATGTATAACATAGGACCAGTTCGTCATGATTTAGGTTGCAACCCCGAATCTGTCCGCTAGGATGGATTCTAGCATATAATAGCACACCTCGCACCGATCACATTATTAATACATTTATTCACATCGGTCTCACTAACGGCATTATCCCTAAATATTGTTTATATCCCATGTCTTTACAATGTTTTAACACTCATCTCACATAGCATCTATGCAGTTAAAGCCTCACTAAATCTCCGCTATAGCGTGTAGCGCTCTTCAACTGCTACATTTTTTTAGTATAGCGCTATTGAACAGTAGATCCACTTTAAGCCCGCTATTTTCTGCTACCCTTGCTAAATCAAGGCTTTTTAGCAACTGCTTTAGCAACATTAATATAAGAAGGTTGGTTTGACTAGTTCTCTTTTGAACTAAATCAACAAAGTTATGGTAAAAACCTAATTTTAAGGCATAAGTTCTCAATATAAGTTAGAAATCTATTGTACTCACCAAATATGGATTGAATAAATCATGATATTCTTCGATTTTGTTATATAAAATCAAATAATATTTTTTTTACATAAATGATGTGAGAATGAGAATAAAATTACTATAAATATTTATTTTTATATCTAATGAAGCCTTTTGCACATCCTTTATATCTACGCTTTTTCCTCACTATAACTTTTTGCACTTCCACCGCTATGAAATTGTTATGCTTTTTAACCACATAGCATAGCATATCACATTTGCATCACTTTATTATATACATATATATCATACCATGAGATGTAAACATAGCCAATAATTTCATATCCTTCATTACTTAATATACATAAGGGATATCAACACACATTATATCAAAATGATGCCATGGACCAAGAGCATGGTTATACATTGCATAGTAACGAGTTAGGCCATTTATTCACATCATATAAAAAAAACTTTACATTCATACTTGTATTTGCAAACTATCAATATAGAATTAGTTAAATAAAATTACCATTCATAATTACATCACTTCAATTCATATCATTTTAGGCTTTTATATCATAACTTAGTAAATATAACACGACAATATAATAATCACTTTATAGCAATATATATGGGATGTATACATTCAAGAGTATATAGCATGGGTGAGAAATAAAATTCAATCATCAAATCCTAAGATTTAAATAATATTTAATCGCCTAAAAATATATTCAAATAAAAGTACCATTAATTATACTTTTGATTTATAAATTAAATATATATTTGGTATTCATTATCTAAAATCAAATTCTTGGCCATTTAATCAACCAAGCAATCAAATGTACTTTTTTGATCATTCTCTTAGCATTTTATAATTCCAAACATGTAATAAAATAATGATATTTTGGCTTTGTTATAATATCACTTTATAGTAGATTATAATTCTCAATTGAATAACAAGCAATTACATATAAAGATCACTTCCGAAATATCAAAGCAAGTCATTAATATAGGAACATATTTTAAGTTCTTTTTAATTTTGTATAAGACAACGCCATATATAAAATATTTCAAAACTTGTACAAGAATTAAATTTAACCCACTTTGAAAATAATTTCAAAGTTTTTAAAATTTATTTCTAATCAAATTCAGTTTGGAACCATTTTCTAAAATCAAACTTTAAAAACTTATTGACTATTATATCAAATTATCTGAAAGAAAATAAACAATCTTCAAATCAAATTCAAAACACAATTTAATATCTCATAAACTTCAAAAAAATTACTTTCAAATTCATCATCAAACAACCTTTCCAAAACCATCATCACCAAAGTCAACGACACGATCGAATAAACAGGCATCGATAAGGTGAATGGTTAATGCTAGGAAAAAACTGCCCCTAACAACAACCATTCAGTCGACTGGTGTAATTCCCCACTATTTTTAACGTTTGAAATCAATTACAACCGTCACAAAACATGATTGCAACTAATATCTGATAATAAAAGTAGTGGGTCGTTTGTTTTACAATTTAAAATTCTAAAACTATGAAAATAAAAGAAAGTTTCACAGTGGAATCTACCGTCAAAACAAATAAACATCTACTCCAAATACAATTATTTTATAATATTTATTACATTAATTCCTATTTCAATACATTACTCATGGACAATATAAAAACGGTATAAAAGAATATACCAAATCAGCTATCCATGATATAGCCTTCATCCACTTTTGTAACGACCCATAATTTTATAGTGTGATTTTGGAATATTTTATTAAATTTAAATAATGAAATATTGAAAGTTAATAGCTTAAAATTCAAATATAGGGATTTATTTGAATATGTAGATTGTGAAGTTAATATTGGAATAGTGATTTAAATATCAGGATTTTAATTCTAATATTTATTGAATGGGTTTATTTTTCTTATTTAACTCATTAAATTAATAAATAATAATAGTGAATTCATTTTGTAAATTTAACTGTAGTAATAAATGGTTTGAATAAATAATAAGTAAATAAATTATAATATAACAGCTCGATTTTTATTGCTGTATTTTTAATTTAATTCATTTGATTTTTCCATAATTTTGAATTTAGAAAATATTCAAATTATTGTTTGATGATTTTCGACAAACGACAGTGTTTTTGTGATTTTACAGAATTAGATAACCAGTGTATATTATTATTGTTTTGAGGTCATGTCGTTGTTTTGAGCGCGACCGTATTTTTGTTTTGTCATTCGTGCTTCGTAAGCTATCAAAAATCTATGCAGCGGGATACCGAAAAATTGAAAATAATTATAACTCAACACTTCTACAAGTCAGTACACCACTTTCTCTCATCATCTATATCGTTTCATTCCTTTTAATCTAAACAAAGAAAAGCCTAAATAGACTTCTTTTAAAAATCAAGAACAATTCAAATAAAATCCAAAAAAATCTAAAGCTCGTATCTTTAAACCCAAGAAGCATGGATCTACATGTGAATGGGTTTTGGGAGGGTGGGGCGAAGCTTGGAGTGCTCGACTATCTTGGATGTAGGAGATTGGAACTAGGGTTCACTTTTATTGAGCTATGGTCAATGTTAGGTGTTATGGAGGCTTGATTTGAGTGTGAGAGGTCGAGGAGCAGCGTTGGCTAGAGTTTAGTGGTGCGTAGTGCTTTGGGAAAGAATGCAACGTCGTGTGTGGCACTATTGCATGGCCAGGTCGCATTTCAATAAGGGGAGGTGAAGGTGAGATCGTGGTGGCCATCTTGAAGCTCGTCGGACTTGGAGTGCATTGGTGAGACCAGTTTTGGATTTTATCGTGTGTGGAGAGAGGGAGAGGCGAAGGAAGGTGCAGCAATAGAAGAGTAGGGGTGTGGGTTTAGGCAAGAGTTTGAAAGTGAGGGAGAAGATGGATTTTTTGGGTAATTAGGTTTATAATTTGTAATTAGGGAGTTAATGAATTATATTTAAAATTGATAACATATTAAATAAATATCTTGCCCGTACAAGGTCCAAATCGAACGCGGTCGGTTGCGTTACACTCGTGGGATCATTAGCTCCACGATGGAACTAGTTTGGTTGAATTTGGAGTAAGTAAGAATTTAGGCTAAAATCGAACGTCGTTCGATTTTAGTTCAAACCGTAACGCTTCGGCGCCAATTGGAATTTCGGTGAGTATAAGTCACCTCTTTGGATAAATCAGTTTGATATATAGTAGATAAATTTTATTGTTTGTGTTTGGTTGCATTATTGGCTGATTTGGTTAAATATTGCTTTGAAAAGCGATTGGCATTTAAATTGAAAATATAATGCATTTAGTAGAGAAATATGGATTTTTTGATATTGTTATCTTTAATTCCTCTTACCTATTGATCTATTTCAGTTATAGTCATGTTAACTAGATTGTTAAATGCTGAAATCTAACTGTATGGCCACATTGGATGCGACACTGACACTTGTGAAAAGTTAAACCTTTTTTGTGAAAAAGAGAAGCAATAACATTTGCTAAGAGCTATAGTAACTATTGGCCTTGATATGGTATTTGGAAATACTATTAAGCAATGTTTGATTTTGGAAGTAGTTTTCGATTTGGAAAATGATTTAAAATTGATCTTGGGGTTTCTGTGATATTTTATTTTTAAAATGAGTTTTGGGACTTTCCTATTTTAATTTAACTTCTTTATTTATTCTTTTAAATTCACATATATATAGTAAGGGTTTGAATAATTATTTTGGAAGTATTTATCTTTATAGGAAACTATTTTAATAATAAGTGTTATTTTAAAAAGGGGAATTAAAAGAGTTATCTTTTATTTTAAAAGGTGGATCTTATGTTTAAAGGAAGGTGGAGATATTTAGAAATGGCTATTTGCGAAACCAATTATACAAAATGTTGAAAATAAAAGAACAGATTTATAAATGGTATTATATAGATTTAAAGGAGATTTATAAGTGGTATCTTATAAATAAAAACGAAACCAATATCATTTTGATAAATTGGAATAAGTAATTCCATTTGTGAATTTATGGAAATATGTGGAATGACCCAGTTATGGGAAGTATAGGAGTTTTATCATTATATATTGGAGTTGTAGTTATATTTGGAGTTTTTGTTTTATAAAAAGTGAGTTTGTAATTCCAGTTAGAAATTTATGAAAGAAGTTATAAATGAATTTGGAATTTGTAAAGAGTTGTAATAAGTTTGGAAATTTATAAAAGGAGGCTGTAATCATGTTATGTATATTTATAAAGGAACTTATAAATGATATTTTACGAAAGAAATTCTAAAATGAATTTAGAGCTTATACTTATAAAAGGGTTTATAAATGATTTTGGATATTTATAAAAGAGTTTTATAAATGATTTTGAATATTATAAAAAAAGTTTTATAAATGACTTTGGATATTTATAAAAGAGTTTTATAAACGACTTTGAATATTTATTAAGAGTTTTATAAATGGATTTGGAATTTTGGTATAAGAGATGTCCATAAATGAAAGTGATTCATTAAAAAGGATTTATTGACGAAATTTATAAAAGAAATTGAGATTGGATTTTTCCCAGATTAACCTTCTTAATTTTGGTGGTGTGGATATTCATTCCATGCATAACACCGAAGGAGTAGTGTTTGGGTTTATCATTATCTCCATTTCTTTTAAAAACAATATTTTTTAAATTCTTTGATTTGATTTTGAAATAAGAAATCTTTCATAATGTTTTTTGAATATACTTATACCATTGATATAAGTATATGAATACATTTTCTAAGTAGGGAAAGTGTAGTGTTTTTGTGAATATACTTATACTGTTGAGATAAATATATGGATATTTTTCCAAGTGTTGGAAGGAGTATAAAGGATTTGTGAATATATCTTTGTAAAATTATTTTGATACAAGTATTTATAAAGTGATTTTAATTAATGAAATGATTAATTAAAGAGGTTAGTGGTTGTTATGTGCTTAATAATTGTTGGTTTCCCTATGGAAATAAATCCTTGATTTGATTGTTGTTTTTATTTGATAGTTAAATAACCAACTATCAAACTTGGTCATTTTTAAACTATCGTTGTCGGTTCGGGGAGATCGAGATCGAATATGTTATCCGAAAACAATTTCGAACCAGCATAAGTGTTCGTATGGAAGATATTTTGATGATGGTTTCGAAGACGAAGTTCTTTGATGTACAAGGGCTACTTGCTACTAATCCTGAGGGTGATTCCAAAATGGATATAGTAGAAGTTGTGCCTTCGGTTTCATTCAGACCCAGAACGAACTTGTATGGATGAATGCTGGCATTACAAGTGGAAGTACTATATAAAAGGTAATCGTAGCCTCAAGCCTCACACCCGGTAAATGACTAAAGTAGGGACGTGCAGCAGCGCTATGTGGGTTGCTCCTATTAGGGTATGATCATCCTTTATCTAGAGTTGATATCTATATATGCTTCGGGGCCCATTATGGTCTTTGATCAACCAAGGGGTGATCATATTCCGCGCTATCTAATAAGGGTAGGGCTGGTCCTGAGTAGTAGAGGTGCAACGTGTTGTAGTCTCCAGTACATTTTATTTAGAGGTGTACTGATTTGGTAGGTAGACCCTTACCCTTTCATAGTTGGAATCCATTTTCCAATACGAGCCTTCAGACTTGATTATATACCTATAGAATTTAATAATATAACAATTTCAGCCATATTCAATATTCATTTTAAACCCTAGACACTTTTATAATATCATTGGATTTTCTATAAAAATGTGTTGGTTATCGTAAGGTAAAAACCCGTCCGTTTATGTGTGACGTGGTATTACGAGATACCTTTATTTTGAAAGATTTTAAAAACATTAAAATCCAATTGAGGTGTGTTTCTCACGCTGGATTACCAGACTGATCCGGACGTTATTTTCTTATAATGCTTGGATCAGATCGAGCATATTTTCAGATCTAGTCTGGAAACTTTGGAGCTTCAGGAGACAAGCTGGATGCTTCCAAGACGTACTCATGTATATATTATTTTCAGCTACATTGGTTGTTTATCTTTGTCAGCACTTATGAGGATATGTTGTTATAACTGTTCAGGCTGATGATTTGTTTAGTGTACTCTGATTTGTTTGTGTATATATTACAATTTTTCTTTAGTAAAGATTTGTTATTGAGGATATTATATGTTACTCGTTATGATGTGAGATTCCATTCCTTCTTTTTTTCCCTAACAATCCATCTTTCCGACACTTGGATGCTCAGCACATGAATACCGTGAGTCTATTAGTGTCGTCTTCCGAGGATCAAAAAGGTAGGTCGTTACAACCTTTCCATTTCATTTTTTGCTCCTACCTGCAACTTCACAAATGTACATATAAAATAAAAAGGAAGAGGATTTCAACTATGTTTGTACTGCGGTTAACCCTATACAATACGGCCATAGGCTCAATAGCTATTGCATAGGAAAAGAATGCATATGTACCCCTTTTGGGGATCAACACCATGTAGTTCTATATTGTCTGCACTTCTCCTCCATCTAAATACTTGTCAGTACATTGCAACAATAGTATCCATGCAACTATTGCAACCATCAGAACCAATACAACTAATGCAAGCAAGAAACACTACTCCTGCTAAACTATTCCAATAAATCATCATAAATATAAGGTAACAACAATAATAGCACCCTTAGCCATTAAATACTACAATCTTTTGACAACATACAATACCAACCCCAAACATCAAAAAGCCAATTATAACATATATATGTACTCACACATAACAATTTATCAACCACTAGTAATAAACCATCAATATAAGTATAAGTCAACCAAATGTGTACTAAACCCCTATATTAGTAACACGAACAATAAAACCATAGTTAACTATACATACGTTGTAATAGTGGAAAAATATCACACATACATCCAAATATGATCTCATCATCATAAGACAACATATGTGATAAATAAAATCATCCATTAATCACATATTACATTCATCCAAACATCATATTCACTTCCATTATTTTCTCTTAAGTATAAAATCATTCTATTATTGTTTATTATAAAGGAGCCTTTTATTATCTCAAAATAATAATAGGTCTTCCAAGTTGATGATATACGTCAAACTATTTCATTGTAATCTCCTTACTTCAAATCTCTTCAAACATCGTACTTTATCTCAATAATAGTATTTTTCACAAAAACCATATTATTATTTATAAAATCTCATTTTACTAAATAATGATACTAAACATCCTAATCTTAGTTTAAAAATATATTTCCGCTATTATTTATGAATTTTCTCATAAATCCATAAACCCATAAACAATAACCTTATTAAATCTATCCCATTAATTTTAGTCTATTTCATTTAAACACTATTTTTTACAAATATTTCACACAAACTATAAACAATCACGTTTATTATTTATTTATCTAATTCTCACCTTATTACACAATTTTACCCACCTGATCTCAATTAATTATTTTCCAATCCAAATCAATAATTAATTATAATTAAACACTCAAAATACGACAATCAACAATAATTATCCAATTAAGGCACAACACATCCAAAATGCCATCAATCCAAACAAACATCCAATGAACACAAAATATCTCAATAAATACACTTTTCATCAATAGATATATATTTAATATTCTAAAATTTAATTAATTATATTTAATAAACCATACCAATATGAATTTTCCAATAGTCACCAAACTTAGCAAATCTAGTGTCAAAACGTATGGAATTTCACCACGAGTCCAATGGAAGAAACCACGCATGAATTGAAGTTCATAGGTGGAAAATATGAAGGTTAGAAGTTACAAGGGTAATGTGTTAATTTAATATTAATTTAATTAAATAATTAAATGAGCACAGTACTCGTCTTCCTCGATTTTACTTCAGCCATCAATTCTAATGGCCGTTGCACATCAATCCACGCCACTACACCTAGATCGGGCACCACCACTAGACCCACCACCTGAAGTCACACCACCCATGGCCACCCCGAGCCTCCCTATCGTCAGAAAACGATGCCATCGCCAATTGTTTTCAAAACCCTAGCCAAGTTTTCTGGCCAAATCCACTTGCTTCCAACCCAGTCAGCCACCGCCGATGAACTCCACTACTCATCCCCTTCACAACGACACCCCCTGATCATTCCATCGCCGCATATCCATATTAAATTCAAAACCCCACTTTTGACGGTCGAGACTTCTTCACCATTTTTTGGTCAACCTGAGCCCATTCTTGAGAAATGAACATCGCCTGTCAACTCTGTTCGTCGAGAGCATCATAACGACATATAATATGTAAGGGTCTGGGCACTTTGATTTTGAATCAATTTGTAATTAATGGAAATCCTCCATTAAAATGTAATTAAGGGAAATTTTGGATTAAGGAAGAAAACTAGGGATAAAGGTGATAGCTAGGGTTCTATAGCCTCATTTATATAGTCATTAGGTTAGGTTATGGGTTATTTATCTGGTTTGGCTCGAAACAGCTGCATATGATAGTTAAACACTATAACGTCTCTATTTTGCAACCGTAACCCCAAATGCTTCGAAACTATATATTAAGCTGATCATCTCGAAAAGACCTTCACAACGGTCATAAAATGACACCCAATTCATCCTTTTATTAAAAATCCACTTTTAATTAATTTAAAAAATTTGCAATGTCGAATTTGCAGGTCGATATAGCTAGTCTGCTGTAGCCATGGCCAGTTTGTCCCTGGCAACAGCCGGCCAATCTTGATCACTCCTGAACAATTTTCGGTGCTTTTGCACTAGCTTTGGGCAATCATAGCACTATAAATTCAACCCATATCATCACATAGCATTTCACAAAAAAATCATGGTTCAAAGTGTATGAATGTCAAGTGGTTTCTATACTCAAACATATACACAAACTTATGTCGACATATGCGTTGTAAATTCAACCAAAAAATCATTCCAAATTTAGTGTTTTGTAAATTTTGTGGATCATATATTATCTAACTTGTGTAAATATGCAAGTGTATGAGCTAATGCTATAGTAGACAATAAATAGGAAAGTATAAAAAGCGTGCAAACCAGAGTTTTTATACTGGTTCGGACCTCTCGTCCTACGTCCAGTCACGAAGCTCCCCTTCGGGTATTTCCTTTAACCAACTGACCATCGCTTCGTTCGGAGAAATAGGCTAATACAAAAGTATATCTCTGACAATCTTGTGTTTCAAATAACACGGTTTTTGACTGATAGTACAAAATCTTCCTATAATCTCCTTTGAGTATGTGAATGTGAGTGCTTTGATTTGTAGGAAGTGGTTTAACCAAAATTATATTTTAGTTATAATAGATTGAGAGTATGTGAGCAATGAATACGCAAGAAAGTGTTAAGAACTCAAGAGAGAAAAGATTCAATTAATTCAAGTTAGTTTATTTATACATCTCAATCAAAGTAGTATTTATAGATTCAAAAGGGTGCATATGAAGAGTTGCAACTATCTGAGAAGATCTATTCATTTTAATGGCTGCAACCTTTCAATGAAGGGTGATTTTCTTTTGTCTCAAACGGAAGTGTCTTTTCAAAATTGACAGTTTTACATATGACAGACGTTTGTGGTAAAACCTCAGACGTCTGTGACTTCAGAAAATATTTACCCGAGAATTGTCACAGAAGTCTGTGGTTTTATCTCAGATGTTTGTGAGTAGTAAAATCATTTTTCCAACTTTATTTTGATGCATATGAAATAATGTGCGATTGTGTCTGCATATATACTCAAGGAGACCTTAACAATATTTTTATCTAAGACTCTTTTATAGTATAATAACCTTACTAACTGTAGTATGGTCGATAGATCTTCGTTTCTTTTTGTTTCTCTTTGAGTCTCAATATCTTCGAGCATGGTGTCTTCTTGTAGCATATACCTATAATCTTGATAAAGTGTATATAAATATATATAATTGTGTAGTTGTTATCTTTGAAAAATAAACTGGAGGTTCTAACACGTTTCACTTCGATTTGAATGCATATTCTTAGTTTAGGTGGTTTTTGATTTGCAAGAAGTATGTGATTTGTATAAACTATGTTGCATTCTTCATTGTTATGAAGATTAATTATGGAAATTTTACAGACTAACGGTCATTTTGGTATTTGGTAGGTTTCATGCATTATTATTTATTTGCTAAAGTACTCTACAACCGTAAGCTAATTGAATACTGATTTGAGCTAGAGACTATAAACAAAACTAATTGCTTTATTCAATTTGCTATGCAACTATCATATTGTTTACTGCTATAGAATGGTGCTTTAATAAATAATCTCACGTCATTACAGATTATCATTATTGGAAGGAAGAACTATATATGTCATTAGTCCCTGATTTTAAAATCAGAGTATTATTTTACTCTTTTGCCCCTCTTATTTGATTCATTTTACAGGGTTTTAATTTTCCGAAAATTTTCTTCTCTTTCGTCTGGAACTTTAGCTTCTTTTGTCTAAATTTTAGTTGGTCTTTCATATTTCAACTGTTTTTTAGGTGGTTTCGCTCTTTATTTGGAATGTTATTTTACTTTATTAGTCTACTTAATCAATTTTGGTACTAATTTGAAATGAGATTTGCAAGTTCACTTGTGGTAATAGATGTGTTAGGAATTAACGGATGAAAGTGAGAAGTACCGTTTATTTCATAATAGACAGTTTAATGATGGTAGTATGGTAAGATTTTTTTTATTAGTACAAAATTAAAGTTTAGTTACTGTTTTATATCATTATCAAGTATTTCTTAGTTTTTTTACTTAATTGATTGGTGTGAATGTTACGGTATGTTTTGATTTTTATTGATTTTGTGAATTCTTTTGTAATGCACCGACATTGCTTTATTAGTCTAGTGTTAAATATGCTTTTTCTTGGTTTAGATTTGATTTAGGGTGTTTTTCGTTGTGCATGTGGTATGCATTATGATGTTTGAATCCTATTTTCTTTAGGTATTTTTGTTGCATTCAACGTAGTTATTTAGCTTGGATTAGGTTGAAGAACTAAGAAATCTACTTCAAAATGGCATAAAACATTAACTAAAATTTATTTTCATACGAATGAAATAATATATCTTATCATACCATTATCATTAAACTTCCTATCTTGAACTGAACAATACTTCCCAATCTTCAAGTGTTAATTTCCAATATCTCCCATCCCCACGAGTGAACTTGCAAATATTTTTCACATAAGACACTCTAATTCGAAATTAGTGTTCAAATTGGTTAAATCAACCGATAAAGTAAAAAACAAAGGCGAGATCCCGATTGCAAAATGAAAAACCTTAAAAAATAGTTGAAATATGAAAGACGGATGAAAATTTAAGGTGAAATGAACTAGCATATATTGATATATGCGCTGTAAATACAATTTTTATAAGGTGATTTTCAAAATCAACTAGCATATGTCAATATACCTTAAAAATATATGTCGATATAATAGTTGATTTCAAGTTTTTAAAAAATTGACGGGTATATGTCGACATACTATTTGATGATGTGTTGACATACTAGGCGTTGTTGCAACCTTTGAATTTAAATGAAAAGACGCATCCTATTACCCTTTTGCCAAAAGACAATTCTATTCATTTTGTATATAAAGGCCAGAAAAAATGAATTTTTTAGTCAATTCTCATTTTATTTGCTCGCACAGACATTTTCTTCTATACTACTGTGCAAACAAGTTCTCTTACAACTATACACATATACTTTGCGTAATCATATTCTTTCACTCTCATTCTTCATGAATTCACTAACTACAAAAGATCGAAGAGTTCTTACTTGAATTCTCTATCATTCTACCTTTTGTTCATTCTATTCCTCAAAGATTTCAATTACAATCCACAACCAAAGGCCTATAGGAACATTGCACTGAAGACTATAAGATTTGAAAGATACGATTTCTTGTATAATTAATCTCTACTACTTGAATTGTAAAGTTGTATCCCACCATCCTTAGAAAGTTAGGATTTGTAGGTATTCTTAATCATTTGTGGAAAGTCAAGAAGCTAAGTGTGTCATGCCACCCGTGGAAAAATAAGATAGGTATGTTTACCACCTAATCCAAAGCCAAATTGTATAGGTGTACTTGCCATCCATGGAATTGAAAGGTTTTATTATAGTAGAATTCTACATGGGGTAGGTTACATGACTAGATGTAGGATTGAGAATCTAAACCACTATTAAAATTCCTGATGTTACTCTTTTTACTTTGTCACTTTTTATTTTGCATTTATATTATTATCTGCATGTGATTGTGCTTCTGAATTGATAAGTTTTAAAAAATACAAATTAAAGTATTAACAAGTTTAAATACAACATTCGTTCCCTCCTCTAGTTTTATAGTAGCCTTAAGATCCATTCCACACAAGAATTAGGGCATCTCACGTAACCTACATGCACCTGGTTGGAATAGGTTAAACTTGGACCTAACCGGGCTATATCAGAATTGATGAAGCTCCATGACCAAAGTTTTAAGGAGCATTTTAGAGCTATTTCAAAGACAATTAAGTATATGATATAATGTGTTATATTAATAATTTATTTAATTTAAGTATATTTAATAGAAAATCCATAAATAATATGTTTTGTGATAGTAATTACAATATGTTGTAATCATGAGCAGTTTACCATAATAAAAATAATCATATCGTTTTAAAAATTTCTAGTCGAGATGTATCGAGTCTAAATATCGATACATCTGTTGAGACTAGAGTACATAACGCTCTTCAAATGTTGGGCATCGTATTACTCATGGCTGCTGAGAGCATCAAGAGGTTACATACTAATAGGTATTGTATAACCATGGAATGAATCTCTCGATAGTTTTCTACTGGTTAATATAACTAAAGTCAAACAGAAAATATCGAATTGACAATATTACACGGTTCTCTACTTAAGAATACCGTTGAAATTCAATATGGACACTCTGTATTGATTATAGTTAAATCATGACACAATGTCCATCGAATAATTATAGTTGGGTCTGAGTTGAAGCATTGCAAGTGAAACGCTATTCACTAGAGAATTCGTCTTTTTATTTATATGAGGTTAGTATCGCGATCAACTAAAGTCAACTCAAAGTTAAATGTAGATGATATTTTATTTATTATTGAATCAAGAACTTTGTGTTTGGAGTATACAAGTTGAATGTTGACGATATTGAAATTTTAACAAATATCAAATTCCATAAGTCCTAGATATAGTTTTGACGAAGGGAATTGTTTTGAATAATTATCACTACCAGGACAGCTTAAATTAGTAAAATTGGATTTTATCGAAACCGTGTAAGCGATAAATTCGGCTAAATTGTCACACCGTCAGCTAAAGTAACGTGTAAACACTAATATTCGAATCATTCGATATTAATCGTTGACTGAATTTACACCTAAGAGACACAACCGCAATGTTGAATACTCCAAATACCACCTGATTTAATTAAATTATAATTTTTATAAATTAATTAATATTTATGAAATATTAATTTTAAAATTTTATTTAATTTATTTGAATCAGTATTGAAATGGTACGTATATAAAAGTCATATATGTATATATCGATATATGATATCGATGTGCATTTGAATTTGATTAAAATGTGAATTTACCAACATGGTTTGGAAGTGTAACTAGGCCCATTAGCTTAGTAGAATGTCGGTCATAGAAGGGGTTATTGGGGTTGATATTTTTGATATTTTGAGTTTGAATTGGTGCAGAAAGGAGGGGTAAAAGATCAGGTCAAGATCTCCTTTTTCCTCTCTTTCTCTTCTTGCTAAAACCTACTACCCCATTCTATTTTGTGGTTACTCTCTCTGGTCCTTCTCCTCTCCTATAGGCCACAAGCTACAGCTTTATTCCCTCTCTCTTTTCAAACCAAATACAAATTTAAATTAAAGTATATCAAGAGGTGTGTATTTCTCTTCGATTACTAGCACTTTCTGGAAGAAACCAAATCTGATTTTAGGAGTTCTACTGATTAAACATTCAAAGTGTTATAACTAGGCTACAACTAACTAGCTAAGGTAATGCTTTAATTTATATCAATTCTATAGATGCAATAAATTATGTTGTTGTATATGAATAGGATAGATTATATCATGAATTCTTATATATTTGTTGTTGATTATATATATATATATGTATATGTATATAATTGTTATAATAATAATATATATAAATTTTCATTATACTTTCAGCCATATTATAAAAATAATTTGAATTTAAAATTAATTTTAAAAGCTTTTTAAATTTAAAACTAAAATTTTAAAACTAGTGTGTGTGTGTATCTATGTGTTTATAAAAGGATAATAATATATCCTATATACTATAAGAAAATGCACTTTTCTTGGGATTAATTGTCAGCGTTTCATTTATAAGTGCTGACAACGGTGTTTTTAAAAATAAAAATGAAAACCTAAATGCTATTTAATATAACCTGCTTCATTTTGAGATTTATTTCATTATGTGGTTACTTTACCCTCTTCCTTTCTTCCATCTCACGTTCTCTTCACGCAAAGTAAGAAACGAGTAAAATCCTAAATCCTCCTTAATTTCACCCGCAATCCTAAACCCTCCACTAATTTAAACCTAATTAGAATCCCAAATATATATGAAATCTACCATGAATCTTGTTCGTCCCCTAGTGTCACCTACAGTATCCAATTCGCTCAGCCCTAAGGCCCCTTGGATCTGTCCTTAGCAAACAAAAGAACATGACTCAAATTCTACATTCACTAATAATTAAGAGCTGATAGTGTTAGGCGTATGTCCTATGGGCAATTCTGTAATTTATTGTTAATTAATTAACTTTGTAATCAATTCTCGTTCGTAATAAAGTTGTGTTTCTTTCTATTATAATATGTTATAAATAATTAAATATGTAATTAAAATATATTTAACAAAAAATCCAAAAATGGTGTGTTTGTGATAGTAATTACAAATATTTGTAATCATGAGTATTGTATCACAATATAATAAACACATCATTTTAAATATTCTTAGTGAAGATGCATTAAGACTAGACATCGATGCACTGTTGAGACTAGAGTATGTAAAGCTTTTCAAATGTAGGGCAGTAAATGCACATGGCTGCTATAGGCATCAAAGGGTTACACATTGACAGTTATTGGATAACTATGGAATGACTCACTCGATATTTCAGTTGGTTAATATAACTAGGTCAAATAGAAAATATCGATGTGACTGATTTACACAGTTCTCTCGGCCTGAGAATACTATTGATCTTCATATGAAATCTCTGCTTTGATTATAGTTAAATCATGGCACGATGTCCAACGAGTGACTATATTTGGGTCGAGTGGGAATTGGGGGTGAAATACTATTCAAGAGAGGATTCATCTCCTCAATTATATGGGGTTAGTATCAAGGTCAACTTAAGTCAACTCAAAGTCCAAATGGCTAGAGTAGTTCGGTTAATAATTATTATTATTATTGAACCAAGGACTTTGTGTTTGGACAACATAATTGAATATGGATAATATTGGAATTTGACCCACTACACCATACTGTCAATTTTGCTACACCCCAATGCGGAAATTTTGTCGCGGTCTTCAGCTGTGACAATTTTGCCACCGCTTTCAGCCGTTGCAAATTAAATAGCAACGGTTATGGGCCATGAAAATTTTTCCACAGCTCTAGACCGTTGCAAACTTTGTTTCCTTTATAGTCGAAACCATAACTCCAATAGCGTACACCCATGCTCGCTAATTTTTTTACCATGCCTCTCCCTTTCTATTTTCCTTGGTGATTCCCCAAATCCCAAACCCTACTCCCCGCTTCTCTTCATCGCTACCTCCCTTCTCCCCCTTCCCGCTCTCTTGCTTCCTCCCTTGTCCTCCAGTCTTACCTCATCCCTATTGCCAGTTTTGGCATAGATCCTACCGCACCCTGTTGCCGCAGATCAGATTTCAATGTACTGGAACATTGGGAAACATTCATAGTATAGAAAGATTTCAAGTTCATATCAGAAAACGGGTTAAACAGTGTGCGAATTCCAGTCGAGTGGTGGATCGCAAGTGATCCAAATCCATCATTTCCTTTGGTTGATGGATCAATTAATGCTTTAGACAATGCGTTTCTCTAGGCCAAGTAAGTAAAAATAGTGTTAACCATCCAATATAAAATGTTATATCTTGAATTTCATCGTATGATGGTTTATAGCTTTATATGTATTTTCCAGGAAAGTAGATCTACATTGCACTCCAAGCTCTCAAAATGGATGGGATCACAGTGGAACAAGAGACAACTATCAAGGCTGGGGCAAAATAGATGAAACAATAGATTAAACTCTTGCTGTTATCGATTTTCTTACTAGGAGGTTTGCTATTTTCCTTCTTAAAAAAAATCCATACTACATGTTCTAATACTCATGACATCATTTATTACTAATAGGCCACTGCTATATTATTTGATAAAAATAATCTCACTTGCCTAACATGGCAATGGCTCAACTGCTGGTTGAACCAAGATATCTTGAGGTTAAGCAGCAATTGTAGAGTTTGTTGTATTTTTCTGAAGATGTCATGTATTAGCCATAAATTTTAACATGATTCTTTATGGTTAGTGATAGCACCAAATTATCCTGTTGTGATTTCTATTTGTTTATAGTACCTTTTATCAGTTATGTTAATTAAGCTTTGAAGACGACTGTTTATAATTGTTTGAATTCATTCATGCTACAGTTCACTAGTATGTTTTTGTCTAGAATCATGTACCTCACTCCTTGCAAAGAACACAATTACGTATAGATGGTTGTTGATTTCCCTTATCCTTGTATTTTTGATTGATTCAAATTACTAGCTTGTATGTTTTGCGTAATGCATTGATGTTGTCAACCTGTATTTGTTACACATACTCTTATGACTTTACATTGTAAAAATATATTAGCCACCTAATGCTGATCAAATGAATTCATCATCAATATTGACTAGAGTAGTTGCTGCCTACTGTTTACTCCTTGAACTATTTTAATATTTCATAGATGCGATAGATAATAGTGAGGAATCTGAAAGTTTACACAAGAAACCACTTGAAAATGACATTGATTTAGCAACATTTTTACAAAGGTATAAGAAGCTTCGCATAGCTTATCACAAAAGAAGCTTGATTCATCTGGCATGTAAAAATTATTAAGTATGAAAGTAATCATTGTTGGCCAATTTAGTTGTTTTTGTTAATTTTAAGTTTCATATGCTTGAAACATTGTATGTAAACCAGTTATGTTACTGCTCTTATTAACATACATTGTGTTATATATATACATGCATGTTATTTCTTTTCATTTTTGTGCGTATGTTAGAAAGTGAATAACATCAAGTCAAATGGTCAGCATGAGATCTGTGTGTTTCCTGGTAACATTTTGTTTAGTCTGAGCGGCTATGAACTTGGATTTCCTTCCATGGTGCAGTTTAGCTTAATTTCTTTGATACACACACACACACACCATAATTATATCTATGCATGTATTATATGGTATATATTTATATCTACCATATTTATATCTATACATCATATTTTTTTAGATGCTAATTTATATTTAGCCACGGTTTAGGGCGTGGCTAAATATTAGCCACCGCCCAGAGCCATGGCTAAATGGCTTTTCTGTTGTAGTGACCATTACTTAATTCTATAAGTCCGAAGTGATATAATTTTGAGGAAGGGAATTGGTATAAATAATAGGCACAATTTGGGCAACACTTAACAAAGTTAAATTAGATTTTACCAACATCAAGTAAGCGATAAATTTAGCTAAAATATTTCACCACCTGCTAAATGAAGTGTGAATGTTAATATTCGAATAGTTCGATATTAAACGCTGCCGAATTTACACCTAGAGAGTTACACAACCGAAATGTTGAATACTCCTTTGATCAAATGATCTAATTAATTTTTAATTGTTATAAATTAATTAAACCGATTAATATTTATGAAATATTAATTATAAAATTTTATTTTGATTGGATGAATAATATTAATAAATATATTTATACTAACTATAGTATATTGGTCGATATATGATATCGATATACGTTTAAGTTGAATTTAAATGCAATGTAATTTGTTTGGGCTTTAAATAGTTTTGAAGTCCATACGGGGGTACGTGTATTTCGACCATAATAGACCAGATGGGGTGCGGCCATATGATGGCAAGTGGGGCCAAGGTTTTGATTTGATTAGAAGAAAGAATGGGTAAGAGAGAAATGTGGATCTTGATCCTAACCTGTCTCTATAATCTCTCCTCTAAAAAGACATCTCAACCCACACTAATTTACTACTTTTTGGTGCCTCCATCTACCTAGCTTCTGGCTAAAATACGCCCTCATCCCCTCCTCCATTTCCAAGCTCAAATTAAATTAAAACAATCGCTATTTGATAACCGTGGTCATCAGCTCATGAGACAGCAATTGTTGAAATGGAAACTTGTTCAAGGAGTCTGTATCTTCATTTCAACATGTACTAATAGGCTTTGGAGATAAGGTAATTTTCTGATTTATAACTATATAATGATTAGATAATTTATATTTCATATATTATTTTGTTAGTTACGTGACAAATCTAATATTTAGATATATCGTCAAAGAATGGTTGTATATTTATATAATTATATATAATTAAAAAAAATTATATGACTTATACATGTCTTTGATACTCACGACTCAAAGTCAAAAAAATTGTTTTTTATTTATATTAATTTAATATACATTGTTTAAATTATATAAGCTTCATAATTTAATTATTAAATCTTATACTATACGAAATATGGTTTTAAAATTTTATATACATAATATCATACTTAAAGGACTTTTGGAATAAATAAAATAATTTATACATACATACATACATACATACATACATATATATATATATATATTATCTAAATATTATTTAAATCAATTAATTCATAAATCAACAATAACAAATTATATATATATATATATTATCTAAATATTATTTAAATCAATTAATTCATAAATCAATAATAAAAAATTATATATATAAATATATATTATAAAATATGTTTTACGTCTTATAAAATTAAATATATACCAGACATACTTTCAGAATATATATATATATTTAAATATTTAAGTACTTGCAAAAATAAAAAAATTAAATTTAAAATTAAGTTTTAAATTATAAGAAATATAAAAAAAAATTTAAACATCAAAATATCATTTAGATTTTTACTGAAAAATTTAAAGTTTAAAATTATCTTTTGAAAATAGTTTTATTTAATTTTTAATTAATTTCCGTAAGGAATTAATTGTTTAAATATTTAAAATTACAAAAAACAACCTTTTGCCATGAGCATTATAATAGGTATATATATTTTATATATTTTTATATATATTTCATTTGTGTGTGTATGTATTTATCATTAAATTAGTTATAAGATATATATATATATATATATATATATTATGTTTATTTTAATAATAATGAAAAAAATTAACTTTTGTTTTCGAATTTTCTAAGAAGATAAATAAATATAATTTTAAATTATTATTTTTTGGGCAAGGCCAGCCGGTTTTATAGTGGACCGTCCACTTTTTATTACGAACGTAATAAACATTTTACAAATAGGAGTAAGGTAGAAACACCTTAACTACTAAAACAAGGAAAATACAGCAAAGGATTGTGACAGAGGTGCCACAACTACTATAAATAACCTAACGACTAGGTCTCCTCAAAAGAGGAAGAAGCACCATCGTCCGTTATCACTTGGGTAGATTCCTCAGGAATAATCCCAACAATACGAGCAAAAAGGCAAAAAAACACAGCAAGACAAGGGTCATAATCCACTGAATCAGGAAAGTATATAAAAGATTGGTCCCAAGTAGCATCGGCTAACATGACTCTATTCGCATGTTAATCATCCAAAGCGAGGACTAAAGAATCACCAGATATACTGTAACAAAGGAATCTGAGGTCCAGTTGATCATCGGAAACAAATTTAAAGAAGGAATCCTCCATGGGGTTAGATCTCATATCAGATTTAAGATCAATCCAACACCTTTCAGACTCATCCCAAACAATAGACAACCGCGAATGCACATAATCGGGAGTAGATGAAGGAATAGTTGTATCATTGGAAAGAACCACCAGTTCAAAGACTAAAGGGGTGGTAGGCCTAGCATCAAGACATAGAGGTTGAACCGGACCAGGACAAGGTGCTTCGGGAAGTTTGACTTACTGTGAGGCAGTGGAAGAAGCCTTAGGAACCCATTTCCTAAGCGGGGGACGAGGCAGAGGAATTTTTAGAGCTGCCGTGGAGATGTCAGAATGCTTGCATGCGATGACAAGGTGGCTAAAAGAATGACATACGATACAAATGTCAGGCACCCATCCATAACAAACACGGGCATCCACAACATGCCCAACAGCTAGATGAACACTAATAGAGGAAGGGAGTGGCTTATTTGGGGTAATTTCAATTAGTGCCTTACACCAATTTTTCTCGTGCTACATAATTATATATATATTATAAATTCCATATGTATATATATTTAAAAATATTTAAAAATTATATATATATATATATATGTACATGTATATTTGTAATATTCTGTATGCATAAATCAAAGCATATAAGCATACATTTGAACGGTCTATTTGTATACTAGAGAGCTAACATGTCCGTTGCAATGTAAATCCAACACTTATACACGGGCATGTTAAACCTTGCATAGATTGCTATGTTACATATGCACACACTTCTATATGTATGATACATGTATATATATAATACTAATTACATAACATAAAACTATATCATAGACTTAAATAAAATAATGATTTTACTTATAAGTAATTTAGAAATGTTCTAAATAAATTAGATTTCATAAGCCCAATAAAAATCCAAAATGGAAATATTTTTTTGAAATTCACCCATTTGTTCTATTGTGGTTTGGTTTCAGTTTCAACAAGAGCATCATTCATTAAAGAATTCCTAGTTGATTTTTAAGATCTCTTCGACTGCAATGGTTGAATATAGGAAAGTTTACGTTAACCATCTTGTTGGAGGTGGGGTTATGAAGCAGAGTCATGTTCTTGCTAAGGTGGTTTTTATCAACGTGAGTAGGAAATGTAGGGCTAATTTCTCGAGGAGAAGTATTGCATGTTTTGAGCACTATCACACATATGTATTTGTATCAATGTAGGCTTACATTGTATTATTATTAAATCGGGATTGATTATAAAATTAAGAAAAAATGTATGTTTCTCTGTATTGGTAAAACTATGTTTTCACACGGTGTGAAAATGAACGCATAATAAATATATCATTAGAGTCAGGTAACAGATGTAGCATTTTCCATTTACATTCTATATATTAAAACCTGTATCGTTAGACGAATCTAACAGGTACTTGAATTCCAATTGAATTTGTATAGAACTATAATTATGGTTCATGATTCATATTGGTCACAACCTTACATATCTTACCACCTAACATAACATTTGTCTCATCTTTTCTAACTTAGAGTGCTATAGGAGCATAGTTTTTGAACTCGGAACTAACACAAGATCTCGTATAGTTTATGCAGACAAAAAATATTCAATACCATAAGACTTCATACATGAGAAAAAGAAAAGGAAAACATGCCAATAGAAACTTCAAAGACTCAAATAACAATCTTTATTGTTTATATATAGTGCATCCACTGCATAAATTTTTAAGCAAGCCACTCTAAAACCAAATAAAATTTCATTGTTTGACTTATACTAGAGCATACCAATAACATTTTTCTTTGCAATATAAATTGTGCAATAGAATATCAACACGCGCACAAAGTGTGTGCATGTATTCACCAGCGATTCAAATCGCATGCATTTGTGTATGATATTAACTTAAATGTTCTCTTCCAAACCACAACACATTTTATAATTATTATGATCTCTTACACAGTCTGACCTTTAGGAGTTTCGCTTTTAATTGCTGGTTATGGTGAAAATGAACCAAGGTTGTAAGTATATCTCTTTCTTTTCTGTTTTTGCACTTGTTTTGTCTTCTTTGTTTTTATGTTTATAAACTTGTGCTATTATGACTATCTTGTACTCATAACACTTCTATCGCTAATGTAGAATAGATAAATCTGAAAGCAATATTCAAAAGTTGGTTTCTTGATCTTTAGTGGTCATTGTGTTTTGAAAAAATGAAACATATAATGTCTCTAATTCTACCATTGCAATACAGAGTGATGAAGACTCATGTGAAAAATGCCTAATGTAACGTCGACATCGAAAATGGCTAAAGTCAGAGTAGGCTACATAGTCTGGGGTTTTGCAAACCCACGATAGGGCATATCAACTCCACTATCTAGAGTATGCTTATCGATATGTTACGCGTGGGAGTCGATGGTACTTGGTTCTATGTGGTTCGGGTTAACTCGTTCGGGCATGGGATAGCTATGTTTTCCTTATTGTATATTTTATCTAAAGATGTTCGACACTCGGAAGGTAACTTCTGATCCTTGTGCATGAAGTTCGAATTCGGCTTCCCCGAAGAGATCTCTGTGGAAAATCCATTATACGAACATTCCTTATCTGATTTGATTGTACCCTCTAATATGATATTGAATGTGACCGATGTAACCATTCTAGCTGTGTTATAATATTTATATTTTATACCCTGGACATTATATATTATACCGCCTTATGTACTTATTAGATAGTGGTTCTTTTGAGGGGATAACCGTTATGACATTCCATGCGATCTCAAAAGCACTGTTATATGCTTGCTACATATTTCTTAAGTTTCTCATACCAAACTTATGTGTGACATTTGGTTTTTGTTTTCCTTAAATTCCTCGCTTGCTCTTTCAAGTAGTTTGAGAAAGGTAGATTTTCGTTGATGTTCTTCGAAGCTCGAGAAGACGTGTAATGACCCAGAATTTTGGTTATTAGATTTTAAATGTTTAATTAATTTTAAATATTTAAAATAATTGAATTTTGGAATTTAATAATTTATAATTCAAATATAGGGAATAATTAAATATTTGGATTGTGAATTAAATGTGAATTAAATGGATTTAATAATTTTATTTAACTCCTTTTAATTTATAAATAATATTAGTGAATTCGATTTGTGAATTTATTTACAAATATAAATAAATTGGATTTAAATATCGATAATTAAATATTTAAATTTGTGAAATTAGCCTTTCGGTACACAGTCTCGGATTTCGACGAAACCTATTTCATTGGATCCGCAATAGCGAATAATATTATGTCATCGAATTTCGTAGCGATCAGATGTATCGTTTGGTTGTGCGGGATCGAAATGCGTTGAAATTAATATCGAAAATTTAATATAATAACCAGGTCCAAAAACCTATCTTCTGCATACGATTGAATTAGGTCTCGAAACAAGTTCCATTGTATTCGAAATAGGGGTAAAACATTAGGAATGCCAGGCGGCACGCCTTGTTTGGAGTTCGAAATTTTCGGGTATGTTTTATTGAAAAATAATAATAATAAAATAAAATAAACATAGGTCAACGCTTAACATTGGCCCACAAACATTTTCCCGTGTTTCCTGCATTGTCCCCTCTGACTTTGTCCTTACTACTGTAAACAACAGAGCCTCTTCTTTAAATTTAAGAATTCAAAAATCAAAAACAAAATGTCAATGAAATATCATGAAACCATTTTTAAAAATCCCAATTGGTTGAGAGCTTCGATCCGACATGTTTGTAGATGGTGCGGCCATGGTTCAGTGATCTCAACAGTGTGGTTGCGTGCGGGTTTAGAACTAGGGTTGAAGTTTTAAGGGGCTTCGGGCAACGATTTGCGAAACGGAGATTGGATTCGGACTCGTGGGAAAGTATAGCACCTAGGCATGAATTATTCCGAAGTTTGGTAGCCTTTTTGGACGCGCGACCTGATGGGTCACGTTAAGGGAGGAGTAGGTCGGAAATGCTAAGGGGGGTGCGGTCGTGAAATAACGGCGATAGGCTCGTGTAGTTCGAGGAGAGAATGCCAGTGGTGAAGACGGATTTCGATTTCATAGACTATTGCTCCGTGTCAGTGAGATAGGGTGCACACACATTTGGGTTTGCCTGTGCATTTCTTTTTTTGATCGGAGGAAAAAGATGAAGATAGGGTGTAACAACCCGCATATTTGTCGATTTTATATTTAAATATTTTATCGTTAGACGGATGTTAGTCCGAAAAGCTACTTTTTGCATACGGTCAAATTAGGACTCGAGACCACTTCCATTGAGTTCAAAATGACGTTTGCAATCTTTTTGAGTGTAAACTTCGATATGTTTGGAGATAGTGAAATTTTCATCACTTTTTGCTTTGAGCTTTGGTTTGGGGCTGAACCATTCACTAACTCAGCCCAACCCCTTCCTTCTCTTCACACTTCATTTCTATTTGCATATACATTCAAGCTTCTTCAAAAATGGTGCAGGGAATGGGAAATTAAAACTCCAAAGCTTTAATCTTCATTGCAAATCCAACATCTACTCCGAATTCAAGTGAAGACATTGATTCAAGCTTGTTGTTGTCCTTGTTTTGCTTCAAGCTTCATCTTCATTAGTTTTTGGTGCAAAGGTGAGATTTTTATCTCACATCTTGCCTATAATCGTCATTGGACTGATTGGAATGATTTCCTATCACTTTAGCATGTATATTTGCTTTTGGTTTGGATTGGATTGGCGAAAGGCTCCAAATTTTAGTGTTTTGGTGAATTTCTTGGAGTTAGGTCGTTCTGCCTCGGAACTGGCTCGTTTCACTTAGGTCGCTGGGCCATAGGTCGCTTTGGCGTGGAGAAGGCTCTGCCTGCATTTAGCTCAATCTGGACTTAGGTCGTTCGTCCCTAGGTCGTAGGTCGCTCGATCATCTTAGGTCGTTCGCGTGCTTAGGTCTTAGGTCGCTTGACCATTATATTGCTAGGTCGCAGGACTTTAGGTCGCACCTTGTTAGGTCGCACCTTACCTTAGCTCGTCCACCACTTTAGGTCGTTTGTACCTTAGGTCGTTCGCTATTTTAGGTCGCGTACCCAGTTAGGTCGCGCATCTCCTATAGGTCGCTAGTCCTATTGCCTTGATAGGTCGCTCGGCCCCACGGAGTCGCTTGGGTTGATAGGTCGCTCAGCCTCCACCCCTTAGGTCGCGAGCTTAGGTCGCTCACCCCCCCTAAGTCGCAACCCATTAGGTCGTTTGACCTGCTCTCCCTTAGGTCTCTTGGCCTTGATTTCTTTAGGCCGTTAGACCTCAATTACTTTAGGTCGCATGACCTCTTAAATCGCTCGACCACTAGGTCGTAGCACGTTAGGTCGCATGGCTTTGTTAAAACGTTAGGTCGCTCGCCTTTTTACACTTAGGCCGTTTGACCTGTATTTCACTAGGTCGCTCGACATGTTCTTCTGCTAGGTCGCACGGCAGTCTACCCTTAGGTCGTTCGACCTATTTGACTTAAAGTCTTTGCACTTTAATTCGACCACGTTAGGTCGCAAGTATATTCCTACTTTGATGGTTTTGGGATTGATTACTTTGGACTTTACTCACGTCTTCGAATGTGAATTTATGTGATTCGATATGTTTCAACAATCGTTTCGTGACTTGTCACTTTAAAGACATAGAGGTTTCAATACTAGTAGTAAATATCAAAGCTCTTTCATCAAAACGATTTCAACTCTATTTTATTACAAAGCTCTTTTTCCTAAACCATTTTCCAATCTATTAGTATATACAAGCCTTTACTTCACTCGGATGAGAAATCGAATTTAACGACTTAGTAAAACGAGTGGTATGAAATGCTTGCGTTCACTTCGTCGGTTAGTTCTTGGACTTGTTCGATTGAACCCTTTTGTGACAATTTTCTAGTGAAGACCTACAACTTGTTCGTAAATATTTAAGTTAAGCAAGTGGTTATGGGACATGAAGCTAAACTCATATATTTACTAGCTTGGTGTGATTGACACTTCTTGATGATCATGATGATCATTTTTGTGATTTAGACTAGCAATTGTGCGATGTCTCTTTATCTACAAGGGAGACTAAACCCCGTTTGTGTGATGTTTCACCATCACATATGTGGGGTAGCGCCCCATGGTCTTCGGGCCGTTCGTGTGTCAAAATTTAATGGATAGCTTCCATGAGATAGCTTCTCGTTCATGTGTTACACGTGTTAGTGAGTTTTCATGCTCCCGTTCTTGTGATAGGCCTCCCCCTTTTTATGTGATTTCTGGATTTCGTGTGTTGATTTCTGGAATTTGGGCTTCACCAATTTTCATGATTTTCATTGATATGATATCAATTTTTGTGCATTGGTGAATTTGTGTGTCATTGACTTGTTATGAATACAAGTTTAGGGTATGATACCCTATTTTATCTTTGAGAAGATTCTTGTGATATTGATTAATCTCTTGTTGATTTTCAATTACATACTTATAGTAGTATGCCATTATGGTTATTACATGTTCATGCCATGTCTTTTACTTTATACCATATCATCTGATATTTATAGCTAGACTGATCCGTTTATTATTTTCTTATAAATAATACTCGGGTCAGACCGAGATGTTACAGGTGCTTCTGCTTGACTTCTCTTCAGGGATTATTTTGACTTTTGGCTAACTACTTCGATTAGTAGTTTTTGGATGTACACATTTGAGATATAGATTCTATGTTGTGTACTTATTCTTTTGTATAGCACGTGTTGCTATTCTTTTGTATTATCGTGGATCTTTCTGACCACTACTCTAATGTACACTTTCATGTGTTATATTTATATTCATATCTTTTTCCGCCTTTGTGATATGGATGTTTGTGACTGATTTATGTTATGTTTATTTCTATGCTTGTTTCTGAAGATTATTTATAGCCACTGTGTGATAGCTTTGGGTTTTGTATCGGTATGTCGGACTTCCTCCTTAAATGAAGTTCATGCTATACGATCTGACATATCGGTGCTCGCTCAAAGAAGTTACATGGGTGGTCGCTCCTCAACAGCCTTATTCTCCGGGCTAGTTGACAGCATTACACCGTAGTGTTCTTGTCTAGCGTGGGTATAGAGGTGGGGCGTCACAGCTTGGTATCAGAGCCAAAACTTCGGAACAAAGTAGAATAACTTAACAAGGATCATCGTCCTAAGTCCAACTTAGGAGTCGTGCCTTAGGATTTAAGTCGAGTCTTCGAACCGACTCATCCTATTCCCTTTTATGTATCCTTGTTTTATCTATCAAGATTTGCTTGATATTTACTTGGAGAATAACTTTTCTTCTTTTCTCTTCCTCGAAGAAGAGAATGTCTAGACCAGGTCATCCTAGAGCTGGACCATCTACTGTTACTCCCCAGGATGGAGTTTTTATGACCGCTCAACAGCTTCTTGATTTAGTAAAGAATGCTCAAGCAGCTGCTCCTAATCAGTAACCTACCCATCCTAAGTCTGGATTTGCACGCTTGTGCAACGATTATACCAACTTGGGTGGGAAACCATTCAAAGGTTCCGAAACTATTATTGAAGTCCAGGCTTGGTTAAGAACATGCGATCGAATCTTTTCTCGCATGAATCTTATCGATCTTCACCGTGTTCAGGTGGCCTCCAGTATGCTCCAAGAGAGAGCATTGGATTGGTACGAACTTCTTATTTCTGAAATCAATGAAGCGGATCTCACCTGGGAGCAAATCCGGGAATGCTTCGAATTAAAATTCGTACCAGAAGCAGTGAAAGTGACTTTGGCTCGACGTTTCATAGACTTGTTCAAGGTGAATCCTCTGTGACAGATTATGTCGCATCCTTCGAGTCACTGTCTAAATATGGTGTTGAATACATCAACACCCCATTGAAGAAGAATCAAAGATTTGTCTATGGCTTAAACAAGAATCTCAAGAAGCCATTACTTCTAAAATTAGAAGTTTCTTTCGATCAACTCATTGATATCGCTCTTCGTCTTGAAGAGGCTGATAGGGAAAGTGATGTTGAAGTGGTGGCTTCCAAACCAAACTTCAACAACAAGAAAAGTCCTAACAAGTTCAAGGGTCCTTATCCCAACAAAAATGGTAAGCAAGCAACTCCTGCTGCAAAGACACTTTCCCCTATCGATGGGAAATGCTTCAACTGTGGTGCTAAGGGCCATTTTGCGAACAAGTGTTCAAAGCCCCGCTCTTGTCGCTATTGTAAAAATCCAGATCATTTTATGCATCTATGCCCTAAGCTTCAAACCAAGGAGGGAAAGTTAAACGTTGCTCAAGCCCTTGGCAACACATCTCGCGGTCAAGGTATGTCTCATTCTGTCCTTGATGGCATTATTATATTTCATGATCAACCTATTAGAGTTCTCTTTGATATAGGTGCATCCCATTCTTTTATATCAAAGGAACTTGTAGACACTTTTTCTTTAAGTGTTGTTGCTTTAATGACTTCTTTAAGAATTGCGAATCCGGTTGGTGGATCCGCAACTCTTAGTTTGCTTTGTAAAGATGTGGAGATTATTTTGTGTGATTTTTCTTTCCTAGCCGATTTTAATGTCATGCGTTACTTAGGCTTTGGAATGATTTTGGGTATGGATTGGCTTAACCGTTATGAAGCTCATATCCTATGTCCTGAGCGGACTATTTGTCTCCGACATCCGCAATCTGTTAATAAGATTTCTATTATTCTTAAAGATTCGGATTCCGCTTTGGTTGCATCTTTATATTCTTTGAATCCTCGTGATGATGACAATGATGATGAGGAGGATGTCATTTCTCTTATTCGCGTCGTTCGTGAATTTTCCGACATTTTTGAGCCCGTCTTAGGATTACCCCCTAAGCGAGCAATTGAGTTCAAAATTAATCTTATACCTGGAGCTCAACCTATTACCCGCCCTCCTTATCGCATGTCCAATAAGGAGAATGAAGAGATGCGCAAAAAACTATCCGAGTTGGAGACGAAGCAACTTATTCGCTCTAGTTCCTCGCCTTGGGGAGCTTCAGCTATTTTCGTAAATAAGTCCGATGGTACACTTAGTCTTTGCGTCGACTACCGCAAGCTTAATGATCTTACTATTAAGAATAAATATCCTTTACCTCTTATTGATGATCTGTTTGATCAACTTAGTGGTGCTAGAGTCTTTTCACAATTGGACTTGGCCACCGGTTTTCATCGGCTTCGTATTGCAGAGGATAGTATTCCTGTAACTTCTTTCCATACTCGTTATGGATATTATGAGTGGCTAGTTATGCCATTTGGGTTAATGAATGCTCCGGCTTATTTCGTTGACCTCATGAATCGAGTTTTCAAAGATTTTCTCGATCAGTTTGTTCTCATCTTTATTGATGATATTCTTATGTATTCTAAAACCGAGGAGGAACATGAAAAGCATCTTCGGATTGTATTGGAAACTCTTAGAAGCAATCAATTAAAGGCAAAATTTTCTAAATGCCATTTTTGGCAATCTAGTGTGAAGTTTCTCGGTCATATTATTTTCGAATCCGGAATATCAGTGGATCCTTCAAAGATTGAAGCGATTCAAAATTGGAAGAGACCGGAGAGCGTGACAGAAATCCGTAGTTTTCTCGGATTGGCAGGTTATTACCGCCGCTTCATAAAAGACTTTTCTAAGATTGCCGTGCCTCCTACTGGCTTAACGAAGAAAGGTGTTAAATACATTTGGTCGGACAAATGTGAAACTTCTTTTCAGAAATTAAAAGAACTCCTTTCTGATGCTCCCATTCTGGTTATTCCCGATGGGAATCAAGATTTTGTTGTCTATACCGATGCTAGTCGCGTCGTTTTGGGTGCCATTCTTATGCAAAGAGAACGTGTTATTGCTTATGCTTCTAGGCAATTGAAGCCGGCTGAGACTAGATATGCCACACATGATTCAGAACTCGCGGCTATCGTTTTTGCCCTTCGAATTTGGCGACATTATCTTTTGGGAGAGAAATTTGTACTTTATACTAATCATAAGTCTTTTAAATATTTATTCTCTCAAAAGGAACTTAATTTGCGTCAACAGCGTTGGCTCGAGTTCCTTGCCTCTTATGATCTCGATATTCTTTATACTCTCGGAAAGGGAAATCGAGTTGCCGATGCACTTAGTCGCAAGCAACAAGCGGTCGTTTCTATGATGATATCCGAATGGCGTGATCTCGAGGTTTTATCTACTTGTGAGATTAGAGATCGTGTATCCGATTTATGTTCATCTCTGGTTTTATGTAGCCTTGAGGCTCGTCCTTCTCTTTTAGACCGCATTCTTGAAGCTCAAAAGCTAGATCCTGAATTGGCTTTGCTTAGCCAGAATATTTGGGATAAAACCGATATTGAAGGTTTGAAAGACTTTGATATCGATTCTCGTGGCGGCATTCGAAAATTTGGTAGACTTATCGTACCAAATATTAGTGATCTTCGTAAAGATATACTAGAAGATTCTAATCGTTCCAAATTTTCCATTCATCCCGGTAGTAGTAAAATGTACGTAGATATGAAGCGACTTTATTACTGGGAGGGAATGAAATCCGATATTGCTAACTTTGTTAAGTGTTGCATGACTTGCCAACTTGTTAAGGTCGAACATCAAAGGCCCGATGGGTTATTGCAACCGTTGGAAATTCTAGTTCGGAAGTGGGATCAAATTTCCATGGATTTTATTGATGGCCTTCCCCGTTCTTGTTCGGGTCATAATAGTTTGTGGGTGATTGTGGATAGACTTGCCAAATCCGCCCATTTTATTCCCGTTCGGTCGAACCGAACCGTTCCTCTTCTGGCCAAACTCTTTATTAAAGAAATTGTTAAACTGCATGGAGTTCCTACTTCTATTGTTAGTGATCGTGATCTATTGTTTACCAGTGGATTCTGGAAGAGTCTTCAAAAAGCTTTAGGAACGAAGCTTAATTTTAGCACCGCTTATCACCCCCGGTCCAACGGACAAACTGAGCGTGTGAATCAAACTCTTGAAGATCTTCTTCGTTCTTGTGTGCTTGATTTCGGTGGAAGTTGGGAAGATCATATTTCACTTGTTGAATTTTCTTATAATAACAGCTTCCAAGCTAGTATTGGTATGGCACCTTTCGAGGCACTCTATGGAAGGCCATGCCGATCTCCTTCTTGTTGGGTTGAGGCCGGTGAGAAGCTGGTTTTAGGTCCAGATTTTATTCGTGATTCCACAGAAAAGATTGAACTTATTCGACATAGGATGAAAGAAGCCTAGAGTAGACAAAACTCCTATGCCGATAACCGAAGAAGGAAATTAGAATTTTCTGTTGGAGATCTTGTATTTATTCGTGTTTCACCAATGAAGGGTGTTGTACGCTTCAGTCGATCGGGAAAGTTAGCGCCTCGATATATTGGGCCATTTCCTATCACTGAACGTATTGGTTCCATGGCTTATCGCCTTTCATTACCGGCTCAGTTTTCTGCCATGCATGACGTGTTTCACGTTTCTCAATTACGGAAGTGCCTTCGAGATTCCGATTCTATTCTTGAGCCCGGTGTTGTGGAAGAAATTGAAGTTTCGCCTAATTTAACTTATGAGCAGCATCCTATTCGAATTATTGCTTCGGAGATCAAATGACTTCGAAATAAAGAAGTTCCGCTTGTTAAAGTTTAATGGTCCTCAAATCCTAAAGATTGTTCTTGAGAAACTAGAGAATTCATCGAGCGAACACATCCGGACTTACTTTCTCATGCTCTTTGAGGTAAACTTCTTATTTCAAATTTCTTTTGTGTTAATATGCTTTTATGGTTGTTACTTCTTATTTCCATCTTATATATTGCGAGGACGCAATTTCTTTAAGGAGGGGAGTCTGTAACAACCCGCATATTTGTCGATTTTATATTTAAATATTTTATTTAAATATTTTATCGTTAGTCGGATGTTAGTCCGAAAAGCTACTTTTTGCATACGGTCAAATTAGGACTCGAGACCACTTCCATTGAGTTCAAAATGACGTTTGCAATCTTTTTGAGTGTAAACTTCGATATGTTTGGAGATAGCGAAATTTTCGTCACTTTTTGCTTTGAGCTTTGGTTTGGGGCTGAACCATTCACTAACTCAGCCCAACCCCTTCCTTCTCTTCACACTTCATTTCTATTTGCATATACATTCAAGCTTCTTCAAAAATGGTGGAGGGAATGGGAAATTAAAACTCCAAAGCTTTAATCTTCATTGCAAATCCTCCGAATTCAAGTGAAGACATTGATTCAAGCTTGTTGTTGTCCTTGTTTTGCTTCAAGCTTCATCTTCATTAGTTTTTGGTGCAAAGGTGAGATTTTTATCTCACATCTTGCCTATAATCGTCATTGGACTGATTGGAATGATTTCCTATCACTTTAGCATGTATATTTGCTTTTGGTTTGGATTGGATTGGCGAAAGGCTCCAAATTTTAGTGTTTTGGTGAATTTCCTGGAGTTAGGTCGTTCTGTCTCGGAACTGGCTTGTTTCACTTAGGTCGCTGGGCCATAGGTCGCTCTGGCATGGAGAAGGCTCTGCTTGCATTTAGCTCGCTCTGGACTTAGGTCGTTCGTCCCTAGGTCGTAGGTCGCTCGATCATCTTAGGTCGTTCGCGTGCTTAGGTCTTAGGTCGCTTGACCATTATATTGCTAGGTCGCAGGACTTTAGGTCGCACCTTGTTAGGTCGCGCCTTACCTTAGCTCGTCCACCACTTTATGTCGTTTGTACCTTAGGTCGTTCGCTATTTTAGGTCGCGTACCCAGTTAGGTCGCGCATCTCTTATAGGTCGCTAGTCCTATTGCCTTGATAGGTCGCTCGGCCCCACGGAGTCGCTTGGGTTGATAGGTCGCTCAGCCTCCACCCCTTAGGTCGCGAGCTTAGGTCGCTCACCCCCCCCCAAGTCGCAACCCATTAGGTCGTTTGACCTGCTCTCCCTTAGGTCTCTTGGCCTTGATTTCTTTAGGCCGTTAGACCTCAATTACTTTAGGTCGCATGACCCCTTAAATCGCTCGACCACTGGGTCGTAGCACGTTAGGTCGCATGGCTTTGTTAAAATGTTAGGTCGCTCGCCTTTTTACACTTAGGCCGTTTGACCTGTATTTCACTAGGTCGCTCGACCTGTTCTTCTGCTAGGTCGCACGGCAGTCTACCCTTAGGTCGTTCGACCTATTTGACTTAAAGTCTTTGCACTTTAATTCGACCACGTTAGGTCGCAAGTATATTCCTACTTTGATGGTTTTGGGATTGATTTCTTTGGACTTTACTCACGTCTTCGAATGTGAATTTATGTGATTCGATATGTTTTAACAATCGTTTTTTGACTTGTCACTTTATAGACATAGAGGTTTCAATACTAGTAGTAAATATCAAAGCTCTTTCATCAAAACGATTTCAACTCTATTTTATTACAAAGCTCTTTTTCCTAAACCATTTTCCAATCTATTAGTATATACAAGCCTTTACTTCACTCGAATGAGAAATCGAATTAAACGACTTAGTAAAACGAGTGGTATGAAACGCTTGCGTTTACTTCGTCGGTTAGCTCTTGGACTTGTTCGATTGAACCCTTTTGTGACAATTTTCTAGTGAAGACCTACAACTTGTTCGTAAATATTTAAGTTAAGCAAGTGGTTATGGGACATGAAGCTAAACTCATATATTTACTAGCTTGGTGTGATTGACACTTCTTGATGATCATGATGATCATTTTTGTGATTTAGACTAGCAATTGTGTGATGTCTCTTTGTCTACGAGGGAGACTAAACCCCGTTTGTTTGATGTTTCACCATCACATATGTGGGGTAGCGCCCCATGGTCTTCGGGCCGTTCGTGTGTCAAAATTTAATGGATAGCTTCCATGAGATAGCTTCTCGTTCATGTGTTACACGTGTTAGTGAGTTTTCATGCTCCCGTTCTTGTGATAGGCCTCCCCCCTTTTTATGTGATTTCTGGATTTCGTGTGTTGATTTCTGGAATTTGTGCTTCACCAATTTTCATGATTTTCATTGATATGATATCAATTTTTGTGCATTGGTGAATTTGTGTGTCATTGACTTGTTATGAATACAAGTTTAGGGTATGATACCCTATTTTATCTTTGAGAAGATTCTTGTGATATTGATTAATCTCTTGTTGATTTTCAATTACATACTTATAGTAGTATGCCATTATGGTTATTACATGTTCATGCCATGTCTTTTACTTTATACCATATCATCTGATATTTATAGCTAGACTGATCCGTTTATTATTTTCTTAAAAATAATACTCGGGTCAGACCGAGATGTTACAGGTGCTTCTGCTTGACTTCTCTTCAGGGATTATTTTGACTTTTGGCTAACTACTTAGATTAGTAGTTTTTGGATGTACACATTTGAGATATAGATTCTATGTTGTGTACTTATTCTTTTGTATAGCACGTGTTGCTATTCTTTTGTATTATCGTGGATCTTTCGGACCACTACTTTGATGTACACTTTCATGTGTTATATATATATTCATATCTTTTTCCGCCTTTGTGATATGGATGTCTGTGACTGGTTTATGTTATGTTTATTTCTATGCTTGTTTCCGAAGATTATTTATAGCCACTGTGTGATAGCTTTGGGTTTTGTATCGGTATGTCGGACTTCCTCCTTAAATGAAGTTCATGCTATACGATCTGACATATCGGTGCTCGCTCAAAGAAGTTACATGGGTGGTCGCTCCTCAATAGCCTTATTCTCCATGCTAGTTGAAAGCATTACACCGTAGTGTTCTTGTCTAGCGTGGGTATAGAGGTGGGGCATCACATAGGGAGAGGGGTATAAGTGTAATATTTGTAAAGTTGTTTAATTTTAAAATTTTAATTTTAATTTGTTGATATCTTATAATTTGCATAACTCTTTCGTACGAGGTCGAATTCGAACGTCGTTTGTTGCATTGGACTCGTTTGTCGAGAGCTTCGCGATGGAGTGGGTTTGGTTGGATTTGGAGCAAGTGAAAATTTGGGCTAAAATCGGACGGCCGTTCGGTTTTAGTTCGAAATCGGGGCATTTCGGCGGAAACGAAAATCAATGTGAGTTTAACTCACATTTAATTTTATTATATCATATTAATGATGTTAAAATCGTTTATTGATTGTTTGGATGTTAGTTAAAATTGTTTGATTGCTTGTTTGGTTGAATTTCCATTTGGAAAATGGATGACATATTAATTTGATCGTTATAAACCCATATGATTTTCTATATATCATCGGTAACCATTGTATTGTAGGGAAAATCTGTAGAGACACCCAAAGGGGGTTTCTCAACCATAAATTATTTATTTACATGATTATGTTGTAATATTGATGGTTTATTGAAATTAATTACTGATATTCCCTTTTATAGTTTAAATGTCGTTATATCGATTTTCGCTATATCGTCATTTATTAAATTTCAACCCAAAAACCATATCATATGAACTTGAGCTTGTATTTCTGCTAAAAAGAATATTGTAAATTTATTAATCATTTTGGTTAATGATAGTTTAAATTAATTAATCTTTTAAATTAATTAATTTGAGAATAATTAACCAATTTAATAAATGATGTCTAAAAATTGGTTTATCTTTATATTTTATTTATCATTTTTGCTAACGATCTTTTATACTCAATTAATCGTTTCAACTAATGATTATTTCAGTTTAATTAATTCTTTTAATTAAGGATAATAGAGTTTAACTAATTTGTTGAACTCAATTAATTATTGTAATTAATGATGATGGGATTAAACTAATTATTTCGATTAAGAATAATTGAAATTAATAATTATTTTAATGATATTTAAAAATAATTAATCATTTTAAATAATGATAATTGAATTTTATTAATCATTTTAATTAATAATTGTTTTAAATTTAATTAATTGTTTAACTAATGATTTTTGGAATTTAGTTAAATCATTTTAATTTATGATGTTTTATAATTAAATAAATCATTTTAACAAATGATGTTTTAATTAATCGGTTTGGCTAATGAAGTTTGGATTTAATTAATTCGATTAATTTATGATTATTTTGAACTTAATTAATTGTTTTAATAAATGAAATTTAGAATTACTTATCATTTTAATTAATGATGTTTGAGATTAATTATTCATTTAATTAATGACTATTTGAATTTAATAAACCTTTTTAACTAATTGATTTAATAAAGGTGATTAAAGTAAATTAACTAATATAATAAAAATAGCTTTAATAAGCTGATTTAAAGTTAATAAACCGGTTTAATGAAGATTTTAAAAGTTAATTTAACAATGTTATAAAAGTGTTTAGGAATAATTATCTATTTTATTATAGATAATGAATTGTTTATTTAAAGAGATTTTAAATGTAATTAATTATCTTTCGGGATAATTAATATTGTTTTTAAAGTATAAAAAGGAATTGGAACTCGATTATTGGGATGATAAGTTGGATAACCTTCTAGGTGTTCGGTCTGATGTTGGTTTAGGCTTTTCGGGGTAGCGCATTTGGAAAAATTATTCTCTTAACGTTTTAACAATTTGGAACTAATTCTAAAAGTGTTTTACCAATACGGAAATAAAGCAAAAAAGTTCAGTTCATTTTTAAAAGTAAAAGTTTGATTCGTTTATGGAAATGAATTATTTCTGAAAAGCGAATCACTTATATGGAAATGATTTATTTGTATAATTAACACTAAACATCGAAGAAGTACACTGGTCTCTATTTCAAAAGTTGAGAGTGATCGTTGGGCATGACTTTGAGTTAACACTACCTTGACTTGTCCGGTATTATTGTTGACCCAGAAATAGTACAAGTTTGAATTCAATGAGTGGTGATAAGTAAACAAGTCTTAATTTCCATATACAATCGTTTTATGTCCTTGATAGTTGGTATCTCAGTTATCGGTTACTTCAGCCACTTTATTCGTCACTCTAAGACGATATTTTGCTCATTTGAGCTTTGTTATCCTTTGTCGGAAATACTAAACCCAAAGAGTGAGTGAGGGCCAAGCTATGTGGGGTTGCTCCCATTAGGGTATTTTCACATCCACTCTAGATTGGAATCGGTGTTGCGCATTGAGATATAAAATACTCGGATACTCGGTAATAGTTGGCGGGGTCCAGCTTGGAGGTTTCCGAGAGCCATCGGAGTTTTCAAGTATATTTCTAGAGGTATACTTTCGGTGAGGGGGGAGCACCCTCCTAGTCATTTGTTGGAAAATTTCCTTTCCTTATTTGATTCGTATCCCTGAATCTATTTTAGCTTTAAAATTGCCACGAGTAGAGCCAACTCCTCATCACGGCATTTAAGTGTTTATTTAGTCTATTCTATTGAGTTTGGACTGTTACTTTATTTAGCCCATTCTATCGAGTTTGGACTGCTACTTTATTTAGCCCATTCTATCGAGTTTGGACTGTTACCTTATTTAGTCCAATCTATCAAGTTGGACCGTTTTTCCTTGTTCTATCCATTCTGTCCAGTTTGGATGTTACTCGGTTTATTTCCATTATTTTAAGTCTAGTTTAATATTATTTATGCCCAATCATATTTGGATTATTTTCTTGATATTTATTTCTGCTCTTGCTTGTATGGATGTTATTCCTGTGAGGTAAAAACCCATTCTGCGTTAGCGGCGTGGTCTCACAAAATTTTTATATATGTTTCACCTTATTCGAGTTAACTCACGTTGGTATTTCCAGACTGATCCGGGTGTTATTTATTTATAATGCTTGGGTCAGACCGAGTATTTTCCCAGGTTTCCTTTAGTGTTATGGGATTCATGGAGGGGAGCTGAAGATTCACCTATCGTAGTATTTTATTTTCTGTTGTATTATATAGTATACCTATCGACATTTGTAAGGTCGGGATTTTATAACTGTCCAGCTGATAAGGTTTGTTTTAACTATGATATACTTTGTATTTTTTGAAGAGACGGTTTCTACTATCTTTGTTATATTATATGTTGTCGATTTCACTGTGAGATTCTGTTTCCTCTGTTCTATGTTTTTTTCTTTTTATTTACCCTAACAATCTACCCTTTTGTCGATTGGATGCACGACATTTGAACACAGTGGTAGTGTTTGGTGTCGACTTTCGATGGTCAAAAAGGCGGGTCGTTACAAGACGAGCTGGATGTTTCACCTACCGTAGTATTCTTATTACCGCTACATTTCTATATTGTACATATTAGCATTTATGAGGATAGGTTGTTATAATTGTCCAAGCTGATGATAATACTTGGGTTTTGTAACCCCGAGATTTTTATATCGGAGTAACCCTTTGTACCAATCTTTTGATATTATATTATCATTCCGCTGTGAGATTCCGATATTATGTTCTCTTCTTTATTATTCTATTTCCATTCCTTTTATTTTAGCCTAACTTTTCATCTTTCCAGCACTTGGGTGTTCGGCACGTGAATACCGTGGATCTATAATCGACATTCGGGGGTCGAAAAGGCGATTCCTTACACAAATATACATCTATTTTATAAATTATAGTTTGGTACGAAAATGAAATAAAAGAAAACAATTTTTCCAAATGAAAACTTCAAATTTAAATTAAAAAGGCTTAAAATAAATCCATATAGATTTATTACAAAAAAATTGATTTTGTTAAAACTAATACATAGCCAAAATAAATGATCATATATATATATATAATAAATTTTATTTAAATTTATATAAATGTTATTACTTTTATGTAATTTAAAATATATTTACATATACATACATACATACATACATACATATATATATATATATATCTGTATGTGTGTGTGTATTTATATTTTTTTTAGCAAAGCTAAGTGGGGTGAACTGGGCCCCTACCAGTTTATTACAAACACAATAAAAACAAAATGGAATGTTACAAGCAATATTCCACAAGGAAACATTGGGAAAAACAAAACATGAAGGAAAAACATTAAATAGAGATAAAAGGAGACCGAACTAGCACCATTGACATAATGTACAAGAGGAAAAACTAAAGGTATTGAGATTAATCCAAGTTTTTATAGCTTATAACATGCCATTCCATAGTTGCATTTCATTCAAAATTTTGCCTCCAAACAATCTCTCATTTCTTTGATTCCAGATTGTACGTATGTACTTTTTCAAGACAAGACGCATGATTTTATAACCTATTTGTAAATTCAAAACTTGAATTTTTATTTTTAAGGTATTTTAAATCTAGATCTAATTTCAAATTTGAATTTTAAAAGATTTAATTTCAAATGGAGAAGGAACAGCTGGATAAAAATTTAAAACCAGTTTATACAATTATACCTTGTATTACTCATCTACTTTATGCTGATGATTTATTAATATTTTTGAATGCAGATACTCAAAATGCAGATATCATAGGGAAAATATTAGATAACCTCAAACATTATGTAGGACTACAAATAAATGAAAGTAAGAGCAAGGTGTACTTCAGTAAAGCATGCAAGAGTAAGAAGAAGATATTTAATATTTTAAAATTTCAACAAAGTGAACTTCAAGTCAAATACTTGGGACACCCTCTCAGTTGTAATCAAATAAGGATAGGGACTATGCTAAATTGCATGATATTATTCAAAGCAAATTTGATAATTGGTCTAGCAAGTTACTATCCACTGCAGGAAGAATAGAACTCACTCATATAGTCGTTACAGCTGTAGTCATGTACCGAATGCAATCTCACAACATTCTAATAAAAGCAATGGAAAAAATATAAAGATTATGTGTAAACTTCTTCCGGGGAGGGAAATATCATAAAGTCTCTTGGAATGCAGTCACAAAAGCAAAGAAGGCAGGAGGTTTAGGTATAAGAAATTTTGTATATTTGAATGAAGCTTGTAATTACAAATTATTTTGAAAATTCATTGAAGGCAAATCACTTTGGGCTAAATGGATGAAAGTCGGATATGTCAAAAAAAAAGAATTTTTGGTCCATGCCAATGGAAAATCATCACTCTCACACATGGAAAACATTATCAAATGCTGAGAAATAAACACAAAATTAATAGAAAGAAAGTTTAAAGAAGGTAAACAAACCAGCCTTTAATTTGATCCATGGATCAATGGAAAATCTTTGATCAATTTACTAGGCTGGAGTAATCTTTATTAGTTTGGGAAAGCTAATACAAAAGTGGAAAGCATTATACAAAATTCATTATGGAATACTTAAATGCAACCAGCAACATCCATATTCAATTCTACAATAAGCAAAATAGAAATAGATTCAAGCTAAAATGAAGACAGCTGGAATTAAAAGCTATTATCAAAAGGAAAATTCTCATTTAAAAACACTTGGGATTTCATTAAATGAGAAGAAATGGAAGTGGATTGGCACAAAATAATCTGGAATACAGCTAATTGCCCAAAATGGCATATTGTGCCTATTTTACTGTTTTAAATCGACTGCCAATAAGAGACAGATGTGCAAAGTGGAATAAAAATAAAGGAAACATCAACTGTCTCTTATGTAAGAAAGAGGCAGAAAATATTGATCATGTATTCTTTGATTGTTCATATTCAAGACACATTTGGTTCATAACCAAAAACAAACTAAATCTTAATAAACAACTGGCTCTTCAAAGCATCAAAGAAAGTATTCAATATATTCAATAAAGCATGTGTAGTTCTAACCACTATAGTATACTTTATATGGAAGGAAAGGAACAATAGATTGCACAAAAACATTGAAACTGACAGTCTATAATTATGGAAAGCCATTGAAATATAATACAATATTATATTTCAAAAAGCTTGCAAAACATCCAACAACAGTAGTCAAAGCCATAACATATGTGATTCAGACAACTATGAAGAAAGAGTAGAAGAGTACTTACAAAGGGGGAAATTCTCCTTTGAGAATCCCCTTCAATATAGTAATCACCGCTGGTCAAAAGAGCCAATAGTTCATTATGGCAACAATTGTAGTCGAACTTTAGCTGAAGGCGGCCATTCTTAAATCCAAAACAGAAATGATTCCTGCAAGGGATGTAAATAGAATTTTGATATATATAAATCAGATAAAGATAATAATTTTGAATCTAACAATTTTTTTTGGCTACCTGATTTGAATAGGAGCTACCGCACACTCAACTACTATCTCGAGCAAAATGGAAATTTGCAACTGACAAGTAGTGATAAAAGATTAAGAGCTAATCAATTAAAGAGCAAGCTGAACTATGATAACTATCACTTATCTTCTTGGATTCAAGGGAAAAGAAATAAGATCCAAAAGCAAACGTATCAAGCTGCTAATAAGGAAGCAGGGGCTTGCTATGGCACTATTCAGCTTGCAACATAACTAATGGCGGCTACTCAAAAAACAAGGCTATAATTAGAAATAAATCAGTTAACATTACAAGTTCTATAAATTATTTTTACCTGAATTGAATAGGAGCTATCGTGCTTTCAATAGAAAATTTGAACAAGACAGAAAGTTCCAACTGTCAATCAATGACCAAAGATTAGGAAGCAATCATTATAATAACAAGCTTAATAACCAAGTTTATCACTTATCTGTTTGGAAAAGAGGTGAATGCAGCAAGTTGTTTGAGCCAGAGAATCTACCAACCATCGAAAAAAGAAGCAAACTTCAAAGACAAGTGAAGTTAACAACTAGTACAGAGATAACTTCAAATTCAAGGGTCTTTGAATATAATTATCATAATCGAAAGGCCGCTTAATTTAACAACAAAGGAGACTTCTCTTCATCATCCGATAAGAAAACTACAGATGTGAGCATACAATACTCAGATCTGAAGTTGATTGAAGCTAATTATAGCAAGAAGTTGATGTGGAAACCCCCGTGAAGACATTGACTATCGATACGATTCAGAGGCTAAACCTTAATTTTCCTTGGATCGCTTATGTTTCTTTCTGGAAATAAAAATAAAGAAAGGCTACTAGGGTTTTTAGCGAGCTTTAATTGTAACCGGTACGGTGAATTCCTCATATGCCCGACCACATCCTTATGGGCCTTGGGCCTTGTAATCTGAACCAGTTCAAAAAAAATATTGTCATATTTGTCTATTTTAATTTATATCTACTTACCATATTTGCAGTTGTTCCTAATAAATCAACTCAATTTTGAACAAGTTGTTGGATAGTGTATTGTTTTATTTCCCAACTTTTGCTTATTATTTTACACATCCTTGGTTGCATTGTATCATTTATCAGTTTATATTTTATATATTGGTTCTTATCAACTTGATAGATTCCAAAATCTTAGCACTTGATTTTGTTTATCTATTTTCCTTTAATTCTATCAAAAAAAATGAAAATGTTAGAGATGATACCTGGAATTCGTGAAGAAGCATCGCCATTGGAGAAGTTTCAAGGAGGAGCTCCAAACCCTAAGTCACGTTGCTGAAGCAAAGCAGAGGAGGAAGTCACGGGGCTTGGATCTGTCGTTTGAGAAGAAGATGCCGAACCAAATTTTTGGTTCGGTGGAGGAGATGCCGGACCAAAGATTTGGTCCGGTGGAGTTCGTCCGGTGAAGTTCGTTCAGTGTTGATGCTATGAAGACTGAACGAGTAATCTTGTTCGGTGAAGGAGCAGTTTCATTCGGTGCTTGGGCTTCGCGATGAAGTCGTTCGGTGATATGAAGGAGAGGATCTGGTTCGATGATGCTTCATTCGACATTAAGGAGATCAGATGAAATATCTCGTTCGGTGGTGGTGATTTCGTTCGGCTGTGAAGATGCAGTGTGTTTTGCCGAACGAAAAGTCTGTAGCAGTGAAGCTAGCATGCCGGTCCAGATTGGGCTTTGCCGAACCAAATGCCAAGTGATGTATGCCGGACCAAACCATGTGTGCTCATTGCCGAACCAAAGTTATGCCGAACTAGATGTTTACCGAACCAAACCCAGGGCTGCTATATAGCAGCTACCTCTCCTCATATCTTCACTCTATAAATATTGGAGCTTCTAGATAATAATGGCAGCCATACTAGAGAGCTGAAACTCTGCAGAATTTTTTCTACATTGTAAATTCTTCTTATGTATAGCCTCCAAAAGTGAATCAATCTTGTAACTCAAATCTTTCACTGATTAATAAAATCTCCTCTCCCCAAGTGGACGTACACTGCCTCGCGGTAGTAGAACCACTATAAATACTGGTGTTATTTATTTTTCTGCATTGCATTGATCTGTGACTATCTATTCTTGTGTTCATCTTTTGTTTATTCCGTCTCACTACAATCACAATCCAATTGTTTTCTGCTGCGTTGGGTTTTTTATTTCCTTAGACTGATCATCTGAAGGGATTTTCCCCAAAAGTCTGGTATCGGAGCTATAAGGTTGATTGAGGAGTGTTAGACGCTATGACAGGAGATAAAGCGAGTCCAGTTGTTATAAGACCCTATACTAGAGGGATGTATATCGCGTTAGGATCACAGTTGGCAATTGAGAAATGGAACGGGGATAAAGACTTCGAGAAGTGGCAATGGAGCATGAAGGCTGTTCTAATGAAGAATGAAGTCCATCCAGTAGTGTTTGCCCATGAGGAGTTGACAGTTGACATCTCAGTCACGGAAAGGAAGGAGATGGAGAAATGGGCGTTTACTACTTTACAACTAGCCATGGGAGAGAATGTCATCTCAGAGATTAGTAGTGAGACCACTGCTAGAAGCATTTGGACCAAGCTGGAAAATCTCCACTTGAAGAAATCTCTGACTAACCGTCTGATATTGCTGAAGGCATTTTTCATCATGCGGATGAGAGATGGTACTTCAGGAACATCTTAATTTCTTTGATGATCACATGATGAAGATAAAGACTGTTGACTTGAAGATGGATGAGAAGCAAATGGCAATGATTCTTTTGTGTTCTCTTCCAGAGCGATACATAGGTTTCGCTAACAGCTTATCTTCGCTAGAGACACATTGACAGTGGAAGATGTGAAGTCAGGCCTTCTATCTAAGGGCTTGAGAGATCAGATAAAGGAGATAAGTGAAGGAAGTAGAGGTGGAAGTAGTAGTCACCGCCTGTTTGTTGAAAGAGGTAGAGAAGATAAGAAGAATTGGAACTCTAGAGGGCGTTCCAAGCCCAGGAAGCCAGGTAATGGTAGGAGAGGAAAGTCTAAGGACGGGAAGTGCTTCATTTGCAAGAAACTTGGTCACTGGAAAAAGGATTGTCCAGATTTGAAGAAGGAAGAAGACGGATCTTCATCATTTATGGTGGAGAAGTCTATATCTGACGATGTGTTGTCTACAGCAGTGTCAGATGTCTCAGACCATTGGGTGCTGGACTCGAGGGCGTACGTCTTTCCATATGACGCTTAATAAGGATTACTTCAGTTCCTTCATTGGACGAGAGGGAAGCTCTATTATTATGGGTAATGATGCTAGCTGTAGAGCAATGTGTGAAGGTACAGTGAGGATCAGGATGTTTGACGGAGTGATACGCACTTTGACAAGTGTCCGGTATGTTCTAGATCTTCGGAAGTCATTAATTTCTTTAGGACAATTGGAATCTTTGGGATGCAAGGTAACTATCGAGAAGGATAGTCTGAAGGTTTCGAGAGGTGCACTAGTTCTTATGAAAGGAGATGTGTTCCGAAATTTTTATTTGCTGAAAGGAACCACAGTTCTTGGAGAGTCGTGTGTTGGAGTAGATAGTTCTCATGCATTGGATGCCATAAAGCTTTGACATCTCAGGTTGGGTCATATTTCAGAGAAGGGCTTAGAGTTGCTTCGAAGACGAAAGATGATCAAAGGAGGAAGCTTCGACGAGATGGAATTTTGCCAAGAGTGTGTGTTAGGAAAGCAAACTAAAGTATCTTTTGGAGTTGGACTCCATAGATCCAGGCGAGTACTTGAGTACGTGCATATAGATGTTTGGCGACCGGTTGCTACTCCTTCTCTTGGAGGAGTAAAGTATTTTATCTCTTTCATTGATGACTTTTCTCGAAAAGTATGGGTGTATGTGATGAAGGCCAAATCAGAGAGTTTTGAGAAGTTCAAAGACTGGAAAGTGCTCGTTGAGAACCAATCTAGTTTTAGGTTGAAGGTGCTGAGATCTGATAATGGCGGTGAATTTGTCTCTAGGTAGTTCCTCGATTTCTGAAGATAACAGGACACTCAGAGATATTTTACTACACCTAGCGATTTGCAATCCAATGGGGTTGCAGAAAGGATGAACAAGACTCTACTGGAGAAGGCTTATTGCTTGAGATTGATGGTGGGTTTGTCTATAGGCTTTTGTGCTGAGGCATTATCACTGCAGCGCATATCATAAATCGAATTTTGTGCTCAGCCCTAGATGAGAAGATTCCAGAGGAAAAGTGGAGAGGTAAAGCAGTGTATCTTGGTTACTTCCGAATTTTTGGTTGTCCTGTGTACGTTCACCATATAGGTGATGACAAGTTGGAGGCTAGAGCATACAAGGGCATACTAATGGGATACACCGATGATATTAAAGGGTATCGAATTTGGAACCCTGTTGATCGAAAGATTGTTCATTCCAAACATGTTACTTTTGATGAGTCTGCTATGTTCAATCCGAAGAAGAAGCTACCTACCACATCAGAAGATTCTGATAGGCCTAAGGAGATGGAAGAAGTTCTCGTGTTCCAGCCAAATAGTAGAGTAGTTGTTGATGCTGTCGAGGAAAACACAGTCGATGAAACATCACATGATAGTCCACAGGTACCTTCTAGCAGCGCTGGTGATGTGCATGAATCTAGAGGAAGTTCAGTTCAAGGTGGAGCTGAAAGGATTTTAGGCGAAGCGGTATCTACTTGGGTCAGTCGTAGGACTATTAGGCCGCCCGAAAGGTATGGTGATTGGCAATTTGCAAACCTTAGCCTTGGTGATCAATTTGACTATGCCCTACATATGGTTCACGAGGAGCCGCTTGACCTTGATGAAGCTTTGAAGTCATGTGACAGTTCGAAGTGGATGTGCGCTATGGAAGAGGAGTTAGATTCATTGAAGAAGAACAAGACTTGGGAGTTGGTACTACCTCCTCAAGGAAGCCGAGCCATAGGTTGCAAGTGGGTGTTCAAGGTGAAGGATGATGGGAGATACAAGGCTAGACTAGTTGCTAAAGGGTTTTCACAAAGAAAGGGATTGGAGTATGATGAGATATTCTCTCCAGTAGTGAGGCATATATCCATCCACATTTTGCTTGCTATCGTCGCAACTCATGACTTGAAGCTGGAGCAACTAGACGTGAAAACCGCTTTCTTGGATGGAGACTTGGATGAGACCATCTACATGAAGCAACCAGAAGGATTTGTTGTAGATGGAAAAGAAAATTGGGTTTGCAAATTGAAGAAGTCATTGTATGGACTTAAGCAGTCGCCTAAACAATGGTACAAGAGGTTTGACTCTTTTATGTTTTCACTTGGTTTTGATCGTAGCGTCAAAGACGCTTGTGTGTACTTCAAGCATTTAAAGAATGGTGGATGGGTGTACCTACTCTTGTACGTGGATGATATATCGATTGCTTCTAAGGATAAAGCTGAAATTGATAGTTTAAAGCGAAAGCTAAAAGCGGAATTCGAAATGAAGGACCTTGAAGAAGCAAAAAAAATTTTGGTTATGGAAATCCAAAGGAATAGAAAGCTAGGACTTTTGAGCCTCACTCAAAAGGAGTACATTCGAATGGTGCTTGCTTGGTTTAGCATGGAAGGGGCAAAGGCAATCAGCACACTCATGCCTTTGCACATACGACTTTCTAGTAAAGGCTCTCCGATCTCGAAAAAGGACAAGGCTTATATGATGAAGGTTCCATATGCAAGTGCAGTTGGCAGCTTGATGTATGCCATGGTCTGCACTAGGCCCGGCATTGCACGTGCGGTTGGATTGGTGAGTAGATTCATGGAAAATCCAGGGAAGATGCATTAGGAATCAGTGAAGTGTATATAAATAAAACACTCTCCTAAATTCAACTATAACGTTTCAAAGTTTGAGATTAACTGCAACACTCTCCCCCCTAATCTCAAACTTTTTTACTCAGGTTCTTGACTCCCAGTAATTTCCTCATATTTTCAAACTTGATAGTAGCCAGTCCTTTTGTTAAAATATCTGCTCTCTGATCGTTGCTGCAAACATGCTTCAGGACGACTTCTCCTCGTTCTACACATTCTCTGATGAAGGTATACCTTAGAGGAACTCCAAACCATGGACTAGTCTTTGATGGTAGAGGAAGAGATTTCAACTTGGTTGGATTTTGCAATTCCGACTATGCCGGTGATAAAGATTGAAGAAAGTCAACCTCCGGATATGTGTTCACCATTGGTGGGACAGCGATCAGTTGGAGAGCGAGTTGCAGACGATCGTGGCTTTGTCTACTACAAAGGCAGAGCTCATAGCTGCGGTTGAAGCAGTTAAGAAGGTGGTTTATTTGAGGCGACTGTTGTGTGATTTGGGCTTCGTATACGAAGGCGTGGATGTGTACTGTAACAGTCAGAGTGCAATTCACTTAGCTAAAAATCTGGCATTCAGCTCGAGGACGAAGCATATTGAGGTAAGAGAATCGTTTCTTGTCTCGATGAGTGAAGAGAAGCTAGTTCGTCTTTAGAAAGTTCACACAAAGGAGAATGCAACAGACATGTTTACCAAGTCATTGTCTGTTGCTAAGTTCGAGCATTGCTCGAACTTGATTTGCTTAATGAAGTGCTAGGTGCTACGGGGTGGCACGAGGGGAGAGTTGAGATGGTTCATGGAGACGTTTGTTTTCATGGTGGAGATTGATAGGTTCTACACGGACTGGGTACTTCGAACACTTTGTTGACAGGCGGTGGCCTTGCCTGAGTTCGTTGACAAAGTCTAATGGGTGATGACATTACCGAAGCTTATTGGATAAATATCCATTGCTTGGAGCATGAAGGTGTAGATAAAGTTGGAAGGCTTGTTTGGAATTCGGTATCAAGGTGGAGATTGTTAGAGATAATACCTGGAACTCGTGAAGAAGCGTCGCCATTGGAGAAGCTTCGAGGAGGAGCTCCAAACCCAAAGTCACGTTGTTGAAGCAAAGCAGAGGAGGAAGTCATGGGGCTTGGATCTGGCGTTGGAGAAGAAAATGCCAAACCAAATTTTTGGTTCGGTGGAGGAGATGTCGGACCGAAGATTTGGTTCGGTGGAGTTCGCCCGGTGAAGTTTGTTCGGTGTTGATGCTATTAAGACCGAACGAGTAATCTCGTTCGGTGGAGGAGCAGTTTCATTCGGTGCCCGGGCTTCGCGATGAAGTCGTTTGGTGATATGAAGGAGAGGATCCGGTTCGGTGATGTTTCGTTCGGCATTAAGGAGGACCGGACGAAATATCTCGTCCGGTAGTGGTGATTCCGTTCGGCTGTGAAGATGTAGTGTGTTTTGCCGAACGAAAAGTCTGAAACGGTGAAGCTAGCATGCCAGTCCAGATTGGGCTTTGCCAAACCAAATGCCAAGTGATGTATGCCAGACCAAACCATGTGTGCTCTTTGCCGAACCAAAGTTATGCCGAACCAGATGTTTGCCGAACCAAACCCCAGGGCTGCTATATAGCAGCTACCTGTAACAACCATTACTTTGAGTAAATTAAATAAAATAAATAATGAGAAAATAATATAATAACAAAGTACAAACATGGTGCGTTTCATATTTTCTTTAATTTACTCAAAGTCGGGGTAGTTACACTATCCCTCCTCATATCTTCACTTTATAAATAGTGGAGCTTCTGCACAACAATTGCAGCCATCCTAGAGAGCTGAAACTCTGTAGAATTTTGTTTGTATTGTAATTTCTTCTTATGTATAGCATCCAAAAGTGAATTAATTTTGTAACTCAAATCTTTCAGTGATTAATAAAATCTCCTCTCACCAAGTGGACGTACACTGCCTCGCGGTAGTGGAACCAATATAAATACTGGTGTTATTTATTTTTCTGCATTGCATAGATCTGTGATTATCTGTTCTGGTGTTTATCTCTATTTGTTCCATCTCACTACAATCACGATCCAGTTCGTTGTTTTTCCACTGCGTTGGGTTTTTTATTCCCTTAGACCGATCATTTAGAGGGATTTTTCCCCAACAGAAAATAAGTAAGAAAAACATGCTCTTTATCTACATTTTAACGATCAATTTCTCCAAACTCCAAGGTAAAAGCTTCATTTTGCTAGAGGATTTGCTCTTCATAATGAATGGGAAGAATACACATGTTGGAATTTGGGACTTGTAGCATTACTGTAACGACCCTAGATTTTAATTTATTTAAATTAATAATTAAATGAATTTTTAAATAAAAATTGCAAAATTTATTGATAAATTGATTCGAGTTTCCCCGAAATCAAATATAAATGTGTTAAATCATTTAAAGTTAAATATTGTATATATGTATGAATATATATGTATATGTGCATATGTGAGTGAATATGAATTTATCCATATATATATATTGAAGTTGAATTTAAATCGTAAATAAATGGTTTAAAAATAAAAATACATAAGATAAAATTTTGGAAAATATATATATAAAAACAAATTTGTTAAATTAAACAATACATTAATATAGACATTCATTTATATTGCAAGATGATAAATTTTAAAACAAAATGAATTATAACCACAACAAAACCAAAGTATGTATATGAAGTATAAGGCTGAGAGAAGAAACCAGTAAACAAAAGAAAAGAAGCAAACAAAATTATGTTTTCATGAACACTTAAACAAATACATATAAAAGTAAGCTTGTATAGGAAGACATAGGGTACATATGCATTGAATGCTTTCATCTCTAGCCCAATACAATAAGCTGCAGCCATCAAAACAAAGAAGAGAAATATAACAAAATCTCTCAATCAAGATCTGCATAATGAACAAACAATATTTTATCATATTGTACATAACAACATCATCTCAGCCGAAAGCAAAGGACTAAGGGAATAAATGCAACATACTTCCAGCATTTAATACAAACATCTCAGCCCATAACTGTTGTATAAACAAACATCACCAGTACAGATGAATAATATCATCCCCTGTATGCTTCATTTTCACTTATCAATCTTCTCCTCTCAGTTTCGTTCATTCCAGACTGAGAGAAACTAAAGTAAAATATCGTCTTAAACTTCAACATAAACAACACCTATCAAAACAAATCAGGGATCAAAGAAAAGGACTTCAGTTTGCATTTTTCACAAGGCTGTTTCAAAACAAAAGAAGTGCTATGTTCTTTCTTTTAACCACGGTGAGCAACTCTTATTTTTAGAGCTTACCCTGTTTTGATTTCTTGTTGCTTGTGAGTAAACATCAAATCTTGAAGTTTCCAGTTTAAAGTTTAATTGAAAATAGTACAGGGGATTCATTGATCATATTTGTTTTGCATATGCTTTAGCTTGAGTACACTTCTGTGTTCTATATATCTCTGTTTATAGTTGTAGAGTGGATATCTTTTTTTTCCAAAATTCAAATTATTGTCTGCGAATCATTGTTAGGTTTAAATTTTTATCAAAACAGAGATTAAAACTTAGATTAAGATTTTTGAAATTGTTTAAAACATTGTTGAAAAGTATACTAATGTAAATTGTTTTTACAGATAATCAAGTGATTAGTTGATAAGAGTCGATCGTTGTAAAATATTAATTTAGGATTATATATTGAATTCATATCCCAAGACAAGATTTTTAAAACAAAGATCAAGATTTTTAGATTTATATTTAAAGAGCAGTTTGAATATAAACAAAGATTGCATTTTTGTAAAATTCTGGTTATCGATCCAATTTAAAATGATGGAACTTGAATTGAAGCTAGTGTGAACATCATTGATCTTGGGAAAATTATCAGATAATTTTTCAATTGTGTATATTGTTGGGTCGAACCATTTTTAGGGTTTTACTTCGAGTTTTTCGTCATGTCTGTTATGTGTCGAGTGCGTCATCAATACGCGATTGAGTTGCCCAAGATTCTGGTGGAGGGTTGCTTAGTGGGTTGTCGAGGTGTGGTCGAAGTTCGAGCACCTCCGGTGGTCCGTATTCGTAGGGCGATGCATTTTCTCGTGGTTGTTCGAGCTACTGGGTCGAGCTACAGGCCTTATTTTGATTTCGACTTTTATTCGAAATACTGGGTTTCGATTTCGAGTTGGGGGTCGAATCGTGGTTTGTCGGAGGTGTCGAGAGTTGGCGGAGTGGCGGCGCGGTGATGTGCACGTGCACGAGTATCCTCGCGTGTCTGATGATTGTTTTGAAGGGTTGAAGCTTTTGAGAAGAAGGTTGTACATGGGATCGTTCTCGGGTAGCTTGCGTATGTGTCTCGGTGAAAGGATGAGTGCGTGTTATCGTGAAGTTGATCGGAGTTATGCTCGATTTTGCTTGTGCTTGTCTCGTGAATGCTTTCGTATGCTGGCTGGGTGGAATTTTGTAGTAAGTTTTAAATTATAAGCAAGCTTAACCAGATTTTGAAATACAATAAAGGATGAATAGGTTGTATATAGCCAAGAGATTTTAAGTTCTAAGCAAAACAAAAATCAAGTTTTCCAAACTAAAAATATTCCAAACAAAATGTTTTAAACATATTTAAAAGTTTACGGGTATTAAATGTTTAAATTGTTTGAATGAAAATTAATTAAGATTAATAAATGTAAAGGATTATGGGTGATTAATGAATGTGAGTAATTTTAGATTACCTGTTAAGTGTAATTAATAAAAAGGGGTAATTCTTGAGAGTAATTGAGAATCATTAATAAATTACTAAGAGTAATTTAAGACTTTGATTAAAGAGTAATTAATCAAAATGGTTTATAAATTATTAATATTAATTAACCAGGATTAGAAATTCATAAGAAATTAACCTGATTTGAATAAATCAAACAATTAACTAACCTTACTTATGAATGTTTGAATTCTATTGAATGTGAATTGTTTGATATCCTTGATATATGATCATTTGTGATATACCCTGATTTATGTTGTGCTGAGCTGTGATTTCTATTTCTGTGATATATTACTATGTGAATATGAAACCCTTGGCCCATAAAACGGCACTTGAATTTCGATGCGACAGGGAGTCGGATTCCAGTTGGTTATCCGAAACCCACATCGAATTGTAATAGTGAATCTTTGTGACTGATAAATTTACTTTATCTATGAATCGGTGAATGAAGATAAGCGTTATCGATTTTACCGCTTATCGATATATCTGTGATGATTGATGTTGCACTATTGTGTGAAACCCCTGGACCACACTTTTACACACACAAAAATATGGATTTCACGTGGAAATCGGTTAAATCACAGATGATGTAAATTTGATGTTTTGAAATTGAAATTTAGGTTTAAAGTGAAAAGCTTTTGAAATGGAATTTCAAAGATAAAAGTTATTTTGAATAACTTAATCGAGTTTTGGAAATTTAAATAATTTGATTTAAATTTGAATTCAAGTTTGAAATTGAATTCTATGATTTGAAACTAGGGATTAAAGATGCTGTACAAGTTATATATATGGGTTAAACCATTTTAAATGTATTGATTTGGGAATTTGAATTTAATTCAAGGGATTTAACTCGTGTAAATATAACTGGATTTTTCCGAAACGAAAACTACTTGTTTTCAAATAGTAAAATCTTTCACAAAAGTAATGAACTTCCAATTTGTGTTGAAAGAATTTCAAGTTTGAAATGGAATTGAAATGTTTTGAAAACTATGAAATGAGTCTTTGATTTCAAAGACCGGATGAGTTAATCTAACTTGAAATGGAATTTTTTTGAAAGGCTATGAATGAATCTTTGAAAATGAGTTTTGAAAGCTATAAGTTAAATCTTGATTTAAAGATTTAACGAGTTAATCAAATCGAAATGGAAATCGATTTGAAAATTTATGAATGAATCTTTGTGAACGGGGTTAACTTTGTGAATTGAATCTTCTTGTTTAAAAGATTAAAAGTGTGGAAATTGTTTAAACCATTGAAGGTTTTTGAAATGAATCTTTTTATTTAAAAGATTGGAAATGGTAATTTGGTTTAACCATTCGAATGAAAAGTTTTAAGCTTTAAGCTGTGATTTAACTGAGACCCCAGTATCCATATGATTTTTAATTGCGCTCGTTATTCGGTTTAGCCGGGAGAGGACCTTTGTGTCGTATAACCCATTCTGAATAATGATACGTCGTATATGGATAACATTTGAAGACCGGTGGTGAAGACCGGGTATTTGTGAGAGCGATAGGATGACCTATCGATTGTCTCTGCACTGAGTAGCTACAGTATAGAGATTCCCTAAGTGATGGGAAGTCCGATCGAGATTGTGAATACCCGGATTGCAAGGGCTTCTTTGGAAGTGCCTTCGGTTCTGTTCGAACCCGGAACAGAGTTGTATGGATGTGTGTCTGACGTTACACTTTGAGATGTAAAGCTGGTTTCTATCAAATACATTTCTGTTGGTGGCGGAGAATTTATTCTCTTAGCTTAACACTCTTCTTTGAGACGTACGAGCTCAGAGGTTATGTAGTTGATGGTTACTAGTGATACATTCCCAATTTGGTAATGTGGCATACGAAGTGCTGTTGATCATTGTTGGTCAAAGCGTTGCTTTGTGAAAAAGCGTGGCTTTGTGAAAAAGCGTGGCTTTGTGGAAAAGCGTGGCTTTGTGGAAAAGCGTGGCTTTGTGGAAAAGCGTGGCTTTGTGGAAAAGCGTGGCTTTGTGGAAAAGCGTAGCTTTGTGGACGAGACTTCGTCGAGCCTCACAACCCGGTAATGGTCGAAACAGGAATGTTGCGACAAAGGTTTGTAGGGGTAGCACCCCTAGGGTATGTCATTTCCTTCTGGATAAAAGGTGATATCATGGTATGGAGCCCAGATATTTTACCTATGTGGATGCTGCAAATTTATTATACTTTGTGGTTGTTGCTTTATGATCGAGACGTCTCGGATAAAGGTCGGTGACGACCAGGGGATGACATGACTCGTGTGTTAGTTACCTAGTTACAGCTTGGTTAAAGCGTAAGGTAGCGTCGGCCTTGTGTTTGCAGAGATTCGGTTAGGTTCTCGAGGCGTCTCTGCAGAGGCGTTTCTATTTCGGTGTAAGGAAGTTCCTTTGCCTGACCATTTGTTGGAAATCTAAAGAAACAATACGAACCCTGTACGGTTTTAGTTGTATAACCTGCCATGGAATGTGGCGGTAACCTTCTATTGAACATGGTAGCTATAGTAGGCATACGATGAAATGTTGTATGCTGGCTAAGATTGATATTATACTTTCGAAATATTTTCACACTATGCACTAGTAATAATATCAAAGGAGTTTTGATTTTGCATAGTAAGCATGTTTGACTATCATAAGGAGAAATCTCCTCCAATTCTGCGATTGCATTGTGTGTGTGGCGGGAGGCCTTATGGTAGTTTCATTTTCGAAAAGCATTGCGGGTTTCAATGTTTAAAAGCTTTTTGTGTTTGTTTAAAGATAAACTGTTTTTGTTGCTCACACCAGTCCCACGACTGACCTGGAGTTTATTGTTCCCTTCCTAAACTCTGGGTGCCCACCATTTTCCACACAAGCAGTCTAGAGTTGGGTTTCTCGGATATTCAGGTTTAGTAGATTATCTGGAGCTAGTTCAGTTCTTGGAGTTCATGGATTGACGTTGCTTATCTTGGAGCATTCTATTGGAGACATTCTATCCGCTGCTGGTGTTATCTGTTTTCTTTCCGCTGCTATTTCTTGTATCATATTTCTGCTATTGTTGTATCATATTGATATCATTGTTGTATATCATTATGGATATTGTATTCATTGGAGTTGTATATGATATCATTGTTTTCTTTCTTCCGCTGTGTTGTTATACTTACTGTGTTATAAGCTCCGGAGAACCAGATTCGGCGTTTGAATCTACGGCATTTTGAGTACAAGCGAAGTACGGATGCCGATTTTCGAAGGTCGACTTTTGGGTCTTCACAATTACGCACTGGATCTTAAGATATTTTTGGAACCAAGCAAATTATATTGAAAATTATATTCAAGTAATGGAATAAAATAATTTATTATTAGTCCTGTCAGTTTAGTTCTTATGAGTGTCTTTGTTATTCTTGAATTACTTACTACTCTAAGTAGAAAGTTTGTTTCTTTGTCTCCTTTACTCTTTAACCAATTTTACTTGTCATAAGCTAAATGAATCTGGGATATAACATATTAAAGAATTTAGCCTTTACAAGAATTTGCACTAAGAATTCTTGAGGATAAAATTGTTATTACTTGTGTTATATATATATCAGTTTGTTATAATTCCAAGCTTAATTTAATATTTCTACTAATTATTTTCTTTACCAACTTGATCTGCTAAAATACTTGGTCTGCTCATCTGATGTTCCATATCTTATTACGGATATTTAATAAATAACTTGATAGTTTGTAGCTTTCTTAATAACTTTCTTATTCTTTTTTCTCAAGGTTTGAGCTTGGAGTCAAAAACTAAGTACATTCTAGGAGAATTAGTTTTGCTGCAATGAAGTTTATGAAGCTTGGATCAAAGCCTGATTTATTTCAGAAAAATAGAAAGGATGTGAGGTAAGGTTATTATTCATTGTTAATTTGCTACAATTAAATTCAGATTAACATCAACTTGTTAAGATAAATGTTGAATTTATTCTATGAATATTTGCATACTTGTACTTGCATGGAAATTTTGGTTTGTATTATAGTTTGCATGGAGACGATTGTTAATTTAATGGATGAATATCATTATTAATCAAAATGCATAGATGTACATATTTTTTTCCATTTATGATTATACTATATATGTATATGTATGTGTGTGCATACGTGCGTGCGTGTGTGTATATATGTATGTGTGTGTGTATGTATATATATTCACTTCATTTATTTCCATAATTCCAAATTAAACCATGTAAATTAACATTACATAAACTTTAAATTAAAATTAAAATTAAAATCAACTATGTTCAAATTTAAATTCAAAATTTAAATTAGATTAACATTAACTAAAGTTGAAATTATAATTAGTCAAACTTTAAATTAAAATTAAAATTAAAATTATCTTAACTTTAAATTCAAATTCAAATGAACTAAAATTAAAGTAAAAATTAAATTAACATCGACTAAACTTTAAATTAAAATTAACTAAACTAGGCTATGGCAAAACAAAGTGCATGGACAAAGTGTGTAGGATAAGGAACAGGTGTAAGAAAGCATGCTACCGGGCTGCGAATGCTTTGTCAATTGTGTAGGCTCAAGTGTGCAGGCCAGACTACACATTTTCAGCCAGGTAAGGAGATCTTGTTTGCAGGCTGGATAATAGAGTTACATGCATCAAATTTTAGCTGGAATGCATGATACTGCAAGTGATGACTGAGTGACATGGTTATACTTAATATCATGGTTGAAGGCTACAAATTGGTAACTATGGGGCATGGTTGTACCAAATATCAAGGTTGTAACAGAATTGCGGATAGCATTAAAAATGCAGGCAGTACTATGCTAATGAAGTTTGCTGAATGGTGCTCCATGCTAAATAATATGCAGGTTGGACAGGGAAGTAAGGCAAGATAAAGATGAAATGGCTTTAGTAAGGACGTGTGCTATCATATATTGAAAAGATTGTATAGAAACAAAACAAAAGCTCTAACAGACGCTAAGGGGGGACGTAGAGAAGTAGCAACCGACAAGTAGCAGCGCGACAGGCGACCCTTATGAGCAAGGTTGACTTAAGAGTTGTTGCTGAAGCAGAGTACCCTTGATGTAGAACTACCCATGATCCATGTGAGAAGAAACAAGCAAGAGCTGAAGTGTTGAAATATAAGCTGAAACAAACATGAATTGCTGAAGTGCAGAGGTGATGAAGTGCTGAAGTCGGGAGTTTCAGTGGAGCATGGTATTATATCAAGACTATTGAGTTATCCCTGCTGAGTGACTGTGCTAGATGCTATTAGGCAGAAGCAAGCGATCTGCAATAGCCTGGTTGCAGCAGCTGTAGCATGTTAGTGGAAGACGAGGTGTTGTGCAAGTCTATTGCGTGTAAGAGGATATGTGCAAAGCTTTTGCTTTGAGGAGGAACAAGGATGGTTCAAAAGAACTATGCAAGATTGAGTTTGCCACCCGATAATGAAATTGAGTTAGCAGCAGTTACAACTGCAAATTGGTGCGAGCAGGTTGCAAAGAGGTCAAGTAGCGGTCTAGAAAGGGGTTGGTTGCAACATCTGTACCAAGTGCGATATGATTATTTAAACTACATTACTATGATTATTTAATATGAACATCACTTAATACTTAGATTACTTCTACTATAAAAAACTGATTCAACTACATAAAAACAAAAACCAATTATAGATTTTAAAAGTTTCATAGTAGCTTTTAATGATTGATTACATTAAAGAATATATATTTGTTATAGGCTTATAGTTGTATCAGTATTTTTATAGCTTGGTTCTTGTATGAGTTGATAATCCATGCGAATTTTTTAAAATGATTTTGAACTGTTAAAATCGGAGATTAAAATGTGGAAAAATCATTGAATTTAATTACCTACTATCGGTTAAATTAATGTAGGGAAACTAAAGTGGCATCTACTCACCATTAGCTGTATTGTCGTGTTCTAAATGAAATTCTAAATGACTCGGCTTTAAAAGAATGACCAAAATCGAGTACACACATTAATATTACATTAATAAGTCAGTCAAGGTTTATTTTGCTCTAAATCTGTTCCTTTCATTTCTAAGTCTATACATCGCAATAGTTAGAAAGCCAATCACATTGGTACACAACACAATGTGTATTATATGATTTCATTTTTGCTTAGAACAGCTTGTGTTATTTAAGTAGTAAGCAGTGTGTTCCTGATGCAGCGCATACCAGATCCTATGTCGCGAATTCCTCCTTAAGTCGCGGCGAAACCCTAGGTCGTTCCAGCCTTATGTCGCGAGATTCTTATGTCGCTCCAGAATTCACGAACGAGCTTAAGTCGCTCCTCCTCCTCCTTAAGTCGAACGAAGTCTTATGTCGCTCCAGCTTATGTCGCGAGAAAACCCTAGGTCGCGAACGACCTTCCTTAAGTCGCGAAGATGATGCAGCGATATTCCTTGAGTCGCGAGCATCTCCAGTAGGTCGCTCCAGCAGCTTATGTCACGAGCAAACCCTAGGTCGCAAACGACCTTCCTTAAGTCGCGAAGATGAGGCAGCGATATTCTTTAAGTCGCGAGCATCTCCAGTAGGTCGCGAATGAGCAGAACCTTAAGTCGCTTCCAGTATGACGTTGCTTCTTATGTCGCCGATTGCTATGTCGTTACTAGCTTATGTCGCAATGATGATAAGTCGTTTGTATTGTAGTTGTTGTACCGCTTTTCCTTAAGTCGTTTGTGATGTATTTGTTAAGTCGCATTGTTGTTATGTCGTTATTGTTCTTATGTCGTATGTTGAAGTCGTATGTGTTGTAATTTCCTATAAATAGGGGTGTGTTGTCATTTGTAAAAGGAGTTGATTTTTGAATAAAATTTGTTGAGAGTTTTGTGCCTCTTTTAAAATTGGAAGTTGAGTGTGATCTCCTTTCTCCATCTTCGGATATTCGAGTGCGCTCGAATCAACGATTTTGAAGCCGATTCACGGAATCTCGTGCGCGAGATCAACATCGAAGAATCGTAGATCTTCTAACGTGGTATCGTGCGCGATCAACGTGTTGAAGATAGCTAGAATCTGGTATCTCGAGAGATCAACGGATTTGGGCACTTGGGTATCATCAATTCATCAGTTTATCTTGTTTCATCGATTATTGTTTCCGCAATTCGTGATTGGATCCGAGATAGATTTGACCGCTGGTTCAGATCTACTTCCGTGCTGCGTAATTTTGGTATCAGAGCAAGGGGACGAACTTATCCAAGTTCGTTGGGTGTTCGTGAGATTTCAAACAAGTTGGGGAGTTTTGATTCGAGATTTTTTTTGGATCGAAGTGAAGTTTGAGTTTGAATTTGTTGAAGATTTGATCATGCCTTCGAGATGTGCTAACCGCTATCAAAATATTAAAGATTTGTATAGAAGACAAGAAGCTAAGCAGATGGAGCAGCGTATCAATGAAAAGTTCAATGAGGGTATTGAAAAACTGGAGAAATTGATGATCGACATGAATCAAAATCAAAGGAGAACATCACCAGTTTCGAACCACGGTGGAAACAGGGTTTCGCCATCGGTTTCGAAAGAAAGGAGTATGTCACCCCAGTCTTATCGAGATAGGAGAGAATCATCAGTTTCAATGATGCGAGACCACCATGGGTACCGAAATGAAGAGGGAGGAACTCAACGTGGTTTCGAAAATGAACCACATCATGATGCTGAAAGACAAGGTAGAAGGAACATGCGTGGTTGTAGGGATGTAGATGGCCAGGATCGATATCGAAATACATCTGATTTTGAGGAAGATGATGATGGAGGTAGTATTCATTATCGAAATCAAGGCCAAGTGCGAAATCAATTTCGAGATTCAGAAAATGATCGTAAATGGGAGTTAGGTATGAGGATGGAAATTCCAGAATTCAAAGGTGGTATGCAAGCAGAAGAATTTCTTGATTGGTTGTCGAATGTTGAAGAAATTTTGGAATTCAAGGATGTGCCTGAGAATCACAGAGTCCAATTAATTGCTACAAGACTAACGGGAAGAGCTATGGCTTGGTGGCAACAAACTAAACTAACCCGGGAGAGAATAGGAAAATCAAAAGTTGTCACTTGGGAGAAGATGAGAAAAATGATGAAAGCAACTTTCTTGCCGTACAATTATCAATCTCTTATGTATCAACGTTTGTAGAATTTGAGACAAGGGACGAAGACAGTGAATGACTATGCAGATGAATTCTATCAATTGATTGCAAGGAATGATATTATGGAAACCGAGGAACAGCTAACGGCTAGATATGTTGGAGGGTTACGAATGCAAATTCAAGACATGGTTAATATGTTTAATTCAAGACAGGGTTACGAACTATTCTTCTTTTCCAATGTGCGTCCATTATCCACACACAATGCGAGACACCCCAACAAGAGAAAGAAGGAAATTTGTGCTTACTTCATTCATAAAATAAGTGCAAGTTTTATTATTTTGAATGCATATTCTTTTTTCACAACTTAACTAATCTGTCCAAATATTATACTGCATGTATTTTTCTCCGCGCATAACTAATCTGTCTAAACTTAAACTTAGCTCTAGTTTAATTTTTATTATGTGGAGTGTAGATAGAGAATATAAGATCGAATGAATAATTACAAAGGGAAAAATTAACAGGTTAAGGTCAAAACTATGTGAGAAAATAATTTTGTGGTTGACTTAATATACTTGGCAGCAAGAACTGAACGCATTGTAGTCTACATTTCTTTCAACTTAACATTGCAGTTCAAAATTGATATAAAATTGATGATTTTCTTTACTATGCTACAAGCAGCAGCCTTGCTAATACTTGTTCCTAAGCTCAGCTTAGTTGTTGCTGCTAAGCAGCAGCCTTGTTGGTTCTATTTATAGCAATAGCCTAGCTGCTTAGCAGAATCAAATGAGGTTGTTGCCAAGCAAGGCTATAACATCGTATTTTCTGATGCACTGCATATGATCATGTTTGACATTTTAATTCAAGATAGAAAATACAATTTTCAATAATGTACAGTGATTAGATTATTATGTCATCGGTTTGGCGCATATAATCATTTTAAGAATTAAACACCCCAAATTTAAGCATGTCTACCAAAATAGTTATTTCTACGCATGAAAATGGTAAACTGTACTTTGATAATTCAACTTCAGTTATTCATTCATACAAGCATCAAGTAATTGAACTATAACCTAGTTATTTGAGAATTGTCAAAGTGGAAGAGTTATTTTATGGGAAACTGAATACTTTAAACGGTAAAACTACCCTCTTATAAATATTAATTCTTTTTTCGTCTTATTAATATAGTTGTAATACTTAGACCTGGGCTAGCTTATTCATGGCGCTCTGCAAGTTGGGAGCATGAAGTTGCCCCAGGAGTCATCGAGTCCTCTTTTGAGATGGTACCTCTCCTTTTCCTTTTCGCGCGGACATAAATCAAGCATATATACAAACTGTAACTTTTTTGTATGCTGGTTAGATACTACAACAGGCAAATTCACTTAGACAGATCCCACAGTTGGAGCGGCTCTCTTGACTCCTTTGGTCAGTTCTTCGGCGGTTGTTAAAGTCACTACAACAAAACTATTCTTTTACAATGCCTATTTTACAACGAGATATAAACAATCGTTGTAATAGAAACTTTTTACAACGGTTTTCTTAAGCCCGTTGTAATAGGTGCGGTGCAACTTTTCATCATTCAGTACACCTATTACAACGTTGTCGGCTTGCCCGTTGTAATATGGTCCTCTTACAACGGTTTCAACTCGTTGTAATAGATACTAGTTTTCAGCTTTATTACAACAGTTTTAGCCCGTTGTAATATAATTATATTATAACGGTTTTCGACATGTTGTAATATAATCCTATTAAAACGGTTTTTGGCCCGTTGTACTAGATACTAGTTTTTATCTCTATTTGCCCGTTGTTTATTACATTCCAATAGACTTAATTTTACTTTCCAGTTATTAATACGTAACTATATACAAAGTTTTTTAAAATAAAATACAAAGGTGAGAAACTCGTGTTTGGTTAAACATTGTGTTTGCGTAATAATTTTAGCTGTGTTGTTAGATAACACTTACAATAATTTTATTTAATAGGATAATATATTTACTAAAGTTTTGATAGAAATATTTTCTTAAATTTATGAGTATTTTTATTAAATTAGTTAGAAAATGCATCCTAGCATAATTAAATAATAATAATTAATTAATTAATAATAAATAATAATCACTATTAAATAATAATAATTAACATGAAATATGAAATAACTAACATAAATAATTACTATTCAATAATTAATTTTATAATTAATAAATAACAATAATTATTATTATTAAATAATTAATAATTAATAATTAATAATTAATAAATAAGAATTAATTTTTAATAATTAATATTGATAATTGATAAATAATAATTTTAATTAATAATTAATATAATAAATAATAAATAGAAATAATTATTAAATAATTAATAATTATTAAATAATTAATAATTAATAAATAAGAATTAATTTTTAATAATTAATAATTAAGAAGTATTAATTAATATTAATAATTAAGAAGTAATATTTACTATATATTTAGTAATTGATTTTTGATAATTAATAATAATAATAATTAATAATTATAACATTTTTATCATAAAGTTGTATAAACTTATTTTCACCGGCCGTTTTTTACTAGTTGTAATAAAGGCCTATTAAATATTAATAATAACTAATATTTTATAATTAATTATTAATAATTTTAATATTTAAGAATAATTAATAACTAATATTTAATAATAACCTTACAAATTAATAATAATTAATAATTACTATTAAATAATTAATACTTAATAATCAATAATTAATAAAAAGTAATTAGTTTTTAATAATTACAATTAAATATTTAAGAATTAATAATTGGTACATATACAAAATAATTAACTTTTGATAATTAATATCCTTATAACTAAGAAGTAATAAGTAATAATTAAGAAGTAATATTTAATAATTTAACAAAAATTAATTTTCAGGAAATTCATATCATATTTAATATAAATTTTGACTTATTAATTCTTAACTTATAATATTTACTTTTACAAATTTTGGTGAAATTTTGACATGATCCATGAAAAATTGGTGGCAAGCCACGAAATGTTAGCGCAAAAGAAATTTAGGCGGAAATAGGGAAAAATTTGGGCGGGAATAGAGAAAAATTGGCTCCAACGTAATTCACGTATTATATTTCTACTCCCTCACGTCGGCCTCCTCTAGGGATGGCAATGGGGCGGGTCTAGGGTCCAAACCCGGTTGACCCGCCCCTGTTTTGGTCCGCACAGACCCGCCCCATTGGGTCATCGGGGCGGGTAGACCCGTAACCCGTTCTTGAGAGCTCCGGGTCTAGGGTCGGGTCGGGGCTTGGCTGACCCGCCCCAATCCGACCCGCACTTCTAAGATCTCATGAAATCGCTTTAGTATTATAACGATGATTTGTTAATCTTTATATATATATATATATATATTTGTGTATGTTTGATTATGACATGGATATTATAATGTTCCAATCAATAAGCTATAAAAAGTTTATAGTATTAAGCTGCATCATTGATATTTATAAAATAACATATGCATCTTTTTTTGAATTATTTTGTACACCACATTTTTATTATCTTCCTTTATAATTGTAAACACATTGTTATTTGTATTTAATGTATCATTTAGTGACAACAAATATAAATACATGTACATTAGTACACAATTTTGAATCAATACAAAAACCTTCACCGGGTCTCAGGGCGGGACGGGTCTACCCTGACCCGTACGGGTCTCGGGTTGGGGCAAAATTCTGGACTTGCACCGGGTCTACGGGGCGGGTCTGGGGCGGGGTCTAAAAACCCCGGAGCGGGCCTGGGGCACAAGAAACCCGCCCCAACCCGCCCCATTGCCCTAGCCTCCTCCCATACTCTTCCCAAAATGAAAATCAATTCCAGATTTTTCCTCTCCTCAAGCAAAGTTGCGCCTCAACAAACATGAGCCGACTACTACCGAAATATGGATCCATTAATTGTCGCGATGCTGATGATGATGGAGCCGATTCACGATTTGATTTGGCATCATGCAAGATTGAAGCGTATGCTGCTATTAGGTGTGAACCGAATGAAGAGAGATGGTCATATTAGATGGCGTAGGCATGGAAATTGCTGTTAGTGATTTGCTAATTTTTCACTTAACAACTTTCCTGCCTTTCATTGTCGAAATCATGAGCATGAGGCCACAAAGCTACCGGGCGCTTTACTTGTGCAAAAAAGAAAAGGACAGGCAACATTAACATTTCAGTGCAGTCCATGAATTCTGAATTAGGAATTAGCTTGATTAGTTTGTGTGAATTTGTGAATTGGTTTATGTGAATTAGTAATTAGCCTGAATTAGTGAAACTGTTAGTAATTAGCCTGAATAGTGAATTTGTTATTCAACTTTTGAATGCTATTACCACACATTTGGGCTTCTGTTGAGAATTTCTTCTTTTCCCACAGTATTGATGCTTCTGAATGCTTGGTAATTACTGACAACCTTGCATTGACGTGAGTCAAATTGCCCACACATTCCAGTATTATATTTTCTATAATGTATAAATCAATAAATCCTTAAACCAATAATCTCCTGGAGTCATATGCACTATTTAAGTTTCTCTGATTACAATCTAACTAATAGTTAAACTAAATAATCACTGTTACTTAACACCAGTTGGGAATGCAAAAATGTGTCTTTACTGTTTGGTTGCTCAGCCACCTTATTTTTTGATACGTCTGTTTACTGAGCCTATAAGCTTTTATAGTGATATGATATTCAATAATTCTTCTCCGGCTATAAACATCTGAATTTAAGCAGGGCTAATAAGATCCGTAGGATTTGTGTGTCCCTTCTACAGTTCTACTATCCATCTTCCGATCCCACACCCGTATATTTTTACGTCCCAAATAGTCGGTCGTTCTAGCAGTACTCTTTGATATTAGTTCCATAACCACCTTCATAAATTCATTTATAACTTACTTTCCACACGGCTTCAAACTAGCTTGATGTTAGGTCCTTTGATGTTAGGTCCCTGTACTTATTCTGTTGAAAATATAAACTCTTTCACACACCTGATTTCCATTAAGTTTTACCATGCATTATTTCTGTGAATTACTGCAATTTTCCTTATAATCTTCCTCATGTGACATGAAACAATATTGTGATGTTCAGCTATACAACACACTCTAAGATCTTATAGAAATACAGTTTTCTACCAAACATTCCTTTTAAGTATAAATTTGATTCTAGTAATTGAATATGATCCAACTACCAAACTTGCAACCTGTTGGATTTATTTTTATTAATCTAAACTAATGTTAAAATAATGTGCTGTTATTAGAAAAGAATAAGTCATATAGTGGTAGAGTATTTTTAAGAAAATACTGGAGTTAGAGTCGGTAGTTGATTGAGTCTAGGAAGTTATTTATTTTGTTCCTATTTTATTGGATCACCACATTTGTGTGTGAACTGTTAGTCTATATATATTCATGTACTGTTCAGTTTAATAAGATAAGAAAAGTACTACGTTTTTCCTTCAAAAATATATCAAGTGTTTTTAAACTTTTTCTAATATTTGGTATCAGAGCGTTCAGGTTGTGAATGCCAAAGTATATGCCCGGAAATACATCAATGGATACAACGAAGGTGAAGGAAAGCTCGATTGGATTAAGCTACCCAATGTTGGCGAGAAATAACTACAATTCTTGGTCGTTAAAGATGAAGGTGTTCATGCAGGCTCAAGGCGTATGGGAGGCTGTTGAGCGGAGCGATCCAAAAGTTGCAGTTGAGACGAGGACAGATAAGATGGCACTGGCTGCTATCTATCAAGGTATCCCGGAGGATATGCTGTTATCCATAGCTGAAAAGGAATCCGCCAAAGAAGCTTGGGAAGCTATTAAAGTGATGTGTATGGGGGCAGAGCGAGTAAAGGCAGCAAAAGTGCAGACACTGAAAGCGGAATTCGAGTCGATGAACATGAAAGAGTCAGATCAGCTCGATGATTTCTGTATGAAGTTGAATGGAGTAGTCGCTAACATTCGAATTCTGGGAGAGAAAGTAGAAGAATCATACGTAGTAAAGAAGATTCTACGTGCCGTCCCCTCGAAATTTCTACAAATTGCTTCCACAATAGAGCAGTTTGGAGACATGGAGAAAATGACAGTGGACGAGGTAGTTGGGCGTCTCAAAGCACATGAAGAAAGAGTGCGTGGCTCGTCAGACAACACTGGTAGTCAACTCTTGCTTACACAAGAAGAGTGGACAAAAAGGACACAGAAAAATGGACCTTCAAACTCTCATAGCCAGAGAGGAAGAGGAGGTGGTTTCAACCGTGGAAGAGGCAGACACAATTCACGTGGTGGCTACGCAGGAAGAGGCCAATCAAGACGAACTGAGGAGAATAACAAAGGTGGAAATACAAGGCCAGACAGGAGCCAAGTAAAATGCTTTAATTGTAACTTCTATGGCCACTACGCAGCAGAGTGTCGAAAGCCACGAAGAGATAAAGAGCGGGATAAAGTACAGACACCTGAAGCTAATCTTACTCAAACTCAAGATGATGAACCCACGCTCTTATTTACAGAGTGTGGAGAGAAAGAAGTGAACGTGCTTTTGTTAAAAGAAGAAAAGGTGATGCCTGGCTCAAAGAGAGATGTTGATGGAGATGGAACTAGTAATTTGTGGTACCTTGACAATGGAGCCAGTAACCATATGACTGGCAGGCGTTCAAAATTCAAAAATCTCGATGAAGGTGTAACGGGTTTAGTAAAGTTTGGAGATGGCTCTACTGTGAAGATTGAGGGCAAAGGGACTATCGCTCTTAAATGTAAGAATGGAGAGGAGAGGCTCCTTCATGAGGTATATTTTATTCCCACATTGCATAGCAACATAATAAGCCTTGGACAGCTCTCTGAAGATGGAAATAGAGTTGTACTGAGTGGGGAATACTTATGGGTGTACGATCAGCATGAGATATTATTAATGAAGGTAAAGAGGTCACCCAACAGATTGTACAAGATAGTTATTGAAGAAGCAACGGCTGTTTGTTTAATGTCCAAGGTGGAAGAAACGTCCTGGATGTGGCATTCACAGCTGGGACACGTAAATTTTGATGCTATGAAACTTTTGTCTAACAATGGCATGGTGCATGGCATACCAAAACTGATTCAACCCAAGGAGTTATGCAAGGGATGTTTATTGTCAAAGCAAACTCAAAGCTCGTTTCCAAAAAAGTCAAATTTTATGGCAAAAGATAAACTCGAGTTGATACATGGGGATTTATGTGGGCCGATTTCTCCACCTACAGCAGCAGGCAACAGGTATTTCTTTTTACTTGTTGACGATTTCAGTAGAATGATGTGGGTGTTTATGTTGAAAAATAAGAGCGATACTTTGAATGCGTTTAAGAAATTTAAATCGTTGGTTGAAAAAGAATCCAAGGAGAAGATAAAAATATTTAGAACAGATCGTGGTGGTGAATTCTTGTCAAAAGATTTTGAAATGTATTGTGATAGTGAAGGCATAGGCAGACACTTTACAGCACCATATTCCCCACAACAAAACGTTGTTGTGGAACGTCGGAACCGAACTGTAGTTGCAATGACAAGAAGTCTGTTAAAAGAAAGGGAGATGCCGCTTGTGTTTTGGGGAGAGGCGGTAAGGCACGCTGTGTATGTCCTAAACAAGCTACCTACACGAGTTTTGAAAGGGGAGACACCATACGAGGCCTGGAAAGGGAAAAAACCACATCTTGAATACATACGTATTTTTGGTTGTCTAGCCCACATGAAAATACCAAAGGTGCACACCGGAAAATTGGATGACAGGAGCAAACAAGTAGTCTATCTTGGCAAGGAACTTGGAACAAAAGCTTATCGACTTTTTGACCCAAAGACTAGCAGACTACATGTAAGTCGCGATGTGATATTTGAAGAAAGCAAAGGATGGGACTGGAATCAACAGGAGCTGGCAGGTACAAAAAATGAAAGTTCTTTTGTTATAATTAATTCACATGCACCTGTACAGCAGAATATTGAGGATGAAGCTATGACATCCACACAATCAAGTGTCTTGGGGTCGACGCAAAGTTCTGGTGACAGTGAAGGAGAATCCGTAGACTCGAGTGGAAGCACAGAGCCAAGGAACTTTAGACTCGTCAGTGATATTTATAATAACACTGAAGAAGTCGAGTTGATGGACGAGTTGTTGTTTCTCGGAACAGAAGAACCAGCAAATTATGGAGAAGCTGCAACAGACCCAGAGTGGAGAAAAGCTATGCAAGCAGAAATGGAGTCTATTGAACGTAATAAGACGTGGGTCTTAACAGATTTGCCACCTGGTCGAAAACCAATCAGCCTGAAGTGGGTCTATAAAGTGAAAAAGGACACACGTGGTGAAATAACAAAGTACAAGGCAAGGGTTGTTGCAAGAGGTTTTGTGCAGAAAAAGGGGATTGATTTTGAGGAGGTCTTCGCACCTGTTACCAGAATGGAAACTGTACGCCTATTACTAGCATTGTCAGCAAAGAATGGGTGGGAAGTTCACCACCTTGACGTGAAATCTGCATTTCTGAATGGTGATTTAAGCGAAGAAGTGTATGTTACCCAACCAGAGGGTTTTGTGAAAGAAAAGCAAGAATACAAGGTTTATAGGCTCTTAAAAGCTCTGTATGGATTACGCCAAGCCCCACGGGCTTGGTATGCTCGGCTAAATAGGTGTTTAAAGATGTTAGGCTTCTCAAAATGCCCATATGAGCATGCCGTGTATACAAAAAGGGAAGGTGATGAATTTTTAGTTATTGGAGTCTATGTAGATGATTTATTGGTAACTGGTTCAAGCGTTGCAAATATTGTGAGGTTCAAACAACAAATGCAGAAGGAATTTGAAATGAGTGATTTGGGAAAGCTTTCTTATTACTTAGGGATTGAAGTTGATCAAAGGCGAGATGGAACAGAACTGAGACAGACTGCTTATGCAAAGAGGTTGCTGGAGAAAGCTGACATGTTGGGGTGTAAGCCAGTAAAATACCCTATGGAGCCAAAGGTGGTACTCGACAAAGATGAACAGGGAAAAGCAGTAGACTCCACAAAATTCAGAAGCATCGTCGGTGGTCTGAGATATTTAGTACACACACGTCCAGACGTGGCCTATGCTGTAGGTGTCATTAGCAGATATATGGAGAGGCCAACCACATTACATTATAATGCTATGAAACGTATTCTTCGTTATGTCAAAGGAACGTTGGAATATGGCTTACTGTATTCACGAGGTGTTGGAAATTATATCTTATCAGGTTACTCCGATAGTGACCTAGCTGGGAGTATAGATGATCGGAAAAGTACAGGAGGGATGGCATTTTATTTAAATGAGAATTTGATAACCTGGGTTTCTCAAAAACAGAGGTGTGTAGCTCTTTCCTCTTGTGAAGCTGAGTTCATGGCGGCAACAGCCGCAGCTTGTCAAGGCGTTTGGTTAAGGAATCTGTTAATGCAAATATCTGATATTGGTTCCAGTCCAGTGGTGATATATGTTGATAATAAGTCGGCCATCGACTTAACTAAAAACCCGGTGTTTCACGGTCGCAGCAAGCATATAGATATTAGATACCATTTCATCCGCGACTGCATTGAGAGAGGTGAGATTATAGTCAAATATGTATGCACAAGGGAACAACGAGAAGATGTGCTCACGAAAGCGTTGTCCATAGTGAAGTTTGAGGAAATGCGTTCGTTGCTGGGAGTGAAGAACTTAAGTTGATTAAAGTTTAGATTAAGGGAGAGATTGTTGGATTTATTTTTATTAATCTAAACTAATGTTAAAATAATGTGCTGTTATTAGAAAAGAATAAGTCATATAGTGGTAGAGTATTTTTAAGAAAATACTGGAGTTAGAGTCGGTAGTTGATTGAGTCTAGGAAGTTATTTATTTTGTTCCTATTTTATTGGATCACCACATTTGTGTGTGAACTGTTAGTCTATATATATTCATGTACTGTTCAGTTTAATAAGATAAGAAAAGTACTACGTTTTTCCTTCAAAAATATATCAAGTGTTTTTAAACTTTTTCTAATACAACCATCTTTAACCATAAAGAATGGATATATATTACTCTGAAGGTGAATATTTCGTTTTACTTTTGTTTTTGATATTAAAAAAAGTAGGAATCTCTGTCTTAAACTATTAATTGTGATTAATGTATAAAAGATTGTTGTGAGGATGATGAAGAATTTTGTAAATGCATGTCAGACTTCAAAGGTACGAATTCAAACATGTGCCAATGAGAAGATATTCATTTTTTCTGAGCAGCTTATTTGTTTACTTGTGCATGCTTTTTTCTATTTATGAAAATACTTTGATTCGTTTCATCCCATCATGTTTCCAATTTACTTGCATAGGCTGTTTAGATTTTTTATGTTTTTGGTTACTTTTCAATTTTCTTTTTCATTACTTAGAACATTTATACCATGTGGCATCAAACTGATGATGCATGAACTATAAAAATATGATGTACATATGCTACTCATGAGTTTCTGTATTCAAGTCTCTGATGCTTGCCTAAGAAAATTTTAATTTAGTTCATTTGTTTATATTGTCACTTAGATATGCTGGAAATGCCGTTAAATTTATTGCTCGAGTTTCTGATGTACCTGATATTCGATTATTTGGTACAATAATGAAATACTATTGTAATTGCTCTAGGAAGTACCAATATAGCATTACATCTTATGCAGGCAACCATTCGGTGATGTTTATTACATTCCTTTGAACTCTGGTTAGTCCTTTTTCTTCTTCCTTCTTTAGGATTTCTATTTGTTTTGGTAAATTCTGATGTGGCTTTGTGTTTTATGTTGTTTGTAAAATATGTTATTTTTTCACGGTTTTCGTGATCATTTTGTTTCTGTATTTTGCTTAGATTAGTCTGGTTTGGTTTCTGTCATGTTTCTTAAATATTTTATTGGCAATACAGTTTGCCTCTATGTGAACATATTTTCTTGTGGTGGAAAGTTACTTTGCTTTTTATAATATTTCTCCAGCTAAATGGTATATGCCCTATTTCAATAACTAAAAGAATTGGTATTAACAAATAAATATGATGAAGCTTGTATTGGAATTGCACTTCTTTTCCTATTACATAGTTTAGATTAGCATTCAGTCACTTAACAGGATTTATAATGGTTCATATTTTATGCCAACAAATTCATAAAGCAAGTTATGGAGTTGGCATAAGAACATAGTTGCAGAAGGAACCATAGCAAGCACCGATCCTAATTCTTCGGTACATTTCATAAAGCTTGGACCTGATGTGTAGAAGGTATGGGTGAATGTAGCGATGGAACCATAAGCTTTTTTATTTAGACCAAATTCAAAGATGTTCACTATTAAAAAGGCTATTGGATCACCCGTCGCGTGGCCTAAAGATTTCATCTCCTTGGCCTAGTATGTATGTGAATTTTGGTTTTATGGTTTATGTGTTAGTACTTGGAACTTGATATGTATTTTGTAACTAGTTATTATGTATTTTATAATAACTACTTGTTATGTGTTAGACCTTTGTTAATGTAAAAACTTGACTACTCTTTTTGGAATGTGTTGGAACTTTATGAATGTAGCTTTATAGTATGTGTGATTTTGATTGTTTTATGATAATATTTATTAATTATTAATTATTCCTATATGTGTATTGTATGGAAGTTGCGGCTAATTTTTTTATTTTGCATTTATTTTACAACGGGCCAAAATAGTTGCAAAAGATAAAAGGACAATGGGTTATGGATGTTGAAACACCCCCACACTCCTTAATATACCCAAAAAAGACACATTAAAAGGCGTGGTGCATTGTTGGTATAAATAAAACTAACAGAGACTAAGATTCACAAGACAAAAATGGATAAAAATAGCGGAAACTTAAAATAATAACTTAATTATAACAAGCTTCATAAATAAGTCAAATACCAAATACATGTCTAAAAATCCAATATGTCTCATGAAACAAAATCTCATAGTCTCAAAAATCAGAGTACATAATATCCTTCATAATAAGCCAGTACACAAAAAGGACTAAAGCTGAAATATTAAAAGAAATACATAGTAGAAATCTTCTCTAAGCAAACTCCCAGCAACAGCAATCTATTGATTTCTCCCTTGATTGCCTAAGGAGGGAAAGGGGAAAATAGAGGAGTGAGTTAGACTAAAAGTCTGGTGAGTGATAGTAATTACTAAAGTCTTTAAGCAAGATAAAAGTAATAGACTCTGCAACAGTTCTAGCATAAATAAAAATAACAAAGGGAATAGGAAAGAGATAAACTGGAAATAAATACGATTAAATATTGCTCAAGATAGGTTAACTTTGATTGCTTGCACTTGTTCTGATTTAATTAGGCTGAATTCCTAATCCTGTAGTTAGGATGTAACCTAATTCTACCCTTTTTGATCGGCCTGCTACTCCATAGACCTTTCTGTGGACCAATCGCTATATAACTCCCTGCATAGCAGCCAATGGTATCTACGGAAGATGCTCAGAGCAACTACTGTGGATTCGGATGACATATATAGCTCCCTACACAGAAGGTAATAGTGCCTACTAAGACACCATACTAAGCGCTTGGAACTCATAGCTATTACTGAGCACCCGAATGGAAGTCGCACGAGTAACTGCCACCATGCCTATGCTATCTTTTGCTCCACCTATTGGGTCTTCTTATTACCTACAACGTACATCATAGCGTGCCACTCATCTCACTTCAAGCTAATGCGAGATCACCGTGTGTCCACAGAAAAATAGGGGAAATGCTGTTGGTACTGGCCCTTCATCCAAACAATATCTAGTTGCGCCCCTTATCCAAATCCCCGTGATTTGGACTTCTATTTGACCAATTACTACCATTCTTAGCATAAGCATGCCCTAAAGAATGCTATTTGGTATAGGTCCTACTTTCATCATTGCTTATTAACTTAGATAAATTATTTAAATAAGCCTTTATTACCATTTTTACTTTCTATGCTTATTAATTTATCCCAAGCCTTAAAATAAGCCTATTCTATTCTTTTTCTTATTATAACCTACGTTATAATCATGCTTATTACTTAACCTAAGGTCTAAGTGTGAAAATAATCTTCTTTCATCTTTTACTTCATTTAGTTATAATCCTAAGTTATAACTATGCCAATTATCTTTAATTAGTTCAATTCTAATTATAATTAGGCGTAAATTCAGTCCAATTCCATTATTTATTACAGTCTCCATAATTTACATCTTATCTTCTTCATTTAATATTCTTACTTATAAAATCCATATCCGCGTTTAATTTAATCTAATCCATACGCGCAGAAAAGAGGAATGAAGAGAATAGACGCTTGCATAAAATCCAAAACGTCGAAAAGATGTAAATAAGAAATAAATAACAGTAAATAAACTTAAATACTGTAAATAGACTGTAAACTAATAAAAAACTATGCTTAACAGTAATAATTTATAATTAGCAGGAATAATACTAAAATTACTGAAAGGAATAGCTGAATAGACTGAAAATAATTAAAACTGTAAATAATTACTGTAAAAGGCTATTCCAAAAATCGTAGTAAAACTACCACTATTGGAAATCCTATTATTTTAAATTACTTAAAAAAATCTTAAAATACTTACAACCACTCACCTCTGGTCCTAAGCTCTTCCTTTGGTCTTCCCGGATCCACTTCGAGTTGTAAAATAATTTTTATTAAAAAGATTCTCTCCTTGGAAAATTATTCCTTTTAGGGTCCTTCCTGAAAAGGTGAATCCAAGCGGAGAAAATCTAGAATTAGAAAAGGTGTTGGGTCTAGGGGTCTATTTATATATGTAGAAGTGGATCTCGGACCATTGGATTTGGAGATTGAATAGGATGCAACCACGTCATAGGCTGAATAGGAGCCATCGGATGCAGAAACGGAGGGACCAGATTAATTAAAACGATGCAAAACACATTACTGATTCGTTCGAATGAACGAATGTTCGTTCGCTTGGCAAAAGTGAAGGCGGGTCGACCGGGCGGTCGACCGCCCCCTTACCCAGGTCGACCAGTCGTTCGACCTGTGTTATATATATATATATATATATATTCTTTTATTTTGTTTATTTTATAACTCGGTCATATTAGCTCGGTTTCTGACGTTCTATATATGGAAATTGACTGGAAAATTACCACGGACACAGTGGTGCAACTTTCGTGGCTCAATTTTGATAATTTCATAAAATTATTTTATCATTTCATCTATTCGTTAATTAATTATTATAGTTTAATTTTCCGGGTTGTTGCAGATGTTGTAACTGAGACCAATTACAATGGGCGGTGGACGTTGTAGCTAAAACCTATTACAATGGGCAGTGGATGTTATAGCTGAGACCTATTACAACGGGCTGGGTCGGTTGTATTATGCTCTACTACAATAGTCCGTGCTGGTTGCAGTATCATGTTTTTCAAAGAAATTGATAATATTTATAATGGTCCAAAACAACGGTTTATGACCGTTGTAAAATCTTTTAAATCTATTACAATACCGCATAATAAGACGGGCTTTGGCCCATTGTGAAACACCTATTACAACGGGTTTTGCCTGTTGTAAAAAGATTATTTTGTTGTAGTGAGTGGCTGTTAGTGCAGTAATCTTTTCTTCCTTTCTGGTGTAATCGATGTATATGGCATCATATGCTTCAGCTAGTAACTTGCTTAACTAAGCTTCTCTAACTACTTTACATTTTTCATTTACTTCATTCTTAATCTTCTTATTGTAGTTATATTTAATCTTTTTGATTCATTTTTAGTTATACTTCTCTTATCTAAATTTAATATCCTTTTAACAATCTTCATTTTAATATATATTTGATTACTAGTCGTTGAATTTCTTCATTATAGGTAATTAAAGACTTTTGGTGTCCAAAATTAGCAAGGTGCTGCATATTAAAGTGTTTGAAGTTCTTTTAGTGCAGTAAGCATATGGTTTGTTTGGCTTTTAACATTTTGTAGTGTAGTATTATTTTGATGTAAACTTAGAATATGGATATTATGAGCATTTGGTTTATGGATTTTTTGTAGACTTGCTTTATGGATATATCATGTAAATTTGGTTGTTAAATCCATAAATTAAATCATTTAAAATATTTATGTGATTGTTGTTTAGGGTGTAATTTGAATATGTTTATATACTGGCTGAATGAAGCAAATGTTATTGCATGTTGTTAGCTTTCTATGATGGTTTAACAGACCTACTATAAAAATCAACAAAATTTTGACAGCGTTAATAAATATGCTATTAAATGTTTAGGATTAACTACAACATGTTGTTAGACAACAACCATTGGAACACTGTTAAATACTTTAACAGCGTTTATCCCATGCTCTGAAAAATATTATTCATAGTGTACTTTTAGTGATGTAAAATACCTACTTTTTATAGCGTTTCTATTTATGTTGTTATAAGTTCAATACCTACCCATTATACATCGTTCTTGAAAACACTGTCATAGCCAGTTACAGCGTTTTTTGTGTTTTGTGAAAAACGTTTTCAGGTGTCATTTCAAATGTACATAAATTAAAACAAATTATATGTATTTATTTTATTCGAAATATATTTTTAACATCTATTAATTCAAAACTTTAAATTATAATTTGTTAATATATACATATATGTATATAATTGTAACGACCCGTAATTTCGGACACTTCGTATTTAAATATTTGAATCTTGGATTAAATGTTATTAAAATGATTTAATAACTTTTAACCTCCTTTTAAATCATAAGTAATGATGGTAAAATTATTTTGGAAAAATGTTTACAAAAGTAAATACATTGAAAAAATATCGATAATGTAACCGAAAATCGTTTTATCGATAAAATAGCTTATTAATCGTCGATAGTTTTTCAGTTTTCACACACACTTATTTGCTTAGGAATTAAAGAAAATGAAATAAAAATATTTTTCCATTTATGGAAATAAACTTTATGGATGATGTCATGCATGAGTTAAGGGAAGATATTAGAAAATGACCTTTTATGGTAATACTTAACTTTTAAGCAAAATAAGAAAGGTGTAAAGTTAACATATGTAAAGGAGGTTCCTTTGTAACCTTTCATGGAAGGTAAGATGTGGTTTTGACCTCTTGCAAAATCCTATATAAGGGGAGGCATACCCTTAGGAAATAATCACAAAATTCCTAAGCTTGAGATGAAGTAGGAGGGTTGAAAGTGGTGGAAGTGCTTAAGCACTAATCCACTTATTACTCTCTAACTTTTTCAAAAGTACCCTAAATCTTCTCAAATCTATTTTAAACTTTGGCTTTGGGCCTAATACATCATGGGAAGTACAATTAGAAAGTAAGAAGTGGGAGGAGGTGAGAGGAAAAGGGGGAGCTTGGATGGGCCGTGAGCTTGGGAAGAGAAGGAAGAAGGTGGTGACTTTGGTTTGGAAGTGCTAAAGGTTGGATCTTTAGAGTTGTGGTGATGGAAGGAGGTGGTTCTTTGGTTCTTGTAGCTTTGCGCTTGGGTTTGGAATGTATCTAAGTGAGTTATCTCACTATCTGTTAAGTATATATTGTGTGTGTATATGTTGTGTGCAAATTATAATAGTTAAAATGACATTAACTAAGTAAAGCTAAAAAGTTTAGACCCTTCTTGCTTTTGAAAACAAATGATAACTTTATATTTATAACATCACTTCTATTATCCTCTTAAACATGTGGCATGGCATTAATTAAATGTTTAAATGGTTGTTTAACTTGTACGTTAAATTGGAGCAAGTTTAAAAGTGTTTGAAATAAAAATAGTAGTTATAAGTGCACTTCGGAATCCCTTGTTTTTGGGAATTTTTATAAATGGAAAGATATTCTTAGGGATTTCTTTTCATGGTTTTTAAGTACACTAAGGGTAGTACTTGCTATACAAATTTCAAGTCTTAAATCATTTGTTTAAGTGTAGTCGCAAAGATTGTGCTTTTCAATGTTGTTTTAATAAGGACTTTTAACAACATTTATAAATGTTGTATTAAGTCGCTTATTGTTTTAAGTGTTTAAAATACGAAGTTGTGACTAGATTTTCGTAATTTAAATGGTTTTTAATTTATTTTCTTTATAAAATCTTTTTATGGAAGTTCTTATAAAATGTATTTGAGTAAGAAAAAAAGATTAGAAATTTAAATATAGTTTTAATGATTATTTACGAATTTTGAAAGTTAAGTGCTGCAAAATGTAAAACATGTTTTTAATCAAACTTCTAAATTAGTTATTTCAAGTAATATTTTACATAGATATTTAAAACCTATTTACAAGTATTTCTAAAGTATTACTTTATATATATATATATAATGTAATAACCCGCTTTTCCGTACCCCTTGAATAGACACTAATCTTCATCTATTTACTCAAGGTGAACGAAAAACCGAACCATTAGGGTTTTAAAAGAAGAAGAAGTAGAAGAAAAGATAGAAGAAAAGAGAAAGAAGAAACAAAAGAACAACATCAGAACAGAAACAATATCAGAATCTCACATATCGTCGCGGAACAATATATAATAGATAAATGAATAATCTTTAAAACAAAGAACTATATCATTTTATACATACATCAATCAGAGTCAATATACAACTCAATACAATACATCACATCAATGGACAGTTGTATAACTTGTCCTCATACAGAATACACAGCGGAATAAATATATCAGATACAAATACTACGTCTCGCCATCCAGCTTGCTTCCAAAGCTCCAGAATATCCAGAATATCCTGATAACATAACTCTAGGCTGCCCGTGTGGAAAATTTGTGGGCACCCAGAGTTTAGAAGGGAAACAATAAACTCCGAGTCAGTCATGGTGACTGGTGTGAGATCGTAAAACAGTTATTCTTTAATTCAAACAACAGGATAATTTTAAAGTCAATTCGAAATGCTTTTGGAAAATGAAACTACCATAAGACCTCCCGCCACACACACAATGCAAACGCAGAATTGGAGGAGATTTCTTCTTATGATAGTCAAAGATGCTTACTACGCCAATCATTGGATTATTATTATTAATGTCTAGTGTAGAAAACATTTCGAAAGTATAATATTAATCTTAGCCAGCATACGACCAGTATCGTATGCCTACTATAGCTACCATCTAAACAGTGGTGACCACCGTACGTAAATGGAAGGTTCTACAACTAAAACCGTACAAAGTTCGTATTGGAAGAATGGATTTCCAACAAATGGTCAGGCTAAGGAACTTCCTTTCCTCCTGCCGAATAGGATCGCCTCTGGCTGGACGTCCCGAGAGACAAACTGCTCTCTGCCAAACAAGGCCGGGTTACCCCTGTAACAGGTAACTCACGAATATGTCATCACCCGGTCCTTTGGGACCTTTATCCGAGCGCTCGATATCCAACATCACACATCATAAAGAAAGTGTATCCACATGAGTAAGTATCTGGGCTCCATACCATGATACCACCCCTTTCCAGAAGGAAATGACATACCCTAAAGGGCGCGACCCTCATAACCTTGCCGCAACATTCCTGTTTCGACCATTTCCGGGGTGTGAGGCTCGACGAAGTCTCGTCCACAAAGCTACGCTTTCTCAAAAAGCCCTGCTTCGGGTCCAACAAAATGATCAACCTATGATCACAAAGATATAAGATCAAACAAATGATCATATCACAAATGATCAAACACTGATCATTTTACCGCAACACTCAGTATGCCACGTTACCAAATTGGGAATGTATCGCTGATAAATTTCAACTACATAACCTCTGAGCTCGTACGTCTCAGAGAAGGGTGTTAAGCTAAGAGAATAAATTCTCCGCCACCAACAGAAATGTATTTGAAAGAAATCAGCTTTACATCTCAAATTGTAACGTCAGACACACAATCCATACAAGTCTGTTCCGGGATCGAACAGAACCGAAGGCACTTCTCACGAAGCCCTTGCACATCCGGATAATTTTCAATCACGTCGGGACTTCCCGTCACTAAGGATGATAAAACCTCTAAACCGGAGATCAGCCGATGTAGAGTAACTCGACGGTAATCCTTCCGTTTTCAAAAATATCCGGTCTTCAACACCGGTCTTCGAATGCAATTCATAACGACGTATCACATATTCGGAATGGGTTATACGACCCCATGGTCCTTTCCCGGTTAACCCGAATAGTGAGCGCTTATTCAAAAATAAGTGTGGCATTCAAATTCATCCAATTCACAACAAATACCTATCTAAAGGTAATTATTGATAGTCGGTTATTTAACTATCAATAAAGATGCGCAACATCATCAGATTCCAAATAATTTTCCAAATTATTTTATCTTCCAAAATATCTTTTACTAGATATAAAATTTCCACACTTAATCATTTGAAAACAATTTCAAATCAATTCCCACATTTCATTTTATCTTTGAAGATAAAATCTCAAAACAGTTCATTTCATATTGGAAAAGCATTTCCAAACTTATTTAAAAAAATAAGTATTTTACAAATCATTTATTTTCAACATTTGAAAATATTCGATATACTTAAATCAATATTAAGTATAAATTTCAATCTTTAAGGAAATCATTCTCTATAACAACATCAATTTGAGTCAAAACGAATGTTGCGTAAAACATCGTTACGACGACTCAAAATCACTAGTATAGGGATTCGGATTTAGGTAGATATATAAATCCCAATACTATACAAAAATATTTCCTTTCGGAAACCATTTACTATAACAACAGTGTTATAGTCCATCATTTCCTTATTCCTCGAAAACGTCTATTTCAACAATAAATGTTGAAATCTATGTATTCGATACTTATCACGTTTTAAAACATCTTTTAAAACAATTACTCCATTTCTGTAATATCGCTTTCCCAAAACAAGTTCATTTTACTTAACAATATATTCACTATCCAAAATCGTGAATATACTTTACTATTTACATTTCACTATTTTCTACACGTTTTATTTTGATAATAATTCGCTATCCAAAATCGCGAATATATCTCCTTTGATAATCTTCTATATTTAATTTATCAAATTTAATCGATTTGTTTCCGAATTTATAAAACAACGTTTATAAATTCCATTTTCTATTTTCTATAACAACTCCGGTTTATAATCTCATTTTATTAATCTTCAAAAATTCACTTATAAGAATAAGTGATTTCGGATTTATAAACAATGTTTATAAATCGCATTTGTACTTTATAACGATTTCAACTTTTAAAAGAATCATTTATGAACAAATTCGATCAATATTTCATTTAAAGGCAAAAATCCAAGTTATAAGCAAATTACTTATAAATCCTTTATTCTACAATTTCATTCATTTTTTTTACTTCACAACGTAAATCTATTAATTTCATTCACTTATGAAATCCATTTATACTTCTTTTTAACACTTATAAAATTCGTTTTATAAGTCCAATATTTTGATTTACAAAAATATCAATTTTATAAATAAATCGACTTTTATTTCAAAAACGACACTTCGGTTATATTTCACTAGAAATTATGACTTTTATAACTTTAAAATTTGACGTTTATAAATCGATTCAAAAATTCCATAAAACGTATATTTTCAAAAATCACTTTAAAAACCCTTTTAATAGTAAAAGTCGTTATTTTTACATTTCAAAACTGAATCCGATGATGCAACAGCATCTATTAGTCCATCACAACAGTCAATGTCATATATCATCATATGATAACAGAATATATATCAACATATCTGTAAATAATCAATACGATGAGGAATCCAGTCGGATCCCTCCAACCTGTTTCCCTGCATCCAAAGATGTTAGCACAATACCAATTCCGCTCCAGTACGGAATTATCGCGGTATATAGGTTTTTATAAATCCGCTTACTAACGGCGCAATAGGGTCTCATCCGCTATACGAGGCGGGAAATCATCAATCCAATATATACATATGCCAATATGTATATACTGCTATATATATAGATATATATCCTATAATATCTAATATCACATCCAAACAGTCAATCAATAAATAACTGTAAATTCCACTTTAAATTTTGAGTGAGAAGATCTCACCTTGATTTTCATTTCTGATTTCAGCGTTTAGTTCGAAGAAATTAAACAGACGTTTAATCTCATCAAAAATTTTCACTGACTCCAATCGCTTCCAAATCAGTTGCATCGCGTAGTACGTGTTTCTACGATTCCGGCGCTACCAAATTCGTTGAAATCTGATATCGTATGACAAAGATACATCATTTTAAACATACACGAATTATAAAACAATTAAATTTCAATTTCTTTTATTTTTAATTTAACCTAAACTTCATCTACCGTTCATTTTCCAAAACGAAATCGTGGCCGTGCGCATTTATCTTCATCCCCAGGCAATTTCACGCGAGCGAACCCATGTAGCCGCCTCCAAACCCTAGCTAACGCCACCTCCCTAGTCGCCGTGACGTCGATCAAAACCCTCCGCTCCAAAGCCCATCACCACGCCTACCTCCGCCGTGAGTACGGCCAAGCTCGGTCGAGCAAACCCACCAGAAAACGCGTACGAACGCAACACCTTCAAGCTCCAATTGCCGTCCATCCACCAAACGAAATCAAATCATAACCGTTGGATATGTGGCTCGCTCTATGCTCTACGTTTTCTTAGTTAGGATTTTCTTGAATAAATGCTTGGATTTGAAGAAATTTGAGGGAGAAGAGGAGATAGTTTCGGCCATTGATAACAGCAGGTGGCGGCTGAGAAAAATTTAGGGTTAGGGTTTTCTTTGTTTTGCAAATGAGGGAATAGAGGTGCTTATATAGAAAATGGCCAAATTTACTATTCATCGAAATTTTCCGAACTCCGAATCGAACGTGCCGGCTGACGTTCGTAAGGTTTACCCCGCGTTCCGAACGCAATGGAATAGGTTTCGGAAGCTAATTCGATCGTATGTGTGAGATATGACAAGAAACGATCAATTTAAATTAAACCGATTTAAATCGATTTCGAGGCGTTTTAATTTGTACCGGACAAACGGTAACTCCAAAAATTATGAAATTTGAAATCTTACAATAATATCACATTACGGATCCGATGAAACTGGTTTCGTCGAAATCCGAGACCGTTTGAAAAATAACTATTTTTTAACTCGACGATTTAAATTAAAATAATATCGATGCGTTTCGAGTTGCCACGGTCAAACGACAGCTCCGATTGATACGAAAATTGAAATCCGATAATAACTAACTATTACGGATCCAATGGAACTGGTCTCGTTCAATTCTGAGACTGTTCAAAAATTGGCTATTTTTGCAGTCGGTAATTAAATATTAAAATATTCGATTTTCACAATTTAACTCCAAATTCAATTTTAAAAGTTCTATAACCTTTCTATAACTCCAGTATGATTAAATAAAATTTCCCAAATTATTTTCAGCACATTAAACCCATATTTCAATTATTTCTGGAATTTCAATCATTAAATTATCGATTTAATTGACCAAATTAAATCCAACATTCGAATAATAAATTATTCGACTTCTTAATTCCACTTATTAATATTTAAAATTAATCAAATATTTGAATTTTAATTATCAAAAATTCTGGGTCGTTACAGACTTCCCCCCTTAAAAGAATTTCGTCCTCGAAATTACAAGTCAGGAAGAAAGGTCCTTAACTCGTCTACTATTTTCTCAAATTCAAATAGTTTTCTCAAATTTTCAAAACAAATCTTTCTAATAAAGATTCGTTATCATTCAACTAACTTTCTAACTTCAATTATGAGTTTTAAACAACATTGTTTTACTTCCAAATTCAAATTCGAGTTTAAATTCAAATTTTAAACTTTCAAAATTTCTCAAAAATTTTCTAACACTCGAATTTTCGAAAAATTTCGCCAGCGTCTCCTTTGCGCGGTTAACATGGCACGACTACAAAACGTCCCTACGGACTCTCAGATTTCAAAAAGAAAAGAAAAAGCCAAGCGGCTAGAGAAGAAATCAGTAAATCTCATATAGAAATTTAAATACATACCTTTTGTCGAGCAATTCAAATTATCTGTGAAATTAAATTCAATTTCCTTTATACCTGTATATCCTACTAGCCATAATATCTAGTTGCATATATTCAAACCATTTCGTACATTCAATTACAAAATTTTCAATATAACTGCTTATATCATTTTTAAATTAGTTTTAATTACTAATTCATTTCAAATTCTAATCTACTAACAAATTCAGATTTGCTTCCAACATTCAATTTCAATTCCAGTTTCATTCACTTTTGTTCATTTCCAAAATTTGATTTCAATTTACCCTTTGGTTAAATCTACTGTCATTTAAACTGGATTTCCAATTCGAATTCAACTTCATTAACACTTAATGAATTTATATACAATCAACTAACAATCATCAAACAATCAATGCATATTCAACATAACCATTATTATTTGATTTCCATTCAATTTAGTTCAACACCTTTAATTTCAATTGACTTACATTCAATTTATTCAGTTTCTTCAATGAGTTAACATTTACATTCAATTGATTCATTAGTTCAATAGCTAATCCATTTCACATTTCATGTTGAAGTTCATTTATATAACTCAAGTTCATATTCATTTAATTCATTTTAATTATTTACTTCGACACCAAAATCAATTCCAATCAACACTTAAGTTATATCCCATTAAACATCGTTTGTTTAACTTAACTTACATTTCCACTTATAAATCCAAAATTCAAATTTCAATCCTATCAATATTAAATTTGTATAAGTTATCAACTTATTAATTATTCCCATAAATATTTTAAATATAGCATTCCAGAGTTTACCAACATTTCAAAACCAATTTTTTTTTTTTTTTTTTTTTTTTTTTTTTTGAAACAATTCAATTTATCCTTTGAATTTTCTAAAACAAAATCCAAATTTTTCAAACAACTTCCATTTAAAACAATTGGCAGCAATTCCTCTTTTGGAAACCCGAAAATGAACACCGGTGATGTCGCGATCATCATCGGAATTATTTTCCAGCGACCTAAAAGAGTTTAGAGCTTTCATCTTTCCAAAATACTTTTCAAAACCCTTGAAATTCATTTTCAACTCCAAAAATGATTTAACTTTCCAAATCTCCAAATTTTCAAATTCTTTTCAAAACATTTCCAAATACTTCTCTGGAATTCCGTTTTAAATTACAATTCACATTTATAATTTACATTCTCAAATTTCATTTGTACATGGATTTATTTCTTAACTTTGGAGTTACAATTTCAATTTCTTATTCAATTTCAATGATGATAATTCACTATTATTACTTCTAACATCCATGCAACCATATACTATAGTACTTTATAGAAAAACATTTCTTTTCTATACAAAAATAGTTTTGGGTAAAATTATTTCATTTACCTTATTTAAAACAATATTGTGCCGAATTGTTCTATATAAGTGTTTAGAGATCCCTATCGATAGAGTTGTACGGACAATACCGACCAGAATCCATATACCACTCAACAAACCAATCATCACAATATAAAACAAATTTTATATTCAAATAACAAATACGCGCTCATATCTATTATTACACTCAACTCATTCTAGAGTACTACTGACTCTATCTCTAATGAGTAACACCCAACAGAGCAGGGTTGTCGCTTAACCATATGCTCTGATACCAAATGTAATAACCCGCTTTTCCGTACCCCTTGAATAGACACTAATCTTCATCTATTTACTCAAGGTGAACGAAAAACCGAACCATTAGGGTTTTAAAAGAAGAAGAAGTAGAAGAAAAGATAGAAGAAAAGAGAAAGAAGAAACAAAAGAACAACATCAGAACAGAAACAATATCAGAATCTCACATATCGTCGCGGAACAATATATAATAGATAAATGAATAATCTTTAAAACAAAGAACTATATCATTTTATACATACATCAATCAGAGTCAATATACAACTCAATACAATACATCACATCAATGGACAGTTGTATAACTTGTCCTCATACAGAATACACAGCGGAATAAATATATCAGATACAAATACTACGTCTCGCCATCCAGCTTGCTTCCAAAGCTCCAGAATATCCAGAATATCCTGATAACATAACTCTAGGCTGCCCGTGTGGAAAATTTGTGGGCACCCAGAGTTTAGAAGGGAAACAATAAACTCCGAGTCAGTCATGGTGACTGGTGTGAGATCGTAAAACAGTTATTCTTTAATTCAAACAACAGGATAATTTTAAAGTCAATTCGAAATGCTTTTGGAAAATGAAACTACCATAAGACCTCCCGCCACACACACAATGCAAACGCAGAATTGGAGGAGATTTCTTCTTATGATAGTCAAAGATGCTTACTACGCCAATCATTGGATTATTATTATTAATGTCTAGTGTAGAAAACATTTCGAAAGTATAATATTAATCTTAGCCAGCATACGACCAGTATCGTATGCCTACTATAGCTACCATCTAAACAGTGGTGACCACCGTACGTAAATGGCAGGTTCTACAACTAAAACCGTACAAAGTTCGTATTGGAAGAATGGATTTCCAACAAATGGTCAGGCTAAGGAACTTCCTTTCCTCCTGCCGAATAGGATCGCCTCTGGCTGGACGTCCCGAGAGACAAACTGCTCTCTGCCAAACAAGGCCGGGTTACCCCTGTAACAGGTAACTCACGAATATGTCATCACCCGGTCCTTTGGGACCTTTATCCGAGCGCTCGATATCCAACATCACACATCATAAAGAAAGTGTATCCACATGAGTAAGTATCTGGGCTCCATACCATGATACCACCCCTTTCCAGAAGGAAATGACATACCCTAAAGGGCGCGACCCTCATAACCTTGCCGCAACATTCCTGTTTCGACCATTTCCGGGGTGTGAGGCTCGACGAAGTCTCGTCCACAAAGCTACGCTTTCTCAAAAAGCCCTGCTTCGGGTCCAACAAAATGATCAACCTATGATCACAAAGATATAAGATCAAACAAATGATCATATCACAAATGATCAAACACTGATCATTTTACCGCAACACTCAGTATGCCACGTTACCAAATTGGGAATGTATCGCTGATAAATTTCAACTACATAACCTCTGAGCTCGTACGTCTCAGAGAAGGGTGTTAAGCTAAGAGAATAAATTCTCCGCCACCAACAGAAATGTATTTGAAAGAAATCAGCTTTACATCTCAAATTGTAACGTCAGACACACAATCCATACAAGTCTGTTCCGGGATCGAACAGAACCGAAGGCACTTCTCACGAAGCCCTTGCACATCCGGATAATTTTCAATCACGTCGGGACTTCCCGTCACTAAGGATGATAAAACCTCTAAACCGGAGATCAGCCGATGTAGAGTAACTCGACGGTAATCCTTCCGTTTTCAAAAATATCCGGTCTTCAACACCGGTCTTCGAATGCAATTCATAACGACGTATCACATATTCGGAATGGGTTATACGACCCCATGGTCCTTTCCCGGTTAACCCGAATAGTGAGCGCTTATTCAAAAATAAGTGTGGCATTCAAATTCATCCAATTCACAACAAATACCTATCTAAAGGTAATTATTGATAGTCGGTTATTTAACTATCAATAAAGATGCGCAACATCATCAGATTCCAAATAATTTTCCAAATTATTTTATCTTCCAAAATATCTTTTACTAGATATAAAATTTCCACACTTAATCATTTGAAAACAATTTCAAATCAATTCCCACATTTCATTTTATCTTTGAAGATAAAATCTCAAAACAGTTCATTTCATATTGGAAAAGCATTTCCAAACTTATTTAAAAAAATAAGTATTTTACAAATCATTTATTTTCAACATTTGAAAATATTCGATATACTTAAATCAATATTAAGTATAAATTTCAATCTTTAAGGAAATCATTCTCTATAACAACATCAATTTGAGTCAAAACGAATGTTGCGTAAAACATCGTTACGACGACTCAAAATCACTAGTATAGGGATTCGGATTTAGGTAGATATATAAATCCCAATACTATACAAAAATATTTCCTTTCGGAAACCATTTACTATAACAACAGTGTTATAGTCCATCATTTCCTTATTCCTCGAAAACGTCTATTTCAACAATAAATGTTGAAATCTATGTATTCGATACTTATCACGTTTTAAAACATCTTTTAAAACAATTACTCCATTTCTGTAATATCGCTTTCCCAAAACAAGTTCATTTTACTTAACAATATATTCACTATCCAAAATCGTGAATATACTTTACTATTTACATTTCACTATTTTCTACACGTTTTATTTTGATAATAATTCGCTATCCAAAATCGCGAATATATCTCCTTTGATAATCTTCTATATTTAATTTATCAAATTTAATCGATTTGTTTCCGAATTTATAAAACAACGTTTATAAATTCCATTTTCTATTTTCTATAACAACTCCGGTTTATAATCTCATTTTATTAATCTTCAAAAATTCACTTATAAGAATAAGTGATTTCGGATTTATAAACAATGTTTATAAATCGCATTTGTACTTTATAACGATTTCAACTTTTAAAAGAATCATTTATGAACAAATTCGATCAATATTTCATTTAAAGGCAAAAATCCAAGTTATAAGCAAATTACTTATAAATCCTTTATTCTACAATTTCATTCATTTTTTTTACTTCACAACGTAAATCTATTAATTTCATTCACTTATGAAATCCATTTATACTTCTTTTTAACACTTATAAAATTCGTTTTATAAGTCCAATATTTTGATTTACAAAAATATCAATTTTATAAATAAATCGACTTTTATTTCAAAAACGACACTTCGGTTATATTTCACTAGAAATTATGACTTTTATAACTTTAAAATTTGACGTTTATAAATCGATTCAAAAATTCCATAAAACGTATATTTTCAAAAATCACTTTAAAAACCCTTTTAATAGTAAAAGTCGTTATTTTTACATTTCAAAACTGAATCCGATGATGCAACAGCATCTATTAGTCCATCACAACAGTCAATGTCATATATCATCATATGATAACAGAATATATATCAACATATCTGTAAATAATCAATACGATGAGGAATCCAGTCGGATCCCTCCAACCTGTTTCCCTGCATCCAAAGATGTTAGCACAATACCAATTCCGCTCCAGTACGGAATTATCGCGGTATATAGGTTTTTATAAATCCGCTTACTAACGGCGCAATAGGGTCTCATCCGCTATACGAGGCGGGAAATCATCAATCCAATATATACATATGCCAATATGTATATACTGCTATATATATAGATATATATCCTATAATATCTAATATCACATCCAAACAGTCAATCAATAAATAACTGTAAATTCCACTTTAAATTTTGAGTGAGAAGATCTCACCTTGATTTTCATTTCTGATTTCAGCGTTTAGTTCGAAGAAATTAAACAGACGTTTAATCTCATCAAAAATTTTCACTGACTCCAATCGCTTCCAAATCAGTTGCATCGCGTAGTACGTGTTTCTACGATTCCGGCGCTACCAAATTCGTTGAAATCTGATATCGTATGACAAAGATACATCATTTTAAACATACACGAATTATAAAACAATTAAATTTCAATTTCTTTTATTTTTAATTTAACCTAAACTTCATCTACCGTTCATTTTCCAAAACGAAATCGTGGCCGTGCGCATTTATCTTCATCCCCAGGCAATTTCACGCGAGCGAACCCATGTAGCCGCCTCCAAACCCTAGCTAACGCCACCTCCCTAGTCGCCGTGACGTCGATCAAAACCCTCCGCTCCAAAGCCCATCACCACGCCTACCTCCGCCGTGAGTACGGCCAAGCTCGGTCGAGCAAACCCACCAGAAAACGCGTACGAACGCAACACCTTCAAGCTCCAATTGCCGTCCATCCACCAAACGAAATCAAATCATAACCGTTGGATATGTGGCTCGCTCTATGCTCTACGTTTTCTTAGTTAGGAATTTCTTGAATAAATGCTTGGATTTGAAGAAATTTGAGGGAGAAGAGGAGATAGTTTCGGCCATTGATAACAGCAGGTGGCGGCTGAGAAAAATTTAGGGTTAGGGTTTTCTTTGTTTTGCAAATGAGGGAATAGAGGTGCTTATATAGAAAATGGCCAAATTTACTATTCATCGAAATTTTCCGAACTCCGAATCGAACGTGCCGGCTGACGTTCGTAAGGTTTACCCCGCGTTCCGAACGCAATGGAATAGGTTTCGGAAGCTAATTCGATCGTATGTGTGAGATATGACAAGAAACGATCAATTTAAATTAAACCGATTTAAATCGATTTCGAGGCGTTTTAATTTGTACCGGACAAACGGTAACTCCAAAAATTATGAAATTTGAAATCTTACAATAATATCACATTACGGATCCGATGAAACTGGTTTCGTCGAAATCCGAGACCGTTTGAAAAATAACTATTTTTTAACTCGACGATTTAAATTAAAATAATATCGATGCGTTTCGAGTTGCCACGGTCAAACGACAGCTCCGATTGATACGAAAATTGAAATCCGATAATAACTAACTATTACGGATCCAATGGAACTGGTCTCGTTCAATTCTGAGACTGTTCAAAAATTGGCTATTTTTGCAGTCGGTAATTAAATATTAAAATATTCGATTTTCACAATTTAACTCCAAATTCAATTTTAAAAGTTCTATAACCTTTCTATAACTCCAGTATGATTAAATAAAATTTCCCAAATTATTTTCAGCACATTAAACCCATATTTCAATTATTTCTGGAATTTCAATCATTAAATTATCGATTTAATTGACCAAATTAAATCCAACATTCGAATAATAAATTATTCGACTTCTTAATTCCACTTATTAATATTTAAAATTAATCAAATATTTGAATTTTAATTATCAAAAATTCTGGGTCGTTACATATAAGTTTCGACAAAGGTGATTAACTAGGCTTAATACTAAAAGCCAACGAGTAAACTTATCTATTTGTGAGATTCAAAAATGAAGTGTCCAAGCAAGACTTTGATGCAACCAGTGCTCTAACTTACCTGGCTTTACTCTTGAATGAGGAATGGTTAAGTTGAAATGTCGAAAACGTGTTACTCTTGTTGTTTACCTACTTATTTATAAAAGTAACTAACTTTGCTTAACACTAAAAGTCGACAAAGTAAGTTTATTTATTTTTAAGAGTTAAAGATTAATGTCGAGTAGGGATGGAGCAATAGAGCTCTAACCTACCGGACTTCCCTTTTGAACGAGGAATAGTTAAGTCGGGAATGTCGGAAATGGATTAACAAGGTTGTTTGTTAATTATTTACGGAAATCATTAATACTACAGTTAACATTAAAAGCCGACCAAGTAAGTTTATCTATTTCTGAGAGTTAAAGATTGATGTTGAGTAGGGATGGAGCAATAGAGCTATGTAACATCCCGCCTTTTTGTACGTTTTAAGCAGACACACATGCCGACTCAAATCATACAGAAGGGCGAATAGTTATTGGGGGAATAAGAAAAACAAAGAAAGAAAAAAAAATAGAATCTCGCAGCCGAATGACAAAATATAATAATCAAATAACAGTTCATGAAGTTGTATACAAAGCATTTGATTATACTTATACAATACAAAATCAGAGTTACACATATTAGAGATAAATAAATGATAATGCAGCGGAATAGTATGATGCAGTGGAATAATATAGTAAAGAAAAGTAGTACAAATCTTCATCTTCGTCCTCCGGAAATAAGGTCTTTAAATCCTGAAATGCTCAGGCTGACCCGAGCGAATTGAAAAGACAAAACACTCGAGTCAGAACTAAAAGATCTTATGAAAGTTAAATAAACAGTAAATAAATATGAGTTTAAACAGCATAGGAGATGTTTATGGGGTTTGACATCTCCTATCCAGTGTCTAACGTGAGTGCAGTAACTTAAGAGATGTTCGGGATTCACATCTCCAAAGGATCCGTTAAACTATCTACTATGTAGTACAATACGCTATTATAATATGTCTACAGTAATATAAACTGTTAAAATAGCGTTAAGGCATTACATTTTCTCCCTTAACACATTTTTATTTCCCATAGTCTATACAGTACCGTAATCCCATCCGTACTGGGTGTCGTCAGAGGGCACTCCATAGGTATGGTACAAACCAAACTCGTAGAAGGCGCGCTAGGGTAGGTGACACAGCACAACTAGGAAATGCCAGGGTAGATATACCAATTACACTTCCAGACCGGTGGTAACGCATAGCAGCTACTACCGCCCACCTCGGAACACACTCCCGAATCAAAAAAAATCGAGGGTGGCCACCAACTAAATCGCAAAGTCAGAATATAGTATCGATGGAATGTGCCCGATCGGAGGAATGACCTCACTTAGCCCGTCAATTGCTCCTGTTTTAGCCACCTTAATCATGGGAGTCAGGTCCACGTATATACCTTTAGGATCGTCGCCACCATCCTACTTCATTCTGGAATCTCCACCGCGTACACAATTGTCAAAGTGGTTTTCGGTATCGACAGAGAGTATGCCCATATCCGATCCTGGTCTCTTTAACAACCAACCGCTTATTTCACACCGGATGGTTTTTTACATTTCCAAAATCATTTCATAATTGATATCAAAATATCATATTCAATTCAAATCATATCATTTTCGAAATCGTTACTTACTTCCGAAATTATATCACATTGAAATCATAGTTCGAAATTATATTTCCTTTCAAAAGTCATATTTCCAAAATAGGTTAAACTCTCATTTCAAAATTATCATATTAAACCAAATATGCTATTTAAATCCCAACTTAGGTTATAATGTCTCTTAACCACATTCACTTTAATAATCAAGGATTTGAATATAAATCCATCCATTTTACTTAGTTTGGAATTTAGAAAAAAATATGTAACAGCCCAAAAACATTTTTAACGAAATTTCGTTTAAAAATTAACATTTTGAAATATTGATTTGAAATTAAAAGTGTAATAACTAGCATAAAACTAAAAATTTAAAGCGTTACATTTCGTTACGTATCCGTTCTTAACTTTATATTAGAATCAAAATTTTAATTATGGTAATAGCTATTTAATTGTGGGGTAAAATGATGCGTTATTATTGGAAGAAACCGTTAGCATTTTAAATTTTATTTACTAAAAGAAACAAGTAACGGTTGTACGTTACTTTGGGGCGTTACACTTTACGTTCGTTGTTCCTGGTCCATTTGATCTTTCCTTGCGTTAACAGTGCTAGTTCAGCCGTATTGCTTCAGTTGGTATTGCAAAAATCTCGCGTTTACTAGTTCACGTGAGAAAGTTATTCGCTACCCTTACGTTTCGTTCAATATTTATTATTGCATAAATTTCCTCTAACCGATCAAGACTTTTCTTTTTCCTTCCCTCTGTAAATTATAAGCAGCTGTCATCTTCCATTTTCGTTCAAAATTTTCAATTCTGCAAATCTCTTTTGGAAAATCTCATGAGCATTTGCAAGGTAATGGACACGTGCCCTCTTTCATTTATCTTCAAATTTTTGTTGTACCTTGTTTTAAAATTTTGCTGTACCGTGTTTTGCCCACCTCCTACCCCAGTCTCCTGACACATACCGGACCCACTGACTCGCGCGAGACCATCCATTCACCACCACTTCATACCGTTCGCCACCCCTTCCCCATACGAGACCGAGGCCAACCCGCCACCAACTCCAGACCGAGCCCCCTACCCCAGCCCTGTCACCACCAAAACCATACAAGACCGAGCAATGATGAAACTGCTTGTGTGGGATTGGTTTCCTGCACCGTCGACAATTGTGTGATATAGCACCTTGGCTCTGAATTATTAAGTGAACAATATATATTGCCTCTACCTTGTATTCGAATAAAGAAAAGAAATGAAATGGTTGCCTTGTCACCATGATTGATATCTTAGTCTATTTATCTTTCCACTGATTTTGTTTTGAAAAGAAAAAAAATGAACAAACAAATGTTTCGTCCTTTGCATTTTTGGGGTACCTTAGTTTTATTTTGCCTCTGGCTTTGAAAAAAAAGAATGAGAACTAAAGTGGTTTGTTTTGAAGTTGTTAGTTATATTTTTTCGACTGAGCCCTGCTTTTGAAAAAGAATATGGAATGAACAATAAAAGTGGTCGAGCCATTTCCTTCTATTTTTCAACTTGATTTATATTTTCTTTTTCGTTCGTTTGCTTCAATTGGAAAATTCGTTATTCGTGCATTTTTGATTGTCTATTTATTCGCTTTATTCTTTTGACTTTAGATTTGAATCTAGTCGGCGAATCCGCTAACAACAAATCGTGCTTTCCGCGAGCTTTCGACTGATAGCGTACTTCTTTCTTTCCGAATCTCCAGCTCCGTAGAGGTGAGTAAATCTCACACGAATATTCAGACTTATATGATTGTGAAACAACCACAACTGAATGTGTAGAAATAAATAAATAAATAAATGATGTTATAACTACCTGTGATTTATTTATAGTTGATGTTAATTGTTAAAAACTGCATATCGTATCATCTGTTATATTCTGTTCTTATTTTACTGTATTCTATTCTGTTAAATCACACTGCAAGTTCCCTGTAGAATAGAATCACTATGGGTTGAAATGATACATACCCGAACGGACTTTAGAATAAGGGAAGATCGTTATGGGCTGAAATGATAGGCCTGAACGATTTTCAATTAAATTTTATTTACTTGGGATTGCGGGTTTGAAATGATAAAACCCGGATTTTTCTTTGTAAATTACGGATTGAAATGATATAGTATCCGTATCATTTGACTTAGGCTAGAAAATATTATACAGACCCGTGGTTATTTTCTGTATTTTCTGGATACTTTTAAATAATTTAAATATTGTAATAATATTAAATTGATTTAAATCGAAATTTTAAGTGATTTATTTAGAATAGAAATGATTTTTCTATGTGATAAATATAAATAAATGGAGGAATATTGATTTTAAAACGAAACTTAAATTTGAAATTTTGATTAAAAGAAAAGATGGAAACTGAAGTTAATTAAATTGAAAAGAAAATTTAGTTTTAAATTGGTGGAAAAATGGAGTTTAATTTTAAATGTTGAAATGAATGTAATAAGCAAATTTGTAAGTTTTGGTTTTAACTTGTAAAATTTCTCTTTAAAATAAATTAGTTAAAGGATCGAAATGAACCTTTTAATGTATGATTTTATAAGTTCTGAACTAGGTAGAATCTGTAGCACTTGTTAAGTGTTGTGGATTATATAAGTGAACCAAAAGACTAAAATGAACTAAGGCTATGATAGTACTTGGTAAGTGCTGTTGTAGCAGAAACTAAAATTTGAACCTGAACTAATAAAAGGGCTACTGTAGCACTTGTTAAGGACTGCAGTAGGCTGAAATATGATTTTGTTTAAAACTGAACTGTTATAGCAGTTTATAAATGTTGTTTTGTTGAATAAAATTGTTTTCAAATATAATTTACCGCCGCACTTTTTAAATGCCGTGAAAGCTGGAAATTTTAACGTTATTGTTTTAAGTGAATAAGTGAACTCCGAAAGGATTAGATTTTGGAAAGTTAATATTTGATTTTAAAAGAATAATGACTTTGTTTTAAATGGTTTAATTCGAAGTATATTTGATAAATTGTTTTAAACCTATAACCACGGGTTATAATAACGATTGGTTGGCAAAGAGACCGGGATCAGATATGGACATACTCTCTGTCGATACCGAAAACCACTTTGACAACCGTGTACGCGGTGGAGATTCCAAAATAAAGTAGGATGGTGACGACGTTCCTAAGGTATGTTACGTGGACCCAACTCCCGTGAGTTGGCATACAGTGGCTAAAACAGGAGCGATCTCGGACCAGTGAGGTAGCACCTCTTCTCGGACACATTTCTTCGATATTATACTCTTACTTGTGATTTGACTAGATGGCCATCCTCCGATTTGGGAATGTTGTTCGAGGTGGACGATAGTGGCTGCTATGCGCTCCATCAGTCCGTGTGCGTAATTGGTATATCTACCCTGGCATTGCCTAGTTGTGCCGTGTCACCTACCATATCGAGCTTTACTACGATTATGATTTTAAGATCCGACCGCGTTAAGGTTCTCCATCCCCTTAACGCTATTTTCCGATATGATTATACTTTACTTATTTAGACACTATTATAATAGCGAATATTACTACATAGTAGATAGTTTAACAGATCCTTAGAGGATGGGCGGTCCCAAGCATCTTCTAAGTTACTTGTACCTTTACTACAGTTCATTTGAGTTGGTTTACATTGTATAAGTATGTATATCCTGACTCGAGTGTTTATGTTTTATTTTACGCTCGGGTCAGCCTGAGTATTCACAGCTTTGGATTCACTTTTCTGGAGCTCGGAATCGCTGGAGATTCTGCTTATCTAGTTATCTACCTATTTCAGTTTCAGTTGTCTTATTTCAGCTTTTGTTTTAGAGACTTGTGTATTTGGGATTTCTATTGTACTTGTGTCAGAACTGTATTGGGTTTCAGACTATGTATTTTGTATTTGATTTGAGACTATGTATTTTAGTGGCTTCATGAACCACTATGGTTATTTTAAATTCCGCTGCGAGTTATTCTGATATTTCTGTGATTCTATGAATGATTTTATTTGCTCCAAATTTTATTACAATCTGTTATTTTGCATTATTCAAGTCTGACATGTGTGGATTATTGTCGATTTGAATGGTCCAAAATACCGGGTTGTTACAAAATAGTTTTAAATAGTTAATATATATTTAAAATAGATTAAATAAAATTAAAATAGATTAAATAGCTTTAAAATAGATTAATTAGATTTAAAATAAGTCAAATGGTTTAACTAGTTTAAAAGTTTGAAAATCTTAATAATTAAAGTCTTTTAAAATAATATATTTAAAACAATTTATATGAAAATATGAATTTGAAATTTATATCAATTTAAACTATTTATTCCATTCTAGTACATTTGGACCATTACAATGTCCCAAAACCCAATTTCAATTTTTTTCAGATTCAGAATTCTAAATAAATATTATATTCAATATCGCTTAAATCCATGCTAAAACATTGATTTAATTACTCAAATTTCAATATATTTCAAAGTTATACTTCAACGATTTTAATAACTCAATTTCGATAAACTTCACTTGTATTTCAAATTCACTATACATTTCAATTTTTATTCCATTAACCATTCCTTTAAACAATTCAATTTTTTTATATATAAAACTCGAAATTTGGTAAAAATTCAATTTATATAAATCACATTTAATTTCAAAAATATCACTTAATTCAAAGCAAAATTTAAGGGTTCAAAATCATTTAAATTTAACCAATCCGGTGTCCGTATATAATTCTCTACCCTAGGGTCAAGTGATACAGATATTTATCATTTCAATCCGCAATTTGATATTTACGGTTATATATCATTTCAGACCGCAATCCCGAAATAATAATAAAATCCATCAAATCACTCGAGTCTATCATTTCAACCCATAATGATTTTTCCTTAATATATTGATCATTCGGGTATGTATCATTTCAACCCATAGTGAACTTGCAGTTTATAACGATATAAAATACAACATCCATTCATCCAATATCAACAATCAACATCCATCATAATCATCATCTAAATCAATCAATAAATATCAATATAGAACTGATAATCAATAACAGGTATTTAACTGGCAATTTATATTTAATAATAAATTAAACAACGATTTAATTCAAATAAATTCAAATTAACTGAGATGATGATCTAAAATATACCAAACACAGATAAATAAATTTCTAATCACATCAAAAATTAAATTTAATAAACATAAGAAATTTTAGAAGTTGTGAGTGGGTTAAAACACTCACCTTTGAATTCAAATTGAATTTAAATCCAATTTAGGGCCCAAATTTGAACAGTCTTGGAATCTATCCAAACCTGCGTCAAAACGTCCGAAATTTTAATATGATCCTAGCGCAACAAACCCGCGTGAATCGGACCTCGCAGGAGAAAGTTATTGCAATTAGAACCATTGTAATTTCAAGTTAATTTAAAAGAAAACTATAACGATCCTGACTCGGCCTTCGAAAATCGGCATCCGTACTTTACCTGTACTTGAATGTCGCAGATTCAAACGCCGAATCTGGCTCGCCGGAGCTTATAACACAGTAAGTATAACAACACAGCGGAAGAAAGAAATGAATGATATCGTATACAACTCCAACGAATACAATATCCAGAATGATATACAACAATGATATCAATATGATACAACAATATCAGAGACAAATAATAATGTTACAGCGGAAACAACAGATCTTATAACTCCAAATGATCTGAAAAAGAGAATGAATCCAACAACCCCAACGTCAAACTCGGATCACCATCACGAACTCCAAGATAAGCAAGCGTCGATGAGTGAACTCCAAACACTGAACTAGTTCCAGATACTCTACTAAACCTGACTATCTTAAAAACCCAACTCTAGACTGCCCGTGTGGAAAATTATGGGCACCCAGAGTTTAGGAAGGGAACAATAAACTCTGAGTCAGTCGTGGGACTGGTGTGAGTAACAAAAACAGTTGCTTTTAAGTAAACACAGTTCATAAGAGAATCCGATATGCTTTTTAGAAAATGAAACTACCATAAGGCCTCCCGCCACACACACAATGCAAACGTAGAATTGGAAGAGATTTCTCCTTATGATAGTCAAATATGCTCAATATGATAAAACTCTTTGATATTATCACTAGTGCATAGTGTGAAAAACATTTCGAAAGTATAATATTAATCTTAGCCAGCATAAGTACCATTATACTATGCCTACTATAGCTACCATTTTAAATGGCAGGTTCTACAACTAAAACCGTACAAGGTTCGTATTGTTTGATTGGATTTCCAACAAATGGTCAGGCTAAGGAACTTCCTATACCACATGGGAACGCCTTTGGAGGAACGCCCCGAGAACTACCTAGCTCTATGCCAACACAAGGCCGGTTACCCCCTTCCCTGGAAGTAAACTTGAGATATGCCACCCCCGGTCGTTTGCGACCTTTATCCGAGGCGCCTCGATCACAAAGCAACAATCATACAGTAAATGAGATTAGAGCAACCACACAGGTAAAATATCTGGGCTCCATACCATGATACCACCTTTTTCCAGAAGGAATGGACATACCCTAGGGGAGCTACCCCTGAAACCTTGCCGCATCTTTCCTGTTTCGACCATTTCCGGTTTGTGAGGCTCGGTGAGGTCTCGTCCACAAAGCTACGCTTCTTCACAAAGCCATGCTTTGATCAACAAATGATCAGCAACACACATCAACACTTAGCATGCCACACTACCAAATTGGGAGTATATCACTGATAACCTTCAACTACATAACCTCTGAGCTCGTACGTCTCAGAGAAGGGTGTTAAGCTAAGATAATAAATCTCCGCCACCAAACAAAAATGTATTTGAAAGAAATCTGCTTTATATCTCAAAGTGTAGTGTCAAACATACGGCCATACAAGTCTGTTCCGGGTTTGAACAGAACCGAAGGCACTTCCAAAGAAGCCCTTGCAATCCGGGTATTCACAATCCCGATCGGACTTCCCCTCACTTAGGGAATCTCTATACCATAGCTACTCGGTGCAGAGACAATCGATAGGTTATCCTATCGTTCTCACAAATACCCGGTCTGCAACACCGGTTTTCAAATGCTATCCATTTACGTCGTATCACTATTCGGAATGGGTTATATGACACAAAGTCCTCTCCCAGCTAAACCGAATAATGAGCGTAATATTTAAAAACATATGGATATTGGGATTTCAATTAAGTCACAACTTATTACCCAAAACTTCTCTTACAAATGGTTTAAACAAATTACCATTTTAATCTTTTACAAAAAAAGATTCATCTCACAAAGTTCACCCAGTTTCACAAAGATCTATTCATGGATTTCCAAATCGATTTCCATTTCAATTGGATTAACTCATTAAATCTTTAAATCAAAGATTTAACTTATAGCTTTCAAAACACGTTTCCAAATATTTATTCATAACTTGGAAAACCATTGCAACGACCCGATATTTTCAACCATTCGCATCCATTATAAGTGTATAGGTAGACACTCATGCCGGAATTGAATTGCTCAAAATACCGCGTTGTAAATAAAATTTGGCAAATCTCAGAATATACAGTAAATAAATATAATCACAGATCACAAACACAGAGTAAAATAATGCAGCGGAAGTAAAAGAAATAGTCGTTCATGAAGCTACTATATAAATATATCAGAGTTACATAAGATATAACAGAAGAAATAAAGTACAACAGAAGTCTCAATAAAATAACCAAGTACAAGCTGAGTAGAACAACGGAACTGAAATAGATAGGACAAGACAAGCAGATAATCTCCAGTGATTCAAATCTCCAAGAGAGTGGAAATCCAAATCTGTGAATAACTCAGGCTGACCCGAGCGTAAAGCAAAACACAAAACACTCGAGTCAGGACAATATATACTTATATAATGTAAACCAACTCAAGTGAACTGTAATAAAGGTACAAGTAACTTAAAGAATGCTTGGGATCGCCCATTCTTTAAGGATCCGTTAAACTATTTACTATGTAGTAATATACGCTATATACAGTAGTGTCTAATTAGTAAAGTATAATCATATAGAAAATAGCGTTAAGGGGATGGTGAACCTTAACGCGGTCGGATCTTTAAACCAAAATCGTAGTGGGCTCGATATGGTAGGTGACACGGCACACAAGGCAATGCCAGGGTAGATATACCAATTACGCATCCGGACTGGTGGTGACGCATAGCAGCCACTACCACCCACCTCGAACAACACTCCCAAATCAAGGATGCGCACCAAATCAATCACAAGTAATAGAATGGTATCGAAGAAGTGTGTCCGATCAGAGGTGCTACCTCCTTGGTCCGTCAATCGCTCCTGTTTTAGCCACCTTATGCCAACTCACGGGAGTTGGGTCCACGTATATATACCTTAGGATCGTCGCCACCATCCTACTTCATTCTGGAAACTCCACCGCGTACACAGTTGTCAAAGTGGTTTTCGGTATCGACAGAGAGTATGTCCATATCCGATCCCGTGGTTATAATTTAAAAACAGTTTATACTTCAAAATAGAATATCATTTCAAATCGAAATCTTTATCAAAATAAAGGTTAAATCAATTCCAAACCATTTCAATATATTTAAAACATCATATCTTTCCAAAACTTCATTTCAAATCATTTTAATATATCAAAATATCAAATCTTTCCAAAACTTCATTTAAAATCATTTTAATATATCAAAATATCAAATCTTTCCAAAACTTCATTTAAAATCATTTTAATATATCAAAATATCAAATCTTTCCAAAACTTCATTTCAAATCATTTTAATATATCAAAATATCATATCCTTTCAAACTTCATTTCAAATCATTTTAATATACCAAAATATCATTTGAGTTCAAATCTAAATATCCAACTTTAAATACTTTTTGAATTTAAAGATATCATTCATTTATTTTCATTTCAAGTCACCTTTTAAATAGTTTATATTTCAATCAAAATAATTCTTATAAACCATTTAAAAGTGTAAGTATTATATTTCAATCAAGTATTCAATTTCCAAAGTTTCAATTCAATTCAATCATTTATTTCAATTAAATTTCCATAGACCATTTCAAATCTTATAAATTTCAAATATAGATTTAATCCACAAAATAACTATTCAAATTATAAAATAAATTCCAATGCTTTAATATCCTATATTTCATAAGTCCAATATCTTTTAAATAGATTCAAATTACAAGTAAACCAAATATTTTTCATACTAATATAAAATTCAATTATTCATTCCAATATTTAATATCATTTCAAATTCATTTCAAAATATCAAAATGTCATTTCAAAACATCATTTATTTAATTTAAATTTAAATACCATTTAATCACATTTCAAAATAGTTGTATTTCCCAAATCAACTATTCCATTTAAATCATTTAAAGTCAATTCATTATATTTAATAATTAAATATTTAATTTCCAAAATTTAAACTTTTTCAAAGATCATTTATTCATTTGAATTTATTAAACAAAGAAAATTCAACTTTCGCAGCACTTAGAAAATGCTACGAAATGTTATGTTTAAAAACAGTTCATTAACAAAAGACGGCATTTAAAATGCTGTAATATCTTAATTTAGTTTCAATTAAAATTTTAGTTAAATTTAACAAATATAGCACTAACAAAGTGCTATAATAACCTTTAGTTCAAATTAGCCTTTTTGTTCATTTAAAACAACTATAGCATTTACCAATGTTGTAATATCTTTACATTATATTTCAAAAATGCTGTCAAATCAAATTCAGAGTTTAATTACGATTTCACAAACAATTAACTTTTAATATAAATCCTTTTAACTTATAAAATCATATATTTTCACATTAAAAACAATCATTTAAATGCCTATATTTCTATGATTTTATAAAGTCAAATTTCCATACAAAATCAAATTAAATAACAATTAAATTTTCATTTCTTTAATTAAATTCTTAACTTAACAACTAAGTTTAAATTTCCAAAATATAACTTATTTACATTTATTTTACTTAATTAATATTTCACTTTTAAACAAATTTCACAAAAATTCAATTTAAGTTATATTTCCAAATTCAGCTTAAATATTCATTTATTTCATATTTTAAGTTATACAAAATCATTAACACTTTATAAAATCATTATTTCTTAATAAAATCATTATATTCATTTTTAAATCAAATTTGTCATATATTCTTACTTTACATAAATTCCATTTATAAACAAAATCATAAATTCCAAAGTTAACTTATATTTCAAACTCTACTTTACCATTTACTTAATTCACTTATTTAATTTGTATAAAATCACAAATATTTAATAGAAATCCTTTTTATAAAATTTTAAATCAAAATATCATAATATTTACATTTTTAAAATAATTTAAAATTTTTAGAAAAATATATAAACCACGGGTCTGTATAAAATTTTCTAGCCTAGGTCAAGTGATACAGATATGTATCATTTCAATCCGCAGTTTACAAAGAAAACCGGGTTTTATCATTTCAAACCCGCAATCCCAAGTTAAATAAAATAAATAAAAAGTCGCTCAGGCTTATCATTTCAGCCCATAACGATCTTTCCCTATTCTAAAGTCCGTTCGGGTATGTATCATTTCAACCCATAGTGAACCTAATCTACAGGGAACTTGCAGTGTGATAAACTGATAAAATGAACAGAATAACATCATATAACAGTAATAGATGATATAACATATGTAATAACAGGGGTAAACATTATATGATCATAATATAACAGTTACAACAGGATGATATAATTTTACAGATTCAAATGATGTCACTTTACTAGTTATATAAGTACACATTGTCTGGTGAGAATTACTCACTTGTTCAAGCTGGAGATGACGACCACAAACACACAACAAAGATTTCCAGAGGCACGAAAGCACGACAACACGAATATGATTTGAGATGGGAGAGCCAAAGATTAATTTCCTTGTCACATTCAAACAAAACAAATATAGACAACATGAGTTTTCAACCCAAAATTCAATAAAACAATGTTAGAAATGAATGCATGAATCAAAGCCAAAGTGATTGCACATGCTTTCTACCATCTATGCTTCAGCTCCAGATCTGAAATGCATGGCTAAGGAGTGGGTTTGGATATGGTTTTGGGTTGGTAAGGGTTGGCCAAACATGGACTTGAAGGTGATAAATATAGGTGCATAAATTCAACTACAAGGCAACATATACAAGGCAAATTACAACACCTCTAGGCCACAATAGGGTTCGGCCAGAGGCTATGTGGGCTTGGCCTGATGTTCAGGTGGTGGTGGTTGATGTGGCAGAGGGTGGAGGTCAGGTCAGAGGTGGTGTTGGAGGAAGTGGTGGCAAAAGGTGGAAGAAGAAGGAGATGGCAATTCTAGACTAGGTTTGGCACATGTGATGGTTAATGCTAGTTTAGGTGGATTTTTGTGATGATCTTCAACATGGCTTGGCTTGGCCTGAGGAGGGGAGGTATTAGGCTATGTGATGGTCAGAGAAAAGTGGTGGTGGAGGTCAGGTCAGAGCTGGAGGAGGAGGAGCCAAGCCTAGAAGAAGAGAGCAAGTGCAAAAATCAATGTAAACACGTAGAAAAAGAATAAGTTGAAAATCATTATCCAAACTTTCCTCAATAGCCATGGCCGAAATTCTTTTGTTTCAGAAATGAAAATGAATGTACGTGAATAGAAAATAGAGTATGCAGCTGAAAGATGTGGATAGTAAAGGCTAATTGATGAAAAGATAAGTTACAAATGTGAAAGGTTGGAAGATAAAAGGCCTTAGGCAAATCAAAAGTCATAACCTTTCAAATTTCTTTTAATTTCTTTATATAAGTTTATATTACTGAAAATAATAATACATTCAGTCACAATTCGAAAATATAACAAAATATAAAATATATATAAATATTTATTAATTATATAAGGTTAAAATAAGAAAATAGCACAAAATTGCAAACTAGTCTAGAAAATTTGAAAATAAATGCAATGAACTTTGGAAAATTTTTATGTACTTGAAAAGTATTTATAAATAAAGATAAGAACACAAAATAAAAATGAATTCACAAAATAAATAAATAAATTTTAATTAAATATAATTTTAATGAAGAAAATAGCAGAAAAATGGAAACTAGGCATTATAAATTGAAATAAATTCAAGTAAACTTTGGACAAATTATATTATCACTTTAAAAGTATTGAAAGATAAAAATATACATAAAATAACATATTAACACATATTAAAATAGAATATGACAAAGAAAATATAATTTATACAAATTTAAAATAACAAAATTGCAGAATAAAACAAATTGCACTCAATATTGAAATATACATAACTTTTACAGTTTAACTCCGTTTTCAACGAAACAAAAAGCAGTGTTCAAGTTATTACATCTATTTTCATAATAAAAGATAAAATTTAAGATTTTAAATAATTAAAATTTGAAGTTTAAAAGCCAAAGATTTAACAGTTTGAACAGAAATTCACTTTTCAGTAAAATAACCAACTTATACTAGTTTGAAATTATAGTTCACATAATAATTAACATTTATTTTAAAAATGAAATGTTTGAAATCAAACAAGTTTAAAATAGTTTCAAAATAAAATAAAGTCTCATTTTAAAATATAGGCCAAAATCTAGGGTTGTTACAACCATTTTCAATTCAAACTTGAAATTCCTTTAACGCAAATTGGAAATTCATTCCTTATATGAAAGCTTCTATTATTTGAAAACAAATAGTTTTCATTTTGGAAAATCTGATCTCATTTATACGAGTTAAAGTCCTTAGGTTAAATTCAAATTCTCAAAACCATACTTTTAAAATGGTTTAAATTCATATAAACACATTTATAACATCTTTAACCATAATTTCCAAACATGGAATTCAATTCCAAATTTTGAATTCAAATTCAAATTAAATTATTTAAATTGAAAAACTTTACCAAGTTATTCAAAATAACTTTTATCTTAAAAACTCCTTTCCAAAAGCTTTAACATTTAACCCAAATCCATTTCCCAATCAATTGAAATTAAAATTTCAATTTCAAAAACATTAAATTTAAATCATCTGTGACTTAACCGATTTCCTCGTGAAATCCATATTTGTGTGTGTAAAAGTGTGGTCCAGGGTTTCACACACAATAGTGCAACATTACAAATCATCGCATCATCACAGATTTAAGCATATCAATATCGATAAGCGGTATATTCCTATAACGCTTATCTTCCATTTACCAATTCACAGATAAATAATATACATTCATCACAGATAAAATAAATTTCATTCATCACAACTTGAATAAAAACAAATTTACATCACAAAGCATCACATAGTAGAGAATATCAAACAATTCACAGCATTCAATAGAATACAGTCATCCATAAGTGAAACCAATTAAGATATCTGATTAATCTAAACCAGATCATTTGCCTATGGATAATTCCTAGTCAGGGTTGATTAATAATTAATTAATTACAAACATTTAATTAATTATTATTTAATTAATCATTAATTACCCTTTAATTAATTACAAGTTAATTAATCATCCTCTAAGTACTAATTAATCACCCTTGATTAATTATGCTCTAATTACATTAAGTAATTATCCTTAATTAATTACACAAATTAATTATTCTTAACCAATTATAGCAATTAACCTTTAATTACTTCATAATCACTTATCATTGATCAATTAATCTAAATTAATCAACCCTTAATTACATCATTAATTATATTAATTAATGATCTCTAATACTTCTTTAATTAATTCCTCTATTTACATTAATTACATTAAGTAATTAATCTTTAATTAAAAACCATTTATTAATCACTCTTGATTAATCTTATCCAGTAATTAACTACTCTTAATTACTCATTAAATAAATTAATTACTCCTTAATTAATTATCTTTAATTAATCCCTTACACAAAGTAATTGAATCCAAATTACTTCCATTATTAAATCATCTTCCACTAATTACATCCAGTAATTACCCTTAATTACTTCACTAAGTAATTATACTTCATTAATTGCATTAAGTAATTACATTTATTAAATCATCAAGTGATTATCTTAAATTAATTAAACTTAATTAATTAACCTAAACAAATCAAATTTAACTCAACTAATGAGTAATTAATTCTTTAATTAATTTTATTAAGTAATTTTACTTAAATAATTTCACAAATGATTACCTCTAATTTATTAATATAATTCATTATTAAAATTAATCACATTAATTAAATATTTAAATAATCTTAGTTAATGACCTTCATTAACTAATAACAAATCTTTAATTACTTCTCCTAAGTAATTAATCTTAGATTAATCATTTTTAAGTACAAGTTAATCAATCTTTAATTACCCATTAATTAATCTCTAATTATTAAATGAATAACCTTTAATTATTTTAATTATTCTTTAATTAATTAACCTTTATTAATAAATCAATAAATTGATTAAATAAATTTTCTTAATTTATTACAATAAGTGATTACCCCTAATCACTTTCATTAATCAATCCTTAAAGGAAATTACCTAAAGTATTAACTTTACTTTAATTACACAAAGTAATTACTCTCATTTAATTACTTAATTACACCTTTTAATCCTTGTTAAATAAAGTAAATCATCATTAACAATTGACTAAACTTTGACAATCTTTTCCAAAGCTTTTCATTCCATTTTCAAAATTGCACTAGAATTTATATTTAAACTTTTGATTTAAAACTTAATTTAAACTTTGCTTTATAATTTAAAATTAAAATTTGAAGTTTTAAAAACAAAACAGGTTCGAAACCTGTAATTTAACACTTACCCGAGCCACTACCTATCTGCTTCGAGACCAACACAAAAATTCTTCGAGTAAAACACTCGAGTTACTCGAGAAAAATCTTGAGTTCACCCTGCTTCATCCCCAAACTACCCAAATTTCCCAGATCACCAGAACTCGTGCACGTGCACGTGCACGTCGCCGCCGCACTCCTCCAGTCGACTCCAGATCATCGAGCAAGTCGACGATCATCTCCAGACTATTCTCTGACCACTAGCACGACGTCGTCCACTCGAAATTGAAATCGAGTACAAACTTGATACCTGGAAACAACAGACCCATTACCACAAATCCTGCCATCGCCTTGTCCCCACAACCTCGACCACCAGAAAGTCTAAAACTACGGCCACACGATCGTCAACGTCCAAGCTACCGTCTCCCTAAATCTTGTTGTACTCGATCATCCAGAGATGTCGAGATGATCAAAATACCAAGCCTAGTTAAAACTAGGGTTACAGACTAAACGTGATCGCCGCCGCCACCACGATCATCTGCACACCCATCCGATATTTTTCCCGTAACCCCTGATCACTCTTCCACCTCCAGGAGGAAGCTCGATCACCACGAACCAAAGGATCACCAGAAATCAACGATATAAGGAAATTTGAACAAACTCGAACTGCTCTCAAATCCTAGCTCGAAAAATTATGATTTAAGCTTTAAAAATCATGTTTTAGTATGAGAATTCAGTTTATATTCCTGAATTGCTAAATTAAGATGTTTGAATTTTTCACAAAACCCAAGCTTTCCTGTTCATTTTTATTTCCAGAGCAATCCCAAATTTATTTTAACTTAAATAAATTTTTTAACCTTCAATCTATGATAAAACAAACAATTTTTGTTTGAAACTTAAATCCTAACAAAGATCAGATCTTGAGATAATGGATTTTGTTTCAAATCTTAGTTTTGAAAACTAAGAACAGAGAACACAGATGCACACACCTATACATTCATATATATACACAGAATAATGCACTTATATATATATATATATTCACACAATCATACTTATTTCCAGGTGTTAACATGCAACAGATTCATATACATAAACTTTTTAAATATGATGTTACTCGCTTAATTTTCCAGAAGAAAGAACAGAGTTTTCTTTTATGTTGAAACAGGCTTGAAAAACTGGCAAGCTGAAATCTTCCTTGATTTCTGGTTTGAATTGAATTTGTATTGTTGATTTAAGTTGTATTTTGTTTAAGTTTAAGATGATGTTATTTTAGACTTTGCTCAGTTGAAATGGTCGAACTGAGATAAAGATTGATATATGTATAAAAAGATAGTGCGTGAACAGATTTGCATTTCTTGGCTGGTACAAGATTTTTACGGTGTGATATTATTTTGTTGTACAATATAGGATAGAGATTTTTTTCTCTTGGTGGCTAATAGAATATGGCATTAATTGCCATTACCTTCTCTTGCAAGCTAATAGATATTTATTATTTTTTTTAATTTTTTTTATAAGCCTTCATATATATTTTTGTTGTCTAGTTTCACACTTATCCAATTTGTTCATATTTGAATGTATTTTATTTTTCTTCTTATACTTATTATTTTGTAATATAAATGAATTTCTAGAGTTAATATGTTGTTATAATTTATCTAATGTTTACTTTATATTTTATAATTTATCTTATATACTTCTATTTCTATTGTTTTGTAGTCTATTTTATTTGTATTAATCCATATTATTTAAAAGAGAATGTTTTGAAATTAAATACATACTAAATGAATTACATAGATATATTTTATAAATTAAATATTTTTAAACCATTTACTTAAACTTTAAATTCAAATCCAATGTATATATATATATATTCAAATCCACTCATATATGCACATATACATATATATATTCACATATATATACAAGATTTAAATTCAAATGATTTAACACATATTTTATTTGAATTTGGAGAAACTCAAATCGATTTACCAATTAATTTCAAAATTTTGATTCAAAAATTAAATTAATTATCAATTTAAACTTAATAAAAATCCGGGATCGTTACAGTTTCCCCCCCTTTAAGAAATTTCGTCCCCGAAATTTGAAAGTAGGGAGACACCAAAAATAGATGAAGAATGTTTCATCAAATTAACTGAACATCTATTCTGCATTTGGCTTACCAAATCTGAATATCAATAATAGATACGAGAATGAATCTTTTTAATTTTATTTTTCACAAGATACTCGGGTTATCCAGATCTACAAAGTGTGCAGGGGCATTGGTCAGTTCGAAGGGATAACTAACCATTCATAGAACATATTCGGACCCAAAAATAGACAGATATATGGATACAATTCCAAAACTTTTTAATTTAGAAACTAAAGTATACCTATCAACCATAGCAACCAAAGCAACCAATTCATCCAAACAAACAATTCTGACTTATTTGGAGTTTATGTCCCATGCAAATATATCAAATCTTCTTCCTGGATCTACCAGGAACCATCGAAGAATTGAGAAAAGATGACAAACAAAAGAGATTGATAGAGAAAAAGTTGTTTCCTTGTTGTTACAGAGTATTGACCATTTATAGTCGTATTCCCCTGTCCCCTATCTCATCCTCTTCTTGCACTCATACTTACTATCAGTAGATAGTAAGAGAATTTACTGAGGTATACGGACAGATATCTTAGAGATACTCATTCTAGGGTATACTTCACCCTATCTCTAATGAGTTACTTAATGTGTTATACTCCATAGCTAAAGTTTAACCTTAGCTCTGATACCACTTATAACGATCCTGACTCGGCCTTCGAAAATCGGCACCCGTACTTCACCTGTACTTGAATGCCGCAGATTCAAACGCCGAATCTGGCTCGCCGGAGCTTATAACACAGTAAGTATAACAACACAGAGGAAGAAAGAAATGAATGATATTGTATACAACTCCAACGAATACAATATCCAGAATGATATACAACAATGATATCAATATGATACAACAATATCAGAGACAAATAATAATGTTACAGCGGAAACAACAGAACTGATAACTCCAAATGATCTGAAAAAGAGAATGAATCCAACAACCCCAACGTCAAACTCGGATCACCATCACAAACTCCAAGATTAGCAAGCGTCGATGAGTGAACTCCAAACACTGAACTAGTTCTAGATACTCTACTAAACCTGACTATCTGAAAAACCCAACTCTAGACTGCCCGTGTGGAAAATTATGGGCACCCAGAGTTTAGGAAGGGAACAATAAACTCCGAGTCAGTTGTGGGACTGGTGTGAGTAACAAAAACAGTTGCTTTTAAGTAAACGCAGTTCATAAGAGAAATCCGATATGCTTTTTGGAAAATGAAACTACCATAAGGCCTCCCGCCACACACACAATGCAAACGTAGAATTGGAGGAGATTTCTCCTTATGATAGTCAAATATGCTCAATATGAGAAAACACTTTGATATTATCACAAGTGCATAGTGTGAAAAACATTTCGAAAGTATAATATTAATCTTAGCCAGCATGAGTACCATTATACTATGCCTACTATATCTACCATTTTAAATGGCAGTTTCTACAACTAAAACCGTACAAGGTTCGTATTGTTTGATTGGATTTCCAACAAATGGTCAGGCTAAGGAACTTCCTATGCCACATGGGAACGCCTCTGGAGGAACGCCCCGAGAACTACCTAGCTCTCTGCCAACACAAGGCCGGTTACCCCCTTCCCGGGAAGTAAACCTGAGATATGCCACCCCTGGTTGTTTGCGACCTTTATCCGAGGCGCCTTGATCACAAAGCAACAATCACACAGTAAATGAGATTGGAGCAACCACACAGGTAAAATATCTGGGCTCCATACCATGATACCACCTTTTTCCAGAAGGAATGGACATACCCTAGGGGAGCTACCCCTGAAACCTTACCGCATCTTTCCTGTTTCGACCATTTTCGGTTTGTGAGGCTCGGTGAGGTCTCGTCCACAAAGCTACGCTTCTTCACAAAGCCATGCTTTGATCAACAAATGATCAACAACTCACAACAACACTTAGCATGCCACACTACCAAATTGGGAGTATATCACTGATAACCTTCAACTACATAACCTCTGAGCTCGTACGTCTCAGAGAAGGGTGTTAAGCTAAGAGAATAAATCTCCGCCACCAAACAAAAATGTATTTGAAAGAAATCTGCTTTATATCTCAAAGTGTAGTGTCAAACATACGGCCATACAAGTCGATTCCGGGTTCGAATAGAACCGAAGGCACTTCCAAAGAAGCCCTTGCAATCCGGGTATTCACAATCCCGATCGGACTTCCCATCACTTAGGGAATCTCTATACCGTAGCTACTCAGTGGAGAGACAATCGATAGGTTATCCTATCGTTCTCACAAATACCCGGTCTTCAACACCGGTCTTCAAATGCTATCCATTTATGTCGTATCACTATTCGGAATGGGTTATATGACACAAAGTCCTCTCCCGGCTAAACCGAATAATGAGCGTAATATTTAAAAACATATGGATATTGGGATTTCAATTAAGTCACAACTTATTACCCAAAACTTCTCTTTCAAATGGTTTAAACAAATTACCATTTTAATCTTTGACACAAAAAGATTCATCTCACAAATTTCACCCAGTTTCACAAAGATCTATTCATGGATTTCCAAATCGATTTCCATTTCAATTGGATTAACTCATTAAATCTTTAAATCAAAGATTTAACTTATAGCTTTCAAAACACGTTTCCAAATATTTATTCGTAACTTGGAAAACCATTTTCAATTCAAACTTGAAATTCCTTTGACGCAAATTGGAAATTCATTCCTTATATGAAAGCTTCTATTATTTGAAAACAAATAGTTTTCATTTCGGAAAATCTGATCTCATTTATACGAGTTAAAGTCCTTGGGTTAAATTCAAATTCTCAAAACCATACTTTTAAAATGGTTTAAATTCATATAAACACATTTATAACATCTTTAACCATAATTTCCAAACATGGAATTCAATTCCAAATTTTGAATTCAAATTCAAATTAAATTATTTAAATTGAAAAACTTTACCAAGTTATTCAAAATAACTTTTATCTTAAAAACTCCTTTCCAAAAGCTTTAACATTTAACCCAAATCCATTTCCAAATCAATTGAAATTTCAATTTCAAAAACATTAAATTTAAATCATCTGTGACTTAACCGATTTCCTCGTGAAATCCATATTTGTGTGTAAAAGTGTGGTCCAGGGGTTTCACACACAATAGTGCAACATTACAAATCATCGCATCATCACAGATTTAAGCATATCAATATCGATAAGCGGTATATTCCTATAACGCTTATCTTCAATTTACCAATTCACAGATAAATAATATACATTCTTCGTAGATAAAATAAATTTCATTCATCACAGCTTGAATTAAAACAAATTTACATCACAAAGCATCACACGGTAGAGAATATCAAACAATTCACAGCATTCAATAGAATACAGTCATCCATAAGTGAAATCAATTAAGATATCTGATTAATCTAAACCAGATCATTTGCCTATGGATAATTCCTAGTCAGGGTTAATTAATAATTAATTAATTACAAACATTTAATTAATTATTCTTTAATTAATCATTAAATACCCTTTAATTAATTACAAGTTAATTAATCATCCTCTAAGTACTAATTAATCACCCTTGATTAATTATGCTCTAATTACATTAAGTAATTATCCTTAATTAATTACAAATTAATTATTCTTAACCAATTACAGTAATTAACCTTTAATTACTTCATAATCACTTATCATTGATCAATTAATCTAAATTAATCAACCCTTAATTACATCATTAATTATATTAATGAATGATCTCTAATTACTTCTTTAATTAATTACTCTATTTACATTAATTACGTTAAGTAATTAATCTTTAATTAAACCCCATTTATTAATCACTCTTGATTAATCTTATCCAGTAATTAACTACTCTTAACTACTCATTAAATAAATTAATTACTCCTTAATTAATTATCTTTAATTAATCCCTTACACAAAGTAATTGAATCCAAATTACTTCCATTATTAAATCATCTTCCACTAATTACATCTAGTAATTACCCTTAATTACTTCACTAAGTAATTATACTTCATTAATTGCATTAAGTAGTTACATTTATTAAATCATCAAGTGATTATCTTAAATTAATTAAACTTAATTAATTAACCTAAACAAATCAAATTTAACTCAACTAATGAGTAATTAATTTTTTAATTACTTTTATTAAGTAATTTTACTTAAATAATTTCACAAATGATTACCTCTAATTTATTAATATAATTCATTATTAAAATTAATCACATTAATTAATTATTTAAATAATCTTAGTTAATGACCTTCATTAACTAATAACAAATCTTTAATTACTTCTCCTAAGTAATTAATCTTAGATTAATCATTTTTAAGTACAAGTTAATCAATCTTTAATTACCCATTAATTAATCTCTAATTATTAAATGAATAACCTTTAATTATTTTAATTATTCTTTAATTAATTAACCTTTATTAATAAATTAATAAATTGATTAAATTAATTTTCTTAATTTATTACAATAAGTGATTACCCTTAATCACTTTCATTAATCAATCCTTAAAGGTAATTACCCAAAGTATTAACTTTACTTTAATTACACAAAGTAATTACTCTCATTTAATTACTTAATTACACCTTTTAATCCTTGTTAAATAAAGTAAATCATCATTAACAATTGACTAAACTTTGACAATCTTTTCCAAAGCTTTTCATTCCATTTTCAAAATTGCACTAGAATTTATATTTAAACTTTTGATTTAAAACTTAATTTAAACTTTGCTTTATAATTTAAAATTGAAATTTGAAGTTTTAAAAACAAAACAGGTTTGAAACCTGTAATTTAACACTTACCCGAGCCACTACCTATCTGCTTCGAGACCAACACCAAAATTCTTCGAGTAAAACACTCGAGTTACTCGAGAAAAATCTTGAGTTCACCCTGCTTCATCCCCAAACTACCCAAATTTCCCAGATCACCAGAACTCGTGCACGTGCACGTCGCCGCCGCACACCTCCAGCCGACTCCAGATCATCGAGCAAGTCGACGATCATCTCCAGACTATTCTCCGACCACCAGCACGACGTCGTCCACTCGAAATTGAAATCGAGTACAAACTTGATACCGGGAAACAACAGACCCACTACCACAAATCCTGCCATCGCCTCGTCCCCGCAACCTCGACCACCAGAAAGTCTAAAACTCCGGCCACACGATCGTCAACGTCCAAGCTTTCATCTCCCTAAATCTTGTTGCACTCTATCATCCAGAGATGTCGAGATGATCAAAATACCAAGCCTAGTTAAAACTAGGGTTACAGACTAAACGTGATCGCCGCCGCCACCACGATCATCTGCACACCCATCCGATATTTTTCCCGCAACCCATGATCACTCTTCCATCTCCAAGAGGAAGCTCGATCACCACGAACCAAAGGATTACCAGAAATCAACGATATAAGGAAATTTGAACAAACTCGAACTGCTCTCAAATCCTAGCTCGAAAAATTATGATTTAAGCTTTAAAAATCATGTTTTAGTATGATAATTCAGTTTATATACCTGAATTGCTAAATTAAGATGTTTGAATTTTTCACAAAACCCAAGCTTTCTTGTTCATTTTTATTTCCAGAGCAATCCCAAATTTATTTTAACTTAAATAAATTTTTTAACCTTCAATCTATGATGAAACAAACAATTTTTGTTTGAAACTTAAATCCTAACAAAGTTCAGATCTTGAGATAATGGATTTTGTTTAAAATCTTAGGGTCCGTTTGGTTTCATTCTGTATTTTGAGTTTTGTGTTTTCAACTTATACTAAAAAATAGCAAAAAATAAGAGAAGAAGATTTATAATTCTTAGCGATTGCGACGACCAACGGACAACGAAGGATTCGGATTGTTCTCGTGCTTTTGTTATCTCTCGAAACACGAAAAACAAAATAAACTTGTTTTCTATTTTACATGTTAATTCCATTTTTCAAAATTATTTGTTTTTCAACAATACATACAACGGACGCGCTTTTGTATAGACGAAAACACAAAACTAAAAACGACAAGCCAAACGGGGCCTTAGTTTTGAAAACTAAGAACAGAGAACACAGATGCACACACCTATACATTCATATATATACACAGAATAATGCACTTATATATATATTCACACAATCATACTTATTTCCAGGTGTTAACATGCAACAGATTCATATACATAAACTTTTTAAATATGATGTTACTCACTTGATTTTCCAGAAGAAAGAACAGAATTTTCTTTTATGTTGAAACAGGCTTGAAAAACTGGCAAGCTGAAATCTTCCTTGATCTCTGGTTTGAATTGAATTTGTATTGTTGATTTAAGTTGTATTTTGTTTAAGTTTAAGATGATGTTATTTTAGACTTTGCTCAGTTGAAATGGTCGAACTGAGATAAAGATTGATATATGTATAAAAAGATAGTGCGTGAACAGGTTTGCATTTCTTGGCTGGTATAAGATTTTTACGGTGTGATATTATTTTGTTGTACAATATAGGACAGAAATTTTTTTCTCTTGGTGGCTAATAGAATATGGCATTAATTGCCATTGCCTTCTCTTGCAAGCTAATAAATATTTATTATTTTTTTTAATTTTTTTTATAAGCCTTTATATATATTTTTGTTGTCTAGTTTCACACTTATCCAATTTGTTCATATTTGAATGTATTTTATTTTTCTTCTTATACTTATTATTTTGTAATATAAATGAATTTCTAGAGTTAATATGTTGTTATAATTTATCTAATGTTTACTTTATATTTTATAATTTATCTTATATACATCTATTTCTATTGTTTTGTAGTCTATTTTATTTGTATTAATCCATATTATTTAAAAGAGAATGTTTTGAAATTAAATACATACTAAATGAATTACATAGATATATTTTATAAATTCAATATTTTAAAACCATTTACTTAAACTTTAAATTCAAATCCAATGTATATATATATATTCAAATCCACTCATATATGCACATATACATATATATATTCACATATATATATACAAGATTTAAATTCAAATGATTTAACACATATTTTATTTGAATTTGGAGAAACTCAAATCGATTTACCAATTAATTTCAAATTTTTCATTCAAAAATTAAATTAATTATCAATTTAAACTTAGTAAAAATCCGGGATCGTTACAGTTTCCCCCCCTTTAAGAAATTTCGTCCCCAAAATTTGAAAGTAGGGAGACACCAAAAATAGATGAAGAATGTTTCATCAAATTAACTGAACATCTATTCTGCATTTGGCTTACCAAATCCGAATATCAATAATAGATACGAGAATGAATCTTTTTAATTTTATTTTTCACAAGATACTCGGGTTATCCAAATCTACAAAGTGTGCAGGGGCATTGGTCAGTTCGAAGGGATAACTAACCATTCGTAGAACATATCCGGACCCAAAAATAGACAGATATATGGATACAATTCCAAAACTTTTTAATTTATAAACTAAAGTATACCTATCAACCATAGCAACCAAAGCAACCAATTCATCCAAACAAACAATTCTGACCTATTTGGAGTTTATGTCCCATGCAAATATATCAAATCTTCTTCCTGGATCTACCAGGAACCATCGAAGAACTGAGAAAAGATGACAAACAAAAGAGATTGATAGAGAAAAAGTTGTTTCCTTGTTGTTACAGGGTATTGACCATTTATAGACGTATTCCCCTATCCCCTATCTCATCCTCTTCTTGCACTCATACTTACTATCAGTAGATAGTAAGAGAATTTACTGAGGTATACAGACAGATATCTTAGAGATACTCATTCTAGGGTATACTTCACCCTATCTCTAATGAGTTACTTAATGTGTTATACTCCATAGCTAAAGTTTAACCTTAGCTCTGATACCACTTATAACGATCCTGACTCGGCCTTCGAAAATCGGCACCCGTACTTCACCTGTACTTGAATGCCGCAGATTCAAACGCCGAATCTGGCTCGCCAGAGCTTATAACACAGTAAGTATAACAACACAGCGGAAGAAAGAAATGAATGATATCGTATACAACTCCAACGAATACAATATCCAGAATGATATACAACAACGATATCAATATGATACAACAATATCAGAGACAAATAATAATGTTACAGCGGAAACAACAGAACTGATAACTCCAAATGATCTGAAAAAGAGAATGAATCCAACAACCCCAACGTCAAACTCGGATCACCATCACAAACTCCAAGATAAGCAAGCATCGATGAGTGAACTCCAAACACTGAACTAGTTCCAGATACTCTACTAAACCTGACTATCTGAAAAACCCAACTCTAGACTGCCCGTGTGGAAAATTATGGGCACCCAGAGTTTAGGAAGGGAACAATAAACTCCGAGTCAGTTGTGGGACTGGTGTGAGTAACAAAAACAGTTGCTTTTAAGTAAACACAGTTCATAAGAGAAATCCGATATGCTTTTTGGAAAATGAAACTACCATAAGGCCTCCCGCCACACACACAATGCAAACGCAGAATTGGAGGAGATTTCTCCTTATGATAGTCAAATATGCTCAATATGAGAAAACACTTTGATATTATCACTAGTGCATAGTGTGAAAAACATTTCGAAAGTATAATATTAATCTTAGCCAGCATAAGTACCATTATACTATGCCTACTATAGCTACCATTTTAAATGGCAGGTTCTACAACTAAAACCGTACAAGGTTCGTATTGTTTGATTGGATTTCCAACAAATGGTCGGGCTAAGGAACTTCCTATGCCACATGGGAACGCCTCTGGAGGAACGCCCCGAGAACTACCTAGCTCTCTGCCAACACAAGGCCGGTTACCCCCTTCCCGGGAAGTAAACCTGAGATATGTCACCCCCGGTCGTTTGCGACCTTTATCCGAGGCGCCTTGATCACAAAGCAACAATCACACAGTAAATGAGATTGGAGCAACCACACAGGTAAAATATCTGGGCTCCATACCATGATACCACCTTTTTCCAGAAGGAATGGACATACCCTAGGGGAGCTACCCCTGAAACCTTGCCGCATCTTTCCTGTTTCGACCATTTCCGGTTTGTGAGGCTCGGTGAGGTCTCGTCCACAAAGCTACGCTTCTTCACAAAGCCATGCTTTGATCAACAAATGATCAGCAACACACAACAACACTTAGCATGCCACACTACCAAATTGGGAGTATATCACTGATAACCTTCAACTACATAACCTCTGAGCTCGTACGTCTCAGAGAAGGGTGTTAAGCTAAGAGAATAAATCTCTGCCACCAAACAAAAATGTATTTGAAAGAAATCTGCTTTATATCTCAAAGTGTAGTGTCAAACATACGGCCATACAAGTCTGTTCCGGGTTCGAACAGAACCGAAGGCACTTCCAAAGAAGCCCTTGCAATCCGGGTATTCACAATCCCGATCGGACTTCCCATCACTTAGAGAATCTCTATACCGTAGCTACTCAATGCAGAGACAATCGATAGGTTATCCTATCGTTCTCACAAATACCCGGTCTTCAACACCGGTCTTCAAATGCTATCTATTTACGTCGTATCACTATTCGGAATGGGTTATATGACACAAAGTCCTCTCCCGGCTAAATCGAATAATGAGCGTAATATTTAAAAACATATGGATATTGGGATTTCAATTAAGTCACAACTTATTACCCAAAACTTCTCTTTCAAATGGTTTAAACAAATTACCATTTTAATCTTTTACACAAAAAGATTCATCTCACAAAGTTCACCCAGTTTCACAAAGATCTATTCATGGATTTCCAAATCGATTTCCATTTCAATTGGATTAACTCATTAAATCTTTAAATCAAAGATTTAACTTATAGCTTTCAAAACACGTTTCCAAATATTTATTCGTAACTTGGAAAACCATTTTCAATTCAAACTTGAAATTCCTTTGACGCAAATTGGAAATTCATTCCTTATATGAAAGCTTCTATTATTTGAAAACAAATAGTTTTCATTTCGGAAAATCTGATCTCATTTATACGATTTAAAGTCCTTGGGTTAAATTCAAATTCTCAAAACCATACTTTTAAAATGGTTTTAATTCATATAAACACATTTATAACATCTTTAACCATAATTTCCAAGCATGGAATTCAATTCCAAATTTTGAATTCAAATTCAAATTAAATTATTTAAATTGAAAAACTATACCAAGTTATTCAAAATAACTTTTATCTTAAAAACTCGTTTCCAAAAGCTTTAACATTTAACCCAAATCCATTTCCAAATCAATTGAAATTAAAATTTCAATTTCAAAAACATTAAATTTAAATCATCTGTGACTTAACCGATTTCCTCGTGAAATCCATATTTGTGTGTGTAAAAGTGTGGTCCAGGGGTTTCACACACAATAGTGCAACATTACAAATCATCGCATCATCACAGATTTAAGCATATCAATATCGATAAGCGGTATATTCCTATAACGCTTATCTTCAATTTACCAATTCACAGATAAATAATATACATTCTTCGTAGATAAAATAAATTTCATTCATCACAGCTTGAATTAAAACAAATTTACATCACAAAGCATCACACGGTAGAGAATATCAAACAATTCACAGCATTCAATAGAATACAGTCATCCATAAGTGAAATCAATTAAGATATCTGATTAATCTAAACCAGATCATTTGCCTATGGATAATTCCTAGTCAGGGTTGATTAATAATTAATTAATTACAAACATTTAATTAATTATTATTTAATTAATCATTAATTACCCTTTAATTAATTACAAGTTAATTAATCATCCTCTAAGTACTAATTAATCACCCTTGATTAATTATGCTCTAATTACATTAAGTAATTATCCTTAATTAATTACACAAATTAATTATTCTTAACCAATTATAGCAATTAACCTTTAATTACTTCATAATCACTTATCATTGATCAATTAATCTAAATTAATCAACCCTTAATTACATCATTAATTATATTAATTAATGATCTCTAATACTTCTTTAATTAATTCCTCTATTTACATTAATTACATTAAGTAATTAATCTTTAATTAAACCCCATTTATTAATCACTCTTGATTAATCTTATCCAGTAATTAACTACTCTTAATTACTCATTAAATAAATTAATTACTCCTTAATTAATTATCTTTAATTAGACCCTTACACAAAGTAATTGAATACAAATTACTTCCATTATTAAATCATCTTCCACTAATTACATCCAGTAATTACCCTTAATTACTTCACTAAGTAATTATACTTCATTAATTGCATTAATTATTTACATTTATTAAATCATCAAGTGATTATCTTAAATTAATTAAACTTAATTAGTTAACCTAAACAAATCAAATTTAACTCAACTAATGAGTAATTAATTCCTTAATTACTGTTATTAAGTAATTTTACTTAAATAATTTCACAAATGATTACCTCTAATTTATTAATATAATTAATTATTAAAATTAATCACATTAATTAATTATTTAAATAATCTTAGTTAATGACCTTCATTAACTAATAACAAATCTTTAATTACTTCTCCTAAGTAATTAATCTTAGATTAATCATTTTTAAGTACAAGTTAATCAATCTTTAATTACCCATTAATTAATCTCTAATTATTAAATGAATAACCTTTAATTATTTTAATTATTCTTTAATTAATTAACCTTTATTAATAAATCAATAAATTGATTAAATTAATTTTCTTAATTTATTACAATAAGTGATTACCCCTAATCACTTTCATTAATCAATCCTTAAAGGTAATTACCTAAAGTATTAACTTTACTTTAATTACACAAAGTAATTACTCTCGTTTAATTACTTAATTACACCTTTTAATCCTTGTTAAATAAAGTAAATCATCATTAACAATTAACTAAACTTTGACAATCTTTTCCAAAGCTTTTCATTCCATTTTCAAAATTGCACTTGAATTTATATTTAAACTTTTGATTTAAAACTTAATTTAAACTTTGCTTTATAATTTAAAATTAAATTTTGAAGTTTTAAAAACAGAACAGGTTTGAAACCTGTAATTTAACACTTACCCGAGCCACTACCTATCTGCTTCGAGACCAACACCAAAATTCTTCGAGTAAAACACTCGAGTTACTCGAGAAAAATCTCGAGTTCACCTTGCTTCATCCCCAAACTACCCAAATTTCCCAGATCACCAGAACTCGTGCACGTGCACGTCGCCGCCGCACACCTCCAGTCGACTCCAGATCATCGAGCAAGTCGACGATCATCTCCAGACTATTCTCCGACCACCAGCACGACGTCGTACACTCGAAATCGAGTTCAAACTCGATACCTGGAAACAACAGACCCACTACCACAAATCCTGTCATCGCCTCGTCCCCGCAACCTCGACCACTAGAAAGTCTAAAACTCCGACCACACGATCGCCAACGTCCAAGCTTCCATCTCCCTAAATCTTGTTGCACTCGATCATCCGGAGATGTCGAGATGATCAAAATACCAAGCCTAGTTAAAACTAGGGTTACAGACTAAACGTGATCGCCGCCGCCACCACGATCATTTGCACACCCATCTGATATTTTTCCCGCAACCCCTGATCACTCCTCCAACTCCAGGAGGAAGCTCAATCACCACGAACCAGAGGATCACCAGAAATCGACGATATAAGGAAATTTGAACAAACTCGAACTGCTCTCAAATCCTAGCTCGAAAAATTATGATTTAAGCTTTAAAAATCATGTTTTAGTATGAGAATTCAGTTTATATACCTGAATTGCTAAATTAAGATGTTTGAATTTTTCACAAAACCCAAGCTTTCCTGTTCATTTTTATTTCCAGAGCAATCCCAAATTTATTTTAACTTAAATAAATTTTTAACCTTCAATCTATGATGAAACAAACAATTTTTGTTTGAAACTTAAATCCTAACAAAGATCAGATCTTGAGATAATGGATTTTGTTTAAAATCTTAGTTTTGAAAACTAAGAACAGAGAACACAGATGCACACACCTATACATTCATATATATACACAAAATAATGCACTTATATATATATTCACACAATCATACGTATTTCCAGGTGTTAACATGCAACAGATTCATATACGTAAACTTTTTAAATATGATGTTACTCACTTGATTTTCCAGAAGAAAGAACAGAGTTTTCTTTTATGTTGAAACAGGCTTGAAAAACTGGCAAGCTGAAATCTTCCTTGATCTCTGGTTTGAATTGAATTTGTATTGTTGATTTAAGTTGTATTTTGTTTAAGTTGTATTTTGTTTAAGTTTAAGATGATGCTATTTTAGACTTTGCTCAGTTGAAATGGTCGAACTGAGATAAAGATTGATATATATATAAAAAGATAGTGCGTGAACAGGTTTGCATTTCTTGGCTGGTACAAGATTTTTACAGTGTGATATTATTTTGTTGTACAATATAGGACATAGATTTTTTTCTCTTGGTGGCAGATAGAATATGGCATTAATTGCCATTGTCTTCTCTTGCAAGCTAATAGATATTTATTATTATTTTTTATTTTTTTATAAGCCTTCATATATATTTTTGTTGTCTAGTTTCACACTTATCCAATTTGTTCATATTTAAATGTATTTTATTTTTCTTCTTATACTTATTATTTTGTAATATAAATGAATTTCTAGAGTTAATATGTTGTTATAATTTATCTAATGTTTACTTTATATTTTATAATTTATCTTATATACATCTATTTCTATTTTTATTTTTTTGTAGTCTATTTTATTTGTATTAATACATATTATTTAAAAGAGAATGTTTTGAAATTAAATACATACTAAATGAATTACATAGATATATTTTATAAATTCAAATTATTTTTAAACCATTTACTTAAACTTTAAATTCAAATCCAATGTATATATATATATATTCAAATCCACTCATATATGCACATATACATATATATTTACATATATATACAAGATTTAAATTCAAATGATTCAACACATATTTTATTTGAATTTGGAGAAACTCAAATCGATTTACCAATTAATTTCAAAATTTTCAATCAAAAATTAAATTAATTATCAATTTAAACTTAGTAAAAATCCTGGATCGTTATAAAAACGAACCAGTGGGACGCTGCCATGTCACACACACACTCAAGTCACGCTCCCAGTACCAAGCCGAAACCCTAGCCGCCGTAACTTGCTCGATGCCATACGCCGCTGCTAGCCCAGTTGCCGACCACGCCTCGGCTCCCCACGCGCCACCGATCTCTCCCATCACCCGCGACCCACCACTGGTCCACCATCGGCCACAAAATGCATCTGTCGTCGCCTCAATGCGAAAACCCTAATGAATTAAATCCGATGATCTAGTCGTCAACTCGCCAAGCCAACCTCACCGATGGACAACGCTCGATGCTCTCCACAACCTGGTATCCCCCGAGCGACGATCGGCCGTAGTTGATCGTGGCTTTATGAACGGCCATGATTGTTTTGGCCAATTCTGGCTAAACCATGGTTCAAATCGGAAAACAAATTGTTGCAGAAGAATGCGCTCATCTAGAGCTTCAAATCGATATATAATTCGATATATATTGAGGAGATTGAATTTTTGAAGTTGAAGTTGAAATTGAATTTGAGTTGAAATTGAATTTGAAATTGGATAATTTAGGGTTTGTCTGCCATTAGAAAGAGAGGAACAAATGAAATTGTACGTATAGACAAACTGAGTTGAGGAACACTAGGATTTATAACGGGCTATTGGACAAATGGATTAGATCGATTTGGATTGAAAGTTGAACGATAAATGACCCGTAAAGCCCGTTTCGACTCCGGAACGAAAATGGGTCATCCCACATATCAAAATAGATGGTTTTAAAATTTTTTAATTCATTGGAATAGTTTTTAAATCCTAATTCAATCGTACGAGGAAGTTATGATAAAATCAGCTTATTCCAAATTGATTTCAATTAAATTAATCTCAAGGCGTTTCGAGTCCGTACGATCAAACGACAAGTCCGATCGCTACGAAACTTGAAATCCTACAATTATTCACTGTTATGGATCCGATGAAACTGGTTTCGTCGAAATCCGAGTTAGTGGCCAAAATGGCTATATTTCAGTTAATAAATAAATTAATATTAAATTAATTAAATCACATTTTAATTCAAATTTAATAATTTACCATTTCTATCACTTTGGATTTACTTAGTAATTTATAACTCTTTATAACATTCTAAATTTCAATTTCAATATATTTAGAGATTTTATATTAAATTTCCAATAATTCAATTTAATTTGCTTTCCATTTATTATTCAATCAATTTCAACTTATGGTATAATTAACATTGGTTTATGTTTACTACATTAATATTTCCCATTTCATACTAATTTCGATTAACGTAGCATTTAATTTCATTTACTTACAATAAATCCATTTATTATAGATTGAATTCCAATTAATTATAATTAATTCCAATAAACTAATTTGATTCAATCCCAATTCCTTTTTATTTAAATCCATTATTACTCTATAACATAGTTAACACTTGTTTCACATTTCATTATATTAATATATTCCAGTTCCCATCTTTTATTTGTATTAACAGTTATATCCCCATTATATTGGATTTTGCCAAAACTACACATTAATAAAATTTTAAAGTCCTAATTAACTATTTCACAGTTTCATTCTTTTTAGTATATCACTTATCACATTATGAATAGAATTAGCACTTCTATTCACTTTGTTACATTCATAGTCTCCTTTATTGTCTTAAATCTTATTAATGTAACCTTAAAGTTTATTTAATTCTAATTGATTTCCCATTTTAATTAATAGACCAAATAAACAGGTAACTTATAACAATCGTTACCATAACTTTTAATTACACTTAGGAATTTATTATTCACAACCAAATGTTATGATTCTTATATAATGCTGATTTTATTTAATTACCATTAACTCTTTATTTCATTAGCTAATTAAATATTTACATTTGTTTTCTTATATTCAATTTTATAACCAAGTATAACAATTTACATTATTTCATCATTGGAATTTCATTTCAATTGTCAATAATTAGTTTTAATTACCATTGTTACATTTCATTTTAGCATTCATTTCTTTATTAAATTCCAATTTTATTTTATTTCTCTCAATATTAAATTAACAAAATCTTATTAAATTGATAAATTTAATTATCGAAATTTACGGGTCGTTACACTCTCCCCCACTCAAAACTTTTCGTCCTCGAAAAGGAAAAAGAAGGGAAAAGAAAGGATTAAGTAATCAATATATCTTATTCAAAAATATTAACTTTATAACAAATAAATTTACAAAATTAAATAATTTAAACAAAATATATCAATTTATAACACTTAAATCCTTTATATACTCAAGTTAATAAAAGTTTGGAAAATATTTCATGAAATTTTCTAAGTCAAAAATTTACAAAAAATTTCGGCAGAGTCTCCCTTGTACGTAGAGGCTCGGGAGAAAATATAATATCAAATATCACAATATCTCAAAATAATTGTAATATCCCGGAAATTTGGGGCAATATCAATTTAATAATCTGTTTAAATAATTAAATTGATTTGATAATCTTTGATAACAAATTTGAATTGGTTTAATAATCTAATTAAATGGATATTTAATTAGTGAATTTATCTTTTAGAAATTAATAAAATGATTTCTATTTATAATATATTTATATGTGTGCATATATATATTGTAAATAGATTGGCTTTGGTTTGAAATTTAATAAATGAATAAAGTCTTGTTTTTAAATAAATAGATTTTAATGTAAATATAATTGTTATTTAAAATGGAATGTGTTGTTTAAATTGACTTTAAATTGGATTTTTCAAATTTAATTTGAATTTAAGTTTAAATTAATTTTGAAATTGAAAAGGGTAATATTTAAATAGTTTTTAATTTTATAAATATAAGCTTTATATATATATATAATTAAGTTTTATTTCTTTATAGGTAGTATATATATAGATAAGTAATTAATAAATTAAGTAAAGGGTTTTTATTTACATTTAAAAATAAATAAGAAATACTTAAAAGACAAGTGTTAGCATATTAAGACACCTTAATAACATGTGTAAATCTATAAACTAAGATATATGACAAATGTCAAGTTTTAATTTTAATTTCTTTTATTTTTATAAATCAATTCAGCCTTTATAAAACATGTTTCCTTTCTTCCATTTCTTTTTCCCTTTTTTTTCAAAAGCTAAGAAGAAAAACTCAAAACCAAAATAACTCAAAACAAAACCTGATAATTATACCTCCTCACAAACCAGAAATCATATCCTCTAAAAATCGTTTTCAAAATCAAATCAAAAGCATGCAAGCCAGTTACACTTTTCAAAAGCTGTTCCTGTTTTTCTTTCAAAACTAAGATGACCAAGCCTTGGCATTCTTCATTTTCAACCTGGAAATCAAGTCTTAAACCATCTCTTCAACAAATCCAATAACAAGCAATTTTCAGTAGCATGCATGCAGTTTAAAGAAATCAAAAGCCTGAAGTATCAAGTCTTAAATTTCAAGTCTTTCAGTTTTCAAATTCTAGCATTCAAGCCTCTGCTTTTAAAAATCTGTGAGTAAACCTAACTTTAAAAACAGTTTTTAAAATCTGTTACTATGTCTTGATATGTTGATAAATGTTACAGTAATATGACATGCAAATGCTTACTTGAATATTTGATGTGAATGGATGATTATATAAGAGTTTGTTATATTTGTGCATATTGGTGTTTATGCTTCTCTGTTATTTTTCCTGTGAATAAACTTAAATCATAAATCAGTTTTAAATTTGATGTATATGTAGTGTTTGAGATGAATCTCGTGATGCATATTTAAAATTATGTATGCATGCTTGTTAAAATCTGAATACATGTCTATATGAATGTATATATTGGTATGCATGATGGTGAGCAGCTCTGTTTATTTTCTAACAGACTCAATATTGAACAAACTAAAATTCTCTTCATTTAATCTTTGTTAAACTGAAGTATTCAAACAAATGTTGTTTGTTTGAACATAATTAAGTTTTTAAAAATTTTTAATTATATAAATTAAGTTTGAAATTTTCTGGAAAATAAGAAATAACAGTGGAAACTTAGGAATGGGTTGAAATCAAACTTAATAATTTATTAATTCAAGTATATAACCTGAATTCACTTTGCAAACTAGGATTTTTAAAATCAAAATCTCGATTTTTAGTTGGGTATTGATGGCACAGTTCGAAGATGATCAGAATATGGTTTTTGAGTTTTTTCTGGTGACCATCGAATCTTTTGTAGTCGGGTTTTCTGTTGAAGCTAGCTGGGTGATCGGAGATGGTGGTAAAAATGGTTAGGGTTCTTATCGATCACCGTGGCGACGAGGAAGGGTCGAACTAGGGTTTAGGATGGTTTGAAGTCGAGGCCGGGTTCTGGGTTACTGCTACGTCGTCAGAGCATCGAGGTGGACGGGACTTTGGAAAAACGCGGCGTAGGGTGTGACGAGGCTTCGGTCAGAGGCGCGAGGTGGCTGGTGGTCAGAGGCGATGGCTGGTGGTTGATTTTTGGTAGCCGGTTGGTTCCTGTTTTGGGTCGAATTGTTCGATTGGGCTTGGATGGCGAATTCGTGGTGATTAGTGTTCGAATGGGGCAATACAGTCGTAGGTGACTGGACGAAGGTCGCTGTGATGATCGACGTTGATCGGAGTTGATGTGCAGGTGCACACGTGCACATCTGAGTATCTGATGCGTTTTAGGGAAGGAGGAGCGACTCGGGTAGGTTCTCGTGAATTTTGGTTAGAGACTCGAAGTAATTCTCAGGTTTTTGGAAGGAGAGGCTCGGGTTAATGTTTGTGTTACAGGTTTAAAAAGAAATCTGTTTGTTTAAAAATTTAAATCTGAAGTCTAGATTGTTAAGCAAAGATTTAAACAAAGTTTAAATCTAAAATTTAAAATCAGGATTTAAGTTTAGTTTGAATTCTAGTTTTTGGAATAAAAGAAGTTTTTAAATTTAAAATGTTTTAAACAATTTTAATGTTAAAGTGTATTTTAAATCTTAAATTTAAAATGAAATTTCAAAGTAAATTTAAAAGTAAATTGTTTTAAATGTTTTATGAATGATAATTTAATCATTAATAAGAGATAGGTTTATCTTAAAGATAATTAAGATTTAATAATTTGGGATAAAATAAATTATTAAGGTTTGATTAAATTAATTAAGGTTAATTAATTTGAAATTTAGGATCATTAATTTGATTATAAATTAATGGTTAGGAATAAATTAATCAAGTAATTAAGAATTAATTAAGTTATTATTAGGTACTTAATTAATTAAGTAATTAGAGATAAATTTATTGGTAATTAGAATTAATTAATTTGTAATTAAAATTGGATAATTAAAGTTTAATTATTTAAGAAAATAATTAAAGAATAGTTAATAGTTAATGTAGATCATTAACTTGGGATTAAATAAGTAATTAATTAATGTAATTAATTTTGATAATTAAATATATTAATTAATTAAGGTTAATCATTTGTGAAATTGTTTAATTAAATATAATTACTTAATGGAAATTAATCAAGGGATTAATTAAGAAATTAATTAAGGAATAATTAATTTATTTTAAGAAGTAATTAAGGGTAGTTAATTACTGAATGTGATTAATCAATAGTGATTAATAAATTATGGTTTAATTAAAGATTAATTACTTAATATAATTAAGTAATGATAAAATGTAATTAAGGATCATTAATTAATATCATTAATGATGTAATTAAGAATTGATTAATTAAGGAATAATTAATAACTGAGTGATTAATTAATATAATTAATTAAGGATTAATGTAATTAATTTTAGTTAATTAATTTATAAAGTAATTAAAGGTTAATTACTATAAGAGGTTAAGAATAATTAATTTGTGAAATTAATTTAAGTATTAATTACTTGAATGTAATTTAATGTTAATTAATCAAGGATGATTAATTAAAATGAATAATTGGATGGTGAATGATTAATTAATTGATAATTAATTAATAGTGACTTAAGTAAGATTGTTAATGATGGAAGTAATTAATTTAATTCATTTTAAATTAATTATAGATGGTAATTAATAAATCATGGTTTAAGGATATTGAATGATACTGATTTACCTTGAATGGTTTCTCAGAGATGAGATAATTGATACTGTATGATTTGGATGCTTTGGTTGCATAATGATGATGATATGGATTATCTGCTTTTAATGATAATGTCGATTATCTATTGTGAATTATCTATCTGTATGTAAATAGATAATAGAATTGAATTGTTTTAACTTTAAAACAACTTGGCCTTAAAAGATACGCTTTGGATTTCGATGAGACCGGGATCGGGTTTCCGTATACCGGATTTCCAGGTCTGGAGACCCGAATACCACATCGATCCAAATTAACGATAGGTCGTGAATCAAGTGAAGATGAAGATTCAGAGTGCAAGGGTTATTGTCGTTAACTCTGAGGGTGATTCCAAAACGAGTGTAACGAGATAATGCCTTCGGTTTCGTTCGAACCCGGAACGAACTTGTATGGATTGAATGCTTTCAGCACATCGTCAGGCGGACAATGAGCATTCTAAGTGATATGTTCTGATTAAAGGTAATCGTAACCTCAAGCCTCATCAACCGGGAATGGCTAAAACAGGGGAGGTGCAGCAAGGCTTCGTGGGTAGCACCCACTGAGAGCAAGATAGATCCCTGTCTAGAGGTCCCTTTTCTTTTATTCGGCTTAGTGTGTGGTTGGTCGCGCCAACTACGGGATTATCTTGTTCGGGATTATCCAGTAAGGGATGGTTCCGGCTTTGTGTTGCAGGGGAGCGGGCGTACTCCTCGGTACGGTGATCTAGGCCACGTACTGTGACGGGCGGTACCCCAGTAGCCCTGCCATTGTATGGAATCCAAACTCCAATAAGTGCCGTACGTATTAGTTGTGCCCAACTATGTTGGAATGTGAGATGTAAGCATTTCAGCTATTTCTGTATTTTACTTGAAAACCCTAGACCCTATTATAATATAACTGGATTTCCTATCAAATGTTTTGGTTAGCGTAAGGTAAAAACTTTTCCATGTTTATGTGTGGAAAGTCTTACGTGATACCTTTGTTTTCAAAAGATTTTGAAATTAAACAATTTTAACCCGTTTACTCACACCAGACCCATGTCTGACCCAAGCGTTTATTTTCTGTTTTATTAAACTCTTGGGTACTCAATTTTTACGAGTAGCCAAGGGATTCAGGTTAGCTTTGACGAATCTATGGAGGAGATATGGAGCAGGAGGCTTCAGCATTCATAGATAGATAGTATTCCGCTGTGTATATGTTGTGTCTGTATCTGTGATACTTGAGTTGTATGAATTAGACAGATGTTTATAACTGTCTAATATGTGTTGTATAAGTTGTGTAACTCTGATGTATATGATACTATGTAATATTTTATATGATATATTATATTTCATTCGTTCCGCTGTGAGTTTCTGATGTTGTTGTTCTTTCTTCTTTTCTTTCTTTTCTTCTTCTATCCCTTTCTTTCTTAATTAACGATGCGACTTTCTGTGGAGAGAAAGTCGTGGTCGTTACAGTGGTATCAGAGCGAGGTTGAGCGAATGCCTAAGCTTTTGGTTAAGTGAATATCAGAACACTAGGTTGAGTGAATACCTAGGTTCGGAAGGATTGTTCATTAGAGATAGGATCTATAGCAACCTGTTGAGTCTGAGTGTATATATATTCGAGAGCGCGTATTTGTTAGTTATATAAAATGGTTTTATATTGTGTTAATTGATCGGTTGAGTGGTATATGGATTCTGGTCAATACGAGTAGCTAACGTTATTGATAGGGATCTCTAAACACTTGAACCAGGCCAACGGACACAATATTGTTTTAAAGAGGTAAATGAAATAATCTTACCCAGAAATAATTTCTATATAAAAAGTATCATTTTAAATATATATATATATATCTACCTATTTGTTGGGTTACCTGTTCGGGTTTTCCAATATAAGTTATAAAGGTAGATGGGGTAGTGGTGTGTGAGTAACACGACTACCAATGGTTGGAGTTTGAATGTTGAGGTTGGAAGTGTATCTGTCGAGACTGTAGACCTAATACTGTCTCGAGTAAGCTTTGCTGTGGTGAAGGATTTCATCGATCTCCGAAGGAAACTGTAATGGTTCGGAGTTTATCTTTGAAGTTTGGATGAGTAGAGTTTGGATCTGTCGGATGTACAGAAGTGTGTGATGGTATCTTGATACCTCAGGTAATAGTAGCTGTATGATGAGATACAGTGACGATGGATGTTCCTGAAGATGTTTTCTTTGGAACAAGATTAAGGAAGTGTGTCTGTTTCGGTGTTGTGGCTGAGTTCAGCACGGTGTTTCTGTTGGTTTGGAGTCCGAGTTTCTCGAAGAGCTTTGGATAAGAGCATCAGTATCAGTAGTGCAGCTCGGAGTATTCTGTGATGGCAGGAAGTTTTCTGGATGAGCAGTTTTTCTGGAAGTGAAGTTCAGAAGCAGTAAGAGAATCCATTTCTTCGATGGATTGGATAAATAAGTGTAAGCTGTTCTGATTAGTAAAGAGAGGACAGTTTTCTTTGGAATTAGGATGGGTTGATCGCAAAAGTGACTTGCGATTGTCTGAGTGTTCTCTTGGGTTGTCAGAATTTTTCTGGATGTCTTCAGAGAAGTCAGAAGTTTGTCCGCACCTGGAGATTGAGTTTTCTTATCGACTAGGATTCCAGGAGTGGTACCAGTAGTTCAGCTGGTAGAAGGATGAGTTGGTGAAGCAGCTCAAGTTTTGATGGAGTATCTGAGTTTCTCCTTATGGATCTATTGAACCATTTTTGGGATATGTTGTCCAGTTTGTGCTTTTATTCTTCATCAGCATTTTCATTCCACTCCAGATCAGAGTGGTGCAGCGGAAGCAGTTTGGCGAGTGCTCCTGTTTGTCTTTTCCCAGATAGGAGAAGTTAGTTCAGTCTTCTGATATTTGTGAGTAGAGTTGGTGTTCTTGGTCTTGGTTGATCTGATCAGGAAGGATCTGTAGACAACCCAGGATTAACAGAAGGATTTTGTGGATAAGAGACGGAGGAATTTGGAATTCGAAGTTGGAGACTTCGTTGTTGTTGAAGTTTTCTCTGGTGAATGAGAGCTATAAGATTGGGTAAGTCTGGGAAGTCAGCTCCGAGGAATATTAGATCTCTTCTGTGTTCTGATTTGGATAAGAGCTTGGTCTACAAGGATTGAATGGTCAGTTTGGATAACTGGATTTCGTTGTGTTTCATGTATCTCTGAGGGAGTACATGTTTGATATATCTCTGGTTATGGAACCAGCAGTTCTGGAGGATTTGGTTGATTGAGTCAGACTCGTTTGTAGTCTGATATCCTATTTAGTTCTGTAGATCTAGATGAGTAGAAGCTCTGTAGCTTCGTAATTTAGATTGTTTGTAGAACGAGTGTCCCGGTATATATATGTATACTTGGGGAAACTCGAGGAAATTTTATCCAGAATTTTGTCTGGATAATTAGAATTGTTTGATTGGATGATTGTTTGCTATGGTTGTTAGCATATGGATGATAATTTATGGTTGTGATTTAAATGCATTATTAAATTACCTTTGTCTTAAATTTCGGGGACGAAATTATTTTAAGGGGGAAGGAATGTAATATCCCGGAAATTTGGGGCAATATCAATTTAATAATCTGTTTAAATAATTAAATTGATTTGATAATCTTTGATAACAAATTTGAATTGGTTTAATAATCTAATTAAATGGATATTTAATTAGTGAATTTATCTTTTAGAAATTAATAAAATGATTTCTATTTATAATATATTTATATGTGTGCATATATATATTGTAAATAGATTGGCTTTGGTTTGAAATTTAATAAATGAATAAAGTCTTGTTTTTAAATAAATAGATTTTAATGTAAATATAATTGTTATTTAAAATGGAATGTGTTGTTTAAATTGACTTTAAATTGGATTTTTCAAATTTAATTTGAATTTAAGTTTAAATTAATTTTGAAATTGAAAAGGGTAATATTTAAATAGTTTTTAATTTTATAAATATAAGCTTTATATATATATAATTAAGTTCTATTTCTTTATAGGTAGTATATATATAGATAAGTAATTAATAAATTAAGTAAAGGGTTTTTATTTACATTTAAAAATAAATAAGAAATACTTAAAAGACAAGTGTTAGCATATTAAGACACCTTAATAACATGTGTAAATCTATAAACTAAGATATATGACAAATGTCAAGTTTTAATTTTAATTTCTTTTATTTTTATAAATCAATTCAGCCTTTATAAAACATGTTTCCTTTCTTCCATTTCTTTTTCCCTTTTTTTCAAAAGCTAAGAAGAAAAACTCAAAACCAAAATAACTCAAAACAAAACCTGATAATTATACCTCCTCACAAACCAGAAATCATATCCTCTAAAAATCGTTTTCAAAATCAAATCAAAAGCATGCAAGCCAGTTACACTTTTCAAAAGCTGTTCCTGTTTTTCTTTCAAAACTAAGATGACCAAGCCTTGGCATTCTTCATTTTCAACCTGGAAATCAAGTCTTAAACCATCTCTTCAACAAATCCAATAACAAGCAATTTTCAGTAGCATGCATGCAGTTTAAAGAAATCAAAAGCCTGAAGTATCAAGTCTTAAATTTCAAGTCTTTCAGTTTTCAAATTCTAGCATTCAAGCCTCTGCTTTTAAAAATCTGTGAGTAAACCTAACTTTAAAAACAGTTTTTAAAATCTGTTACTATGTCTTGATATGTTGATAAATGTTACAGTAATATGACATGCAAATGCTTACTTGAATATTTGATGTGAATGGATGATTATATAAGAGTTTGTTATATTTGTGCATATTGGTGTTTATGCTTCTCTGTTATTTTTCCTGTGAATAAACTTAAATCATAAATCAGTTTTAAATTTGATGTATATGTAGTGTTTGAGATGAATCTCGTGATGCATATTTAAAATTATGTATGCATGCTTGTTAAAATCTGAATACATGTCTATATGAATGTATATATTGGTATGCATGATGGTGAGCAGCTCTGTTTATTTTCTAACAGACTCAATATTGAACAAACTAAAATTCTCTTCATTTAATCTTTGTTAAACTGAAGTATTCAAACAAATGTTGTTTGTTTGAACATAATTAAGTTTTTAAAAATTTTTAATTATATAAATTAAGTTTGAAATTTTCTGGAAAATAAGAAATAACAGTGGAAACTTAGGAATGGGTTGAAATCAAACTTAATAATTTATTAATTCAAGTATATAACCTGAATTCACTTTGCAAACTAGGATTTTTAAAATCAAAATCTCGATTTTTAGTTGGGTATTGATGGCACAGTTCGAAGATGATCAGAATATGGTTTTTGAGTTTTTTCTGGTGACCATCGAATCTTTTGTAGTCGGGTTTTCTGTTGAAGCTAGCTGGGTGATCGGAGATGGTGGTAAAAATGGTTAGGGTTCTTATCGATCACCGTGGCGACGAGGAAGGGTCGAACTAGGGTTTAGGATGGTTTGAAGTCGAGGCCGGGTTCTGGGTTACTGCTACGTCGTCAGAGCATCGAGGTGGACGGGACTTTGGAAAAACGCGGCGTAGGGTGTGACGAGGCTTCGGTCAGAGGCGCGAGGTGGCTGGTGGTCAGAGGCGATGGCTGGTGGTTGATTTTTGGTAGCCGGTTGGTTCCTGTTTTGGGTCGAATTGTTCGATTGGGCTTGGATGGCGAATTCGTGGTGATTAGTGTTCGAATGGGGCAATACAGTCGTAGGTGACTGGACGAAGGTCGCCGTGATGATCGACGTTGATCGGAGTTGATGTGCAGGTGCACACGTGCACATCTGAGTATCTGATGTGTTTTAGGGAAGGAGGAGCGACTCGGGTAGGTTCTCGTGAATTTTGGTTAGAGACTCGAAGTAATTCTCAGGTTTTTGGAAGGAGAGGCTCGGGTTAATGTTTGTGTTACAGGTTTAAAAAGAAATCTGTTTGTTTAAAAATTTAAATCTGAAGTCTAGATTGTTAAGCAAAGATTTAAACAAAGTTTAAATCTAAAATTTAAAATCAGGATTTAAGTTTAGTTTGAATTCTAGTTTTTGGAATAAAAGAAGTTTTTAAATTTAAAATGTTTTAAACAATTTTAATGTTAAAGTGTATTTTAAATCTTAAATTTAAAATGAAATTTAAAAGTAAATTTAAAAGTAAATTGTTTTAAATGTTTTATGAATGATAATTTAATCATTAATAAGAGATAGGTTTATCTTAAAGATAATTAAGATTTAATAATTTAGGATAAAATAAATTATTAAGGTTTGATTAAATTAATTAAGGTTAATTAATTTGAAATTTAGGATCATTAATTTGATTATAAATTAATGGTTAGGAATAAATTAATCAAGTAATTAAGAATTAATTAAGTTATTATTAGGTACTTAATTAATTAAGTAATTAGAGATAAATTTATTGGTAATTAGAATTAATTAATTTGTAATTAAAATTGGATAATTAAAGTTTAATTATTTAAGAAAATAATTAAAGAATAGTTAATAGTTAATGTAGATCATTAACTTGGGATTAAATAAGTAATTAATTAATGTAATTAATTTTGATAATTAAATATATTAATTAATTAAGGTTAATCATTTGTGAAATTGTTTAATTAAATATAATTACTTAATGGAAATTAATCAAGGGATTAATTAAGAAATTAATTAAGGAATAATTAATTTATTTTAAGAAGTAATTAAGGGTAGTTAATTACTGAATGTGATTAATCAATAGTGATTAATAAATTATGGTTTAATTAAAGATTAATTACTTAATATAATTAAGTAATGATAAAATGTAATTAAGGATCATTAATTAATATAATTAATGATGTAATTAAGAATTGATTAATTAAGGAATAATTAATAACTGAGTGATTAATTAATATAATTAATTAAGGATTAATGTAATTAATTTTAGTTAATTAATTTATAAAGTAATTAAAGGTTAATTACTATAAGAGGTTAAGAATAATTAATTTGTGAAATTAATTTAAGTATTAATTACTTGAATGTAATTTAATGTTAATTAATCAAGGATGATTAATTAAAATGAATAATTGGATGGTGAATGATTAATTAATTGATAATTAATTAATAGTGACTTAAGTAAGATTGTTAATGATGGAAGTAATTAATTTAATTCATTTTAAATTAATTATAGATGGTAATTAATAAATCATGGTTTAAGGATATTGAATGATACTGATTTACCTTGAATGGTTTCTCAGAGATGAGATAATTGATACTGTATGATTTGGATGCTTTGGTTGCATAATGATGATGATATGGATTATCTGCTTTTAATGATAATGTCGATTATCTATTGTGAATTATCTATCTGTATGTAAATAGATAATAGAATTGAATTGTTTTAACTTTAAAACAACTTGGCCTTAAAAGATACGCTTTGGATTTCGATGAGACCGGGATCGGGTTTCCGTATACCGGATTTCCAGGTCTGGAGACCCGAATACCACATCGATCCAAATTAACGATAGGTCGTGAATCAAGTGAAGATGAAGATTCAGAGTGCAAGGGTTATTGTCGTTAACTCTGAGGGTGATTCCAAAACGAGTGTAACGAGATAATGCCTTCGGTTTCGTTCGAACCCGGAACGAACTTGTATGGATTGAATGCTTTCAGCACATCGTCAGGCGGACGATGAGCATTCTAAGTGATATGTTCTGATTAAAGGTAATCGTAACCTCAAGCCTCATCAACCGGGAATGGCTAAAACAGGGGAGGTGCAGCAAGGCTTCGTGGGTAGCACCCACTGAGAGCAAGATAGATCCCTGTCTAGAGGTCCCTTTTCTTTTATTCGGCTTAGTGTGTGGTTGGTCGCGCCAACTACGGGATTATCTTGTTCGGGATTATCCAGTAAGGGATGTTTCCGGCTTTGTGTTGCAGGGGAGCAGGCGTACTCCTCGGTACGGTGATCTAGGCCACGTACTGTGACGGGCGGTACCCCAGTAGCCCTGCCATTGTATGGAATCCAAACTCCAATAAGTGTCGTACGTATTAGTTGTGCCCAACTATGTTGGAATGTGAGATGTAAGCATTTCAGCTATTTCTGTATTTTACTTGAAAACCCTAGACCCTATTATAATATAACTGGATTTCCTATCAAATGTTTTGGTTAGCGTAAGGTAAAAACTTTTCCATGTTTATGTGTGGAAAGTCTTACGTGATACCTTTGTTTTCAAAAGATTTTGAAATTAAACAATTTTAACCCGTTTACTCACACCAGACCCATGTCTGACCCAAGCGTTTATTTTCTGTTTTATTAAACTCTTGGGTACTCAATTTTTACGAGTAGCCAAGGGATTCAGGTTAGCTTTGACGAATCTATGGAGGAGATATGGAGCAGGAGGCTTCAGCATTCGTAGATAGATAGTATTCCGCTGTGTATATGTTGTGTCTGTATCTGTGATACTTGAGTTGTATGAATTAGACAGATGTTTATAACTGTCTAATATGTGTTGTATAAGTTGTGTAACTCTGATGTATATGATACTATGTAATATTTTATATGATATATTATATTTCATTCGTTCCGCTGTGAGTTTCTGATGTTGTTGTTCTTTCTTCTTTTCTTTCTTTTCTTCTTCTATCCCTTTCTTTCTTAATTAACGATGCGACTTTCTGTGGAGAGAAAGTCGTGGTCGTTACAATAATATATCCCAACAACGGGAAAAACATATATAATATCGCTAGAAAACCCGTAATCCGAGAACGTACCTATTTGTCGGGCAAATAATGCTTATTTATGAAACCAAAAGCAGTGACAATTGCTTCCATAACCTGTATTTCTCTTATATAATCCAAAAAGAGTTAATAATTATATAAAATTAAATATTTAACGTTGTTTCAACCACTAACAAACAAATTAATATAAAACAACAATCACTTGCAATCATAGCACACAATCATCATATGAAATCAATACAAATCAATTATCCATCCATATCAACCAAAGCAAATAGTTTATTTGGGTTAAGACACTTTTAATCACATAGAATGACAAATAACTACCAAATATACCATTTACTCATCAGTCTTAGATAAAACTCGATACATTATTCATACATCCAAACAATTAGAAGTATCATTTCCCAAACAATCCATAAACCAAACAAACAATAATTTACAATGTACTTGAGTTATTCTTATTAAATTTCTTTCACAACATTTACAATTTTTTTTCTTTTCATTCATACAAGGATTATTTCTTTAACTTACATTTATCTCTTACAAAATTTTATTCCATTCATTCATTCAGTGTTTATTCATTTATTTTTCCTTTATTACTTACAAAAATTCATTTTCATTTATTCATATCATGTCAATTTCTTTTATTGCATTTCATTCATTTTATTATTTACTTTAATTATAAATAGTTTCAATATTAACTTAAGTTCAAAATCCTTTACTTACAGTACTCATTTTCTATTTCATTTAATTAGTAGTATTTCAATTTTAACTCAACTTTGTAACTATTTTCATATCAAATTTCTTATTTATAAAAGTAAATTTCATTGATCACTTCCATTACATAAGTTTTACTTGTAAAATTTCCATTACATATTCTTTTAACATTTCAACTTTTTATAATTGGTAAGTTACATATATATATATATATGTCTTTAAGAATGCAATTGAAAGTTACACAAGTTTGACTTACTTACTCTAATTAACCTAAGGTTCAATAATTATCATTTCTTATTTTCATATTCTTTTCGTTTACAAGTTACAAATTTCAAATTCCTTGTATATTTCAGTTACAACTTAGCATATCATTTCTTATTTTCATTAGAAGTTTCAATTATTAAATAGTTAAAATTTTATTTCATTACAATAGTTGAAATCTCTAATTCATAGAAATTTAAGAACTAAATGGCGGGTTCCATTTTTTAAATCATTTAAAATAATATATATATGTATATATACTCATAACTCCTATATTCAATCATTTTAAACTTTGAAATTTATATTTATTTATCAAAATAAATCTGCAGTAAAACTACTACAATTGCCTTCCCACTTTGAAATCGAAAATGAACGTCGATGCTGCGTGCACTCATCACCGAAATTATTTTCCAGCGATAGAGTGGGGAGTATAGAACTTATTTCTTTCCAAAATTTCATTAAAACAATTCTTTAAAATTATATTGAAATATTTATATCAGAAAATACTTCTAATAATATTATTATTATATCCCAAAATCATTCGAAAGAAATTTTCAAAAACCCTGGAACTTAAGTTCTAAATTTCCAATTTACATTTATTTTATTTACAGGTCTTTATTTCCAACTACTATTTATAAATTTCATTACCTAACGACCAACCAATTACATCCAATTATATCATTTATAAAATCTATTATTTTATATATAAAAAATATATAGTAGGCAAAATTATTTCATTCACCTCCATTTCAAAACAAATATTATGTCCATGAGTCTTATTAAGCATTTAGAAATCCCTATCGATGTCATAGCATCCTATGCACCAACTAGAATTTATAAATACAAAACAGAACAAATTAACACAATACAAAAATCTTTTATAACACTAACAAATATGCTCTCTCATATATATACTCTCAAGGACTCATTCTAGGATATTACTACCCAATTTAAAAGAGTCAGACCCCACAAAGCTAAGGTTATCGCTAAACCTGGCTCTGATACCAACTGTAACATCCCGCTTTTTGTACGTTTTAAGCAGACACACATGCCGACTCAAATCATACAGAAGGGCGAATTGTTATTGGGGGAATAAGAAAAATAGAGAAAGAAAAAAACAAAACAGAATCTCGCAGCGGAATGACAAAATATAATAATCAAATAACAGTTCATGAAGCGGTATGCAAAGCATTTGATTATACTTATACAATACAAAATCAGAGTTACACATATCAGAGATAAATAAATGATAATGTAGCGGAACAGTATGATGTAGTGGAATAATATAGTAAATAATAGTGGTACCAATCTTCGTTTTCGTCCTCCAGAAATAAGGTCTTCAAATCCTGAAATGCTCAGGCTGACCCGAGCGAATTGAAAAGACAAAACACTCGAGTCAGAACTAAAAGATCTTATGTAAGTAAAATAAACGGTAAATAAATATGAGTGTAAACATCATAGGAGATGTTTACGGGGTTTGACATCTCCTATCCAGTGTCTAACGTGAGTGCAGTAACTTAAGAGATGTTCGGGATTCACATCTCCAAAGGATCCGTTAAACTATCTACTATGTAGTACCTGTGCAGTTAAAGCGCTCGGCAGATTCAATACGGCGGAGGTGCAAAAAGTCATAGCGGAGATACAGCGAGGATATAGCGGGATATAGCGGATGACTCTACAGTAGCATATAAAACTGGTACTTAATGTTTTTACAAATATATAAATGGTAATTAAATGAAAACTTAACATTCAATTGAATTATAATTAATACATAAATAATTTTAAAAAAACCGTGTGCGAATATACTGTAAATAAACGTAAAACTGTTATATAACATAATTGAATTTAGTAGAATATTATAGTATTTTCATTTCTAAAATATATTAAAAATTCAATTAAATAAATTATTTTTATAATTTTTATAATGTATAAATGTCATTTTTCAATTCATTTCTTTTAAAGAAGATATAGCGGAAATAGCAAAATATAGCGGGAATAACGGGATATAGCGGAAATAGCGGGGCTTAAAGCGAAAAGGCTATATTTGGGGCTATATGGAAAAATCGTAGCGGTAGAAATCCGCTATGGGATATAGCAGGGTTATAGCGGGGTAATAGCAAGGCATTAACTGCACAGTGTAGTACAATACGCTATTATAATATGTCTACAGTAATATAAACTGTTAAAATAGCGTTAAGGCGTTACATTTTCCCCCTTAACACATTTTTATTTCCCATAGTCTATACAGTACCGTAATCCCACCCGTACTGGGTGTCTTCAGAGGGCACTCCATAGGTATGGTACAAACCAAACTCGTAGAAGGCGCGCTAGGGTAGATGACACAGCACAACTAGGCAATGCCAGGGTAAATATACCAATTACACTTCTGGACCGGTGGTAACGCATAGCTGCTACTACCGCCCACCTCGGAACACACTCCCAATCAAAAAAATTCGAGGGTGGCCACCAAATAAATCGCAAAGTCAGAATATAGTATCGATGGAATGTGCCCGATTGGAGGAATGACCTCACTTAGCCCGTCAATTGCTCATGTTTTAGCCACCTTAAGCTAACTCATGAGAGTCGGTTCCACGTATATATCTTTAGGATCGTCGCCACCATCCTACTTCATTCTGGAATCTCCACCGCGTACACAGTTGTCAAAGTGGTTTTCGGTATCGACGGAGAGTATGCCCATATCCGATCCTGGTCTCTTTAACAACAACCGCTTATTTCACACCGGATGGTTTTTTACATTTCCAAAATCATTTCATAATTGATATCAAAATATCATATTCAATTCAAATCATATCGTTTTCGAAATCGTTACTTACTTCCGAAATTATATCACATTGAAATCATAGTTCGAAATTATATTTCCTTTCAAAAGTCATATTTCCAAAATAGGTTAAACTCTCATTTCAAAATTATCATATTTAACCAAATATGCTATTTAAATCCCAACTTAGGTTATAATGTCTCTTAACAACATTCACTTTAAAAATCAAGGATTTGAATATAAACCCATCCATTTTACTTAGTTTGGAATTTAGGAGAAAATAGTTTTAAATAGTTATAAATAGTTAATATATATTTAAAATAGATTAAATAAAATTAAAATAGATTAAATAGCTTTAAATAGATTAATTAGATTTAAAATAAGTCAAATGGTTTAATTAGTTTAAAAGTTTGAAAATCTTAATAATTAAAGTCTTTTAAAATAATATATTTAAAATAGTTTATATGAAAATATGAATTTTAAATTTATATCAATTTAAATTATTTATTCCATTCCAGTACATTTGGACCATTACAATGTCCCAAAACCCAATTTCAATTTTTTTCCGATTCAGAATTCTAAATAAGTATTATATTCAATATCGCTTAAATACATGTTGAAACATCGATTTAATTACTCAAATTTTAATATATTTCAAAGTTATACTTCAACGATTTTAATAACTCAATTTCGATAAACTTCACTTGTATTTCAAATTCACTATACATTTCAATTTTTATTCCGTTAACCATTCCTTTAAACAATTCAAATTTTTTTTATATAAAACTCGAAATTCGATAAAAATTCAATTTATATAAATCAGATTTTATTTCAAAAATATCACTTAATTCAAAGCAAAATTTAAGGGTTCAAAATCATTTAAATTTAACCAATCCGGTGTCCGTATATAATTCTCTACCCTAGGGTCAAGTGATACGGATATTTATCATTTCAATCCGCAATTTGATATTTACGGTTATATATCATTTCAAACCGCAATCCCGAAATAATAATAAAATCCATAAAATCACTCGAGTCTATCATATCAACCCATAATGATTTTTCCTTAATCTATTGATCATTCGGGTATGTATAATTTCAACCCATAGTGAACTTGCAGTTTATAACGATATAAAATACAACATCCATTCATCCAATATCAACAATCAACATCCATCACAATCATCATCCAAATCAATCAATAAATATCAATATAGAACTGATAATCAATAACAGGTATTTAACTAGCAATTTATATTCAATAATAAATTAAACAACGATTTAATTCAAATAAATTCAAATTAACTGAGATGATGATTTAAAATATACCAAACACACATAAATAAATTTCTAATCACATCAAAAATTAAATTTAAAAAACATAAGAAATTTTAGAAGTTGTGAGTGGGTTAAAACACCCACCTTTGAATTCAAATTGAATTTAAATCCAATTTAGGGCCCAAATTTGAACAATCTCGGAATCTGTCCAAACCAGCGTCTAAACGTCCGAAATTTTAATACGATCCTAGCGCAATAAACCATGCATGAATCGACCTCGCATGAGAAAGTTATTGCAATTAGAACCATTGGAATTTCAAGTTAATTTAAAATAAAACAAAAGAAAACGAACCAGTGGGACGCTACCACATCACACACGCACTCAAGTCACGTTCCCAGTACCAAGCCGAAACTCTAGCCGCCGTAACTTGCTCGATATCATACGCCGCTGCTAGCCCAATTGCCGACCACGCCTCGGCTCCCCACGCGCCACCGATCTCTCCCATCACCCGCGACCCACCACCGGTCCACCATCGGCCACAAAATGCATCCACCGCCGCCTCAATGCGAAAACCCTAATGAATTAAATCTGACGATCTAGCCGTCAACTCGCCAAGCCAACCTCACCGATGGACAACGCTCGATGCTCTCCACAACCTGGTATCTCCGAGCGAAGATCGGCCGCAGTTGATAGTGGCATTATGAATGGCCGTGATTGTTTTGGCCGATTCTAGCTAAACCATGGTTCAAATCGGAAAACAAATCATTGCAGAAGAATGCTCTCATCTAGAGCTTCAAACCGATATATAATTCGATATATATTGAGGAGATTGAATTTTAGATGTTGAAGTTGAAATTGAATTTGAAATTGGATAATTTAAGGTTTGTCTGCCATTAGAAAGAGAGGAACAAATGAAATTGTACGTATAGACAAACCAAGTTGAGGAAAACTAGGGTTTATAACGGGCTATTTATAAATGGATCAGAAATAGACAAATGGATTAGATCGATTTGGATTGAAAGTTGAACGATAAATGACCCGTAAAGCCCGTTTCGACTCCGGAACGAAAATGAGTCATCCCACATATCAAAATAGATGGTTTCAAAAATTTTAAATTCAATGGAACAGGTTTCAAATCCTAATTCTATCGTACGAGGAAGTTATGATAAAATCAGCTTATTCCAAATTGATTTCAATTAAATTAATTTCAAGGCGTTTCGAGTCCGTACGATCAAACGACAAGTCCGATCGCTACGAAACTTGAAATCTCACAATAATTCACTATTACGGATCCGATGAAACTGGTTTCGCCGAAATCCAAGACATTGACCAAAATGGCTATATTTCAGTTAATTAAATAAATTAATATTAAACTAATTAAATCACATTTTAATTCAAATTTAATAATTTACCATTTCTATCACTTTGGATTTACTTAGTAATTTATAACTCTTTATAACAAATTTTTATATAAATTTAATGTTGCATATTTCACCAATTCCAAAGTTCTAAATTTCAATTTCAATATATTTAGAGATTTTAGATTAAATTTCCAATAATTCAATTTAATTTGCTTTCCATTTATTATTCAATCTATTTCAACTTATGGTATAATTAACATTGGTTTATGTTTACTACATTAATATTTCCCATTTCATACTACTTTCGATTAACGTAGCATTTAATTTCATTTACTTACAATAAATCCATTTATTATAGATTGAATTCCAATTAATTATAATTAATCCCAATAAACTAATTTGATTCAATCTCAATCCCTTTTGATTTAAATCAATTATTACTCTATAACATAGTTAACACTTGTTTCAAATTTCATTATATTAATATATTCCAATTCCCATCTTTTATTTGTATTAACAGTTATATTCCCATTATATTGGATTTTGCCAAAACTACACATTAACAAAATTTTAAAGTCCCAATTAACTATTTCACAGTTTCATTCTTTTTATTACATCACTTATCACATTATGAATAGAATTAGCACTTCTATTCACTTTGTTACATTCATAGTCTCCTTTATTGTCTTAAATCTTATTAATGTAACCTTAAAGTTTATTTAATTCTAATTGATTTCCCATTTTAATTAATAGACCAAATAACTTATAACAATCGTTACCATAACTTTTAATTACACTTAGGAATTCATTATTCACAACCAAATGTTACGATTCTTATATAATGCTGATTTTATTTAATTACCATTAACTCTCTATTTCATTAGCTAATTAAACATTTACATTTGTTTTCTTATATTCAATTTTATAACCAAGTATAACAATTTACATTATTTCATTATTGGAATTTCATTTCAATTGTCAATAATTAGTTTTAATTACCATTGTTACATTTCATTTTAGCATTCATTTCATTATTAAATTCCAATTTTTTTTATTTCTTTCAATATTAAATTAACAAAATCTTATTAAATTAACAAATTTAATTATCAAAATTTACGGGTCGTTACAAGCTATAACCTACCGGTTTCCTTCTTGAACGTGGAATAGTTAAGTCAGGAATGTTGGAAACAAGTTAAGTATAAGAACATTGATTTGTATAAACAATTGTTTTGACTAGATAATTGATTAGTCGACTATCGAACTTAACCTATTATTATCATCTTAGATCTTTAAAGTGATTTTAAAAAAATAAGCATAAGTGAAATGGTTTTGGGTTTGTAGTGACAATGTTTAAAAAACATTAGTCTTAAACCTTTTGAATGGATTTTTGAAAGCACACAGATCCTTAAAATGGACATTTTGAAGGAAATTATAAGTAAGAAATCTTTTGAAAAAATACAGAAAAAGTAAAGGTTTAAAGTAAGAAATCTTGTTAATGATTTTTGAATATACTTATACCATTTGAGATAAGTAAGTATATAAATACTTTTTGAAGTATAGAAGAGTAAAGGTTTAAAGTTAAAAATCTTGTTAATGATTTGTGAATATACTTATACCATTTGAGATAAGTATATGAATACTTTTTGAAGTATTGAAAAAGTACAAATGAATAGTAGGAATTGATAAAAGAAGTTTTATTAGATAAAAGGAGTTTTACTAATAAAAGAAGTTTTAATTAATAAAAGATTAATTAAATAAAAAGGGTATTAGAAGTCGTCTATGTGACTTAATCGTGCTTTATGTGAGTTGATCATGCTTTGTATGTTACTCGTTTATGGAAAACATTTAGCTGTATACTTAGCACTAAAAGTCAGTGAAGTAGGCTTGTCTAATTGTAGGAATTAAGACTGATGTTCGAGTAGAGATATGAGCAATAGAGCTCTAACCTACTGGCTTCATTCTTGATCGAGGGATAGTGTGAGATGAAAATATCGAAAACGTGATAAGTATAGGAGAGTTGGTTTTCATATGCGATCGCTCTCATTATCATTGAATGACCAAATTAGTCGACTCAGTCATAAAGAGACCGGGATTGTTAAGTGTTTTACTTACTGAAAACTACTTCAAGACTGAGATACGTGTTATATCTCTTGGAAGTGGATCTATTTGAGATGCAGGAATCTATGTAGATATTTGAGATCTATTTAAGATGCTCAAACACATGTAGTTGTTCGTGCTCTATTCAGGATGTGGGAATCCATGTGTGATTCCGAGATCCGTTAAGATATGAGAATTCATGTGTGGTTTTGAGATCCGTTCGAGATGTAAGGGTCCAATTTGGGATTCTTGCTCTGTTCGAGTGATGAAGACTCGTGTGAAAGATGTCGAATGTAACCTCGACATCGAAAATGGCTAAAGACAGAGTATGCTGCGTAGTCTGGAGTTTTGCAAACTCGCGACATGGTATATCAACTCCATTATCTAGACTATGCTTATTGATATGTTGCGCATGGGAGTTGATGGTACTTGGTTCCACGTGGTTTGGGTTCACTCGTTCGGGTGTGGGCCAGCTATGTTTTCCTTATGATATATATTTTATCTACAGATATACGACGCTCGAAAGGTAACTTCTGATCCGTGTGCATGGAGTTCGGATTCGGCTTCCCCAAGAGATTCTATGGAAAATCCATTATGAGAATGTTCCTTATCGGATTTGATTGTACCCTCTAATATGTTGTTGAATGTAATCAATGTAACCATTCCAGCTATGTTATAATATTTATATTCTACACCCTAGACATAATCTATTATATCAACTTATGTACTTATTAGATGGCGGTTCTTTTGAGGAGTAACCATTATGGCATTCTATGCGGTCTCAAAAGTACTATTATATGCTAGCTATATATTTCTTGAGTTTCTCGTAACAGACTTATGTCTGACGTTTGGGTTTTGTTTTTTCTAAATTCCTTGCGTGCTCTTTCGAGTAGTTTGAGAAAGGTAGGTTTTCGTTGATGTTCTTCAAAGCTCGAGAAGACGAGCTGGATGTTTCACCTACTGTAGTATTCTTATTTCCAGTGCATTGCTATATTGTACATATCAGCATTTGTGAGGATATGTTGTTATACTTGTCCAGCTGATGATAGTACTTAGGTTTTGTAACTTCGAGATTTCTATATCGGAGTAACCATTTGTACTGATCTTTTGATATTATATTACCATTCCGCTCTGAGATTCCGATATTGCATTCTCTTCTTTCTTATTCTATTTCATTTTCTTTTAATTTTACCTTAACTTTTCGTCTTTCCAGCACTTGGGTGCTCGGCACGTGAGTACCGTGGATGTATTGATTTCAACATTTGGGGGTCGAAAAGGCGATTCCTTACACAAATATACATCTATTTTATAAAATAAAAATGAAATAAATGAAAAAAAAATTTCCAAATGGAAACTTCAAATTTGAATTAAAAAAGCTTAAAATAAATCCATGTAGATTTATTACAAAAAAATTTGATTTTGTCAAACAATACATAGCCAAAATAAATGATCATATATATAATAAATATTGTTTAAATATATAAATGTTATTACTTTTATGTAATTTAAAATATATTTATATATACATACGTGTGTGTGTGTGCGTACGTGTATTTATATATTTTCGAATTAAAAAAAGTTTTATGTATTATATAAATATGATTTTATAACCTATTTGTAAATTCAAAACTTGAATTCTTATTTTATAGATATTTTAAATCTAGATCTAATTTCAAATTTGAATTTTAAAAGATTTAAATTTTGAATTTTAAAATGATTTATATTTAAATTATAAATAATCATTTTCTTATGAATATGTGTATATATATAAATATAATTACTTTTATGGTTATATGTTAATATACATATAAGTAAGTTTTATATTATATTAATATTGTATTATTGATAGCAAATATGCATATTGGATAGGCTAATCTGTCCGTTGTAATGTAAATCCCATCACTTAGATATAAGCATGTTAAACCATATACACTTTATATGTTGAACATGCACATACATGTGTATTTGATACATATGTACACATTTTATATCATATAAATAATCAAATAAAATCCTTTTATTAATCAAAAGTAAAATAATAATTTTACTTAAAATTTATTTAGATTAGATTTAAATCAATTTTGACTTTATAGGCCTGGTAAGATCCAAAATGGTAAAAAAAACTTGTAATTCATCCATTTAACATGTTGCGTACTGGTCTAGATCCAACAGTGATATCAGAGCACAATAGCTTATACAGTCTAAATTAGCAGTATTATGACCAACTTATTAAATTCTACCCATTTAGTAGGGTATTTAGAAAAGAAGTGTCTAAAGTTGGGTTTAGGTAATCAAGTGCTTTACCCTACCTGGTTACCAGCCTGGTCCGATAGGATGAGGTAAACCTAAAGTTCATCCCCAATATAAAGACCCAAATTGTTTTTGGGCCTTGGGCTAATTTTCAAAATCTGTTTTGAAAATAATATAAAATTTTAAATTTAAAAGGTTAAATTTCAATAAGTAAAAATATTAATAAATGTTATATAATAATTTTCAAAATTGTTTTGACAATACAATTATTAATAACCAATTGGAATAATTAATTAAATTATATATATATATATATATACGTTGATATAAGAAAGAATATTAAAAAGTTACATAGATATTTCTATACCATAGTAAATAACATAATGTTGATTGTTAACGATGTACCTATGTTAAAATCTGTTCTAGTTTGGTTGTTTAATTCTCGATACAGGATTTGAAAAGCATAATTTATAATCAGTATAAAAGGATGTTTACCAAAACTGTGTTAGCAATAAATTTAGCCAAACTGTCACACTACTAGCCAAAGTGATGTGTGGACGTTAATATTCAAATTTCTCAATATTAATCGCTGACTGAATTTACACCTAAAAGTAACATAACCGCAATGTTAACTACTCCGAACACTACCTGATTTAATCAAATTATAATTATTATAAATTTATTAAATTAATTTTGTGAAATATTAGTTATAAAATTTTATTTGATATGTTTGAATCGGTATTGAAATAGTACATATATATAAGTTATATATTGTGACGACCGCCCATGACCCCTGCACCGAATCTAGAGATAGTGCGCTGTAAAGTGTGCCAGGCAACCATGGACGATTGTCAAGGTAAGATTAAAACAACAGAATCTATCGTATTACTCACAGCGCATGGACAAAATACAATAGAACATATGTATAGTGAAGCTTTACAGAACAAAATGACATCTTATAAAACTCCATAATAGTTGAATACAAGCATTCATATAGTCAATACATCCAGCCTCACTACATATCTCTCAGAGAAAACAAAACAGCGGAACATCCAGTACATATAATAAGAAGATAATATGCAACCCTCCAGCTCGTCTTCGATATCAGTATCGTGAGAAGAGAACAGCACCTGTCACCTGCTACCTAGTCTGCCCGTCCCAAAATGGACGAACAGCCCAAGGCAATAAGAATTAAAACATAAAGCCTTGAGTCAGACAACAGTCTTAGTGAGCAGTAAATTAACTAACAACATACCAAAAGAGCATAAAGGAAAAGGAATAGGAATACAACCCTCCCACTCCAACCTCATTCTACAGTGATAGCCCCCAGACACACACTAAGCAGAAGCAAACATAGCAGGGCATACAATTTAAAGTAAAGCTGCTATCACTCGAGTCAAGGGCGATGTTTTCCAAGTACCAAGGCCTAAATCAGATAAGCACCCAGAAAATACCGCTCTTGAGTCCGAATGACGATACAACCAAACATCCATGACTCTGGCTATCACTGTTATCATTGCTTCGATATCACCGTTAATTGAATGACCGGCACATTCTTTCAGCCGTCCGTCAAGGGCTAATGGAAACCCCGGTTCTAGACATAACTCCCGCACGTTGTCGCAGCCCGTGCCTAGGACTATCGAATCTGCCCAGAGTACTCGACCATCAACAGTTGGCCGTTGGGACTATCGAATCTGCCCAAACGTACTCTTGCTTAGAGCATGCTAGAACCTTCAACAACGATGGTATCCAAGCCTCCTAGTCATCCTCCTCAACGACTATTCTCATATCCATTCATTATCCTCAACTCGAATCATATCACCGAGTTATCAACATGCTTGGAATGATCCCGTCTGGATTAGACCAAGTCTTCATCACATGATTGCCTCGCTTCATTACATCCTCGCAAAACCTCATCTCAACATCACATCATCAAATCTATGCATAAGAGCTTCATCATCCCGCTACATATGCCACGAGCAGCTTTTCTAATTCAAGAGCCTTTCCTTTAGCTTTTGAATCACCTTCGATCTAAATCTAATCATCAATCATCTAGTTCATAACAAGCAATCAAATCAAACATCAATCCAAGCAATCAAGCATTCAAATATGATTTAAGTAGACAATTATAACAATAATGGCATTTTCGTAATTAAAGAGTTGAAAGTCCAATAAGCATGAAAACATGGATTATATCTCTACAAACTTGATGAATGAACTTGCATAGGTTAACATATGATAAAATGGATGTAACATCATCATGAACAATGGATCTATATGGATCTACACATAGGATGAAGAAAATGCATGGAAATCTCTATTTTAACACCAAAACGAGCCAACAATCCGATATACTCCTTTGGATCCGTGTGAGAGATAATCACCACTCACCAAATCACCTAAACAATCCAAAAGATATCAACTTCAGATCTGGACAGCGAAGAACTAGGCTAGATCTATCACAAATCCACTTCAAAAGAAGAAATCTCTCTTGAAAAGATGAAGATCTTCAATCTAAGCTCTTGAATCTTCAATCTTGATCTTCGATTTGGATGGATGGAAGCACTAGATTAGAGTGGAGAAAAGAAGTGAAGAAGTGTAGAAGTCGAGCTCTCAAAATGGCAGCACTTCGTCGCTTCAAAATCCGGATCCCAAAAATGAAGAGAAGCTCTCCTATTTATAGCTGAAAACTGCCCTTAAGTCGTAACTCGGCTATCTCCTTAAGTCGGTGCCGACTTAACACCATGCCGACCTAGTGCCTTGCCGACCTAGTGCCTTGCCGACCTAAAAACTCATCTGCCTATGACTTGCAACAAAACAGCTGTCTCCTAAGTCGGTTACGACTTATGGCATGCGCCTACGACTTAACTGAAAAGGCCTCCGACTTAACCAAGCTTCGACTCAACACATGCGCATATACAAACCCTGTCTACGACTTAATGCGCACGCGCCTTAACTAGTTAGACGACCTACGACTTACTGCTATGCCGAGTTAACCAGCCTATACGACCTAACGACTTAACTGCCTCGCCGACCTACGACTTAACAATATGACCGACCCAACGAAGCAGACTCATCATACTGCCGCAAAACCCAAGTCCTAAGTCGGTTGACGACTCAACAACTTAACACAGGAGACGACCTACCGACTCATAACTCAACACACACTGCCGACCTAACACTTAACACCCAAACACTTAGGTCGCTCACAACATGTCCTTAGGTCGTTGCCGACCTAACTCTACTCCAGAGTACTTAGGCTGCCTACTATTCTTCCTTAGGTCGCCCTAACCTCTTAAGTCGGTCAACCCCACTTCCTTAACTCGGCAACGACTTAACAAATAATTTGTCAGATATGCTAACTACTAAGTCGTCCAGGTCTTAAGTCGACCACTATCTTAACTCGTCAGCCGACTTAACACTTAACTCACCACTATCCTTAAGTCGGTTAATACTTTAAGTCGGTCACTTCCTTAGGTTGTTATCCCTTAACTCGGCAACGACTTACAACCTACGACTTAACACTTGCCGAGTAAACTTCAACCTACTAACCTAGCCCAGCTACGACTTATCTCCTTGAGTCCTTAACTCGCCCAGAACTCCTATCTCCTAAGTCGTATACGACTCACGACTCATGCTAAGTCGTGAACGACTTAGGACTTAGGCAAAATTTGCCTGAAATCTGAAATGGCCCAAAACGCTAAAACTCCAGATTTGACGAACTTTTCGATCCGTGAAAATACGGGTCGTTACATTCTCTCCCCCTTAGGAATTTCGCCCCCGAAATTCCAAACAAACAAAGCAATCATAAACTATTCTGCACGCCTACCATCCATAGCAATCAACAAACCATGCATCCAATTCTAGCTTAGCGTACGGAATTCTAAGACTTAGAACAAGTTACAATATCGTGAGATGAGACGACACTTTAGGGCCATACCTTGAAGAGTTCAGGATGAGCTGCCTTCATCCTCTCTTCCACCTCCCACGTACAGTCGTTATCATCTTCACTCCATTGTATCTTGAGCAACTTAACTACCTTTCTCCTAAGCTGTTTCGTGTCGGTTTCAACAACACGAAGCGGCTTACGAGGTCTTCTATCGACTGGATCAACTTCTAAGTATTCACAGCTATCAGCAGAAACCACCGTACTCGAGTCGTGCACATACTTCCGTAGATATGATACATGAAAAACATTGTGCACACTCGACATCTTCTCTGGTAACTCCAATCTGTAGGCGAGCTTTCCAATTCGCTCGACGATCGGGAATGGTCCAACAAATCTCGGAGTCAATTTTCCTTTCTTCCCGAATCGGATAACATTCTTCAGTGGAGAAATCTTCACAAAAACCATATCTCCTACGTCGAATTCCAAATCCTTTCGACGCTTATCGGCATAACTCTTCTGACGATCTTGGGCTGCCTTCATTCGTTGCCGAATGATTTCTATACAATCTGAAGTCTGACGAATCATCTCTGGCCCTAGCATCAGTTTTTCTCCAGTTTCCAACCAACATGTTGGAGAGTTACACGGTCTTCCATACAATGCCTCATACGGTGCCATACCAATGCTTGACTGGTAACTGTTGTTGTACGCAAACTCCACCAAATGAAGGTGATCTTCCCATGATCCTCCGAAGTCCAAAACACTTGCTCTAAGAAGATCTTCCAAAACTCGGTTGACTCTCTCGGTCTGACCATCTGTTTGAGGATGATAAGCTGTACTCAAACACAACTCAGTTCCCAAAACTTCCTGGAAGCTCTTCCAAAATCCACTAGTGAACAATGGATCTCGGTCGCTCACTATACTCTTCGGAATACCATGGAATCGGACTACCCACTTAACATACAACTCAGCCAACTTTGATGCAGTCCTAGTCGATCGAACAGGAATGAATCGTGCACTCTTAGTCAGACGATCTACAATGACCCAAATCCCTTCATTTCCCGTTCTGGTTCTAGGCAATCCATCGATAAAATCCATCGACACTTGTTCCCACTTCCATGTAGGAACTTCTAATGGCTGAAGCAATCCGCTTGGCTTCTTCTGTTCAGCCTTTACCAACTGGCAATTCATACACTTGGAAATGAAATCTCCAACATCCTTCTTCATGCCTTCCCAGTAGTAGGTTCTCTTCATATCCCGATACATCTTGTTTCCACCTGGATGAATTGTCAACTTCGAGTGATGACTTTCCTTCAGAACTTCACTCCTCAATTCATCTATATCGGGAACAACTAGTCGTCCTTGCTTCCGAAGCCAACCCTCTCGATCGACCTCGAATCCTTTATCCTTTTCTGGATCCAACCCAGATTCCAATTCACGGATAATCTTGACAAGCTTACCATCTCGCTTTTGGCTCTCACCAATCCTTTCCACAAGAGTGGGTCTTATTGATAAGTTTGCCAACATCTCAGGTTCCAATTCGCATCTAGGCCTGAAGTCAAACCCAGCTAAATACTCGAGACTCTTCCATTCTGAAAACATGGCTCCCAATCCTGCATGTCTTCGACTTAACGCATCTGCCACTGCGTTACCTTTTCCCGGAGTATAAGCTATACCAAAATCATATGATGCCAAAAACTCTAGCCAACGTTGCTGCCGAAGATTCAAATCCTTTTGGGAGAAAAGATACTTCAACGACTTGTGATCCGTAAACAACTCGAATCGAACTCCCAACAGATAATGCCTCCACATCTTCAGAGCAAATACAATCGCCGCTAACTCCAAATCATGAGTTGGGTAATTCCTTTCATGCGGCTTTAGTTGTCGACTGGCATACGCAACAACTTTATCCTTCTGCATCAACACGGCTCCAAGTCCAGTACCACATGCGTCGGTGTAAACCACCATCTCATCATTCCCACTAGGAATAGTTAAAACAGGAGCACTCGTCAGTCGCTCTTTCAGGATTCCGAAAGCTTGCTCACACTTAGCATCCCAACTGAACACTTGGTTCTTCTTCGTTAATCCTGTTAACGGTGCAGCTACCTTGGAGAAGTCTTTGATAAACCGTCGATAATATCCTGCTAATCCAAGAAAACTTCTCACATCTGATGCATTCTTAGGTCTAACCCAATCCTGGATTGCTGCCACCTTAGCGGGATCAACCGCTATTCCATTTTCAGAAATCACATGGCCTAAGAACCTCACTTCACTCTTCCAGAAGTGACACTTTGAAAACTTAGCCTTCAGCTGATGTTTCCGCAAGATTTCCAAAACAATACGCAAGTGCGTCTTGTGCTCTTCTTCCATTCTGGAATAAATCAGAATATCATCCACGAACACAAGTACGAACTTGTTCAACTGATCTCTGAACACTCTATTCATAAGATCCACAAAATATGCTGGCGCGTTAGTCAATCCAAACGGCATTACCAGCCACTCAAAGAAACCGGATGGTGTCCTGAAAGCAGTCTTCGGCACACTATCCTTTGCTACTCTCAACTGGTGAAATCCCGTTGCCAAATCCATCTGAGAAAACACCTTAGCTTCGTGAAGCTGATCAAACAAGTCGTCTATTCTCGGCAATGGATACTTGTTCTTCTTAGTCACCTTATTCAGCTCACGATAATCGATGCACAATCTCAACGACCCATCTGCCTTGGTTGCAAACACAACTGTTGCACCCCACTCGGACACACTACGCCGAATGAATCCTTTCTGTAAAAGGTCATCAACTTGCACCCTCAACTCCTGCTGTTCCCTAGGCGCCATCCGCCTAAGAGGCATCACAACAGGTCTGGCTCCTTCAACTAGATCTATCCGAAACTCGATCTCTCTATGCGGCGGCAACCCTTTGACTTCGTCAAAGACATCCTCGAATCCATTAGCGATCGGCACTGATGACAGTCCATCCCGTGGAACAACTAGCGAGTACATGAAGCTCATGAAGACGCCTTCTTCATGCTTACATCGTATCACAATCTTTCGCCCCTCCACATTCTCGACTGTCACTTCCAACCTTTCGCAATCAACCTTAGCCGCATACTTCCTAAGCCAGTCCATACCCAAGATAATTCCGAACCCCGCAAAGTTCAGAACAAAGCAATCACAAACAAAAGAGCAACCATGACTCGACACAACTAGACCACGGCATAACATACACAAACAAGACGAACCCCCAACTGGATTAGTCACAACCAATGGCCTATCAACAATATCCGGTTCCAAACCTAACCGGCCTACTAGTTCATTACAAACAAACGAATGTGACGCTCCAGTATCAAACAGAACTCTAACTGGAACACCACATAGGAAAAGAGTACCTTGAACAACCACACTCTTTCCCTTCTCTTCAGCAGTAGGAGCTTTCGAAGACGACGGAACAGCCCCCAAAGCATAAGCTTGCACAATCTGCCTGTCCTTCTTCGGTTCTGGACAATTCTTCCTGAAATGCCCCGGCTTGTCACAATTGTGACACTTCATCGGCACCTTAGGATTCTTACAATCCTTAGAAAAATGGCCCTTCTGCTGACAATTGTAGCAAGTCACCTCGCCTTTCGGCTTCTTCTGGCCATCCTTACCCTTCTGCTGCTGCTGCTTCCTCTTCTGGTTTCCACCCTGCTGTGGTTTAGATTCTCCCTTGGTAGCAGCAACAACAGGTCCTTCCTTAGGAAACAGACTCTCATGCCTAAGAGCTTTCTCCACAAGCTTCTCAAATGAATCGTCCAAATGATCCACCAACTGTCTCCCAAGATAACTATCCAAGCCGGTCACAAACTTCTCATTCTTCTGATAAGCAGATTCAATATATGACCGGGCATACTTGGACAAAGCTTCGAACTCAGAAACATACTCAAGAACAGATCTTCCACCCTGCTTGAGCTCTACAAACTTCTTGAACAGAACAGACTTCTGAGCTGTAGAAATGAACTTAGCTTCAAATCTGACTTGGAATTGCTCCCAAGTAATCTCTTCTTCCGGAGTAGTGATGGTAATAGAGTTCCACCAATCAGAGGCTCTCCCTTGAAGCTGCCTTGATGCCAACTTCCTCTTAGTTGCATCATCAATTCCCAAATCACCAAAGATCCTTCTACAAGCATCTATCCACCTCTGGACCTCAATGGTAGATTCTGTTCCCAAGAAAACCTTCCCTCCAAGAGCAGTATAATCCTTGCACAACTTAGCGAAATCCACTGGTTTTGGAGTTTGGACTTGAACTCCAACATCAACTGCCGCTCCCGGAACTGGTATCCTTCTCATGATCGAAGTCATCATAGCTTCGAACATGGCTGCATAATCAGTAGTCTCTTCAGTAGCACGGCCTCCCCTAGCAGCTGGTCTCCCTCTTCGACTCATTCTCAATATCTACAAAAAGGAATGATTAGAACATCTAGAGAAACAGCTGCATAAAGGACTCAAACTCTACTAAGCTACTATATTATATATAGTAATCATCCATCAAAATACAATTACGTCTCTCATACGTAGTTACGACAGCGAGCGTTGGGTAAAATCGATTAACCAATGCTCTGATACCAAATGTGACGACCGCCCATGACCCCTGCACCGAATCTAGAGATAGTGCGTTGTAAAGTGTGCCAGGCGACCATGGACGATTGTCAAGGTAAGATTAAAACAACAGAATCTATCGTATTACTCACAGCGCATGGACAAAATACAATAGAACATATGTATAGTGAAGCTTTACAGAACAAAATGACATCTTATAAAACTCCATAATAGTTGAATACAAGCATTCATATAGTCAATACATCCAGCCTCACTACATATCTCTCAGAGAAAACAAAACAGCGGAACATCCAGTACATATAATAAGAAGATAATATGCAACCCTCCAGCTCGTCTTCGATATCAGTATCGTGAGAAGAGAACAGCACCTGTCACCTGCTACCTAGTCTGCCCGTCCCAAAATGGACGAACAGCCCAAGGCAATAAGAATTAAAACATAAAGCCTTGAGTCAGACAACAGTCTTAGTGAGCAGTAAATTAACTAACAACATACCAAAAGAGCATAAAGGAAAAGGAATAGGAATACAACCCTCCCACTCCAACCTCATTCTACAGTGATAGCCCCCAGACACACACTAAGCAGAAGCAAACATAGCAGGGCATACAATTTAAAGTAAAGCTGCTATCACTCGAGTCAAGGGCGATGTTTTCCAAGTACCAAGGCCTAAATCAGATAAGCACCCAGAAAATACCGCTCTTGAGTCCGAATGACGATACAACCAAACATCCATGACTCTGGCTATCACTGTTATCATTGCTTCGATATCACCGTTAATTGAATGACCGGCACATTCTTTCAGCCGTCCGTCAAGGGCTAATGGAAACCCCGGTTCTAGACATAACTCCCGCACGTTGTCGCAGCCCGTGCCTAGGACTATCGAATCTGCCCAGAGTACTCGACCATCAACAGTTGGCCGTTGGGACTATCGAATCTGCCCAAACGTACTCTTGCTTAGAGCATGCTAGAACCTTCAACAACGATGGTATCCAAGCCTCCTAGTCATCCTCCTCAACGACTATTCTCATATCCATTCATTATCCTCAACTCGAATCATATCACCGAGTTATCAACATGCTTGGAATGATCCCGTCTGGATTAGACCAAGTCTTCATCACATGATTGCCTCGCTTCATTACATCCTCGCAAAACCTCATCTCAACATCACATCATCAAATCTATGCATAAGAGCTTCATCATCCCGCTACATATGCCACGAGCAGCTTTTCTAATTCAAGAGCCTTTCCTTTAGCTTTTGAATCACCTTCGATCTAAATCTAATCATCAATCATCTAGTTCATAACAAGCAATCAAATCAAACATCAATCCAAGCAATCAAGCATTCAAATATGATTTAAGTAGACAATTATAACAATAATGGCATTTTCGTAATTAAAGAGTTGAAAGTCCAATAAGCATGAAAACATGGATTATATCTCTACAAACTTGATGAATGAACTTGCATAGGTTAACATATGATAAAATGGATGTAACATCATCATGAACAATGGATCTATATGGATCTACACATAGGATGAAGAAAATGCATGGAAATCTCTATTTTAACACCAAAACGAGCCAACAATCCGATATACTCCTTTGGATCCGTGTGAGAGATAATCACCACTCACCAAATCACCTAAACAATCCAAAAGATATCAACTTCAGATCTGGACAGCGAAGAACTAGGCTAGATCTATCACAAATCCACTTCAAAAGAAGAAATCTCTCTTGAAAAGATGAAGATCTTCAATCTAAGCTCTTGAATCTTCAATCTTGATCTTCGATTTGGATGGATGAAAGCACTAGATTAGAGTGGAGAAAAGAAGTGAAGAAGTGTAGAAGTCGAGCTCTCAAAATGGCAGCACTTCGTCGCTTCAAAATCCGGATCCCAAAAATGAAGAGAAGCTCTCCTATTTATAGCTGAAAACTGCCCTTAAGTCGTAACTCGGCTATCTCCTTAAGTCGATGCCGACTTAACACCATGCCGACCTAGTGCCTTGCCGACCTAGTGCCTTGCCGACCTAAAAACTCATCTGCCTATGACTCGCAACAAAACAGCTGTCTCCTAAGTCGGTTACGACTTATGGCATGCGCCTACGACTTAACTGAAAAGGCCTCCGACTTAACCAAGCTTCGACTCAACACATGCGCATATACAAACCCTGTCTACGACTTAATGCGCACGCGCCTTAACTAGTTAGACGACCTACGACTTACTGCTATGCCGAGTTAACCAGCCTATACGACCTAACGACTTAACTGCCTCGCCGACCTACGACTTAACAATATGACCGACCCAACGAAGCAGACTCATCATACTGCCGCAAAACCCAAGTCCTAAGTCGGTTGACGACTCAACAACTTAACACAGGAGACGACCTACCGACTCATAACTCAACACACACTGCCGACCTAACACTTAACACCCAAACACTTAGGTCGCTCACAACATGTCCTTAGGTCGTTGCCGACCTAACTCTACTCCAGAGTACTTAGGCTGCCTACTATTCTTCCTTAGGTCGCCCTAACCTCTTAAGTCGGTCAACCCCACTTCCTTAACTCGGCAACGACTTAACAAATAATTTGTCAGATATGCTAACTACTAAGTCGTCCAGGTCTTAAGTCGACCACTATCTTAACTCGTCAGCCGACTTAACACTTAACTCACCACTATCCTTAAGTCGGTTAATACTTTAAGTCGGTCACTTCCTTAGGTTGTTATCCCTTAACTCGGCAACGACTTACAACCTACGACTTAACACTTGCCGAGTAAACTTCAACCTACTAACCTAGCCCAGCTACGACTTATCTCCTTGAGTCCTTAACTCGCCCAGAACTCCTATCTCCTAAGTCGTATACGACTCACGACTCATGCTAAGTCGTGAACGACTTAGGACTTAGGCAAAATTTGCCTGAAATCTGAAATGGCCCAAAACGCTAAAACTCTAGATTTGACGAACTTTTCGATCCGTGAAAATACGGGTCGTTACATATATGTACGTATCAATATACAATATTGATGTGAATTTATTGATATAGTTTGAAAGTGCAACTAGGCCCATTAGCCTAGTAGATTGGCCGACATACAAGGGTGGTTTATTGGGGTGATATTTTTTTTTAATATTTTTGGTTTTGAATTGGTGGAGAAAGAAGGGGTAAATGACCAAATCAAGATCCCATTTCTCTCTCTCACTTCCTTTGTTTATTTAAACCCATAACTCCCTTTAATTTTAGGTTACTTTGTCTAGGTCTTCTCTTCTTCTATAGGCCGCAAGCTTCAACTCTATTCCCCTCTCTTTTCAAACAAAATACAAATTTAAATCAAATTATATCAAAAGGTATGTAGATCTCTTCGATTGCTAACACTTTCTGGAAGAGACATAATTTGATTCTAGGAGTTCCACTAGGCTACATCTAAGGTATTGCTTTTATTTACATCAATTTTATTGATGTAATCAATTATGTTATTGTATCTGAATAGGATATATTATATCATGAATTCTTATATGCTTTTGTTGTTGACTTATATATATGTACAATTGTTATAATAAACTTGTTATATAAATGTTCATTTTACTTTCGACCACATTATAAATAAACTGAATTTAAAATTAATTTTTAAAAGCATTTTAAATTAAAAGTTGAATTCTTAAAACCAGTATATATATGTATGTATGTATGTATGTATAAATTGATATTAATATATACTATGCATATCATTTCGAATGTACATAAATAATAAAAAACCTTTTTGTATACATTTATTTATTTGACATATATTATTAATATTTATTAATTTAAAACTTTAAATTGTAGTTTGTTAGTATTTACATACATGTATATAAATATAATCATACATGTATTTTATAAATTATAGTTTTTACGAAAATGAAATTAAAAATAATAATTTTTCCATGTGGAAATTTTGATTTAAATTAAGAAAAATCTTAAAATAAATTCGCATGGATTTATTATATTTTTTTTATTTTATCAAACTAATACATGACCACAAATAAAAATATATGCAGATTTTTAAAAAATTGTATGTATTTATATAAATATGATTTTATAAACTATTTGTAAATTCAAATTTTTAAAGATATTTTAAATCTAGAGCTAATTTCAAATTTGAATTTTAAAAGATTTAAATTTTAAAATTGCTTTATATTTTAATTATAAATAATTATTTTGCATATGAATATGTGTGTGTGTATATAAGTATAAATACTTTTATAGTTATATATTAATACACACACACACATATATAAGTATGTTTTATATTATATTAATATTATATTTTTGACAGCAAATATGTATAGGAAGGGGCTGATGTGTTCGTTGCGGTATAAATCACAGCACTTTGATACATGCATGTTAAACCATGTACACTTTATAGGCCGCACAGGCACGTGTACGTACATGTGTAATTGATACACATCTACACATTATATATCATATATATAACCAAATAAAATACTTTTATTAATCAATAAAATAAAATACTGATTTAGTTTAAAATTTGTTTAGGTTGGATTTAATTTATTTATGCTTCATAGGTTAAATATGATCCAAAATGGTATAAAAAATAAAAATTCGCCCATTTAACCCGCTGCGTGCTGGCCCAGTTCCAACAAGTGACGTGAAGAAGCTTGGTGATGAAGGTCTTGACGTATATATTGTAAATAGACATTATTTGTATAGTGTGGATTGGGATTGGTATTGCATTTGTTTAAACTTATGAAGTAATTTAATTGATATAATGTGGTTTGAAATAAATAATATTATATGAAAATCATAGTTTTGTTCCTTCCGTTGCGAGTTCAGAACACTATATTTAGACTATTTGTATCTTATTATCATTTTCTTACGACACATCGTTTTCGGCTTTTGAGGCTTCAAAAGTAAGGTCGGGCGTTAAACCAGTGGGTTGAAAAAGCCGGTTTGTTACATTAGTGTTGTGCATACATGTTTGTGAGTGTATACACAATGTCTACCGGTTACATACGGTTCTTATATGTTTGGCTAGAGGAAACTGAAGGGATAAGACATTGGTGCGTGAATCTATAGTCCTGTGAGAGATGGCACGACCGACAGATGTAATCCTGGAGCATGGGCAGAGAGACAATGGGACGTCTTTCTAAAGTATGTCATGTACCATTCAAAGCAAAAATAGGTGTTGACAAGACATACATGAGTCAATAGTGCTTTCATGTGCTAACCCAGAATCAATGCAACAGGTTAACTCTAATGTATTCTCTATAGGTAGCTAATGGAAATTTGTCACATGATATTGGTTTTAGATATCCAAATAGCATTAAGTTATGGTGTTACTTGTATACGATTTATACGTGGAGTTGGTGTGAGAATGCTTGTATGTAGCACTATTATCGTTGGAACTGGGCCAGCCTGCAGCGTAATTTATGGGTGAATTTTAATTTTTTTTTACCATATTGGATCTTTATTGGGGCTATAAAGTTTAATTTATTTAGAACATTTATAATTATATTTAAATAAAATCTTAAAAATTATTTAAATTTATAAAATGATATTATATTATTTAATTTATATTATATTAAATATATACATGTACCATATACGCATATATAAACGTGCGCATGTGTAACATATCAATCCATGGAAGGTATAAACATACCCGTTTATAGAAGCTAGAATTTACATCACACTAGACATGTTAGCTTATCCAATATGAAAATATATTGTCCAAATATATGTTTATATTTTTTTTGCTTTAATAAATAAAGTATTATAATATATATGTATATGTATATATATAAACATAAATATTAAAAACATTAGCAAAGGTAGCCATCATTTATAGTGGGCCATCCACATGTATAAATGAATTTGAAACAAGTTTTCGGTACATGCACCAGAACTGCTATAAGAAAAATAAAGCAGAGAAATTTGGCAAAACGACAAACTAATAACCAACAACAAAACCTAATCCAGCCTCCCTCCGAAGAGAAAGATCCACTCCCCTCATCCGAAGATTCAGGCCCAATAACATGATAATACCCAGAGAAAAGAGAAGCTAACGTAGGAACAAAATCCACTGAATCTAAGCAGTAAAGGAATGTCCTTTCCCATGAGGCATCTGATAAAACAGATCGATTCAAATCACTCCTAACTACCATAGCACCGATAGCACAAGGCCTTCACCCTTAACATGATAATATAGCCGCCTTTCTTCTTCATTTCCACCAACATACTTATAGCCTATCACCCTTAGGGTCAAATCTCATTTTCGAAGGCTCGTGAACCCAAGCCCGCTCAGACGAGCCCCAAAAGAAGTCATCCGAGAAAGGAAGAGTCAGATCTGGAATAACCGTTGAACTGTCTTCAATAATATCATCCAAGCGAACATCAATAACCTAAGCCACGATCTTATAAGGAGAAAGAACAGTAGCAGGGCAAACTTCCGGAACCCACTTCATGACACGAGGGCAAGGGAGTGGGATCCGAAGTGAAAGTGGAAAAGGAACGACGTCAGAATGCAGAGTGTGGTTCGACAAGGTGTCCAAATGTGTGACAAGGCGAGAAAATATCCAGTTTCTAACTGTAATGGAGATCAACTACTGAAACATGTCCTTTGGCAATACGAACTGAAATTTTGGAGTGAAGAGGCTTTTCTAGAGTTACTTCAATAAGAGCCTTCGCATACACAAGTTTATTTCGAGCAACAATATCAGCATCGTAACATTTTAGTAACAACACTCGCTACCCAATTTAACCCAATCATGGGCTGCAGCATAGATGGAATGTGAGTGAAATGAGCCCATACCAAAACAGAGAGAATATGTTCCTTAGCTTTGTCCGCCGTTGGACTCCAACGGGTAATAATGAAAGGTTGATCGGCTATAATGGAGGGATCCACCTCAAGCACATGGAGCCTTTCTTCCTTTCTAGAGAACTTGAAATGGAACATGCAATTATCAAAGTGAAATTGAAGTCTACCCCTAATATTCCAACGCCGACGACAATGATCGTGAATTTCTTGATAATGGGGGTTAGAATCTAGGAAAAACCTCATTAAATACTCCAACCAAAAAGTTGCCCCAGCTTCCAAAACCTCCGTCAGAGGAATCATAGCACCATCCACCTCCTCAATATCAAAGGAACGTGGAATGTATTCACCCGCGTTCCTTGGCATCCACTACAACAAAAGTTTATTTTCTTAGCATATGAATACAGCGTTTTTAAGTGGGTTGCTGTCAAAAATGATAATTTAACGATAATTACTTTAGTCTAACGTTTGTGCACGCTGTGTGAAATTATAGGCGGTAATTTATTTCCTTTCCTCCATTTCTACGAACTCCCATTAAACAAAACTTCCCCAAAATTTCAATTCCCCCATCCAAATTAATTATTCATTCCTCCAAAAAATAATTTTTCCCTTCCCACAGCAATCGATTGGCCCCGTTGTAGTCGTCTCCATTGCAGGCTCGTCCCTGTTTGCCCTAGTCCGTGTCGCCGTTGCAGGCTCGTTAGTGGAAGCGACCGTTAGCCCTAGTTCCCACTGCAGTCAATGGACGTGAATCTGTAGCCATCATCGCCAGCTGCCCTTTGTCCTTGAAATTTCAAAGTAAGTTGTAGCCGATTAGCTTTTGCATTTTTTTCTATTTTGAAATTAAGTTTCAGATATTGTATATATTGCAAGCTCTCATGGTTTCTCATAGCTTTTGATAAACGAATAATATTTTTTACAATCCTCTAGCTCACTTTTCCACGAACGAAAATATCTCTAAACTTTCTTGCTTCAAAATATTTCATTTTATATCTTTTCGATTACCCGATTTCTTCTTTGAACTTTAAATTTCAACCTTAATTTTTGCCTATGGCATGTGAAAATATGAAACATAATGCTGGGAGCGACTTGAGAGGTATTATGTAAGATTTAAGATCCTTTACGTTTCAACTGGTTAAGTACTATATTTTATTTTCACTTAATTGTTGGAACTTATTATGTTGCTTCAGTATGATCAGATGCATATCATATATTGAGATGCGTATTTTATTTGTTTGATTTTAGATTAAATTTATTTTTGCTCGTGAGCAAAATTTAAAACTACCCAGTTGAAAATGAAATGCACTTTAGATAGAAATGCCTCTCTTCTTTAAGTTTGATATCTTTGTGTTTGATGTTCAAATTTCCGTTTATATATACTTGAAAGGTATTCTCTATTGCTAGTATTTGGATAATTTTCTCTTCCATTGATGTTTGGATTTGTTTAATTCTTATATATGGTATATATGAAATAAAACCATCACATATATCCATAGAAAAATTTCATTACTGACATCAAATGCTTATGTTCTTGATCGATAAATTCACTAATCTTTTATCTATATGATATCAAAAAATAATAGAAGAACATCTAAATGAATCTTTTGAAAAGTTCTCAAAGGATGATGTGGGCATCAATTGGATGAAAAAAGAATTATCAAGTTCATGTATTCTCCGCTACTATTTCTTTAGTATTGTTATATTAGATTCTTTACTCGGTAATTTTGATATAAAATAGTAATAAATTAAGTACCTTTTAGATCGAAAAAAGGAATTTATATATATCGTAGTCTTTCTTCTATATGGGTTTGCAATAATTCTCAAAAGTTTATTATTTCCTTAATTTTCATAATAATTTACGTTTTGTGTTTGATGAATTGTATTTCAAGCTTTAGGATGAAAATTATAAAAATATTTGTTGCTTGCTCCTTTGCATGACTCCTCTTTTTATAAAGTTATGTCTCCATTTTTTTCAAATTTGTAATTCTGCTTAATTTCATATTCTAATTTTATAACTTTTTAATTTTATAACCAACATGAGAAGTATTTTTTTTATCATTCTTAAAGCATTGAATCTAAAATAGCATTAAAAGAATTACTTTGAACAATCTGTTAGTTAATAGATAGTAATAGCATTGACAAGAGATAAAAGAGTGATATCAGGAGGTTAGAGAGTGGAGATGGACTGGATGATGTAATATCAGGAGAGGAGATGTATCTAGTCTTTTTATACTTTGCCATTCATGGAAGAGGAGATAATGTCTTTTGTATCATCAAGAGGAATGATGTTGTTGTTCATGTTTGTATCAATGTGCATGTTCATTTGTATGTCAGTAGAATTCTAATAGTAGAGTTTTACTTCTAAGAAATCATGACAAATTTAAGGAAGGACACAACCAATGATCAGTGAGATTGATCATGCCTGCTTTGACGATTGGATGGAGAGGATGATAAGAATGGAGGAGTTGGAGTATGGTGGGATTAGGATGGATTTGCATGTGGTTAATAGTTTCCGAGTTAATATAAGAAGGCAAGTGTGAATATAGCCTTCGAATAGTATCTTTTGAGTGGATTAGGATAGACTAGGATGGATTTGTACGAGTATGGTTGATGAGTGGTTTTTTTCGAATAGTATCTTTTGTTCTTCTTGTAGCGTTTCATTTTTCTCGTGCATGTTTGTATTTAGATTTGTTTGCATGTCAGGGACTATATGATGTAAATTTTTCACCATAGACTTTATTCATTTTGATGGAATGATTTTGTTCTTCCAAGTTTGAGGTGTGGGCTTCTGGTAAGGCTTTGAGATTGGTTGCATGGAGATATTTGAATGGTTGGGATAGAAATATTGTTTTTTCTAGGATTATAGTTTTTCACTATAACATGGAAATGTGTTACACACCTATCTTTCTAAAATATAAAATAATAGCACTTTATGCAAATATATACTTCTTTTATATTTCATACCAACTTTTTAATATATTTATCAAGTGCACAACATCCTATATGCAATAATGCTAGTACTTTGATGGATAATGGAAAAAAATGCACCAAACTACTATGCTTATAGTTGGGTTTGGCCTTTAGGAAGACCTTTGCACTTAGTTTCTATACATACTACTTTATAGGTGACGGTATTTTTTTGAAATAATAATCTGGAAAGCTCAAGTACATTTTGCTCAAGAAGAGACTTGTATATTTGTTTCATTTCATTATTTTTGTGATGTCTAATCCCAATAATCCACTCCCACACATATAACCACTTTTATTTCAAATGGTTGGATTGAAACTGTCTCATTGTAGTGTTGAGGACTTGGTATTTTTTAAATTCATTGATTTGAAGTTCTGCTGACTAATATACTTTGAACATTCTGAAACTATTATTGGATTTCAACTCTTTATGCTACACCATAAGAAATGTTTATTTTGTTATCATATGCTAACAACATGTTTTTTTAATGGTTGCCTCCAAAAATAATAATTAGACAGTAAATTTACTAAACCCTAACGTTGTGCGCTCTATGTACTAAATTTCTTTCCATTCCCTCCATTTCTACATACTACTAAAAAAAACATCCCTAAAATTTCAATTTCCCAATCTAAATTTCATTACAGACTTTTAGTTCACTAAATTTTAGTTTCCCAAATCTTCCTCCTTTGAAATAAACAAATTCATCGCCAAAAGCTATCATATCGATTTCTATTTGCAACACTGATAAATGTTAGGTAAGTTGGTAAATGTTGGAAATGAATCAAACTTAGATGGAGTGATTTGTAATATTACATTTAATTTTAACGTTACTCCACTCGTGAACCATCCTACGCATTTGTAAGTAAATTAAACTGAGTTTGCAGTAAGTTCAAAGTAGAGTTTGCACTACCAGTGCAGACTTTAGTTTGCAACAACAACTGCCGGTGCATACTGTAGTTTGTACCGAGTGCAAACTCCCATTTGCACTCGGTGCAAACTAAAAGTAGCGCTACCAGTGCAAACTTATTTGCAAAGCTCAAAGCTGGCGTTGGTAGTGCAAAAAAGCATCTAATAAGCATTTATTTTCTTTTAGTTTTACCAGCAAATCTATCCACTGTTGTTTTAAGCTTAGTTGGTTGTAAAATGATTTTATTTATAGAAGTAGTTTAGTTAGCAATATGTGCATATCAATTTTATTTTTGTGGTATACAAAGTATCTTGTTGTATAGTATAAGAATTCATGGTTGACATCAAAACATGAACATGCAAAATTGATATTAGTATATTTAAAATTGCAATTGTGCTTTCGACTATAGTTTCGAAGTTTGATTTGTTAACTTGCTTAAATAAATTATCAATTTACTTTTAAATGTTCATTTTTGTTTAGCATTTTCCAAAAAAAAAGAATCTAATTTTTTGAAGGTAGAAAGTTGTCAATTCGTATAAGAATTATTGCAATTAATCTTTTACAAAGTTAAATTTATTTATCATTTTTCACTGAAAAATTTGATATTTAGTATTGTTAGATAAATTTATAAATATCAATGTATATAAAAAGATAAGAAATTTATCTAGTCTATCAAGTTATTTATTTATCATTTTTCACTAAAAGAGCTGATATTTTATCTTTTACGACTTTAACAAAAACATAACAATACCATAGTTTATTAAGTAATTTATCTTATATCATTTATCTTTTAAATTTAAAGATGAGTAATTATCAACTTATTTAAACCAAATTATCTTGTCTATATAATTCAAGCTGAATGATTTTTTCTTTTCAGAAAAGTTAATTTAATATATTACTATGAAGCGAATTCAGAACAAGATGATATAAATGTGACTTGTTTGTTCTATTTTCCAATATAGTGACATATTTATGTAACTTCATTGAAAAATAAGGTAATAGTTATGTATCTACATTGAAAAAAAAAGATATAACTATAATTAGATAGTTCCATGTGAAGATTCAGTATTTGTCCTTAATAACTATATCATTCATAACAAAAAAAAACAATTTCTCGGTTGTTTTAATAAATAAATAACGCATGCTATATTGAAATTACTAACGTAGAACTTTGAAGTGCTCATGGAGTTTACAAATCTAAACATGTTTCTTTATATAAACAAAAGTTTAAAGTTAAATAAGGGATGTTTGTTTTGAGTTTTTTTTGGAGTGTGAGACTTGCATTGGAACATGCACATGCATCTGCTTACACTACTTGTATTTTAGCTATTAGTGTATAAAGATTTATAGTCAGTCAGACACGGTAAAGAGACAATTACTCGTAGTTTTCAAGTAGATTTCCAATATATATTTATGTGTTTCCCAGAGGCATCCCTCCCTTTTGTGTGGTTCAAATCTAAAATTTACTATAGCTGTCATGAAAATTTGTTTCAACTTTTATATGTATCCATGAAATTTCCTACTGTTTGCATTTTGATGTGCTTCATATATGGCAAATGGAAGTGATGTTCTATCAGAATATTTACAACGTGGAAAGAATTCAAACACAGGAGTAATTATTTTATTTTGACTAGCTAATGCAGCATAATTGGTTTTACATTTTCAAGCACCTCAAGTTGAAAAATGTGTCAGCATAGATATGCTTATTAGAAAAGTAGCAACATGGAACATTGCAAGCTGGCAAGGAAGGTTAGTAGAGGCCTCCACAAGGTTATCACAAATGAGAAGCGGTGTTGATGTATGGGTAATGAATGTTGTTCCTTTTTTTTTTGGAAAAAGGTACTTTATTGATAAAAGGACATATATATTTCCATAATATGCCTCATTAAAGCCTCGCAATCCCCCAAACCTAAATGGATGCCTTGCAAGGAAAAAGAGTACATATCATGTTGATGTGCACGTAAATGTGCATATTTTTACCACCATATTTAATCTATTTAAATTAAATAAATGATTATATCGGGTATTTTAACTTGTTTAAACCAAAATTCAAATTATTTCAAATTGTCACATATTCATCTTCATCCAAGGGCAAAATGGTCATTTTTGTGCATATATTAATTTTCTAAAATTTAATTGAAAATTTCTATATTATTTTGTAGTAATTTAAATTCATATACAAGTGGTTTCATGAAGATGTATGCATGCACAAGAGTGAAGATAAAGAAATGAAGATGGAAATAATTCAAAGGCATGATAATGGAGGACCCCACCTACCCACCTTCCTTCATGTACAAATTAGAAGCTAATTCACATGCTAATGGTCATCAAATCTTCATGCACACTTAAATGGATGATTATGGGAGGTTAATGATTCCTTGGCCACCACACTACCTCAAGGGCAATTTGGGCATTCCCCAAAAATATGAATTAGGGTTTAACACTTGTATAAATACCCCATATCTTCATGTAACCCCTCCCCTCTCTTCTTAGTCTCTCTTTAGTTTAGTTTAGGCTCAAAAATAAATCAAGTTCTCTTCTTTCTTTTCATGGCTACTTAGCCATTTCTACTTCATGTAACTTTCCTTTTTTATGCAATGTAATTATTGTTTCCTTTTAATTACATGTTCATTTCCTTTTATGCTAGTAGTGTATATTTTCTTTTATGCAATTAGAATAGTTTTCTTTCATTTAGCTTTCATTTTTCTTTCTTTTTGCTTTCATGTTGCAAGCTACATTTGTTAATCAAATGACAAATATGAGAGGCTAAACCCCTTCAATTTAGGGGTAATGAAGCTCTATAATTATGTAGCTTCAACTATTTGTTAATTCATGCTATCTTTTTGTGCTTAATGAAGAATGATTGAAGTGGTTTAATTGTTGTTTCTGCCTTGAATTTGATAGCCTATATTGTTGACACCAAATAGGCTATGCTTAAACAATCACTAACACTAAGTGCCTCTTCATCAAAATATGATTATGGCAAAAGAAAGTGATTTGAAATTAAAATTTGATGGTCTATATTTCTAATCAATAGTTAATAGGCCATACTTAAAATAGATATCATTTTCATTTTCATTGTCAAGTTTCATGAAAGTTAGTAAGTGATTTAAGGGGTGTGTCAAAGTTTGATGGCTTATGTTGGCTAACTAATAGCACAAATATGCCATACTTATGATAGACACATCAATTAAAGCACTAATGACCATAAAAGAGAGATCATGATTTCATATGTGTTGAACTACATGATCTAGAGAGTGGATTTATTCTCTAAATTGTCATTTAACTCTTATATTTGCATTTCTTTTCTTTTATTTAGTTAGTTAATTCTCCAATTCTCTAGCTTAACTTTCACTCGACTTTGGTTTAATTTGATTGAATAGATTTTTAAAATCATCAATTCCCTGCGGATCGACCCGTATTCGCCACGTACTACAGGTGTACGCCGTGCGCTTGCGGTTATTTTTATTAATAAATTCGTTCGATGGTTTTCTAAACCGATAGAATTTCCGTCGACGAACAAGTTTTTGGCGCCGTTGCCGGGGGTTTGCTTTGATTTTATTTTTCTATTCTTCGAATTATTTTTATTTGATTTTCATTGTGTGTTTGTTGTGTGTGATAAATTGCATTAAAAAAAACATTTTGGTTGTGTGTTTGTTTTGTGATTTTTGTGACATTGTTGTGTGTTTTGTTTTCTTGCCTACTTTCATTTGCATTTCATATTCAAAAAAAAAACACACACAACTTCAATTGAAAAAAAGAATTCATTCCATTTACAATTTTTATTTTACAATTTCCTTTCATACATTCATACATTTCCTTTAATTTTCACAACTCTGTCTGCTGCCTTCTACACACCACTCTGCACATCAAATTCAACCCAAAACAACATCCCCCATATCACTGCACAACTGTGCATTTCTTCAAACACACTTGTTCTTCACCCATATACAATCCATCATACTGCTGTTTCATTCACATCATCTCAATTTCGACACCAATCCTCTGCCCACTGTTGTAGTGTTCTTCTGCCACTACCCCACTTCCATAACATAGCCATCAACAGCCATACAACAAGTATTCACGTCGAGCAACTCCCCTGTTCTGCCACCATCACCAGTGACCAAACATCCAATTTGATCTCAAACACAATTCACTCAAAAACTTCACCTCTGCCATAAGCTTTTCCTACTCCACCACCCAAACATAAGCCATCACACACTCTACCTTCATCCATCAGAGTTCAACTACCATCACTTATCGCCACCATAACAAATAACTACCAAACCCAAACATCATACTTCAGACAACAAGACATGTCCGTATATTGATAGTACAACAACACGAATGCCAGAACCAAGTTGTCAAATAGATGGAGGAGTTAGACCAAATAAAATATACTCAAAACTATCTTAATGAACAACTTGGGGCAAAAAGAAAATTACACAATATAACAAAACAAAAACATGTGTAGAGGACTTGTGGAACAAAACAGGCAACAGCTGATCTTGAATGATATCAAAATTGGAGCTTTAAGAGAGAGAGCATGAACTGTATTTCTCATTAATAAAACTCAGATCTGAAATTAATGCTTCTACTTTACCAAATTAATGGCAGATCGACCACCGCTCACCAAAGTAAAAAATCAGCACTTCTAAGGTAGATTTGAGGGACCTACGACGCTACAGGCTCAAGGAGGTCGAAACTCCAGAGTAGAATCGAATTTAACTTCGAAATTTGCTAAGATAAGTTCCAATTCTCTGGTTATCATCTTAGAATCCAATTTTCCTTGTATTAGATTCTTGCAATCCTGTGTAATTAGAATATTTCTATCATGAATTGGCAGTTCTATTCCTTTAAAAATTCTCGCGTTACGTTCACACCATATATGCCAGACCATCGTTGTGAATGCAATGTTCATTATATGATTAGTTTGGTTGTTTCTGCTCTGATTTTGGCACAAAATGTCTAGGATTGTGTTGATATCACATGTATTACCAAAATTAATTCGAAGTTTGTTCATGGTTTCTTCTAATAAATTTATGGAATAAGGACAATTAGAAAACAGATGGTCTCTGTTTTCGTTAGGGTTAGAGCAAAGAACACGAGATTGTCCTATGTTGTTGTTCCATTTACTGATCCTTTCCTTGGTGTTTAGTCTGTTAAGTATTGCCAGTAAAGAACAAACTAACATTTTAGGTGAGTAGTTGATATCCCATATAATATTAGACCACTTGAATTCAGTGTGCTTGTTTCTAATATGATTCCATGCTGAATTTAAAGAGAATTGACCATCCCTTCTAGGGATCTAGAACCAGAAGTCATGCTGTCTTTGCTTATGAATTTGTATATTATACACTGTATTATGAGTTTGAGTAGGAATGTATTTAAGATGATTTTTCCATTTGTTATCTACTATCAGGGTGGAGACTGGTCTATTGTTAACTCCATAAATAGACATCGTATTCTCACCAAACTTCTCCACCAATGAAGTTCCATTAATCCATGGATCTAACCAAATGTCGGTGGTTTTACCATCTACAATTTTTCAGTCTATTAGACCTGAGCACCATTTTCTAGCTATGAGTAAGCATTTCCAAGAATGTGATGCATTATTATTTATGGCAGCATTCCAAAAGTTAGTATTTTTGCAATATTTGTTGTACATCCATTTAGTCCAAATTGAGTCTCCTTGTAGAAATTTCCAGACCATTTTTACTGCCACTGCCATAGCTAAATCTTCAATTTTTCTAGTACCAAATCCACCCTCATTCTTAGTTTTGTAGACATCATCCCAACTCATTTTATGTGCTTTAGATTTCCAAATGAAGTTAGCACAAATAGAGTTTATTCTTTGAATAACGGTACCAGGAAATTGTGGAAATTGTAACCAAAATTTTATCATTGGATGAATGACGATTTTCACAAGTTCAATCCTTCCACTGATATTTAACAGTTTGCTATTCCAATGATCATGTTTTTTGTTGATTTTGTTTATAAGGCATCCAAATTCCCTTGCTTTAAGCTTGTTGTTAGATAAAGGAATGCCTAGATATGTTACTGGCAAATTGCCAATGTTTATCTTTAAAGTTTCAGCTATTTGTTGCTTGTTTTTAGCTCCCTTACTAAAGAAAACAGTTGACTTGTTTTCGTTAACATCTAGTCCAGTGAAAATTTTCAAACTATGAAGAATGTTCATAATACTTTCAGCATTGATGATGTTAAATTTGGCAATAATTAAGATGCCATCTACATATAATAAGTGTGTGATCATGGGATTAATATTATGAATAGGGGATAAATTACCTTTCAAATATTCCACATCGAGGCTGATTGTAAGGAACTCCATAGCTATAGAAAATAAATATGGCGAGAGGGGATCACCTTGCCTCAAACCTCTCGAGCTCTCAATAAAACCATGTGGGGATCCTTCAATAAGCACCGAGAAAGTTGGGGTAGAAATGCACTCATATAATAGATTTACAAATAACATAAGGAACCCCATGGCAATCAGCATATGATGAATGGTCTCACTATTTATTTTATCATAGGCTTTATGAAAGTCAATTTTCATACAAATATTACTGGAGTTTTTCCTATTAATTCCTTTAACCATTTCATAAGTAAGTAATGAATTCTTTGTGATAAGTCTCCTAGGGATAAAAGCATTCTGATTATAAGAGATAAGGTCGTTCATATAAGGTTTTAGTCGATTACAAAGAAGATTGGCTAAAATCTTATAGGAAACGTTACATAAAGAGATCGGTTTAAAGTCGGACATCTCCGTTGCATCTGGTTTCTTTGGGATGAGGCAAATAAATGAATGGTTGATCTCTTTTATTATTTTTCCATATTAAAGAATGCCATTCATTGCATTATAGATCTCATCTTTAATTTGCTCCTAATGAACTTTGTAAAACTTCGCATTGATGCCATCAGGCGGAAATTGTCTTGTGTCCTGTGTTGAAGAGAACATAGCAGAAAAATAACGAACTGCTTTATGTGCTAACTTTTCTGATGCTGGAATCCAATTGCCATTTGAATTAAGAATAAAATTGCTACTTCGATGTGGTTTAAAAACATTAACTCTGCTATAGAAATAGTTAGTTGGTTTATCCCCTTTAACTAACCGATTTAGTTTCATTTTTTGCTCATTATCTATAGCAATTTTTCTCATACATGCATGAATCTGCGTATCTTTCAACATATATAGATTTTTTAAATTTTCGTCCAAAGGCTGTTGAACTAGCTGACTATATATTCCATTAGCATCTTCTTTTAGTTCAGCAATTATAATATGAGAGTTCCTTTTACTTCTGGCCCATGTTTTCAATGCAGCCTCAGCAGCCTTTAGCCTGCATAGGAGGATATGTAATGGGTTGCCATGGAATTCTTGAGATAAAGAGTCGTGGAGTGCTGATTAGTACCCCTCTTGAAGATACCAAGAGTTGCAATACTTGAAAGGTATCATTTTCCTCTTTACATTATGCAACATGAATTTCAAAGTAATAGGAGAGTGGCCACTAATCGAATAGTTACCAAAATTAATACCAAAGTGGGAGAATATGTTTAGCCATAGAGTGTTGATGAATAGTCTATCAATTTTGCTATGAATGGAAAAGTTTTGTCCTCCCCTCTATGTAAAGAAATTCCCATTAAAATTAGGTTCTACTAGATTAGTAGAAGTAATACAGTTGATAAAATCTTAGTCTCCCACCGCATTAAAAATACTGTCATTTATTCTCTCGTTAGGCGATATAGTAGAATTGAAGTCTCCCGCTACCACCCATGGGAGATTAAATTTTTTTGATTGATCAGTGAGATAATTCCATAATTCTTTACGCTTAGTCTCTTCATTAAAAGCATATACCATCGTGCATAGAAGGCTAGAACCATAGGCATTATGAAGAAAGCAAGCAATGAATTGGTCGTCGGAATGGATAATAATATTCGACCATTGAGAGGAGTCCCAAATAATTAAAATTCTACTTTTAGGATTGGAAAGGATACTGTGTGCGTATTTCCATTTGTTGTCCACTTTGGTCATAAATCTATCAATGCTCTCTATAGATAGTTTAGTTTCAAGTATACAAAGAAAGGAAAACCTTTTACTATTAATCAAATTCAAAATTTCAAATTGTTTAGATAGGGCATTCATACCCCTGATGTTCCAAAATTGGAACTCTATTAAGAGCAGTTGTCTGAATTGCTACTGTTTCCTGGGTTAGTAGCACCCCCGTTTGGCTTATGCTTCTTTGTTTTCTTGTTTTTTTCCTTTTAGTTGAAGAACTAGTATATTCCACGCAGGGTTATCTAGAACATCAGTTGATATACTAGCTTTGAATTCGAAAGGAGCTTCTTCAGGTCTGATTTTCCTTGTAGCTCCGATGCTATTGCTCTGTTGCAATTCTGGGTTTAACTCGGCACTCTCAAGTCTGGAAGGGGATTCCGCAGTAGCATCAAGCGCCTCTTCTATTATAGTTGTATCATCAGAGCTATTTTCCTCAGTGTTTTGTATAATCAAGTCTGAGTCTGTAATGATGTTGTCTTGACATGAGCTTGTATTTGTAGTCGAGAGGACTGTCTCTGACTGGACTGTGTGTTCCTTGTTTTTAGACTTACCAGTTTCCTTATAACTTGTACCAGTAATCTGCGTATTGATCAAATTTACTTCTTATTCTATAATGTATTGACCATCTGCTTCATTAGTCGGGAAGAATGTACTTTCTTTATTTTGGTTAGGAATATCGATATTCATTTCATTATTTTCCATCGATTGCTCCTGTGTGACTTTCGGCCTCCATACCTTAGTAAATTGACAGTGGGTTTCCAAATGACCAAAGTTAGAACAGAGAGATGGTTTCCATTCATATGACACTTCTTGCCATATGATTTCATCTTTTTCGATAAGATTAGGATCTTAATCGGGAACTCGAAAGTGTTGTTTATCTCAGTTAGAATTCTAGCATAAGCAATTTTAATTATACCTTCTATAAAATTGTCTAATTTGATTGGGGTTCCAAGAACCGAGGTGATTCGACTAATCCCTTCTTCCGTCCAGTAATCTAGTGGAAGGTTGGGGAACCGGACCCATATCGGAATAGAGTTGAGTAGTTCTTTGTTTAGTTGCATCCCAGGAGACCATCTCTTCATCATCATCAATTTTTTGTTATAGTAATAGGGACCACCTTCCAGGACTCTCTCACAGTCTTTTTTGTTATTAAATTTTATAACATAAAATCCATTTTCCTTGGAATATAAAGAGAAATTTTCTTCAGGTTTCCAAACTCTAGTTATGTAATCCCTAAAGTATGGATAGTATGATTTTGGTCTAACTACATAAATCACAATGGCATTATCCCATTGTTTTCTAGTGTTTTGGACAATTTCAGCTAACATCTTAGCACAGTTCATCGAATTGAAATTACGGGGTTGATAGAACTTCAGTGGGATGGAGACTGGAATATTATTCCCTTTAACGACTTCATTCCACGCACGACTGGATAGAAAAGTTCCATTTGTTGCTAACTGGTCTATTATCATTCCGAGGATTTTGATTTATATTTCTTTGTTTACCCGATTGATTCAAAGGTATGTTTTGAAGAGGGGGTTGACGTGGCATACTGGCCTGATAGTTGTTTGGGGTAGAGCTGAATTTAAGAGGCGTCTGGGTTCTATTCAACTGACGCTTCCATCTACATGATCTGACAGTAGTGAACCCTTCCTCCAATTCAACAAAAGCGTCGGAGTTAGGGATAACAGGAAAGCCCGGAGGCGGATCTGGAGGGATAGGAGCCGGATCTGCTGTGTTAATTACATGGGGATGAATGGATTCAGAGGACGTCATGGCAGATTAAATGAAAACAGGAGTAGGGAGAATTCAAAACACGGGGACAGATTTAGGAAAATCAGGGCGGCGGTCAAATTAGCAGAAAAAACAGGCTGGCGGCGGGTCGGAATAGAATGTTATATGACAGAGGTCTTATTGGACTCTATCATGGTTGGTATGCTTAGATTTGAACTTTGTTTTCTTTCTATTTCTTTGGTAGCATTATATTGCAGCCACTCTTTTTATTTATGTTAGTATACTTAGTCCGTGGTGCATGTGTCAATCATAATGGTGAAGCATTTGTTCATGATGATGTTGTAACAAAATATTTGATTGGTTGTTGCAATTGTGAGCCTTTTCCAATGTACCCTCGAACCTATGATTTGATCCATGTAGCAGGAATCAACTCCCTTATGAGAGATCCAGCAACTGGCAACACTAGGTAATTGAGTAAAAATAACTTTTATTTACAAATATAAAAGCTCATCTGGTCAAAATATTGAAATCTGAGAGAGGTCCAACATTTGAGTCCTAACAATGATAATAAATTCTTTTGCCAATTATCTGAAATGTGTAGTAGAAATGATACACATTACTAAATGTATCGAGTATGGACATTACTTGTTTGTTAAGAAAAATAATACAATCTTTTGAAATAAAGCCACATGATTGATTAGTTTTATCAGGCGCTTAAGATTTTCATCTATTTTAAAATTGCAAAATACGTATAACTTTGAACATGTAATAATTTGTAACATTTATTTGCATTTGCGTTTAACATATCTTTATAATTGTATAATGCAGGATAAAGTTAAATAAGTTCAAATTTTTTAGATTTTTTTTGTAGTTTGCACAGTTGAAGTTCTAGCCACTAAATAATGTACATGATTTGCATTCTATACGATGTAAGCCATTTTTATTCGTTGTCATACAAAAAATCAGCTACAGGTCAACGTTAACACTTATAATAATCACATTTAGAATAAAAATTTTAAGTAATATTTTTGTTTACAACCACATTTGACCTTTCAAGCATTTTATCACACTTTCCTTACAATATCTGCATCTTATATTTTCAAGAAAAAGTAACAAAAAGTCCCATTCAAAACAAAATATATTGATACATAAATAATATATTACTCTCATATCACTCCACTAAGAGAAGAACATCATAATGGTCAAAATAACACTATAAGAAACGTCCTTAATATAGGGGTGGCAATTAGACCCAACCCAATGGATTCAGACCCGATCCGACGGAACTGAGTTTTTGTTGGGTCGGGTTTTGTCCGGTCCAAACTATATATTTCAAAAACCTAGACCAGACCCGGCTCGAGCTTCAATTTGGGTTGGGTTGTTTGGTTGCATAATAACACTAAAAATTCATATATTTCATGCTTTTTGATTGGGTCATTCGGGTCTCGGACCCGATCCGAGATCAATCAGGTTCGGGTCTTTTCAGGTCAGCTCGGTTCGATTTTGCGGTTCTTGGTTCTAATTAGCAGCGATACCTTGATATACTATAGAAATGGTTATAAAATTATTTTGAGTTCATCGCTTCCAAATGTGAATACATTAGCTATCTAGGTCGTAGCTACCTATTCATGCGTAGAGGCCTGTATCTGAACTTTGGCTATAAGAACTTATAAACTAGCAGCCTATTTTAAAACCTCATCATGCATAGTTCATACAATCTAAATTAATTTGGTTATAATAAATTGTTTCATATATAAGCTCTACATAGTTCATACAATCTGAATTAAATAGCAACACACTGAAATAATACATAAATCAATTTACATTCCTCATTCGTAGTTCATACATATTAAAAGCAAAGCTAAAATAAGAACTTGTAGTAGTTCACACATCAAAGCAAAGATACAACCAAGAAATGCAAGAAGAAATGTTTCCAATCCAACATGTCCAACACAACTCCTACCAAAGCAAGAAAATTAATTGCACTGCAAGATTATAGAAGATTAGTAATATAAAATAACTTGGAAACAACATGTAAAATCATATATAAAGTCATAAGATTATACAATGTTTATATTAAACCATGTTAGATTATTTCCCATTGCAGTTCAACTTTGAGTTGCACAGTGAATATCAATGTAGTATTGAGTAATACATAATTAAACTATAGTTCATAAAGACCCTATAACAACATAGCATACAAAGTTATACCAGATGTCAATATAGTAGAACTAAATGGGTGATCATACTTGTTATTTTCCCTTGCACTTTTGGAACCTCATCATGTATTATTGTTTTGTCCTGTAGCTAATATATGTGGAACGCAATTGTCAGAATTTGCATCTGTGCTTGTTATCCCCCATAGGAAATATTATTGGTTGCTTCCAAAGCTTTTGCTACAAGGTCAGTAGCTATATACACAGAACTTTAACTGTTCTCAATTGTTGGTTTTGTTTTATAATGGTATACAATCATCTATATGATAATGAGTTGTTTTAAAGCTTAAAATTATTTGAGAACTAGCTACTCAATGTTTCAGGCTTTTAATTCTAGTCAAGTATTTATAACTAAAGAACTTTTACTTTATAGGTGGTAGATATATTTGATGCAAAAAAGTAGTAACATGCCGCAACAAATTATGGATTCGAAGTTATTTTTTATGCCGGAACTACATTTTGGCATGTATGCTTGTATATATTACTAATATTGGTCTCTAGCTATAGCTTTTTCTACATTATGAAATATTATGGACGTATTATATGTTTTTATGTAAGAATATTGCATATGTTTATTATGTAATTTTACATGTTGATTATTGGATGTGATTAATATAATATGTTGATTATAAACTATGTGATTAATATAATATCTTGATCATGAAATGTATGTGTTTATATTAACTGTGCTATATATAAATTGTTGTGTATAGAACTAGAATCTTCTATATATATTGACTATGAACCGAACCCTAAATGACTGCGTACAAAAAATGTTGTGAAAAGATTCAACAGCGTTTAAAAACGCTATGGAAATATTCAACGTTTAAAAAATGCTATAAAAAGTGTTCTTACAATGACAAATTGTTCACAGCGATACATAAAACTGCTATAAAATAACACTCATATCTGTCAAAAAATTATGGCAACGAATAAAACGCTGTAAAAAGAAGTCGCAACAATGAAAAAACACTATGAAAAGTGATTAAGCTCATTAACTCAAACACTGTAAAATGTATTAATAGCACCAGCCAAACGCTATTAAATATGGACTTTTGACAGTGTTTAGTATATTGCTATGGTATATTATTGATCTATAATGGCATGTCGTCACACAGCGTAGTCAAAAATGATGTTAAAAGAATTCATAGCGTTTTTTAAACGATGTTAAAGGTCCAGTTTGTTGTAGTGATCGCATTAAAGAGTGACGACCACTTGCTACCGATCACAAGAAAATGACCTAGATCATTACTAGCCAAAGCGGGAGCAAACACTGCATATGAATTAGGCTTAACAACTGGTGTAGCAGTAGAATTCGGTTGGGCATTTGTACAAATAAATTGTGAGCTTAATGCATAACTCGCATCAATAAGCCCATTGACTTCATTAACACCCTCAACCTCAATACCATTACCCAAAGCTACTTCTACCTTACTGTTATCAGTTATTAACCATTGTCCCGACACAATACCAATAACCAACAAAGAAGAGAGAGGAGTTTTACCTTCCACGGTAGCATTTCCAGCCAGCCCTGAAAGAAGAGAGCTACTATGGTCGAAGTTATTCAAGGATGATTCAATCACATCAAAGGCATTCACCATTGATAAAAGAGGAGTTGGAAAAATTGGATTAATGGTCGGACTCAAATGAGTAGAAGCCAAGCATCCAACGGTAGAAAATCAATGAACGATGCTAAATTGTTAAGCAAAGTCGAAACAAAGATCGGAAAGTAAGGATGAAGCGCTGAAAGCACGTCCCGATCTGGTCAAGAACGGAGGAGAAGTACGCGAGCTGTTTGTGTTAGGCATGAAGAGATAGGGATATGTGAGGGGAAGGATTGAGGGGATTGAAGGAAAAAGGTAAAGGAGGGATGCGACATAAGAAGGGAAGAACGAACAGTGATTTAGGTTGTGGCCATTAATAGCACCAGCCGGCGATTTTTATATATAAGTATGTATGATAAATATATAATACTAACAATGTGTATATATTTATAATTATATAATTTTTTATAAATTGTTTATAAAATATATTTTTATAATGCTAAAAACAGCACATGTATAAATATAATATATATATATATACATGTATGTATATGTATAAATATGTATATATTAAATACTTATATATATGTATAATAATAAATATATATTAATACAAAAAAATAAAAATAAAATTATATTTAAATATATAACCATCTGGTCTTACGTACGGCTCTAGAATTTTTTTAATTTTAATTTTTAATATATATTTATATATATATATTAATAAAACTGTATGAAAAATTATTTAAAAATTATTAAAATATTTTTTTTGAAATTAAATTTGTGTTTTAATTTTAATTTTCCAATAAAATTTCATATGAAAATTTTATAATTTGAAAATTTATTATATAATTTTATAATTAAAAAATAATTTAAAATTTATTTTCTAATTTTCTATTTATATTCAAACATTTAAAAATAAAAAAATGTTTTTTAATTTCAATCGATAGTATAATATGTATTAATACAATTTTATAAAATATAAAACATATTTTATAATACATGTATGAATTTACATAATTATTTATATGATTAATTAATTTAGATATTGTTTAAAATAATATAAAATTATTTTCTTCCTGCCAAAAATATTATGCTTATTAAACATTATGTATAAAATTATATTTTATATTTTACGTAAGTATAATGTAATATTTAAATTATAAACTATATAAAAAAATTATATAATTATTTAAATAAAAAATGTTTTATTAAATATTGAGCCGTGCTACACATAGATGTATTGTAAAAATATTTTAAACATATATACATATAAATACAACCAATCAAAAACTGTGACAATATATTTACATGTTGGAATCGTCACTTAACTAACAATATAATATAAAATAAACATTACAAATATAGATTAATATTTATTAACATGTTAGGAACATATTTATAGCTAAAGCCCGTAAGCACACCTTGAAATGATGAGCTATGATTCTTAAACTAATTCAAATTTAGCATATTGCTAGTCTTTGAACCATTGACCGCCAGCTATCTATTAACAAGAATTTGATTTGATTTGAACTTGATATGAAAGGAGGATGAAGGGGAGAAGTCGGCCATAAATGATGAGGATATGAAGGCTTTCAAAAGTCATCCAAAAGATAAGGGTAGAGATCTTTATATAGAGGAAGAGAAGGAGAAAAGTTTGGATCTAATCTTTTGCTCATTCTCCTTCCATCTTAGCCATCCATTTCAAAACCCTCTAACCCCCATGAGGCTGCACCTATTACCCCATATTTGAGCTGATCCTACCAGCCCCTATCATGGGCTTTAAACCTATTTAGAGCCCAAACAAAAAATTATGCAATTAAATCCAATTTAACGCTTATCGATATTGCATATTGATTAATATATTTATAACCATTATAAATATATATTTAATAATATTTTTTCATCAAAGAAAAATTAAATTTTTTATAATTAATATATCATAAATATTAATTAATTTGACTAATTTATAACAATTACAGATTAATTAAATTGTTTGGTCAAAGAAATATTCATTGTTTCGGTTTTGTGACTCGTTAGGGATAAATTTGGTTAGTGATTAATATCAAACTATTCGAATATTAACATTCACACGTCACTTAGCAAGTGGGGTGACATTTTGACCACATTTATCGCTTACTTGGTTTTAGTAAAGTCTAATTTTACTTATTTAAGCATTACCCAATTGTGTCTATCATTTACACCAATTCTCTTCGTCAAAACTATATCACTTTGGGCTTATGGAATTTGGTAATGGTCAAAATTCCAATATCGTCCACATTCAACTCTAAAGTCCAAATACAAAGTCCTTGGTTCAATAATAACAATTATTATTAACTAAAATGCTCTGGCCAGAGACTTTGATTTTGAGTTGACTTCAGTTGACCGTGATACTAACTCTATATAACTAAGGAGACGAATCCTCTTTTGAATAGTGTTTCACTTCCAATACTTCCACCCGACCTAACTATAGTCACTCGATGGACGCGGTGCCATGATTTGATAATCAAAGCGAAGCTTTCATATTGATGATTAATAGCATTCTCAAGTCAAGAGAACTGTGTAATTTTTTCACATCGATATTTACTATTTAGTCTTAGTTCAATTAAGCAATCGAAAACTATCGAGTGAGTCATTCCATAGTTATCCAATAACTATCAATATGAAATCCCTTGGTGCCCTCAATAGCCATGAGTAATACACTGCCCAACATTTGGAGAGTATTACGTACTCTAGTCTCAGCGGATGTATCAATGTCCAGTTTCGATATATCTTGATTAGGAATATTTAAAATAGTATATTTATTTTCATTGTGATAAACTACTCACGGTTACAACACTTTGTAACTACTATCACAAAACATACCATTTATGGATTTTATATTAAATGTACTTTTAATTAAATTAATTAATATAATATAATACATTATATCATGTATACTATAGAAGGAAGACACATTATATTTTGAATAAGATTGGTTATAGAGTTAGATATATGTAATAAATTATATAATTTTTCCTAGGGCATGCCCCTAACTCTATCAATCTCCCACTTGCATTTGGGGTTAATTATGGAATCTTATTCCAACCTTTCCAATCAATTTTCTCAAACCCAACCGGATGGATCCCTTAATGAACGGGTATGCTATTATGTTTTATTATTACTCTGTCAATCAACTCTTATCGACATTGATAAATTATCTTTATCATGTGGTACAATTTGGAGTATGTCTCTCGACTTCCAGTGAGCTCTAAGTTATATTATGAATTATATCGTGACATTATTATCGCATAACAATGATATGAGATTCTCACCATGGGCAATCACCCTCAGCTCAGTTATAAATTTATGCATTTATATTATATACATTGCTTTTATTGCGGCGCTATTCAAGGAGATGTACTTAGCCTTTTTCATTTAATCAGCCACAGTCTTTCATTTGGAACATTTCCAACTAAAGATTCTTAACTTGAATTTAATATTGACATATTATACTTAATATCACTTATGAAGTTTGAATCCGAGCACCCATTCATAAGAAGTTTGTTGTTTCTATAAATAATTCTCTAGTATTTAATAAATACACAAGAACACCTCAAACAACCATTTAGTGATATCGATTTGGATTTGATATTTGCTTCATGTATCAAATACATAAACAAATCATGATATCATAGGCAACATAACATTTATGATAATTCCTATTGCCAATGCATAAGGAATCCACCTTACATGTTTTGTATTAAACATTTTAATAAGGTGTCCTTGCATATCGTTTGGGACACTCCCAATATCTTTTATACTTACTATAAAAGACGTCATTCACAAATCTAACATCGAGTATTAACACAACTAAAGTTGATTATAACACAAGTACATAGTTAAGAATCAGCGGTGTGTTGTTTACTTATGGTTTAGAAATACCCATGTACATTTCTAAATTTCTTTCTTATAAGCACACACTTCCTCTGCATTTTGATTGATAACCAAACTTTATGATATTTTTAACCAAAAAATTTGTTCAATTTTGATGCTTATTGAACGACACTTTCATATTCGTTCTTGAATCATATCCAAAATCTCACAAACTCAATATCACTCCCACTGCCTTCGAGACATTTTCTTTATTATATGTAAACAATTTACTCTAAATCACTATCCAGAATTTCCAGTTTCAACACATACGTACCAAGACATAAAGTCATATTATGTGATAACTTTGTGAGTAAAATATGAACCTACTTGAGCACATCAAATTGTGAATCTGTTACGTTAATTTCATCAATTGAAATTACATATTATTCTTATCAATGTGGCTCACCATATTCCAACTGCATTTGTCTTTCTTTTAAAGATGCATTGCGGTCAATAGATCATATCCCTTCTGGTACAACTTTCATAATCATATTTTGATAGTATACTTGGAATCTATTTCATATTTGTGCATCATATCATATCATAGAGTCAATACTCTAAATGGTTTAATTGACTGTCGAGGATTATCTATTCTCGACATTGATAAGAAACTCATAGTTTCTCTTCAATGTATAAGAATACTTATTAGACATTCTAATGCGTTGTGTTCACTTAGGTTTGGTTAATTTTATTTCATCCCTTGCAATTAGTTTTATCCTTGGATCATATCCAAATCATTTTATACTAATAATTTCTTAAAGGAATTCCTTCACTGTGAAATTATTATTTCTTGAAATAATATTTGTTTTCTAGTGCAACAGAATATGTATTCATAAGAAATTTATGAATTACCTTATATATAAAGCTGATTTGGATTTAAGTTTACAACACTTATGTTCAAAACATAAATTGGTCATTCAATGATAGTCGTTCCCAAACTCCTTTAGTTTCGATTCATACAAGATCCCTCATGAACCATTATAACGTGTAGTCTTCCAACTCGCACAACCCACCAACTCCTTGATCTAGGATATGTTGGGGTATTTTATAAACCCTTAACTTGTATGCTTTTGTAAACTATTATTTGGATGATATTAATTTTAACCTTGTGTGTTATTCTTAAGTACACATCCTATAGAAAGAATTTAACACAAATTCGCTCATCATTAATCGTGCTATATCCAAGAAAGTTCGATTACTCCTTATCAATACATCATTATGTATTATAGGGAGGAGTGATCTTTGACACTAGATCTTTATTCATATTAGGTACATACATAATTCTTTCCAATATACTCACACATTCGATCAAATCGAATGTAACGACCTGGAATTTCACTACTTTGATTAGTGAATATCTAATTAATTTTAAATATTCAATATATAGGTTTATAATGAAAATAAATAAACTCATTTTTATTAATTAATAATTATGGTAAAATCATTTTCAAAATTTGTTTACCAAATTAAATAGTTCGTAGAAAAACAGAAAGTGTGACCGAAGAACGTTTTCCGAAATTTCGACCTTTCGACACAGGAAGTTGTCGAGAATGTTGTTTGTCTTTGTGCACCAAATATACACATATATAAGAGCTAATTAACTAGATAATCATATACTTAAGAATATTATCTTATAATTAATTTTAAATAACAAGTGATGTGACAACTCATAGATTTAAAAATAATAAACATTTTATATAAATATATATATATAAGTATTGTCACATATTGAATATTTTTATAATGAATCATCATTATCCATAATTACATGGATGAGGTGACTAGTGAGCAGAGATGTGATGCATGAGAGGGACGGAAGGATGTTGATTTGATTTTACATAATTATGAAGAATTGCTTTTAAATAGCTCATATGTTTCTCCATTTTTCCTCCTCTTTCCACCAACCATTTCTTCCCCATTTCAAACTCAAATGGATTTTTTCTTTTCTTAGTCCCATGTGAAATTTTAATGGCTACAACATTCTAGTTGATCACTTTTTCAAATTTCTATCATAGCTATGCCAAAACACTAATTCTCTACTGAGTAATTTTGAGCTCAGAATTTAAATTCCAAAAAATGGTCCATCTTCTTTTGACCATACTTCTTTAAATATAACCAAAAATGAGTAATTATTTTTTTGAAATGATATAGAAAAGAAATTCCAATAACTTTCTATTTGATAGCTTTTTGAAATTCCATAGAAGCCCAAAAATCAGTTGCAAAATGATCTATTTTCAGGTTTATTATTGAGAATTCGATGTTTATCCGTAGTCGCTCCACCTTACCAAAACAAGTCTCGCTTCCTCTTCCCTTCAAGGCCGAGCCTACCTAGTGCATTTACGGTTCAATACTCCATCTTGTTGCTTAGGAATGGAAGTGCTATGTCATACTCTAATTTAGCGAGAGTTTGGATAGCTTTCGGTGAGTAAATTCCTAGTCTTTTGGAAAGAACTTTCTTTATATGTTGTGTTGATCCTTAGCTATATGTATGTTATATATATGTTGGATCTTGGCATGTTTGAAATGTGATGATAAGTGCTAATGTATGGGTCAATGTTAGCACTGGAATGGATGTGTTATTACAAAGTTTGTAATTGTATATATATTGGTATATGTATATAATTTGTTGTATGAATGTGATGTGTGAATATAAAGGGTTGTTGATGAACTTGACTATAGTCATGATGGGTTGAAAATAAAGTTGAAACTTTGTATGTATTCGCGACGGATTCGAGGTCGGATTTGAAATCAAACTTGTTTCAAGAGTTTAAATTTTAGATTTTGGTTAACGTTTGTGTAATTGGTTTTAAAGTGTGAAAATTTACTAAGGTATGTTTCAATCATAAAATAGTATGGTTTTAGTAAAGTGGGTTAGAGCAAACTGCACTCATAGCGACAGTGCTTATGAGTGCAGTTCGGCAAAGGTTTGAATTTCTATTTCAAATTTGTTTTATTTTGAAATTAGTTTACAAAGTTTTTCAAACTTAATTAGTAATATTAAAAAGTAATTAAGTTGTAATATAATTATTTATTTAGTTAATTAGTTAATTAAAATGTAATTAGCATTTAATTGGTAATTAAGAAGGTGATTAAAGGTTAATCATCACTTAAGTTAAGTTAATGGCTGTTAATTAATTAATAAAGTTTTAATTAATGTTTTATATGGTTAAGAAGTAATTAAGTGATTAATAATTATTTAATTAAAATTAATGGTTAATTAATTATTAAGTAATTAATGGATTATTTAATTAATATTTAATTAATTAGGGTTTAACTTTTAAACAATTTGGTTTAACCTTAATCAAGTTGCATTAGTAAGTTAATTAGCACTTAATCAAGTTCATTAAGCCTAATTAGAATTTAATTATGACATAAGCTGGATAGATAAGGGTTACTTAAGATTTAATTGGGGTTTAAGTCGATTAAATCAATTTAAATCTTTTCAAAGGTGATTTTAAAACTGAACCGAATGTGTTTTAAATCAATCTCTTTTTTAAAGTGAACTGATTCCAAATCCAAGGATCTCTTGTCTAGACCTTAAGTAACCCTATATGATTAGGAAGAATAAATGACATTTGTTAGCAGAACAAAATATCATTCTGCTATAGTGTAAGTGATTTGATTTTGTGGACATGTGTTAGTAGAATAAATCACTGTTCTGTTCTTCTATGAATTGATTGAATTGTTTGGACATCTGTTTAGCAGGACAAATCACCCTCCTGCTATTATGTTATTTAGACATGTATATGATAGTTAGTTCATATTGACATGTTATTCCCTGATTTGGATATGAGTTGTATTTACATACATGTTGCTTATATAAATAACTGTTAAGTGAATTGGAATTGAAATTGAATGGTAACTTAAATTAGTACCATTGGGATTGCTAAGCCTCCTTTTGAATTTATAAAGAATGTCTTTTAATTAACTTAAATTCTTAAATAAATTTACAGTTTAAATTTTATAAATGATTTCCAAGTTGTGCTATTATGTTGTAAAGTTATTTATAAGTAACAACTTATTTATAAAGGGATTTTACTAAAGGTTTACTTAAAGTGTTTTACAAAAGATAATTTGTAAATGATATTTTATAAAGGAAATTTTATAAAGGTTTTATAAAGAGTTTTAAATAAGAAAGAGAATTATAGATGATTTTAGAGATTTCAAAGGAAGTTTAAATCTAGTTTGGAAATTGATAAAGAGGTTTGGAATGTGAAGTAAACGGGTTTAATTGTAGGTGATGTTTTTAAAAGGAAATTGTTGGTCATTTAATATGGATTTTTAAAGAGGGAATTTCCAAAATGTTTTTGGTAAATAATGTGAATTGTTTCCAAGTATAAAGGGAACGTTAGGGGTTTGGGAAAAGTGTTTTGAAAGATCTTTTGATCAGGTTTTATAAAGTGATTTTATTAATTAAGGATTAATTGATAAAGGCTTAGAGGATTCCATATGGAATTGAATCAATATTTGATTGTTTTGTTTAATTTGATAGTTAAATTACTAACTATCAAATATGGACCAAAAGTAACTTTGGAATATCTAGGAGAAACATAAGAATTATATGGTACAGTTACCATTGAAGGTGCTATACTGTACGTATAAACTTGTTTGTTCTTCTAGGAAAAATGATATGGAAATCCATCCACAAACGGTTAGGAGGTGAACTCCGCTCTTATCATTTGTCTGTTTATTTCCTAAAGAACCATGGTTAAGTTTACCGAAAAATATCGAAAGTTGTTTCGAAGAGACCGGGATCGAATATGTTATCCGAAAATCACTTCGATCCAACTCAAGCGTTTCAGAATGAAGACTTCTTGAAGCATGGGATCGAAGATGGAGCCATTGAAGTACAAGGGCTACTTGATATTAATCCTGAGGGTAATTCCAAAATGGATGTAGTAGAAGTAATGCCTTCGGTTTGTCCTTACCCTAGACAACTTGTATGGATGAATGTTGGCACCGCATTACTGCCGGGAGGGCACTGTTTGCATTCTAAGAGGGACTGCTATTCAGAAAGGTAAAACGTAGCCTCAAGCCTCATCAACCGGGAATAACTAAAACAGGGGAGATGCAGCAAGACTATGTGGGTCGCACCTATTAGGGTATGTTGTATATATCTACATATTTATGGATTGGTTGTGCATGAGATCTCGATGGAAAGGGTTGCAAAGCGACCGAAGTGATGACATATTCGGTACTATCCAGTAAGGGGTAGGCCTGTCTTGTGTTGGTAGGGATCGATAGGTTCGAGCTCGGTACATTTTCTAGACGTGTACTGTGATGGGTGTACCCCAGTAGCCCAGTCATTAGTTGGAATCCATTCTCCAATATGAGCTTTACAGTTTTAGTTGTATACTAAAATATATTGGAACGTGAGATGCAAGCATTCCAGCTATTTTAATACTTTACATTGAACCCTTAGACATTATTATAATATCATTGAATTTCTATAAAAGTGTTTTGGTTATCGTAAGGTAAAAACCCGTCCGTGTTTATGTGCGGCGTAGTCTTACGAGATACCTTTGACTTCAAAAGAGTTTTTAACTTGCTTTGAGTTTACTCACACCAGACCCATGTTTGACCCGGAGTTTTATTTTCTTTCCTTAAAACTCTTGGGTGCTCAAATTTTTATGAGCAGCCAAGTAGTTCAAGTTTCTACGGATGCATTTTGGAGGAGCTTGGAGCATGAGGCTTTATCAATAGATAGTTATCATCTTGTTTCTACTATATATTATGTGCTCTATATCTATGTATAAGGACAGGCTGTTACAACTGTCCTAAGTTAGAAATTGTATTAGTATGACTCTGATTTATCATTTTGTAAACGACTTTGTAAATATTATGTTCATTAATATATGTTATTCCATTGCGTTGTGAGATTCCATGTTTGTTCCTGGTTCTTCTACCTTCTATCTCCTTTCTTTCCCCTAACAATATGTCTTTCTAGCACTTAGTTGTTCAGCATGTTAATACCGTGGATGTATTAGTGTCGACTTCTGGGGTTCAGAAATATGGGTCGTTACATCGAATTATTTCTATTGCACATTATATTTTTTACTTCCGTTTATATTTTGTGAACTTATCGTAGACTTATACATGCGAATCAAATACACATGTCCATGTCCATGATAACTCATTGGTGAATATAATGAAGCACATGGTACCTTTTTGGAATTAGTAGACTTACGATTCCATAATCTATATGTATCAATCTGAAGAGTTCATCAACTTTTATGATGCTCCCACTAAATGGGTGCATAGCCCTTAGTTGTTTGAGATATAGTTAACCAGTATCATATGGTTCATAATCATATAATAATTTCTCAAAACTATGGCTTAGTCTATAATTCCAAAATAATTGTAAATAATTTTAGATACTTTAGTATTCCAATGCATTACTTTTTTTGTGAAAATAAATACCACATTATAGTTTTATTTCATAAAGAATATTCATAATATTCACATCGAAATATAATTATGTCTATTTTTCAATCGACGCCGAAAAATAGTCATTATTCCATAAATAATGTTCGGTATGTTTTATGAACATAATTTTCATAATTTGATGCAATCAATAAGTGCTATATGGCATGCTCCCACTATTTCTGCCATTATTGTAACAGCGTACTAAATTCGGAGTCTATCATTCACTTTTTATAGATTATTTATTTCATATACTGCAACTAGTTTATAATGGAGAGTTCTTTGATCAAATATCTTGAACTCAAAGAAATAAATCTTATACAAAACAGTTTTCTACATGAAAATACATTTTAGAATAGGAATCGTATCTCTCATTCTAATGTTAAATATCCCTTACTTTTATTACAATTCCCGTTTCCAATACTTCTTTATGAAGCAGAAGTGACTATTCACTCTATTCATCCCAACTGTACCTTAAATCACATCTACTTTCGTACACTCATTTTTCTTTCTAAATGGTCGAACTATTCCAAAGAAAACCCTTTCTCTACTATCATAAAGAATTCTTCAAAAAGATGCATTTGATCATCCTTAACATTTAAGATCATCAAATATGATGAACCTTACGTAAACTAATCAAATTGACATTTCAATGATCGAATTCTTAGATCTTTCTTATAGTTTTGTTCTAGTGTTACATTTAACACAATATGATCTTTATTGTAATCAATCAAATTGAATACTCGATCTCATAGTATGGTTTATTCATTTTCTTTAAATGAACTAATTTCATCATAGTATCGTACATTACGAACTATGACCGTTCACCATATAGTGCCTATATGTGATAGTATATGGATTAAATATCCATAATCATGCATTGCTTTTGAGTTTGAAACTCAATGAATGCAATACACGGTCTCGACCAAATAAACATACGAGCGTCCAAATTTACGGATATATTAAGTAGTTGTAAAATTAAGCACTTGCATGGGTATAGAAAATATTACCATGCAAGAAATATTTAATAGTAAGTGTGTGTGGTGTGTGTGTGTGTATTGTATTCATATTGTCAATCTTCAATTTAGTTCATTTGTTTATTTTAATTGATAAATGTTTTATTAATCATATCGAATGCACAAATTTATCAATGTAGATTATTATAACATTTACAATATTAGAAAGGTTAAATATTATCATATTATTTTTCTAATAAGGCTCCCACTAATTTTTTATGTTTCACTAAACCCTAAGCGAAACATAGAAGTCTTTCGACTTCACTAGTGGGTGTTAGGACCCGTATGCCTTAAGATTCTGACCTTGAGGAAAGCTCAACAGATCATAGGCCCACATACGATGGATAACTCCTTATCAACTGTATCACATACAACTACTGATCCATGGTGTCTTGTTCTAATCCCGCCTTTACCTTGAGGAAAGCATAAAAAGTAGAGTGAGACTATTAATTCGGACCTATCATTTCGAGATGGCCTAAGTATAATGCACATACATTGAGGAAAGCTCAACAAATACGTGTAGTTATCTTATCTCGTCTATTCAATATAATAATAGTACTACACATAACATCCCTAGCTTGAGGAAAGCTCAACAACTAAAGAGTATGCAAGCAATCTATTAATATATAAATGCTAGAGGGCAACTTTATATTAAAGATTCATAATCTTCAATATATTATATCGAGTGATATCGACTTATGGAATAATGCATTTCTAATGAAATACCCTCATGATTCAAGTATTAGACGCATCAGAAATAACGGTATACGTACGTTTACGTATGCGATTATTCCTTAAGTCCATTTAGGGTTTCTTAATGTTCCATCTTTAATTTATACATTCATATTATATAAGTTTTAATTTATATTTCATATTACTTATATAATAGTCTTATGTATAATATTATATCAATCAAATCTTATTTAATTAATTTTAATCAATTAACATTTTAATTAATTGTATATTATCTTAATATAACTATTATATTAAATATTTATTATATACAATAGCCTTTATAGTATAACACGTACACCTCATATATGTGTATTTTTATTTAATTAATTAACCTCTAACTAATTTATTTAATTAATTAACCTTTAATTAATTTATTTAAATAATTAGCCTTTAATTAATTTGTTTAATTAAATTTTTTTACTTATATTATAATAATTTTGAAAAATCATATTATATACATACATGTATACTTATGATATCTTAAGAATTTCAAAATATCATAACATATATATATTTTTCATTAATTAAATTATTTAATCAATTAATTTATTTTATTAATCTTATTAATAAATTTGAAAATTTGAAATTAATTTTTATTATTTTTCAAATATTTTGAAACTTTTTATTATATTATAACTTTTATAATATATGTATATCTTATTTTAAATTTAATTTTTTTAAATTTAAAATCTTATACTTTTCAAACATTTTAAAAATCAACCCAAGGCCCAATTTAAATTAGGTCTCTTCTATTAGGAGCAAACTTTTTTGCTCACATATCTGTTCGGGCTAGGCCGGTAGCCAAGTAAGGCAGAGTACTTGATTACCCAAACTCAGTCCTTCCACACAACTTTTCTTAGACACCCTACTAATTGGGTTATGAGCTTAACTGGTTAACCCTAACATGATTAATTTAGACCATATATGCTAATGGGCTCTGATATCATTGTTAGAACTGGGTCAGCCCACAGCAGAAGTTGTGGGTGAATTTCAATTTTTTTACCATATTAAATTTTTATTCGGCCTATGAAGTCTAATCTATTTAGAAAATTTCTAAATTTTATTTATGATTTTTTTATTTTATTTAAATTATAAAATAATATTGTATTGTTTAATTTATATTATACTAAATATATACATGTATTGTATACACATATATAAGTGTATGCATGTGTAACATATCAATCCGTGCAAAGTATAATATACCCGTGTATAGATGTTGGGATTTACATCGCAACAAACAAGCTAGCTCATCCGATATGCAAATAAATTGTCTATATGTATGTTTATATATATACTTTTATTTTATTAAATAAATTATTACAATATATATGTATGCATGTGTAAACTAAAATTTTAGTTCTATATAATTTTGTATAAATATATAAATAAGTATATATAAATATATAGATACGTGCTTCCATTTTCATTTAAAAGTCCTAACGGTTATGCATGGATGGAACACTTATACAAGAGAGGGATATATATTCAAGAAATTTCTAACCTCATTTAAAAGTCTTGACGATTATGCATGGTTAGAAAGTGGTTGATGTTTTTTTAAGAAACTACTAAGCTCATTTAAAAGCCCTAACGGTTATGCATGGTTAGAAAGTGCTTAACATTTTTTTGTATAATTTTTAAAAGAATAATTTATTACTTTTTTCCTATATTAAAAATAACACACTGATGTCATTATATAATATTCCCCTAAACCATAACCTAATCGTCACTCTAAAGTGGAATTTGTGTCTACTTAGTAGAATATTATGATTTTCGTTTGATTAATTAAAAATTTCAATATATACTTATCTCTATACGATTTATAGTTTCAATCAAAATTCATCACTATATCAATAATTATTATTATTTCTCTGATAACAAAAGGGGGAGAGAGGTTAGGATTTCGGTGGTTGAGTAATAACCTTACTGATATTCAAGAGTTGGTTTTATTTTTCAACGGTTGTTTTTGTTTTCGCAATTATTTTTAACATCATTTTTTTTCTTTGGCATTTAGGATTTTTTTAATTACATGTATCTATGTATGGGGAGTCTAGTTATAGGAGGAGTATGTAAATAGGGGAGCTTGAACATGACACATCAAACGCATTTCTTCAATGCAAAATCTTAATATACGTTTGTTATCATCAGAAGGCGAAGATTGTAGAATATAATATTTTATAAGCTTTCTTTTATGATAATATATAAATATATATACATGTATTTGTTGATGTAACAGCCCATATTTTAGGACTTCAAATTTGAATATTTAATTTATTTAAATATTCGGATTAGAATTTAAATTTTGATAAATTATCTGTTTCGAACTGAGACTTGATTTCTAATGACATATTTTTAATTTAATTTATAGAATTTTTCCATAATTTTTAATTTGGAAAATAAACAAATTCTCGTTTGACGTATTTTATAGCAAACGTGGGCATTTTGAGACTTCATAGAATTTAATAACTTGTCTATTTAAGTTTTGTTTTATGATTGTGTTACATTATTAAACACAATCGTACTTTATCTTCTGTTGTTCATAGCTCGGACGCGGACGCGATGTAGGGTAGCCGAGCACTAAAATCTATTCCAAGTACACATATCTGTGCACCATTTTTCACAGCCACCATTTTTCTACCCAGCCACTTTTATGTCCCCATAGCCACCATTGTCCCCATTTGCCTCTGATAGATTTAGGGGTATGCCCTAGGGGCAATTATGTAGTTTATTACATACATCTAACTCGTTGACCAATCTTTTTCGAAATAAAAGGTATTTTCTTCCTATTATATACTTGATATAATGTGATTATATTAATTAATTAACTTAATTAAAAGTTTATTTAATAGAAAAATCCATAAATGGTATATTTTGTGATAGTAGTTACAAAGTGTTGTAACCGTGAGTAATTTATCACAACGAAACAAATATACCATTTTAAATGTTCCTAGTCAAGATGCATCAAGACAGGATATCGATGTAACTGTTGAGACTGGAGTACGTAACGCTCTCCAAGTGTTGGGCAGTGTATTAGTCTTAACTGTTGGGGGCACCTAGGGATTACATACTAATAGTTATTGGATAACTATGGAACGACTCACTTGATAGTTTTTTGTTGGTTAATATAACTAAAGTCAAACAGAAAATATCGATGTGGCTGATTTACACAGTTCTTTCGACTTGAGAATACTGTGGATCTTCAATATGAAAGCTTCGCTTTAATTATAGCCAAATCATGGAATGGTGTTCATCAAGTGACTATAGTTGGGTTGAGTGGAAGTCAAGCACTATTCAAGAGAGGATTCGTCTCCTCAGTTATATGCGGTTAATATCATAGTCAACTCAAAGTCAAAGTCTCTAGCCAGAGCATTTCGGTTAATAATAATTGTTATTATTGAACCAAGGACTTTGTATTTGGACTATAAAGTTGAATGTGGATGAGGTTGGAATTTTGGCCATTACTAAATTCCATAAGTCCAAAGTGATATAGTTTTGACGAAGAGGATTGGTGTAAACAAATGTCACAACCGGGTAACGCTTATTAAACTAAAATTGGATTTTACCGAAAATGAGTATGCGATAAATGTGACCATAATGTCACACCACTTGCTAAGTGACATGTGAATGTTAATATTAGAATAGTTCGATGTTAATCGCTGACCAAATTTACACCCAAGAGTTACACAGCCAAAATGATGAATTCCCTTAAGACTGATCGATTTAATTAGTTTACAATCGTTATAAATTAATTAAATTAATTAATATTTATAAAATATTAATTATAAAATTTGAATATGATTTGAGAAATAAATAATGTTATATATATTTATAATAGATATAAATGTACCAATCGATATACGATATCGATAAGCGATTAAATTAGATTTAATTGCATAGCGTTTTGGCTTGGGCTTAAATGGGTTTAAAGCCCATCATTAGGGCTGCAAATTTAGTTGTGAAAAGTTATTGGAGGCGGCTAAAACTTAGGAATAGACCTAGAGATGGATGACTAAGATTAAGAGAGAATATGTAATGAGATTGTCCTAATATCTCTCTTGTACAAGGCTATATATATGGATCTCTAAACCCTTAATCAAAAACAATTTTTTGCTGCCATAATTATCAAGTTTGCTGGCCAAAATTAATCCCCATATCAGTTCTAAGAATCTCAAATCAATTTAAGTTAAGTAAAAACACTATTTGATAAAAAAGGTTGACGATTACAAACTTGCAATCTGACGGATCGAGCATAACTAGAGAAGGGAATTCACTGATTCAAGTGGACTCAAAGGCATCATCAATTGGTATTTTATTTATATATTAAAGTAATCATATCATATTTTATGATTTAATATTGATTAATCCCAAATCTGTATATATATTAATGTTGTATATCTAGTTAAGTGAGATTTTCGTAAGTATATGTAATTGTCACAAATTAGTTTGGTTATGTGCATGGTTATATTATTATGTGTTATAATTTATGTATTCAAAAATCTAATTTGCTGTAAAAAATTAAATTTTTTCATTATTAAATTTATATATTAATTTAAATATAGACTAATGTATATTTTAAACATATAATTACATATATATGTATATTTATAATGCATAAATAGCTTAGAATTTTTCGTTACATCTATTTATACATAATATGAATTATCAAATTCGAAAATAAATTATTTATATATATAAATAATTTTAAATTATCTTTTATTGATTATTTGAATTGTTTATTATATCTAAAATAATTATTGCATTGAAAATTTGATTTTATATTTTTTAAAATTACTACATCAACGCAGTAACCCAAGGAAAATTATTCAGAATTTTTTGTTAATATATAATATTTTTAATAATTAAATTACTTCAGCTGAACATTTCTTTTATTTATTAACAATAATATTTTATTTCAAAAAATCATGAAATTTTGTTTGAACCTGTATTTTATGATCCTAAATTTTCGTAAATTTTAAATTTTATTTTTAATATTTATTACTAATATTTTTAATTATTATGATACAAACTATTTATTATATATATATATATATAATAATGATAAAATTATAAAATTATTATTTTATGTTTGTTATACTAATTTCGATCTGGAAATAACTTTAAAATAAATATATTTATATTTTAAGTATTTGAATGTAATTAATTATTCATATATATATACATTTTATTTAACCTTATATATATATATATATATATATATTTATTTAATTTTTTTTTTGGCAAGGCCGACAGGGTTGGATGGTCCCCGACCGTTTTATTGCAGCACCACGAAGATTACAACACAGACAACAATGAGCAAGCTCAGAGAATACAGAGGTATACAAAGCGCTACAAAAAACTGGAAATAAAAAGGAGAGAAGACAAAAACATAAATAAGAAAATCGCACTCTTAGAATGAGTGATAAATGCCTGGATCAATGCTGAAGGAGAGCATACTCAGTGAATTCTTTATCTCATGCATCACCCAAAGCTTAAACATTGCTTCAGATTTAGCATTGTTTGGTTCAAACACCCTAGTGTTTCGTTCCTTCCATACCGCAGCTATGAAGCTTTTCAAAACTGCAAGATATAATCTCTTGTCTTTTCGTATATACCCTGTTCTCGCATATATTATATTCCATTCATCCAAGTTATCATGAGAAGGTTCATTCCTACAGAGCTTTGCCTTAACAAGCTGCCAAACAAGCTTGATGTTAGTACAGTCGAAGAACAAGTGTTCGGCCGTCTCAACCTGATCCTTGCAAAAAGTACACGATATATTAACATCCAACCCCATACACACAAGTTTAGCTTTAGTTAGAATTGCTCGATGTAGCACTTTCCAGAGTAACAGATTGTCTCTCATACTACTGTCCTTATGCCAAGCACGCTTGCACCAGATCCACTTAGGCTGTGCTTTATTCTTCATCAAATATTCATAAACAGTGCCAATTTTGAACTTGGCCCTTTTGTCACCCCAAACCAGCTTTTCATTGGAAGAAATCAGTGGAGTTTTTCTTCTGATCAGGTTCCATATACATTGAATTCTCTGATTGGAAGAAAAGGTATTATAACTTTGAATATTATTGAGAACATCCCTAACCTTAGCAGCATGGTGAATGCCAGTTTGCATAATCTCGTTGTACGTAAGATGCCTTCTAAGAATCATCCCCGAATCGAGCCAAGGATCATCCCAGAAGCTAACACTAAACACATTGTTGATGCTCATTTGACTGAGGGGAAGAACCTTTTCCTTTATCTTGAATATACTTTGCCAAGTCCAACTCAGATTCTGCGGCTTGTTCATATTCCAAAAGTTTCTACTTTTAACAACATTATGTCGAGACCATTCAGCCCATATGATGTCAGCACTATTGAAGAAGGTATCCACGTGTTTAGCAAACTGTGACGACCCGCCCTTCTCGACCCTTGAAAATCGACACAAAATACTCAACAGTATAATATGCCAACGATCGAATGCCGGAAAAGACAGATTGTAGAAGAATAAGAAAGTAGATAGAAGAAGAAAGAACTAAACAAATCAGAACCTCACAATCGCAGCGGATAAAATATAATATATAGAACAGATCTTTACACAAATGAAAACTATATCTGTTTATATACAATACATCATCATCAGAGTATATCATAATACAATCATAAATAACCAGTCAATTAGTCAATACAACAATCACAGCAGCGGAATAATACAAGTACGAGAAATACGTCTCGGACTCCAGCTCCTCTCCTAAGCTCCATAGCATCCTGTCCTGTAAATATACTCGGTCTGACCCGAGCATTATAATAAAATAACACCCGAGTCAGTCTGGAATACCAGCGCATCATAAATACACCCAATTGATTATTAAAGTTTCAAAAATCCTTTGAAAACCAAAAGCATCTCGTAAGACCACGCCACAAATAAACATGTCGGGTTTTTACCTTACGATAGCTAAAACACTTTTTATAAAAATCCACTGATATTATAATAGTGTCTATTTACAAATACTTATAAAATAGCCGAAATGGTTACATTCATTAAATTCCGGCATACTAGGTATACAAACAAAACACGTACAAGGCACGTAGGGAGAATGGATTTCCAACGAATGACTAGGCACTGGGGTACCACCTGTCACAGTACGTGGCCTAGATCACAGTACCGAGGACCCACCCTAAGTCCCCTGCAACACAAGGCCGGAATCACCTATGGGCAATTCCCAATATAATCACCCCACGGTTGTGATCAGCAACCGCACCACTAAGCCGAAATAAAAGGGACATCTAGGCAGGGATGACCATACTCTCCAGTGGGCGCTACCCACGAAGCCTTGCTACATAACCCCTGATTTTCAGTCATTCCCGGTTGATGAGGCTTGAGGCTAAGCGTTACCTTTATAGCACATATCCCTTTGAATGCCCATCGCCCACCTGACGATGTCACGAAAGCATTCGTCCATACAAGTCCGTCCCGGGTCCGAACGGAACCGAAGGCACTACTCCTACTACATCCATTTTGGAAATATCCTCAGGATTAGTAGCGACTAGCCCTTGCACTTCACTGCTCCATCTTCGACTCCGAACACGTTACACGAAACGTACAAACCGGATCGAAGTGGTTTTCGAGAAATAAATCTCGATCCCGGTCTCTTCGAAACGATCAGCGCTTTTGGCCAATATTGATAGTCGGTGATTTAACTATCAATTCACATTCACAAGCATCCATAAGCATCCATCACACAATAAATAATCTCACACATTATTTATTCTTCCCTTTAATATCTTTAAAAGATATATTCACATTTTAAAACTCATTTTAAACGACTTCCCAATTTCTTCCTTTACAGGGTAAAGCCTTACCATTTATTCCCATTTGGAAAAACCAAGCTTAAACAATTTAGATTAAAAACAATTAAAATACTTTATAGCGAAATATACTTATAAATATATAAATGTACTTCTAATTATTTACTCAAAATATAATTTCAAAACTACTTTAAATAGTATTTATTTAATAGGATATAACTCGATTTAAATAAGGGTTCAATTTACTAAATATTTACAGGTAGTGTTTTTAAAAAGATAATACTAACCTTTTCCATAACTTAAACAAATAACTTTAAAATAATTTAAACTTTTCTTCTCTAAAAATAATAATTTCTTGAAAATACTCTTTAAACAATTTAAACTTTAACTTTAATTAAATAAAAACCTTTAAAACTCTAACTTGGTTTTTCCCAGGGAAACACTATCCCGTTCAATCATTCCAAAGTATCCTTCATATAAATCCAAACGATTTATTTCAAATTCAATTTATGTTTACAACATAAATTCCCAATTCCATACTTATCTATAACTTCATCCGAAGTTCGCACTCAATTTCCCATACTCGGAAATTCATTTTAAAAATATAGTTTAAACATTTTAAAATAAAAATTTTGGTGAATTCTTCAATGAAACCAGATTTACAATTTACTTAAATAAAATTCCAATGGAGAAAACGGCATTTTAAAATATTATATTTACATTTAAAACTGTAAATTTTACATTTGGAAGCTTCATTCCAACACATTTAAATTTCCGGATAACACTATTCATTATTAAAATAAACCATCGTTATTTAAGAACAAATTGTAATTTCCATAGAATTCATTTCCAGAAATTTATACTTCCCATTTATCCATTTTATAAATCTCAATTTGGCCAATTTACATTTTCCATCCAAACCAGATTTCAAATTCTATTCTTTGAAATTCTTATTTTAACCATTCATTTTATTTCGTAAACCCAATTCAATCCATTTATAATTAAATTCTGGAATTGTAATTTATACAACAATTATCACAATACAGTTTAATTTCAGATTTATCAATCACAACAATATAAACAGGCATCATTATCAATTATAAAATAATTGCTACATTGTGAGGAATCCAGTTGGATCCCTCCAACCTGTTTCTCCCTGCATCACAAATGTTAGCACATCACAATATAAATATCAATCCAGACTGATAATAACAATTATGTTCAGCCATCCACACAGATATTTAAATATTAACTATTTAAAATGCCTAGCATCCAGATGTGAGTGAGAAAAACTCACCTTGAGTTTCGGCGAACGTTCGAAATTTAAATTAAACCGGACGACGTCCGATTTAACCCAAATTTCTACTTGTCCGGAATGAATCCGGATCTGCACCATCACGTAGTACATCTCTCTGCGATTCCAACGGTTCCAGTTTCGTCCGAATCTGAGTAAGTAAGAGTTCGTTATGATATTACAAAGTTTTGAAATTAATTTAAAAACAATTTCTATATTTATTTTTTTAACAATTACCAAACGCGGCCCGACTTCTTCTTCCCGCTCGTACGCGTTCCAGATGAATACGAACCCATTTACGCGACTTAGGGCTTAAAGCCGCTCCACCCACGATCATCGAGAGCTCGATCAGAAGGCACCGCCACAATCCCCTCAACCGCCTCCACCTTCGCCCCTAACAGCTTCGAGCTCGGTCCTCCACATGGCTCGAAAACTGTGCACCAACCGGCTACGAACAGGCCCCAACAACTCCCTCTATGCGACACTAAAATCCATCACTACCGTATGGATCTGTAGCTATCGCCGAGTACTTCGATTTTCATGTAGAAAGTTTTGAGTGAAAGCAATTAGATTGAATGGAAATTGGAGGAGAAGACCGGTTACTCCAGGCCATTGAAATGTTTTAGTGGCGGCTCGTTGAATAGGGTTAGGGTTTACTGATATAAGTGTTAATATATATATATTTAATATTATTTAATTAATAAAATATCTCAATTTAACCGTTAATGCAAACGACCCCCAATTCTCACGTTCCGACAGGCTATCCTGGGGTTTTCCCGTGTTCCGGACATAATGGTACAGGTTTCGTAAGCTAATTTGATCGCATGCGCGAGATACAGAATTAAACGATCAATTTAAAATTAAATCGGTTAAATCGATTTCGATGCGTTTCGAGCCACCACGGTCAAACAACAACTCCGATCGCTACGAAAATTGAAATCCGATAATAACTAACTATTACGGATCCAATGGAACTGGTTTCGTCGAATTCCGAGACTGTGTCCCGGAAGGCTATTTTAACACGTCTATTAAATCTAGCGATTTCCAAAATTGACGATAACGCTTAAAATTTTACTTTTAAAATTTTATTAACTTAACAATAAATCATATAAAATTTATAAACACGTTAAAAATCATTCTGGCTCAATCTAGACCAAAATCTGATTAAATTGCATTTTAATAATATTAAATTCATTTTTAAATTGATATAAAATTCCAAATAATAACTTGTCGACTTTTAAATTCATCTAAAAATCCAACATTATTGTTTATAACCAATTGAACTTAAAAATACATGTAAACACCATTTTTATAATCATTTATCCCAAATTCACCTTTTATCCCAATTTCGAATATTTAATTATTATTATCCAATCTCACATTAAACCTCCACATTAGAAATTATCACTTGTTGTTTTAGTTTAAACCAATTCTTTTTAGTTCAAATAAATCTTAAACCCATATTAAACATTTAAAATGAATTAAATGCTCACAAATCCCGTACTCAAAATTCTGGGATGTTACATTCCTCCCCCCTTATAAAATTTCGTCCTCGAAATTTGCTAAGGTAGAAAATACTCTCCAACCTATTTACTTCCAAATTTGCTTAGTTAAAAGCTTTATATTCATTTTCCAAAATCCTTTAGCCCAATCCCAAACTCAATTGCTACATTTACTCTAAAGCCTTTATTTTAACACTCGCTTTCAAAATAACTTTACTTATTAATAAATTTTCCCAAAAACCCCAAAAATTTCTAACTCCCAAAATTTCTGGAAAATTTTGGCAGAGTCTCCTTTATACGGAGGAGCTTCTGCGATATCGCAGGATACACAAATATATATACATCGGCTCACATGGCCGGAAACCAAAATATATCACAATATATATATATATCATTTTCCCAATTATATTCGCGTAGGCGTACCTTTTAGCAAATTTTTAATAGCGAGCAGCTAATATAACGCGTATACGCGCTCCAACTCTCTCGAACGCCTCCCGTACCTGTACTTACTCAACAAACTCATCAGTTTTCAAAGATATGAGCATTTTCATAACATTTCCAATATAAATGCAAGCCAAACATATCCATTTCATAACCAAACCAAGCAAATTTCATCATTAACAATGTTAACCATATTTTATCAACAATCCAAAGATTTCAATCACTTTCGAATCACTTATTCAAGTCTACTTCATTTTATTTCATTTGAATGCTTTAAATTCAAGTTCACTACATACAATTCATATTTATCTCAACCAATTCATTTCCACTTCAATATGATTACATATGCCTTTCTTACCTTTTAATTTTACTTACATTCCAAATTTGATTTACAATCAAATTTCATTTTAAACTTGAAACATTTGCATTTCAGTTATGATCCATTTCCATTCATATGCAAACATTACTTATTAAAATGCGACCCATTCTGATTGATTCAAAACTAATTCCATTCTCCCTTTAAATCAATTCACTTGCATTTATATACAAACTTTTGAATTAGATTCCAATCCATATCAATTTATTCAAAGGTCAACTTCAATTGCTTTTTAAACAACTCAATTCTGAATACATGCAAATTTTCACTCCATTCAAGCAAAAATTATTGTCACTTAAGCTTATCACCATTCAAAATTAATTTCAACTTGGATGTGTATTAATTTTATTCAATTTTTGCATTGTTCACAATCCAAGTATTTTCTTTTCCGAATGCAATTGTTAAATTCAATATTTCATTTACATTTTAATCTCATTAACCAATTCAAATTTACATTAATATCATTCATTACTGAGTTATTTACAACTCTTATATTTTTAACTCATCACATTAATTAATTTAAAACTCATTTCACTTGCATTTCAGTTTATTTCCTAACAAATTTCATTCGGAATTACTTAAATAAGCCCATTCACAATCATTTGTTTTTCTTCCAAGTTACTTAAGTTCTTTCACAAAATTTCCATCATCTTCTTATATCAATTTTATTTCATTTCCATTTGATTCTCATCCAATCAATTTCAATTCATTTACAACTTTAATGCTCTTTGTTTATTTATCCAATCCATGTACAAATTATTTTATTAACAAAGAGACCATTTAAATTATTTCTCCCATTTGAATTTTATTTACAATTCAAAACCATCATTATTATAATCTAATTCCATTATTCATTCTCACTTCCAACATTTATTACCAAACTTAAATTCCATTCCACAACTGGATTTTTACTTACTTTCTAAATTTGACCAAACTATCAAAATTCTATTTATTACCATATACATCCCATTTAATTTAGCTAATTTATTACTAACCAATCATTATAGCTTTAATTGAGTAAGCATTTACTTCATTCAACATCATCTTAACTAAATTAAATTCCCTTTAAATTTGATTCTTATCCAAATTTATTCCAAGTTCACTTAGATTTTGCTTAGCCAAATTAAACTCATTCACTTCCTTTACTACTTCAATAAGAATTGAATTACATTCAATATTGCTTATAATGCAACTGAATTTTGAATTTCACTTCAATTTATTCCTCCATAAATAAATTCAAAACTTATTTTCTATTTTAAGTCCATTCATCCTTTTACATCTCACTTTACTTTATCTTACCTTGCATTCCATTTAGGATTAAGTTTAAATTAACTATACCATTCAACTATTTCCATTAATGAACTTCACTTCCACTCCTATATTTAAGAGTTTAGATTGCTCATTTATGTCCTTTTCCATTTAATCACAACTTCAAATTGTAACACTTTATAACTTAAGAATATGAATTCACTTACATTATAAGCGTTAACATTTCACCCCTATATCAAATTCAATTTAATTCCAATTCTCAATTTTACTTAACTTATTCCAAGTTAAATTCAACTTCTATTGACTTCAATAACTTCATTTACTTCCAATTACCCAAATTAAATTTTAATTTCCGGATTAAAATTTCCATCCTTCCTTTCTCACTTAAATCAACTTTCCTATCAAAATTATAGTTGATTTATTTCAATTTCCACATTTTTATTTTAACAGAATTCCCAGAATTAAATTTACCCGGATTTATTTCAAAACCACCTTGAAATATAAATCAACACATTTCCATTTGATATCCAAATCAAATACCAAATTCCAAAACAGACTGCTTTTATCAAACAATTTTCCTTTTTGAAAATTTCTAAAATCACTTGTTTCTCAAACAAAACCAAACAAATACCATAATCACTCACATGGTAGCAATCCATCACTTTAGAAACTCGGAAATGAATTCTGATGATGTGGCCAGCATCAGCAGGATTATTTTCCAGCGACTGAAGTGAGTTCAATGCTTTCCACCTCCAAAATTCACCTCAAATCAATTTCCATTCGAAAATATTTTCCAAAATATACTCCATCATTAACTTCAAAACCTTTGGAAAACATTTCAACATTCCCAAGGTTTCTAAATTTTTCCAAACCTTTGTTTAAATTCATTTGAAATCCCTTTCAAAAATTTCCGGGGTAAAAATTCCGGTTTAAATCAAATTTTAATTTTTACTTTTCTTATTTAAAACATATCCAGTCAATTCCATTTGGTTATAAACCATTTTAATATTTTAACTTCTTATTTTCTTATATATATCATTTCAAATTTTAGATCATGTTTTAATTTCTTATTTGATTATAGAAGAAACAACCAAACAAGCATCCAATACATATAATAATTTAGAAAATTATTTCTTTTTATATCAAAATACAATTTTGGGTAAAATTATTTCATTTACCCACTTTAAAAACAATACTATGTCGGTTTACCTTGTTTAAGAGTTTAGAAACCCCTATCGACACGGTTGTACTTCCCGCACCGACCAGAATTCATAAACACTCAACCGATAAGTCAACACAGTACCAAAAACAATTTTATATCCACTAACAAATACGCTCTCATAGCTATTATTACACTCAACTCATAATAGAGTACTATTGACTCTATTTAAAATAAGTAAATTTACCCACCAAAGCCTAGGTTGTCGCCAACCTAAGCTCTGATACCAAGTGTGACGACCCGCCCTTCTCGACCCTCGAAAATCGACACAAAATACTCAACAGTATAATATGCCAACGATCGAATGCCGGAAAAGACAGATTGTAGAAGAATAAGAAAGTAGATAGAAGAAGAAAGAACTAAACAAATCAGAACCTCACAATCGCAGCGGATAAAATATAATATATAGAACAGATCTTTACACAAATGAAAACTATATCTGTTTATATACAATACATCATCATCAGAGTATATCATAATACAATCATAAATAACCAGTCAATTAGTCAATACAACAATCACAGCAGCGGAATAATACAAGTACGAGAAATACGTCTCGGACTCCAGCTCCTCTCCTGAGCTCCATAGCATCCTGTCCTGTAAATATACTCGGTCTGACCCGAGCATTATAATAAAATAACACCCGAGTCAGTCTGGAATACCAGCGCATCATAAATACACCCAATTGATTATTAAAGTTTCAAAAATCCTTTGAAAACCAAAAGCATCTCGTAAGACCACGCCACAAATAAACATGTCGGGTTTTTACCTTACGATAGCTAAAACACTTTTTATAAAAATCCTCTGATATTATAATAGTGTCTATTTACAAATACTTATAAAATAGCCGAAATTGTTACATTCATTCCGGCATACTAGGTATACAAACAAAACACGTACAAGGCACGTAGGGAGAATGGATTTCCAACGAATGACTAGGCACTGGGGTACCACCTGTCACAGTACGTGGCCTAGATCACAGTACCGAGGACCCACCCTAAGTCCCCTGCAACACAAGGCCGAAATCACCTATGGGCAATTCCCAATATAATCACCCCACGGTTGTGATCAGCAACCGCACCACTAAGCCGAAATAAAAGGGACATCTAGGCAGGGATGACCATACTCTCCAGTGGGCGCTACCCACGAAGCCTTGCTGCATAACCCCTGATTTTCAGTCATTCCCGGTTGATGAGGCTTGAGGCTAAGCGTTACCTTTATAGCACATATCCCTTTGAATGCCCATCGCCCACCTGACGATGTCACGAAAGCATTCGTCCATACAAGTCCGTCCCGGGTCCGAACGGAACCGAAGGCACTACTCCTACTACATCCATTTTGGAAATATCCTCAGGATTAGTAGCGACTAGCCCTTGCACTTCACTGCTCCATCTTCGACTCCGAACACGTTACACGAAACGTACAAACCGGATCGAAGTGGTTTTCGAGAAATAAATCTCGATCCCGGTCTCTTCGAAACGATCAGCGCTTTTGGCCAATATTGATAGTCGGTGATTTAACTATCAATTCACATTCACAAGCATCCATAAGCATCCATCACACAATAAATAATCTCACACATTATTTATTCTTCCCTTTAATATCTTTAAAAGATATATTCACATTTCAAAACTCATTTTAAACGACTTCCCAATTTCTTCCTTTACAGGGTAAAGCCTTACCATTTATTCCCATTTGGAAAAACCAAGCTTAAACAATTTAGATTAAAAACAATTAAAATACTTTATAGCGAAATATACTTATAAATATATAAATGTACTTCTAATTATTTACTCAAAATATAATTTCAAAACTACTTTAAATAGTATTTATTTAATAGGATATAACTCGATTTAAATAAGGGTTCAATTTACTAAATATTTACAGGTAGTGTTTTTAAAAAGATAATACTAACCTTTTCCATAACTTAAACAAATAACTTTAAAATAATTTAAACTTTTCTTCTCTAAAAATAATAATTTCTTGAAAATACTCTTTAAACAATTTAAACTTTAACTTTAATTAAATAAAAACCTTTAAAACTCTAACTTGGTTTTTCCCAGGGAAACACTATCACGTTCAATCATTCCAAAGTATCCTTCATATAAATCCAAACGATTTATTTCAAATTCAATTTATGTTTACAACATAAATTCCCAATTCCATACTTATCTATAACTTCATCCGAAGTTCGCACTCAATTTCCCATACTCGGAAATTCATTTTAAAAATATAGTTTAAACATTTTAAAATAAAAATTTTGGTGAATTCTTCAATGAAACCAGATTTACAATTTACTTAAATAAAATTCCAATGGAGAAAACGGCATTTTAAAATATTATATTTACATTTAAAACTGTAAATTTTACATTTGGAAGCTTCATTCCAACACATTTAAATTTCCGGATAACACTATTCATTATTAAAATAAACCATCGTTATTTAAGAACAAATTGTAATTTCCATAGAATTCATTTCCAGAAATTTATACTTCCCATTTATCCATTTTATAAATCTCAATTTGGCCAATTTACATTTTCCATCCAAACCAGATTTCAAATTCTATTCTTTGAAATTCTTATTTTAACCATTCATTTTATTTCGTAAACCCAATTCAATCCATTTATAATTAAATTCTGGAATTGTAATTTATACAACAATTATCACAATACAGTTTAATTTCAGATTTATCAATCACAACAATATAAACAGGCATCATTATCAATTATAAAATAATTGCTACATTGTGAGGAATCCAGTTGGATCCCTCCAACCTGTTTCTCCCTGCATCACAAATGTTAGCACATCACAATATAAATATCAATCCAGACTGATAATAACAATTATATTCAGCCATCCACATAGATATTTAAATATTAACTATTTAAAATGCCTAGCATCCAGATGTGAGTGAGAAAAACTCACCTTGAGTTTCGGCGAACGTTCGAAATTTAAATTAAACCGGACGACGTCCGATTTAACCCAAATTTCTACTTGTCCGGAATGAATCCGGATCTGCACCATCACGTAGTACATCTCTCTGCGATTCCAACGGTTCCAGTTTCGTCCGAATCTGAGTACGTAAGAGTTCGTTATGATATTACAAAGTTTTGAAATTAATTTAAAAACAATTTCTATATTTATTTTTTTAACAATTACCAAACGTGGCCCGACTTCTTCTTCCCGCTCGTACGCATTCCAGATGAATACGAACCCATTTACGCGACTTAGGGCTTAAAGCCGCTCCACCCACGATCATCGAGAGCTCGATCAGAAGGCACCGCCACAATCCCCTCAACCGCCTCCACCTTCGCCCCTAACAGCTTCGAGCTCGGTCCTCCACATGGCTCGAAAACTGTGCACCAACCGGCTACGAACGGGCCCCAACAACTCCCTCTATGCGACACTAAAATCCATCACTACCGTATGGATCTGTAGCTATCGCCGAGTACTTCGATTTTCATGTAGAAAGTTTTGAGTGAAAGCAATTAGATTGAATGGAAATTGGAGGAGAAGACCGGTTACTCCCGGCCATTGAAATGTTTTAGTGGCGGCTCGTTGAATAGGGTTAGGGTTTACTGATATAAGTGTTAATATATATATATATTTAATATTATTTAATTAATAAAATATCTCAATTTAACCGTTAATGCAAACGACCCCCAATTCTCACGTTCCGACAGGCTATCCTGGGGTTTTCCCGTGTTCCGGACATAATGGAATAGGTTTCGTAAGCTAATTTGATCGCATGCGCGAGATACGGAATTAAACGATCAATTTAAAATTAAATCGGTTAAATCGATTTCGATGCGTTTCGAGCCACCACGGTCAAACAACAACTCCGATCGCTACGAAAATTGAAATCCGATAATAACTAACTATTACGGATCCAATGGAACTGGTTTCGTCGAATTCCGAGACTGTGTCCCGGAAGGCTATTTTAACACGTCTATTAAATCTAGCGATTTCCAAAATTGACGATAACGCTTAAAATTTTACTTTTAAAATTTTATTAACTTAACAATAAATCATATAAAATTTATAAACACGTTAAAAATCATTCTGGCTCAATCTAGACCAAAATCTGATTAAATTGCATTTTAATAATATTAAATTCATTTTTAAATTGATATAAAATTCCAAATAATAACTTGTCGACTTTTAAATTCATCTAAAAATCCAACATTATTGTTTATAACCAATTGAACTTAAAAATACATGTAAACACCATTTTTATAATCATTTATCCCAAATTCACCTTTTATCCCAATTTCGAATATTTAATTATTATTATCCAATCTCACATTAAACCTCCACATTAGAAATTATCACTTGTTGTTTTAGTTTAAACCAATTCTTTTTAGTTCAAATAAATCTTAAACCCATATTAAACATTTAAAATGAATTAAATGCTCACAAATCCCGTACTCAAAATTCTGGGATGTTACACAAACGCTGCCTTATTCTATAGCTGTAAGTTGATGATACCTAGACCCCCTTTATTCAACGGAAGTTCGACTCTACTAAATTTAACTGGAGCAATATATCTTCCATTTGTTCTTCCCGTCCAAAGAAATCGCATAAATGCACTAGTAATCATTTTCATAAGCTTTAAGGGCAGCACATAGGTTCTTGCCCAATAAACTTGCATAGCAAATATAACAGACTTAATTAAGGTTAGTCTACCGGCTTGGCTTAGTTTCACCGTTGTCCAGCAGTTAAGTCTCGCTGTTATCCTCGCGAATAAAGGAAGGCAATGATTTGTAGTAACTCTAGAGGTTGCCAGAGGTAGCCCCAAGTATGAAATTGTATTTGGATTAGGATATAGACCAGTAACCTGAGATATTGCTTCCTCCTGTTCTACGTTAACACCAGCTAAAATTAGTTCAGATTTCTGAATATTTACCTTCAATCCAGTCATAGAATAAAAACGAGCAAGAGTATTCATTAAGTTATTGACAGTAGTAATATCCGGCGAACAAAACACAACAAGGTCATCAGCAAACATAAGCGTAGAGATACTCGGTTGACTGCACTTTTGATGGCGCTTGAACTCTCCTTGATCAATAAGCTTATTGATCATTCTAGTTAGGAGCTCCATCACCATGATGAAGATATACGCAGAAATCGGGTCTCCCTGCCTTATGCCCTGCCTACTGCGAAAAAAACCAGTAGGTATACCATTGACTATGACCGAATAAGTTGGAGTTGAGATGCATTCATATATCCAAGCGAGAAAGTAAGGAGGGAAATTCATGTAACTCATAATACGAATAATGCTATCCCATTGTAATGTATCAAAAGCTTTCATGATATCAAGTTTAAACATAGCCTTTGGGGAAGCATTCTTACGGTTATAACCTTTAAGAAGCTCATGTGCGAGAAGAATATTGTCAAGTATGTTCCTACCAGGTAGGAACACTGCTTGATTTTTGGAGACCAGAGAAGGAAGAATAAGTTTTAGTCTAGAAGCAATGACTTTGGAGATGCATTTGTATATGGTGTTGCAGCATGATATTGGCCGATACTCATGGACATGATGGGCATTTTGTAACTTGGGGATAAGAGCTATATTAGTGTAGTTGTACGACCTGAAAAGCTTGGATTTTTTAAAGAAAAACTTAATGGCATTGATGACGTCAGTAGAAACAAAAGTCCAACAAGTAATATAGAATTTGGCATTCAAACCATCAGGGCCACCGCAAGAGTTGCTGTTAAGCGAGAACATCGCTTTCTCAATTTCATCAGAGGTTACTTCAGAGCATAGGAAGGTATAGTCTTCGTCAGTAATTGTAGGAAGTATATTAGGTGGAATATCTTCAATGCTAGGTTTGAAGTTGTTCACATTACCATATATGGAAGAGAAGTATTGTACAAAAGCATCCTGAACAGCAGGAATAGAAGAATGGAGCTGATCATCCTTATCTTTGATGGTAGATATATTCTCTCTATGGTGTTTGTTTCTGAGGCTAGCGTGAAAGTATGCACTATTTCTATCACCATGTTCGTGCCATTTAATCCTGGACTTTTGTCTAATCATGTCACTTTCAGAAGATAAGGCTTCACAGTATTGTTGGGTTAAGTTATACTCAGCTGCAGAAAGGTTAGAGTTGGTAACGTTGGACAACATTTCCGATTGCACCTCAGCAAGCTTCTCACCAATCGTAGAGCTCAATTTGTCTCCTTTGCCAAATCTCTTGAACGACCACTGCTTCAATACATCTTTAACTTCTTTTATTTTTTCCTGCAATATAAATAAGTGGTTACCATTCTTTTCTTTACTCCAAGCATTTAATATAATATTTTTAAAGTCCGCTTCTTTAATCCAAGAGTTAAAAATTTTAAAATTTGTTTTTCCTCTCTTGTCAGCTCCACATAGATGGGTAATTTGAGGAGAGTGGTCCGATAGAAGTGGCGGGGGAAGAAGGCTGAAGAGGAGAGGCCATTTGGTAAGAGCAGTATGATTGGAAAAGGTGTGGTCGATCCTGGAGAAAGTCCTACAACCACGCTTTCTTTTATTGTTCCATGTATATTGCATTCCTACAGATCTAACAGGAATTAATTCTGCATGATTAAGGATATCAGCAAGAGGTTTAATTTCATTCAGAGAAAGGGGATTGCCACCAGCTCTATCAGAGAGCTTATAACAACAGTTGAAGTCTCCCATAATTATCCAAGGATGTGTGGTTTGCCTTAGAGCTGTAATAACATCAAAAAAAGGAGCTCTGGCCGCTGCTGAGTTAAAGGCATAAGCAAAGGTTACATAAAAGGATGTATAATTATTATATATATGTATGTATAATTTTATATGTTTCATTATGTATACATATTTACACAAATGTTTTATATTATATATATAATATAATATTTTGAGACTTTTAGTTAAAAAATATATTTTAAATATATGTATACGTATTTAATAAAAATATACTTTGCATTATAGATTTATGCACATATTTAAACAACATACAATACATACGAAATGTGTAACGACCCACTATTTTAGACCATTCAAATCGACAATAAAACCACACATGTCGGACTTGAATAATTCAAAACAATAGATTGTAAATAAATTTGGAGCAAATAAAACCAATCACAGACATGGAATATCAGAATAACTCGCAGCGGAAATAAAATACATAGTAGTTCATGAAGCTACTACAATACATAGTCTCAAAAAGATACAAAATACCATAGTCTGAAAAACAGATACAATAGGAGTCTGAATACATAAGTTCAAAAATACATAAGCAAAGCTAAATGATATAACTGAAATGGAAATAGACAACTAGATAGACAGATAAACTCCAGCAAATCTCTAGCTCCAGAAGATGAATCCAAAGCTGTGATACGCAGGCTGACCCGAGCGTAAAGCAAAACACAAAACACTCGAGTCGGGACATACATACTTATAAAATGTAAATCAACTCAAGTGAACTGTAATAGAAATGCATCAATAACTTAAAGGATGCTTGGGATCACCCATCCTTTAAGGATCCGTTAAACTATCTACTATGTAGTAATATACGCTATTATAATAATGTCTAAAGTAAAGTAAACTATTTAAAAATAGCGTTAAGGCGTTACCCATATCCCCCTTAACACATTTTATAGTGCCAATAGTCTATACAGTACCATAATACCCCATAAACTGGAGCTACCAGAGGATACTAAATAGGTACGACACGAATCAAACTCGTAGTAAAGCACACTAGGGCAGGTGACACGACACAACTAGGCAATGCCAGGGTAGATATACCAATTACGCATCCGGACTGTTGGTAACGCAAAGCCACAACAATCGCCCAACTCGAGCCACACTCCCGAATCAAGGGGTGCACCCAATCAATCACAAAGTAATAGAATGGTATACGATGGAATGTGTCCAATAAGAGGAGCTACCTCATTGGCCTGGAATCGCTCCTGTTTTAGCCACCTTATGCTAACTCACGAGAGTTAGGTCCACGTAAATATACCTTAGGATCGTCGCCACCATCCTACTTCATTCTGGAATCTCCACCGCGTACACAGTTGTTAAAGTGGTTTTCGGTATCGACAGATAGTATGTCTATATCCGATCCCGGTCTCTTCAACAACCAATCGTTATTATAACCCGTGGTTATAAATTTCAAAATGGTTTATATTTCAAATCAAAACATATTCATTTTTAAACCATTTAAATTTGATGTCAATATCTTTCAAAAATAATATTCATTTCCAAAGTTGTAACATTTCTAAGTTCATTCATTCAATTATAACATTTCAAAAACATTGTATTTTAGCATTCGTAGCACTTTGAAAATGTGTAATACATATAGTAGCATTTCGAAAATGTCATCTTATTAGAAACAGTAGCACTTAGAAAACGTTACCGTAGATATAGTGGTGTTTGGAAAAACAATACATTGTTAGAAATGGTAGCACTTATAAAACGCTGCCTTGAACCATAGCATTTTGGAAGTGCTACAATACTATTCTAAGTTTTACTATAACATTTCAGAAACATTATATCTTCAGTTTTTCATCATTTTAACTTATAAAACTTATCTCACTTTTCAAAAAAATATATTTTGATATCATTTAACTTATGATTTTAATAAAATACAATTTTATTTATAAAATATCCAATTAAACTATAATTCATTTATTAAGTCAAAAATACATTTAAATTGCTTAACTTTTATTTTAATAAATAACTTGATACTTTATTTACTTTAAAAATATCCATTTCATAAATAAAATATTTTATTACTAATTTAAGCCTAAAATTCCATTTTAAATCAAATTTTCAATTATTAAGTCAAATCACATTTTAAATTTACATTTTAAAACATTTATTAACTCATACAATTTTAACTTATAGAAAAATCACTATAAAATTTATTTAAATCATTTTAATCTAATTTTAAGTTAAAATTCATATATTTTAAATTCCAAATACTTAAAATTTTCAGAAAATATTTATATTTAAAATTAACCACGGGTCTGTATAATATTTTCTAACCTAGGTCAAGTGATACGGATATATATCATTTCAATCCGAAATATAAAAATCCTGGGTTTGATCATTTCAAACCCGCAATCCCAAGTCAAATAAAAATCGCTCGAGCCTATCATTTCAGCTCATAATGACTTTTCCCTATTCTAAAGTCCGTTCGGGTATGTATCATTTCAACCCATAGTAAGGGAACTTGCAGTGTGAGAAACAGAAATATAAAATGAACAGAATAACATAGCATATCATATCAGGTGATGAACATGTATATATTCTTGTTATAACATCATATAATATCATATCACATGCATATATGAAATTACTATCAATATGGCATATCACTATTACAATTCACAAGTTTTTGATTCACTAGAATATAAGTACGAAGTTGAGAGTGATAACTCACCTTCTAAAGCTAGAGACGACAATTCAAGACACACAACCAAACTCCAAAAAGCATGACAAAGCACGAACTAGATTTGAGTGGATGAAGTTCCAAGATTCAAATCTTATAAACAACAAATACAAACATATATAAGTATACATTCAACACAAAAGAATATGAATTAAATAATGTAAAATATGAACAAAATGAAATCAAATGGCTTAACCAATGAAAGTGGGCTCGGCCACTACACAAATAGGCTTGATCACATGATAACATGGCTCGGCCATGATTGGTTTGAAGGCTAGCATGCACGGCCATGGTCAGAAAAAGGCATGGCTATGGTATGCTAAAGGTCACGGCTATGGGGTAGGTGAAGGGATGGCAAAGCAAAAGGCACGTGGAAGGCAAAAGGTCAAGGCAAATGAAAAGTCATGAGCACAAGTGGTTTGGCCCTAGTCTAATATGGCTCGGCCCTAGGCTAACATGGCTTGGATTAGGTCAAGGCACATCTAAAATGGTGCGGCTATGGAGGGGATATGTCACGGCAAGGCAAAGCAAAGGAGGTGGAGTGGGTAGTGGCCGAGGCAAACAAAGAGGAAGGTGATGTAGAGGAGCTCAACTATAGGGTTTCAATCTTGGTTTGGTGATGGTTTGGATCAAGAAGGTCACGGCATAGGATGGGGATGGTGATGAGATGGTGGAGGCCGATCATAGGTGATGGTGAAGTGGAGAGGAGGTCGGCCTAGAGATCATGGTGATGGTGGCCGAACTATGCTTGAGAACAAAAGAGAAAAAGAAAATGAAAAAGAGGAAGAAGGAAGACATGAAATGACTTACTGTAAATATTTTGTCAGGAAATGAAATGAGAAGGAAATGAGAAGTTGAGATGCTTTGTACGACTAGGAAATGGAAAAGGCATCTATTCATTTAAAAGAAAAGGAAAGTCATGTCTCTTGGAATCCTAAGCCCATTAGTCAAGCCCAAATAAAAAACAAGCTCAAAATTCAAACAAAAATCAAAGTCCAAACCAAAAATAAAATAGAAAATAAACATAGAAAAATAGACAATAAAATACTGAAAATAATTGCATGTAAAACGCTGAATTTTATCAGATTTAAAAAGTATAAAACAGAATTTGACAAAACGAAAAGCAGAACGAATATCAGAATCAAATTCAGCTTAAAAGAAAAAGATTGGAAATTTAAAATTCAAATTTAAAAATTTCAACTGAAAGTCAAAGTTTGACCAAAGTTGACCAAAATATAAAATTTTTAGAAAATCATTATTTTATTATATTTGGAAAATAAATTATAAACAAAATCCAAAAATACATTGGAAAATTCCAAAATTTCAATTTTTAAATGATTAAAAATCAAAGTTTCAAATAAATTAAACTTAAAATATTTGTTAAAAATTATGGGTTGTTACACTCTCCCCCACTCAAAGCTTTTCATCCTCGAAAAGGAACGAGACACAGAAAAACAAAGAAAGGGAGAATAAGATAGAATAGCAAATAGTACCTGAAACAAACAATTTCGGATTCGAAGCACGCATGCTCTCCTCTGTCTCCCAGGTACAATCCCGATCATCAGTACTCCACTGCACTTTAACCAGGTTGACAGATTTCCTTCTCAGCTGCTTCGTACCTCTATCGACAATACGAAGTGGCTTCCTCTCGACAGTCAGATTAGGCTCAATATCCAAACTCTCGAGAGCAGAAGGTTGGACAATAAGGGATGGATCATGAAGATATCGACGAAGATGCGAAACATGGAATACATTATGCACTCCAGAAAATTTCTTAGGCAAATCCAAACGATAAGCCAAAGAACCAATCCTCTCCAAGATGCGGAAAGGACCAATGAACCTAGGAGCAAGCTTCCCTCTACGACCAAACCGAATCACATTCCTTAAGGGAGAGACCTTAAGGAAAACTAGATCACCAACAGAAAAATCCAAACTCCTTCTACGCCGATCAGCATACTTCTTCTGCATATCCTGAGCACTCCTCATCTTCCTCTTGATCTCCTCAACTCTCTCAGAAGCCTCCAGAATCATATCAGGACCAAGAACCAAACGATCATCGGATTCAATCCAGCAAGATGGAGATCGACAAGGTCGCCGTAAAGAGCAGCAAACAGAGACATTGCAATACTAGCCTGAATTCAAAAGATGAAATGAGATAGATAAAAGATTAAGATAATATTAAGATAGAAGATTTGAGATTATACCTGATAACTATTGTTATAGGTGAATTCGACAAGATGGAGATGATCTTTCCAAGATCCTCCATAATCAAGAACACAAGCACGAAGAAGATCCTTTAGAATCTGATTCACTCTTTCCGTTTGACCGTCGGTCTGTGGATCGTAAGCAGTGCTCAGATTCAGATGAGTACCCAAAGATTCCTGAAAAGCTTTCCAAAACTGAGTGGTAAAGATGGGATCTCGATCACAAACAATACTGACAGGAACACCATGGAGACGAACAATCTCCCTCATATTGATCTCAGCTAAACTCGAAGTAGAACGGGTAGACTTGACCGGAATGAAATGAGCTGACTTGGTCAATCTATCCACAATAACCCAAATACTCTCATTACCCCTCCTAGTCCTTGGTAATCCATCAATAAAATCCATAGAAACCTGTTCTCATTTCCAATTGGGAACCTCAAGGGGCTGCAACAAACCAGGGGTCTTCTGATGATCGGCCTTGACTTGCTGACAAGTCGCACATCTAATAACAAAAATGGAGATATCACACTTCATACCCTTCCACCAATACAACTTCATATCCTGATACATCTTGGTCACTCCTGGATGAATAGAAAGTATGGATCGATGATTTTCCCGAAGTAACTCTTGTCTCAATCCATCAACATTCGGGACACAAATCCGATTATTAATCCTCAAAATCCCTCTATCATCGATCTGAGCTCCACTACCATCAAGACTACTACCACCAACCCTGCTACAAACATTCTCCTTAATAAGCCTAAGCATCCTATCCTCATCCTGCTTAGCCATGATATGATCCAAAAGAGGAGAAGAAACAACAAGCTGACACAACATCGCCTTCTTCTGACTCAAAGCATCTGCCACAACATTAGCTTTTCCAAGGGTATAGTTGATGTCGAGGTCATAAGAAGCAAGGAACTCTAGCCACCTAACTTGTCTCTGATTCAAATCCTTCTGGGTGAAAATATACCTCAAAGACCGATGATCTGTAAAAAGCTCAAACTTAGTTCCCAAAAGATGATGCCTCCAAAGCTTCAAAGCAAAAACCACGGCAAGCAATTCCAAATCATGAGCAGCATAATTGGCTTTATGAATCTTCAACTGACGACTGGCATAAGCAAGGACCTTCCCATCCTGCATTAGAACAGCTCCCAAACCTTCACGACTAGCATCAGTGTATACTGTTAATCCCTCATTTCCATTTGGAACGGTAAGAACTGGTGTGGAAGTAAGCTTGCGCTTTAACTCATTGAATGCAGCTTCACACTTATCATTCCATATAAACTTAGCATTCTTTTAAGTCAAAGAGTGAGAGGTGCAGCAATCCGAGCAAAATTCTCAATGAATCTCCGATGATAACCGTAAAGGCCCAGAAAGCTACGAATATCAGATGGAGTCCTAGGAGTTTCCCAATCCTGAAATAGAATAGGGAAAAATAAGAACTACAAAGAAAGATAGAATAATTAAATTACCAAAAGAAAGATGAGAAAAGGTAGGCTTACATTGATCGCAGCGATCTTGACTGGATCAACAGAAACTCCATTACTAGAAATAATATGTCCAAGGAATCGGACTTCATCCTTCCAGAAATGGCATTTAGAGAACTTAGCTTTCAACTGATGAATCCTAAGAGTCCCCAGAACAAAGCTCAAATGAGATTCATGCTCTTCCTCGGACTTAGAAAAGACGAGAATATCATCGACGAAGACAAGAACAAACTTGTTAAGAACATCACGAAAAACACGATTCATCAGATCAACAAAGAAAGCTGCGGCATTAGTAAAACCAAAAGGCATAACTAACCATTCATAAAAACCATTCTCAGTACGGAAAGCGGTCTTGGGAATACTTTCCTCAGCAACTCTAAGCTGGTGGAAACTTGTGGCAAGATCAAGCTGAGAGAAAACAGTAGCTCCATAAAGCTGGTCGAACATATCATTGATACGAGGCATAGGGTATCTGTTCTTCATAGTGAGCTTGTTTAGTTCTCTATAATCAACACACATCCTCAAAGAACCATCAGACTTAGTGACGAAAACCACTGCCGCTCCCCATTCGGAGTGACTAGGTCTGATCAGACCCTTGAAGAACAAGTCCTCAATTTGTTTCCTCAAATCAACCTTCTCGCGGGGTGCTATTCTTCTGGGAGGAAGAAATACAGGTCGAGCTCCAGGAATAAGATCAATACGGAAATCAGTTTCCCTCTTAGGAGGTAAAGAAGAAACTTCACCAAATACATCGGGATAGAGCTTAACCACAGGAGTTGAATCAAGATCACCATGAGAAGAGTCCAGAGAGAAAATAAAACTACCAGCAAAATCCTGAGGCATACAGCACTAAATCACCAAAGAGTTACCCCGATAATCGACAAGAGAAACAGTTCGGGATTTACAAGAGATAACGGCTTCATGCCACTTCAGCCAATCACCCCCAAGCAACAAATCAAAAGCATCGAAACCCAGAACATAGAAATCACCAGAAAAACAATGGTCAAAATAGAGGAGTTTCACTTGGTTATAAATCCTACTAAGGTTCGCGGGACCCCCAATAGGATTAGTAACACACAAAGGTACAACCGCAAACATAGGTGAAAGAAGACGCTCAAACTTATCACAAAGATCCATAGAAATAAAACTATGCGAAGCTCCAGTATCAAATAAAACACGAACAGGAAAATTAAACAGAGAAAAGGTGCCTTGGAGAGTACCTTGTTAGTCCATGAGATGATGGTTTTGATGACAACAACCTTAGAATAGATTATAAAATATAAATACTAACATTACAAGTTTAGATATATATGTATATGTAGGATCTAACCATGCAGGTATCAAGAATGAAGACTGTACAGTATAGAGATTCAAGATATAGAGATAGAAGACTCATGAGTATCAAGATTATCAAGAGTTCAAGAGTTCAAGGTTAAGTTTGTTTTATTAGGAATATTTGTTAAAACTCGTAGAAAAGCACTGGCATCTTAATATCCAATTTATTCGTGGAATGGAATTCACTTCGAGCCCGTTAAAGGGATGGAACCCTAAGTAGGATGGAACCTACGAAAATCTAGTGGGACATTGTTTTGTATCTACTAATTTTAAATCAAATGATTTTACAAAATTATCTTGTTTTCAAAATGATTTCAAAACTTTCCTTTTAAAAGATTCAAAAGTCTCTATCCTGATTTTAAATAATTTTAGCCTCAAAACATCTTTAATTTCAAAGTCAAATTACTCCTGATTTTAAATGTCCTTTCAAATAATATATTTAACTTTTAATATTTATACTTAGATTTAAATATAAAATTATAGTTAAATTATGTATATATTGTTCTTTATATTTACTTATGAATTTCAACTATATTCAAGTATATTTATAAAGTTTTAAATATTTTTTATATAAGATCAATATTATTTTTATAGAAATTCAAAATATCAATTTTGGCCGAGGGATGTCGACATGCCCCTAGGAACTATGTCGACATAGTGACAGTTGAAGTTCAAAATTCAAATTTCAAAAGAAGTGTCTATTCACCATAACTCTTCATGAATGGTCATGGCTGTTGATCTTCTATAAATAGGGGTCAGTTTCAACGAATTTTTAATCACTTTTTTCTGGTTTTCACTCCTCTTCTTCTTCCACATTTCTTAATACAAATCATACCATTACTCTGCCGAAATCAACATCGAATCATACTCGATTACTTCTAGTTTGATTCTCCATCATTATCTCTACAAGGTTCTCAGTGCTATTCAGAGTTATAGACTTCTTTGTAATATATTAGCGAGAAAAGGTGTGATTGTAGCCTTGGAAATCAATTAAGCGAGAAAAGGCGTGATTGTAGCCCTGGAAATCAATTGGGTGAACTTGTTGCCCCAGAAATCAAGTATCTCTACCCAGAGGATTGTCATTCTGGAGGGTGTACCTCGTAGCCTTGAAACCGAGGGTTGTAATTGTTGAATTGTTGTTGAAAGGAAATCCGTAGTTGTATTGCGGGACTGGATGTAGGGTAACTCCGAACCAGTATAAAATCCGGTGTGTTCTTTCCTTTACTGCTTTTACTTTATATTTGCATCTGTGTTTGATTCTGTGTTCATATCTGTGTCTGATTAGTGTATACACTGTTAACGAATTAAGATAAAACTCAAAAAGATTAACAAATTTCTTAAAACACTATTCACCCCCCTTCTAGTGTTAATTCTAGCCTTAAGATCCTTAATCCGCATTTCTCACATTTGGTATCAGAGCTTTGTTTTCAAAAGTTTCATTATCTAAATTTTGAAAAATTTCATAATGGCTACTAACCCTAGTAATGCTATTTCCACCAACACTAGTTCATTTGTAGAAGGTCAGTCTACTGCCAGACCACCACTTTTTAATGGCAGTAACTATGCATATTGGGCATGTAGGATGAAAATATATTTACAATCTGTAGGATTAGATACTTGGAATATCACACAAACTGAATATTCTGAACCCACAACTAATTTTGCACAGTGGACCACTGAGCAAAATACTGTTGCACAGAATAATTCTAAAGCAATGAATATTCTGTTTTGTTCACTTGAAAGAAATGAATTTAATAGAGTGTCAGTTTGTAAGTCTGCATATGAAATCTGGAAAACTTTGCAAGTAACTCACGAAGGAACAAGCAAAGTTAAACAGACCAAAATTTCCATGCTCAAAATCAGTTTCAGTTGTTTAAAATGAATACTAATGAGTCTATTTCAGATATGTATAGTCGATTTCAAGATATTGTGCATTCTTTAATATCTTTGGGAAAGGAATTTTCGGAAGAAGATCAAGTCAGAAAAATTTTAAATTCTCTCACTCCAGAATGGGATCAAAAGACACTTGCAATTGAAGAGGCAAATGACATCAGTACTTTAAAGATAGAAGAATTGATTGGAAATCTAATGTCGTTTGAAGTTCAAATGATCGGGAGAAGAGAAAGCAAAGCATTTGAAAAGAAATCAATGGCATTCAATGCATTGACCGATGGATCAGACTCAAACAGTGATAATGATGAAGAGATAGCATTTATGACCAGGAATTTTAGGAAATTCCTGAAGTACAGGAAATTGAATAGTTCCAAGAGAAACAACTTTAAGAATTTCGGTAATCAGACTACAGTACCAAAGTTTATCAAATGCTTCAACTGTGACGAACCAGGTCATATCAAAAGAGACTGTCCGTATCCAGATAGGCAGAATCCAACTATGAACAATGAACCTGCAAAGAAACGTAAGCATGCATTTACTGCTACTCTAGATGACTCAGACTCGTCCTCAAGTGATGATGATCAGAAGACGGATAATTCGAATTTGTGTTTCACTGTAGTTCACGACTCCGACGAATTCAAAGAAATGGATTCAGAAAAAGGTACACGTTTACAATACAATTGGTTGAAATTGCTTGCATAGAATTAGTTGCTTGATTGTTTGATTGATTGATTTTGAATTGATATGTTGTTTGAATTTTAAAATTTATTTTCTATTTTTACTATTATTTTATTTTTTATTATTTTTGACACATTCTGAAATATATAAGTACAATAATATTTCAGAAATATAGACATTAATAATAATATTTATTTATATATATGTATTAGATAACTTAGGAAAAATCATGTCATGAAAATTCAAAGGCACATGTCGACATGGACCCTACCACGATGTCGACATGCCTACCTGAATTTGAATTTCAAATTTTGAATTCAAATGTTTGAATTTCCCTCCATCTTTTCACTTCATTTTTTCTCTGAAAAGATACCTTTTGACCAGAGAATATGTCCTTTGAATGTCTACACTATCTTTTATCATATCATTTCACTTTCATTTTAAAATTCAAACTCTCTCTTCATATCTTAAAGCTCTCTACTCTCTACTCTAATGGCTTCTTCAAGCAACCCCTCAACCATGAGAACTTCCAGAAAAATCAAAGAGCAATTATTCAATGATCCGCAGGCAATTAAAGCATACATCAATTATGCTAATTATGCCAAAGTCCATCCCGGAAAATTTGCTATTTTTCAAGATTTTTCTTCTTATGAAATTGATTCTCTTTTTGAAAACAATGGTGTTTTAAGTCTTATTGACTCTTCTCAAAATGATTTTGTTTGCTATCCTAATCTTGTCAAAATCTTCTATGCTAATTTAAACCGTGGTTTTTATAATGGAAATGAGAATGAAATTTGGAGTAGTGTCAAAGGCACTCAAATTATTTTGAATTGTGATCTTTTGGGTACCATTCTTAATTGCAAAAGCACGGGAATGGATCTTTCTAGTTTTAAAATCGATGAACATGATCGTGAGACATTTCATCATATTTTTGAAGGAGATGAAAACTTTGAATTTAAAAACTGAAACTTTCGTCCTAAAGCAAGGATTGTCAATCTTCTCTTACAACATACTTTGACCCCAAGATCGAGAAATTTTAACAATCCTACCTCAAAAGTGTGCAAAGCACTTTTTGCTATTTTCGGAAACTATGATATCAATTGGGCGCAAGTTATTTTGGATGAACTTCGTCCTAAAAATTTTGAAATGGGAGAAAACACTTTATATCATGGAATTTACCTTACTCGGATTTTCAACTATTTTGGAGTGGATTTCAAAGGTGAAGAATTTGTCTCTAGAAAAGTTTTTAATATCCCAAACATTTCTCTCATGAAAATCCCATATGTTTTTCAACCTAATGAGACTCTTACCGAAAAGGAAGAGCGTTTGGCTCATGAAGAAATGGAAGAGGAAGAAGAGGAAGAAAGGGATGAAATGGAAATAGAAGAAGAAGAAAAGGTGAAACATCCTTAGAAAGTATTGAATATCCTTCCAATCCATCCAACAAAACCCTTCTCAAAAACCAAAAGATAATTGTGGAGAATCAACGGATTTTAAAACGATCGGTTAGTAAGAAGTTGGATAACATGTCTTCAAAGATGAATAAGTTCTTTTCAAAAGTCAGCAAGAAACTTGGATTATCTTCATCATCATCATCCTCTAACTAGTTTTATCTTTTAGTATCTTATTGTATTTGTCTTAGTTTGTTTTATTTCGAATGTTCGTGTAGTTCTTTATGTTTAATCATTGTATTATCCTATTATGCAATGAAATTGAATTTCCTTCCTGTCATCTAGCTTATTTTATATCTTGAATAATTGTTAGTATATTATAGAAATATATATACATCATTATTCACAAAATAAAATTATCATCAAAATTCACTATAGTATGTCGACATGCCCCTCTTGACCATGTCGACATGTACTGGTCAGAAGTGATTATTGATTTTGAATTTGAAATTTGAATAACTACCAAATGTCTATTCATTTCAAACGAATTTCTACACCTATATATACCTCTTTCTCCTAGAAATCTTCACTGAAATTTATTCTTCATTCTCTATATCCTTCATTTCTTTCTCTAATTCAATTATGGCCAATCCTATTCACAATCTATCTGAAAATCTTGAAGAAACACTCAATTCATTCAAGAATATTCTCTCTATCATCCTCCGTAATCAACGTCACTTAGAATTGAGTCAAATGCAGATGATCAAGGAACAAGAGAGATACTTCGATGCAATTCATTGGATGATCTCCTCCCTGCACAAGGATGATAATGAAGCACATCCTCCCATTTCTCTATCTGTTGATAATGAGAATTGGGATGCCATCAAACAAGACCCTATCTTTGGAGAAGAAGGATGGGTTGATGTTCCTCGTAACGTTTAATTTTCTTTCTTTGTTTGATTTGTCTGAATTAATTTGTTTGATTTAATTTAGTTTGAATTGATACTTTGTGTGGATTGATTTTATTTGGTTTGAAGATTGGTGTGTAAAACATATATATACACTGAAATGAATATAGTCTTTAATTAAGTTATTATGCTCATAAGTATCATTATTTCTTAATATATATATTATATATTCCGTTGTATAGTTTATCAATGCAAGTACTAAAGTCCAAGAGTAAGGGGGAGTAAAAAAAATTTGTTGATGACAAAGGGGGAGAAATATAAAATAGGGTAGTTAGGCATAGATTAAGGGGGAGTTGTTAGTTTTAGGGGGAGTTATTAGGATAGAAGGAATATTTTATAAACAAAGGTTGTCATCATCAAAAAGGGGGAGATTGTTAGTCCATGAGATGATGGTTTTGATGACAACAACCTTAGAATAGGTTATAAAATATAAATACTAACATTACAAGTTTAGATATATATATATGTATATGCAGGATCTAACCATGCAGGTATCAAGAATGAAGACTGTACAATATAGAGATTCAAGATATAGAGATAGAAGACTCATGAGTATCAAGATTATCAAGATTATCAAGAGTTCAAGAGTTCAAGGTTAAGTTTGTTTTATTAGGAATATTTGTTAAAACTCGTAGAAAAGCACTGGCATCTTAATATCCAATTTATTCGTGGAATGGAATTCACTTCGAGCCCGTTAAAGGGATGGAACCCTAAGTAGGATGGAACCTACGAAAATCTAGTGGGACATTGTTTTGTATCCACTAATTTTAAATCAAATGATTTTACAAAATTATCTTGTTTTCAAAATGATTTCAAAACTTTCCTTTTAAAAGATTTAAAACTCTCTATCCTGATTTTAAATAATTTTAGCCTCAAAACATCTTTAATTTCAAAGCCAAATTACTCCTGATTTTAAATGTCCTTTCAAATAATATATTTAACTTTTAATATTTATACTTAGATTTAAATATAAAATTATAGTTAAATTATGTATATATTGTTCTTTATATTTACTTATGAATTTCAACTATATTCAAGTATATTTATAAAGTTTTAAATACTTTTTATATAAGATAAATATTATTTTTATAGAAATTCAAAATATCAATTTTGGCTGAGGGATGTCGACATGCCCCTAGACACTATGTTGACATAGTGACAGTTGAAGTTCAAAATTCAAATTTCAAAAGAAGTGTCTATTCGCCATAACTCTTCATGAATGGTCATGGTTGTTGATCTTCTATAAATAGGGGTCAGTTTCAACGAATTTTTAATCACTTTTTTCTGGTTTTCACTCCTCTTCTTCTTCCACATTTCTTAATACAAAATCATACCATTACTCTGCCGAAATCAACATCGAATCATACTCGATTACTTCTAGTTTGATTCTCCATCACTATCTCTATAAGGTTCTCAGTGCTATTCAGAGTTATAGACTTCTTTGTAATATATTAGCGAGAAAAGGTGTGATTGTAGCCTTGGAAATCAATTAAGCGAGAAAAGGTGTGATTGTAGCCTTGGAAATCAATTGGGTGAACTTGTTGCCCCGGAAATCAAGTATCTCTACCCAGAGGATTGTCATTCTGGAGGGTGTGCCTCGTAGCCTTGAAACCAAGGGTTGTAATTGTTGAATTGTTGTTGAAAGGAAATCCGTACTTGTGTTGCGGGACTGGATGTAGGGTAACTCCGAACCAGTATAAAATCCGGTATGTTCTTTCCTTTACTGCTTTTACTTTATATTTGCATATGTGTTTGATTCTGTGTTCATATCTGTGTCTGATTAGTGTATACACTGTTAACAAATTAAGATAAAACTCAAAAAGATTAACAAATTTCTTAAAACACTATTCACCCCCCTCCAGTGTTAATTCTAGCCTTAAGATCCTTAATCCGCATTTCTCACATACCTTGGGTGTCACTAGGAGCAGATGGAGTAGGCGAAGCATGGGTGGAAGAAGTCATGGCAAAGACTCCAAATGTCTTGCCCTTCTGATACAAAGGACAATCCTTCTTGAAATGATCAGGCTGCAGACAGACGTGACAGAGGTTGTTCCTGGTATCCTAAGGTGAAGGAACAGCAGCACCAACTGAAGTAGGGCAACTATTGGCATAGTGTCACTTCTGATCACACTTGAAGCAAGTGATGGATGATAGGTCGATAGGATGCTTTCGAGGAGTAGATCCTAAACCAGGATTCTTGAGCCAATTCTGCTTCTGCTGATGAAAATTAGGCTTCCTCTTCTTAGATTTGCCAGAACCAGGCTGAGATGGAGAGGCACGAGGAACAGAAGCTTCCTTAGAAGTGGGATTCTCATATCTAATGGCCATGTCCATCAACTCCGTGAAGGTACCATGAACATGAGAAATGAGACGGTCAAAATACTCTGGGCGAGCTCCAGCTATAAATTTCTCACTCTTCTTAAGAGAGGTGTCAATCAGGCCAGGACCAAATTTGGAAAGTTCATTGAACTTCCGCTCATACTCAGAAAATGACATGCTCCCTTGCTTAAGATCCATAAACTCCCTGTATAGTTGGGACTTCCCGGCTTCGGGCATCCACTTTGCCACAAAAGCCTCCCTGAAAAGAGATATCAAAGCTTAAGATAGATTTCAAAGAGAAAAAAGCTTAACAGAACACAAGACTAACACAAGAGGATACCTAAACTGCTCAAGAAATATCTGCCTCAACAGTCTGAGCTGTAACAGACTCCTACCAATCCTGGGCTGCCTCCTGCAACTGCCAAGCTGCCAACTGACGCTTCTGAGCATCGATAATCTCCAAACCAGTAAAAATCCTCTCAAGACTCCTCAACCACTGCTGAGCCTCTACGATGCTCTCAGATCCAGTAAACTTGGTACCACCAAGCTGAGTGAATTCCATACAGAGAGTGGTGAACCTAATGGGTGCAACAGGCACAGGAACTGGGGCAACACCACGACCCCTACCTCTGGCATTCCTACAATTCATCCTGGAAAAATCAAGAATGAATTTTATGACAAAGGTAAAACAGAAAAACAAAGATAAGATTCAACTAGAATGGAAATCCTAATCAAAGAATTCAAATAAACAAGGTGGATTCGAAAGGAAAGAAGTTAAGAAAATGAGATTTTAAAACAAGAAAATTTTTTATATCCAAAATAATCTTTTAAAATCCTTTTAAAATCACTTGAAAAACATTTTATACTTAAAAATACGTTCTCTCACAAAGAAATGATTCTAAGATTGATTTCACTCATTCTAGGGTATTTCTACCCTATCTCTAATGAGTTTTTGCTCCGTAGGCTAAGGTTTGCCTAAAACCAAAGCTCTGATACCAAATGTAACGACCCACTATTTTGGACCATTCAAATCGACAATAAAACCACACATGTCGGACTTGAATAATTCAAAACAATAGATTGTAAATAAATTTGGAGCAAATAAAACCAATCACAGAATCACAGACACAGAATATCAGAATAACTCGCAGCGAAAATAAAATACATAGTAGTTCATGAAGCTACTACAATACATAGTCTCAAAATAGATACAAAATACCATAGTCTAAAAAACAGATACAACAGAAGTATGAATACATAAGTTCACAAATACATAAGCAAAGCTGAATTAAATAACTGAAATGGAAATAGACAACTAGATAGACAGATAAACTCCAGCAAATCTCTAGCTCCAGAAGATGAATCCAAAGCTGTGATACTCAGGCTGACCCGAGCGTAAAGCAAAACACAAAACACTCAAGTCAGGACATATATACTTATAAAATGTAAATCAACTCAAGTGAACTGTAATAGAAATGCATCAATAACTTAAAGGATGCTTGGGTCGCCCATCCTTTAAGGATCCGTTAAACTATCTACTATGTAGTAATATACGCTATTATAATAATGTCTAAAGTAAAGTAAACTATTTAAAAATAGCGTTAAGGCGTTACCCATATCCCCCTTAACACATTTTATAGTGCCAATAGTCTATACAGTACCGCAATACCCCATAAACTGGAGCTACCAGAGGATACTCCATAGGTACGACACAAATCAAACTCGTAGTAAAGCACGCTAGGGTAGGTGACACGGCACAACTAGGCAATGCCAGGGTATATACCAATTACGCATCCGGACTGTTGGTAACACAAAACCGCAGCAATCGCCCAACTCGAGCCACACTCCCAAATCAAGGGGTGCACCCAATCAATCACAAAGTAATAGAATGGTATACGATGGAATGTGTCCGATAAGAGGAGCTACCTCATTGGCCCGGAATCGCTCATGTTTTAGCCACCTTATGCTAACTCACGGGAGTTAAGTCCATGTAAATATACCTTAGGATCGTCGCCACCATCCTACTTCATTCTGGAATCTCCACCGCGTACACAGTTGTTAAAGTGGTTTTCGGTATGGACAGAGAGTATGTCCATATCTGATCCTGGTCTCTTCAACAACCAATCGTTATTATAACCCGTGGTTATAAATTTCAAAATGGTTTATATTTCAAATCAAAACATATTCATTTTTAAACCATTTAAATTCAATGTCAATATCTTTCAAAAATAATATTCATTTCCAAAGTTGTAGCATTTCTAAGTTCATTCATTCAATTATAACATTTCAAAAAACATTGTATTTTAGCATTTGTATCACTTTGAAAATGTGATAATACATAAGTAGCATTTCAAAAATGTTATCTCATTAAATAAGAAGAAGAATTCAAAACTCAAAGGAGTCAAGGAAAACATTCTTTTAATGGCAGAGCTCAACCTTTCTCCTTCCCTTCCAGCCCATCCTTTACCTTCCCATGTCCCTCCTGTGCCTGACCCTGATCCCCCTCCCTTACTCTCTAGCCAACCTTTTGCCTCTTCCTCTTCAAGCATTCCTAACTCCTCTCCTCCTATTTATGTTCAGTCTAACCCTCCCATCAGCAACTCAAGTCAACAACCATGGACTTCTCTATTCAAGAACAAACCACGCAATGCGGGGAAGTACATGCCTGTTAACTTCATCAATGAATTTGATGGGGATGCATTGGTGCTTCCTGACTCTGTTCAAGAAGCTGGGCAAAGTAAATGACAAGATTATGTGGTTGGATTTTTCCTAGACGAACCCCTATCATTTACAGCTGTGGTGCAACACCTTAAGAGAGTGTGGAGATTGAAGGGCAGCATTAAGGTTAAATCAGATGGAGTAGTCTTTATGTTCCTATTTTCTAGTGACGATGATCGGAGAAGAATCATCCAGGCTGATCCAATAATCATGAGGAATAAATTGTTTATTGTTAAACAATGGGACCCCATAGTAAGCAATGTTTGTGGCTCTGTCACTTCAGTTCCTATTTGGATACATATCTACAACATACCACTAGCAGCGTGGTCCCCTCTAGGCATCAATTGGCTTGCTGGAAGAATAGGGTGTGTTAAATGTTTGGATGAAAGTACAGAAAGAATGGACAGGTTGACCTATGCTAAAGCATTGGTGGAAGTGACACCCATCTCCGAATTAGTTGATAGCTTTCAAGTACTGTGTAAGGATGGAACAAAACAGACTATTTTTGTGGATTATCAGTGGAGGCCACAAGCTTGTACAACTTGTAAGGTGTTTGGGCATGATAACTCTAGTTGCAAAAATAGTGTAAAATCAGATGAAGCAATAAAGAATCATACAAAAACTTTGTCAAAACAAGCTCCAAATAAAGGTTCCTTGGTGAATGATCAAAATGTCAATATAATACATAATAAGTCCTCTAGAGTTTGGAAAAAAGTTGAGCATGGGAGCAAAAGAAAGAGTGTTGTATTGAAGACTAAGGAAGATGGTGGGAGTGGTAGGGATGGAAGTGACAAAGAAAATGAAACTAGGAAAGTAGGTATTGAAACTTATAATAACAAGGACAATGTTGTGGATTTAGTTGAAGAAGGAGAAGTTGTTGAGGAATTAGAGAATAATACGGGCAATAAATTTCAAGTGCTGCAAAATTTAACTGAGGAAAATGGAGAACTGAGTATTGGATGTAGTGGAAATAAAGTTTATAATGAACAATTATTTGGTGCGACTGGTTTGACCATTGAGGAAGTAATAGTGGCTAATGAAAGTTTGAGTGAAGATAAGGAGAAGAATTCAGTAGTGCAAATTGATGAAGCAGATCGAGAAGCTATTTCTCAACTTGCTAATAACTATGGGATGCTAGTTCGGGAATTGGTTGGGGTAAGAAAGGCAAAAGAGTATGAACTGACAAATGGAAAACAAAAAGTAGATATGCAGGCTGAAACAAATAAGCATTCAGAAAATAATGGAAGCAAAGACAATTTGGGTAGAAATTGTGTGCTTTCCCTATTACCCAGTAAGCTTACTCAAAACTCTATGTCCAAATCTTCTCATTCCATCAATATGCTCAATCATCATGACCAAACTGAAATGTCACATGCACACAATGTCAGTGTGCATGTTTCAGAAGTAACCAAAACCCCTATCTGTCAATCCATTCCTCCTTATTCTCATATATCTCCCCCTCCTGGTTATATTCCTCCTCAAGAACACCCACAATCCAATCTTTCCAAAAACTCCTATCCCTCAACATAAGAATCACAGCAGTATTAAGAGGAAAAAAGAAAGTTACCTGTCAGATTTTGACAAAGGCAAGGATGTTGACTTTGTAGAAACATTACCTGAAGAGGATACAACCCCAAATTCAGGCCTTAGAAGGTCTACGAGATTACAAACTAATCAACCATTAGTTTAATCCATGTTACAAAAAATAGGGTTTTGGAATATAAGAGGTGCACATTTGGAAATAAAACTTGTGCAAGCAAAACAAATTATATCTGATAATAATCTTGGAATCTTTGGCATTCTGGAGACCAAACTTAACCTTGATCTTACCCTCAAAGCTGCCAATCTTATTAATCCTCAATGGAGTGTTCATCATAATCAGTTTGAGGCTCCTTATGGCAGAATTATGGTTCTTTCTGATCCAACCTTCTACACTCTCACTCCAATTATATCCCACAAACAATTCATTCATTTCCATGCCTTGCATTTACCAACCACTACTTCCTTCTATCTGACCTTTATTTATGGGGAAAACCATGTTGCAGCAAGACAAGATATGCTGAACTATTTACCACATCTTAGGCAGGAAACACATCCTTGGTTTGTGTTAGGAGATTTTAATTGTATGTTAGCTGCTGATGATCGTTGTGGTGGCACTCCCCTTTCTATTTCTGACATTGCTCCTCTCAACCATGCTATCTCTTCCTCCAATTTACATGAAGCTGCCTATGTTGGTCCAAAATTCACCTGGAACAACAAAAGTAGATCAGGAGTGAGAACCATGAGTAGACTTGACTTAACCTTTCTCAACACCAAAGCTCTAACTCAATTCCCTAATTCTCTGAATCACATCCTCCCTCCTCTACTCTCTGACCATTCTCCTGTTTTTTTAGCCACTGAATGCAATGCCATTAAAAGGAACTCCAGTTTTAAATTTTTTAACTCGTGGATCAAAGATCCAGAATTTATGCCTTTAGTTGTTAATGTATGGAATCATCCTAAATTTGGTAAAAAAATGTCTATTTTGCAGCAAAAATTGAAAGCAACCAAGGAAGCTTTAAGGAGATGGGCAAAGAATAAGTTTGGTGATGGTAACAAGAGCTCCAATAATCTCCAGTTTCAACTGTCTACTATTCAATTGAAAATGCTTGAAGATCCAGGTAATAGCAGTCTTTTTGAGCAAGAACATGACCTAACTAAGCTTTTAACAGAAGCTATGGCCTCTGAGCTAAGCATGAAGAAACAAAAATTGAGGAAGGAGTGGGATTTGTATGATGATAGAAATTCTAAACTGTATCATAGTACCCTAAAAATTAAAAATGCAAAAAGAAATATCCACCAGATACAAGATGAGGAAGGAAGGATTTTAAACAAGCCAGATGAAATTGACAAAGCTTTCATTGATCATTATATCACACTTTACTCCCCAAATGAAGCATGGAACCCTAACTCTCATGAGCTCATGTCTACTCCTTTGCCTGTCCTGTCTGAGTCTGATATCCAATTTTCGTCTTCAAGAGTAACCGATGAAGAAATATATAATGCTATGTTTGGTATGAAGAGGGATTCTTGTGGTGGTCCTGATGGTTTTAATGCTGTCTTCTTTATTCATTGTTGGGATGTCATTGCTAATGACTTTAAGGCAGCCATGCATAATTTTTTTGAGCACAATAAATTGCCTATTCCCATAAATGCTACCAACTTATGTTTGGTGCCAAAAGGTAAGCATGCTGCTACTCTTAATGCATTTCGACCTATTGCTTGCTGTAACATAAAATACAAATGCATATCTAAAGTTATTGCTGCTAGGCTTAGACATGTGCTTCCTTATGTGATTTCTGAGAACCAAGCTGCATTTTTGAATAATAGAAGTATCCTCGATAATGTGCTGGTTGCTCATGAACTTCTTAATGGTTATGGTAGAGCTCATGTTTCTCCAAGAGCAATGATGAAGCTCGATATAAGAAGAGCCTATGATACAGTTAGCTGGGAAGCTCTGACTGGTATTATGGGATTAATGGGGTTTCCTTGCCACTTTGTCAGCTGGATATATACATGCATTTCAACAGTCTCCTTCTCTTTATGTTTCAATGGTGGCACTGTTGGATATTTTAGAAGTCAGAGAGGAATAAGACAGGGAGACCCAATGTCTTCTTATTTGTTCATAATTGTGATGGAATTCTTTACTCAGCTTATTAACAGTCAAGTCAGGAACAACAATTTCAAGTTGCATCCCAAATGCAGGAATCCTCTCATTACCTCTCTTCTTTTTGCAGATGATGTTATCCTGTTTATTCAGCCTACAGTTTCTTCTATGGAATGTGTCAAAGGCATCCTTCATACTTTTGAGAAGTGCACTGGTCTTCAAGTCAACAGAAGCAAGTCATTCCTAATGGTGGCAGGTCTCAATGACACCGACAATCAGAACATACACCATGAGAGTCAACTTCCTAATCTTCCTGAGGGTACCATGCATCTGGGTATCCCTTTGTGCTCTAGGAAAATTGGAGCAACTGCTTGTTTGCCTCTGTTTGAAAGAATAACTGAAGCTATGAATAGATGGGCAAGCAATAAGTTATCTCAGGCTAGCAGAACCACAATCATAAAATCTATAATACAAGCAATGATTGTTTATTGGTGCAGGTGCTTTATATTACCTTCTGCTCTTTTAGCAAGCATCAGGAAAGCTATGAATCATTTTCTATGGATTGGAGATATGTATTCTACAAAACTCATTCCTATTGCTTTTGCGAAATTGGAGAAACCTAAAAAATATGGTGGATTGGGAATAAAATGTATGAAGACTTGGAATCAAGCTGCATTTTCTAAGCACTTTGACAATCTGATTAATGAAAAACCTAATTTGTGGGTTAAATGGGCTAGGCATCATCATCTTGGCAATAAGAACTTCTGGAAAATTAAACCCTCTCCTCTGTGTGGTTGGGTGTGGAGATCTATCCTTAAACCCAGGGGCAGTTTACTTCCTCATGTCCAGCTTGTGCTTGGCCCTGAAAGTAAAGCTAAATTCTGGTTTGAACCATGGGTGGGAAGAGGAATTATATTGCATGATTTGCTCTCCTATGAGCAGAGGAATCAATCTGGCATCCCTTTAAATGCCAAGGCCGTTGATTATTTTTATAATGGTGAAATTGTTTTGCCTTACTCCTCCAATCCTATCATCAATCAGCTGTGGGCAGTTGTGCAAAGCAAGAAGTTTCCTACTAGTGATGATGGGTATGTATGGACTGCTAATCTTGAGTGGCTCTCCATTTCAAGAATATATAAAGCATTGATAAGAGATGAGAATAGCCCTATCTTTAGATGGCATGCTAGAGTCTGGAATACAAACACTTCTTGTAATGACCCGATATTTTCAACCATTCGCATCCACACATGTCGAACTTGAATTGCTCAAAATACCGCGTTGTAAATAAAAATTTGGCAAACTCATCATTTACAGTAAATAAAAAATCACAGACACAGAGTAATATAATGCAGCGGAAGTAAAAGAGTAGTCCATGAAGCTACTATATAAATACATCAGAGTTAATTAAGATACAATAGGAATACCAAGATACAACAGGAGTAACAATATGAAAATCAGGTACAACTGGAATCAACTGGATAACAAAATGAATAGATATCTGGATCTTCAAAGCAAAACTCCAGCTTCGAAGGTGAGTCTCTAATGCTGTATCACTCAGTCTGACCCGAGCGTAAAGCAAAACACAAAACACTCAAGTCAGGACATATATACTTATATAATGTAAACCAATTCAAGTGAACTGTAATAAAGGTACAAGTAACTTAAAGAATGCTTGGGATCGCCCATTCTTTAAGGATCCGTTAAACTATTTACTATGTAGTAATATTCGCTATTATAATAGTGTCTAAATAAGTAAAGTATAATCATATAGAAAATAGCGTTAAGGGGATGGAGAACCTTAACGCGGTCGGATCTTAAAATCATAATCGTAGTAAAGCTCGATATGGTAGGTGACACGGCACAACTAGGCAATGCCAGGGTAGATATACCAATTACGCACACGGACTGATGGATACGCATAGCAGCCACTACCCTTCCACCTCGAACAACACTCCCAAATCGGAGGATGGCCATCTAATCAATCACAAGTAAGAGTATAATATCGAAGAAATGTGTCCGAGAAGAGGTGCTACCTCATTGGTCCAAGATCGCTCCTGTTTTAGCCACCTTATGCCAACTCACGGGAGTTGGGTCCACGTAACATACCTTAAGAACGTCGCCACCATCCTACTTCATTCTGGAATCTCCACCGCGTACACGGTTGTCAAAGTGGTTTTCGGTATCGACAGAGAGTATGTCCATATCCGATCCCGGTCTCTTTGCCAACCAATCGTTATTATAACCCGTGGTTATAAATTTCAAAATAGTTTATGTTTCAAATCAAAATACATCCTTTAAACCATTTCAAAATCATATCATTTATTTCAAACTAATACATACTTTCAAACCCAAAACATATCTATTCAAAACCAATTCAAAAATATATCATTTCCATTTCAAAACCAATTCAATAATATATCATTTCAATAAAACCCAAATTTAAAAAATCACTGAATATTTCCTTTAATTTATTAAACTTGAAATCTTCCTTTAAATTATCATAGCATTTTGGTAATGTAACCTTAAGGAATCATAGCATTTTTGGAATGTAATACTTTCCAATTTAATATTTTATATAATCAAAGTATTTATATACTTACAAATTTCTAACATGGTCATTTTATCATAGCCTTATAGTTAAATAAACTTTGTTACTGTAATATCCAATTTAATGCTGAAATTCTTATGTTAAGTTAAGAGTACCTTATTAACTTACATTATCATTACAATAAAGAAACTTTATTATTTTAGTCATTAAAATATGTCATTTACATTAATTAAAACTTACATATTAAATGTACTTTTTAACTTACATTTCTATTACAGTAAAGAGCATTTATCGTTTAATCAATATTACACTAATTAAACTTACATTATCAAATGTACGTTTTAATTTACGTTTTATTACAAAAAGGGCATTTATTATTTTAAATCAATATTACACAAATTAAGACTTACATGTTTCTTTCATTAATTAAGACTTTACATGTTTCTTTCAGTAAGTAAAACTTTACATATTTCTTTCATTAATTAGAACTTTACACGTCTCTTTCATAAATTAAAACTTTACATATTTCTTTCATTAATTAGAACTTTACACGTTTCTTTCATAATTAAAACTTTACATATTTCTTTCATTAATTAGAACTTTACACGTCTCTTTCATAATTAAAACTTTACATATTTCTTTCATTAATTAGAACTTTACACGTTTCTTTCATAAATTAAAACTTTACATATTTCTTTCATTAATTAGAACTTTACACGTTTCTTTCATAAATTAAAACTTTACATATTTCTTTCATTAATTAGAACTTTACACGTCTCATTCATAAATTAAAACTTTACATATTTCTTTCATTAATTAGAACTTTACACGTTTCTTTCATAAATTAAAACTTTACATATTCTTTCATTAATTAGAACTTTACACGTTTCTTTCATAATTAAAACTTTACATATTTCTTTCATTAATTAGAACTTTACACGTTTCTTTCATAATTAAAACTTTATATATTTCTAAATTAGTTTATATTTCCAATCACAAATTTCCATTTATTTATTTAACATTTTTAATACATATGAAATCATTTTTCACTTTATTAAATCATTTTAAAAACAAAATTAAAATTAAAATATCAAAATTTACATTTTCAAAATACTTAAAACTTCCAGAAAAACTTATAAAATAACCACGGGTCTGTATAATATTTTCTAACCTAGGTCAAGTGATACGGATAATATATCATTTCAATCCGTAATTTACAAAGAAAAATCCGGGTTCTATCATTTCAAACCTGCAATCCCAAGTTAAATAAAATAAATAAAAATCGCTTAGGCTTGTCATTTCAGCCCATAACGATCTTTCCCTATTCTAAAGTCCGTTCGGGTATGTATCATTTCAACCCATAGTGATTCTATTCTACAGGGAACTTGCAGTGTGAGAACAGAATATAAATAAACAGTAAAATAAAATAAAATATAACAGATGATGTAACAGGCATATAAACAGTATTTAATATCATATAAATATATCACAGGCATGTATAACATAATATAATTATTTCTACACTTTCACTTGCTATCAATTCACAATAATATAAGTATGAATGTCAAGTGTGATTACTCACCTTTTTACGCTGAAGTTTGCAAAGCAAACACACAAACAAAAATCCGGAAAGCACGAAAGCACGACTAGACACAATTCTGATTTGAATGGATGGAGAGCCAAGATATTGATCTTGTATATAACAAATACACAAATCATAAGTATAAGATTCAACACAACAAAAGATGAATTAAACTATGCAATTACGAATCAAAGAACATAACCTTGCTTTCAACCACCAAGTGGGCTTTGCCATGGTCTAATAGTGAGGAGGAGGTTATGTTGTGGTGGTGGAGGCTGAGCTATGCAAGGAGAAAACAAAAGGAAAAAAAAGAGGAAATAAAATAAATGTTGGAAAAAAAGAGAGAAGGAAGCCATGGAAATAACCTAGAGCTTGTTGTATTTTCTTCATGCAAATGAAAATGAGAGGATGAGAACTTGTACGTGAATAAGAAATAAAAAGAAGGCGGCTAGGGTTTCAAGAGATTTGAATGGCTCAGATGTATGGTTTAGAAAATGAAAGGCTAGCAAATAAAAAGGCTAGTGAATGAGTGGGATTTATTTCCTATTTAATAAAAGAAACTTACTGTAAAATATTTCAATCAGAAGAGGCAAAATGAGGAACTGAGATATTGAGAAGATTTTTATGTGATTTGATAGAGTAAATGCTAGGAAAACCAAGAGACAAGAAATAAAGAGAGAAAAACTTATACATATATTATTCCTAAATGCAAGTGAAATATGTGAATCATAATGGAAAATAAATTTTATACGTGTATGGAAAAAGGAAAACACGGCTATAGAAGAGAAAAAAAAAAGAGCTAAGGAGTTATGAATGCTAAGGAAACGGAAAGGCATAAGTTAAGGAGAAAAAACGTACAATATATTTTATTTTTAAATGCAAATGAAAAATGAGAGATGGGAAATAAATTTTGTACGTGAATTATGAAGTGGAGTGGATGGCAAGAAAAGATTTTGAACGGCTAAAGAGGAGTAAATGATAGAAAAACAAAAAGGCTAGGAAATAAAAGGTAAGAAATAAGGAGAAAGAAACACACATACATACATATATATATATATGTATATATATATATGTATATATATATATATGATTCTTAAATGCAATTGAAAAGAGGATATTTTGAGATGTTTGTACATGATTAATAAGAGCAATTCACGGCTATGAACGGTGAATGGCTAGGGTAAGTAATAAAGAGGGTAGGTAAATAAAAAGGCAAGCATTAAAGAAATGTAACGCATGTCTCCTTGATTTCTTCCAAGCCTTTTATGAAAAGATATACACACAAGTGAAATCCAATAAATAAAGTTTAGATAAACAAAATAGAAAAATAAAATAAAATAACATAGAAAATAAAAATATAGAAACGCACATAGAAAACTAGAAATTGAAATACAGTAAATAACTGCGTGTAAAAATGCTGTAATTTATCTGATTTAAAAAGTATAACTCGGAATTTAACGAAACGAAAAGCAGAACAAATATCATTAATATATTCTACTTCAAAGAAAAAGATTAAAATTTGAAATTCAATATTTTTTTTATTTAAACTGAAAATTCAGATTTTGACCAAAATATAAAATTTTCAAAAATCGTTTATATATTGCATTTGGAAAATAAATTACAAACAAATTCCAAACTTACATTGGAATAATTCTAAAAATTCTCTTTTAAATGATTTAAAAAATCAAAATTTCAAATAAAAATTTAATTAAAAATATTCACAAAATTATGGGTTGTTACACTTCTCAAAAACTGAACTTCCTTTTATGGAAAGTCCTAAGAAATGCTCTCATGACCAAGGATAAATTATGTAGGAGAGGTTTTGCTGTGGACTTGATGTGTAACTTCTGCAATAATCATATTGAAGATGGCTCTCACCTTTATTTTGATTGTATGGTTACTAAAAGAATCTGGAAAGTTATTCTCTTGTATGGTGGATTTTCTGAGCCAATATTAAATGGTAGTGCTGAATGGAATAGAGTCTTCAGAAGAAAAAGATGGAAGGAAGCCTCTTCTTATAGGCTGTTACTGATTCTGAAAGTTTATGTGGATGTGATATGGGCTGAGAGAAATGCTAGAGTTTTTGAGAATAAGATGAAACTTGAAAGTGCCTTGGTAAACATCATAATATCTAGAGTCAAGGAAAAGTCTTCCATGAATGTTGCATTTGGCTTTCTGGTTTAGGGTTTTTATTGCCTTTCCTTGTACTGTCTTGTTTGGTTTGTTTGAGTCTTTCATTCTCATTTCTTCTTAGTCTTCCCTGTTTGCTTTTGAGAGCTCTAGCTTGTTATTGCTCTCTTTTGTTTTTGTTTTTGTTTTTGTTTATGTGTGGTTAATAAATATGGTAAGGGTCCATTCAACCCTGCTTGCCTTTCAAAATGTTATCTTATTAGAAACAGTAGCACTTAGAAAAGGTTACCGAGATATAGTGGTGTTTGGAAAAACAATACATTGTTAGAAATGGTAGCACTTATAAAACGCTACCTTAAACCATAGCATTTTGGAAATGTTATAATACTATTCTAAGTTTTACTATAACATTTTCGAAACATTATATCTTCAGTTTTTCATCATTTTAACTTATAAAACTTATCTCACTTTTCAAAAATATTTATTTGAATATCATTTAACTTATGATTTTAATAAAATACAATTTTATTTATAAAATATCCAACTAAACTATAATTCATTTATTAAGTCAAAAATACATTTAAATTGCTTAACTTTTATTTTAACAAATAACTTGATACTTTATTTAGTTTAAAAATATCCATTTCATAAATAAAATATTTTATTACTAATTTAAGCCTAAAATTCCATTTTAAATCAAATTTTCAATTATTAAGTCAAATCACATTTTAAATTTACATTTTAAAACATTTATTAACTCATACAATTTTAACTTATAGAAAAATCACTATAAAATTTAATTAAATCATTTAAATCCAATTTTAAGTTAAAATTCATATATTTTAAATTCCAAATACTTAAAATTTTCAGAAAATATTTATATTTAAAATTAACCACGGGTCTGTATAATATTTTCTAATAGGTCAACTGATACGGATATATATCATTTCAATCCGAAATATAAAAATCCCAGGTTTGATCATTTCAAACCCGCAATCCCAAGTCAAATAAAAATCGCTCGAGCCTATCATTTCATCTCATAACAACTTTTCCCTTTTTTAAAGTCCGTTCGGGTATGTTTCATTTCAACCCATAGTGAGGGAACTTGCAGTGTGAGAAACAGAAATATAAAATGAACAGAATAACATAGCGTATCATATCAGGTGATGAACAGGTATATATTCAGGTTATAACATCATATAATATCATATCACAAGCATATATGAAATTACTATCAATATGGCATATCACTATTACAATTCACAAGTTTTTGATTCACTAGAATATAAGTACGAAGTCGAGAGTGATAACTCACCTTCTAAAGCTAGAGACGACATTTCAAGACACACAACCAAACTCCGAAAAGCATGACAAAGCACGAACTAGATTTGAGTGGATGAAGAGACAAGATTCAAATCTTGTAAACAACAAATACAAACATATATAAGTATACATTCAACACAAAAGAATATGAATTAAACAATGTAAAATATGAACAAAATGAAATCAAATGGCTTAACCAATGCAAGTGGGCTCGACCACTACACAAATAAGCTTGATTACATGATAACATGGCTCGGCCATGATTGGTTTGAAGGCTAGCATGCACGGCCATGGTCAGAAAAAGGCACGGCTATGGTATGCTAAAGGTCACAGCTATGGGGTAGGTGAAGGGATGGCAAAGCAAAAGGCATGCGGAAGGCAAAAGGTCAAGGCAAATGAAAAGTCATGAGCACAAGTCGTTCGACCCTAGTCTAACATGGCTCGGCCCTAGGCTAACATGGCTTGGATTAGGTCAAGGCACATCTGAAATGGTTCGGCTATGGAGGGGATATGTCACGGCAAGGCAAAGCAAAGGAGGTGAAGTGGGTAGTGGCCGAGGAAAACAAAGAGGAAGGTGATGTAGAGGAGCTCGGCTATAGGGTTTCAATCTTGGTTTGGTGATGGTTTGGATCAAGGAGGTCACGACATCGGATGGGGATGGTGATGAGATGTTGGAGGCCGATCATAGGTGATGGTGAAGTGGAGAGGAGGTCGGCCTAGAGATCATGGTGATGGTGGCCGAACTATGCTTGAGAACAAAAGAGAAAAAGAAAATGAAAAAGAGGAAGAAGGAAGACATGAAATGACTTACTGTAAATATTTTGTTAGGAAATGAAATGAGAAGGAAATGAGAAGTTGAGATGCTTTGTACGGCTAGGAAATGGAAAAGGCATCTATTCATTTAAAAGAAAAAGAAACTCATGTCTCTTGAAATCCTAAACCCATTAGTCAAGCCCAAATAAAAAACAAGCTCAAAACTCAAACAAAAATCAAAGTCTAAACCAAAAATAAAATAGAAAATAAACATAGAAAAATAGACAATAAAATACTAAAAATAATTGCGTGTAAAATGCTGAATTTTATCAGATTTAAAAAGTATAAAACAAAATTTGACAAAACGAAAAGCAGAACGAATATCAGAATCAAATTCAGCTTAAAAGAAAAAGATTGGAAATTTAAAATTCAAATTTAAAAATTTCAACTGAAAGTCAAAGTTTGACCAAAGTTGACCAAAATATAAAATTTTCAGAAAATCATTATTTTATTATATTTGGAAAATAAATTATAAACAAAATCCAAAAATACATTGGAAAATTCCAAAATTTCAATTTTTAAATGGTTAAAAATCAAAGTTTCAAATAAATTAAATTTAAAATATTTGTTAAAAATTATGGGTTGTTACAAAATGAGCTAGTGTGTCCGTTGCGATGTAAATCCCAACATCTATATACGGGCATGTTAAACCCTTCACGGATTATTATGTTACACATGCACACACATATGTATATGTATATGATACATGTATATATATAAATTAAACCATTCAAATTAACTATACATTAAAAAATACTTAAATTTAAATATAATACATGATTTTATTTTAAAAAAATTTGGAATTTTTTTAAATGAATTAGACTTCATAGGCCTAATAAAGATCCAATAGGATGAAAAAAATTTGAAATACACCGACCACTACGGCTGTGGGCTGGCCCAGTTCCAACAATAGTATCGAAGCCCAATAGCCTATGCGGTCTAAATTAGTCATGTTAGGGCTAACTTATTAATCTTGCCTACTTAGTACAGTGTCTAAAAAGGTAATGCTTAGGATTGGAATTGGGTAATCAAGTACCCTATCCTACCTGGTTACCGGCCTGGTCCGAAAGGTGAAGTGAGCCCAAAGGTTGCTCCTAATAGAAAAGGCCCAACTTAATTTGGGCCTTGGGCTAATTTTCAAAATCGTTTTGAAAATTAATGTTAAAGATTTTAAATTTAATAATTAAATTTAAAATAAAACATGTTTATTATAAAAAATTATAATACTACATAATTTTCAAAATGTTTGAAAGGATAATAATATTTTCAATATGTTCGAAAATATTTATATAATAATTTTAAAATTTAAATTTATTAATAAGATTAATAAAAAATTAATTAAATATGTTAATTAATTATTGCATATATGCATGTATTATATATGTTGATATATGTTATGTTATTTTAAAATGTTTAAGATAACATAAGTATACGTATATGTATAGAAGATACATTTTGAAATTAATAAATTTTAATAAAAATTGTTTAATTGAATAAATCAATTAAAGGTTAATTAATTAAATAAAACACACATATATATGATATACGTGTGTTACACTATAAAGGTTATAGTATACACTATAAATGTTATAGTAGATAATTCCATTATAAAAGTTATATTGGAATATTAATTTAAAATTAATTAAAGAGTCAATTGATTAAAATTAATTATATAAGATTTAATTAATGATATATTATACGTAAGACTATCATATAAGTGATATGAAATATAAAAGTTATATAACAATAAAACTTATATGATATGTGTATAAACTAAATGTGGAACATTAAATAAACCCAAATAGACTTGAGAAATAAATACATATCTATATGTACATATACCGTGATTTCTGATGTGTCTAACACTTGAATCGCTGGGGTATTTCATAAGAAATATATTATTCTACAAGTCGATATCACTCAATATATATATTGAAGATTATGAATCTTCAATATAATGTTGTTCTCTACCATATATATATATATATTAATTAATTACTTACATACTCCTTAGTTGTTGAGCAAACTCAAGCTAGGGATGTTATGCGTAGTATTATTAATATACTGAACATATGAGGTAAGATAACTATATGTATTCGTTGAGCAAAATCAAGGTACATATACTATACTTATGCCATCACAATATGGTAGGTATGAGTGAATAATCTCTTTTGTTTTGTTGAGCAAACTCAAGATCGAAATGAGATTAGAACAAGGAAAAATAGGTTAGGAGTTGTATGTGATACAACCGATAAGGAGTTATCCATCGTTTGTGGGGCTATGATTTGTTGAGCAAACTCAAGGGTAGAATACCAAAACAAACGAGTCCTAACACCCACTAGTGAAGTTGTAAGACTTCTATGTTTCATCTTAGGGTTTGGAGAAACATAAAAGACTAGTGGGAGCCTTATTAGAAAAATGAAATGGTAACATTTAACCTTTCTAATATTGAAAGAACATATCCTATATAATGTTATAATTATCTAAAATGATAAATTTGATGATTGATAAAACGTTTGTCAATTAATATATATAAACAAACTGAATTGAAAGTTGACAAATAGAAATATAATATATACTTACTAATAATTATAATTGCATGTTATATAATGTTTCTATACCCATGCAAGTGCCTAATTTCAACTACTTAATACATTCATAAGTTGGTCACTTATATGTTTATTTGTTTTAGACAATGTATTTCATTTTATGTGTTTTTGAACTCTAAATGCAATTCAAGACTATGGATATTTGATCCATGTACTTTCACATGTAAATGTTATATGGTGAACAGTCATAGTTTGTGGGGTAAAATATTTCGATGAAGTTAGTTCATTCGAAGTAAGCCAGTGAACAGTATTTTAAGATCATGTATTCAACTTGAATGATTTCAAAAGGATCATATTGTGTTAATGTAACACAAGGCCATAAACTATGAGATACATCTAAGAACTCGATCGCTGAAATGTCATCTTGATCGGTTTACATAAAGTGCAACATATTTGATGTCTTAAATGTTAAGAATAATCGAATGCGCTTTTGTAAAAAGTTTGTTATGATATTGTAGTAAGGTTTTCTTATGAATAGTTTGACCATTTGAAAGAAAAACGAATGTATAAGAATATATGTAATTTAAGGTAAAGTTGGAATGAAGAGCATGAATAGCCACTTCTACTTCATAGAGAAACGTTGGAAACAAGAATTGTAATAATAGTTGATACTTAATATTGGAATATGAAATATGATTTTTATTCCGAAATATATTTTCATATAGAAAATTGTTTTCTATAACATTTATTTCTTTGAGTTCAAGATATTTGATCAAAGAACTCTCCACTGTAAACTAGTTGCAGCATATGAAATAAGTAAACAATATTAACAATATTAAGTGAATGGTGGACCTCTAAATTTAGTACGCTATTACAGTAATGGCGAAAATAGTGGGAGCATGCCATATAGCACCTAATGATTGCATCAAATTACGAAAATTGTTTTCGTAAAATGTACCGAACATTATTTGTGAAATAATGTTTATTTTTGGTATTGACTGAAAAATAGATATAACTATATTTTAATATGAGTATTATGAATATTCATTATGAAATAGAACTATATTATGGAATTTGTTTTCATAGTAAAAGTGATGCAACAAAAATACATATGTGTCTAATATTATTTACAGTTGTTTTGGAATTATAGACTAAGCCATAGTTTTGAGAAATAATTTTACTATATGATTATGAATCATATGATACAGGTTAATTATATCTCAAACAATTAATAGCTATGCACCCATTTAGTAGGAGCATTATAAGAGTTGATGAACTCTTTGAATTAATACATATTGATGTATGCAATCACAAGTCTATTAATACCAAAAGGGTTCCACATACTTTGTTATATTCATTGATGATTTATTACCAACATGAATATGTGTATTAGATACACATGTAGTAAGTTTATGATAAAATCATAGAATATAAAAAAGTAAATAAAATAACATGCAATAGAATAAAATGATTTAACTTGGTCGAATAAGTGAGTATATTGGAAAGAGTACCAAATGTATCTAAAAATGAATATAGATTCAATCTCAAAAGTCACTCCTCCATGTGATACATAATGATGCATCGATAAGGAGTAATCAGACAATGTTGGACAATTTATGATTAATTGTGAGTGAAGTTGAGTTAGTTTCTTTCTATAAGGTCATGTACTTAAGAGTAGTACACAAGGTTGATATTATTTCATCTAAACAACAGTTTACAAAATCATACAAGATAAGGGTTTGTAACAAATCCCAAAATATCCTAGGCCAAGGAGTTGGCAGGCTGTGCGAGTCTAAAGATTGCACGTAATAATTGTTCATGAGGGATCTTATATGAATCTCCAAAAAGTTTTTTGGAAAGGTCTGTCATCAAATGACTGTTAGGAACTGAGATGTTGGTTTTGATGATAACAACCTTTTTAACTTATTTTATTATAAAATATATACTAACACTATTGTCTAGATAGATATGCATATGCAGGATATACATACATACATACATATATATATATATACATATATATATATTGTGACGCCCCACTCCGAGACCCACATTAGCAAAGAGTATTACAAGGTAACACCGTCTGCTAATGCAGAGAATAGAGCTGGTTAGGAGCGACCATCTATAACCTTGTCTTAATTATCGATTGAATACGCCGACAATGCCACTTCTTACTTAAATGGATCGACATGTCCAATAAATACTTAATACAAAGCCATAGGTGGTTGAGAATCTATCAGAATAAAATATAACAACTCAAATGTAATACACATCACAGAACAGTAAATCATCACATACATTTTCACATATACAGATAAATTACAGAGTTTACAAAATGATACTCGACAAGTGGTAAAGCAAACCACAATATACAGACGAGTCAAAAGAATACATATCAGAGTTACAGACAAAAAGGACTACACAAAAAGCTATGACAAAAAGGAGCTAGCGGAATAGTCCATGCGGAAGCAAAATAGGCTAAATCCAAGGTACCTAACCTGAAACATCTCGGTCTGACCCGAGTATAAAATACACGGGTCAGTCTGGCTAAACAAATCAGTTAGATATACTAATGATAATGAACATACAAAATTATAAAGTACCACAATTATCTCCAAAAGAGATAACCAAATCATCTAACATAAGATGAATCAAACAAGCCGCATATCATCGGCAATTCAAATAAACAAAGGATATCATATCCCCAAAACAAGGAACAATATTACTCCCACTTAGGAGGTATTCCCAAAACTCGCCATATCGGCAATCATAAGCATCAATGGAAACATATCCAAAAATCAATGCAACATAGCAAAGAATAGTGCCCACATAGGCAATATAAATTTCCACGGGGTAGTCGCACTCATATCGTGTGGTTCCATGTAACCATCACCGAAAGGCGCTACTCAAGGGAAATATAATAATAAAACACCAGAAAGTCGCACGTGCTAAGACCAGAGTCTTTATATGCCGAGTACTGTTAATTTAGTGGTATTATACGCCCAGGGGCGATACACACGAAGGCTCTACTCCCACATAGGAGCAGTTGTCCACATAGACAAAGCCAATATAACACTCCCACATAGGAGTAATTGTCCACATAGACAATCAATGACCCACATAGGTCCAGTACTGGCCGCCGAAGCTAATGTGTCATAAACTCTTGGAGAGGAACCCGAAAAATGTTAACGTGAGTCCCATACCCCACGTTTGCACTAAACGGTTTACTAACCGTTAGTCAATTTCACACTCAAAGCAGTACAAAGTTCACCTCATCTCATCGGTAAACCAGACCCAAAGGTCAAAACGGTCAAACGAATAGATTAGGAATTAACTGAAAAGATAAACGCACGTGTTCATTGCACGCGTTTTATTTAATCATTTAATTCTCCTCCCTCTTCGCTCGAAGTGCAAAATTGTGTGTGTGTTTTGAATAGAAATTGTAAATTGGAGAAACGAGACAATTTGAAAAGATCATTTTATAAAAACCCGTGTACGAAGTCAAAAAGGAATCATCAATGTCAAAAATGCGATAACAACTAATTGGATCGACATGAATCGATCGAAATTGGAAAACCAAGGCAAAACAACAAATAGGCTGAGACAAGCAGGTCAGTCGACTGAACCAGTGGGTCAGTCGACTGGCCCAGAACATGGAAACTTTTTGTTTCCAGGTCGGTCGACTGACTCGCTGAGTTCGGTCGACCGAGCTCAGACCCGGAAAAATCCATGGGATGCTGATCAGTCGACTGGACTCAGTAGGCCGGTCGACCGGACCAGAGCCAGAGAAGTGCTCTGGTAGCAGGTCGGTCGACTGGAGCCTGGGTTCGGTCGGCCGAAACCTGTTCCCAACACTTCCAAGCTATCTAAATGAAGGCCAACTCAACCACTTCGCAACCGGACGAGCAGTGGCGCTAAGGGTTTATGCCAATCGACAACCCGGTCCTATAGGCTCTTCGGTGCATCACCAAAACATGATCAAAACATCAAAGCTATGATTTTTAGAGTTTTAGACTTCCAAAACACCAAAAATTGCAATGTTCACAAAACCAATCCAAATCAAGAGCAAATGCACATGAAGAAGTGTTAGGAATTCATACCTAACAACCAAAGATGATTATGAACATAGATGTGAGATAAAAATCTCACCTTTTATCCCAAAAACACAAGAGAGAAGCTACAAGCAAAGCTAGAACAATCACTCTTCAATTTCAACCCAAGGAGCTTCAATCTAAAGCTCAAAATGAAACATTTTCTAAGTTAGGGCTTTGGGAAATTTCAGAAATCAAAGAGGAGAAGAGATGGAGAAGATGAAGATGGGGCTTACCTAAGCTTCTTCTATAATTTGGAGCAAGAATTTGGAGTTTGCTATTCAATCTAGGGCTTGGAATTACTAATTCCTCTTCTCTTCCACCATTTTCAGTTTTGCTAGAGTAAAAGAAATGAAATGAGGAAGAATGGATGAAGAGAGGGGCTGAGTTAGAGTATATGTTGAGTTGGGTCAAACCCAAACCCAAAAGCCCAACAGAAAATAGCAAAATTCAACTTACTCCAACCATATCGAAGCTTATACTCAAAAAAGTCGCAAACGCCATTTTGGACTCAATGGAAGTGGTCCCGAGTCCTGATTTGATCGTTTGCAAAAAGTAGCTTTTCAGACTTTAATCCGACTAACGACATTATATTTAAATAAATTATTTAAATATAAAATCGTAAAATATGTGGGTTGTTACACACACACACACACACACATATATATATATATATATATGCAGGTATTAATTACTGAAGACTGATCAGTATAAAGATTCAAGACTCAAAATTCAGAATGGAGATATCAAGATTGAAGACTCTAGAGTATCAAGATCAAGATTTCAAGATAAGTGTCTAGTTTTTGTTAAAACTTCATAATAGCACGGAAATCTTCATTCCAAATTTCATTTGGGATGGAACAAATTTCTATCTTCTTAGTGGCTTACAAACCCACGACAAGTAGCTTACAAACCTACGACAAGTGGCTTACAAACCCACGAACATCCTGGTTTTGTACAAGTTCTCGAGTTCTGATGTGATGAGATATTCTGTAGGAAGAAGCTTGCAAAACTACTTCAAAATGGTTTTTCAAAATTGCTTTTCAAAATGTTTTAGCCTTAAAAATTATCTTTTCAAATGATTTTCAAAAAGATGTTTTAGCTTTAAAATATTCTTTGTTTTTGTTTTTAAATAAACTCTTGTTTTAAACTTCGTTTTTTTTAAAACTATCTTCTGATTTTTAAATATTCTTTTATATTATATATATACTTGAGATTTAAAATCAAATTTATATATACATTCTAAAAATATATTTTTCTACTCTTCTTTATTTTAAAACATAGGAGAATTAGTTTATTTTACTCCAGAATCATTTCATCTTGTTTTCCTTTCAATACCATTTTCAAAACAAATTTTACATTGTTTTTAACTAAGGGATGTCGACATCATGGGATACCCCATGTGGACATGGTGGCCGTTAAATTCAAAAGTTTCAATTTTCAAAAGATGTGTCTATTCGTTTAAATCTCTTCACGAATGGTTATGACCGTTACTGGTCTATAAATAGCCTTCACAAACGAATTTTTTAACTAGCTATTTTCTTATTTTCTTCACTCCTTCTTCTCCACAAAACCATATTCTAAAATTTTCATATTTTTAAGATCGTGCTGAAATTTTGCCGAAGACGGGAGGGTACCTCAAGGCCTTTAGAAATTGAGGATTGTAATCTCGACATTGGTATAATAAAAATCTGTACGAGGTGTTTGCCTTGGTGTAGGACTGGACGTAGGGTAAATCCAAACCAGTATAAAATCTGGTGTGTTCTTTCCTTTTACTGCTTTTTATTTACTTTCTGCATCTGTGTTTGATTCTATGATTGTTTTGTGATTAAGTTCTGCATTTGTTTATATCATAATTTTTAAATTAGTCCATATAAGTCTTAGAATCCATTAAACACTATTCACCCCCTCCCCCGCCTCTAGTGTTAAATTAGCCTTTAGATCTTTAATCTACACTCTCTTTCAATTGGTATCAGAGCATTGGTTTTCATAGTTTTCTTAATCTAAAACTTGAAAATTGTTTTAATGGCTACCAATATTGGTAATGTCAACTCTGGTACTAGTTCTGTTAGCACTAACACTAGTTCATTTGTAGAAGGTCAGTCTACTGTCAGACCACCATTTTTCAATGGCAGTAATTATGCATATTGGGCTTGTAGAATGAAAATTTATTTACAATCAGTAGGATTAGACACTTGGAATATCACACAAACTGAGTATGTTGAACCAACTACCGATTTTGCCCAGTGGACTGCTGAGCAAAAGGGTGTTGCACAAAATAACTCAAAGGCCATGAATATATTATTTTGTTCACTGGATAGGAATGAGTTTAATAGAGTGTCTGTTTGTAAGTCTGCATTTGAAATCAGGAAAACTTTGCAAGTTACTCATGAAGGAACAAACAAAGTTAAACAGACTAAAATTTCCATATTAACTAATCATATACTGGTTCGGAGTTACCCTACATCCAGTCCTGCACCAAGGCAAACACCTCGTACAAATTTTTATTATACCAATGTCAAGATTACAATCCTCAATTTCTAAAGGCCTTGAGGTACCCTCCCGTCTTCGAGTCCGGGGCAAACTCTCTTGATTTACGGAACACAAGATCACCCAATTGATTTCCAGGCACAACAACACCTCATAGAGAGACTCGATAAACTTTTGATTACAAATTGATCCTATAACTCTGATTAACACTTTGATCTTCGAGAGAGGGCAAAGAATCAAACAAGAATGAGATTCTAATTTGATTCACTTGAGAATTTGGCAGAATTTTGGCATGATCTTAAAAATATGTAAATTTTAGAATATGGTTTTGTGAAGGAGTGAAGAAAATAAGAAAATAGTTAGTTAAAAAATTCGTTTGTGAAGGCTATTTATAGACCAGTAACGGTCATAACCATTCGTGAAGAGATTTAAACAAAGAGACACTTCTTTTGAAAATTGAAACTTTTGAATTTAATGGCCACCATGTCGACATGGGGTATCCCATGATGTCGACATCCCTTAGTTGAAAACAATGTAAAATTTGTTTTGAAAATGGTATCGAAAGGAAAACAAGATGAAATGATTCTGGAGTAAAATAAACTAATTCTCCTATTTTTTAAAATAAAGAAGAGTAGAAAAATATATTTTTAGAATGTATATATAAATTTGATTTTAAATCTCAAGTATATATATATTATAAAAGAATATTTAAAAATCAAAAGATAGTTTAAAAAAAATGAAGTTTAAAACAAGAGTTTATTTAAAAACAAAAACAAAGAATATTTTAAGGCTAAAACATCATTTTGAAAATCATTTGAAAAGATAATTTTTAGGGCTAAAACATTTTGAAAAGCAGTTTTGAAAATCATTTTGTAAAACCATTTTGAAGTAGTTTTGCAAGCTTCTTCTTGCAGAATATCTCATCACATCAGTTATCGAGAACTTGTACAAAACCAGGATGTTCGTGGGTTTGTAAGCCACTTGTCGTAGGTTTGTAAGCTACTTGTCGTGGGTTTGTAAGCCACTAAGAAGATAGAAATGGGTTCCATCCCAAATGAAATTTGGAATGAAGATTTCCGTGCTATTATGAAGTTTTAACAAAAACTAGACACTTATCTTGAAATCTTGCTCTTGATACTCTAGAGTCTGCAATCTTGATATCTCCATTCTGAATCTTGAGTCTTGAGTCTTTATACTGATCAGTCTTCAGTAATCAATACTTGCATATATATATATATATATATATCCTGCATAGTTCCTGCATATACATATCTATATAGACAATAGTGTTAGTATATATTTTATAATAAGATAAGTTAAAAAGGTTGTTGTCATCAAAACCAACATCTCAGTTCCTAACAATCTCCCCATTTTTGATGATGACAACCAGTATTTATAAAATATACTTACCATACCATAACTTCTATCATAACTCCCCCTTACTCCTTGACTCGCCCTTACTCCAATCATAACTCTCCCTTACTCCAAGCCAACTACTATTTTATAACTTCTCCCCCTTTGTCATCAACAAAAACTTCTTACTAATAAATTCCCTGAACTTGATATAAGATAATCAACCATAATACAATAGAGTAATCCATATATAAGTGTAATAAGTGCTAAGTGTGATCAAAAGTATGAAATGTGATCATAAATGTGAAATGTGATCATGATTGTGATCATAAGTGTAATCCAGAAGTAAATCAATCATCATCCAATCATATTTACAGTAATTATTCAATCCAATCATATGTACAAACCACACCAAATGTTTTAAATAAGTCAAGTCAATCAAGTTTAAAACACACCAATCAAATCAAACAAATAACATACAGAATGACTAGACATTCCTTGGTACTTCCACCCATCCATCTTCTCCAAAGATAGGGTATGCTTTGATGGAATCCCATTCTTCTTTATCTTTGTCGAGAGTGACTGGTGGATTTCCTTCGAGATCGTCCTTGTTAAGGGCTGAGATCATCCAACGAAGGGCGTCAAAATGTCTCTCTTGCTTCTTGATCATCTGCATTTCACTCAATTCTAAGTGGCGCTGATTACGAAGTATGATTTTAAGGATATTCTTGAAGGAAGTGAGAGTTTCCTCAAGATTATCACTTAGATTCTTAATCAGAGAAGCCATAATTCAAGAAATAGGAAGAAATATGAAAGGGAGTGATTAGAAATGAAGTTTGATAATTTATTCTGGAAGAAACAGGTATAAATAGGGGTAGAAAGTCATTTAAAATGAATAGATACAAGTTAGTTACATGAAATTAAAATTTGAAAGTGTAACCACTTTTTGCCCATTGCATGTCGACATGGGGGGATAGGGGATGTCGACATGCCTCTGCCTAAAGTGACAATTTACTTTATTTTGAATATTATGAACAAATCTATGCAACTAAAATTTGTATAATATAAAAACAAGCAATTACAGAAACAAGTGAAGTTGAATAACAGGAAATAAAAGATTTCATTAATGATTCTAGTCAACATTACATAAAATAATATAATATTAAGTAAAATAAAGGAAAATACATGGATAGAACTTGAAGCAAACAAGATAACATGAACTGAAACTAATTAGATGAAGATGAAGAAGATGATAGTCCAAGCTTTCTACTAACTTTTCCGAAGAACTTGTTGATTTTAGTGGAAATCTTATCAATTTTCTTACTCATTGATCTTTTGAGTGTCTTTTGATTTTCCACTATAATTCTTTGATTATTGAGAATGGTATTATTGGATGGATTAGCGGGATTAGTAGGATATTCAATACTCTCTAAGGAAGTTTCTTGATCTTCCTCTTCCTCCTCTTCAATTTCCATTCCTTCCTCTTCCTCTTCTTCTTCTTCCTCCATTTTTTCCATCCCTTCGTGAGCAAGCCTTTCTTCCTTTTCCGTAAGTGTTTTATATGGTTGAAACACTAATAAATTTGCATAAGGGTAATGTTTTCATGGTTGAAAACTTTTCTAGTTATAAATTCTTCCCTTTTGAAATCAACTCCAAAGTAATTAAAAATCCGAGTGAGATAAACTCCATGATATAATGTGTTTTCACCCATAGTAAAATTCTTGGGCCTTAGCTCATCCAAAATAACTTGAGCCCAATTGATATCATAATTTCAAAAAATTGCAAAAAGAGCTTTGCAAACTTTCAAAGTTGGGTTGTTGTAGTTTCCCGATCTTGGTATAAGGGTGTGTTGAATAAGAAGGTTAACAATTCTTGCTTTTGGATGAAAATAATGATTTTTGAATTCAAAATTGTCATCCCCTTCAAAGATGTGATGAAATGTCTCTCGATCATTTTCATTTATTTGAAATTCCGAGAGATTCATTCCGGTATACTTGCATCCCAAAATATTTCCTAAAATTTCACAATCTAAAACTATTTGTATTCCTTTAACAGTACTTTAAATTTATCCATCTTGCCCATCATAAAAACCACGTTTCAAATTCGCATAAAACAGCTTAACAAGATTTGGATAACATACAAAATCATTTTGTTTGTTATCTACTAAGAATAGAACATTGTTGAAAAATATTTTCAATTTCATAAGAAGGAAAATCTTCAAAAATAGCAAATTTCCCCGTATGAATTTTACCAAAGTTTACATAGTTGATGTAAGCTTTGATAGTTTCCGGGTCATTAAAAAGAAAGTTTTTGATAGCTTTTGGAAGCCTAATGGTGTTAGGAGTGCTTGAAGAGGCCACTGAAGAAGTTTGAGAGGAGTTGAAGATAATGAAAATAAATTTGAAATTTGAAATAAAAGTGAAAAGTGATGATAATGAGAGTGAATTAAATAGAGATTCTATAGACATGTTCTCTGGTCAAGAGGCATCTTTCTAGAGCATTGAAGTTGGTGAAAAGGTGGAGGGAAATTCAAAAGTTTGAATCCAAATTTTGAAATCAAATTTCTGAGGGGCATGTCGACATGGGGTATCTAGGTATGTCGACATGTGCATATTGAATCAAAGGACAAGTGTCTATTCCTAATTTCTATTAAATGTATATATTATATCCTATATTCTACTTATATAATTCCTGTGATAACATTAAATATAATAATACTTAAATATTAATAATTTAATATTTAAAATATTGTTAAAATAATATTATTTTTGAATTTAAAATTCAAATTTCAAGGGATAAATTTGAATTTAAAATTCAAGGAATTTAAAAAAAATCAAGCAAACAAACAAGCATCCATTCAAACAAGAAAAAATAAAAATAATGTAAATGCATACCTATTTTAAGATCCATACTCCCATCGTCGTCTGATTCAGGAATAGCGGTGAAACACAGATTTGAATTATCCGTCTTCTTTTCATCGTCACTGGATGATGAGTCTGAGTCATCAAGAGTTGTTGTGTATGCTTTCTTTCTTTTCCTTGACGAATCATTGTTTGGAGGGAAGAACTGTTTATCTGGATACGGACAATCTTTCCTATGGTGCCCGACTTTATTGCAATTGTAGCATCTATCGTTGTTGACGTTCTCCGTATTATTTCTGGAATTCCTTTGATCATTTCTTTTGTAATTATTCATTTTTCTATATTTAAGGAATTTCCGGAAGTTTCTTGTCATGAAAGCAATCTCCTCATCACCGATCGGTTCCGAATCTTCAGTTGTTGCATTGAATGCTAATGACTTCTTTTCTGTAGCCTTGTTTTCTCTTCTTCCTTGTAGTTGAACTTCATAAGACATCAGATTCCCAATCAATTCTTCTATTTTCATTAGACTGATATCATTTGCTTCTTCGATTACAAGTGTCTTTTGATCCCATTCTGAAGTGAGTGAATTTAGAATTTTTCTGACTTGGTCTTCCTCCGAAAAGCTTTTTCCCAGTGCAATTAGTGAATGAACAATATCTTGAAATCGACAATACATGTCGAAAATGGACTCATTTGCATGCATTTTAAATAATTGAAACTGTTCTTTCCTTTTACTGCTTTTTATTTACTTTCTGCATCTGTGTTTAATTCTGTGATTGTTCTGTGATTAAGTTCTGCATTTATTTATATCATAATTTTTAAATTAGTCCATATAAGTCTTAGAATTCATTAAACACTATTCACCCCACCTCTAGTGTTAAATTAGCATTAAGATCCTTAATTTGCACTCCCTTTCAATGACATATTTATGTTTTGAACATAATTTTTTTAAACTAAAATCAGTTTTATAAATAAAAAGGTTCGTAAAGTGTTTATGAATCCATATTCTATGAATCCGTTATATATATCATATGTATATGTATATGATACATGTATATATATAAATTAAATCATTCAAATTAAATTTACATTACAAAATACTTAAATTTAAATAAAATACATGATTTTATTTAAAACAAATTTAGAATTATTCTAAATGAATTAGACTTCATAGGCCGAATAAAGATCCAATAGGTTGAAATTTTTTTGAAATACACCCACCACTACCGCTGCAGGCCGGCCTAATTCCAACAGCCTCTCTATTCCCTTGCATGACATTGTCCCCTGTTTAATTCATGTCATGCCTTGTACGCTGCCTTGATCTATATCGCACTATCATTAAACATTTATAAAGCCTGAGCACTTGCTTCTTCATTTTGGTTACAGAGAGTATAAAAAATGTCCAACTTTCACCATTCAAAAATCGATATCTTCCATTCTAAGCACCATTAGCCAAGATGATCTAAACAAAAGTTGTCCATCTTAGTCTCGACTATTTTTAAAAATTAACGGTGCTTGATTTCGTCTAATATCGATCGAGAAATCCTCATATATCAGAAATGAAAAATTTTCATTCAAAAACTTCAAAAATTAATTTCTCTCAGTCCGAGTAGAATTACTCGACGCCGCTAGCACCATCGGGTTTGTATCGAGATGTAGTATTTTTGTGGGGATTTCGGCGCGATTCCGAGATGACGATCGTCATTAGTCAAAAACTAGGGTTCGAGTTAATTTGTGATTCGAGCGTCGATTGAAGATATGGAGCATAGTGTTGTGGTCGTGGAGGAGAGTGCTTCGTCGTGGCAAGTTTTGATGGGAATCGAAGGTGAAATGTAACGACCCCACCGCGATACCCAGTTTAGCAAAGAACATTACAAGTAATGTTGTTTGCTAATCCGGAGAATACGGCTTGTTAAGTGCGATCGAATGTGAATATATCTTTATACTAACACTAACACGTCATTTATACTTTTTTACTTAATATCTGAACTGAATTTGACGTGTACAGTATTAATACAAAGTAATAGACACACCGATTTCTCAAATTCAGAAAAATATATCATATAAATAATAGTCACAGATCACAGCGGAATAAATCTCAACTTACGCATATACAAATTTTGAGTTTACAAAATGAAATACTAAACTCGATTGTTATACAAGTTTAACAATTCTCTAATATCAATTGTACATCTTATAAACATATTCACAAATTTCCTAAATGAGACAAACTAAAAAATCAAAAGTGTTTATCTCCTTGCTGGCCCAATCATCCAAAGGTCAACTTGTCCTATAACTTGAAAAGTCTCGGCCTGACCCGAGCAAAATAACGTCGGGTCAGACTATCTTTAAATATCCAATAGGGTGAGAACAAGATATAACATAAGAACAAATATATATAAGTAATACAAATGTCCAAGAAATAACAAGTCACGGGATTTAACTTAGAACTCATCTTGAGACACATGTTTATACATTTAGGTCACGAACACAAATTAGGCACTAAACATTGAATTCCCAAAACAAAGAACAACATCTCAAAGCACACAAATATTAATACTTTAATTTAGAATCCATCACAAGAAATAAGAATATATATTTATTTCACTAACACAAAATAGTTACAGAACCTAATTTCCAGAATCCAAGAGATCTTAATCCAAACCGATCGTGATGATCGTCCAAAACAATCGCAATGATTGTACTCAAAACCCATGGCAAACAAACAAACAAATTGGTGTCGCTCGAACCAATTCGATACCAATGATCGTACTCGGACCGGGAACACAGAATCACATAATGATCTCAAGGGTAGTCTAAACCGATCAAAGTGATCGTAAAAAAACTAAGACTCGATAGCTCTACATTTATTTAATATTATTATATTATTATGTTTGAAAAGAAATCCAAGAATAAACTTCTTAAGGATCTAGCAGCCTCTTGCCGCACACCAAAAGAGAGTAAAATCTAAAGTGCCAAATAATAGCACCTTCAGTAATCACTAGAATTTAACTAATATGTCCCATACCGTATGGTGAAATTAAAATATTTACTAAAAGCTAGTAAATATCACTTATTACGGATACCACTGGAAAACCTGAACTACATTCTCTTAAGGATCTAGCAACCACCTGTCGCACACCAGAAGAGAATACAACTCTAAACTGTAAAATACTTCCTAATAGCAATCAGACGAATTTAACCAAGGCATCCCATACTACCCGGTGAAATTCGAGTATTCGCTAATGGGCTAGTAAGTTCCACTTAAACATTCTATTCAATGAGTTATACCATATTCAGGGAAGCATTATCCGAAAGCATTTAAAACAATCGATGACACTAAGTCGATTATAAGTACTCCTTAAATTATAAAATTAAGGTTCTCAAAACATTTTTCTCTTTTGAGTTTATTATTTAAAACACTTATTATAATTTTCCATAAATTCATTCATCATTTAAATTTATAAAAATATTTACAGATTTGCTAAAGTATTCCATAACGCAAAATTGTTCCAAGATTTTACTTATATACAACAAGTTGTCTCAAATTTCCATATGGTTGTATTATTCACAAAACTATACTTTAAAACCATATTTAATTACTCTTCTAAATCCATATTAAAATATAACCATTTTATTTAAAAAAAATTAAGTTCATACTTTTCAAAAATACATTTCCAAATTCCATGAATCCTATATTATTTATTTAATAAATCGTAATACTTATATTCCACATCCATAATCACTTTTATATAAAAATAGATTAGATTTATATTTTCAAATCGATAAATATTTTACTAAACATGCTTAATATATAAAATAACTTGCTAAAAAATCATTTTTAATATTTATTAAGTTAATTTAGAAATAATTCTAAGATTTATAAATTAAAAATAGTTCTCTTTCGTAAAATTACTTGTATACGAAGCATGCCTATTTACTTCGTTTAACTCAAATTTATGATTTAAAGATATGCAGTTTCGACCACCTAAATCTCATAATTTTACAAAACTTAAAACATGAAATTGTAGACAAAATTCTTAGCTTTCAAACAAGAAAAAGATCATCTAATTTATATTTACGGTTTAAAAGTTATGACCGAAATAATTTTCAGATTTAAATTTATAAACTCTGTCCTTCATGATAGGACAACGACAAAGAAATGAATTTTTGACCATTTAAACTTCAAAATTATGCAAAATTCTAAATAAAAAAGTTGTAGCATAAAGTGTATGGTTTTCATAACTTCAAAAATTATCAAATTCCAATAATTAACGAAAAAGTTATGCCTAAAACAATTATTTTTTCAATGCTAAAATTAAACATAGGACAGAGACGATATCTCTTCTTCCAACCCACATAACTCTTAGTAAACTACAGATTTTGAAAAAGTGGTAAACATAAAAGTTGTTCCTTATAAGAAAAGCTTTCAAACTAAAAAAAGATCATTCAATTTTGATCTAACAATCAAAAGTTATGATAATTTTAATATCAAGTTTCAACTTAAAGAAATTGTATAGGGCAGAGCTACGCCATCGGTTTCAAACTTAATTCGACCCTCTAAACTACAAAATTTTGACAATTTATTAAAAGATAATTTGTAGCTATCGAAAAGAAATTTCTACTGCAAAAAAATTGAGCTAATTTGGATAATTTTGCACTAAGATATTGTTGTTTTACTGCAGCGATTTTCGCACTAAATTTCCAGCAAACAATAACACAACAATCATCCAAATTTTCAACCATATTGCAAACAATTCATTCAAAAATCATTCAAACAAAAATGTATAGCAAACAAAGATTTTAGAAATAGAAATGTGAGTGATTAACTCACCTTTAATGGATCCTATAGCTTGCAAATCGTTGCCTAGGCTTTGCTACACCTTAAACTTCACCAAAATTGTTTTCCATTATAGAACAAAAGCCCTTTAATTTGCACTAGATTTTGGTTGATTTAGATTCTAGGGTTTTGGAGAAGATAGAATTTTATTTTCTGGTTTGAGAAGAAGGAGAATGAGAGTGTACGTATAATGTTTCTCACCTTATTCTAATTTTCATGGGCCAAGTGGGTATTGTTCTAAACCCAATAACAAGTGTTGCAAATTCTTTTATAAAAGAAGTGTTACAAGTTATTTTGGCTTTGTTATCACTTAAAACATACCATTTAACTTTTAAAAAAATTCTATAATTTATAATATAATTTCGCAAAGTTTGACAATTAATGATATGCTAAAACTTACCATCTCAGATCAATATTAAAAAGTTTTGCATAAATTCAATTCAACTCTAACGAAAGATAAATTATTGTCATTTAACGAAAGATGGATTATAAAATTCCGAAAATCTAAAATTTAAAAACCTTAAATACCAAATATAAACAATTGGTTTAATTATATTTCAAATAAAATTTGAAATTCTCTTTTAAGAAGTGAAACTCATTTCTTAATTAAATTAATTCAATTATTCACAAAACTTGGTTTAATTTCGAAAACCGCAATCATAAATTAATTACACACAATTGAACTTAATTAATTATGCATTTAACAACAGGGTTGTTACAAACTCCCCCCCTTAAGAAAATTGCGTCTCCGCAATTTCCTTAACGAAAGGAATTCATAATTTAAATTTCCTCTTAAAACAAATATATAGTAATTCTTTCTAATTTCATTTCCAAAGCATTCGATTAATACCACTCCAAATTATAGTGCTAAAAATCAAATTTTTGGTTACCAAAATTTCTAAAATTCTCAAAAATATTCTAACGCCTCAAATTTAAGGAAATTTTTGCCTTCGTCTCTTTTGCGTGGCTAGCGTTTCGAAAATTTACAATATGGATATAATTATATAATATACATTTCATCTCAACGATGAGGCATCCTGTAGGGAAAAACATAAAAATACGATATGTAATCCGAGATACGTACCTTATATTGAAATATTAACGAGTCCGCTAATATTCCTTAAGCAAACAATTTATAATCTTTTAAACGATATCTATTAAACTTCGAACACCTGCACCTATCTCAAAAATTCATATTAGTATTTAATATCAAATTCATATTATATAGGAGATATTAACAATTCATGATTACACTTTAATTAGATTGACATAATAATATTCCATAATGAAAGAAATCCGCACTTAAATTTTCAAATTTTAATAATAACTTATGTCAAAATGTCACGTTCGATGTTTAGGAACCTCTATCGATAACATGGCGTCCCACATATCGATCAGAACCCTTAAACAATATCCGGATAAGTCAACACAATAAATAATCACAAGTTTAGATGCATTTATTTTATTATCACTAACATCCATGCATCCATTTTTGAATAAATGCAACCAAGCAATTAATTCCCAGCAAACAATCAACCAATTAATCAAAGCATATATAATCATTTACAGCGGAACAATTCAATGTCTGAAATTCTGCTACGCAACTCTGATAAATTCCAGACCATTTAACTCTTAAACTTATTTACTCATATTTCTCTAATTCTCTTATTTAAAAGTAAAATTGTTTACTTTAAAATTAATTCATTCTAGTTAATTCCAAAATTTTCTAAACTCCAAAAGATTTTACTCATTAATTTCCAAAAGTTATAAATTCTAATTTACCAATTAAAATTTTTTAAATCAATTTATGTCCCAAATGATTATCTTGATAATCATTTTATATTCTTATCCCTAATTAGATAATTAATATAACTATCTACCACACACCCTAGGGGATAGGACTCTAAGTCAGCTAGGTCTCGGATCCGTAATATTATATACTATAATGTTCTGGCATAGCTCTGATACCAACCTATAACGACCCCACTGTGATACCTAGTTTAGCAAAGAACATTACAAGTAATGTTGTCTACTAATCCGGAGAATATAGCTTATTAAGGGCGATCAAATGTGAATGTATCTTTATACTAACACTAACACATCATTTATACCTTTTTACTTCATATATGAACTGAATTTGACGTGTACAATATTAATACAAAGTAATAGACACACTGTTTTCTTAAAATCAGAACAATATATCATATAAATAATAGTCACAGATCATAGTGGAATAAATCTCAACTTACACATATACAAGTTTTGAGTTTACAAAATGAAATACTAAACTCGATTGTTATACAAGTTTAACAATTCTCTAATCTCAATTGTACATCTTATAAACATATTCACAAATTTCCTAAACAAGACAAACTAAAAAAATCAAAAGTGTTTATCTCCTTGCTAGCCCAATCATCCAAAGGTCAACTTGTCCTATAACCTGAAAAGTCTCGGCCTGACCCGACCAAAATAATAGCGGGTCAGACTATCTCTAAATATCAATAGGGTGAGAATTAGATATAACACAAGAACAAATATATATAGGTAATACAAATGTCCAAGAAATAACAAGTCACGGGATTTAACTTAGAACTCCTCTTGAGACACATGTTTATACATTTAGGTCATGAACACAAATTAGGCACTAAACACTTTATTCCCAGAACAAAGCACAACATCTCTAAGCACACAAATATCAATAATTTAATTTAGAATCCATCACAAGAAACAAGAATATATATATTTATTTCACTAACACAGAATAGTTACAGAATCCTAATTTCCAGAATCTAAGAGATCTTAATCCAAACCGATCGTAATGATCATCCAAAACAATCAAAATGATTGTACTCAAAACCCGTGGCAAACAAACAAACAAATTGATATCACTCGAACCGATATGATACCAAGGATCGTACTCGGACCAGGAACACAGGATCACAGAATGATCTCAAGGATATTCTAAACCGATCAAGGTGATCGTTAAAAAACCATGACTCGATAACTCTACATTTATTTAATATTATTATATTATTAAGTTCGAAAAGAAATCCAAGAATAAATTTCTTAAGGATCTAGCAGCCACTTGCCGCACACCAAAAGTGAGTAAACTCTAAAGTGCCAAATACTATCACCTTCAGTAATCACTAGAATTTAACTAATACGTCCCATACCGTATTGTGAAATTCAAGTATTTACTAAAAGCTAGTAAATATCACTTATTACGGATACCACTGGAAAACCTGAATTACATTCTCTTAAGGATCTAGCAACCACTTGTCACACATCAGAAGAGCATACAACTCTAAACTATAAAATACTTCCTAATAGCAATTAGACGAATTTAACCAAGGCATCCCATACTACTCGGTGAAATTCGAGTATTCGCTAATGGCTAGTAAGTTCCACTCAAACATTCTATTCAATGTGTTATACCATATTCAGCGAAACGTTATCCGAAAGCATTTAAAATAATCGATGACACTAAGTCGATTATTATTACTCCTCAAATTATAGAATTAAGGTTCTCAAAACATTTTTCTCTTTTGAGTTTATTATTTAAAACACCTATTATAATGTTCCATAGATCCGTTCATTAGTTAACTTTATAAAAAATATTTACAGATTTGCTAAAATATTCCATAACACAAAATTGTTCCAAGATTTTACTTATATACACCAAGTTGTCCAAATTTCCATATGGTTGAATTATTCACAAAACTATACTTTAAAACCTTATTTAATTACTCTTCTAAATCCATATTAAAATATAACCATTTTATTTAAAAATAAATTAAGTTCATACTTTTCAAAACTACATTTCCAAATTCCATGAATCCTATATTATTTATTTAATAAATCATAATACTTATATTCCACATCCATAATCACTTTTATGTAAAAATAGATTAGATTTGTATTTCCAAAGTCATATTTCCAGATCGATAAGTATTTTACTAAACATGCTTAATATATAAAATAACTTGCTAAAAAATCATTTTTAATACTTATTAAGTTAATTTAGAAATAATTCTAAGATTAATAAAGTAAAAATAGTTCTCTTTCGTAAAATTACTTGTATACGAAGCATGTCTATTTACTTAGTTTAACTCAAATTTATGATTTAAAGATATGCAGTTTCGACCCTAAATCTCATTTTACATAATTTAAAACATGAAAAGATAAAAGTCTCAGCTTTCAAACAAGAAAAAGATCATCTAATTTGTATTTACGGTTTAAAAGTTATGACCGAAATAATTTTCATATTTAAATTTATTAACTCTGTCCTTCATGACAGGGCAGCGACAAAGAAATGAATTTTTGACCATTTAACTTCAAAATTATGCAAAATTCAAAACAAGAAAGTTTTAGCATAAAGTCTATGGTTTCCATAACATCAAAAATTATCAAATTTCGATAATTAACGAAAAAGTTATGCCTAAATTAATTTCCGTTTTTTTTCAATGCTAAGATTGAACATAGGACAGAGATGATATCTCTTCTTCAAACCAACATAACTCTTAGTAAACTACAGACTTAGAAAAAGTGGTAAACATAAAAGTTGTTCCTTATAAGAAAAAAGTTCAACTGAGAAAAAGCTAACTCAATTTCGATCTACCAATGAAAAGTTATGGTAATTTTAATATCAGGTTTCAACTTAAAGAAATTTTATAGGGCAGAGCTACGCCATCGGTTTCAAACTTAATTTCGATCCTCTAAACTATAGAATTTTTACAAGTAATTAAAAGAGAATTTGTATCTATCTAAAAGAACTTTCTACAACAAAACGATTGAGCTAATTTGGATAATTTTGCACTAAGATATCGCTGTTTTACTGCAGCGATTTTTGCACTAAATTTCCAGCAAACAATAACACAATAATCACCCAAATTTTCAACCATATTGCGAAAAATTTATTCAACAATCATTCAAACAATAATGTGCAGCACGCAAAGATTTTAGAAATAGATATGTGAGTGATTAACTCACCTTTAATGGATCTAATAGCTTGCAAATCGTTGCCTAGGCTTTGCTACACCTTCAACTTCACAAAAATTGTTTTCCATTATAGAATAAAAGCCCTTTGATTTGCACTAGATTTTGGTTGATTTAGATTCTAGGGTTTTGGAGAAGATAGAATTTTATTTTCTGGTTTGAGAAGAAGGAGAATGAGAGTGTACGTATAATGTTTCTCACCTTATTCTAATTTTCATGGGCCAAGTGGGTATGGTTCTAAACCCAATAACAAGTATTGCAAATTCTTTTATAAAAGAAGTGTTACAAATTATTTTGGCTTTGTTACACTTAAAACATACCATTTAACTTTAAAAAAAATTCTATAATTTACAATATAATTTCGCAGAGTTTGACAATTAATGATATGCTAAAACTTATCATCTCAAATCAATATTAAAAAGTTTTGCATAAATTCAATTCAACTTTAACGAAATACAAATTATTGTCATTTAACGAAAGATGGATTATAAAATTCCGAAAAACTAATTTAAATAACCTTAAATACAAAATATAAACAATTGGTTTAATTATATTTCAAATAAAATTTGAAATTCTCTTTTAAGAAGTAAAACTCATTTCTTAATAAAATTAATTCAATTCACAATTAAATACAAAATATAAACGATGTTGGGTTCGGCGTGTTCTTGTTTTTGAATGGAGGTTGTAGGAGATGGAATTGTAGAGGGTGGGTAGGCTTCTGAGAAAGCAGGCCGGGCTTCGTTTTATGCTAGGTGAGAACATTTTGCTTTGTTTTCTTTTTATTTATTTATTAAATGCCGTAAACTTTGAAACTTGAAAACCGGCTCGTTTGAAATCCAATTAACCTCCGGATTTTTTAGTTGTACTCGTATTGACGAGTACAGCGTTATAGTGCAACTTGCTGGTAGCTTTAGACATGTAAAAATTTATGACATATTTAAACGAACCGAGTTTAAATCACGTTATTTAATTTAATAACGCCATTTAAATTTATATGCCTTAAATATTGATGTTTATTTGGCCAAATAAATTACTTTTGAGTTAAATTGGATTGAATATGGTAATTGGACATTTGTTTAACGGAATAAAACACCATTCCGCTAATTAAATTAATTTGGCTATTAATTAGCAGAATAAACCCCCGTTCTGCTATTTTATAGTTTTGTACATTTGATTATATATCGTAAATTATATCTTGCTTTGAATAAGTGATATTAACCAGTGATGGTTAAGTGTTGGATTTATTTACATAGTCTTGGATTATGTGAATATCTGTTATTGACTTGAAAGTTGATTGAGTAATATGGTAGCTTATTTAAGTACCATGGTGATCGCTAAGCCTCCTTTAAAATTTGAAAAGCTAATTATTAATTTGAAAGTTATTTAAAAATAACTATTTTTATTATAAGGTTTAAAGATAATTATTATTTAGTAATAAGATTTAAAAAGGTAATAACTTATTAATAATAATGTTTTAAAGATAATTTATAATTGTTTTAATAATGATCTAAAGTTAATTATTTTATTAATATGATTCTTAAAAGTTATTTCTTAATGTTATTTAAGAATGTTTAATTACTATTTAAAAGTTATTTAGTTATGGTTTAAAAATGTTTTAATTATATTTTAACTATTTATTTAAAATGATTATCTATACTTCAATTTTTAATTAAAGTTAATTAATTATTTGTTTACTTATATTTAAAAGATAATTAATTTTCATATTAATATTAGTTAAGGTTAATTAATTACTGTTTTAATAACGTTTAAAGTTAATTAATTATTATATTAATATTGTTTTGAAGTTAACTTATTAATACAATAATAGTGTTTGAAATTAATTTAATATATTATTAAATAGATTCTAAAGTATTATTTTAAATAAGATTTGATTTAAATGAAATAGAAGGATGTTTAAATAGAAATTTGTTATTTAAAGCTATTTTAAATAACTTATGGTTTATCAAGAGGACCTTATTGACTTAAAGAGTCTATTAATAAGTTGGATTAAATATGGGAAGAGTTTTATAAATGGCTTTGGATAATTATAAAAGAATTTATAAATGAGTTTTAAAGAATCCGAGAAGGAGAAGTTTCATAAACGGGATTTGGGATTTATTAAGAATGTTTTATAAAGGGATTGGTGTTTTGGGTTTCTCCATTTTAGATGACATTTGGGTTTGATCTTTTAAATATGATTTCAAAATAGGAAATCTTTCTAAGTGTTTGGTGAATATACTTATATCATTGTATAAGTATATGGAAAAGTTTCCAAGTTTTGAAAAGTGAAATGGTTTGTGAATATACCCATTGAGATAAGTATATGGTTATATTTTTTAAGTATCGAAAATATAGTTGTTTGTGAATATACTTATCCTGTTGAGATAAGTATATGGAAGTGATTTCCAAGTATTTAAAATGTGATTTTAAATTGAAAGATTAATTTAAGAGGCTTGGTGATTTCCGTGGGAAATGTAATCTTTGTGTTGAATGCTTGTTTATTTGATAGTTAAATAACCGACTATAAAATCTTGGCCTAAATATGTAATCCTTCTTAATTTTAGTGGTAGGGAAATATTCCTACTTAACACCGAAGGATTTTAACTCTGGAAATATATAGGGGAAACACGGGAATTATATGGTACAGTTACCATCGGGGGTGCTATACTGTACATATAAACTCGTTTCATTCTTCTAGGACAAATGATAAGGAGATCCATCCAATTAAACGGTTAGGGGATGATCCCTGCTCTTATGTATTTCTGATTATTTCCTAAAGAACTGGTATTGAGCATTTCGGAAATTGGCGTTTGGTTTTGTAGAGCACCCAGTAAACGGAAGAGTGTACTCGTAAGAGATGACTCGAGCCTATAACCACTCCGAAAATCATATACGGTTATATGGAGGAGATTCGTGGTATATTGAGATGTTGGGATCCATATGTGATTTCGAGACCCATTGGGGTAAGGGAATCCGGGTGTGATTCCAACATCTAATTGAGATGTGGGAATCTATGTGTGATTCCGAGACCCGTTGGGGTATTGGAATCCATATGGGATTTCATGATCTATTTGGTGGGGGTGCGTAAGCTGGAATGCCGGACGTAGCCTCATCAGTGGGAATGACTAAAACCATAGATAGGAGGCATAACCAGTAGGGTTGGCAAACCCATAGGGTGTAGTCGGCTCCACCTAGACGTTACCTGTAGTTGTTATGCATGCATGGGGCGACGCACTTGGTCTTAGCGAGACCAGCTATGTTTTCCTATGGTTCATTACTAGGGATGTATGCTACTTCAGAAGGATATCTCTGAACCTTGTGCAGGAGGACCATTCCTCGAAGTACCGAGGGCACCTCCATGGAAATCCTACATAATTAGCGAACGAGCCTTATCGATTTTCAATTATATACCCGGTATTGTTGTGATGTACACTCACGAGCACCACCGTTACTTGATTATTGTTATTATTTTCACCCTTAGACATTATTATAATATCACTAGATTTTCTGATATTGAAGGTTTTGATTATCGTAAGGTAAAAACCCATCCGTGTTTATGTACGGTGCGGTCTTACGAGATACCTTTGATTTTTAAAGGATTTTATAAGTTATAATAAATAAAATTCCTTGTGATTTGGGTTCTCACGCTGGTTTTACCAGACTGACTCGGGCGTTGTTTTCCTATAAGTCTCGGGTTAGACCAAGCATATTTCCAGGTTTACTTCGATATTTGGAGCTTCGGGAGATGAGCTGGAGGCCTAGAGACGTAATCACGTACATGGTTATTTTTTCGTTGCATTCATTGTTGTATTTATCAGCAATTGTGAGTACAAGTTGTTATAACTGTCCATTTTGAAATACGTTAGTATACTCTGATTGACATCTGTATATACATATATTACCGTTTTGTTTATGTAAAGATTTGTCATATATTATAGATTATTCGTTCTGCTGTGAGATTCTGTGTTGTTTAGTTTATCCTTGTCTTCTTTCTTCTTTCTTTTCTCTAACTATCCGCCTTTCCGTTCTATTTGGGTTGGACATGTGTGGTTTATTGTTAGCTTAAAATGTATGGAAAAGTGGGTCGTCACAGTTGGTATCAGAGCTTAGGTTGAGCGAACACCTAGGCTTTGGTGGGGTTGACTCATTTGAGATAGGGTAAGCAAGACCCTCGGATGAGTTTGAGAGTATATATAAGAGCACGTACTTGTTATTTTCATAAAAATGTTTTATATTGTGTTGTTTAATCTTTTGAGTGGCTTAAGAATTCCGATCGATGCGTTTGGCCAACGTTATCGATAGGGATTTCCTAAACACTCGAACAAGACCAATTGACACAATATTGATTTCAAAAATAGGTAAATGAAATAATTTTACCTAGAAATATATTTTATATATATATAAAAGGATAATTTTTCAAAGAAAATTTAATATAGTTATTCTTGGTAGTGCTTGGTTGTTCGGAAGGGTAATATTCTATCATTATCTTCTAGAATTTGATTAGCCACGCTCGTTCAATTCTAAGCAATGACTATTATCGCTTGATCTATCTAGAATCTTCCTTTTGAAACCTGGATTGGATATATAGGAATTTTGGGAACATTGAAACGAACACCTTGTGAATTAAGTTTCACGATTGAATATAAGGCGTTCGTTGATAATGTTGAGTTGAAATTTGATTTCTAAGGGTTGTTTATTTAAAAGAAATTTTGAATATTTGAGAATGAATATTTTAGAAACAATTTTATATAAAGGACGGATTTAATAAAAAAATTAATTTTTAATAAATTTTGTTTTATTAAAAGGAAATTTGAATATTTTGAAATAATATTTTGGAAATGCTTGAATGTAAAAGCTGGTTGTAAGTAAATTAGAATTTTATAAAAGAAGTTTATTAAAAGAAAACTTAAATATTTCTAAAATAATACTTGAGAAATGATTTATTTAAGAAAGCTAGAATATTTTCGAAATAAATATTTGAGAATGATTTCCTTTAAAGGGAGATATTTTATAAATTTGATTTATTAAAATGTGTCTTTTAAATAAAAGGAATTCGAGAGTTTAAATCCCGGTGATTTTGGCAAAATAGTTATCATGGTTTACAGGTTAATAATAGTAATTGAAGATGTTCTTGGGATAAAAACATTTCTAAGGAGGGGATTGCTACCATAAGGATCTCGCTATAAAATTGTTTAGATAAAACAAATTTTGATTTGATTCCAAAAGTATGATTTGATTTATTATAGGGTAAATACGTATATAATCATTTTAAATGATTTGTGGAAAAGGAAATAATAATTTTATTTGAGATAGCTTTGGATCTTAAAGGGGTTTTTGGTGTATCAATATTTTGGAAATAGTTTGCTTAGAAATATATTTGAATACAAATATCTTTGAAAAGGAATTTTGTAGAAAAATGGGCATTTCTTTGGATTGGTTTGGGAATAAGTCCCGATTTGTTTTGTGGTGATCAGAATAATCTTCTAAGTGATGATCGGATGTTTGCTTAAGCGAACGATATTGTGCACTTAGTAAATTATTCTCTTTGTCATTGTACGGTCGGAACGAGTTCTAATCCGAGAAAATCCAATGCAAATTGGAATTGGATATTTTGTTTAAATATTTCGTTGGAAATATATTTATGATATTTTTTCAAAATGGGTTTGAAAGAAAGAAGTAGTTTTAAGTTAACTAGTTCGAGTGGCTCGAACATAACTAAAAGTGGGTAAGAGATACATTCGGATGGTAAACGTTTCTCTTGAGTATTATCCTTATAGTAAGGAATATATAATACTGTTTGGTAGTACCCAGTTCCTTGGTTCTATTTTAGAGTTATCGGGCCAGATATATATATTTCTTATGGATTAAATATATATAATATCATTTCAAAAGTTTTTGAAATAAATATCCAAGTATTTGACCCTTAAGTTTCCAAAGTATATGGTGTCATTTCAAAAAGTGTTTTGAATGGAAACCCGGGTGTTTAAAAATTGTTAAGTGAATTAAAAATAAAAGTTTGAATTTAATACTTATGTATACCCTTGTAATGTGGTAGAGTGTTTTATAAGTTTTACAAATTAAATGGAGTAAAATGAAATGTTTTTCATAAATATTTTAATGGGAATAGAATTGGTATTGGAATAACCAATTAAATAAGTACGTAGAATGGATGTAGATCATTTCTCTCTCCATATAGTTTGATCTAATATTCGAGTACAAGGCTTTGAGGTGTTTCATACCTTTCAAAATAAGGATTTATTACTCGATGTTTGACGGTGAACACTTGATGAGGGTTTTTGGTATGGGAGCAAAGTTTTCAATCATCGCTATAGCTATGTAAGGAAAGTAGAGGTTCCTAACCAAGGAGCCTAATCAGGGTCCGCACTAGTAAATCAGGTGAACGACACTGGTTTGGAAGTGGAGTCATGTTTTCGAGTAGTGATCGAATCAGATTCTGTATATAAATGATCTATAAACATCATGCAGGCTTATGAATAATATTGAGTATTCTTGTGTTGGAATTTTCGGGACGAAATTCTTTTTAAGGGGGGGAGTGTAACAACCCGTATTTTGGGACTTCAAATTTGAATATTTAATTTATTTAAATATTCAGATTTGAATTTAAATTTTGATAAAATATCCATTTCGAACTGAGGCTTGATTTCTATTGACATATTTTTAATTTAATTTATAGAATTTTTACATAATTTTTAATTTGGAAAATAAACAAATTCTCGTTTGACGTATTTTATGGCAAACGCGGGCATTTCGAGACTTCATAGAATTTAATAACTTGTCTATTTTATTTTTGTTTTGTGATTGTGTAACATTGTTAAACACAATCGTACTTTATCTTCTGTTGTTCATAGCTCGGACGCGGATGTGATGTAGGGTAACCGGGCACCAAAATCTATTCCAAGTACACATATCTGTGCACAATTTTTTACAGCTACCATTTTTCTACCCAGCCAATTTTTTGTCCCCATAGCCACCATTGTCCCCCTATTCCTCTCTGTTCCCTTGCTTGACATTGTCCCCTGTTTACTTCATGCCATGCCTTATACACTGCCTTGATCAATATCGCACTATCATTAAATATTTATAAAGCCTGAGCAATTGCTTCTTTATTTTGGATACAGAGAGTAAAAAAATATCCAACTTTCACCATTCAAAAATCGATATCTTCCATTATAAGCACCATTAGCCGAGATGATCTAAACAAAAGTTGTCCATCTTAGTCTCGCTATTTTTAAAAATTAACGGCGCTTGATTTCGTCTAATATCGATCGAGAAATCCTCATATATCAGAAACGGAAAATTTTCATTCAAAAACTTCAAAAATTAATTTCTCTCAATCCGAGTAGAATTACTCGACGCCGCTAGCACCGTCGGGTTTGTATCGAGATGTAGTATTTTTATGGGGATTTCGGCGTGATTCCGAGATAACGATCGTCATTGGTCGATAACTAGGGTTCGAGCTAATTTGTGATTCGAGCGTCGATTGAAGATATGGAGGTTAGCGTTGTGGTCGTGGAGGAGAGTGCTTCATCATGGCAAGTTTTGGTGGGAATCGAAGGTGAATGCTGTTGCGACTTTATGGCGACTGTAGCTTTGTGCTTCGGTCGGGTTTTGAATGGGGGTTGTGTGTGTGTCGTGGCGGGTTGCAAAGGATCGAGCTCGCTAGGAGAAGCTTGCTGGTAGGGTTCGTTCGTTGTTCGGCAAAGGAGTGGGTGTGCACGTGCACACAAGTAGTGCACGATGTTGGGTTCGGCGTGTTCTTGTTTTTTAATGGAGGATGCAGGAGATTGAACTGTAGAGGGTGGGTGGGCTTTTGAGGAAGCAGGCCAGGCTTGGGTTTATGCTAGGTGATAACATTTTGCTTTGTTTTCTTTTTATTTATTTATTAAATGCCATAAACTTTGAAACTTGATAATCGGCTCGTTTGAAATCTGATTAACCTCCAGATTTTTTCGTTGTACTCGTATTGACGAGTACAATGTTATAGTGCAACTTGTTTTTAGCTTTGTACATGTAAAAATTTATGACATTTAAACGAACCGAGTTTAAATCATGCTTTTTAATTTAATAACGCCATTTAAATTTATATGCCTTAAATATTGATGTTTATTTAGCAAAATAAATTACTGTTGAGTTAAATTGGATTGAATATGGTAATTGGACATTGGTTTAGCGGAATAAAACACCATTCCGCTAATTAAATTATTTTGGCAATTAATTAGTAGAATAAACACCCGTTTTGCTATTTTATAGTTTTAAACATTTGGTTATATATTGTAAATTGATATCTTACTTTGAATAAGTGATATATTAACCAGTGATGGTTACGTGTTGGATTTATTTACATAGTCATGGATTATGTGAATATCTGTTATTGACTTGAAAAGTTGATTGAGTAATATGGTAGCTTATTTAAGTACCATGGTGTTCGTTAAGCCTCCTTTAAAATTTGAAAAGCTAATTATTAATTAGAAAGTTATTAAAAATAACTATTTTTATTATAAGGTTTAAAGATAATTACTATTTAGTAATAAGATTTAAAAAGGCAATAACTTATTAATAATAACGTTTTAAAGATAATTTATTATTGTTTTAATAATGATTTAAAGTTAATTATTTTATTAATATGATTCTTAAAAGTTATTTCTTAATGTTATTTAAGAATGTTTAATTACTATTTAAAAGTTATTTAGTTATGGTTTAAAAATGTTTTAATTATATTTTAACTATTTATTTAAAATGATTATCTATACTTTAATTTTTATTTAAAGTTAATTATTATTTATTTACTTATATTTAAAAGATAATTAATTTTCATATTAATATTAGTTAATGTTAATTAATTACTGTTTTAATAACGTTTAAAGTTAATTAATTATTATATTAATATTATTTTGAAGTTAACTTATTAATACTATAATAGTGTTTGAAATTAATTTAATATATTATTAAATAGATTCTAAAGTATTATTTTAAATAAGATTTTATTTAAATGAAATAGAAGGATGTTTAAATAGTAATTTGTTATTTAAAACTATTTTAAATAACTTATGGTTTATCAAGAGGACCTTATTGACCTACGGAGTCTATTAATGAGTTGGATTAAATATAGGAAGAGATTTATAAATGGTTTTGGATAATTATAAAATAATTTATAAATGAGTTTTAAAGAATCCGAGAAGGTGAAGTTTTATAAACGGGATTTGGGATTTATTAAGAATGTTTTATAAAGGGATTGGTGTTTTAGGTTTCTCCGTTTTAGATGACATTTGGGTTTGATCATTTAAATATGATTTCAAAATAGGAAATCTTTCTAAGTGTTTGGTGAATATACTTATATCATTGTATAAGTATATGGAAAAGTTTCCAAGTTTTGAAAAGTGAAATGGATTGTGAATATACTTATACCATTGAGATAAACATGTGGTTATATTTTCTAAGTATCGAAAATATAGTGGTTTGTTAATATACTTATCCTGTTGAGATAAGTATATGGAAGTGATTTCCAAGTATTTGAAATGTGATTTTAAATTAACGAAAGATTAATTGAAGAGGCTTGGTGATTTCCGTGGGAAATGTGATCTTTGTATTGAATGCTTGTTTATTTGATAGTTAAATAACCGACTATCAAATCTTGGCCAAAATATGTAATCCTTCTTATTTCAGTGGCAGGGAAAGTAATTTCGGTGGTAGGGAAATATTCCCTACTTAATACCGAAGGATTTTAACTCTGGAAATATCAAGGGAAAACACGGGAATTATATGGTACACTTACCATCTGGGATGCTCTACCGTACATATAAACTCGTTTCGTTCTTCTAGGACAAATGATAAGGAGATCCGTCTGCTTAAACGGTTAGGGGGTGATCCCCACTCTTATGTATTGTCTGATTATTTCCTAATGAACCGGTATTGAGCATTCCAAAAATCAGCGTTTCATTTTGTGGAGCACCCTGGAAACGGAAGAGTGTACTCGTAAGAGATGACTCGACCCGTAACCACTCCAAAAACCATATACAGTTCTATGAAGAAGATTCGTGGTATATTAAGATGTTGGGATCCATGTGTGATTCCGAGACCCATTGGGGTATGGGAATCCGGGTGTGATTCCAAGATCTAATTGAGTTGTGGGAATCTATGTGTGATTCTGAGACCCGTTGGGGTATTGGAATCCATGTGGGATTCTATGATCTATTTGGTGGCGGTGCATAAGCTGGAATGTCGTACGTAGCCTCATCAACGGAAATGACTAAAACCAGAGATAGGAGGCATGTCCAGTAGGGTTGGCAAACCCATAGGGTGTAGTCGGCTCCACCTAGACGTTACCTACAGTTGTTATGCATGAATGGGGCGATGCACTCGGTTTTAGAAAGACCGGCTATGATTTTCCTATGGCACATCACTAGGGATGTATGCTGCTTCGGAAGGATATCTCCGATCCTTGTGCAGGAGGACTGTTCCTTGAAGTACCGAGGGCACCTCCATGGAAATCCTACACAATTAGCGAACGAGCCATATCGATTTTCGATTATATACCTAGTATTGTTGTGATGTACACTCATGAGCACCACAGTTACTTGATTATTATTATTTTCGCCCTTAAACATTATTATAATATCACTAGATTTTTTGATATAAAAGGTTTTGGTTATCGTAAGGTAAATCCAATCCGTGTTTATGTGCGGCGTGGTCTTACGAGGTACCTTTGATTTTTAAAGGAGTTTATAAGTTATAATAAATAAAATTTCTTATGATTTGAGTTCTCACGTTGGTCTTACCAGACTGACCCGAGCGTTGTTTTCCTATAATGCTCGGGTTAGACCGAGCATATTTCTTGGTTTACTTGGATATTTGGAGCTTCAGGAGATGAGCTGGAGGCCGAGAGACGTATTCACGTACATGGTTATTTTTCCATTGCATTCATTGTTGTATTTATCATAAAATTGTGAGGACAGGTTGTTATAACTGTCCGGGCTGAAATAGGTTAGTATACTCTGATTAACATCGTTATATACATATATTACAGTTGTTTTATGTGAATATTTGTCATATATTATAGATTATTCGTTCTGCTGTGAGATTATGTGTTGTTTAGTTTATTCTTGTCTTCTTTCTGCTTTCTTTTCCCTTACTATTCGCCTTTCCATTCAATTTGGGTTGGACATGCGTGGTTTATTGTCAGCTTAAACTGTACGGAAAAGTGGGTTGTTATAGTTGAAGTACTATTACATCATCACAAATAGAAGTAAACAAATGAAATTTTATTTCAACATATATTTTATTTCAATACAATTTTAATAGTACACGATTACAACAAGAACTTCTACAATATTTTAAATACAATATTTTATATACAATATTCATATACAATAGTATTTTAAACTCTCATATACAACACACTTTGAAATACAACAATCACTTCTAACCTCACTCACTCGAATTCGATTTTTATGTTCTTACTCCAATTACTTTTCTCCAACCATCTGCTTTGCCAGTCAAATAACAACTCAACAATAAGAAAAGGAGACAAATTAAAACTGCAAAAATATAAATATATTTAAACTCAAAATTGCCTCAGTTTGTTGGTTTTGTTCTTTTTAAATTTTGAAATAGGCACCAAAAATATCCATAACGTACACGAGAACTTACGAGATTCACAGTGTATCACTGTACATTAAATAAGGCCGAGCACATACACAAAACACATTTGCACCAACAAAACAAGAAACTCAATTTCAGGTGCAGTAACGTCAAGCCCAATGGCATAACACAGGGGCTCAAGTGAAACATAATAGCAAAAGAAAAACATGAACATAAAAACAGTTTAGAGGCAGGCCAATATGCAAGTACAGCACACAAACTGCACAAACATGCAGCAAAGAAAAGTGATGCACAAGGTCAAGTACACAAAAATGCAACCAGATCAACAAGCTCAAAGCTCAAGGCAAAGTACACAAAGGTGCAGCACGGCAACAAACACACACAAGCTAAGGCAAAAAGACATGCACCAGCAAGGGAAAGCACAAGCAGCACAAAGTGTGTACATGTAGTTCAATGCACAAACCCAGCAGCAAGTGCACAGTAAATACATAGCAGAACCATATGCAAAGCAGCAAACATCAAACTACAACATGGTGCGTGCACACACAAAAGAAGTCTACGCATACAACACTCAAAAACAGGCAAAGTGCACAAGAGTACACAAAGATGAACTAGCAAAGGCAAGTGAATGTCATAACACACTGTAACGAACGCGATTTTTCGTCGCTCGAAAATCGACACTAATACGTCCACTGTATCAACTGCCGAGCAATCGAATGCCGGAAAACCGAATTGTTATGGAGAAAAAGAAGAGGTAGAAGAAAACAGAAGAAAAAGAAAGAAGAAACAACAGAAAAACACAGAAACAGAACAATATCAGAATCTCACATTCGCAGCGGAATAACATATAATAGATAAATGAATAATCTTAAAATCAAAGAACTATATCATTTTATACATTACATCATTATCAGAGTTTACAAAAACAATATACAACACAACTGGACAGTTTTATAAACTTGTCCTCATACAGAATACACAGCGGAATAAATAATATCATATACAAATTCTACGTCTCGCCATCCAGCTCGCCACTGAGCTCCACAGCATCTCCTGAATCCAGAATGACCTGATAACCTGACTCTAGACTGCCCGTGTGGAAATTGGTGGGCACCCAGAGTTTAGGAAGGAAACAATAAACTCCAGGTCAGTCATGGTGACTGGTGTGAGAACTAAAACAGTTATTATCTTTAAAACAACAACAACAAAGGAAGTGGAAACATTCGCAATGCTTTTGGAAAATGAAACTACCATAAGACCTCCCGCCACACACACAATGCAAACGCAGAATTGGAGGAGATTTCTTCTTATGATAGTCAAACATGCTTACTACGCAAATCATTGGATTATTATTATTAGTGCATAGTATAGAAAACATTTCGAAAGTATAATATTAATCTTAGCCAGCATAGGCATTTCACGTTATGCCTACTATAGCTACTATGTTCAATTGCAGGTTACCGCCACATTCCATAGAAGGTAATAAAACTAAAACCGTACAAGGTTCGTATTGTTTCTTTGGATTTTCCAACAAATGGTCAGGCTAAGGAACTTCCTATGCCACGTAGGAACGCCTCTGGCTGGACGCTCCGAGAGACAACCTGCTCTCTGCCAACACAAGGCCGGTTACTCCCTTCCCGGGCAGTAAACCTGAGATATGCCACCCCCGGTCCTTTGGGACCTTTATCCGAGCACTCGGTAACCAACATCACAAATAATAAATAAAGTGTTTCCACATGAGTAAGTATCTGGGCTCCATACCATGATACTACCCTTTTCCAAAAGGAATGGTCATACCCTAGGGAAGCTACCCCTGAAATCTTGCCGCATCTTTCCTGTTTCGACCATTTCCGGGTTGTAAGGTCTGACGAAGTCTCGTCTACAAAGCTACGCTTTTTCACAAAGCCACGCTTTGATCACAAATGATCATCACACAGCAACACTCAGCATGCCACATTACCAAATTGGGAATATATCGCTGATAAATTTCAACTACATAACCTCTGAGCTCGTACGTCTCAGAGAAGGGTGTTAAGCTAAGAGAATAAATTCTCCGCCACCAACAGAAATGTATTTGAAAGAAATCAACTTTATATCTCAAAATGTAATGTCAGACATGTAACCATACAAGTCTGTTCCGGGTTCGAACAAAACCGAAGGCACTTCCGAAGAAGCCTGGCAATCAGGGTATTCACAATCCCGATAAAACTTCCCATCACAAAGGAAATCTCTATACCGTAGCTAACGGTGCAGAGACAATCGATAGGTCATCCTATCGTTTTCACAAATACCCGGTCTTCACCATCGATCTTCAATACGATCCATATCGTCGTATCACTAATTCGGAATGGGTTATATGACACAAAGGTCTTTTCCCAGCTAACCCGAATAGTGAGCACAATATTTAAAACATATGGATATAGGGATTTCAATTAAGTCACAACTTATTACCCAAATACTTTCCTTTAAATGGTTTAAACAAATTACCATTTTAAATCTTTAAACGAAAAGATTTACTTCACAAAGTTTATCCAGTTTCACAAAGATTCATTCACAGATTTCCAAATCAATTTCCATTTCAATTGGATTAACCCATTAAATCTTTAAATCAAGACTTAATTTATAGCTTTCAAAACTATTCAAAATTCAAGTCTTTTATAATATAAAAGATGCACCTTTTGAAATACTCTTTTATTTCAAAATAAAGTTTAATTATCGTCACAAAGGTTAATTCATAGTTTTCCAAACTATTTACAATTTCATTTCAACTAGAGATGTTTTCGATACAAATTGGAAATCTTTTCACTTTATGAAAGCCATTATTATTTGAAAACAGATAGTTTTCGTTTTGGGAAAAAATGGTTACATTTACATAGTTTAAAGTCGTTCAAGTAAAAACTTGAATTTAAATTTCAATTTCCCCAAGACCGTATTTTAATTGGTTAAAAAACATAAAAACACCTTTTATACTTATAAAATCTTTTAAACCAAAATTCCCAATTCATTGAATTCAATTCCAAAATATTGAATTCAAAATTTAAATTAAATGATTTAAATTCCAATTTTAATTAAGTTATTTAAAATAACCTTTATTTTGAAACTCGCTTTCAAAAACTTTCAATTTCAATTTCAAAACAATTTTGGATTCAAAAACTCAATTTTCCAAAATTGATAAAAATCTGTGACTTAACCGATTTCCACGTGAAATCCACATTTGTGTGTGTATTGTGTAGTCCACCGGTTTAACACAATAGTGCAACAACATTCAACCATCACAGATCAAATATAACAATATAATTGATAAGCGGTATAAAATATAATGCTTATCTTTCATCACAGATCACAGATATTCATATCATAGATGAATAAATCACACAAAATAGGATGTATCACAAAGCACCACACAACAGGAATATCAAACAATTCAACATCCAATATAATTCAAACTTCCATAGATAGGATCAATTTAATTATCTGATTAATTCAAATCAGATAAATTTCTATAAATAAATTTTACTAGTTATAGTAAATTAATAATCAATGAATTTCAAAGTGATTTCCAAATTATTTCAAATCCCAAATCAAATTTTTCCAACGAATTTCCAAATTAAATTCCTTTATCTCTTCAAATCCATTCAAAAATCCCAACATTTAAATAAATTCTTCAACTTATAATAATATTTCTGAAATCCGTTTATTAAGCCTTTTCATACAAATTTGAAATTTAATTCAATACAGTTCAAAAATAAAAAAAATTATCTTTTAAAACTCCTTTTAAATTTATTCGATTATCAAAAATATATTTTCCGAAAAAAAATTCAACTTTAATTTCGAAAATACAATTTTATTTATTTTCGGTATCCAACGATACCAAAATATATTCGGCTAAATTATAGCCGTCACAATTTCAATCACAAAATATAATCACGCGGCGATTATAATAGTCAACACACAATGTTGAAATAAATTCAAATATTTGAGGAATCCAGTTGGATCCTTCCAACCTGTTTCCCTGCATCCACAGATGTTAGCACAATACCAATTTCACTTCAATGTGAAATCATCGCGGTATATGGGATTTATAAATATTATCCGCTATTATGCGGCGCAATAGGGTCTCATCCGCTATACAATGCGGGAAATCAACAACTCCAATATATACATATTCCAATATACATATATATTGCTATATACATATATAATACCAATTCCACTTCACAGTGGAATTATCGCGGTATATGTTTTTAATAAATAACCTCCGTTTAATATACGACGTATAGGGTCTATTTAACACAATAGATAACAATTATCATCCAATCATCACAATCAACACTATCAACAATTTAAAATTTAACTATTTAAAATTTAAATCGAAACAAAATATTCGATTGAGTGAGAAGTTCTCACCTTGCTTTCAATAACGGTTGCAGCGTTTTATTTCGAATAAAATTAAACACGCGTTTAATTTTACTCAAAATTTTCACTGGCTCCGAACGACTCCAAACCAGCTCCATTGCGTAGTGCTCGTCGAAACGATTCCAACGCAAAAAGTTTCGTCGAATTTCGACCTCGTATCAAGCATATATGATATTTTAAAGTTTAAACAAATTAAATATAATCATTTACAATTTCTTTTATTTAATTTTTTTTATTACAAACCCTAGATCAATCCTGGGCTGCACGTTCTGGAGATGCAAATCTGGCCATGCACTGCTTCTTCCCTCCCAGTTCAAACGCACGCGAATAACACCCACGGCCGCCTCCTTGCTCGAATTTCTAAGCCTTCATCTTTCATCTTCACGCCGATCAACTACTAGGGTTTCGAAGCCCCGCTCGAGAGCCACCATCGGCCAGAGGCCGGCCATGCTCGGTGCCCCCCAAGCCTTGGAATTCGTGCACGAACGGCCAGAGAACGCGGCCCCCTAGCGACCACCTCGATTCTCCAATTCAGATCACCACCGTTGGATCTGTAGATCTCAACACCCTCTTCACTTTTGTAGTTGACAACTTTTGCTAAATGTTTACGGATTTGAAGGAAATTGAGGGAGAAGAAGAATGTTTTCTGGCCTTTGAACAAAAGAGTGGCGGCCAGGGTTTGAGCTGAAACCCTAATAGTTTTGTTTGCAAAATGAAGAAATGAGGTGCTTTTATAGAAAATTCTCCAAATCACTATTCATCGGAAAAAAATTCGAACTCCAAATCGAGCGTGCCGGCTGGCGTTTCTAAGGTTTACCCCACGTTCCGAACACAATGGAATGCGTTTCGGAAGCTAATTCGATCGTATGTGAGAGTTACATAAATAAACGATCAATTTGAAATCAATCGATTTAAACCGATTTCGATGCATTTTGGCTTGCCCCGGACAAACGACCACTCCGATTGACACGAAATTTGAAATCTTATAATAATATCACATTATGATCCGATGAAACTAGTTTCGTCGAAATCCGAGACTGTTTGAAAAATGGTCATTTTTACTCGTCAATTAAATATTAAAATATTCAATTTTCACAAATTAACTTTTAATTCGATTTTAAAAGTTCTATAACATCACTATAACTCCAATATGATTTAATATAACTTTATAAATCATTTTTAATCACATTTAATCTGGATATCAATTATCTACCCCATTTCAGGTATTAAATTAATAATTAAATCATCCAATTAAATCACTATATCGAAATTAAATTAATTCGACTTCCAAATCTTACTTATTAATATTTAAAATTAATTAAATATACGAATTTCAAATGACGGAAATTCTGGGTCGTTACAAACTTCCCCCCTTAAAAGAATTTCGTCCTAGAAATTGCAAGGTAAGAAAAATGCCCCAAATTCATTAACTTTTTAAACAATTTGTTTCGTGAAAATTTTATATTTCCTTTTCCCAAAACCTTTAACTTCAACCAAAATAATGGTTTCCATTTTCTAGTTCAACTCCTACGTTTTCATTTCAATTTGAAAATTGACTTTTCATTAACAAAAATTTTCCAAAATTTTCTAACGCCTTTAATTTTCAGAAAAATTCGCCAGCGTCTCCTTTGCGCAGTTCGATCGTAGTAGGATCACAATAGACATAAATATATATACATCGACCCACACGGTCGGAAAAGCAGAAAAACAGTTCATATTTCCTATTTTTATTGCGTAGGCGTACCTTTTTAGCATTTTTAAGCAAAGCAGTTATTTATTAGCATTTTACGCAACCCAATCAACCGAACGGCAGCCACCGCACCTGTACTTACTCAATATAAACCCGTAAGTGACATATATACAAAGTTATTAACAATTTACTCTTTTAAACAACTACAACACATGCATATTAAGGGAAATGCATACTAACAAGGTTTATAAGCAAGTTATAAAATTTCAATATCACTTGTAATTGTTTACAACCAATTCATATACAATGACATTCAATTATTCATTTTCAATTAGTCACATTCACTCATTTAAATTCAAGTTGGTTCACTTCCAATTCAAATCAATTTCTATTTAAATTTACTTCACTTTCAATTTAAATTCAATTACTATAGCTTTCAATTTTTATCAATTCTATTCCATTAACACTTAATGAATTATACACAATCAACCAACAATCAAATAACAACCAACGTACATTCAACACAACCAAATTTATTCACTTTGTTTTACTTCACATTCAATTTGGTTCAACACTTTTAATTCCAATTGGTTTAATATTAAATTGACTTCCATTCAATTTATTCAAATTCCAATTTATTAGCTTTAATGAATTAACACATATATCCATTATTCCATATTACTTCATTTACATTCGATTGATTAACATTCAATCCATTTATTCAATTCAATCGCTAATTCATTTTACAAATAAAGTTGAATTTCATTACATAACTCAAGTTCATATCCATTTAATAAATTCACTTTATTAATTTACTTTGATATCAAAATCAACTTCATTTAACATTACTTAAGTTATATTCCATTTCAAACATCATTTGTTTAACTTAACTTAAATCTCCACTTATAAATCCAATTCAGATTTCAATTCTAAAGTAAATTTTATTTAACTTTTACCAAAGTCAAATTCATGTCACATTTTGCTTAACAAAATTGTTTAACCACTTTAAAAATTGGTTTCACTTACATCTTCTCATTTTATAAGTTGTACAACTTATTTATTTAAACTTCCAAATCATATTATAAGTATAAAACTCGTTTCACTTATAATTATCAATTACAACTTGCATTTTTAATTCAAATTTGTTTATCACAACAAAACTTCAATTTTTTTTCAATTTATTATGGTAGCAAATCAATCACACAGAAACTCGAAAATGATACTGATGATGCTGCAGTCATCACCCTTATTATTTCCCAGCAACAATAGTGAATTCAGTGCTTAAATTCTTTCAAAATTTTCCTTTTATTTATAAATCACATTTATAAATCTTTTTCTCATATAATTTCACTATTTACCTTTACTTATACAAGATTACTTCACAATTGTAAATCATTTTAATTATAATTCCATACTTATAATTCATTTGCTTATATACTTCTTTCTTTTACAATTGCTGTTTTTATTTAGATTATTCAAACAACTTTTATTAACTCATATATATTCTTACATTTTTAACAACCAAACAATCAATTTATATACACTTTAATAATTTCTGAAAAATTATTCTTGATATACAAAATATAATCGAGGTAAAATTATTTCATTTACCCAATTTAAAATGATACTATGTCGACTTGCCTCGTTTAACTGTTTAGAAACCCCTATCGATAATATGGCGTCCCACATACTGACCAAAATTCATAAACAACTCAACGGATAAGCAAACACAATAAAAAACAATTTCATATTCACTAAACAAATACGCGCTCGTATCTATTATTACACTCACACTCATTCTAGAATACTACTGACTCTATCTCTAATGACTAACACCCAACAGAACCAAGGTTATCACTTAACCATATGCTCCGATACCAAATGTAACGACTCGACTTTTCGTCGCTCGAAAATCGACACTAATACGTCCACTGTATCAACTGCCGAGCAATCGAATGCCAGAAAACTGAATTGTTATGGAGAAAAAGAAGAGGTAGAAGAAAACAGAAGAAAAAGAAAGAAGAAACAACAGAAAAACACAGAAACAGAACAATATCAGAATCTCACATTCGCAGCGGAATAACATATAATAGATAAATGAATAATCTTAAAATCAAAGAACTATATCATTTTATACATTACATCATTATCAGAGTTTACAACAACAATATACAACACAACTGGACAGTTTTATAAACTTGTCCTCATACCGAATACACAGCGGAATAAATAATATCATATACAAATGCTACGTCTCGCCATCCAGCTCGCCACTGAGCTCCACAGCATCTCCTGAATCCAGAATGACCTGATAACCTGACTCTAGACTGCCCGTGTGGAAATTGGTGGGCACCCAGAGTTTAGGAAGGAAACAATAAACTCCAGGTCAGTCATGGTGACTGGTGTGAGAACTAAAACAGTTATTATCTTTAAAACAACAACAAAGGAAGTGGAAACATTCACAATGCTTTTGGAAAATGAAACTACCATAAGACCTCCCGCCACACACACAATGCAAACGCAGAATTGGAGGAGATTTCTTCTTATGATAGTCAAACATGCTTACTACGCAAATCATTGGATTATTATTATTAGTGCATAGTGCAGAAAACATTTCGAAAGTATAATATTAATCCTAGCCAGCATAGGAATTTCACGTTATGCCTACTATAGCTACTATGTTCAATAGCAGGTTACCGCCACATTCCATAGCAGGTAATACAACTAAAACCGTACAAGGCTCGTATTGTTTCTTTGGATTTTCCAACAAATGGTCAGGCTAAGAAACTTCCTATGCCATGTAGAAACGCCTCTGGCTGGACGCTCCGAGAGACAACCTGCTCTCTGCCAACACAAGGCCGGTTACTCCCTTCCCGGGCAGTAAACCTGAGATATGCCACCGCCGGTCCTTTGGGACCTTTATCCGAGCGCTCGGTAACCAACATCACACATAATAAATAAAGTGTGTCCACATGAGTAAGTATCTGGGCTCCATACCATGATACTACCCTTTTCCAGAAGGAATGGTCATACCCTAGGGAATCTACCCCTGAAACCTTGCCGCATCTTTCCTGTTTCGACCATTTCCAAGTTGTGAGGTCTGACGAATTCTCGTCTACAAAGCTACACTTTTTCACAAAGCCACGCTTTGATCACAAATGATCAATAAATTATCATCACACAGCAACACTCAGCATGCCACATTACCAAATTGGGAATATCTCGCTGATAAATTTCAACTACATAACCTCTGAGCTCGTACGTCTCAGAGAAGGGTGTTAAGCTAAGAGAATAAATTCTCCGCCACCAACAGAAATGTATTGAAAGAAATCAGCTTTATATCTCAAAATGTAATGTCAGACATGTAACCATACAAGTCTGTTCCGGGTTCGAACAGAACCGAAGGCACTTCCGAAGAAGCCCTTGCAATCCGGGTATTCAAAATCCCGATAAAACTTCCCATCACAAAGGAAATCTCTATACCGTAGCTAACGGTGCAGAGACAATCGATAGGTCATCCTATCGTTTTCACAAATACCCGGTCTTCACCACCGATCTTCAATACGATCCATATCGTCGTATCACTAATTCGGAATGGGTTATATGATACAAAGGTCTTTTCCCGGCTAACCCGAATAGTGAGCACAATATTTAAAACATATGGATATAGGGATTTCAATTAAGTCACAACTTATTACCCAAATCCTTTCCTTTAAATGGTTTAAACAAATTACCATTTTAAATCTTTAAACAAAAAGATTTACTTCACAAAGTTTATCCAGTTTCACAAAGATTCATTCACAGATTTCCAAATCAATTTCCATTTCAATTGGATTAACCCGTTAAATCTTTAAATCAAGACTTAATTTATAGCTTTCAAAACTATTCAAAATTCAAGTCTTTTATAATATAAAAGATGCACCTTTTGAAATACTCTTTTTTTTCAAAATAAAGTTTAATTATCGTCACAAAGGTTAATTCATAGTTTTCCAAACTATTTACAATTTCATTTCAACTAGAGATGTTTTCGATACAAATTGGAAATCTTTTCACTTTATGAAAGCCATTATTATTTGAAAACAGATAGTTTTCGTTTTGGGAAAAAATGGTTACATTTACACAGTTTAAAGTCGTTCAAGTAAAAACTTGAATTTAAATTTCAATTTCCCCAAGACCGTATTTTAATAGGTTAAAAAAACATAAAAACGCCTTTTATACTTATAAAATCTTTTAAACCAAAATTCCCAATTCATTGAATTCAATTCCAAAATATTGAATTCAAAATTTAAATCAAATGATTTAAATTCCAATTTTAATTAAGTTATTTAAAATAACCTTTATTTTGAAACTCGCTTTCAAAAACTTTCAATTTCAATTTCAAAACAATTTTGGATTCAAAAACTCAATTTTCCAAAATTGATAAAAATCTGTGACTTAACCGATTTCCACGTGAAATCCACATTTGTGTGTGTATTATGTAGTCCACGGGTTTAACACAATAGTGCAACAACATTCAACCATCACAGATCAAATATAACAATATAATTGATAAGCGGTATAAAATATAACGCTTATCTTTCATCACAGATCACAGATATTCATATCATAGATGAATAAATCACACAAAACAGGATGTATCACAAAGCACCACACAACAGGAATATCAAACAATTCAACATCCAATATAATTCAAACATCCATAGATAGGATCAATTTAATTATCTGATTAATTCAAATCAGATAAATTTCTATAAATAAATTTTACTAGTTATAGTAAATTAATAATCAATGAATTTCAAAGTGATTTCCAAATTATTTCAAATCCCAAATCAAATTTTTCCAATGAATTTCCAAAATTATTCCCTTTTAAATAAATTCCTTTATCTCTTCAAATCCATTCAAAAATCCCAACATTTAAATAAATTCTTCAACTTATAATAATATTTCCGAAATCCGTTTATTAAGCCTTTTCATACAAATTTGAAATTTAATTCAATACAGTTCAAAAATAAAAAAATTATCTTATAAAACCCCTTATTTCTTAAAAATAAAAAAACAAACAAACATGAGCATCTTATTTTCACGAAGTCAATCTTTTTCATTTGTTTGCAAATCCATTCCTAAAGCCTCCTTCCTCCATGCGTGAGCCATCATGCCATTTTTCCGTTGATTCTCCAGGCTTTAGAAACATATGCGGGCTTCAAAATTCTTAACGTGAGTAACTAATTTGTTTTATTTTATTATTAAAATGAGTGTACGGGTTTTTATATTTCATTTTAATAATATTCTTATATCTAGAATATCTTCCGCATATGAACGCTGATTCATGTGTGATTTCTTCCGTTGGGTTCGTATTGAAATTTCGGACAACATGAAACTGGTTTGGTTGAATTTGGAGACTGTTGGAATTTGGCTTTTATTGGATTTTTAATTGGCTATAAATCAAAGGTGAGTGATTAAACCCACTCATGCAATACTAAATCTTCTTATGTTAATTGAATTAAATTTATGAAGTGATAAGAATTTTATTAATTACTGTTTGGTAATTTAAATTGTCATTTAAATTTAATTTGAATTTATATTGAATTAAATTGACAGTTAAACTAATATTGAATTTAATGGCTAGTTAAGTACCTGATATTGATAACTAGTTAATTATTGTGATTTATTGGTTGATTTGGTTATTGACTGTGATGGATGTCTATTTGTTGACATTGTGGATGATTGGATGTTTATTTATTTATATATATCCCTGTTATCACCCTGTATATTAACTGAAAGTATATAAACTATTGTTAGAATTATTTCAAATAAATTAAGAAATAGGTTGAAATGATATATACCTATGACACTTTGATTTGGATTGAAATGATATATATCTATCCCTGAATTTAAAAATTGAAATAACTACTCACTTGGCTATAGGGTATAAAATTATATACGGACACTGGATTGGTTAAATTAAATGGCTTTAAAATCTTGAATTTGAATTTTGGTTAAATAATATTGTTTTAAAGGAAATAAATTGTGGATTTATATGAATTAAATTATTTTCTAATTCAAGCTTTGAAATGTTGAAATTGAAATCGGTTAAAAGAAATTGTTTTAAGGAATTGAATTGGAAATGTGATGTTATAATCGAGGTATGACTTTAATTTTGGAAATTGAATTATTTTAAGATTTGGACCTTAAAATTGAACAATGAGGTTTAATTTGATTTAAGCGATTTAAATCAGTAAATTGAAATTGGACATGAAATTGATATATGAAATGGTTTAAAATAAGAATTGAAATGTAAATCATTGAATTGGATTGTTGAATCGAATTTGAAGTTAAAAATGAACGTTTTAAAAATTGAAGTTAATTCAGATTGAAATTGAAATCAAGTTGATTTGAAACTAAATCGAAATTGAGTCAATTGAATTGAAAGATTGAAAATTTAGCTTTGTTGATTTGAAATTTGGACATGGGCCCAGATTTGTTGAAATGGAAAGAAACAGTTTGATTTGATGTTATTTTCAAAATAAATTATTTTAGTATAAACTGTTTAAAATCTATTTTTTTTAATACTCAAATTATCTTGATTTTTCCAAACTATTTTACTATATAAACCATTTTCAATACTCAAACCATTTTATATCAACCGTTTTAAATCTTTAAATATTAAACTATTTTAAGCTATTTAAACTATTTAAAACTATTCAAACTATTTTCTAAAAATTCAAATCGTGCAAAGTTGGAATGTTTATATTTAAATTGTTGATTTAAATGCGAATGTGGTTAAATGAGGTTATAACCTAAGTTGGAATTTGAAATGATATTTTCAAGTGAAAATGACATATTTTGAGTAAATATGGTATTTTAAAATGAAGTGATATTTTCGAAGTGAATATGATATTTTGATATCAAATATGAATCGGTTTTGAAATGTAAATGAACCAACCGGTGTGAAAAATGACATTTGGTTGTTAAAGAGACCGAGGCCTCTTATTGGCATACTCTCTGTAAATATTGGTACCACTTTAACAACTGTGTACGTGGTGAATGATCCAGAATGAAGTGGTTGAATTTAGTGAACGTTTGCTGGATTTGAAGAAAGAGAACGATGATGGATGACTTCGACACTTATGTCAATTTGAAATGACTAAAACAGGAGCCATACCTGACCAATGAGGCTAGCTACCTCTAGCGACATCTGTTCTTCGTATTACTATATTGATTTTGACTTGATTGGTGCACCTTGATTTGATTATGGGATGGATGTTCGCGGTGGGCCGTTAGGGGTTACAACCAATCAGGAAATGCAAAACGATGGTATCCTACCTTGGGCATCGCCTCACGTGCCTTGTCATACTCTTATCCTTATTCGCGCCCACTAAGATTTTGTTTTAGTGTTGTCTTATCACGGCGCCTCCCTGACTACCGACGTTACTGGTGGTGTCAAAGGCAAACTATAGGACAATGCTTAAAAATGTGTTAAGGGGGATTAATGTAAAGCCTTAACACTATTTTAATACTTTACTTTACTGTTAGACACTACATATATATAGTGTATCTTACTATATGTAGATAGTTTAACGAATCCTTAGGATGTGGAAAATCCTGTAACCTCTCTTAAGTTATTGCACTCACGTTATACATTGGATAGGAGATGTAAAATCCCGTAAACATCTCTGAAGCTATTACACTCATATTTACTTGTTATTGATTTAACTTACATAAGAACTTCTAGTTCTGACTCGAGTGTTTTGTCTTTTCATTACGCTCGGGTCAACCTGAACATTTCAGTGTTTGAAGACATTATTTACGAAAGACGAAGACAGGGTTTGGTATCTGATCATTATTGGTATGTTGTTGTTTGTACTTTGATTATGTTGTAAAAATTATGTAATCAAATGTATATTGTAAAACAGCTTCATGAACTGTTTATTTGATTATTATATATTGTCATTCAGCTCCGAGATTTTGTATTTTATTTTCCTTCTTTTCTCTTATTTTCTTATTAAATTCCATTGACAATCCTCCCTTTTGAACGGTTTGAGTTAGACATGTGTGGTTTATTATCGATTTAAACCGTCCAAAAAGGTGGGTCGTCACAATAATTTGAACTTAAATCATTAAAAAACTGCAAAGCATTCGGTATATTGTTTGAAAATAGTTTTAGAACTTCTTAACACGAATGTAGTAATTTGATCATAACTTGAACATCTTTACTCCAAATATTGAAATTCTTGTAGTTATGGAAAGCTAACTAATAATGCTACAACTTTACTTTTTTATTTTTGCCGGTTCATTTTGTAAAAGCTTTAAAAACAACAATTATCTCAGCACATCACTTGAAAATCATTTCTGATTTATACCAACAAGTTATAGTTTTTTAAATATAACATTTGATTGATCCATTGTTTTTGAGTTGAAGCCAATATTGGTGATTAGCAATATTGAATATCTAAACATTTCAAGTTTTATGCTAAATCAAATTACGGACTTAATGTTTTCAGATAGTGGATTCAATTGGACAGAATTTTCAAAACAAGAATGGTTAATTACTTATGTACGATGATGTAACGAACCTAATTTTGATTAACATTATTTATGACATTTAATTAGTTTAATTAAATGAAATAATGTAAATGGTTAAGGGATTGATATTTGTGAATATAGAGGGTACCCGTGCCTAATAAACTAAGGAACAGAAGAAAATTTAAAATAAAATAAGTAAGGGAAATAGATAAGGGAAAAATAGGAATAAGTTATATTCTTATACCCTAAACCCTTAATGCCACTTTCATTTTATAAACATTCACAAACTAAAAAATACAACCTTGGTCGGCCACCATTAGAAGAAGTAAGAGGAAGATAAGCAAGAATCAAGAAGAAGGAAGCTTAATCAAACTTATTCAAGGGCAAATCTCAACTCCTTAACAACAAGCTAAGATGAATAATATATTACATCTCATTTTTGATGATTTCGGTTTCTAGATTAGATCCGAACCTATTTTGCAAGGTATTATGCCATGTTTTGAATGTTAAATATATATATATATATATATATTTGTTGATGAATTTAGCTTCTTCATATAGATTTTATGATAAATTTGATTTGAAAAACCTATCAAATGACATCCAAATGCCTTGAGATTTTGATATATGGTCAAAAATAATATTTTATACATGGATTTCAAGTTTCATAATTTTCTGAATTAATGTGAATTTATTATGAATTTTCTAGTGCAGAAAATGGTTAAATTGGGTTTAAAATTAATTACGACTATTATATATTAGTTTTCGGTCAGAAATTTAAATATGTTAGAAAACATATTAAAAGTGATTTATGAGAATTTTTGGAGAATTTTCTTAAGTGTTTTGATAAGTATATAAAATTATTTAAGGTATGGGACTTAAATGTTTTATATGTTTATAAAAGGAGAAGGGGTAATTTGTAAATGTTTTAAATTGTTACTCTCTGAAATTCAGCAGCACTTTTAGCAAAGATTTTGGAAACGAAATGGCAAACAATTATATGATGACAAATAAGCAAGTTAGTTGGAAAAATATTGCTTTATAAAGTTAAAAAAATCAGTTTTGTAGAAGCTTTGTTGTTTCACCACTTTCGGTAGCCTCCTTTCGACTTTATACTGCCACCTCCATCCTAGTCGAAACCAATACACATGGTATCAAAGACTTGGTACGTAGTGGATTGGAGGTAGGCAAGAAGTATAGAGTCGAAACGTGCCTTTGAATGGGTCGAGGCCTTGTTTTGCTTTCAAAGGAAATGCCGCTCGCTTTGCTTTCAAAATAATGCTTTCAAATGAGATAGCTTTTGACTTGGTCAAGTGTTTTAAAGAAAAGAGCTTTCGAAAGAGGTTGCCACCTTTGTTTTAAGAATATGTCGCATGTTACCTTTCGAAGCAATGCCTTCGAAAGGGTTCTTTCGCTTTAAACCCTGAGCCGCTTCTCCAATTCTTTCGAAGGGGTTGGTTTCGACACCATCCACTTCTTTTATTTAGGAAAATGCTTTCGAAAGAATTACTTTTGTCCCAGTTCTTTTAAGACCCTTTTGATATTTTGGAAGCTAAACCCAAAGGTTTCAAAAGGAATGGTTTTAAAGGTTTCGAAAGTATGTTCCACATAATTTTACTTGAACCCAATGCTTTCGAAAGGTTTATTTTATGTAAAGGACTTTAATGTTTTCAAAAGATACCTAAAGAAGGTTTCGAAGGGGAGGTTTCCCGGTGTTTTCGAAAGGCATATGATAAAGGTTTCGAATTGGTGATTCCCCAATGTTTTCAAAAGGTCTACCTTTAGTATTTGAATGGAAGGTTTCCAATGTTTTCGTAAGGCAAGTTTGAAGTATTTTAAAAGAGGATGTCTAAGGTTTTGTAAAGCTTTCGAAAAGACACTTTCAATGGTTTCATAAGGTCTAATTGAAATGGTTTTGAAAGGTATGTTTTGGCCTTTTGGCCCAATGTTACAAAGTAAAGTAGTAAACTTGTTTTGAAGGGGGTAATTTCAAGATTTTCGAAAGGGATACTTTCAAAGGTATCGAAAGAGAATGTTTAAAGGAATTAAGCAAGGGTTTTGAAGGTTTTCATCAACAAGGTTTTGAGTAAAGCATATAGTTTATTTAATTTCAAAGGTACTTTAAATGAATTTCAAAGTCATAATGGAAATGTGAACCACTTTTTAAATGATTTTGGCAATGAGAATAATTTCAATTATGGTGCAATGGACAATTTTCGTTCTCAACAAGTTCAAATTGAAATTCTCAAATTAATAATTATAAATTTGGTTTTGCTGAGCAAATGGACGAAATTCAAAAAAATCACATGGATTTATTGTTTGAAACAAACATGAAACAACGTGAGAAACAAACTCAACTCCCAACGTGTGACGAGTTAAGTGATAATCCATCTTTTACCAAAAATGCTGATTTTCAAATAACAATTTTTGAAATTGAAAATGACAATCTTAATGAAGTTGTTGAAAGTGTGGTAATTGAGTTGGATTTCAATTCTTTTGAGAGTGTGGAACCAAATTTAAAATTCGATCTTCCTTTTTCTGATTTTGAAAATTTGAATACAACTTTAGATTTTGAACAGATCATGCAATGAAATTGCGAATAATTCAATAAAGGAAGACGAGTTTAGTGAACACAAATTCTTTGGACTTTTCGAAGATGAGTTGTTGAATTCTGCAGGGTTAAATTTAAATCACCATTTTGATTTTAAAATTAATAATTCTGAAGAAGTTTTCAATGATAAGCTTAAATTTCAAATTGGTAAAAATAAACATGAACTTCAACAAATTATTCTATCTACCCCAAAAATCATCAAAAATAAAACAACTCCTACGTTTTTCAATAAAATGACATTCGTTTTTCCAAATCAACATTCAACTTTGAAATCTTTTATGGTTTGGTTTTCTGTGCTTAAAGTTATGTCTCTCATACTTGACGAGACAAATGAATTGGTCTTTGGAAGACCATTTCATTTACACTTTAACGGTATATTTTCTGATGTCGTGTAAATAATAATCGTTTGATTTTCATGTAAATATAGATCATATTTTCATTTTTTGTTATTAAGTTGAATTTTCAGAAAATTTATTTGTCTCAACAAGAATAAAAATAAAGTTTGATTACAAGTAACTATGGTTTAACTAGTATATAGGAAGGTTCATGTGTGATAATAATGAAATATATCCTAACTGAAATCTTTGTTTGATAAGTGGTTGATTTAAAGTAAAGACGATGACATTTTTGATCTTCTAAGTTAAGTGGTGCTAAGATGATATTGTAACACTCTCTATTCATAAAAAAAGAAAAAAAAGAAAATAATAATAATAATAATTTTGTATATATGTATATATTTTATTAACACCTGGAGTCATGTGTTCACACGCAAGTGTGTACACTCGCCATGCTCTGTACCCTTCTCACGTAAGCCCGAAAGGCAGTGCTTGATTGGTATATCTGTTCTCAGTTTATTTGAGTTAGGTGTATGTATATAAAAATTCTATCATTAATAACGCCTACAGTCGATAGGTGTGCATACTTGTACACTCGCCATGCTCTGTATTCCTCTCACGTAAGCCCGCAAGGCAGTGCCTGGGCGGTATATCTGGCCTCAGTTTTCTGAGTTATTCATATTTAAATATTGTTAATATCAATAAAATTTTCAAATAATAGAAAGTAAGCAATTGAAATCCAATCACTATTTTCACTTGTTTGATTTGACTTGTTATTCAAAAGAAATAAAAATACCACTTTGAAAAACTTTGAACATCAACTAATGATCCATTTCATAGTTGCACTATGTTATCAACCGAAACAACTAGCCAAACTAGAGTCTATCTGTGATGATAACTTAATTTTTGTTGGAAATTTTGACAAGTAAAAGGACTTAAATTTCTTGATAATGACTAGATCTTATATTTAACTTATTCGTGTCAATTTAAAAGTAAATTCTTCATTTGTAAATATTTTTAAAAAATTGCATTCATATCTTTGTAAATTAATCTTGCATTTAGGAAATTTTTCATATTTCATTTGGATTTTGTGAACAGTATCCGCTGAAAACCCTCACGAGACAACACTCATCCTACTAGGGACACCTAGAGGTTTAACGCTTGTTGCATACGCTCAATGCAATCGTGCTTCATACGAAAACGGATTTATCTTAGTTTTAGTTTATTCGAAACAAATAAAATGATAAGTGTGGGGGTATTTGATGTGCACATAAAAGTGCATATTTTTACTTCCATATTTAATCTTCTTTTAATTAAATAAATGAGCATATAGGGTATTTTACATGTTTAAACCAAAATTTCAAAAATGCTTTTAAGTCATCATTCATGCATCAATTTGGGGGTAAAATGGTAATTTTGTGCATGTATTAATTTTGAGAACATTTATTTGCACATTTTATTTTTATTTGTAGAAATTGGATGACAGAAAGGAAAAGGTTTCATGAAAATATGCATGCATAAGAGAAGGAAACACAAGAATGAAGAAATAAATCAATTCATGCAACATGGAGGACCCCCACCTACCCACTTACCATGATCTTCAATTAGGAGCTAATGCACATGTTTGTGGAGATTAAAAATCACATGCACATTTAATGGAAGATTAATTACATGCTAATGATAACTTGGTGGCCGCACTTCGTCAAGGGCAATTTGGGTAGTCCTCTAAAATATGCATTAGGCTTTTAGGCATGTATAAATACCCCTTATGTTTCATGTTATGAAGCTCTTACCACCCTCTAGTTAGTTTAGTGGTAGCCACAAATTCTAAACATAAAACTCTCTTTCTTTCATGGCTTCTTAGCCTTTGCTTATGCCATTTATTTTTATTCTATTTTAATACATGTTCTTTTCTTTGTTATTTCTTTAATGTTAGTAGTGTAGATCTCTTTATTTTATGCAAGTAGATTAGCTTTTATTTTATTTAGCTCTCTTTTTCCTTTTGTTTATGTTTATGTTGCAATCTACATTTGTTGAAATGATAACAAATATAAGAAGCTAAACCCATTCAATTTAGGGGTAATGAAGCTCTCTTAATTATGTAGATTCAATATATTTGCTAATTTGTGATCTCTTTTTGTACTTAATGGAACTGTTTGAATGGGTAAAAAATTTGTTGTTTAACTTTGAATTTGATAGCCTATGTTGTTGGCACCAAATAGGCTATGCTTAAACAAACATAAACACAAATTACCTCTCCATCTAAATATGATTTTGGTAATGAAGTGGATTTTAGAATCAAAATTTGACGGTCTGTATTACTGATCAATAGTAAATAGATCATGCTTAGAGTAGATTTTATTTTTTAATTTCATTATCATTTTCATGAGAGTTAACAAGTGGTTTGGAGGGTGTGTTAAAGTTTGATGGTTTATGTTGGGCTAATTAATAGCATAAATAGACCATACTTATGATAAACACATCAACTAAATTCACAAATGACCACAAAGAGAGATCATGATTTCATTATGTTGATTTATGTGATCATGAGAAGGGAATTACCTCTAAATTGCCTTCTACTCTCATATTTTTATTCACTTTTGCTTGTAGTTAGTTTTTACATTTTCTTTAGCTTAAAACAATTTCAAACTCATTGGTTAATTTGATTGAGTAGAATTTTAAAATCACTTTAATTCCCTGTGGATCGACCCATACTCAATGTGCTAAAATTGTACGTCGTGCGCTTGTGATTATTTTTATTACAATTTTTCGGTGATTTTCTAACCGATAGAAAATTAGCCATCAAATAAGTTTTTGGCACCATTGTCGAGGAATTGAATTTGATTTTTATTTTATTCTTCGAATTAGTTTTGTTTGATTTTATTGCGTGTTAATTTTGTATATGAGTTGCATTTAAAAAAAAATTGTTGTGTGTTTGTATATTTTTGTTTGCATTTTGTTTGTGTGTTTGTTGTTTTTTCTATTTGCATTTGCATTGCTAAAAAACACAATTTCAAAACAAAAAATATATTTTATTTCCTTTTTATTTATAATTTGCATTTCATTTTCTTTACAAGTTTTCATTTTCTTTACAATTTGCATTTCAATTTACTAGTTTGAATTTCTCTGTGCACTTACTGCATACCACTTCTCTGCCACTCCAACTTTGTGCACCGTGCACATCAAAACAAATCAACACCAACTCCACTTCTACACACACTGCAACAAACCACCAGCAATACATCCCTGAAACATACATACTCCCCTATTCATTTTCAAACATCTACACCAGCAAACAACCTGAACAAGTTCATCACCCACTGCATAGAGCAAACCACTGCCTCTGCCAACACTTCATTACTGCCATAACCAAACATCCATCCACTGTACATAGTTCAACTTTCAACCACAGTCACTGTTTATACGAACTTCATCCTAAACATACCACATTCACCCAACATTCTTAACTGCACATTCCTCCTACCCAATACTACCACTGTCTTCTGTTACCATCTCCAGCCACCACACCTTCAATTACTGCTACATCGGACATACCAGTGACCATCAATACTACCCACTGTCCATCACCTGATCACCACCTGCTGTCTTGCTTCAAACTGTCATACATACAAGTCTACTTCATCAACTCCTCAAAACAACTGCTACACACTTCAACCTTCAATTCATCTTCAACCACCAGTTCTAACCACCCACATCTTTATACAAATACCCTGTCAACTGCTAATACCACCACCAGTGCCATACAACTGCTCCTCCTATTCACTGCCACCTGCTTCGAAAATTCACCCTTCCCATACAACAAATACCTTCACCACTAATTACTTCATCATCTTCAACAAACTTCATCTAATTGTCACATATAACATCACAAACAACTACTGACCTACCTCCTCAACTCCAAACAAACCATCTGCGGCCACTACTGCCACTCCTCCTCACTTCTGTCACCATTACTGCCTCGCCGCCTTTAACCACTATAGCAATTTCACCATGCAAACTATCCATCTATCTAACTGCTTCATCAACACTGATTCATCCCATACTTCATCCTGACATAATCACCACTGCCTTCACCACTCCACAACCAATCCAAGCTTGAACCACCTGAATAGCTTCTATAACCCTCTACATCACTAGTTTTCAAAACCATCACCTCACAACCACTGCAGCGACATCCGCTTCAACCTGAACCCCTCAATCACCTCGAACAAGACCAGAAACCATTTCCAAACCCTATTCTATCATCACTGTCCACTCGATCTGCCATCACACGACCAAATTTCGCAAACACTTGAACCCAAAATCATCCTCACAAACTCACTACCAGATCCCGCAATTCAAACTGCCGCGACATCAAATACCCCCACCATCTAATCAAACTTTAGGAAATTGGAAACAGGAATTTTGGTTTTGAGAATTTTTATTAATGGAATTTTGGCTATGGGAATACATATGAATTTTTAGAACGAGACTGCATAAATTGATTTTGGGCTTTGCGGGTAATATGGCTGAGATCTAAAAATAAAATAAAAAAGAAACAAGCCCTTTTCTTCTATAAATAAAAAAATTTGCCTTTAAAAAATATTTTGTTTTGTTTTAGAAATACATACATAATATATATATATATATATATAAATCTTGTTCAAAATGTTTTCAGGTTGCAAAAGAAAAAGGAGTGCTTGCTAACTAGAAGACCGCTCTGCTCTGCTTGCTAAAAATTTGCGCTAAAAAAATTGCCGCTTTAAAAATAAATTGCTAATAATTTTGCACACTCTGGTATCATGCTCTTATCACTTATTTTATTTGCTTTGCATTATTGGTTGCTTGCATTTCAAAAATAAAGTTTTCAAAAACAAATCTCATTCGTAGTTGCATTGTTAATACACGTTTAATTTCTACTTTGCATTCATCTCATCTTATTTTTATTTTTTAAGGCCAATACCCAAATCCACATAAGGTGGGGGATTTCATCACCCATTTCTTGGCCCACAAACTGCATTTCATCTTAGAATTTGCTAATAATAACGGTTAGACTTCAGACTTAAGGGAGTGACGAGCTCACCTAGGGCTTAATTGTATATTGACAAGTTGTCTTCTTTGAACAATATATATACTTAGTGTCTAGGCTACGGTAGAGCAATAATCAATTATAATTATTACGGTGAATCGTAAATATTATACTGATTGTTTCTCTGAAGGTACTTAAACCTTCGATTGCATTGCTATAGTGATTCGTGGTGCACCGATAACTCCTGTCTGTTACCTAGCTAAGAAATATTTTGTTGGATTAAGACAAAGTATGATTATACAATTTTGGGTTAGGAGCTACTAAGGATAGAAAGTTGTAATTAAGTCCTTGCATTCATTTAGTTGCATTAGTTCATGCATATTTAAAAAATAATTCAAAATCCAAAACAAAAAAATTGAAAATTTTACTTAACTTAGTTCTTTCATTTTAATCCTAAATCCAAAAAAAAATCTTTTTAAATCTCTTCCTTTGAAAATTTTCAGTTTAAATCAAAAATCCAAAAAAATGAGAAAACAAAAACATATAAAAAATTTAAAAATCCAAAATAAAAACAAAACAAAAATCAAATCTCCCTTTTGAAAAATAAATTCTCTTTTGTAAATACTTTTCCTTTAAAAAAAACAAAACATTTTTGAAAACGTCCGAATTTTCTTACTCGCCGGAATTTACAATAGTTGTGAAAATCAATATAATCCATGTAGTTTCACATCAAACTCTTATGGATATTTTAATAACAACTATTGTACAAACAATTTGGATTTTGAAGAACAAAATTCTAAAAATAGTGAGCAACCCTCAACTCTTGAAAAGAGTATTGAAACTATTTCGTCTTTACTTGAACTCTCTACACAAAAAAATCAAGGGATAAATCAATTGTGTAATTCATATTTGTGCAATAACTCATGTCAAAGTTTTCAAAATAATCAAAATTTGAATTCACTTCGAAATTCAAATAATTTTGATTATAACTCATGCCAATACAACTTCGAACTCCAAAACGAATTTCAAAGTCGAAATGGAAATGTGAACCACTTTTTAAATGATTTTGGCAATGAGAATAATTTCAATTATGGTGCAATGGACAATTTTCGTTTTCAACAAGTTCAAATTGGAATTCTCAAATTAATAATTATAAATTTGATTTTGTTGAGCAAATGGACGAAATTCACAGAAATCACATGGACTTATTGTTTGAAACATACATGAAACAACGTGAGGAGCAAAATCAACTCCCAACGTGTGACGAGTCAAGTGATAATCCATCTTTTACCAAAAATGACGATTTTCAAATAACAATTTTTGAAATTAAAAACGACAATCTTAATGAAGTTGTTGAAAGTGTGGTAATTGAGTTGGATTTCAATTATTTTGTGAGTATGGAACCAAATTTAAAATTCGATCGTCCTTTTTCCGATTTTGAAAAATTGAATACAACAACTTTAGATTTTGAACATGATCATGCAATGAAATTGCAAATAATTCAACAAAGGAAGACGAGTTTAGTGAACACAAATTCTTTGGACTTTTCGAAGATGAGTAGTTGAATTCTGAAGGGTTAAATTTAAATCACCATTTTGATTTTAAAATTAATAATTTTGAAGAAGTTTTCAATGATAAGCTTAAATTTCAAATTGGTAAAAATAAACATGAACTTCAACAAATTATTCTGTCTACCCCAAAAATCATCGAAAATAAAACAACTCATACATTTTTCAATAAAACGACATTCGTTTTTCCAAGTCAACATTCAACTTTGAAATCTTTTATGGTTTGGTTTTCTGTGCTTAAGCTATGTCTCTCATACTTGACGAGACAAATGAATTGGTCTTTGGAAGACCGTTTCATTTACTCTTTAACGGTATATTTTCTGATGTCGTGTAAATAATAATCGTTTGATTTTCATGTAAATATAGATCATATTTTCATTTTTATTTTTCTCCTTTCACTTGGAATTGACTGTGGAGACACAGTCAAAATCAAGTGTGGGGGGGAGTCTCATCTTCGTTTTCGACTTTTCATAGTTTATGTTTTGCATTTTCGTTCCAAAACTCAAAACAAAAATAACAACAACAAAAAATTCCTAAAAAAAATTCTTTTTAGCTTATTGATTTACTTTTGAAGAAACACTATAGGACAAGTATATGTTTTTAGTTATTAAGTTTAAATTTCTGAAAATTTATTTGTCTCAACAAGAATAAAAATAAAGTTTCATTACAAGTAACTATGGTTTAACTAGTATATATGAAGGTTCAAACATGATAATAATGAAGTATATCCTAATTGAAATTTTTGTTTGATAAGTGGTTGATTTAAAGTAAAGACGTTAACATTTTTGATCTTCTAAGTTAAGTGGTGCCAAGATGATATTGTAACACTCTCTCTTCATAAAAAAAGAAAATAATAATAATAATAATAATAATTTTTGTATATATGTATATATTTTATTAACACCAAGAGTCATGTGTTCACATGCAAGTGTGTACACTCACCATGCTCTGTATCCTTCTCACGTAAGCCCGAAAGGCAGTGCATGATCGGTATATCTGTCCTCGGTTTATTTGAGTTAGGTGTATGTATATAAAAATTCTTTCATTAATAACGCCTACAGTTGATAGGTGTGCATACTTGTACACTCGCCATGCTCTGTTTCCCCTCACGTAAGCCCGCAAGGCAGTGCATGGGCGGTATTTTCTGGCCTTGGATTTTGAGTTAGACATATGTAAATATTGTTAATATCAATAAAATTTTCAAATAAGAGAGGGTAAGCAATTGAAATCCAAGCACTATTTTCACTTGTTTGATTTGACTTGTTATTCATAAGAAATAAAAATACCACTTTGAAAAACTTTGAACAACAACTAAGGATCCATTTCATAGTTGCACTATGTTATCAACCGAAACAAGTAGCCAAACTAGAGTCTATTTGTGATGATAACTTAATTTTTGTTTGAAATTTTGACAAGTAAAAGGACTTAAATTTCTTGATAATGACCAGATCTTATATTTAACTTATTCGTGTCAATTTAAAAGTAAATTCTTCATTTGTAAATATTTTTAAAAACTTGCATCCATATCTTTGTAAATAAACCTTGCATTTAGGAATTTTTTATATTGCATCTGGATTTTGTGGGTAGTATCCGTTGAAAACCCTCACGAGACAACACTCATCCTACTAGGGACACCTATAGATTTAATAGCTTGTTGCATACGCTCAATGCAATCGTGCTTCATACGAAAACGGATTTATCTTAGTTTTAGTTTATTCGAGAAGAATAAAAATATAAGTGTGGGGGTATTTGATGTGCACATAAAAGTGCATATTTTTACTTCAATATTTAATCTTCTTTTAATTAAATAAATGAGCATATAGGGTATTTTACATGTTTAAACCAAAATTTCAAAAAAGTTTGCAAGTCATTATTCATGCATCAATTTGTAGTTAAAATAGTAATTTTGTGCATGTATTAATTTTGAGAATATTTATTGGCACATTTTATTTTTATTTGTAAAAATTGGATGACAAAAAGGAAAAGATTTCATGAAAATATGCATGCATAAGAGAAGGAAACAAAAGAATGAAGAAATAAATCAACTCATGCAACATGCAGGACCTCACCTACTCACTTACCATGATCTTCAATTAGGAGCTAATGCACATGTTAGTGGAGAATTAAAAGCACATGCACATTTAATGGAAGATTAATTACATGCTAATAATAACTTGGTGGCCGCACTTCCTCAAGGGCAATTTGCGTAGTCCCCTAAAATATGCATTACAGTTTTAGGCATGTATAAATACCCCTTATGTTTCATGTTATAAAGCTCTTACCACCCTCTAGTTAGTTTAGTCGTAGCCATAAATTGTAAAAATAAAATTCTCTTTCTTTCATGGCTTCTTAGCCTTTGCTTATGCTATTTATTTTTATACAATTTTAATACATGTTCTTTTCTTTATTGTTTCATTTATGTTAGTAGTGTAGATCTCTTTATTTTATGCAAGTAGATTAGCTTTTATTTAGCTCTCATTTTCCTCTTGTTTATGTTTATGTTGCAATCTGCATTTGTAGAAATGATAACAAATATAAGAATCTAAAACCCCTCAATTTAGGGGTAATGAAGCTCTCTTAATCATGTAGATTCAACATTTTTTCTAATTTGTGATCTCTTTTTGTGCTAAATGGAAATGTTTGAATGGGTAAAAATTTTGTTGTTTAACTTTGAATTTGATAGCCTATTTTGTTGACACAAAATAGGCTATGCTTAAACAAACATAAACACAAATTACCTCTTCATCTACATATGATTTTAATGAAGTGGATTTTAGAATCAAAATTTGATGGTCTATATTACTAATCAATAGTAAATAGATCATCCTTAGAATATATTTTATTTTTTAATTTCATTGTCATTTTCATGAGAGTTAACAAGTGGTTTGGAGGGTATGTTAAAGTTTGATGGTTTATGTTGGGCTAATTACCAACACAAATAGACCACCTTATGATAAACACATCAACTAAATCACAAATGACCAAAAAGAAAGATCATAATTTCATTACGTTGATTTATGTGATCATGAGAAGGGAATTGCCTCTAAATTGTATTTTATTCTCATATTTTTATCCACTTTTGCTTGTAGTTAGTTTTTACATTTTTTTAGCTTAAAACAATTTCAAACTCTTTGGTTAATTTGATTGAGTAGAATTTTAATATCACTTCAATTCACTACGGATCGACCCGTACTTGCCACGTACTAAAATTGTATGTCGTGTGCTTGCGGTTATTTTTATTACAATTTTTCGGCAATTTTCTAACCGATAGAAAATTAGCTGTCAAACAGTCGCGCCCTATACATTAGCTATAGCCCCTAGCTAATTTAGTCCAAAATTCCAGTGTGTAAGGCTTAGTCACAGGTATGACTTAAATGATATTACACACAAAAAGTAATATATACAGAGAATGAGGATAGGTTATTGGTGAGCCCGCAAAACCATTAAGATCGATTGACCTTAGGAGAAGTAATTTAAGGAAAGACCGTCCAGAATTTTGTCTAACAAGTGTTAGATTATTTATTTTTTCTGGTAGGCCCGAGTCAGCCAATGGTTAGTAGTTAGCCAAACAAAACTATATTGTTTGGATAGATAGTCCATTTATTACCTGATTTATGAGCATATATGATATTGCTATTTTAATCAGTTTGAATGTGGAATCCTGATTTGCAAAAAGATATGTTTTAAAGGGATATTAGTGAGGGGAAACCCGTTCCACTATGTGGCATGGTCTCACTTAATATCAGTAATCCGAGATGTAATAGTATTATTCACATCAGACTTTATGTCTTACTCGAAGTTTATGTTTTTCCCTTAAACTCTTAAGTGCTCAAAATTAATTTGAGTAGATTGACAATTAAGGATCTACTGGTTTATTAGGTGGACGAATAAAGCTTCCGAAGACGTGCAGGAGGAAAAGTTAGCTATTTAGGAGTTGCTATTTTTACGCCGTGATGTATTAAGACAATTATGTCTATTTAGTACTCTGATCATCCAAGGGGGCATCTTCATATGTCGCTCTTTGCGGATTTTATAATAATTATATTTGATCAAAACCTGGGGAACGATTATGGGATTATGTAATTGAATATGAAATATTGTTTTGAAATGTAATCAGAAAAGTTGTTATAATCTTTGTCGATTTTATTTCATATTCAAGTGCTTCTGATATTATGGATACCATTAACATTACCGTATTTTTTCACCGAATGTTAATACTATGGATGACTGCAGCATCTGTAGAGCTTAGCTTCGGGCCTCAAGATAGGTGATGTTACAACTTGGTATCAGAGCTTTACTTTATGGAAAAAACTTAAAAGAAATTTCAAACTTAAAATGATTTTGAAAACATAATCCTAAGGAATTAGAGAAAAGATTGGGGTATGGGATAACGCTATAGTAATGTAGTTATATTTGCTATATATAAGTGTTACTCGGCTACTTGGCCCGGCTATGAGACGATAGTTGTTGAGGATATGGTTGGATCTAGACGAGACTCAAGCCAAGAAAGGATTGGAAATATAAAGGATTGGTGTGATTTGTTTGGGTCGACTTGTATATGTGGTTCGGTAGGTGGCTATTATGGAAGAGCATGTGTGGATCGTCCATAGTGGGTCGGTCGTGATTGGGTCGGTCTAGGTAGTTTGGTGTGGTTGGGATCAGCCTCAGGAGGATTGGTATATATGGATCGGCATTCATATGTGGTTCGGCCTATGTATATGGCCCGGCACGTATGAGTCGGCATGGGTGGCTCGGTCAAGGAAGGAAGGTCGAAGTGGATCTGCCAAGGTGGTTCGATCATTGTGGGTCGGTCTTGGTGGATTGGCACGTATGGATCGGTACGTGTGGGTCGGCAATTTGGGCTCGGTTGCAGTGGTTCGGCAAAATAGCAGGAGAATTAGCAAGTTTACAATAGGGCGATACGATCGACACTTTTTCACTTCGAGTCACACCCCTCATTGCTCTGAGTTGCTTGCGAGTTTGCTTCAAGTCATCCACAAGGAAATCCTGGATCGGCATCAGGTGGATCGGTGGTAGTGGGTCGGTGTACCTAGATCGGTCAACCTGAATCATCACTTGTGGGCCGAGCTGTCTTGGTCGTGGGCCTACACAAGGGAACCAGCCTATCTTCATCTATAAATAAAGGGGCAGAGGTCCAGTTAAAGGGACCTTTTTTTAGAACTCCAAGGAAACTCTGCCATTTTTTATACTCTCCTCCTTTCGATTCAAACTTGTATTCAAGTGGTTTGTTTATGGATTGTATCTGTATTCAAGTGATTGGAAAAGCAATAAAGAATCTATTCAAAGTGGATGTAGGCAATTACGCCAAACCACTATAAATCCGGTGTTCTCGTTTCTGTTGTTCTTTTTGCACTCAATTGTGTTATTTCTCTATTTTAATTTACTTTCTTCATTAATCTCTCTACATAACTCTATTCAAGGGTGTTAGTGACCAATTTTGGTGCTAACACTGAGAATGTGCATTCTCAGGCTGTTAGGATCTACTTTGTTGCTACTGGATTAAGGAAATCCCCTGAAGGAGATCCGAGTTCATTCTCAAGAATTCAAAGATTCTATTCAGAGTTCCTACGGATAACTCTAAGATGGCAAGACCACATACCAGATCCGCCTCCCACAACGCGGATGCTAATGAGACCGCCAGCATCCAGCAAGTGGGACCCAGTAATCAGCAAGCTAATGCAGGTGCAGAGCCGGCCACCATCCCAAACCAACCAGAAGCTGTCACCAGGGCAGAGTTCAATGAGCTGATGAGGGAGCTCGTGGAAAGTAGAAGACAGCTTAACGAGCAGATTCAAACAAACGCCAACCTGATGACCCAGATTTCTCAGCAGTAGTGTCAGAACGCTGGAGGAAGCCCTGCTTCCTACTCATCATCCAACAGCTCCACTTCGTCAGATGAACATCCCAGGCGTAGACGCCGTAGGATTGAAATGACACAAACTGGTGCAACAGAGCAATTGGTAACGACTCGCCAAGAGCAAACCAAAAAATGGTCCAGATTCCCTACCTGGAACCGTCACCCCTCATCTGCACCTGGGGAGTCGCTCCCAACCTGAAGTGGGAAACTTAGGATTTGGAGCACGCTTGGGAGCTGGTCCACTACCTCGCCAGGGTCGCAGTGAAGCGGGTACTCGGGATGCGCACTTAGGTGATCGCTTACCAAGGAGGCACCAGCCGGAACAATTGCGCAGGATGGATACCGACTTGCCACCTCTCATCCAGACTCCGGATTTATTAGCTATGGTCAGAAAACTGATGAGGGAGAATCAGGGCTTAACCAACGATGATTGGGGCATATCCAGGAGCCATACTCCGTTTACAGATACAATCCTACAAGCTGAGTGCCCCTGAAAATTCAGCATGCCTACTATTCCAGCTTATGAAGGGAAGACCGATCCGCGACAGCACATAATGAGATACAGTGGATGATGGACTCGGCTAGGGCAAATGATGCGACCAAATGCAGATGCTTCCCAATAACCTTATCTGGAATCGCTACCATTTAGTACACCAGACTTCCCCCGCAATCGATCTGTAGGTTTGATGAGTTAGTGGCGAAGTTCGTGGAGTAGTTTAGGATCTGTACCACTCGCCCAAAGGACGTGAGGTCGTTGTGCAGTGTGATCCAGGATCCGGGAGAGTCTTTGAAGGATTATTTGCAAAGATTCCACGTTTTTACCGAAGTTAGCAATCGAATGACCATGCTATCCTTATGGCCGTGATGCGAGGAGTAGATCCGGACTCAGAGTTTGGTAACTGGCTGGCAGGCAAACCACCGAATACCCTGGAACGCTTTTATTCAAAGGCGAACCAATTCATGAGAAGAGAAGAGGCCAGGTGGTCAAGACGGAGCAGTGTGCCGGGGCCCAGCAACGCAGCGGTACAAAGCAACATCGTGGTAAAGCAATCTGGCGAAAACTCTGGCAAGGTCCAAGTCATTGTTCAAAATAAGCCGGAGCAGTCTAAAATATCCGGAGGAGGAAATTCCGGACAAAAGAGGGAAGCAGGAAAGTGGAAACCGAGAATCCCAACCTATAGCGAATATACACCTCTGAATACATCTTTGGAGAATATTTATCTATCAACTTGTAATACATTCCAATACCGAAAGCCACGCCCAAAGGAATCCACTGAGGAACAAAAGCAGACTGGAAAGTATTGTCGGTTTCACGAGACCTACAGGCACAATACTGAAGAGTGCAGACACCTCCATGATGCTATAGAAAAGCTGATTCGCCAGAATAAGTTATAGCAGTTTGTTAAGAATCCACAGGAAGGCGGACATGGGACATCCGACCCAATCACGGGCAAGCTTCACATCGACCTGAGGAGCCTGCTCGGATCGGAGGAAGGCTGGTCATAAACACGATAATCAATGGACCTCATCTAGCAGACAAGAGTTGGCAAGAAATGGAACGCTACGCTAGTTCCCTGAAGCATGCAGGTTTCGAATGATGCTCGAACACAGAAGACAGGACTCCAGCGAAGCAGTAGTGAATGATGACTGATGATATAGTGTTCAAGAGCAGGGATGCCAATCAAGTGGACGCACCTACCATTGACCCGATGGTTATCTCAGCTACGATTGGACCGACGCTTGTGAGAAGGATACTAGTTGATTGTGGGAGTTCTTTTAATATTATCTTTAAAAAGGCGTATGACCAAATGAAGATGGAGGCGAAGGATCTGAAACCGTCTAAAGCCCGCATTCACGGCTTTAATGGTGCAGCTACTGATGCAATAGGTTTTGTTGAATTGCCAGTTGAACCAGGAGAAGGTGAACGCAGGAGGGTACGGATCCTACTGTTCATTGTTTTGGATGTTGATTCCCCGTATAATGTTTTTCTAGGACGACCGGCCCTGGCAGAGTTTAGGGCAGCTTTGGCCTCATGGTGTTTGATCTTGAAATTTCCAATGGACAGAGGAGTTGGTGTAGTACATGGCGATCAAGCGACTGGTCGTGCTTGTTATGTGGCTGAGCTGAGAGAAGCCCAGCGAAGAGAGAAGGGAAAGGGTGTAGACAACCCTGTCCGTATCCATGTTGTTGAAAATTGACAAGTAGTGCCTGATCCTTGGCTTGAGTAACACAGTCGGATCTATAGAGACATAGACCCGAGAGATGATGAAGAAGAACCCAAGGAGGCCAAGGTGGCACCGGCTGAACTGACGATTGACATACCAGTCAGCCATGATGACCCATCACGGGTGCTTAAGATCGGATCACAGCTCAACTCCTCGATGATAGGGGATCTTACTGATTTCCTCCGAACAAATCTAGATGTTTTCGCCTGGACCCATTATGATCCGAGAACGAACCGAGATCTTTTACTGAAATCATTGGACTTTGTCGATGAGAAACGTGAAGAAGCGGATTTAAGGGCGACCGCATATCGGCACCGAGTCGCCCGATATTATAACGAAAAAGTTCAACCAAGAACTTTCGATGTGGGCGACCTTGTTTTGAAGCGAGTTTTTCTGGTCCCATCACATATGAATCCCACATGGGAAGGTCCCTACGTCATCAAACGGAGGTTTGGAGAAGGAACCTTCAAGCTAGCGACTGTTGATGGCGTGACGCTCCCCAGAGCATGGAACAGCGAGAATTTGCGCCATTATTATACTTAGTCTATTTCTTTTGCATTTTAGTAGCAATTGTTTCCCGTATATGTTTCTTTTGTTGTTCTCTGTTTCCGACATGTAATAGGACCATTTGGTTTGCCCTTATTTGCTACAATCAATAAAGGCTTGAAGCTGTTTTCCTATGAACTATTGGTGTTCTGTGTTTTATAATTCCATGGAAAAATTAAATTGCATTAATCTGTCTGGCGTATGAACGCACACACAAAACTAAAAATCTCTAAGTCCCCAGAGTGTGGACTAGAGTACTCTGAGTCCCCAGAGTGCGGACTAGAGTATAAACGATTCAAAAATCTCTAAGTCCCCAGAGCATGGACTAGAGTACTCTGAGTCCCCAGAGTGCGGACTAGAGTATAAACGATTCAAAAATCTCCAAGACCCCAGAGCTTGGACTAGAGTACTCTGAGTCCCCAGAGTGCAGACAAGAGTATAAACGATTCAAAAATCTCTAAGTCCCCAGAGCGTGGACTAGAGTACTCTGAGTCCCCAAAGTGCGGACTAGAGTATAAACTATTCAAACAATCTCTAAGTCCCCAGAGTGCGGACTAGAGTACTTTGAGTCTCCAGAGTGCGGACTAGAGTACTTTGAGTTCCCAGAGTGCGGACTAGAGTCTAAAAGATTCAAAAATCTCTAAGTCCCCAGAGCGCGGACTAGAGTACTTTGAGTCCCCAGAGTGCGGACTAGAGTACGAATAATTCAAAAATCTCCAAGTCTTATGAAAGCGGACTGGAATTTACATGACCCACGAGACTCTGAATTTCAATTACAGATTAAATTATAAGTTAAGCGATGAGAGTCTGGGAATACAAAAAAGCAAAATTTTATTTACTAATCAGAAAAGAAGTTTCATTACAACTTCTCCGAAGTCCGGAGCCAAAATCTATCTACAATGACTAAAAAAAAGGGAGGGGGAGGAATACAACTGCATGGTACTAAGTTACTTAAGTTGAGCAAAATGTGGCGAGGAAACAACTACTTCTTTGGTTTTCTTTCCCTCTTTGGTTTCTCCGAAGTTTCCTCATCCGAGCACCTCTTTTTGGACCCTTTGCTTCCCAGTGACGGAGTACTCGAGGGAGGAGGAGGAACTTCAAAAGGTGTGATCCCACTAGGGAGAATAACTTTCAGCGGCCTATTTCAGGGATTGTCGAGCTCCACCACTTGAGGTTCTAATTTTATTTTGATTTTCTCTTTTTTCTCCTCCTCGAGTTGCTCCTTCATGCTAAGTTTGGAGGTGTGCTTGGAAGCGCCCGTGATTTCGACATCATCGTGCCCCTCTACGAGTGAAGGATCTTCGGGTTTATCTTCCTCGAGCGCCCCTATTACTTGAGCGTTAGGACCAGGGGTGTCACTGGTGTGGAGTATTTCAGTTTCGTTTTCTTCCCACTCCATGGCGACATCGCTCCTTGGAGTCGGTTCAGGGTCAGAATGACCTGCACGAATTCATTGAAAGTGAATGCTTAGATACGACATTTATTTACCAAAAGTGATGACACTATGAACTTTAGAAGGTGGGGTCACATACCAGCTTCCATTTGGCTCTCAGTTGTTTTGGGAGTATCACCCTCCAGAATTGAGGACAACATGTGGATGCCAAGTTCAGGCTTCTCCGGATCGTAAACCACATGTTGCTCGGGGGGATTAAGAGATGGAGCATTGGTCAAGTCAACGGGAAGAGGAATCTGGGGTCGGAGCCAGATGGACCAGCGGCATCCTCTCTGTCCTTTGATGCAGGAGAACCTCCCCCGAAGAGGGCTTTAGCCGCAAATAAATCCGAGGGTTCGTTGCCTTGAAGCACTTCCCACACCAGAGCCTCTTCATCGATTTCTTTGACACCCAGGTCCACTTTTTTAATTATAATCAAAGTATCCCATGCTTCAGCGAGTGACTCGAGATAATTCTCGCCCAAGAAAGACAGGTCACGATGCATGAGGACTCTTGCATTGAACTTGGCAATGAGCAGGTCGAATAAACATTTGATTTCTTCTCTGCCAGCCTCAGTAGCTGCCTCCAGTCGAGAGTTGGCCTCTGTGAGCGCTATCTTCTTGCCTTCCTCATGAGCTGCTTCTTTTAGTGCTTCAACCCTGGATAGCTCTTCTTCGAGTTTTGTCTTTAGAAGTCGTGTTTCGACGATTTCATCGCAGTATCTTTGTGACTCTTCCTACGCTACAATTTTCTCTTCACTCTCTTTAAAGAGCAACTCCTCTAGTTCTTTGACCCGTCGAGCGAGAATGTCCTTTTCTTTTTGGATAGAGTCTTTCTCCAAAGCTAGAGCGCTGCTGTGTTGAATTGCCTCATTGAGTTCTTTCTTCTGAGTAGCCTTCAAGCGGCTAACTGCCTCGGCCGTCTCCTTAGCATTTTTCTAGGCAGTCTCGAGCTGAGATTTGTATGAGGATAGCTCTTCATCCTGGCCCTTGATGATGTCTTTGTCATGAATAGCTTTGAGTTTGAGGTGATCAATCTCGTGTTGGCGTTCAATGGAGACCTCTGAAACTTTCTCCACCAAGTGTACGAACGCATCATGCTGAAAATATACATCGTTGTTGCAAGCAATGGAGCTCTATTTGACATGTCCAGGGATAGGATGGATTGCGGGGAGAAATTTTAGTCCATCGAAACATATCTTCTGGAATGTGGCCTTGAACTCAGCTAATTTTTCCATCGTCGATGGATCGTGAGCAAAAGCTGGGGGAGTCTGCCTAACCGGAGTCACGGATTTCTTATAAGGCTCATGGGATTGCTCGGTACTTGAAGAGCCGGAATGTTGGTCGCGCGGAACTTCGGACTGGGATCCCTTTTGAGCAGACTTCTCCCCACTACTCGCCGGATGATGGGGAGGATCGTTTGGATATAAAGAATGGCTGTGGGTTCTCCTTCTGGAAGACGACGACTACTCTTTGGAGCGATAGTCTCTATCACCGCTTTCGTTCCTGTCTCACCGTTTTCCTAATCCTGAGTCTCGATCGGAATGGTAAAAGATGGAGGATCCGCGAAGATGGTCAATGCCATGTGTACGCCCCATATCACCTGCATATAAAGTCAAATGAGGACAAGTTAGTAGGAGTCACACGATGAATGGAATTCAAGTGCATGGTGGACTGTAAGTGTTCGTGTGTGTCCTAGTGCATCCCCCCGACGGACCAATGTTTTTCGCTTTACTCATTGGAGTTTTCTCTCTCTGATGATGAATCTGAACGCCTTCATCGCTTCTCGTGCGCGAATTAAATCCCATAGCCTCGGGGTTATTGAAGTTATAATTTAGTATATCGTCGGGGATGGTCAATTCAGATAGGCCCTTTAATGAACCTTCTAAGTTTTGGGAAGACGACTTTTTCTCGATCGAAGTTATCATGACCTTTGAAGTTCCGCCAACTTTCTTCTTTTTTAGCTTATAAGCTAGACTCTCTTTTTTCGAGGGAGGCGGTGGTTGATCAACGCCGGCTGCGTCGGCTACTGGTGCTAGCCCAAGACTAATGTTCTCATCAGTCTTTTCGATCTCACCTTCCTCGGTAGTATCACAAGCCCCTTCAGCAGGGGGCACCGAAGGTCCAGCTTGTTCTTTGCTCGTTTCTACAGTCGTTCTTGCTATTATGGCATCACTTGGAAGACTAGTCCGGCGCCCCTCCTCTAATAATCCGAACTTCGAAAGCAGATCATTGGTAATTACAGATTTAATGTCCCGATCTCCCACGGGGGTAGCTCGAATAGCCTCAACTGCCTCCAAGTACCTAATGCCTTCGGGTCGTGAACAGATACCTGTAGGAGTTAATAGAAGTTCAGAAAAGATTCACTTCAAGCCCTAAGACAAAGATTGGGGTAAAGATGAGACTTACGTCCTTCTAGCCATCTTCTCACAAAACCGGGGAGGACAGCGTACGTAGAACCACTCTTGTTTAAACTGACAGCGTACGTAGAACCACTCTTGTTTAAACTGAGAAAATTTGCTCCATGCGCCCATCAAGACTTGACATTTGCGGTGTAGCTCAAAGAATGTGTAGAATGGACTATCGGTACGTCTCTTGAAGCGATAAATGTAATGGATGTCCTTGGGAGTTGGGAGTCTGAATAAGACGCTCATGAAAAGAATGTAGGTACTATGGATGAACGCGTGACTATTTGGATGCAGTTGTACCAGGGCGATCCCAATATACTGTAGCACTTCGCGGATGAATGAATTGAAGGGTGGCACACTTCCGGCCCAGCACATAAATTTGTTGCACGCGGTATATCCAGCAGGGGGCAAGTGAGGCTGATCTCGTGCTGAAGGAAACAGAACGTCTTCGAACAGGATTCCGTGGATAGAACACAATCGATGGAGAGAAGATTCGTCGATTTTTTAGGCTTGAGAGTCGATGGGGTCATCCAGAATGACGGCCCCGTCTACAGCATCGGGAGCCGAGCCTATAACAGCAACAGATGGATCTGGGATGTTAGGTATAGGGACTGACAATGGACTCAATGTCCCTACTGCCTCCTGCCGAGAACTCGGTTCAGGCTTGTCAGAAATAGTAGTGGAGCTTGATTTTTTGGACATCTCCGAAAAGCGATTGGTGCGAATAGATACCTGTTTAAGCTATACTTGAAAGATAATAGATATCAGATATAATAATAAAGTATTCCCCCGTGTTGTGTATGAACTAGTGCGACGATTCAAGCAAAGAGTACAGATAAATTAAAGCCCTAAAGAATAATATAGCGTGATGGAGCTTTAAGTTATCATCTTTGGAGACCGTCATCGTTAACCGTCGCCGAAGTTTGTCCTATGATCGGTAGCAGAAGTCTTAGGATCAGACATTGGCATCATATGTTGTGAAGGCTATTACTTTCTTTTGTTGGATTAAGTTCGCATTTACGGTTGTTAATACTATGGAGTTATTGGTCTGAATCAGTTCCATATGTTCACATGCTTTGGTTCTTGTCACTGTTCATTATTTTATGCTCATGCGAGAGAACATGTGGTCCTGATATATGATATGTTCAAGATGAGGTGATTCTGGTTGCCAAAGCCGATCTCAATACCCATTACCGATCGTCTCCCTAAACCTAAATACCGAGCCACACTGTCTCACTCGGTACCGATCCACTTACTCCATATTTCCCTCTCTAATTACCGACCCAGCCTCACTTAGCCTATACCCACTACTCTTAGGGACTCCTGCCGACCCACTCCTTTCCTAGACTCCCACCGACCCACACCACCTCACGAGATACCAACCCTCACTCTCTTTCTCTCTCAAAATAACGACCCAAAATTTCCTGGATAGCCTACCTAACGACTCCCTCTCAGAATATCGATGCAACCTTATAATCCCTTTACCGAGTGGTTGCTATTGTAACATACCGACCCGCTCGCTCTCTCGAATCACTGACCTACAACGTCTCTCAAGGTACTGACCTGCTTCTCTACTGGGAAACAACCAACCTCCTCTCCAATAAAACCTATGTCCAAAGCCCTCCACTTCTTTGTCGTATGCACTCGCTCGCCACTCCTTTTTTCTCTCTCTCACTCATCACAAGGATCCATACGCTTATGCGATTCAAGCATAGTTCGTGTTCGAGGAGGTATGACCTAATAATCCCTAGGTGAAGTATAATTCTTTACCTATGTGTTAATTCAGAGTTAGGGCGAGTGATTCTTAGGGTTTGGAGTTGAGAAGGATGGGTGCAGCACATTTGGATGGTATTGAAACAAAGTGGAGAAACAACTCGGTGCAAGGTAGGAGATCTGGGTTTGGGAGGAGGAAGGGAGGATTGAGTAATAAACGGAGCTTGGAGGGAAGTAAGTTAGTGAGCTTATAAAGATAGAGTAGAAGTGATAAGTAGAAGAAGATGCGGTGGCTTTTATAAGATGAAGGGGAGGTGGACGGGCATCTTCTTGGAGACTCGGTCATCGTGCTTTAGTGGGTTGGCAGGAGGATATGCCGACCCAATCTAGGAAACCGAACGAGTGGGTCGGCCTTAGCAAGCGATCCCTCCTAAAAAAAGAAAAAAAAGAAAGGAAAAAGTAAAAATGAAAAAATGAAAAATATATGTATATAATAAAAATAATGAGAGCATGGATGATAATAAAGAAAATGTATATATATTCGAATATGTACACAAATAATGATAATTGAGGATGGTATGTGATAAAGAGACAGATGCTACCGGATAAGTGGAAAAGCGTGGGTTTGGGAAATCCACTGTGATTCAGCCTTCGAAAGGTTGTATACATCTAACTTATGAAAAGTTAAAAACGGGATTTTAAGAGCCTCTTCAAGATTGAGCTAATACGTTCAGACGATGCGAAGCTTCGTCGAAGGCCAATGAAAAAGCGGCAATCAGTTATCATTCTAAACGAGCTAGCCTCTGAAAGCAGGGATTGCTCGTTGATTCAAAGCGCATCATGTTGATTCACACAATGCACTTTGGGGGGCAAATGTTACCCGGCTACTTGGCCCGGCTATGAGAGGATAATTGCAAAGGATATGGTTGGACCTAGACGAGACTCAAGCCAAGAAAGGATTGGAAATATAAAGGATTGATGTGACTTGTTTGGGTCGGCTTGTATATGTGGTTCGGTAGGTGGCTATTATGGAAGAGCATGTATGGATCGTCCTTAGTGGGTCGGCCATGATTGGGTCGGCCTAGGTGGTTCGGTGTGGTTAGGATCAGCCTTAGGATGATTGGTATATGTGGATCGGCATTCATATGTGGTTCGGCCTATGTATATGGTTCGGCACGTATGAGTCGGCATGGGTGGCTCGGTCAAGGAAGGAAGGTCGAAGTAGATCTGCCAGGGTGGTTCGGTCATTGTGGGTCAGTCTTGGTGGATTGGCACGTATGGATCGGTACATGTGGTCGGCAATTTGGGCTCGGTTGCAGTGGTTCGGCAAAACAACAGGAGAATTAGCAAGTTCACAACAGGGCGATACGATCGACACTTTTTCACTTCATTGCGAGAGGATCTTTGCTGATTTTAGGCTTAATGATGAGCAAAAGAGAAGGCTTGCTTCTAGACAGCTACAAGGAGCAGCACTGTATTGGTGGAAAAGTGTTACTGTTGGAATCAATAAGGAGACTATGACTTGGGCTGAGTTCAGGAGGAGGTTTGAGGAAAGGTTTGTCGGAGATTGCTAAGTCCACTCTACTCAGGAAGTTTGTTGAGTTGGAGCAGGGAGATATAACAATGCTTGAGTATGCAACCAGGTTTGAGGAGTTAGCAAGATATAGGTATGCTACGGTTGATAGTGTTATTAAGAGGAATGATAAGTTCATTCGTGGGTTGAAGCCTGAGCTTGCTAAGGCCACATTATCACATATTAGAGACCCATGCGATGTTGCTGTTGAGATGGCTTTAAGGCAGGAAGAGATGCTTGCTTTTCTTGAAGGAAATAAGGCAAAGGAAGCTCAAGGAGGGCAGAGTCAGAAAAGGAAGTTTTTCCATAAGAAAGGAGTTCAGAAGGGTGGAGTTGCTATGAAAGGTAAGGTAGAGGTTGTCTATTATAAGTGTCATAAGAAAGGACACTATGCTCATGAATGCCTGACAAGCAAAGGGAAGAAAGCTGCTGAGAAGAAAGGAGTAAGGTGTTTCAATTGCGATCAGATTGGGCACTATAAGAACCAGTGCAAGGAGCCAACCAAGGATGGTACATGCAAAGTGTTTACATTGGAGTCAGCTACCTCGAGACCAACAACAGAGGAGAGGGGAAAAGCTGTGTTGAAAAGTACGCTTTTGATTTATGGTGTATCAGTTAGAGTTCTATTTGATACGGGTGCATCGCATTCTTTTATATCACATTGTTTGGTAGATAAGCTTAACCTAGAACTCTCATACCTAGTTACTTCCTTAAGGGTTGCAAATCTGATAGGAGGGTATACTATACTTGGGATGAAGTGTGACCAGTTAGAGTTTGAATTGTTAGGTCATACCTTTGTTTGCAGTTTGCATGTATTTGATTTCGTAGGGTTTGGAATTATTTTGGGTATTGCTTGGTTAAGTAAATACCATGCTAGGATATTTTGCCATGATAGGAAAATATCACTTAGACACCCTGACTGTAGTGATCAGATTGTATACTCCATAGAAAAACCTAGTTCTGAGGTTAGTGCTTTGTTAGGTATTATGGAGGTAGAAGACGAGTTGAATCGAGTTTTCATTGTTAGAGAATTCGCAGATGTCTTTGAACCTGTAGTAGGATTGCCGCCGAAGCGAGCTATTGAGTTTCGGATAGATTTAGTGCCAGGAGTAGGATCGGTGAGTAGACCGCCAAGCAGAATGACACCTACCGAGATGAGGGAACTAAAGGTGCAGTTGTGGATTTGGAAGGCAAGAATTTTATCAGACCAAGTAGTACGTCTTGGGGAGCAGTGGCAGTGTCTACCAAGAAGCTGGATGGATCGTTAAGGTTATGTATCGATTATCGTAAGTTGAATGAGAAGACGATAAAGAATCGATATCTGTTGCCTAGAATTGACAATTTGTTCAACCAATTGAGTGGAGCCAGAGTATTTTTCCAGTTGGATTTAGCAATAAGGTTCCATCAGCTTAAGGTGGCAGAAGATAGTATTCCTTTGACGGCATTTAGAACCAGATATGGATCGTACGAATGGTTAGTAATGCTGTTCGGACTAACTAATGCGCCGGCATTCTTCGTAGATTTGATGAACCGAGTTTTCCAAGAGCACTTGGATAAGTTTGTGTTGGTTTTCATAGATGATATTTTGATATACTCTAAAGATGAAAGAGAGCATGAAGTTCATCTTAGAGTGGTGCTACAGACGTTAAGGCAGCATCAGCTGAAGGCGGAATTTTCGAAGTGTCATTTCTAGAAGAAGAAAGTGGAGTTTCTTAGTCATGTAGTCTTAAAGAAAGGGTTGTCTGTAGATCCGACTAAGATCGAAACAATGAATAATTGGAAGAGACTCGAGACAGTGACTGAGATAAAGAGTTTTCTTGGATTAACTGGTTATTATCAGAGATTCACAAAGGATTTTTCGCGGATAGCGGCACCGATGACCAAGCTAGTGCTAAAGGATGTGAAGTTCATTTGGACCGATAAGTGTGAGGAAGCATTCCAGAGATTGAAACACTTATTGACTAATGCACCTGTGTTAGTTGTTCCAGAAGGGAATCATGATTTAGTAGTGTATACAGATGCATGTGGAGCAGGGTTAGGAGCTGTGTTAATGCAAAGGGGTAAAGTGTTGCCCATGCATCTCGACGGCTTAGACCGCATGAGGTTAGATATCCAACGCATGATTTGTAATTAGCTGCGGTAATTTTTGCGTTGAAGGTGTAGAGACATTACCTCTTAGGAGCGAGATTCGAGTTGTATACGGATCATAGGTCATTAAGATATTTATTCTCTCATAAGGAGTTGAATATGAGACAGCAGAGGTGGTTAGAGTTTTTAGACGCTTATGACTTTGCTATTGAATAAACACCAGAAAAAGGCAACAAGGTTGTTGATGCACTTAGCAAGAAACATCAAAATGCAGTATTGGAAATGATAATGGAGTGGAAGGATTTAGAAGCATTAACTACATGCAGGATACAGTAGAGATCTAAAGCTAGATCTAGTAGGGAAACTGCTATGTTGTCGTATTTAGAAGTTTGACCGTTGATAATCGAAAAGATTGCTTCTAAGCAAGGAGATGATCCATTGTTAGTTGAGTGGATTAGAAGGTTAAGAGATGAAACAAAGAGTGCTGACAAGGATTTCAGTCTTGACCAGAATGGATGGTTAAGGAAGAAAGGAAGACTGTGTGTTTCGAATGTGGGAAACATTAGGAAGGAAGTTTTTGAAGAATGCCATCATTCAAAGTTCACTATTCATCCAGAAGGAACTAAGATGTATCAGGATATGAAAAGGAGTTTCTTCTGGGAAGGTATGAAGAGAGATGTAGGCTTATGGGTGAAACAGTGTTTGAACTGCCAACGGGTAAAAGCCAAACATCAGAAACCAAGTGGGTTACTTTAGCCTTTAGACTTTCCAGTATGGAAATGGGATTCTATCTCAATGGATTTTATAGATGGGTTGCCAACGTCAAATAGAGGAAATGAAAGCATATGGGTCATAATGGACAAGTTGACCAAGAGTGCCCATTTCATTCTGGTTAAGTCAACCAGGACGGCGCCTGTTTTAGCTAAGTTTTTCTTGAAGAATATAGTTAGACTGCATGGAATTCCTAGTAGTATAGTAAGCGATAGATATTCCTTATTCACTAGCGGGTTCTGGAAAAGTCTACAGGAGACTTTAGGTACCAAGTTCAAGATGAGTACCGCTTACTATCCGTAGACAGATGGGCAAACGGAAAGAGTTAACAAAGTCTTAGAAGATTTGTTAAGAGCTTGTGTGCTAGATTTTGGAGGATCGTGGGAAGACCATCTACACTTAGTTGAGTTTTCGTATAACAACAGTTATCAGACTAGTATAGGGATGGCACCGTTTGAAGTTCTGTATGGAAGGCCATGCAAATCTCCCGTTTGTTGGTTAGAGATCGGGGATAGGTTAGTTCTTGGTCCGGATTTGGTTAGAGAAGCTGCAGAAAAGATTGAGTTCATTCGAGCTAGAATGAAGGAAGCTCGGTCTAGGCAGAAGAGCTATGCAGATAGGAGATGGAAAGACTTAGAGTTCTCAGTTAGAGATCATGTTTTCGTCAAGGTATCACCGATAAAAGGTGTAATCAGATTCGGGAAATCAGGAAAATTGGCACTGAGATTCGTTGGACCATTTTCTATTATAGAAAGGATCGAGAAACTCACATATAGAGTAAAGTTACTGAATAGTTTGGCAGGAGTCCACAGTGTTTTCATGGATCTCATCTAAGGAAGTGTATTCTAGATCCAGGAACTACTATTGCACCAACTATGTTAGATGATTTAGTAGTGGAACCGAATTTGACTATAGTTCGAAAACCAGCTCGTATAGTCGCGAGAGATGAGAAGAGGCTAAGGAACAAGACAGTCAGATTAGTCAGAGTCCAGTGGAGCGACGACGAGAGAGACTATCCTTGGGAAATTGAGAGTAGGATTAGAGACGCTTATCCTGACTTGTTTCATGGTATGTTTTACCTTTATGATTGATTTTGATGAGTGCCTTATCATAATTTCGAGGATGAATTTTTTAAGGAGGGGAGTTTGTAATGACCCTAATTTTGATTAACATTATTTAGGACATTTAATTTGTTAAATTAAATGAAATAATGTAAATGGTAAAGGGATTGAGATTGGTGAATTTAGAGGGTAGCCGTGCCTAATAAACTAAGGAAAAAAAAGAAAATTAAAAATGAAATAAATAAGGGAAATAGGTAAGGGCAAAATAGGAATAAGTTATATTCTTATACCCTAAACCCTTAATGCCACTTTCATTCTATAAACGTTCACAAACTAAAAAAAATACAACCTTGGTCGACCACCATTAGAAGAAATAAGAGGAAGATAAGCATGAATCAAGAAGACAGAAGCTTAATTAGACTTATTCAAGGGCAAATCTCAACTCCTTAACAATAAGCTAAGGTGAATAATAGATTACATCTCATTTTTGATGATTTCGGTTTCTAGATCAGATCCGAACCTATTTTGCAAAGTATTATGTCATGTTTCGAATGTTATATATATATATATATATATATATATATATGCTTGTTGATGAATTTTGCTTGTTCATATAGATTTTATGATAAGATTTGATTTGAAAAACCTATCAACTAACATCCAAATGCCTTGCGATTTTGATATATGGTCAGAAATAATATTTTAAAGATGAGATTCAAGTTTCATAATTTTCTAAATTAATGTGGATTTATTATGAATTTTCTAGTGAAGAAAATGGTTAAATTGGTTTTAAAATTAATTACGGCTATTATATATTAGCTTTGGGTCAGAAATTTAAATATGTTAGAAAACATATTAAAATTGATTTATGGGAATTTTTGGAGAATTTTTCCAAGTGTTTTGATAAGTATATAAAATTATTAAGGTATGAGACTTAAATGTTTTATATGTTTATAAAAGGAGAAGATGCAATTTGTAAATGTTTTAAATTGTTAATCTCTGAAATTCGGTAGCAGTTTTAGAAAAGATTTTGGAAACGAAATTGGAAACCAATTATATGATGGCAAATAAGCAAGTTAGTTGGAAAGATATTACTTTATAAAGTTAAAAAATCAGTTTTGTAGAAGCTTTGTTGTTTCACCACTTTCGGCAACCACCTTTCGACCCTATACTGCCGCCTCTATCCTTGTCGAAACCAATACACATGGTATCAAAAACTTGGTACGTAGTGGATTGGAGATAGACGAAAGGTATAATGTAATGACCCGTCATTTCGAACCATTCAAATGGCAATAGTCCACACATGTCTGACTTGAATTGCTCAAAACAACAGTTTGTTAATTTATATTTGGCAAACTTAGCATATACAGTAAATAAATAAATCACAGAATCACAGACACAGAGTAATACAACAATAAGCATCGGAAATAGATAAATAGTAGTTTATGAAGCTACTACAGAAACATCAGAGTCTAAAGCAAATACAATAGAAATCCCAAATACATAGGAGTCTCTAATATAAAACCAAATGACAAGTCTGAACATAAATAACTGGAAATAACTGAAATAACTGAAAGCTGAATAGATAAAAGATAGATCTCCAAGCAAAGCTCCAAGCTCCAAAGGTGAGTCTCAAATGCTGTGATACTTTGTCTGGCCCGAGCATAAAGCAAAACACAAAACACTCGAGTCAGGATTAACATTCTTATGCAAGTAAATCAAATGAAGTGAAATGTCCAGATGAAATGCAATATAACTTAAAGGATGTTTGGGATTCTATCCTTTAAGGATCCATGAAACTATCTACATACATAATACAATACGCTACATAGATAATGTCTACAATAAAGTAAAATATTAAAATAGCGTTAAGGCGTTACCCATATCCCTCTTAACACGTTTTTATATAAATATCATAGTCTATACAGATACTGTAAGCTCCACTAAACCGGTGGGATACTCAGTGAGCACTCCATATGTACGATACAAACCAAACTCGTAGTGAGCGCGATAAGGCATATGACAAGGCACACGAGGCAATGCCCAGGGTAGGATACTACCGTTTTGTTGAATCGGACTGGTGGTAACGCATAGCAACTACTACCGCCCACCTCGAGACACACTCCCATAATCAAAGGTGCACCCAACCAAATCACAAAGTAATAGATATGGTTTCAAAGAAGCATGCTCGATCAGAGGTGCGACCTCACTTGGCCCAGGTATAGCTCTTGTTTTAGTCATATCAAGCTGACCCGAGGGGGTCAGGGCTGCGTTCATACCTCATACATAATCGTTCACCAAACCATCCTACTTCGTTCTGGATTCTCCACCACGTGCACAGTTGTTAAAGTGGTTTTCGTATTAGCAGAGAGTGACAATATACGATCCCGGCCTCTTTAACAACCAAACGCTTATTTCACACCGTGGTCATTTTTACATTTCAAATAGTTCATACTTCATATAAAAATATCATATTCATTTCAAAATCATATCACTTTCGAAACCATTATTTACTTCAAAAATCATATTCACTTCCAAATCATAATCATTTCAAAATCATATTCACTTTCAAAATCATTATTCACCTTATCATATTCACTATCGAAATTATAACCACAAAATAGGTTAAACTATTATATCAAAGTATTCACATTTAAATCCATTAAATCTAAATCATAACGGTTCCAACTTAAATGGTTTGAATATTGAAAGTAGTTTATATATTGGAATAGTTATACATTAAAATAGTTTATATTTAAAAATAGGTTATAGATTAATATATATTAGAAATAGTTTATATATTAAAATATATATATTAAAAATTGTTTATAAATTTAAAATAATATATATTAAAATAGTTTGTATGTTAAAAGAGTTTATATCGAAAATAGTTTCAAATTAAAATTGTTTCTTCCAATTTCACAAATCAATTCAAATTAGCTTTAGTTTCAAAAATTCAATTTAAATCAATCTCAGTTCAACGATTCCAATTAAAAAGGTAAAGGTTCAATTCAAATTCTCATTAAAACCATTTTAATATCGATTTCAAATCCAGGTTTGAACTATAAATTAAAACCACTTCCAATTCAATAGATTTCAAAGTTTAAATATTCAAACATTTATAATAACTCAATTTGATAAATTTCATTTATATTTAAAAATTCACTTTCATTTTATTTAAATTTAAAAATATTCACTTAATCATTTTTAATAACATTTAAATAAAATCTCAAATTAAAAATTTAAATCAATATTAAATATCCAATTTCAATTATATTTAAATTTGAAAATATTCATTTAATCACCTTTAATCAAAATCCAATTATCAAGTTATAAAAATCATATCTTTAAAATCTCAAAATTAATAAGTTTAAATCAATTCCTATTTAAATACAATTCTTAAACAAATTAGATTACAAATCAATTTTAATTTATCTTTCCAACCTTTATTTATTAAAGTTATTACAAAATCTATTTTCAAAATATTAATATAAATTTTAAATAAATATTTAAACACAGTTTATACATATTATTTAAATTAATTTTTTATTAAATTTTATTAAATTAAATTTCATTAAATCAAATCTATCTTATTTTATATTAAATCTTATTTTTATATATTTAAAATAATAAAAATATAAGTAAAATCTTAAAATTTATATTTTTCACAACTTAACTTATAAATTAAAATTTTCCAAACATATAATTTAAAATATAAATTTGACATACATATCAAAATAAATCTTTACATTATATTTTAAAATCAATATTTATTAAAACCCAAAAATTTTGGATATCATTTTTAAAAATGGACCAACGGTGTCCGTATATAATTTTATCCTATGGTCAAGTGATACAGATATTTATCATTTCAATCCCTAATAATTTAATATTTATAGGTATATATCATTTCAACCCGTAATTCCAAAATTTCAAAAATCAATAAAATCGCTTGGGTTTATCATTTTAACCCATAACAATTTTCCCTAATCTATAATATCATTCGGGTATGTATCATTTCAACCCATAGGGATTTTCTAAACTAACAGGGAACTTGCAGTGTGAGAACAATAGCATAATAATTTAAAATAGCATAACATATCAATCACAAGCATGGATCATAATTAACAATTTAAATATGATATATATATATATACACACACACAACATGTTATGGTGTTATATGTCAATTAACATAGGTTAACAAATGCATATAATAACATATCATACTTAACAATTAAATTTCTAACCAATTCAAATTTAACAACATATTTCAATCATCATTTCATGTGAAATAAATTTACTAAGGATATGAATGTTAATCGTGAGCGATCACTCACCTTTCGAGGCTAGAGAAAATAGACAACACAACAAGCTACGATTTTGAATCTCGAGCTCTACAAGCGCTACCAATCCAAACGAAAATGCCAAAGCAAAGTAAGGCTAGCACGATCTTGAATTCGATGAAACACACACACATATATATATATATTGTATATATATACAATATATATATATATTTCCTTTTCTTTTTTTAAAAAAAAAGAGGAGACAAAGGCTAGGGTTCGGTCTGAGGGTTGCTTGGTCGTGCGTGGGCTGCCAGGGATGAACTGCGGCTGTTCGAGTGGGTGAGGGGAGGAAGGCGGAGTGGTTGTCGTTGTCTGTAGTGGGCGGAGGAACAGGGTCATATGGGGAGGAGGGTGCTGTGTCTTCGGCGTTGAAGTGTGAAAAAGGAAGGGCTGAGCAAGGGAGGCGGATGAAGATGGGCTGTGGTCTCGGTAGCAGGCAGCTGTGGGTGCAACACCGTGAAGTTAGGAGGTATGGGCTGTGGAGGAGGGTCGGTTGGAAGGGAGTGGGCTGCTCTTGCAGTCTTGCCATGTGGGTTGTTGGCGGTCGGAGGAGATGGGCTGGGTGGGTTCGTTACGGCTGTTAGGGTGAGGAGGTAGAAGGAGGTTGGGTAAAAGGCACGGTAGTGGAAAAAAATGGAGGAAGGTGATCAGTGAAGGGAGATGAGTGGAGCAAGGGTGGAAGGGGACGGGTCTGAGCAGGCAGTGGCGAAGGCGTTCGGGTCCAGGCGTGGTGGAGAAAGGTGGTCGTTGTGGGACGGTCTCGAGTCAGGTTGTGCTTGTGCTGGTTGCGAGTGGCATTTGGTGTTGAGGGAGGGCGGAGCAAGTGGTCAGGGAGGCTCGGTGATGGAAGGCGAAGGGGTGGAATGGTGGGTGAAGGATCTCAGATGGGCTGGAAGGCGGCTGAGAGGTAGGGAGAGATGGTGAGACTGTGGCTGGGCGGAGTAAGTAGAATGGCGAATGGGAAGGGGTGCGGAGGGTCTTAGCGGAGGGGAAGAAGGGTGGCATGGCAATAGTTTCTAGAAATGGAGATGAGCAGTTGCTCTGAATTATATATACAAACCTATATTGTACTATATATTTTATTCCAATAGCATGAACAGAATGAAACGAAGGGAGAGAAATGAAAGAACCAGAAATATATATTGAAATGGTAGGAAATAAAAAGCCAGGAGTTGAATTTAGTGAATATTAATAACTAGTGACCATTTATTTTCTCACGGTGGGTAAATGAATGGACACAAGGAAACACAAAAGATCAAAATGGGTACTGATACGGCTAACCGTTCGCAGATTTCGTCGTATACCGGACGCCAAAATACACAAATGAATATACTACGGAGATCAGCATGATGAGACGAACAAGATGATACATAGATATGAGAGACACAACCTACCTATCAAAACTCGATATTCGTTGCCAGAAATGCTGCTAAAACGTCGAAAATAATATAAACGGAGCTAGAGCAGTCCAAATTTGGCGAAACAAATTATGACGTATCACTCAGAAAATGATTTATATTTTTCTTATATAAAATATTCAGATTTCAAAAATATTTAATTTCCGTCAAATTTAACTGATTTTAAATTGAAATTGAAATTTCATAACTGAACAAACTTACATATTTTTCAATGAAAATCTGACACTGGCTGCGTTTAAATAGACGTATTCCAAATATCAAATTTTCATTGCAAAAATTTTATTGTTTATTTTTATGAAATTTTTTAGTTAATTACGTTATTTAAATCGTTAAAATTTCCGAGTCGTTACATATAGAGTCGAAACGTGCCTTCGAAGGGGTCGAGACCTTGTTTTGCTGTCGAAGAAAATGCCACTTGCTTTGCTTTCAAAAGAATGCTTTCGAATGAGATAGCTTTTGACTTGGTCAAGTGTTTTAAAGAAAAGAGCTTCCAAAAGAGGTTGCCACCTTTGTTTTAAGAATATGCTTTCGAAGGGGTCGAAACCCGCTACCGCATGTTACCTTTCGAAGCAATGCCTTCGAAAGGGTTTTTCCACTTTAAACCTTGAGCCGCTTCTCCAATTCTTTAGAAAAGGTTGGTTTTGACACCATCCACTTCTTTTATTTAGGAAAATGCTTTCGAAAGAATTGCTTTCATCCCAGTTCTTGTAAGACCCTTTTGATATTTTGGAAGCTAAACCCAAAGGTTTCGAAAGGAATGGTTTTAAAGGTTTCGAAACTATGTTCCACATATTTTTACTTGAACCCAATTCTTTCGAAAGTTTTGTTTTATGTAAAGGACTTTAATGTTTTCGAAAGGTACCTAAAGAAGGTTTCGAAGGGGAGGTTCCCCAGTGTTTTCGAAAGGTATATGATAAAGGTTTCAAAGGGGTGATTCCCCAATGTTTTCGAAAGGTCTACCTTTAGTATTTGAATGGAAGGTTTCTAACGTTTTCGAAAGGCAAGTTTGAAGTATTTGAAAAGAGGATGTCTAAGGTTTTATAAAGCTTTCAAAATGATACATTCAATGGTTTCGAAAGGTCTAATTGAAATGGTTTTGAAAGGTATGTTTTGGCCTTTTGGCCTAATGTTACAAAGTAAAGTAGTTAACTTGTTTTGGAAAGGGTACTTTCAATATTTTCGAAAGGGGTACTTTCATAGGTTTCAAAAGAGAATGTCTAGAGGTTTTAAACAAGGGTTTCGAAGGTTTTCATCAACAAGGTTTTGCGTAAAGCATATATCATGGTAAAGAGATTTGAGTAAAGCAAATAGTATGTTTTCCTTGTTAATATGATTTAAAGGTTTAAATCAATTTAAAAGATGTTTTCAAGGAAAATTTGAAGGGTGGTTAACCCTAAGTAAAATGACTCAAAGATTTGAATACCAGATAGAACTGGTATAGGGTCGCGCCCTATACATTAGCTATAGCCCCTAGCTAATTTAGTTCAAAATTCCAGTGTGTAGGGCTTAGTCACAGGTAAGACATAAATGATATTACACACAGGAAAGAATATATATAGAGAATGAGGATATGTTATTGGTGACCCCACAAAACCATTAGGATCAGGTGACCCTGTAACGACCCGGGGATTTCGAACCCGAAATTTCCAGATAGTTAGAAGAAAAGGAAGAAAGAGATAGAAGAAGAAGAAGAAAACAGAAACACCAAAACACAGAAACCTCACATTCGCAGCGGATCAAAATATAATATCACATAAACAACAGTTTTACAAAAGAAAGAACTGTATCAATACACTTATACATTTATACATCAGAGTTATACTATTACACAACACAGGACAATTGGAAAACATGTCTCCGATAATCAATAATAATATACACAACGGATATCACTCCATACGTTCCTTCCATCCAGCTTGCCTCCTGAGCTCCAGAACGTCCTTACCTGAAAATCTGTAATACTCGGTCTGACCCGAGCATTACATCAAAGTAACACCCGGGTCAGGCTGGAAACCAGCGTGAGTAAACCCATATAATTTGAAATACTAAGTTATAAAACTTATTTGAAACCAGGGTAACTCGTATCTTCTACGAGTTCTTACTTATTTTATTCAAACAATTATTTCACAAAATAATATCTAAGTACCGTTACTTAGTTCCAAGGGTCCAGACTACTCAATTTATCTCATTCCAGCCTATTTGATTTACAACTCAAATCTATAGAGAATTTAGATTACTAATCGAAGTGGTTTCGGATATTTACTAATACCCGACCCCGGTCTCTTCGAATTCAATATCATCTTAACCCAAGTTATTCAAATGAATACGATTCAATTTTAAATACAAAGTGTCACTTTTACACAGCAAATTATCATAGGTAAACACATCATCATTGTTCACCCAAACATATAATATTACAAAAATATGGCAGATCACATAGCATCACAATCACATACCCGGGATAACAATTAGTCCAAGGCATTCAATATCATTCAGTCACCCATAAGCAAGGTAAATCACTTCCAAAATTAATTTAATTTATCTTTAATTAAATTAATTACTAATCTTTAATCACTTAGATTATCTTTACTCAACATTAATTAATTACAAACCAATTAATTAATCATCCATTAAGTATCCATCTTAATTAATCACCCTTGATTAATTGTTCTTTTTAATTTCATTACATAATTAGCCTTTAATAACATAAATTAATTAACCTTTAATTTATTTATTTATTTAATTGAGGATTATTAAACAATGGGATAATCACATTAATTAATGATCCTTAATTAATTACTTTCATTAACTAATTAACTATAGTTAATTACATTGATCTTTAATTAATTACATTAATTAATTAATCATACTTTAAATTAATCACTTCCATTAATTAATTACTCATTTAATTACCTTAGCAAATAATTAATCACATTATTAATTAATCCTTAACTCTCTAATTAATTAATTACTCTTTAATTAATTAATTAACTCATTAATTAATTGTATTAATAAATCCTTTAATTAATAACATTAAGTGATTAACCTCTAATTAATTAAGTAAATTAATTATTCTTTAACCATTACCATTAATTATCCTTTAATTAATTTCCTTATCTTAATCTAAATACTTTATTACATTATTAACTTTATTTTAGAAACCATTAGGAATTAATTTAACCAACTGTTATTTTAATAAAACTAAAAAAACAGGCTTAACACCTTCCTCCCTTCCTCTGCTTCGAGTCAAACCCGCGTTCTACTCGAGATTGCTACGAGTTTCCCTCATCTTCTTCTTCTCCCCTTAGCTTCTTTCTTTTATCAAACTAAACTGTAATTCCTACCCTACTCAAACACGAGAGTAACATCGAGTCTGGCACCTAAAATCCCGAGAGCCCCTTCGAGTCGCCACGACCATCATTCCTGACATGCACCTCACCGTTGTGCACGTGCACGGCGATTCCAGCCATCTCCGACGAACTCGACCATCTCCGGCAAGTCGTAAATCACCACGACTCTCGACTTCGAACCTCCAATCGAAAATATCTAGCCTAAAACGAAATCGAGACTTTCACTTGAAACAAAACTCGACATCACCTAGAACGAAACGTCTCGCTATCACGTCTCCGACCAACGTTCCATCTGAAACTCCGGCCATAACTCCCCATGCCATCCACGCATCCATCCCCATCACTCCGGAGACACTCGATCCACCATAGATGACCCAGTCATCCTATTTCCCACCACGACCAAAACAAATGTTAAACCCTAGTTCGACTGATTCCCAACGCCACGATGTATGATAAAATCATCAGACATTTTTCTTGACATTCCTGGTCGACAATCAAACTTCGACCAGAGCCCCGAGAACCCAACGTCTCTCGATTGCCAGAAAATGCTAAAACTCCTTTTCCGTTCAACTCGCAATTTCTCCACGAATACAAACTTAAAAATCATGATTCCACTTTTAAAAATCATCGTTTTCTAAAACGAACAAGATGATATAATTAAAACAAGTAATCATGATATTCGAAATTGACATAGTTTAGAGTTTTCACTGTATTTTCTTGTTTCTAGCAAAACCACTTGATAATCATACTTGAAAGTATTATTAAAAGTAAGATCCTGTAAATTTAAACACATTTTATTTAAACCTTAAGGCCTAAAAAGGATTAGAGGATGAGATTTTTATTTTTGAACAAGTTTTACAACCTGTAGAATAAGAACAGAGTAAATACCCTTGTACCCAAACATGCACACATCTTTTACATGTATACACATACATACAGGTATTGCTCACAACATTTTATCTATCATTTATCACATGCATCAAGATTTAACCCAGATTCAAGTTTTTATAACAGTAGGGTACTCACAAATGATAACAGAGAACAGTTTTTCTTCATTGCAGTTTCAATTAGTCTGGAGCTTCCTACGATTTTGAATTACTTGATTTCAGTTGTAATGTTGAGTTGATCCTACTGCATGCTTTGATTCAGGTGGAAGATGAAATAGATGCTGAAGTTCAGTTGAAAATTTGAACATGCTGAAGCTTTGAAAAACTGATGAAGTTGTTTGATTTACTTTTAAATTTCATTTCAGATTTTTAGAAGAAGAAAGAAAGAATAGAGAGGTTTTGATATTGAACGGCCAGGTTTCTCTAAACATAGTTATTTAGTATAATTTAGTTTTTAGATTAAAGATTGTTTTGCCACTTGTTAAATTGAATTATACAAAGCTTCCACATGTTATTACCATATGTTAAGATATTAACACATGTCCTAAGTATTTTAAATAAATTTATAAATATAAATAAAGCTTTTATTAATTAATTTCCTAATAACTAAATACTCATTCTAATTTATATAAATGGAAACCTTTTTAAAGAAAATAAAATAAACCAATTAGATTTTAATAATATCATATATAGTATATGTAATCTATTTTTAAATGATAATATTAAACCTTTGTATTTATTTACTATTAAATAAATACTTCCCAAATTTATATAAATAAAATTCTTTTAAGGAAAAATAATATAAAACAAAATCTTATTTTAAATAAAAACTTTATCCATATATTTTATTTCCAAAATATTTTTAAGATATTTATATCCTTTGAATTCAAGTTTTAAATCCAAATTCAAATGCAATTTAAAAATCTAATTTAAAATCAATTCAGATATATATAAAATTAAACAAACACATTAATATTTTGAAAATAATAATTTTATTTTAAACCCACTTATATCTATATTTATAAACAACACATTATTATTATTATTATTATTATTATTATTTTGAAAATAACAATTTTGCCAAATTTTAAATTAATTAAATTAAGATATGGTCAAATAATTAATTAATTAAATATTTATCCAGATATTTATAATTCAACATATCCAGATATCAAAATTTTATCTGTTCGATTGATTAAAACAGTTAATTATCTAATTAACATATGTCAAAAATCCGGGATATCACATTCCTCCCTCCTTTAAATCTTTTCGTCCTCGAAAAGGAACGAAGCCAGAATTTATTTAAAATTCTTAAAATCAGTTAAATTTTCTCTTTGAACACATTTTAAAAACACTTTAAAAATCTTTATAATATTACTAAATTAGTCTTTATAAAAATACTTTTATAACTCGATGTTTCAACAAGTCCATTCTCGTTCTCATAGAAATTCGGTCATACGTTGATCAGGCGTAGGACTGAAAATCTATAAGTACTAGGTAGACCCATTTTCAACACCAGTGAAAATACTTGGAAAATAATTTATGAAAATATAGAAAACAGTTTTGAAATAGAGGAAATATCTTTGGTGAAAATGCTCTGGAAATCATCACCCCCATCCATGGTCACAATTACATCACGGGTTACGTTGCCATCGCAGCAAAAGTCCATGTAACTGATTACACCATAGAACCCACAACAGATCGCAGTTACATCCAGGGTTACGTTGCCATCACAGCAAAAGTCCATGTAACTGTTGGCTCTCAGCGGCCCACACGATTTCGCTGTCAAAATGAAACTTCTCCCACATAGGTCGCAGTCTACCGATATAAAATCAAACGTAGACAGTTGGCTCTCAGCGGCACAAACGACTTTCGCTATGTCACCATAGTGTCACAGTCTACCGATATAAAATCAAACGTAGACAGTTGGCTCTCAGCGGCACACATGACTTTTGCTATGGTCTGAAGTAGATCGCAGTGACATCGAGTTACACTGTCGTCACAGCATAACCCAAATGCCTCTGTGGGCACCAGCCCCTCGACTTTCGCTACACAAATAATCCTCAGGAACTAGTTTTGTCCGGACTCCTCACAGGATCAACTTTAGAATCCCCCCTTGGGGTTCAAGGCAGTACCACCCTGTGGCACTCCTGAGAAGTTCATTTCAAGGAAGCGCCTTTTACCCCAGAGCTATTCATAAAACACTTTATACTATACTCTTATAGTATCTTCAAATCATATCCTTTATGATTTATCGAAATCTCCTTTACACAAAATCGATTACCAAAATCGATAATTCTCAAACCAGGCTTTCCAAATTCCCAAAAACTGATTTTTCTCAAAAATCAAAAGCCTTTTCCAAATTCCTAGGTTCCCAAAAACCTTTTCCAAAATCATTTTCATAAGATCCTTTATATATATATAGATATATAACTTTGAAAATCTTTGGATCATTTCAAACTTGTATAAAACCTCTTTTTATACTTCAAATACTTCCAAAACCCTTTTTATTCTGGCTGGATTAAATAAGGGAAGTTTATCATATTACAAAATATAACTTTACTTATTGCCAAATCAAATATCCAAGTTTGATTTCTTTATAAAGTCATTTATCATTTACTTACTTCCATAAAGTAAATTTTAACCAAAGAAATATCCAATTCCATTATATTTCACAAATATACTTTCCATTTCAAAGACCATTTTACAATTCTTATCCACAAATTTCAATATCAATTTCATTCAAACTCGTACGATGTACACATATCATCCGTACGCAATATCAGTCTGATCGCTCAATCGATCACACAATTTCACTTCCGAACTAGTATCGTCCACCCGACTTCTTAGTGCGGACTCAGATCTGGTTTCCTGATCAGAAACCGTCATTCTCCTTGCATAGTCACAGCTATGATAGAGAATATCCAGAACCAATCAACAATCCATATCCAGGTTCGCCGTCGAAAATCGAGCGAAAAATCCCAACTCGGATCGATAATACTATCTCGAAATTCTGTGTTTGAATCTGGATCAAATCACTACGCGAATAGAATAATATACGTATATCCTACGTATTTATCTTTATTGGTTATCAGCCAAATCAATTCTCTTTTCTATTCACATTTCCTTTAATTCCATTCACTTATTCTCAATTGCTTCATTTCCAATTGAGTTATTACTTCAATTATAAACAGTTTTAACTCTGACCAATTTAAATTTAAAAATAGCTTGAAAAAGTTTAAAATAGATAAGTAGTTGAAAAATAGTTATTAGTTTGTAAAATAGCTGTAAAATAGTTAAGTAGGTATAAAATAGTTAGATAATTGTAAAATAGTTTTTAAAATAGTGATTAGATATAAATAACTGAAAAATAGTAATTAGTTTATAAGACAATTTCAAAATAGTTAAATAGTTCCAAAATAATTGTAAAATAAGTATAAGATAGTTTGTAGTTTAAAAAGAAAGATTGTATAGTAAATAGTTTGGAAAAATAGGTTTATATTAAAACAATTTACTTTGAAAATAGTCCAGAGTCAAACCGTTCAATTCCCCATCAATTCAATTTAAAATTTCTACTTCCATTTAAATTGACTTAATACTTCAATTTCCATCCCAATTCAAGTTGAATTAATCTTAATTCCTTCCCCAATTCAAATCAAATTCCATTTGATTTTTAACTTATTCAACTTTAATCACAATTCCAAATTATTTCAAATCAATTTGGATAAATTTCAAATTGAACCAGCTTCAATTTCAAATCATTTCAATTCTAATTTACCATTTAAACTTATGCTTATCCATCTTCAATCATAATTCTAATTAGTTTAAATCAAATTCAATTTGAACTAATTCTATTCAAATCTCAACTTAAAACCATCGCGAATTATATAAATTCGAGTTAAATATTTTAAATGTTGATTTAATCCTTTAAATCAAATTAACCCTTAATTTAAAATCAAATCAACCTTTATTATTATTATTATTTAACAACTTAAATCTTTAAACCATTAATTCTGAATCCAAATTCCACAATTCCATTTTAACATTATCTTTACTTATCTTATTACGAAGTTCAAATAAGAATTTAAAAACAATTTAATCTTCAGATTCTAATTTATTATTCATTTCTAACTTCAAAACCAATTCTTAGTTTCATTGTAACGACCACGACTTTCTCTCCATAGAAAGTCGTATCGCTAATAAGAAAGAAAGGGATAGAAAAGAGAAAAGAAGAGAAAGAAGAATAACAACACATCAGAATCTCACAGCGGAACGAAACAAAATATATTATATCACATAAATATTACATAGTATCATATACAACACTTATCAGAGTTACACAGATTACACATCATATACTAGACAGTTATAATCATCTGTCTAGTTATTACATCTCAATCCAATACAGAGATCAATACAAAATCAACACAGCGGAAACTACTATCTATCTACAACGCCGAAGCCTCCTGCTCCATTGCTCCTCCACAATTCGTCAAGGCTAACCTGAATCCCTTGGCTACTCGTAAAAATTTGAGTACCCAAGAGTTTATAAAACAGAAATAAACAACTTGGGTCAGACATGGGTCTGGTGTGAGTAACAGGTTAAACTTGTTTAACTTTAAAAACCTTTGAAACAAAAGGTATCACGTAAGACTCCCCACAAATAAACATGGGTAAGTTTTTACCTTACGCTAACCAAAACATTTGATAGGAAATTCGATTGTATTATAATAGGGTCTAGGGTTTTCAAGTAAAATACAGAAATAGCTGAAATGCTTACATCTCACATTCCAACATAGTTGGGCACAACTAATACGTACGGCACTTATTGGAGTTTGGATTCCATACAATGGCAGGGCTACTGGGGTACCGCCCGTCACAGTACGTGGCCTAGATCACCGTACCGAGGAGTACGCCCGCTCCCCTGCAACGCAAAGCCGGAACCATCCCTTACTGGATAATTCCGAACAAGATAACCCCGTAGTTGGCGCGACCAACCACACACTAAGCCGAATGAAAAGAAAAGGGACCTCTAGACAGGGATCTATCTTGCTCTCAGTGGGTGCTACCCACGAAGCCTTGCTGCACCTCCCCTGTTTTAGCCATTCCCGGTTGATGAGGCTTGAGGTTACAATTACCTTTAATCAGAACATATCACTTAGAATGCTCATCGTCCGCCTGACGATGTGCTGAAAGCATTCAATCCATACAAGTTCGTTCCGGGTTCGAACGAAACCGAAGGCATTATCTCGTTACACTCGTTTTGGAATCACCCTCAGAGTTAACGACAATAACCCTTGCACTCTGAATCTTCATCTTCACTTGAGATTCACGACCTATCGTTAATTTGGATCGATGTGGTATTCGGGTCTCCAGACCTGGAATCCCGGTATACGGAAACCCGATCCCGATCTCATCGAAATCCAAAACGTATCTTTTAAAGGCCAAGTTGTTTTAAGGTTAAAACAATTCAATTCTTATCTATACTACACACAGATAGATAATTCACAGATTCACAATAGATAATCAACATTATCATTTTAAGCAGATAATCCATATCATCATCATTATGCAACCAAAGCATCCAAATCATACAGTATCAATTATCTCATATCTGAGATCTCAAACCATTCAAGGTAAACAATATCATCCATTCATAAGCAATGATTTATTAATCACCATCTATAGTTAATTTAAAATGAATTAAATTAAATGCTTCATCTCTAATTAATTTAAAGTAAATTAAATTAATTACTTCCATCATTATTAATCTTGCTTAAATCACTATTAATTAATTATCACTTAATTAATCAACCATTATCCAATTATTTAATTAATCATCCTTGATTAATTAACATTTAATTACATTCAAGTAATTAGCATTTAAATTAGTTTCACAAATTAATTACTCTTAACCACTTATAGTAATTAACCTTTAATTACTTCATTTATTAATTAACTTTAATTAATTACATTACTTCTTAATTAATTACATTAATTAATCACTTCATTTATTAATTATTCCTTAATTAATCAATTCTTTAATTACCTCATTAATTATATTAATTAATGATCCTTAATTACATTTTATCATTAATTACTTTATTTAAATTAATTACATTAAGTAATTAATCTTTAATTAAACCATAATTATTAATCACTATTGATTAATCACATTCAGTAATTAACTACCCTTAATTACTTCTTTAAATAAATTAATTATTCCTTAATTAATTTCTTAATTAATCCCTTGGTTAATTCCATTAAGTAATTAACTACCCTTAATTACTCCATTAATTACATCAGTAATTATCCATTAATTACTTGCCTAAGTAATTATATTTCATTAAATTACATTAAGTAATTATACTTCACAAATCATTAAGTGATTATCTTAAATTAATTAATCTTAATTAATTAACTTAACTAATCAAATTAATCTCAATTAATTACAATGAGTAATTAATTTCTTAATTACTTCCATTAAGTAATTATATTTAAACAATTTTCACAAATGATTAACCTTAATTAATTAATCTATTTAATTATCAAAATTAAATCACATTACTTATTAAACCCAAGTTAATGATCTACATTAACTATTAACTATTCTTTAATTATTCTTCTTAAATAATTAAACTTTATTTAACCATTATTAATTACAAATTAATTAATTCAAATTACCAATAAATTAATCTTTAATTTACTTAATTAATTAAGTACCTAACAATGACTTCAATTCATCCTTAATTACTTGATTAATTTATTACTAACCATTAATTAATAACCTTAACTTATTCTAATTAATGATCCTTAATTCCAAATTAATTAACCTTTAATTAATTTAATTAAACCTTAATTAATCAATTTTAACCCATAATTACTAAATTTATTAACCCAATCATTAATTAATTAAATTGATTAATTATCCTTTAATTTCCTTAATAACTTATTTTATCCATATTATTAAATCTTAATTATCTTTAAGATAACACTTTATTCTTATTAATGATTAAAATATCATTAATAAAGCATTCAAAACAATTTACCTTTAATTTACTTTTAAATTTCATTTTAAATTTAAGATTTAAAATGAAGACAAATTTAACTTCAACAAAATTTTAAAACTATTTAAATCCTTTTAAATCACATGTTAAAGAAATATTTACTTAATTAAAGAAATTTAAGACTAAATTCATCTTAAATTCAAATCAATTAAAAATACTCTTTAAATTGTTTAAAACACTTTAAATTTAAAAACTTCTTTTTATTTCAAAAATTGAAATGCATATTAACTTTGATTCCAGATTAATCTTTAGATTTAGAATCCTATTTACAATTTAAAACTTCATTTTTAAAATTCAAACTACTTAACCTTTTTTTAAAATAGTTAAATCAATTCAAATTTTAAATACTTTATCTTATTTAAAACTGAGATTTTAACTTAAACTCCAGATTTTAAAAACTAGATTTAAAACTTATTTTTAAACTTTACTTTTTCATTTAAACTTAGCTTTTAAATTTTATTTTAAAATTTAAAAACTGGAAAAAAAAAGTCTCTGTTAAAACCTGTTACAGATAATTTACCGAGACACTCCCTCAAAACCACGAGAGTTACTTCGAGTCTCCACCCAAAATTCACGAGTCTCCTTCGAGTCATCTCCCAACCCAAAACTCTGACATGTACACTGCCGTGCACATGCACAACCCAACGCGGCGACTCCGATCATCTTTGATGATCTCTCCTCATCGGCGATCACATTCATATCCAAAATCGATCAACCAAAACACCAATACGAGCTCGAAATCGAATCGAGCATTCAAACGAAACCTGGAACAGAAAGTCTCGAACCACCAAAGCCTGGAATCCAACATCGTTCTCGAGATTCCGATCATCAGATCACCTGAAAATCGAACAGAGCCTTCGCCAACGTCCCCGCTTTCATCTCCCTAAGTCCTGTAGAACTCGATTCAACATAGGAGCCTTGACGATCAAACATACCAAATCTACCCAAACTAGGGCTACAGACTTCAATCCTCCACCGCAACCATCACAATGATCTGAACTTCTTTCTGCTAATTTTCCCTAACTCCCCAATCATTCTTGCCTCACCACAGAAATTTAAAACATTCCAGATCCTCGAGATCACCCGATCTACCCAACAGTACAAAAACAGTGCAAACCAGAAATGCACTTACATTTCTAATCTAAAAATTGTTATTTTGGTTTTTAAAAACATGATTTAGTTTAAGGATTTGATTCATAACCTTAGATCCTTGAATTACTTAATTTAAATTTTGACTTAGCTGAAGTATTCCAATACTTATGGTTGCCAGAGCCAAATAACATTATTTTGACTTAATTAAAAATTCTAAACTAAAGTTTGAAATGAAACAAACAACTTTTGTTTTAATCTTAAATCCTAATGAAGATTGAATCAAGTGATAATGTAATATTTGCCAAATTCTTAATTATAAAAGAAAACAAGAACAGATAAGAGCAGATATACATCAAACACAGATATATGCATTCATATACACACATAAGATTCACCAATATATAGACATGCAAAGCATACTTATTTCATAAATCAACATGCAGATAAATCATCAATACTTATGTTTTTAAAAATGATTGTTACTCACAGATTTGAGGAAGAACAGAGTCTCTGGTTTAAAAGCTTTGTTGATTTCTTTGAAAACAGCCTTGAAAATTTTAGTTGCATCTTTGTTTTGATTTTAAAACTTGCATGCTTTTGCTCTAGTTTAAACTTTATACTTGATTTGAAGATGCAAGCTACAGATATGCTTGAACAGAAACTACTCGATTCCAGGCTTTTGATTTTGGTCTTGGAAGATGATTTACAGGTTCTGATTTGAATTTTGTTTTTGAAAATAAGTTTACAGGTTGAAGAATTTGATCTGGTTTTGAGGAGCTGATTTCAGATTGAAGAAAATGCACTGGCTTTTGATTTACTTCAGATTTGAGGAGGATTACTGATTTGGTTTTTGAAGAGTTGTTTACAGATTTTGGTTTTGAAGTCGTATAGTTTTTTCTTTTAGAAATTATATTCAGTTTTCTTTGTTTTTGAAAGGAGATTAGAAAAGAAAAGGAAAATGCAAGATGTATGTTTATATAAACTGAAATTATCTAAAAATAAAAATAAAAGAAAAATAAAATTAAATGACACTTGTCATTTTGAGTTTATCTTTTATTTACACATGTTAAGACAAGGCTTTAGGAAAATGACACTTGTCCTTTAAGTAATTTTTTACATATTTATATTTATTTTTAAATGTAAATAAAATGCCTTTTTTTTATTATTTAAATACTTATCTATATATATAAATCACTTTTTAAAGAAACAAACTAATTATATTTATAAATAAAAGTTATACAAATATTCTAAATCCAAATCAATTTAAATATTTATTCTTTTGAATTTCAAAACTTAAATTCAAATTCAAATTAAATTAAATCTAACTTTCCAATTTGCCCAAACCTTCTATTTACAATATATACAAATAAATATGTATATATTCAAATAGAAAATATCTTATTAGATTTTAAAAGATAAAATTACCAATTAATACTAATTTAATCAGATTATTAAATTAAATTCAAATCTTATTATCAAAGATTATCCATATCAATTTAATTATTAAACAGATTATTAAATTGATATTGTCAAAATTTCCGGGATATTACATTCCTCCCCCCTTAAAATAATTTCGTCCCTGAAATTTAAACAAAGGTAATTTAATAATCTTATTAAAGATTTTAATTCAAAACACAAGCATCTACTATCATCCATATGCTAGCAACCATAGCAGCCAAATCATCCAATCAAACAATTCTAACTATCTAGACTAAATTCTAGATAAAATTCCTCGAGTTTCCCCAAGTATATATATATACCGGGATACTCGCTCTACAAACAATCTAAACTACTAAGCTATAGATCTCCTACTCATCTAGATCTACAGAACTAAACAGGATATCAGACTAAAGACGAGTCTGACTCAACTACCAAACTTCCTGAACTGCTGATTCCAAAACCAAAGATAGATCAAATACGTACTCCCTCAGAGATACGTAAAACTTAATGAATTCAAATTATCCAAACTGACAATTCAATTCAGAAGTCCAAATACTTATCCAAATCAGAACACAGACGAGATCCAAACATAACTCTACTTCACAATCATCAGTAGATTCCAAACTTACTTCTCCCATCCAGAGATATACTCCAAACTGCTTTCGCTGCTCAACTCTGATCTGAGGTAGAACACAAGCACAGACTGGACAACTTATTCCAGAAATAAGGTTCACTGATCCATAAAGAAAACTCAGATACTCCAGCAAAACTTGAGCTGCTTCACCAACTCCATCTCTAGGAAACATCCTTCCACTAGACTGAACCACCGGTATCACTCCTGGAATCCAAGTCGATAAGAAAACTCAACCTTCAGATGCGGACAAACTTCTGACTTCTCTGAAGACATCCAGAAAAATTCTGACAACCCAAGAGAACACTCAGACAATCGCAAGTCACTTTTGCGATCAACCCATCCTAATTCCAAAGAAAACTGTCCTCTCTTTACTAATCAGAACAGCTTACACTTATTTATCCAATCCATCGAAGAAATGGATCCCCTTTGCTGCTTCTGAACTTCACTTCCAGAAAAACTGCTCATCCAGAAAACTTCCTGCCATCACAGAATACTCCGAGCTGCACTGCTGACACTGATGCCAAGGACTTCCTACTCCAAAGATCTTCGAGAAACTCGAACTCCAAACCAAACAGAAACACCATGCAATACCAAAGCATACACACTTCCTTAATCTTGTTCCAAAGAAAACATCTTCGGGAACATCCATCGTCACTGTATCTCATCATACAGCTACTATTACCTGAGGTATCAAGGTACCATCACTCGCTTCTGCCTCATTGACAGATCCAACTCTACTCATCCAAACTTCAGAGATAAACTCCGAACCATTACAGTTTCCTTCGGAGATCGATGAAATCCTTCACCACAGCAAAGCTTACTCGAGACGGTATTGGGTCTACAGTCTCGACAAATACACTTCCAACCTCAACATTTAAACTCCAACCATTGGTAGTCGTGTTTCACACACCACTACCCCATCTACCTTTATAACTTATATTGGAAAACCCGAACAGGTAACCCAACAAATAGGTAGAAATATATATATATATTTAAAATGATACTTTTTATATAGAAATTATTTCTGGGTAAAATTATTTCATTTACCTCTTTAAAACAATATTGTGTCCGTTGGCCTGGTTCAAGTGTTTAGAGATCCCTATCAATAACGTTAGCTACTCGTATTGACCAGAATCCATATACCACTCAACCGATCAATTAACACAATATAAAACCATTTTATATAACTAACAAATACGCGCTCTCATATATATATATATACACTCGGACTCAAACAGGTTGTTACAGATCCTATTTCTAATGAACAATCCTTCCGAACCTAGGTATTCACTCAACCTAGCGCTCTGATATTCACTTAACCAATAGCTTAGGTATTCGCTCAACCTATGCTCTGATACCACTGTAACGACCACGACTTTATCTCCATAGAAAGTCGTATCGCTAATAAGAAAGAAAGGGATAGAAAAGAGAAAAGAAGAGAAAGAAGAATAACAACACATCAGAATCTCACAGCGGAACGAAACAAAATATATTATATCACATAAATATTACATAGTATCATATACAACACTTATCAGAGTTACACAGATTACACATCATATACTAGACAGTTATAATCATCTGTCTAGTTATTACATCTCAATCCAATACAGAGATCAATACAAAATCAACACAGCGGAAACTACTATCTATCTACAACGCCGAAGCCTCCTGCTCCATTGCTCCTCCACAATTCGTCAAGGCTAACCTGAATCCCTTGGCTACTCGTAAAAATTTGAGTACCCAAGAGTTTATAAAACAGAAATAAACAACTTGGGTCAGACATGGGTCTGGTGTGAGTAACAGGTTAAACTTGTTTAACTTTAAAAACCTTTGAAACAAAAGGTATCACGTAAGACTCCCCACAAATAAACATGGGTAAGTTTTTACCTTACGCTAACCAAAACATTTGATAGGAAATTCGATTGTATTATAATAGGGTCTAGGGTTTTCAAGTAAAATACAGAAATAGCTGAAATGCTTACATCTCACATTCCAACATAGTTGGGCACAACTAATACGTACGGCACTTATTGGAGTTTGGATTCCATACAATGGCAGGGCTACTGGGGTACCGCCCGTCACAGTACGTGGCCTAGATCACCGTACCGAGGAGTACGCCCGCTCCCCTGCAACACAAAGCCGGAACCATCCCTTACTGGATAATTCCGAACAAGATAACCCTGTAGTTGGCGCGACCAACCACACACTAAGCCGAATGAAAAGAAAAGGGACCTCTAGACAGGGATCTATCTTGCTCTCAGTGGGTGCTACCCACGAAGCCTTGCTGCACCTCCCCTGTTTTAGCCATTCCCGGTTGATGAGGCTTGAGGTTACAATTACCTTTAATCAGAACATATCACTTAGAATGCTCATCGTCCGCCTGACGATGTGCTGAAAGCATTCAATCCATACAAGTTCGTTCCGGGTTCGAACGAAACCGAAGGCATTATCTCGTTACACTCGTTTTGGAATCACCCTCAGAGTTAACGACAATAACCCTTGCACTCTGAATCTTCATCTTCACTTGAGATTCACGACCTATCGTTAATTTGGATCGATGTGGTATTCGGGTCTCCAGACCTGGAATCCCGGTATACGGAAACCCGATCCCGGTCTCATCGAAATCCAAAACGTATCTTTTAAAGGCCAAGTTGTTTTAAGGTTAAAACAATTCAATTCTTATCTATACTACACATAGATAGATAATTCACAGATTCACAATAGATAATCAACATTATCATTTTAAGCAGATAATCCATATCATCATCATTATGCAACCAAAGCATCCAAATCATACAGTATCAATTATCTCATATCTGAGATCTCAAACCATTCAAGGTAAACAATATCATCCATTCATAAGCAATGATTTATTAATCACCATCTATAGTTAATTTAAAATGAATTAAATTAAATGCTTCATCTCTAATTAATTTAAAGTAAATTAAATTAATTACTTCCATCATTATTAATCTTGCTTAAATCACTATTAATTAATTATCACTTAATTAATCAACCATTATCCAATTATTTAATTAATCATCCTTGATTAATTAACATTTAATTACATTCAAGTAATTAGCATTTAAATTAGTTTCACAAATTAATTACTCTTAACCACTTATAGTAATTAACCTTTAATTACTTCATTTATTAATTAACTTTAATTAATTACATTACTTCTTAATTAATTACATTAATTAATCACTTCATTTATTAATTATTCCTTAATTAATCAATTCTTTAATTACCTCATTAATTATATTAATTAATGATCCTTAATTACATTTTATCATTAATTACTTTATTTAAATTAATTACATTAAGTAATTAATCTTTAATTAAACCATAATTATTAATCACTATTGATTAATCACATTCAGTAATTAACTACCCTTAATTACTTCTTTAAATAAATTAATTATTCCTTAATTAATTTCTTAATTAATCCCTTGGTTAATTCCATTAAGTAATTAACTACCCTTAATTACTCCATTAATTACATCAGTAATTATCCATTAATTACTTGCCTAAGTAATTATATTTCATTAAATTACATTAAGTAATTATACTTCACAAATCATTAAGTGATTATCTTAAATTAATTAATCTTAATTAATTAACTTAACTAATCAAATTAATCTCAATTAATTACAATGAGTAATTAATTTCTTAATTACTTCCATTAAGTAATTATATTTAAACAATTTTCAAAAATGATTAACCTTAATTAATTAATCTATTTAATTATCAAAATTAAATCACATTACTTATTAAACCCAAGTTAATGATCTACATTAACTATTAACTATTCTTTAATTATTCTTCTTAAATAATTAAACTTTATTTAACCATTATTAATTACAAATTAATTAATTCAAATTACCAATAAATTAATCTTTAATTTACTTAATTAATTAAGTACCTAACAATGACTTCAATTCATCCTTAATTACTTGATTAATTTATTACTAACCATTAATTAATAACCTTAACTTATTCTAATTAATGATCCTTAATTCCAAATTAATTAACCTTTAATTAATTTAATTAAACCTTAATTAATCAATTTTAACCCATAATTACTAAATTTATTAACCCAATCATTAATTAATTAAATTGATTAATTATCCTTTAATTTCCTTAATAACTTATTTTATCCATATTATTAAATCTTAATTATCTTTAAGATAACACTTTATTCTTATTAATGATTAAAATATCATTAATAAAGCATTCAAAACAATTTACCTTTAATTTACTTTTAAATTTCATTTTAAATTTAAGATTTAAAATGAAGACAAATTTAACTTCAACAAAATTTTAAAACTATTTAAATCCTTTTAAATCACATGTTAAAGAAATATTTACTTAATTAAAGAAATTTAAGACTAAATTCATCTTAAATTCAAATCAATTAAAAATACTCTTTAAATTGTTTAAAACACTTTAAATTTAAAAACTTCTTTTTATTTCAAAAATTGAAATGCATATTAACTTTGATTCCAGATTAATCTTTAGATTTAGAATCCTATTTACAATTTAAAACTTCATTTTTAAAATTCAAACTACTTAACCTTTTTTTAAAATAGTTAAATCAATTCAAATTTTAAATACTTTATCTTATTTAAAACTGAGATTTTAACTTAAACTCCAGATTTTAAAAACTAGATTTAAAACTTATTTTTAAACTTTACTTTTTCATTTAAACTTAGCTTTTAAATTTTATTTTAAAATTTAAAAACTGGAAAAAAAAAGTCTCTGTTAAAACCTGTTACAGATAATTTACCGAGACACTCCCTCAAAACCACGAGAGTTACTTCGAGTCTCCACCCAAAATTCACGAGTCTCCTTCGAGTCATCTCCCAACCCAAAACTCTGACATGTACACTACCGTGCACATGCACAACCCAACGCGGCGACTCCGATCATCTTTGATGATCTCTCCTCATCGGCGATCACATTCATATCCAAAATCGATCAACCAAAACACCAATACGAGCTCGAAATCGAATCGAGCATTCAAACGAAACCTGGAACAGAAAGTCTCGAACCACCAAAGCCTGGAATCCAACATCGTTCTCGAGATTCCGATCATCAGATCACCTGAAAATCGAACAGAGCCTTCGCCAACGTCCCCGCTTTCATCTCCCTAAGTCCTGTAGAACTCGATTCAACATAGGAGCCGTGACGATCAAACATACCAAATCTACCCAAACTAGGGCTACAGACTTCAATCCTCCACCGCAACCATCACAATGATCTGAACTTCTTTCTGCTAATTTTCCCTAACTCCCCAATCATTCTTGCCTCACCACAGAAATTTAAAACATTCCAGATCCTCGAGATCACCCGATCTACCCAACAGTACAAAAACAGTGCAAACCAGAAATGCACTTACATTTCTAATCTAAAAATTGTTATTTTGGTTTTTAAAAACATGATTTAGTTTAAGGATTTGATTCATAACCTTAGATCCTTGAATTACTTAATTTAAATTTTGACTTAGCTGAAGTATTCCAATACTTATGGTTGCCAGAGCCAAATAACATTATTTTGACTTAATTAAAAATTCTAAACTAAAGTTTGAAATGAAACAAACAACTTTTGTTTTAATCTTAAATCCTAATGAAGATTGAATCAAGTGATAATGTAATATTTGCCAAATTCTTAATTATAAAAGAAAACAAGAACAGATAAGAGCAGATATACATCAAACACAGATATATGCATTCATATACACACATAAGATTCACCAATATATAGACATGCAAAGCATACTTATTTCATAAATCAACATGCAGATAAATCATCAATACTTATGTTTTTAAAAATGATTGTTACTCACAGATTTGAGGAAGAACAGAGTCTCTGGTTTAAAAGCTTTGTTGATTTCTTTGAAAACAGCCTTGAAAATTTTAGTTGCATCTTTGTTTTGATTTTAAAACTTGCATGCTTTTGCTCTAGTTTAAACTTTATACTTGATTTGAAGATGCAAGCTACAGATATGCTTGAACAGAAACTACTCGATTCCAGGCTTTTGATTTTGGTCTTGGAAGATGATTTACAGGTTCTGAATTGAATTTTGTTTTTGAAAATAAGTTTACAGGTTGAAGAATTTGATCTGGTTTTGAGGAGCTGATTTCAGATTGAAGAAAATGCACTGGCTTTTGATTTACTTCAGATTTGAGGAGGATTACTGATTTGGTTTTTGAAGAGTTGTTTACAGATTTTGGTTTTGAAGTCGTATAGTTTTTTCTTTTAGAAATTATATTCAGTTTTCTTTGTTTTTGAAAGGAGATTAGAAAAGAAAAGGAAAATGCAAGATGTATGTTTATATAAACTGAAATTATCTAAAAATAAAAATAAAAGAAAAATAAAATTAAATGACACTTGTCATTTTGAGTTTATCTTTTATTTACACATGTTAAGACAAGGCTTTAGGAAAATGACACTTGTCCTTTAAGTAATTTTTTACATATTTATATTTATTTTTAAATGTAAATAAAATGCCTTTTTTTTTATTATTTAAATACTTATCTATATATATAAATCACTTTTTAAAGAAACAAACTAATTATATTTATAAATAAAAGTTATACAAATATTCTAAATCCAAATCAATTTAAATATTTATTCTTTTGAATTTCAAAACTTAAATTCAAATTCAAATTAAATTAAATCTAAATTTCCAATTTGCCCAAACCTTCTATTTACAATATATACAAATAAATATGTATATATTCAAATAGAAAATATCTTATTAGATTTTAAAAGATAAAATTACCAATTAATACTAATTTAATCAGATTATTAAATTAAATTTAAATCTTATTATCAAAGATTATCCATATCAATTTAATTATTAAACAGATTATTAAATTGATATTGTCAAAATTTCCAGGATATTACATTCATAGATTATTTATAACAATAGAATGATGTCAGGATAAATAAACATCCAAATTTATCCAAACACCAATTAACAGCATCCATTATTCAATTTCCAGATCTCAAACCCATTTTGAGATTACTCATAACTCCCATTTAAAACCAACCATTTAACTACTCAAGTTAAATTTAAATTTCATATTGAAATTTCCAATTCAAGTTATTCATTCTAAACTCATTTAACTTCCTTAAGTTAAATTTTATTTAATTTAGTCAACTTGACCCAATTTGAATTCCCATTTAAATTTATATTAATAATCTTCCCACTTATAAATTCAAAACTTATCACTTTGGGTTTTCATATCACATTCCAATTTAAAACTCAACACTAAGAGTTATTTCAAATCATCCTTAGTATTATGTATATCTTCATATATACATTTTCTTTACACACCAAGTTATACCTTAAATTTTTAAACCACCTTCAGTTTTAATCCAAAACAAACTTCTTTAAAACAATTTCAAGTTTTCTGGATTTAAATTTACAAATTTTAAATTATCTTTAATTCCAATTTATAAGTTATACTTACTTAAATGTTTACTTCCCTAAAACATTTCATTTTGCTTAATTATTAACAACATTCATTATTAAACACAACTACCATTTATGATAATAACCAAGATTATCATATCTGGAAAACAATTCATTATTATCTTTATTCTTGATAACACTTCTACAAATTCAAGATTTTAATTTCAGTTTGAATTCATTTCAAACTTAACTTTATTAAATTTTAATTTGGTTGTATTACTATTACCACTTAATTTAATTCCAATATTTTAACAACCAATTACCTTAATATTTATTAGAAAGAAATATCATTTTATATATATCAAAATATATTCTTATATAAAATCATTTAAAATCTTTATATATGAAAATAACAAGTACGCTCTCATATATATATATATACACTCAACTCGTTCTAGGGTACCATTGACCCTATCCTTAACGAGTAATCCCAACAGAGCCAAGGTTCTCGCTTAACCTTTGCTCTGATACCAAGTGTAACGACCCGGGGATTTCGAACCCGAAATTTCCAGATAGTTAGAAGAAAAGGAAGAAAGAGATAGAAGAAGAAGAAGAAGAAAACAGAAACACCAAAACACAGAAACCTCACATTCGTAGCGGATCAAAATATAATATCACATAAACAACAGTTTTACAAAAGAAAGAACTGTATCAATACACTTATACATTTATACATCAGAGTTATACTATTACACAACACAGGACAATTGGAAAACATGTCTCCGATAATCAATAATAATATACACAACGGATATCACTCCATACGTTCCTGCCATCCAGCTTGCCTCCTGAGCTCCAGAACGTCCTTACCTGAAAATTTGTAATACTCGGTCTGACCCGAGCATTACATCAAAGTAACACCCGGGTCAGGCTGGAAACCAGCGTGAGTAAACCCATATAATTTGAAATACTAAGTTATAAAACTTATTTGAAACCAGGGTAACTCGTATCTTCTACGAGTTCTTACTTATTTTATTCAAACAATTATTTCACAAAATAATATCTAAGTACCGTTACTTAGTTCCAATGGTCCAGACTACTCAATTTATCTCATTCCAGCCTATTTGATTTACAACTCAAATCTATAGAGAATTTAGATTACTAATCGAAGTGGTTTCAGATATTTACTAATACCCGACCCCGATCTCTTCGAATTCAATATCATCTTAACCCAAGTTATTCAAATGAATACAATTCAATTTTAAATACAGAGTGTCACTTTTACACAGCAAATTATCATAGGTAAACACATCATCATTGTTCACCCAAACATATAATATTACAAAAATATGGCAGATCACATAGCATCACAATCACATACCCGGGATAACAATTAGTCCTAGGCATTCAATATCATTCAGTCACCCATAAGCAAGGTAAATCACTTCCAAAATTAATTTAATTTATCTTTAATTAAATTAATTACTAATCTTTAATCACTTAGATTATCTTTACTCAACATTAATTAATTACAAACCAATTAATTAATCATCCATTAAGTATCCATCTTAATTAATCACCCTTGATTAATTGTTCTTTTTAATTTCATTACATAATTAGCCTTTAATAACATAAATTAATTAACCTTTAATTTATTTATTTATTTAATTGAGGATTATTAAACAATGGGATAATCACATTAATTAATGATCCTTAATTAATTACTTTCATTAACTAATTAACTATAGTTAATTACATTGATCTTTAATTAATTACATTAATTAATTAATCATACTTTAAATTAATCACTTCCATTAATTAATTACTCATTTAATTACCTTAGCAAATAATTAATCACATTATTAATTAATCCTTAACTCTCTAATTAATTAATTACTCTTTAATTAATTAATTAACTCATTAATTAATTGTATTAATAAATCCTTTAATTAATAACATTAAGTGATTAACCTCTAATTAATTAAGTAAATTAATTATTCTTTAACCATTACCATTAATTATCCTTTAATTAATTTCCTTATCTTAATCTAAATACTTTATTACATTATTAACTTTATTTTAGAAACCATTAGGAATTAATTTAACCAACTGTTATTTTAATAAAACTAAAAAAACAGGCTTAACACATTCCTCCCTTCCTCTACTTCGAGTCAAACCCGCGTTCTACTCGAGATTGCTACGAGTTTCCCTCATCTTCTTCTTCTCCCCTTAGCTTCTTTCTTTTATCAAACTAAACTGTAATTCCTACCCTACTCAAACACGAGAGTAACATCGAGTCTGGCACCTAAAATCCCGAGAGCCCCTTCGAGTCGCCACGACCATCATTCCTGACACGCACCTCACCGTTGTGCACGTGCACGGCGATTCCAGCCATCTCCGACGAACTCGACCATCTCCGGCAAGTCGTAAATCACTACGACTCTCGACTTTGAACCTCCAATCGAAAATATCTAGCCTAAAACGAAATCGAGACTTTCACTTGAAACAGAACTCGACATCACCTGGAACGAAACGTCTCGCCATCACGTCTCCGACCAACGTTCCATCTGAAACTCCGGCCATAACTCCCCATGCCATCCACGCATCCATCCCCATCACTCCGGAGACACTCGATCCACCATAGATGACCCAGTCATCCTATTTCCCACCACGACCAAAACAAATGTTAAACCCTAGTTCGACTGATTCCCAACGCCACGATGTATGATAAAATCATCAGACATTTTTCTTGACATTCCTGGTCGACAATCAAACTTCGACCAGAGCCCCGAGAACCCAACGTCTCTCGATTGCCAGAAAATGCTAAAAACTCCTTTTCCGTTCAACTCGCAATTTCTCCACGAATACAAACTTAAAAATCATGATTCCACTTTTAAAAATCATCGTTTTCTAAAACGAACAAGATGATATAATTAAAACAAGTAATCATGATATTCGAAATTGACATAGTTTAGAGTTTTCACTGTATTTTCTTGTTTCTAGCAAAATCACTTGATAATCATACTTGAAAGTATTTTTAAAAGTAAGATCCTGTAAATTTAAACACATTTTATTTAAACCTTAAGGCCTAAAAAGGATTAGAGGATGAGATTTTTATTTTTGAACAAGTTTTACAACCTGTAGAATAAGAACAGAGTAAATACCCTTGTACCCAAACATGCACACATCTTTTACATGTATACACATACATACAGGCATTGCTCACAACATTTTATCTATCATTTATCACATGCATCAAGATTTAACCCAGATTCAAGTTTTTATAACAGTAGGGTACTCACAAATGATAACAGAGAACAGTTTTTCTTCATTGCAGTTTCAATTAGTCTGGAGCTTCCTACGATTTTGAATTACTTGATTTCAGTTGTAATGTTGAGTTGATCCTACTGCATGCTTTGATTCAGGTGGAAGATGAAATAGATGCTGAAGTTCAGTTGAAAATTTGAACATGCTGAAGCTTTGAAAAACTGATGAAGTTGTTTGATTTACTTTTAAATTTCATTTCAGATTTTTAGAAGAAGAAAGAAAGAATAGAGAGGTTTTGATATTGAACGGCCAGGTTTCTCTAAACATAGTTATTTAGTATAATTTAGTTTTTAGATTAAAGATTGTTTTGCCACTTGTTAAATTGAATTATACAAAGCTTCCACATGTTATTACCATATGTTAAGATATTAACACATGTCCTAAGTATTTTAAATAAATTTATAAATATAAATAAAGCTTTTATTAATTAATTTCCTAATAACTAAATACTCATTCTAATTTATATAAATGGAAACCTTTTTAAAGAAAATAAAATAAACCAATTAGATTTTAATAATATCATATATAGTATATGTAATCTATTTTTAAATGATAATATTAAACCTTTGTATTTATTTACTATTAAATAAATACTTCCCAAATTTATATAAATAAAATTCTTTTAAGGAAAAATAATATAAAACAAAATCTTATTTTAAATAAAAACTTTATCCATATATTTTATTTCCAAAATATTTTTAAGATATTTATATCCTTTGAATTCAAGTTTAAATCCAAATTCAAATGCAATTTAAAAATCTAATTTAAAATCAATTCAGATATATATAAAATTAAACAAACACATTAATATTTTGAAAATAATAATTTTATTTTAAACCCACTTATATCTATATTTATAAACAACACATTATTATTATTATTATTATTATTATTATTATTTTGAAAATAACAATTTTGCCAAATTTTAAATTAATTAAATTAAGATATGGTCAAATAATTAATTAATTAAATATTTATCCAGATATTTATAGTTCAACATATCCAGATATCAAAATTTTATCTGTTCGATTGATTAAAACAGTTAATTATCTAATTAACATATGTCAAAAATCCGGGATATCACAGACCCTCGGAGAAGTAAGTTAAGGATAGACCATCCAGAAGTGTGTCTAACTGGTGTTAGATTATTTATTTTGTCTGATAGGCCCGATTCAGCCAATGGTAGTAGTTAGCCTAACAAAACTATATTGTTTGGACAGATCGTCCATTTATTACCTGATTTATGAGCATATATGATATTGCTATTATTGTTTTAATCAGTTTGATTGCAGGATTCCAATTTACAAAAAGATATGATTTAATGGGATATTAGTGAGGGAAAACCCGTTCCACTAAGCGGCGTGGTCTCACTTAATATCAGTATTCCGAGATTTGCTACTATTATTCACACCAGGCTTTATGTCTGACTCGAAGTTTATGTTTTTCCCCTTAAACTCTCGGGTGCTCAAAATTAATTTGAGTAGATTGAGAGTTAAGGATTTACAGGTTTAGTAGATGGACAAATAAAGCTTCCGAAGACGTGCATGAGGCAAAGTTAGCTATTTAGGAGTTGCTATTTTTATTTCTGTTGTGATGTATTAAGACAGTTATGTATATTTAGTACTCTGATCATCCAAGGGGGAATCTTTATATATCGCTCTTGGCGTATTTTGTAATAATTATATTTGATCAAAACCTGGGAACCGATTATGGGAATATATAATTGAATATGAAATATTGTTTTGAAATGTAATCAGAAAAGTTGTTTTAATCTTTATTTATTTTATTTCATATTCAAGTGCTTTTGATATTATAGACACCATTAATATTACCGTATTTTGTCACCGGAAGTTAATACTATGGATGACTGCAACATCTGTAGTGCTTATCTTTGGGCCTCAAGATTGGGGATGTTACAGATGATAACTTTAATTGCCTTTAATTATGTCTAACAAATTAGTGGCTAGAGAATTTTTAACTATGTTTGCCTTTACTCGATATAAATGACCGTGCCTTGGATATAAATGGTTTTGCTAAAAAAATTTGAACCAATTTGAGTGATATTGTGGAGCAAATAGTCAACTTGTTTAATAATATATCATTGTATGTCACCTTGGGCAACTAGAGTGCAAGTGGTGTTAGACATCATTTCATTTGAGATCATATTTTCATTTTCAACGTTTTATAAAACTCATTGCAGAAAATAGATTTTCACAGTTTCTTTTGGATTTAAATTTTTTTCAAATAACTGAGATGTTTACCATGATTTCCTTGGATAAAAATAGTCATGTTTACTTTAGTAAGGAATTTACTTTGGAAAAGATGGTTATTGACTACTTGAACCTTTTGAAATTTATCAAAAAATTGTTAATAATGATTGAGAAAGTGATGGATGGTGATTAAATTATCTTCATAGTTAGAAGAAGTATATGTTAAAAATTTCTTGAAAATTGAACAAGTTTTATAATATTTTTAAAATTAGTACATATTCCATGATCACTTCTATCACTATCATCCTTCTAGCAATCTATACACCAAAATTTAATATAGTGTGCAAAAGTTGGTATTTTGAAAAAAAACAGGAATTATATTTTAGTGTAATTTATATAATTATATTACACTCTCATTTAGAAGTCCTCACGGTTATGCATGGGTGAATAACTTTTAATCTCTAGATACGTGCTTCCATTCTCATTTAAAAGTCCTCAAGGTTATGCGTAGATGGAACATTTATACATAAAAGGGATAAATATTCAAGTAATTTCTAACCTTAAAAGTCCTAAGGGTTATGCATGGTTAGAAAATAATTGACATTTTTTAAGTAACTACTAACCTCATTAAAAGTCCTAACGGTTATGCATAGTTAGAAAGTGTTTAATATATTTTTTATAATTTTTAGAAGAATAATTTACAATTTTTTTCCTTTATTAGAATAAATATATAGATTTGTGCTTCCATTCTCATTTAAAAGTCCTCACGGTTATGCATGGATGGAACACGTATACAAGAGAGGGAAATTATTCAAGTCTCATTTAAAAGTCCTAACGGTTATGCATGGTTGGAAAATGGTTGACATTTATTTTAAGTAACTACCGAGTGTTAGTTTAGCGAAAGATGGATCTTAAGGCTAGTTCAACACTAGAGGAGGGGGTGAATAGTGTTTTATATTTTTGTTAATTTTTTTGAATTCTTTTAAGTTTATAGTTTAAACAATGCAATTAACAATCATATATTCAAACACAGATAAATATAAATGCATTTAAAGTAAAAAGAAAAGAACACACCAGGATTTTATACTGGTTCGAAGTTAACCTACATCTAGTCCTGTACAATTCCTTGTACAAATTTCTTTTCAAATAGCAAAGCAAATATAATCTCGATTTCAAGACAACGAGACACGGCCTACAGAATTATCGACCTCTGGGTAGAGTTACTTAATTTACACGGGTCACAAGTACACCCACTAGATTTCCAGGCTACTAAGGACACTCAATTGACTTACATGGGCTACAATCACACCCACAAGTATAATAGTAAGATTTGATAGAGTTTTATAGACTCGGATCGTTGATCTTGATTACAAATGATCCTATAACCTCTTGAATAGCACTTTGATCTTGTTTGAGTGAGAGAGATGAGAGAGATCAAAGAGTAATCAATAGAGAATCAAATCAATGGAACTTGAATTTGATGCTGATTGAATTTCAGAATATTTTGAGTAGATTTTCTTTTAAAATTCAAGAGCGCGAAAGAGGAGATAAGATATGAGAAAGTAGTTGACAAAAATTCGTTGGTTTAACCCCTATTTATAGAGACAATAGTCGTGTCCATTCACTAAGAGAAATAACGAAAAGTCACTTCCACTCAAATTTTGAATTTTGAAAATTACGGTCACTATGTCGACATATAGGAATTGGATATATCGACATATACTTCAGAAAATTGAAAAACACTTTATAAATTTTATTTTGAAAATATTAAGGTTGGTGAAATATTTTGATACTTTGTAAAATCATATAAACATAGTTTATACATATTTTAATCATATCAAAACTTAAGAAAAATTTATATAAATATATTTAAATATATAAAGGATTTAAATATGAATTTCTTTTGAAAATAATAAGTATAAAGCAAAAGTGAATATATTTGAAATCAAAGTAATAAAAAATATTATAATAAACTTATAAATATTTAGAAATCTTTAAAAACTAAAATTATAACAAAATATAATATTCAAAGTGTGTTAAAAATACTTAAAAACTTAAAATATATTAAAATCAAAAGATAGAAATAATTTCAAGGCTACTTTGAAAAATTATTTTGAAATAAAATTATTTTTAAAACCATTTTTAAGGTATTTGAAAATTATTTGAAAAGGAGAAATAGAGAGAGAGATCAAAGAAGTGCTATCAGCGTTTTAACAAAAATTCTAAGACTCTATCTTATTTGGGATATCTTGAGTTCTTCAATACTCATGAGTCTTCAATTCTAACTCTTGAATCTTTATATCAACCTCTTGAATCTTCTTTTGATACTGTACAGCCTTCTTAATCAATACCTGTCTAATATCATGCACTATATACTAATATAACTTGATAAAAACATTAGTATCTATATTTTATATAATGTCATAAGGTTGTTATCATCAAAACCAATGCTTAAGGTACCAACACTAAGCTCATTTAAAAGTCCTAATGGTTATGCGTGGTTAGAAAGTGCTTAACATTTTTTGTATAATTTTTAAAAGAATAATTTATTACCTTTTTCCATTATTAAAAATACGACACTGCTGTCACTATATAAAATTCCCTAAACCATAACCCAATCGTCACTCTAAAGTAGAATTTGTGTCTAATTAGTAGAATATTATGATTTTTGTTTGATTGATTAAAATTTTCAATATATACTTATCTTCATACGGTTTATAGTTTCAATCAAAATTCATCACTATATCAGTTATTATTATTCTGATAACAAAAGGGGAGAGGGGTTAGGATTTTGGTGGTTGAGTAATAACCTTACTGATATTTAAGAGTTGGTTTTATTTTTCAACAGTTGTTTTTGTTTTTGCAATTATTTTTAACATCATTTTTCTTCTTTGGCATTTAGAATTTTTTTAATTGCATGTATCTATGTATGGGGTGTCTAGTTATTGAAGGAGTATGTAAATAGGAGGAGCTTAAACACAACACATCAAACACATTTCTTATATGCAAAATCTTAACATATGTTTGTTATCATCAAAAGGGGGAGATTGTAGAATATAATATTTTATGATTTTTGTTTTATGATAATAAACATATGTGTATATATATATAAATGTGTTTGTTGAAGTACTATTACATCATCACAGATAGAAGTAAACAAATGATATTTTATTTCAACATATATTTTATTTCAATACAATTTTAATAGTACACGAATACAATAAGAGCTTCTATAGTATTTTAAATACAATATTCATATGCAATAATATTTTACACTCTCATATACAATACACTTTCAAATACAACAATCACTTCTAACCTCACTTACTTGAATTCAAATTTTATCTTCTTGATCGAAATATTTTTCTCCAATCATCTACTTTTCCTGTCAAATAACAATGCGGCAAAAAGCAAAAGAGACAAATTGAAACTGTATAAATATAAAAATATTTAAACCGGAATTGCCTCAGTTTATTGGTTTTTTTCTTTTCATATATTGAAATAGGCACTAAAAATATCAATAAAGCACATGAGCAACCTATGAGATGCACAGTGTATCATTGTACATGCCATAAGGCCGAGCATGTACATAAAACATATTTGGACCAACAAACAAGAAACTCAATTTCAGGTGCGGCAAGGTCAAGCCCAAAGGCACACACAAGTGCTCAAGTGAAACATAACGGCAAAAGAAAAAACGTAGAAACAGTTTAGAGGCAAGCCAAAATGCAAGTACAACACACAAACCAAGTGCACAAACATGCAGCAAAGCAAAGTGATGCACAAGGTCAAGCAAACAAAAATGCAACCAGATCAGCAAGCTCAAAGCTCAAGGAAAAGTATACAAAGGTGCAACACAGCAACAAACACACACAAGCTAAGGTAGAAAGACATGCACCAACAACGAGAAGCACAAGCAGCACAAAGTGTGCACAAGTCGTTCAATACACAAACCCAACAGCAAGTGCACAGTAAATACATGGCAGAACCATGTGCACAGCAGCAAGCATTAAACTACAACATAGTGCACACACACAATAAGTCCATGCACACAACAACCAAAAACTGGCAATGTGCACAAGAGTACACAGAGGTGAACCAGCAAAGGCAAGTGAATGACACAACACACAAACTTGGCCAAGTATACAACTCATGCACGAATAGTCAGAAAAAAAAGTCGAGGGCAAGTGAAACAAAACAAGAAGCACAAAGTAACTCAACATGATGCATCACAGAACCACATTTACAAGAGCAATAAGCTTTGAGTGCATCAATTTACACATATATACATATGAATGTATAAATATGTAGAGAATAGAAGGTCGAACAAAAAAAGGCAAATGTAAATACATGTGAAGATGCAACATGACACACATCGATCAGAAAATATGCAGATGAAACAGAGTTCATCAGAAAATATGCACAAAAAAATTTCAAAGTCAAACACGATTGGATGTACACACAAAAAGGTCAGCAATAGCAAGGAGATACGCAGGTTGAAATATTCAACCGAAATTAAAAATATACATCAGAAATGAACCGATCAGAGATCACAAAACCATTGATCAGAAAATCAATAGTCGAACAATTCAAGTTGAAATATTCAAACCCGAAATTCACAAAAATATATAAAATATCAAGGAAGATTTTTCTCAAATCGTTCCCTATTTAAACCATTCATCGTCGGTAAATTTAAAATTAAGTCGAGTTCAATACGAAAAAAACAAAAGGACAAAAATCGTACCAAATCAATAATCGAAAAAGCACTCGACAATTGAAGCAGCTGAGCGAGTATATCATCAGGTAAGTAAAGCTATCAATCGACAAAGAGACGTTGGCTAAATTTCTTCAATCCATTGGAAATCGAAGGCTTCAAATTGAGAAACCCTAAAATCAAAAGGGGAAGAAGAGCGGCTTTGAAACGATCGAGCTTGGAAAATAAAGATACTACTCTCTCTTCTTTTTTTGGGCCGTATTTTATTTTGTGATTAAAGTTGTATATATTATCAACTTAGGGTTTCTTCTTTTTAATTATTGTATTTTCCTTTTAACATTTTTAAAATTTTAGTTTGTGACAAGGACTGAACTATGTGGCATAATTCGGAAAATTCTCATCTCAGGGATAAAGTTGGGGCATGGTTTCGAGCTTAAGGTTAGAGCAACCAAGTAAGCGAGAGTCGTAAGTTTATAGGGTTTGCAAGCTGTCGATTTTTTAGTCTTAGTAGAAATTTTAGAGGTAGTAGTAGATAAGTTTTGTCGAAGCTGGGTAAAATTGTGTGTTATTTTTATTCCCGCAATAACTCTATTATTATCCATGCTATAATTTTTATTATTCTGTGAATTTATTATAAAGCCTATTCACCTCTCCACTGGGATTAATTCGATCCTACATTTATCGCTTATTTGGTTTCGGTAAAATCCAATTTTACTTTGTTGCCCAATTGTGACTATTATTTACACCAATTCACTTTGTCAAAACTATATCACTTTGGACTTATGGAATTTGATAATAGTCAAAATTCCAATATCGTCTACATTCAACTCTAAAGTCCAAACACAAAGTCTTTGGTTCCATAATAATAATTTCATTAATCGAAATGCTCTAGTCAGATATTTTGACTTTGAGTTGACTTCAGTTGACCTTGATACTAACCCCATATAACTGAGAAGACGAATCCTCTCTTGAATAGTGTTTCACTTCCAAAACTTCCACTAGACCCAACTATGGTCACTCTATGGACGTCGTGCCATGATTTGATTATAATCGAAGCGAAGCTCTCATATTAAAGACTAGTAGTATTCTCAAGTCAAGAACCGTGTAATTTTGTCACATCGATATTTTCTGTTTGACCTTAGTTATATTAACCAACAGAAAACTATTGAGTGAGACATTCCATAGTTATCAATAACTATCAGTACGTAATTCCTTGGTGCCCCCACCAGCCATGAGTAATACACTGTCCAATATTTGGAGAGCGTTACATACTCTAGTCTCAACGGATGTATCGATATCCAGTCTTGATACATCTTGACTGAGAATATTTAAAATGGTATATTTATTTTCATTGTGATATATTACCCACGGTTACAACTTTTTGTAACTACTATCACAAAACATAACATTATGGATTTTCTACTAAATATACTTTTAATTAAATTAATTAATTAATATAACACGTTATATCAAGTATATAATAGAAAGATAACACCTTATATTTCGAATAAGATTGGTTATCGAGTTAGATATATGTAACAAATTACATAATTATCCCTAGCATATATTCCTAACTCTATCAGTTATATCGTTGTATTTATTTTACATCGTGGGTTGACTAGGACTGGGAGACCTATACACTTTTAACCATGGGGTGCAATATTACATCTACACTCGTCTATCGTGTTGTCAATACTCCATATTGCATATTGTTAGGACATGTATTGTTTTAACTTATGGTATTTCATATAGACCCATTGCATGTTAGAATATATATATGTGTGTGTGTGTGTGAGTATTTAACTGGAATATTACAAGGCTAGTTTCCCTCACTAAATTTCTGTGTAACTCTCATTTCTCTCTTTTATTTCCTATGAGGTGTTACTTATTTACATATATGTTCATCCTTTGTAAGATTATATGTATTAGACATCTTATTTGTGTATTAGACCGTCTATTGTACTTAATGTGTATATTCAGTACTCTATACATATGGAGTTCATGCAAACTAATTTATTTCTGTTATGATTTTATCAACTTGATATAAGTATCATGTCTTATGCATATCTGACATGTATTCTGCCTTCGAGCATTTGATTATCTTGTCTTTGTGCATTGATCGTGTCTTCATGCACTAATATACTTGTCATATTATATAGTGTTTTTTCCAGTGTATGGTATGCATAAAGATCATGCTAAATTCACATATTCATCTTATCTTCTTCCTTCTGGAATGATCTCACAATTCTTGTCCGTTATATTCACATATTCCACTTCTTGATCTCACCGATCCTCTCTTTTCTCAGCTCTCTAATACTACTTGACCATTCACTAACCTGTAGCGCACAAAAAAGAAAACTAATTGTTTTTTGCATCATTTCTCCATCAAAAGAAATTGAATATAGATTCAGAACAAAGGCCTTATCATTGTTAATTCTTAAATGACAGCGGCCTTATTTTTAGAGTGATTGTTCTATGATCGTTTGCATGCCTCAGTATTTTTTATATAAAAAACTGAAAGCAAACCTAATGCCAAATCGTTGCTGAATTCAACCACTAGTGAAATGTTGGTAGTGATTCAATGCACTAACGATTTTCTTGTAATTATTAGAGTGTTAAAGAATTTAAAACGAGTTCAAAACAAAGGGAAATACAAACTATTTTTTGCTAAAAAGTACTTTGAAAAACAAAAGTATTCATCTACATTAATTTCAAACCCTTATCAACGGATATTTTCGAATGCGGATGGTGTCATATCCATGTCCGCATACAAAATCATTTTTGAATATCGGATATACGTATACGTGGATACAGATGGATACTGTATAATTATCCTATCTGCAAACAATCAATAAATAAATAAACATAAAGAGAAAATTTTGGTTCAACATAAAAATTGCTATTCCTTTGATTATAAAAATATTCAAAATAAATAAATATGTTGATATTAAATAGTTTTAAGCTGTTAATATGCATTAAACACATATAATATAAACTATTAATTTAATAAAATAATAAATACGTATCTGTTATTATACTAAAACACATATGAAATAAACTATAATGAAACACCCCACCTCTATACCCATACTATCCAAGAGTATTACTGAGTAATATTATCAGGTAATACAGAGAATGAGGATATATGGCGTACACACATGAATATTTCCTTAGGCTAATACTAGTATGTATCTAAACATTGAATAAATAACTATCTATACGTACATAGTATCGGCACAAAGTAATAAACACATGTGCCTTAGGATAGAACAATAAACAATATACAGTAAATATCAGAGGCACGGAGTCAATATCGTAACAATAACCTATATAATATAAAAATATACAACATATGTCCAATATACATCACAATAATATACACCCAAGAGACTATACAATACATGATGATAATCTACAACACTGAATACCTAGTCTTCTTTATGCCCAAAAAACACATGCTGGTCTCATCGTCCCTGAACCTAAAACATATCGAACCGACCCGAGTATTACGTAAATAACACACGGGCCAGATTATATCTAAATCAGGGGTTGTACACATTCATAGATATAGAACATGCATAGTACAATAGTGATGACATACAGACAATAGTACAACAAAATAACAACATCCACAAAACCAAGCATAAAGATGTCATCACCCATATAAAATCACACCAAATATTATACAATCGAAACAATATCAAATTGGTGAATCATCCATATCTAGAATCATCATCAAAGTTCAGAAATCATCAAATATGAGATGTCATCAAGTATAATTAGGCTAGTAAACAACAATGTCCAAGTATAACTCTTAATCTCGAGTAATAGATTACCAACATCAATATAAATATAGGCCACCTATTAAAGAAATCATATACAATAAAATATATGAGAATCCACTATACTTTGGACACCTATCCAGATATAATCGCATCTCCTCATATATGAATAAATCAGAATAAATCATGAAAGGGAATGACTGTACGACATATATGGAGTCCCAAGTAGAGTCATATATATGTATATCAATATGTGGGTCACCTAACCCTAGGCTGCCTAACCCATATCTATACTTAAGTGTGGTGTATCAATAGAATATGCCAATCTACCATTTCGTTAGAACCGGAAGAGAGACCGATGGCCGTATGCCTGCTCCAAGAGCCCAGGGTCACCTAACCGGATCTACTCCTACAGTCTTCAATTATCTCGACGGACATCGTGACTCATATCCACCAATGGCTTGTCTATGATTAACCTCAGTCACGACCTTACTTTGCCTCCAATAGGTAACAGACTGCTGACTTATGCGACATAAAGGGCTATAGGGCACTTACCCTATGGGTCACCTAACCTAAGTCTCATGATATAGGGCACCTACCCTATGGGTCACCTAACCCAAATCCCGTGATGTGCATCAAATAAATTATCCAATAAAGATGTTGCAGATCTGGGGCGCGACCATAAGATCAGGCCGCTGGGGTGGATCCTAGCCATCTGGTCATCTCCAATGCCAACAAAAGGAGTACATTATGAGAGTGACACACAATATCAATAAATATAAGGGATAAATAACATTATATTTTATTTTGCCTTTAAACAATTCCAAACTTATAATATATTATAATATTATTTTAAAATAGGTTTTATAACCAAAAGAAAACTATATTTATATTTATAATTTAATATATATTTGTAAATATGAAAATAGCTAAATTGAATAAAATTTAGTAAAATATTTATAAAATACTTTTAATAAAATTTTAAAATCCTTAAATAATTTTTCAAAGCTTTTCAAACATCTTTCCAAGCAAGAAAATAAATAATTATCTAAATCTAATATTTTTGAAATAAAATTACTTCACAAGCATATCAACCAAACATCACTATAAATATTTATCGTCTGACCCGAGTCAAGTTCCATCGAGTTTTGATCTTCCATAAAATACTAACATTGACATACTAATATGTACATAGTTCAATTTCCAATCGGACAGAGTTCCGTTTGGAAATTGACACATCCAATCAACTAACATTCAAACGACAATAACTCTTTAACCAATGCACCAAACAATCCATTTAACAAATCAATTCAAACAATATATACGATATAAATATAATTATTGCATATCGGTAAAGATATAGATATAGCGTGAGTGTAAAACTCACCGAATTATCGAGCAAAATGCCCTTACTACCAATGCATATCCCACTGTCTCAGCTAAGCCAAAATTTATCGCGAACTACCTCATTCATTGTAGCCAAAATACCACGTCCGTCACCTTCAACAACTTGTGTCCTCCCCTTCATTCAAACCCACACGCGCCTGCATCGCGGTGCCTTCCAGCATTGTCCACCAATCGCCGCCTTCGAGCTCCAATCGACGACATCATCCACTTCAATGTATGTGCCTCCAAGTCGAGGCTTCCCTAGGTCACAACATAGCTATAGCCGTGTGCCACATTGTGGCTCTCCCCTTGCGTCACCTTCGTCTACGATGTAGCTCCGATCGCCGACACCAGAAATGAACGTCGTCGTTGTTTTTGTTCTTTTTTATTTTATTTTCGTAGGCAAATTTTGGGAATTTTCGGGATTAAGGGCTACGGTATGAATAATATGAAGGAGTTGGTTTGGTATGTAGAAATATGGGAAATTTCTAGATCAAAGGAGAATTTGGTTCCTATTATTTATTTCAATTTTTATTATTTTTTTCTTTTAAATAATTCTTTCATTTATATTGTAAGTAAATTTTAATTCAATTTAAATTGAACTATATCCCATTTTACAAATTATATTTCAATAACAGGACAATTTCGTTCAATTCATTGCTTGTTTAATTTTTATTAATTATTCATCGTGTTATTATAAAATAAATTTATTTTCCAACTATTTCGATCATATGAAAATTATTTACACTTCAAAATATTTTATATTGATTAAAACATTTTATTTAGTTTCAATTTATTATCTGAAAAGAATTTATTAATTTAATTCAACTTACTAAAACAAAATCTTTTATTGAATAGAATAATTAAGTAAAATTTTATTTTCATAAATAATACTTATTAAAATCAGATTCAAATGTTTTATTTTAATTAAATTTAATCATTATTATAGCGTAGAAAACAGGGTTATTACAGACTCTCCCGTTATAAAAAGCGACATCGCAATTTCTTATAGGGAGACATCAGACAACTCATACTCTAACTTTTTTGTATCTACGATCTTCTATCAAACTTAAACTACTCAATATTCTATATAGCTCACATACTCTAATACATCTTATCGTATGCTACAGTTTTAGATAGATTCAATTAACGACTTTCTATTTCTCACATACAATATATATTTCTGTGAAAATTTTCCAAGTGTCAGATATTTTGAAAATTTTTGATAGAGTCTCCTTTGTATATATTTTCCAAACACCCATCACTTTATTTATTAATAAAGCAGGTAGCATATTTAATTTTTACTTTATTTTCTCAAAATAAAATTTATCTTCAACCCAAAATAAATTCATTGATATCCATATATATTTCATTAGAAAACACTTTTGATTCAATCTTAAACAAACATTTATATTTACATACAATAATCCATAAATCAATTTATATTAAAATATACAACATTGCCACACCATAAATTTTAGTGATTCATATAACCAATTTGCTGCAATGTTGACTACCTAGGATAATATATCAACATTGCCTCGCAAGTGACCTCAACTTCACACTAACATCCAATGGCTGTATACGTTGTTTAAAAATATTTAAATCTAGAAAAATAACATTCTCCATTTTCTAAAACAATATATTACTTTATAAAATAATGCACAATTATAAGTAAAATATTTCTTATACCATTTTGAAAAATACCTTGTCGGACTGTCTCGTATAAGAGTTTAGGAATCCCTATCGATAACGCTGGTTAGACATATCGATCAGAATTCTTAAACCGCTCTATGGACAAACTAACACCAAAATAAACTTCGAAAATACTTTCAATCACTTTATAAAATATTATTTCTATTTTATTAAATCATATGCTTATTTAAAATAAAATATTTAATCAAAATTCGCATATACATTCAATTCAACAATCACTAACAAATCATCACATATCCATAATATCAATCAAGCATTTTATTAATTTAATTTAATTTCTCATTCCACATTTTAGTTATATATTATTATTATTATTTTTCTTAAATAGATTTATTATCTGCCAGCGGTTCAGATTTGGATAAACCGCTAGGTGCTATTGATATTTGGCTCTGTCCAGATTAAGTAGGATTAGAAATATTTGAGTGATAATTCCTTCTCAATTTCCACATCTAGACTAAGCCAAATGAAAACAGAAATTAATACAACCAAACATACGTTAAACAAACAAATAATACCTATAGAGAAAAGCTATCTACCAACAACCACTGCGCACTATGATCTCTACTGGATCAGACTACTTTATTCAAAGCCACACAAAGGTTTATTCACCATTACGAATGCCGACACTACCGGTCTGGCTAACAACTCTTTATTTCACTACCTCCATTCACGAATTATATTCCACATGGAGATTAGCATTCAAATGAGATAGGGATAATATATATACACACACACATAAATAAATATATATATATATATATATATATATATATAGACACAAGTGTGTGTAGTAGAAAAAATAACAAGTACGTCCATAGATGATTACCTCAGTAATTATCATATGTTCCTACTATCCCTTTAATATAGGATAACTACCCAACACACCCAAGGGGACAGAGACTCTAAGTCTCTCTAAGGTCTTGAATCGTGTCTCTTATATATGATGTATTTTTTTGAACCTTGCTTTGATATCAAAATGAAACATCCCACCTCTATATCTATACTATCCAAGAATATTACTAAGTAATACTATCAGATAATACGAAGAATGAGGCTATATGGAGTACATACATGAATATTCCCTTGAGCTAATAAGTGGTACGTATTTAAATATCGAATAAATAACTCACCTATACGTACATGATATTGGCACCAAGCAATAAACACGTGTGCCTCCAAGATAGAGCAATACACAATATACAGTAAATATCAGAGATCACAGAGTCAACAACGATAATATATATAATATAAAATATACAACATATATCCAATATACATCACAATAATATACACTCAAAAGACTATACAATACAAGATGATAATCTACAATACTGAATATCTAGTCTCCTCTATGCACAAAAAATACATGCTGGTCTCATCCTCCCTAAACCTGCTGACCCGAGTATTATGTAAATAACACACGGGTCGGAATATATCTAAATTAGAGGTTGTGCACATTTATAGATATGGAATATGCATAGTATAATAGTGATGGAATACAAACAATAGTATAACAAAATAGCAACAACCACAAAACCAAGCATAAAGATGTCATCACCCATATAAAATCACACCAAATATTATACAATCAAGACAATATCAAATGGGTGAATCATCTATATCTACAATCATCATCAAAGTCCATAAATCGCAAATATGAGATGTCATCAAGTATAATTAGGCCAGTAAACAGCAATACCCAAGTATAACTCTCAATCTCAAGTAATTGATTACCAACACCAATATAAATATAGGCCACCTATCAAAGAAATCATATACAATAAAATATATGAGAATCCACTATACTTTGGACATAATATAATCTCATCTCCTTGTATATGAATAAATCATGACGGGGGATGACTGTACGACAGGCATGGAGTCCCAAGCTATGTAGTTAAAGCCTCGCAAAATCCCCGCTATAGCTCATAGCGCTCTTCGACCGCTACACTATTTCAATTTAGCACGGTTAAATAGTAAATCCGCTATAAACCCTGCTATTTTTCACTACATCCATTAAATTAAGGTTTTTTAGCATCCGCTTTAACAATATTAATATACAAAGGTTGATTTGACTAATTTCTTTTAAACCAAGTCAACAAAGTTAAGGTAAAGACCTAATTTTAAGGCATGAGTTCTCAATATAAGTTAGAAATCTATTGTAGTCATCAAATATAGTCCGCATAAATCATGATATTTTCCGATTTTGTCATATAAGATTAAACAATATTTCTTTTTCCTACACAAATGATGTGAGGATGAGAATTAATTAACTTTAAATATTTGATTTTATGTCTAACGAAGCTTTTTACACCTTTGCTATTTTTCGGTATATCTTCGCTTTATTCCCGCTATAATTTTTTGCACCTCCATTGCTATAGAACCGCTAAGCGCTTTAACTGCACAGGTCCCAAGTAGAGTCATATATATATATATATATGTGTGTGTGTGTGTGTGTGTGTGTGTGTGTGTGTCAATATGTGGGACGCCTAACCCATATCTATACTTAAGTGAGATGTATCAATAGTATATGTCAATCTACCATTCCGTTAAAACCAAAAGAGAGATTAATGGTTGTATGCCCGCTTCAGAGACGCAGGGTTGCCTGACCAGATCCGCTTCGATAATCTTCAACTACCTCGATGGACATCTTGACTCTTATGCACCAATGGCTCTTCCATGCGTAGCCTCGATCACAACCCTGCTTTGCCCCTATAGGTAACAGACTGCTGGCATATGCGACATAAAAGGCTATAGAGCACCTACCCCATGGGTTACCTAACCCAAATCTCACGATATAGGATACCTACCCTATGATTCACCTAACCCAAATCATATGATGCGCATCAAATAAATTATCTAATAAAGGTGTCGCGGATCTAGGGCACGACCACAAGATCAGGCCGCTATGGTAGACTCAAGTCATCTGGTCCTCTCCAACACCAATAAAAAGAGTACGTCATGATAGTGGCACACAATATCAATAAATATAAGGGCACTTACCCTACTTACACCTACGAGCATCACCCCACGTAAGTACAATCTCATAATACTATTTCTGTCACGTGAATGTCATCTACTTACAATGAATAATCGAATAAATATCAAAACAGCATCTCATGCCACCGTGTGATACTCAAACGTTTATTCACCGCTCATAAACTACACTTAATCTCCAAAATGTTCTATATGACGAGGCCAAAGAATAACCGAAGAAATATTACCGAAAGTCTCATACCAAACAGATTATAACTCCGTTTGTTCAGATTCCTCGTCACAAAGAATTAAAATCATCATAAACAAAAATATTCAAAATATAGCAATATCACGAATCCATACAGAAGGATGTCATCGCCATATCACATCAAACCTACCAATCAAATCAATGTCAACAGTGAATCAAACATAATATCTAACTCAATATAAAAGAAATGAGAAATCATAAAAGTATAACAAAATAAATTAATCAAATATACATACATACATATGTACATACATACTTACATATGTACATACATACTTACATATGTACATACATACATACATACATATATATTGAACAATCAATCAATATTTAACAATAAATCATTCATAACATCGAAATTAGTATAGGAAAATGAGAAATCATAAAATGTAGAGGTTATACAAAAAATCCCATTTGATTCAGAAATAGAATAATAATAAAGTTCGACAAGATCTTTCTTTGAACAATTAGATATAAATCAAATATATAATTGTATATAAAGCACACTTTTCTAATTCAGAAATAATGATATAAATTATAAAGTACACTTTAGAACACTTAAAATATTAATTAGAAAATTATTATTTAAAACCAGTTATAAATTTCTCTCAATAAATTAGATAAAACTTCTTAAATCAATTTTATATTCTGAAATCAATAAAAATCTTTAAAATATATTATATATTGAATAGTATTTTAACTTTATTTATATAATTCCAAAACAAAGATTTAAATATCAAAATTCATTTCCAAACCTTTACTTGTATATTTTAAAACATTCAATATCGCTTTACAAATCAAATATCCTTTATAGAAGTCTTTCCATAATTTTCTATAATTAGATACTATTTTTAAATAAATATATATAAACTTCAAAATAAATTGCATTTATCTCAAACCATAGGATATAATTCAATATTTTCACTTTATACACAAACTAATTAGAAACAAAACCTTTTCTTTTAAATCATATCATATTTGAAATTCTCCTATTATAAAAAGATATTTAATTAAAAAATATTCAAAACATACCCAAAATCATTTAATTATTTCATAAAAGGAATTCTATATTTTTTTTAGGTTTGAAAACTCTTCCAAAGTATTTAAATAATCTTCATATTAAGAATCACTTAAAAGTAATATTATTATTTTCATAATATATTTTATAAAATAGCATTATATTTTATTTTGCCTTTAAACAATTCCAAACTTATAATATATTATAATATTATTTTTAAATGGGTTTTATAACCAAAAGAAAACTATATTTATGTTTATAATTTAATATATATTTGTAAATATGAAAATAGCCAAATTGAATAAAATTTAGTAAAATATTTATAAAATACTTTTAATAAAATTTTAAAATCCTTAAATAATTTTAATTATCTAAATCTAAAATTTTGGAGTAAAATTACTTCACAAACATATCAACCAAACGTCACTATAAATATTTATTGTCTGACCCGACTCAAGTTCCATCGAGCTTCGATCTTCCATAAAATACTAACATTGACATACTAATATGTATATAGTTCAATTTGCAATCGGACGGAGTTCCGTTTGAAAATTGACACATCCAATCAACACAATCAACTAACATTCAAACGATCACTCTTAAACCAATGCACCAAACAATCCATTTAACAAATCAATTCAAGCAATATATACGACATAAATATAATTATTGCATATCAGTAAAGATATAGATATAGTGTGGGTGTAAAACTCACCGAATTAACGAGTGAAATCCTTTACAGCCAACGCCTATCCCACTGTCTCTGCTAAGCCAAACTTCATTGCAAACTCCCTCATTGATCGCAGCCAAAACACCACGTCGTCACCTTCAACAACTCGTGTTCTCCCCTCCATTCAAGCCTACACGTGCCTGCACCGCGATGCCTCCCAACATCGTCACCAATCACCACCTTCGAGCTCCAATCGTCAACATCATCCATTTCAACGCACGCGCCTCCAAGTCGAGGCTTCCTTAGGTCACAACGTTACTACAGTCATGTGCCACATCACGGCTATCCCTTTGCGTCGCCTTCGTCTGCAGTGTAGCTCCAGTTGTCGATGCCAGAAACGAACGTCGCAATTGTTTTCTTTCATTTTTTCCCAGGCGATTTTGAGGAATTTTTAAGATTGAGGGTTACTGTATGAATAATATAAAGGAGTGGGCTTGGTATGTAGAAATATGGGAAATTTCTAGATCTAAGAAGAATTTGGCTCCTATTATTATTATTATTTTCTTTTAAATAATTCTTTCATTTATATTGTAAGTAAATTTTAATTCAATTTAAATTGATCTACATCTCATTTTATAAATTATATTTCAATATCAGGACAATTTCATTCAATTCAATGCTTGTTTAATTTTTATTTAATTATTCATTGTGTTATTATACGATAAATTTATTTTCCAACTATTTTGATCATATGAAAATTATTTACACTTCAAAATATTTTATATTGATTAAATATCTTATTTAGTTTCAATTTTTTTCTAAAAAGAATTTATTAATTAAATTCAAGTTACTAAAAGAAAATCTTTTATTAAATAAACTTTAATTAAGTAAAATTTTATTTTCACAAATAATAGTTATTAAAATCAAATTCAATTTTTTTATTTTAGTTAAATTTATTCGTTGCTATAGCGTAGAAAGTAGGGTTGTCACATATAATCTTCACAAAAATCGAACGAATAATTTTCAAACACGGATGACTTTGTATCCGCATCCGTTTTTGTGAATATTAGATATTTACCCGTTCTTCGGATACGAATGCAGACAGATTTCATATTTTTCAGATATCCATTTACCGTCCTACTTTGAGGATTGTAAACCATTTTTTGCAAATTCTTGGGTGGAAACGGTTATTGGGAATAACAAACTATGCAATACGTCTTTATTCAACTTTATTGATCCATGAGATTAAGCTGACTGCACTTAGCTTAGCAACCAACCACTTAATGAGATATTTACTATATTATCTCTATTAGAAAAACCACTAGAAGAAACAAATTGTCTAAAAATGATATACTTTACAAATATTACTGGATCATAAACTTCGTCATCCAATTAATATAAACCCACCAACTTAGCTACAATAATACACTATTGACGAGCTTTTAAACAAGAGTCAGTACTCTATCTCTTTTCATAGCATGGCATTGTAAATGAAACCAATTCAAACCTGCCGTTTTCAACGTTTTTTTCATTATCCACGACAACTTCAAACCTAAAAGGACTATTCTTGTCTTCCTCTAGCAATGATTTAACTATAATCAACCATATGTGGTAAAAATTAGGCTTCAGAGTGGACTGATGTTGTCTCTGACTTTTTTCTTCATGGTAGCATTTATAAACGTTTTCAGCACCAATATTTGCAAACAGCATTTCTGCTGCCTTATTTTTTACAAGTAGAGGAATTTGCCCACACCGATCCCACACGTAAAGCTGCACAAAAGTTAAATTTGATTAATTGTACTAGTACAACAGCATAACGGTGGAAAACCGATCGTTCGATTGTATAATTTTAAAACAAAAAATTTGCTGAAAACTTTCATTAATTTGAATTACATATAACAATAATATATTTAAAAAATTACTTGTACATTATACATATAATATTGAATAAAATGTACATTGGAAAACAATTAAGATCTAAGCGGAGAAAAGGATATGCATGCGCGCACGTAAATTGTTTCTTAAAAATTTGTTCTTACATGTGTGGGTTGTTATACCACTAACATACAACCTTCCTTTGCTCAAACCGAATGCTCCACGTCACCAATTAGTTTCTCTTCTTCCCACGATTAATCTTCATTCCTCTCCCTGAAATTAGTTAGAACATTTCATCGATGTGACGTTGATGCTCTGCATTTCAAATCCCTTGAGTAATTATTAGTTTTATTCCCCTAATATTCATTTTTGATGAACATTCATTTTTTAGTAATATTCATCTCGCGATTTTGACTTATTATCGTTGCAAATTGGCTTCTTTTTTGATAATTATTGATTTACAAACTAATGGACCTCCAAATTACTTACCCAAGTTTAAACATGGAATATTGCTGCTCCACATGAATTTTGAATTTTTTCAGGGTTTTGACGGCATATGTGTTCAAACCTATTCTCCTTGGCCATAAAGTGAGTTGTTTTCGTTACATTTTTATGTATGTTTGAATTTTCTTTTGTTTGACTGCTAATATGATTAAATAGCGGGTTCTGTTCATTTTGGTTTTCAAGCTGTTATGGACACATGCAACCTCAAATATTCCTGATTTACAGACTAACTAAGCATTGGACATATATTATTAAGGGTATCATCAATATCTTATTATTATCAAACTTTCTTCTACTGAATTCTACCGGTTCATTACATTTTTATCAGAACCGAATGTATATATGGACATCGCTTGAGTTGCATGTAAATGTTGATGAACTATTTGTGGAATTGTATGAGCTAACATGTTGATATTAACATGTTGAAGAACTGTTTGCTGAACTGTTTCTATGTGTCAACTAACTTTTTAGTGAACTTACTTTGTACTACAATTCTGAGTTAATTATTAATACATTTTTGACTTATTAGACCCATATTTAATGCATTATATATGCACACGAGTTAATAGTATACTGATCGTACTTGCTACATTTCATTTGTCCAACAATATCTCTGTAGCAGGCACAGAGCATTTGAAAATTGAGGTGGGTATACCATAATTTTCTAACTGTTCGTCCAATTAGCAACAACCAGGTGTAAGTAGATGACGACGTATCGACGACCTAATCCAAGAAAAACAATATACTATAATACTATAAAAATGGAAGAAGATACGGTTGTTTAACTTGGAATAGGTGCTGAGACTCTGCAATTAGAAGGTTCTTGAAGTGGGAAAAACTGGAGTAAAAACCATTTTGAACACACTTTACCAGCTCATGAGTGGGATGATTCTAACCACAAATTTGCTATGGCATGATTAAGTTTTGCATCTGTATTCGTATCTCGCCAAATTCGTCCCAGTAGTAACTGCAGTACCAAATGTTTGAAGATTCTATTAGTTTAATTACTATCAAAAAAAGAGGTTCTGGTTGTTTCAAAAATGTAAGGCCCGTTTGGTTTGTTATTTTTAGTTTTGTGTTTTCGTCTAAACAAAAATGCACATTTTTTATACATTGTTGGAAAACACACAATTTTGAAAAATGAAATTAACATAGAAAATAGAAAACAAGTTTATTTGATTTTTCGTGTTTTGAGACATAACAAATGACGGAAAACAATTCCTCCCCTCCATTTCCCGTCCATCGTTGTAACGGCTAAGAATTGTAAAAAAAATTCTCATGTTTTCTTGTATTTTGTAGTGTATGTTGAAAACACAAAACTCAAAACGAAACCAAACAGGCCCGTATTCTTTAAAATTTTGTAGCCTATGTAGGATGCAACAAAGATTGAGATACATATTAAACTCATATAACCATTATTAGTTACATATGTTGTAATTTGTCCATCAATATGATTAGTGTTGACAAAATATGAAGAGGTTTGTTCAATGTCTATCTCAATTTAATCATTTTAATATCCTAGGACACTTACTTTAGTTTTTTTCTAATTTTGTTTACTAGATAATTTTTTTACCATTTGTTTTAAGTTCAAAGTAGTTTTATCTTTACTAATAACTAGTGTGTAACCCGAGCGTTGCACACGGTAATGTTAGTAAAAATGATATTTATATTTTTATTATTGTTAAAATCAGAATTTTATTATGCAATACATAATCAATTTATTGAGATAGATGAATTTCGAATTAAAATGACATAAGACGTTCAGATGTAAGGTTGAAGGTTCAACCTTTGCTAATTATATATCTATGTGAGAATTAATTTTCTAACTCAAATATGTATTATTATATATGCATATTTTTAATATATGAATGGAAAAAAAAACTTTACCATTTCTATTAATATGAATGTTGCACATATATTAGATTGTTTTTTAGGATTTACAAATGAATTAATGAATATTACATAATTCAATTTATTTAAATAATTTATAAGGAACTGAATGTAAAAAAGTAGGAGAAAATTGAGCATAGTGTTGTACGTAATTATAGATGAGAGGAGCATCTTATGGCTAGCTTATCTATATGTGAATCATAATCCATTATTTAAGATTTTGATTATTAAACAATTTTAACTTTGCTACCAACCATGGATTTCATTTTGGTGTAAGTGGGTCATGTTTACAATTTTGATAATTGCAAAATAATTGTTATGTAGCATTAGTTGAGTTATGAATTCGGTAGGGTTTAATATCATGTTATAAGATAATTTTGTATAACCTAATTTTTACGGTGTAATACGTGCGTTCACATTGCAATTTAAAACAAATATAAATTTATCCTTTAAAGGTTGTTAACAACGAAATTTAGTTATGCAATATATGATATTTTTTAAAGATAAATGAATTATAAATAAAAAAATGTTATTATTTACGTATACATTTTATATTATGTGATTTATATGTCTTTATATCGAAATTAAAAAAATAATTATATCATTTTTGCTCATATATACAAATACTGTATATATATTTAAATTGTTTTTTAGGGTTTGTTGGATGAATTAATGAATATTAGTTAAGTGGATTAATTTACATACCTTGGATTTAAGATTACAAAATTAATTAAATATATGGACTTTAATATAAAATATTCGTAGAGAATTGAGAAGAGTCTGTAAGTAATTGTAGAAAATTTAAAATGTAGGTATTTGAAGTTAAAAATAGAAATTTGTAGTGCAATACATAACTACATTTAGACAAACTAATTATAAAATAAAGTTATTATTATTTTTAATGTACATAATTTATGATATAATTTATATGTTTTGTAACTAACTGAAAAATTAATTTTATCAATTTGTTGATGCGACTAAGGTATACGCATTGAAATTGTCATCTTTTAGGATTAATTTGATGGATTAAACATTTGCTGAATTTAGCGTTTTAAATTTTAAATCATGTAGTTAATTTAAATTTTTAGGCTTGAATGTAAAATATTAGAGCAGAAGTGTGAAGAGATTTGTAATAGGGGCATTTTACTAGAAGGACAAACTTTGCAGTCCAATTAGTTTCTAGGATACACATCCACAGAAATTAATTTCAAGGCCAAAGTCAGCAAAATAATTACTTTTAAGGACAAAGTCAGCAGTCCAATTACTTTCAAGAACATAATTCCATAGGTTTTAGGCCTTAGAAACTAATTATTTTGCATTTTGTCCTTAAAAGTAATTATTTCAGTTGTGTGTCCTAGAAACTAATTGCATTTGCAACAGAGACCCTTGTGCCTAATTTCCACTTTGTAATAATTGTAAATTTTGTTGAAAAAATTGGTTTTGAATGTAAAATGGTGTAAGAAATTTAGTAGAATAAATTTAAAATGATAAATTATAAAAATCTGAAAACAAAATATCTTGAGAGGATTAAGCAGAGTGGAGAAAACTCCTAAAATTAATAAAAGAGTCTAAAAATCTTCCGCTTTACTATTATTTAATAGATGGATATGTTTTGAAAGCGAAGCCTATTCAATTGTTGATTTGTCATTAGTGTCTTCCCTTTCTCATTTAGAAATCAGTTATAATCCTGGTGCACCCCTAGACAACCTTGGCTGAAAATTATGATGCTTAATTCTTTTGGTACATGTGCATGTGTATGTAAATGCATTTTGATTTGTGTTCTGTGCACATGTGTCACTATTGATTCTTGAACGGTATTCTTTGTTATGTGATAACATCTACCTTTTTGAATGTTTGTCCATGTGAAGCAAAAAAGTTTAGATGTGTATTTAAGAAAGATAATGAATATTCCATAATCCTTTTTTCCATCCGATAAGCATGACGATTGTGATACAATGTTAAGGTATTATATTCAACGAGATTTAGGCACTTTCAAGCGGTTTGTCCGATTTTAATGAATCTTCTTTTCAATCGTTTATTAAAATTCTTTGCTTCATAGAAAATCATGAAATTCAATGGAAATTCAATTCGAGCTTGTTCACTTATATTTTTAAAAGCTAAGAGTTGAAAGATTTCTAATTTAAAATGATGGAATTTCTTAACTAAATTAGAAATCAAACTAATACTTTTATAAATAATAACTTTCTTTTTTTTCTTTTTTCTTTTTTGAAGAATGGTAAATTTTATTGATGCCTCACAGAGACCAATACAAAACTCACAAAGTCTCGTACAAAACAAGATGAGATGAGTAAGACAAAAACACGAAACCAAACTGGAATAATAAAACATATATTCTACAGCAAAAAGCAAAAGTATTGGCTCCTACTAGAAAGCACTGAAGCTAAAAGTCATGGCGGATCCACTTTCCAATCTCGAAGGATACTGCTCTCCAGTTCTGACGCACAGGTAAAGGTCTTGCTTTTAATTCTTTTCACTAGGATCCTGACATCTTGTTCAATAGCGATCTGAATTTGGTGATGATTCTTTGCAGTTTTCTTGAAGACTCTTCGATTCCTCTCTTTCCAGAGATGGAAAACTGTTGTGGTGAGGCAAATAAGCTGCAGTTGGGTCAACAAGTCTTCTTTCTTGCGGGAACTCAGGTACAGTAATTCATCTTCAAGGGTAGAAATTGCATGCATGTCTTGATTTTTACTCTTAACATGACTTAACACACGAGTAGAGTATTCACATTCAAAAGATAGATGATTGTGTGATTCTGGGTGGGAATTACATAACTTACAATTGAGATTGACCTCCATACCCCATCTAGCAAGTCTGTCAGCCGTAGGAAGTCTTAAATTAATGGCTTTGAAAGTCGTGAATGCCATCTTAGGGTTGTTTGATCGGGACCAGATAGGAGCTGCCCAAAATCTGTTAATATGCTTAGTACGTAGAGCTTCCCAAGCACTATTGGTAGTAAAGATACCATCTTTAGTGTAGTTCCAAGTCCAAGTATCATTAGGTTCAGAGGAGTAGATAGGAACAAACTTGACATCCTCAGCAATAACATGAAGTCCTTTCTGGTCAAGAATCCAATCACCATGTTGGATAATGGAAGCAACTAGATCATCATAATCTCCAATACATGAAATCATACACCAGCCATATTTGGCAGCAAGTGAATGTCCATTAATCCAGGGGTCCCTCCAAAGATAAGTATCCCTACCATTAGCAATTCTCCTTGAGATACATGTTTTCAAAACATCCCTGCTCCTTAAAATGCATTTCCAAACCCCAGAAGAGTTAATATCCTCATGCATAGTCGAGAAACTCCCCTTTAAATATCTGCTCCTCATCCACCTAGCCCAGAGAGTGTTAGAGGTTAGAATTTTCCATCCATGTTTAACTTGATAAGTCCTCCTAAGGTCTTTGAGGTTGACGAGCCCAACACCACCTTCAGATTTAGGTCTGGAAAGAATATCATAACTGACTTTATGTAACCCCCCCTTCAAATGAAGTTAGCACATGCTGAATTAATCTTCTCAATTGAGCTGTCAGGAATGTGAAATGTTTGAAGCCAAAATCTAACTTTAGCAGTAATAACTGTATGCACCAATTCAATTCTACCAGCAAAAGAGAGTAATTTAGAACTCCAACCATTAAGTTTGTCTCTAATCTTTCCAACTAGTTCACCACATTCACGGTCAGTAATGACATTAGTTGAGAGAGGAACCCCAAGATACTTGACAGGAAGCAGACCTTCCTTAATTTGCAAAATGTCCAAAATGGCTGTTTTAGAAGTGCAATATTTGCTAAAATAGCATTTAGACTTAGCAGTATTTAGCTCAAGACCCACAAATAGATGCAATTGATTAAAAATATGAAGTAAACCCTGAGCAGCAGTTGAGGAAGCTCTAACAGCAATAATCAAATCATCAGCATATAATATATGATTGACAATAGGGTCATGTTTAAACAGAGGCTGAAACAAAGAGTTATAGCAAGCTAATTCCATTTGAAGTGAGAAAAATTCCATGGCAACTGCAAATAAGTAGGGGGAGAGGGGATCACCTTGTCTCAAGCCCCTATTACTAGTAATGTAACCTTTAGGAGTACCATTAATGATAATGGAAAATGTGGGGGTGGAGATGCATTCCTCAATAAGATTAATCAAGGAAGTAGGAAAGTCCATACAGTGTAACACATGAATGATAAATTGTCTGTTGATTTTGTCATAAGCCTTATGTAAATCAATCTTTAAACACATCTTGTCAGCTCCAGGTTTATTGAACTTTCTAATCAGTTCATGAGCTAGTAAAGAATTCTCATATATGTATCTTCCTTTAATGAAAGCAGATTGACATTCAGAAATAAGATCAGGAAGAACCTTTGTAAGTCTATTACATATCACCTTACTGAGAATCTTATATAACACATTACAACATGCAATGGGTCTAAATTCTTCAATCCTAGAAGGACTTTCCACCTTTGGAATAAGAGTGATAAATGTGTGGTTTAATTCATGAAGAATTTTACCAATGTTGAAAGATTCCTGAATAGCTTCTAACAGTTGATTTTTCAGGTGATGCCAATGGAGTTGATAGAACTTAGAGTTCCACCCATCAGGCCCTGGAGAAGAATCAGTGTGAATAGAGAAAACAGCAGCTCTTACTTCCTCCTCAGTGACGGTCTCTTGCAGCATCTGCATGACCACATCAGTTATAAGTGCCCTGCAAGTGATATGAGGTAATGTTATCTTATTCTCACCATTATATAAATTAGTGAAATAAGAAATGGCTCCCTGTTCAAATTGAGAAATATCAGTAGCTAAATCCCCATGATCATTCATAGAATTAATAAGAGCATTACCGTTCCTCCTAAAAGACATCTTAGCATAGAAAAATTTGGTACAGTCATCCCCTTGAGTGAGCCATTTCTCTTTAGCCATTTGTTTTGCTTGTATAGCTTGTAAATGAAAGGCCTCTTTAAGTTGCTCCTGAGTAGAGAAATAATTAGAAAGTAGACTATCATTAAGTGGGTCTGCATCAACAAGAGTCTGCAGCTGTTCATACTCCTGTTGTAATTGACTTATAGTGTCTTGAGTCTTTGTTCTTTCTCTGTTCCAATTTTTCAATCTATGCTTAAGCTCCTTTATCATCATGACCATGGAAAACCAACCATTTCCATCAGTTTTAGGGATAGAATTGAAATCAACAACATCAGCATAACCTTCAATTAAGTGCCAGTGATTACCATATCTGAAAGGCCTTCCTTTAGTAAAGTTAATATGTTGATTAAATTGAATATGTAAAGGAGAGTGGTCACTGGTTGAACTAGGAAGTACAGAAATTTTCAAATTAGGGATATTGGATAGGATTTTGTCATTAATAAGTACTCTATCAAGTCTGCAAGCAATTTTTTTGACTTCACCACTAAACCAAGTAAATTTCAGGCCAGAGTGGGTTGCTTCAGAGAGGCCAGCTGCTACAATACATTTGTTGAATTCCTCTGTTTGGGATAATCTAAGGGTACTTCCACCTCTTTTTTCATTTGTTTTAAGCACAACATTAAAGTCCCCCATGACCATCCAGTTATGATTAATATGCTTGGATGTATGAATTAAATAGGACCATAACTGTCTACGAAGAGAAGCCCAATTATGAGCATAAACAAAAGTGCATATGAAGCTCAAGCCACCCACATTAGTACAAGTAACAGTAATGAATTGTTCAGATTTATCTTTAATAGAAAGGTCCCATATGGATTTATGCCAAGTGATAAGTATACGACCTTTAGAAGATGCCGAATTATTGTCTATCCATCCCCAATCATCACCAAACATAGTAGCAAAAAGATTAATATTATGATCCCCCATCTTATTTTCAAGAAAAGCAATAATAGTAGGATTAAATTTATTCCTAAGTTTAAAGAGGTCTAATCTTCTAACATCACCATTTAGACCCCTAACATTCCAACAAATAATAGACATTAAGAGTGTCGAGATTGGCTCCTCGTAACTCGAGCCAATGTGTTTCTTCCTTTCCCTTTTTTTCCTGTTTTGGGAATAAATTGCTCCATATATTTTGGGTTATCTTTAGTATACTGGTCGGAAAAATAAAGCTCCTCATCTGAATTTATGGACTCAACTTCCAATTCAATTCCCAACTGATTAATTTCCTGAATGTTATTAGGTGTATCATCGTGATCCACATGTGATGGGGTTTGGACAGCATGTTGGACAACAGCAATATTTGCAGGAGACTTATCATGTTGTACAACAATATTTGCAGGGGACTTATCATGTTGAACAGCAGGTTGAACAACACCAGACTTTGGTGGGGATTTATTTGTGTGATCAGCAGAATGAACAGCAGCAGACTTTGATGGGGACTGATCAGATTGTTCAGCTGGTAGATCAACAGCAGCTGCTGAACGCTCAGGGGAATATATGGCATCAAGAACTTCAGTCGCACAAGAATTGCTCTGCTCAGCAGTATTCTGAAGGGAATGCTTATCCAATGGTGAAGACTCATTCATTTGTGCAAGATTATGAAGTGGAGAGCAATTATTCTGCTTTGTCGAACGATTCTGTTCTTCCAGAATGGACTGACTTCCCTCAGGAGTGGGACTACCAGTACTAAAGCAAGCTTCAAAATTATTTTGTTGTAAATCTTTGTAATTATTATGATCTAGGGTATTTTTTGGCACTGAGCTGCTGGGGATAAAGTCTGTACCCTGGTTATCAGTATGCTCAGGAAGTATAGTGGTAGTAGCAGTATGATCTGGTGCTGATGCTTTGGGGATCCACTTTTGTGTAGTTGGGTTTGGGCATTGTGTAACACTGTGACCAAAACAACTGCATGACTTACACAGAGGTGGAATAAACTCATATTCCACCTCTTGCTCATAAATTCGACCTTTGTTATCTTTTGCTCTAATTATTTTAGGAAAAGTGGCATCAGCTGTCACCTCTATTAATACTCTTGCAAATTTAAGTCGTTTAACTTTTCTAGTGAACTCATCAATGTCCAAAGGTTTACCAATAAGGCTAGCAAGTTTACTAATGCCCCTAGCATTCCACAAAGATAGATGTAGGTTATGTAATCTCACCCAAATAGGGTATGAGTCTAACATGTCTCTTTCGAATTGAAAGTTAGCATCCCATTTTTTCATAAATATAAGCCTGCTATCCATAAACCAGGGACCCCCATTTAAAACTTTATCAAAATCTGCATGATTTTCAAATTTTACCAAGAAGAAACCATTATCCCTAGAATAAATTTCCCATGAACCTTCTGGCTTCCAAACTCTTTTAATGTAAGCATTGAAATGCACATAATAAGGTCGTTTACCCGTAAGATAGATGAAAATAGAATTATTCCACATCTCATTAGATAACTGATAATCCAAGTCATATATAATAGCGAAATTACCTGTATCATCACTTGCTGGTTGATGAAACATAATATCTTCTTTGATAGAAACGTGTTTATCAAACAGATCTGACCAGGATCTTATACCCTGAGCCTTATTAAATTTAAAAAGAGAAGCAGTAGTTTTAGGGTTAGACCATGGATCATTAGAGGCTGCAGTTTGTTTGTGCTTCCCACGACGGCGAACTTCTTGCCAGCCCTCCCGATCTTTGTCATCGGCGGCGGCTGGAGTAGGAGAAGGATTAGATGCGGCGGCGGCGGCTGAGTCCATTTTTTAGTTCTTATAATAATAACTTTCTTTGTTTTAATATATATATATATATATATATATATCATAAAATAATATCAACCTTAAAATTTTATTCTCAATCTTTTTTAAAACAAACTCTTTATATACTTAATAAAATATGTATTTTCTTTAACTAATTCATCAAAAAGAATTTGAAATTTTAATAATCAATTGCTACAAATAATCAAAAATTAGCATAGCCCAAAACAAGCTCAACAATTAGCAAAACAACAATTAAATTGTGAAACAAATTTGTAATTAGAAACTGGGCAAACACCACCGATCGTCGCGAATTCTATTTCAAGTATTTAAAATTAATCACACTTTAAAATATTTTACATTTATTAAAACATTTTATTTGAATTTTAATATATTATCTAAAATGAAATGTTAATTCATATGTGTGGCTAATTAAATGTTAAGAAGAATTTTGTTATAGTAAAAAATTAAATTATAAAACTTATAGTTTCTACGTAGTTTTAATAAAAATATAAGGAAAAAATTGTAAATTTTTTGTTGGAACAAAGTTTCGAATTTGTAACATTATTTACGTTTCAAAATTTCCATTTAAAAATAGATGTTAATATTTGTTCTTTGTGAGATTCGAACTTCTGACTTCTTGTTTGCATGTAAGGATATTTTTGGAACTTTGCGTTAGACTGAAAAATTGTGTTTTTATTTCAACTATTAATAAAGATATAACCTTAGAGATTGCTACACTAATACACCTTTTTTCATTTTATTATCGTTTAAACTTGAAAATACATATTTGTGTTGCCTTATATACATAGATGATGTCCATGACTAGTAGCATTTTGGTTATTTTTACATTTGACTTATACCAGTAACATTTTGATGTTTCTTAACTGTTGTACTAATGTGATCGAGAAAGAAATGAGAGAAAATAATGAAAATAACCGATCCAAGTAATTAATGGTTTTGACTTGAAAATAATATAATATTTTCATTATGCTATTAGTTTTAAACAGCAGAATACATACCAGTATCGATGTTACCCATGATTACTTTTTATTTCATTCTTTTCTTACCTTTTACAAGTAGTAAAAAAAAGTAAAAAAAAAAAACAGAGTGATGTTTTATAACTTTTGAAATCATGTGGTAAACTAGAGATGAAATGAGAGAAAATAATGAACGTAGACGATGCAATAAACTAACGTTTTGTTCTGGGCTGAAATAGTACACTTTTGGTACTTTTTTCTCAAACTAAAGATATAATATGTGCATATATGCAGCTGAATAAACTTAGTCCAAAACAAAATTAACATAGATAATCAAGGCAACTGTTCTCATGTGTGGCTTCATGTTGCTAGCTGAAATTTGATTATATAATCAGTAAAGTTGTTTCGAATAACATGAGATTGCATTATTTTTACTCAATAATTGTCTGTACTCTTAGCTTCCTTTCTTTTGTACTTTATTCATTAGTAAATATGAAAGTGTGTAACAAATCATTTTATAGTAACTAAAAAGACGAACACTACCACTACTAATACGGCTGCTAATTGCGGCAGACCTTTACGTCGGCTAGCGACGGCTAAAAAAGGCGGCCGTCGCTAGCCGACGCAAAGTCTGTATATACAGACAGCACCCGCGAACCAGAAATTCACTTTCCTCCTTCCCACCAAAAAAATAAAACCCTCCTCCTTGCTGCAAACCGCCGCCGCCTCCCGCCGTCGCAGTCTTTCGTCGCCAATTAAAGCTCTCCAAATTTTGTCGGTATCTCCTCCTCTCCAATATCTACGGTGTTTAGGTATAAACTATCAACCTTAATTTTGAAATTGGCTGATTTACGGATTTGGAATTGATGATTATATCTTATTAGTTGATGATAATATAGTGTATTAGTTGATTTGGGTATATAATTAAAACCCTAATTTAGAAAATTAGTTGATTATGGATTAGAAATTGATGATTATTGCGTATTAGTTGATGATACTTAAAAATTTGTTGATTTGGGGATTTTAATTAGTGATTTGATTGTTTACTTTGTAGTTAAAAATTAGGGTTAATTTAAAATCCGAAAATTAGTCCATAATTATTGATTAATATGCTTATTGATGATTTTACGTGAATGTTTGTTATAGTTTAGAACAATGTTTGTTATAGTTTACGCAAAAATTAGTGTATAATTATTGATTAATATGCTGCTAGATTGGTACGGTTAAACATAAGTAATATCTTTTATTTAATTAGGGTGTGTAAATTATAAGTGTTAGTTGTTAGTATAAAATAAATTAAATTAAATTTATTACATGTGCTAACTTCTAATTTTAGTTTGCAAAATCGATAAATTAAAATTTTAAATAGTTAACTGAATTTTGAAATACGTTATAAAATTTCAAATTTATCAAATAAAATATTTAAATGGTTGAATGAATTATATAATTTTGAAATGAGCATAACAACAATAAATATTGTACTAAAATCGATTTTATTAAAAAAAGGGAAATGAATATAACAACAACAAATATTCTACTGAAATCGATTTTGAAAAAAAATTAAGAAATGAATATAAGAACAACAAATATTCTACTGAAATCGATTTTGTAAAAAATTAAGAAATGAATATAACAATAACAAATATTCTACTGAAATCGATTTTGTAAAAAAATAAGAAATGAATATAACAACAACAAATATTCTTCTAAAATTGATTTTATAAAAAATTAAGAAATTAATATAAGAACATTAAATATTCTACTGAAATTGATTTTGTAACAAAATTAAGAAATGAATATAACAACTACAAATATTATACTGAAATCGATTTTGTTTAAAATTAAGAAATTAATATAACAACAAATATTCTACTAAAATCGATTTTATAAAAAATTAAGAAATGAATATAAGAACAGTAAATATTCTACTAAAATGGATTTTGTAAAAAAAAAGGAAATGAGTATTATAATAACAAATGTTGTACTGAAATAGATTTTTTGAAAAGTTAATAAATGAATATAACAACAACAAATATTCTACTGAAATCAATTTTCTAAAAAACTAAGGAATTAATATAAAAACAAATAAGCATTAAGTATTATTTTAATAAATATGACGACAACAAATTAAAGCCTTTAGTCCCAAAAGGCTTTAATTTATTTAGAAATACAACAACAACAACAATACACCCCTTGGATGTAAAGTTATGTGTATAAGAGAAGTGAAGTGCTGTCGAAATTAGACAGAAGTGTGGTGTTTAAAGTATTTAGTCTCAAAAGACTTTAACTTGTTTTGGACAGAAGTGTGGTGTATGAAATTACTAACATATATTTTTAAATTAGGAACAATGTTCGATTATTTTCTCGACTGTACTTGGATGTATGAAGTCAGAACTGGTATGAAAGGTTCGGTGAAGGAACATTTCTACAATGGTGTACACAAATTTATTAGATTTGTTACATCTAATAATCGAAATAACGAAGAACTTCGATGCCATTGTAGTAAGTGCCAACATTTAAAGCATTGGAAACCAGACACAGTTAAAGTACATTTGTATAAATCTGGTTTTGTGTTAAATTATTATTTATGGGATCGTCATGGAGAACATGCTGCACCTACACCTAATTATATAGCGTCAGAGGACGATCTTGTTATGACGAACACAATAGAAGATATGGTGGAAGATGCAGCACGATCAATGTTCCCTACCGTCCAAGTTGACGATCAAGACGTAAACATCGAAGAAGAACCGAATGTGGAAGCGAAAAAAATTATGATTTACTGGATGCTGCTAAGAGGCCGTTGTCGGATGGTTGTAAAAGTGAAACCGAATTATCAGTAACCAGAGAATGCGGGAAAATTATAGGAACACCCTCTCCAAAGTAAAGAACGCGAGAAAGAAACCGTCGTGGATGAGCGCCGATGTTTGGGCCGAATTTCTCCAGCTGTGGGATACCCCTGAAATAAAAGTAAGTTATCTAATTTCATATTGTTATTATAATTTTTTAAATTTTGTATATTAGTTGCATTAAATTAGTTAAACATGTCTTTAAATTTATAGGAACTATCAGCACGAAACCGTGCAAACAGGAATAAAAATCCTGCTTTGCACCGTGGTGGATCTAAATTCTTTCATCAACATCGCGCAGAGTTGGTAAGTTTAGCAATTGCGTTTATAAACAGATGTAACATTATTTAATCATATTTGTAACATTGTCCATTAACATTGTCGTTAATCATATTTGTAACATTATTTAATCATATTTTTAATAGCGTAGGAAGTTAAATCGTGAACCTACAATGGCTGAGGTCTTCACAATGACGCACGCCGTCGAGCAGAAAGATGAGGAAGGCAATGTTTCATATATTTGGACATATGATAAATCTCAATCAATAATGGTAAACATGCTTAATTTTTTTTACTTCAAACTTCTAAATTAAACTTTTATTATGGCAAAATTTTGTTCGTGATCACAGGAAAGATATGACACAGAGCATGCTCGAGTGGCGCAAACCATTGGCCATCGGTTGACCTTAGAGGAGTCAAACAGTATATGGAATGCTTTGGTTGACCCTCCTTCGCGAAATAGGCGTTACGGTTTCGAAAATCAGGAGGTAAAATGCTTTATTAACTAATATATAAGCAATATTTAATATTGAGCATAAATTATAACATGCTATCAATAATTTACAGGCCATGATGATCCAGTCGTCCTACAGGTTATCCCAGGTTGAAGAGGAGATAGCTCAATTGAAACAACAGCTAGCGGAGATCAATGATTGACGAAAGAGTGAGGAGTTGACGCAGCAGCTAGATGAGCATATTGCGGCATACTTAGCTGAGCATGGGAGAATGCCGGGGGAGGATGACGACGATGAGTAGGTATGGCTGTGTTTCTGATGGATTTTGATCATTTTATTTTGTACATATGTAACATGTGTTAAATTTATGGATTTGATACTTGTTTGTTGGTTGGGTTGTTTGATCGATTAGTGGATGTTTTGTTTGATGTACATGAGTTGGTTGGGATGTTTTGTTTAATCTACTTGTTTGTAGGTATGGTTTTGTAGTTTGATGAGATATTGGTGTTAGTTGATGAAATAGTTGTGTAAATATTGATATTTGCGTTATATATTTGATTATGTGTGATATGTATGAGATTATACGATTCTTGCATTGGTAGTAGTTGTGAAATTGAGTATATATGTGTTGTAAATAAAGTGGATGAAAATTTATGCGTTTGGATGGCCTAAGGAGGAGTTTGGTGTAGAAAAATGGTTCCAGATTAGCGACGGCTAGCAACGCCCTAATGCTAGCGACGGCTAGCGACGACTGATTGGTTCCAGGTTAGTGACGGCTGGTGTCGGTTTGCGACAGCCCTTCAACTTCTAGGATGTTGTCACGTGCCCACTTAGCCGTCGCTAAAGCTGTCGCTTTCTCTGTTGGTGACGGGGTAAATAGCGATGGCTTTTGGCGACGGCCGCCGACGCCATTTTGCCGTCACTATTTACTGTTGTTCTTGTAGTGTATGGGCAAAGAAACTATAAAAATTAACCAATAATAAACTATGTTACATGCATACTCTTATGTATATTCATGCATGCAAGTACTGGACACAAAAAGCAACACAATCAAGCCATAACTACTTCAAGGCGGTGAACTAGCTCAACATTTCAAAGGTTGCAATCTGGACCAGTAGCCAAAACTTAATGCAAATATGTTAAAGAATAAACTCAATTTAATAATAAGTATATGAGTCGTATCTATTGAAGTAAATAGTGGTGTCTATTGAAGTGAAGAATCGTGTCTGTTCAGTGAAAAGTCATATCCATTGAAACGAAAAGGTGTCCATCTAAAAGTTGTCTATTTGTAAAGGTGTAGTCCACTGTAAATATGTGGTAATTTTGATGTATGAGAAAGAAGAAAAAAGATTAATTAAAAAAAGTAATGACACAAAAGTTATTTATCTGCCTCTCCTCTAAAATTATATTCCTCTCCACTCTAAACAAATTGGTATCGGAGCATTCCGCCAATTGCCAGAAGAAAAATAACTTGAGACTTGGTGGAGTTGCCAGAAGGATATCGGCCCATTGGAGTAAAATGGGTATACAAGAAAAAGATGAATGTCACGGTGAGATAGAAAGGTAAAAGACACGCCTAGTTGCGAAGGGCTATAAACAAAAGGCGTGGATCGGCTATGATGAAGTCTTTGCCCCCGGTGACGAGAATGGAAACTTCTCATATCCCAAGCAGCACAATTCAAGTGGCTGACCAATCAAATGGACGTGAAATCAGTGTTTTTTAATGATGTGCTTGAAGAGGAAGTGTATGTGGAGCAACCACCCGGATACATAAAAGCCGAGAAGGAGAGTAAAGTGCTGAAGTTAAGGAAGGCTCTATATGGGCTGAAGAAAACGCGTCGCGCATGGAACACCTGAATCACACCTACTTCAAGGAGAATGGGTTCATACAATGTCTCTACGAGCATGCATTATACGTGAAGAAAGAAAAATATATCTTGTTGTTTGTTGCTCTTTATGCTGATCATCTGATATTCATGATGTAACACCCCGCATTTTTAGATAATTAAATAACCAAATTAATTATTAAACAATGAAAATAAGCATTTTTGAAATTTTCAGAATATGGCCTCGAAACTTATACCATTGTGTTCGTGGTGATTTTCCGATCAATTTCCATATATAACTTGTCAAAATCCGAGTTAATATGAAGAAGTTACGAGAGAAACAAGAAATCAGAATTAAACGAAAAAAAAGAGTAGGACCCTAAGGATCGACCCACAGGTCGACCCGCAAAGCACACAGGTCGACCCATAGGTCGACCCGCGTGTAGCTCTGGACGAGAAATCGTCCAGGGACGTGCCGAAGTCTTGTAATCTGATTTTCGTGCGATCTGAGGCGTTGTTTTCTGGATCCAACGATTCGCAGCGAGCCTGTGACGTGGTTGCACCAGATTCAATCTAAAAATCTGACGATCTGAGATTCCCAAACTCGACTATAAATAGAACCCTAGGCCTAGCTATTTTCTCACAATCAGATTTTCTTTCAATTGGGTTCATTGCCTGAGGCTGAACCCTAAATAGAAAATATTTCTAGGAAGAATATTTTTTAATAAAAAGTTTAGACGCCTTAGAAGGGGATCCATGAAGGTCATAGAGTAAAGCTAAGGACGATAGGTGGGTGGATTTAAATTATATCTCTTTTATATTTATGATATATAATATCGTTAGATTCCCGTTAAATATTTAATTCAGTATTTATTTCAGTGATTAGTTCTACTAGTTAGTTATGTTGAAACTATAAATTTTATAAGAGAAGTGTACTTATATTTAAATGTTATTTATATGGAAAAAGAAAGAAATCCAATTAAATATAAGTAATATTAGGCTTAGAAGTTGTAGAGAAAGGCATAAGCTTAAAAGTGAGAAATTTACAGTAAATTATGTTAAAACGGGAGAAATGAATTAAAAAAGGGAAAATCTAATAACCTGATTTGGAAGTTAGTCATAGATTAGTTGGTTGGTTTACAAAATGGAATACATTTTCATAGTTTAATATTGTAAGAATAACGATAAACGTAATTGCAAGAATAAAAGCAAGAAAAATGAAATTAGTGCAAAATAGAGACATTACTGTATGTTGCATTACCCAATAATTAAAGAAACAATAAAAGAAATATCTTGCAGTTACGAGTTATTGTTTATAGTATTATTTAGCATTAAAATATGAAAATGGATTTTTAGTACAGTTCTTGTAACCAACCAAATAGAATAGAACTACTTTCTAGAATAAAAGAGAATAACGTGAAGTGTTAAAGAAATTAAAGAAAAAGAAATAATCAAGTTAATTATTTAACAAGACTAGAAACAATAAACAGAAAATGTGACTAGATCTGCATTTATTGCGCAGATAATAGAGTAAAAAGTAAAGCGGTTATTATGATAAGTAACTTATGACAGTTGGACGTAGTTAGGCCTGTCAATGGATACCCGAAAAATCCGAAATCCGTCCGGATCCGTATCCGAGAAAACAGATATTATTCGATATCCGAAAAGCAGATGCGGATATCCGATATCTGAAAAGAAAATCGGATGCGGATGCGGATATGGGCATATCCGTATCCGAAAAACATCCGTCCGATCCGAAATTTTATGTGTTGCCATTTTGTCATTATGTATGTTGCTATTTTATCATTTGAATTGATGTAATATCATGTAAACTTGTTTGATATTATGTGTGTTGCCATTTTGTCATTTGAAAAACTAATTAGTATTGTAGTGTGTGTATTGTCATTTGAGAAAGTGATTGTTTTAGTTCAAAAATATTAGTATACTAAAAATCTTATTCGATTTCGGATGCGAATATTTCGAATATTTTCGAATATCCGGAAATATCCGCTTTTTATTTTCGGATGCAGATATTTTCGGATATCCGAAAAATATCCACGGATGCGGATACGGATGTTAATTCTCAGATATTTACGGATATCGGATGCGGATTTAAATTTTCGGATGCGGATGCGGATACAGCCATATCTGCATCCGTTTGCATCCGCTGACCGCCCTAGACGTAGTCCCAAGTTAAGACTGTTATATATAATATAAGAGCATTGTTATCAGAAATCCTAAAATCCTACGATTTAAATCCCGATTCAGATCAGATCTCTCCCTTAACGATTCGATTTACATTCTGATCCTAACTTAGTTAGAACCACAAATAAAAAAACATTCTACTTATATACTAACATACTTAATATGTTTATTTAGATTCAAAATTCAAAATATAATGTTTTCAAAATAAAATAAAAATATAATAAGAGAGGAAATTGAGTTTTATGTTTAATTGCAGAAGTTCAAACATCAAAATCAATTTCAAATTGTGTGCAAACCTTCAAATACGAATCTTTTGAATCTACGATTTACAATTTGAATCTCGTTTCGATTTAAAGTTTGAACTTTACGATTTACGATTTAAATCCCGTTTTGAAAACATTATAAGAGAACTTAAGAGAATTTAGTATCATAATAAAAGAAGACATGCTAGAATAGAAAAGAGACTTGCAATTACATTTATAACATGTAAGTTATAAAAGAAAGAAAAGAATATAAAAGTGACAATTGCAAGTATAATTGTAACACGTAGGTTATAATTAAAAAGAAAGAAATAGAAGAGGCTTATTTTATCAAACTTAGACCTTGGATTAAGTTAATAAGCAAAATAATAGAAGTGGCCCGTACCGGCAACATTCCCTTTCAGGTCTAGAACTGATGGTTCCACAAATGGGTGGGGCTGGACATGTTGATTAGGGTAAATAAGTAGCCAACAGAATAAGAAAAGTAAACTAAACGCATAGTATAAGGTTAAACGTAGGGTCTAATAAAATGGCAAGGTGTGTTTGGAGCGGCCCGCGAGAGAATCTGGATAAAGAGCCTAACGAAGCAGTTCATCGCAGATTTTTTGTACAGAAAGAGCACGTCCAACTTAGTTAGTTTTGGCTAAAAGGAAGTACGAAACTTCAACGGGATGTGAGGATACTCTAGATAGGCCCTCTGGGGTAGGCCTAACGAAGCTGCACCCCCGAAGGCAGACATGTAGGTGTTCCATCAAAAGAGTATGCCTTGACTGCTTTTGCATTGCAGACCTAACGAAGCGGACCTTTGTAGTCAGTCAAAAATTTGATGATAGAGTAGGATATTCGTATGACACCGTATTCTAGTTTGCGAGTAGGTTATAGTAGGCAGGACCCAAAAGCATAGTCGCATGCGGAGATCAGCCATCATCAGTCAGAACGAGTTCGGGAAAGACTAGAGTTAAACCAACAGGCCAATGATTCTTTCACTATCGAGACATTGGATGAGGGGCACAGCCAATTGGATGTTTAGATTGTTTGCAATAGGGCACAGCCAGTTAGCTCTTGAAGGGTCTTTCGATTAGTTGAGGGGGGGCTGCGTGGGGCCATAGCCACGATGAGAAAAGAGACAGACCAAGTAGAATATCTGTATTGTAGGCCTAACGAAGTGGACCCTTACAGATATAGAAAATCCCCAACTGAGTTCCGTACAAGGTAGACCTTGTTGGCGGAATTCAGGGAGTAGACAGAACTATTATGTGTAGTCCTTGTTGGTGGAATTCAGGGAGTAGACAGAACTATTATGTGTAGTCCTCAAGGTACGCACTGGGTGGTACATTGTGCATGTCCAAATACTGGTATAAGCTAATGCAGATGCGGTTTCACATTTTCATAGTAGACGACGGAACATCTGTATTGTAGGGCTCACGAAGCTGTCCTTTACAGATGTAATTACAGTATGCTCTAGTAGCGAGACGATGGAGTCCTTTTCGAGGAGGATACGGAAGGTACTATGGGTAGTAATTAGGACTGATGCGGTCTTTGGGCAGGTTGTGTGTGTGTGTATATATATATATATATATTGGTTATTAAGTCTTGGTCTACGTGGAAGTAGATGGATACAATTTACGCACGGAGGCGAGAGTATTATGAACCTAATATAATTGAAAATGGAAATCGAACGGTATATATAGAATTATGATTAGAAGTGTATAATTTGTCCATTCACCAGAACTTTTGTTCTGACCCCCTCATTACATCCCACAAGTTAGATAGATGGCAGAAATCTTCCAGTTTTGAGACACTTGTTTAGAAAGTGTTATTACCTTAGTGAGTATTTATTTATTATAATATTTTAGTCAGTTCTGCTGTGAGATATTTATTTGAGCTCTGATATACTTATCTTTGCCTATTTACAGGATACCAGATATTCGAACTCGGGCTTCAGTGGACTTGGATTTTAGCATTTTTGCGAAAAATCCGAACCAACTGGGGTTCGGGTTGTTACACATGGGGAATAATGGAGAGATGATAAAAGATTTTAATGTAATGACCCGCCTTTTTGACCATCGAAAATCGACACCAAACGCTACCACTGTGTTCAAATGTCGCGCATCCAATCGACAAAAGGGCAGATTGTTAGGATAAATAAAAAGAAAATAACAGAGAATAGAGAAAAACATAATCTCACAACGGAATCGACAACATATAATATAACAAGAACAGTAGTAACTGTCACTCCAAACATACAGAGTATATCAGAGTTAAAAACAAACATTATCAGCAGGACAGTTATAAAATCCTGATCTTACAAATGTTGATGGGTATATTATATAATACAGCGGAAAATAAAATAATACGATAGGTGAAATCTTCAGCTCCCCTCCACGATCTCCAAAACACCTTAGTCAACCTGGGAAAATACTCGGTCTGACCCGAGCGTTATAAATAAATAACACCCGGATCGGTCTGGAAATACCAGTGTGAGATAACTCGAATAAAGGGAAACATAAATAAAAAATTTGTGAGATTACGCCGCTAACGCAGAACGGATTTTTACATCACAAGAATAACATTCATACAGGCAAGAACAGAAATGAATATCAGGAAGCACAACCAAATATGATTGGGCATAAATAATATCAACCAGACTTGAAAGAATGGAAATAAACCGAGTAAAATCCAAACTAGACAGAATGGATAGAACCAGGAAAACAGTCCAACTTGATAGAATTGACTAAATAAGGTAACAGTCCAAACTCGATAGAATGGGCTAACTAAAGTAACAGTACAAACTCGATAGAATGGGCTAAATAAAGTAACAGTCCAAACTCGATATAATGGGCTAAATAAACACTTAAATACCGTAATGAGGAGTTGGCTCTACTCGTGGTAATTTTAAAGTTAAAACAGATTCAGGGTTTTCAAATCAAATAAGGAAAGGAAATTTTCCAACAAATGACTAGGAGGATGCTCCCCCCTCACCGAAAGTATACCTCTAGAAATATACTTGAGAACTCTGATGGCTCTCGGAAACCTCCAAGCCGGACCCCGCCAACTGTTACCGAGTATCCGAGTATTTCACATCTCAATGTGCAACACCAAATCCAATCTAGAGTGGATGTGAAGATACCCTAATGGAAGCAACCCCACATAGCATGGCCCCACTCGCTTTTTGGGTTTAATCATTTCCGACAAAGGATAACAAAGCTCAAATGAGCAACACATCGTTTTAGAGTGACGAAATAAAGTGGCTGAAGTAACCTATAGCTGAGATACCAACTATCGAGGACATAAAACGACCGTATATGGAAATTAAGTCTTGTATACCTATCACCACTCATTGAATTCAAACTTGTACTATTTTCGGGTTAACAATAATACCGAACAAGTCAATGTAGTGTTACCTCAAAGTCATGTCACACGATTATTTTTAACTTTCGAAATAGCGATAAGTCTACTTCTTCGAAGTTTATTGCTAGTTATACAAATAAATCGTTTCCATATAAGTGATTCGCTTTACAGAAATAATTCATTTCAGTAAACGAATCAAACCTTTTCTTTTTAAAAACGTACTGAACTTTTTGGCTTGATTTCCGTATTGGTAAAACACTTTTAGAATTTGTTCCTGATTGTTAAAACGTTAAGAGAATAATTTTTCCAAGCGCGTGACCCCGAAGGCCTAAACCAACATCAGACCGAACACCCAGAAGATTATCCAACTTAATATCCCAATAATCGAGTACAAATTCCTTTTTATAACTTTAGAAAAAAACATTAATTATCCCGAAAGATAATTAATCGCATTTAAAATCCCTTTACATAAACAATTCATTATCTATAATTAAATAGATAATTATTTCCAAACACTTTTATAACACTGGTAAATTAACTTTAAAATCTTTATTACATCAGTCTATTAACTTTAAATCAGTTTATTAAAGCAATTTTTATTATATTAGTTAACTTACTTTAATCACCTTTATTAAAGCAATTAATTAAAAAGATTTATTAAATTCAAATAGTTATTAATTAAATGAATAATTAATCTCAAACATCATTAATTAAAATGATAAGTAATTCTAAATTCTATTGATTAAAACAATTAATTAAGTTCAAAATAATCATAAATTAATCGGATTAATTAAATCCAAACTTCATTAGTCAAACCGATTAATTAAAACATCATTTGTTAAAATGATTTATTTAATTATAAAACATCATTAATTAAAATGATTTAACTAAATTCCAAAAATCATTAGTTAAACAATTAATTAAATTTAAAACAATCATTAATTAAAATGATTAATAAAATTCAATTATCATTATTTAAAATGATTAATTACTTTTAAATATCATTAAATAATTATTAGTTTCAATTATCCTTGATTGAAATAATTAATTTAATCCCATCGTCATTAATTAAAATAATTAATTGAGTTCTACAAATTAATTAAACTCCATTATCCTTAATTAAAAGAATTAATTAAACTCAAATAATTATTATTTAAAATGATTAATTAAGTATAAAACATCATTAGCAAAAATGATAAATAAAATCTAAAGATAAACCAATTTTTAATCATCGTTTATTAAATTGGTTAATCTCAAATTAATTAATTTAAAAGATTAATTAATTTAAATTATCATTAATCAAAATGATTAATAAATTTTCAATATTCTTTTTAGCGGAAACACAAGCTCAAGTTCAGAAGGTAGGGTTTTGGGGATGAAATTTAATAAACGACGATATAGCGAAAATCACTATAACGACATTTAAACTATAAAAGGGAATATCAGCAATTAATTTCAATAAACCATCAATATTACAACATAATAAATAATTTATGATCGAGAAACCCCTTTTGGGTCTCTCTACATATTTTCCCTGCAAAACAATGGTTACCGATAATATATAGATAATCATATGGGTTTATAATGATCAAATTAATATGTCATCCATTTTCCAAACGGAAATTCAACCAAACAAGCAATCAAACAATTCTAACTAACATCCAAACAATCAATAAACGATTTTAACATCATTAATATGATGTAATAAAATTAAATGTGAGCTAAACTCACATTGATTTTCATTTCCGCCGAAACGGCCCGATTTCGGACTAAAACCGAACAGACGTTCGACTTTAGCCTAAAATTTCACTTGTGAAAGTGACTGCTATGCTATAGGATCGAAATGGCCAACAGTTGTAAACAATGTAAATGTAGTGGCAATGCGATATAAATTAAGTTATCTACTGATGCGGAATATGAGTATAAAAATAACTAGTGCGGAAATAATAATAGCAGTAAAGTAAAATGACACCAGAGATTTTTATACTGGTTCGGAGCTCCGTCCTACGTTCAGTCCCAGACTTCTTCTGGAATTTCACTAAAACAGCAACCCTCACTTAATCCAGAGGAACAAATTTATACAACCCCTGAGCAGCCGAACAGGGACCTGAGCAGTGGAACAGGATTTCGCCTCAGCAGCCGAAGAGGACTTCACACGCCTGAGCAGCAGAACAGGACTTCAACAAATACAAAAGATTGTTTTGACTTTGTGTGTTCTAATAACATGGATTTGTCACTTGTAGTACACCCTTCCTATAATCTTCTCCTCGAGTATAAATATATATATTTGAAGTTTATGAAGAATAGAAAGGTATAGAATTGCTTTAATGCAGAATATTTGAAAGTATAGTTGCAAGTAGATTCCAGAGATAAGAAAGATAAGAAAATTCGGTTGTTTGGAATCAAGTTAGAGTATGTATTTATAGATGTTAAAAAGCAGCGACTGTTGATGAAGAGTTTCGATTGAAGTGTTGCGGCCAAATCTTTTCGTAGAGGGTCGTAACTCTTCACAAATAGTCGTATCTTTTCAGAAAATAGCGGTTGTAGAAATTCAGTCAACCGAGCCTCTGGGTCAGTCGACTGGATATTCAAAATGTATTATTTGTTTATTTGTGCACCTGTGCATGTTGCATAGAAATTTACAGGTCAGTCGACTGACCTGGTGATTTCTGTGCAATTTGCACAGTTTTCACAGGTTTTAAATATATATATATATATATATATATATGTATATATATTATATGATTTTAAAAAAAACTTTGATAATATATATATATATATATTCTACGCTTATATGTATAAATCATTAAGATTATATATAAGCTAATATATATTTTAAACGAGAAGAGATTTTAACAAAATTGACCTAAGACTCAAAAAACAAGATAATATAATTGATGCACCGATTTTGATGTTTTGTCTCGAGTAGTATATATTATCTTTTTTGTCGTAGCAGTCGTCAAATCTGTATGTCGTAGTGATAGCTTTGTGTCATAAATCAAAACCAAATCTCAACAACTTGCTCCAAACCCAACCAAACCAATTCCATCGCGAAGATCTCGACGACACGAACCCAATGCAAAAAGCGGCGTCCGAATCCGACTTCGTACGAAGGAGATACGAATTTTATAAGTTAATGATAATATTTAAATTATAACTAAACAACTTTGCAAATATTTACAATTATGCCCCTACTCCAACCTTTCTTCCCCAATCTCCAATCATGTACAGAGATGCACAGGTACCACCATTAAACGCACGTGCACGAAAATGATACGGAGCCACGAAGCTTGAATCCAAATTTCGACATCACCATTAGCTATCTCTTCGAAATCTCCATCCGCCTACCCCCAATTCGACACCCCAGAGCCACAACAAAAAACGCGTCACCTCCAAGAGACGTGCCCAGGTCACACGGTCGCGATCCCCTATTCCTTGCCGCACCACCCCAAACTGACGCCAGCGAAGCTCCTCGACCCGATAAGCTCAAATCCGAACTCCGTTCGTCCAATCGACGACCATACACCCTTAAAAATTCAACCCTAGTTCGCGCCAAAAAGAGGACATCGGTCAAAACACGATCGCGAGTTACAACTCGGGTGTAGAATGGAAGCTCCAGCCAAAACTAGAATTTTAAAATTGGTTTCATGATTTTTAGTTGAGAATATGATTTGATTTTGATTTTTAATATATGCGGCCATTGTTTGTTTACTGTAAATGGAGGCAAGCAAATGTCAGCAGGCTTTGGTTGAAGTGCAATTTTCATAATAAAATTTTCTAGCAAAAATGATTATGTTTTCCAAAACGCAACTCCAGGAAACATGGTAACATGTTTGTGTTCTGTTGTGTACTATGTTTTTATTTTTGAAATGAAATATTTATGGGTTGATGTTAAGTGTTGACTTATGTTGATTTTAATTTTAAATTATTTAGCAAAACATACTCGAAAATGTCGAACTCCAAACGAGGCGTGCCGCCTAGCGTTCCTAATGTTTTACTCCTATTCTGAACGCAATGGAACTTGTTTCGAGACCTAATTCGATCGTATGCAGAAGATAGGTTTTTGGACCTAGTTATTACATTAAATTTTCGATATTAATTTCAACGTGTTTCGATCTCACACGACCAAACGATACGTATGATCGCTATGAAGTTTGATGACGTAATATAATTCACTATTACGGATCCAATGAAACTGATTTCGTCGAAATCCGAGACTGTGCCCCGGAAAGCTAATTTCACATATTTATATATTTAATTATCGATATTTAAATCTGATTTATTTATATTTGTAAACAAATTTACAAATTGAATCCACCAATATTGTTTATTAATTAAAAGGGGTTAAATAAAATTATTAAATCCATTTAATTGGCATTTAATTCGCAATTCAAATATTAATTATCCCCTATATTTGAATTATAAATTATTAAATTTCAAAATTCTATTATTTTAAATATTTAAATTTAATTAAACATTTAAAATCAAATAATCAAAATTTTGGGTCGTTACATTTGAAGACGCTATGACTCAGGAGTTTGAAATGACAGATTTATGGTTGATGAAATACTTTCTTGGTCCTGAGGTTAGGCAAGGAAAATCTGGAATATTTGTGTCATAAGAGGCGTATGCAAAAGACATTTTGAAGAATAACAAAATGGAAAAGTGCAATCCAGTAGCAACGCCGATGAAAATCGGTACGAAACTCTCTCAGTTTGAGGGAGGAGATCGAGTGGATGCAAACAAATACCGGAGTTTGGTTAGGAGTCTATGGTATCTCGCGTGCACAAGGCCAGACATTGCATATAGTGTCGGCATAGTGAGTCAGTTCATCGAGGAGCCAAAATACTCGCATATGAAGGCTATTAAGAGGTTCTTCGATATATACGAGGAACGGAGTCACTCGGGTTACTCTAATAGTGATTGGTGTGGAGATGTAGATGATCGGAAAAGCACATCGGAATATGTGTTTTATATAGGAGATACTGCTTTCACATGGCTTTCAAAGAAACAACCGATAATGACATTGTCAACATGTGAGGCGGAGTGGCAGCATCTTGGTGTGCATGCCACGCAATATGGCTGGTAAATTTGTTATACGAGCTAAAACTCCAGCAACACGAGGCAACCGAAATACGGGTCGAGAATAAATCGGCAATTGAGTTGACAAAAAGTCCGATGCACCATGAGAGATGCACCAAGAGTTGGCAAAGAATCAGCAATATCGCGTGCACCATGTGCGAATGAGTCACGTTGCGAGTCGTGACCAAGTGGCGGATGTCTTTACAAAGCCGCTACCAAAAGTGTTGTTTGAAAATTGTAAGATGATGATTGGAATGAAGGATGGAAAATGTTTGAGTTTAAGGAAGGAATTTGTTAAAGAATAAACTCAATTTAATGATAAGTTTAAGAGTCGTGTCTATTGAAGTGAAGGGTCGTGTATATTGAAGTGAAGATTTGTGTCTATTGAAGTGAAGAGTCGTGTCTGTTCAGTGAAGAGTCATAGCTATTAAAACGAAAATATATATATATCCAAAGAGTTGTGTCTATTTGTAAAGGTGTGTAGTCCACTATAAATATGTGATTATTTTGATGTATGAGAAAGTAGAAGAAAGTAGAATTAAAAATAAGTAATGAAATAAAAGTTATTTATCCACCTCTCATCGAAAATTATATTCCTCTCCTCTCTCAACAAAATAGTTCTAGACCCACTGGAAAGCTAGTACGGAGAAGCAAGGCAGAGCGGGACCACCATAAACACCGAAAGTTACAGTTGATACTGAAAATCTAGCACAAGGTGAGGGAGGAGGGAAGTGGGGAAGCAACGAGCATGAAGGCGATGGGCTAACGAGATCTGAGAAAGTTAACAAGGTTGTTAATGAAGAGGATAGGGCAGAAGGGTTCAGAACCGAAAGCAGCTAAGCTCGCGATGAAGAAGAGAGAATAGAGGAAGGATTTTGCAGCCGTATTGACATGAAAAAAACTAAAAAAAAAACGCAGAAGGAAGATAAAAGGGCAGAGCACGCGTTGAGGGAAAGAGAGAGAGAGAGAGGGGACGAAGTTATTAATTCGACTGAAAATTAGGGGTTTCAGATTCTAGGGTTTGGATCGAACTAAAAATGTAGTGAAGAGAAACTGGAATTGAATAATTTGTGGAAGTGTAAATGAAATAAATATATTTGGAGATAACAGAATTATAGCGGAGATACAGCATTTCTTTATGCGGAGATAAGGAAGGACAGCAGAGAAACACGGGAGTATTAGTTGGGCTTCAAAGTATTTGATTTTGGCCAGTGATAGGCAAACCTCCTTAAAACTCGGTTTGATTATATCAATTGTAATTTCTGAAAACAATGAAATGACATAAAAGCATATATTAGACTCATCAAGTTACTAAATATGGAATTCTCACCAGAAATGGATTGTATATTTGACCGATGTTGTGATTATAATTTGCACCATTTTTGCAATATAGAGGAAGATTAGTCCTTTCTGTAGATTTTCTGCAGGTAACATACAGTAATGTTAAAGAAAACCATGTATATGTTTATGTACATAAGTAATAAGTATATATAGACAAAAGTACTACAAACCTAGAAGCCACCGGCAAGCCACATAATATGCAACCTTCACTTATGAGATTTTCAACGATATCATTTATGACAACTGTTGCAACTAGTTTATTGCTAACAAGCATTTGCTCAACTCCAAATTTCCCATGGTTTAGAGGTAAAGGCAAAATGTCAATAATGTGGGCCTCAAATTTCACATGACATGTATTCTTTATTTGAGATATTTCAGATATTGATAAACAACACTTGGGTAGAGTATATTCATCTTCCTTCCAGTTCTTAATGACTTTTTCTTTTACCTGTTGCCAATCATATAAGGTTAAGTTGTTTATTAGGGATCAATAGTTCAATACTGTTTTGACATAAACATTAATACATTATAGTCATAGAAATTACCTGACATGAATTTCCTCTCTGAACAATTTGAAATATGGATTCAGTACGTTGCACCCACATCAGTACTTTCTTTAATTTTGCTTTAGCCGTTTCTCCCACTTGGACTTGTGCCAATAGCTCATCAATTCCTGTGTCAATTTAATTTATAAAAAATGAACAGATCAAATACCTATTGTTGAACTGACAAAATACACCATAATTGTTGCATATAAATGTGCGATCGAAGAAGAAAATAGACTAGCAAATAACTACTCCCCAAACATATAAGATTCCTGTTATTCTTAGATAAATTTGGAACAAACACTTCAACTGGCATATCAACATCATTCTTGTCATTTTTTTCTAAAGTGTACAAAGATTGGGTTGAATCATCACACAGTTATTCAGTATTGTGTTCAATATTAATGACGTGAAAACGATACAAAATAACAGAAATATGGCATGAGTAATTTCGACAAACTCATTTTGTACAGAAGGGAATACCTTTGGAAGAGCCTAACTCATAAGAGTGTAGCAGAACCAACATCGAAGATATATGAATTGTAGTAGCCTCCAAGACATTTCCAAATTTCAGGATCTTAACATCTGATGCAAAATTTTGTTACACAGCGTAAGTGTAAAAAGCGGCACAGATCATAATACAAATTAACATAGACAGCAGAAACTGGAAAGCAACTATTTTCACAAAAATAATACAAATTCGGGTACTGAAACTAGAACCCCAGTTAAATACAACGACAGGAGAAGATATGGATGCATATTCCTAAACATATATATGATCAGGAATGTTATATTCTAAATAAAGGAAGAGCTGATGTAAATCATAAAATAAAGATCATGCTTATATTCATAATGATTTGATAAACATAAAAAAACTTCCTACATTGGAATTAACGATTTTTGATAAATTCGTGAATTTCATAAGAAAAGGTAAAATAAAACATATTTAGTCAAAATAACAGGGTGATTTGTAATCGTGGAACTTACATAAAAACACAATAGACGTCACTTACACGTTTATTAACCGTAAGTCACAACGTTTAATTATACACATGTTGTCATTTTACTCCTAGGTTAGATCATACCTCTTAATAATATAATTAAGATGTTTGTATTATGAATACGAACGTATCAAAACATTAAAACATAAAATTAAATTAAAATTAAATTTTAAATTAAATTAATAATATATTATTATTATTATTATTAGACAATAACAAGTAATAAATATTTTGAATAAAACTAAAATAAATTAAAAATATTTCGCATTATTAAATAAATATTAAATATGATTTAGTATAAACATTTTATTCATATAAACACAAAATACGATCTCATGCAAATTAATAAAAGAATTTTTTTTTGAAATTAACTCTTTTTACCCTGCTGCCAATGCATCTGATTTAACACTTCTTTGCTCCAATCCCCTCAATCTTATACTTCTACGATGTTTTACATATCTCTTTCATTGATTTATTAGAGTTGTAGTAGTCGTACAAATTATCATGCAACCCATTCAGCATATAAGTCTTGCAGATTTAATTATTTTCCATGTAGGATAGAAGATCTTTGGTTTCAGTATCGTTTGGTTGTTCGGGTATATTAGGTTTGTCAGATGTCAGAACATAAGCGACCTTCTTAACAGTCGGGTAAAAAAGCATTTTTTGCTTCTATCGTCTACAATGCAGTCCCGAACTTAAAAATGCCTCATATACGCTTTTGCGTTTTAAATTAACCTATGCAAAAAATGAAGAACAAATCATTCAGGTCTGACTCTGGTAGGTATACATCTCTTATTTTTTAATAAAAAAGAGTAAAAATAAATAACTGAAATCCATATGATTTCAGTTTCAGTTCCGCAAATTTTACCCAGAGATTCTGCAAAATTTCAATTTCGATTCTTTCTAACAATTAAAATCGATCTGCAAAATTTATTTGGAGATCTAGTGAAGTATATTAAGAAATTTCCTTTAAATTATAATGAGTAAATCCATTACATGTCTGTTGATCGTTGTTTCAAAAACTATCTTTACTTGATCATGTCATGTGCGGTTAAAGCGCTTAGTGGTTCTATAGCGGCGGAGTTGCAAAAAGTTATAACGGGGATAAAATGGAAATAGAGCGAAAAATAGTGAAGAGCGAAAAATAATTTATTCTCATTATCATATCATTTGTGTAAGAAAAAGAAATATTATTTAATCCTATATAACAAAACTGAATAATATCATAATTTATGTAGTCCAAATTTGATGAGTACAATAAATTTTCAAATTATGTAGAGCATTTATTCCATAAAAATTAGATCTTTAGCCTAACTTTATTGAAAAAACTAATCAAATCAATACTTTTATATTTACTTTGCTAAAGCGGGTGCTAAAAAGTCTTGATTTAACACATTAAGGTGTATGCTTTGTACGCTTCATATGCCTCAAATTGTTGAGGCGTAAGCTTTAGAGATAAAATGTTTTTTTGGGAAAGCCTCAATGTGTTTTATCTTTCATTTTCTTGAGACGCTCCTCGAGGCGAGGATCGATGTGGGTTTTTTAAAACAATGGTCATTAATAGCCATTATTACATCTTAAAATTATTGCTTCAAAACTTGAAAGTCAGCTTTCTAGTGTTAAATCAATTTTTGGTCCAACATTTAAAAGTCTAATCACGGTGAAAAAGCTACTATAGTTTGAAAAATATCAGATATGTCCAAAATTGAAGAAATATTGATAAATACTTAAATAGATAAACAAAATATGAATTTTGAACTTATTTGTATGGGTCCACGGGGCGCGTCGGGTGCAGGAGGCTCGTCGGGAACGATGGGATGGTGATAACTTCGGCCACGACACCCTTGATCACCCCTTCGTCAAATGCATCGAAGCCTAATTCATCGGCCACTGCATAAAAAAACAAAAGAGCGAGTCAAAATTCAGAGTGAAAATAAGACAAGTGCAAGTATACTACCATTTGTACTAATATGGTCCCTATTTCTAACAAGGGGCCGGCATGATGAGGCCGAACTACTTGCGCTAGTTTCATCCATCCCTACATGAGGCTCGCCCACAGATTCCCCTACATATTCAGGGTACGAAGGGTTGTATTCCATAATATTCCTAAAGGAGGCACATGCGCCCCTGCCGACGTCCGACTCTTGTCCCTCTCCCGCAACACTACTATCCACAGAGCTCGCATCGATGTCCCACTCTTCGAGCAGCGCTTATGGCGAGGGAGGGGACATCAACTAGCTGTTTGGGTCAAATTGTTCCCAACCGCGGCTCCGGCACAACATCATTTAACTTGTCAAGGTCAACTCGTCATCGCTCCTTTCTCCTCATCTATAATGACATTGTCGTATACTCGGCCAGCTTTCGTGATCAACCGGTGTTTGGGTTCTTGAACTGAACTTTGGAGTAGTCCCCTTGATTTTGATCGACTTCTCTACTTCAGCCAGCTTCCACCTCTGCGGCTCCCCGGCCATTGTCAATCCTTGTCTCATCAACCCAACCCGACGAAGGTTGGCATCAGTCACTAGAAGCCTCAAGTCCCAATGGGTGGAAGCGACCGCCTTCAGTCGGTTCAGGTTCTCACTTACCAAAAACCAAATGCCAAGTAACGCAAGCCCGTCTTCTGTCATGAAACGAGTTAAGCAAAGGAAAGCAGCGAAAAAGATGAAGGAAAAGAAAACGAAGCAAAGACTTGATGAGGTTTGGAAGGCAGCGTTCTCAAGTTCGGAGTTAACACCGTGCGGGACAAAAGAAATATCTGGTCATCCAACCAGGTGTGGTCTTGCGGGAACGCCCGGAAAAATCACAGGCTTAGTGCCAACCTAAAATTGATAGTAGGTGTCAGCCAAGTAGTTGGCCTCCTTTTGAAGACAGAAGACCATCTCTACCAAATTTGCATTTGGCTCCGAAAGACGGAGCGCCACACAAGCAGCATAGTCGTCGCACAAAAACCGGTAGCTATTAAGAGTCAGCTGCCCAGGAGCAAGTTGGTAAGCATTGACGATGGACACGAAGTAATGGTGGAGGGGCAGCATAACCTCCACCTTAAAGTAGCTTGTCGAGAAGGCAAAGAAGCTGACCGAAAGTTGTTCACGAAGGTCGTTAGAGGTTGGATAGCGGACCATCCCTATATTGACTCCATAGCCGAAAAACAGCTTGGCTAGGTCAATCTTGTCTTTGATAGTGTTAGAAATATACACTAGGAGAAATTATGTAATTATTACATTTATATAACTCGATAATCAATCTTATTCGAAATAAAAAGTATTTTCTTTTTATTATATACTTGATATAATATGTTATTTTAATTAATTAATTTAATTAAAAGTATATTTAATAGAAAATCCATAAATTGTGGGTTAAGTGAGTAGTTACAATGTGTTATAACCATGAGTGATTTATCACAATAAAATAAACACATCATTTTAAATATTCCTAGTCAACATGTATCGATACTAGATATCGATACATCCGTTGAGACTAGAGTACGTAACGCTCTCCGAATGTTGGGCGATGTATTACTCATGGCTGTTGGGGACATCAAAAGGTTAAATACTGATAGTTATTGGATAGCTATGGAAAGACACGCTCGATAGTTTTTTGTTGGTCAATAAAACTAAGGTCAAACTGAAAATATCGATGTGATAAAATTACACAGTTCTCTTTACTTGTGAATACCGTTGATCTTCAATATGAAAGCTCCACTATGATTATAGTTAAATCGTGACACCTCGTTTATCGAACGATTATAGTTTGGTCGAGAGAAAGCTTTGAAAGTGAAACACTATTCAAAAGAAGATTCGTCTTCTCAATTATATGAACTTAGTATCGGAGTCAACTGAAGTCAACTCAAAGTCAAAGTCTTTGGCCAGAGCAGTTCGGTTAATAATAATTGTTATTATTAAATCAAGGACTTTGTGTTTGGACTATATAGTTGAATATGAACGATAATGGAATTTTGACCATTACCAAATTCCATAAGTTCAAAGTGACATAGTTTTTAACTTAAGAGAATTCGTGTAAAGAATTGTCATCACCAGATAACGCTTAATAAAGTAAAATTAGATTTTATCGATGCCAAGTAAGCGATAAATTTGGCCATAATATCACACCACCTGCTAAGTGACGTGTGAACGTTAATATTCGAACTGTTCAATGTTAATTGCAAACCAAATTTACATCTAAGAGTCACACAATCGAAATGTTGAATACTCCTATTACCACCTGATTTCATTAATTATAATTGTTATAAATTAATTAAATTAATTAATATTTATGAAATATTAATTATAAAATTTTATTTTATTTGTATTGATCAATATTAAATTGTGTGTTCATAATAATTATAAACACACATATTGATATAGGATATCGATATGTATTCGAATTAGATTTAAATGCATTTTTTATTGATTAGGCTTGAAGCGGTTTTGAGGGACATTATAGAGCTAGAGTGGCCGGCCATATCAGGGACAAGTGGGGTGAATTTTGATTCAAGTGGAGATGATTTGGTAAGAGAAAAAGGTGGATCTAGATCTCTTTTTTATTCCTTGAGATATTGCCTATTTATTGACCTCCAACCCTCACTTTTTGTCTCTCTCTTCTTGCTCCTTTTTCAATCAGCAATGGTCGGTCCTAGTCCCCTCCTCAATTTCAAGCTTCTAAACACTCAAATCAAATTAAATTCAAACACCGGTGGTAGCAGCATTCGGATTGGTAGCACTTTCTAGATTCTAGAATCGAATTCAAGGAGTTTTGATTCAACGTGTTTCATTTAGGCATTAGGCAAAGATAAATCCTCTATTTACAATTATTATACATTAGTGTATATATTGTTCATCATGTCATATATGTGTTATAGTTAGTATATTCATTTATCACGAATCAATATATGTTAGTGTTGTCGTTGTTTGATGATAACGTATATATATGTGTGTGGTGATAAAATAAAATAAAAGGTTTTTTTTAATATATATTTAAAGCACATGGCTATAGTTTAATAAAAAGAGGTTTTTTCGAATATGATAATATTATAAAATGATTAGTTAATAAACTAATTTTTAAATTCAAACACAATAATATAAGGTATATGTTTATCATTTTATTAATATATAACTATATTTACAGTTCATGGAATTTAAAAAATATATATTTTAAACTGAATATAATGTATATGTATGTATGTACGTATGTTAATTTAAATATTGTATGTTTTTAAACATAGATAAGTATAGGTATAAAATTGTAAAATACATACATGAAAAGTATTAAATAAAAAAATTTATTTGTTATTGATTATGTGTAGAAATTATTAACTAAAAAAACATTTTTTTATCAAAAAAAAATTTAAACCGAAAAAAAGAATTTTTTCATGGCCAAATATGCTAAAGTATATATTTATGTATATCTAATAATTGATTTACATTAAACATATTTATATGTATGTATTATGTATATATATAGTATTTATAGATAATATTTTAACATGTATGTATGTATATATATAGATTAAAAATTGATTTCGAAATGTATATAAACATTATATAGATATTTATTCAAATTTAAATATATTAAATTTGAATTTTGTAGTTACTAGATTTCATTATTAAAATTGAACTTAAATTTCAGTTCAACCTTGTAATAGTTTATAAGTATTATCATTTACAATTATTTTATATTATATACACACACACATTGTATAATCAGTTACATTATATATAAATATCTTATTTTACAATGTACATAGTAACATATGTGTGTGTATAGTTGTATACATCTATACTAGACAGCACACATGTATATAGAGGAGCTAACATGTTCGTTGCAGTGTAAATCTCAGCACTTATACACGAGCATATTAAACTATGTACACTATTTATGTTGCGCATGCACGTACACACTTATGTGTATATAATACACAAATCATATAGAAATATAATAAACAAAATTTTATTTATGAATTGAATAAAATACTGATTTTATTTAAAATAAATTTAGATAAGATCTAAATAAATTTAGGCTTCATGGGCCCACTAAAGATCAAAATAGATTAAAAAAATTAAAATTTATTCATTTACCCCGCTGTGTGCTGGCTCAGATCCAACAGTCTCGTTCTAATTCAGAGGCCCTAAGAGGGGTAATCCCTGCTGATGTCGATCAGCTAGCAGAAGTAGAACTAGAAGCTATCATCTGAAACATAAGCGGCTCATTTATACAACAGCATAATGATCAAGCCTAACAAAGCTTAGAGGAGAGTCCCCGACATGACATGGTAACTAGACAACCGTCTTCATGGCATGCCCATGTCGGGCACTCTATGAAGGCCGACTCACAACTCGCCTTCTAAGCTACGTCTTAGGCTTCACGACCCCTATCTAATCCTTATGATTTACATAAAGGCCGTGTAAACAAAATTGGGTTCGGCCTATGGCTCATTATCTTAACAAATACTAATATCATCACTTAAACGTTTACAGACCCACTCAAACACATCAACGTCAATCAACTACTGTTGATATGACAACAAGGTAGATCGATGTCAAAAGATGGCCTGAAAAGGCGATTTCTGGTCAAAGCATGCAAACATCGAAGCTTTATAGCCAAAGCACTACAACATTACAGTAAAAGCAAAAAAACATGAAAACAATAGTCGAAAACCCAGGGCCTCACCATGGTGGCGACGCCTGCCACGGTGGAAGTAAAGGCGAAGGAGGAGTACTCACTTTTTTTCCTGTCGAAGAGGGTTGAAAAGGTCGAAGTTTTGAGGAAGCTAAAGATTTTTAATGGCGATATTTCTTTTCGTTTGCAGTATTTAGTGAAGAAGGGGAAGAAGGGCAGCTTTTATAAACCTACTCCATTGATCTCAAACGTAGGATTTGAATCGACTTTAGATCTCAATCGTCTAGGTGCAGTGATGCAACTGTCACTTCAGCAACGTCGAAAACATGTCCCCTTCTACGTTTGAAAAGTGAACTGTCACAGCCAATGGCGTAGTGCCACGTAGGACACACATTAAATGCAAAGCAAAGGTCTGGACAACAACATCTTTATGAAATGACAAGTCTGCCCCTACTTACAGAGACGTACTTGCGGAGCAAAATGTTGCTTAATTTTCACGCAAGTAATTAGCAAATCAATTAAGGCACGGTCATGCCCAATCAAGGTCGGCTCCCTCATGCCAACTCTCGAAATCCACTCAGCATCACTTCAGTTGTCGGCCGGCATAACCCAAAGACTGCCTCAACGGCCAGCATACTCGACAAGACCGGCTCAAGCGTAAACCGTCCTTAGTCCGGTTTCAGTACAGCCGCCTTCGACCGGTCCCAAGCAGCCCGTCCTTTCATCTCACATCTGACCAGGCACCATCTCTTCAACATGTTCCTTAGCACCGCCAACTCTCAACAAACTTAGACATATAGCAACCAACCCGCTCATGGCTATCTGCACTCAAACTGGCTTCAGACCGACCCCTCTAGACCGACTCCATAACTGGTCGGCATGTTCAGAGCAACTTTAGACAGCACCCATTTGTCAACTGCGGCCCAAGCATAACCGTCTATGACCCGGCATCACTACGGATCATCTCTTCATATCATAGTTGGTCTGTTTTTTGCACCTTGATCCTTAGCAATATCCAGTCTCCAGTATAATTAAAGCCCGATCGAAGTCATTCATCTGCCTTGCCACATAGGCATACAAAAGCAAACGACAAGTCATACATCCAATTGTACAAGATACTGCAGTGAAGCGGCTGGTTATACACCTACTCTTGTAGCATGCCGTCAGCATTTAATGTGCATTAAATGCAATGCGTGCACCTGGTACAAAAGGACAATTGGCATGTTTCTCGATCACTCATTCATTTCTGCCTTTATAGTTGTTTCGCATCAGCCCATGTGATCAGATCAACAGCCAGAAGCTCTTCCCGCCTATTTTCCAGCACAATTTCAGTCATCCATCATTCATTTCAACCACTATAAATACCCCATGCATGTCACTTCAAAAGGGTTGGAAAATGTTATAATTCTAGTCATTATCTATTTCTAAAGCTCTCCTCCCAGTAAGTTAAAGCCTAAGTACTTGAGAGTAGTTGAATTTTCTAGTCTTAAGTGCTATATTTCTTATTATTCTCTGCAATTCCCTGTAATTGTAAGAAAGAACTATAGTAAAGATCTTCACAATGGATGTATACAATCTTACCAAACCACTCTACATTTGGTGTCACTTTACTTTACTTGCATTCTTCCTTATTTTTCATTTTAAGCCTAGTGATTAGCAAGTAACATTTGTATTCACAATCTAACCAGACTAATTTCTAGGTTGGCTAAATCTATTGTCAACAGGTATATAGTTTGCCATTTATACCATCATGTTAATGTTTTATTTTTGTTATAATGGTGGCGTCGAATACTCAAATATATTGAGGTATTGAGGTTCTTTCAAAGTAATTTGAAGAATGAGTTTCAGAACTCATATCATAATAGCTTTATGTGAATAATTTACAATATCCATAGAATTTGAAATACATTAGACAACTTTTGTTCATGTTTTCATTCCAAGCTTACGATTGTAAATCTGCAGAACATATTTTTCTGGTTCAATATTTAGCAGAAATCAAACTGATGCTCCAAAATACACCAATGATTTTTGTGCTTATTTATTCATACCACTTCACAATAAAAAGAAGTTAGCTCACGTATTTATTTGTGTTAAGTATTATCTATGCATACAACCATTAAATCAAAATAAATAGATTTTCTTTCAGATTTCATTGTACACGTCCAACGGACGTGCCTAAAGTACTGGTAATAATAAATCATAATGGTATTTCCAACACATGATGTGTATGTTAGTTTTATTTATTATGTGGCCTATGTTATTATTGTGCACTAATTTCATTTAAAGGAAGATGAAAAGGCATCTGAATTTTTGATGGAAAAATTCAGATTGCTACTAAAAATTATATTGGTCTCAAAAGTTGCCTCAGTATATATATAGACCTCTTCTTTATTTGGACTGATGATATTCCAAAATTAAAACATTCTTCTGTCCATTTTTTGCATTTAATGGATCATTTCTAAAACGTTTTTTTTAAGTCCAATAAGTTAAAAAAAGGAAAGAGGAAAAAGAAAATGCAATAGGGTCTCCATCATCAGCTCTGAAGAAAACCATTAAAGATTAGTATTAACGCTTCCGTCTAAATATGTCTTCACTTTAAAACTGTAAGATTTAAATTCCTTTGCAAATTAATTTTGGATTTACGGATTCTGGATTGATTGTGTCCTAACTGCAAAACATATTACGATCTTGTTAAATCTCTTTCATTTGGCATCAAAGTCATCGTAAATTCATATAAGATGCATTTTTTTACGAAACTGATTTTCAGTGGTTCGTATAGAAGTTATACAAATTCAACAAATTTATGTATGAATATTTTCTTATAATTTTAAACAAAAGGTTTAAAAGGAGAACTTTTATTCTCTATGAATTTAACCAAGATGTTAATCAATGTATTTTCCATGGAGATGTAATGTTAAAGACCTTTAACTAAGAGGCATCATGTCATGAATCACACGGGCACTCTCCTTTTGATATATTGGATCCAATACAACTAAGTTTGTGTGAAATTTTGATCCAGGACCGAGAATTTTGATATGTTGCATTTTGACTTTGTTATTATTCTCTATGGTTTGTTGTATTTTTTTTAAGTAATTTAAACCATATAACGTTATTTTTTATTTTTTTTAATAATTGGTTGTTGTCAATTTCTATCAGCTTTAAATTGTAACTGCCACTTTATTAAAATAAATTATGTGATTTAAAGTCATAACTATGTTTTATATTTAATAAATTATGAACGGTAATTTTACCAACTTTAATTGAAATTATGATTTATTAAGTGAATTTATTTGTTTTAATGGTTCGGTTTGTTTCCGGTCAACGGTGAAACAAATTGATTTTCACGAAATTACGTTTTACATTTAGCAAATTATGAACAGTAATTTTACAAACATTAATTGTCATTATGATTTATTAAGCGAATTTATTATTTTAATTGTTCAGTTTGTTTCTGTCCAACGGTGATACAAATTAATTTTCATGAAACAACGTTTTTACATTTAATAGATTATGAATGGTAATTTTACCAACTTTAATTGTCATTATGATTTATCAAGTGAATTTATTTATTTTAACAATTCAATTTGTTTCTACCTAGCGGTAATATGAATTGAATTTTATGTAACAATTGTTATGATATGACTGAAACATAATTTGGCGTTTTATTATTTATTTTAGTATAATTACTGTTAGTCCCTTTATATACAGTTGATTTAATGTTGTTATGCTATTTGTGGATTTATAGTTCATAATAGTAAGCATTTCATTTTTTCTGAATCTAATGCAGCATTGAATAATATTCATGCTCAAATCTCTGTAATAGTACCATTGAACGGAACTAATTTTTCCACTTGAAAAGAGCAAATTGAGAGTTGTCTTGATGTTCTAGATATTGACCAGGCATTACGAATGGACAAACCTATTATTATAGCGACAAGTATTTGACGATGAAAAGGTTAATTTTGCAAATGGAAGTGGTCAAACTGCATGTCTCTCGTGATTATAAAAAGTACTATTTCAACTGCTATAAGAGGAGGTATTCCTGAGAAGGATCATGCAAATAATATTTTCACTGCTAAACAGTATTTTGCTTCTGTCGCAGAGCAGTTTAAAAGCATTTCTAAGGCTAATGCAAGTACTATCATAATAAAAATGCTCATTACCAAGTATAACGGGACAAGCGGTGTACGTGAACATATCATGACGATGAATGATATAGCCGCAAAATTAAACGGCATCGATATGGCAATTTCTAAAGTTTTTTAGTCCATTTCATTATGACTTCTCTTTCTGCACAATGTGGTCCTTTTAAGATCAATTATAATACGCAGAAAGAAAAGTGGAAAATGAGCGAATTAATTGCTATGTGTGTTGAAGAAGAAGAAAAGATTAAGGCTGAGAAACTTGACTGTGCACGCGTTGTTCAAAGTCCAAGACCGAAAAATAAGGACAATAGTAAAGTTAAAAATAAAGTGAATATGACTAATAGTATTAACAAGAGTAGTATATCTGTTACAAAACCCGTGCATGCTCCTAAGTGTCATCACTGTAAGAAGCCTGGACACATGAGGAAGGACTGTGTGAAGTTTAAAGATTGGTTCGCTAAAATTAAACGGCATGTGGTTTTACGTTTCAGTTTGAACAATGAATTAAAACTATATCAAAACTCTAAGTTTGTTGGTTTTGGATTATTATGTGACAATATTTGAATTCTTCCTTCTTTGAATCTCTGTTATCTATGAATATTACTAGTATTAATCATAAACGTGGAGTCAAGAGAAATCATGATGTTATGAATTCTTTCAAATTATGGCATCGTGGGTTGGATCATATTTCAAGAGATAGAATGCACATTAAAAATGAAATTCTTCCAGCATTAGATTTTTTATTTCAACAACTGTGCAGAATGTGTTAAAGGAAAATTTGTCAAGAGAAATAAGAAAGGGCCCACTCGAAGTCCACTTCGAGTATTGACGGGCATAAATCGTTTATTACTTTCATTGACAATTATTCTCATTATGGTTATGTGTATCTGATTAATGAAAAATCTGAAGCAGTGGATAAATTCAAAAAATTTAAGGCTGAAGTTAAGAATCAACATAACGATAAAATTAAAATAGTGCGATCAAATAGACGGTGAATATTATGGTAGACACACCGACCTTGGTCAAAGTCCGGGCATGTTCGCTTTGTTTCTTTAAGAAAAATATATTGTTCATCAGTATTCTATGCCAGGAGATCCTCGATAGAATGGAGTTGCCGAAAGACGTAATCGTACACTAATGAATATGATATGAAGTATGATATGCAATACCACATCGTCGGATTTGTTGTGGACATAAGCTTTAAAAACAGCCACACATATTATAAATCGGGTTCATGGTAAATCCATTTCAAAAACACCTTATGAATCATTGACTGGCAGAAAATCACAATTAGGGTACTTGCGTGTGTGGGGCTATCTTGCTGAAGCAAAAGCCTATAATCTATAACTAAATAATCCTGATTACAGAACCATTAGTTGTTATTTTATTGGTTATCCAGAGAGATCCAAAAGGTTTCAAATTTTATTGTCCATCACATACCACTTAAATAGTAGAGAGTAGACATGCTACATTTTTTGAAAATGACAACGTAAGTGGGAGTAATGTAAATTGAACAGTAAACCTCGAAGAAAATCGGACTTATGTTCCAATTCCGATAATTCGAGAGGTTACAAATTCTATACCACTTGTTCAAGAGGCTAATGAAGAAACTCATGTTCATGATGTTCCTAGTATTGATGAAGCTCATATGCTACCACAAGAACCCTTATGAAGATCATAAAGAGCGAGAAGATATGTCATACCTGATGATTATATCGTATACCTTACCGAGGAAGGATATGATATAGGTAATGGAGATGATCATATCTCATTCAAGCAAGCTATTATAGGTGATAAATCTCTAAATGGTTAGAAGCCATGAATAATGAGATGAAATCTATGGAAATTAATGAAGTTTGGGATCTTGTTGAGTTACCTGTTGGGGTTAAACCTATAAGCTGTAAATGGGTCTATAAAACTAAAACCGACTCCAAAGATAACATTGAAAGATTTAAGGTCAGACTAGTCGCTATAGGGTTTACACAATAAGAAGGTGTACATTTTGATTACATTTTCTCATGTCTCAAAGAAAGATTCATTAAAAATTGTTTTAGCCCTCATAGCTCATTATGATTTAGAACTGCATGAAATGGATGTCAAAACTGCATTTCTAAATAGTAACTTGCATAAAGAAGTTTTTATGAAACAACCTGAAGGATTTGTTGTAGAAGGCAAAGAGCATATGGTATGTAGGTTAATCATTCAATATATGGGTTAAAACAAGTTTCACGATAGTGGTATCTCAAGTTTGATGAGGTTATAACCGAATTTGGATTTAAAAAATACAATAGATCAATACATATACCTCAAGATTAGTGGGAGTAAATTTATCTTTATCATTTTGTACGTGGATGATATTTTATTAGCAAGTAGTGATTTACAAATGTTATAGAGACAAAACATTTTCTATCAACTGGGTTTTAAATAAAGGATCTTGGTGAAGTCTCTTATGTTATAAGAATTGAAATTTACCGAGATCGGTCTCGTGGGTTCTTAGGCTTATCTCAAAAAGCATATATTGAGAAAATGCTTAAAAGATATATTATGCACAATTGCTCTCCTTGTGTTGCTCCTATTGTCAAGGGTGACAAATTCAGCAAGTTTCAATGTTTTAAAAATGAAATAGAACGTGCTCAAATGAAGCAAATTCCTTATGCTTCGATAGTAGGGAGTCTTATGTATGCTCAAGTTTGTATACGTCCTGATATTGCATTTGCAGTTGGTATGCTTGGCCGATATCAAACTAATCTAGGAATGGAACACTGGAAAGTTGCAAAGAAAGTTTTACGCTATTTGCAAGGAACAAAAGATTATATGCTTACTTACAAGAGGTCAAATAACCTTGAAGTTATTGGTTATTCTGATTCAGATTTTTCTTAATGTGTCGACCATAAGAAATCCACATCAGGTTACATATTTATGCCTGCAGGGGGACCAATTTCATGGAAGAGTGCTAGCAATCTATAAGGGCATCTTCCACTATGCAAGCAGAATTTGTGGAATATTATCATGCCACTGCTCAAACAGTTTGTTAAAGAATTTTATACCACGACTCCAAGTAATTGATAGTATTGCGAGATCACTCACCTTATTTTGTGATAACGAAGTTGTTGTTTTCTTCTCTAAGGATAACAAATCAAGTAGTGCATCTAAGTGAATTGACATCAAATATCTTGTTGTTAGAGACAGAGTCAAAGATGGTACTATTATAATACAACATATTAATACAAGAGCTATGTTAGCTGATTCTCTAACAAAAACGCTTTCATCCACTCTTTACAAAGAGCATGTTGCCGGCATGGGTTTAGTCAATGTATTATAATTTTGGTGTTGCAAACTGTATAAATATATATAATGCTATGTACTAAGTCTTTAATTATTATTGACTTTGAATTTATAAATTTGCTTAATATGATGCACATAATTTTATTTAATCTAAGCAGATTACTTTTGAGGACCGAATGAATATTATTAACCATCGTTGGAAAGAGTACCAATGTTATAATTAATGAGGATCAAATAACGACATTTGTTATTTTGATTACATTAGTTTGGTTTAGTATTCCTAGCTGAACAGGTTCAGAATTAATGAAAACTATTGGCCAATTTTGAATGTGTTTTATTATGTTATAACATTAAGGCCAAGTGGAAGAGTGTTAGTTTTATTTAATATGTGCCATATATTATTATTGTGCACCAATTTATTTAAAGAATTAATGAAAAGACATTTGTATTTTTGATGAAAAAATTCAGATTGCTATTAACAATTATATTGATCTCAAATATTGCTTCAGAATATACATAGACCCCTTCTCTATTTGGATTGATGATATTTCAAAATTAAAATGTTCTTCTGCTCATTTTTTATTTAAGGAATCATTTTTGAAACATTTTTTAAGTCCAATAAATTAAAAAAAAAGAGGAAAGGAAAGCAACGGGGTCTCCATAAACAGATATGAAGAAAACCATTGAAGATTGGTATTAACGCTTCCGTCTAAAGATGTCTTCACTTCAAACCGGTAATATTTAAATTCCTTTGCTATTTTATTTTGAATTTACGGATTCTGTATTGATTGTGTTTTAACTGCAAAACATATTACGATCTTGTTAAATATGTTTACGTGTATGCTGAACAGTTTAGCAGATCTGTAGGTTGAAATTGTAAACTTGTGCTAAATATTTGGTTGTTTAGCATGCATTATTAAACTTCACAGAAAGGGCATTTAAGTGGCATTGTTACTTGTTATTAGATTGAAATTTGAATAGAATAAATAATACAGCACAATTTACAGAAGTTCTCACTTTGAAGTAGTATGATGTCACCAACAACGATCATAGATTCCATATGCCTTTGCCAAATAGATACAGGGAAGCTTGACATTGTATCATCACCAACAATAACATTGACTTTAAATCTTGCACCTTCCTTTGAAGCATTAGATTTCTGCATCATATTGGCAACTTAACATACCAAAATTATCAAAGACAACAAGAAAGAAAAAACTAATACGCATAAAAGTAAATAAAACTATAACACGGCCTAAAATCTCACATTAGCAAATTAACAAACAGGTTGAGCGCACTAAAATCTTAAATTTTCAATCGCAGAAATGATAGAAAAAGAATAAAGACCTGAAGCTGCTGAGTGTGAGAAGAGCGAACAAAGAGAAGAAGCTGAACGTAATCGTCGATGTGGGATTCAGCGTCTGAGAGATTTATCAGAGGTCCGTACCATCCTATAATATTTGCTATTAACGAACCCGCCATTCTCCGGTTTCTCTTCTCTAGTATTCTTATTTATGTTTACCAGAGAGCTCTTTAATTTTAATATTGAATTAGCCAGTTCTAGCTGAACCAATGCATTTACTGGACATGTATCCCTTAAATTGCTAATATTTCTGGTGGTAAAATTAGCATTCTATACATGTAGCTTCTCTTCGGAATTTAGTTAGGAAAACCCGTTATGTAGAAGAACGTTCAGAAATTGTTTAAACCTAATTGGCTCCTTATTTCTATGAAAAACAGAGTTTTTGTTATGAAGAATTGATTTTGACACACTAAAAGAAAAAAGGCAAATCCTAAATTATAAATCAAATTAAAATCATAAACCAACTGAATAAATTCACATGCATTAGCTTTATATCTTATCGTTTTTCATTTTGATGATGAAGATTGAAAAATTAATTAGAATTTCGAAGTTGTTAAAATTTTAATCCTTGTTGATGGAGTAAAAAAAATAAGGAGGGGAGAGATTGAAGAACATAACACAAGTAATATTGAATATTATTGAAATAAAATGGGGTGAGTAAAGAAACTTAAGAATCGTAAAAAAAAATTATAAGAAAAATAAAGGTGAAGTGGTTAAAGTTAGGATATTAATAGAATTAGTCATGTTCTTTTTTTTACTTTGGTTTCCTTTAATAATGTAACACACAGCGGATTTCTTATGCTCAAAATTTTGTAAATTAGGTGATGTTGTTAGTAGTTTCGGTTCAAATCCGCTAACCTCACTTTTCCCTATCTTCATGTACCTTCTTTAATCTCCAACATCCATTTTCATTTTTTTTATTGATTAAAATATTAGAAATGAATGGTTGAGATTATACCAGCACAATAAAACACCAAAATTTGAGATTAGAGGATTTGTATTCTAGTAATTTACTAATACACCTTAGGTTTGAAATGATGATGACTAGAAGAAAAATCACAAAATCGATTGTTAAAATCTCATATAAGGGGGATTGAACCCAAGACCTCTCTAGTATCACAATCCGAAGATCTTACCACTTGAGCTATTGGTTATTGACGAATAAGCACTATTCTTAAAGTGCTCAGCAACTCTGAATCTCAAAAGCATGCTAAATGTAATGTTAAATTTTGTATTGTAGATGCTAATTATAGGGATGATTTTTTGAGAATACATCGAAGATAATATTATTCTAGAAAAGTATGATTATTTTACTTATTTAGTTAATTTGACTAATGAACTTTACATGGTTAAATTCACTCATGTTTAGTTTGTGAACTATATAATGGGTATGCAGTTATTTTACTACATTACGGTTATGCGGTTGTTCATTTTTTTTAATAATAGGTAGTAATTTTTGTTTCAGTTAAAGACAGTGATTGATATTTGTACAACGATACAATTCAAAAAATATTATGCAGTTGAATCAAATATTTGTGCATGTTTTATATTAAATGTCTTAAGAGTATTATTTTGTATTAAATGTATTAAGAATATATGGTTCCACCTTTTGGGTTATAATAGAAACCAAAGATGATGTCAAAATTATAAGTGTGTTTGTACTTAGTTAAATACGATGATTAAACTATTATCATAGTCTTAGCTGGTGATTCGAGATTAGTAAATATAGTAATATGCAGTTATTCATTATGACATTTAGTACTAGTACTTTATTACAATAGGAAACTTGTCTCAATGATAAACTTCAAGTATTCTTTTACTACAACAACAAACACTTTATTTATTTGTTGTGCACAAAAAATGGAAGAGAAGTCCAAAAATTAAGTCAGAAGAGCACGATACTTTTCACAATAAATTAAGGTTTTCTATTTCTAATGCGATGGAAAATAGGCAATGGAAGAGTGGCACAATGGTCTTTGGTAGTGGTTCGGCAGACCTCAATGACAGTGCAAGAGGCATCGACAATATTGGTGTGGCGGTCGAAGTTGAGATTAATGGCGATAGAGGAGGGGCGTGACGATATTTCTAGTGGTGAAGGGAGGAAATGATCATGGAGATCGATGTGATGATGAGAGTGGTGTTAAATTAATGGGTAAAGAGAATAATCGTTGATTTGAAGAAGTATAAAACATTTTGTAACCCTTATGATAGTATAATTTTATTAACTGAAAATTTGAAATTAAGTAACTATATAATTAACCTCATTATACTATTTTGTGACAGTTATTTCTGGATTGTAGTAGCAATTTAGGGGTTGTTAGGGTAAAATACCCAACAATGATGATATACCCAAACAACAATGTAGAACTAACAAAAATGATCGATCATAGATATAGTGAAACAAACAAATCAATTAGAGTATCCAAAATGAATAGATCATATATATATATGTGTGTGTGTGTGTGTTTGAAAATATGTTCTCTATTCATTGACGTGTAAAGAATATCGTAGATTTTTCCTCCTTAAAAAATCTTACCAGAGTAGTAAGGAAAAAGAGTGCTTCAATGCACACAACAATATATATTTCTCTTTTATAAGAAAAACACCACCGGCCTTCAAATCCCACCAAACCAGGCTACATAAAAATACAAGTCAAAAGAAAAATAATGTTAAACCCTAACACACCATCATCCATTATTAGCAAGATCTAATCCCCATTGTTTCAGAAAAACTACCTCTTTGTCGCTATAATGACGTTGAATCCTAGTGCAAACTACCCGACGAATCACCTCCTTCTCCAATATTCCAGCACTCTATAATTTAGTGGATTCCCTTTTCTAAAAAAATCTCCTATTTCACTATGCCTAAATGTGGTATATTGTCGTGACGAGGGCGACGAAAGTTGTACTTTGCATGATGTTTTTATTCTTAAATAACAGCTTGATTTGTCGTATTTCCTCAAGTAAATCGTCGGTAGTTGAAGGTGAAATTCCCAACATCAATTTGATGAAGGATATTAGATACTTGCTGTAATCACATCGAAAGAAGAGAAGATCATGAGATTAATTCTCTCCACGGCACAGTGAGCATCGACTATCAAGTTGCACTCCCCAATTCGATGGTCGATCCACTATAGGTAACCTTTTATTTACTGCCTTATAAGCACACATCGACATCTTTTTTTGCACTTAATTTATTCCAAATGACAACTGTAGGGTTTTTAGTGTGAGTTTCATTCCAAACAGTTGAAAAATATAAATGTTCTATACCATTTACCTCCCAATAATCTACATGTCTTTCAGATGTAATGATGATTGGTTGTATATACTGCTTTACCTCTTTTGTCTCTAGTAATAAATCTAGGATGAACTGATTGTTTTGTATAAATTGAGACACCTTTTTATCAGTAGATTTGAAAGTAGCCACTCTATGCCATTTTATTAGATCCACTAATGTTTTATGGTTAATCCAAGGATCAAACCATAAAGATGTTGTAGAGCCATCAACAATCACCATGTTAAATAACTTGGTTGCAATATCTCTATGTCGTAGTATATGCTTCATAGTGACTGAAAAATTATTATTAATCTATGACCGAAAATTTATGCGCACTAAATACTTGTTCTTTATCCATTATGTCCATAATATTTGTCTGGTTAGAAGATTCCAGCTTAGTTTAAGAATGGTTGTTGTTCTCAAATTTGAGGGTTGTCTCAATCCAATGCCACCTTCACTCTTGGGTCTACATAGAGTGTGCCAAGCCATCTTATGTGTCTTACCACTCCAGAAAAAAGTTAGCACATAAGGACTCAATTTAATTAAGAATAAATAAAGGTAAATGGTACATAAGCATCCAATATAATAAAATGGGGATGATCACACTTTGAATAAGTTATGCTCTTCTTCCACTCACTACAAGAAAAAACACCTTTGACAACAGCTATTCTTAGCGTTTCTCCTTTTAATGTCGTCAACGAAAATCTTGGAGGGAAATTTTTACGTGTAAACGCCGAGAAAACCTAAAATAATATAACTTTACCGCCTCATTTTTTCACTTCACCTATTTACTTTTCTCAGCCTTTCATCTCGTTAATACCTCCACCACCTAAAAAAATTAACCCTCTCTTTCAATCGCTGAAATTCGCCTTCATCAGTGCCGCTTCACCGTTCAGACATCTCCCTTCACCGTTCTTTCAATTTCGAATTCGAATCATCACCGCTAGCTGCTCCCTCTACAGGTACTTATTTTCAACCATTCGTCGATTTTATTTAGGTTTAAAATGGGTTCTTCAATTAGTTTAATCATTCATCAATCTCGATTTTGTTATTTCAGTATGTGCTTTTCGATTGCCTTAAATCAGAATTTATTGGATCGATTTTGTTCGTAAATTGATGTTAATGACTACCTTTGGATGACCAAGTCACCCAGTGGTCCATCTGTGAAGTTTTTGGTTAATGCTGGTACATTCTATTTGATTGTCTATTTCGCCCGATTATTTAATTGTATATAAACAAGTTTCCATAATTAGTGCATGTTGTATCATTTTGGAACTGTTGTTTGTTCTAAGGCAAGGTGATATTGAGTGAAAGAGAGTGGTGTGTAAAATTAGCCATTTCATACTTTGTAAAATAAGGCAAGATGGAAAAGCACACACTGAACATGCGATTTGTCATGCTTTTATGTTCGAGTTAAATTTAATAAGAGTTCTATTTTCAGTGCACACAATGGAAGAACCGAAACTTACTGGCAATCATCTTAAAGGTTCTAGACCATTATTAACTTTCTCTATGAATTTTGATAAAGAACCTCGGTGGATGCTTATGAAAGAATTGATAACTCAGGTATGTATCATCTCAATGTTTATTAATCATGAAAATTTAGTAGCTGCAGTTTAAGTGCCACTGCGTCATTGAGTAAAGTCGTTAAAAATCGCTTGAGGTTTCAACTTTAAAATGTTGTGTAATGCATTAGACCTGGAAATAAGGACCGGAGCTTTATAATCTAGAATTGCAGGATAGTTTTAACATGGATATGTGATTATATATAGTGCATGCACACTAGCCATTTAAACATTAGCATAACGTTTCGTGTTACATATTTTTTCTTCAGTCTTTGCTAGTTGAACTACTCATTAAATCCTTTGAGTTTTTCCTTCTATAATTAAAAATCACTCTATTCTGTTTGCAGATATTTGGAACACCAAAGGATCCGAGAAAAGTGAAACCCTTTCATAATCATGTATTTGTTTTTTCAATCGTTGATGATCACATATGGTTTAGGAACTATGAGGTAATATTTTTGGAATTTAGAAAGAGAGGGATGTAATAATACGAGATGTGATTGGAATTTTATTAGTTACATCACAGGACATTGGAGTTGATTATTCCTTAATTTTTTAATTAAAATATGGATGAAAAAAAAAAATCTGGACTCTGCCCCCATATCCAAATTACATTCAATGATTCAATTATTTACCAGGCTATGTTTAGAAGGCTGATTCAACTACACAAGCACAATTAATCAATCAAGCATTTACATATGATTATAAGTATGTATATAAAAGAATATCGCAACCGTGCCTATTTGTCTGAGAAAGAAATGGCGATTGTGTTCATTTTCGATTCTTTGATGTTTCTGTGGAATTTGTGTGTTGACTTTTGCATGTGAATGTATAGTAGCTCGGTAGCTATTGACTTGTGATTTCTGCAAACATCTGTTAGTCAACTGAGCAAATAATAGTCATCATAAGTGTATTGCACATTTAATTTGCTTGAATTTGGCAAGTACAAAGTTTGTTTTTCATGCAGATATCTGTGCCTCATAATGAAACTGACAAAGTGGATCGTGGCGGTTTAGACAAGATGACACTTATAGAGGTATGTTTAATGCAGAAATCATAATATATAGATTCACTATTTGAGTTCGACTAATTTTAAAATGCATACAGGTTGGTCCAAGATTTTGTTTAAACCCGATTAAGGTTTTTGGTGGTAGTTTTGGTGGGCAAACTCTGTATGAGAATCATTTCTATGTATCGCCTAACCAGGTATGTTTTGGTGGATTAAAGAATTTGTAAGTATGAGTTGTGTTAAAGTTACCTAGCCATACAGTGGCCGCCACCATTACACATTATTTTAGATGCAACCAGTGCAGCAATTGCAATTTGTTTATGAGGAAGACCGTTGGGATAGTTTAATTCTTAAAATGTGCTCCTTTTGTAATTATCAAATGATACTGTCAAAGATATTTGGTGTAAACTACAGTTTCATAACATTCATGCATGTACACACTGAAAAAAATGTTTGGTGTAAACTACAAGTGCAGTGGTCTGAATTAGTATATATTATTAATCTAAGATGCTAATTTTTAAAAACTATCAATGATTGCATACATCATTATGTTGAAGTATAAAAATTGTACAATAAATTGTTCCTATTTAACATAATAGGATATACTGATCAAACATTATTTGAGACAACTGGATCCATCTTACAAGGCTGCAAGCAAATGTCCACATGCAAACAAGTAATATGATATATTGCGTCCAGAATCATGTAAAATTATATAGTTAAGCTATATTACCGTTCTCATTCAAGAAATTGAAATGGGTTATATTGAATAAAGCACTCAGACAACACTACAAGAAAAACCAATAACTATCCCAAAAAAGTACTGTTCAATTTGTGTATGAATTCTGCACACAGAAAAGACAGGAGGTCACTCTGTCCGACTTTCTTATTTCATTTGTTCACAGTTTCTCAGATATGAGATGTAGAAAGGACTCCTCCTCTAAGTGAGCTGAATCAGATGCTTATTGGCCAGGTGAGCTTTCTTTTCAGTTTTTTTCTTCCTTTACCAATTTATTACCATCTTAGTTCCAAAATTCTTTTCGTTGCATCGCGGTATATTTTATTTGGTTCGAATGTTTTCCACTAAAAATCTTGCCTAATTATGTGATGCCTTTTCTTTCCAGAAGTAAGTGAATCAAAATGATACTGATTGTTCTGAACTAGTCATAAAGTAGAGTTCTAATCGCATGAATGTTTTGCCAAACATTTTTTGCCACAGGAAAAGCTGATGCCAATATTTGGTGTTTATATTACCAATTACTGTAATAAGTATTTTTTGTAAAATATTCAGTATCTGTTATAAATTAAGAAAGAAATTGATAATAAAGTTTACTGAAAAAATTAATAACTAAGGGTTGTTTTTAGCTTTATCCAAACTGACTTGAAACCAAAGTATAATGATACTTCAAACTGATAATGAAATCTAAGGAGATCATGTACTGTAGTTAGGACCGAAGATGAATTGCATTCGCTTTTGGTATGGGGGAATTATTTTACATATAAAAAAGATTAGATAAGATAATTTCAACACAAAAAAGATCAAACTAGAAATAAAAGCTGATGGTTTAAGCTGAAAATCAAGAAATTAAAATTGTAGTAACAATCTACAATGAATCCTAAAATTATTTCTCTAACCTGCAATATTATTCAATTCTAAGTTACTCAGCCAAAATTGGAAACCTACATTAGTGCCATTATTCTTTTCTGAACCAATATGAACTTTACGGATCCATTTTTCTTGAATTTTTGTATTATTAGACAAGATAGTGTTTTCTAAAAAAAGAGAGTCAAAATAGTTAAATTACTTATCTATATGCCATAAATTATACATGTACATGTTACTGTTAAATGAGGGATGCAAGTATCCACATTATATTGCTTATAATATGCAACTATAACATCATAATTGAATCAACATGCAGTCTGATTTAATTGGTCCTGGAGTCGATATATTGGCAGCATGGTCACCTGCGGCACCTCTTTCAACATGGTCAAAATGCTCTCATTTACAGGTTGGTTTTATAAAACTATGCAATATTATGTTTTACTGTGTTTCTTTCGTGTTAATTAACTTCTGTCTTTTTCTTAATGAGATCGGTAACAAATTCTTATCTCCGATGAAATAATTCATGCAAGTCTAAATCATAACATTCATAGAAATATATTGATTGGGATTTTGTTAAAAGCCTATAGCCTTACCATGCGATCAGCTAATAGTGACATGTCAACATTATCAAAAATGTATCCTCCATTACACTTTATCACTTGCAAGCTAGTTTTGATTTATACGACATATGTTTTGGACTAGTCTAAACAGTTTTTTTAATCTAATTGTCTCCATCTCTTAAGATGGTAATATGCAAGCAACATTTGATTGCTAGTAGCTGGGTAGTAAATGGAATGAGCAATTGAATTAGAGGAGCAGCACTAGCACTAGCAGGTTTTGATTTGACCGGTGGTCCGGATGGTTTTTGATTCGGACTTAGATCTCAGGTATGGTAAGTCGAACTGCTTTTTATATACACTTTTGTTAGGTTCTGTGTTGATGTTGAATGAAGCCTAGTTCCTCATAAAATTCATGTTTCTTGGAGTTTGGTTATTTATTCATTCAAAATGTAATAAACCAGTTAATTACTTATCAGGTAAACTTTGAGCTTTTATTTGTTCGTAAATATGAAAAAACGCACATGATATAAGTTTCCTAGTTCAAAATGGTCTATGAATTGAGTTAACTAATAACATTTTTTCCACTAAGTCACTAATCATATTAGCATAGGCTTATGAAGATGAATTCACTAATCAAATAGTACAAGATTGATCTTCATATAGTCATATGACCTATCGGCCACATATTAAATTGAAGTATTATTACTTGGAGTTCCCAGTCTCATTGAGATATAATTAAGATACAAAATAATGAAATTTCTTAAACACATAGCCTTAATAATCACTGAATCTTACATAAGCAGCCTTTGAAGTATGTACATTATTATTCAAACATTTGAGATTCTACTATTTAAAAGCTTGTCAAATTTTAACCCATGACTGTGAGATAATTTTTTCATTTATATTATGTGCTAGTATTAAGAAATAATTAACTGTTCCACTCGTTATCTCTTCCTAGTACATGTGTCCATTGATTAGTTTTATGTAAGAAATTTAAATTAGTAATATAAAATGGTTTTTAAACATATATTTTTCATACAACATAAGATATACCTTAACGTCTATGAATGAAAGTACATCTTGAATCCTCTGCTAATTTAGTTTCCTTCTTTTTGAAAAACTAGTACTCATGTTCCTACCAACATTAGCATGGCTGAAACGATTTTGGGCCTAATGTTTTCTCTCGCCTGTTTCATTCCCTTACCATGAAGCAAAGGGAAAAAATAGTTTTAAAAGTGCCTATGAATTAAAGGCTTAAGTTTATTTTCAATCCCTTAAATATTTGGGTTAAGTTTCTATTTGTATAAGGCTTTTGAATGTTGCAATCAACTTACCATATATGAAACCATGATAAAGACCACTCCTTATTTATGTGTCATCAAGAAGATTATGATTTGACACAAGATTTTTTTTTTGAGTGGTTACTGTTGAACCAATACCTTTAATGTTGACATGAATGTTCATAAAGGCTCATGAAATGTTGCTTGAATTATATAAACATAACATAATGAAATACAACTAGCCTTCCCTGACTAATGATAGTGGAAAATAACATGTAGGCATGGAATATCATTATCATCAGAGTAGCTATATTGTAGCTGCATACACTTTCATGCAAACTGATTTGGTGATTAATTAAACATGAGTGGTCATCTTTATGGAATAGATCTATATAAAGATAGCTTTTTTGTTTCACATTTTTGACTTAATCATGATTTGTAGAATTAATTGACTTCTTTTTTGAACCTGGGAGAACAGGTCCAAGCAGTAAGACCGAAGGCAGTTTTCTCAAAAAAGATGATCCAAAACTAACTGCATTGTTACAACAAGCTGAAATGCTCAGTTCCTTAGCTTTAAAAGTAAATTTAGAAAACACTACCCAAAGTCTGGAAAATGCTTGGAAGGTTATCACGTCCACCAAACTTAAAGATTACGTTTTGCACCTTAGTATCTTATATGTGTGATTAAACTTTGTATTATCTGTTCATTTGATTATTCAGGAACTCAATGAGTACTTGATTCAGAACGGTGGGAAAAGCATTTATGTAGATGATTTTGAAATGGACTTTTGCATAGATGAATTTAATGGTCTGATAGATGAGCTAAAGAACAACAATGCAGTTGAACAGTCATCATGGAGGTATTACCATTATTTCGCACTTCAATTCATCTTAATATGTTTGCACAAAAACAATTTCACACAGTTCCGAGTACAGAGCAATCTCTGAAAAATACGCATGAATGTTAATATGTCAAACAGTGATTAAAAAAATTATAAAATAATATGCTTAAAAATGTTAAACCCAGCATGGAACAAGGTCATGAGGAACATCAAGACAGTTCCGAGTACATAGCAATTTATGAAAAACAGAGTGATGATGCAACTGCAAAGCAGATTCATATAGCCAGTTGCCTTAAAGAAAGTGAATTGGACCCAAGCATGAGCATTTCTCAAGGTAAATATCTTGATGGTTACATAGTTGTTCCTTTTTGTATGTCACTTTGAATACAAAAATAAAATATTTGCATGAATCTCACAATTCTTCATTCCCTGTAGGTGAACCAAAAGAGCTTAGTGAAGAAGCGTACAACAAACAAGTCTCAGAATATGATTCACCACATCAAACAGTGCCTACTTTTCAGTCCCTTACTGAAGGAATTCCCACACCCAACTTCACAGCAAGTGTGAGTATTTGACATCAATTATTTCATTAGACAATTAAACATTATATAGCGACCGTGAATTTATAACATAGATCATTGAATTGTATGTGCATGTCCTCAAATTGCCGCATCTCAACTTAGACATTATATTTCATGTAAAAATGCAAAGTTTACATTTGAAATAAATAACAGTCAAATTACTAGTTGGAAATAATTGTACACCACTAATACTTCCTAAAGCATCCAAACTGCCTCCATAAAATAAATATAGTTATTCTCATATAACAAGCATACTAATCCAATTAAATTCCTGATAGTTGTACACTTCATTATCAAATACTGTAACAACCCTAGATTTTGGCCTATATTTTAAATTTTGACTTTATTTTATTTTAAATTATTTTAAACTTGTTCTATTTCAAACATTTCATTTTAAATATAAATGTTGACTATTAAGTGATTTATAGTTCAAACTAGTATAAATTGGATATTTCACTGAAAAGTGAATTTCTATTGAAACTGGTCAAACTTTGACTTTTGAACTTTAAATTTAAATATTTCAAATTCTTAAATTTTATCTTTTATTATGAAAATAGATTTAATTCCATGGATACAGCTTTTCGTTTCGTTGGAAACGGAGTTAAATTGTGAAAGTTATGTATATTTCAATATTGTGTGTAAACTGATGTATTTAGCAATATTGTCTATTTTAAATTATATTTTATTTGTCATATTTTGTTCTAATATGTGTTAGTATTTTATTTTATGTATAATTTTGTCTTTTAAATAATTTAAAGTGATTATATAATTTTTCCAAAGCGTATTGAATTTATTTTCTATTTTTAAAGGCTAGTTTCTATTTTTCTGCTATTTTCTTCAATTAAATTATATTTAATTAAAATTTATTTATTCATTTTGTGAATGCATTTTTATTTTATGTTATTATCTTTGTTTATAAATGTTTTACAAGTCCATAAACATTTTCCAAAGTCCATTGCATTTATTTTTCATATTTTCAAGACTAGTTGCAATTTTTGCTGTTTTACTTAATTAAATTTTATATAATTAATAATTAATTAATTTATTTTTGTTTATTTACTAAATTTTCGTATTTTATCTGAGTTTATACATATATTTCAGTCATATAAAACTTAAAAAGAAATTAGAGGAAATATGAAAAGTTTTAAACTATTGAAATTCCTATGGCTTTTCACCTCCCGACCTTTCACTTTCTCAACTCCTCTCTTCAATGTTTTTGGCCATGCATACCCTATTCTTTTCAGCGGACTTCTTTTCATTTTTTTTCACGCAAACACTTCTCTTTCTCCTCCAAAAAAATCACGGCCATGGCTTCAAAATTTTGGGTAAAAAATTCCTTCTTTCTTCCTTGTTTTCTATGTTTTTTCTATTGAAACTGCATATGCTCTCTACCTTCATAGTTTGGTTCCTCCTCCTCCAGGCTTTGGCCGACCACCACGACCCCCTTCCTCTGACCATCACCCATCCTAGCAACCCTCCTCCTCAGGCCTAACCAATCCAAGTCCAAGATCTACACAAAATCCACCAAAAACCATCACAAACTATCACTTATGACCTAGAATTGTCATCTCCTATTTCTACCACCTTTTCCCACCACTACCTCCACCACCACCACCTCTGACCTGACCTTCCACCACCTCTGGCCCACACTCCAGCCACCACCTGACCACCACATACCATGGCCAAGCCACATCAGCAAGGGGCCGAACCCTATGGTGCAACAAAAGCCACACTTTGCCCTGAAACCCTTTGGTATTCCATTGCCTTCAACACCTTGTAACTTCCACTCACCTTCATCACCTTGTAGCCGCACCTTTTCCAGACCATACCTGATCCAAACCATGCCTTTAGCCGTGCCATTTCAGATCTAGAGCTGAAGCATAGGTGGTAGGAAGCAAGTGCAAACACTTTGACTTTGTTTATGCATCCATTTCTAGCATTGTTTATTGAATTTTTGGGTTGAAATCTTATGTTGTTTGTAATTGTTTGGTTTGAGTGTGACAAGGCAATTAGCTTTGGCTCTCCCACACTCAAATAATTATCGTGCTCTCGTGCCTCTGGAAATCTTTGTTGTGCGTTTGTGGTTGTCATCTCCAGCTTGAACAAGTGAGTAATTCTCACCAGACAATGTGTACTTATATAACTAGTAAACTGACACCATTTGAATCTGTAAAATTATATCATCCTGTTGTAACTGTTATATTATGATCATATAATGTTTACCCCTGTTATTACATATGTTATATCATCTATTACTGTTATCTCATGCTATTCTGTTTATTTATATCAGTTTATCACACTGCAAGTTCCCTGTAGATTAGAATCACTATGGGTTGAAATGATACATACCCGAACGGACTTTAGAATAAGGAAAAATCATTATGGGCTGAAATGATAGGCCTGAACGGTTTTTATTTATTTATTTATATTACTTGGGATTGCGGGTTTGAAATGATAAAACCCGGTTTTTCTTTGTAAACTGCGGATTGAAATGATACATATCCGTATCACTTGACCTAGGCTAGAAAATTATATACAGACCCGTGGTTTATATATTTTTTTGAAAATTTTAAAATACTTTTTTTTAATGTAAATATTATGGTATTTTGATTTAAATTTCATTAAAATGATTTCTATAAAGTATTTGTGATTTTCTACAAATTAAATAAGTGAATTAAGTAAATGGTGAAGTAGAATTTGAAATATAAGTTAATTTTGGAATTTATGATTTTGTTTATAAATGGAATTTTTGTAAAGTAAGAAAATATGACAAATTTGATTTAAAGATGAATTTAATGATTTTTATTAAGTAATAATAATGTTTTAAAGGTGTTAATGATTTTGTATAAATTAAAATATGGAATAAATGAACATTTAAGCTGAATTTGGAAATATAACTTAAATTGAATTTTGTGAAATTTGTTTAAAAGTGAAATTTTAATTAAGTAAAATAAATGGAAATAAGCTATATTTTTGGAAATTTAAACTTAGTTATTAAGTTAATAATTTAATTAAAGAAATGAAAATTTAATTGTTATTAAATTGGATTTTTGTATGGAAATTTGACTTTATAAAATCATAGAAATAAAGGTATTTAAATGATTGTGTTAAATGTGAAATATATGATTTTATAAGTTAAAATGATTTATATTAAAAGTTAATTATTTGTGGAATTGTAAATAAAACTCTGAATATGATTTAACAGCATTTTGAAATGTAATGTAAAGGATATTACAGCATTTTGTAAATGTTGTAGTGTTTTAAATGAACTAAAAGGTTAATTTGAAATAAAGGCTATTATAGCACTTTGTCAGTGCTATAGTGGTTAAACTTAACATGTAAGTTAATTGAAACTTAAAAGAAATCTATTACAGCATTTAACGCTGTCTTTTGTTAATTAACTGTTTTAAACTATAACTTTACGTAGCATTTTATAAGTGCTACAGAAACTTTATTTTGTTGTTTTAAATTAATTTTAATGAAAAATAATCTCTGGAAAATGATATAATTTTGGGAAATTAAATGTTAAATTTCTAAAGATAATGAAGAGATATTTAAGTGGAAGAATTTGATTTCTAATGTGAGTTTAAAATGGTATTTAAATTTAATAAAATGAATGGATTTAAATGGTATTCAAATGAATAAAAATGAATGGTGTTTTGAATAATATTTTGATATTGTGAAATGAGTTTGAAATGATACTTGATTTCTGACTTATTTAATTTATTTGATAAATGAATATTTGAAGTATATATTAATTGAGTTTATTTAAATGATATTGGATTTATGAAATGTGGGAGATTTAAAGTTTTGAAATATACTAAAGATTGAATATTGTATTTTGTGGATTTAATCTATATTGGGAATTGATAAGATTTGAAACGATTTGTTGGTAAACTGTAATTGAATTGAAATTTGATGGTTTGAATTTAATAAGTTTGTAAGTGTATAGAATTAAAAGATGATTTTAAATATATGATTTCGAAATGCTGTGATTTTCAAAGTATAATGATTTCAAATGTTTTGTTTCAAAAGAGTTATAACTTTGAAAGTATAGACTATTTGAAAGGTGAATATATGTTTGAAATGGAAATGATGTTGTTTTGAAATGAACATAGTTTTGAAATAAAATGATTTTGGTTTCGAAGTATAACTATCAAAGGTATGATATTTTGATATATAAAAATGATTTGAAATAAAGTTTGAAAAGATATAATATTTTAATGTATTAAAATGATTTGAAAAGAAGTTTGAAAGGATACGATATTTTAGAATATTAAAATGATTTGGAAATGATAAATCTTTATTTTGATAAAGACATGATTTTGAAATGATATCTTATTTTGAAGTAAAGTATTGTTTTTAAAAGTTATAACCACGGGTTATAATAACGATTGGTTGGCAAAGAGACCGGGATCGGATATGGACATACTCTCTATCGATACCGAAAACCACTTTGACAACCGTGTACGCGGTGGAGATTCCAGAATGAAGTAGGATGGTGGCGACGTTCTTAAGGTATGTTACGTGGACCCAACTCCCGTGAGTTGGCATAAGGTGGCTAAAACAGGAGCGATCGACGGACCAATGAGGTAGCACCTCTGATCGGACACACTTCTTCGATACCATTCTATTACTTGTGATTGATTTGGTGGCCACCCTTGATTGGGAGTGTTGTTCGAGGTGGGCGGTAGTGGCTGCTATGCGTCACCACTAGTCCGGATGCGTAATTGGTATATCTACCCTGGCATTGCCTAGTTGTGCCGTGTCACCTACCATATCGAGCTTTACTACGATTATGATTTTAAGATCCGACCGCGTTAAGGTTCTCCATCCCCTTAACGCTATTTTCTATATGATTATACTTTACTGATTAGACATTATTATAATAGCGAATATTACTACATAGTAGATAGTTTAACGGATCCTTAAAGAATGGGCGGTCCCAAGCATTCTTTAAGTTACTTGTACCTTATTACAGTTCACTTGAGTTGGTTTATATTATATAAGTATATATTGTCCTGACTCGAGTGTTTGTGTTTTGCTTTACGCTCGGGTCAGCCTGAGTATTCACAGATTTGGATTTCCACCTTCTGGAGATTTGAATCGCTGGAGATTATCTACTAGTCTTGTTCTATCGACTTTAGTTATGTTGCTCTGTTCAGCTTGTACTTGGTTATCTTATTTATACTTCCGTTGTACTCTATTTCTTCTATTGTATCTTATGTACTATGATATATTTATATAGTAGCTTCATGAACTACTATTTCTTTTACTTCCGCTGCATTATTTTACTCTGTGTCTGTGATCTGTGATTATATTTATTTACTGTATATTCTGAGATTTTCCAAATTTTAATTACAACGCGGTATTTTGAGCAATTCAACTCCAGCATGAGTGTCTACCTATACACGTATAATGGATGCGAATGGTTGAAAATATCGGGTCGTTACAGTTGGTATCAGAGCTTTGGCTTTGAGGCAAAACTCAGCATATAGAGTAGATTTATTTACAGAATCACTTTCGTTCGAGTTTGAATCTTTTCCTCTTGATTCGAATTTCCTTTTAATTTTTGGAACGTTCCCTGCGTTTCCAAAATTCATTCTTGTCCCTCACTATTCATCTTCTTTTGATTCTGGAGTATCCCATAACTCCGCTTCGAATGAGCTTTATAGTGAATTGGTGGTCTCGCCAATATTCTAATGACTTGTAAAAGGGGGAAAACTCCTTTACAAATTTGCATCGATTCACCAGAGATTTATATTTATCCTTGGTTTAGATGCTAATATCTTTTGTTATTCCAAACTCTATCTCTTGAGATCGGATGTAGATTTACCCCAGGAAAATCCACATTTGCTCTTATTCATTAAGTCACGGTTGACCCGGTTAAGGTTGCCCGCGATTTATCTAAGCTTATCCATCTTCATATTTTGTTAATTAATCATCTTGTCTTTGTTTCTAAACTATCTCCAACATTTTGAATTGTACTTTTAAATCTATATTTTATTATATATTGTGTTGTTTGAGTTGTTGATGTCGATTTGGGTTTCCGATCGATTCGTCTGATCAACGCTATCGACAGGATTTCTAAAACACTTTGACAGAACAAACCGATACAATATTATTTTAAAATTTGGTTAATTAAATAAATTTTAATATATAAGTAAATTTATGGAACTTAATAAATTGGTTTAAATTGATTATTTAAAATGATAATACTTGATTTATCATTTATTGTTCTACAAAGGAATTTATAAATAGTTGTTTATAAATTTATTTGGGAACTGAAATGAATTTAAAACAAGAAATTTAAAGAGTTTAATTTCCGATGGATTTCAAACCTTGTGTTTAAAATTTTTAAAAGGATATTATTTGAAGTATTTTTGAATAAATTTTTTTTTGTCTCTAAAGGATTTTAAAGTTTAAAAATTAAGTGCTCTTCTCTTTGTCGCTGGAAAATAATTTCGGTGATGACTGCAGCATCATCGACGTTCATTTTCGAGTTTCGAAGTGAAGAAACCATTCTGTAGTCTTGCTACAGCTTTGTTTTGGGAAACTTGATTGATATAAATTTCTAAAATATGATTGATTTATAAAATATATAAATATATGATTTAAATTTGATTTGACAAATTATGTACATACATTTATCTATCTCTAAATGGTTTGAAAGGAATCGGAGATTTTATTCTTAAATTCTATCTTAAATAATAACTTCAAGTATAAAAAGAAAATCAAAATTTTTGAATAGATGATTCAAGCTTGAAATGATTGAATTAGGATGTTTATAGTGTATATTAATTTTAGAAAGTTTTATTTGTATAATTCTCAATTGCATTCTAATATAACTTACCTTAATTTTTAGAAGTTAACAATGTAATTGGATAATATACAATATAAAAAGATTTTTATAAATAAAATTTGAGTGGTTATAATAAATATTATACACTTAAATTTTAGTTATAAAAAGATTAACACAGGTAAATAGACTAAAAGGTTAATTGAATAATTTACAATAGAAATGATGTTAAGGGAATTAGGAATAAATTAAAACAGTTATAATAAGTGTAAGCATATTTAACATATGTGATAAAATATTTGAGAGGGATAAATTTAATTATAATTAGGAATAAAGAAGAATTAAATTTATTGAATGTTATACACTTAATTTTAATCAAATCATGATTTTAGAGATTGTTTGTTTAAGAAAATTTTATGATAAGATAATGAAATTAGAGATAGTTAAGATTTATTTAACTTGTGTAAAATTAATTATCAGTTAAGCTGAAACCATGGAAATTTCAAACCTATTATCTTATTTTGTTTTTCAAACTTATTACCTAATTTTGTTTTTCAAACTGTCTGTTAGTTGTCCTTATTTTTCCTTATCTTGCTACAGACTGGTATATGCATCTATCTATAATCTTTTTGCTTAGAAATCTTTCTATAATCTTTATAATCTTTGGTACTCATTTTAAATCTGAGCACTGCTTTCCACCCATAGACTGTCGGTCAAGCGAAAAGAGTGAATCAGATTCTAGAGGATATTTTCGTACTTGTGTTCCTGATTCTGGAGAATCTTGGGAAGACCATCTCCACCTTGTTAAACTTACCTATAACCACAGTTATCAGGTATAATTTCAATCTTTTGTCATCTTGTCTTAATCTCATTTCAATTTTATCTTTCCTGTGTTTTCCCGTACTTCATTCCTTTTCGGGGACGAAAAGTTTTGAGTGGGGGAGAGTGTAACAACCCTAGATTTTGGCCTATATTTTAAATTTTGGCTTTATTTTATTTTAAATTATTTTAAACTTGTTCTATTTCAAACATTTCATTTTAAATATAAATGTTGACTATTAAGTGATTTATAGTTCAAACTAGTATAAATTGGATATTTCACTGAAAAGTGAATTTCTATTGAAACTGGTCAAACTTTGACTTTTGAACTTTAAATTTAAATATTTCAAATTCTTAAATTTTATCTTTTATTATGAAAATAGATTTAATTCCATGGATACAGCTTTTCGTTTCGTTGGAAACGGAGTTAAATTGTGAAAGTTATGTATATTTCAATATTGTGTGTAAACTGATGTATTTAGCAATATTGTCTATTTTAAATTATATTTTATTTGTCATATTTTGTTCTAATATGTGTTAGTATTTTATTTTATGTATAATTTTGTCTTTTAAATAATTTAAAGTGATTATATAATTTTTCCAAAGCGTATTGAATTTATTTTCTATTTTTAAAGGCTAGTTTCTATTTTTCTGCTATTTTCTTCAATTAAATTATATTTAATTAAAATTTATTTATTCATTTTGTGAATGCATTTTTATTTTATGTTATTATCTTTGTTTATAAATGTTTTACAAGTCCATAAACATTTTCCAAAGTCCATTGCATTTATTTTTCATATTTTCAAGACTAGTTGCAATTTTTGCTGTTTTACTTTATTAAATTTTATATAATTAATAATTAATTAATTTATTTTTGTTTATTTACTAAATTTTAGTATTTTATCTGAGTTTATACATATATTTCAGTCATATAAAACTTAAAAAGAAATTAGAGGAAATATGAAAAGTTTTAAACTATTGAAATTCCTATGGCTTTTCACCTCCCGACCTTTCACTTTCTCAACTCCTCTCTTCAATGTTTTTGGCCATGCATACCCTATTCTTTTCAGCGGACTTCTTTTCATTTTTTTTCACGCAAACACTTCTCTTTCTCCTCCAAAAAAATCACGGCCATGGCTTCAAAATTTTGGGTAAAAAATTCCTTCTTTCTTCCTTGTTTTCTATGTTTTTTCTATTGAAACTGCATATGCTCTCTACCTTCATAGTTTGGTTCCTCCTCCTCCAGGCTTTGGCCGACCACCACGACCCCCTTCCTCTGACCATCACCCATCCTAGCAACCCTCCTCCTCAGGCCTAACCAATCCAAGTCCAAGATCTACACAAAATCCACCAAAAACCATCACAAACTATCACTTATGACCTAGAATTGTCATCTCCTATTTCTACCACCTTTTCCCACCACTACCTCCACCACCACCACCTCTGACCTGACCTTCCACCACCTCTGGCCCACACTCCAGCCACCACCTGACCACCACATACCATGGCCAAGCCACATCAGCAAGGGGTCGAACCCTATGGTGCAACAAAAGCCACACTTTGCCTTGAAACCCTTTGGTATTCCATTGCCTTCAACACCTTGTAACTTCCACTCACCTTCATCACCTTGTAGCCGCACCTTTTCCAGACCATACCTGATCCAAACCATGCCTTTAGCCGTGCCATTTCAGATCTGGAGCTGAAGCATAGGTGGTAGGAAGCAAGTGCAAACACTTTGACTTTGTTTATGCATCCATTTCTAGCATTGTTTATTGAATTTTTAGGTTGAAATCTTATGTTGTTTGTAATTGTTTGGTTTGAGTGTGACAAGGCAATTAGCTTTGGCTCTCCCACACTCAAATAATTATCGTGCTCTCGTGCCTCTGGAAATCTTTGTTGTGCGTTTGTGGTTGTCATCTCCAGCTTGAACAAGTGAGTAATTCTCACTAGACAATGTGTACTTATATAACTAGTAAACTGACACCATTTGAATCTGTAAAATTATATCATCCTGTTGTAACTGTTATATTATGATCATATAATGTTTACCCCTGTTATGACATATGTTATATCATCTATTACTGTTATCTCATGCTATTCTGTTTATTTATATCAGTTTATCACACTGCAAGTTCCCTGTAGATTAGAATCACTATGGGTTGAAATGATACATACCCGAACGGACTTTAGAATAAGGAAAAATCGTTATGGGCTGAAATGATAGGCCTGAACGGTTTTTATTTATTTATTTATATTACTTGGGATTGCGGGTTTGAAATGATAAAACCCGGTTTTTCTTTGTAAACTGCGGATTGAAATGATACATATTCGTATCACTTGACCTAGGCTAGAAAATTATATACAGACCCGTGGTTTATATATTTTTCTGAAAATTTTAAAATACTTTTTTTAATGTAAATATTATGGTATTTTGATTTAAATTTCATTAAAATGATTTCTATAAAGTATTTGTGATTTTCTACAAATTAAATAAGTGAATTAAGTAAATGGTGAAGTAGAATTTGAAATATAAGTTAATTTTGGAATTTATGATTTTGTTTATAAATGGAATTTTTGTAAAGTAAGAAAATATGACAAATTTGATTTAAAGATGAATTTAATGATTTTTATTAAGTAATAATAATGTTTTAAAGGTGTTAATGATTTTGTATAAATTAAAATATGGAATAAATGAACATTTAAGCTGAATTTGGAAATATAACTTAAATTGAATTTTGTGAAATTTGTTTAAAAGTGAAATTTTAATTAACTAAAATAAATGGAAATAAGCTATATTTTTGGAAATTTAAACTTAGTTGTTAAGTTAATAATTTAATTAAAGAAATGAAAATTTAATTGTTATTAAATTTGATTTTTGTATGGAAATTTGACTTTATAAAATCATAGAAATAAAGGTATTTAAATGATTGTGTTAAATGTGAAATATATGATTTTATAAGTTAAAATGATTTATATTAAAAGTTAATTATTTGTGGAATTGTAAATAAAACTCTGAATATGATTTAACAGCATTTTGAAATGTAATGTAAAGGATATTACAGCATTTTGTAAATGTTGTAGTGTTTTAAATGAACTAAAAGGTTAATTTGAAATAAAGGCTATTATAGCACTTTGTCAGTGCTATAGTGGTTAAACTTAACATGTAAGTTAATTGAAACTTAAAAGAAATCTATTACAGCATTTAACGCTGTCTTTTGTTAATTAACTGTTTTAAACTATAACTTTACGTAGCATTTTATAAGTGCTACAGAAACTATATTTTGTTGTTTTAAATTAATTTTAATGAAAAATTGTAATAGCCCGCTTTTCCGTACCCCTTGAATAGACACTAATCTCCATCTATTTACTCAAGGTGAACGAAAAACCGAACCATTAGGGTTTTTAAAAGAAGAGGTAGAAGAAAAGATAGAAGAAAAGAGAAAGAAGAAACAACCGAACAACATCAGAAACAGAAACAATATCAGAATCTCACATATCGCAGCGGAACAATATACAATAGATAATTACTAGTCTTTTAAAACAAAGAACTATATCAGTTTATACATACATCAATCATCAGAGTCAATATACAACAATGGACAGTTATATAACTTGTCCTCATACAGAATACACAGCGGAATAAATATATCAGATACAAATACTACGTCTCGTCATCCAGCTTATCTCCAAAGCTCCAGAATATCCAGAATAACCTGATAACATAACTCTAGACTGCCCGTGTGGAAATTGGTGGGCACCCAGAGTTTAGAAGGGAACAATAAACTCCGAGTCAGTCATGGTGACTGGTGTGAGATCGTAAAACAGTTATTTTTCACAAAGAAAATAAAACAAATTCGCAATGCTTTTGGAAAATGAAACTACCATAAGACCTCCCGCCACACACACAATGCAAACGCAGAATTGGAGGAGATTTCTTCTTATGATAGTCAAAGATGCTTACTACGCAAAATCAAATTCTTTTTGATATTATTATTAGTGCATAGTGTAGAAAAAACATTTCGAAAGTATAATATTAATCTTAGCCAACATACGACCAGTATCGTATGCCTACTATAGCTACTATGTTCAATAGCAGGTTACCGCCACATTCCATAGAAGGTAATACAACCAAAACCGTACACGTCACGTATTGTTTCTTTAGATTTTCCAACAAATGGTCAGGCTAAGGAACTTCCTTTCCTCCTGCCGAATAGGATCGCCTCTGGCTGGACGTCCCGAGAGACAAACTGCTCTCTGCCAAACAAGGCCGGGTTACCCCTGTAACAGGTAACTCACGAATATGTCATCACCCGGTCCTTTGGGACCTTTATCCGAGCGCTCGATATCCAACATCACACATCATAAAGAAAGTGTATCCACATGAGTAAGTATCTGGGCTCCATACCATGATACCACCCCTTTCCAGAAGGAAATGACATACCCTAAAGGGCGCGACCCTCATAACCTTGCCGCAACATTCCTGTTTCGACCATTTCCGGGGTGTGAGGCTCGACGAAGTCTCGTCCACAAAGCTACGCTTTCTCAAAAAGCCCTGCTTCGGGTCAAACAAAATGATCAACCTATGATCATTAAGATATAAGATCAAACAAATGATCATATCACAAATGATCAAACACTGATCATTTCACAGCAACACTCAGTATGCCACGTTACCAAATTGGGATATATCGCTGATAAATTTCAACTACATAACCTCTGAGCTCGTACGTCTCAGAGAAGGGTGTTAAGCTAAGAGAATAAATTCTCCGCCACCAACAGATATGTATTTGAAAGAAATCGGCTTTATATCTCAAATTGTAACGTCAGACACACAATCCATATGTCTGTTCCGGGATCGAACAGAACCGAAGGCACTTCTCACGAAGCCCTTGCATTTCCGGATAATTTCCAATCACGTCGGGACTTCCCGTCACTAAGGGTGATAAAAACCTCTAAATCGGAGATCAGCCGATGTAGAGTAACTCGACGGTAATCCTTCCGTTTTCAAAAATATCCGGTCTTCAACACCGGTCTTCGAATGCAATTCATAACGACGTATCACATATTCGGAATGGGTTATACGACCCCATGGTCCTTTCCCGGCTAACCCGAATAGTGAGAGTTAATTCAAAAATAAGTGTGGCATTCAAATTCATCCAATTCACAATAAATACCTATCTAAAGGTAAATATTGATAGTCGGTTATTTAACTATCAATAAAGATGCGCTACATCATCAGATTCCAAATAATTTCCCGAATTATTTAATTTCCAAAAATATCCTTACTAGATATATTATTTCCACACTTCAAAAATAAATCGACGTTTATTTTTCTAAACAGTTTCCCTTTCCTTTATAAATTCCATATTGAATTTATATTTTTCGAATATCTACTAATATTCGATTTTCAATCGTTCTCAAATATTCATTTTCAATTTATCTTTAAGAAGATAAAATCTCAAAATGTTTCATTTCATTTTGGAAAAGCATTTCCTTACTTATTTAATAATAAGTATTTCACAAATCTATTATTTCCAACATTTGGAAAATATTCGATATACTTAAATCAAATTTAAGTATATATTCATTCTTTAAGGAAATCATTCTCTTTAAACACATTTATTTGAGTCAAAACGAATGTTGCGTAAAACATCGTTACGACGACTCAAAATCACTAGTATATGGATTCGGATTTTAATAGATATATAAATCCCAATACTACATCAAAACATTTCCTTTCGGAAATCATTTACTATAACAACAGTGTTATAGTCCATCATTTCCTTATTCTCTCGAAAACGTCTATTTCAACAAGAACTGCGGAAATCTCTGCTTTCGATTTATAATACATTTTAAAACATCTTTAAAATGTTTAACTTCATTTTTCAATATCACTTTCCCAAAATAGTATCCATTTTACTTAACAATATATTCACTGTCCAAAATCGTGAATATACTTCACTAACCACATTTCAATATTTTCTACCCATTTTTATTTCAATAATTATCCACTATCCAAAATCGCGGATATATCTCCTTTATTAAACTTCTATGTTTAACCTATCAATTTCAATTGGTTTTGGATTTATAAAACAATGTTTATAAATTTCACTTTTATATTTTATCACAACTTCGATTTGTAAATCTCCTTTATTAACAAATTCGATCAATATTTCATTTGTAGGCAAAAATCCAATTTATAAGTTAATTCCTTATAAATCTTCTATTCTACAATTTCATTCATTTTACTTCACAATTTATACATCTATAAATTTCATATCTTCACAATTTTAAAATTCTATAAGATTCATATCTTCACTTATAAAAACTCGTTTTAAAATTCCAAAAATTTTAATTGATAAATATATCAATTTTTCTGTACATCTTTTATAATACTTTAAAAATCTCAATTTAACCCATTTTACAATTAAATCAACTTTCATTTCAAAAATCACACTTTGGTTATATTTCACCAAAAATCTTAACCCTTATAACTTTAAAATTCTAGACGTTTATTTTTCTGAAATAAATCAATTCAAAAATTCGATAAACGTCTACTTTTCAAAAATCACTTTAAAATCTTTTTTTTAAAATAAAAGTCGTTATTTTTACATTTCAAAACTGAATCCGATGATGCAACAACACCAATCAGTCCATCACAACAGTCAAATATCATATATCAATATGATAACAGAATATATCAAAATATCTGTAAATAATCAATACGGTGAGGAATCCAGTTGGATCCCTCCAACCTGTTTCCCTGCATCCAAAGATGTTAGCACAATACCAATTCCGCTCCAGTACGGAATTATCGCGGTATATAGGTTTTATAAAAATCCGCTTACTAACGGCGCAATAGGGTCTCATCCGCTATACGAGGCGGGAAATCAATCAATCCAATATATACATATGCCAATATGTATATATTGCTATATATAGATATATATCCTACTATATCTAATATCACATCCAAACAGTCAATCATCAATCAATAACTGTAATAGAAAATCCACTTTCATTTGAGTGAGAAGATCTCACCTTGATTTCAATTCTGATTTCAGCGTTTATTTCGAATAAAATTAAACGCGCGTTTAATTTTACCCGAAATTCAAACTAGCTCCAAACGACTTAAATCCAGTTGCATCGCGAAGTATACGTCGAGACGATTCCAACGCACTTTGTTTCGTAATTTTCTGATAACGCATAACAAAGTTATCGCATTTAGAAGTTTGTATAAATTAAAATACAATTAATTTACAATTAAATTTTACATTTTTCAAATCCAGGCCCATCACAACCGTTGATTTCTTCTTGAATGCATCAGGGCCGCACCCTCTATCCTCCTCACCAACGTGATTCCCAGGCTACAAACGAATGAACAAATCCAATGCTTGCGAATTAGGGTTAACACTTGCGGCCACATCGAGCATCGATAAGTTGATCAACCACCCCCAAATTGCTCGTCCACGTGAGCTCCACCCCCAGCCCAAAACCGGCCGTGCTCGGTCAACCCCAGCTCCCCCTAGATGAGCATGAACGTCTATCACTTCGGCCCCCATAACATTGCCCTCGCCACGCCATACTTCATCATCCCCGTATAGATGAGTAGCCCTTACCATCCTCTACCATTTCCCAGTTGATAGTTTCTCGTGAAAGGCTGTGGATGGAGAGAAAATAAGGAAGAAAGAAGAGAGCAATTTCAGCCATTGATATGAATGGTGGCGGCCTGAACGTTTAAACTAGGGTTTTGATTTCTTTTCTAATTTGTGAATAAATGGTCTATTTATAGAGATTTAACGAACACTATTCATCCGGCATTTCCAAACTCCGATTTACGCGCGGTCACTATCGTTTCTAGGGTTTATCCCACGTTCCGGACACAATGGAACAGGTTTCGGAAGCTAATTCGGACATCTGTGTGAGTTATGAAATAAAACGATCAATTTAAATTAAACCGATTTAAATCGATTTCGAGGCGTTTTGGCTTGCCCCGGACAAACTGTAATTCCAATTGACACGAAATTTAAAACCATACAATAATATCACATTACGGATCCGATGAAACTGGTTTTGTCAAAATCCGACACTGTTTGAAAAATGACTATTTTTAACTCGCCAAATTAATATTAAACAATTTCAATGCGTTTGGAGCTGCCACGGTCAAACGGCAACTCCGTTTGCTACGAAAATTGAAATTCGATAATAACTAACTATTACGGATCCAATGGAACTGGTCTCGTCCAATTCTGAGACTGTTCGAAAATTGGCTATTTTTACAGTCGATAATTAAATATTAAAATATTCAATTTTCACAAATTAACTCCAAATTCAATTTTAAAAGTTCTATAACCTTTCTATAACTCCAGTATGATTAAATAAAATTTTACAAATCATTTTCAATCATTTTAAACTCGATTTTCAATTATCTCTGGAATTTCAATCATTAAATTATCGATTTAATTGACCAAATTAAATCCAATATCCTTTAAATAAATTATTCGACTTATTAAATTCATATATTAATATTTAAAATCAATTAAATATTCAAATTTTAATTATCAAAATTTCTGGGTCGTTACAGACTTCCCCCCTTAAAAGAATTTCGTCCTCGAAATTACAAGTTAGGAAAAATGGTCCTTAACTCATCTACTATTTTTCACAATCCAATAGTTTTATCAATTTATCACAACGAATCTTCTACTAAAGATTCGTTATTACTTCAACTAACTTTCTAACTTCAATTCTGAGTTTCTACAGCATTGTTTACTTCAAAATTCAAATTCGAGTTTAAATTCAAATTTTAACTTTCAAAATTTTCTCAAAAATTTTCTAACGCCCTAAATTTCCGAAAAATTTCGCCAGCGTCTCCTTTGCGCGGCTAATACGGTACGACTACAAAACGTCCCTACAGACTCTCAGATTTCAAAAAGAAAAAGAAAAAGCCAAGCGGCTAGACAAGAAATCATCAAATCTCATATAGAAATATAAATACTTACCTCTTGTCGAGCAATTCAAATTTATCTTTGAAATCCAAAATTCCAATTCATTTACACCTGTATATCCTACTAGCCATAATGTCTAGTTGCATATATTCAAACCATTTTGCAAATTCTATTACAAAATTTTCAATATAACTGCTTATATCATCTCTAATTCACTATTGAAGTTATATATTCAATTTCGTTCAATCTTTACATTTCAATTCCATTTGAATTCAATTCCAACATTTAATTGGATTCAGTTCAATTTCTGAATATTGAATTTTATTGATTAGCTTTCATTCATACTGCACCATTTTAAATTAGTTTCAGTTACTAATCCATTTCAAATTCTAATTCACTAATTCAAATTCGGTTTCAACATTCAGTTTTAATCTTATTCACTTCATTTATTCAAATTTATTTACTCATTCACAAATTCTTTCATTTTCAATTTGAATCTCATTTCTATCAAATTCCAAATATTTTATAAGTCTTCGACTTATTTACATCTTGATTTATAAAATCATCTATACATTCATATTACTAATTCTATTCCTTTATGAATTTTATCTTCAAATATTTTTCTGGAACTATTTCAAATTATATCTCACATTAATATTTCATAAATATTTCTACATAGTATTCCAGAGTTTACCAACATTTCAAAAACCATTTTTTGAAAACAATTCAAATTATCCTTTGAATTTCCAAAACAAAACCCAAATTTTCAAACAACTTTCATTTAAAACAACTTGGCAGCAATTTCTCTTTTGGAAACCCGAAAATGAACACCGGTGATGTCGCGATCATCATCGGAATTATTTTCCAGCGACCGAAAAGAGTTTAGAGCTCTCATCTCTTCCAAAATACTTTTCAAATCCTTTGAAATCCATTTTCAAATCAAAAAGGAATTAAACTTTCCAAATCTCCAAAATTTTCAAATTCTTTTTAAAACATTTCCAAAACTTCTCTGGAATTCCGTTTTAAATTATAAGTCACAATTATAATTTACATTCTTAAATTTCATTTGTATATGGATTTATTTCTTAACTTTGGAGTTATAATTCCAATTTCTTATTCAATTTCAATGATAATAATTTAATATTATTACTTCTAACAACCATGCATCCATATACTATGATAATTCATAGAAAATCATTTCTTTTATATACAAAAATAGTTTTGGGTAAAATTATCTCATTTACCCTATTTAAAACAATACTGTGCCGAATTGTTCTATTCGAGTGTTTAGAGATCCCTATCGATAGAGTTGTACGGACAATACCGACCAGAATCCATATACCACTCAACAAACCAATCATCACAATATAAAACAATTTTATATTCACTAACAAATACGCACTCGTATCTATTATTACACTCAACTCATTCTAGAGCACTACTGACTCTATCTCTAATGAGTAACACCCAACAGAGCAGGGTTGTCGCTTAACCATATGCTCTGATACCAAATGTAATAGCCCGCTTTTCCGTACCCCTTGAATAGACACTAATCTCCATCTATTTACTCAAGGTGAACGAAAAACCGAACCATTAGGGTTTTTAAAAGAAGAGGTAGAAGAAAAGATAGAAGAAAAGAGAAAGAAGAAACAACCGAACAACATCAGAAACAGAAACAATATCAGAATCTCACATATCGCAGCAGAACAATATACAATAGATAATTACTAGTCTTTTAAAACAAAGAACTATATCAGTTTATACATACATCAATCATCAGAGTCAATATACAACAATGGACAGTTATATAACTTGTCCTCATACAGAATACACAGCGGAATAAATATATCAGATACAAATACTACGTCTCGTCATCCAGCTTATCTCCAAAGCTCCAGAATATCCAGAATAACCTGATAACATAACTCTAGACTGCCCGTGTGGAAATTGGTGGGCACCCAGAGTTTAGAAGGGAACAATAAACTCCGAGTCAGTCATGGTGACTGGTGTGAGATCGTAAAACAGTTATTTTTCACAAAGAAAATAAAACAAATTCGCAATGCTTTTGGAAAATGAAACTACCATAAGACCTCCCGCCACACACACAATGCAAACGCAGAATTGGAGGAGATTTCTTCTTATGATAGTCAAAGATGCTTACTACGCAAAATCAAATTCTTTTTGATATTATTATTAGTGCATAGTGTAGAAAAAACATTTCGAAAGTATAATATTAATCTTAGCCAACATACGACCAGTATCGTATGCCTACTATAGCTACTATGTTCAATAGCAGGTTACCGCCACATTCCATAGCAGGTAATACAACCAAAACCGTACACGTCACGTATTGTTTCTTTGGATTTTCCAACAAATGGTCAGGCTAAGGAACTTCCTTTCCTCCTGCCGAATAGGATCGCCTCTGGCTGGACGTCCCGAGAGGCAAACTGCTCTCTGCCAAACAAGGCCGGGTTACCCCTGTAACAGGTAACTCACGAATATGTCATCACCCGGTCCTTTGGGACCTTTATCCGAGCGCTCGATATCCAACATCACACATCATAAAGAAAGTGTATCCACATGAGTAAGTATCTGGGCTCCATACCATGATACCACCCCTTTCCAGAAGGAAATGACATACCCTAAAGGGCGCGACCCTCATAACCTTGCCGCAACATTCCTGTTTCGACCATTTCCGGGGTGTGAGGCTCGACGAAGTCTCGTCCACAAAGCTACGCTTTCTCAAAAAGCCCTGCTTCGGGTCAAACAAAATGATCAACCTATGATCATTAAGATATAAGATCAAACAAATGATCATATCACAAATGATCAAACACTGATCATTTCACAACAACACTCAGTATGCCACGTTACCAAATTGGGATATATCGCTGATAAATTTCAACTACATAACCTCTGAGCTCGTACGTCTCAGAGAAGGGTGTTAAGCTAAGAGAATAAATTCTCCGCCACCAACAGATATGTATTTGAAAGAAATCGGCTTTATATCTCAAATTGTAACGTCAGACACACAATCCATTTAAGTCTGTTCCGGGATCGAACAGAACCGAAGGCACTTCTCACGAAGCCCTTGCATTTCCGGATAATTTCCAATCACGTCGGGACTTCCCGTCACTAAGGGTGATAAAAACCTCTAAATCGGAGATCAGCCGATGTAGAGTAACTCGACGGTAATCCTTCCATTTTCAAAAATATCCGGTCTTCAACACCGGTCTTCGAATGCAATTCATAACGACGTATCACATATTCGGAATGGGTTATACGACCCCATGGTCCTTTCCCGGCTAACCCGAATAGTGAGCGTTAATTCAAAAATAAGTGTGGCATTCAAATTCATCCAATTCACAACAAATACCTATCTAAAGGTAAATATTGATAGTCGGTTATTTAACTATCAATAAAGATGCGCTACATCATCAGATTCCAAATAATTTCCCGAATTATTTAATTTCCAAAAATATCCTTACTAGATATATTATTTCCACACTTCAAAAATAAATCGACGTTTATTTTTCTAAACAGTTTCCCTTTCCTTTATAAATTCCATATTGAATTTATATTTTTCGAATATCTACTAATATTCGATTTTCAATCGTTCTCAAATATTCATTTTCAATTTATCTTTAAGAAGATAAAATCTCAAAATGTTTCATTTCATTTTGGAAAAGCATTTCCTTACTTATTTAATAATAAGTATTTCACAAATCTATTATTTCCAACATTTGGAAAATATTCGATATACTTAAATCAAATTTAAGTATATATTCATTCTTTAAGGAAATCATTCTCTTTAAACACATTTATTTGAGTCAAAACGAATGTTGCGTAAAACATCGTTACGACGACTCAAAATCACTAGTATAGGGATTCGGATTTTAATAGATATATAAATCCCAATACTACATCAAAACATTTCCTTTCGGAAATCATTTACTATAACAACAGTGTTATAGTCCATCATTTCCTTATTCTCTCGAAAACGTCTATTTCAACAAGAACTGCGGAAATCTCTGCTTTCGATTTATAATACATTTTAAAACATCTTTAAAATGTTTAACTTCATTTTTCAATATCACTTTCCCAAAACAGTATCCATTTTACTTAACAATATATTCACTGTCCAAAATCGTGAATATACTTCACTAACCACATTTCAATATTTTCTACCCATTTTTATTTCAATAATTATCCACTATCCAAAATCGCGGATATATCTCCTTTATTAAACTTCTATGTTTAACCTATCAATTTCAATTGGTTTTGGATTTATAAAACAATGTTTATAAATTTCACTTTTATATTTTATCACAACTTCGATTTGTAAATCTCCTTTATTAACAAATTCGATCAATATTTCATTTGTAGGCAAAAATCCAATTTATAAGTTAATTCCTTATAAATCTTCTATTCTACAATTTCATTCATTTTACTTCACAATTTATACATCTATAAATTTCATATCTTCACAATTTTAAAATTCTATAAGATTCATATCTTCACTTATAAAAACTCGTTTTAAAATTCCAAAAATTTTAATTGATAAATATATCAATTTTTCTGTACATCTTTTATAATACTTTAAAAATCTCAATTTAACCCATTTTACAATTAAATCAACTTTCATTTCAAAAATCACACTTTGGTTATATTTCACCAAAAATCTTAACCCTTATAACTTTAAAATTCTAGACGTTTATTTTTCTGAAATAAATCAATTCAAAAATTCGATAAACGTCTACTTTTCAAAAATCACTTTAAAATCTTTTTTTTAAAATAAAAGTCGTTATTTTTACATTTCAAAACTGAATCCGATGATGCAACAACACCAATCAGTCCATCACAACAGTCAAATATCATATATCAATATGATAACAGAATATATCAAAATATCTGTAAATAATCAATACGGTGAGGAATCCAGTTGGATCCCTCCAACCTGTTTCCCTGCATCCAAAGATGTTAGCACAATACCAATTCCGCTCCAGTACGGAATTATCGCGGTATATAGGTTTTATAAAAATCCGCTTACTAACGGCGCAATAGGGTCTCATCCGCTATACGAGGCGGGAAATCAATCAATCCAATATATACATATGCCAATATGTATATATTGCTATATATAGATATATATCCTACTATATCTAATATCACATCCAAACAGTCAATCATCAATCAATAACTGTAATAGAAAATCCACTTTCATTTGAGTGAGAAGATCTCACCTTGATTTCAATTCTGATTTCAGCGTTTATTTCGAATAAAATTAAACGCGCGTTTAATTTTACCCGAAATTCAAACTAGCTCCAAACGACTTAAATCCAGTTGCATCGCGAAGTATACGTCGAGACGATTCCAACGCACTTTGTTTCGTAATTTTCTGATAACGCATAACAAAGTTATCGCATTTAGAAGTTTGTATAAATTAAAATACAATTAATTTACAATTAAATTTTACATTTTTCAAATCCAGGCCCATCACAACCGTTGATTTCTTCTTGAATGCATCAGGGCCGCACCCTCTATCCTCCTCACCAACGTGATTCCCAGGCTACAAACGAATGAACAAATCCAATGCTTGCGAATTAGGGTTAACACTTGCGGCCACATCGAGCATCGATAAGTTGATCAACCACCCCCAAATTGCTCGTCCACGTGAGCTCCACCCCCAGCCCAAAACCGGCCGTGCTCGGTCAACCCCAGCTCCCCCTAGATGAGCATGAACGTCTATCACTTCGGCCCCCATAACATTGCCCTCGCCACGCCATACTTCATCATCCCCGTATAGATGAGTAGCCCTTACCATCCTCTACCATTTCCCAGTTGATAGTTTCTCGTGAAAGGCTGTGGATGGAGAGAAAATAAGGAAGAAAGAAGAGAGCAATTTCAGCCATTGATATGAATGGTGGCGGCCTGAACGTTTAAACTAGGGTTTTGATTTCTTTTCTAATTTGTGAATAAATGGTCTATTTATAGAGATTTAACGAACACTATTCATCCGGCATTTCCAAACTCCGATTTACGCGCGGTCACTATCGTTTCTAGGGTTTATCCCACGTTCCGGACACAATGGAACAGGTTTCGGAAGCTAATTCGGACATCTGTGTGAGTTATGAAATAAAACGATCAATTTAAATTAAACCGATTTAAATCGATTTCGAGGCGTTTTGGCTTGCCCCGGACAAACTGTAATTCCAATTGACACGAAATTTAAAACCATACAATAATATCACATTACGGATCCGATGAAACTGGTTTCGTCAAAATCCGACACTGTTTGAAAAATGACTATTTTTAACTCGCCAAATTAATATTAAACAATTTCAATGCGTTTGGAGCTGCCACGGTCAAACGGCAACTCCGTTTACTACGAAAATTGAAATCCGATAATAACTAACTATTACGGATCCAATGGAACTGGTCTCGTCCAATTCTGAGACTGTTCGAAAATTGGCTATTTTTACAGTCGATAATTAAATATTAAAATATTCAATTTTCACAAATTAACTCCAAATTCAATTTTAAAAGTTCTATAACCTTTCTATAACTCCAGTATGATTAAATAAAATTTTACAAATCATTTTCAATCATTTTAAACTCGATTTTCAATTATCTCTGGAATTTCAATCATTAAATTATCGATTTAATTGACCAAATTAAATCCAATATCCTTTAAATAAATTATTCGACTAATTAAATTCATATATTAATATTTAAAATCAATTAAATATTCAAATTTTAATTATCAAAATTTCTGGGTCGTTACAAAAATAATCTCTGGAAAATGATATAATTTTGGGAAATTAAATGTTAAATTTCTAAAGATAATGAAGAGATATTTAAGTGGAAGAATTTGATTTCTAATGTGAGTTTAAAATGGTATTTAAATTTAATAAAATGAATGGATTTAAATGGTATTTAAATGAATAAAAATGAATGGTGTTTTGAATAATATTTTGATATTGTGAAATGAGTTTGAAATGATACTTGATTTCTGACTTATTTAATTTATTTGATAAATGAATATTTGAAGTATATATTAATTGAGTTTATTTAAATGATATTGGATTTATGAAATGTGGGAGATTTAAAGTTTTGAAATATACTAAAGATTGAATATTGTATTTTGTGGATTTAATCTATATTGGGAATTGATAAGATTTGAAACGGTTTGTTGGTAAACTGTAGTTGAATTGAAATTTGATGGTTTGAATTTAATAAGTTTGTAAGTGTATAGAATTAAAAGATGATTTTAAATATATGATTTCGAAATGCTGTGATTTTCAAAGTATAATGATTTCAAATGTTTTGTTTCAAAAGAGTTATAACTTTGAAAGTATAGACTATTTGAAAGGTGAATATATGTTTGAAATGGAAATGATGTTGTTTTGAAATGAACATAGTTTTGAAATAAAATGATTTTGGTTTCGAAGTATAACTATCAAAGGTATGATATTTTGATATATAAAAATGATTTGAAATAAAGTTTGAAAAGATATAATATTTTGATGTATTAAAATGATTTGAAAAGAAGTTTGAAAGGATACGATATTTTAGAATATTGAAATGATTTGGAAATGATAAATCTTTATTTTGATAAAGACATGATTTTGAAATGATATCTTATTTTGAAGTAAAGTATTGTTTTTAAAATTTATAACCACGGGTTATAATAACGATTGGTTGGCAAAGAGACCGGGATCAGATATGGACATACTCTCTATCGATACCGAAAACCACTTTGACAACCGTGTACGCGGTGGAGATTCCAGAATGAAGTAGGATGGTGGCGACGTTCTTAAGGTATGTTACGTGGACCCAACTCCCGTGAGTTGGCATAAGGTGGCTAAAACAGGAGCGATTGGCGGACCAATGAGGTAGCACCTCTGATCGGACACACTTCTTCGATACCATTCTATTACTTGTGATTGATTTGGTGGCCACCCTTGATTGGGAGTGTTGTTCGAGGTGGGCGGTAGTGGCTGCTATGCGTCACCACTAGTCCGGATGCGTAATTGGTATATCTACCCTGGCATTGCCTAGTTGTGTCGTGTCACCTACCATATCGAGCTTTACTACGATTATGATTTTAAGATCCGACCGCGTTAAGGTTCTCCATCCCCTTAACGCTATTTTCTATATGATTATACTTTACTGATTAGACATTATTATAATAGCGAATATTACTACATAGTAGATAGTTTAACGGATCCTTAAAGAATGGGCGGTCCCAAGCATTCTTTAAGTTACTTGTACCTTATTACAGTTCACTTGAGTTGGTTTATATTATATAAGTATATATTGTCCTGACTCGAGTGTTTGTGTTTTGCTTTACGCTCGGGTCAGCCTGAGTATTCACAGATTTGGATTTCCACCTTCTGGAGATTTGAATCGCTGGAGATTATCTTCTAGTCTTGTTCTATCGACTTCAGTTATGTTGCTCTGTTCAGCTTGTACTTGGTTATCTTATTTATACTTCCGTTGTACTCTATTTCTTCTATTGTATCTTATGTACTCTGATATATTTATATAGTAGCTTCATGAACTACTATTTCTTTTACTTCCGCTGCATTATTTTACTCTGTGTCTGTGATCTGTGATTATATTTATTTACTGTATATTCTGAGATTTGCCAAATTTTAATTACAACGCGGTATTTTGAGCAATTCAACTCCGGCATGAGTGTCTACCTATACACTTATAATTGATGCGAATGGTTGAAAATATCGGGTCGTTACAAATACTGTACTGAATGCTTATGATTTCATATTTATTAATATGGTAAAGATACCATCAATTTTTCTAACACTGATATATGTCAACACACATGGTGTGATGAATGAATAATTCTGTTATTATCCAGGCATTCGTTGATATAATTTTCTGTACACTATTGCCCATCAACATAGCTGGAACTTGGTTGACGTTTCAACCGATTTGATATATTCACTAGAACTGCCTTATCAAGTAAAAGTATGTGACTGATAAAATTACTGCAACTTGAAAAATATGCATTAAATATATCACTGTGCAAATATTGCATAGAACTTCCAGTTACATGTTTATTGAAAAACACATTTTTTTTTCAACTGGAAATTGTACTCTTTATATTTAACTAACAGTTATACGTCTAAAGCTTACTATAATTACTACTCACAGGATGTTGACAAAGCCATGGTTAGTGATAGCTCAACAACAAAAACTCAAGAAAAAAAGACGGAAGGAGGAATCTTGCCGAGTTCAGACTGCCCTGTTGGCAACAATTCAGTAAACCAATGTCTAACTATCTTCGTACTGCCACTTTTCATTTTCAGCCTGTATTTGAACTACTTTTATGCACGTTTTGACGATAATATTAGATGCAAACTTGCTTTCTAGATATTGTGCATTTGTCTAATTTTGTATGCAGTTGGTTTATAAATTTTATCTCTCTTTACGGGTTTATGTAAACTTTGTTCATGGATATTGTGTTCAACTTATTTTATGGAAGTGATTAATAGTTATGCTTTTATTTTACAATTTTTAGTTTGATTTGTTTATGTTATGTACATTAACTGATTAAAATATAATTAAATGTAGTTTATATTAATGATATGTGTGAATATTGCAATGGCACAACATTGCTGTCAATTCTTTGGAAAAAAATGCATATCCCTACGACAGCGTTTATACATTGCTGTCAATTCATTGGGAAAAAAATGCATATCCCTACGATAGCGTTTATACCTTGCAGTAGAAAACTATTAACAGCGTTTATACCTTGCAGTAGAAAAATTATTAACAGCGTTTAAAAAACGCTGTAGAAAGTGGGTTTTTGACAGCGTTTATATTTTGCAGTTAAAAATTTAGGGTCAACGACCGCATGTCGTTATACAACGTTTTTAAAAACGCTGTGAAAACTTTTAACAGCGTTTTTCAAACGTTGTGAAAAGTCTTTTTTGTTGTAGACGACAGCGTTTATACATTGCTGTCAATTCATTGGAAAAAAATGCATATCCCTACGACAGCGTTTATACATTGCTGTCAATTCATTGGGAAAAAAATGCATATCCCTACGACAGCGTTTATACCTTGCAGTAGAAAACTATTAACAACGTTTATACCTTGCAGTAGAAAAATTATTAACAGCGTTTAAAAAACGCTGTAGAAAGTGGGTTTTTGACAGCGTTTATATTTTGCAGTTAAAAATTTAGGGTCAACGACCGCATGTCGTTATACAGCGTTTTTAAAAACGCTGTGAAAACTTTTAACAGCGTTTTTCAAACGCTGTGAAAAGTCTTTTTTGTTGTAGTGACTAGATAGGAGATTACTATCCCAACTCTCTAACTTTGTTGTTATTTTTTGTAACAATGGTGTGCATTGAGATGCATTGACGTAATCATAGGAGAGAGGTACTCTTAAATATTTGACAGGCAAGTTATCTTCCAACATGCCCAATAATTGTAATATTTCTGCATTTTGTGGAACCAATTTGCTAAAGTAAAATTTAGACTTCAGTTGATTAATATGTAAACCAGTAGTGTGCCTTAATTCTTTTAATATGTGTTCGACTTCCTTTGCATTTTCAATAGAGGCCTCTAAAATGAACATAACATCATCTGCATATAACAAGTGGGAGACAGTAGGTAAAATTTTTGATATAGGTTTTAGGCACCCTGTGAGATACTGTCTTCCATTATCAGTGATAGGAATTCCATTGCTATACAAAACAAATATGGTGAGAGGCGATCTCCCTATATCTAGTCCTTATTTGACTTAATAAAACCAAGTAGGCTGCCTTCCACTAAGATGGAGTAAGTTAGAGTGCTGATGCATTCAAAAATTAGACTAATGTGGGACACATGAAAGCCCATAGCTGCTAGCATATGGCATGTAAACTCCATGTTTATCATATAATATGCTTTTTGTAGATCAATCTTTATGCACATCTTTGGTTTTCCTGGTTTTTTGAAGTCCCTTATTAGTTCATGGGCAAGTAAAATGTTTTCTCCAATGCTGCTACCAGTATATAAGGCTGACTGATTATCTTTTTTGGGGATGAGAGTTTTGAAGGTGTGGTTAATCCCCTTAGCTGGTTTTCCATGTTGGAATATTTCTGTTATAACTAAGAACATCTCTTTTTTCAACAGGTCATAATGCAGCTTGAATAATTTGGTTAAAAAGCCTTTTGGGTCTAGGCTTTTTACATCATGAATAGAATACGAGGCTGCCTTTATTTCTTCAGCATCTATTGGTGCAGATAAGTATTTCTTTCCTTTATTTTTTATGATCATTCTGGATTCAATATAAGGGAAAGAGACTGCATTTATTCCATTTTGAAGATTGGAGTGATAATTTAGGGATTCCTGAACTATTACTTCTTGATTGTAGATATATTCACCAATATGTGAAAGTATGGCTTGGATTCTGTTCCTATGTTTCCTCACTGACATTCGAGCAAAGAAGAACTTAAAATTTGTGTCTCCCTCCAAAAGCCATAGAGTTTTTCTTTTTTGCATCATTTCTTTATGCTGGAATTTAACATTTTTTTTAATTCCAAGTTAATTTGCACCATATTCTCATATATGTGAGATCCTTTGGGGCAAATATCAATTTGCAGAAATGCTTGATTATACGCATCCTGTAGCATTTTAACTGCATCTGTTTTTTAATATGCATGTTCCATATTTTGAGATTTTCCTTTACTTTCTGAGTTTTGCAATGAAATTGTATGTGAAATCTCCCCATATAGCAGCTTAGAGTCCCTATTGTACGCATTGTAGATAACCATCAATATTGCACCAAGTGTTAACATATCTAAAAGACACATTTTTATTCTAAGACTTGCTATCCTTGAAAGCGATTAAAATAGGAGTGTTGATCACATAAATTGATTGCAATGCAATAGTAGTCAAGGTTGGAATTTTTTTGCATGAATTCCTGATTCACCAAAACTTTATCTATATTGCCCGTCATGCATCTTTTCCTCCAAGTATATTTGCAGTCCTGC